>OY747135.1:5356544-7949129 GCA_963556465.1 Berberis vulgaris
GACTAATGATAAGGGGGAGCATCCTGAATACAATGCAGATATTGATTCTGATTGCAATGAGTGTTCCTCAACTGAAAATGCCGTCGAAATGCTTCCAGTACTTGATGAGATAGACCCATTATTGGACACTAAACCTCTTCAACCTCCTTTGACAAATCTTGATGAATCTGATGGTGCTTCAGTAAGCTCCGACAGATCTAGTGAGGGCAGTGCGGATTCTGATAATAGGGAAGAAGCAGTGGGTGGTGAAAAAGATAAAATTAAAGCCGTAGTCTCTTGGACGGAGGATGACCAGAAGAATCTCATGAATCTTGGGACTTCTGAGCTAGAGAGGAACCAAAGATTGGAGAATTTAATCGCTAGGCGAAGAGCAAGGAAGATTGGAAAAATGCCTGAGAAGAATCTGATAGACTTTGATACTAACGACATCCCGCCTCTAATTCCACTTTCAACAACTAAAAGCAACCCCTTTGAATCACCTAATTATTATTCCAGTGAGCTTGATGGGTTACCTCCAATTCCTGGTTCGGCTCCTTCAATTCTAGTCCCAAGAAAGAATCCTTTTGATCTTCCTTACGACCCTCTTGAAGAAAGACCAGATCTCACAGGAGACAGCTTTCAACAGGAATACTTGTCAGCACTCCAAAAGGATATGTTCTTCTGTAGGCATGAAAGCTTTAGTTGGGGTCATTTGGGTAACACATTCATGGCGGGAGTCGAACAAGACAAACCGAACAACAGAGCATTTATGGGGGGAATGGAACAAGACAGACAGAACAATAGAGCATTCATGGGGGGAGTCGAACAAGATAGACCGAACAACAGGCCTAGTCCTTATTTTGAAGGAATGGTACCAGAGAGGCCAGTGTATTCCAGGTTTCATGTACAGTTAGCTGAAAAGATTAGTTCCAAGTTGGATACTGTTCTTGAATCTGCAACATCATCTCCAACAGCTGGTCCAGATCACAACGATAAGGCAGATGGGAGGATACATTCCCGGTTTCATGATGGCTTAGGCGAAAACAATGATTCTAAGATGGAATCCGTTCCTGAATCGGTATTAGCGCCTCCAGTTACTAGTCAAGAACTTGGCAAGAAGCTAGAGGAGGGTGCGTATCCTGAGTTTCACAGAGAATTGAGTCAAAAGAGTGACTCTAAGTTAGAGTCTGTTCCTATGTCCCAATTGTTTTCTACTCTTGGTGATCAAGAGCATTCTAAAAAACCAATTGAACACGAAGCGATTCAACGAACAATCTCCAGCAGCAGCAGCAGCGTGAAACCAGCAGAAGTCGTTCAACTAGGACACGGTCTTAAACTTCATGAGGATGGAGAAGAGGAGGATGAAGGAACAGAAGGAGTGACCTCAGAGAGTGATAGTTCTGATCAGGTAGACCTGGTAGAAGCTCGTGAAGAAGAAAAGAGAGGGGTAAAGCTTGGTAATGATGGAAGAGAAGGATTGAGCTTGCCTGAGACACATCATTCTTCCATGAAACCAGATATTGTCGAAGACCAGTATGGAGAGTTGAGTTCTACCTCGTCATCAGGTACGGATGGAGAAAGTTCCTATACAAGCAATGAAGAAAGTCACTCAAAGGATGTGGTACATACAAAGGGTGATTCCAGTAAGCAGTCTAGCAATACTCTACATCCACCATTGACAGTGAAGCTTTCTGATTACAAGAATGGGGTGGCAGAGGCAATGCATGATGATCATCCTAAAGAACCAGTTTATGACTCAAGCCCGTCTGCTATTGAGAAGAGGACCGTCGAAACCTTTATTTATGTGGATAAGGGGGTGGTTCTCACCGCTAGTTCCTCTATAGCTTCTGACATGCATGTTGAGGTGTCGGAAGCAGGTTCACCTAGAGAGGTTGCTGAAAGGTCCCTTTTACACCCAGCAGGAGAAGCATCCTTTCGAAGTGCAATTGCTCCTGATGATGATGATATTGATGATTATGGAGATAGATCAGCCGATATAAGCAAGGAAATTGAGCACAATAATGTAAAAGTTGGAGTTTCAGGACAAGGAAATACTATTTCCACATCAGGGAAACCAGAACAAGTTCTTATGGATTCAAATCCAGCCCCATCTGCAGAGATGTCATCAGTTCAGGAAATTTCAATGGACAAAGTTTCTCCTTCAAGTGTCGATCCACCAATGCATGCTGAAGTCCCTTTGTCAGATTTTAAAGTGGCAGACGCCACTCCTTGTCCTCCCAAAAACTCAGAGGAAAAACTTGTGTTTCAACCTTCTGATGGCGATCATCATCAAGAACCCAAGGTCAGTCCAATAGCTTAGCTAAAATTATAATTAGTTTCCATAAAACAAACATTACACAATCTTCGTTTTCTGAGTAGACAGATGGCTATAGAACATTATATCAGAGTATTGGTTCTGAGAGATCTTCGAATTTTCTCTCCCTGGGCAATCACTCAGGTTTCTAGTTTTTGCCCGCAGGAATCTATTAGTTTTTGAAACTGCAAATGAAGGATAGCTTCTTTTAACAACTAATCGGTATTGCATTTTATTCACTTTTGGGTGCATGGCAAGCACAAATACACCACTCTATATACTGTTCTATTTCTCAATTGAATCTTGGCTATTTTATATGTAGGACGTAGAATACTTTGCGAGGCGACCTAATAAACGCAACACATGAAAATTTATATCATTCATGGACTATTTGATGTAATCATGTGATTATGAATTCAAATGCCCGAGAAAGAATTTATTTGTTCTTTTGAATGCATTAAAGAGATGGTATGTTGAACAGGCAGCAACTGGAGAAGCCAACATTAATATTAAGAATCCCAGTGATCCAATTGTTGAAGACAGAGACAAGGATCATCAGAAATCTTCGGAAACCATCAATGGAGATAACAAAAAATCTGTGGCATCTGAATTTCTTATTAGCCAACCGGAGCCAATTGAAACAGGATCTATGAAGGTTAATGGAATTCAAGAGACGAATGAAAGTGATATAAAGGAGCAAGTATCTGAAGAAAGTCATGTAGGAAAGAAGGATACTGAGAAACCAATCGAGAAATCTGTAGATCATGAATCAAGACAGAAAGAGCAACAACCAAAGGACATTGAAGTTGAGTCTGTAAAACAATAGAGTCCTCCAGTCGAATCTGGATCTTGCACAGACCACCTAACAAGGTTCTTAATTCTCTACACAAGATTCGTCAAACATATATACTGGTTCAGTTCTTAACATGTTTTTCAAGTACTGTATCATTACCATGTTCATGGAGTTTTGTCAACTAGTAATTACATGCAAACATCTAGGACAAACCCTTTTTGATAGTTACATATAATCAGGCAGTTCCAGTGTACATTTTAAGATGATCCAATTATTTATTTATTGGTGTAATTTTCAGAGTGAGCAAAGAAATTTTTCATAGCAATTTTCATGGATGTCATTTACTGGTTATTAGCAGAAGTCCTCCAATGGTGTGATTTTAAGCGAAAATACTAGGAAACCAGGTTTTTCAACCGGGTGATGTGGCGTGATCTTGAAAGAATGATAAAATCTCCCGAAGTGTTTATGTGTTTTTCGAGGTTGTAAAAACCCTTCTCTGATTACAAAACCTAATACCCTAGCCTCATTCGAGTTTAGGACATTTGATTTGCAAATTGAAAGTTATGATATTAGCAAGTTATGAAAGTTTATTGATTGTGTGAGGTTGATAGGACAAAGCCCACTATCCATAACTTGGGGGCCTAAATTAACCTCTTCTCTTGGGCTGGACTTTTATAGATCCATTTATTGCTTTTGCAAACAGAATCTCAGTGAAGTATAATGTAAATGATGTACTGGGCATAGGACCAGTTGTGATGGTTACTTGACACAATTAACTAGTGTCGATGTCGAAGATGACACTCTTGGGTATAAGATTAACAGGTCCTACACCTCGGAGAGTCGCCACGCAACCCTAGCTAAACTTGGTTGAGAATCTCTTGAAGGTTTTGGTCCCCAAACCCCAACCATGTACATCCCTTCTTCATTGTTGAAAGGTGCATCAAGGAACAGAGGAAGTCACCTCGGAGAGTCGCCACGCAACCCTATCTAAATTTGGTTGAGAATCTCTTGAAGGTTTTGGTCCCCAAACCCCAACCATGCACGTCCCTTCTTCATTGTTGAAAGAGGCATCAAGGAACAGAGGAAGTCCCCTCCAAATCGACCCCTTAAGCACCAATGGCCATGCATATATTATATACACAACACCTGTAAAAATGAACACTCATCACTTTCTTCCTTAACTGTTTATCAGATGGCCATAGTATGGTCAGAATTGTTCATTAAAAAGTTTTAAAAAAAGAAAACAGGGCCTGGCCCAAATTGTTTACAGTGAAGATAGAGACATTATCATAATTCATAAAGTGTTTGACACCTATCAGAGTTAGCAATTAGATTACATTGCAAATTTCAATTCTAAGATTCTCTAGATGGCAGCATTAGATGGACTAACTTGTTCTTTCGCTTAAGAAATAATGTTGTTTTCGTGGAAATATTCCATCCACATATTTTGTTTCAAATTTTTCGGTGGTCTAGGGATACTGGTCCTGCACATTGATGTGTGTGGTCTTGGGTTTGAGGTTCAATGCGAACGCTCCAAAAACATCAAGGAAAATAGATGCTAACTTTGTTGACATAGGTACACTCTTGTGATGGGGATTAACTAAACTCCCCCAACCACATCTCCTCTTCATGGTTAATTGGGTGAAGAGGGACTCCCCTAAAAAAAAAAAAAAAAAAAATAGACCCCTAGACCACCACTATGAATAGAGAGTGTTCCTCACTTTTCTACATCAATTTTATGAGGTGAGATGAGATAGGGCTTAGGAGAACCAAAACTGTTCTTCACTCTGGATTGATTATGTGACCTAGTGATATCAACCGTCACTGTTCAATCACTGAGTCATTACATATTTGACATTCGTATCTCACTCAATCTCATATAACTCATGACTTTTGTGTATGCTACTAAATCCTAATTGAATCAACATTTTTTAATTCTTTAACCCCTTCCAATTGAGATGTTGTTGGCAGGGTTTGAATCCTGGATTTGTGATTTCATTTATCACAAGTCTCCCGCTGAATTGATACCCCCATTGACTTTGACTGCCAGTTTAGAAATACAAACAAACACACTACATGAATAGACCGAATCCTGACCCAAAAAATGTGAGGTTACAAAAAAACAAACATATTATCTTCACATGTTTGTTCAAAATGTATACCAAGGACCACCATTCATACAAGGGTGACTCTCCAAAGGGTGCTGAAATTGCCATATTTAGATTTAGAGGAACTCTCGAGGCCATCTCTCAAAATGAAATGGGGAAACAAATGGAATCCAAACCCATCAGCACTAGATTTGTCAAGGACAAAGCAGGGTCCCCCATGTATTGTACATTTGTCCTCCCTTCCATTTAATAGATTGAAGACACTGACATGATCACACACCATGGGAGGAATCTACTAGGTTGGATACCTATCAGGTTTGGCACACTAATACAGTTGGATGATTTAACAAATCGAAGTATTAGGTTCTACAGGATGGCTTAAAAAGAAGTCAAAATTCGAAAAAGCTTAATACCATATTAAAAGTGAATCAAGTGACAATGGATTCATTCCAAACTTTGTTCTGATCGGGTGCCATAAATTATCTTATATATAATTTTTTTCATTGATATTGTTTTAATTGATGAGACTAGTCATACAATTATCATTTCATTATTTTGATAAATATCAAAAAGTTATCATAACTCGTCAATAAATACATCATAAACATGCACGTCCCATAAAAAAAATGTTCACATCCCATCCCAGTCTTGCAATTTACAAAAAAAAAAAAAGTGTTTGTTTGGTCGTATCCTAGCCAATGACCATGAGATACATCCTTTGACTATATTCGGGGTGTATTCGATGTGTATCGGTATATTCGACGCGAGGACATTAAATTTTTTAGTGTATTGATGCTTCCTAGACTTAGTACATTGAATGATAAATAAGCATTAAAGATTATTACTACTATGAAGCCAACATTAAATTTCGCAGGAAGAAAACTCAATAAAAAGGTTAATGTTGCGCTTTATCTTTTAATGGTAGAGATCGAATATCATCACCAATGTACCATATCATGTTGATATTTTGGACTTAAATTCCCACATTCAACCACACCTACCGATCTATTATTATTGTTCTTATTAGCATTATGAGTAAGGGCACAATTGATGGTGAGAGCAATTTTGGTATTTAAAAAATGACAGCTTGACATGCATTTCACTGTTTACATTGAAGTTGAATTTACGTTATAAAAGTAGATGGTAAACCGACCTATCCATATTATATTCTGAAAATATATACTAAGAAAATATAATCTTAAGATATAAGCCAAGTTGTATGTTTAGATTCATCATTATTCTCAACTAAATAAAACAAATACAAAATTCAAAAAATCGAACAGGGTTTTGATGGATTAGGTCTATTGGTTATCTTGGAGGTCCTTATTATTATATATTACTTTAATTAAAGATAGGTTTAATATTGTTTTAATCTTAAGAGGCAACAAAATACTATAAAATTAATGTACGGGATCATGAGACTCACGTTTTTTATTCAGATGCAAATTCAAATAATTAGCCATTAAATTATTGTTAATTTTACAGTTGATAATAACGTATAATGAGCTGACCTAATTTTATAAAATATATATATATATATATATATATAAATTTCCTACAGAAATAAAATACAATAGGAGTTTGTTGTGTTACCTATTTTTCTTGGAAAATGAAATCAATTTTTCCCTCCCTCGCCCCCTTCCCCCTTAGAAGGGCTCATGGCAAAATGTTAGTTATCAAAATTTTGAAAGCTCTGATTTTTTTTATTGTTTATATTTCTTCATAAAGTCATTTTCGACTGAAAGGTGATTAAAAAACATTATCAACAAACAAAAGATTTGTCTTTAGCCTCACGGAGGAATAATATCGATCCTCATAAAATTATCCATTCAACTAATAGAGTTATTACATATTATCAAGACAAATAGAAGTCTTCCACGAGGGTGTTTTTTTTTATTAGACTCGAAAGTTTTAATAAGAGGTGAGACACTTTGAAAAGAGTATTTATTTTTACTTCTAATCATAAATTGTAGTTCTATTTGAAGTAAAACATCATGAAGGTGCTAATCACTTAGAGCATGTTTAATTACTCAGTGAAATTAGAATGATAATGATAATGGGAATGGATTTGAGGTTCAACGCAAACGCATCAAAAACATCATGATAAATAATTGCTAACTTTGTTGACCTATGTACACGCTTTTGATGGAAATTACCATTAACAAATTAAAATTTCTTGCATTGTTAATGAACCTCAGTATTGCAGGGTCCCTTACCCTAAACTTCCCCAGCCACATCCCTTTTTCATAGTTAATTGGGTATAGAGGAGGGACTCCCCTAAAAACAATAGAGGAGGGACTCCTCTTAAAAATAGACCCTAAAGATGGGGCTTAGGGTGTCAGGGCTATTCTTCACCCGGGATAAATGTATGATAAGTCTCATTCATGTGAATCAATGCATTGTTATTGACATAATCCTAAAGCAAGGACTATCACGACACCATGAACATGTCAAAAAATATTTTTCTAAAAATATTATGTTTTACCCATTCTCCACAATAATTAAGCCAACATAAAAAAATAATAATAATAATAAATAAATAAAAACACCAAATCACGTGAATTAAAATTATCACCCATGCAATGGGACCGTCAAATGTCAAAACCTCCTTCCATCTTCAAACTCAAACATGACGTGAATTTGTGTTATACTCATTCATGCCCATTCTCCACAATAATTGAATCAAAAAAAAAAAAAAAAAATCCACAAAACCTGTGAATTAAAATTATTACCCGTGCAATTTGACTGTCAAATGTCAAACCGAATCCTGACCCAAAAATGTGTTGTTACAAAAAACAAACATATAATTTCTACATGTTTGTTCAAAATGTATACCAAGGACCATCATTCATACAAAGGGCGACTCTCCTAGGAGTACTGAAAGTCACCTAGGAGTACTGAAATTGCTATATTTAGAGGAACTCTCAAGGCCATCTCTCTAAATGAAAGGGAGGAAACAAATGGAATCAAGCCCATCAGCACTAGATTTGTCAAAAGGACAAAGCAGGGTCCCCATGTATTATAGACTTGTCCTCCTTTCCATTTGATAGATTGAAGCCACTGACATGATCACACACCATGGGAGGAATCTAAAGAGATTGGATGCCTATCAGGTTTGGCACACTAATGTATTCATCCTAAATATGTATATTCATAAAAATGTTTATATCTTATTCCAGTCTTGTAATTTACAAAGGAAAAATAGTGAAAATAAGTTTGTTTGGCCATATCCTAGCTAGTGAGACCATGAAATATATTCCTTGATTATTTTCGAGGTGTAGTGGCTTATTGATATCAAATGTGTATCCAACACAGGTACATTGCATTTTTTGGGTGTATCAATGTTTCCTATACTATAAGTGATAAATGAGCATTAAAGATTATTACTACTATGAAACCAACATTGAATTTCGCAGGAAGAAAACTCAATACCCATGACCTAGTGATACCATCTGTCAAGCTCTAATCGTTGACCTGTCATGTCATTGACGATATAAGCTAAGTTGTATGCCTTCAGATTCATCATTATTCTACAACTAAATAAAACAAATAAAAAAGTTCAAAATATCAAATAAGGTTTTGATGGATTAGGTCTATTGGTTATGTTGGATTATTATATATTACTTTAATTAAAGATAGGTTTAATATTTCTTTAATCTTATGGGGCAACAAAATACTATAAATAACCTTACACTGATTAATGCGATTAGCTGCTAACATGGGATGGGACCATGTTTTATATTCTAGAGAGCACGTGCGGCCCACGCCCTCAAGTAGGTGTCTGCCTGTCTGGCATATGCTGGTCACCCTGGTGTCCTATGCCCATGTTCATTAGCTCAAAGAATTTTTGTTAAGCATTGAATAGATACATAAATTAAATAATAAAATGGAAAAATGTTAATTATCAAAAATTAGAAAGCTCTGAATTTTGATTGTTTATATTTCTTCGTAAAGTCATTTTTGACTGAATAGTGATTAATCAAAAGTTATAAAAAAATAAGAAAAAGATTTTAGTCTTTAGCCTCACGGAATAATATCGATCCTCATAAAATTGTTCATTCAACTAATAGAGTTATTACATATTATCAAGAGAAGTCATCTATTTATAGAGGGTGTTTTTTTTTGTTATGAATAGACTCGAAAGTCTTAATAAGAAGCTGTACACTTTAAAAAGAGCGTATGTTTTTACTTTCGATTAGAAGTTGAAGTTCTTATTGGAGTAAGCATCATGAGGTTGTTGATCACTTAGCACTGAGTATTTAATGAAAATTCATTTTAATAATAACTTCACACTATTATTCCTCTCCTCTACCAACTATCTTTTTTTTTCTCCACCTCTTCTTTATCATGCGGGCAATGTTGTCATCGTCGCCACCATCTTTCATGGCTTTCCCTCGTCCTTTTCATTCTGTTCATTTTCTCTTTCTCTGTATTGAAGATTGTACGAGGATTGGAGAAAAATATATGGTGTTTTCTGATAATGGTGAAATATAATTTGAATGATATTTGGAAAAGATAAAATAAGTAGAAAAAATGGTTAAAATTAGCTTCTAACCACTTAAAAAGACAAACACCACCGAAGTATAAACTCGCATTCGACTTGTCACAAAAAAATGCACTTAAAAAGTAATTAGACATAATTAAATAAAAATATAAAAAAAAATAGTAAAATATATTGTACCATCAACATTATCAAGATTGTGGTGTCTGAGACAAATGAAAAGGGGAATTGGAAAAGTAAGACCGACAGAGTGGGGCATTTTGTCATACAAAGGAAATGCTTGAATCCTTTTCATCCCTCAAGCTTTGTCTGAATGGTGGCAAGACTTTGTGTCAATTCTCCCAAATAAAAAGAGATTAGAAGAGATGATGTTTCACCAAATGAAAGATTCCATGTTGACAATTACCCCAAGCCACTTTATTTTTTTCTAAATGCAAGTTGTTAACTTAAAATTGAAGCTAAAAAGCCTAAAAGCTAGGCACAAACTTTAATTAAAGACTTACTTTTCTATATCATAGTCCAATTAATAAATGCCAAATTGGATTAAAAACTATATGCATAAGATACATTAAGATTTGTAGCAACATTTCATAATGTGAATTATAACTGCGATTTTTTTTTGAGCTAATGCGATTTTACTAGCCAACAATGTATCAAACAATATATTTTGGGCATTAGATGCAAGATATGGTTAGACCACTAAATCCCCTCAACTTTGGGAGTTTTCCAATCTAATTAAAGGATGTCACTGAAGTGTCTATGGATATATAGTCAGTATTAAACTGTTATCTACTTTAAAAGCTTAAGTTATTAAAGAAATAACATAGATAAATAGGCATTGTTTATGATTAATAAAAAATAGGAGTGGATTTTAGTCGAAACAAAGCAAAATCTATAAAATTTTGCTTGGAGTAACCTTTAATTCCGCTTTAAACAATGTATGTATTACGTCTAAACAAATAAAATGCCTCAATCCACACTTCAACTTAGAGGCTAGACTAAAATTAGAAAAATGACCATTTACCTCTTATTTCATGTATTATAAGGCCGGGGCAAATAATTAAAGAAATCAAAAGATGAGGGTCAACCAACGGAATTGCAAATATTTGTGCATATAGTTATTATATAATAAGATGCATTTCCGTTACAAAATAAACCAAATCGAAGCCAACTCTCAAATCTCATAAAGTATTTTACTTTTGAAAATGACCCGTAATACATAGAGATTAAATTATACAAATGTTTGTCTCCGTGCTAATCCTAGGGTTAAGCAATATAATATGACAAGTTAATATTAATTATAATGCCTAGTCGAGTGCTAATCGTAGGGTTAAGCAATAAATATGACAAGTTAATATTAATTATAATGCCTAGTCGACAACTATGGATCTCATATTTAGATTTTTTAGACTTTTTTTCTACATAGTAAATGTGGTTAGATTTCAAATTGGTCCACAAGGGATTTCATTTTAACAAATTAAAGGTCTTAATCTAGGTATGGTCACCGCATATCTTCGCAAAATCTTATAAATGAACATTATGACTAATCCCTTAAGTATGTATATAATCCAAACCTCTGTTCTTCTATTTCTCTTTAGTTGTTCGATTAAATTTTAATGAAGTTTGACTATTTAAGAATAAATCCAATTTGTTTGTTCTTAAAAAAGAAAGCTTGCCAAGCTAATCACACGCATCCATGCCATCTAACATCTTGTAGACTTTTGTTAACAGTGACCTCACAAACCTTTATAGTTTGTTTTTGGTTGAAGATAATTGTGGGACAGATACTTTGTTGAAGGTGATATTGCAGCTAACATCAATTCTTGATTGTGTCACACAAATTAGTAGGGGTGAAAGCGCGTCTGCGTAAATAATAGAGGTAAAGATTACAGAGAGGGAAGAAGAAAATGGTGGGATGCCTTTCAAACAAAAAGAAAATGGTGGGATGGTTGTGAAAAAACAAAAGAAAAAAAGTGATTAACATTGCTTATTTGGATGAGGGTAAAATTGAAAATTGAAAATCATGTTAAAAATATACACATGTTATGATTCATTAATCAGTGTTTAAGATGAACTAGTTTTGATGTAAAAGTATGAAATGTGGAAGGCATAATGAAAAATCAAAATGTTAGATGTAAAAGTTTTTTTATAATTTATAAATAATTTAAGGTCTTGAAATAAATTATGTTAGGGACTTAAGTATAATTAATGAAAGTTTACAGAGACCGACTTTGATTGAAAATCGAAAAATAGGTATTAAGATCTATTTTTATAATTTATAAATAATTATAAGCCTTTAAATAAATTATGTTAGGGCCTTAAGTGTAATTAATAAATGTTTAAAGGACTAAATTTAAATATAAATAGCACGAGTTTGGAAGGGAGAAATAAAAATTATTGTTGAAATTCTAAACATTTAATGACCTATATATAGTTTATAATAATTAAGAGTTTCAAATAAATTATATTAAGGGCATTAAGAGCTTAAGTCTAATTAAAAATATTTGAGATGAGCAGTTTTTTAATTGTAAATAATATGAATTTGAGATAGTAAAATAATACGTGTGCGTAATACTTTTCACTTAAAATAGCAAAAAATACCCATAACAACTATTTACCTACCTATTGATTTTTACTTGTAAATATAATAAATTAGAAAGACATTTTGAACAACAAAAAAATCAGGACGAAAAGACACAAAAACACTATTCATAATGGGAGCTATCATTATATAGTTTAGATGAGTTGGCTATCCATAAGAATGATCCTAGTTTTGAAAGAGGAAGCTAACTCCCAAGTCTAAAGCAAAAACGAAAGGAAGATAAAATAATATAAAAATACTAGAAAACCAGGTTCATGAGCCTACCTTTATTCTTATTCTGATTACTTTGTTGCTTTTATGATTATTGAGAGACTAAAGTTCGTCCATGAATTCCGGTAAGTAATTTGTCCATGTTTAGATTTGTTTCTCGATGGCAATTTTTCCACGGTGCATCTACACATGTTGCTACTGCTTTATTGCATTTATAATTTTTATAAACTTTGGTACGCAGGGCTCACATGAAGTAGGGTTTACGTAGAGATGACACGACTCGACATAGTGCACGTACTTAAGAGTTAAGGCACTCGACAAGACAATGACTATAAATATATATATATATATACTTATTTTTAAAAATGGAATTGCAAATAAAAAAAACTAATGAATTTGCATTTGGTAGATGTCAAATTAAGTGATCTATATGAACTCGTGATCCCAAACCGATGAAAACATTAATTTTTCTCTTTATACGTACTCCAATCATTTTTATTGAGAAAAAAAAAATCCGTTCATCATTTTTTTTTTCAGTATTCCACCATTTAATAATGTTCGTGAAGACACTGGCGGAGCCACATACAATACAAGACATGAGGGCCAGTTATCTCCCCTATAAATTTTGAAATTCAGATTTGGTACAGTGAATTGTGAGTAATTATGGTATATTTAACTAATTGTCCTATAAAATTTTACTATTTTTTTCTTGTCCCTCTTTTTGTGAACATCCTGGCTCCGCTACTGCACGAAGACAATTTTTTTTAAGCAGGACCATAACAGTCATGTTGTTACAGTGAGGTAATATATTATAAATTGGACATATGGTGATAAAATAAATTCTGTCGGCTAAAAATAATATTTTTCTTAATTTATATTTTTAAGATTCTTGGTAAACAATATTTTTATGAGAATATTCTTTCAGCTTAAAATTTTTATCATAAGATTCTCTAAATTTAAAACTTTGATTTGAAAAATAATGTTCAAAATTTACTGCAAAGTTTCAAAGTTTTAGAAAATAAAAATTGACCTAAATGAATAAGCATCAAAAAAGTCCCCCTGCTCAATCGCCCACAATATGAACAGATTAGCATCCATCCTTGATTATCAAAAAAGCAACCATCCTTAATTGAGGATTAAACTATCTTAGCAGGAAACACAGACTATAAATTGAAAATGATATAAATTACTTGGGTAATTAAACATCTAGAAGCCCTTGTCTTACACAGAGTCGGCAAATTAATTAAAAATAATAAAAAAGAAAATATCTCAAATTAAACAGTGTTGGAAAGCTTTATTAAAAAAAAGAAAATTAGTTGTATAATTCAGTATGTCAGCATTGTAAATCCTCGGAAAATTTGATACAAAAACAAAATGAAAATTCATAGAGGCTATTACATTGAGGCATGGCATAAAATCGGTCCGATATCAAAACTGCACTGGGCTATAATTGAATTGTATTTTGTATTGGATATAGCAAAAAATTTGGCAAAACGAAAAATTATAGAGTGAGACTACGAAATCAGGTTTTGCAATCGAGATGATGTGACATCATAAGAAAAAGTTTTTTATAATATCGAGATACACATAAATACTTTAAAATTTTCATAATTCTTTTAAAATCACGCTGCATCATCCTAATTGTAAAATATAATTACAAAAACTTGATTTTTTAACATTTTCGAAAACCATATCTAGACCATTTTATGTTTGAGTGATGGAGTTAGATGATGAATAGATTAAGTCTAAATAGCTCGGGCAATCAATTATTTTTTGTCTGATTTTGACTCTTTTACACTTTTACTCATTCTCTTTAAAACACAACCACAAACATCGATTATAAAATGAATAAAGAACCTCAACCCTGACTCTCTAGAAATTGAGTGGTGAATAACATTAGAAAATATATATAGTGGAGTGGAGGGTAACAATCGTAATCTTGTAGTGATCACGTGATTAAGGGTTTGAAGATAGTAAGTAATGAGCAATTAGTGGAAGGGGGCATAGGTCACGTGATGTGTCAGGTGTAGTAATAAAGGAAAGACAAAAAAAAGGACTTTGGGATACGGCGATGTTCTTGAAAACCAGTCTCAGCCTTTACCATTTCTGCTGTGCCCAATGGCCAGAACACAATTGTGCGTGCCATTTTATTCAATCTCTAATTTTCTCGATTGATTCCAACATTCAATGTTGTTTGTTTTAACATAGAGACTATTCTTTTTCGAAAATTCTTTAGTGCACCGGGGGTTAGTCTAGTGTTTAACCTATCTCGAGGTAAAATGGACGGTAGGGGTTAATTGGTGTGCTATAGTAGTGCTCATTCTTTTGTCTCCATCTCTATTTTATGAGTGATGCTAGGCGGCGATGAAACGGGCGAAGGAGGGGGTTTGACCCCCATCCCCTTCGAGATTCATACGGGAGCGCATCTTGAGGGGGGATGGAGGGTCACACCCCTCCCTCGCCATTTAGAATCACCGCTATTTTATTATTGTCTTTTTTTTTTTTTTTTTTTGAAATCGAGTTGGGTTTAAGGACCCCAAAACCTTTATACAAATGAAACAAAAGTAAAAACAAATACTAAAACAAACTCTCACAAGAGAGGATTCACCAAAACAAACCTAGATTATAAACCAATTCAGCTTTTGTACATTTTGTTTGCTTTCTTAGTTCTATTGAATTTTCGGGGACAGAGTCAAAAATCTTTGGTGTGGGTGTTAGAGAACGTCTTTGCAGCCGATTATGTAAACACATCATCATCACTGAAGAGGTCTTACTCATGCTCTTCTTCAGGAACCTGACAAATTTTGTGTCTCAATCTATTGCATGTGTGATTCTTATCTTATTTCCATACATCTTTTAACCAAATGTAGTTTGCCTTCACTGCATATTTGTCATGACTTGCAATAGCTTCTCGCAATGTAGAAAGAACTACATTCTTCTTTTCGTATTCATTTATCATCGTTAACGCATATTCAATCTCAGAAGGAAAAAAAAAAAAAAAAAAAAAAAAAAACCTTTCACTTTATATTTTATTATTATTGTCTTGAATCTTATATATCATGTGTTGGGACAAATAATCCTATGTCAAGTAAGGATGAGTGTGACAAATGTTTATTAAGTAATTTATTCTCTAGTAAAAAAATAGCAACGAGAGTTTTTAAAGAAAACCTCACACCATCAAAATCCTGGATAATATGATGGTGTTCAAGTTTGGGAACAACACCGATGAAGCCAACAAATCTCATTTCATAAAATAAATAAATAAACGATTTTACTTATTGTACATTATTGTCAAACATGTTAGTAATTTGGTGAATAGAACATTAGACAACTTGGTTTGAGATTTTGAGCAGATTGTTTCGAGGAACCTTGCCAACAAACCTTTTGAATACTGTTTTGAGCTTTTGAATATTGGACAACTATTTATTTGGTTATTCATTTTTGTTTTGGTAAGGTTATGCTCAACTTCAAGTGTTGAAGGCCTTAAACTTATGCTTACGCATCAAATCGTTTTCGTAGAGTCGCGGCGAATATTGGTCTTAGAATGTGATTACTCGTGATATCATCAGCCAGTTTTTACCAAATAAGTTAGGATTTGTTGGTAATATCAACTCATGTTGAGATAAATTTTATTTGTTTCGCATGAAATCTTTCTAGTCATTTAGGATCGATTGCGTCCATAACATTTACGTTGATACAATTGTGAATGAAATATATGTTATAGTTATTTAGCAAACCCTATATCCACCTAGCATTTTTAACAAGTAGACCCGCATTATTTGCCAGTTGTACATCCATCTACCTTTTGAATTTGAATAAGATACCATTAAATAAATGTTCTTCCTTTTATGGCCATAATTGTTCAACAGAGCCTATTTATAAATGAAAGAAAAATTATCCAATCGGGTGCAAAATATAAAAGGTTGTGACACCACCATATTTTTTTAACCTATTAAAGAACATTACCAATAAAATGAATTTTTTCCTCATTTATCTTCTCTTATCTTTTTTTTTGAAAGCGAGCTGGGTTTTTAGGATCTCATAACCTACCAAAAATCTGAACTGGTCAACACACCATAAACTAATAAACATGCTGTCGATTGGATTCGAACCCATGACCTAGTTAGTGGTACCATTCGCCAAACTTTAATCTTCTCTTATCTTTTTTATCTCCCTCTGTAATCAAGAACAACAAGAGTAATAGCTAGACAACAGTCACCGCTCGCCATCATTTCTCTCATCTCTTGTTTGTTTTTTTTTTGTTTGTTTGTTTTTTTTTTCTTTCATTCATTATTTATTCTCAACAACCCAACAACAATAGCAACATCAATGTAGCTTTTCGCCAACTCCACGCCCTTTTCCGCTCCGGTTCAAATATCCTCTTCCTAATTTTTACCTCTTATCTAGGATGCACGGACCAGGATACGCGTGTCGTGTCGGACATGAATACGACACGGTGACTCGGCAATTTAAAAAAAACTAGGACTCAGCGACAAGTCAAAATAATTTTTTTTGTTAAAAACTACTAACATAAACAATAATTAATAATCCAAGCCCATAAAACATCTAGATGCAATGCATAATAACTTGTAAATCCAAAAAGCTTATAACATCATGACACAATTCATCTAGTCAAAACATAATAGATTGATAATTTGATACATATGTTTATAATTTGGTTGCAGGTAGTGTTGCAGCCTAGTATTGCCATGATATGGAAAATGACAGGGAGAAGAACTTAGATGAAAAGTATTGCAGCTAGTACTGGCAGACGAATGAAGACAAATATGAGTGATACATTGATACTGTGACAATTAGATGTGAACTCCCATATAAAAAAAAAACAGACTGTCAGCAATTTGTATTCCTTCATATTTTTTACTTTTACTCAGAAATTCAGAAATAATAAATAACACACATACACATACTGATCAACAAATATAAAGCTCACCTCTTTGACAATCCGAGTAGCTCACATCCTCACACTCCGCAATACCTTCACCGTCTGTGCCAAAGGCACCACAACTACTTCCCTTCCCCAACTTCAACATCGCCACTAGATTGGCTTGAAACTAAACATCTATGTGCTTGTGTGTGTACACCACTTGTACACCACTGTGTTGTACACCACTTGTTTAAATCAATCAATTCCATCACTGAGTTTTCTCCAAATCAACAAAAAATCATATCAATGGGTATCTACAACAACTTCATACAGAGAAAGATAAGAGAAGTTACAGAGAGTGAAGAGAAATTATAGAGAGTGAGAAGATAGTAAGAGACGTACCTGAGATATGGAGAGGACAACACCCAAGGAAGACCACGTCGACGGACGACTTCTTTCTCTTCCAACAATGACGGTTGTCCGTCTTCTTCTTCTGTCTGTGCGAAGACCACAACCGTGTGAAAACCACCGTGCCGTGCGAAGACCACCACGGGTTAGCTTATTCTTCCTTCTTTCCGTTTTCCTCTTCTTCCTCCTTTCTCTTCGTTTTCTTTATCTGCAAATGCAACCGTGCGAAGACCACTGTGTCGTGTGAAGACCACCACGGGTTAGCTTCCTCTTCCTTCTTTCCTTCTTCCTCATTTCTCTTCGTTTTCTTTGTCTGCAAATGCAAAATGGGTTTGATAGAGAATGGAATTAGGTTTGTATACGGGGCTTTGATCTCATCCGTCAGTTTTTAGTAAGATCTGAAAAATGAAAGATAATCGGTTATTTGCACCCACACCGAGTCTGGACCGAGTCAAGCCGAGTCTGGACAAAATCACGTTGACCACGAGTCGGATACGTATCAGCCGCGTATTGCACACATATCCGTGTCTGACACGCGTTTTACTAGAATTCGAAAGCTTTTTCCAAGAGTTCGTGGTTCCTAGCCTCTTACTCTCTTCTAGGGGTGGGCACGGGACGGGATGGGACGAGATATACCCATCCCTATCCCATCCCGTTCATACGAGATCGGGATCAGCGGCATCCAAAAAATTTGAAGCAACGTCCAAAAAATTTGAAGCAACATTTGCCAAAAAATTTGAAGAAAGTTCTAACATCATCCAATATCTGTTTACCAAGGGCCAGTCAGCGTCCTCCTCAAACATTGTTTCTTAGAGTCTCTTTGCTCACTCATCATCTCCAAGATCTCCATGATCTGAAGAAACAAATCAGGTTAACTCATTTGAGATGGCTTTGCTTCATGGAGCATATAAGTTGGATATAAAAACATGTACCAAAGAAAGAAAAGCTAAAGCTATGATGGTAAAGTTAAGCATGCAAAGTTGTCGAGGAAGGTCATTGCCTCAACTGGGAAAGTACAGTGCCACACTTAAGAGAAACTTTACATTTCAAAGATCTAGTTTACTTGAACATTAATGGGCATATCTACATGACGGAATGAATTTGCTATGTTCAAGATGACTTCTGGACTACAGCCAGAATTTAACTATCATTTCTTAGTAATCTTTATGAACATTGTAACAAAGAAAAAGATGCTTTCAATTATTCAATCAACTAGGAATTTATGCCATCCTTCAGTATCTGTTCAGCTACACAGCAAGCACATCAAGTTGTCAACTATTGAATGGAACCTACTAAGGGAAGCTCTCAGCCCAAAGTCTCTATCTGACTGAACAATCCTAAACCTTGACCACATTCAACTCTAGAGGAGTTTTAAAAGTTACGCTACTTAAATTACCAACGTTGTGTATAAAAATCAGTTTTAGCCATCTTTTGAGTCAGCTTAATTACTTTTCCAATTTGGACATTTATCTATATAATTTGAAACATTGCAGGGAAGTGATTGTTGGATATGGAGCCCAAAATGATTAATGGTATTCAAAACAGTCAATATCATAATGTAAAAACATATTTGTGTTAGATCATCAAGATGGCGCAAGAATGCATTTATTTGTATTCAAAACATATTTGTATGGGCATCCACAATTTTAAAATAAATAATTAAATAAAAATATTAATAATTAATATTAATAAATTAGTTCGGGACGGGACGGGATTGGCGAGATTGAAAATCTCCATCCCATTCTAGATCGGGACGGGACGGGATGAGATCGGGATGAAATTATTCAATCCCATTAAGACTCGGAAAAATTGGGACGGGATCGGGACGGGAACGGGATCGCGGGATGGGATGCCCACCCCTACTCTCTTCTATTCTCTCTCATTTTTCCAAAACATTGGGTCTCCCAAACGTTAGTGCGAGATCGAAAGAGAAAATAAAAAGAAGGGGGTCAGCAGTAGCGATGGTGGGGTGGGCAACAACAATCATTGTTTTTTTTGCAGCCCGCTTTTGACGAGAAGAAAATAGATAGAATAGAGGAAGAAAAAAACATGAAAGAAACAAAAAAATTGGGGGTAGACGAGTAGCGACGATGGTGCAGCAGGGTGAGAGAGAAACGGAGACGACAATGCGGCAAGAACACTGTTATTGTTCGGTGAAGAAGAAAACACAGGAAATAAAATGTGGTGATGTCAAAACGCAGGTGGCTGTGTAAAATAAAAAAGTGGTGACATAAAATAAAAAAAATTAAATAGTATCGTACCGAAGAGGGAACTAGATTTTTTCGATGTGAAAATGTCAAGGCCAATGTGAAATAGCAAATAAACAAAAAAATTTTTGCCCCCAGTGAGACCACGACACTTGCTGAGTTTCCATGTCAGCAACCACCACACATTGCACCTGCTCTACAGCTGTCACTGTGAGAGTCGTTGACGCTGATGAGGAGTTGGAAAACAAAAAGAAAATAAATAAAGCAAGCAAGAAATGGTCTCTCAGCTTCCTTCCTTGTCAACAGTAAATCACAAAGAGCTCCAAGAGGAACAACAGAGTGGGGCTGACGTGTACAACAATCCAAGCCATTAGCCATCCGTTCTTGTCTGTCTCTCTCTTCAAATTTATTAATTACAAAATATTCTCTCTCCTCATCTCTCTGGTTTCTATTGAAAGCTACCGGCACACAGATAGACTCTCTTCTATTTCTATACTTCTCTAGGGTCTGAATGGTCTCTCATCCATCTTTTACAACTATAAAAAACCAAAAACCTTACAATTATGATCTTCTTTATAAATTTTCTTTGTCTTTCGATGATTATGCTTTAATGGCAAGCAGAGATAGTACTGTTTCTTCGCTGATAAATCAATTACTGGATCGATGAGCTCAGTTCAATCGATTCGAATTAATTCAGCTTTCTTGATTTGCGTTAGCAGCTCTTCTCAGCTTCTTCTTGCTTCAGCTCGCTTGTAGATCAAGCTATGCTGAATCAGTTAGGTTTTTGTATTGAATTTATGGATTTTTTTTTCTTTTTCTTCTTTCACTGTTTCTTGATTGATTCAAGCTTTTCTTGATTTGCTCGTGAAGTTAAGTTTGTCTTCTTGAATATTTGATCTTTAGTGAGTTTTGATCCATTAATAGGGTTTTAAACTTGCTTCAGCTCCAGTGTTTGCTGATTAGTCAAGGTTTGGAGGTTTTTTGGTTAGTAAATATAGAACTAGTTCTTGATAAGAACAGCTTCTGAGGATCGAAAGTTCTTGATCGATTTTCGATAGAAACAGCTTCAAAAGATCTTCGGTAGAAGTTCTTGAATCGATTTTTGGATCGGAACAGGTTGAACCTTCTTCATCGATTTCGAATTTGATTCGATAAAAACAGCTTTGAAAGATCCAGGTTGGAGGTTCTTGAGTAATTAGATCAATTCATTTTGGTCAATAAGATTAGAAGAAGATACAAAAACTTCATCGTTTTTCACAGAGGGATTGAAGTAACTGTTGATTGGATTAATCACTCTCTATGGCGGCCGCGAATCGCACCATGAACAGGATGATGAGCTTTGGTATATCGGATGTGGCATTAGAGTGCATCATGGGATACATAGAAGATCCTCGTGATCGAGATGCGGTCTCTCTAGTGTGCCGGAGATGGTATGAGATTGATGCTTTGACCAGAAAGCACATTACAATTGCTATGTGTTACACTACCACACCTGATCGTCTCAGGCAAAGGTTTCCGAGGCTTGAATCATTGAAACTGAAAGGGAAACCTAGGGCTTCAATGTTTAATCTCATTCCAGAGGATTGGGGAGGATATGCAGGACCGTGGATTGAAGAGATTGCAGAAGGTTTTAATTGCTTAAAGTCGTTGCATTTCCGGAGGATGATTGTCAAGGATAAGGATTTAAAGGTTTTAGTTCGGTCGCGTGGTCACATGCTCCATGTATTGAAACTGGACAAATGTTCTGGTTTCTCTACTGATGGCCTTTTACAAGTTGCGCGGAATTGCAGGTATTTTTAAAAAAATTTTAATTCCATAATCGGCTTTGCTATTGAATACCATTCTTGAATTGAAGGATTCATATTGAAATCTTTGCAATGTTTTCCTGTAATTTATACCTATGGTGATGGTTTTGTGGAGTATTTGTTAGCATAAGGTAGATTTACTCGTACTAGGATGGAAATGATGTGGAGTATTTTGTATGTAGAATTTTTACTAGCTTTCGCTCCCTGTTTGAATTTGCTGTGTAATCATATCTAGTTTTCAGAATTACAGACAGTGGCTGCATAGTATAGCTTACCGATTTTTCTATATAATTGAATGTTGTGAAGCAAAATTGTCAAGTCCGGGTACTTGCATTCTCTGCTAATGGAAGTGGCTTTCTGCATAATCTACTGCTTAGTTAGCTTAATGTGGAAAACCAATTTCTATTGTTACTAATTGAACAACTGCAATCCCTTGTTTTGAGTTGGTATTAGTGATTGTGCTAATCATGTTCGGAAGTGACTTTCTCTTAATATATAAGAATATAAGGTCATCGAATCAAGCCACCTTTTGCAGTTTCTTCTTCAATATCATCATTTGATCCGGTGACTTGATCACACTTTATGTGAGGCCTTATTAATGGAATTATCCACTGATATAATGTCTGATTCCTAGCTTTCCTAGTTTAAGTGAGAAAATGTTAACAGAAGTATGTTGCTTTGCAGAAGTCTAAGAACCTTTTTTTTAGAAGAAAGTGCAATAGAAGAGAATGATGGGGAGTGGCTCCATGAACTTGCTCTGAACAATGCAGTTCTTGAAAATTTGAACTTCTACATGACTGATCTCAGCAAAATCAATCTCCGAGACCTTGAGCTGATAGCTAAGAATTGCCAAAATTTAGTCTCCATAAAGATCAGTGATTGTGAAATCTCAAGCTTAATTGATTTTTTCCGTGCTGCAACAACGTTAGAGGAGTTTGGTGGGGGTTCGTTCAGTGAGCTACCCGATACATACTCTGCAGTCTCACTTCCCCGAAAATTATGCCGACTGGGTCTCAGCTACATGGGAAAAGAAGAGATGCCTATTGTTTTCCCACTTGCATCTCTGCTCAAGAAGCTGGATCTCTTGTATGCACTCCTTGATACAGCGGATCATTGCCAATTAATCCAGCACTGTCCCAATTTAGAAATTCTTGAGGTACAATTCTTTCATAATAATTCTTATTTTGTTTAGGTTATTTTTCTTGTGATCTATGATCTGGGTTTTGAAGTTTCTTGTGAATGTTTGTCACTATGAATAGGCAAGGAATGTGATTGGAGATAGAGGGCTAGAAGTTCTTGCTCAGAACTGTAAGAAATTGAAAAGGCTTAGAATCGAGCGAGGTGCAGATGAGGGTATGGAGGATGAACAAGGGGTAGTTTCACAGCGAGGAATATCTGCTTTGGCACAAGGATGCGTGGAATTGGAATACATAGCTGTTTATGTCTCTGACATCACCAATTCATCCTTAGAAACAGTTGGCACTTTCTGCAAAAACCTGAATGATTTCCGGCTCGTCTTGCTTGACAGAGAAGAGCATGTATCTGAGTTACCACTTGATAATGGAGTCAGAGCTCTGCTGAGGGGTTGTCAAAAGCTCAGGAGGTTCGCCCTCTACCTAAGAGCTGGGGGATTGACTGATGTTGGTCTCAAGTATATAGGACAGTATAGCGACAATGTGCGGTGGATGCTTTTGGGTTATGTGGGGGAGTCTGATACTGGGCTTCTTGAGTTTTCAAGAGGCTGTCCAAACCTACAGAAACTGGAAATGAGGGGATGTTGCTTTACTGAGCGTGGAATGGCTCTAGCTGTGTTGCAGTTGACTTCTCTGAGATACTTGTGGGTGCAGGGATACAGACCATCTCCAACAGGTCGTGATCTACTGTCCATGGTTCGCCCCTTCTGGAACATTGAGCTGATTCCTTCAAGAACGGTGAATTCTGATGCAAATGTACCTGTTGACCTTCCGGCCCAAATACTTGCTTATTACTCTCTTGCTGGACAGAGAGCAGATTATCCAGACACAGTTGTTCCCTTGTATCCCGCATCCCCAAGAAACTTATAGAACTGTACATACAATCTTGATTTTCTTCCCCTTCCATCTGCCCGGCTATGTTGTATTGTCTTTCGTGCATTGATTTCCTCCTCTCTAGAGCCTTTATTCTGTAATAAGGGTGCATTTACTTCTGCAGCACACAGCACTTAAGCGGAATGAGTTTTGTGCCATTTCCTTGTATTGATCGGATTGGGTTTTATACTTGCTAGGAACACAATTCTTGCAGAGTGACGGATCTGATCAGAGTCCGTCTGCTGTTTCTGTTGTAGAACTAGCATGCTCAAAGTTCTTACCACTGTCGACCATTTGGGTGTTTGACATTTCTGCAGAGAACTATCATGACCCGCAACCTTAGTTTCATTTGTTTCTGTTTCCTAGTGAAAGCATCCTAGAGCGCCATCATTGATGCTGACTGGAACCGAATTTTAAGAGATGATGGCTTGTATGACATCTGAATGATTGTATCTACCACTTACTGATGGCTTTCTTTCCCAATCTCTCATGTTACTCATTTTCCCTTTTCTTTCTGAGGCTGTTTGTTGTCGTGTTCTCCATCTCTCATAATTTTGTTGCTCCTATGCTCTACTAGTAAGTATATACAAAATTTTCCTATTGACATTAGTAAAAATAGGCGTCTTTGGTTCGATTGGCAGTTCTAGTTGTATAGACAGAGCAGTTGTGCAGGTTAATGTTGCACCTTAGGCTGAATTGCACGTCCTGCCAGTTTTACTGTTTCTTTGTGCATACTGCTTAAATTGGTGTTGATGTCTCTATAAGATGAAAGGGACCATGTGATTACTTGCAGTTGGTCCACGATGGTATGATGGTCTAGGGAGTTGCACATTGAGATCATCCAATGGCTAAATGATCACCAACATTAACCAATACTATTTGATTATCCTTGTAACGATAACGCAAAAGTCAATGTCATTAGCAGGGACTGTTTGTAGGGGAGACATAAAAAAAATCTGAAAGAAAAGAGAGGGTTGTCATCCAGTCCACGCGTAAGAAACAACCCTTCTGAATCTTAAAATTGAAAATGAAACTTTTGTCATCCAGTGAACGCGTAACAAACACCCCTTCTGGGAATCTAAAAAAAATCAAACAATCACTTGGTCATGGTCGTACATAGGTCGATTCTGATACAGTGAGACCTCAATGGGGTCTCGAGCAGGCTCAAGCACAGTTCAGCCCAGACTCAGTCAAATTACTGTTCAGTCAGGCGCCCAAGCCCATATCATGCGAGCCCAACGTGGCATAAGTCTTGGAGCTTGATACAAGACAATAAGGCCTGAAGGTAGATCTCTGAGGTGTCACAAGCCCAAAATCTATTTTGTACAGCTCGATCCAATCACATATTGAGTCTCAAACAGAGTCAAGTGTCGAATGCAACTCAGTTATGGACGTGTAAGATCCTCCGCGAAAGTTCCTCCCTCCATCATGCCTCTACGATATAGTTAACGAAGAAGTAAGGTGAACAAAGGGGATGAATTTATAGTCTACATCCATCATTACTCTCAGTCACCAGACTTCAGCATCGAAGTGCTTTTGACCACCAATAGTGGTCCTTAACTATCACTATTGTTCAATTCTTGTAAGTTAGAAATCAACAGACAGAGTTGAAACCAACAGAGGCGGAGTTGGACGCATAAAAAACTAGTCTTTGTTTGATCAATTTAATATGAGTAAGGCTAACTGGCGAGGAAACCAGCGAGGGAGGGAGGGAGACCCTCCATCCCCCTCGCAATGCGTGCCTTCCATCCCCTGCACGCATAGCGAGGGTCCTCCCTCCCTCCCTCCCTCGCTGGTTTCCCCGACCATTAGAATTTTCCATTTAATATTGTTCCTTCTACGATGAATAGTACCTGTTAACGGATAAGTAGGAAGAGCTTTCCCTGCATTATACTGTACTTATTTTAATAATACCATGTCATTGACTGATACACTTGCTCAAGCTAGAGTCCTGGTTCACTTGGTAATTCAATAAGAGGAGCAAAGAAGACTAAGCATCTAATTGCTCCTGAAATGGATAAACCAGGAGTGACAGTATGCATTTACAGAGATCCCAACCAGTCTGTGGAAGATAGGGTGAGAGACCTTATCGCTCGCATGACACTGAAAGAGAAAGCAACACAGATGACCTGCACTGAAAATCTTGTAGCACAGCCTGCTACCCTTAAAGACCTTTCAATTGGTAACATCTTTTCTACCTTGCATATTTTCCTATATAGATTTGCAGCTATTCATCTGATCTATCTAAGAGTACTTGATTTATTTCTTTTATTTTTATAGGTGGTGTTTTCATTGCTCATCCGAGAGACTACCCAGAAAAGCATGAAACTCCATCTGATTGGGCTGATATGGTTGATAGTGCACAGAAAGCAGCATTGGAATCGCGACTTGGCATACCGATCATCTATTCATGTGATGCGGTTCATGGGCAGTGCTATATTTATGGTGCAACAATCTTTCCCCACAATATTGGTCTTGGAGCAGCTAGGTGAGTTCTTTACTGATCTGGGCTATAAAAAGATTACAGATAATGGAGCTGTCACTCTCCTTAGATGCAAAATGAAAAGCCATAATGTGAAAATGAGTTTAGTTGAACCCATTCTAACTCGAGATTTAGCATTGGATTGGAGAGTCGAATCATTGGCTACAAGTCAGTTTTGACCTTGCACTTTTTTCTAATGCGCTTCAGTCAATTATAATTTGAAAATCCTAAGGTGATTAACTGATTGTATGAAGCGCGTAATGCTGCAAACTGGTATTTTGAGTTGACGAACTTTATTTTGCTTTTTTACAGAGACGCAGATTTGGTTCAAAGAATAGGGGCTGCAGCTGCTCTAGAAATTAAAGCAACAGGCATAAATCATACTTATGCTCCTATGGTAGCTGTAAGTATTTACTATTTACACAATTCATACTTCATACTGAGCAGAAAATTTCTCTCCAGGCCTGAAAAAGGACCCCTTGGTATCGCCATTGTCGTGTAGACAACAACAACAATATTCTTTCTACTACTTGCATGCATACCTAAATACATGTACAAATGTGTTAATACCTAGTCATTGCCATTGTCTGGTGCTCAAGTCTATGATATCCATTCAAATTACTATGAAGATCCCCATATATATGTGGCTGATACAGCGTTACTACTTGAAACAATTCTGATTTACAAGGAATTCAGACAACCAATTTGCTTCCCATCTTTCTGAACTAACTGCCTAATGGCTTTACTTACTAATGTTCGACTAAAGTACATTGGAATGAGTTGTGACAGGTTAGTCGAGATCCAAGATGGGGACGGTTTTATGAGAGTTTCAGCGAGGACACAGAAGTTGTGAGGAGTATGACTTCAATCATTTCTGGCATGCAGGGCATTCCACCTGAAGATCACCCTAATGGTTACCCTTACATTGCTGGAAGGTAGATAAAAGCCTTTATCTATTTAGTTTTTAAGTGTATTTTGTGATCGCCAAATAAATTGTATAGAAAATCCATTGTACTTCAACCAAGTGTGGTGTCACAACCAAGTTGTCAATTAGTGATATTTCTTCACTTCTACAAATAGGTAAATTCTTCATTCAGCGATAATGCAAGACTAAAATAAATGTCAGAAACCCTGATGTTACTAACTTCTAGTTACGTTAGCTTCGACTTATCATGTTCCTCTTTTAGGGATAGCTGAGTTGGTATGGGTCCGTGGCTTTTCTATTCTTATTCGTACATTA
The DNA here is from genome assembly GCA_963556465.1 of Berberis vulgaris. Classification (NCBI taxonomy): domain Eukaryota; kingdom Viridiplantae; phylum Streptophyta; class Magnoliopsida; order Ranunculales; family Berberidaceae; genus Berberis; species Berberis vulgaris. Next base: position 5,384,145 of record OY747135.1, read on the forward strand.
TGACAGTAGGTTGGCTTCATTCCAGAACTTCTTGACTATGTCATGGGTTTGATTGCAGAAAGAATGTTATTGCATGCGCAAAACATTTCGTTGGTGATGGAGGCCCCGAGTTTGGTTTAATGGAGGGAAATACAAAACTATCCTATACTGACTTGGAGAGGATTCATATGAGGCCTTATTTGGACTGCCTGGCTAAAGGAGTCTCTACTATCATGCCATCCTATACCAGTTGGAATGGAGTCAGACTGCATGGTCACCATTTTCTCCTAACAAATATTTTAAAAGAGAAACTTGGTTTCAAGGTACTATAATCTTCGACGATCCATGGGCCAAATTCCATTTTTCTTGCAATGTGAAACTATCAAGTGGCACTAACAAGGAGGTCACATTCTGTTGCAGGGTTATGTGGTTTCTGACTGGGAAGGGATTGATACAATATGTGAACCCTATAGAGCTGATTATCGATATTGTGTCTCTGCTTCAGTTAATGCTGGAATTGATATGGTATACACTGGAACCACTGAGAATGAACCTATGAACAGCTGTAAATTCTGTTACAAACCTTGTGTTATTGCAGGTGCTTGAGCCTTTAAGATATGAAGAATTCCTAGAGACTTTGATATCTCTAGTAGAAGCAGGGGAGATATCTATGTTGGGGCACATTACATGGATCAGCACAAAATATGTCACAATAAGACATTTCTCATATACTGACTATGTTTGCTAGTTTATTGTATATGATGTCCTACTCAAGCAAATTCCTATATGCAAATATAAAGCATAAATTCCATGGAATTATTGAGCATACGAACAATAGCACATGCATATAAACATTCTAATGTAGGCAAACATACTTTGACAAACAAATGTAATCTATGAATTAAATTCATACGTAACATACCTGTTTGTCGTAACTGTTGTATAAGATTCCAATGCTGTAAATAAATCCAGAAATAGTTAGGCTCAATGGTACCAATATTTCTTGGGTTGAGTCGCGGACTAGGTCGCTCTCTTTAAGACGTTTCGCGGCTCTGCCCAAGATTGTGCTAGCAGTTACGTAGCCCCGCCGTCCCCAGGATAAAACAGCCCAGAATCTTCTCTGTCTCGTTCAAATACGCACAATAAATGAACGGTATACTATTCACCCTCATTCTCATTATTTGCTCGGAATCAAAAATCTTGAAAAACACGTTCTGGATTTTTGCAAAAACCGCAAGAACTGTTTTCTGTATTTCGTTGAAGCAAAAAACTCCATTTCGAATTCTGTTTTACAAACTCTGTTTCTGCAATCACTTCCTGATTTCGAATAAAAAACAGATTGAAAAAACATGTTTCTGTTTTTAAGAACTGAAGCTCTGTTCTTCGAAGAAGCTAAAATCTGCAAAATCAGATTTCGAAGAACTCTGTTTCAGAGCAGAAGAAGCTCAAAATCAGTTTCGAAAAACTGCTACAAGACTTGAAGAACACTCTGTTTTCTTCATTCTCTCAAGCAGAAAACGAGCTTGCAATCACTCTGTTTTCTGTTGTTTTTATCTCTTAATTCTGTTTCTGTTTTGCAGGTTCAAAACTGGAAGAAGAAGAAGATAACAAGACTGTTTTTCGTTTTCAGAAGAAGATCAAAAACACTCTGTTTTTTCGGTTGAAGAAACAGTCAAGAACTGCTGCTCTGTGATCTCTCTCCCAACAAGAACTGTTTTAGAGGAAGCAAGAGGAAGCTCTGTTTTTATTTTCGTTGTTCAGTTTGGCAACGAAAATCAGTAAGACTGGACAGTGGGAAGCTCTGTTCTATTTTCGTTTCAAGAACTGGAAGAAGAAGGAGGAGTTTCTGAGCTGAAACAGAGTCTGGAAGAAGCAGGGAGCAGACTCTGTTTTCTTCTTCTTTTCTCTCTACTTACAAGCTCTGATTTGATATGTATAAATAGAATGAAAGCAAAACAAAACAGGGAGCAGAAATGGCTGAAAACATGGCGGGATTCCTGGAACCACTAAGCCGCCCCACTCATTGTTTTTAAATTCGTTTTTAATCAAATTATTTTAAAAACCCACATAAGTTCCAACAATCCCCCACTTGGATTTTTAAAACAATTGTACAATCCTCCACTTGGATTGAAAAAACAATTTTACAATCCTCCACTTGGATTGAAAAAACAATTTTTCATCGAGCAATCGTTCAAACATAAGATTGTGCATAAACAAAAGTGTCTTTCGACTTGAACTCTTGCGTAGTGTTCATGCTTTAGATTATACTAGAGTAACTCGTAGTTTTGAACTCTATCTCTAACAGACATTACACGCACAACCTTTTCCTGGGTGAAGTCTAAAAAGCCCGTGCTTTACAGCCATGCACGTATATCCCAGTAAGTGAAGGCTCTAGGAATTTTGCCCACAAATTCCATAGGAAGCGGCCAAACTTCCACAATCACTTAGGTGAGTCTATCAAGAGTACTCCTGTAGCTAGGTACTCCACTCCACATAGAGTATAGACATCATTAAGAGTTTTTTAACTCATCCTACTATCGCTTCAGGAATTCATGCTGTATTCTAGGAATGAGATTATTATTTTGTCAGCATGATTCACATCATATCATTCACGACTTGTTATTACCCATTGAACCTATTTCTTGGGATCTCCAGTCTATAGGTTGGGTTACCGTCATAAATGACTCATCCATCTAAGGGCTTTAGTCCCATTCCTTTCGAGGTTTCAAAAACCTTCTCTCTAGCTAATACTTTCGTCAAAGAATTAACCGAGTTCACATCAGTTCGTACTTGATCCGATCTCACAGCACCAGTAGATAGAAATCTCTAACCGTACTGTGCTTACGACGTATTTGTCGTTTCTTGCCGTTATCATAACGGTTCTGTATTTTTCTTGCAATAGCCGCGGAACTATCGCACTGGATCAAGACAGCTGGAATCAGTCTTTCCCATGAAGGGTTCTCTCTACTAGCAGGGTTTTCAACCAAACTGCTTCTTCACTAGCCGTAGCTAATGTTCTAATCTCTGACTCCATCGTGGACTGTGCCAAAATGGTCTGTTTCTTTGACTTCCAAGAAACAGCTTCACCAGCTATATTGAAAATATAGCCACTGGTGGCTTTGGAGTCTCATCTGAAAGGGTGTTCCAATCAGCATCGCTATATCCTTCAAGGACAGCGGTAAACTTCTGTAAGCCGAGGATCGTTGTCCTCTTAAGGTACCTCATGACCTTTTCAATTGCATCTATTAGGCTCCTTGAAATCTAAGGAAAACCTTCTTTACTAAAAATACATAGTAATCGGGGCCAAGAAGTTCATTTCTGTTTACTTCTCCTAGGCTCAGATTCTATGACTTTATCAGTTTCATGCATTCTTATCATAGGCACGTTATTTGAGGATATACCCCCACTATTCCTCGAAATAACCCCCACTATAAATGCAATTTATCTTTTCATGAAAAATTCTTTGAGAAACACAAAAAATCTTTTCACAAAGAATCAGAATCCACAAAATTATTCTTAGCATGTATAAAAATATACGTAAGCTTCCCATTAAGGGACTTTTGAACTTCGGTCCTTCTAACTATTGTCAAAAACAGGTTTAGCTACATTTTTGAATGCATATTCAATGACGGTCTTCTTGCTATCTGAAGCGGACCATGCATTCAATTCTTAAGGACCCATAAAATGAGAATATCGAATAAAACATTCATTCTATTCATCTCGCTATTCTCATTTTTTCTTTTAAGTTCAAGGATCAACTTTCATTAGAACACGTACCTTAAATTCAGCTTCTGAATTTTTCAAACTTTGATATAAACATCAAGCTTTCTGTGTTCAGCCTCTGAGAATTTAGGTGCAAACTTTGATAACAAAGTTCCGCAACAAAATCAAGCAATAACTTCAATTGATCTATATTGTCATCAACATCATCATCATGAGAACATATTCTTTCCATAAGAATACATGTCCTCATGTGGAAGTCCGACCAACTTATGGTCTGAGCAAAATCATTTATGTATTGACATCAAGAACAAAGTTCACAGGTCAATCTGTATATAAACGATTCCTTATAGCCTCCTTATCTCAGCTTAACATCAAACATCAACTATTAAACACATGGTTTTTCTTTCCATCAATTGTATTGATTATTAGAGGCATTCTAATTTTCACAATAGATCAATTATTGTTCTCACCAAAATAGACTGAATCATCCAAAATGCATAACATAATTATCATATAACTGCATACTCATTATCTAAAGAGTAACATGCATATATGATATTATTCGCTTCTCATGAAATGTTCAAATGAAATTTATTGATTCAGATTTCATGATATTCCAACTCAGAAAGCATCAATTTCATAGTTACATTTCTATGAAATTTAATTTTAAATCATGGTGTTCTATTCCTCCAAGGTTTAGAGTTTAGACTACATTTTACATCTCATCATGTGTATATGTATGTCAATCTCTAACTACGTTAATCATAATTAATATGATTTCAATATGGTTGTAAAGTCACCATAAAAATATCTTTAAAATTTCACAACATGGTAAACTACCATTATAGCTAAAGATATCTGATATTGCAAACGTAGTTGTAAAACTCTAAATCATGTGGATCTTTTAAATATAATCCTCTTTCTAAACTTTTCAAGTATTACCATGGTTTGTGTCCTTGCATAGATTCTACCATAATCAATTTATAAAATAAATAAATGGAGAAACATGCTTCCATCCCAATTTCACAACAAAACACTACTACCCAAGGATACATAAAAGCATCATAGTGTAAACAAAACTAAATTCCAATCCTTGGAACAAATTTTGCTTCGGTGAATGAGATCCATAACAAACAGACACATTCAAGCAACATGGCAATAACATACATTTTTCTCATCAAAGAAATGTTTGCCAACCTATCCTTGGATCCCTTTGAATCAAGGAATAGTCCATAGCTAAAGTCAGTATCATAACTCAACTTCACTTCTAGTGTGATCACATGTGTGCATTCTTGTATTACAAATACATGCAAACTTTGTTTAGCAAATTCAGTATTTGTAATCATGGCAGAAAGAACACGTCTTAAAATTGTTGGGGCACATTACATGGATCAGCACAAAATATGTCACAATAAGACATTTCTCATATACTGACTATGTTTGCTAGTTTATTGTATATGATGTCCTACTCAAGCAAATTCCTATATGCAAATATAAAGCATAAATTCCATGGAATTATTGAGCATACGAACAATAGCACATGCATATAAACATTCTAATGTAGGCAAACATACTTTGACAAACAAATGTAATCTATGAATTAAATTCATACGTAACATACCTGTTTGTCGTAACTGTTGTATAAGATTCCAATGCTGTAAATAAATCCAGAAATAGTTAGGCTCAATGGTACCAATATTTCTTGGGTTGAGTCGCGGACTAGGTCGCTCTCTTTAAGACGTTTCGCGGCTCTGCCCAAGATTGTGCTAGCAGTTACGTAGCCCCGCCGTCCCCAGGATAAAACAGCCCAGAATCTTCTCTGTCTCGTTCAAATACGCACAATAAATGAACGGTATACTATTCACCCTCATTCTCATTATTTGCTCGGAATCAAAAATCTTGAAAAACACGTTCTGGATTTTTGCAAAAACCGCAAGAACTGTTTTCTGTATTTCGTTGAAGCAAAAAACTCCATTTCGAATTCTGTTTTACAAACTCTGTTTCTGCAATCACTTCCTGATTTCGAATAAAAAACAGATTGAAAAAACATGTTTCTGTTTTTAAGAACTGAAGCTCTGTTCTTCGAAGAAGCTAAAATCTGCAAAATCAGATTTCGAAGAACTCTGTTTCAGAGCAGAAGAAGCTCAAAATCAGTTTCGAAAAACTGCTACAAGACTTGAAGAACACTCTGTTTTCTTCATTCTCTCAAGCAGAAAACGAGCTTGCAATCACTCTGTTTTCTGTTGTTTTTATCTCTTAATTCTGTTTCTGTTTTGCAGGTTCAAAACTGGAAGAAGAAGAAGATAACAAGACTGTTTTTCGTTTTCAGAAGAAGATCAAAAACACTCTGTTTTTTCGGTTGAAGAAACAGTCAAGAACTGCTGCTCTGTGATCTCTCTCCCAACAAGAACTGTTTTAGAGGAAGCAAGAGGAAGCTCTGTTTTTATTTTCGTTGTTCAGTTTGGCAACGAAAATCAGTAAGACTGGACAGTGGGAAGCTCTGTTCTATTTTCGTTTCAAGAACTGGAAGAAGAAGGAGGAGTTTCTGAGCTGAAACAGAGTCTGGAAGAAGCAGGGAGCAGACTCTGTTTTCTTCTTCTTTTCTCTCTACTTACAAGCTCTGATTTGATATGTATAAATAGAATGAAAGCAAAACAAAACAGGGAGCAGAAATGGCTGAAAACATGGCGGGATTCCTGGAACCACTAAGCCGCCCCACTCATTGTTTTTAAATTCGTTTTTAATCAAATTATTTTAAAAACCCACATAAGTTCCAACAATCTATGACAAGGATTAATGATGCTGTGGAGCGGATTCTGAGGGTCAAGTTCATTGCGGGTTTGTTTGAGTTCCCATTTACAGATAGATCTTTGCTAGATTCCGTGGGCTGTAAGGTACATTTCCAGAATTTTGGACTAATGTTGAAGACTCAATACTTAAGAGTGGTGTTTATAATCAATGGGTGTTATCATTGTGTACTCTACTACAGCTTCAACCCAAAAACCTAACAGGAATGTCATATATGCTTCAGGGTTTTATCTAGGTGGTTGCCATGTGAATTATATCTTACCAATGTCATTTGTTTGTCATAGGAGCATAGGGAACTAGCACGTGAAGCTGTTCGGAAGTCACTGGTTCTGCTAAAGAATGGAAAAGATGCAAAGAAACCGTTACTTCCTCTAGATAAAAATGCAAAGAGGATTCTTGTTGCAGGTAGACATGCAGATGATCTAGGTTACCAATGTGGAGGATGGACAATGACCAAGTATGGAACAAGTGGTGTAATTACTATGGGTATGTAAAATATACATCTAATCTTATTCATAAATTTTCATTAGGAATGAGTTGTCTTGCCACATATATGGTGCCATACGCCAAATTAATACCTTTGGTTTCTTTACTTAGGTACAACCATCTTGGGAGCTATCAAAGACACAGTCGGGGAAAAAACACAAGTAACCTATGAGCAGAGCCCATCATTAGACACCTTTGAAGGCGAAGAATTCTCATTTGCAATTGTTGTTGTAGGAGAACCAGCATATGCAGAGAGCAGGGGATACAATACAAAGCTTGAAATCCCATTTGATGGCATTGACATTATAAACATGGTTACTAAAAGAGTTCCTACATTGGTGATTCTAGTATCAGGGAGGCCTCTAGTAATAGAACCAGAGTTGCTAGACAAGATGGATGCACTAGTTGCTGCTTGGTTGCCCGGGAGTGAAGGAGGTGGTGTTGCAGATGTCGTGTTTGGAGATTGTGATTTTGAAGGGTTGCTGCCAGTGAGCTGGTTCAGAAATGTGGATCAAGTGCCCATGAATCATGGAGATGAGCATTATGATCCTTTGTTTCCATTAGGCTTTGGGTTGAGGATGATTTGTAGCCCTTAGGTTTGAATTTGTGTTGAAACATCTCAATGTTCGAACTTTAGTTGGCTTATGTTGGAAACTTCAAGCCAAACAAACCAAGGTTGGGTTTGGGTCTGAGCAACTTATTATTAGGTCATTTCTGTAATGAGAAACCTGCATTTAGCTTTCCAAGATACGGTTAAGCGTTCAATGGTTCTCGAAGTTATTTAAAAGATCATTTATGAATTTTCTTTAATAGATGTTATTAGGTTTGATTAGTAACATTGATGATAGTATTAGAGTTCTTTATAGATGTTATTAGGTTTGATTAGAACATATTCGAAGTTATGAATTTTCTTTAATAGATGTTATTAGAGTTCTTTAAAAGTGCTCTCTGTTTCCCCTCTACTCTTGTTTTGCTTTCTTTACTTTACGATATTTTCAACACGTTATCAGCACGAGCCCTAACCCTAGCAGCTATTAAGATTTGAAACGTTATCAGCCAAGTAAGTCCTTCGAATATGTGTTATTTGTTTGAGCTTTTTTTGTGTGCCTTTACTACATTCAAAATGGATGAAATGATATTTCTCTCCATCGTCCATATTTCTCTATTGATCTTAGTAGGAAGATATCTAAAGTCTGGAATGCCAAATAGAAAATTTCTCCTTCCTATGAGTACTATGAGAACCGTAAGCATGCTAAATATCTCTTTTCCTTTCTCGTAAGAGCTTCCGAAAGAAGCTTTTGAGATCATATCTGCTGATAAGCCTCCCAAGTCATTGTCAACTCTCATCTCTACAATTCCTCCTTCATTGCCAACATGCTTTTCCCATGATTCCAACAATGCGAGAGTGGATTCAACTATCAAGCTCACCATGCCCATCGCATTATATTTTATGTACCTTGACCCTGTCCATGAAGAACTCTGGTGCCAAAAGCTTTCTTTGGTGCACCCAGCCTTTAGGATCCCATGTTTTCCAAAAATGGGAGCAAGTTCGCTGGTTAGATATGCAGGTTTACCAAAGTCCCAAGATTTACAAGTGCTTATTTCCTTCACCAGATCTGGATTTGTCACACATAGATGGACCTGTTGGCATGTCAAATACGTAAATATCGAACCATACTTCTTTTTCCATTGTTCGATATAGGGGTACAATGTTGGCAAATAGCTATCCACCACGTGTCCGCCACCTTGTTGTATCACCCCATCGATTGCTGAATCATCTTAATCTCAGCAAGATTGCCATGTGGAAAGGAAGGCAGAGGTCCTCCTATGCCTTGACTTGTAAGTTTCTCTCTGAACCTCCTAGGCTTCACCTATAACAGAGTATACAAATGCACTGCAACACCACACAAACCCAACAAAGCAAAGGAAAAGAAGACTTTCAAGAGAAGGAGAGACTCCATTTTGCTTCCTGATCTGCATTAACTCCTCATTTCATCTATATTTGTTAGTATATATATTGAATTTTCATCTTTCCTTACACTAAGGGTCTGATATAAAATGATAAAACTGTTGAATCAGTCTGACATGAAAGCTACTTACGCTTATATCATAGTGTAAATTGTTTTGCTTGTGATTGTGGGGATAGTGAATGTAAAATCAGATTGATTGTTTTGCTTTACACTTGTAATATAGTGTACACTTGTATGAAGTATAATGTTATACACTGGATGTACAACTTATGAATGACAATTTGTTCCATAGAACAAAGTTTCTGTCACATCCCAATAGAAATTCATAGTTCGTAGTCCCAAGTTTCTGTATAATGTGATGTAAGGTAAGTTTTTAACTTACTGGCAGGCATAAATAACATCGTATTCTTCATAAAGCAATGAAAACAAGACATGCTTAAGGTGCACTAAATCAAGCTAATTCTTCCTGATCTATCTCATCGATACATTTGTCTTTCTCATTGTTTATCTATTTCCTTGCGACGTTACTAACTCTTCTAAAACTTTGTGATGGCTTACTTTGATTATATGTAAGTTTTATAGCTTTTGTGAATTAATTTAAATTTCAGTCTCTCCCAATTAGCTTTCTAATCCATTCCCTCTAAGTCGGACTATGGAAGTTCGCACCAAGTCGAACAGTGGGGGTTCGCATTCGCTCCGAACTATGGCAGTTCGTGAAGCTTGAACTGTGGTATTCGCTCTGAACTATGGCAGTTCATGTAGCATTGAACGATGATCGTTCATGACCATTGTTTGAAACTTCGAGTTTCATTCTAATTCAGTTCCATGGATATCTATTTCTTGGAAGCATTGGCTCAGAAACACTAATTTTGTTCACTTTGCATTGTGCAAGACATCCATTCTTTCGAGCTACCCGAACCACTAAAAAGAATCCGCTTCGGTTGACCAACGTTGGTCCACAGACTACTGCACCAAGGGGTGCCGCCATGCACACAACTCGCTCGTTCTGCAAAGCCTGTTCCTTGGGAAAATTAGGACTGAGACTGTCCTATGCAAAGATTTCTAAAGAGTCCATCCCATTTTTACAGCGAATTCAAGGGGATACTTGTGGACCTATCCAACCAACTTGCGAACCATTTAGATATTTTATGGTGTTGGTTGATGCGTCGACACGCTGGTCACATGTCACGCTACTGTCTACCCGAAATGCTGCACATGCTAAACTCTTAACCAAGATTATTCGGCTGAGGGCTCACTACCCGGATTACCCTATTAAGTCAATTCGACTCGATAATTCCGGAGAGTTTACATCGAAAACATTCGATGATTATTGCATGTCCATTGGGATTGATGTTGAACATCCGGTTCCCCATGTTCACACCCAAAACGGTCTCGCGAAAGCCACCATCAAGAGGTTGCAGATGGTTGTTCGGACATTGGTTATATCCGCATGGGGCTATGCAATTTTGCACGCAGCAATGTTACTCCGTTTGAGGCCGGTTGCCACCCAACCATTCTCTACGTCACAGCTGGTGACTGGGTACGAACCTGATCTTTCGTACTTACCATTTTTGGGTGCGCGATTTATGTGCCAATTGCGCTGCCACAACGTACCAAGATGGGGCCTCAACAAATGATGGGTATATATGTGGGATATGATACACCATCAATTATCCGCTACTTGGAACCCTTGACAGGCAATCTCTTTATTGCACGATTTGCGGATTGTTACTTTGATGATACAGTCTTCCCGTCATTAAGGGGAGATAAGAATGTTAACGTTCAACATAAACGACAGGAATTGTCGTGGCCTGTTCCCACTTTGTCTCATCTTGATCCCCGAATCGCATAATCCGAGAGTGAGGTGCGGCGAATTCTCGATTATCAGAGCGTAGCAAATAAGTTGCCAGACGCTTTCACTGATATCACTAAAGTGATGAGATCACATATACCTACTGCAAACGTGCCTGCAAGGATTGACGTCCCCACCATAGGACGTAGCGCCGCCCGTGACGAAAACGGTGCGCTTGGTACCCTGGCGGCTAACCAGTCATCTGATCCCGCGAGGAAGCGCGGTAGACCACTGGGTTCGATGGATTCTCGTCCTAGGAAGAGGACGCAGACGACACAAACCAATCCATCTGACATCGCTATCTCGATCGAACCATCCCATGAGAATATCCTGGACTATGGATATGTCCGAGAGGAATCATCATTGGGGGACGCCTCAACGTCGGTACCTACTCCCGAGAATAGAGAAATCTCGATCAATTATGCATGCATAGATGGGACATGGAATTGAAACGAAATCATCATCGATCATGTATTTGCATACTCGGTTGCGCGCAAAATCATAACTTGAGATGATATCGAACCCCGCTCCGTTGAAGAGTGTCAACGTAGAGCTGACTGGCCAAAATGAAAAAATGTGATCCAGGCTGAATTGGATTCCCTAACGAAATGGAAGGTGTTTGGGCCGGTACTGTCAATCCCTCCAGGTGTAAAACCCGTCGGATTTAAATGGGTATTCGTTGGGAAGCGTAATGAGAAAAACGAGATTGTGATATATAAGGCTCGTCTCGTGGCGCAAGGTTTTTCTCAACGCCCTGGGATCGATTACAAGGAGACATATTCTCCCATAATGGATGTAATAACGTTCCGCTACCTTGTTAGTTTGGTAGTTTCCGAAAAACTGAATATGCAGCTTATGGATGTGGTTACGACATATCTCTACGGGGATCTAGATACAGAGATATACATGAAAGTCCCGGATGGACTTCGTTTGCCCGAATCAAGTAGCTCTAAACCACGGAGCACGTTTTTTATCAGATTGAAACGTTCACTTTACGGATTGAAACAATCTGGATGGATGTGGTATAACAAAAATAAGTGAATACTTGATCGGAAGGGGATACATAAACAATGAGTTATGCCCATGCGTGTTCAGCAAGAGAACAAGTTCCGGGTTTGCTATTGTTGCTGCTTATGTCAATGATATGAATTTGATTGGAACTTTAGAGGAGTTAAAGGAAACCGCTGAGCACCTGAAGTTTGAATTCGAGATGAAGGATCTTGGAAAAACACGGTTTTGCCTCGGATTGGAGATCGAGCACCGTGCCGATGGGATTATGATTCACAATTGGGCTATATTCAAAAATTGTTAAGGCGTTTTAATGAGGATAAAGCTAAGCCTTGTAGCACTCCCATGATCGTCCGGAGTCTAGATCCGAAAAAAGATCTTCATTCAGTCCCAAGGAAGAGGACGAGGCATTACTAGAGGCAGAGGTGCCCTACCTAAGTGCAATAGGCACATTACTGTACTTAGCACAATATACGAGACCGGACATCTCATTCCCTGTGAACTTGTTGGCTCGATTTAGTTTTGCACCAACACGCCGCCATTGGACTGACATTAAATACATATTTCGATACCTAAGAGGTACGATTGATATGGGTTTGTTTTATCCCCACAGAGAGAGATCAAAATCGGACGTTGATCTTCACGAAATGGGAAAATTCCCAAAAATCGACGGCAGGGCCACATCTCCCACCGCCAGTCAAGCCACTGTCAATGCCGGCAAACGTGCTGCCACTCGCTTTGGTCAGACTCCAAGTGATGTCTTGACAGGTTTTGCTGATGTCGGGTATCTCTCTGACCCGCACAAAGGACGTTCCCAAACGGGTTTGTCTTTACCATGGGGAACACAACAATATCTTGGAGGTTGACAAAGCAGACTCTTGTTACTACTTCTTCGAATCATGCAGAGATTATTGCTCTTCACGAAACAGTTCGTGAATGTGTATGGTTGAGATCCATAATTAGGCATATTCGAAGTACTTGTGGTTTGAAGTCAACCATAGATGAACCTACGTGCATTTACGAGGATAATGCCGCTTGCATTGAACAAATGAAGCTAGGTTACATCAAAGGCGACAATACTAAGCATATATCGCCGAAGTTCTTCTATAATCAGCAGCAACAAATGCTCCTGAAGATTGAAGTAAAAGAGGTTAGATCTGATGACAATGTGACAGATCTTTTCACGAAAGCTTTATCGAAAGCAACTTTCGAGAAACATGTACGTAGTATCGGACTACGTAAATTGTCTAATCTCCCTTGATTGTTGGTATCAGGGGGAGACGTTGGCATTAGGGGGAGATTTGATGCACAACGAAGATTTTCTCGAAATGTTTACTTCATTTTCAAGGAAATGACGCATTGTACTCTTTTTTCTTTCGACCAAGGTTATTTTTTCCCACTGGGTTTTTGTTACTTGGAAGGGTTTTAATGAGGCAACATGGCATGCGTCATCGACGTAACGTAACATCGCGTTTGGACATCACAAGGGGAAGTGTTGCAGTTAAACTAGGATTGTGTTGTAAGGAAATACCTGCTAATGCAAATAATCCCAACACAACTCCTAGACCTAGTTGGTGATAGTGAATGGCTAATAACGTTGTGCAAGTAATAGCAAATAACAAGCAATGTGCATAAAATAAAAATGACACCGAGATTTACGTGGTTCGGCTTTGCCTACTCTATGGACGACGACTCTATAACTATCTTATTGATATGGAAACACTTACTTGAAGATTACAACGTTGTCAAGCAACAATCCTTGAGATTACCCAATCTCAAGCCAACAATACCGCCAAAAGTTTGACGAAACTCGCAAACGAAGAACACCCGAAATCACTCGATTCCAATCCTTATACTTGGCTATTGTTTCACGCTGCACACACACCGTATCACGCCAAACTCGCAGCATGTTTCACGCCCTTATCGCAGCCCGTTTCACGCCATACTGTTGCTGTCACGCCCTGATTTTCGAAGAAAACGAAAATTCCAAAATCCACGTAGGATTATCCGTTTTCCCCAAAACTCGAGACATGAAAATTCAATAACAACATAAACAAATAGCAGCAACAACTAAACATTATTAAATTACTGAAACAAATAAAACTCTAACCCGGAAAGGACTGGCGTGGCTAGCTCACTAGCGGAACTCCAGTAACGCAGCTCAAAATCTCTAAACCTGAAAGGCTAATCGGCTACATTCCAAAAAGGAATGTACCCAAGCAATAAAGCTGATGTGAGAAATCTTCATCCCAAAATCAATAAATCCGCACATAACAACATCAAAATAAACAAAACAATAAACAACCACATCATCAGGTAGTTACTCAATGAGGCGAAGGTGTCATCATCCTAATAAATAAATATGCATTATTTATTATTAATAAATAAAATTTATGAGTTATCAATCCTCATAAATGCAACAACAATACAATTCATAATCATATTAGACTATTATTGAAATATTAACAAAACACTTTTTTTTCTACCTTTAGGAAGACATGTAGTTCTCATTCAATGGTTGAATGAGCATTTAGTTTCTTCCTTTAAGGTAATCATGCACATACACAAAAAAAGAAATCTCGCTTCTTTTCCACAATCGCACTATCCTCCATGTGTCGAACACACCTCACCCAAGTGTGCCTCCCTTGCCATCGAAACCACTCGGAGCGTACATGTTCCAAGTGGGGTGCCACCTCGAGGAACATGTCATCTCACCTGAAGTTCGATCACTGGCAAATATTCTTCCTAAATCTACACGTACAACCGAACTCATATGGAACGGTGCACCGATATGCAAGCAAGTCTGCATACCCATAATAATATCACACGTATACAAGCAAGTCTGTATACAAAAATAATTCTCTTTTTTTCCATTTTTTTTTCGGAGTTGTGGAAAAGAGCAAATTAAATAAATAAATAAATCCGCAAAACTCTTTTTTTTCGGTGACGCTTTGTCAACCATAACAAATCAACCACAATGGTCACCCATTCTACTGGGGAAACAAATATCAGTTCATGATTATTAAGTCTCAAGTTATACACTTCACAACATCACGCACAAGTCACTTGTATCACACGTCAAATGAAGCTCACACTTAGAATGCATTTAAAATAATCGTATACATATTGTCATTATACGATTAAACTTTATTAATAAACAATAGGCAATAAGGTTATGTACATTACAATAATACTAATCATCAAGCGAATTGGCAATCCCATTACTCAGAAAGACACTCACAAATTTCATATCTAATAGAAAATTCAACCAATTCTGAGCCCACGTACCAAGTCCCACTCACTACACCAATCCCTATAGAGTCAATATTCACACTATAGTGAAGGCACATAGAAAGTTGCCTCCACTGACAAAAGTCATAGCTTTAGAAAATTTTAATAAAGCCCTAAAATTTATAATGGGCTATAATTAGGATCGTTACACCACATCAACATACCCAGAAATCAAGGAATTTACACAATACATCAAACAAACTTGATTGTTATACTAATAAAGCAAATAATATTATTATTTAAACCATTGTTGTGCACAAATATCTAATACTCCATTAAAAAATTTGAACTAATATTAAAATGTACACTGAGTAGTAAAAATAGCCACATACTCATACAATGTCATGCAAACTATCCCTATAAGGACAATAACTTTATTTTTTTATTTATTTATTAAATTTTTTTTTGAACAATGACGTCAAACAGGAACAGGGAACAGTGATGTAAAACCGAAACAGGAATAGTGAACACTGATGTCAAACAGGAACAACAACAGAAACAGTGATGTAAAATCGGAACAGTGAACAGTGATATCAAACAGGTATAGGAACAAAAACAGTGATGTAAAGACGGAACAGTGATATCAAACAGGAACAGTAACAGTAATAAGAACAGTAACAGTAATAGGAACAAAAACAGTGATAGGAACAGTAATAGGAACAGAAACAGTAACAGTAACAGTAATAGGAACAGTAATAGAAACATGAACTGTAATAGGAACAGGAACAGTAATAGGAACAGAAACGGTAATAGTAACAGTAATAGGAACAGGAACAGTAATAGAAACAAGAACTGTAATAGGAACAGGAACAGTAATAGTAAAACCGCAACATGAATCAAACCAAGATTTCAAATTCGTTTTTTTTTTTTTTTTTTTTTTTCATTTAAGGTTTAAATCTAACCAAGATTTCAAATCGATTTTTCATTAAAGATATAAATCAAACCAACAATGTCAAATCGATTTTTTTTCCTCCATTAAAGATGTAAATAAAAATCAAAATGTCTAGGGATAGAGTTTTACTCACCTCTTTTTGCAAGAATCCCAAGATTTGAGCAAATTTCTTCCTTCAGCACCTCCCACCCTTTTCAACGTAAGTTTTTTTTTTTTTTTTCTTCTGTGTGTATCCAGAGAGAATAAGGAGGCTAGGGCTTAAATGAGTTTTTAATTGGGGTTTATTTGGCTAAACACAACCATCACTCATCTCTTATTCTTTTAACCTTTATTTCCCTCTAACCAATACCCTAACCATTACTTTCATGAAAGCCCAAACTCAAGCCCAAGAAAATTGAATAAAATCCATCAAGATTAGGGTTTAACTAAAGTATATGTGCACCCTTTTTTTTTTTTTTAGAGTGTGACTAATTAGTTTACTTAAGGCAAATGTCTTAATTTTTTGGGTTTTCAAAATTTGGCTAAACACACATACACACCTTATTCTATTTAACAAAATAAATCTTTTTCCCTATAAATGAGATAACAATATATGCCACAATTAATAAATAAGAAAGTTTTATATTTATTTAATTAGGCGGGTATTACAATATATACAACTCAAAAGAATCTCGTCCCGAGATTCGGAAGAAAAGAAAGTTAAGCGAATTTCGAAAAATATAACTTGTCAAACGAAAGAAGATTTTAAAACAAAAATTTCAATTGAATTTTTAGTTGCATAAATTTTAATTGTCATTGAAAAAGTAGGGGTGTTACAGTTGCTCCGTTTTAGCCTGTATTTGCTACCAATCTGACGTTGCGTCGTTGTTGCTGTTTTGCTGCGTTGTTGTTGCGTATGGCTGTTGCGTTTCAGCTGTGTGCTCTGATTGTTTTCTCTCTCGTTGTTGTCTTGTATTTACTCTTAATAGATTAGTTGTTGTATGTTTGCTTTAATTAGAGAAATAAAAGGACATTGAGTCCCACATGAATTGTGAACCAAACACTCCATCACACAAGGACTCTGAGTCTTATTTGTAAAAGACTCTGACTCACACAAGGTGTTTGAGTCCTTGTAATTGTCTCACAATCTCCACCTTGGAGAACAATTTCAGGCCACCACACAAGCATCGCAAACAACCATATAAGCATCTCCACCTTGGCATGAAATACCGCCAAGACCCATCTCCCGGTCACGAGAATCGCTGTCATGCCCCGAAGGGCCCTGCCCCCTTGGGGCGTCAACACTTAGAGAGCCTAATCAAGTTGAGACAATGCTCAAACTTGATCCCTGGAACCGCTTTTGTCAACATATCAGCTGGGTTGTCTTTAGTACTCACCTTTTCCAAGAAAACCTCGCCATCCTCAATGACATCCCTCAGAAAATGATACCACACATCAATGTGCTTCGTCCGGGCATAATGAACCTGGTTCTTCGCCAAATGGATAGCACTCTCACTGTCACACAACACTGTCACGTCATCCTGAGTAACACCCAAATCACTAACCAAGCCTCGAAGCCAGATGACTTCATTCATCGCCTCTGATAAAGCCATGTACTCTACCTCAATAGTAGACAAAGCAACTGTAGACTGTAACTGAGACTTCCAACTCACCAGATCCATCACCAATGTAAAACAATAACCTATAGTCGATCGGCGCCTATCAAGATCACCAGCATAATCCAAATCTACATAACCTCGGATCATATTTGACACATCTCCTCTCTCATATATTAAACCAACATCCAGCGTATCCCAAAGATATCTCAATATCCACTTCACTGCCTGCCAATGTTGTTTTCCCAGGTTTGACATAAACCTACTAACCAAACTGACTGCATGAGCGATATCCGGATGTGTGTAGATCATGGCATACATAAGACTACCAACTGCACTAGCATAGGGAACTTGTGACATATATTCCCTCTCGTCCTTTGTGTTAGGATACAACTTACCCAAGAGCTTAAAGTGAGCAGCCAAAGGAGTATTTACCGGCTTAGACGTATCCATGTCAAAACGGTAAATAACCTTCTCTAAGTATTGTCTCTGTGACAAAATCAGTCTGCTTTTCTTCCTATCTCCATTCCAAGTATCTTCTTCGTTGAACCAAGATCTTTCATCTCAAACTCCATGCTAAGTTTCAACTTCAATTTATCAATTTCTTTCATGCTCTTCGCAACAATGAACATGTCATCAACATAAAGTAAGAGAAACACGAAAGACCCATCCTTGAGCTTCTGTGTGAATACACAAGGATCATACTGACTCCTCGCATATCCCTGCTCAATCATAAAAGTATCAAACCTCTTGTACCACTGCCTCGAAGATTGCTTCAATCCATACAATGACTTCTTCAGTTTGCATACCTTTTCTTCCTTACCAACAACATATCCATCGAGCTGAGACATGTATATGTCCTCCTCCAAATCTCCATGCAAGAAAGCATTCTTGACATCAAGTTGCTCGAGCTCTAAGTCAAATCGCGCTGCTAAAGCCAAAAAGACTCGGATAGAAGTGTGTTTTACCACCGGAGAAAATACTTCATTGTAGATCACACCTTCTTGCCGTGCATATCATTTAGCCACCAATCTTGCCTTGTAGCATATACCTGTACAAGTACCCCTGGAATCTGAAATCTCGTCTTTCACTGTGAAAACTCACTTACACCCAATTTGTATCTTCCCCCTAGGGAGTGTCACAAGCTCCCATGTATGATTCCTCTGAAGAGATAGCATCTCCTCATCTAAAGCCTCCTTCAACTCCTCTTTCTGAACACTTCGCAAAGCATGTGTATATGTGGTAGAAACATCATCATACCCATCAAGAATTGAGAATGCACAAGCTGCGCCATCCTCATAACCAAATCTAAGTGGTGCATGTCTGACTCTAGGTTCTCTGCCTGCTGCTAAAGACGGTGTTTGTAATTGTTGAGCTAGTTGTTGTGTAGGATCCATGTCTCCATCAGTAGGAACCTCATCTTCTGCCACTGTCTCATTAGGCATCATATATGTATCGCTCATTCCCTCAGTAGAAGGAACATCATACTCTGTATGAGATCTAGGAGCTCCAAGCTCCACCTGCAGAAAATCTCTAGCATCCTCATCTTCATCATAGCTATCACCCCTCCAAATAGGGGAACCATCTTTGCATCTCTCACATTTTGCTTGTAACAAAGCCTCCTCGTGGAACTTCACATCTCGACTGATCACAAACTTCTGCAAGTTAGGGCACCATAATCTATACCCTTTCACATTATCTGGATAACTGAGAAAAATAGTTTTGTTGGCCCTTACTCCAATTTTATCTTCCCTAACATGAAAACATGCTGGACAACCAAAAACTTTCAAGTTAGAATAATCTGAAGAAATACCAGACCATACCTCCATAGGAATCTGAGTCTCAATAGCTGATGAAGGAGAGCGGTTAATGAGATAGCACGCCGTGTTTACTTCTTCAGCCCAAACCTGCATTGGACAACATGCACCGTGCTCTCTCCAACAGGGTACGGTTCATCCGCTCTGCTACCCCATTTTGCTATGGTGTCGACTTCACTGTGAAGTGTCTTCTAATGCCATGTTCCAAACAAAACTGCTTCAAGGGATCCTCGGTATACTCACCGCCATAGTCAGATCTCACTACTTTGATCACCCTTCTTGTTTGTTTTTCAATCATGACTTTCCACTTCTTGAAGGTATCGGTGACTTCATTTTTATGTTTCATGGTATACACCCATACTCTCTGGCTGAAGTCATCGATAAAAGACACAAAATACCTGGAACCCCCCTTGGATGCGACTCTAGAGGGCCCCCAAACATCAGTGTGGATGTAATCCACAATCCTCGTGGTGCTATGAGTAGCATCACTAAAACTGACTCTGCACTACTTCCCATAGATGCAATGTTCACAGAAATCCAGTTTTGCCATTTTATTACCGCCAAGCAAGCCCCGTTTACTTAAAGTTCTTAGTCCATTCTCACCTACATGCCTTAATCTCATGTGCCATAACTGTGTACGCGTCAAGCTTTTCTCATCAATAATTGAAGAAACCATAGCTTCTCCTTCAACTATACTGCCTTGAAGGAAATACAAATTTGCATGCCTAACCGTTGTCATAAGCAATTTGTCACCAAAATAAACACTGCAATATCCATTCTCACCAATATAGTTGTAGCCATGGGCTTCAAGCACCCCAAGAGAAATCATCCCCTTTGAAAGAGCTGGAACATGACGTACCTCGGTAAGCTGTCTACATGACCCATCTGCCAACTGAAATTTGACTGTACCAACACTCATTGTCTTGCAAGGCCGAGAGTCACCCATTTTAACTGAACTGCCCTTAACCTCGCGGTAAGTGCTGAACCATTCCCTTACGGGACACATATGATACGAAGCTCTCGTATCCAACATCCAGCCGTCGTACAAATGGTCATAAGATTTTGCCATCAGTGCATGTGCTAAGTCACCCCTGATTAAAATATCCTCTACCACATCCGGTGTCTCAACAACATTCATTATGCCCTTACTCTCATTCTCTTGTTTATTGTGATTATCATTCCAGTCTGGACAATTACTTATGTAATGGCCTTTGCGCTTACATTTGTGACATTCAATCTTAGACATATCTCTGCCTTTTGATTTAGACTGGTTCCTGTTATGGCCTAGTGGTTAGGGCTGTGTGGGTTTGTCCCCCACGTCCTAGCTTCGAATCCCACCTGCGGCATTGTTACTTTCTAATGGGTGTTGACCTATAGGTCACCCAATTGATAGGTTATGGAATCCTTAAAAACCCAGCTCGCCTTCCAAAAAAAAAAAATCCTTCCCCTTGTCACGGAAAGACCATGTGCTTGAACCTCCTCATTCAAAGCACTATTTCTTAAAGTCTTTTGCAAGTACAACTTGAACAATATCATTGTACACAAATTTCTCTTTCTTCAATGTTGTCATCTGATCGACAAATGATTCACATTCTGGTAACAAAGAAATTAACAAGAATAATGTTTTCTGACTATCTTCAAATTTAGCTCCCAAGCTAACACAGTCTGAATATAAACATTCAAATTCATTTATATGATCAGTGATGAGTTTACCTGGCTGCAACCTGAAAGTGAAGAGTATTTTCTGTAGGTACATCACACTCATCTGATCATTCTGAAGATATATAGCCTGAAGCTTATCCCAAATACCCTGAGCCGTCATCTCATCAACGAAGTTGTAAGCTACATTGCGAGAAAGACACAAACGAATCATACTACATGCCTTCTGATCCATTTTACTCCACTTCTCGATAACCTCAACCGTCACCTTATCTGATGATGATTTCATTTTTTTATCAAGTGCATCAATCTGATCCAAACTAACCAGAATATCTTTACAATCCATCTGCCAAGCTTTAAAATTGTTCCTACCATTGAATCGAACAATATCGAACCCATGAACTTTCACATAGCCATCATCACGTGATGAAAAAGACCTTTCAACCATTTTAATTGACACATTCAAAACACAAACACCAACTAACTAACGCTATGCTATGCAAGTAATAGCAAATAACAAGCAATGTGTAGAAAATAAAGATGACACTGAGATTTACGTGGTTCGGCTTTGCCTACTCCACAGACGATGACTCTATAACTATCTTATTGATATGGAAACACTTACTTGAAGATTACAACGTTGTCAAGCAACAATCCTTGAGATTACCCAATCTCAAGCTAACAATACCACCAAAAGTTTGACGAAACTCGCAAACGAAGAATACCCAAAATCACTCGATTCCAATCCTTCTACTTGGCTATTGTTTCACACTGCACACACACCGAATCACGCCAAACTCGCAGCCTGTTTCACGCCCTTATCGCAACCTGTTTCACGCCACACAGCTGCTCTGTTTCAGCCTGTATTTGCTACCAATCTGATGTTGTGTTGTTGTTGCTGTTTTGTTGCGTTATTGCTGCTGCGTTTCAGCTGTGTGATATGATTGTTCTCTCTCTCGTTGCTGCCTTGTATTTACTCTTATAAGATTAGTTGTTGTATGTTTGCTTTAATTAGAGAAAGAAAAGGACATTGAGTCCCACATGAATTGTGAACCAAACACTCCATCACACAAGGACTCTGAGTCTTATTTGTAAAAGACTCTGACTCACACAAGGTGTTTGAGTCCTTGTAATTGTCTCACATGTGTGACTAGTCCAAACGAGGAAGTATATCTTCTTTGTTATGGAATGGGATTTAGATTCCTTATTGGCATATATTTCCTATCCCGTTTCAGACTGGGTACGTAATTGCTACCTCTATATATAGAGGCTCATATCAATGAATAAAAGTGCTCTCTGTTTCCCTCTACTTTTGTTTTACTTTCTTTACTTTGTGATATTTTCAACAGACAGAGATATGAGAAGAATCTGTGATACTGTAGAACAACAATTGTCAAGGATATTCAAGCCGGATGCAATACCAAGTTGGGCTTGTGTTGTATTCATTATATTTCAAGTTTGGTTCTGACAAACCGAGCTGTTCTATCAGTTCGGTTTCATGCTAGAAAAGGCCTGCAACTTGGGTCGCTCATGTTCCACTGTGGTCATGGTTCGGATGCAACTTGGGTAGGCTTAATCAGCACAAGCCAAACCTAAAATGTTTAGGAGCCAACCAACAACCATCCCAATCCAAAGTCGAACCAATCCAGGGCCATAGTTTTGGGGTTGAATTGGAGCTGCCCTGAGCGTGCTTCCTTACTAATATGCAAGGAATTCTGTTTTTCGTTGGGAAAGGTGTCTACTCAAAAGTCTTATTACCATCATCATCTGAAGGAAGAGAGAGTGAGGCAACTTGAGCAATGTTCGGGTTGCAAGGATCCTAACTCAATTCCACGTCTACCATGGGCCAAAGTTTTCATATTAAGCACAACACACCTATGCCTATGTTGCACGAAGCCATAGTTTTGGTGCATTCGCTTGTGTTCCTCATGCCCGCTTAATACTTTCAAGTTCAAGTTGAATTTGCAAATTTGTTAGATGGTTAGCTTTTAATACCTAAACCATTGTTTTCGCATATTGGCTATTTGTTATGATGTTCTTCCTGAAGTTGTTTAACATAATATACAACTCTGAGATATAACAATATGAAATTCTCATTACACAAGTAAACCTTTTCATTTTCCATAATGGCATATTCGATTATCTTGAAACCAATGTTTTGCGAAGATTCTATTGAAGTTATCACAATTGTAGGTCACTCTTTCGAGAGATATTACCTAAATTTGTACTTGTCACTACACCAAATTGTCATTTTTGTAATAATTCAAAAAATAATAACACTTTTGAGCTACAACAATACACAAAGCAATTTTACACATTTTTACAAACAAAGTGATTCAATAATTGTATCACTACAAATAGTATGGGCTTACAAGTGATGCTATTCATGGTGATCTAATTTATTATATCACTTTTTTTGTGTAGCTAGTTTTCATTTTGTTGACTAAATTTAGTTTTGACTTGAAATTGTTTGGTGGATTATAATAACTCAAAAGTGTTACTATTTTTTTTAGTTGTTACAAATATGTCAATTTGGTGTAGTGTGTGCTTTAGTAATTAACCCATACAAAGGAACTCGACGATGATGCATGTGATAGTGCGTGGACGAGTTCATGAATTACATTCCTTACCCTTTACCTGAACCTGTTCAAAAATGCTTGGAGACAATGACCAAACAATCATCCAAAGCATCATCAGTAGCACACATTCTCATTTTTCTACATATGGGCTCTCACCCTTTATTGACTAGGCCTTTATAGAACTTGGACTCAGAAACCACTCTATATATAACTGAAAACCTCAGTGATCACTCCACCAACTCTTTCTCTCCTTGGATCCCTCACTCATCACTTTTAAATGACAAAAACAAAGAAATGATAGTAAATAAAGAATTTCTCAAACCCCAAAAAGATGATTCAAATCATCAGGCAAAAACCCATTGATCATAAGGACTTTCTGATCCCAGATTTCCCTTACTTTCATGCAAAATTCTCTTACAAGATAAGAGGAAATAAAAGTGTAGTAGTCTAGTTGTAGTGTAGTGTATCAAGATTGTGACCTTATAGAAAGAGCAGTTCTCATCTCCTCTTCTCTCTTTCTTAAAGACTGCAAAAGCTCAAGGTGTGGAAACTTTGTCTTCATGCCTATGTATCTTTTACAAATGCCAACAACCCTTTTTTTTTCTTTCTTTCTTTCTCTTTGAAGCAAAAGGTTTGGGGGTTGTAGAAGCTTGTCTCGTTTTGATAGATGTTTTTGTAATTCAATCTTTGATAAAGAGAGATGCCTTGCCTTTGATGGAAGTTAGCATTCTTTTGTTGAATAACAATGACTTGGTTTTAGAGGAAGATATAGATCCTTTCTTTGACTTGAGTGATGATCAAGTTTGTTATTTTTCTTTCTTCAATGAAATGATTATCATTTTGAATGCTTTGAGAAAAGGAAGAAGATTGGGTTAGGAGAGTGGATGCTTGTATTGGTGATTATCGTCATGTGGCTATTATTAAAGAAGATCAATGTCGATAATTGAAGCATTAAGATTACATTAAAGCAATTGGAAATTAAAGTTTGATTGCAGGATGAAATATTTGCACAAATAGGGTTGTTGAAGTAATTGAAATAGCATTTCTTAGTGAAGCTTGAATCAACAGATAAGAAAACAAATTAAAAGAATATCGTTTATGCACACAAAAAAAAGGTGGTTTATAATCTTTATATAAAGTGATAATTACAAAGAGCAACTTGTGTTTGGCTTTCTCCTAACTTATCCAACTTTGAAAAGCTTGTGTTCTCTGATAGACCCCATCAAAAGAGTTATCCTACGTACCACTCGAAGACTACTACTTACCTAGAAGACCTTATATTTATAGTGTTTCAATCAAATCAGGATGTAGTGGAATCATCATATAAGTGAACTGAAGGAACCAAATATTTCTGCAAATATCATTTGAGAAGAAATTTCACTACACGAAATTGGCGTTTTTGTAATAATCCAAAAAATAGTAACACTTTTGAGCTATAACAATCCACGAAGCAATTTTACACATTTTCACAAACAAAGTGATTCAATAATTGTATCACCACAAATAGTATGGGCTTACAAGTGATGCTATTTATGGTGATCTAATTTATTGTATCACTTTTTTGGTGTAGCTATTTTTCATTTTATTGGACGAAATTTAGTTTTGACTTGAAATTGTTTGGTGGATTGTAATAGCTCAAAATTGTTACTATTTTTTAAATTGTTACAAATATGCCAATTTGGTGTAGTATTTTTTTTTTATTAAGAGGAGAACTTGAGGTGGCAAATCAATTTTCTCACCGAAAGAAAACGTTTCTCGCATGCAGCATTGACATTAAGCCACCCTGTTACGGAATTTTTGATAATTTTAATGGCATAAAGCCATCATTAACTTTGCTTTTATGTTAGAGCTAGTGAAAAAAAAATAATTAGTCTGCACTTTTAAATGCATGGCTGGCTCATTTGAAAGCACTGTTAGGCCTAATGAGTCAATAACCTCCGAATTTGATCTATCGTCTGTGCAGTTTCTGCTTTCTATTTGGAAGTGAACACGCAAAATACAATACGGTAGCTAGTTTAATTAGGAGATCGATAACTTTATTATTCTCTTATCAACTTCAGGTATGTAGCTTAGTTATAGAAAATTTGATCCAACTTCCAACAATACCTTGACATATATATGCCCTAGCTGACATATTTTACGTTGTATGCTAAGTCTAATGGACAGCATGCGTACCACCAAATACTCTCCCAAAGAAGAGAGCAATAATGTGAAATGAGCTGAGCTAGGTGAAAAGCTAGATAAAGATGATGAAGCTGGAGTGAACAAGGAAGCTCTCTAGGTTTAGGAGATCTGATCAATCAAAAAAAAGGAACAGAAAAAATAAGAGAAGGTTTGCAAAAGGGTCTCCCACTTTCCTTTGTTGAAGATTACTTAACAACATATATACAAATCCATTTATCAGTGCATCTCCTTTCTATCTTTTGAGAGTGTGAGAAATTAGATTCCTAAAAATTCTCCCAACATCTCCCCACCCCATTAAATTAACCATACTTTTTCACCTTCTGTTCATCCTATCATGGTCATAAGACTACATATAGTACACTTGAAACCACAAAGATGCCTATCTATTATCATCCCAACTGGCTAGGTAAAATAACCTAGAAAGCTGATCTCCATCCATGCCCACTTACTAAATTCTCCATATCTCAAATTTATATTGAAATTAGCCACTACATTTCTACATTATATTTAATTAGGCGGTTTTAGAGAACTAGGTTGGAATATATGTATAGCATGCGCAAATAAAAAACATAGAATGCTAGTCTTATTGATGATCGATTAGCTAGGAACCTGATACTGTACTTATAATTATCTAGCTAATCATGTGCAATATTTAATATATAGGGACTTATAGGGAGAGCGATTACCTTAGGTTTCTATGTTCATTTTGGACCTTAGGTAGTGTTTGTTTTTAATTCTAAGTTGCTAACGAGAATTTGATTCTGAAGTAGAAGTAGTTCTAGGATTTTTTTTTCTTCTATTCGGAAACATAGGTTCCAGAGTGATTACCTTAGTTTTCAATGTTTTTTTTTTTCTATGAGAACTGTGATTCTAGGAAGTAAGTGGACTACTTTTAATTGGGCATTACATAGGTTGAGTTTGAAACGTTTTAGCCAACAACGACTATTCTTTGTGTTAAAAAAATGAAAAAAAAATAGTTAGACTGTTTTTCTTTGTTATTATTGTCATTTTATTTATTTATTTCAAGTGTAAAAAAAAACCATATTTTTATTTTATTTTTTACACCAGTTAATGCCAATCTATTCTAAGTAACTCAAATCTACGCGAAGACTTGTTGAGTAAACTCGCAGAGCTTAAACAATCATTTAGCTAATTCTGAAAATTATGAAGTAAACTTCTATGAGAGGGTAAATAAGAGAGAAAGGAAAAATGAAAAAGATAAAAGGAAAAAATAAAAGAGAAAAAGTAGTTTGAGTTTGGAACTTCTCCCTTTTAAAGGTTTGGGGAAAAATGAAGAAGTGGTAAAAGAAGTAATCCAAAAGTAAGGGAGATTAAACTAATATGTTGGAAGAAAGCAAAGAAAGCCATGTGAGAAAAAGACAATGGAGGAGCAACTCATCATCAAAACCTAACTTTTAACGAAAATATAGGAAACTAGGTTTTTGCAATCAGGTTTTATAAATAGGGTGACGTGGATGTTGCACCCATGGCGCTCTGAGGCGATTTGAAGGGCAACTTGGGTATTAAGTTTTTTGTTCAAATTCTTTCAATCATAGCCGTCCCTAGATCTTTGGGACTGATCTAAACCGTCGATTAGAGTGGTGGCTAGGATTTAGCAAGGAAAACCTAGGAAAGCACCGCTACTAAGCCGCTGTCAAGGATTGCGCCGCCACAAACTGCTGCTGGTCAGTCTGCTGCTGCTGGTCGGTCTGCCTCTCTGCTGCTGGTCGGTCTGCCTCTCTGCTGTTGGTCGGTCTGCTGCCTTTTTTGGTTATTGCAAGGTGCATGCCTTTTTAGGTCGTGCTCTTGGAAGGTATGACAACGCCTCCAACCGCCAACATACCTTCCCCTATGGTGGGGAATCAAGGGATTGGGGTAATCGAAGGGGCTACTAAACCTTATTTTGCCCAAATCCTCGAAAAAATTTTGGTAGAGGAAACTACGGATACGCATGTTGAGGGAACTAGATTCCGAAAAGATGGGGAGCCAGCAATTGGGATTACAGCATCGGATGAAGTGTGTGGGGAAGCGTTCATGGAGAAGCATGTGATTGTTTTAAAGTTCTCTAGCTACAGGCCAACTTTGGAAGATATTCGGGATTCAATCCACAGATGCTGGGGTATCCTAGGAGATTTCTCATTAGGATTACTTGATCAACGTCATGTTTTAGTTCGTCTTCAATCTGAGGCGGAAACAAAGAAAGTTCTCTCGAGGGATTCCTTTTTTATTCGTGGAGTTAGATTCAAAGCTTTTCGCTGGCACGATGGTTTCAGTCTGAAAGCAGATTTGATATCGGTTCCATTATGGGTAGAGTTGTCTAACTTGCCTTTGCATTTATTTCATCCTCCTATTTTGAAAGCAATTGTGAACTCTTTTGGTGTTTTTTTGCGCATGGATGATCATACTCAATGTTTATCACGCCCGGGTTCTGCCCGTGTTTATGTGGAGATGTCTTTGGCGGATAAGCTACCTAATAGAATTTGGATAGACGGGGCTAACAATAGGGGCTTTTGGCAGAAAATTGAATACCCGGGGTTCAAATATTGTGACTATTGTTCTTTGCTTGGGCACCGGGAGGAATTTTGCAAGAAAAAGTTAGGTCTCAAGGGCAATGTGAAAGTATCTCATGTGGTAAACGAAGAGAAGAATGAAAAACAAAATGTGGAAGCTAAAGTTGTCAAACAGCAATATGTTCCAGTGGCTCATAAAAATAAAGTTACAAAATCAGAGGTTGGCACGAGTGGTGCAAAAAATAATATGGGGGAGAAAATCAAAGAGGGAGTGGGTGCGGAGAAACCAGTGGCCAAAGAACCGGTGAATTTATTGTTGTCGAACAAGTTTGAGATGCTTACGGGGGATAATGTTGAATATGAGAGTAATCAAACAAAGAATTTTTCGGCTAGTAAAGAAAAGGCTACCGCCAGTGACATATTCGTACAAGAAACAACAGAGGAAGGCCTTCAAGAAGCGGGATACACAGCTAGTGAGATTGAAAAAGTGAAGCAAGGAGACCCAACTAATCATGATGATCTAGGCAGCCGAGGGACGACAAGTCCTGAGTTTGAAGATGTGAATACAAGTATTGAAACCAACCAAATTAAGATATTACAGAGAGAGGAACCTCGAACCCCCCAGGCAGATGATGAGCTGATCCTTATGGACCTTGGGACACAGTCTGGGGCACAACATTTTCAACCTGCATTGGGGTGTCAACAACCGGAGTCGGGGGGTCAAAATGGTGAGCATGAATTGCTCAACTCTGATTAGACACGCGCTGCTTCTCCCATCACAAATCAGCTGGTAGGCGTGGACCCAGAGGTAGATATCCCAAAGATAGCCGAGAACAGGGGCCAAGACGCACTAAAAGAAAGTGAGGAAAGATGCAGAGAAGAGGTTGATGCAACCTCAAAAACAACTTCTACACTTCCTGAAGTAGGACGAGAGATAACTGATGGAGGACAAGGGGAAGATCCAACAACGCCCATGGATTGGCTAACACCCCAAGTGATCAATGTTTTGAATTCAGAAATTGCAAGAATAGGCAGGGATGCATTGGTCACCGAAGTTAAAAGCATATTTGAAGCCAAAGCAGCAAAGTTAGGGCCAAACACTATTGAAGAAGAACATGAGGTTACCACAATACAGCCTCCCACGGAATATGTTCCTCGAAGGTCTTCTCGAAGCAAGAAGACAAATCCTAAATTCAGGTAACTGATGATGATAATACAGGTAGAATGCAAATGTTTATTAGAACCTTGTAGGGATGCTAGATTAGTGCTAGCATTCAATGGTCTCTATATCATGATTCATTGTGTTTCGATTCTTTACGACGACTTCTCATACATCTTGGGACCCGCATTAGGTATAAATCAGGTCATGAGAGTGCTTAAAGGATTGATTGGTAATTACGAGGAAGAAAAGTTATGGCAGATCTATCATGCAACCACTTTCGTAGCAGAACACTTTGCAAGGTTACTCTCTAATCTGGAGACGGTGAAGCTAGAACTAATTAGGTTCTTTGTTGAAGCTTTGAAGCAAGTTTATTGTTTTGTAGATGATGAAACGAGTGAACGTATGAGCGTTTGTAAACTTTATCATCAACTTTTTTATTTATATAAGGTTCGGGGATCCTAAAAACTCCAGCTCACTTTCCAAAAAAAAAAAATAATAACAGGGTGATGTGGCATAATCTTGAAAGAATGATGAAATTCCTAAAGTATTTATGTGTATCTCGAGGTTGTAAAAAAACATTCTCTGATGATGCCACATCATCCTGATTGCAAGATCTGATTCCTTAGCCTCACTCAACTTTTAATCCATTAATTCTATAAAAAATCCCTAATTTTCCAAAAAGTTATGAGGTGAAAAATTCCCTACATACACTTATTAGGGTTTTAATTTCAAAGGGGGTGGTGATCTCCTTTATGATTCTAATTAAAGCAACCAGATCTTTTAGGGCTTAAAGATGAGATGCCTATCTATGTGTTTAGTTTTTTGGAGGCAATAATTTTTTTAAATATATACATATATTTTAACACTCACCACCACTAGTTCTTAAAGATGAGAATGTTGGGTTATGAAATCAAAAGAAGAGAAAAGTTATTCTTACTTTCTCTCTTTTACATATAAAAAAAGGCATCAACATATGCATGAAAAGTAGTGCTCTTTTGATATATTTCTTAAGGAAGATTTTGCCTTTTCTCTTCTAAAGTGGTTTCTCCTTTGCACAAAGCTTACGTTTTGAATCATACCTTAATCTTATTTTGTGCATTCCCAACATTCCTTTGCCCCATTTTTCTATTTTTTATTCTAAAGTAATTTATCATGCAATTTATTAAGTCTTTGTTTTTCTTTTGTTTGTGTTTCAAATAATACATGCATGCAACTCTAGCAAAAGCTCTTTTTCGGTTCAGTCTATCTAAACAGCTACATTCAATATTCAAAGGCTTATCAATGACGGAGCATACGTGCTCCTAATAATCGAACGAAAACTCACAAAATTCAAACTGGTCGAACCCGAGCTTATCAATGACGGAACACATGTGCTCCTAATAATGGGACAAAAACTCACAAAATGAGTGAGTGTCCGACCAACTGAGCTACAATTGATGAACTCTAGCAAAAGCTCTAATACAAAACCATAGCTAATAAACAATTATATATAGTTAACTAACTCAATTTTAATATCTCATTCATTTGGTAGCATATATTCCTAGTTGATAAGTTAGCTTATTTTAAAGGTTCAATATGTGATCTTTGAATTCTTGAATAATATTCTGAGCATGTCACAACTTTGCCAGGAATAGAGCAAATTTTGCAAAGAATTTATGGACATTTTTGTTTGAATATTATATAATTAAAATTTTAGCAAATTCCGTAGCATTTCAAATAATATAAGAACATTCACCGCTTCGAATAAAAAAATTATCAACTAGCCCACTGATCATATAATAAGGGTTACATTTCGTAATGGGCACTAGTTCTACAAGCCATATCTACGATAGGGACATTTTAATCGTTACAGAACTGTCATCGATGACTAAGAATGTCTTCTTCTTTTGATAATTTGTAAAATCATCTACATTTTTTTAATTATTCATAATTATTTAGCTAATAAGACTTGTGACGTATGTTATTCCAGGTCTGTGATTCCCTTCCTCGGAAATTTCAGAGGTTCTGTCCATTCAAAGTATGCTCACCCTTAAAAAATTAAAAGTAAAATGAGAAAAAGATGACATAGACTATCAATCAGCCATTTACACAAATACATAAAAGCTTCACAGGGCTCATTCAATTGATTTAGCCAATGGAGTGCCAACTCAATGGTAGGCTGTGGCGGATGAAATCACAGATCCAGGATATCGCTCATGTATTCAATGTGGTTAGTAAGTTCATGTCGAACCCGAAAAAACAACATTGGTAAACAATGAAGTGGATATTAAGGTTATAGATTCGAACCTAGCCAACAACATCAAGTGGAAAAGGTTAAGGGATTTAAAGAAAATGATTTGAAATTTTATATTGAAATGGTCTTGAAACCCAA
The DNA here is from genome assembly GCA_963556465.1 of Berberis vulgaris. Classification (NCBI taxonomy): domain Eukaryota; kingdom Viridiplantae; phylum Streptophyta; class Magnoliopsida; order Ranunculales; family Berberidaceae; genus Berberis; species Berberis vulgaris. The sequence continues at coordinate 5,416,031 of OY747135.1, forward strand.
GGCGATTTGGGTATGTTGTCATTGAGCAATAATCAAAGACCCTGGTGGGTCATGATGTTTCCTGCAGGCACCTTGTTAGCCTGTAGAAATTAAACCAGAAGGATAAATGCATCATAATCTCATCATATATGTTTTGTTTTTGCTGGAATCATGGAGATAACTAGCAGTTTGGCCTTCTTGATGATAACACTTCTCAAAAGGATGAAATGACTTGGTAATGCATAATGAGTGTCTGTCTAGTGTCTACTAATGACTCTCAAATACATAATGAGTGTCTGTCTAGTGTCTACTACATTGGTTGCATTCATCTTGTCCTTCTCATTTGAACATCATAAGCCCTCCTCAAAAGTATAATTAGGTCATTATTCCACCTCAGACCCAAGCAAATTGAGAAACAAAATGATGACTATACAAAATGATGTTCTTGAAGCACAAGAATTTAAGGAAATTTTGTTAGGGAAGGGGGACAAAGAACCTTATTTTCATAATGATTAAGCAATTGATTGGTGTCTAACAAGATCACGAGTTTAAGCTTGTTCACCAAAGAATTATCTGGACAATTTTTCACTTGGTGAATTTAACCGTTAGCTTAAAACTCATTGATCTATCTCTTACCATGGTTAAGGAGTTTAAGGGATTTTTTTTTCTTTGTGATGATTGTAATGAATGATGAAGGGACAAGTAAGTGGTGTCAATTTGATGTACTTTTATGCTCTTGATTTAATGATAAGATTCCAAGATCCTCAAAACCCCAACTTACTTTTCAAAAAAAAAAAAAAAATCGATATCTGAATGCCATGGCAATTGCATTGATTGTAACCAAAAGTAAAACATCTTCAAGACATCTCTTTTACATTACGCATTTTGTTTATAACTTGCACCAATATATTATCAAAAAAAAAAAAAAAGACTGAAAGGTTATTTTAAATTAATAGCTCATTTTTATGCACCATTCATCATATTTTCTGAAAAAATTGAGAGTTGCATAATATTAATAAATCCCTTTTAGGAGGACCACTCACTCTCACCCAACATTTGGTACCACAAATAGTTGTACCAAAAATATTATTAGTTTTCAAGGGGTCATGAATCCTGACTATCCAAACTTCTTGGGACCTTGTACACACCATTCCAGTTCTGCTAAAAATGTGCATGATATGGGGGCCAATATCTATCTGGATGACTGGATATCATTGGATTGTTTTCGAAAAGAGAGACATCAAAGGGGATGATGTTTGCCTCTTTCTTGAAAGCATTACATGCTAATCAGACTTTACATGCAACCAAACATGAACATGAATGTCAATAGAGTACCAGCTTAGTGGTATGTCTGTAGCGGAAGGAATCACAGGTTCAGGATTTGAATCCTGCCGACGGCATTAGGGGTGAGAGGGGTTAAAAGGATTAAAAAAAAACCAAACATGAATCACCCTTCTTTGCACTTACGATGGCAGGTACCTTACATGTTTACAGTCATTGTAGGCGAATGCTTATGAATATTTTTATTGTGCGTCGCGAAAGCGTAGCCAAACGAAACATAACTATAGTTGTTGTAGAAAGTAACACCAATGTACGATCCAAACAAAGCAATACAAAGTGAACAATAAACACGTACCAATTTAACATGGTTTGAGAAAATTGTCTATGTCCACCAAACAAAAAAGAGAAGTTTCACTATACTTAGAAATAGTACACCAATTGAACGCTTTTTGTGCTCTCGCATACGCTGAGACACTACACACTCTTCTCTATCCAACTAGAAGATGTTCTTCAACATGAAGCTTTTTCAACAAAGTAGAAGGGATTCTCTTCAACTTCTAGATCTACAATTTTTGGATGCTCTAAGTCTTCAATACCGAGTCTTATTTATAGAAAAAGGAGGTAATTAAGCTTGTGGTGGGATTACTCGACTTGTATTCAAAGTAATTGAAATATTTTTTAAATATTCATTGTTGGAGATGTAACTCGATTTGAACGTGCAAATTAGTCTAACATGTGGAGAGCAATAACTTGACATCAAAGAATCATGCATGAGATTCATTCATGCATGAATCTTAGAAGAAGGAAAAAAAACAATAAAGAAGAAAAGAAAATCAGGAATAAACAGAATCAAGAATCTCACTCAGAGAAAAGAAAAATGGGAGCCCAACAAATCCATTCTGATGATAATTTACAAGTAGTTCTACACAACCTTTTTCTCTCATCTCCATTCAATCAATAAACCAAAGATTAAACATGGAAAATAAACAAATTTCGAAGAAAAAAAACTACCAAAAAACAAAAAAGATAAGTAGAGTTTCTGATTATATTCTTTATAATTTTACAGTTCCTGCAAATTGAAAATAATCTGTCGATCAACAGATTCAAGTAGTCCAATGTCATAAATCGTTTGATCATCCACATTATCTTCTTCAGCAGACAGATTCAAATCCAAAGAAACGCATGGGCTAGTCTCCTCCTCATCACATCCATCCTCTTTCTCTTCTTCGTTAGTCTCATCCAACTTTGTCTTAACACGAGGAGAACAAGCTCTTGATCTAGAGCTGAAGCTTTCACAACTCAAAATGATGATAGCATCACTGACACAAACTTCTTGTCCATTTGAGTTCATAACTGTCCCTCTCTCGATTGCTCTTTTTAAACCCAGTTGAGAACAGTAGTCTATTTGGTCTATATCTTCCATTAAAAACACTTGGTGTGGATTTTTATGAACAGCTTCAGCTAGTCGCTCAAGATAACAACAACTTGATTCATCTCTCGACCTTTTGTTTCTCAAACATTCCTCCGAGGAATCTGCTCGGGGTGATGAAAAGCTACTTAGACCAATGGAGGTGAAATTAGACTGAGAGCCAAAAACCAGGTTAGCCAACTCTTTAGCAATCTTCTCCTTGCCGTCAACATCAACCCCTCGAAAGAAAAACCAAGTGTCTTCCTTAGCCTCATTGGATTTCAACTTCTCTTTCCTTCTTATCATTCCAGATCTGCACTGAAGAATAGTGGTTGCAATTTCAGGAATTATGTCTTTTTGCCATGGAACCTTTTGTTCCAATCCATTGCATATGGTCTTCAAGTTGCATGTATTGATCTCCTTGAACTTTGAGAAGTACTCCGTTTCCATTGCATCGCTTGAAGAAGCCGAGTGAGGGGTAGAACTAGGGTTTGAGTTAGGAAAAATGACTTGTTTTGACCCTCTATCATCAGGAATGTACATTCTTAAATTAGGTTCTTCATCAGTGGCATCTGAGATCCAGTAATGATGTCCACCCCAAGGTTGTTTGGGTTCTGCAATTATCGGCCAAGCCTGGTGCCTTCGGTGCAATTCTGGGTAATGTTGATCATAGGAAGAGATGGAAGTAGAGGAAGAAGGAGATATTGAAGAGAAGTTTATGGTTTTTTCCTGACTAGTTTGATGGTGGACCACAGTGCAAATTGAGTTCCACTTCTTGCAGAGATCTTTTATTTGGAGAGAATCCTGAATGAGGGGAAAGAAACAAATAATTTAGATAAAACATAAATATCAGCATTGAATATAATTAATTAAATTGGGACTAAACATTTCTAAGTTGATTTACGAGATAATTACCTGGCCATTACTAGTCATTCTGTTGTTCTCTTCCTTATACTGCTGGAGCCATGAAGGTAAGCTTGAGGTCGAGGAACTGGTGGTAGAGTCATGAGTACAAGTGACTAGACTTCGAGCTTCTGTCTGGAACTTGATAGAGCAGTCGGAACAGCAAGTGAGTCGCTTCTCAACTCCACTTTCAAATAGAGGCCAACTTGATGCATCTCCATTCCTCTTGTTTCTAAACTGCCCTTGTGAGTCACTGTAAGTTGAACAAAATGAAATCAACACTTAATAAAATATTTTTGTTCACAAAAATATCTTAATATCCAGAAACAGTTTAGTAAAGGCACTTCATAACTTGGAAATGAACAATATTAATAATTTAAGAATCATAACTCAAAAATCATTCAAATCTTTGATCATTGATTCCGTACATGTATAACTCTTTACTAAACATTTATGCTAATTAAACACTGTTGTCAGTAAGAAAATGCAAGGGGGCAACTTGAAAAATATTAGTGATTTTTACCTGTCATGGTTGAGACTCAAACCCAAGCTTCCTGCAGGAATTGTTAGAGGATGGAGACTCCATACAGTCTCTAAAGAAGGATTCCCGATTCTACATCTCATGTATGTCTGAAAAGTTGCAATTCCCATCAGCCACAACCTTCCACTATCTCCAAAACCACTGATCAACCTCCCTAACTCCATGATCATGTGCTCGACGGGACAATAATAGTTTCTAGATTGAAGATCGTTAGAACTAGCCCTGAATTCAGCAGCCCATTTAAGATCTCCCAAGTATAAAATAGCCCCTCTCCCCACACAAGTACTCTTGGCAAGGCATCTAAGCTCCCCAACCTTCTCTTCAATGTCCTCTTTTTGAAGATGCCCAAAAGAGAAGAGAGGAAGGCTTATAAACTGCACATCTCTTAGAGCTTCAGGAACATCTCCTTTGTCAACCTTATCCATCACTCCTTTAACTACACCCTCAGTTGTAGCCAAACACTCTCCGACAACCACAGTGCTTCTTCTCCTCTTGTTCATCAGCGTTTCGATAACACTCATCACATCTTCGGGCCGTGCTTTGTTAACCTTCATATCTGATTGGCCTAATGAAGGAGAATAATCAGAGATAGAATTGCCAAGGGTTAGAAGGTTACTCTCCTTTGACTTACTAGTAACAGTAGAAGAAGGAGTCTGCTGAGAACATATCTCCAAAGAGATAGCTTGTTCTACATTGCTTTTCACTTGGGTACTAGAGAAACCAGCTTCTCTCATCACTCTACTTACACTTGGGTCATCTAAGATAGAGATAATGAGCTGTTCTATCTCTACTTTCACAGCTAAGAGTGGTTGTTGCTGACTCTCAATAGAACCGCGTCGTTGTTGGGCTTGAGCACGCTTGAAAGCCGCAACCAACGCATTAGAGAGAGATGGATGGTGAGAGTGAGGACCTAACATGGGGCTGGAAGAAGAAGCGGGAAGGCGATTGAGTGCAACATTGAAGCAAAGTTCAAGAGCCTTGCACTGGAGCGGATGAGAGTGGGATTGAAGACAAGCAGTTCGAAGAAGACCGGTGGCGGAGGATAGCATGGTATTGGCTACATGGAGTGGGGTCACTTGGGCATGGCCTCGCCGCTTTGCAAGGCTTACTGCTTGCTTTACTACACTTGCAGCGTCTGCAGTCAGTGCTTGTTGCACTGTGCAACCTCCTGCTCTCATGTTTGTTCTTCCAATTGCAATACGTTCTATATATTTCACTTATAGTAATAGCTGAAGAAGAAGTAGGATTCGGAAGATGATGTGAGATCAAACAAGAAGATGTAAAGACTGGGAAGAGTTCAACAGATAGAGATCGAACGATTGGCCAAAGATAGAAACTTGGATGAAGTTGGTTATGGTTATGGATTTGAGATGGAAAGAGAAGGAGACAGAGTAGTAGTGGGTCTAGACTCTAGACTCTAAAAGAGTGTCTTGGTATATCTATCTTTCTAGGTAGGTTGGTGAAATTGTGTATGGATTCTGGCTAAACCCATAACATGTATATTTATGTGGAAGAAGAAGGATATCTAGTTTGATAAATATGTAGAGAGGGTGAGTGGTGTGAAATTTTATGGGGGGTATGCAGGTTATGCTTTTCTTGAAGGTGAGGGTAAATTAGGGGGTCCAAAGTGGATTTTGTAGGGGAAAGTGGAATGCATGTGCTGACAAACAGTAGTAGTAGCATCAAGTATCAAAGGCAACTTAGCTTTGCCTCTCTCTCTCTCTCTCTCTCAACAGGTAAGAGAGTGAGATAAAGATAGATGGGGGTATTTTGGAAGTGAGCCTCTCTATCTTTCTTCCCTTTGTAGATATGTTATTTCAGGAACTATTATTCAAACTCTCTGTTCTATAACATAACTATCGAATAATCTAAAAGCATCTCTAGTCATAGTTATATATCACTTAGTTTCTAGTATGAAGTATGAACATCTAAATTTCTAGTATGAACATCTAAACATACCCTCAGAATTACAAGTCGAATGACCTAAAATACAGCTAGAAAGTTGGCATAAAACGATATTATTCATGATGTCACTCCCCCACTCAATTATAAAGTCAATAATTATGTGGTTCAAAAAACAAAAGAAAAAAGAAAAAAAAAAAAAAAAAAAAAAAGATAGGAATCAATAGCTCGGTGTTAAAATTGTAATGTGCAACTTATTTTTCACCACTAAGAGCATCCACAGTCAATCACAAGCAAGTTAAATAAAAATATTCAGATACCGAAGGAGAGATGGCACTACTACATTCGACCGCCAAAGGACATGGTGTCCAAGTTTTTCTATCGATTGTTTTCTTATAATTTAGTAGATAATGAAATTGACTATAGTAGTTCTTTTAGCATTTGAAGTATCAAAGTTAGAATTGGAGGATGAATGCTCTAATAGCTGTGATAAAGTGTTCGATTGTGTTTATGGGACCAAAAGCTTTACACTTGAGAATTGCATGAAAACTCTCTATAGCTATAGCTACAGACTACATTCTTCTCTTTATCTCTTCAGCTCTATCTATCTCTATATTAATACCTTAAAAGTTTAGCTTTTGAACCACTAACTTTATTTCAAAAACGATGAGTAAAGCATTCAATGATTGATAAAACCAATAACCAAAATTTTAGCTTCCTAGTTGCTTATTCAGAAAAAAAGAACAAAGCAAAGGGGAGGAAATGTTCAAGACAGCTTCAAGAAGAAGGAAGGAGATCTACAGATTCAAATTGAAGAGTGTGCATGAATCTATTAGGTTCCAACCTAACAAAACTATGCAAGTTTGAATCTAAACATAAAGACACAAATGAAAAATGATATCGAATCATGAGCATGTTTAGATGAGTATAAAAAAAGAAAAAATATATATATAATCCAAATAAAAGGACACAAATAAAACTATTTATCCATCATCAAAGATTTTGAAAAAAGAGGTGCGGAAATCCTACCTAGCTAAGAGCTTAGATCGACACTAGGTAAATGAAAGGTTAAGTAAATAATCCAAAAGTGAAAGCAGTAGAATGCAAATGACCAAATATGACAGTTTTAGAAAATGACCATAAGATTTCTGTGACTTTACCCTTTTGCCACTAAATATCAGTTACAGTGGCTTAAAAGAATGATAGTAACTTGTAGATTTCATCATTTCATCGACATTTTATAAAGAAAAGCATATCTCGATCATTTTCCACTGCAAAAAATTGATCAATGATTATGCCGTTATAGCACACTAATTTAAACCTTAACTTTTGTATACTTTGAAGCTCAAGGAGTCTTCTATGGTCCATGATGTTGGACGACTGGTCTTCTTTCATTTCATGGCGTGCCTTTACATATAAAGGAGAGCTTCCACCAAAACCCACCACCATATGGTGATGGTCTAAGGTTTAAATAAAATAATACCTAAAAACACACAATATAAATTTATAATAAATTACATTTTAACACACTAAACGAGAGATCTCTCCCTTCATTCCTCAATCATCTTCGACTTTTACTTGGTTGTTTCCTTCCAAGACGACCCACAACAAATCAATGTGCAATCTAAATTTGCTTTCATTCTCAATGTCCCAATGAAAGCAAAAGAGAGGAAAAAAAAAAAAAAAAAAAAAACAATAAACATCATTAGAGAGAAATGCAAAAGGAGATTGAGATTGGGATCTAGAGAAAATGCTTCATGCCCACACCTATATACTATGAAAAACATAACCAAAGTAGCAATCTTTCATTGAAGAATGAAAATGTTTTCTTCATGGGGAACCCCCAAGAAGGCATTAGTATGGGCATATGACATTCAAGGGGTTGTCATGGTTGGAATGTTTCCAAACTTATTATCAGCTTGTTGTTTTGTGTTGTTCTTTGCTTCACTAATAAACTAATTTCATCAAAAAAAATTGTTGATTAGAACTGCAATTGTGTAAATGATCGCCCTAGTGTTTTATGATCTTAAAGAAAAGATAATAGTGAATTATGTCAATAATTTGGTCCAAAGTTGTCGGCAACAATCTCCGCCCTTGAAACAAGATCCTGAGCTGATCGTGATTGTGTGTGCACTGTGCACATGATGAGGGCTGAAAAAACAGAAGAAGAAAAAGGATGATGTAGACTAAAACCATTGAGCTAGCTAGGTACCCTCAAGTACTACTAAGTCTGCATGGAAATGATACAGTACTTCATGATCTTCTTCTTTTCTTTCCGATAAGCAGCAGCAGTTAGTCTTTCAGTCAAAAGCTCATATCTTCATTGGTCCATAAAGAGATACAAAGGGACACAAGAGCATATGATTTAAAGGCCAAAAACTAAAGCACTGTAGAATGCTAGAAAAGGAGTGTTTGAATGAAGAAAGATAGCCAAAATATAGTTAGACCCATCACCCATTTGAGTGAGAAAGAAACCATGTTTCATGTTTAGACCTGATCATCTCTTTTCAATAACGGTTACCCACTGTAGCAATGGAGAGTTTTAGGTACAAAACTGTTTATTTTTATATACTTTTTTTTCAGCCTTTTTATGCAGCTTGGGAAGAGAGCATTGATTAGTGTTTGAAGAGAGTATTCAACACGTGAGTGCCAACTCTATCATTTTCTCTGTATTTTCCAAATCTATGAAAAAATGTAGAGTTGGCACTCATATGCTGAATACCCTCCCCAAATTAACTAGACACAAGAACTAGACTTAATAGATTTATTTAATTTCTTACTTTCTTTCTTTGTTGTTGTTCTTTCAATGTCAAGCCTTTCAAATTCCATCCCAAGATAAGAGAAGAGAAGCTCTTTTCTATCTCTACAATTTGTATCTCTCTCAGTATCTCATCTACTTCTTTTTCTTAACAAAAATTCTAGCCAGCCTTGTTTGCTAGCATATTTTTGGCCTTGTTTGAATATTTTTATATTTCTACCCCTTATATAAATAGTGTTTGTGATTGTGTTTTAAAGAGGAGTGACAAAAAATATAAAACACCAAAACAAGACAAAAAAAAAAACACTAAAAAAGGCTGGCTAGAATTACTCCTCTTAAAGCATAGCACTCTCTTCTAACGAAGAAAGAAAAGAAAAGCATCATTAAAAGTAAAATGTGGCATTATCTGCTTAAAAGTGCCGCTCATTTTCATGCTTTGAAGATAGAGGGGTGAAATGAATGAGAATCTATGGTTTTATTTATACGTGGCCATGTGAGCAAAAGCAATATCTATCTTTGAGAAGGCAATAAAAACCCCATTAAAGAAGAAAAGAGAGAATCAATGTGTTTTAAGTGTATTAGTGTGTCTGGTTGTCCATACTTAAAGGTTTAAATGAAAGAAAAAGTCTCTCTAACTTTGATATGACAGAATGACAGCCTTGTTAATGCAAAGGTGATGGAATTACGTAGCTCACACTCCTTTACCCAAAAGCTTACCACTATTTTATTTCTTTGGTTTTACACTTCCCATGACAATAACCGGGTTCTTAATTTTGGCCAATTTTATTGAATCGGGTTACCTTTGGCCTGGCAATTTGACCCGATTCAAATCAAGGGTTTTCAATGGATGATCAGATCATGTTCATAGACCAATGATATGTTTGTGTCGTGACCAACCGAAGTTATTGTCAATTCGCGATGATTCATACCAAATCTAGAAGACTATATCCGACATAGGATGGATCCATTTTGCATGAAGGTCACGGATACTGAGATTTTGAAGGCTAGATTCAAACTCGAAAAAGTATATCCTGGTTCACAAGAATCAAATGTTAGAGACAATCCATATGCGTGTCAGAGCGGAAGTAGACCCCCGTTTGCCTAAAAGTTCAAGCTGATGATGATTTTTTTTATTTTATTTTTTTTTAAATTTTATGATCATTTATGTTTTTAGGACAAACCAAAAATTGAAAATTTAAGGATATTCTTTAGCAAACAGTGACCTAATTCAGGGTTCAAAGTTCAATCCTTGCCAAAAGTATTTGAAGGTTTTAGGATCTAACAAAAACTTTGCATCAGTCTTGCATCCAAATGCTGGTATCGTACATCACCGGGGATCAAGGATTGTGATTTTGTTTTTTGAGTTTATTTCGGTATCTTGATTTTAAAAAATATTTCAGGATTTGAATTCTATTCTTAAACCCATAAAAATGAATGAGGATAAATCCAAGCTTATTATCCAAAACTTGGGTATGACATTAAAGATACGGACCAACCCCTCCCATTGTTGTTCAAAGGAAGAAGCCACCCTTTGGGCATGGTGAAGTTGAATGTAGATGGGTAGGCAATGGATGGTTTAACAGCAGGGGCGGTGTTCTTAGGAATAGTAATAGGAAGTTCTTGTTTGGTTTTCACTAATTCTTTGGCTCGGGTACGAACAATAAAGCGAAAACTATAGTGCTTCTTGTGGGCTTAAATATTTGCAAAGTTAAAGGGGTTTGAGCATATTCAGATCCAACCATATTCCATTCTTATTTGGAGGCGCTATTCTACAAAGAATACAAGCTCGTGGCATTTAGTGCATTGGTGAAGAAAAATAAATCAGATTTCAGCAAGAATGGATATTGATGTGAGTCGAGTTTTCCGAGAAGGGAACTTTGTGGCAAATAAACTTGCATCGCTAGGACTAAAACATCAGGCATTCGTGAACCCTCCTATAAAGATAAAAATGTTGCTAAGGCTGGATAAATTAGAAGTCCCATATGTTAGGTTCAAAAGTAATTTTTATATAAGGAACATGTTTTATAAATATGTCCCTCTATATTTTGATTTTTTTAGCTAACACAATCAGTGTTCAAAAATCGTTAGGCGGTGGGCGGGCGGCCAGCAGGTGCCTAGCGCCTAGGCGGTTTTAGGTTTTGTATTATAGCTTTCATAATTTACAAAAATTAAGCATAATACATTAATATCTTATCAATTACTTCTAATTTAATGTCAGGATACATATGCAAAATTTATAAACATGAAAAATTAACCTAAATTTATAATAGCATAATTTATAAATTAAGCTTAAATTTAGCATAGCATTACAGCCTGCTAAATAATGGACACCCATCTTCCCTGATAAAAATGACTAATTGCAAGAAGTGTTATGCTTCTTCACTTACCAAAGCCTTAGCTGATTGGCCCATGAAGAGATCATTAATGACATGGATTGCAAGAAGTGCCTGCATGATAAAGAAATATTAGTATGAAATTACCCACATGAATCACAGAAGACATTCTTTGACGTCCGTTCTTGTTACCATTACAAACCACGAAAAGAAGACATTCATCTCAAAGCACAGAAAGAAGACATTCTGGACTTAGCTCGGAGTTGCTGGAGCGTCTGGACTGGAGACTCTGGTCTGAACAGCTTACACTTCGTTGTAGCCTCTCTCTTCTTCCTCTTCCCCTTCTTCTTTAGGTATAGTACTCAAGCAAAACTTCGAAAGTGGAGTGAAATGCTTCGCTTGAAAAATCTGGCACTGGCTTACACTTCGTTGTAGCCTCTCTCTTCTTCCTCTTCTTCCCCTTCTTCTTCTTCTTCTTCTTCTTTTCTTTTGTTATGTTTTGCAATTGCAAAACCTAATTTCGATGGGAATGGGGAACTGATCGATTGGATTCATTTGGTTATTTGCAACCAGGGAAAAAAAACGCTCAGAACCCGCCTAGGTGCCCTACCTGATTTTTCCCTCCGCCCAGCAACTAGTCTAGACCTCTACCTACTAGTGCCTAGGCGGTCGCCCAGGCCGCTTTTTAGAACACTGAACACAATACTTTGCACTTTGTTAAGGCCATTTTTACATCCCCAAATAATTGTTCTAATTTTTTAATAGTTTAGTCGGGGTTGCCTAACCCTCCTCCTCTCAAGGTCTGATCAGGGTTTGCCTAAATCATCATCATCAGAGTCCATTTTCGATACTCTCGGGGCCGGGTACATATATTTTGATTATTCAAGCAATGTAGTCTTCCCGCATATCCTCGCCTAATCCAAGCTAAATGATGTCTTCATTCACCACCTTCATCCAAGTTTTCAACGGTCGTCCCCTCCTTCTACACTCTGCATTAACTTGTCAATATAGACATTTTCTCATTGGCGTCGTGCCTAGTCTCCTTCGCACGTGACCAAACCACGTTAAACGCCGTTTCTCGAATTTTGTCCTCTATGGGCGTTACATCTAAGTATCTCATAATTCTTTCATTCCTAATTTTATCCTTACGGATTTTACCACACATTCATCTTAATATACGCATTTTTGCTACTGCCATCTTATGCATATGTTGTCCCGCAGTAGCCCAACATTCTGAACTGTAGAGCATGACTAGTCGAACAATTGTCTAATAGCATTTCCCTTTTAACCTTGCAGGCATCATTCTATCGCATAATATGCATAATACTTCTGACATCATTCTCCATTTCGTCCAACCAGCTTCAGTCCTATGGTTTACATCTTCTCCAATAACCCCACTCTTTTGAATTATAGATGCTAATATCAAAAAGTCTCAAACTCTAAGACCACCACACCTTCCATCTCAATTGAATTATTCCTTACTTGTGATTCACAACCAAAGTTGCACACTAGATATTTTGTCTTCGAATGACTACCTATCTAATTTTCGACCTAAACCTTCACTAGTCTCATCAATTAAGACAATATCATCTGCAAACATCATGCACCAAGGTAAATCTTCTTGAAGAGATCTCGTCAACTCATCTATGACCAAAGCAAAGAGGTGTGGACTTAAGGCCAACCCTTGATGTAATCCTACTGATACTGGGAATTTACTGAACATCCCGCCTACTGAGCAAATACTTGTTACATATCCTATATGATATCGACAAAAGGAAAATCCTTAAGAAAATGGCACCCCAAGAAAAGGAAGGACTTGTTAAGTTGAGGTTAATGTGTGATTTCCAGTTCATTTACTTGTGTAGAGCTGACCCATGGATGCAATTGGCCGGTTATAGATGTTTTTAGGCATGTTCACCTTGGAAATCCTGAAGATGGTCGAACATCCTCCCTTTGAATTGAGTGGAAAGCTAAAGCTAAAAAAAGTCTTTTCCATCCCACCGGTGGTAGTCAAAGTGGGGGTGGCACTTTGACTGCACCCTGATAAAGTTTTACTCAAGCCAAAAAGAGAAAAGGTAATGAAGAAATGTGTTGAAAAGGGAGACCCACCCTTATCTCCCTCCACTTTAAATGCCTCCCCCCATTCGAAGTGAAGGGAGATAAGAATGCATAATAGGTTCAACACGTAGATTTCTCCATGTCGTGTAATCGGGTGGGAGCGAAAAATTTTGCTTTCCCTTCATGGGTGGAGAAAAACTGGAGATACACTTTGGGGTGGAAAACCATATTTTTTGCTTTCCAGCCCACGGGTGGAGACGTCTCACTACACTAACATTTTTTTCGAGATGATCATCAAAATGAAGAGATCGTCAAAAAAACTCTAGTCCTAACTACTTCACGGGGAGCCCTACGGGAATGTGTAAAAGGGTGTCATAAAGGAGTGCCAAAATAACCTGCTAATCAAAACCAGTAATCATTGATGTGTGATAAGGAATACTAGAACTAAAGCAGTAAAAATGTTACCTGAGAAGAGGAAGGGAGAATTTTCTTGAATCTCCTTTTGCATCAAGGAATAAGGCAAGCCATCTGATTCTGGTCCAACAATCATTGATGTGCATCCTGGTCCTATAATCATTAATGTGCATCAACTCCCAGATAAAGCTTTCAGAACACTTACCTCAGATGATATTGTCAGTAGAATACATTTAGGATCTGCAAGACGTAGCCGAAACATGACCTAATAAACCAATTTGAAGGCCAATACCCTCGCCTTCTTGCCGAAAAACTTCATGATCAAAGAGACTGACTAGAAAGATCTTGGTGAGTAAAGCAAATATAAGGAGAGAACCTTCCGTTGGAGCTCCATATGAAACAATTGTTTCTGGCCAAGGTTGTGACGTTGCGTTACTACATATTGAAAGTATCCTTCCTCCAACATAGCTGTTAAAGCACCAAAACAATAGAAGACCTCGGCACGTGGGGGTAAAATCACAAAATATTTTCTTCTATCTACACATACATGGGTGAATTCCGAAAACATCTGCTGCTAGAGCTCTGTTATATGAAAATAAAGATATTGAAATGATAGATGGGTCCATGATGTTAAAAGAGGTTGGCCTTAGAGATCATTACAATGTAGTTCACCAACCCACATTTGGGGAAAATGCAGGCGTTTCCATCTTTACTTGGTGGCTTTAACCTTCTACACAGGCTGCAAAGGTGCTAGAAACATTTACACGTGCAGGCAGACTCTTTAGGAGCTAGAGAAACAGAGACAGAGCCAAAGACCAATTATGCTTTTATTAGTCAGCAGTTGCCACAGTTTAAATTGTGACAAATCAATACAAATACAATTTGCAGCTACACTACATGTATAATTATAAACAATAGGGGAAGAAACAAAAAGAAAAACTACCAACGCGTATAGTACAGCTACAGTTCTCACATATATATGATACAAATGTGGAATGAAGTTTCTTAAGCAATTTACTCACCTCAATCATCTGATACACTTTTAAGAAAGTTGTTCTGAAGCAATGGGGCAAGTAAGCTCTTCACAGAGGATCTTTGCTTGTCTGTTTCATTCATTATCAAAGACAGAGCGGCATCACAAGCCTTAGCACTTAAAAAGCCAAGAGTCCACCTTCCTTCAAAGATATCATCAGAACCATTGGCATGATAATTACTTGTACGACTTTTTTTATCGAACTCTCTAATTTGTAAATGCAACCACGTTGGATAGTTTTCATCTTTCTTCGGCTGCTTACAATAATAGATTAGATAACTACTGCAGCGAACATAATCATGGCTTCAAGCAGCAGTAGTATATATTTGACACACTGAAGAATATGAGACTGCTGCAACTGTGGAACATTTTTTGGTTAGAATGATTCAACATATGACAACTCATCTAAAAAATTATCACATCCCTTTTAGAAAGTATGCAAATGGAGAAAAAACATGAGAAGCACAGACAAGAGGCCTGTATATTGATTTCTACATCTTTTACAGTATTTGCGCTGAGAAATTATAGTTTGAACAAGAATAATGCAAGGACTGGAATCTTCATTCTACTTTTAAAGAGACATGTTGTGTAAGAATTCTAACTTCCTACGTGGCAGAACTGACTTGGACACCCAAGCTCTCGTATTCTTTATTAGTTACTTCAATATAAGTGTCTTAACTTTCTTAGTAGTTCTAAAATTCCGAATTGTTAGAATTGCTCAATCCACAAGAGTTGTCGTTTGAATTACACTTCATCTCCTTTTAGATCTATTGTTCCATTGCGTTACCTAGCTTGTGGTGTACAAAACCACCATGATTTCACTGTGCATCAAATTCCACCCAAACTCACCTCTAGCTTCCTCGCTGATGTTCTTCTTCTGGTTACAAATTTCAAAAAATTTCCCTTTTTTATTTGCTACAACTTCCATTGTTGCACCCATAACTGAGCATTCCACTATTTAAGTACAGACTTTGATACACCAATGCCCTACCAAGCTCACCTAGAATTATTGTAGGTACTATTATGACAATTAGAATGATTCTCTCTCTCTTCCTTCGAGCTTTGAATCCTTGATAAATGTGCATCCAATATTACCTTTCTTAATTAAACCAAACAGCTTAAATAGTCTCCATCTATTACCTTTCTTAATTAAAGGTTTCAACTCTCCGTAGACCTCATATAATAGTGTAATAGCCAAGGGGATTTTTTTAATTTTATTTTCTTTCACAATCTCCTCTATTATATTATTACTTGACTTGAATAATAAGTACTTTTATTTAATACAATACAAATTTGCGTTAATATATCACAATTCACAATTGGCAATCGAGATTCACGAAATAGATTGTGATCACTGCTCTATGAGTTGCGAGTTACAAATTGGAATTGAACATTTTATGAATATGTTTTGATATTTGGCATTTATGTGTTTATGGTTTACATTTAATAGTGATTTATAATTATCCGATAATGCCCCGATCCATCACCAGTTCATCACCCACTCAGACCTAGCTTCTTTCCCTTTGAAGTTGTGCTCATTCCTTTAAAGCCAAAGGCCCAACATAATTGCATATAATAGACCAGAAAGCTTGCACTTCCCCTTGCGCAACAATTCAAAACAGAGGGCACCCATGGCAAACCAAACTTCCCCAAGAAGTGACCTAAAAAAACACACTCTAAGAAGAGATAATCCCAAGACTCCAGATCTACCACAAATGGCACACTCCACACTAATATCTAATCCTCTATATGCCTAATTGCTACGAGTTGGTGAGCCATTTTTCATAGAAATGAAGAAAGTTTGGAATGGTGGAGTTTTCTCCAAACCAACTTGCAAGGGAAGTCTCTCATGACACAATTGGGATGCACCGTTGCTCTAAGCTCCCCAATCCCCATCATGAAAGGATGCAAAACATGAAGTTTCCGGTTTTTTGCCAACTCTATTACCAACCATCACCCCTATCTTGAACTCTCTTCGATGCAAGGAACTCCATAAGCCTACCAACCTCCTCAATCTCCACCTTACTGAGAGCTTTCATCGTCTCCTTGTATGAAGATCTTCATCCACACCCAACCCCATGCCAAGGCCGTACTCATTAACCATCTATCCTGCTTCAAGCAAACAGGAAACGTCCAAATACAGAACTCCCACTCCGCACCAGTTATCATGCCAAAATTTATTCTTTCCCAAGCACAGAATCAATGCCTCTCAAAAAGCCATGGGAAATATTCGAAGCTATAAGGGAAATTTGGGTGAGTGAGAAGTTACCCATCCGCATTGCAAGCATATGTTATGAACCAACCAACTCTCCCAAAAGCCCGAGCTGTCCAGGAGGGGAAAGTCCATAACAAGGATCGTAACATTGCCCCACGTTTCCAAAGCCGACGTCCTCGTCGGCCCACTCTATCGACACTGGCCCAGTGAGCCTTCTCTCAGCTACCAGTATTCAACAACTTAGCACTATGCCCATACATAATGCTAAATTATTTTAATCTAGCCTATAGGTCGCCCCTGCCGGGATTCGAACCTTGGATGTGGGGTTTGGCTCTGATACCAATTGTTATGAACCAACCAACTCTCCCAAAAGCCCGAGCTGTCCAGGAGGGGAAAGTCCATAACAAGGATCGTAACAGCATAATTGGGCGAGTTGGCCTTGATGACTCTTATCTATAAGCTATATCGCCCCTTGTTAAAATGCCATAACTACTTCCCAAGAAGAATTTCATCAATTTTCTGAAAGATCCTACCCACCTCCTTAGGGCAAGATCCTACTCCCATTGGAAAGCATGGTACACTCCACTGTATGAGGTGCCCACATGCCCCTTTGGGGGTGTGATGGCGCTTTGCACCCCAGACAACATAGCAGACAGACCGCTAAGTTAAGATGGCCTTACTTTCTTATATAAGCAATTTTAAAGTAAGAGCAAATGATTTCGCCCTCCATAACTACATACACATACGCATACGTCTACACATGTCAATCATGTCTACTGAAATAGAATTAATTTATTGGCTCTAAATAAGTAGTGT
Organism: Berberis vulgaris; assembly: GCA_963556465.1. Classification (NCBI taxonomy): domain Eukaryota; kingdom Viridiplantae; phylum Streptophyta; class Magnoliopsida; order Ranunculales; family Berberidaceae; genus Berberis; species Berberis vulgaris. Next base: position 5,433,672 of record OY747135.1, read on the forward strand.
AACAGGTGAGAACACCTGAACATGTGAAGTAGGCACAAGATGGATATACTTAAACTTAATCCGGCCAATGGAGCAACAGCACTTACTATGCCTCGATGTCTATGGAGGGGAAGTTTTTCTGTAAGAAACAACTTGCCAGATATTCCCTCTACCACTGGTATCAAAAAAACATCCCTCTGCTCTGTTTTTGATACTGCAATTCTGCAAGGAGCCCCAGTCCCTGAGGATATTAAAAATTTTAACTCATAAGATAGACATTGCACAATCATGTTGGATAAATTTAACATACAATCATTAAGAGCATGAAAACAAAACCTATATCCATATATGTTCTGAAACTTGTTGAAAGAGCTTCTGCCTCGTCATTTCTTCCGCTGATATCCTTCGAAGTGCTTCTCAATAGCTGCAAGGGGTTTTCCATGAAATCACTTCCAAATACAAGCACATAAGCAGATGGTGGAGAACAAAAAATGGATAAAAATAGCTCGAATATAAATGGATAAAAATCAGAGTGTAAACACTGCATACACCTGAGGCATGTAACTTGCAAAGATATTTCAAGTGGCTGCATGTGAAAACAAGTCGGCGGAAGCTTGCTACAAACAAGTTCAAATATTTAAGTCACAAAGAAGAATGTAGGTATCTTACAAAAAACTTATATATATAGTGAAATAGATATACCTTAACGAGAAAATTTTAACATATTGTAGCAAGTAATAGAAAAAGTTTACAGTTCAATAAAATTAGATCAATTAAGAAGCATTTGCAACATGTTAAAGGCTGTGAAATAAAAGAAAATGGCGGAGGCAACAAGATATAATACAAAGATGGTGAAAAAGATCTCCATGTTTTCTTTTACAGCCAAAATTAGACATTTAATGAACAGTTTATAGCAGTGCACATGATAGCTTCTGAAATTCATCTATATATTTCTGGAAATGTAGGGTCTGATTGGTTGCACGGAAAACTGACATGAAAATTGAAGCCATTTCTGTGAATTTGATTCTGAGGCCCACCTCTTGGACTTGAATTCCCAAAGTAGTGGAAAACAATCGCATGAAGATTCAAACAGCGGAATCAAATTCACGGAAATGATTTCAATTTTCATGTATGTTTTCCGTGCAACCAAACAGACCCGTAGAGTAAAAGGAAAGGACAAGAAACAGAAAACTGAATAATTTCATAAATATGAATAAGATAACCTTGGAAAGATAATGAGATTTTACATAAAAAGAGAGAGAGGGGGTGTTCCAAATGAAAGCAGAGAGAACACAGACCTCTACTACCAGTCTACCACCATCTTCTTTGTTCCAGTTTTCACTTGAAAAATTTCCTAAAAGATGACAGTGAACAATCAAGATCTGCAAACAACAAACAAGAAGGTAAAAGTGATTGAGCAATCACTTATTTTATTATATAGGTGACGACGGACAAGTTTTTGGTATATAGGTATGCTCTGAAATCCATTATAAGTCCCTCTGCTTTCTGATAAAATAATCAACAACATCATAGATGCAAGCAATAGACCATGATTTTCAGAGAAAATCAAAGAAAGTATCCAACTCCTGCGCAAGAAAGCATTCTACCTAATAAGAAAATAAACAAGTGGTAATTCTTACAACTTGTCTCAGTAGTGATAAATTTAGCATGTGGAATAATCAAGCAAAAATTGCATATATCCATACATGCTATTTCCTTAAAATATCACGTAGAGAATCAAGGACTTCTAGTAGTCTAATACTTACCTCTTAACGTGTGTATCTTCCAGTGGATTAACTACTGACGGAGTATCTGATGATACACTCTCTGATAAGTTACTGAATATATTGCTTTTATTTGTGTTTTCTCCTTCCTTTGACTCAAGAGTGGCATTGTCCCACTCACTTGTAGGACCAGATAAAGAATCAGTGGCATGTTTACCATTGGCTAAACCCTCTTCACTGTTGCTTCTTAAACTCAAGAGCGCTTGTGGATATAGAAGAGCAACCACAGTAAAGTTACGCAAATCTTGTGCAACAACTACTTGAACAAGCAGATAATGTTTCAAGATCAATACAAATTCTGAGAAATATTCTGAGGCTGGTGGTCGTGTGATGAATTTGTATATCATTTCATCGCTGGCTGCACAATCAAGCAGATAATGTTGCAGGATCAAATCCATTGTTCTATTCTTGCATCAAAAGAAAATAATATATATATACATATATATGTTGAGAGTTAATGCCCGAACTGCTATCTGAATTATTTTTTCCTTGTGATGAACAAATTTAAGTGCCTCAGTGTACAGTGGAAATGAGACTACAACATCCTGTGCAATAAACACAAAGGAAAAGACTATAACTTCAATAGCTTTATGTATAACATTAAAAAACTCTTCGACGGTAGACTGTAGGGTTTTGTGAGAAAAAATTACCCAAGGGGTAATGGTCACTGACAAATGCCATCCATGTAACATGAATACCCCTTGGAAATTCCGGCACATTTTTTAAAAAACAAAGAGATAATACAAGTGTATGATGAGATGGCTTACTAAAGCCAAAAAACTGACTCTTTCCTAAGACTTTAGGACATCTCTCCATCTAAAGCACAAACTCCATCTGCCCTGGTCCATGAGATAAGATAACCTATGAGTTTTACAATAGAAAGGACACCCTTCAACTTGTCAAAAGAATACATATAGATTTTTGCTTACCCCTTGAACTCTAACGAGAAGACAAATAGTGTCTCTGTTTAATTTTCCACTGAGCGTCCTGCGACAAGGGTGAGAACATAAGAAGAAATCGGAGAAAATTTTATATTAATGTAACCAACTATGAAAATCACAAGGAGACCTGAGTAACAAGGCACAGATGTATGACAGTTTCCGACACGGGTACAAGTTGTGAAACTCAATATGTTTCAACTAAAAAAAGTTGCCCTGTGTTTGTAGTAAATAATATGTTTCAATTAAAAACAAAAATTATCTTGAAGTATAGAGAAAAGGAAAGTAAAGATTCTAAATGTGTGTGTGGTAACTAAAAACATATAAGTCTCTTTTCCAGAACCATGATTGGGTCTAACAGTTAAAAGAATACTGCAATAGTACTACAAAACAGATCCTATTTCATACATTTTTTTTTATGAATCTCTGAATGTGTGCAAGTGACAATGCATAAAACCGTTAATTGGAGTCCACATTACATGGATAGAATCAGATAACATCATCCTAAACAGCATTCTCTGGCTCTAACATAATTAATAAATGACCATCACTGAGAATCAGATGAAATCAACATATGAAATAAGAATCAAGTTAACAACCTAAAAAATGATATACAATAGTGAGCGAGATCACCCCCATCAAAGCTATACTGGTGTCGATATAATGCCGTTGACGTATTCATTGCTGAAACAATAATCTGCAGCATTTAAAAGTTTATAAATAAAACCTGTTGATGCTATTAAACAATTTCCACCGATGGTGTAAAAGATGAAAAATTAAACGAAAACAATAACACAAAAGATCAACAAAATGGATGCCCCAGTACATTCAATATCTTACAAATTGCATGGTCACTAGCCAAATTTTGTATATTATGCCAAGGTATTGGAGCAGAGGTGCCTCGATGCTTGAATTTGTACTGATCTTTAATACACGAAGAAACTCTGCCAAAATTTGATATTCCATAAAACACCTGCCACCAGAAGATATATTATAGTCACACAGAGTTATAATCATGCAACAAAGGTGAGGAAAACAACAATATAGTACAATAGAATTCAAACAATTCCTACTCAAAAATTGACTTGTCATTCTGATCACCGTAAATAACTAATTCTACTATCGACCTCAATATGTCAATGACAAACTCCAGAAAATCAAGGAAGTTTTTACTAAACCAAAATATGTGAAAATAAATCAAGGTCCAAATTTTGAGCTACGGAACAGTTAGCAATAAAGTTGTACTACTCGATTCGACTTGTTGACAAACTTGATATATTGCAGTTCGTCGGCTAGGTGCCTGTATCAACAATCAGACATCAATCAATCTAATAGAACTCATCAACATCATGGTTTTGTAGCTTACGAACTGCTCTTCAATGCCAATGACAAATAACTATTGTCGTAACTAAAACTGCCCTAGTTAAGTTCACGAGATTTACTAAAGGCAGAGAATTCAATCGCATCTACTTACAAGCCAAAGTAGTAATCTTGACTCTTTTAAGAGTAATAACTACACGCAGACATCTCAACCGCAGTTGAATTGCATGACACAAGAAAGTATAAGTCATTCACTCAAAATCCTAACTCGTGCAATAGAATCTAATCACATTTTGCCTGAGTGACACAAGTTTATAAAATTTAACTCTCGAAAACCCTAACTCATGTAATATTCTCAGAACAAAACCTACAGAACAGTCTAGAGATCGCATTGTCGATAATCTGATCGAATTTCCTTATCAGACACAAGAACCCTAATTCACGCATTTATCATCACAAAGCCTACAGACACAGTTGTTGGAAACCGTAATTTACGCGCGAAACTGAACTTGTTTCTTGATTCACTGACACTCTTTAGCAGTAGTTGATCTCGTTGAATCGAAAGAAACATCGACAATTTCTTCTTACTACAGAGATTCGTACAAACGTCTCGATCTTTCAAGAAAACTCGATAACTTCGAAACCAAACACGCATTTCGATTAAAACGGGAAATCAACAAGTTCGTAAGTGACGTAAGGCGATCGTTTCGGAAAATTTACCTGAAATGTTGCAGAGAGGATCGATCGAAGGATCGCCAGAGAGAATGCCACATAGTGACTGGAGAGAGAGATTGAAATTAGTGAAAACGTAAACTGTTCGTTGGAAGAGAGAGAGATTAATAATGAACAAACAAGAATTATGTCATTTTAAATCGAAAATTTATTTAGTTATTGGATGTGCTCTAGAAAATTAAATAAAAAGTGAAAAAATGTTTACTTATCTATTAAATTTTAATTATTAAAAAAATAAATTTAGAAAAATAAATATTAAAAAATAATAAAGATTACCATATAGTTAAGAAAACTCACCTATGAAAGTGATTTCAAAATAATAATTGTTATTGTTATATTTGTATTATGAAAGTATAAACAATTGTATCATGTTAGTGTCTACCATGATCTATAATGTCGTTCATTGAATGCATAGGCATTGCTTTAAAACTATACAGATTTTTTTTTTCAAAACCATCACAGTAATGAAGAAGTAATTTTGAATGTTTAACGTGTAAATACCTTGTTTGGTGATGTAAGTAAAGTGTACTATACGATTTGCCATAGAGTAATTCTACATGTCGAGGAACTGGGCGAGGAAATGGGCGAGGGAGGGTGGCGAGCACGTGCAGAGGTGACGTGGTGTAAAAAATAAAATAAAATAAAAAAAACGGGGGAAATCCAAATTTTGGGGGAGAAGAAGAGGGAATCGAAAGCTTCTTTCTCCCCATTTTCATTCCCTCTCCCTCTCCCCATTTTGGACAGATTCTCCCTCTTCGATTTCGTCTTCAAGTCCCTCTTCAATTTCGTCTTCAGCATTTCAAAACTACAAAGGCTCAGAAGTTCTCAAAGTCCCTCTTCGATTTCGTCTTCAACATTTTATTTTCGAATAAAAGGTATCTTCGAAGAAAAGGTAAGTCCCTCTTAAGTTCTCAAATTCCCTCTTTGATTTCTTGTTGATTTCTGGTATTGGGTTTCTAGATCTAGGGTTTCTACTTTGATTTCTTGTTGATTTCTGGTGGTGGGTTTTTAGATTTGGTTTTCTCTAGGGTTTTTTAGTGTCGATCTGGTGGTGGGTCTCTAGATCTCAGGTTTCTCTGGGGTTTCTCTAGGGTTTCTAATTTCACAAGGGATAAATGTTGCTCATCCTTCTATCACACACAAACTGGTTTTTGTTCACACTTGGGGAGTTTTTCCACGCCCAATCCTTTCAATACAAATTACAGTAACAAAAGTTTGTTCAGTGAATCACTTGTATTGAAATGTTGTATTTTAGCACCGAGGAGTACAGAATGTTTGGTGCAATGGGACAACCATTTTGTGTTAGTCCTTCTCTGATTTGTTGATTCTTCCTCACAGGTAATAACCCTCAACTTTTATTGTATATTACTCAATCAATCAACAATTAACTTGATGATTGATCCTCTTGTATGTTAGAGATAAGAAACATATGAATTGTTCAGAGGTGTAGCATGATGAATATGTGTTCCACAAGCACGAAATAACGATAGTTCTAGGAAGTTTGCAAAATTGTTTGCAGGCCATATGGGAATTTGTATGTCCAAAATTACCCTTAGAATGGATTAGTTTTGGTTTTGATAGTCTACTTAATATTGATTCAGATTAGCAAAACTGTCTGAAGGTCAGTTAATTGATGGGAGGCTGGAATGTCTCTACCATGGCTGGCAGTTTGAAGGCGAGGGGAAATGCGTAAAGATACCTCAGGTATGCTTCAACTCTCAAGTACACCTTGTTTAATTTGATCTATAAGCATTCATGAGCAAACCTAGAATTACAAGATGCAAATCATCGACAGAATCAAGTTATCTGTTTATCATTTTTATTTATTGAAACATAACAATTGATCTTAGTAGACAGCCGAATCCTGGAAACACACTGATTCAACTATGCCCTGGCGAATTAAGTGTCCTGGATTCTAACCTATAAGCCCTATAGTTTGTCTTATGGAATTCTGACTTTGTCTTATGGTAATTGGCAGTCTTTGGATCTGACTTTGTCTTATGGAATTCTGTTTCATCAGCAATATGTTAGGATCTGACTTTGTCTTATGGAATTCTGCAGTTTAGAAGCAGTTCACTCAGATATTCAGACAGAAATCAGAGAAGGAGTTTGATGGAAGGCTTGAAGAATCAACAAATATTGCTGAACCAGGAATTGTATTAATGTTGCTGAACTTGCAAGTGCTAGGAAGAATGCAAGTGCTAGGAAGAGGAAGAATAAACAAATATTGGATGCAAGTGCTAGGAACCAGGAATGCAAGTGCTAGGAAGAATGCAAGTTGTAATGAGAATGCTTGTCATGTGTAATTTTTTTTTTGCAATGAATGAATAAAATCTTGGATTCCATTTCATCATCTAGTTCTACTTGATTGCACATGCAATTTTAAGGGAAATTTTGGTGTGAGAGTGTCAGGTGGTTGGATGTTGGTGCAGAATTGCTCTTCTCATACAAATTTTTTTAACCAAATCTTTCATGACACATTTCTGCTTTTTTCAGGGCACAAGAAATGGAGAAATACTTGAGTTCATTTCTTGATTATGGTGTCACTTTTTGTTGTCAACCTTGTGATACAGATAAGTCATCTTAATATCAGGATTCAGTCTTGCATTTTATATGACGTATCTTCATGTCTGGTTTAGGAAGTAAGAAAGTATCGTCTCCAATGATTAGCATTGACATACATATCTCAAATTTCAAGTACTTAAAGACGTGATTAATCACAAGGTGGAATGAAAACCTGAATCCTCTAAAATTTAAAATGAGCACTTTTACCATTGTTTTAATCCTTGCCATTTCTTGTAAAATCAGCATTCAGTTTCATGTGCAATAGCAAATTTTATATTGAAATCCATCAATTTGAAAGATAACGAACACACTGCATCATAGGATTTTGGAAGATACACTTGTGTGGTAGTTCATCAATCATCATAATCAACTGTGTATTTATATTTAATATCATGCACTGTATCTAATCTCTGTAAAATCTCAAAAAAAAAAAAAAAAGATCTAAAAAATCTCTCATTTAATTACAGTATTCTATGCTTCCTAATGAAGTTTGTTGTGTTCTTTGCTACAGCGGTAGAGCATGCATATGCTCCACCCAAGCACAATGTAGATGTAACCAAAAGAATAGCCTTCCATTGTCGTCCCGAAACTAGAATAGCCAATGCAGCACAAGCAATAGCCAGAACAAAAAGAGCTTTTTTCCAAGTTTGAAATGCTTGAACGGCGCTCCTACATCCCTTACAATGTATTACATGACGAAAATACCGATTTGCAAGGTTAGGTGCATACATTGTTCCAACTCCACCCTTGGCTGGAGAAGACGCTAACATTCCTGCAAATAGCCCTGCAGGTGCATGCTCAACCACAACAGGTTCTTTCGGCATTGAAATTGTATTATGTCCAAAGTGGTAAGGCATTCCATGCCCAACTTTATCCATCCATTTCCTATACTCAGAAACGCAGATGTCAGAAGGCTTCAGATTAAGGTATAGTTTCTTTGTAGGAACCTTCTCTTTTATTAGGATCTCGTTCTGCGATGACAGAAAACCCATGTCTTGTTCAAAAACCTTGCTTGCATTCTGATGAAAGTACCATTTAGGAAACACCTTTGCTAGGGGAGACCTTCTTGTGCCTCCAAACCTCACAATCAACATAGACTTCCCCTGCCCAGACGGCCTACATAGAAATAGACCTGTGAAGTAGTCTTTCTCCCCATTCTTACCGACAAGTTCTCTGTTGTTTTGAAGGAAATTCGGCGTGGTTTTGTCGTTCTCTTTACCCCATTCACCAGAAAATCCTCTGTCTGTCCTCTCAATTAACTTGAACAGAAGTGGTTGAGCATCTTCCCTCTTGGCAGTCCAGTCAGTTCTATCATGTGAGATTGGTGTATGGGCTGGATCCATGAGGTTTTCGAGAAGTATTGAATGATCGTAGGGTAGCTCATGGGTAGTTGAGATGTCCTGAAAGCCTGGTCTAGCAAAGTTCTCAAACCAAGGTAGCTTATCGGGGTTCGCTGGGTTCTTGTCTGACATCCATACCCATATTACTCCTTGAGAATCCTTTACCTCATATGTTTTGACACAAGCTGATTGAGGAATTTTCGCTCCTCTAGGAAGCTGTAGTGGCATTGAGAAGGGGTTATTAAAAGCATCATATGCAGAACAAAAAAGCAGTCTAACGGATTGTTCTATGCAAATGCCCAAACTATAGGGCTTATAGGTTAGAATCCAGGACACTTAATTCGCCAGGGCATAGTTGAATCAGTGTGTTTCCAGGATTCGGCTGTCTACTAAGATCAATTGTTATGTTTCAATAAATAAGAATGATAAACAAATAACTTGATTCTGTCGATGATTTGCATCTTGTAATTCTAGGTTTGCTCATGAATGCTTATAAATCAAATTAAACAAGGTGTACTTGAGAGTTGAAGCATCCTGAGGTATCTTTACGCATTTCCCCTCGCCTTCAAACTGCCAGCCATGGTAGAGACATTCCAGCCTCCCATCAATTAACTGACCTTCAGACAGTTTTGCTAATCTGAATCAATATTAAGTAGACTATCAAAACCAAAACTAATCCATTCTAAGGGTAATTTTGGACATACAAATTCCCATATGGCCTGCAAACAATTCTGCAAACTTCCTAGAACTATCGTTATTTCGTGCTTGTGGAACACATATTCATCATGCTACAACTCTGAACAATTCATATGTTTCTTATCTCTAACATACTAGAGGATCAATCATCAAGTTAATTGTTGATTGATTGAGTAATAGACAATAAAAGTTGAGGGTTATTACCTGTGAGGAAGAATCAACAAATCAGAGAAGGACTAACACAAAATGGTTGTCCCATTGCACCAAACATTCTGTACTCCTCGGTGCTAAAATACAACATTTCAATACAAGTGATTCACTTACTGATTCACTGATTAAACTTTTGTTACTGTAATTTGTATTGAAAGGATTGGGCGTGGAAAAACTCCCCAAGTGTGAACAAAAACCAGTTTGTGTGTGATAGAAGGATGAGCAACATTTATCCCTTTGTGAAATTAGAAACCCTAGAGAAACCCCAGAGAAACCTGAGATCTAGAGACCCACCACCAGATCGACACTGAAAAACCCTAGAGAAAACCAAATCTGAAAACCCACCACCAGAAATCAACAAGAAATCAAAGTAGAAACCCTAGATCTAGAAACCCAATACCAGAAATCAACAAGAAATCAAAGAGGGAATTTGAGAACTTAAGAGGGACTTACCTTTTCTTCGAATATACCTTTTATTCAGAGAGAAAATGTTGAAGACGAAATCGAAGAGGGACTTTGAGAACTTCTGAGCCTTTGTAGTTTTGAAATGCTGAAGACGAAATTGAAGAGGGACTTGAAGACGAAATCGAAGCGGGAGAATCTGTCCAAAATGGGGAGAGGGAGAGGGAATGAAAATGGGGAGAAAGAAGCTTTCGATTCCCTCTTCTTCTCCCCCAAATTTTGGATTTCCCCCGTTTTTTTTTTTTTTTTTTTACACCACGTCACCTCTGCACGTGCTCGCCACCCTCCCTCGCCCATTTCCTCGCCCAGTTCCTCGACATGTAGAATTACTCTTTGCCATATTAGCAATATTGTAATTACAAGTTAAAAACAATCTGAATTTTGCATGTAGAATACTAAAAGATTATTTATGCATCTCAGAGTTCATTCGTCGATTTCCTACTGATGATATATCAAACCGTCATCTGTACATGTGTCATAATAATCTTATCAAAAGAACAAAGCAGGTCTGATTGCACGCTCAATTCAGCGAAGCCCAAACAACACTAAGCCCATCATTGGCGGATCCAGACATTCAGGTCCGAGTTGCAATGAGCCATTAAGCCCACATGTCATGCGGTAAGACCCAATACTTTTAAGGCAAATATCTGAGAGATCTACCCAGGACTGACAAGCCAGCAACACATTGGATCCGACTAGGAAATAAATACTAAAGTATAAGTTGGACAAGTAAACTTCCTTACATGGGCGACACGCAGAAAGGGAAACCTCTCCCGCAGATCTAAGAGCACGAGTCGTGTAAGGAAACTGATGATACATAAAAACGGTCACACTTCTGAGCCGAACACGGGTCATGATTATCTCGATGAAGTACGAGCTCAAGTATCGACCCAACACAGATTCAACCCAAGCGGATCTAAGCCTGCTCGACTTCAGTTCACCAAGCGGACCCGGACTCTCATAGCATGTTCTCACAGTCATCCTCAATACCCACAAGCCCTATTTAAGCAAGTATCTCGAGGATCAGCTCCGGACGGGTAACTACAACTGCTCTTTGCTTCCAACTAAGAAGCAAACACCAAAGTATCTTCCACACAGGGAAACTCCCTTCCAAGGATTGTTCTTGGATTGGAAACTATCTCCAGCGTATCTAGGAGTGCAGAGCTAACAGGGAACTTCCCTCATACAGCACGACTCTTAATTAGAAAGGGATTTCCACGAAGATTTCCTCCCTAAACTACACCTACGATGACCTAGTTGAACCATGACTCCTTGCACTATAAATAAGACATGAGATTAGTAAGCTAAGAGACGCTACAAATTCCCTGTTACATCATTACACCCTCCTCAGATTCCTGTCTGACTTTAGCATCAGAGTGTCATCGGCCACCCCAAGGTGGTATGTGGCTCACATGCGTTATTTGTGCAGGTCAATCAAAACAGGGAACGAAAATTGGTTGCATCAGTTTGACGCCGTCCGTGGGGATGACATAGTTCTTAACTTTATATTAAGCGTCGTCTCCTACCAAATCCTAGATAGATGGTGACTGCTAGGTCACGCAACAGCAAAAAATCAAAGGACACGTCCAGCGCTCAGGCCATCCTTGCAATTCCTGTCGAGCGTGGGCAACATAGTCGCACCCCCATGCACACAGTAGCACCGTTGGATCCCGAGTCGAATGTACGATCTCTTCCCACACAGCTGGACCAGTTAATGATTCGGACGTTCATATCGATGAAGTGAAGTTCCGACAAGACGCAAGAGACGTATTTAACCCGATTCACCAATGAGTTAAACACCGCCTGCTCATGCGACGACGCAACGATCGTCTTAACCTTCATTAACGGTCTACGAAAAGGAGAGTTTATAAACCATTTGACACTGGATTCTCCAACAAACACAGCAGATTCAGCAAATAAAGCACAGAGTTTCGTCATCCAGAGTGAAGAGCGGGAGAAGACCAAACCCGAGGAGCATTCGGTCAACATGATACATGCGCTTTACAGAGCACATTCAGAGTCTAAACTGTCCAAAAGGTCCAGAAAAAATGGGTTTTACGAAGCTTGAGGATTCAAGCTGTACGCGATGGACAACTAACACCACATGGTCAGAAACAGGGCTCATCCGCACCGTTGGCATTCACACAGAATGACCTCCTTGGCGTACAAATATCGCACGATGACGCCCTGGTGGTGACAATTTCCCTTGTGGAATGGGAGGTAAGAAGATCCTTGGTCGATACTAGGAGCTCGATGAATGTCCTATTCCTCTGTACGTTCCGCAACATGCAGTTGGATGAAACAACCTTAATCCCTGATAGTCGTCCAGTGACAGACTTCAGCGGTGAGAAACAATTCCCCGTACGAAAGATACAACTGACGATAACAATGGGAAAACAACCGACTCATAAAACCCTGCTCCAAGAGTCACGCCTTCGGCGTACAATGTGGTTCTTGGCAGACCCTGATTACATCAGATGGGGGTGGCGGTCTCCACCCCACCCTGCACCAGTGTGTCAAGTATCCTACAAATCAAGCAATCGGTACATTGAGAGGAGACCAATTAGTGGCTAGGGAATGCCAATACATGGCGACTTCGCCATCCGACAATTTTCAATTGTCACTCAACTCAAAGGTCAAGGCTATCCTCCGCCCAACTCGAGGTCTAAGGGAGGAACAACCGACATTGGGCGACGAGGCATCGGTAAGCCCTCGGGACAGGCCCAATGTCGGACAGCCAGGAGAATAAATCATAACGGTCTACCTCGACAACCCTCAAAATAGTAGGGACATCCAGATTGGCTCCCGCTTAAATAAGGAAGTGGCGAAGCAACTTATGGAGCTACAGCAGCGTAACCAGGACATCTTAGCCTGGACTATCCAGGATATGATGGGGATCGACCCTTCAATAATCACCCATCGCCTCGAAGTAGAACCCTCGAAGAAAATTGTCAGGCAGAAAAAAGGGTCATGGCACCCGAAAGAAACGCTATCATAAATGACAAGGTATTTAATGTTTACTCGACGTGGACATGACCAAGGAAGCACGATACCCCGACTGGCTGGCAAACACCGTTCTCGTAAAAAAGAAAAATGGGAAGTGGAAAGTGTGAGTAGACTACACTGATCTAAACAAAGCTTGCCCCAATGACAGCTTCTCACTCCCCCGGATCGATCAAATCGTAGACGCCAAATCGGGACACAACCTCTTCAGCTTTATGGACACATATTCTTGTTACAATCAAATATTAATGCACCCCCAGATCAAGAGAAAACATTTTTCGTGATGGAAAAGGGAATATACTGCTATAGGGTGATGTCATTCGGCTTAAAGAATGTTGGGGCTACCTATCAACGATTGGTTAACCGAATGTTTAAGCAGCAGATGGTAGAAATATGGAAGTATACATCGATGACATGCTGGTAAAAAGCCTTCGCAGCCCCGACTACGTGCGAAACCTTATCGAAGCATTTGACCAACTCAGAAAATACTGGATGAGACTCAACCCACAAAAGTGCACGTTCGGAGTCGAGCCTGAAAATTTCCTAGGCTATATAGTTAACAGAAGGGAAATCGAGGCCGATTTGAAACAAATTCATGCTCTTCTCGACATGAAATCCCCATCTAATATCAGAAAAGTTCAGAGCATGACTAAGAGGGTAGCAGCACTAAACAGATTTATATCAAAGTCGTCCGACAAATGTTTCCCCTTCTTCAAAATACTAAGAGGGAGCAAAGGATTTTCGTGGAACGATGAATGCGAACAAGCCTTTCAGAACTTGAAAACATACATGGGGAGTCTAGAGGTACTCTCGAAGCCCGTGATAGGTGAAACACTATACTTGTACCTGTCTGTTTCCAAATACGCTGTCAGTTCAGCCCTCGTAAATGACAAGCATGGAACCCAGAGGCCAGTATACTACACTAGCAAAATATTCGTAGAAGCATAAACACACTATCCAGACCTGAAAAAGTTAGCTATGGCGCTAGTCGTATCCTCCAGGAAACTGAGACCCTATTTTCAGGCCTACTCCATAATGGTCCTGACCAAACACCCACTCCGCTGTATGACATAAACTCGAGCTATCTGATAGGATGGTGAAATAGTCAGTAGAACTTGGGCAGTTTGACATAAACTACGTTCCAAGAACTGCCATCAAAGCCCAGGCGCTCGCGGATTTCATTGTTGAATTCACTGGCGAAAAAGAATTGAAAGTAGGCTACCAACTCACGGAATTCGGTGTCCAAGCTTAGACACTGCGTTACGGCGGATCTTCAACTGATAAGGCGAGCAGAGCAGGGATCACTCTCCGCTCCCCTAGCGGTTTCACCCTCGAAAAATTTATCAAATTTAGTTTTCCCGCATCAAACAACGAGGCCAAATACGAAGCCCTCCTGTCAGGCTTAAAGCTAGCTTTGTGGATTGGCATAGATCACCTTACAGCATACATCGACTCAAGACTAGTAGTCAATCAGGTCAAAGGAGATTTCAATAGCAAATATCCGCGCATGATAGCCTACCGCAACAAGGTACTCGGCGTAATGATAAATTTCAAGAACTGTCATCTCACACAGTGCCCCCGAGATGACAAATAGAGGGCTGACGAGCTAGCGAAAAAAGTCTTAGCCTCCAGCGAGGTCTCCAGCGGCCTCATCAAATATCATGAGAAACCAAGCCTCGTCGAAGAAGAACACGAAAATATTTGCGTCGTGGAATACAACCCAATTGGATGACTTTGATACTAGAATATATAGCATCAGGAGCCTCACCAACAGATAAGGTCGAAGCACGAAAACTTAAAAACAGAGCAGCAAGATATATTCTCCTAAACAACAAATTATACAGGAGATCGGTAACAGGGCCACTGCTCCGAGGTCAATCGCCCTTAGAGGCTAGACAAGTCTTGGAAACTATCCACAACGACATATGCCGGAATCGCCCAGCGGGAGAACCCTTGCCTACAAGGCCCTGACTTTAGGCTACTATTGGCCGATCATGCAACGGGACACTAGAGATACAGTCCGCAAGTGCGAAATATGTCAGAGGTTCGCACCATACACCCACATGACGCCCCAGTTACTAACTCCAATGACTAGTCCATGGTTGTTTGCGCAATGGGGAATGGACATCGTCAAACCTCTTCCAACATCGGCTGGTAAAAAATTCCTTTTTGTCGTCGTCGACTACTTTACCAAGTGGGTCGAGGCCGAGCCCCTATCCAAAATATGGCAGGTCCAGATCGAAAAATTCATATGGGTCGCCACCGTATGCAAATTTGGCATCTTCAGAATACTGGTCAGCGACAACAAAACCTAGGTAGCAAGGTCAAATAATTGTGCAAAAACCTGAGAGTGAGGCACCACTTCTTCTCGCCAAGACACCCCCAGGCCAACGACCATGAGGAAGTTACCAACCGGACAATCCTAGAAGCCATAAAAAAAACTCGATGCGGCAAAAAGAAAATGGGTTCCAGGGCTACTAGGAATACTCTGGGCATATCGAACAACCAAAAAAATCCCTACCGGAGAGACACCCTTCGCCCTAGCATACGGGTCAAAAGCTATGGTTTCAGTAGAGCTTGAGGTGCAAACCTTCCGGACGAAAGATTTCAAACCGGACGAGAACGACGAAGCCTTACGCGTGGGACTAGACCTCCTCGATGAAAAGCAAGGCCTCCACCAAGATAATCACCTACCAACAACGGATGGCGCAATACTACAACAAGAAGGTCAAGCCATGCAAATTCAATGTGGGAGACTGGGTACTAAGGAAGAACCACAAAAAACACCAAAGAAGCCGGGGCAGAAAAGCTAAATCCGAATTGGGAAAGACCTTACAGAGTTGCTAAGGTTAACAGGCCGAGAACATATTGGCTGGAAGACATCGACGACGATGGGTTAAAATGACCATGAAATGTATAGCATCTCAAAAATTATTATCAATAAAATATTTAGCTTTTACCAAAACTTTCACTGTTGTCTGTTACAACCCTCGCTAACCCCGGTTACGGCCAGACTCAGACATTTACCCAAAGCCTAATCTGTTCCGCATGGGTCACGACGGCTGAGGAAGTGGGAGTCTAGTCAGTGCTTGTCCGTTGATGACGACGACTCGCCAAGGGATCATTGCTCTCAATGCAGACGATGATCGTTGAATTAGCCAAGTAAGCTTAGTCAGTTCGCAACTGATGAATACGGCTTCTGGTGCCCAAAGCCTAATTCGCTCCGCGTGGGTCACGATGGCTGAGGAAGTGGGAGTCTAGTAAGCGCTTGTCCGTTGATGACGACGACTCGCCAAGAGATCACTGCTTTCAATGATTGCCGAATTAGCTAGGTAAGCTTAGTCAGTTCGTGACTAATGACGACGGCTTCTGGTGCCCAAAACATAATTCGCTCCACGCAGGTCACGATGGCTGAGGAAGTAGGAGTCTAGTCAGCACTTGTCCGCTGATGACGACGACTCGCCAAGGGATCATTGTTCTCAATGATCGCCGAATTAGCCAGGTAAGCTTAGTTAGTTCGCGACTGATGATGATGGCTTCTTGTTCCCAAAGCTAATCCGTTCCGCATGGGTTGCGACGGCTAAGGAGATGGAAGTCTAGTCAGCGCTTGTCCACTGGTGACGACGACTTGCCAAGGGATCATTACTCTTGATATAGACAATGGTCACCGAACTTACCAAGCAAAGCTTAATCAATCTGAAACTGATGACAACAGCTCCCGACATGCAAAGCCTAACCCGCTCCGCACAGGTCACGACGACCGAAGGAATGGAAGCAAAAGTCACCGCTAGTCCGCCAACACCAAGGGAGTCATTGCAGACAACGACTGAAAGAATTTGATCAGCTCTTAACCAATGACAACTCCCGCTGATCAACCCCTAATCTGCCGCAACAACGACACAACACAACACACTACACCAAATTTCCCCATCAGCAACGGTTTGGAACCGTGGGGGTAACCGATGGCCACGGCTAAGAGGCGTGGGCTGTAGAGGCGTCACGAAATCATCCGTGACGGCTATAAACTGTGGCTAAAATTTTAGCAACGGTTTTATGTTCAGGACGGTCGATGATTTAGCCACGGTTCTAAACCGTTGCTAAAATTTTAGCAACGGTTTTAAGCCATGGCAAGTACTAGACACGGCCTAAAACCGTGGCCAGACTTGCCACGGCTTAAAACCGTTGCTAAAATTTTAGCAACGGTTTTAAGCCGTGGCTAGTAAAAAAAAATTCAAATTTTTTTTTTTTTTGGTCACTGTGTTAAGCCAATGCAGTTCTACTGACAGTGATGCAATACAGGCAATGAAGAGAAATTACAGACTGAAGAACTTGTATTGTAATTCTGGATTGATGACAGTAAATGGAATGGATTGTATTCAATAAGAAAGCTAAATAAGGATCTTTTCAAATTACAAAATATGTATGAATTTTCCTAACAGGTTTCAAGGTAGCATCAGAATCAGCTCAATGTAAGAGACATATATATATCTTAAACATCCTCTATGTGATTTCTTCTCCGACTAGGAAAAAGAATGCATATTTCCACAGTTCCTGTCAATTTTGTTCTTATATCCTTCAATAATCCATGCCGCCCATACCACCTCCCATTGAGGGAACATCCTTATCGTCCTTGGGGAGCTCTACCACAACAGCCTCAGTTGTTGTCTCAATGTAGAAACACTGCAAGCCAACCATGCATCAAAAAAATGAACAAAAAATAAATCTTCATAATAACGGCCAAGTTCTAAATCAATATGTTATTACCTAGCGGCATCCACCAATGCAGTCCTAATTACTTTCAATGGATCAATAATGCCAGCCTTGACCATGTCTACATATTCATCTGATCACCAAATCAACAAAAACAATATGAGATCAATCAGTTAATGTGAAATCAACAAAAGGAGAAATGTGAAATCACTTCCGCTGCATCATATCCAAGGTCAGGGCTGTCCTGCTCCAACAAATGGGCCACAACAACAGCACCCTCCACCCTAGCATTGGAAGCAATTGAGTGTACTGGTATCTGCAGCAATCACTAAGATGTGACAGTCAGACCAACAAGTATGTATCACCAGTGTGAATAAATAATAATGAAGACCAACAGTCAGCTTCACTGGCTCCACCAATCTGCAATGAAGCCCACACCAAGTTCATAGTGAATAATAATGCAATATGAATTGAGAAATTCGCTACATAACACACCAGTGTGAATAAATAACATAGAATCTGGCATAAGAACCTTCAAAACTGCAACACCGCCAGAAAGCTTGCAAGTCGTTCTTGTAACTTCTCTTTATCGTAATCAGAAGTACTCAATTCTATACCAGATCTCAGCTGTTAACAAAGAATTGAGGCATCAATTATCTAGGAATATGCCATCAAACACAAATCACAGAAGTAAATAGGCTACCATCAAGAATCCAAAGATCCAAAGAAAACACAAACGGGAATAAAGTGGACATCAGTTAACACTAATATACCTGCTCACATCTTTCTTCAATGGCCTTTTTGTCACCAGCCCCATCAAGAACAACAGTGTCATCTTTTGATATAGTCACCTTTTTGCATCTACCTAACTGACCAAGCTCCACCTCCTCAAGATTCATACCAAGCTCTTCACTTATAAGCTGAAACGAAGGATATGAATAATGTTTCTTGAGATGAGGAAGCCAAGAAGAAGTCAACTGTTGAAAAAAAGAGCCCAAGAAGATCCAAAAACTAAGATGATATATACTCACAGTAGCACCAGTCAGAGTGGTAAGATCCTGCATGTTGGCTTTCCTATTTTCTCCAAATCCAGGAGCTTTAATTGCACAGACCTACACATAGCAAACATTTTCCATCCAATCAGCAAGTGATCCTTAAAATAAGATTTGAAGGAAAAGTAAGATATCAGCTGTATGATGTTACCTTGAGTCCAAGTCGGAGCTTATTTAAAATGTGCGTAGCCAAGACATCAATCTCCAAATCTTCAGCAATAATTAATAGAGGTTTTTGCCTCTAAAACCCAGACAAGAAAGATAAATAAATAAATAAATAAATATGGTAAGAATAAAACTCTGCAGAAATTATGCACAATGAAGTTAATAAAATGTATGTGGTATGCTAAAAGAACTACTAACCTTTAGAGCAACCTCTAGTACTTTAACGATAAAACTTATGCTTGAAATTTTCTTCTCGTGAATTAAAATAATAGGATCTTCTAATTCCTGTCAACAAGGAAGCATTAAATGTTATTGCTTGCACTAATCCAAGTTGGATTGAGATAATGCCTAAAACGGGACGGGCGAGCGGAATAGAGAAAATGTCAAAAGCTGCATATCCTTGTTGATGACTGATTTAAAAAATAACCAAAACCCATTAAAGATATGATCTCAATCAAGTGAATTAATCAAAGACATTAACACAAAATAGAGAAAAACTTCATTACATAACCAGCAGGGAATGACTACAATAAAGTTAATACTTGCATACCTGACCTGCTCCAATATCAAAATAAGTTCCAAAACCCTCCCTGCTGTATCAATTTATTGGGTTACCATAGGGAGGTGCAGCAGCTCCTCCAAGCAATCCACCACCAGAGGCTGCAGCATAGACATCAGATGGATCAATAACTGGAGATGAAGAAGAAGGCGCATTTCTTCCATTGACTTGATTTTTTCAAATCTAAAGAAAGTAAAATGATAGCTGCAAATATTTTAACTTGGAAAACTTATTCGATTTGAGTAATGAAAGTAGATCTATAAAAACATTTTCAATCATATCAAATTAGCACGCAAAGCATTTATAATCAAAGAAGATATATGAACACAACCTTTCACTCTTTGGTAGAATGTAGCTTTATCACGCATCATCAAGGCTGCAGCCTCTCCATTCAATGGGTCTGATGGAGAAGAAACAGATTTGCTTGTGTGTAGAGACATTCAAGACTCAGGTGGGACAAACAAGTGTGAGGAGAAGCTTGACTAATTCAAGCTTGTTCATACAGCAAACAGCCACACATATGAGTCCCTATTTTCGAGACAATCTACCCTAGTATTGTTTTCTTCCACCTGATCAAACTGTAAAAGAGAAACTTTAAAAGGGCCATTTTGTCACATAGGAGTCTCAACAAACAAATAATTTTTTCCAACATAATAATTTTTTCAACTATATGATTTTTCTATGATATATCAAACAATTAAGTGCCTAGCATTTAAAAGAAAATTACTATTAAGGTAAGTCATTCTCACTTCTGTGAAAGTTGATGATGGCACCGCGCATGAAGTTTGGTCAGACTGTAACCAGCCTTCCCATGCCTCTGGCTCTCAGTTAAGTACCCATCAGCCTGAAGATGTCCATTTGGTCTGGTTTAAACATTATGGCCTTTGAAAGTTCTGCGATTGCAGCTGCTTCTTTACGGTCATCCATAAGCACTGTCAAGAACCAACACCACTGGTTAGTTAGTGTTTGATCAAATCTATCCAGGTACTCAACAACATAATTTTCTGTTAAATGAGGGACCAATTCAGGATGTAACAACAGATGACATATAGATGTGTTAGAAGGTATACAACATCATTGTTTCCGCACAAGAAACTCATAGGAATCCTAGTCCCAAGGGGTGCGCCTCATAATCGAATTCACAGAAACAGTTTCAATTTCCATGTTTGTTTTCCTTGCAACCAAACAGACCCTAACTTATTTACGTGAATGAAAGGCTAGCTAAAATATTTTAGGCAAAGTTTTAAGTTGAAATGGTGCAATAAAGACGCGGGTAATTCTAAAGAAGGAGCTCAAATTGGACAGGGTCTTGTTTTAATACAAAATATTCTACTGATACGTCTCCTACACCTGTGGCATCTTTGAAAGTTGATCCATATATTTCTTCATTTGGGTGGATTAAAACCGAGACGAGGTTTTCTATGATTCACAATGAGAGATGGGTGCAAATTTTGCTAAACAAGATAACTTTATAATCGTCAATCAACAAAACTTTACTAAATAATTCAATAATCAACATGAAAATCTAATTCAGGATTAGGATTGAAGATTGAAAGAGAGGTGGAAATGAAGTTTTACTGAGAGACTGTTTTTTGGCCAGAATTATGAAGCGACTAGAGATGGAACAGAAAGCTAGGAATTAGAGCCTAGTGATTCCTATCTTATAAAACATATGCAAGACTTTATTCAAGAACTTTAAGAGACGTCAAAACCAGGCTTAAGAGGATGGACATCTAGTAATCAGATAGGAAAAGATAGGAAACACTTCCAATTAAATCAAGTTGTGCAGAACACAGTAAAAATGAAGAACCATTGAGCTTACCTGCCGCTCTGTATCTGTAAGGGTAAGTTCTTAGTGGATCTAATTTAGTTTCCATACAGAGGTCACTTCTTGCCATTTGGCGCTCACAATACTCTGAACGTTTCTCATAGGCTGATGCATTGTTTCGTGCTTTCTCTATCAGTCTAGTCTATCTCATCATAAGTAGCTTTTCTAATACTCTTGAGATAGAAAACACGTGCTAGTCCCTGATGTGCTTTGGTGTGCCTAATGTTAAGGGCATTCATATAGCAGTCTGCCGCTTGATCCAGCTTATCACAGTCTACATAGACACTTCCTAGATTGTTTAATGCCTGCAGAACAACAAACACAAAAATCAAACAACACTGCAAGAACTTAAATAGTATGTTTTCTTGTTGACAGACGGATAATATTTACCTGTCCTTTCCAAAGACCATCAGAAGGACATCTAAGAGCTTGCTCCAGAAGTTGGGCGACGTAAGTTGAAGACACAGAGTCCAGGTTTGTGTCTGCTACATATGCTTTGAGAAAAAATGCTTCAAATGATCTCTGCTACATATGCTTTGAGAAAATCATCAGTGCTACACTAAATAGATGGAGAGAAAAACAGGAAGAAGAAAAAAAACAACGTTAACAAATATATACCCTCTATTATGGGGGAAAAAACTAAGTAAAAGTTTAAGAATGAAATAAATCCCATACCCCTGTTTTAGTCAAGGAAGAAATATTAATGTTAAGAGAAAGATTATCAATATTCAAAATCCCATTCTTCTTAGATCAGAAACAATGTCTGCAGGTGTCAAAGTAAGAAATCCAAGTTTATACGGCCACAAAAGTGGCTGAACTCCCCAAAGCAGGATATACAGATCACAGAATATACAATGTCATGCTAAAATGGAAAGAAAACAAGTGTATTCATTATCTATATATCATAAAATGAATTAAATTTCCACGATGTTTACATGACTCTACAGAAGAATACTCAAAATGCTATAAGAAAATCAGAAGATACAGAAATTATACGAGGAGTTTGATGTACTTTAACAATTTGAACAGCGGCAGCATCTAGTGGCATCCCTCTGCAACAATTAAGAACTGCTTCTGAAGACAAAGCATCCCAAACACCATCACTTGAGATGACAAGCCTACCACCAGCGGTAGATAACTGCAACAATCATATTACAATGCTTAATGCCAAGAATAAAGAAGAAACAAAAAAGGTGGACAAAGTAGGAGCACACCTTAATTTCTACCTTGAAGAAGTTTGCTCTGCAAACCAAATACCCATCTCTTAGATCCATAGCCTTTTGTTTTCTCTATTAGATCCATAGCTAAATTCAAAGCACTAGGGATGTTTTCAGATTCTTTTTATGAGGAGAAGGATGCAGTTTGTGAGAAAAAGTGCAATACTGACTAAGATGCAATACTGATTAGATCATGAACAATCTCACGGCGAAAACAAAAACCAGTATGAAAAAAACAGAGATTATAAATAGGTAATAGAACATCACAAAAACAAACATACATATATTTGAGAGTAACAGAGATTATAAATAGGTAACAGAGATCATACAAAAACAAACATACATCACGAAAACAAAAAGAACATACCAAAAACAGAGAGTAATAGAGATTATAAATAGGTAACAGAGATTATAACGAAAACAAACATACAAAAACAGATATTATAAATAGGTTCATCTGCATCATCCTTAGGAAGCATGGACATGAGCAGCAGGTTCTGCAGTTGTGCTTCTTTCCACCTGTACCAGCAACACAGATATTTCAGAACCTGGACAAAGTGTTGAACTAACCTCGGGTAACTAGCACATAAAGTATTAGAGATTACTTTTGATGAGTTTTTTCTTGCATGCTCATCCATCCTTTCTTTCATCTCTAGTTAAAACGGTATGCACAAGTTTCAGGTTATGCATCCAAGATGATTCTAGCTGTTCACTTTAGCTTAGTCACCATCTATCTTTCCTCTTTAGCTTAGTCACCATATATTTTTCCTTGCCAGTAAACCATTACATGTCTTATTAGTTAGGTATTAAAATCAAAACGTGTTTTCTCTTTGAGTTGAGGCTTCTTGATTGAAATACGAATGCTCAATGACAACAACTGCACGTCTACAACAACAACAAAAATGACAGGAATTCTTCAATGAACCCAAATATTATTAAGGAACCCAATTTTAGCTGA
The DNA here is from genome assembly GCA_963556465.1 of Berberis vulgaris. Taxonomy (NCBI): domain Eukaryota; kingdom Viridiplantae; phylum Streptophyta; class Magnoliopsida; order Ranunculales; family Berberidaceae; genus Berberis; species Berberis vulgaris. Next base: position 5,457,190 of record OY747135.1, read on the forward strand.
TAAGGAATAAGAACAAAACTAACACGACATTACATCCTCTTTACCAAACTCTTTCTCCTCCAACCCAAATATCCCTTAACTATGCAGAAACAAATAAATAATATATTTACAAATTTAAGAAACTAAAAACTGAGGAAATGTCATCTTATCAGAACACTTGTATGGACGTCTTGGCACAAGTCTCTTTCTTAAATAATGACATTACAAAATTATGTAGGTCTACACAAGCAACTATTCACAAGTTATATCTGAAAGTATTGGATGCTTTCATCCACTTTCCTTTTACATGCCAACAATCAATATGCTTCAAAAAACTGTGCTACATTACAACAATTTGACTATTCTCATCTTCAGGCAAACATTCAAGACATTTTACATTCCTACTTCATGCTTCATTTTGTATATGAACCCAACCTGAATATGCAGGACTTGAGAGATACACTTCTAGTACGCTCTAAATGGTGATTGAAATGTTTCAGATCTCACTAATTTTACACCATGAGTGCCTGTTATATTGCACATTCATACCAATCCCATCCAAATTCCATTATCTATACAAAGCAATGATCACCAAATGGAGGTTATTAACAAAATTCCCATTCAAGCTACGATACATTATTGCAACCATGTTCCAACTCCAAGCAACAATAAGGGGGGGAAATCAACAGGACCACGCACATCAAATTTGTCAAGCAAACCATACATTAACAAAGAAAACTGCTAATATTTTTGAAGAATTATGCAACAACTAAAACGCTGCAAGTATCTTGTGTATGTAATAGCCACACAGTGTGCAACCACTACTTGTTCTAAACAATAGACTTGTCCAAAAAAAAGCAAAAACAAACAGGATGGCATATTTCAATTCGAACCCTAGAGATTCAAAACCTCTAAATAAAAAAATCTAGATTCAGAAACCCTAAAATGAACCCTTTGACTCTGATTTTCTAAGGAACCCTAAAATGAAAATGGAAGGAGGCGAAACCAAACCGTGAAATTTTCAAGCTCTCTCTGACTCTGATTTTCAAGCTCCTCGATCTCTCCTCTGCGCCAAACCTCTCTCTGACTCTGATTTTCAAGCTCCTCGATCTCTCCTCCTCACCAAAGCGCGAAACTGCTCCCTCCTCTCCACTGTAACTGCTCTCCTCTCCACTGTCTGTTTTTCCCCCAAATTGTTTCGCCAAAGCTCAGTCTCCTCTCCACTGTGTTTTTCCCCAATTTTTTTCGCCAAAGCGCGAAACTTCTCCCTCCAATTAAAGCGCGAAAGTTATTTCTATAACTACGGTTTTAAACCGTTGGCATATATAGCCACGGTTTTAAACCGTTGCAACTTTTTTTGGGTAGACGGTTTTATTTTATTAGCCACGGTTTTAAACCGTTGGCCGTTATAGCCACGGTTTTTAGCCGTGGCAAATAAACAAACGGTTTAGAGCCGTGGCCACCTCCCTGTAGCTAAAATGGCCTTTTGGTGTAGTGACAATATATTTGGACTAACAAAAAAATTATGCCTGACAGTATAAACCCTACAGTCTACAAAGCAACAAAAGCAAATACGACCATGCAAGGTAGAACAACACTTTCATTCAAAAGAGAAAACATGTCTACATGATATTCGCCCAAGAATGAACGTTACAATCTAAGGAGAAGCATATTCCTCATCAGTTAGCGCCAGAGCATTCCCCTCACTGAATCGCCCCAAAAGTTGCCCTTCTATAGCAGACGAAGTTGAGATCAATATCGGGATACTCCCCCTTGATCAGTTTTAGGAGCTCCAGTCTGCCCCGAATTACCTCAAACGAGAATAGTGGCCTCCTACCAGGCACATCAAAATCTACCACACCCAGCAACGCTTCACAATGCGAGTGCTCCTTGGATAGCATCCGCTCTGCCTCCAGAGCATGGCGAAGCCCTTCGTCTATTGCGGCTTTCAGCCGCTGCCTTTCGATAACCCACTCCGCCTCCGACTGCTTCCTCTCAGCTTCTTCAGCCCTTCATTCAAATGCCTACCTGTCCATAACAGTATCTAGGCACTCCAATTCTGCCCTGATTCGCTTCAGCTCGGCACGAGTCAACACCAAGTCGGACTCGGTAATCCTCAGCTGAGCCCTCCCACGGGCTTCATGATGTAGCGAGACAGGAACATGTGGCTCCGAAGTACGGGCACCAAATAGAGAGGCCGCCACTACAGAAGACTGCCTCTTCTCGGGGCAACCACTTGAGGCACATTCGTCTCCAGATCAGCAAGCTTGGAGGGGCTGAGCGGAGCCAAGCTCATCTTCCTCACACGACGAGCAACCACCCCCTCAGCCGGAGAACCTGACACTAGGTGAGCACCATAAGAACACCGCAACAGCCCGCTGCGTACGACATCTCCTAGCATTACTACCTCCTAAACGGAAATCAAATGAAGCTCTAAAAACTTCTTATCCAGACGTTTTTCTTCCTCACTGAGGGATGCAATAACAAACTTCTCTGAAACAAAGGGAAAACATCAGGACCAACGTCACAATAAGAATGCACAAATAAGCATATGCACTAAAGAAGAACTCACCGCGATCGAACTGAAAGTATCGGGACACTCTACGACTCCCGAGCTTGAAGTAGCCAGAATCCAACAAAGCCAAGAACCATTGCTTCTCCCAGGATTCGACGCTACTCATCGTCAAACACAGAGGTGGAAAAGTCAGTATACAGATACCCCTGGAATCCAGCCGAACTTTGGTCAGGTGATGAATCATCGGTGGAGTCAAATGAAGGCCAGCGTCATGAGCCCTCAGGAAAATTGCTAGCAGTATCTTGAACCCGCTCGGCGCCATCTGAGTGGGAGGCAAGCGAAAATGAGTAAAATAGTGTCAGACGTCATCAAGCACCGAAAATCGGAGTTCGGAGTTCGGACTCAAACATACCTCGGTGCAAGCCTATAAACCCGTCAGGAGGTACAGTCGGACCTGACACTCCAGACGCAGGAACAAGATATAGATCTCCATGGATACGGTACAAATTACGAAGTCTGATCAACTCAGTTTCGTCGACCAGACTATCACCAAAGTTATTCATACAGGCAAGGGATAATAGATTCTTGGAAGCAATTTTGACACCATCGGCCATTGGAAGAAAGAACAGATACTACGGTTTGAAAAGATAGCACAGATAACGATGGAGAAATCATCCTCAAAACAGTAAATATTTATAGGGGAGGCAAACCAAATTTTTCCTCCTCGAGCAGTCGCGTACCTATTAAATGTCATGCGCCGCTAGAAACCAACGCTCATATCCAATCATATTGATGGTACAGATACCTTTTTAACGAGTCAGTGGACCGATGATGGAGATTTTATTAATCTAAATTAATAAGTTAATAAACCCTACTTGTAATACCGCAAGTGCACGACTGTCTAACTAGTAGACAGTGGCAAATACCGGTCGATCCCGCAAGGATTGACGAGACAGTCGAATTCTAAGACTTATTTAAACTAATTTAGAGTTAGGGGTTGCAGGAGATGAAAATTACTAAATTAAGATAACTAAATTGACAACTAAAATTAAACTGATAAGATGATATGAGAGAAGACCGAGACATCGAATCCACCAAAGGTTCTTCGAGATTCATGTAATCCAAATTATTGTTTTCAAGAATTAACACGACTAACCTAAAGATTAATCTAAGTTCGCAATTTGATTTCAGCAAATGCATAAACCCCTAGCATTGCATGTCTTCTTACGGCACACACAATCACATATTCAAATTAATTGATTAAAACAGACTTCAAATATCAACAAAGGGAACTTCTAACTACCGATTAGTCTAGATAATTATTTCGGATATAATCGGTGAAAACAAATTATTGAAATTCAGAAATCAACTGTATTTAACGTTCAAGCATATAGAAAACAATGAATTCAGATACGACAAACTCTAGGAAACCCTGTGGTTTCATCTTCGCCTCGGCGCGAGGTCTAGAAAATCATGGTGGATGACGCCAGCATTGGTATAGGTGAAATCCATCAATTCCTGCACGAACACACGTCCCACGAAAGAGTGCAAATGGATGTGGTGGCTCTGACAGAATCTGGGGTGGCAATATTCTGTGCAATACTGATTGTGCGGTGGTACAGAGCGAAGACACGGGTGCAAATAACCAACTATTTTGAAAAGTAATTGGTTCCCGCCAAAAGGTCGTGTTATTCGTCTCCAATGAGCCGCGCTGCTCCCTGCATTGCTGCCTTTTCGCTTCTCGCGAGCTTCTTCTTCTCCGGGGAAGCTTACTTGCAAGAGACATAGAGATGATGAGGGAGACAAAAGATAGAGAGGGAGAGAGAAGAAAGGGTGACTGGGAGAGGTGCAGGGGTTGCTCTGCTGTTGCGTTGACAGTTCCTGTTTGCTGCCCGTTGTGTCGGTGATTGAGAGAGAGGGAAGCAGGGAGAGATGATGCTCGTGAGGGAGAGGAGGTGATGGTGATTGCTAGGTGGTTTGTTGGCTGCAAGAGAGATGAGGGGGCAGGGCGGTGATGGTGGTTGTTGTGTGTTTCAAATAAGAGGGGACAGAGGGTGTGGTTTGTGTTGGCTGTTGGTTGAAGACAAGAGGAAGGAACATGGGATGAATAGAATAAGAGGACTGCGGTGATGTTGGTTTGGTGTGATGGAACAGGGAGGAGAAAGAGATGGAAAACAGGGAGCACCTCCCTATTTTTTTGTGCTCTGTTGCTGGTTGCGTCCTTTTTCGATGTTGCTAACCCTGCAAAAGAGATAGGAAAATGAGAGGGAGGGAAGAGAGTGGGTGGTGGTGTCGGCTGGCTGCAAGGTGGTGTGCGTGGGTCTGTTTCGGTGGTGGTGGACGGTGAGGTTGTGTGGGACAAACATGGTTGTTGCTCTCTGTTTTGTGCGTGAGAGATGGGGGCAGGGTGACAGTGAGATTGTTTTCGGACGAACAACTACAGCTGCTATTTGCTTCCAACTAGGAAGCAAACACCAGAGTATCTTCCACAGAGAGAAACTTCATTCCACGGATTGCTCTTGGATTTGGAACTATCTCCTGCGTATCTAGGAGTGCAGAGCTAACAGGAAACTTTCCTCCTGTAACAATACTCTTAATTAGAAAGGGATCTCCACGAATATCTCATTCCTAAACTACTTCTACGATGGCCTGGTTGAACCAGGACTCATTGCACTATAAATAAGACATGAAGTTAGTAAGCTAAGAAACGCTACAAATTCTCTGTTACAACATTATACCCTCCTCAGATCTCTGTCTGACTTTAGCATCAGAGTGTCATCGGCCATCCCATGGTGGTTTGTGGCTCACGTGTTACTTGTGCAGGTTAGCAGGAGCAGGGTCAAAGCATGGAGCAAAAATCGATTGCATCATAAACTATCCCACATGGACAACTCCCAATTTGAAAAAGATTTTCAGCAAGATCTCTTTTCCTAAATTACGCAACCAAAGGCCTAGCCGATCAAGGACTCCTACACTATAAAAGGGAGATAAGGTCGATAAATTTAAGGCATGCTACATAAACCCAATTTACAGCTTTAAGTCTCTCTTAAGCCTTATCTAACTTAAGCATCGGAGTGTCACCGGCCGCCATATAGTGGTCATTAGCTCACGTGTGCTACTTGCACAAGTCTAAGTAAGCAGCAAGTAAGGAGAATAGAAATTGAGTACATCACCTATCATATCGATAGTGTGGTTGCTACAAGTTTAAAACTCGTCTATAGGAAAAAAAAAAAAAAAAAAAAAAAAAAAAAAAAAAAAAAAAAAAATTGACTTGGGAGAAAAATAATTTTGAGATATCACAATATATGCTTACCATTTCTGCTTGCTAACTAGAGGAGGAGGATGGCAAATCTAGATGAGGAACAACATTTTGTTTAGTGAGGAGATCAGGGAAGAGCGTTGAGTAAAAAGGCGGATAAGACCTGATCTTTCATTGAAGGAGAGTCCATGAAATTGAAGACGAGATAGATCAGTTAGTGATTACTGCTTAGTTAGTAAAAATTCATTTTTATAACTGCCACCATGGCAAACGTAAAATTCTAAAAATGTAAAAGATTTGGGATCCTTCAAACCCCCCTACTAGCTTTAAATAAATAAAATTTTAAAAATAAATATCTAAAATGTAGTCTATTACAACTTACCTAGATTTTTCAGATTTTTCCATGACCAATTAATTTGTATCTAAATTGTCGGCTACGACCAAATCATAACTGACCTCTTTTTTCCAAATAACTTTTTTCAACCTTTGGGAGGTTGAGTCCATCTAGAGAGTCAGGTCAGGTGTGTCAGAAGCTTCAATACCCTCTATTATCTTAGAGATCCTTATAATTCATCAATCGAACACAAACACAGATTCAGAAAGCCCCCAACGTTGCTTTCTAGAATTTTTTAGGATACCAAATGAGACAAATGCAATGCACCAAAATAACTCGTGAGTCCAAATAATGATAAACAGTAGACTATTCATATTTCCCTTTCTCACCTAAACAGATGTCCACAAAAGATGCTCACATAAGACGGTGCCCCTTAATTATTCAATAATAAATTACAGACATTAGGTCACGTAACAATTAACTTAAAAAACAAACAAAACATTACAAATTTACTTGCAAATCTCTTGTTTAAACCCAAACCTCTCATTCTTTGTATCAAACTCCACATAATAATTCTGCAATTGAAAATTCCCTAATATCACCGACGGTCCCCCAGCAAAATCAGCACCCCCACCACCACCTCCATCACTCACAATTGTTAAGCACATCGCACCACCCTTCTGACCCACAAGCGAGAAATAATTCGCCAAAGGAAAATTCATCTTGGCACCTCCTTTGAAATGAAACACGAGTTCCGGAAACAAACCCGTTTTCGCACCACCCGATATGTCGAAACAGGGTCGTAACCCGCTCCGCTTTTCGACATCCGCGGCTCTCCTGTAGTGCGTGGTTTGGTTTAGCAACTCACGTACGAGCGGTTCGAACACACGGGCTTCCATGTACGTGAACGTCGAACCGGAGTCAACTATGGTCCCGCCGTTACCGTCAATTGACCGTGTTAACGCGCTGTACGGAATCTTCACCTTCTTTCCGCCAACCGTTATCTTTCTCAGCCCCACGTAGTAGTAAACCGAGAATTCAGGTTGATCGGTAGATGGGTTTTTAATAAACGGCGTGTAACTGACGCCGTTAGATTTGCCGTCACCGTCATCCGATCCACTTTGTAAGACTAGTGAACTGGTTGTGCGAGTGTCGTCAAAACGGTGGGAGAGGAGACAGTAGGCGAACTTGTTTAAACGGAGCTGGGTCGGTAGCGAAGACGGGCCGCGCCCGAACCCGGCTATTCCTGATGGGGCTCTCGAGGAAAACAGAGAGCATCCAACGGCGAAATTGGGCACTTGTTTTTTAGGTAAGTCGAGTGTTTCGGATAAAAGAATCCCACCAGTAGAGCCTGAACCGTAGATGATGATATAAGGAGGGCAAATCTGAGTACAATTATTACTGGAGCAATCTCTGCACCTCGACTTCGCATCGGAGCTATGAATCCACCCGCATTTTGGGTTGTTGCATCCGATGAGCTTGGAAGATGAGGATAACTTAGGGAAAAAAGTCGGAATCCTTGAGTTGGAACGTGAGAAAGAGCAGTCTTTGCATTGGTAGTTCTTGGTGCAAGGGAACCAAACAAGGTCACTACCGGTGTCCATAACAAATGGAATGGTTTGAGGTGGTGTGCCGAACTTGAGCGAGATAGAGTAAGCTCCATAGCTCTGTGGGGAGAGTGGGGTTATGGAGAGATGAGATTTTTTCGGGTTTTTTAGGTGTTTGGCTCTGGTTAGTGATGATGCGGCTAAGTGGTTGAGCTTCTGCCATGGATCTTGATATGGGTTTCTATTGAAATGATCAATGGAGATGGTCACGGTGTCTGGGGTGTTGGAAGAAGAAGAGATGGAACAGAGGAGTACTGAAAACAAAGTGAGAAAACAGAGGAGGTGATGGGACCAATAGGAAAAAGAAAAAAGCATTGTTGTTTGGTTTTCACTGAAACAGAGGAGGAAGTAATGGTTGTGGAAATGGAATAGACTCTGTTTGTTTATGGGAACATTATATACATTATATGAGAGAGAGAAGTGGAATCGAATTCCAGTTGAGTGGACAGGAATGCCACTACTAGTGATGCTCTTTCTATCTATATCATGACTTAGTTAAGTCTTACGTTAAACGGTTTTTGTTGAGTCTGTGACTTTTTGGGCACTTTTTAAATTTTTAAAAAACAATTATGTCAAGAAATCAGAATTATTTAGCAATTACGTTTCTCAATCAGGATGATGTGACGTGATCTCAAAAAAATAATAAAATTCCTTAAAAGTTTATTTGTATCTCAAGATTATAAAAAACTTTCTCAGAAGATATCACATAATCCTGATTGCAAAATCTAATTCCCTAACCTTACTCTTTCAAAAATTATAATATCCATGATTTAGTTAGTGTATGTTAAATGGTTTGATTTTTTACTATAAAATCATTTACTCTAACCCCTTCATTTCCTCTCAGTATGGGTGAAATTTTTTTTTCCTCTGATAAATTTCTTCAGTTGGTCAGTGTTGCATGAGAGAATTTTGACTAAAGATAGGTTAAGGAAAATAGAAATCTACACAGGGAGTCTTTGTGTGCTTTGTAATGAGATTGACGAGACGCTGGATCATTTGATGCTTCACTGCAGATTCTTCAAATCCATTTGAAGCAGTTTCTTGTCAGAATTTGGTTTGAGTTTGATGTTTCAAGGCTCCATTTTAGTTTGGCTAAGTTGGTGGTCCCAAACTAATCATTCTCGACGGGCGGAGTGGTTATGGCGTATGGTTCCTCACATGCTCATGTGGTGTGTGTGGAAAGAGAGAAATATGAGGGTATTTAAATGGCTCAACAGATCAGAGCACTATATCTTTATCGAGATTAGGGAATTGTTGTGGAGGATGGGTTCGACTTGTAATTTGTTTAGGGATTTGGTTTTTGACACCTTCATGGTGTCTTGGCATTCCTTGATTATATGAATGATTTCCTTTGTAATTTGTTTCACTTTCTTTCTTTAATAAACATCTTTGTGTTTGAACCAAAAAAAAGGTTTACAGGACGTGGGGTTAAACCACCACAGCCTTAGCCAACTAACCATGATGTGATGTGATCTTGAAAAAATGATGAAATTCACAAAATGTTTATGTGTATCTCGATGTTTTAAAAAAAAAATCTTCTAATAATGCCACGTCATCTTTGTTGCAGAATCCATTTCCGCGGCACTTTTTTTTTTTCTTTTTGTGGTAATAAAGGTGTTTAAAGTTTAAACTTTAAAGAGAATATAATTAGATAGGTGACTTTGTATAATTGGTTTAGTCGTCGGTCACTTTCTCTCTACATGTCCATCTAGATGGGGTTATCAAAGCTGAAGACCTAACTTAGATGAATTGCTTGCAATGTGTTTTATAAAGTAAAAGTTGATGTGGTTGAGTTTAATTTTGGTTCATTGATTGCATTTGAAAAGGGGCTATATTTCATAATTTTAAGTAATCATTTTTTTATGACTTTTTACTCATATTTAAATGTTTGTTAATCGTGTTAATTAAGTTATGATTAGAATAATGAACCTAAAAAGGGACAATGATTATGACAAAAAAATCTTGCAAAATTACGTATATCTGGATTTTCCTTTGATCAAGGATGAAATTATCATTTTTTCAAAAATACTAGCCGTTGAGCATGCATCATCCATTATGTCCTGCCGAGATTGTTGACATGTATGCATTTTGCGCATAAGGCCGAATGGTTATACAAGATGTTAGACATGATGTGTGCGTTTGATATCATATTGTACATAATGTACGTGATTTATGAAAGAAATTCCATAGGGGATGAGGTCCATATATTAGATCATTGGCTAATTAATTTGATATTACATTATTTTACGGATGCAATTAAAATTTTGAAAGAGAAATTCTAAATGTCGAGAAAATGAGCGAGGAAACGAGTGAGGGAAGTGAGGTGGCAGGGTGGGAGCCGTTCATCTCACTCGGGATGCGTGTGTTGACTTTTTACACGCGCATCCCAAGCGAGATGAGCGGCTCCCACCTCGCCACCTCACTCCCCTCGCTCGTTTCCTCGCCCGTTTCCTCGCTGTGTAGAATCTCTCATTTTGAAAAGCTTAGTTGATGATGATGATGCTTTTTAAAAGGGAAATTGATGATGATGAAGCCATGATGGGAAAAGTTATAAAAAAAGTTCCGTTATTAAAGGTCTCTCACTCTCAGTCGATGGCAAAGGCTGACGACGTGATGACATCTTTTCATCTCGTGTGACTTTTTTGGGTTTTGCACTTTGCCCCTATTTTTATTTCATTTATTCCATTTATCTTCAACTTTCGTCCCTTAGTTCTTTCTAGTTTCCACCGTTCACGATGGATTTTGATGCGGATTTTGATGCATCTAAATTCGGTCTCCAAGAGATCTAACTTGCAAAACAATGTTAGATTGCCAAATACCACATTTTTATGATTGAAGACACTTTGATGCTTAAGTCAGTTAATCTGTAGTTATCAAAACTAAATTTGGACAGAGTATAGTTCAGTTAAACTTGCATACAATTTTGTTGAATGTTCATTTTACCTTATATAATGTGCGTAATTAATTCTTTGTGTGATTTGATCATGTAGAGCGCAATGAGAATTCTAGCTAGCCGGGGAAACCAGCGAAATTTCACTGCCTGGGGGCGAAAATACATTTTTGCTCCTCTCTTTAAAACACATTTTTGGAGTACGTGTTTAAAGAAGGAGGGGGGGGGGGCAAAAATGTATTTTCGCCCCCCAGGCAGTGAAACCTCGCTGGTTTCCCAGGACAGCTAGAATTTATGAGGGCACAATGAGGGAAAATGTTATTTGCAACGATCTCCTCCTTTAATTGAGGTACGTCTTTGGGAGAGTAATTTTCGCCACGACTTACCTCCTTCGTAATGTCTCTTCTCTAGGGGAAGAAATGTTGGGTCTGGATTCAAGCCTTTAATTATGATATATTATTAAGGTTCATTTTGGGCTTTAGTGAATGGACTTGCCTTTGTGGGCTTCTTGGGTCGAGTATGAATTGAAGCGCCTGATCTTTGTGATAGATGATATTTGTCACGTGTACGATCAAGACTCATTTGATTTATCATCATATTTCAACAGGTAGAGGAGGCCATTTGATCCCTAATTTATTTCTCCCTTTCATGTTTTCATTTGGAGTTTCTCAACAATGTCTGGTGATGGGGTTTGTGTTAGGAAAAACTAAGCAAACAACTAGAAAGAAATTCTACCAATGGAAGAACCAAGTAATATCGCCAAACAAATGTTCAATGCAAGCAAATAATCAATGCAAAATAAACGACACCAAGATATACATGGAAAACCTTTCAAGGTGAAGGGTAAAAAACCACAGGCAAATCCGATCAATCCACTAATTAATAAATGAAGTACAATGTTCTTATCAAGCCTTTTGCCCTAGGCATGAGGAATACAATGAGCAATATAAGGGTTACCTCACAAGAGCTTCAAACAACTCTCAATCAAATGAATAATACACCGAAACAAACGACACCAAAATTCGACAAGAAACAGATCCAAAACACACTTGTGAGTCTTCAATCAAAACCCTAACAATCAGCTCCTCATTCCCTTCTTTCAATGGAGTCACGCAGCCATTGCACAAACACAAAACGCATGTCTGATTTTTTTTAATTTTTTCTCCTTCTAATAATTCACCTCAAAGCAGCCCTAGCTACTATTTATATTTAGTATCTTATTAGGGCTCGGTCCACCCTAATGGGTTGGACCCAACCCAACAAATCTCCCTCTCCAGACCATGAGGGGGGAACCATAGCCTAAGTACATTAGGCCATTCTAACGAGCTATTTACATAACTCATGTTTCTCTTTAGGAACCACTTTTGTCATCATGTCAGAAGGATTTTTGCTAGTGTGAATCTTCTCTAGTTGGAAACAATTCTTCTCAAGCACATCACGTATCCAATAGTTATGAGTATCAATATGCTTGTTACGCCCATGGCATGTGGCATTCTTGCTCAGCTCTATGGCACTCTGACTGTCACAATGCACAACATATTTATTTTGATTCATACCCAATTCCTTGAGTAATTTTTTCAATAATAACATTTCCTTCCCTGCTTCAGTAATGGCAATGTATTCGGCTTCAGTCATTGACAAAGCAACACACTTTTGCAATCTAGACTGCCAAGATACAGCTCCCCCTGCAAAAGTGAAAACATAACCTGAAGTAAACCTCTTCCTGCCAAGATCACCTGCCATATCTGCATCTGTGAACCCTTCCAATACGGCTCCTGAATTACAAAAGCATAAACAAAGCTTTGAAGTACCCTTCAAGTACCTTAGAATCCATTTAACTGCATCCCAATGTTCTTTTCCTGGATTATCGAACACCCTACAGCAGAGGAGTATGGAATACATGTCATCTCCTTATTTTCTTTCTCAGTCCTAGGAGACAACTTGACACTTAACTTTAAGTGATTAGCAAGTGGAGTGCTCACGAGCTTAACATCATTCATGTTTAAACTTTTAAGCACTCGTTCAACATATTTTTCTTGTGACAACTACAACTTCTTAGTTTTTCCGTTACGTATAATCTTCATTCCCAAAATGTGTCGAGTTGGCCCCAAGCCTTTCATATAAAAAGACATAAACAAATATTTCTTCAATCTGCCAATCATATCAACATCTCTTCCAACAATTAACATATCATCAACATAAATCAAAAGAATAATGAAGCTATTGGGCGAAAAATATCTGACATAAACATAATGATCTAGAAGTGTTCTCTTGTACCCATGACCCACCATAAATGAGTCAAACTTCTTATACCACTGTCTTGGAGCTTGTTTCAACCCATAAAGATTTTTCTTCAATTTGCAAACCATATGTTTTTTCCCTTTCACTTCAAAACCCTCTGGTTGTGCCATGTAAATTTCTTCACGCAAGTCTCCATGAAGAGACACAGTTTTAACATCTAACTGTTCAATCTCAAGATCCAAGCTAGCTGCAGAACTCAACGTTAGTCTAATAGAGGTCATCTTCACAACTGGTGAGAATATTTCATCAAAGTCTCTCTCATTCTTTTGCGTAAAGCCTTTCACCACTAACCGAGCTTTGTGCTTCACATTTTTTCATCACCTTCATTTTTCAACTTGTACACCCATTTGTTCTTCAAAGGTTTTCTACCTTTTGGAATCTCAACTAACTCATAAATACCATTCTTATACAAGGAATTCATCTCATCTTGCATAGCCTTCATCCAACTATTTTTATCTTTATGAACTAGTATTTCTTGCAAATTTTCTGGCTCACCTTCTTTTGTAAGCAAAGCATACTCGGAATCAGGGTACTTCTTTGATGGTTGACGCTCTCTGGTAAACTTTCTTACCTGAGGCACTACTATTTCTTGCTGACAGGGATGCTCTTCTTGCTCAATTTCATTTGTTTGTACATGATCATCACCAACAACTTCATTTTAAGGCATATGGTCACCTACTATATCATCTTGTATCTTTCCCCCATTTTCAACATGTGACGAATGAGGAGGAAGTGTGGTAAGATCTGGTACCTCCCTCTCTTTCTGCTTGGGCTTCTCAACTTTCTCAAAATCCACAATGGTATGATCTTCATAAAAGACCACATCTTTGCTTCTAATAATTTTCTTATTTTCAAGGTCCTACAATCTGTATCCAAACTGTTCATCTCCATAGCCAATGATAATACATGTAAATGTCTTCTCATCAAGCTTTGATATTTGTTATTTGGGTACATGAACAAATGTTTTACACCCAAACGCCTTCAGATGAGAGTATGAAATACCTTTACCTGTTGAATATCACCATCCAAAGGAACTGAAGGAGACCTGTTGATGAGATAACAAGCAATACGAGCAGTTTCAGCCCAAAACACCTTCAACAACCTAACCATGTGAAACATGCATCATACCCTTTCAAAACAATAGTCTGATTCATTCTCTGCCACTCCATCATGCTGTGGAATGCGAGGAACTGTCACCTCATGCCGCATATTATGCTCATCACAATCAGCTTTAAATTTTTTTGATGTGTACTCTCCCCCATTATCACTGCGGAGATACTTCAAAAGTCTACATGTTTCTCTTTCAACCTTGGCATGAAACTGTTGGAAGCACTTGAAAACCTGGTCTTTAAATCTGATGAAATAAATTCACACATTTCTTGATGCATTGTCAATAAATGTCAAGAAATATCTACTACCACCAAGAGAATCTACTTCAATTGGACCACAAACATCAGTGTAAACCAAATCTAACAAACCAATTTTTCTTTTTGATGATCTATGAAATGAAACTCTATGATGTTTACCAAATAAACAATGATCACAGGGGTTAGGAGGGGTACCTTTCAAGGAAGGAATCGATTTTTTCTTTGCTAAGAGCTGCATACCTTTCTCACTCATGTGTGCAAGCCGTTTGTGCCACAAGTTCAGAGAAATATCACTTTCAGTTGCATTCAAACCACCCTTACACAACTTCAACTGAGTCTTGTATAAGGTGAAACACATCCTGCCTTTTGCCACAACAAGCGAACATTTGGTAAGATTCCAAACACCATTATCGAAGAAATTCATATATCCTTGTTTATCCAAAGCAAGTCCAGAAATTCGATTTAGGCGAAGATCAGGAACATGACGTACATCTTTCAAAGTCAAAGTGCATCCCATATTAGTTTTGATACATACATCACCCACTCCCACAATCTTGGAGAAACTAGTATTACTCATCTTCAAACTGCCAAAGTCTCATGCTCTGTAAGTACCGAAGTAGTCTTTCCTTGGAGTAGCGTGAAAAGATGCACCAGTGTCAACAATCTATTCGCTCCATTCGTTTGCAATATGCGAACATTCACCTTCGTTACACAAAAGAACCACGAGTTCATCTGAAACAACAGTTGTAGCATCTGTACTATCACTTTTCCCTCTTTAAAATCCTTTACATAACGAAAACAATATATTCTCTTGTGACACGGTTTACCACAATAATGATACTTAAACCTTGTATCACTTGACTTTGATCTCCCTCTTGACTTATCACGGTTTTTATCATAATCATGATATATCATATTTTTATCTCTCCCCCTGTTTTCAGTTACAAGTGCTTGGGTTTGATTAGTACATGCAAACTTCTTACTAGTTTTTTCATTGAGTAAGCTACTCGTAACCAACTCCACGGTAAGCTGTCCATTCGGTGTCGAATTACTAACAAACACCACCAACGTTTTCCAACTATTTGGTAACAAGCTGAGAAGTAACAACGTTTGCATTTCATCATCTAACACTATCTTTGCACCCCATTCAAGTGCTCAGCAATAGAATTACCTTCATTAAATTTCAGATTCACTAACATTCTAATCAAGAAGGTCTTGTTCGCAGCGGTTTTTCTTTCATACAATTTTTAGAGTTTAGTCCAAAGAGAATGAGCAGATATCTCAGCGGACACATGGTGAAATACTGTATCATCTAGCTATTGCCTAACATGGCCAATGGTCTTTCTATTTATTTCTTCAACTCATCTTCAGACATATCTTTTGGTTTAGCGTTATCCCCTTCAATTGGGGCATATAATTTTTTGCAATATAAAATATCTTCCATCTTTACTTTTCATATCACATAATTAGGGCCATTAAGGCTAATCATCATTGTGTTGTTATTTTCCATGTCAATTCCAAACACTAACAATCTCCCAACAATTGCTCTGATACCATTTTGTTAGGTAAAACTAAGCAAAAACTACAAAGAAATTCTACCAATGGAAGAACCAAGTAATATCACCAAACAAACATTCAGTGCAAGCAAATAATCAATGCAAAATAAAGTACACCAAGATATACGTAGAAAATCCTTCAAGGTGAAGGGTAAAAAACCACGGGGCAAATCCGATCAATCCACTAATCAATAAAAGAAGTACAATGTTCTTCTCAAGCCTTTTGCCCAAGGCTTGAGGAATATAATGGTTACCTCACAAGAGCTTCAAACAACTCACAATCAAAAGAAGAAGACACCGAAACAAACAACATCAAAATCCGACAAGAAATAGATTCAAAACACCCTTGTGAGTCTTCAGTCAAAACCCCAACAATCAGCTCCTCCTTTCCTTATTTATTCTCTTTCAATGGAGTCACGCGCATGCAACCATCGCACAAACACAAAACGCATGTCTGATTTATTTTTTTTCCTTCTAATGATTCACCTCAAAGCAACCCTAGCTACTATTTATATTTAGTATCTTATCATGGCTTGGTCCACCCTAATGGGCTAGACCCAACCCAACATTTTGAGTGTGATCAGAGATGGATTTAAGTGGTGGTGGTAGTTCAAATAGGGCAGAGGGAGGAGGGTCATGGTGGTTGTGGTTTTGGTGGAGAAGATGAGGTGGGCTTTAGAGTGAGTTTTCTTTCTTAATCCCCACAGTTAATATCTTGGTTTGTCTTTAATGAACCATAGGATTATCATCAGCAATTTGGTCTATTTCAAGTTTTCCGTTAACTAAAGTGGATAAAGTATGGGGAAAAGGAATAAAGTTTGGAAAGTAAGGGATAAATGCAATAAACGAAACAAAAGTAGGGGGCAAAGTGCATAAACCTCGACACTCTTTTTCATGGTAGACAAATTTGGATACTAAACTCGTTAATGAACTGAACCTTTGCTGAATATTATGGTAATATTGCCATACACACAAAGCAACTGCTCAAGGAGCATAGAAGCTAAGAAACATGCCCTAGCAGTATAGAAAGAAAAAGGAAGGAAAGTGGGAGAAAATGAACAAGATTCGGAGGGATGGGTGACAGCCACAGGTAAACACCTTCAAACTAAGAAATGAGAAAGCAACAACAGGAAATGACAAGGAGCCTCACGAGAATACCACAAAAAGCAAAGAAACAACCAACACCACCATGCAAGCAGGTAATCCAAATGAGAACCAAGATACTGATGGCTGGATAATTGCTCAGGGCCAACGGGCATTTAAACCACGCCATACAAATGAATCTACTCTTACTAGGGGAGAACAAAAAGACATAAATATGGGGAGTGCACTTAACAGACATGAGCAGAAACACAATGAGCAGGAGAATACTATTGAACTACTAGGAAAAGCTTGCCTAGAGGAAACTCAGCAAAAGAGCACATACAACAACTTGCAAATTCATAACAAACAAATTCTTGAATTGGAAGGGGATAATGATGATGAAAGTCATGAAAATGATGACTATGAGGAAGAAAGTGAGGAACCATTAGAAGGGTTTTCAAACAAATGCACAAAAGTATGGAACCAAGACTTCAAAGTAAGCCCTCGGATATCCACTCGAACTAGGAAAGCGAACACAAAATACATAGAGCATGGCTCATCGGCTGCCACAAAAAAACGGCCAATCACTCAACTAGTATTCAAAGGTATTATTCTTGAAGCAATCCTAACAGCAAAAAGTCAGAAAAAAGTTTTCGTAGTTTATATTTCAGGAGAGGATAGAAATTCAGTCCGTTTGGAACAGTCTACATGGATGGATCCCAATGTGGCTAACTCTTTAGCAAACTATTGCGTTTTGTTACACCTTTTGCAAAGAAGCATTAGACTTCACAGAAACATACCCACAGAAATTTGCTCCTTGCATAACAACTACTTGTTACAATGGAGTAAAGCTTTAACAGCTCGAGGGATACACCAATCCTAAGAACCTAGTAGCTCGCATCGAAAATGCATGGGCTAGTATCTGCAGGGCATGACTTTGATTATGGCTGGATTTTATGGAGTCTTTATAGAAATCTTTTAGCTTATGTGAGTTGTAAAAAGGGTGAAGCTCTCATTTATGTTTAATTTTCAGGGGTTAATTACCCCAAGTCTGTAATTGAATTTCTTTTATATTAATATAAAGGTTGAGGAGTCTTTAAAACACTGCTTGCTTTTATATATATTGTCATACACTCCAAAATGTTATTAGGAAAATTCATAAATCATAATATACTTTGAAATATCGATCATACACTTAAGTTGTTGCCTAGAGTGGCTATTTCGTTACAAACTAATTAAGCGGCCAGGTGGGGGATACCCTCAAATGCCATAAGTGCATTCAGCCATTAAAACTAATTACACATGTTTTGATTTCCAGGTAGCTAGTTTTAATGGCCATAAGTGCAATAATTTTAACGCAGAGAAGTCGCACATCAGTTGAGTCCCTTCTGCTGTTCTATGGAGTCCGGAAATGCTCTAGTACTATTGTACATGTAGTCTGTAGTTTGTACAACAGTACAAGTGCACAAGGCCATTAAAACTAGCTACCTGGAAATCAAAACATGTGTAATGTATTCAAGCTATAATAACATGAATGAAGAGGTTATTGGTAAACCCGGGTAATGCACTGTAGAAGCACTCAAAACCAGTGCACTGTAGAAGCACTTCTTCACCATGTAATGCGCTGGGTTTGTTGTTGCTCATGTGCATGTATAATGACAAACAGGGATAAATGATAAAGGTTGGACTCCATAGTCAGGTAGGCCCTTACGCGAATATATAATGGACACTCACATGTGAGCGCCAGCCAAATCTGCCCCATCGTAGCGGACGAATTACTTCCAATGTACTGACTAGGAGGGACCATAGATATACAGATTACAGACGAGGATTCCATTGATGAGTTTCGTTATCATGTAGAGTACAGAGTGCCCACACTATTGATTCAGGGTCTCTGAGGTACCTAACCCAAGCTTGCATCCACGAAATGGTCCATACCATATACACTCCCAATTCAGGGAAAGGTAGACACCACTCGTAGGAAATGATGCGTCCAAATCCCTCCAATAATAAAAGTCGGGCACTTGAACAAGGATGGAGATAGACTGCTCAAATGTCAAGTGCCGAATGCATCCCTCACACAACTTTCGGATTTCTTAAATTGCCCCTCATAAAATAATAAGTTACTTATGTATACAATTATTTTCAATTTAAAAATAAAAAAATGTTGAGGGTTTTTTTGTAATATATCGCAGACATAACTTTGATACTCAATTTTTGGATTTCAAAATTGCCCCTCATTAAATGATGAATGACTCTTATGTCTCCAATGAATTCAATTTAAGAATAAAAATGTTGAGAGTATTTTGGTAATATAGTATAAACGCAACTTCAATGCTAAACTTTTGGATTTTCAAAATTACCCTCATTACATGATAAATAGCTCTTATGGCTACAATAAATTCAATTTAAGATAAAAATTTAAGTGTCTTTTAACACAACATTAAAATATTTTTAATTTCAAGTGGCCCCCCAATCTCTTGATAAATACAGAAAAACCTTTATATATAACTATATAAAAACCCCTCATTTTTTAAACACATATATAATGTGATAAAAATTGTATGTAATTCCTATATATAGATGTATCATGTATGCGAATATAAACTTCTCTGTCATTAAATCAGAATATTACATATTAAGTTACAACGATTGAACGACCTTTAGCCAAATTTCTTAACATTTTAATTTACACTTTAAATTTTGAATTCTTAAAAGATGAAACACTGAATATACGCACAAATAGAGTGCATCGACACGCTCTCTCTATCTCTCTCTACATAGACATGTGTGTAATTCAAAATATCTATGAGTAAGCTAATAAAAAAAAATGAATTTATGTACCACGTCTTGAGTTCTATACCCACCGGCAGCACGTCTTAAAAAAATGAATTCATCATGGGCATCACAGATTACCCCTTATTTCTTTTCAAAAAAAAATGAATTCATTGTAGGCATCGCAAATTATCCTCGTTTCTTTTCATTATTTAAGGTTGTGGTAGTGAAAGGAATGGTTATTGCCATAAGATATAACGTGGTCCTAGTTCCCCGACCTCCCGAGGTAGGAATGAGAGAGGTGGCTGACTTGTGAACTGAAGCGTGTTGTGAAGATTGAAGAATGTCCTACAAAGGCAGAAAAAAAACTACATAAGCATAGTTTCCACTTTCTATGTTTGATGAATTTGCAATTCACATCATATGAATGACAAACAATTCATTGATTTTGAGTGATTTCTCTTTCAATAAAAGGAGTATTTTGTATTTTGGAATAATCATTATAAAGTTAAGTAATAAAACAATTTATAATGATAAATTTTGTCTAATTCAATGAGATATTGGATAAAACTAACACCAAACATGTATATGTATCAATCAATCTTTTCCAATACTCGGTTAAGGCAACTGTTTTTATCTCATGTATAAGAGCGCAAAAATAAATTTAGTTGTACCATGGATAACAAAAATTATGGAAACAAAGCTTTAGTCTTTAGCTTATTTTTTAGATAAGATGAAACATAATTAGTATAATCGTGGAGATTTGGACTATGTCTTTCAAGTGATTTTAAGTTCCCAACATTATAATCTGATGTAATGTGACTCAAGCCCAGCCCAAGAGATTCGCCCATTTAAAATTAGTATTTGAAAGCTTTGGAAAATATGATTCTCAAACTTCTTACCAAGGCCATAATCAATCCATGAAACCACAGGCGGTGTGCGATTTATTGATGGGAATTATAAGTAAACACCTTTGAAACAAAATCAAACAGGTGAGGTGCAGTGATTTGAAGTTTGAACAAAGGGATGGCTTAGGATTGTTGGAGATGTTGGTTCGATTTGAGTGTGCAATTAGTTATATGAATTAAAGAGACACATTGTGTGCGGATAATAAAGATTGAACACGTCTCTTATCAGCAATGATGCCTTTTGAATGCGGTCGAGCCCAAATGGTCAAAACACCACATCCGAGTGTCACAAATGTTGATAATCTTACACGAGTTAAGGAGCAAATCCTTATTCCCAAATAGGTTAAGGAGCCGCATCATTTGCGATCAATAAAAACTACACATATGAGTGGACGCGGAAATGGATGGAACGGACCCATCCTGTTCAAAGATTATTGGTATTAAAAAAATTTCTTACAATAGCAAATTTATTCAAGTCTAAAATCTCACCAAATATGAGTTAATACTACAAGTACATAATCATCAGCAACATTAAGAATCAAGTCAAACTTAATTAAAATTAATAATAATAAATATAAAATAAATAAGTACGGGACAAGATTAAAAATCTCTATGCCAATCCCATTCAACTCTATATCAAGACGGAACGGAATCAAAATGAGATTGATCAATTCCAAAAAAACCCAAAAAAATTGAGATGTGATTAGAATTACAAGATGAAATGTTCACCCCTAATTACACACATTTATTACGAACAATGAGGCCTTTTTGGCATACTCCGGGTGAAGTGAAGTCAAATTCAATGATGCAAAGTCTTAGAACCAAATTAAAAAGTTAATAAAGAGTTTTCATTTTCAAACACTTCACATCATTAACTTCTATCATTCACAGACACTAAATATTTATTTATTCCATTAGAATGTTGATTAACTATTTTTTCTTTCTCTCAACGGAATGAGCTCTTCTAGGGGGTGAGGCCCAGAGCGCGAGGTGGGTGCAAGGCCCGCCCACCACCATCCATCATTCTAGAGATGGATGTATGGTGGGCATCTTTAGGATGATGGATGGTGGTGGGCGGGCCTTGCGCCCACCTCGCTCTCTGGGCCTTGCCTCCTAGAATCGGGGTAATGGAATAGACACAACACTGTACTATAAACTCCCCGTGAACCAAATAAAACTTCAGTTTCCTCTAAGTATTATAATTTGGACTTTATAATAATTGTCCCCCTTATGAACAGTGAAAACGTGTGTCTTCGACCTGATTTTTCATTTCAATTTTGCCCTTCGAACTCTATGGTATTCACAAGAAAAAGTAAAATATGGGAAAAAGTAACAAGGGTGTTTATGTCATTTGAATGAAAAAACACAATTACATCTTTTTACTATTTCAATCTCTCAAATTTAAATCATTTACTATCAAAACTAACCCCCTGTAAACATTCATTAATTATACCTAGGCCTTATCTATAATTTATTTGAAGCACTCTAATTATTTAGAAATAATAAAATTCCCTTACATTTAACTTTTGGATTTTCAATTTTTCCTTTTACGTTTCATGTTTTTACAATCAAAACAGTCTATCTCAAACATTAATTAATTATACTTAAGCATCTAACGTAATTTATTTGAACATCCTTATTTATTTATAAATTATACATAGGCATTTAAATTATACATAATTATTTTGTATAGAAATTCAATTATAATTTTTTTCTTATCATTAAATTGTTTTAATAAAATAAATAAAAAAACTATTGAATATCCTCGCACATAGAGCTGTCTACACCCTAGTGATATATAAAATCAGGAAGAAAAACTCATCAATATATAGAACAATCGCACAACAATTATTAGAATTTTAGTGCATAATAACTCAAAAATAAATTTAGTTGTACCATGTATAACAAAAATCATGTAAACAAAGCCTTTAGATGAGATGAAACATAATTGGTAATATGGTATAACTTGGAAAAAACCTTAATTTTACTACAAAGAATTTGAAATTTATAATCGTGGAGATTTGGACTAGAATAAGTGATTTAAAGCTCCCAACATTATATTTGATTTAAGCAAGCCCATACAATCAAAAGGTCCGATGTATTGTGACTCGAGCCCAGCCCATGTATGTCTCCCAATTAAAATTAATACTCAAAAGCTTAAGTTAGAGTTGGAAAATATGATTCAGATCAGGGACGGAGCCACGTGGGGCAAGTGGGGACTTGCCCCCACAAACTTTTAAAATTTTTATATTTATTTCTAATATGCTCGTTGTGATGTCGACGACTCGGTCCCGCTATGTCATATTTTTTTCTCCCTTTCTGCTCCATCCCTTTATCTCTTCTGTTCCCTTTCTGTTTATTGTGACACCGGCAACCGCCCCACCTCGTACTCTCTTCCTCTCATCCCTTTTTGCTTGATTTAGTTTTTTTTTCTTACCATCACTATCAGCCACCAACAATCGCAACCTCTTTTTTCTGCTTTGAGGAAAGAGAAGGTTTTTCTAATGTATTTTCTCAAGATGAATTCGTATCGAGGTCTATTTTTGTATTTTATTTATAGGCTTTTTCTAGAGATGCATGAAATTTGGATTCATTAATTTTTTTTTCTCAAGATACATGTTTGTATCTCGATGTTCATTTATGGGTTATTGTTTGAAGACATTTTGATAATCAACGTGAGCCTTTTGACAGTCAATGCACGTTGATCATTAGTCCCGGAGAAGACTATAATAGCGATTAATGATGGAGTAATCTCTAATTAGTTATTTATGATAAGGTGGCAAATTGCAAATAACCAAATTTTTGTGTCAACATTTAATTTTACATTTGAAATTAATTATTGTCCATTAACTTTACAACCAATTTGATTTGTCCCTCATATATTTATTGTTTGTGCTTCCTACAAAGTAGCTTATCGAATCCATTTTCTTTCCCATAGATTAGATGGAGTATTGTTTACCATGTGGTGTTTTGTATATTTATTTATGTATTGTTTGAATTAAAATTTTTTTGTTAAAGTATTTAATTACTATATTTCATTAATTAACTATGACGTCACTCCGCCCCCCTTCATAAAATTTCCTGGCTCCGTCACTGATTCAAATCATTAATGCCTTCTCAGCTTCCTACCAAGGGCATAATCAATCCATGAAACCACAGGGGGTGTTCGATTCATTGATGTGAATTATAAATAAACACCTTTGAAACAAAATCAAACAGATGAGGTGCAGTGGCTTGAAGTTTGAACAAAGGGATGACTTAGGATTGTTGGAAATGTTGGCTCGATTTGAGTGTGCAATTAGTCATATGGGTTAAAGAGCCACACTATGTACGATTAATAAGGATTGGATGTCTCTTACTACCAACGAGGCCTTTTGAAGGCGGTAGAGCCAATGGTCAAAACACCACATCCGAGTGCTACATATATATGTTTACGTTGGGATAATCTCACATGAGTTAAAAGAGCAAATCCTTACTCCCAAATGGGTTAAGGAGCCGCATCGTTTGCAGTCAACAAGAACTAGACATATGGGTGGACATGAAACTGGATGATGACGGGCCCATCCCATTGTTTTATCTTTCAGACGGGGACGAGACTATTGGCACTAATTTTTTTTTTCTTACAATAGCAAATTTACTCGAGTCTAAAATCCCATCAAACATGAGTTAATACTATAACTACATGATCATCAACAACATTAAGAATCAAGTCAGACTTAATTAAAATTAATAATAATAAATATTAAATAAATAAGTACAGGATAGGATTAAAAATCTTTATGCCGATTTCATCCCACTCTAGATTGAGACAGGATTGATCGATCATAAAAAGACCCGAAAAAAAAATCAGGATGTGATTGGAATGCTCCCCAAATTACACACATGTATTACTAGCAATGATGCCTTTTTGGCACACTCCTTATGAAATGAAGTCAAATTCGGTGATGCAAAGTCTTAAAACCAAATTAAAAAGTTGCTAAATAGTTTTCATTTTCAAACACTAGACATCATTAACTTCTATCATTACACTAAATATTTATTTATTCCATTAGAATGTTGATTAACTATTTTTTCTTTCTTTTAATGAAATACACACAGCACTGTACTATAGTTCCCCGTGAACCAAATAAAACTTCATTTTCTCTAAATATTATAATTTGTACTATATAATGATTGTTCCCGTTATGAAAAATAAAAATGTGTGTTTTCGTCCTGATTTTCCATTCTAATTTTACCCTACCAACTATATAATATTTATAAGAACAAGTAAAAGATGGGGAAAAAGTAACAAGGATGTTTATGTAATTTTTTGACTTTATAATGATTGTTCCCTCATGAAAAGTGAAAATGTATGTCTTCGACCTGATTTTTCATTCCAATTTTATCCTCCCAGCTCTATGGTATTTACAAGAAAAAATAAAAGATGGAAAACAAAAATACAAGGGTGTTTAAGTAATTTTTATACTTTATAATGATTGTTCCCCTTACGAACAGTGAAAATATGCGTCTTTGGTTGATTTTTCAATCCAATTTTGCTCTCCCAACTCTATGGTATTTGCAAGAAAAAAATGAAAGATAGGGAACAAAGTAAGAATGGTGTTTATGTCATTCGAATGAAAAACACAATTACATCTTGTTACCATTTCATCCAGATTTAAACTATTTACAATCAAAACCAACCCCTGTAAACATTCATTAATTATACCTAGGCCCTATCTATAATTTATTTGAAACCCTCCAATTATCTAGAAATAATAAAAGACCCTTATATATAACTTTTAGATTTCAATTTTGCCCTCCATATTACATACTTTTACAATCAAAACAACTTATTTCAAATATTAACTAATTATACCTAAGCATCTAACGTAATTTATTTGAATGTCTTTATTTATTTATAAATTATACATGGGCCCTTAAATTATATATAATTATTTTGTATAGAAATTTAATTATAATTTTAATTATTAAATTGTAATAAAAAAATTTGAATATCCGCATGCACGTAAATTAAATTAAAATACCCCGAAAAAGTCGGGACGAGATTGGAATGGAATTCAAATTCTGTTGCAAACTTAGAACAAAAGAAAAAGTTGCTAAAGAGTTTCCTTTTCAAAGTGCCCAAACTATTTTCAAACACTATACATCATTAACTTCTACCATCCATAGACAATAAATTTGTATATATTCCATTAGAATGTTGATTAACTATTTTTTTCTTTATTCTTAGAGGAATAAACATAGCATTGTACTATAATTCCCTTGTGGACAAAATAAAACTTCATTTTCCTCACAAACATTGTAATGATATAAAATTAGCAAAAAAAACTCATCAAAGTATAGAACAATCGCACAACAATATTATGACATATCTTTAACTAGCAATTACCCCTTTTGTGGGATGTAGAGTTCAATTGCTCAAAACACCACATCCGGATGCCACGGATGTTAAAGTTGGGGACAATCCCAGGTGGGTTAACGAGCTAAATTCAAGTACCTAGTTAACAACAACACATGAGCCTACAACATAATAGTAATATTATTTGATTCAAGTATTACAAATACATGATTACTGACAACATTAAAAATCAAGTCAAAAGACCCCTAAAAAGTCGAGACGGGATTTGAGTTGTTGGATAGGATGCCCACTCCAATATGCTCATAGTGAAGTGAACTCAAATTCAATGTTATAAAGTCTTAGAACCAAAGCAAAAAGTCGAAGGGCACTGGTTTGAAGTTTGAACAAAGGATGACTTAGGATTGTTGAAGACGTTGGCTCGATTTGAGGTTGAAATTATTTTCACATGAGTTAAGGAACCACATCGTGGGTGCTTAATAAGGATTGGACATGTCTCTTACTAGCAACGAGGCTTTTTGCGGGAAATAGAGTTCAATTGGGATGTCACGGATGTTAAAGTTGGGAACAATCCCACGTGTTAACAAGCCAAATTCAAGTACTTAATTAACAACACCACCACGAGTCAACATAATAACTATCAATAGCATTAGAAATCAAGTCAAAAGACCCCGAAAAAGTCGGGACGGGATTGAAATTGCAAGATGGGATGCCCACCCCTAATATGCTCCTAGTGAAGTGAATTCAAATTCAATGCTGAAGTCTTAGAACCAAAGCAAAAAGTTGATAGAGAGTTCCGTTTTCAAAGTGCCCAAATGATTTTCAAATACTACACTTCATTAACTTCTACCATCCATAGACTCTAATATGTATATTTTTCATTAGAATGTTGATTAACTATTTTTTTTTCTTTCCTCTTAGGGTGTGTTTGGTTGCATGAGAATCCATGAGGGACCCCTATATTTTAGGCTAAATTGATATATCACTCAACATGAAAACCACAGGGGGTGTTCGATTTATTGATGTGAATTATAAATAAACACCTTTGAAACAAAATCAAACATATGAGGTGCAGTGGTTTGAAGTTTGAACAAAGGGATGGCTTAGAATTGTTGGAGATGTTGGCTCGATTTGAGTGTGCAATTAGTCATATGGGTTAAAGAGCCACATTGTGTATGATTAATAAGAAATTGATGTCTCTTACTAGCAACGAGGTCTTTTGGAGGCGGTAGAGCCAATGGTCAAAACACCATATCCGAGTGCCACATATATATGTTTAAGTTGGGATAATCTCACACGAGTTAAAGGAGCAAATCCTTACTCCCAAATGGGTTAAGGAGCCGCATCGTTTGCAGTCAATAAGAATTAGACATATGGCTGGACATGAAACTGGATGAGACGAGCCCATCTCGTTGTTTTATCTTTCGAACGGGGGACGAGACTATTGGTACTAAATTTTTTTTTTCTTACAATAGCAAATTTACTCGAGTCTAAAATCCCATCAAACATGAGTTAATACTATAAGTACATGATCATCAACAACATTAAGAATCAAATCACTCTTAATTAAAATTAATAATAATAACTATTAAATAAATAAGTAAGGGACAAGATTAAAAATCTTTATGCCGATTTCATCCCACTCTAGATTGAGACGGGACGGGATTGAAATGGGATTGATCAATCCCAAAAAGACCTGAAAAAAATCAAGATGTGATTGGAATTGCAGGATTGAATACTCCCCTAATTACACACATTTATCACTAGCAATGAGGCCTTTTTGGTGTACTCCTTGTGAAATGAAGTCAAATTCATTGATGCAAAGTCTTAGAACCAAATTAAAAAGTTGCTGAAGAGTTTCCATTTTCAAACACTACACATCATTAACTTCTATCATTCAAAGACACCAAATATTTTTTTATTCCATTACAATTTTGATTAACTATTTTTTCTTTCTTTTAATCGAATACACACAACACTCTACTATAGTTCCCCATGAACCAAATAAAACTTCATTTTCTATAAATATTATAATTTGTACTATATAATGATTGTTCCCATTATGAATGATGAAAATGTGTGTTTTCGTCCTGATTTTCCATTATAATTTTACCCTACCGACTGTATGATATTTATAAGAAAAAGTAAAAGATGGGGAAAAAGTAACAAAGGTGTTTATGTAATTTTTTGACTTTATAATGAGTGTTCCCCTCATGAAAAGTGAAAATGTATGTCTTCAGCCTAATTTTTCATTCCAATTTTGTCCTCCCAACTCTATGGTATTTACAAGAAAAAAATAAAAGATGGAAAACAAAGTAACAAGGATATTTATGTAATTTTTTGACTTTATAACGATTGTTCTCCTTATGAACAGTGAAAATGTGTCTTCGGCCTTATTTTTCAATCCAATTTTGCCCTCCCAATTCTATGGTATTTACAAGAAAAAATGAAAGATGAGGAACAAAGTAACAATGGTGTTTATGTCATTCGAATGAAAAAGACAATTACATCTTTTTACCATTTCATCCTCTCAGATTTAAACTATTTACATTCAAAACCAACCCATGTAAGCATTCATTAATTATACCTAGGCCCTATCTATAATTTATTTGAAACCCTCCAATTATCTATAAATAATAAAATGCCCTTATATATAACTTTTAGATTTTCAATTTTGCCTTCCATATTACATGCTTTTACAATCAAAACAACCTCTTTCAAATATTAAAAAAAAAACAACCTCTTTCAAATATTAATTAATTATACCTAAGCATCTAACGTAATTTATTTGAATTAGGGGTGTTAATCGGTTTGGTCGGTTCAAAACCAAATCGAACCAAACCAAATATTTGGTTCTCAGTTCAGTTCGATTTTCATATTTATCAAATAAATTACCAAACCCGAACCAAATTGATCGGTTCGGTTATTTTCCCTTTTTATTCTTTTTCTTTTATTTATTTTCTGCTGCTACATACAACCGAGTTGACTCAAGCACAAAATGAATAAGTCAAAGCTACAAATAATGGAAATAAGGAAATGAAGTTTGGTTTGCAAAGAAGGAAAACCCAGAGACAGAGAGAGTACAAATAAAATAAATGACAGAGAAAATGGGAAACAGTAAAGGAAAAGCAAATGCTAGATGAACACAGAGAGCTTCATGGCTCCGACTATTCATTTATAGAGAATTCTTTCAATTTTTCCTTGCCTATTTCTCTTGATAATTCCATAAGATTAAAAAAAAACTGCCTCTCATATACACAATACTATAACATCATACAAAAAACTATAACCATAACTACATTGTTTGCATCTTAATCTATCTCCACCACACCCATGTGACGATCTGAACAAAACCGAAACCTTCTATGACGATTCTACAAGTCTCGTAATTTCACCTGCAATAAGTTTTTTTTTTTTTTATCAAATTAGAGGTGTCGAAATTATCGCTATTGCTCAACTTTG
This sequence comes from Berberis vulgaris, assembly GCA_963556465.1. Lineage (NCBI taxonomy): Eukaryota > Viridiplantae > Streptophyta > Magnoliopsida > Ranunculales > Berberidaceae > Berberis > Berberis vulgaris. Next base: position 5,486,582 of record OY747135.1, read on the forward strand.
CTGCAAGCAAGTGAAAAGTTTGGTTTTCTTCAACGAGATTGAGTCAAACTCTGTCTCTCCTCCTCAACTTGTGAGTGGTTGGATAGAGAGAGTTTTAAAAAAAAATTTAATAAAGAAAGTGAAGTTGGGTAGGTGGGGAGAAGTGGGTGGGGCTTAACGGTTGTTTTCGGATGTGTGAAAAATAAAAATCGAAACCGAACCAAACCAACTCGGTTCGGTTTATTAATGTTCGAAGTCTGTTTTTCTCGATTCAAGCTTTTTCAGTTATATTTCGATTCAGTTCAGCTGGTTTGGTCTGTTTTCAATAACCAATTAACATTCCTAATTTGAATTTCTTTATTTATTTATAAATTATACATGGGGCCTTAAAGTATACATAATTATTTTGTATAGAAACTCAATTATAATTTTTAATTATTAAATTGTAATAAAAAAATATTGAATATCCGCATGCACATAAATTAAGTTAAAATATCCCAAAAAAGTCAGGACGAGATTGGAATGAAATTCAAATTCAATGTTGCAAAATTAGAACAAAAGAAAAAGTTGCTAAAGAGTTTTCTTTTCAAAGTGCCCAAACGATTTTCAAACACTACACATCATTAACTTCTACCATCATAGACACTAAATTTGTTTATATTCCATTGATTAACTATTTTTTTTCGTTTCTCTTAGAGGAATAAACACTATAATTCCCCTGCGGACCAAATAAAACTTCATTTTCCTCGCAAACATTATAATGATATAAAATCAGCAAAAAAAACTCATCAATATATAGAACAATCGCACAACAATATTATGACATGTATTTCACTAGCAATGAGCCCTTTTGTGAGATGTAGAATTCAATTGCTCAAAACACCACATCCGGATGCCACATATGTTAAAGTTGGGGACAATCCCAGGTGGGTTAACGAGCTAAATTCAAGTACTTAATTAACAACAACACATGAGTCAACGACATAATAATAATATTACTTGATTTAAGCACTACAAATACACGATTACTGACAATATAAAAAATCAAGTCAAAAGACCCCGAAAAAGGTGGGATGGGATTGGAATTGCGGGATAGGATGTTCATTCCAATGTGCTCGTGAACTCAAATTCAATACTACAAAGTCTTAGACACCAAAGCACAAGGTTAAGGGGCACTGGTTTGAAGTTTGAACAAATGGATGACTTAGGATTGTTAAAGACGTTGGCTCGATTTGAGGTTGTAATTATTTTCACATGAGTTAAGGAACCACGTCGTGGGTGCTTAACAAGGATTTGGCATGTCTCTTACCAACAACAAGGCTTTTTGCGGGAAGTAGAGTTCAATCGGTCAAAAACACCACAATCGAATGCCACAAATGTTAAAGTCAAATCCGACATGTGTTAACACAATCCCACATGTGTTAACAAGCCAAATTCAAATACTTAGTCAACAACAACACTACGAGTCAACAACATAATAACTATCAATAACATTAAAAAACAAAAAGTTGAATGAGAGTTTTCGTTTTCAAAGTGCCCAAATGATTTTCAAATACAACACATCATTAACTTCTACCATCCATCAACACTAATATGTATATTTTCCATTAGAATGTTGATTAACTTATTTTTCTTTCGTCTTAGAGGAATAAACATAACATTGTACTATAATTCCCCTCTGAACCAAATAAAACTTTATTTTCCTCATAAATATTACAATGATATAAAATCATCCAGAAAAGCGCATCAATATAGAACGCACACAACAATTATTAGAATTTTACTTGTTTTCACCTTAAATATTAACATTTGAAAAGTATAATAAATGAACGTTGATTTTATGCCTTCAACTCTGAATTTTCTTTTGAATTTTGATCTCCCAACTCTATGATATTTATTTACAAGAAAAAATAAAAGATAAATAAAAAGTGACAATGGGTATTTATGTCATTCAAATGAAAATACTATTACATATTTTTATAGTCTTACCCTCTCAAAGTTACACTATTTACAAATCAAACTCCATTAATTATACTAAAGCCCCCAATGTAATTTATTTGAAGCATTTCAATTACTTGTAAATTATAAAAAAAAAATGCCATTGCCTCTAATTTTTGAATTTTTTATTTTGCCTTTCATATTTTATATTTTTACAATTAAAACCAGTATTTCTCAAATATCTATGCCCTTAAAATAAATTATTTAAAGTCATTTTATTTATAAATTATAAATAAATACTTAAAATTACATATAACTATTTTATTAAAAAATAAAATAATATTTATTATTATTAAATTATTATAATAGAATAAATAAATAAATAAATACAAAATATCCGTACACCTAGAGTGTATTTACACTCTAGTCGAAGTGTAAGGTAACCAAATTACATGCATACGTTATTTAACATAATGGGGTTTCAATATGCCGACTTGGCCCACAGCAAGGTTCTGTAATGATTACATTTTCTTGGAATCTGTGAGATCTAAAATGTAATTGATTTGAAAGGTTTAAAAGCTTTAAAGGTTTGACAGTCTTGAATTTGGGGGGGGAGGGGACATTTCTAATCACATCGCAGTCCGTACTTCCTTGCGAGATCTACGGCAGAGATCTCCTCCTTACTTTGTGTTGTCTTGCAATTTCGCGGCCACGTGTTGACAACAAGGATGAGGGTTGTTGTAGCAATCATGCCGACAGTCACATCATAGTACCTCTCTCTGAGACCATACGTATTGAACCTTTTTTTTTGTCAGGAATTTTAGGAGTCAGAGGAATGGGTGTAACCATCTATCCCCTCGAGATGCGCTTTGTTGCTTATCTCGAGGGGTTGGGTGTTCATCCACCCCTCGCCCCTTTCCCTCGTTCTTTCCCTAGAAGGGGCTATTTTTTTTGTTGACGAAAATACCCCTGTAATCCATCTTCAATTTAACAATTTTCATTCGAGAGATGTGTGTGTTGGCGTGGTTTCAGGCTACCATACCAACCACAAATTCCATTCTTTTTTTCTTTATTCAAATCCAAAAGAAAAAAGGAAAAGGAAAAGAAACTCCTTTTTGAAAGATGCTTTATCCATGTTTAGAGAAAATTGAAACTAGAACAAGATTAGGAATGTAATTTTAGAGGAGACTATGAACACAGGTTGGGTTGTTTTGTTGTCAATATTGGTGGCTTTCTGAATTCTTAGGAAAATGAGGGAAGTTTTGTTTTTTTTGGTGGAAGAAAAAAAAACTACTTAGCCTGGTCCTTGTGTTTGGTTAGTGTCGGGAAGAGTGTCGAGAATGTAAATGTCATGTAGAGCTGAATACTGTTCTCAAATACAAATCAGTGCTCTCTCCTTAGGTTGTGCAAATCATCTCATTCCCAAATCACAACATTGACCTATGCATTGAACATTGATTGAGCTTTTCATGATCATTTTCATAATCTAATGGATGGCCCCAAGCTCAATGCGTTCAGGTCATGGCACATCCTTTGGCCCCTAGTTTCGCCCTTGCTATTGGAGATGCTATAAGAACACATTCGATATTATTGTATCCACTAGGATTGTCAATGGATCTTCGATGAGTATCCATTTTGTCATAATTACCTCTACCAAATTCAAAATTAGAAGGTAAAACCTAATTTAAATACAAGCATTGGATATTTTATTCACATCCCTAGCTAGTATCCACATTGTGGCTTCCTATGTTGAAAATGGTCTAGAAAATGCCCAGACATACTGAAGGGTTTGGGCCTACTGGTCCAACAAAGTTCTTTTTGTTTAAAAAACTTGTTCAGAGAACATGCCTGTACAATTTACGTAAGAGTGCGGCATCAAGTCTCACCAGTCTTATCAAATTTGAGGTTGTAAATAGAGTATGTAACGAAATATAAGTTTTTTTGTACAATTTTTTTGGGACAGGCTGAAATACATGCAATTGCTGATTTACATCTGAAATACGCATTTCTATGTATTTTTTCTCGAGTAAGTTTAGGCAGTCAGAGCTACTAACCATTTTTTTTGGTCAAAATTGAACACTTTTACACTTTTACTCCTCATCTTTAAAACACAACCACAAATATCTATAAGTGATAAAAATGTAAAAAACCCAAACCCTGACAAAAAATAATTGATAGCCTTTTAACTTATTAGAATTATTAATTCTATCTCACTAATGAAACTATTCTCATTGCCAAACGTTCCGCCTTGAGTAAGAATGTTTGGTTGGACTTGCAAGTAATATTGTTAAATAAAAGGATATGCAAGTAGAAGAACAGTTGGGTTGGGGTATTCTATTATTCTATATATCCAAATGAACAACTATCAAGCCAACTTGTATGGCCATAGATGGTAACATATACTCACACGTGAGTTGAGTGTCAATTTAATAAAAGAAAAACTCACAAACTTGCTACAGAATTACACAAAAAAAAAAAAAAGGAATTTACTAGATTCTCAAGTGGAGACAGATTGGACCCCTCCACATCCCTATTGAGTTCTCTACATAAAAGCATTTTGGAACTCAAATTCTTGTTTAGTACATTCTCTTATTCTTTCCTTTCATACACTCAGCAATATTTCTAGAGAGAGAGAGAGCAAGCAAAGAAAGAAAGAAAGACACACACAAAAACAAATGGAGGAAATGAAGTCAAGATTCAAGAGGATTTGTGTGTTTTGTGGGAGTAGCTCAGGAAAGAAACCAAGTTATCAAGAAGCTGCAGTTGAGTTGGGGAAAGAATTGGTAAGTATGTTGGATGCTTTCTTTGTTTCATACTTTTTTGTATACTTCATTGACCGACACCTCTTTCTTCATATTTGTTGTGTTGAAACCAAATTTTGATCTATTTTTTTTGACTTGTTTTCCTTTTCCATATGAGTTAGACAAAAATGGGGTCTTGAGATTGACTGATCTTTTCATGAATGAGTCGTGTACAAGTTGATTACATCCATTTTCTTTCTCTTTTTTTCTACAAACACTTTTGCAAACTCCATGAACAAACCAACATGTTTATATGTTTGTTTGGACTTTGGATTGACACCCAAAAACAAACACTAACATGATATCTTAATATTTTGTTCATTTTAAGGTCATTTTGCAAACCAATATGAGGTCTCTTGAGATTTGATTTCATGAATGGATTTAGTTAAACAAGTTTGATTAGTGTTCTTTTAGTCTTTCACTTAGTTGATCAATAGATCCTTTTCATTGCTAGCTGTATTCAGTCTGTCTGGTAGAGTCAGTCTTCCTGCATGATCTTATTTTTTTCTGTTAAATCTCAACCCAAATAATGAAAATAAATAAATAAAATAGATAAAACCTTCTCTGCTTGCTTTTCCCAAGGGAGTAAACATGCTATCTTTTGGTATCATGACTCAAGAAGCATGTTGTGTTGAGCACCCCCCCCCCACACACCATACCACCAATAAACACAATTGAGATTTGAGAAAAACAACAACTCTTCATGATCAGTGTTTTTTTTTATTTTTAATGTTTTTGTTTATTTAATAGGGTTCAATGAAATATACTCATTCCTCTCTTCTTGGTTTATAAACTCATTACTCTCTTTGTTTATTTATATACTCATTAATAGGGTTCAATGAAATGTGTTTTGTTTATTTAATAGGGTTCAATGAAATATACTCATTACTCTCTTTTTGTTTATTTTTGTTTATTGATTTTTATATGATTACATTCACTTAATAAGCTTTATAATTGCTATTTAGTGGTACTTGGCAATAATTGTGTGTAGTTTTTTCTTGATAATGGTGCTTGACACATGTACACATTTGTTGTTTTATTTGGGTGTGTATGTGCAGGTGGAGAGAAGGATTGATTTGGTTTATGGAGGTGGGAGCATTGGACTCATGGGTCTTGTTTCTCAGGCTGTTCATGATGGTGGGCGCCATGTTATAGGGTTTGTTCTTTCAACCATCTTTTCAATATTTATGTATATTTCAATTTTTTGAGAAATGGGTTTTCAAAAATAGTTGTTTTGGGGGATGAAAATGGGTGTTGCTTTTGAGTGGATACAAAGCATGTTCTTTCTTTACATCTTGATCTAAAGCTTTTGGAAAAATTGAGGAGCTTTTTTATCTAACATGAAGGAAGGGAAATGAAATCCACTTTGATCTTTGGAGTGTCAGTTTACACTGTTGTTACTTCTCTGTGCTTCAGAATAGAAAGTATGGTAAAAGTTTTGTAACTTTTTGTCTCCCCTCTTATCTTGTTGATCAGTATATTGTTCCTCCTTTTGAGCATTTGAAAAAACAAAAAAAACAAAAAACAAAAAGGTGAATAGCCCTTTGAAGGGTTATATTCAGAGACATGGGTTTGGAGAAGGGCAGAGTTGGTCCAATCATGTACAAAATAACGATTATTTTGTAGGCTAGTTTTAACAGATATTTCACAGGAAAAACATAAGAGAATCGCCAAAAAACACAGAAAAACACCTCTGATGTTTAATTCAAAATTATGCAAATAAAAAAGTATCCCAAAAGTCGGCCTACAAGCCGGGCTTTATAGCTAAAATTTGCCATTATCAGAATTTTACCAAAACTAGCAAAATCCCAATAATCATGCCAAATTGAAATACGTAATAAAAGTAATCTGCTAAAAATCTGGCCAAATCGAGTTCAGAATCACTTTCTAAACGATAAATGAAATATTATCATAAAAGGAAAAAAATTACTAAAATTGTGGATTCGAGAGGGAAAATAGTAGATTTTGACTTCGGAAAAGATGTGCACCGAGCATAGCTCGGTGGCCACGACGTGCGCACCGAAAAAAACTTTTCAAATTGGGGTCATATATGCGGTTCTGATACCCGTAGTCAAAATTATGGCCAAAATACCGAAATGCGCCCAAAATTGCCCCAATTAGGAAAATATCATGACTACCTGCCAAGATGGCAGATCTGCCAACTCAAAGTATCTCAGTGCCAACAACGTGACAACTCGGCATCATCTAACTCGGATCCTCCTGCATCATCAGTGCTTTCGGATCATGCCGTCTAGAATGTTTCCTTTATGTATCTTCATTCATTTGTAAACTTGAACTCAAGTACACTTAAAAGAGTTTTTACTGATTTACGGATTAATGGTCTTGTTGCAGTGTTATTCCGAGGACTCTTATTCCTATAGAGGTAATTCCTATTCCTTTACTTACCTGCAATTTGAACATGAACTAAGCATCCAACAATGTGGAGGCGCGCAATCTCAAATAATCTGCCTCATGTTGCATAATACATTGTTGTTGTTTCGATTTATCAATAATCGGGTTCAGTTGGTGTAGCTCTACAGATGATCCCAACATTTAATGTGCGAGCACACACATATGATTGAAATTAAGTAGGATACATTACAATGTTTTAGTCTCTAAAACATCTGAATTGGTTGCAGATAACTGGTGAGACTGTTGGGGAGATCAGAACTGTATCTGACATGCACCAAAGGAAAGCCGAAATGGCTCGGCAAGCTGATGCTTTCATTGCCCTTCCTGGTATCAATTCTATACCTGAATTCCCATACATTATTTTCGTCGCACTAAGAATGTTTCAAGTAAACTAAAAGAATACACATCTTCACCCTCAAGTGTTCGATATGTACAACCTTTTTAAATGGAGGCTGCATATATGAGACAGACTTAATCCTAATTATCTTTTTAATGTTCAGGTGGGTACGGAACTCTCGAAGAATTACTAGAAGTCATTACTTGGGCACAGCTTGGAATCCATCAGAAACCTGTAAGACCTTCTTTTTTTCTTTTGTTTCCTTCTAAATTTCATGTCAAAGAGATAACCTTACAATTGAAGCTACTTGTACCTTAAGTTATTATAAGTTTAAAAGTCTCGAGTTCTTATGGGAAACACATTTCTATCTTATTAGGCTAAAACAGAGGTCATGACAGTTTGTGATGCTTGTGTTAAGAGTAGTCAACTTATGACAACAAATTCCATACATGTTTCTTGTAGTCAAGGCAAAGTATCAAAATTCAATTTCAATGTCTTTTCAGAAGCAACTTTACTACTACTTACATTTGAAATCTCAGTCCAAGAAAATGAAAGATTAGATGCATTAAACTAATCGCCTATATCGACAACTATGTGTTATCTTCATGTTAAAAGAGATTACGTGGAAGATTTCGCTGTTCTAATTAAGCATGAAAGTCATCAAAGACTAATCTTATCGCTTAAAATAGTAGAGAAGTTTGTTATGTTGTTTAATCATGTCATTATCGTATTATTAAATTAAGGTCATAACTCTTTTTAATATTCTCTTAATTGATATTGATCTTGTATTATAGGTAGGTCTGTTGAATGTGGATGGATACTATAATTCGTTGCTGTCGTTCATCGATAAGGCCGTTGATGAAGGCTTTATCTCTCATTCTGCACGTAGGATTATTATATCTGCCCCAACTGCCAAGGAATTAGTGAGGGAGCTTGAGGTATTCAAAATTACCCGAAGAAAAAAAAAAGTTATTTGCATCCAATGTACATGTGCATCGTGTATCCTTATATAATTGTATTGATGTCTTTATGATCTTGTGCAACCAGGACTATGTTCCAGAGCGGGACGAAGTGGCATCGAAGTTGATGTGGGAGGCGGAGGTAGTCAGCTATGTTACCGAACCTGGCATTGCGTCGTGATGCGCAGATTGGACATGCTTACTTTTTGGTTTTGATACAGGAAATACATCTACACAGTCTAATCTTACAGTGTTAACCCAAGGAATGAACCTTTGTGTTGAAAATAGTTCATTTTTGAAGGCCATTTTGGTTCCCTTTCCTGGTTTTTGTTTAGGAGGAAAACGAAGAAGTTTAGTAAATTTTTTGCAACTTTTGATGGAAGTGGGTTCTTCCTTTATGAGAAGGTTAAACTTATGTGCTGGTCATATTTTGGAATATGGATTGCTAATTCCTTGTTGAACTGATGACCATACACACCTGGATTGTTGTAAATATTTGATTCAATAGCTCTTAAGATAAATTTATCTAGTAATAACTTTGGTAAATTCCCTTCCTGTTGTTTAACCCAACTTGATCTTGTTCAAAATCTTTGATTTTTATCAAGTAATATCAGAGAACTTTCAGCATTTCAGGATCATTGAGTTCCCTCAATTGCAATCTCGCTGAGGAATTCTATGTATTTCTCAATCGAAGAATAGGAATATTGGGGTCTTCAGCTTTGTGTCTGCAATCCCTTGGCTGCTTAGTTTACATTTGGCTCTGCCTCTCATCATCCCTTTCTGAGTCATTCTTAGACAATGGGATCTCGTCGATATGTCGACTCCCAAAGGCCGGTTAGTGTGAAGGCTCTTGTGAAACAGGAAATAGGACTGTTTTGTGAAACAGGAAACTGTTTTTTGAACAAGAAACTGGTTTTTGAACAGGAAACAGGAAATGGATTTTGAACAGGAACAGGAAACAAGACGCTATATATACTAGAAACTATAGCTGTTTTTTATATGTAGAAAAACTGTGAAGCACAGGGAATAGAGAAAGATAATTGCTGAAATTGTTTCATCTCTTGTTGAGAGTTTGTGTGAGAATTGTCATCTTCTTGTACCTTGTTCTTGAATATAGTGGAATCACCTCACCGTGGACATAGGCGCAATTCCTCAAACCACGTAAACCTTGTGTCTCTTGTGGTATGTTCTTGGTTTTCTCTAATTACTTTCATTGCTAGTTGCTCTATTTAATTGATTGGATCCTTGTGGTACTTGTGTGCAATTGTTGGTGTCTATCCACTTTCGCAATAAGGCGCAACAATTGGTATCAGAGCACTAAGGAAAATTGATCTTGAATTGTTCTACTCAAGATTGTGAAGATTCAAAAGTGCTAGGGCTTGTTTCTGCACAAGTTGTTTGAAGAAAAACCGTAGTGAAGCTTCTTGTCTAGAAAGTCACAGGTTTTGTTTGCAATGACATCCAAGGTGAACAAGGCACATGTGTATGAAATTGAGAAATTTAATGGTAAGAACGATTTCGGATATTGGAGAATACAAATGAGGAATTTGCTTATTTCTCAGAAATTACACAAGGCATTACTAGGGAAGGATAAAAAGGCTGAAACCATGTCAGATGATGAATGGGAAGAATTGGATTTGGAGGCTCGTGCTGCTATTTGCTTGTGTCTGGATAGAGACATAGTTTTTTTTAGTTAATGAAGAGACTACGGCAGCTGATGTTTGGTTGAAGCTTGAGTCACAGTTTATGACTAAGACATTATCAAACAGGTTATACTTGAAAACCCAATTGTACAGACTAGCAATGGATGAGGGCACTCCAATTGGTGATCATATCGCCAAGTTTACACAGATTATCTCAAATATGAGAGATGTAGATGTGAAGATTGAGGATGAAGACCAAGCAATTATATTGCTTTACTCCTTGCCGCAGTCATATGAAAATCTTGCACAAACAATTTTGTTTGGGAAAGATGAACTTACATTTGATGAAACTACCGGTGCACTCTTGTCCAATGAGATTCAGAAGAAAACTTCATCAAGTGGTAGTGGGAAAGATCAAGCTGAAGGGTTGGTTGCTAGAGGAAGGTCTCAAGTGAAATCATCTTCAAATAGTGGAAAACTAGATCAAAGTCTAGAGGTCCACAATGTCACAAATGTAGAAAGTGGGGGCATATTAGAAAAAATTGTCCAAATCAAGGTAAGAGTAATCATGATAATAGTTGGAAGGGCAAGAAAAAGCAAGATAAGGGTGATACTAGTGAAGCAAGTTATGCATCTAGTACAAAAAATGATGAAGAATGTTATTCAGTTGCGGGTGAAAACACATACATCTCTGGGAGATGGATCTTTGACTCTGGGTGTTCTTACCATATGTACCCAAACAGGGAGTGGTTCACTACCTATGAGCACATTGATGGTGGTACTATTCTAATGGGTAATGATTACGCTTGCAAGACAGTTGAAATTGGAACAATGAGAATTAAGATTCTGAGAACCTTAACTGATGTGAGGCATGTCCCAGCCTTGAAAAAGAACCTTATCTCGTTTGGTGTTTTAGACTCAAATGGTTGTAAGTTTACAGCGGTAGGTGGAGTTTTAAAGGTTGTCCGTGGATTTTTGGTTGTCATGAAAGGGATCAAACAAGGTAACTTGTACACCTTGATGGGTAACACGGTAACAGGAAATGTGGCAGTGGGAACTTCTTCATCGGAAAGCACTAGGTTATGGCACATGCGACTTGGGCATATGACAGAAAAATGATTGTCTTTACTGAGCAAGCAAGTGTTACTGAAGGGTATGCAGAAACCGACTATGGAGTTTTGCGAACATTGTGTATATGGAAAACAATGCTGGGTAAAATTCAGTACAAGCAAGCACAGGAGCAGAGGTATTCTAGACTATGTGCATATAGATGTGTGGGGGCCAGCGAAGGTCGCCTCTAAGGGAGGTTCCAGGTACTTTGTCTCCTTCATTGATGATTATTCCCGTTACACATGGGTATATTTTTTTAAGTCTAAGAATGAAGTATTTGAGACATTTAAAAAGTGGAGAGCAATGGTTGATAATAGAACTGGAAGAAAGGTGAAGACTTTGAGGTCTGATAATGGTACCGAGTATACTGAGGGTAATTTCAAACAATTTTGTGATCAGGAAGGAATTGTTCGACATTGGACTGTTAGAGACACGCCACAACAAAATGGAGTTGCTGATAAATTGAACCGTACTATGCTCGAAAGAGCTAGGTGTATGCACTCCAATGCTTGTCTTTGCAGAGAATGGTGGGCTGATTCAATAGCCACCGCGTGTTTCTTGATTAATAGATCGCCACATTCTACATTAGACTGCAAAACACCTTATGAGGTGTGCTCAGGTGAACATGCTGGTTACAGTATACTGAAAGTTTTCGGTTGTATTGCCTACTACCATGTGAAAGAAAATAAGCTTGATGCTAGGGCTAAGAATGCCATTTTCTTGGGGTATGCAAAAGGCATGAAGGGTTATCGTCTATGGTGTTTAGAGGATAATAAATTTGTGATCAGCCGAGATGTTACATTTGATGAGAATTCCTTGTTAGCTTGTACTAAAGCTAAGGAGTTGGTTGATAGTGGTGGTGAATCTAGTAACACTCAGAAAGTAGAAGTTGAAGCGTTTGTGGATGCAGTAGAAGAACAAGTGGTTGAAGCAGACACACATGATCTGAATTATGAGCCTAAAGACCATGAGGAACAACAACCAGTTGAAGATAATCAATCCCAGCAGCAACCTTTGGCCTTAACTAGATCAAAACGATCGGTTAAGCAAGTTCAAAAATTTGGATTTGAAGAACCGTTGAAGCACTACGGTTAGTTGAATACAGTTGATTTGGTTGCATATGCACTCTCTGTGGAAGATGATGAGCCAACTACTTACAAGCAGGCCGCTCGTCATTCAAATAGTCAGAGTTGGTTAGTAGCTATGTAGGGTGAGATGGAGTATCTCCAGAAGAACCATACTTGGGATCTAGTGTCGTTGCCAAATGGAAGGAAAGCAATTGGCTGCAAGTGGGTGTTTAAGAAGAAACAGACTACTCTAGAGTCTGGTACTCAGTTCAAGGCAAGATTAGTAGCTAAGGGTTTTGCTCAGAGGGAAGGCGTTGACTACAATGAGATATTTTCGCCTGTGGTAAAACACACTTCTATACATGTGTTGTTGAGCTTGGTAGCTCATGGTGACCTTGAGTTTGAACAACTTGATGTGAAAACAACTTTCTTGCATGAAGACTTAGAGGAGGAAATTTATATGCATCAGCCGGAAGGTTTTAAGGTTGTTGAAAAAGAAGACCATGTTTATCGTTTGAGGAGATCACTTTATGGGTTAAAGCAGTCACCTAGGCAGTGGTACAAACGGTTTGACACTTTTATGTCGAAACATGGTTCACACGAAGTAAGTATGATTGTTGTGTTTACTTGAAAAAACTTCGTAGTGGCGATTTTATTTATCTTTTGCTCTATGTTGACGATATGCTCATTGCCTGTAAGAGTATGGTGGAGATAAATAAATTGGAGTCTCAACTTGCATCTGAGTTTGAGATGAAGGATATGGGTGCTGCAAGGAAAATACTTGGTATGGAGATAAGAAGAGAAAGGGAGAATAAAAAATTATTTCTTTCACAGAAGGGGTACCTTGAGAAGGTCATATCACGGTTTGACATGGAAAACGCAAAGCCGGTTATTACTCCTTTGGCTTCACATTTTAAACTTTCTCAAAAGTTATCTCCAGTCACAGTGGAAGAAAAGGAATACATATCGCATGTTTCTTATGCTAGTGCAGTTGGCAGTTTAATGTATGCTATGGTGTGTACACGCCCTGACATTTCACAGGCTGTTAGTGTTGTGAGCAGGTATATGGAAAACCCTGGGAAGAAACATTGGGAGGCAGTGAAATAGATGCTTAGGTACTTAAAAGGTACCTTGGATGTGGGTTTGGACTTCGGTGGAGATTCATGTCAGGTTCGTGGGTTTGTTGATTATGATTATGCTGGTGATCTAGATAGACGAAGATCTACTACTGGTTACGTATTTCAGATATACGGTGCTCCGGTTAGTTGGAGATCTATGCTTCAGGATACAGTGAGTCTCTCGACTATAGAGGCAGAGTATATGACATTGACAGAAGCTGTAAAAGAAGCATTGTGGCTTCAAGGTCTTGTAAATGGCTTGGGTGTGGAACAAGATAGTGTTGAGGTTCTCTGTGACAGTCAGAGTGCCATCCACTTTGCTAAAAATCAGGTTCATCACGCAAGGACTAAGCATATTGACGTCCGATATCACTTTGTTCGAGATGTAATTGAGGATGGTGATGTGTTTTTGGTGAAAGTACACACAAAAGACAACCCTGCTGATATGTTGACAAAGTTCCAACATTGTTTGGACTTACTCCACATTGACTCATGTTGATTGAGGGCCCTTTGGAGCGTTGCCCTTCGAAGCGGTTTCGTGAGGTGACAACGCTATGGTGGAGTGTTGATCAGTTTATTCTTTTGCCTTGTTTTGGCTCATTTTTTCCTTAAAAAAAAAAAAAATTTCGCCGAGGTGGAAAATTGTGAAACAGGAAACATAATTGTTTTGTGAAACAGGAAATTGTTTTTTGAACAGGAAACAAATTCAGGATACAGGAAATTGGTTTTTGAACAGGAAATAAATTCAGGAAACAGGAAATAGATTTTGAACAGGAAACAAATTCAGGAAACAAGACGCTATATATACTAGGAACTATAGCTGTTTTTTATATGTAGAAAAACTGTGAAGCACAGGGAATAGAGAAAGATAATTGCTGAAATTGTATCATCTCTTGTTGAGAGATTGTGTGAGAATTATCATCTTCTTGTACTTTGTTCTTGAATATAGTGAAATCACCTCACCGTGGACGTAAGCGCAATTCGCCAAACCACGTAAACCTTGTGTCTCTTGTGGTATGTTCTTGGTTTTCTCTAATTATTTTCATTGCTAGTTGCTCTATTTAATTGATTGAATTCTTGTGGTACTTGTGTACAATTGTTGATGTCTACCCGCTTCCGCAATAAGGCGCAACAACTCTATTATGTTCTCTCATCTCAAAGGAAAGCTTCAAAAGTAACCAGACAGCAGGAACATTTTCTTTTTACACAAAAAGATTGAAATCCCACCAACTGTTTCAAATTCTATGTTGATACGAAGCAGGTGCCTCGACCGATTGGGACAACCACCCTAGTGTTCAAACTCAATGGACCCGCATGTATGTCCGTCCATTTCATCTCATTCATGCGCATGGGTTGATGCCTTTTGTGTATACATTTGCACAGTCCAGTAGTCCACATTGTTATCAAGGAACAGATACTCAGAGTGGATGTTTGAAACATACGCATGACATATAGTTAAATTCCCCCTATTAAAACCAATAATTAATGTGATTTATTATTACAACATATGGACAATCGAGTCTCCTATTTGGATTCTCATCCCGATCTTTATAGATCATAGGTGTATATTACCGAAAGATCATGATCACCAAGATATATTTTCTGGTTGATCAGGCTTGTATTTCAAAAACTTGGCTAATCTACGTTGATTATCCAAGCTTATTTTTATAGTAACTGGTCAAATGCCATTTTGGATGCCCATGTGATCTGCAAACCTGCAATGAGATGACTACTTCAAACAAGATACACGACATTATGAATTCCTTGCACAATCGCGGCAGGCAAATGTGAAGCAATATCCCAATAAAAACACATGTTGTCGAGGTCTTTGTCCCTCATGTGACAAGTGTAAGGATCAAATCTCCCTAGCTAAACTATCAACTAAGAAGTTCTATTTATTCAATAATAACTGAAGAGTACGATCAGGGGAGTAACATGCTTCACCCCAAACTGTGGACTCAAAATAACTGACAGTAACTTCATCACAGCAAGACAACCCCCGCAAATTTCCACCAAGTGTGGTTCGTAAATGCAGTAAAAGAAAGTAATCCACAAGTTACAAACAGTCAACAGTTTACGAGCAATAACACTTGAATGCATAATTTCCACAGCTAAGGTGATTATGTCTAAAATGTCGTCCAACTTATAAAGCTATGCCAAGCTATGCCAGAGAACCTTGTTTTTTCTCATCTGCATTCTTCGTAAAATCAACCTTAGCTATATATTCTTCTAAACTTCCTTAATACTTTTCAACTTCCTACACAAACTATCAAGTTGGAAATGGTTAAGTATCTTCAGGTTTGAATTTGGCGTACAAGTTGGACATCCTTAACCTCAATGTACAAGTCAGTCGTAGAGGTTGACCATTCTGGTACTATACCAGAATAGGTACCCCAAACAGGAAAACAGCTTCTGATTCTATTATGTGGTACCTAAAAAGTATTTGCATTCGGATTTTGACTAAAAATTTGTGATACGTATCTTCAGCTTACAATACATAACTACAGACTATGCACTTTCAGAACAAATTTATCATAAACTTAATATGAGTTAACCTGATATAGTTTATTGATTAGTGAAATTAACGGTTAATAGAGTAAACCATCTGCATCAACAAAAAGGAAATACCAATGGTTGGACAAAATTTTGTGGTTACCTGTGATCATTAGCCTTTCAATACTACCAAAAGTGCGGTAGATAGAATCAACACAGACATCCTTGGCTTCGTCAGGGCTCTGTGACAATCTACACACAAACTGATACTGATGGTTTGGGAATCGTTACCGTCTCGGCTTTGTACAAAAGCAAAATTTCAAAAATGACCCCATCTAAACTTCTGAATGGAAAGGTGCTTCCATCATCATGAGTTATAATCTATCAATCAGAAAATGTCAAAGGAGTACTTCAAGTTTGTCTTCCTTCCGTTTTCAGGAATTTGACGATTTTAGACATCTATATCACCACCGATGCAACCATTTGCACATCTACATAGAAATAAATTCCAGAGGCACCAATTTAATTCCATGAATATCATAACTCTAGGATACAGAAGATAAGCAATGTAATCACCTGCAGTTACCTGATTCTTTGTTGCATATGGGTTTCTGCAACAATGTTGTGTCTACAAAAATCACTATGTTCAACTTCCTTATTTCCTCTTTATGGGATAGCTCCAAATGTTTGAAGGAAAATGATTTCGTCCATGTTTCCAGCATATCAGGAATGGCAGGGATTATCAGTTTGTCCACATCTAATGACAATAACATCTGGTAAATTAAGAACGTCAGTAAGTAGATGTTTTTTCCCTTTTAGGAGAACAAGTAGGTGATTTAAACAAGATGATAGTCACACGAGTCTGATAAAATGGCAATATTAGTACACAATTTTTTCATGTCTGTTAAAGTTGAAAAGCCAATACAAGTATTTTTTAGATCCATGCGCTGTTCCCTAAACTATTACAGTGATGTTGCTAAGATGAGAAATCACTAGCAAATCTAGGAAACCAGCAACAGTCAAAATTATATTTGAAACAGTATTTTCAGGGCTTACCCAAAAAAAAAAAAAAAAGTGAACTGAACCAAATACTAAAACACTTTAAAGCTAGGGGTGAGTACGGGACGGGATGGACCCATCCCTATCCCATTCCGTTCATTCGGGATCGGGACGGGACAGGATGAGCACGTACTAAATAGTCCTACAATAAAAAATAACAAAAAAAGTTTTATCTCACATTACTCACACACCAATAATGTCAAATTTATATACATATAACTTACATCATAAAGAATAATAGATATTAAATAAATAAATATTAAAACTTTTTTGAAGGCAAATAAATATTAAATTTCATTTAGAATTAATGATTCAATTCATTTAGATTTCATATAGAATTTCATCTTACATTGATTAAATTTCAACACATCCTAAACCTTAATTTAGAAGAGTATTTTGATTAAAATTAATAATAATAAATATTAAATAAATAAATTCGGGACGGGATAGGCAGGATTGAAAATCTCCATCCCGATTCCATCCCACTATAGATCGGGACGGGACGGGATCGGGATGAGTTTGATCAATCCCAAAAGAACACAAAAAAATCGGGACGGGACGGGATGGGATGCCCACCCCTATTTAAAGCTATGTGACGACACGGATACAAGGTGTCGGCCACACATCGGTAAAAAAAAAATAATAATAATAAAATAATAATGGGACATGCTGGAGACACACCTGTACATTTAAGTATTATTTAAAAAACAAACCAATAAGTTTTGAATTATTAGTCATATGTTACACGTGTATTTACTAACTTGCTATAATATCCTTGTAAAATTTGTAAAGAATTATAACTTTTCACAGATGTGTGAAAAAGTTGATGATCTATACGAGTGTGCAACGGGAATATCCATGAGTGTTACACGAGTATCCGATACCATACGTGTCTAACACGGGTTTTTTCTGTTTTGTTTTTGTTCTTTTTTTTTTTCTATACATAGAGCACCCTTGGTTTACATAGCTTTAAAGCCACATAATCTAAGGTTCACTGAATTTTCACAAGCATTATAAACAAAAGCATCTTTCAACTACAGATTGGTGAACTTCACAGGGTTAAGGGATTGTAATGAAAAAAATCCACAATCTCAATGTCTCAACTCTTAATCTTCAACATCACAAGTAAACTTGTCAAACCGAACGATAGTGATGATCAGTCAATAACAAGAGAGCTAGAGAAAGGATGCTTGATGGCAAAACAATATACAAAGAAACAGAGGATGCGTCAAGTAAAATATTTTGTAAAAAAAAAAAAAGGCTGCACCTCTTCAATGGCATTGAGAAGGCGCCGGCACATGCCTCGTCGTCTATATCTGGGCCTAGTTCCAATGAATGGCATTTCTGCTACACGGGTCCCATGAAGCCTAGAAGAGAACCAAATAATAAAGCAAATGAAAGATCAAGGTTATGGTGAAGTGGGGAAATATCCACATTCTTCAAGATAGCATAAAGAATACCATGAAGTTGCGAGGATCAGGATTGCTCAATAAAATTAATGTTTATGAGTTTGCTGCAACATGCAATATTATTTGCTTATGTATTATTGCTCTTAAAGTTTAATTTTATATGGAATCCTTAGTGGTTAGCAACAACAACCCAAGCAAAGAAATGGAAAACAAAACATTAAATCATGCAATTCAACAAGAGTGGCAATGATGCATCTTCAATAAATGGAGAAGCACAATAGCAAAAACAATACAAGTAGTATACATAGGCTACATGTCCAAACCTCAATGTTGCCACTGATATAATTTCCTCATCTTTCTCCAGAATCACAGTGTAAAATCCTCCATAGTTTAGGCGGTTGAAGTTTGATCTGAGAAAGATAGAATTGATCGAGATTACGACACATCTGAGTATAACAAAGTGTTTTCTAAGATTAAGAAGCTTAATGCTTAAATAAATGACTTTGGGTAACATGGAGTAATGAGAATTTTTTTACAATTCCAAGTTAAATATATCTTCAAGACTTCAATCATGAAATCCATAGACTGTTACTTGAAGAGATTTTCCAAATTCTCTTATATAATGAGTTATTTAAGAGCAGAATTAAGAATATTGTTCAGGGAAAATTAGAAAACACATTGCCAACCCTATTAGTTGGGAAAAAGCAGAATTAAGAATATTGTTCAGGGAAAATTAGAAAACACATTGCCAACCCTATTAGTTGGGAAAAAGCAGAGATGGTAACTCCCTTGCTGATGATGAGATACTGACTTTCTATATGGTATGAGTAGAAGGATACATGGCTTACAGTGGGAACCTTCATGTACCCTTCATGGAACTCGGACATTCTGGTAACCTAACCTGACCTCGGAGATCACCCAACAAAGAACATCTCTTTCTAAATCCTCTAACCAAACAATTGTGTTGTGTAAATCATAATTAAATGAACGATCCAGAACTGTTCAACCTTGTAATCCCCTTTTCTAATATGCCTTCTCTAATCTGGTTATTTGTGGTAACGATTTCCGATTTTCAAGGGTAAAGCTATAATGTTCGTAAAAAATTTTCCTTTCTTAATCACTGTTTGAGTCTCATAAAGGCAAGAGCCGGACTTTTATGCTTTACTAACAACAGGAATAATTATTGCAGTTGCACAAAAGGTAAGTTACAAAAATTTAGTACCTTGGGCGTGCACTTGATTTAGAAAATCACTTTAGGAAGGACTACTTAGTGAACTTTACTACATAAAAAGTTGAGATGAAAAATTACATCTTGACGAGCAATAATTGCAATATATAAATACAATGCCGGTTCAAGAGAGTTCATTGAAAGTAGTAGTTGGTACACTTACCCACAGCTGTAAACTGCTTGAGAAATCATGTCTAGACCAGTTCTGGGATCCATTAAAGGAACAAAACATTCATGTAGCACCAGAAGTGCCAAGGAGAGTTTTACATTGCATTCGATGATGAGAGGCGTTCTTTTATCTGGGTCAACACCCTCCTCTTCATCTCGCCTTAGCAGAGTCCAAGAAAAGCCTCTTCCTATAAAG
This sequence comes from Berberis vulgaris, assembly GCA_963556465.1. NCBI lineage: Eukaryota > Viridiplantae > Streptophyta > Magnoliopsida > Ranunculales > Berberidaceae > Berberis > Berberis vulgaris. Next base: position 5,506,499 of record OY747135.1, read on the forward strand.
TTTGAGACACCAATCATTTTTGATATCCCAGAAGCCACCTGTAGTCGAGCAAAACAGATAGACTATAACATACAACATAAGTAGCAAGAAGCCAGAATGCCATAAAATTTCAGGTCATCAGTTGGGAAATTTCAAACACCGCAAAGTTCTGGGAATTAATGAGTTGTGCAAAATGCCATAAAGCTTCAGAAAATTAGTGCAAATGGAGGAGATCCAAACAAATTGCATGCAAACAGGATTTCATTCTAACCTGTTGGAGCACAAACAGGATATCCGCAGGCAAAGAACACTCTCCATTTTAACATTGCAAAGCCATTGATTAAAGATCATGACAAGTAAACCCAGACAACTTTTCTCGACAAGAAGTCCCTGTTGCAGATGTCTGGATTTGTAGAAAACATGTGATACATGGAGAAATGTCCAAAATCTCAATTTCACCTTAGACACGTCAAACTCACTTCTACCCCTCTATATTTACAATTACAAGCATATGTGTGTAAACAGTTTCTTGGCTTATTTTCTGTGGATAGCAGGATGCATGGGCGGATCTATGTGTTGGATAAGGGGGTCAATTGCCCCCCTTATATTTTTGAAAAATCTCCCCAAATTACTTATATGTTTTATCTTGCCCCCTTTAAAATTTTAGATTGCCCTTCTTTATATACAATCTTGGTTTTTGATTCCAGGTCATTTTAAAACAAAGAATTTTGTTTTCTATTTCTTAAACTCCCCCCTTCACCAATCCCAATTCCACTCCATCTCTTTCTCTTTTATTTAATTTATCTCTCTCTCTCTCTCTTTTTAATTCCTATCTATCCACCCACCATCTCTCTCTATTTTAATTCCCATCATATTCATATTAACATTTTTATTGAGTTGAGAACCAGGGAAAGGGAAATTATACATTTCAAAGAATTTTTTTTTTAATCTTTATCTATTTAATCTCTTTATTTTAGATTAAATAATTGTAAATTAAGATTTCAAAAGCTGTTGTTTGTCTGCTTTCTCTGAGCTAGCCCAAAAGGAAAAAACTCTCCATTAAGTCCAGTCCAGAAAATAGACACTACCTAAGCTACTGCTACTCGCCAACTCTCATCTTATACCACCATGCTTGCTTCTGTTTTCTCCAATTCAAAAAGGTAAGTTCTTCATTTGCTAGCTACAAGTGAATTAATTATGCCAAGTATATATAGTTGAATAGTTGTATAATAAAATAGTTATGTACTGTTTGCCCCCCTATGTTTGCAATCCTGGATCCGCCCCTGGCAGGATGGGTCTTTCTATAGTCAATAGATGACATTATGAAAATCGAAAGCTTTTTCTAATTCGTCAGAAAAATCATTATGGACAATTTGGTCAATCTGGTAACAGAGAGAGAATGGAGGTGGAGGTTAGGGTGGGCAGTTGTGGACAGTTTGGCCATCTTATGGCATTAAAGGAAATAATTTTTTTTCCATGATCTTGTGTAAGTTGTGTACATCATTGTCAATAGAGAAACATGGTTTTAACTTTTCAGGAAAAGAAACAGATGGGACTCAGACTCTTGCTTTATTTTGGTTAGTAATAATAGTATAATAAAGGTTTTTCGTGAGGATAATTGAAGAACAGGAAAGCATGGGAAAACCTTCTCGCAATCTTTTCCACAATATGCTAATGATTCGCAAAGTGAATCCCTATTCTGCATTTCCCAAACACAACTGGTATGATCTGCAACAGATACAATAGCAACAAGAGTTAAATGGGCACCAAAAAAATTAAGTGTTCTTTTGATTTTGGGGTTCATTTGATTTAATAAATTGAGTTTGGGGTCCATTTTGAAAACTATTTCACTCTGGTTCCAAAATAGCTCAGTCAACCTAGTTGACTTTCCTTGACCAGTCTATGGACAAAATACCCTTACAAAAAGGGACCCAAAGTAAAAAAAAAAAAATTAATAAAATGTGTATCTCTAAACAATCCAAAGGTCTTCTTCCTTTCCTACTTTGTATTCTTTGCAATTAAAATCTCCCCCAAAGCTTTCAACCCCATTGAAACCCCCATCTCCTCCCTCTCTATTTTTAATCTAATTTAAACAAATTAGAGAAGAAAGAAATCTGACTAAGAAACAAAGAGGAAAATAAACAACGAAGCTTGGCTAGAACTAAACTGAATCAGGGTTGGGGGATTCATTGGGTCTTGCAATGGCTTTGATGTATGAGAAAAGCTTGGGAGATAATCATTGTATCTTTGGTTTTGAGTTTGGAGGAAGTGACTTTAATTAGGGTGAATTGTTTGGCAAGGGGGTGCGGTGGGGGTGGGATTTGATTGGGAAACTCTAAGCAATGGTGGGATGTGATGGTTTTGGAAGGTGGCTAAGGTTTTAACGGTGTTGGAAGCTTTTTGGGAGGTTTCGATTGTAGAGAATGCAAAGGGTAAAGGAAAATGGGTAGGGAAGGAAGAAGATGGATTGGGTTTTGATTTATCAATATACCCTTTGGATTGTATAGAAATAAGCACTATGTTTTTTTTCCATTTAATTTTTACTTATTTTAACTTTGAAGTCCCTTTTTGTAAGAGTATACAAAAAGTATTTTTGTACATAGGTTGGTCAAGGTAATTCAATTGAGTTGACTAGCCATTTTGACCCCATACTGAAATAACTTTTTAATGGACTCTAAACTCAATTACGATAAACCAAATAGACCCCAAAACAAAAATAACCCAATAATTAATGATCATTAATATAGATGAATACGACAATCAACATTTACTTACATTTCCATCCACATTGATTACAACTGCGCATATCCATGGGTCCATTGCACTGCTCTTGTCCACGATCGACCAGCATACAGAACACACATGTACAGAATGAGCAATACCAATTACCTTCTGGAAGAGACTGAAACAGGATAATATCAGTCAGTCAGCTTTCTAAAATTGAACTTCATTAGAAGGCCAAAAGGTACAAGAATATCAATATCAAACCTTCTGACTGAAACATTGCCAATAAAGGTTTATTTACTTCAAAATAGTGATGGTATAACAAATATGAAAAGGATAGCCAGCTACATTGACTGATCCTATTAGCAGGATTCTCGAACAATGGAATGACAACGAGAACCAATAGTTGATCTGTTTTGAACCACTAAAAACAGTTTGGAAAGTATGTTTTGTCACTTGTGTCCTGGATCATGATCTGGTTCGTTAAGTTTATGTCTTGTTAATTCCTTGTAAATTTAGGGATGACACATGTTTTTGGTTTGAAAAATAACTTAGGGTGTGTTTGGTTGCATGGAATCCTATGCCATGGGAATTCATGAGGGGACCTCTACATTTTAGGCTAAATTGATGTATCACTCCACATCCACCATTTGGTTTTGTGATCAATGGTGGGAATGGAAGTCCCATGAACATGAGAATCACATGCCTTGGGGGACCAAGGAGTGAGATTCCCATGTTCATGGGACTTCCATTCCCACCATTGATCACAAAATCAAATGGTAGATGTGAAATGATATATCAATTTAGCCTAAAATGTAGGGATCCCCTCATGAATTCCCATGGCATAGGATTCCATGCAACCAAACACACCCTTAGAACCTTGTTCTTTAAGTTTTTGGGAATCACATCACTAGTAGCATAACTTTAATGTGAATAACCTATGCATTAAAAAAATATTAAAGTTGTATTCGAAACCGAAATCAAATTCTTTTATTTTGACTGGATCTAGATATTTGATGGTCACATCCGAACAAAATCCATTGGATCTCTTTATCAGTTAGGATCAGACTCCTTATGTGTTCGTCCTAAACTCTATGTTGCCAGCCCTTTGATCATTGGAACATACTGGTAAAAAAATTGCTTTCCAAGTTTTCCAGTCTTATTTCAATGTAAACATTAGCTGTGACTGGTTAGGAACGACAAACATTTGATGCCAGTATTAATTTTTAGTATAAAAAAGCTGCATTGCGTTCATAAGTCGTGTTGTCACTCAGCCAGGTTGGACCCAGGACCTAATCAAACATTTCAGGTCACATATATTAATTTAATGGAAAAAGCATCGCTATCACTAGACTGGCTAGGACCCAGGAACCCAATCGATTCCATTCTGATAACTTACTGGATCTATTATGGACCATCCTTGCTCCGGTTAAAAGTATAAAACAAAAATTGATAATGCATATGCTACATATGTATTTATTTCCAAGTAGTAATAACTGAATTTCGATAAAGAAAAGTCAATATAGTTCGAAAAAAACTTATGTTAATAGTTCAATGCTTCTGCATATAATAAACTTTCAATAAGAAAGGACATGTGCAAGATACGATCAATATATCTTCATAATGTACTTCGATAAAATAATATCAAACTGAAGTTCTTAAATTTGAATGGATCTGAATTTCAACCAGGATACCATCCGAAATTCCAGGGTTCAAACCCTGCAGGCGGCATTTGAGGTGGGAGGGCTTAAGGGATATAAATAAAATAAAATAAAAATTCCAAATTCCAAATGATCTGGAACAGCTTTTGAGACGATGGTTATCTGGTATGAACAGGATTGATCCAGTATCTTACTGGGCAGGGTCTAGGCCCACACTGTCTGCTTCTGCATGAACTAAAAGAGAGTATCCCTGCAGGCTCTCTCACTTTCAACATGTGTTGATACTGGGACATTACATAAACTGAAATGTAACTGGGATATCTCAATTAAATCTTAACAGACTAAGGCAATGTCCACTGGGGTTGTCTCTCCCCGTGCAACAAAACTAAGAGAAAGGATTGCACATAAAACTGTCATTTTTATTACCTTCTTCTGTGCAGTGTTATATGTTAGTAATAATAGTGCCTCATAGCAACAATCATTATTGTAGTGATAATAAGAATCATGACAGTAATATCCCTATCCAAAACATCAGGGTTTAGTTCACCAGCAAACAATGACGTAACAACAACAAAAATAAGAACAAGGAGAGCGAGTAAGACCTCGAGCTTTGTGCAGTCCTGATGAAAGGTCGAGGGGCAACCATCACAGCAGATCAATTCCCCTCCGTCAGCACAAATCCCACATGTATCATCACTGGGATCCCTATCAGCAGCTTCTATCATCTGGAAACCAATTTTCCTTTGTTTTTTTTCTTTCTCCCATGCAACATGCTGACATTCCATCAATGACATTCCAGATGTGACGGTTATATTATTCCAGGGCTGGTGGAGATCACTACCAGCGTGAGCTTCAAAATCTAATAATGACAGAATTTTTCTGCAGCAGTTGCACCGGATTCCCCTTCTAGAGATAGAGCCTTCTAGTGCACAACCTTCGCCACCCTTTACTTTGTATACGACTTTTTCATTTTCCACTAGTACACCAGAATCGATTAGCCAAGACAATAAATTGACTTTTAAAACAGACCTGATATTCTCTTCATGGTCCACTTTTCCAGTTCTTCTCACAATCAGGCCACATCCACCACTCTTCTTTTTCTTCTTTTTTCCATTTGAAGATTCACTTCCAACTGACTTTCTTTTGCCTGCAGATGATGGGTACCGTTTCTTGGTCAGTAGAGATTCTTCCCCATTATTCTGTACGGATGGAGAGCTTTTCCTAGAGTCAGGAGTATTTATCCCATCATAATTATCTGATTTATTACAGTTCTCACTAGGAATGTTATTAGTCTTTAACACCTTCTGCTTTCTAGGCTTTTGTGAATCCCTGGCAATTTGCTTTAAAGACTTTAAAGAAGTATTACCTTCTGTAGGTGATTTGCTCTCAACATTACCATTCATGGAAGATCTGGTTCTCTGCTTGTCCTTTTTTGCCAGTCGTTTTACAATGAAGTCAGCCAAATATATATCGTCATCAAGAATGCAGGCTCCTAGATCGATATTATCATCACCATCATCTACAGGAACACGTCTTCCACTGATTCTTGTAGATCTTCTTTCACTTGCACCATGAAACGTACCAGCTTCTTGCATATCACTATCTGTGTCTTGATCGCTTTTTATGGATGGGCTCCTATCTGATTCTTCGGTTCCATTACTCAAACACTCATCTCCCTCATCATTTGTCATAGAAGATGTCTCCACTTCCACAGGTTCCTTATCAATCGTTTCTTTTTGCACAGGAACTAATAAAGCATCCTCGCCATTGTCTGTATGCATCATTTCTTCATCGGATAACAAGGATTCCTCTGCATTTTCTTCATAAAGCTCATGTTTCAGGGGTTTTATATCTGGCATTAACTTTTCAATAGAATTACCAAATTTTAACTTGTCCTCTGCCATACAAGATACCAACACCTCTTTAACCTCTCTGAATCTCATCGTCTCTGGCCTGCGGGAGGTTTCTTTGTTGCTTTCTCTCTCATAGAATTCTGTCTTTCCAAATAATACTTTTGCTTTTGGCATGTCGGTGAAACAGTCTGGATAAACACTATAGTCTCCATTAAACAATTCCAAGTCCAATTCCATATCCACAGCCACGTGTCTGCCATTAATGCGAGTAGACCTCCTAATTCCCTGAAAATCCATATTATTTTGTGTTTCATCTTCGCTCTTTTGACCATCTTGTGCTTCGAGAACATTACAGCAAACAGAACTATCCTTTTCACGATTCAAATGTTCATCCTTGATGTTTAATTCCTTTCCCTCGTCAACTGCCACCTCTTTTACTTGTCCACATGCAGCTTCGTTTGCTATAACAATGTCAGTTGTCACTTGTTCTTGAGGCCTATCCCCTGATAACGAGACTGAATGTATGCAGGAGTTTAAATTATGCAAGTGAACATTTTCTGTCCCACCAGTCTGGCATTCACCATTAGTAGTTTCCCTTCTCTGTTCTTCTTCAGTGCAAAAGGCTGCCACTTGATGCGCTTCTCTTGTTCCCAATTCTGCTGGAAGTGATGAAACAATCTCGTCAATAGGTTGGGAGGACAAGGTCTTCTGAGCCACCTTCTTCTTCACAGCGACACTATCAACAAAATTACTGGAAATATCCACCAACTGTGATGAATCCCTTACTTTATCACTAATTTTAGAAGCTTCGCGTGAAAAAGCCTTCAAGGCTTTCAATAGGGAACGACATACAAAACCAGTTGGCGAAACATAAATGGGATTACTAGCACCATCTGGTGTTGAAACTTTCCACCCAAATGCCAACAAAACGTCCTTGATACTACTGGTTGGAGTATTAGCTTGAAGGATGGGTTTTGAGTAATTTGACATCTCTGAAGGATTCTCCTGGATTTGACTGCAACTGGTACCCCTTCTACTTGCGGATTCGCCCACTCTTTCCGCAGAACTCCCCTGAGTGGGTGACCAATCGGGATCCACTTCTGGAAAGCCTTTTCTCTTGTTAGGAGTTTCTTTCTTTTTTTGAGTATTTCGAGCTTCTTTTTTGTAACGAGAAGTAAGTCTGACCTCACTGACACAAGGTTTGTTACGAGTGGCTGTTCCTACATATACTTCTGACGACACACCTTTAATCTTTGATGCACTTGCACATGAAAGTCCACAGACCACCTCCTTGCAAGAAACATTGACAACACATTTTCTGGAACTGGCTCCACAGACCACCTCCTTGTGAGAAACATTTCTGGAACTGGCACCACAGACCACCTCCTTGTGAGAAACATTGACAACACATTTTGTGGAACTGGCTACTGGCTGGATGGAGACCAGTTGTTTCTCTCTACATTTGGGAGCTTGAAGTGAAAATGTCTCCAAGGCTTTCAATAGGGACTCGTATCGAGAACCAGATGGAGAAATATAGACCGGACTACTTGAACCTTTTGGGATGGTAATCTTCCATCCAAATAAAGCAAAATGCTCCTTGATGCTGCGAGGTGCAGGTATAGCTTGAATTAGGGGTTTCGAGCAATTCAAACCCTCTAACAAAAATTTCCGATTTCTACAGCGACTAGAACTCCTTTTACTAGCTGAACTGCCTTGCTCAGGTGACCAATCAGGATCCCATTCTGGTCTGATTTTTCTCTTATTACGTTTTTCTTTCTTCTGTTGGATACTCTGAACTTCTACTCCATTACCAGAAACAGCTTCAACCTCGTCAACTTCACCAATTACGATATCCCACAACCCTTCTCCTCTCTCAACTTCATTTACCTCTCCAATATCAGTTCTCCAAAAGTTTAAGTCTGTAAAAGAACCACATGAAGCCTCTTCCTGTGTATCTTTGACCACTACTGCCCTTGAAAGTCCCGTGTCCATATTTTCCTCCAAAGAAATATCGTGAACACATCTGCTCAAACTGCCTACTTGTTGAGATGAACCCCTTTCCTTCTCTTTACTGTCAGAAACTTGTAGTGAAGCAGCCTCCAAGGTTTTCAACACAGACTGGGATGAACCCCTTTCCTTCTCTTTACTTTCAGAAGCTTGTAGTGAAACAGGCTCCAAGGTTTTCAACACGGACAAACTGCCTACTTGTTGGGACGAAACCTGTTCCTTCTCTTTACTTTCAGAAGCATGTAGTGAAACAGGTTCCAAGGTTTTCAACAAGGAAAAATTGCCTACTTGTTGAGATGAACCCCCCATTTCCTTCTCTTTACCTTCACAACCTTGAAGTGAAACCGCCTCCAAGGTTTTCAACACGGACAACCTGTCTACTTGTTGGGGTGAATCCATTTCCTTCTCTTTACTTTCAGAAGCTTGAAGTGGAGCAGCCTCCAAGGTTTTCAACATTCCCAAATTGCCTACTTGTTGAGATGAACCCTTTTCGTTCGCTTTATCAGGAGCTTGAGGTGACACGGGCTCCACAGTTTTCAGCATTCCCGAACTGCCTACTTGTTGAGATGAACCCCTTTCATTCTCTTTACTTTCAGAAGCTTGAAGTGAAGCAGCCTCCAAGGTTTTCAACATGGACAACCTGCCTATTTGTTGGGATGAACCCATTTCCTTCTCTTTACTTTCAGAAGCTTGAAGTGAAACCGCCTCGAATGTTTTCAACACAGACAAACTGCCTACTTGTTGGGATGAACCCATTTCCTTCTCTTTACTTTTAGAACCTTGAAATGAAGCAGCATCCAAAGTTTTCAACATTCCCAAACTGCCTACTTGTTTAGATGATTCCCCTTCCTTCTCTTTACTTTCAGAAGCTTGTAGAGAAGCACTCTGCAAGGTTTTCAACATTCCCAAACTGCCTACTTGTTGAGATGAACCCTTTTCGTTCGCTTTATTAGGAGCTTGAGGTGAAACTGGCTCCACGGTTTTCAGCATTCCCGAACTGCCTACTTGTTGAGATGAACCCCCTTCATTCTCTTTACTTTCAGAAGCTTGAAGTGAAGCAACCTCCAAGGTTTTCAACATGGACAACCTGCCTATTTGTAGGGATGAACCCATTTCCATCTCTTTACATTCAGAAGCTTGAAGTGAAACCGCCTCCAATGTTTTCAACACAGACAACCTGCCTACTTGTTGGGATGAACCCATTTCCTTCTCTTTACCTCCAGAACCTTGAAGTGAAACAGCATCCAAAGTTTTTAACATTCCCAAACTGCCTACTTGTTTAGATGAGTCCCCTTCCTTCTCTTTACTTTCAGAAGCTTGAAGTGAAGCGGCCTCCAAGATTTTCAACATTCCCAAACTGCCTACTTGTTGAGATGAACCCTTTTCGTTCGCTTTATCAGGAGCTTGAGGTGAAACAAGCTCCACGATTTTCAGCATTCCCGAACTGCATACTTGTTGAGATGAACCCCTTTCATTCTCTTTACTTTCAGAAGCTTGAAGTGAAGCAGCCTCAAAGGTTTTCAACATGGACAACCTGCCTATTTGTAGAGATGAACCCATTTCCTTCTCTTTACTTTCAGAAGCTTGAAGTGAAACCGCCTCCAATGTTTTCAACACAGACAACCTGCCTACTTGTATGGATGAACCCATTTCCTTCTCTTTACTTTCAGAACCTTGAAGTGAAGCAGCATCCAAAGTTTTCAACATTCCCAAACTGCCTACTTGTTTAGATGTTTCCCCTTCCTTCTCTTTACTTTCAGAAGCTTGTAGTGAAGCACTCTGCAAGGTTTTCAACATTCCCAAACTGCCTACTTGTTGAGATGAACCCTTTTCGTTCACTTTATTAGGAGCTTCGGGTGAAACAGGCTCCACGGTTTTCAGCATTCCTGAACTGCCTACTTGTTGAGACGAACCCCTTTCATTCTCTTTACTTTCAGAAGCTTGAAGTGAAGCAGCCTCCAAGGTTTTCAACATGGACAACCTGCCTATTTGTTGGGATGAACCCCTTTCAATCTCTTTACTTTCAGAAGCTTGAAGTGAAACCGCCTCGAATGTTTTCAACACAGACAACCTGCCTACTTGTTGGGATGAACCCATTTCCTTCTCTTTACCTTCAGAAGCTTGAAGTGAAGCAGCATCCAAAGTTTTCAACATTCCTAAACTGCCTACTTGTTTAGATGAGTCCCCTTCCTTCTCTTTACTTTCAGAAACTTGAAGTGAAGCAGCCTCCAAATTTTTCAACATTCCTAAACTGACTACTTGTTTTAAACCCCTTTCCTTCTCTTTACTCACAGAAGCTTGAAGCACAGCAGCCTCCAATGCTTTCACCATAGACAAATACACAGAACCAGTTGGAGAAACATAAATGGGATTACTTGCATCTTCTGGCATAATAATCTTCCACCCAAACCCTGACAAAACCTCCTTGACACCATCTGGTGCAGGCATGGCTACAATTATAGGCTTCGAGTATTCCAACCCCAACCCTTTCATTAGATTCTTCTGATACTGACTCCTAACACTACAACAACCCAAATTCCCCTTTCTCTTCTTAGAGCTGTTTTCCTTCTTTTGTTTTCCACTCTCAACTTCTAAACCCCTCACCCTACCCTCTTGTTTTCCACCCCCATTTCCCTCTACATTACCTCCAAACAACCCACACAAATCCTCCTTCTCTACACCATTATTCCCCATACATTCCCCCAAATCAACCCATCTGTTTAGGTTTAATCACTCCAAAAACCCAACTCAAATCAACCCCAAAAAACTTCAAATTTCTTCACCTAGGGTTCCATTTCCAAACCAACTCAACACTTTCTGCATGCAAGATCATCATACATTTCAATTCATCATAAACAAAATATCAAAATTACCAAATTTTCAAACAAATACAAACATCCATCAAATTTCAAGAAAGAAAAAAAAAAGTACAATCAAAGAAACAAGAAACAAAATCAAGAAAACTTACAACAACCTTGATCTCTTTTGAATTTGCAAGAACCAAGAACAAACCGAACCTCACATAAATCACTCAATTGACTTGAAAAGGAGAGAAACAATGCTTTTTGTTTATGTTACACTCTCTCTCTCTCTCTCTCTCTCTCTCTCTCAAACTCTGTAAAAAATTTGTGTGGCTTTCACTAAAAAATTATTTGTGTAATTGCCAAGTGTTTAATCAGTGAACAGAGGGGATGTTGCACGTGGCGAAGTATCAAACCCCTTAAGATTAGTATCTTCGGTTAAGCTAAATTGAGGAGGCTTTTATGCCGAGTGAATGAATCTCTTCAAGACTCGGAGGAGGTGGAACTGCACGTGCGTTCATACACTGCACTTAAACATGTTTATATGCTCAAAGTGGAAAAAAAAAAAAAAAAATGAGCTTTTTTCAAGGTTATTTGTATTCACTATGTGTTGATACTACACGACCAAAGATAAACGAGAAAAGATAAACGAGAATGATTTTGTTGACCTAAGGTGGAGTACTGGTCATAATAATGAATCTATGATAGGTACATTAGTGCATGGGCGAGGAAAACAGCGAGGGAGGGAGTCGTCCATCCCTCTCGGGATGTGTGCCATCATTTTTCATGCACGCATCCCGAAGGGGATGGACGGCTCCCTCCCTCGCTGTTTTCCTCGCTCAGTTCCTCGATATTTAGAATTTTCGATATTTGAGGGAGAGGTAAATCTTCTTTTTTTTATTCTTTGTGTTCATTATATGTTGTGTCTCTTTTTGGATGGATGATAAAATATTGAGAATGTTTTGTATTGACCTAGGTTTTGTTAATCATTATTATGATAGTTACATCAGTGCATTCGTCCTAGGTTATATGTGAAATATCGTTGAAAATTGGGTCAACAAAATCAGACTAAAAGATATACATGATTCGGCTATGTTATTCGATATATGTTAGAGAAATAGGTGCAGGTATTCATTAGAAAAAAAAATCTTTAAAAATATGCTTTAAATGTCCATGAAGTCATAGCCAAATGAAGAGTCGAGTGAGCAATTTTCATATCTCAAATAGAGCAACAACCGTATGTAACCCTAACAACATCAAAGTAAGACGCTTTTTGAATTCGCGCTTACTTACCATTTTTTTTTTTTTTATGGTTGATCTTGTGCTAGCGGTTTTTTTTGTTTGATTTATTGCAAATGTCAACAATTTTTTACACCAACCCCTTCGCACCCTTAACCTATAAATGATTTTATCTCCTCCCCCAATTCAAATTTTGAATTGCATATTATTGACGAAAATGTATGAAGTGCAACATGAACATTGTTTGCACATGTGCAAAATTTAATGTGTGCGTCTGCCAAGTTTACATTGAAAGTATGTGAATAAATTTCATGCCGAATGCGAGTCACTATTTAGACCTCCACCTCCAACTTCTCAATCCTCTATCGCCTGCTAACCTTAAATAGGATGTCCAAATCAAATAAAAATCTTTACATTCCTTAGGAAAACTCAAAACGAAAATTCTAGGGGTCGAGGGAGGGAACGAGGGAAAGGGGCGAGGAATGGGTGGAAGCCACCCATTCACCTCGAGATAAGCGACATTGTGCATCTCGAGGCCGATGCACTTACCCATCCCTCGCTCCCTAGAAGGGCTCAACTCAAAAACACATTAGAGCAAGAGGACGAATAAGACAACTTATTAAATGGAGAAATACTTGAAGAGTTTTGAAGTTGAGCCCTTCTAGGGAGCGAGGGTAAGCGACGTCGTGCATCTTGAGGTGGTTTCGCTTATCTCGAGGGGGATGGGTGTACCCATCCCTCGCTCCCTAGAATTTTTGTTTGAAGTTCTATATGAATAAGCGCTTATAAAGGTTTTGAATAAGGCTCCTTCTTTTTTACACCACCATTTTTGCTAAAGCACGCCACTAATATAAATTTATCTCTCACTAGTATTCATCTTATTCTCCACTCTCTTTGTTCTCTCTTCTTTTAGAGCATCTCCAAGGACCCGGGGGGGGCTCCTGCGCACAAAGGGCAGGAGGAGCTCCTGCACACAAATGGCAGCCGTCGGATTCCAATGAACGGTCCAGATCTATAGACTTTAAACCTATTTTATTTCACAATTTTTTTATTGCTGGATTGTACTTTAAGCTTTTTTTTTTTTTTTTATTGAGCCCCCGGGTCCCACTTCTTCCTCTTCGTCTGCTCCAGCAAAAACCTCTCATTCTTCCTCCCCCAATCCTCCCATTCTTCCTCATTATTCTTCTTCATTTCTCCCTGCGATACAGAGGCGCAAACAGGGAGACGAGGGAGAGGGAGGGGCGGCTAATGATATGCTTTCATCAGAATCCATAACGAAGAGAAATCGAAGAAGAACCTGCTGAGGGATTTGGGTTTGGGGGAATTGAATAGCTTGTCCATTGTAGATTGAAATCGTTTCTCTGCATCTTCGCCTGCCATGCTTTCTTGCTGATTCGTTGGTGATGAAATAAGACCTTCCACTGTGTGTCTTCCTCCTTTAAAACCCTTGAGAGAACGCGACCGCCATTAAAAACCAGCTATATACACAGATTTCTTTTTTTCGCTTTCTCTCGAACCTCCTATGCTTATTGTTTTGTTGTTGGTCTGTGAAAATGCTCATGCTGCTTGGTGTTGGAGGGTAAGTATTTAGGGGCTTTTAACCAAATAAGTTTTTGACTGAGGAAGAACTGACCCACCAATGTGATGTGGTCAAGAGGGCAGCTAATGATATGCTTTCATCAGAATCCTGTCCTGGTTTGAATGATTCATGTCTTGGTTTGGATGGTTCCGGTGTTGTCTCGCTTGCCAATGATGGAGAGGAGAAATGGGTTGGTTCCAAAGAACCCACGTCTTTATTATTTTATAAGCCCACTGCATTTTCAGGGAAAAACAAGTCGAACAAGGATATTTCACAGGAAGATCCTATTTATGAAGATGAGAAGTTTGATACCTTCATTGCCAAAAGACGTGTGAAGCATCCTACTACCAATCCTCCAGAGGAAGCAATTGGTATAGAGATGTTTGATGATCTCTGCCCTATAAAGCTGAATTTTGATTTTTCTCCAATGAAATTCGACTCCAAGGACGAGGTGAAAGCGTACAAACTACTCCATAGATAATTCTCAAAATGGCAACAAGACTGTAAGCCATATCAAGATTCTGCCAACAATGTAGCAGGTAAAAGCTCTTATTATCAAAAACAATAACAACAAATCACTTTTCTTTGTGCTTTTTTTGCTGACGACCGCCCCTCCCTCTCCCTCGTCTCCCTGTCTGCGCCTCTGTATCGCAGGGAGAGATGAAGAAGAATAATGAGGAAGAATGGGAGGATTGGGGGAGGAAGAATGAGAGGTTTTTGCTGGAACAGACGAAGAGGAAGAAGTGGGACCCGGGGGCTCAATAAAAAAAAAAAAAAAAAAAAAAACTTAAAGTACAATCCAGCAATAAAAAAGTTGTAAAATAAAATAGGTTTAAAGTCTATAGATCTGGACCGTTCATTGGGATCCGACAGCTGCCATTTGTGTGCAGGAGCTCCTCCTGCCCTTTGTGCGCAGGAGCCCCCCGAGTCCCATCTCCAATGGTAAAAGTGAAAATGGAGGATAAACCATCCCCCATTTTAATCAAAAGCTAAATTTAGGGGTCCCCTATTTCTTCACTATTCCAACCACATTCCCTATTTTAACTTTTTCATCATTATTTTAATATATCTTCAACTTTTCTATATCAATTTAATTTTAATTATACTATCATTAATTTCAACTTAATATAATTATATTAATTAGTTTCAATTATATTATTATAATATTATTAAATATATTATTATTAATTTCAACTTAAATATATAATATTATTATTTTTAGTTTTACTATTATATAGATATTGTTTAATTATACTTTTATTAATTTAAACTTGACTAATTATAAAAAAATTGGGAGTTTAAAAAAAATATAGTATTAATAATTAATTTTGAATCATTATTTAAATATATCTTCCATTTTTTACATCATTATTTAGATAATTACTATTAATAATTTTATCATTATTTAAATTAGAATTAATAATTACTTTTGTTTAAATTAGTATTAATTTGATTTTAATTATACTATTAATAATTTTTAAAAATTATTTATTTATCATTATTTAAATTAGTATTAATAATTATTTTAATTATACTATTATTTAAATACTTTTTTTTATATTTTTGATTTATTTTTAATTTAGAAACTTAAATATTTGAATATTTTATTAATATTTGAGATATATGGATGGTTAACTTCCCCTTAAATTTAGAGGGAAGTTGAGGGAGAAGTTATAATGGGGGATGATTGAAGATGCTCTTACACCATCAAGACAACAGTCAATGGTGGGTGCATCACCCGCCAGCCACCACCGACCACACCACCTTGCCACCACATTTCCTTTCTTCCTCTTCTCCTTTTTTTTTTTTTTTTTTTTTTTCTTTTTATTTGTTCTTCTATTTTTTTTCTCTTCTATTCATCTTATTTTCTCTCTTCTTTTGTTATCTTCTTCTCCTCTGGTTTTTTTCTTCCCTCGAGCAGATTCCTACGAGTGGGGAAGGAACCTGCGGAGAGCAAAAAAATTCGGCCACCAGGCAGGCTCTTGCAAATTGGGAACCCCCACTCGTAGGAATCTACTCAAGAACATGAAAAATAAACCAGAGCAGGAGAAGAAGAAGAAAGGAACGGAGAAAACAGGAAGATATGAGAAGAAGCAGAGAAGAGGTGTGACCACCCGGCGTGCAAGTGGGGCGGGGTGAGGCGGTGCAATGCAGTGATGGTGTTGTTCCATGAGAGAGAAGATAGGTGGTGATGGGGTTTTTTTGTTTATATTGGTGATATCCTTCAGTAGATGGCTCCAAGGCTCTAACAAGTGGATGGCCAAACTGAAATCTGTGGATGTCAATAGCATCTCACTGGTAAGGTGTTAAAGATTGGATAATGGATCGCCAAACTATACACACCCGAGCTGCTGGCAACTAAGTGGAGAAGCAGAAAGAAGAAATACCTCGCCTTGAACAGGTACGATATTCACCACCTTCCATTTAATTTCCTCCCTCTATTTCTAATTTCGTTTTATTCAATCAATTCGAATTAGTAGAGTTTTACAACAATCATGTCTGTCTTTAAATTTACATATTTGGTCTTGAATCAAAATTTGATGTTTTGTTAATATATTTTTCTAGTTTCATTAGGTGGTTCTTTATCAGGCTGATAGAAATACTCTCTATCTGGTGTGGGAGAATTTGAACTATTGGCATCATGGGAAACAAGCCTGCGGTTGAACAGAGGGAAGAATATCTAGTCAGGGCTGCGCCGCCATTGGATAAGACATATGTCCGTTGGCTTACTAGAGATCTTGAGAGGATTCATGGCTATGAGCCAAAGAACATTCCTGCCATAAAGCCACCAGATCATTATATTGAATACATGCGATTCAACGGATGGTTGGATTTGGACTTGAATGATCCTGATCTTGCTCACTTGTTTAAGTAAGGTATTTCTGACTATCAGCAGTAGTGTGCTTTATAGAATATTTTGTATTGATTTTGAATATTTGGATTACTGTTCGAATGTCCTATTCAGTTTGAGTAGCTAGGAATCTTGCACACATATATAATGAATGGCCATTGAATGTGTGAACGGATGTCCTAATCATATTCTTCCGCGTCTTCTGTGCTGATGGAAAGCATTTCTGAAGTCCAGGTTATGTATCCCATCACATTTCTCCGGCATTATTTCACTAGGAATGTTATAGTCTGTTAACCGCCTTCTGCGTTCTGGGTTTTTGTGAATTCAGTTTGTTAGAGGAAATTTAGTTCCAAAAGATATTACCTTATGTAGGTGATTTGCTCTCAAGCTCTCAGCAATACTTTCAGTAAGTTTGCTGGAACTATCCACTAACTCTTAATGTATCCCTTTCCTTCTCGCGAGTTTTAGAAGCTTCACGTGATTGGGATTACTAGCACCATCTGCTTTGGAGCCGTCCATCCAAACGCCAACAAAATGTCCTTGATGCCATAGGTTGAAGAAGTATCAAATTACAAAACCACTTGTGAAAAGTTCTCCTGGTTTTGATGTTCATTCTTTCTATAGAACACCGATGACATAGTATCTGGAAAACCTTTTCTATGTTTCAGGTAGTTTTTTTCTTATGCTGGGTAATTCGAGCTTATTCTTTGTTACTAGAAACAAATCCAACCTCACTTGCACCTGGTTTGATATTTATTAAACTGTTCTTTTTCTTTGCCACTCTACCCCCTATGGCAATTCCTCTCCAACAGTAATTGTTCCTTCATTTCGATCTGATGACAATCTCTTTCTGTGTGTCTTCGTTGTTATATAAAGCTTACAGTGGGTGCTCCAAAAGACATGATATCCAATGTGATTATCTGGTTATGCTCGGACTCGCAGCATGGAGACTCCTTAGCATGAGACTAATCTCATGATCTCACAGGTTCATGGCCTCTTGAATCCTATTAAATTCTATTAATGAGTAAACACATACCCGGGCAATGTGAGGTTTTGGAAGAAGGCTGGCAGTAAGATGAGCAGACTGAGCGTTCTTTGCGATCACATGAGCAGCTATGCCTAGTCAAACAATGCAGTGTTGCATGTATGATCTTCGGACAAATAACCCATGCTTGTAAACCAGCAAAAAGATGAATCTTCTTTATAAAGAGTTGATTGCATAGTAGACATCCACACTACATTTACTAAGTTTGTTCAAAACCGTATTCAAATGTCTAAAGGGTAGAAGTAGATATGCAAATAGTAAGAGAGATTGCAAATGACAATCATCCACAATCCTATTGCCATCCCTATGGGAATCACATTCCTTGCTAGAATAAGCTCGAGATAACCAAGTATAAAATTCTTATATTTTCCCATAGATCAAGGTTCCTACAAGTTTTGAACTTGGGTGTTTTCCTTTACGGCATAGTTGTTAAAATGACAAATTAAGAAGTATAACCACACAATGAAACAAAAAAAAAATTCAATCATACCTAGGATGACCATACTAACACTACCTAACCAAAGACGCAAACAAAGGTCGTTCATGGTTTTAGAGAAGAAAAACAAAAATTGAGGTTAAGTAATCTTCACTCCCCTATTCTCTCAAAGTTTGCCACGAAGTTTTTCTCTTGACATGTTCCACACTTGCCAGCAATGACCAAGCACATGTCCAACTCTTCCTGCAGCTTTTTAGAGCAATGTCGTAAACAAGATACTGGTTACCATCACTGTTGGATTAACATGAATCTAATAGTACATTTCATGGAGTTCCTGCGTTAGCTGACTGACTCACATTGTGTTGAGCAAAACTCCAAAAATAACGACATTATCAATCAAAGCCTTAACCACTGTTCACCTACACAAAAGGAATTAATGCACCGTGCCTTTTCCATCATTTCCCTTTGATGTCTACACAATTTACTTAAAAAGTCATCAACATCGAAGACATGAAAACAAAGATACATGTGCAATTGACTAAACGATTAGGTAAGTCTAGTTTTATGATCTGTTCACCAAGACAAACAAATAATTTGATCAAAAAACGGAGAGACTGGACTTCTACTTATTCCCAGGACTGATTCAATCTCGAATAAGAAAAAATTTACCAACAACAGCGGCAGTAAACTCTAACAGCTCTCTAAATGACAATAGATATACACCACTCACAACATCTCTTATATTGCTGCAAAGTACTCTTTGCTGAGCTTTGGGTCTGGCTTCATTGACTTTTCACCAGGCTTCCAGCCAGCCGGGCAAACCTCATCTGGGTTGTCTTGGACATACTGCAAAGCCTGTGCAAGGAAACAATAAAGAATATTAATTAGTAAATTGAATCTATAAAATACAACCAAAAGATACCATGCAACAATGATACCACTCGAAAGACAGCTAAAAAGGAACAATCTGAAAAAACTTTTTTAACATCAGAATCACCTGCAGTGTTCTCATTGTCTCGTCAACACTTCGACCAATGGCAAGATTGTTAATGGTGGAGTGTTGAATAATTCCTTCTTTGTCAATGATGAAAAGACCTCTCAATGCAATCCCCTGTTCAATATAATAAACCACACAAAAAATTAGATAAGAAGTAAAACATCAGTTATGGATCAGCACAAGTCTCCAAATAGAACCAAGCATTAAAAAATTGACAAACTGACGTGGTGAAGCGGCAGTAGACTAAACACTAGGCATAAACCATACACCTTTTCCAGGTATAAATTACGAACAAGCATGGCAGTAGTAAACTGTGTAATAGGCAAATAAGCTATCCAATGGTAATAAGCGCTAAAAAAAGTTTAACAACTCATACAACCACACACGTCTACAAACACGCCATGCTAACAAGGGAACTAGTCATGCAGCAAAGCTAGGTGCCTGAACATCAACCCATCTATCAATGTGTTCAGAGCATCACTAAATGTTTTGTACATTGTTAAAATCATGGTGAGTGAAGTTGCACGGTTAATAAAGGTAAATTGTTGCAATGAAAATACATTCTTCCAGGATCAAAATGTGAAAAATACCGTACCTGATCAGGAATCAATACATCAAAAGCCTTCGAAATTGATTTTGTCACATCAGAAATCAGTGGATATTTCAGATCACCAAGACCTCCTGACTTTCTATCTGTTTGGACCCACGCAAGGTGCGAGAACTACATGACAACAAAATAAGACCATCTTGTTTAAGTCATTAAAATTCCAATAGAAGGATAACATGTTTCTTACATAAAATAAACTAAATGTAGCAAGCAAGGTTTCTTCCCATTGAAAAATTGAATGGCTAAGGTTGTGAAACTTGTCAAAACATGTATAAGGTGGTCAGCGTCATTTTAATAATATGTTGGGGAGTGTTACAAGTATGTATAAATAGAATGTTGAATGCATGTGGAGCGAAGTATTGCTCGTATATCGCATAGAACAAAGTATGTAACTTCAAGTATCAAGAGTAGATGGAATGACTAGGATAAATTAGTTTGATAGAAATTGTCGGTATGGTATGCATAATATATGACAACCTTTATGCAACATCTTGGACACCTTTCATCTAAATCCCACATAAACAAGGAATCAAGGGTTAAACTTTTTTCTCATGGTGGTTTCTTCCATGTTTAAGGCCCTCCTTGCAAATAAATCTTGAACCAATATGATACTTTCTAACCACATTAAAAAAAGTAATCAAGTTGAAACAACATCCCTATTTCATCCAAATTAGCACTAAATTTGATGTGGCTATAAACAATGGAACAAGATTATTTTGCATGGATAGACCCTTTGGGAATAGATCTTGCCCTCAGTGTCATACGAATTAAGTGTCACATAAAGGGTGTCACAATGCCTTGTAAATAAAAACATGTGCACAGAAACTTATGTACGTGCATACAGCACTAGCAAGCGAATTTCTACATCCTTTTCTAACTCCTATAACATCTTTATTAGTATGCCCATATATAGTTCCAACATTCCACTCCACATGCCTTCAACACTCTATTTGCCCATGCCTACAACACTCCTCAACAAACCATCACAATCACTTTGCGCACCTTAATCACTCTTGGACAAAGTTTTACAATCATATTTGAACAAATCTATAACAAATGTGTAACCTTTGTATGCTAAATTTGTTAATCCCCTCGACTCGTCAACATCAATAGTTCATGAAAATAAAAGATAATTAGAAATTGTGGTTAATCCGGAAATGATTGACCTACCAATTATAATTCAAAAATAATATAAACAAATAACTAATAAATATTGCACACTAACATGACAACTTCAGAACTTGAAAGGAAAAAAAAACACGTACCACACTATCAACAGAAATACCCAAAACTTCTGTGTTTAGCTTCTCAAAGTCGGCGTATCGGTCACTGAAAGCAGTGATCTCTAGAACAAGGAAAGGAGCAAGAGCAATGATGAATATTTCATAGTCATACAATAGAAAGCTACCCTTTAACTAAAATCTCATCTATTCTTCAACTCACCAGTTGGGCAAACAAATGTAAAATCGAGTGGATAGAAAAACAAGATTACATATTTCTTCCCAATATAATCAGATAGCTTGACCTGTAAACATCAAGAAAGAATCGTGTTCAGAAATTAATAGCTCATCCAGATGTTGAATCATAAAAGCTCTTCTGTTTATGATCAAGTTCATTGAGCTAGCATCAATAACAAATAAATAAATGGGCTCCCTATCTACAGATATTTCAGTAAACAAAATATCATGCATCTCAGTTTTGGGGGATAACTAAATGATTCAAATTAACTTAAGCTAGGTGACATACAAACTCAAGAACCTATGATTTGTCTTGTTCAATTTGCATCCTCAATTTTCATACTTCCAAAAGAGATGCCACAAAATAAATGAGACGTCCTTCATCATAAAATCCACATTCATTAAAGCTGAGATAACCAACTATCTAACTTTTTAAGGTTCTAGACATTGGACATTCAATTATCAAGCTCGCAACTCTGAAACCAAAGAAAGTTCATTTTTATGAGGTACCCTTATTCATCTAGACGTTCAACAAACATAACACGATTAAGTGACCATTTGAGAGACGAGCTTTTACAATATGCACATGAATAGATACTCTTATTGTATCAACAAAAACTCCCATCCTACATAGCCAAGCATTGTAGACATCTTCATATATACCAGTGACAATAGCTTTCTAGTTGCGATCACACTATCACAGTAAAGAAAACATCTCAGGGTTCGAATAAATAGAACTTAAAATTAATACTTCAACCGTATAAAGTAAGTATTTCACCCATTTAGAATATGCATTATAAACAACAAAGATCACCAGGCAGGACCAGTCAAAGGGCAGGAGCAGTCACAAGGTTGAGTAGCACTGATATGCTAACTCCGCTAGGCAGCCTCAGGGATTGGGTCCTTCCTCTCCCATATGTTAAGAAGTACCACTAGTTAGGCACAAATGACTATGGAAAACAAACGGAGGGAAAAAATGTATTCAAACACTTGTGCACAACACAAAATCAATTGACAGAATTTAGTGAGCAGTAAAGTAATGCAATGTCGTGCAGAAATTGCTAGAGTATGATATACAAAATTTTAAGTTCAATAGACGAAAGGCATATAAATTGGGTTTTAGGTTGGCTTTTCCATGTCAAATCAGAAAAGCTATAATGTGGAATACATTGATAAACTCCTGATCAAAAACTGCTTCAGCTTCAAAGTCTGGTGCCTTGTTTCCAACCAATGGAACATCAGCACTCTGTAAAAAAAAAATACACAATATAGATCAGCCACTGGAATGAAACACTACAACACGTGATTCATATACTGAATAGCATACTGTAAACAGGTCAATTAATTTCTATGGTAAAACCTGACCAGACACTTAAATAACAGAACATTTCTCTACAAAGGATTCGCTGCAACAAGAAGTAGAAGACTAGATGCTATTCAATAAATATATAAATAACGTTCTCCGAAGAAATTTCATGAACGCATATTAAAATCAAGATCAGAAAATACTAAACATTATCGACATTATTACTTTCTTACAATTCAAATAACCAATAAAACCTAAAATTACAAGCACATTCGCCACTACAAGATCTTGTAAATCACGATCAAGCTACAAGTAAGAAAACAGTTCGATAGTTTACGCATATAAAGATTTAGATGAAGACTAGAGTTCACTTACAGCGTTGCAGATGAAGCTTCTTCGAGAAGAAGGTGAGCGAGCGGAAACGGGGCGAGATGGGTGAGACTGGAGGGATTTCCTTAAACTAGTGAAGGTTTTAGGGATTGAAAAGGTCTGAAATGGCTTTGAAGGTGCCAAAGAGGCGATTGGTGCGGCAGATTTGCAAGTTATGGCGGTAGGGTTTGAGTGGAGAACAGCGGAAGCCATTTGCGAGAAAACGAAGTTATTTCTCTCTCAACAATTACTCTGCTACTGCTCTCTCGAGAGTGATGGCTGAGGCGGAGAAATAGAGAGACGGGTGGATAAATGATGGGTAGATGAGCAGTGATGGTTGGTGGTGCCCTTCTTATCGCTACGTATAACAATCCTAATTCTACGGTGCCTGGTGGTATCATCTCCATGTACATCTACGGTGTCTGATATCTACCATCAATCATCATAGAGGTTCTCGTATAACAAATATATACGTCAATCCACTAGCTTTGCGGGTATTTTTGTCAGGTATTTATTTTTATTGATATTTTGCCCAATAACTCACGTTTCGATCTCAAATGCAATGATGTGTTAATATATTAAATTCAATATCATTTTTTGTGATTACTCAGATTGGTGTGTGCCAAAAATTCTTAAATAATACATAAAGTTTATGGTATGTTCTTTTTTATTATGAGGTGAACTTATGCATCATTAAAAATTGTAATTTAGGTGTGTTAGATTCGGACATGTTTGATCGTGACATGCTAATTGAAAATTTAATTATAAAGCTTCAAACAAATAGCTAAGCATGAATATCTCCAATTGCGTGCGCAATTAAAATACTTGAGTTTCATTCGACTACTTTGATTGATGTTATTTAATCATCGATGATATTTAGTTTTTTTTATATTTTATTTATTAAGTTACTTACAAAATGCAATTAAGGTTTAATACAAATGCATAACTATTAGCAAAAAGACATATAGTAATCAGTTGTTATTTATTTTTCATCACAATTATTGTGGACCGATTTTTCATCAAGGCAAGAATAAAAGGTGATTCGTCCAAAATCCATTCTCTAGTAAATATGACCTGCAAAACAAATGTTAAACACTAAAATACCACTTGTTTGGAAGCCAAATGCACTCTAATGTTTAAATCAGTAAAGATAGAGATAAATCTGGACATAACTCAATTAAAGTTGCATACATTTGTCGAATGTTCATTTACCTTATATAATGGTCGTTGTTAATTCTCTGTGTGACTTAAGCCTGTTAGGCACTTATTCGTAACGACCTCCTTCTTTATGAAGATACGTCATCGGAGGCGTAACTCCCTCCACGACTATTTTTCTCTGTAATGTTCCTCCTTTTTTAGGGAGTTCTTTATTGGACCTGAATTTGGGCCTTTAACTAATGTTTATTCTGACGGCCCATGTTTGGGCTTTCATGACTATATTTGTCATTTTTGGGGTTTATGAATTTGTCTGATTTCGAGATATTTGATCCTCGTGATGGATGATTCCTGCTACGTGTATGGCTGCAATATCAGTCTTATTTGATGTATCATTAAAAGGTTACGAATCATTCTTACTAACTTAGAAGGTGCCAAATAGGCAATTGGTGCGGCAGATTTGCAGGTTATGGCGCTATGGTTTGAGTGGAGAACAGTGGAAGTCATTGAAAGAAAACGAAGCTCTCTCTCTCTCTCTTGCCTACTACTCTGCTACTACTACTATTCCGAGTGTGGTCGTTGAGGCGGAGATAGAGAGACGAGTGGATAAGTTTAGGTAGACGAGCAGCAATGGTTGGCGGTGCCCTTCTTATCGTTATGTCCAATGGATATATAGGTCAATCCGCTGGCACTGCGATGTATTCTCGTGGATAATTTTTTTTCGTTTAGATTTTGCCAAGTGATTGACATTTTGATCTCAAATGCAATGATGCAGCAATATGTGTAGGCATGTATTCAAGAAGTAAACTACATTAAGTGTCCTTTTTTTTTTCAACCTGGCAACGAAGCACTTAGAATGTGCTATGTCAATTCAAGTGGTGTGCACTATACTGTGAAATGCATGGAAAATGATAACGAGTGTTATTAAAATTAATATAATTTTTGTATTTACTCATATTAATTGTTGTGTGCTAAAAGTTGTTAAACAATACAAAGAGTTTTTGGTATATATATTTTGAGTGAGGCTAGAGAGCGAGGAAACGGGCGAGGAAACGAGCGAGGAGAGGGACGTGGCGGGGTGGGAGCCGTCCACCCCGCTCGGGATGCGTGCCGCAATTTTTTGTGCGCGCATCCCGAGCGGGGTGGACGGCTCCCACCCCGCCACGTCCCCCTCCTCGCTGGTTTCCTCGACATTTAGAATTCCCAATATATTTTTAATGAAGTGAGTTTATGCACCATTAAAAGTTGTAATTTAGGTGTGCTATATCGGACATGTTTGATCGTGGCAGACTAATTTTAAATTTAATTATAAAGCTCCAAGCAAATAGCTAAGCACGAATATCTCCAATTGTGTGCGCCGATTAAAATACTTGAGTTTCATTTTAACACTATGAATAATGTTTATTTAATCATTGATGATATTTAGCTTCTTATCAGTATATTTTATATATTAAGTTACTTATAAAATACAATTATGGTTTAATACAAATGCATAACTATTCGTAAGAAGACATATAGTCATCCATTGTTATTTTCTATTTCATCACAATTATTAGTAGACCGATTTCCCATCAAGGCGAGAATAAAAGGTTACAAGTCATTCTTATTAACATTAGAAAATAGGTGATTGGTACGACAAATTTGCAAGTTATGGCACTAGGGTTTGAGTAGAAAACAGTGGAAGCCATTGAAAGAAAATGTAGTTTTATTTATTTCGCCTACTACTTTGCTACTACTGCTCTCTCTCGAGTGTGGTCGATCAGACGGAGATAGACGGATGAATGAGTGATAGGTAGATGAGCAGCGATGGTTGGTGGTGTCTTTCTTGTCGCTATGTCCAATGGATATATAGGTCAATCCGCTGGCATTGCGGGGTATTCTCGTCAAATAATTTGTCTTCGTTGGTGACTCACATTTTGATCTCAAATGCAATGATGCATCAATATATGTGTAGGCATGTACTCGAGAAGTAAACTACATTGTAGGATACTAGGAATGGGACAAGTGTTTTTTTTTTCAACTTGGTAACGAAGCACTTAGAATGTGCTATGTCATTCAACTGGTGTGCACCATACTGTGAAATGCGTAGAAAATGGTAATAAATTTAAATTTAATATTATTTTTGTGTTTACTCGAATTGGTGTTTGCTAAAAGTTTTTTTTTAAATGTAAGCGTGCCGCCGGTGGGTATAGAACCCAAGACACGGGGGTTAAACCACCACAGCCTTAATCATCAAACTAGGCTACCATTGACTTGATAAAAGTTGCTAGACAAGACATAAAGCTTTTGGTATGTTGTTTCTGTTATGAAATGAGCATATGCACCATTTAAAGTTGTACTTTGTGTGCTAGATGGCATGTTTGATCATGGTACACTAATTTTAAATTTAATTATAAAGCTCCAAGCAAATAGCTAAGCACGAATATCTCCAATTGGGTGCGCCGAATAAAATACTTGAGTTTCATTCTAACTCTCAAAGTGATGTTATTTAATCATCGATGATATTTAGTTTCTTGTTATTATATTTTATTTATTAAGTTATTTACAAAATTCAGTTAAGGATAAATACAAATGCATAACCATTTGTAAAAGGACATATAGTCATCCGTTGTTATTTTCTTTTTCGTCACAAATATTAATAGATCGGATTTCCCATCAAAACGATAATAGAAATTTATGAGTCTTTTTTTTTTTTGTTTGGAAATCGAGCTAGGTTTTAAGGACCCCAAAACTTTTATACAAATGAAACAAAAGTAAAAGCAAGTACTGAAACAAACTCTCACAAGAGAGGATTCACCAAAACAAACCTAGACTATAAACCAACTCAGCCTTTGTACATTTTGTTTGCTTTCTTAGTTCGATTGGATCTTCGGGGACAGAGTTGAAAATCTTTGGTGTGGGTTTTAGAGAACGTCTTTGCAGCCGGTTCTGTAAATACATCATCATCACTGGAGGGGTCTGGCTCATGCTCTTCTTCAGGAACCTGACAAATTTCATGTCTCAGTCTATTGCATGTGCGGTTCTTATCCTTTTCCCATTGATCTTTTAACCAAATGTAGTTTGCCTTCAATGCATATTTGCCATGACTTGCAATAGCTTCTCGCAATGTAGAAGGAACTACATTCCCCTTTTCGTATTCATTTATCATCGTTAACGCATATTCAATCTCAGAAAGATGAAGAAAATCTTTTGCTTTATTCAGTTATTCTTCGGTGAGTTGTATCACACTGCGGTGCCCAATTTGCACACCATCATCCTGAGAGCTGTTGTCTTTCTTTGCACCTGAACTATAGGCTGTCGGCATGTTGTTGACTTCTCCTACTTTATCATCCTCGATTGAGTTGGGCACAATTTCATTTGGGTACTTACTTCCATGTTCTGCCACCAATTCGGTGTCATTCTTGTCTATTGCCAGGTCTTCTACAACTGCTGCCTGATTTTCTTCTGTCACTGCAACATTGATGTCACTCACATTATGGGCACAGTTGTTGAGCATAGTTGTGTCATATTTAGTTGTTTCTCATTGCTTCCCAATCGCTTTTTCAATCTCACTAGCTGTATACCCCGCCTCGAGAAAGCCTTCAGCCGTTGTTTTTTGAGAGGTCGTGTCACTGGCAGAAAACTTATCCTTACTAACCAATTGATTATCTATTTGGTTATTCTCATATTCGACAATGTTCTCCATAAGTGACTTGAATTTGTTTGACAAACTTACTTTCACCGGATCGTTGGTCACTGACTGCTCCACCCCAACTCCCTCCTTGATTTCCTCACCTTGACTATTCTTTGCGCCACTCGTGCCAACTTCTGGTTTTGTCGCTTTATTTCTGTTGGCCACTAGAACATATTGTTGCTTGATAATTTTGGCTTCCACCTTTTGTTTCTCAGTCTTCTATTCTGTCACTAAGTTAAAGGTTGTCACATTGCCCTTATGACCTAACTTTTTTTTTGCAATTTTCCTCCTGATGCCCTAGCAATGAACAATAATCACAATATTTGAACCCTGAGTATTCAATTTTCTGCCAAAAGCCCCTATTGTTAGTCATGTCTATCCAAATTCTATTAGGTAGCTTATCCGCCAAAGACATCTCCACGCAAACACGAGTAGAACCCGGGCGAGATAAACATCGAGTATGATCATCCATGCGCAAAAAACCACCAAAAGAGTTCACAATTGCTTTCAAAAGAGGAGGATGAAATAAATGCAAAGGCAAGTTAGACAACTCTACCCATAAAGGAACTGAGATCGGATCCGCTCTCAGACTGAAACCATATGAGTCATTCTTACTAACATTAGAAGGCACCGAATAGGAGATTGTGCGACAGATTTGCAGGTTGTGGCTAGGGTTTGAGTGGATAACATAACAGTGGAAGCCATTGAAAGAAAATAAAGCTTTTTTTAATCTCGAATACTACTACTCTCTCTCTCTCTCTCTCTCGAGTGTGGTCGCTGAGGCGGAGTTAGAGAGACAGTTGGATAAATGATAGGTAGATGAGCAGCGATAGTTGGTGGTGCCCTTTTAATCGCTATGTCCAACGGATATATAGGTCAATCCGCTGGCATTGCGTTGTATTCTAGTCAGATAATTTGTTTTCATTAAGATTTTGCCAAGTGACTGACATTTCGATCTCAAATGCAATGATGTGTTTATATATGTGTAGGCATGTATTCGAGAAGTGAACTACATTGTGGGATACTAGGAACGAAATATAAAAAAATTTCAACTTGGTAACGAAGCACTTAGAATGTGCTATTTCAATTCAAGTGTTGTGCACTATACTATGAAATGCGTGGAAATTGGCAACGAATGTTAGTAAATTTAATATCATTTTTGTATTCATTCGGATTTGCGTGTGCTAAAAGTTGTTAAATTATACATAAAGCTTTTGGTATGTTGTTTTTATTATAAAGTGAGCTTATGTGCTATTAAAAGTTGTAATTTATGTGTGCTAGATCAGACACGTTTGATCATGGCACACTATTCTAAATTTATTTATAAAGCTCCAAACAAATAGTTAAACACTGATATATCCAATTGTGTGTGCCGATAAAATATTTGAGTTTCATTCTAACACTTTGAGTGATGTTATTTAATCATCGATGATATTTAGTTTCTTATCATTATATTTATTTATTAAGTTACTTACAAAATACAATTAAGGACTAATACAAATGCATAACCATTCGTAAAAAAGACATATAGTCATCCGTCGTTATTATCTTTTTCATCACAATTATTAGTAGACCTATTTCCCCGTCAAGGCGAAAATAAAAGGTTACGAGTCATTCTTACTGATATTAGAAGGTGCCAAAGAGGTGATTGGTGCGACAGATTTGCAGGTTATAGCGCTAGGGTTTGAGTAGAGAATAGTGGAAGTCATTGAAAGAAAACAAAACTCTCCCTCTCTCGCCTACTACTTTGCTACTATTACTTTCTCGAGTGTGGTCGCTGAGGTGGATAAGAGATATGGGTGGATAAATGATAGGTAGATGAGCAACGATGGTTGGTGGTGCCCTTCTAATCGCTGTGTCCAACGGATATATAGGTCAATCCGCTGGCATTGCAAGGTATTCTTGTTAGATAATTTGTTTTCGTTGATATTTTGCCAAATGACTGACATTTCGATTTCAAATGCAATGATGCGTCAATATATGTGTATGCATGTATTCAATAAGTGAACTACATTGTAGGAGACTAAGAATGGGACAAATGTTTATTTTGTTCTTTCAACTTGGTGACAAAACACTTACAACGTGCTATGTCAATTCAAGTGGTGTGGACTATACTGTGAAATGGATGCAAAATGGTAATGAATGTCATTAAATTTAATATCATTTTTGTGTTTATTCGGATTGGTGTATGTTAAAAGTTGTTAAACAAGATATAAAGTTTTTGATATATTGTTTTTATTATGAAGTGAGGTTATGCACCATTAAAAGTTGTAATTTATGTGTACTAGATCGGGCATGTTTGATCGTGGCACACTAATTTAAATTTAATTATAAAGCTCCAAGCAAATAGCTAAGCACGAATATCTACAATTGTGTGCACTGATTAACATACTTGAGTTTCATTCTAACGTTCTGATTGATGTTATTTATTCATCGATGATATTTAGTTTCTTATCATTATATTTTATTTATTAAGTTACAAAATAGAATTAAGGTTTAATACAAATGCATAACCATTCGTAAAAAGACATATAGTCATCCGACGTTATTATTTTTTTCTTCACAATTATTAGTAAACCGATTTCCCATCGAGGCAAGAATAAAAGGTTATGAGTCATTCTTACTAATATTAGAAGGTATCAAATAGGCGATTGGTGCGGCATATTTGTAGGTTGTGGCGTTAGGGTTTGAGTGGAGAACACTGGAAGTCATTAAAAGAAAACAAAGCTTTCTCTCTCTTTCTCGTCTACTACTCTGTTACTACTACTCTCCTGAGTGTGGTTGGTAAGGTAGATATAGAGAAACGGGTGGATAAGTGACAAGTAGATGAGCATAGATGATTGGTGGTGCCTTTCTTAACGCTATGTCCAACAAATATATAGGTCAATCTGCTGGCATTGTGGTGTATTCTCTAGTCAGATAATTTGTTTGCGTTGAGATTTTGACAAGTGACTGACATTTCGATATCAAATGCTATGATGTGTCAATATATGTGTAGGCAAGTATTCGAGAAGTGAACAACATTGTATGAGACTAGGAATGGGATAAGTGTTTTTTTTTTGTTCAACTTGGTAACGAAACACTTAGAATGTGCGATGTCAATTCAAGTGGTGTGCACTATACAATGAAATGTGTGAAAAATGGTAACGGCTGTTATGAAATTTAATATCATTTTTGTATTTACTTGGATTGGTGTGTACTAAAAGTTGTTAAACAAAACACAAAGCTTTTGGTATGTTGTTTTTATTATGAATCGAGCTTATGCACCATTAAAGTTGTAATTTAGGTGTGTTGGATCGGGCATATTTTATTGTGACACACTAATTCTAAATTTTATTATAAAGCTCCAAGCAAACAATCAAGCACAAATATCTCCAATTGTGTGTGCCGATTAAAATAATCGAGTTTCATTCTAAAACTCCGAGTGATATTATTTAATCATCGATGATATTTAGTTTCTTATCAATATATTTTATTTATCAAGTTACTTACAAAATACAATTAATGTTTAATACAAATGCATTACCATTCATAAAAAGACATATAGTCATCCGTCGTTATTATCTTCTTCATCACAATTACTAATAGACCAATTTCCCATCAAGGCGATAATAAAAAGGTTATGAGTCATTTTTACTAATATTAGAAGGTGCCAAAGAGACGATTAGTGCTACATATTTACAGGTTATGGTGCTAGGGTTTGAGTGGAGAACAATGGAAGCCATTGTAAGAAAACAAAGCTATCTCTCTCTCTCTCGCCTACTACTCTGCTACTACTACTCTCTCGAGTGTGGTCGTTGAGGTGGAGATAGAGATACGGGTGGATAGGTGATCGGTAGATGAGCGGCGATGGTTGGTGGTGCCCTTCTTATCGCTATGTTCAACGGATATATAGGTCAATCCGCTGACATTGCGTGGTGTTCTTGACAAAAATTTGTTTTCTTGAGATTTTGCCAAGTGACTGACATTTCGATCTCAAATGCAATGATGCGTCAGTATATGTGTAGGCATGAATTCGAGAAGTGAACTTCATTGTGGGAGACTAGGATTAGGATGAGTGTTTATTTTATTTTATTTTTCAATTTGGCAATGAAGCACCTAGAATGTGCGATGTCAATTCAAGTGGTGTACACTATATTGTAAAATGTGTGGAAAATGGTAATGAATGTTATTAAATTTAATATCATTTTTGTGTTTACTCGGATTGGTGTGTGCTAAAAATTGTTAATGACACAAAGCTTTTTGCATGTTGTTTCTATTATGAGGTGAGCTTATGCACCATTAAAAGTTGCAATTTAGGGGGTGCTAGATCCGGACATGTTTGATCGTGACACACTAATTTTAAATTTGATTATAAAACTCCGAGCAAATAGCTAAGCACGAACATCTCCAATCGGGGGCATCGATTAAAATACTTGAGTTTCATTCTAACACCCTGAGTTATGTTATTTAATCATCGATGGTATTTACTATTTAGTTTCTTATCATTTAATTTAATTTATTAAGTTACTTACAAAATACAATTAAGATTTATTACAAATGCATAACCATTCATAAAAATAAAAAAATATAGTCATCCGTTGTTATTTTATTTTTGGGTTTTTTTGAGTTTGACACTCGTTAGCTTATACCTATTTGAGTTTGGCTATCGTTTTGAAAACTAATTGAGTCTAACACTAGGTTTTTGACAGAATCATTAAGTCCATGCCATTGATTGGTCAATACCAATTTTTTTACTATTTTACCCTTACATTGGGTTAATTGAGTCTAATTTTTGGATAATTGACTCTAATTGTTTCAGCCCTAAACCCAAAATTGGCTCCACCCCATCCTTATTTATTTTTTCTCCCACCCCCAAATCTCAACCCTCATTGCCGCCACCAGCTAATAGAGTCATAATCTTGGGATAATAGCACATTTTTTAGAAATTCATGTTTTTTTTAATAAGAGGTGAAACATTAAAAGTTATAGACGCAACACACACATTTGGATGTAATGGGAATACCAAGTCTTCGGATTATCGTATCAGCTGGAATGATTTCATGGAGCAATCACCAGATGAAAATGGACACTTTGGTAGGAATGAAGTTGCTCCATACACAGTGCAATATAGCAAAAACTTGACATTTGGGCATGGGAAACTCATATGTTGATGCCACTATGAAATCTCCGTCAACTGTGTAAAGGCTAATTCACCAAACAATGCACCATTAGCAACCCCAATCATCATTATCAGGATTCAGGCCACAGTTTTGTGTGTCTGACCCGGTTGATATTGCACTCAAGGAAAATACTTTTGAGGTTAACGGATGGTAACTTTGTTATTGATGTCGATGAAAACACCTTGTTCCAAGTAAAAGGCACCCTCCTCAGCCTCCATGATCGTTGTGTCCTCTGTGACTCTACTGGGAACCACCCTTTCATCACCTTTGCAAAAACATGTTGAAGAACAAAACCCCCTTTTCAATCTTGCGATGGACGAGATACCTGTACCGCTTCCCATCCATTGCAATTCTAATGACCTTTAAATAAGTTTGATGGGTGTGTTTGTACCCACGAGTCTGGGCAGTCCATCGAAAGATGTCAAGAACAAGGTCTGGGTCTGATTGGGATCTAAGGGCGTTGATTACATTTGTCTAGGGTGAAGCTCGGTTTGAGCTTATCTATCCAGGTTTCAAATTGCTTTTGTAAAGGTGTTCGAGTTGTTGGATTTGGGTTCAATATTTGAGAGATTGGGGTGATGGGGTTGTTGGAGTTGCAGAGATGAGTGAAAGAATATGAGATGAAGCGGTGAATGAGGTGTTGAAATAGAGGGTTTAAGACAAAATGGGGGGTTTGTGGTTTGAGCTAAGAGAGTGAGAAGTGAAAGGTTTTCGTGAGGAGGTGATAAGAGGTTTGAATCATTGTTAGCCAGGGAAGGAAGGTTGGGTGCGTCACAAAGGTTTATAGCTTGGGTAGTAGGCGGTTAACCGAATGTAAGGGTAACATAGTAAAAACTTAGTCTGAATCAATCAATAACGCGGACTCAACATTTGAAAACGAGTGTTAGACTCAATTAGTGTTCAAAACGATGGCCAAAACTCTAATAGGTGTAAACTAATGAGTGCAAAATAAAAATATTTTTTTTTCATCACAATTATTATTAAACCGATTTCCCATCGAGGCGAGAATAAAAGGTTTCGAGTCATTCTTACTAACATTAATGATATGCATATAACATGTGAGCAATCAAGTGAGCATTTACACATATTTGACATAATTGTTTCCCTAATTTCAACCAAACGTAAGTATAATTAGCCTTTTTTTTTTGTATGTTTTTAACATACTAAAAGTGACTTGCCATGGAATGCAACACAACACAACACTTAATTAATTTGTTTGGTTGTAAGAAATTTCCTTTAATAACCTATTTCATGCTTTAAGTGTTCACTTGGAAGAAAACAAATAAATTTTTTTTGTAATAAATGTCTTTCCCCATCATATTATGAGAAGACGTAGAAAAACATTTAGTAAAAGAATGCCTATACTATAAGTCATCCGTTGAAAGATTTACAAAAAAAAAACTTATATATATTTTAGAGGTTGAATACTTGCACATTTAGATGCAATAATCCCAAAAAAAAAAAAAAAAAAAAAAACCCTTACGTGTTGAAACAAGTGGATGATCTCAACGTTTTCGGTTCCAACAAAAGGCTCATTGAGTTCTTGTTGGATCGAAGTTGTGGTTTTGTTAATTCTTTTATTTCCTTCGATAAATTATTTCTTGTTTCCAGTGTACCACATTTTCTAACTAGGGTTATACACTTATACTACTCCGATAAACCTCACACATTTTTTTTCATATGAAAACCCATATTTTTTCATCTCTAATGTACAATGGCAGTGACTTTTTGACACCACCGTCTTTATGTATAATACCATGACTTGTTTAGTGACACCACCATTTATCTATTCCCCCCCTACAATTTCTTATTATTCAAACAACAAAATACAACATTAGCCAGCGTAGTCGTCTCGCCATCATCACCTCACCAACCTCGTTGCACTAGAAGGCACTTCTACGCAAGTTGTTGTTGTTGTTGTTTGAGAAGAAAGCAAAGAGTACATGAAGAGAGGAGAGGAGAGGAGAGAAATAGACGGGCAGTGAGGGTAGTGGCGAGGCAAGGTGGGTGAGGCAGTGATGCTGTTTTTTTGGAGAGAAAAAACACAGAGGGAAAGAGAGAAGAAAGGATTTTGTTGCGAGTGACAATGTCAAGAAGTGGTGGTGTCAAAAAAATCAGTGAGATTTCCAATTTATGAAAAAACAGGTGAATCTGTATGACTGCCCTCGTAAAACATTTGGTTGCTGATAACATTTACACAGACCTCGAACAGTCCCATTGATTCACTACCTCACCACGTGTCATCCTTCCAGACCCCTGCATCAGACCTATCCAATCTCCACGTCCGTACAGTTTCCCCTCTCCTCTCCCATAGTGGAGTTTGGTTAGGGTTTGGTACGCGACAGAGGGCAAAACTGGAAAAACAAGCGCGAAAATAATCGCGATAATAAAAGGCGCGTATCGCCGATTCGAACTTCATTTTTTCTTTTTCAATAAATAATCTAAAAATCACTCCCACCGTTCGATCTACCTCCCCACGTGCGAAAAAAAAGAGAGTCTAATTTTGCTTCCCATTTTTCGTCTCTGGTTCCCTCCATATCTATCCGAACTAAATTCCCTCCTTCCCTCGTTTTCTGCTTTTTTAACCTCTCCCAAAAAAACCACACACATAACACAAGAGATCAAAAAAATTTGACCTAATTTCGAACCGATCTACGTTTCGCACTTCTCGATCTCGATCAGATCGCCTCGAGAGGTGAGACGGGGGTGAAGAGGAGGGTTTGATTGGTTGAATTCGTTGAACGGGAAGGGTTTTTGATGTCTGGAAGCCGAGCTGCTGCTTCGAGTCGCTCGGCACAGCCGATGACTGGGAAGATCCTTCAGCAGCAGCAGCAGCAGCAGCAGCAGATGAATCGCACTCTTCCGTTCTCCTCGACTAAGCCGCCATTTGTGCCGGATGATTACCATCGGTTCGGTGGTGGTGGTGCTGGAGGAGGAGGGGTTCGTAGGGTTCGGGAGGATGAGGCTGAGGCTGAGGCGATCGTTGTTAAATCTCCTCCTCCTCCTGTGAGTTTCTCTTAGATTGATTTCTTGGTTTATGCACTTTTTGGTGTTTAGGTTTTGTTGCTTTGATGAGAATTTTGGTAAGATCTGATGGGTTTGACGAATGTTTGGGGTTTTGTTATAGTGTTTTGGTCTAGACTGAAATTTTCAGAGGTGAAGTCTTTGTTTTTGGTTCACTTAGACTGTGGTGACTATTCTGATTTAGTAATTTTGCTTCCTTAGTTTTGGTGGAGGAAATGTAAGTCTTGTGATCGGATTAGATAGATTCATTGTGTTTGCTGACTTAATTTCATGGTTAAGTAGTGATCTTTTGTTGATTTGGGTGGTAATTTTGTTCTGCCAACCTTTAGGGTTTCACAACACCCCCAAGCAAAATCGTGTTATTCCCAATTGATGAAGGCATCACACTTGTACTTGGATAGGGTGAATTAACTCATCTTGTTTTTGAGTGAGAGAGTGTGAGAGAATCGTAAATTGGGTTTGTTGCTGTTTATGTAAGGGGAGATTTTGTGTAAACTAGCTTGGTCAACTTTATAGCTTGAATGAGTGGTCACTGGTCAGTCGAGATAAAAGAGTTCCAGCCTTGGAGGACATATACCTGCTCAAGCAACCCAACCAGTGGTCAATGTGAGGATTGACGGGGTTTCTTAACGTTATTTGGGGATGGGCTGTAAATGAAATTATATGAGTTACTGAAGTACCCAATGAATACTTGAATGTGAAACTTGAAGTACCGAGAAGGTTGCTTGTTATCTAATTTCAAGATCGATACCAGAGGATGTTGGGTAGTAACTAATGTTATTGAGGACATATGAATGAGTAATATTTAATTTCTAACGGGAAATTTTGTGTAAACTAGCTTCGTTAGTTGTAGTTTGAATGAGTGTCCAGTTGGGATAAAAAAGTTTCCACCTTGGAGGATTTATGGAACTACATACTTGAGCAACCCAATGAGTGGTCACTTGTTTACCTCAAATATAGGACTCAAACAATCCGTTGATGGGGCTTCTGAATCCTTGTTTCAGGATGGTCTGTAAATGAAACTGTATGGTACTAAGCTACCCAAACAATATGGAATTATAAAACTTGGGGTGCCAAGAAGGTGGCCTGTTATATTCAAGAGATGCCATCTTATTTCTAGATGGACATTGCAGGATGTTGGGTATTAATGAATATTGAGGAGACAAGAAATACGGTGTTTGAACTATGAACTTCTTGGATGGCATCAGCATTCATGGACGTTAAAGCCCCGTGTTCACTTACTGAACACAGGAAAGAGAAGAAAATGAATATATGTGGTTAATCAGTTGTAGCGAAGAAAATTTAAGGAATTGACATCAAAATTACTGATCTTGCTGCCAACTTACCAAAATGGACAGTAAAAGAGTCGAGCCGCAAGACCTCAACGACAAGTGATGAAAGACGTGAGACTGGCAGAAGAGGAGGGTTTGATTGGTTGAATTCGAACAGGAAGGGTTTTTGATGTCTGGAAGCTGAGCTGCTGCTTTGAGTTGCTCGGTACAGCCGATGACGGGGAAGATCCTTCAGCAGCAGCAGATGAATTGCACTCTCTCGTTCTCTTCGACTAAGCCACCATTTGTGCCGGATGATTATCATCGGTCCGGTGTTGGTGGTGGTGGTGGCGGGGTTCGTAGGGTTTGGGAGGATGAGGCAGTGGCGATTGTTGTTAAATCTCTTCCTGTGAGTTTCTTTAGATTGATTTCTTGTCTTGGTTTATGCAGTTGTTGTTGTTTGGTTCTTGGTGGTTAGGTATTGTTTTGAAGAGAATTTTGGTAAGATCTGATGGGTTTGACGAAGGTTTGGGGGTTTTGTAATGGTGTTTTGGACCAGACTGAAATTTCAGAGGTGAAGTCTTGGTTTTTGGTTCACTTAGACTCTGGTGACTCTTCTGATTTAGTAATTTTGCTTTATAAATGAGTTTTGGTGGAGGGAATGTAAGTCTTGTGATCAGATTGGAGAGATTCCTTGTGTTTGTTGACTTAATTTCATGCTGTAAGTAGTGATCTTTTGTTGATTTGGGTGGTAATTTTCTTCTGCCAACCTTTAGGGTTTCACACCACCCCCCAAGCAAAATCCTGTTTGTTAGTGTTATTCCCAATTGATGAAGGCATCACACTTTTACTTGGATGGGGTGGATTATCTCAGCTTGTTTTTTAGTGAGAGGGTGAGAGAATCACAAATTGGGGTTGTTGCTGTTTATGTAAGGGGAGATTTCGTGTAAACTAGCTTAGCCAACTTTCTAGCCAGAATGAGTGGTCAGTCGAGATAAAAGCGTTCCAGCCTTGGAGGACATATAAGCTACCTGCTTAAGCAACTCAACCAGTGGCCAATGTGAGCTTAAATATAGGATTTGATGAGGTTTCTTAACCTTGTTTCGGGATGGGCTGTAAATGAAATTATACAAGTTACTGAAGTACCCAAAACTTGAGGTACCGAGAAGGTTGATTGTTATCTAATTTGAAGATGGATACTGGAGGATGTTGGGTAGTAACTAATGACATTGAGACATGTGAATGAGTGGTAGTTAATTTCTAACGGGAAATTTTGTGTAAACTAGCTTAGTTAGTTGTAGTTTGAATGAATGGCCAGTTGGGATAAAAAAATTTCCGCCTTGGATGACATATGAACTACATACTTGAGCAACCCAATGGGTGGTCACTTTTTTTTTACATCAAATATAGGAATCAAACAATCCGTTGATGGGGCTTCTGAATCCTTGTTTCAGGATGGTTTGTAAATGAAACTGAATGGTACTAAGCTACCCAAAGAATATGGAATTATAAAACTTGGAGTGCCAAGAAGGTGGCCTGTTATATTCAAGGGATGCTATCTTATTTCTAGATGGACATTGGAGGATGTTGAGTAGTACTAATGAATACTGAGGAGAGAAGAAATGCGGTGTTGGAACTATGAACTTCCTGGATGGCATCAGCTTCATGGCTGTTAAAGCCCTGCGTTCACTTACTGAACACAGGAAAGAGAAAAGAAAATGAAAATATGTGGTTAATCAGTTGTAGCTAAGAAAATTTAAGGAATTGACATGAAAAACTTAGAAGTAGACATTGTGAAAGTTGCTGATCTTGCTGCCAACTTACCAAAATGGACACTAAAAGAGCTGAGCCGCAAGACCTTAACGACAAGTGATGAAAGAGGTGTTCCTTGGCGATCACCGTTCTTTAAGTGATATCTTTCATTTTCTGACACTCAAGTCTTATCCCACACCCCTCCTCATTGATGTATGACTTCCAGGTTCCTTGATCGTTTATCTGGGTTTTTCCTTTTTTGACGCCTTAAATGCTTTTGCATTATATAGTTTGGTTTGTTGAGTATAATAGGGTGCCGAGTCATGATTTCAAAACTCTACTCTTTGAGAAACCCCTGAACAACACTCCTATAAACATAGAACCAAAATCAACACCAATTGAATCGAGTTACAAATGTTATGTCGGATATTAAGGTTAGCAAACACTTTCTTGGAGCTAAACACAAGTCATTGCCTTCCTATAAATTGCATCAAACCATGTAGTTTTAAGTGCCCAACCTCGTTGTTGTACGAACCTTAAATGATTAAGATCCATGTTTTTAAACCCTGTCGCGCCAATGTTATCCTTATTGCTCATTGCCTTCTCATAAGCCATCACCTTTGATTTAGAAATCTGTAACCCCATACTATAATTTTTTTCTTAGTTATTTCTGGAGTAATCGTAATCTGATTTCTCAGCTTGTATATTTGTTGCCTGGTCTTCGTTCTTGTTTAAAGGTTCGAATTGCGTCCTATGATTATTGAATGTGTTTTGTTGGATTACTTTCATTCTCCTAAGGTTATTGAAATTTTTTTATTTTTTTTGAGTGCCGAGGTTTGCTTCATTATTTGCGAACGAACCTCTTTATTTATTTGATGTACTTGGGGATAAGCTTTGTGTCCTTCTCCCGCAGTCTTTGGTATTTACTTACCAGTTTTCAGTAATGGTCGCCACCATCAAGGATTCAAGGGTGTATTATCAATCTGTTTGAACACAATACTTTTTTTGCCTCAACATCCTATTACCTAGCATATTTATTTCATCATTGTCTCAAATATATTGAATCTGTACTTGTTAATCTTCTGCAGTCTCTATGTCTCTTTACTTGGTTTAATGAATTCAATGTCCTTTTTACAATGTCATTTCCTTGTTTGTCTTCTGATCATTAAGTGTTCAATGTTTAGTACTGTTGTTCAAGTGGTCTACAGGGATGATATTAATCTTACTGGTGATGAATTCCATGACATTGTTGCTTTAAAACCTAAGATAAAGTCTTACTCAATTTCCTTGTAAAGATCTTGGCACATTGCATTGTTTCCGGGGGACTGTGGTAGGTTATCCTTTTCAAGGTACATGCTTTGGTTTGCTCAATGAAACTGGAATGCTTGGTGCCAAACCAGTTGCCACTCTTATAGTAACTACTATGAAATTGTATGTTGAGAGGGTTTAGTTAAATTTAACAGACTTACCAGAGATTTTCTTTCATGCTTCTTGTCAATCTGATTGGATGCTGCAAATCACATCCTTTGTTATTAGAACTAAGAATCATTGTAACAGTTAGGTTTATGTGCGTATTGCTTGTATGATTGTTTCTTGACATTGATTGGGCTGGTTGTAGCATTGATCTTTATTTTGTAGCTTTGTTGATGAAAGTCATTTTAATAAGAAACACAATATGGTTTCTAAATTTAGTGCTAAGGATTGAGCTACAGCCAATTCAAAATTTTTATTACTATGGACTCAGTTAATCATGCATGATGGGTGGGGGATGGGGTTACTATCACTATTGCATGTTCATTAATGCTTGACTGTGATAATCAGAGTTATCTTCATTTCTAGTAGCCTTATCCCAAGCAACATGAAATGTCATCTTCATTTATTTTAAAATCATGTTTTTAGCAGTAACAGATATTACTACTTTTATCAAATTGATGAATTTGGTGATGCCATTTTCACCAAAGCACATACCAGAAGTCTGTTATATCTTCCAACTTGATTGTGGTTATGCATGGTATTTGTGGAGGCCATGGGACCACTCTATTCTTACATTTAGTTTTGTAGTTCTAGTTGATTTCGTAATTCAATTTCCTAATTCCTAGTTGTTTCTCATTTACACTTCTTCATTCATTTAGGATGCAAATGTTACTAAAGAGGTCAAGTTATTTTGGTCCTCTCTTCTTTATCTGTCAACCTTGGTTTCTTTTGTTATTTAACATGACCTTAGTAGAGAGTTAAAATTTCTGGTATATTTTTCTTTTTTCTTACCTTAAGACCAACTGTCAAGCTTAGTATTTATGTTTTGCATTTCTTCACCGATGGGGTTTGACCCGTGATGTAAGAGCTATTGGTGGTAGGATCCTGGATTTACTGCTGAAGTTTATTTGAAAAATGAGCCCTTCACTCTTATGTGCTAAAACTTGAACTTGTAACTATTCCTTAACTATTTACTTTGGTCCTGCACAATACAATTGCAAAATCCCTCAGGTGTGAAATTGGTAGTGATTTTCACAAACTAGGAAAATGTAGGTCCGTTTCGATTGTGTGGTCATGTGTTTTCTATTAGAAAACATTTCAGAACGTGTACAGTGGGCCACTATCGATATACTGTGATGCCTTCCTAGCTCTTAGGATTTTTGTGATGAGACGATGCTTATTTGCGTTCTCTATGGGGGAACTTTAAAGGATGATTTGTTTCACTTTCACCTTATTATTATGAATAAACTAAATCACCAAACATTGTTTGAGTTTCCATGTCACTGAAAATCCATTAGCATGTGTACTTTGTTTTTTGCTATGTTGTAGGTTTCTATTCTGTTTGCGTGTTGGGTACATTAGGTCAAATCAACAATGGTTTTGGGATGTTACAAAGTTGGATTGTTGATTATTTTGCATTTGAACAAAGAGTCACAATGTTGAATTTATAGCATTTTAGTGTATTAAGAAGTGCAATTGGCTAATAAATATTCAAGAATTTGGTGATTTAACATGCTAGTGGGAAAGCTGAGATTCTTAAACATCAGTTTGTTAAACAATCCTGCTCAATTGCATGGCAGCCCTTGCTACCTTCACTTCCATAGAAATTTTCTTGGAGATACTGTATTATTTAAAGATTGTATGGAACCTACAATCATTGATCTTGGAGATACTGCATTATTAAAGACATGGGCGGATCTACCCTTAGGCTAAGGGGGTCAGTTGCCCCCCCTTATCATTATGAAAAATTCCACTAAATTACTCAATTTTTTTTTTATATTGCCCCCCTTTAAAAGTTTAGGTTGCCCTCTTTTGTATACAATCTTGGCTCCGAACTCCACTAAAAATTATATTATGGGTTATTTTTAAAGTTTAGGTCCCCCATTTCTATACAAATCTCTGCTACCGATATGTTCGCGTTTCAGGGTTCGATATAGTGAGCTGCTACGAAGTTGAGCGAATTGGGAGTGAGATGAGAGACGGAGTTGAGAGATTACAGAGTGAGGGAGGGTTTGTGAGGGAGAGAAAATATAAGAGAAGGAGAAGGATAAGAGGGTTGGTGAGGATGGGTTTGCTGGGAGTTGAAAAAGAAAAAAAAATCTTCGTTCGGTTCGGAAAACCACGTTCAGGGGTAAATTGGTATTTTCAAAATTTTTTTGCCCCTCTTTGTCAGCAATCCTGGCTTCGCCCTTAAAGATTGTATGGAACCTACAATCAGTGATCAGTGGTCCATCAGTTTTCTCCTCGTAGTTGCACAATTCAAGCTCTTTTGATACTTATTTTGGCCTTGCTAACCTTCATTCTTGACCAATTCTTTTAATACTTATTTAGACATGCTCAATAAAATGATGTTTCTTACCAGTTGAAGCGGAAGCCTGAGGAAGACTATGAAGCTGAATCTAGTGGATGGAATGTCAATCCAGCATACACAGAAGTGGTTAACAGCCCTATGCGAACTCCTGTATCAGGAAAAGGGGGCAGGATATACAGCAGGTCAAAGGTGTCAAAGTACAATAGATCGGCACCTCAGACTCCCATATCGAGTACTGGTGAGTTGTTCATCTGATGTGTGTAACTTGGGACCTATGTATCAATCATACATATTAAATATAGTTTTATGGAATTGAGGTAAGCATTGTTTCATTGTTCGCTAATTGGTATATGGTGATTTTGGAACCTTAATTATTCTAAGGCCTGATTGGACTCTTCTTTTAGTTGAGTTAATAAAATTTTGCCTTAAAAAAAATGTAAGCATTGTTTCATGAAACTGAGGTGGTTTTTTATTTATCCTTTCAAGTACTTAATACAAGATAATCCTGAACTTTGTTTTTTAATCAATAACAAAACAAAAGAAACATTAATAAGAGGACACTTTCTGTACAATGCAGGCTCCCCTTCTGGCATTGCTTTCACTCCGGCTGGTACTTGCCG
Organism: Berberis vulgaris; assembly: GCA_963556465.1. Taxonomy (NCBI): domain Eukaryota; kingdom Viridiplantae; phylum Streptophyta; class Magnoliopsida; order Ranunculales; family Berberidaceae; genus Berberis; species Berberis vulgaris. The sequence continues at coordinate 5,549,851 of OY747135.1, forward strand.
TTATGACAGCTCTCTAGGTAAATTGAAATAGTGTCTTCTCTGAGATGCTATTATTGATAAGAGTTAGGACAGTGTTGAGCTATTTGGTTGTCTCATTTTGTACCATGTTTATGGAATTACAGAGTGATTGATGACAACTAAATAGATTTGTTGACTGTCTAGGTCTCTTGACAAAAAAGTTCATCAATTTGATCAAACAAGCAGAAGATGGTGTTCTTGATCTAAATAGAGCTGCAGACACGTTGGAGGTAAGTATTTACTATAGGGACTGTGATAACCATTTTCTTATCTTTAGATGCAAAACATTGAAAATTTTCTCTTGTTACAGGTACAAAAAAGGCGAATATATGACATAACAAATGTTCTCGAAGGGATTGGACTCATAGAAAAGAAGCTTAAAAACCGAATTCGTTGGAAGTAATATTGAGAGTTCTTTATTATATCTTGATACCTTTCATCGTTTCTACTGTCTGATGTTTCTAGAATATTTTTGTGCTGATTGACACGAGATGACATTTATTGGATTATTAATTAGGGGACTTGACGCCTCAAGGTCAGGGGAAGAAGACGACCTCACTATGCTACAGGTATAAGAGACAGATCGTAGTTTCTGACATGCAAAGGCTCTCGTGTCCTGTTCTTTTTTAACTTACCAGTTTTTTCGTTGATGCTTGTTCTGGTTGTTTGGAAGTATCTTTCTTTCTGGACACAACACCGTTCAGAACCTTTGCTGAATCTTGTTAATTGTTATATTAACTGTGAATAAAGAAATCTAACTATGTATTTTTGGCATTTTGAGGATGGGTTTCGCTAAGAGATTTTTGTTTTTTTTCTTCTCTACAGAATGAAGTTGAAAATTTTTCCCTAGAGGAACAAAGTTTAGATGACCGGATAAGGTTTTGCAGTTTGTTGCAGTTCTTCCTTATTTTTTACCTTTGTATCAGTCCTATGCTGATTCTTCCTGTTTGTGCAGAGAAATGCAAGAAAAACTCAGAGACCTTAGTGAGGACGAAGACAACCAAAAGTAGAAAAATCCTTTCCTTTAATCTTTGCAGATTTAATTCTTGAACTCTAGTTGGTTATTTTACTAAATCATTTCAGGATGTTTCTGTTCATTTTTTCTCAGGTGGCTTTTTGTGACTGAAGAAGACATCAAAAGCCTACCTTGTTTCCAGGTTGGTCTCTCTCTCTCTCTCTCTTTTTAATTATTTATTTTCCTGCTATAGTTTGTCATGAACTTTCAACTAGCAAAAACGCCAAGTTCCCAATAGTGTGCATGTAGCATGTTGACCAACTCTCTTACAAGTCTGTGCTCATAAAGTCTTATGAATTGTTCTGAGCAGAATGAAACCCTTATAGCAATCAAAGCCCCACATGGAACCACCCTTGAAGTCCCAGATCCTGATGAGGTTAGTCGAAAAGAATAAAACAAAGGATATTTGTTCAGGTATTAGATTTTTTACTTAAATAGAAGCTTATTCTTGTGTCTTTCAGGCTGTTGATTATCCGCAGAGGAGGTATAGGATTGTCCTAAGAAGCACAATGGGTCCAATTGATGTTTACCTTGTCAGGTATGCTATATGCATTTGCTTCTTATGCATGTGTGCTGTGGCCTATATTTTTGGATGTGGAACTAAAATAAGACCATGAGTCCACGAGCATTACACTACCCTACTGGCAATTCTGTACCGACTTAGATGCTCTGCTGTATCTGGCACTTTATTCACTGAATGTTTGTTTCTTTTCCCATTCTTAGTCAATTCGAGGAGAAGTTTGAGGAAATGAATGGTGTAGAGGCACCCCCAAACATTCCCGTTGCCTCTAGTTCAGGGTCTAATGACAAACACGCAGAAGTAGCAATGTTACCAGAGGAAGGCACACAGAAAGAATTGGAACAGCAAGAACAAGATGCTAATAGGATGAGCTCAGATCTTACTGCACAAGATTTTGTGGGAGGGATAATGAAGATTGTCCCTTCTGATGTTGATGTAAGTGGACTTAATTCACTTTGTGACAGTTAATGGATAGTTTAGCTGATGTATGAGGAAACTTCCAATCTGCCTAGGAAACTAAGAAGCACGAGTGAAGGGCTCCTCTTTTTTAAGTTTATAATCACAATTAGATGCTTATTTTTTATATTTGTTTAGAACTGGTTTTATCAAGCACTTCCAAGAATACCTGCTATCATTTCAAAATAGCATTTTTTTTTTAAGAAATCCTGATTTCTTGTTTTGTCTTTTTTAAATATTGGAGAATCAATTTTCTTGATCAATTGATTCTTGTCCTAATGGAGTCTTTCTGTTATCTTTTTCTTCGTATTTAGCATATTGCTGACACTGGATCCTCTCGTTTCTTTTGCAGAGCGATGCAGATTACTGGCTTTTATCGGATGCTGGAGTTAGCATAACAGATATGTGGAAGACAGACCGTATCCTTTTCTCGAGAAATACTTTTTACTGCCCTCTTGATTGACGTTTTACATACTTTTTTTCAGTGTTGAGTTTTGAATTCCCTGATTCTGGTTGTAGCTATTGCTGAATGCCAATGGGGAGATGTGGGTGCACTTAATGCAGATGAATTTGTGATAACTGATGTCAGCACACCACGGCCACAAACTCCGCCATCTGGCATTATCGAAGTGCCATCCAATACTAAACCCTAACCACAGGTGCACGAATATGGTGAAACTTAGATCTACACTCATGAGTACCTACATGTTCTGCCTCCGGATGTGTCAATGAGCAAACCCTTGGATTTATGGTCATTGTTGACCATGGGCTAGCCAACTATACATTTCCAATAGAAGTTTACTGGAGGAAGCTAGGAGAAGGTAACTGCTTCACTGTGTACAGGTGAAAATGTATTTTGATCCTGTGGTTCAGGAATGGAATAAATGGAAATATTTGTTTTTCCAAATCCACCCTGTATATTATGGTATGTTGTACCGCTTTCAAGTTACGACTTCAATTTAGTGTTAGCCGGGATCAGTAACAAGTTGATTAGTCAGAAATGAATTAAGAATTGTAGTGGCATTTAAGTCTCAGTGATTATAGATCTTAATTGTCTCACTTTATATACATACTGCATGCTCAGTGAGAAGGAATGAAGAATCATTTTACATGTCTAATGATTTATATAGGTATACTGTGTTGTTCCACTTGTTATTACTCGTAAGCTTCAGTTTCATTTATTCAGAACTCAGTCATTCTGCGGAATCTGATGCTTGATTGGTGTTATGCAATTAGACGGAAATGGGTTGGATAACGGTGTTTTTATGGTGCTATATGGGACCATTAACGATGCTATGATGACTAAATGTACTTGGCTTTTGCAGTTCTTTGCATATTTCTACTACTGTGATTTTCCTTTTCAGAACAAGTGCAGAAAACACCAAGAACTGGTGGAATGTAATTTGCATCTATGAAGTTACAAGTATACAAATGAAGTATGAATCATTTAGGGGTGTACCCCATACATATCACTCGTCTTTTTGTTTGATCTTTCCAATCCATCCAGCAACAATTGGAGTGAGAGCTACTGTTGGAGGAAACCTGATTGGAGATGCAGCCTTGTGTGCAGCATATGCCAGAGCAAAAGTCCCCACCTTCTCTCCTGTTTCACTTGGAGAAATTCCGACCTGGAAACAGAAATTGTTGAAACCATTAGAAGGGAACACGAGGCATTCATTGACATTCAAGTAGTAGCATTTATTCTTACCTTCTGAAGCAATGCTTGTACGTCGACGCCTGCGCTGATTAGTACATAACATAGCGAAAAGGAAATCAAGGAGAGAGTAATGGAGGTTGCCAGGTATGCTCCTCCATATTTTGCCAACAGTTGCTTAGCTTGATCACCTTTTGATTTCTGTCCATTCTCTTCCTTCCCTTCCTCTTTTGAGGTGAATATCTGCAGGAACTCAATTGTCAGAAAACTCAAAACAGGTGAACAGAGAACCCAAAGACCCACTGAATTGACAGAATTGGAATTGCAGGTAAGAGCAAGACCTAACAATTCATTTTACTCGTATAAGTTTGTGAGTTTGCGAATAAATTATTTTCGATTGGGCAAATAAATAACATAAATGGGAAAGAGTAGGTAGCTTTACTATACCTTCCAGAGGCCAGCTTCAAGGCCAAACTTCTCTGTGACTTCTTCAGTAGAGTTGGAATTGGTTTGGGTGTCCTTTATTTCCTCTTTGAGAGCTCTGATTTTGAACTGCCTCAAATTGGGTCTTGTGGATTTATGGTTAGAAGGTGAAAAACGATTGCAGAAAATGGGATTTTCACTCTTCAGTGAAGAGACACAGGGGAGAAGTAGAGATGCAGCCATTTTTTTTCAGTTTAAGAAAGGTTTTCTATCCCAACAGACAAGAGATGTGAGGTTAGAGAGAGAGAGCTACTGAAGTGTCATGTTTACCCCTCACGATTTTTTCTTGAAATTGAAGGATATTTTTATCTATAAGCCATAAAAGATTGTTACAATTCTAGGTCTATCAAGACCACTGTTAGATAGGTGGATTAACAAAATTGCAAATCTGTAATCAGCAGAGCTCATTTTCACAGTTGGTTACTTGGTTCGAATCTTCCAGATCTCTGTCATGGTCCGTTTCTGGGCAAGATTAGTAGCTATTGATGGGCTGCTTAAGCTAAGGTACATATGAGGTTCTGTTCAACATGTTCTTGTTCGATAGGCTTGAAGGCCATTTGGCTGTTGTTTAATTAATGCTTTGATTCTATGAAAAATAAGTTACCAAAATTTTGGTTGGATTTGATGAAGTCCCTGGGATGGCCATGGAAAGTCAATTGTTGGGCTTGAAATTTAGCCCAGCCCTTACAACGAAGCCCATTTGCGAGTAGTGTGTTGGTGAGGTCATTTTGGTAATCATTACTTTATCTACGAGGTTTCGAATTCAAGGTGAGGAGTAGAGACAAGTAGCAGCACTAACAACTAATGAAAAATATAAAGGTCCAAACAAAAGCCTAATGATCTTATGAGGTGATAACTTATGAATGAATTTGAGGATCATATTTCTCCATCTAGCAGGAAGAAAACATTCACTTGCAATTTACATGCACACATAGGAAGACTTGCATATCATTTGGGTTGAATTGTAAGGTGTTATCAGTTCATTATATGAGTTGGGTATGCAAGGTGTTATCCTTCTCCTAGCTATTTGCTAAATTCCTAGACATTAGGTTTTCTTGTTGAAGAAAAGGAAAAGTGTTTGGCGTTCCAATGGCACGGATGATACACTAGTTAACAATAAAACTCATCACACTTGAGCTTGCTGACCCAAACATTTTCCCCAAATGGCAGTTTACCTCGTTTAAGTAGACTTCTCGTTAGATGTTGGACTTCATTGCAGTATATTGCTATTCATTTCGAAAGATAATGGAAGATTGTTAGAAATTGATACAACAATGTTGGATATTCCTACCTAAAGCTTTGCATGCTCCAGTAATTGAAGTATGTTATTGAGATTAGAAGTTAACTCCACCTGTTTTGTAGACTCCGGTTTTAATATATGCTAAATATATTCTCTTTATTAGCTTAAGTTTTTAGAGAAGTTGACAATTTAACATGGTAAATATTGAGACTAGAAGTCCATTTCACTTATTGCGTAGATTCCGACGTTGATATATGCTCTTTCTATCAGTTTAATCTTTTAGAAAAATTGACAATTTAACATACGTAAAACTTGCTTATCGGGTTTCTTTCGTATTGTTAAAGTTTATGATAAATTATATAAATTGGGTTTGTTTACAGTGGGAAAAGAAGAAACATATATTTTACGAAATGGTTACAGGAAGAATGGTTTTTGTTTGTTTGAGGGGGTTCATAATATCAACGATTCTAGATTAATTTACTTCGGGTTTTTTATATCCTTTCAATTAAGTATATTATATACCTCAGCATATCTTCCCATGGGATTTCTTAATCAATTTTTAGGGATGATTCATGTAGTAGGGGCACATTCTTGATGATCAAATCAATCTTCTAACATCTAATCAAGGTAATGGCGTTTAATTTTGATGAAAAAGTTGAAAAATAGGGATTCTTCGCTCCTTCCGTTGAGATTTCATAATCCGGAGATCTTGAAAGTTGCAAACGTGTACCTCTCTTTGAACTTGGAACAAATAATGTACGAAAGCTTCTTATTTCACACCGACACAAAATACTAATTTTCGGAGATTTCGCTTTCTCTACTAACAGTTCAGGGTCCATGACCATTGAGGTCCTATCGAAATGCATTACAAGTACTAATACGATACTAATTGTTTCGACGAACTTGTGATCAATGAGATTAAGACTTTAGTGTTTAAAATGTGGGACTGTGGAAGATGATAATATTGTTTTGAATTTGTAGATATGTGCAAATGCTCCACCCAAGCAAAATGAGAGATCCAACTCAGCGATGACAAGTAAGTCCAATATGGGGAATTCTAATTGGCGAGGAAACGGGTGAGGGAGGGGGGTGGAACCCTCCATCTCCCTTAAGATGTGCAAGTGTACACATCTCGAGGAGGATGGAGAGTTCCACCCCCTCCCTCGGCCGTTTCCTCGCCAGTTAGACAAGCAATCCACGTCAGATCCTTGTAAAGGTAGGTCCTACTTGTCACTCTCTGTTGCTTTCATCCGTGTTTATGTGGTCATGGATAATTTGATTATTCTGAAAACCTAATGTTGCTTGTTCATCCTCACTTTGTGGACATGTCAATGTTAAAATATCGGGGTCAAGTAATTTTTAAACCTTACAAAAATAAAAAAATACATTTCTAAGTTCAACGAAGATCCTACTCGACACAAAAGTTGCTAAAAAATTGAAGTAAAAAGAATTGTTCTAAAAATCCTCCTAGGCGGTTGGGAATCGCCTAGGCAAGTTGGGCGAGCTAGGCGGCCACTTGGTTGGGCAGGTTTTTGAATTTTTTATTTTCACTTAAAAAATTAAGATTCTATTTTTCAATAAATTTTTGTATATGTATTGACATTGAATTAGAAATAATTTACATGTAATTATGCTTAATTTTTATAAATTATAATTTATAATTATAAAATTTTAAAAAAAACAAATGCATAGTCTCTTACCTAGCCTCTGGGCTCTAAGTCTCTTGCTCGTCTCCCACTTACTGTCTAGCGATTTGTAGAACAATGGTAATTTTTTTTTTTAGTAAACATGTTCTTTTTAGTATTCATTGATTAAAAAGCTAGCCAAAATTTTGCTTTTGATTAGAAACAAAAATAGACATCTCTGACTGGTCTGACTCTCTAAAATTACACTTTTTGAGCTTTGCTAGAGAGTCAGGCCGGCCCATCACCATCTATCATTTTAGAGATGCTGAAAATGACTCCATCTCTAGAATAATAGATGATGATGGGCCGGCCTGACGCTGTGGGTCTGGCTATCTAGAATTACACTTTTTTAAATGTTAACCCAACACTATTGTGCATGAATTACAATGATACACCCTAGTGATTCAATCAATTTCTTGCCCAACATACATGAATTAATACCTGTTACTGTCAAAATAGTAAATTTGACAATATGTAGTGTTGTTGATGTTGTCTCAAAGTGATTAGAAGCCCAGAGCTAACAAATGAGGATCTTTGACTTAAACAACAAGGAATATGAAAGAAACCAGCATTTCACATCCAAAATTTACTCCCTATGATAAGGACTAGCATTTTGGTTCATATAATGTGTTTTTTTTTTTGTTTTTATGTGCTCATCGACCAAATGATCAATCATTAATCCAATCAAAATGACCAAAATCATTAATAAAATTAGTTAAAAAGTGATTAAAAAAAAAAGAAAATTAACATTAGGACCCCTCTTTTCTAGCTGCAAGTCAAATTAGGTGGTCTGTGCTGGTGAATAATGGTATATTTTTAAGACAATAATCAAAAGTATATCATATGATTAAGGCACTTTTATGCCCACTTAGCGCCTCAATCATGTAATGGGATTAATATTTTGGGTTTAGTGTTTGTTTGATTAAAGTGACTTATGGTTGATTGGAAGTAATAAACACCCTTCAATATATTAAAGTAAGTAAACATTATCAAGATTAATTGCAATGGTTATCATAATGTGTCGACATTTTCATTAAAAAAAAAAAAAGTGACATAATTATGTCACCAAATCACATCTTTTTCAAACACTAGTTATAATTCCCTTAGACAAAATGGCACAAAGGTAAGCCACATTTCATCCCATGAATTTTAAACCATTAGGGTTAGGTGTTTTGGATGGGCGCGACGGAGAGTTTCTAATGCACGACCTGTCAAAATGAAAATATGGAAACACGAATTCGCATCGTGGAAAAATAGTAAAGCTCTCTGACCACAAATTAGACTGATTCCTCCCTCAAACCACCGATCTTTAAAAAATTATCGTGTTATAGATGCTCTAAAATGGTTTGTATTTGATAACATTATTAAACATTTAAAGATGGTTTAAAACATCTAGATATAAGATATATTGAATGAGTGATTCTACACAGTGAGGAAATGGGCGAGGGAAGCGACGTGGCGGGGTGGGGACCGTCTACCCCACTCGGGATGTGTGCTATCATTTTTGGTGCACGCATCCCGAGCAGGGTGAACGGTCCCCACCCTGCCACATCGCTTCCCTCGCCCATTTCCTCGCCCGTTTCCTCGACATTTAGAATTCCTCATATTGAATATATCATGTTGAAAAGAGAATCCAATAAAAAGTAAAAGATTGATGGATTTTTTAGATTTATCAAGATAAGATATAACTCGATACTAAGGAATAACACTCAATTTATCGAAAGATTTGACTAACACGTGGCAACAACTCAATTCATTAATATTAGATATAATCGATATATCCAAACTTATTGTTAATTTTATTCAAATATTTTTTGCCACTTTCATTGATTTTGTGCCCACATTTTGAGTATAGCAAAAAAAATTCATTTTATATTTTTACACGCTTTAAAAAAATATCATTACTATTATTACTACTATTATTATTATTATTGATTTCTACAACTTGTCAAAGGCTTTTAGAGATGATTTTTGGATTGCAATGAAGTGGGTAGAAAAAAAATTGTATGTGTTTTATGCTCAACAAATCAACTATCATAATTATCCCTATTTCAGGGTTGTGTGCAGGGTGGGTGTGTTCAAAATATGGTTTCACAACAATATTGTGAATACTTGGATGGGGTTTGATCCCAAATGGATTTGGTAATGGCTCGTATGGGGTTTGATTCTAAATAGATTTATTGGCTTCACACTTGCAGATCTACAACTAATTTCTCTCTGAAGATTAATGGTCAACTGCACGAGTTTTTCAATGGCTCAAAAGGCTTGCGTCAAGGCGATTCTTAAAGCGGTTGATGCTGGCCTAGTGAGAAGATTTTCTATCGCAGAGGGTAGTCCTTCTATTTCTATTCTTCAGTATGCGGATGATACTATCCTCTTTTGTGATGCCTCCGCTACTCAGGTTCTTGCTCTTAAAAGAATTATGCTTTGGTTCGAAGTTATTTATGGTCTGAAAATAAACTTTCACAAATCAGTGGTGTTGCCTATTGGAGAAGTCCCTCATCTGCATCGGTTGACGGGTTTATTTGGTTGTTCAGCGGGTCAGCTTACATTTAAGTACTTGGGCATGCCTTTGGGTACTAGTTTTAAAAGTAAAGCTGTGTGGGATGAGACGATCGAAAGGATGGAATCGAAACTAGCATCGTAGAAACACAAATTTCTCTCTAAAACAGGCAGATTAGCTATTGTCCATTCCACATTAGCTTATATCCCTGTGTTCATTCTGTCTCTTATCAAGGTTCCTTCGTCAATAGTGGCCAAGATAGAACAAATCATACGCGATTTTCTTTGGGATTCCACTAAAATCTCTAGAAATATGCATTTAGTGGGCTGGGAAAAAAATTGTTGCCCCAAATCTCGAGGCAGTTTAGGTAGGGGTAGGCACGGGACGAGATGGGACGAGATATGTCCATCCCTATCCCATCCCGTTCATACGGGATCGGGACGGGACGGGATGGGAAAAACCTCATCCCGACCTCGTCCCATCCCAAACGGGTTCGGGACGGGACGGGATCAGCGTGCTAATCTGGACATATCAAATAGAAGCCTGGACTGCTGGAAGCCTGCTGAAATGCTGGAAGGCTGGACTGCTGGAATGCTGGAAGGCCTGCTGGAATGCTGGAAGGCCTGCTGGAATGCTGGACTGCCTACTGGCCTGCTGGAATGCTGGACTGCTGGCCTGCTGGAATGCTGGAATGCCTGGAATGCTGGACTGCTGCAATGCCTGGAATGCTGGAAGGCCTGCTGCTGCTGGAAGGCCTGCTGCAGCTGGAAGCCTGAACATTTTATGCAAATGTTCATAAAATAAATAAATAAGTAAATAAAAATATTAATAATTAATATTAAAAAATTAGTTCGGGACGGGACGGGATTGGCGGGATTGAAAATCTTCATCCCATCCCATCCCATTCTAGATCGGGACGGGACGGGATCGGGATGAAATTATTCAATCCCATTAAGACCCGAAAAAATCGGGACGAGACGGGATCGGGACGGGAACGGGATCGCGGGATGGGATGCCCACCCCTAAGTTTAGGCATTCGCCAGGTGCTCACATTCAATTTTGCATTACTTTCCAAGTGGCTTTGGCGATTTGCAGAAGAAAATGACAATTTATGGAGATCTCTCATTATTGATAAATATGGGTGCAATAGATGGGTTTGGGAAAAGAGAACTAAGTACACTCCCTATGGATGCTCTTTGTGGAAGTTCATCTTCCGGTGCGCAAGTGGTTTCTACTCTCACACCTCTATTTGATGTGAGAATGACGATCTCATCTCTTTCTGGCATGATTTCTGGTGTAGTAACCAATCTATGAAGGATCTGTGTTCCAAGGTTGTTTATCATTAACAACAAACAATATGGGAGTGTGAGCAATTTTTGGTTTAGTAGAAATTCTTGGGATATTTCCTTTCGAATAACCCTTAATATTGGGGAACTAGAGGATGTCGCCAATTTAATGCATTTGTTGGATAGACAGATGTTCTCAGAGGGATCTGATAGTTTGGTGTGGAAGGGTAAATGTGTGGGCTTCTCGGTGAAAGAATTGTCTGATATGTTGGCTGCCTCTCATTATGAGACTCACTCCAACCCCTTAATTTCCTCTCACAAGAATCTGGTATAGGTGAAAAATCTTTTTCCTCGGATAAATTTCTTCAGTTGGTCAGTGTTGCATGAGATAATCTTGACTAAAGATAGGTTAAGGAAAAAAAGAATCCACACAGAGAGTCTTTGTGTGCTTTGTGATGAAATTGACGAGACGCTGGATCATTTGATGCTTCACTGCAGATTCTCCAAATAAATTTGGAGCAGTTTCTTGTCAGAATTTGGTTTGAGTTTGATGTTTCAAGGCTTCATTTTAGATTTGCTAAGTTGGTGGTCCCAATCTAATCCTTCCCGACGGGCGGAGTGGTTATGGCGTAGGGTTCCTCACGTACTCATGTGGTGTGTGTGGAATGAGAGAAATAGGATGGTATTTGAAGGGCTCAACAGATCAGAACACTCTATCATTATCGAGATTAGGAAATTGTTGTAGAGGATGGGTTCGACTTATAATTTGTTTAGGGATTTGGTTTTTGACACCTTCATAGTGTCTTGGCATTTTTTGATATAGGGATGATTTTCTTTGTATTTTATTTCCCTTTATTTATTTAATAAACATCTTCGTGTTTTGAACAAAAAAAATAAAAATAAAAATAAAAAAACAATATTGTGAATAGGTTGAAATTTGAAAATGAGTTACCGCATTAGCGGTCACAGTTGTTTCAATGCTAAAGGCTGTGACTGTGGCATGTAGTATTTAATGCGGATATTGTGGTACTATATTTAATTTTTATAGTTGTAATGTCTTATATTTTATGCAATTTAATATTTTAATAACATGTAATATTTGATCGTGATTATTATTCTAAATTGCATAGAGCTTTCGTATTTCATACTTATTATCTACTGAACATTGTTGCATATATGCGCTTGAACAATATTTTTATGAATCTAACATCTGTTGTAGATATGAATGCACTAGATAATTAAAAGTAAAAATACATGATTTTTAAAAAATGATTTTAAGATAATCAAGAGATTAGCTAATAATGTAAGTAAAGCTCATGTAGTAAGTGATGAAATATGTTGGAATTTAAGCAAAAACTCCCTTTCGAAAAGCCTTTTTTTAAAAGATATTAATGATTTATCCGATAAATATGATATAATGTATTTATCTTTTGATAAGTTATAGTCACCGACAAATAGGTGATAAAGCCTTAATATCTGATACATCTCATTTCTATTTTCTTCGATATATAACTTTTTTTTCAGGACCTATACACTTTTTAGGGTCTATTTGGTTAGTCATTTTTTCTAATTATGCGAATTTTCACAATTTTGATTGTCTATTTTCTGACAGAAAATCGATTATTCGTTAGACTGTTTTTTCACTACTCATGAAAATCCAAGTTCGAGGAAGAGGTGGAGGCCTTGGATTCGGATTCACGGAAACAATTTCAATTTTCATGTCTATTTTCTGTGCAATCATACAGACCTTTAGATAAAGTTATTTTGAATCATGTTGTAATGTAGGCAATGACTATTCCACACCACCAAAAGTGTTTTTCACACCACCTACTTTATTTTTCATACCATCTACTTTCTTTCCCACACCACCTATATAAAAAAAGAATCAACATTTTTCTCCTTCCCATTCAAATCGAAACTCAAGTCTCCACTCCCATCTCCCATTCAAATCTTCCATTTCTCTCGAATCTCTTGCAAAATCGAAACCAATATCTTCTCTCTCCCTAAAAAATCTCTTCCATCTCTCTCAAAATCGAAACCCTTAAAAATCGAACCCCAAATTGCAACCTCTCCAAAAACTTTCAGAAAAACAAAGTAATTTCATGGAAACTTCAGAAAAAATTTCAAAAATATTTTCAATCACAAAAACAAAGTAAATTTCATAAATTTTTTCAGAAATCACAAAAAAAACTATTGTTCGCCTGGGATTTTTTGCGAGGTTTAATCACGCATTGTTCTAGGCGAACAGAAAATTTTCAACAAATTTTTTCGGACAGATTTGCGTAACTTTAGTAAAATGACTATTATTTTCTCATTTCAAAACATTTTTAAGTGATTCAAATTGTGTTTATTATATAACTGAGATTACTTCAATTTTTGTGTTTTGATCGACTTGAGAATCGGTCTCAATCGAGTACATAAGTTGGCCGAAAGTCAGGGACACTATTCTGTTTTCATTGAAAGATAGATTTGGGCGACTTTAGTAAAATGACCATAACTTGCTCTTTTCAAAACATTTTAAAGTGATTTAAGTTGTATTTATTAGATAACTCGGAGTACTACAATTTTTTTTTATTTTGATGAGCTTGAGAATCGATCTCAATTGAGAGTTTAAATTAATTGAAAATTATTACTATTTTTTTCAAAAACAATTTTTTGGGTGACGTAGTCAGTAAAAAAAAAAAAACACAAAAAAGCAAAAAACAAAAACCTCAATGATAATAAGAGAAAGGGCTTTTGATGGTGTCCGGTAGTTGTTGCCTTAATTGCGCTCTTACTGTGTGTCTAACCACGTAATTTTGAGCGCTTCTTATTGGCGAGGAAACTGGCGAGGGAGGGGGAGTGCAACCCTCCATCTCCCCTCAAGATGTGAGCCATCACACATCTCGAAGGGGATCTTTCGAACGTTTCCTCGCCATTTAGAATTCCTGTTTGAGATTCATGGACCTGAAAATTGTGTCTAACCACTAGGCACATACAAATCCAAAGCTGATCCAATGATCTCCAATGGCCACAAGGAACATTCGAGACTTTGAGCCCCTCAAAATGACAAAACGCCTCTAGTTTAACTAAACAAAACAAGTGGCCATCGACGACCTATTATTCATTCGTGGACAATATTCTGTTGGTGCTGCTGCACGTGAGTGGGGTCCTTTTAACATTATTTTATTTCATCATCTCTATCTCAAAACCAATATATATAGATATCCAAATTTAGCTACGGTTTCTGAAACGAGTCCTCTATTAATAGGTTACATCCACATCCATCTATTCTTGGTAGTGCATGATGTCACCTATACATTCATTTTTACTCTATCCATTTTTTTTTTTTTTTAATGCCCACTTCTTTCTTACGTCTAGGCGGGCTAAGATTGATAGGCTATCTCATGTTCCAAGTTGTCTCAGGAAAAAAAAAAAAAAAAAAAAAAAAAGGAGAGAAAATGTGTTACTTATGTGCCAGATTGAATCCCTAGCCAATAACCAAACCGCAAATCTGGCGAATTAGGTAGTTTTGTGAGGAGGAGCACTTGAAAACACACACACACATTGGTGTAAGAGCCCAACAAACACTGCTGAATTCGGTGGCCAGCATTTTTAGAGACAAGAAGAAAGTAATTGAGGTTTGAGAGATTGATACATTCCTACATATGTGGGTCTAATCTCATTGTGGCTAGAAATTTAATTAGGCCCAAACCAAGTTCTCTATGTGGCTGGGCCAAGAAATATGAACAGGCAATGGTTGGTGAGGTTATATTTCTTCGCCAATTTGAATTCCCCTATATTATATGTTACCATATATCAAGTCAAGTCGTACCTTATGTCACCTCATTTTAATAATCTCTCTTGACACTCTCTCCTGCTTCAATAATTGAATTGAAGAGTCTTTGTACGAAATCAAAACCCTGAAAGTGAGAGACTCAGCACAGCAGAAGCATCACTGCAACAAACTAAAACTAGGAGAGAAGCCATAAATGGAGAGACTGATCACAGACCAAATCCTTCTCTACTAATCTACCATTTTTTTTTTCTTCTTCTCTTGTATCCAACAATGAATTCTTCTTCAACCATCAGAAGAAGAAACTCCATGGCTTCAGCTGTGGTTCCTTCAGACCTCTACATCCCCATGAACCAGAAACAAAGCTCAAGCTTCCCAGGTGATGGTTTTGTTCATCACAACGATAATAAACCATCATTCCCCACAGTTGATTTTGAGCTTATTTCATTGAAATCACCATCAATGGCCTACACTTCTCTTAAAGACTTGATGGCCATCTCACCTTCCTCAGTCCAATCCCCTACTGGTTACTGCAACCCTTTCAGCTACGAAATACCCATCAAGAATCGTCTTGTGAAACAGGCTGCTTGGGCTTACTTGCAGCCTATGTCGACGTCCCCATGTTCGTCGAATCATCAATCTTTCCAGCGCCTGTGGATCAAATTCTCCAGGGATTATGTCAGGAACCCGGTGAATTCGTGCATCTCATTCATCAATCACCGCGTTATACCCCCGATTAGTCGCTTGTTTGATCGACTTCTTGGAGCAATTCGGGTTCGGATCAACAGCAACAGACGGTAAAGGAACAGATGAACGTTACATAATTTGCAGTATTTGATACAGAATGATATTTGCAATGATTTGTATTTAATGCATTCTGTACTGTTTGATTGCTTGTGTGATTGTTTGTTTGTAGAGGGTGAGACTGAGTTATAGATAGATAGAGAGAGTTTGCTAACCAAGAGTCAGAAAAAATATTTGAGTACTAACCCTTTGGGTTGAATGAAATGGATACTTTTCACAAATGGCAAGAATAAAAAAAATGACTTTTTTTTGGTGTTTGATGTTTCAATTTCAATTTTCTTTTTTGGTTTCATTATTGGGGATGTTACTTGGCGATTGCCTCAGCTTGCCTCGAGCAACTCGTAGGGTTTCGGCTACATCGGATGTTGATTCTTCCTTGTTGCTTGCGGCTCGAGCAGATTGTGGTGTTTCAGCAGCATCGGATGCTTTAGCATTTGTTGAATCTTCCTTTTTGTTGGTGTCATTGGTTGTGTTAGTAGTAGTAGTAGTTGTAGTGCATTCAACTCTTTGTTCTAGTTTTTCACTAGGCAGATGTTCTTGTACTAATTCAGTTTTGGGTGCGGGTGAGACGATCTGGTTAACTGATGAAGTCTGAGTTTTATCTGGTTGTTGTTGTTGATTTGTAGGCCCATTGGAGTTGTTCTGCGGAGTGAGTGGAGTGAGTTTACTAAACAACTGTAAGATTTCTGGAAGCAGCACAGGGAATAAGTTCGAAATACCGTTGATAAGAATTGAATTGATACCTGTGATTTCATATTTCGAACGTTTGCTGATTGAGCTGCCAAATACTGGAGAATTTGGAAGAATGCAGTTTGTCCATAGTGGACGCAGTTCTGTAAATGCAAGGTGGCTAAATCTCTAGCTCTTGTCCTTAACTCGAGTATGCTTCTATCGATGTCTTTCTCGTACTTTCCAATGTATGGTTGCACGAAGGTTTGATACACATAAGCAGTCCCCTGCATTTGAAAAACACTTTGATTCAAGATAAACACTTTACAGGAAACTAGCTTGCATTCTACTTCATTAATACTCATAACACAGTTTTCTCTGCGAAATGTGTTCTTTTGTTCTGTGGATCAGTTACAAGTGAAAATTATTACCTTCATGTTATGGTACCACAAGTAGATGATGAAACCCAGCTTAATCTCCCCATACATTGGCAACCTTAATGTAAACATAAGTCTGTTAATTAGAGTTGAATTAGCAACTTAATCAAACCAATACCCCTCCTCTGCTCACAGGGCTCAAATTTCAGAATTTATTAGATGTTTGAATAACTAGCAGTCTGATCAGAACTGTTTACCAGGAAAGGAATATTTCTGCGAACCTCTCAAAAACAGTCAGTAATGCGATGATTATCCTGCAAGATTGTTTGTTGATGAAGTGTTACAAAAATATGATTAGAACAAAGCTTAGTGGCATAACTTAAACGATAAATCAGTGACTTTTTCCAGTTTGCTTCAATAAACAAGTTATTCGCAATGTTATCCACCTCCAAGAAGACAATTTTCGTTTATCTATCAAGAATTTATGGCTTATGCCAATCCACAAAGCACTACAATGATGGCAAAGCCATGGCCCTCAGTTTATTCATCAGTATTTTTTCAAGTGATTGACCATCACCATCACCATCACCAAAGAGTCTAACCTAATTATTAACTTGATTAAGATAAGCATCGATACATTGTTGGCATTCTAATCCACCTGTAGAAGATTTATTCATTTTTCACATGGAACATACAAGTCTCAAGTCCACTCGCAACGTCAAAGTCTTGTGTTGAAGTGCAACCCTTTTTACAAAGGCTTTAAATATTGTATAATCCAATGAACCTGAATTGATTATTTGAGGTTAAAATTTGCATTTGTATATTTTTTTTTCTCAGATTTAGTATTGTATAGTATGCTTAATTTCAACTGAAACTCTATGTGGTCTGATCGTCTTCGAGGCCATTTATGCAGTTAGATAAATAAATCTTCCCACAGAAAAAGAAAATAAAAAAAAAAGCTTAAACAGACCATTTTGATAGATTATGTTCATCTCTCTCTTTTTTTTTCTTTTTCTCTCTGCTTTGCCTTTATCTAGACACTAGTATGTTTTGTTGCTATGTTTCCTGCATCCAGCAGGTATTTGCATTACTTAATGGAGACCATTTAGATTGATTTCGTTTAATTTTTCATTCTCTCAGTTCACCTCTCACTGTTACTTACTTGATTCAATCGATTCACAAAAGGCATTACATGGTGAAATAGTGTGTTATTTCATTTTCATTTCTTTTCCTGCAAGTTTGTTAAGCATCTTATACTATGGCTATTAAGAAGCAATCACAAAAGGTTGGTTTGGTTTAGTTGAATTCAGCTAAACAGTTAGAAAATTATCGTTATGATAGAATTGAGTTTGCCAACACCGGGAGTATATTAATAGGGTGCAAAGTCACCGTTCAGTAAGAAATTTGGATTAGGCTAAACCCAACCTTATATTTCTCGTTTTCCTAAATGGCTCGGGGAGTGATCATTGTGAATTTTTGATGCCTTTAAACTGCCTTCACAAGAAAACCCTCTTGGTAAAGAGCATGTTCTGAATCACTCCCACAAATGTCAATAGCCCCCATAGTCCCATACCAATAATGTGTAAGTATGGACTTAACATGTAAAATTACTGAGCCTGTCTAACTGTCGAGGAAACCAGCTAGGGGGAGGGTGTGACCACTCATCCCCCTCGAGATCCGCGTTTATGCACATCTCAAGAATGCAGGCGCACATCTCGAGGTGGATGAGCGGTCACACCCCCTCCCTCGCTGTTTTCCTCGCCATTTAGAATTTCTGAAAATTACTTGATGCTAAACAGTGTGTTGCCTTCACAAAAAAATGGTGTGAGAATAATGGTTATTATTACCTTATTTGGAGGTGGCGATGGCCCGCTGGCGCGGACCCAACTCCATAAGGGGAGTAGGGGCTGGAGTTGGCCAAAGGTGGCGCTGTGGCCGGAGTCAAAACTTTCCCAATTTAATCATAAGGGCAAAAACAAAATTATAACAAAATTTACAAGATAAAGTCAAAGTCAATGGAGGTAAAATCTAAAAACATTGTTTAAACAAAAGTTTCTACGTTTATACTTTGTTTTAAATCAAGTTGAAAAAAAAAAAAAAAAGTTGAAACAAGATTTTTCCCAAAATAATTTTATGAGTTGGGGGTCTAGCCCAATTCCATGTACTCTAAAATCATTTTTTGTGGTATTTTATTAATCAATAAAAAATGCTTATCTAATTAATCCAATATACCAAATATTAACATTTTCATGCTATAAATGTATGACATTGGTTAGTGAGGAATCATTAATCCCTCCGTCCAACGCATATTAACAAGAAAGCTAAAGTATCAAACTGCATAATAAGAAAAGAAGCTATAATCAGGATACATAATTACCAGTATTGACACCAACGGCGAAGCTGTTCGATCTCGACCTTGTTCTCCTCCACCGTTTTATAGCACTCGAATGCCGGATATGCATACGCAAACACCACTCTGCATTCCACAATACATTCCTCAAAATAAAAAGGTTAGCCATTTTAGACTGATTTTCCACTACTCATGAAAATTCAAGTCCTAGGGAAACCCTCATAATCGAATTCGCTGAGGAAATCAAACAAACCCTACATTTCGCGAGGAAAGGAGAATTAGTAAGAAATAAATCACATACACTAAACATCTGGTGAAGAAATCGCCCAACATTTCTTGATCTTCTTCTACCCGTCCAAATCCTCCAAAATCAAGAAAATCAAATCATCATTTTGAAACAAGCCCAAACAGACGATCTCATAAAACATTTAATCTGAGCATATATACTAATTTACCAAAATCTGATAGAATCTATGCAAATGAATCCAAATTTTATTGAAACTATCAAGAAGTGATGATGTCTTATACCCCAGTTCTTGATGATCGATCGAATCAATGTTAATGAGCTTTGAACACGAACAGGATCTGAATCAACTATTTGATCTACTTCACAAAATCAACCCGGAAAATTTGAAAAAGAGAGTTAAAATATATGAATTGAAACTTTTTGTTGGTAAATTTAGGTTTCTGCAAAGAAAACGAGAGAGGTATAAATAATTTGCAGGAACGTGAGACCGATGAAGGGTGAAATTAGAGAGAAAGGATTTATATAGAGAATGATTGGGGAGAAGGAACAACATCTGGGAGGAAGATAGAAGTTTCTTGCCACGTACGCCTCTTGGTTATTTTACACGTAATCCAAATAGAATCATTTCTCGGGTGCTTCTCACAGAACATCATCACACAGGTTCTCATCTTATTTGGAAAATAAAGCATTTGACTGTTTGACTCTAATCTAAAAAGGGTTCCAAATGGTGATTTGTGGAGGCACAAAGGTGAGTGCCACAAATTGTGTTCCTTGAAAAGTTTGTGGAGAGCCACTACGGTCTACGGGTCTCTCCTTCTGGACCCTGGCAAATTGACATTTTCTTCGGTTCCGAAATAAGTTGAGGCCTGGTCAATTGCTAATTTGCCTCGGGGGCATGAAATCGGTCGTTTCTCCCATTTTTGCTAGGTTATAATCAGATCATAATTTTTATTGAATTAAATACAAAATTATAAACCATAATCGGACCATTTTATGCCTAAATTTGCTCCTTTCTTTTGACATTTGCATATATCAACTTTGTGACATGGTTGCATTTCTTTTGAAAACAATGATATATGTGTTTTTCTTTAAAATTACGGAGTCATGAGGCAAAAATGGAGGAGTTATATTACCTGTGATTTTACATATTTTGTATCGTATTGTTGAACTTACTTGCCCTCAAGAGGGTGAGTTAGTTTTGGATGGATGACTGATTGCTAGAAGTAGGAAACGAGTAAAGTAAGAGGATTAAACGTTCAATTGAGTACTAACTTAGTTGTTAGACTTGTAGCAAATGATATCATAAGTTCAGTATTCAAACCCTGCTGACGACATTGGGGTGGGAGGGGTAAATAAACAAAAACACCTGACACAAATGAAGGAGTTACATATTACTATCCTATGATCTTACCCATTTTGCATCATTCGCGTATTAGACATTTTAGTTGTGCTATCATTTCCCAATTTCTTTAAAATGTGTCTTGATTTACATAAACATCATAATAATTAAAGACAAAAATAAATAGAGAAAGAGTTTGAATCATATGACAATTTCCACTTTGTTTGTACTTAGAACATCTTCGATAAATATTTATTTTGGGTTGTTCCTTGAGCATGTAACAAAAAATAGACTTAAAAGTCATTCAATAGGCATTTATTTGGTCTACCTTTGAGTTGCTCAACGATACAGGCATTTACTGTTGAATGACCATTTTTTTTTTCCTGACATTGTAAAGTTTATGCTCATAGTAAGAGCATAAATTCTAGCTGGCCTGAGAAAATCGGCCTAGTTTCCTGTCTGGGGGGGGACGAAATTACATTTTTGCCCCTCCTCTTTAAACACACAGCTCCAAAAACTCTAGTAAGAGTGTCAAGCTTCTTTGTCCTTTATTAACGTGCACATGACCATTTATTTGATTTGATATCTCAGAGTGGATGAGAACAACTATTTATTTCTTTTCTTCTTCTTCTTATATTACTTTTACTTTAATTTATTATCTCCGGAGCCCGTGCTCAGTACCGGCGTTTCTTTTTAATATAAGTTGGATTACTATTTTCAGTCGAACTAACTAAACAATAATATTTATATAAATATCCTTAACAACCATAATCTAGTACAAGGTTTTTTTTTTTTTTTTAAACTCTTTTATTTATTTATTAATCAATACCCGAAGGCTACATGACTGACCTTGGGTTAACCAAACCACTCCGGAAGGCTACAATTTTTCACTTTATATCCTCGTCGCCTCCATTTCACATGGAGACTTGCTTTTGCTTCGGTCCATCGCCTCCACCTTGCATGAAGACCATGCCCGAAGGCTACAATATACCACTTAATATCCTCGTCGCCTCCATCTCGCATGGTGATTTGCTTTCGCTCCGGCCCATCGCCTTCACCTTGCATAAAATCCTAACTAGTGAGTCTCGAACCCGCGACCTCTCACAAGGAGAGTGGATGTCCGACCAACTGAGCTACAGTTGGTGGATTCCAATACAAGGTTATTGCCCATCTACTTATATATGGGGTTGTGAGTAGGGACGGGTAACTTTTGAAATTTTTTATTATTTCTAATGTGCCCACCATAGCGATGTCAACGACTCTGTATTGTTCCAGCCATTCCTCACTTTCTCTCTCTGTTATCTGCAGGGGCGGATGTATGTATTGGATAAGGGGGTCAATTGCCCCCCTTATATTTTTGAAAAATCTCATTAAGTTACTTGTATGTTTTATCTTGCCCCCCTTAAAATTTTTAGATTGCCCATCTTTATATACAATCTTGACTATTACCTCCAGGTCATTTTAAAATAAAGGGTTTTGTTTTCTATTTTTTAAACTCCACATTCACCAATCTTAATCATACTCCATCTCTTTCTCTTTTATTTAATCTCTCTCTCTCTCTCATTTTCTAATTCCTATCTATTCACCCACCATCTTTCTCTTTTAATTTTTTTTAATTTCTCTCTATTTTAATTCCCACCAATAATTGAGTTGGGGATCGGGGGAAGGGAAATTATACATTTCAAAGATTTTTTTTTTAATTTCTATCTATTTAATCTCTTTATTTTAGATTAAACAATTATAAATTTAAGATTTCAAAAGTTGTTGTTTGTCTGCTTCGTCTGAGCTAGCCCAAAAGAAGAAAACTCTCCATCCTGTCTAGTCCAGAGAATAGACACTACTTAGGCTACTGCTACTACTACTTGGACTTAGATTGTACTGTTATGTTTGCCTCAACGCCAAAAAGTTAGAAAGAAAGCAGATGTATGTTTCTCGCCAAATCTCATCTTATACCACCATTCTTAATTTTGTTTTCTCTAATTAAAAAAGGTAAGCTCTTTATTTGCTAGCTACAGTTGAATTAATCATGTCATGTATATTTGTCTAGTTGAATAGTTGTATAGTAAAATAGTTGTGTATTGTTTGCCCCCCTTTGTCTGTAATCCTAAATCCGCCCCTAGTTATTTGCATCGCCGATGATCTCGCTCCGCCCCTTTCCTCTCTTCTGCTCCATCAGACCCTTTTTTTGTTTACTACCGACAATCGTCACGTCTCCTACTCTATTCTTTTACCTCCTTTCTGCTTGATTTAGTTATTTCTCACCATCAATCACCAGCAACCTCAATCTCTCTTGCCTCTTTGAGGAAGAATAAGGTCTAAAAAAAGTATTTTCTTGAAATGAATTTGTATCTCGAGGTCTAGTTTTGTATTTTATTCATAGGATTTTTCTGGAGATACATTAACATTTAGATCCATTAATTTTCCACAAGAAACATGTTTGTATCAAGGATCATTTGTGGGTTGTTATTTGAAGAACATTTTGATAATCAATGTAAGTCTTTTGACAGTCAATGAACGTTGACTGCTAGTCCTGGGAGGAGACTGCAATAGTGATTAATGATGGGATAACATCTAATTAGCTATTTATAATAGGTGGCAAACCGCAAATAACCCAATTTTTTTGTCGACATCTAATTTTCATTTTGAAATTAACTTTTGCACCTTAACTTTATATGTCGATTTGATTTGTCATTCGTATATTTATCTTTTGTGCTTCTACAAAGTAGCTTGTTGGTTTCATTTTCTTCGCCATAGATTAGATTGAATTTTGTTTAGTAATTTGTGTTTTATATAGTTATTTATTTATTGTTCGAATATTTTTTTTGTTAAAGTAATTAATTAATTATATTATCATTAATTAACTATGACTAATCACTCTGCCCCTCTCCAACAGAAATACTAGCTCCATCAATGATTGCGAGCATTTGCTTATATGAAATACAATAAATTTATGAAAATGAACTTAATTATGTGTGTGTTGAGCATTAGTATTTGTAAGCATCTCATGCATACAAAAGGAGATTCTTCATTTCCTAAATTGCGGTAAAATACTTGCTTTGGTATGGTTTTTAAAAAACAAATTGAGGTTTTACAATTTCTAAAATGATTTTGGTTGAATGTGTAGTGATTTGTTCGATTCTACTTGCACAGAGCTTATCACTTCATTTTACAATTTTTTTCGTCCATTTTTTTATACTTCTATGTTCTTGCAAATATTGTCAGATAAATCCACTCAAAGTGTAAAGTCAATATGTTTAATTTATAATAAAAATGAAGATATATCATTAACAAACACAACATTAAAAAAATGTAAAATTTGATGTCGATCCTACGCATTACTAAGGTAAATGACTTTAGTCTCTTTATAATAAAGTTATTCACCATAGATGATGCTTTGCTTTAATTTTTTTAAAGTATTTTTATATTTTCTCATTCATATAAAATTTTTATGTATTTCTTATTCACATTATCTCACTTGTTTTTTTTTTTTTTACTTCACTTATTTTTCTTAAAATTTATCTTTCTTTTACTTCACCTCATGGCTCGTTTCATATTGAATTAACTTTTTATTGTAGGATGTTTATACTCATCATCATGTTTGTTAATTGATTTTTTGCTAATTGTTTATTATAGTAGGATTTTTGGACAAGATGGCGAATTTGTCTATAACTTAAAAATGAATTTGAATCCATATATATTGACTTAATTCATCAAGCAAACTTGAATATAATCGATTCATATCGAGTTAAGCCAAATAGATTCATTTTTCTCCCTCTTCACAGCCAAACGATATCCACGAGAAATATCATTCTCATCATCTCGAGTAAGTCTAGCTAGCCTTGTTTGCTAGTATTTTTTGGCATTTTTTTTTTTGTGTTTTTACACTTTTTACCCATTATCTTTAAAAACAATCACAAACACTATCTACAGAAAGGGTAGAAATGTAAAAAAAATAATCCAAAAATGCTAAAAAAAACTAGCAAACAAGGCTGACTAGAATCGTTGCATCATCTCATTCAGATATAAACGCATGCGATTAAATCCAACGGCGTAAACATCAGCCCGCCCAAAATTTCATATCGACTACACCGACACAGTCATTAATTGCGCCTATTTATTGCCCAAAATTTCATCATCGATTCTTGCCCTAATTTTTGCAAAATTGTGAGTTGTTTTAATTTCTATCGATCAAATGTAGCCAAATCAGATTGATTTTCTTGAAATCTTTCATTGATTCTTGCCCTAGTTATCTTGAAACTGCAATTTAGGTTAGTTTTCGCCTTTTTTTTTTTTTGGAAAGTGAGCTGGGGTTTTTAGGATCCCCGAACCTTATATTAATAAAAAAGATGATGATAAAGTTTACAATCGCTCATACGTTCACTCGTTGCATCATCTACAGAACAATAAACTTGCTTCAAAACTTCAACAAAGAATCTAATTAATTCTAGATTCACCGTCTCTAGGTTGGGGAGTAACCTTGCAAAGTGTTCTGCTACTAAAGTGGTTGCATGATAGACCTACCATAACTTTTCTTCCTCATAATTACCAATCAATCCTTTAATCACTCTCATGACCTGATTTATACCTAATGTGGGCCCCAGGATGTATGAGAAGTCGTCGTAAATAATCGAAACACAATGAATCATGATATAGAAACCATTGAATGCTAACATTAATCTAGCATCCCACAAGGTTCTAATAAGTATTTGCATTCTACCTGTATTATCATCATCAGTTACCTGAATTTAGGATTTGTCTTCTTGCTTCGAGAAAACATTCGAAGAACATATTCCGTGGGAGGCTGTATTGTGGTAACCTCATGTTCTTCTTCAATAGTGTTTTGCCCCACCTTTGCTGTTTTCGCTTCAAGTAAGCCTTTAATTTCGGTGATCAATGCATCCTTGCCTATTCTTGCAATTGTTGTATTCAAAACATTGATGGCTTGGGGTGTTAGCCAATCCATGGGCGCTGTTGGAGAGTTCGTGCGATCTTCCCCCTGTCTTCCATCAGTCATTTCTCGTCCTACTTCAAGAAATGTAGAAGCTGATTTTGAGGTTGCATCAGCCTCTTCACTGCATCTTTCCTGATTTGGAGCAACTTCTATTTCACGTTGAATTTGCACAGGGTATACTGAGATTTCTTGCAATGTGTTGGTGAATTTGTTCATCTTTGTTTCCGATTCTCATTGTTTGATCTTGATGGAAGGTTGAGGTGTAAAGTAATGGATGGAGATAATTTGATCTTGAAAGGAAGAAAAGATGCTAGTTTTTTATTGTGCAATGTGTCTAGCTAGGTATACTAATCACAGTTCGAGCTATTCCTGATTTCATGTAGTTTTTAGTTGTTCAAAGTTTGTGCATGAGTCTTCTTGCGGCGTGGTTTGTAGTTTTACAATGGAGTTGCTGGAAGT
Source organism: Berberis vulgaris (assembly GCA_963556465.1). Classification (NCBI taxonomy): domain Eukaryota; kingdom Viridiplantae; phylum Streptophyta; class Magnoliopsida; order Ranunculales; family Berberidaceae; genus Berberis; species Berberis vulgaris. The sequence goes on from OY747135.1 coordinate 5,575,682, forward strand.
GAGAGCTGAAAATCCAAAATTTCGTGTTCTATTTATCCCCGGAAATCCAGGTTACATAGTAGATGTGAGTTGATTTGCTTTTATGTTGATTTATCTTTGGGAGATTTAAGAATTTTAGGTTTTACGTTGTAGGTATTGTAGCTTTCTACAAAGATTTTGTGGAAGCAGTTTATGATAAGCTTGACCAGCTTCGGTTACAGGTAAGAAATTTAGGATTGTTTTGTTTATTCTCTGTTTGGATGCATTTCCTTTAGATGCATATACTAGAAGTAGGCATTTTTTTTTATCAAGTGTTGGCCATGAACGATTATTAATTGCATAAGCTAACAATAAACCCACAATGTGCTACAATTTTGGTTGTGATGACTAATTTTCTCAAAAGCATTACATTGTCGTTGTTTTTATTTTGATTTATATTTCTTATATAATGGAACTTATTACATTTGAAGTTTAATACCACGTTTTAATTTCCCTTTTGTAATTGTTTTCATATTTTTTCCACCACGCGCCTTGGGCGCATTGTAAAAAACCAAAGATATTATGAGCACCGCATCTCTTTGTTCTGTTTTGGATAATTGGAGCTGTAAAAAGCTGAATTTTCGAACAACCTAGTCTGCAAGTAATACATTGAGGACTTCAAATCTATGCAAGTGAGTTTGAATGCTAGGTTTTCTTTTACAAACCATATTCCCTTTCCTGAAATGGCCGATTTTTGCTTTTTCAGCAAAATGAGTTTGGGTGTAATTGTGCCCTTCTTAGGATTGCGTTCCAATTGTTCCTTGAGTGGAGGTTAAAGTTTCAGTTCCTCTCAAAGGCATCAAGTTGTGGTGTCTTATACCGTTTTTTCAATTTGGTAAGAGGTGAATGGAGTGGCAATGTGCAATAAGATAACATTTCGTGGTATTTGTTCGTATGAGATGACTGACCACATTTGGATATAAGATAACATAGATACTGTAAGATACTGGCGCAGATTTTTTATTCTTTTTGGTTATCAAGTAAAAAATTTTACCCTCTTCTTCTGAGTCTCAATTGGTGGATGGAATCAACTCTGTCTGGACTTGCATTTACAAGCTACTGCAATAACTCTTTCATCATTGCATGTTCAGTATTCAGAGTCTCGGATCTGGATAGAGTGTCCTTGAGATCCGAGATTGGGTTGAGCCAGTTCTGAGATGGAGGTGGTGTCTCCTGAGGTGAAGGTAAAAGTTGCTATCGAGAGCTTAACAGAGAGATAATTTTTCCTTTTTATTGAACGGTCTGGTCTATCTTCTTCCCCCAAACAAACTTCTCTCTTCCTCTCCTTTGCTATTTATAGGTGCCTGGGACTGGGAGCATTTCTTGTTCCAGCACTTCATTGGATCTAGGAAGTAACAAATTTGTAGGTAACGTATCTTATCTTAGGAGGGAGTAATTTAACATTTCCAGTGGCCATGGTCGCAGTCTAATAGTACTCAACAAGTACTAACGGAATCGTTTGAGTGATATTAAGGCACTACCAATCAAAATCAGATCCTAAAGAATGGCCAGGTTACCTGCATCATGGGGTAGACCCACCAAGAAATAGCCAAGTTATATATGTATTATTCATAATAATAGTACAAGATGATCTAAATCTTAGTAATTGAGTATCTTAATTTGATATATTAGTTATTTTAGTTTAATGTATTTATGTTATTTTCTGGGCATGGTGTAAAGATTCACCAGTCAAGTAATATTCCTTCCAGACACATTGACAGATTCCCTCAAGTCTTGCCAACTTCCTGTATAAATCATCAGTTTTGATATTTAACTTGTTCCCTAGATCTACTCTTGATTCTTCATTCGTTGAAATAACAAGATTCCCGACTTCTGCATTCAGCTAATGTTTTGCAAGTTTTAACACTCCTTGTTTCACTTGCCTTTCAATTACTCATGTCATGATGACTACAATTACACATTGATTTATGCTGTGTGCAAGGATTGTGATTTCTTTTCCGAGTTAATTTCGGTCCCCTCATTTAAAGAAATAGTTCGTGAAATATTTCATTGTGTAGAAAAAACGTAAAAATTTCGATTGCGATTTCAAATTTAACCCGATTTCAAATTTAACAATATAAGTTATGTATTCTAAACTCTTAAATACTACATAAAAATTCGCACACGACTCGTAGTGTCATATAAACTACATATTACGTAAGAATCACTCACGTAACAAACTTTTGATACAAAAATAATATTATAGCATGTTAAAAAATATGGAAATTAAAAATAAAATTTTTTGAGCATATTTTGAATTTTGAAAGAGATTTCGGTAACTTCATGATAGAAAATATTTCGTAAAATTTCAACATATTTCGAGAAATCACATTCCTTTGTACTGTCTTTTATATTTGTGTTTGTGTTCTTGTTATACGCTATGTCTTCTTATGGACGCTATAAGGGTTTTAATAATTATTTGCAAGTCTCTATTTCCTCTGTTCAGCATCTTACTAAGTACTGTTTGTGTCTGCTCCATTTTCTTTGTTTACTATTTTTTATATTTCCGACTTCCGCACATTGTAAACGCTAATTCTGTCAGACTTTAGTGATATTTAAGTTTCAGCATACGCTAAATCTATAGTTTGGCATTACGCCACAAGTATCATTTGCATCTTTTTTGTGAAGTAAATCAATATCTTATGTTAACCATGGTGCTTTGAAATTAGCTTGCAGAAGTGCCAGACTGGAAGCTCATAAGAGAAAAACAAGATGATATTGCCTTTTTGTTTGGCATGTAAGGGAAAATTCTAGCTAATGCAAATAATCTCAACACAATTCGTAGATCTAGTTGGTGATAGTAAGTGGTTAAAATTGTTATGTAAGTAATAGCAAAGAACAAACAATGTGCAGAAAATAAAGATGACACTGAGATTTACGTGGTTCGGCTTTGCCTATTTCACGGACGACGACTCTATAACTTTCTTATTAATATGGAAACACTTACTTGAAGATTACAACGTTGTCAGGCAACAATCCTTGAGATTACCCAATCTCAAGCCAACAATACCGCCAAAAGTTTGACGAAACTCGCAAACGAAGAACACCCGAAATCACTCGATTCCAATCCTTTTATTTGGCTATTGTTTCACGCTGCACACACACTGAATCACGCCAAACTTGCAGCCTATTTCACGCCCTTATCGCAGCCCTTTTCACGCCACACTGCTGCTCTGTTTCAACTGCGTTGTTGTTGCTGTTTTGATGCGTTGTTGCTGCGTATTGTTGCGTATTGCTGCTGCGTTTCAGCTGTGTGCTCTTTGCTAAATCACGTTGTATTTTATTGTTTACCTTTACATGTTGTGTTGCTTGCTATATAAACAAAAGAGAGAACATGAGTTTAAGTCCTTGTGAATAAAAGACTTTAACTCCCTCTTAAATTTCTCCCTTAAAATTGAGAGCCACAATTACACAAGGACTATGAGTCCTATGTTTTTGTCTCACAATCTCCACCTTGGCGAACAATTTCAGGCCACCACACAAGCATCACAAACAACCATATAAGCATCTCCACCTTGGCATGAAATACCGCCAAGACCCATCTCTCGGTCACGAGAATCGCCGTCATGCCCCTAAGGGCCCTGCCCCCTTGGGGCGTCAACCCTGAGATAGCCTGATCAAGTTGAGACAATGCTCAAACTTGATCCCTGGAACCGCTTTTGCCAACATATCAGCTGGGTTGTCTTTATTACCCACCTTCTCCAAGAGAACCTCGCCATCCTCAATGACATCCCTCAGAAAATGATACCGCACATCAATGTGTTTCGTTCGAGCATGATGAACCTGGTTCTTTGCCAAATGGATAGCACTCTGACTGTCACATCATCCTGAGTAACACCCAAATCACTAACCAAGCATCGAAGCCAGATGGCTTCCTTCACCGCCTCTGATAGAGTCATGTACTCTGCTTCAGTAGTAGACAAAGCAACTGTAGACTGTAACTGAGACTTCCAACTCACCGGACCCATCGCCAATGTAAAACAATATCCTGTAGTCGATCGACGCCTATCAAGATCACCAGCATAATCCGAATCTACATAACCTCGGGTCAAATTTAACACATCTCCTCTCTCATTTATTAAACCAACATCCAGCGTACCCCGAAGATATCTCAATATCCACTTCACTGCCTGCCAATGTTGTTTTCCCGGGCTTGACATAAACCTACTAACCAAACTGACTGCATGAGCGATATCCGGACGTGTGCAGATCATGGCATACATAAGACTACCAACTGCACTAGCATAGGGTACATGTGACATGTATTCCCTCTCATCTTCCGTGCTAGGAGACAACTTACCCGAGAGCTTAAAATGAGCAGCCAAAGGAGTACTTACCGGCTTAGATGTATCCATGTCAAAACGGTGAATAACCTTTTCTAAGTATTGTCTCTGTGACAATGTCAGTCTGCCTTTCTTCCTATCTCTCACTATCTCCATCCTAAGTATATTCTTTGTTGAACCAAGATATTTCATCTCAAACTCCATGCTAAGTTTCAACTTCAATTTATCAATTTCTTTCATGCTCTTCGCAGCAATGAGCATATCATCAACATAAAGTAAGAAAAGCACGAAAGACCCATCATTGAGCTTTTGTGTGAATACACAAGGATCATACTGACTCCTCGCATATCCCTGCTCAATCATAAAAGTATCAAACCTCTTGTACCACTGCCTCGAAGATTGCTTCAACCCATACAGTGACTTTTTCAGTTTGCATACATTTTCTTCATTACCAACAACAACATATCCATCGGGCTGAGACATGTATATGTCCTCCTCCAAATCTCCATGCAAGAAAACAGTCTTGACATCAAGTTGTTCGAGCTCTAAGTCAAACTGCGCTGCTAAAACCAAAATGACCAATTGGGTAGAAATGTGTTTTACCACCGGAGAGAATATTTCATTGTAGTCCACACCTTCTTGTTGTGCATATCCTTTAGCCACCAATCTTGCCTTGTATCGTATACCTGTACAAGTACCCTTGAAATATGGAATCCTGTCTTTCACTGTGAAAACCCACTTATACCCAATTGGTCTCTTCCCTTTAGGGAGTGTCACAAGCTCCCATGTATGATTCTTCTGAAGAGATAACATCTCCTCATCCAAAGCTTCCTTCCACTCATCTTTCTGAACATTTCGCAAAGCCTGCGTATATGTGGTAGGAACATCATCATACCCATCAAGAACTGAGAATGTGCAAACTGCGTCATCCTCATAACCAAATCTAAGTGGTGCATGTCTGACTCTAGGTTCTCTGCCTGCTGCTAAAGATGGTGTTTGTAACTGTTGATCCTGTTGTTGTGTAGAATCCATGTCCCCATCAGTAGGAACCTCATCTTCTGCCACTGTCTCATCAGGCATCATATTTGTATCGCCCATTTCCTCAGTAGAAGGAACATCATGCTCTGTATGAGATCTAAGAGCTCCAAGCTCCACTTGCAGATAATCTCCAACATCCTCATCTTCATCATAGCTATCACCCCTCCAAATAGGGGAACATCTTTGCATCTCTCACATTTTGCTTGTAACAAAACCTCCTCATGGAACTTCACATCTCGACTGATCACAAACTTCTGCAAGTCAGGGCACCATAATCTATACCCTTTCACATTATCTGGATAACCGAGAAAAATAGCTTTCCTGGCCCTTACTCCAATTTTATCTTCCCTAACATGAAAATATGTTGGACAACCAAATACTTTCAAGTTAGAATAATCTGAAGAAATACCAGACCATACCTCCATAGGAATCTGAGACTCAATAGCTGATGAAGGAGAGTGGTTAATGAGATAGCACGCCGTGTTTACTGCTTCAGCCCACCATATTCTGCCCAAACATGCATTGGACAACATGCACCGTGCTCTCTCCAACAGGGTACGGTTCGTCCGCTTTGCTACCCCGTTCTGCTGTGGTGTCGATTTCACTGTATGTTCCAAACAAAACCGCTTCAAGGGATTCTCGGTATACTCACCGCCATTGTCAGATCTCACTACTTTGATCACCCTTCCTGTTTGTTTTTCAATCATGGCTTTCCACTTCTTGAAGATATCAGTGACTTCATTTTTATGTTTCATGTTATACACCTATACTCTACGGCTGAAGTCATCGATAAAAGACACAAAATACCTGGAACCCCCCTTGGATGCGACTCTAGAGGGTCCCCAAACATCAGTGTGGATGTAATCCACAATCCCTGCGGTGCTATGAGTAGCATCACTAAAACTGACTCTGCATTGCTTCCCATAGATGCAATGTTCACAGAAATTCAGTTTTGCCATTTTATCACTTGCTTAAAGTTTTTAGTTCATTCTCATCTACATGCCCTAATCACTTGTGCCATAACTGTGTACACGTCAAACTTTTCTCATCAACAACTGTAGAAATCATAGCTCCACCTTCAACTATACTTCCTTGAAGGAAATACAAATTGGCATGCCTAACCGCTGTCATAAGCAACCTGTCACCAAAATAAACACTGCAATATCCATTCTCACCAATATACTTGTACCCCTGAGCTTCAAGCACCCTAAGAGAAATCAACCCCTTTGAAAGAGCTGGAACATGACGTACCTCGGTAAGCTGTCTACATGACCCATCTGCCAACTGGAATTTGACTGTACCAACACCCATTGTCTTGCAAGGCCGAGAGTCACCCATTTTAACTGAACTGCCCTTAACCTCGCGATAAGTGCTGAACCATTCCCTTACGGGACACATATGATACGAATCTCCTGTATCCAACATCCAACCGTCATACAATTGGTCATAAGATTTTGCCATCAGTGCATGTGCTAAGTCACCCCCGATTAAAATATCTTCTACCACATCCGGCGTCTCAACAATATTCACTACGCCCTTACTCTCATTCTCTTGCTTATTGTGATTATCCTTCCAGTCTGGACAATTCCTTATGTAATAGCCTTTGCGCTTACATTTGTGACATTCAACCTTAGACATATCTCTGCCTTTTGATTTATACCGGTTTCTTCTGCAGTTGTTCCTTTTGTAGTTTCTTTCCCTTGTCATTGAAAGGCCATGTGCTTGAATCTCCTCATTCGAATCACTCTTTCTGAAAGCATTTGCAAGTACAACTTGAACAATATCACTATACACAAATTTCTTTTTCTTCAATGTTGTCATCTGATCAACAAACGGTTCCCATTTCGGTAACAAAGAAATTAACAAAAATAATGTTTTCTGACTATCTTCAAATTTAGCTCCCAAGAAAATACATTTGTGGTGATCATATACCCTTGTTTCTCACTTCCTTGTAGGTTGATTGTGATGGTTTGAAGGAATGTTAGCCCAAGAAATCCGACTCTCATGGGATTCGGGTAGACGTCACAATATTCTAAACTTTGCCACTAGCGAAACTCTGGTAACGCTGCTCAAAAGTCTCTAAACCTGAAAGGCTAATCGGCTACATTCCCAAAGGAATGTACCAAAGAAGCAAAAGCTCACTTGGGTCAGCAATAAAGCTTGTGTGAGAAATCTTCATCCCAAAATCAATAAATCCACACGTGATAACATCAAACTAAACAAAAACAATAACCAACCACACCAACATGTAGTTCCTCAATGAGGCAAATGTATCATCATCCTAATAAATAAATATGCCTTTATTAGTACTTACGCTATAGAAGTTGACTATGGCAAGTCTGACCTGCAAAAATATGAGTGGACTTGTCATCCTGCATGAAAAGGTTAGAAACAACCGGATAATATTTCTGAGTTATCAATCCTCATAAATGTAATTTATTTTCAAACTACGATACAAATCATAGTCATATCAGACTATTATTAAAATATCAACAAAACGTATTTTCTACCTTTAGGAAAACATATAGTTCTCATTCAATGGTTGAATGAACATTTAGTTTCTTCCTTTCAGGTAATCATGCACATACACCAAAAAGAAATTTCGCTTCTTTTCCACAATCGCACTATCCTCCTTGTACCGAACACACCTCACCCAAGTGTGCCTCCCTTGCCTTCGAAACCACTCGGAGCGTACATGTTCCAAGTGGGGTGCCACATCGAGGAATAACCCGAAGTTCGATCCATGGCAAGCATTTCCTAAATCTACACGTATAACCGAGCTCACATGGAACGGTGCACTGATATGCAAGCAAGTCTGCATACCCATAAGTATATCACACGTATACAAGCAAGTTTGTATATAAAACAATTTCTTTTCTTTTCACATTTTTTTTTTCTGAATTGTGGAAAAGAGCATAAAAATAAATAAATAAAACCTCAAATCTCTTTTATGGTGACGCTTTGTCAACCACGACAAATCAACCACAATGTTCATCCATTCTATTGGGGAAACAAATAACAGTTTCATAATTACCAAGCTTCAAGTTATACACTTCACAACATCGCGCACAAGTCACTTGTATCACACGTCAAATGAAGCTCACACTTAGAATGCGTTTGAAATAACCATATACATATTGTCATAAAACGATTCAACTTTATTAATAAACAATAGACAATAAAGTTATGTACATTAAAATAAGACAATCATCAAGCGAATTGGAAAATCCCATGTATCCCTACAATATGCGTAACTATGAAGAAAAAAAAAACATAATATGATCATAACACAATAAACATCAAAACCCACCATATAATATAAAAATTAAACCAAACCCATTTCTCAGAAAGACACTCACAGATTTCATATATAATCCATCAACTCAACATTGTCAAATTCATACAAAAAAATATATAAAAGGGAGAATGAAGAAAATTCACAATATGACTCCCGACCACGCTCACCCATAACAGTGAAGAAGATTATCTGTAGTTGTTTTTTTTTTTTTTAGAAAACCAATTACATAAGGATCAACTTACATCCAAGTCCATACCTCTGTTCAGTTCATAACATTATAAGCTTATAAAAATTATAGATATTATAACATTAAAAAATGAAATGTTAGGAATTCAACCGTATTGAACTTCAATTAATACATGCACAGTGACTTAGATTGATAAATATGTTTTATGTACCTTATACACCAATAGAAAGATAAATTATCCCCTATGGATAAAACTAGTATGGGTTCATCCCTTTTTTTTTTTTTTTTTTTTTTTTTTTTTTTTTGCACCGCAAATTAGGAATGTTGAAATACAGGGGGGTAGGTTCAACCAAAGTGTATTTGTGATCCACAAGGAATTTGCACCATACATCAAACAAACTTGATTGTTATACTAATAAAGCAAATAATATTATTATGCACAAATATCTATTACTCCATCAAAAATAAAATAAAATGAACTAATATTAAAATGTACACTGAGTAGTAGGCATAGCCACATACTCATATGATGTCATGCAAACTATCCCTATAAGGACAATAACTTTCATTTTTTTTTTTTTGAACAGTGACGTCAAATAGGAATAGAGAACAGTGATGTCAAACAGGAACAGTGCACATTGATGTCAAACAGGAACAGGAACAGTGATGTCAAACCGAAACAGAAACAATGATGTAAAACCAGAAAAGTGATATCAAATAGGAACAAAAACAGTGATGTCAAACAGGAACAGTAATATCAACATGAACAGTGAACAGTGAAGTCAATTCGGTTTTTTTTTTTTTTCATTAAAGATTTAAATCAAACCAATATTTCAAATCGATTTTTCATTAAGATATAAATCAAACCAACAATGTCAAATCGATTTTTCCTCCATTAAAGATGTAAATCAAATCAAAATGTCTAGGAAATTGTATTTACATTGAAAAAAAAATATTGAAGAGAGATACAGTTTTACACACCTCTTTTTGCAAGAATCCCAAGATTTGAGCAAATTTCTTCCTTCAGCACCTCCCACCTTTTTCAACGTAAGTTTTTCTTTTCTTCTGTGTGTATCCAGAGAGAAAAAGGAGGCTAGGGTTTAAATGAGTTTTTTTTTAGTTAGGGTTTATTTCGCTAAATACAACCATCACTCATCTCTTATTCTTTTAACATTTATTTCGCTTTAACCAATACCCTAATTATTACTTTCATGAAAGCCCAAATCCAAGCCCAAGAAAATCGAATAAAATCCATCAAGATTAGGGTTTAACTAAAGTATATGTGCACCCCTTTTTTTTTAGAGTGTGACTAATTAGTTTACTCAAGGCAAATGTCTTATTTTTGGGTTTTCAAATTTTGGCTAAACACACACACACACCTTATTCTATTTAGCAATGACAAACAAAACAAATCTTTTTCCCAATAATTGAGATTACAACATATGCCACAATTAATAAATAAGAAAATTTTATATTTATTTAATTAGGCGGGTATTACAATATATACAACTCAAAATAATCTCGTCCGGAGATTCGGCAGAGGAGGGTAAGTAGGTAATTAATTCTTAAATAAACAAACTACCTTCCAAATGAACCAATACTAGAGTCCAAATAATAAATCATTCAAAAAATAACTTTTCTACTAACCCTCCTTAAGAAACAAAACACACATCACATGGACAAACAAATAGCTCATGCATATGCCTATAACTTCATGAAGACAATCACACAAATATATATATATATATATATATATATATGAAATTTATTAAATTTAATAAATAAATAAAAAATACGGGGTGCTACAATATATACAACTCAAAAGAATCTCGTCCCGTGATTCGCGAAAAGGGTTAACTAACGATTCAGGATAACAAACCGCTAAAAGAAAATTACACGGAATAATGTCACCCACTACTGACATTAAAATAAGTTATGATTAGCCCCAAATACATAGGTAAAAGGAATCTCATCACGAGATTCACGAAGAAAAAGAAACAATACTAAAAGTTCAAGGTTCTCCCTTGTCATTGTCTCTAGAAGTTCACACTACTACGCTTCCATATCAACATTCCGAGGATCACCTAGACTCTACCCCAGCCTAGGCTAACCAAACTGTCACGCCCCGATTTTCGAAGAAAACGAAAATCTTAAAATCCACGTAGGATTATCCGTTTCCCCAAAACTCGGGACGTGAAAATTCAATAACAACAGAAACAAATAGCAGGAACAACTAAAACATGATTTCATTATTGAAACAAATAAAACTCTAACCAAGAAAGACTCTGGCGTTGCTAGCCCACTAGCAAGACTCCGGTAACGCTGCTCAAAAGTCTCTAAACCTGAAAGGCTAATCGGCTACATTCCCAAAGGAATGTACCAAAGAAGCAAAAGCTCACTTGGGTCAGCAATAAAGCTTGTGTGATAAATCTTCATCCCAAAATCAATAAATCCACACGTGATAACATCAAACTAAACAAAAACAATAACCAACCACACCAATAGGTAGTTCCTCAATGAGGCAAATGTGTCATCATCCTAATAAATAAATATGCCTTTTTTTTTTTTTTTTTTAATAAAACCTCCAGTGGGGAGGGGCACCTCTGGAATGCCAGACCTTTATTACTTGTCAAAAAATTGATTTACAATCAATACGGGGGTACATGACGACTTTACCCGTGATTTAACCAAAACAAAACTTGGGCCGCAGCCGGAAACCAAAATACATAAAAACAAAGCAAAACATCACCAATGCTGAAAGAAAAGACCATAAGCTCAGAGCAAAGTTTGTCGCACAAGTATTTCCAGAAGAGACAAGCATGTCATAAAATGCATTTGATCCGAAACTCCCAAAGGCTGGCCTGTTTCGCGGGTTCCTGCAAGCCAACTGACACAGCGAGCAATTGGTCGCAGCATCCACCCGCAGTCTCGCCCCAGCTGACCGAGTTGTCGCACGCCCAGCAGGTTGGCGCACTCGCGCTCCCAACTCGCACTCCCAGCTGCGGACAGAGCAGCCGCACTCCTAGCAGATGTCTTCGCGCGTTCCTGCAAGCCAAACCAACAACGAGCAGCTGGTCGCCATCCGCATTCTGACTACCCCAAACACAGCTGTCTGCCAAACCAAGCAGTTGACTGTCGAACCGAGCGCAGCTGACTGTCCCAACTTCGCGCAGCCGTTGTGCAAAATCAGGTAGGGCCACGAATACCCGTAAAATCTGCCTCTACTCATCCCCATGGCGAATGTACGCCGTATGTAATCTGTCAAGCACAATCAAACCTGCCACTCTCCTAGGAAAATCAGTCCCATTGAAAGAAACAGTCCTATGATCTTGTTGTGCTCTATCCGCTAATGAATCTGCCACCGCATTGGCCTCTCTATAGATATGTTGACAATCCTACGTCATTGTCGCTGCCAACGACTTAATTTCTTTCAAAATATTCTCCAAGTGCCAAGGGATTTTCAAATTATCCTTAAACCAACCACAAACAAGTTCCGAATCCGTTTGGATAACCACCTTTTTGAAACCCCAGGCGAGACAGAGGCGGAGGCCCTAAAATAGAGCCAACATTTTCGCTTTATTGTTGGATCCTGCGCCAAAAAATATTTGTTTTCCCACAACACAGAAACCCCGAGAGTCTCTAATAATCACACCGCCGGATGCCTTGTCCTTGCGGGAGGATCCATCCACATTAAGCGCAACAAAATCTATGGGGGGTGCCAAAAAACAATTCTAACGAACTTCCGTTTAACGGGGAACACATCCAACCCCAAAGCCCGTAGGGGGGTCTTGTTGCTGCTAACTTGCTTGGGGATTATAAAATTATTTGCCAATCGCAACTGACGCCTAATGTTCAAAATCGCAAAGGCGGGATTTGGGGGAACATTTTCATAAACACATTTGCATCTTTGTATCCAAATTTTCAAAATTTCCAAATATGCCTTTACTAGTACTTACGCTATAGAAGTTGACTTTGGCAAGTCTGACCTGCAAAAATATGAGTGGACTTGTCATCCTGCATGAAAAGGTTAGAAACAACCGGATAATATTTCTAAGTTATCAATCCTCATAAATGTAATTTATTTTCAAACTACGATACAAATCATAGTCATATCAGACTATTATTAAAATATCAACAAACACATTTTCTACCTTTAGGAAGACATATAGTTCTCATTCAATGGTTGAATGAACATTTAATTTCTTCTTTTAAGGTAATCATGCACATACACCAAAAAGAAATCTCGCTTCTTTTTCACAATCGCACTATCCTCCTTGTGCCGAACACACCTCACCCAAGTGTGCCTCCCTTGCCTTCGAAACCACTCGGAGCGTACATGTTCCAAGTGGGGTGCCACATCGAGGAACATGTCATCTAACCCGAAGTTCGATCCATGGCAAGCATTTTCTAAATCTACACGTACAACCGAACTCACATGGAACGGTGCACCGATATGCAAGCAAGTCTGCATACCCATAATTATATCACACGTATACAAGCAAGTTTGTATACAAAACAATTTCTTTTCTTTTCACATTTTTTTTTCGGAGTTGTAGAAAAGAGCATAAAAATAAATAAATAAAACCTCAAAACTCTTTTATGGTGACGTTTTGTCAACCACAACAAATCAACCACAATGTTCATCCATTCTATTGGGGAAACAAATAACAGTTTCATAATTACCAAGCTTCAAGTTATACACTTCACAACATCGCGCACAAGTCACTTATATCACACGTCAAATGAAGCTCCCACTTAGAATGCGTTTGAAATAACCATATACATATTCTCAAAACGATTCAACTTTATTAATAAACAATAGACAATAAAGTTATGTACATTAAAATAAGACTAATCTTCAAGCGAATTGGAAAATCCCATGTATCCTTACAATATGCTTAACTATGAAAAAAAAAAAACAGAACATGATCATAACACGGTAAACATCAAAACCCACCATATAATATAAATATTAAACCAAACCCATTTCTCAGAAAGACACTCACAAATTTCATATCTAATCAACAAACTCAACATTGTTAAATTCATACAAAAATATATATAAAAGGGAGGATGAAGAAAACTCATAATATGACTCCCGATCACGCTTACCCATCACAGTGAAGAAGATTATCTGTCGTTGTTTTTTTTTTTTAGAAAACCAATCACATAAGGATCAACTTACATCCAAGTCCATACCTCTGTTCAGTTCATAACATTATAAGCTTATAAAAATTATAGATATTATAACATTAAAAAATGAAATGTTAGGAATTCAACCGTATTGAACTTCAATTAATACATGCACGTACATTGACTTAAATTGATAAATATGTTTTATGTACCTTATACACCAATGGAAAGATAAATTATCCCTTATGGATAAAACTAGTATGGGATCCCATTTCTTTTTTTTTTTTTTTTTTTTTTTTTGCACTGCAAATTAGGAATGTTGAAATACAGGGGGTAGGTTCAACCAAAGTGTATTTGTGATCCACAAGGAATTTCCACCATACATCAAACAAACTTGATTGTTATACTAATAAAGGAAAAAATATTATTATGCAGAAATATCTATTATTCCATCAAAAATAAAATAAAATGAACTAATATTAAAATGTACACTGAGTAGTAGGCATAGCCACATACTCATATGATGTCATGCAAACTATCCCTATAAGGACAATAACTTTCATTTTTTTTTTTTTGAATAGTGACGTCAAATAGGAATAGAGAACAGTGATGTCAAACAGAAACAATGAACATTGATGTCAAATAGGAACAGAAACAGTGATGTCAAATAGAAACAGGAATAGTGATGTCAAACAGGAACATGAACAGAGATGTAAAACGAGAACAGTGATATCAAATAGGAACAGAAACAACGATGTCAAACAGGAACAATAATATCAACATGAACAGTGAACAGTGAAGTCAATTCGGTTTTTTTTTTTTTTTTTTTTTTCATTAAAGATTTAAATCAAACCAAGATTTCAAATCGATTTTTCATTAAAGATATAAATCAAACCAACAATGTCAAATCGATTTTTCCTCCATTAAAGATGTAAATCAAATCAAAATGTCTAGGAAATTATATTTACATTGAAAAAAAATATTGAAGAGAGATAAAGTTTTACTCACCTCTTTTTGCAAGAATCCCAAGATTTGAGCAAATTTCTTCCTTCAGCACCTCCCACGTTTTTCAACGTAAGTTTTTCTTTTCTTCTGTGTGTATCCAGAGAGAAAAAGGAGGCTAAGGTTTAAATGAGTTTTTTTTTTAGTTAGGGTTTATTTCGCTAAACACAACCATCACTCATCTCTTATTCTTTTAACATTTATTTCGCTCTAACCAATACCCTAACCATTACTTTCATGAAAGCCCAAACCCAAGCCCAAAAAAATTGAATAAAACCCATCAAGATTAGGGTTTAACTAAAGTATATGTGCACCCCCTTTTTTTTAGAGTGTGACTAATTAGTTTACTTAAGGCAAATGTCTTATTTTTGGGTTTTCAAATTTTGGCTAAACACACACACACCTTATTCTATTTAGCAATGACAAACAAAACAAATCTTTTTTCCCAATAATTGAGATTACAACATTTGCCACAATTAATAAATAAGAAAATTTTATATTTATTTAATTAGGCGGGTATTACAATATATACAACTCAAAATAATCTCGTCCGGAGATTCGGTAGAGGAGGGTAAGTAGGTAATTAATTCTTAAATAAATAAACTACCTTCCAAATGAACCAATACTAGAGTCCAAATAATAAATCATTCAAAAAATAACTTTTCTACTAACCCTCCTTAAGAAACAAAGCACACATCACATGGACAAACAAATAGCTCATGCATATGCCCATAACTTCATGAAGACAATCACACAAATATATATATGAAATTTATTAAATTTAATAAATAAATAAAAATACGGGGTGCTACAATATATACAACTCAAAAGAATCTCGTCCCGAGATTCGGGAAAAGGGTTAACTAAAGATTCAGGATAACAAACCGCTAAAAGGAATTTATACGGAATAATGTCACCCACTACTGACATTAAAATAAGTTATGGTTAGCCCCAAATACATAGGTAAAAGGAATCTCATCACGAGATTCACGAAGAAAAAGAAACAATACTAAAAGTTCAAGGTTCTCCCTTGTCATTGTCTCTAGAAGTACACACTACTACTCTTCCATATCAAATTTCGAGGATCACTTAGACTCTACCCCAGCATAGGCTAACCAAACTGTCACGCCCCGATTTTCGAAGAAAATGAAAATCCTAAAATTCACGTAGGATTATCCGTTTCCCCAAAAATCGGGACGTGAAAATTCAATAACAACAGAAACAAATAGCAGCAACAACTAAAACATGATTTCATTACTGAAACAAATAAAACTCTAACCCGAAAAAACTCTAGCTTTGCTAGCCCACTAGCGAAACTCCGGTAACGCTGCTCAAAAGTCTCTAAACCTGAAAGGCTAATCGGCTACATTCCCAAAGGAATGTACCAAAGAAGCAAAAGCTCACTTGGGTCAGCAATAAAGCTTGTGTGAGAAATCTTCATCCCAAAATCAATAAATCCACACGTGATAACATCAAACTAAACAAAAACAATAACCAACCACACCAACAGGTAGTTCCTCAATGAGGCAAATGTATCATCATCCTAATAAATAAATATGCCTTTATTAGTACTTACGCTATAGAAGTTGACTATGGCAAGTCTGACCTGCAAAAATATGAGTGGACTTGTCATCCTGCATGAAAAGGTTAGAAACAACCGGATAATATTTCTGAGTTATCAATCCTCATAAATGTAATTTATTTTCAAACTACGATACAAATCATAGTCATATCAGACTATTATTAAAATATCAACAAAACGTATTTTCTACCTTTAGGAAAACATATAGTTCTCATTCAATGGTTGAATGAACATTTAGTTTCTTCCTTTAAGGTAATCATGCACATACACCAAAAAGAAATTTCGCTTCTTTTCCACAATCGCACTATCCTCCTTGTACCGAACACACCTCACCCAAGTGTGCCTCCCTTGCCTTCGAAACCAATTAAAGCGTACATGTTCCAAGTGGGGTGCCACATCGAGGAACATGTCATCTAACCCGAAGTTCGATTCATGGCAATCATTTCCTAAATCTACACGTACAACCGAACTCACATGGAACCGTGCATCGATATGCAAGCAAGTCTGCATACCCATAATTATATCACATGTATACAAGCAAGTCTGTATACAAAACAATTTCTTTTCTTTTCACATTTTTTTTCGGAGTTGTGGAAAAGAGCATAAAAAAAAACCTCAAAACTCTTTTATGGTGACGCTTTGTCAACCACGACAAATCAACCACAATGTTCATCCATTCTATTGGGGAAACAAATAACAGTTTCATAATTACCAAGCTTCAAGTTATACACCTCACAACATCGCGCACAAGTCACTTATATCACACGTCAAATGAAGCTCACACTTAGAATGCGTTTGAAATAACCATATATATATTGTCATAAAACGATTCAACTTTATTAATAAACAATAGACAATAAAGTTATGTACATTAAAATTTGACTAATCATCAAGCGAATTGTAAAATCGCATGTATCCCTACAATATGCTTAACTGTGAAAAAAAAAAAAAAACAGAACATGATCATAACACAGTAAACATCAAAACCCACCATATAATATAAAAATTAAACCAAACCCATTTCTCAGAAAGACACTCACAGATTTCATATCTGATCAACAAACTCAACATTGTTAAATTCATACAAAAATATATATAAAAGGGAGGATGAAGAAAACTCACAATATGACTCCCGACCACGCTCACCCATCACAGTGAAGAAGATTATTTGTCATTGTTTTTTTTTTTATAGAAAACCAATCACATAAGGATCAACTTACATCTAAGTCCATACCTCTGTTCAGTTCATAACATTATAGGCTTATAAAAATTATAGTAATTATAACATTAAAAAATGAAATGTTAGGAATTCAACCGTATTGAACTTCAATTAATACATGCACAGTGACTTAGATTGATAAATATGTTTTATGTACCTTATACACCAATATAAAGATAAATTATCCCCTATGGATAAAACTAGTATGGGTTTCCATCCCTTTTTTTTTTTTTTTTTTGCACCGCAAATTAGGAATGTTGAAATATAGGGGGTAGGTTCAACCAAAGTGTATTTGTGATTCACAGGAATTTACACCATACATCAAACAAACTTGATTGTTATACTAATAAAGTAAATAATATTATTATGCACAAATATCTATTACTCCATCAAAAATAAAATAAAATGAACTAATATTAAAATGTACACTGAGTAGTAGGCATAGCCACATACTCATATGATGTCATACAAACTATCCCTATAAGGACAATAGGAACAGTAATATCAACATGAACAGTGAACAGTGAAGTCAATTCGTTTTTTTTTTCCTTAAAGATTTAAATCAAACAAAGATTTCAAATCGATTTTTCATTAAAGATATAAATCAAACCAACAATGTCAAATCGATTTTTCCTCCATTGAAGATGTAAATCAAATCAAAATGTCTAGGGAATTGTATTTACATTGAAAAAAATATATTGAAGAGAGATAGAGGTTTACTCACCTCTTTTTGCAAGAATCCTAAGATTTGAGCAAATTTCTTCCTTCAGCACCTCCCACCTTTTTCAACGTAAAATTTTCTTTTCTTCTGTGTGTATCCAGAGAGAAAAAGGAGGCTAAGGTTTAAATGAAAGCCCAAACTCAAGCCCAAGAAAATTGAATAAAACCCATCAAGATTAGGGCTTAACTAAAGTATATGTGCACCCCCTTTTTTTTAGAGTGTGACTAATTAGTTTACTTAAGGCAAATGTCTTATTTTTGGGTTTTCAAATTTTGGCTAAACACACACACACACCTTATTCTATTTAGCAATGACAAACAAAACAAATCTTTTTCCCAATAATTGAGATTACAACATATGCCACAATTAATAAATAAGAAAATATTATATTTATTTAATTAGGCGGGTATTACAATATATACAACTTAAAAGAATCTCGTCCGGAGATTCGGTAGAGGAGGGTAAGTAGGTAATTAATTCTTAAATAAACAAACTACCTTCCAAATGAACCAATACTAGAGTCCAAATAATAAATCATTCAAAAAATAACTTTTCTACTAACCCTCTTTTAGAAACAAAGCACACATCACATGGACAAACAAATAGCCCATGCATATGCCCATAACTTTATGAAGACAATCACACAAATATATATATAATTTATTAAATTTAATAAATAAATAAAAAATACGGGGTGCTACATATTGGCTTGATGATGAAATAAAAAAAATGCGAAAACTCTATTGTGACTCCCTTTTTTTGTACTGAAATCGCGTACGCAATGTGTGACAGCACGTGTATCTTACAAAAAAAAAACATTGTGATATCTATTGCTATTATGATAATGGCACAAATGTTATCATGTCCTCGAGTACATGTTTTATAGTACAAAATTGAGTCACAATAGTACTGACAAATAGAGTCATTGTTCAAAGGGTTTTTTTTTTCTTTAATAATACTATTATTATTATTATTAAGTGCCGGTTCACAATGGTGTTTCAAGCCTACAAACCTTAAATAGAACCCTTTTAAGGTTGTTTTCCTAGATTTTATTGGTCTATTTATCTCTTGTTTTTTTTTTTTTTTTTTTTTCAAGTTTTATCTCTGTTTCTGAAATATCACTACTAAATAAAATCCCCTTTTGCGACGACTCGTAGTGCGACGAGGGAAGTTTTGTCGCTCAACATTATCCTGGCGCGATGACATATTTAATTTCGTCACGCAATTACAAAAATAGCTAACTACTTAACGTGACGAACTATTTCGTCGCGTCAATACCTCTTTCGCGATGCAGTTAAAGCCTTCGTCGCATACCTAATATGCGATAACGTGTCGTCGCTTAAAACCACATATTTTGTCACCCTAAAATACCTAGGGCTACGTGTCGACCACTTTGAACGACCAACTTGAATATCCTCAGGCGACACACTGTTTGGTCGTATGAACATAGCTTACGCGACGACCTGGAAACAGTCGGCGCATCAAATATCTTACGCGATGAACGGGAAACCTTCGTCGCATCAAATATCTTACACGACGAACAAGAAACCTGCGTCCACAAATAACTTACGTGACGAACCAGAAGCCTTCGTCGCCTAAATTTTATTGTCACTTAAGCCCAAATATTTTGTCGCCCTAAAGATATCGTACGCGACGAAGTGGAAACCTGTGTCGCATAAAGTATTCACAACAAAGATACATCCTAGTGCGACAAACGTCGTCGTCGCCTAAAGGTAGCTTACGCGACGAATAGGAAACCTTCGTCGCCTCAAGTATTGACAACAAAGATTTGTCGCTTAAAGATAGCCGGTTCATCGCCTAACACATCCTAGGGCGACAAACTTTATCGTCGCCTGAAGATAGTTTACGCGACGAAGTGGAAACCTGCGTCGCATAAAGTATTCACAACAAAGATACATCCTAGGGGATGGTACAAACGTCGTCGTCGCCTAAAGTATTCACAACAAAGATTCGTCTCTTAAAGCGAGCAGGTTCATCGCCTAAAACATTCTAGGGCGACAACCTTTGTCGTCGCCTGAAGATATCTTACGCGACGAATTGGAAAGTTTCGTCGTATAAAGTCTTCCCAACAAAGGTTCGTTGCCTAAAGCGAGCAGGTTCATCGCCTAAAACATCCCAGGGCGACGAACGGTGTCGTCGCACAAGCTCTGACCTGTTCATCTTCTCCACGAATTAGAATAATCAGATATGCGTTTTTCACTATTTTCTCCTCTCATTTTATTCTTTTTCTCTGCTCGATTGATTTCTCTCACTATATACTCCAAGCTTCCAGCACTTCATTAGGCTTCGTCTTCTCTTTGTGTCGCCGGCGCCATCCACACCTCCAATCTTCTCTCTCTTTCACTTGGAAAACGGTGAGGAAATTGCTAATTTTTTTATTTTTTGAAATTTCTGAAATTAGGTTGCTATCATGTGGAATTTTGGGAGTGTCTCACATTGTTTTTCGAGTGCATACTAGATATTTATTAATTAATAATATCTACATCGTCCACTTGAAGAATTGTAATTGAGATGCTGCTGAAATTTTTCCACATTGAAACCTAATCGCATTAATGTCGTTAACTCTCTTTAATTCTCATGTTTTGTTTATAAACTGAAAACAGGCGTAATGGAAAGACAGTGGATACAAAATCAGGACAAATGTTGTGATGAATATTTAAATGGGATCGAGAGCTTCATTGAGTTTGCAAGGGCACACGTCACTGGTACGACGAATCATATCAAGTGTCCGTGTCAATGTTGTAACAATTGTTTGTGGCAGACATTCAATATGGTTCGATATCATTTGGCGATGTATGGGATGATTCAGAATATACGAGGTGGATTTATCATGGGGAGCAACGAGAATTTGGTTCGACTTCATCGAATTCCCAACCACTTGTGCCGCACATTGATGAAACGTCCATGAATGATAATGACCAAGTTATGGGTATAATAAATGACGCTTATCCATATGCATCGATGAACGAATATGGCATTGATGATATGGTAGGAGATACCGTACCTCCCAATATGCTGCAAAGTGAAGAGTTAGAAAACTATGAAAGACTGTTGAAACAAGCCCAACAAGCATTATACCCCGGTTGCACAGAGTTCTCCCTGCTTACTGCCATTGTGGAGTTGATGCATTGCAAAGTGAAACATCATATGTCGAATAAGTGTTTTTTCTCATTTAATGGGAATTATGAAGCGGATGCTTCCGAAGGAAAACGTTTTGCCTGAGGATTATCGTAACGCGCAGAAATTGTTGAATGGTCTTGGTTTGGGGTATCAAAAGATTCATGCTTGCAAATACAACTGTGCATTATTTTATAAGGAAATTGAAGGGATGGATGTATGCCCTGTGTGCAATGAGCCAAGATATAAGCCTAATTCTGGTAATAAAACGAAGAAAATTCCACAAAAGGTTTGCGTTATCTTCCACTAAAGCCCAGATTGCAGCGACTGTACATGTCGACACACACTACAAGTCATATGAGATGGCACAATGAAGGAAGGGTTGATGATGATTTTTTGAGACATCCTGCTGATGGAGAGGCTTGGAAAGCATTCGATACTATGTATCCCGATTTTGCAGAAGACCCGCGCAATGTCAGATTGGGGCTTGCAACTGATGGATTTAATCCGTTCGGGAATATGAGCTCTACTCACAGCACCTGGCCCGTCGTTGTTGTTCCTTATAATTTGCCCCCTTGGATGAGTATGAAAAAAGAATTTACAATGATGACTTTATTAATTTCCGGTCATCCCGGAAAGGACATTGATGTTTATTTGCGGCCGTTGGTTGATGAGTTAAAAGACTTATGGGAAAATGGTGTACGTACATTTGATAAGTCTACCAACACAATGTTTATGTTGAGAGCAACAGTGATGTGGACTATACATGATTTTCCCGCTTATGGAAATATTTCAGGTAGGAGTACTCAGGGCTATAAGGCATGTCCGATATGCAACGATGATGTAACGTCTGATTGGCACGCGGGAAAGGTTTGTTATATGGGTCACCGTAGATGGTTGCCCCAGGATCACGAGTGGCGAACAAATAAGGTGGACTTTGATGGGAAAATGGAGAACGACACTAGACCTAGAGAATGGTCGGGGGATGACATTTTGGCTAAGTTGAATAGCTTGGAATTTGGTCAGATTGGCAAACATCCCGATAATCGTGATACTAATTTGCACAGGTCAGCTACACATCTGAACTGGACGAAGAAGAGTATATTCTTCGAGCTTCCGTACTGGTCGAAATTAAAGATCAGGCACAACCTAGATGTGATGCATATTGAAAAGAATGTGTGTGATAGTGTGGTTGGGACAATTATTGGCATCGAAGGACACTGTGAAAGCGAGGGAAGATTGTATGAACATGGGTATAAAGAAACGGTTATGGATTAAGAAAGTCGGTGACAAATGGGTAAAGGGACATCCCTATTTTGCAGTTAAACCGCCAGTAAAGATAAAAAAAAAATTAAGTTTTTTTCTTCTGTGAAGTTTCCAGATGGGTACGCATCTAATATTGCCCGTTGTATGAAAATGAGTGATGGGAAAATGTCGGGATTGAAGAGCCATGACTGTCATGTAGGTCGCTATTCGAGGATTTTTGCCATCGGGTGTTGTTGGCCCTATTACAGAATTGTCGAGATTCTTCCAGCAGCTATGCGCAAAGTCTCTGCGCAAATCGGATATAGAAAGGTTGCAAAACGATATTATTAACATCTTATGCAAATTCGAACAGATATTTCCTCTGGCATTTTTTACTTGCATGATTCACTTGATGATACATTTACCGAGTGAGACAAAGCTTGGTGGGACGGTCAATTATCGGTGGATGTACCCAATAGAAAGGTAACTCATATGCTTGTTTTCTAACTATTCTTCATTTATTGTAACGAATCTGACATCTTTTATATTTTGTAGAATACTAGGCACATACAAAAGGTACGTACGGAACAGGGCAAGACCCGAAGGATCTATAGTGGAGGCATTTATTGCAAATGAATCACTTACTTATTGTGCAATGTATCTCCATAATGTTGAGACGTCCTTCAACTGAACTCAACGAAATAATGACGGTGGTACTAGAAGTGAGACACTTTCTGTTTTTGCGCAACTCGCACGACCGTTTGGCAAGCCACCAACAAATGACCAGTTTAGCGATAACGACATGGAAGTTGCGCATTGGTTCATACTCAACAATTGTGACGAGGTCTTGCCATTTTTGGAGGAGCATGAAGAACTACTTAGGCGTAAGTATCCTGCACATTTACGGGGCGAGAAGCACCGTCAATTATTTCCTGAATGGTTTCGCAAACACGTAAGTTGATAACTATAAGAAAATTTGATAATATTGCATTATTTTTTTTTATAATTGGTATTCAACATATTCTGAATATATATAATTTTTTTTAATAGATGTTACAATTGAAGGAAATAAATTCGGCTCTTTACGATGATGAATTATCAAAACTGGCGAGAGGTCCTATTCGATCTGAAACATTTTCGAGTTGTTATGTGAATGGTGTTAAGTTCCTGGTTATCGAGCGAGACAACAATTTGAGCACTCAAAATAGCGGCGTATCAGTACCTGGGGACGGCGACACCGCCGATGTTGATTTCTATGGTAAACTGACATCTGTAATTCAATTACTGTACAAAGACCGTTGCCAAGTGATTTTATTCAAGTGTCGTTGGTTTGATACAAACCCACATAAAGCCGGGAGTATTAAACGAGAATATGGTCTAGTAAGTGTGAACACAAACACACTTTGGTATGAGCATGATCCTTTTATTTTGGCAACTATGGCAAAACAAATTTTTTATCTAGATGATCTTAAAGCCGGTGGTGGATGGAAAGTAGTCCAGACGATCCAACACAGAAGTATATGGGACATTCCTGAAAAGGCTTCTGATGACCACAGTGATGACGACACCGCTGATCAAGAGAATTCATCTTCAAACATTCCCATTATCCAACAGCCATTTGAGTTATTTGTCGAACTTCCTCCGATTGATGGCGAATATGATGTTGAGGTATCACCTGCAAAAGATGGAGTTTTTGAAGAATCTGAGGCAACCATGTCAGATGAACTTGAAGAAGAAGTCGAAAGTGATTACTCTACTGATTCAGATTAAATACATTTGAAGGAATATAAGTTGTTAGGTCGTTTACAAGATGTTAATAATATTATGTATTTTGTTAGTTCATTTAATTAAATTTGTTAATGTACTATGAATTTTTTACCATAAATTTGTTAAATGAATGTCGAAGTTCAATTAATTAATTAAATAATGATATAAAAAAATTTCTCTAAAATAAACAAATGTGATGTTTGTGCGACGAAATTAGAATATTTCGTTGCACAAAATGCTTCCCCCTTAAAATATTTCCGGCGGCAAAAAATTTGGGTGAAATATTTCGCACGAAATTAGAATAATTCTGGCGGCAAAAAAATTGGGGGTGAAATTTTGAATACTGACGCGACGAATTCTGTGATATATAACGATGGAGGCTTCGTCGCGCAAACTCAAACCCATTTTATAAAAATTCAAACCCACGTCTTCTCTCACTCTGTCGTCCCCAAATCATAGCAGTGATTGCTTCTTTGAGTTCACCGCCCCACCACCGGATGCATCTCCCTTCCCCTTCCTCTCTCTTGCCACCACAAGCTGCCCACCACCGCCTTCAGTCGCACTTCATCTTCTCTGCAACTTCCTTCCTCTCTCTTGCCACCACAAGCTGCCCACAATTGCACGTATTTTAATTTGGAGATCTGGGTTGCAGTGGAATTGAAGTTTTTGGAGGTTTTGAGGAATGGGGTTGTTGATTTGAGGAGGAAAGTTTGAAGTTTGGAAAAGACCATGTTGGATATTACAGAGGAAGTAAGTGTCTCTTCTTGCCTGAAATGTAGCAATGCAACTGTTTGTTTTTGTTTTGTTCATTTGAGGTTTGTTCAGATCTGTAGGTTCATAAAGTTTGGAACTTTATTTGGATTGACTAGATTTTATGTTTCTTTTTCTTTTCAAGTAGTTTTTTGCTGATTTTGTAGATATCAAATAGAATGATGTGATTTCAAGTTTAATGATTTTGTGGTGCAGTTCATTTGTTTTTGAATTCAACATCTGGATTGCTATTATAGGTTAGGTTGAATTGATGTTTTCCAGATCTAGAAGTGATGAAAAAGACTGTATCTTTGACTCTTTGAGATTTAAGGGAATTGGTTGAAATTGTTTGTGTTTGATTTTTCAATCTTCAATCTTCTCACTTTCTCTATCAATCTGATTAATTGCAAAAATTTTAGTTAGTATACATGTTTGAATTGCCAAATTTTCACAAAAGAGTTTTGTGGGAATTATTCATTTTGTGGTGCAAGTGTTTGTACAAAGATGCCTTAGAAACTTTGATTTTCTAGGGGTGGAACTTCTGGACCCTTTTTCCTCATTATAGAAATTTGTTATTCTCTAGACTGTGAAATCATTTCTTTGGCAAAGTCCATATGAAAAATACTCAAAGGTTGGAATCTCTTTTAATTCTAGGAGTAGTAATGTGATCTCTCACATACTTTGTTTTCCTTCTCCCTCCAGAGGTTGGAATCTCTTTTAATTTGATCAAGTGAGGTGACTAAAGCTAACAACAACAATCTACAGATAGATGAATTGGGGTGTGTGAGAGTGATCATTCATATGGCCCTCCCTCCAATCCTTTTTTCTTTGCTTGATTTGGATTGGTTGGTCAAAATAATCCAGAAAATTCCTATATGATTCAAGACACACAACATCAAGGCAGTCTAATCCAAACAAGTGTTCATCGAAAAAGTAATGGAGGAGAAAATGCTAGTAATTTAGATTCTGAGTAAAATGTAATTCTCAGATCAGTGATCAAAACTTCAGTATTACGATATTACTAGATATATGAAGATCATATTTATTTAGGTTTGGCGATAGATTGATTACTGCCTTGAATGTCGATAGAGTGCTTGTCATTCTAACATTTTATAGGTAAAGTAAAAAGGTGGAGAGAATTTACCCGAGGGATACGACGATTAGTCTAAGTACAATTATAACATTCTATGGATTGGTCTTAGTTATGCTAACTTTAAAATCTTTGTGTGCTCATGTCTACTTTATTGCTAAGTTTGGAGTGTCAGACAGAGTTATTATCAAAACTCATCTCATGTATCTATCTTGTGGTCGATTATAATGAGTAGGTATAGCCGTATAGGCTTTTTATTATGAGGAGCTGCATCGACATTATTTAATGAAAACAGGGGACTATACTCTGTCTTGCACACTGTAAAAATAGGGGAAAAACCAATTATGAGGAGCTGCATCGACATTATTTCTTTTTTTAATTCTCACATGAAAATTCTATCTGATTGCTGTAATTCTCACAGAAAATACTCTAAAGTTAGAAGTTGGACTCTGGAATTGACAGGAGGTAAAGATCAGATTGCTGTAATTCGAGCCTCTGGAAGCATCAGCCGTGTTCGTGGTTCACTTAGTTTATCTGACTCTGGTATTACTTCTGAGCAATTTATTGAGAAGATCCGCACTGTAAGAGGTAAGATATGCACATTACATGTTCATATTTTTACCAGCTGTGCATAAATTTTCCTGGCTTCTCATGTGGTCATATTGACCTATTGTCATGCTAAGTGGCTTCTCATGTTCATTTTTACCAACCTTATCTATCATTTGCATATGGTGTTTTAGCAATCCATCTTACAAACAAAATAGAGTGTTTGACATTTAGAAATGAAGAAAACACAGTAAAATTTCCAGTAAAATTTTATTTCTAACAGTAAAATTTCTGACACAAACAAATTTTACCATGGATACAAATTTCTGACACAAACACAGTAAATTAAGAAAACACAAACAAATGGATACAAATTGATTACAGTGAGCAGATTCTGACAGAGATACAAATTGTTCCCGCAGTAAAATTTCTAACAGTAAAATTTTTGGATCAATTCAGTAAGCAAATTTCTGGATCAATTCAGTAAGCAAACTCAGTAAGTAAAATTTCTGACAGAGATACAAATTGTATTACAGTGAGAAAATTCAGTAAATTTCTGGATCAATTTCTGACGGTGAGCATATCATTTTCTGATAATGAGCATATCAATTTCTGGATCAATTTCTAACAGTAAATTTTCTGGATCAATTTCTGACAGTAAATTTCTGAAAATGCTGCAATTCGCAATATTGCTGCTTCCTTTAGTTCTTCCTGAACTTCATCGTAGAGATTTACATTTGCATATAAAATGCTAGACATGTACATTTATATCTCCTCTACATTTGCTGTTGAAATTTAAAATTTTTTTGTTCTTCTTCCCCATTTATCCAGTTTTCTTCCCGAACCTTATGAAATTCAAGTTTTCTCCTTCATTATACATTGTATAGTTAATGTATTGTTTTATACGATCTTCCACTGATTGCATCTATTTACTTTGTCTTCATGTTACTTTGTAATTGTTGTGTTGTGTTTTTATTATTTTGGTTCAGATGGCTTCTTTGATAACAAGAAAATGTAGGTCCGTAATTGTTGCTGATAGTAGTTCGGTCGCCGCTCCTCCGCCCAACGTAGCTCATTCCACCATTAATGTTCCCGCTACAAGGGCTGCTTCTATCAGTACTCCACTAGCACATGGATCAAATGTTCCGGTAGTTGATCAATCTTCATCGTCTGGATTAGTTCCTCAAGTTCTCACTCGACGAAGCGTCAGACGAACAAACCGTCGATCAGCGTCTTCTGAGATTGCACTCGAGACTGTAACCATGCTCGGGGATGTAAACCCCTCCCCCCAAGGAGATGGAGAGCTCCCTAGAGGTAATAAACTTAAGTTTTCCTCATCATATTCGGCAAATTGAAATTTTTTTTTTTACAACAGCAAAGAAAACGAGGGGGCCCTGTAGACAACTAAAATCCCAAAGGATCACATGAACCACTAACACACGCATTCCCGTAGTGTGGGATCCTAGTCATCGTCGCTCGCAATCGGCGAAGATTAATAGCTTGTTGGTGCATGACATCGGTGCAATCATTCACAACCATTGCCCGATGACATCCTCATCTTGGAGTGAGGTCAAGCCCGAGATGCAGGTCGAGGTGTTGGACGCGCTCACAGTAAGTTTTAGCCATTCATCTCAACCTTTAATAATTAAAATCTTTATAATGCAGAAAGTTTTGCGTGTTTATGCTTGTATTTTTACATGATTTGGTATAACTTATCTCTTTGGGCCTTAATATTCTCTAATAAATATTATTTAAAATTTCAGGTTAACTTTGAGTTTGACATGAATGATCCAAACATTCATGAATATATCACCGGTACGTGCGTGGATCGATACAGGAATTGGAAGCATGATTTCCATCGATACTTCCAAACGTTTTCTGATGTGGATAGTGCTAAGGCACAACCCCCAATCGAATTGGAGCATAGGCCTGATGAGTGGGTGTAGTTGTGCGATCATTTTCGAACTCCCACATTTCTGGTAAGCATTAACGTTTTATTTAATTAAAATAAACATATTTATTTTTATATATGTAATAATGCATATGTTTAATATATATTTTGAATAATTATACAGAAAAGATCTGAGGCGAACAAGGCGAACCGACGTCAAAAGAAAATTTTACATCACTCTGGTTCATTGCCCTTCTCTTACAGGGTGGAGGAACGACGTCTAGTAAGTGAACTCATGTTTCATTTCATTATTTTATTTTAGTCAATACATTCAATTAAATGATTATATTAGTTGGTTTATTATTTTAACAATGTTTTGTAGGAGGGTTCAAAATTCCCAGAAATCGACATGTTCAAGGATGTTTATGCACTACCTGGCAATGAGGTGGCCGTGAAGTTGCATGTAAGTTTTATTCTTTGCATTTTTTGCATGTTGTCACTTCTGTTGTTTTAAAAGTTATTAATTTTTAATAATTTTTTTAATCAAGGAAACGATGGTGGAGAGGCGGGATGCCTACATGGAGCGAGTGGCCTCACAGCATCCTCCGGGAACTCCGTTGGAACAGCTCACAATGGACAATCCTGATGCAGGATTACATATTTTGACAGAGACATTGGAATCGCTAGGTCCAAGACCCGAAAAGATTGTTCGGGGGATGGGAAAAGCTAAAGTTCGTGAGGTCAACACCTCATCTTCAGCTTCGCAGCGCTCAGTCGGAATCATTTCATCATTACAGTCGAAAGTGGAGGAATTACAAAATGAGTTAAATGCTGCCAAAGCGCATGAGGCGGAGAGGGAGGCCCGAGAGGCCCGCGGGAGAGGGAACGACAAGCACAAGAGGCAACTAGGTGGAGTATGTTATTAGGGGCTCTCCAGCAGTCAGGGATTAATTTGTCGAGCCTCCCGCTACTGTCGACAAACCATCATCAGCCACCACATCCCTAAAAAATGTACTGATGTGTTTTTTAAATTTGTAACTATACAGTACGGTTAAAATTTTTTAATTTGTAATGGATACATTATGATTTTACATTATTAATTTGTAAAGTTAATAGTATTTAAATAAATTAGCCAAACCTTTCTATGCGTGAGACGATTCAATTAATAAATATTTCAAATTTAATTAAAATAAATATTTGAATTAAAAGATTTCAAAATTATTAAACAGAACTTTAAGCGACAAAAATTTTCGTCGCATAAGAATAGATCAAGCGTGTTTGGATCGACGTAACCTGTGTGACAACATTAGAGTGATGAATATTATTGTCGCGTAAAGAATATCTTGTGCGATAAAATGTTCGTCACCATTGAGTTAAGCCGACAAAGTCTAACGCGACGAAAGGGATCGTCACGATTGAGTTATGCCGACAAAGTTTAATGTGACGAAAGGGATCATCGCGTAAGTATAGTTTGCACGAAGAACAATTCTATTTCTTGCGACGAAATTAGCGTCGCGCAAAACAGTATTACGAGACGCACCCTTATGCAACGATCTTTGGTGTCGTCGCGCAAAAGGATTTCGTAGCGACGAAGATTTATTTTCGTCGCGCAAAAAGGATTTTGTAGCGACGAAGATTTATTTGCGTCGCGCAAAGACTTGCGAGACAGAGTTGTGGTGTTGTCGTGCAAAAAGGAATTTGTAGCGACGAAGATTATTTTCGTCGCGCAAAGACTTGCGAGACAAAGCTGTGGTGTCGTCGCGCAAAAAGGATTTTGTAGCGACGACGATTTTTTTTCGTCGCGCAAAGGCTTGCGAGACAGAGCTGTGGTGACAACCTTTGCGCGATGAATATTTTGTCGCCCAATATTTATGGCGACAAAATGTTGTCTATAGCGACAATTTTGACTACGTCCCTAAAGGCCTTTTTTTGTAGTGTATATATTTAATTTATATGATGGTTGAAACATGCGCGGTCATTTGTCGAATCTTTTCACTACGTAATTTCCCCTTGTACTTGACTATTTATCAGAAAATAATGGAGACTCGATTGTTTAAGATTTTCAAAGGGAGGAAGTTCAATGAGTTAAGATTCTGAACCTTAGACTCCATATATAAAAACAATATGAAAAACAATTGTTGATTTAATTTAGACTCTAGGAATAATATTCTACTACTAGAATATGTTTGTTGTCACTTAATAATCATTTATAAAATTTATTGATATTATGACCTCACCTGATTTAGTCCTACATAATTACAAATTATTCCCTGTCAACTTGTTTGCAAGAAATATGATTTTCTGAGGGCATTTTAATACAACAACAAGCTCGAGTGTGACAAGTTTCATCACGAGACTTAGTTAAGTTGTATAAACAATGAATTAAAAAGAGATTAAGTCTAAGACCCAAGGCGCGTAGTTGAGGGTATTTTATAATCACTTATTTTCCAATAAATAATCAAAATAAAAATACAATTTCTCCAACCAATGGACTGATTTAGGTGTCACGGATCCCTAGATCACTACAAGAAAAAAAGTATAATAGAGACGGAATCAAACTACGGTATCTAATATTTGTAACTATTGGGCCTTTTTTTTGTAGTGAATATCCTATTTTCTTGTCTAATTTTTCATTTTTAATCATATTTTCCTCAACATGATCCATGCCATCTTCCTTCCCTCACTTTAATACATCGTATAAAATAGTCATAGACAAATAAAATACCTTATAAATTAAGGTGGTTGTTGTTTTTTTTAAGTTTTTAGAAGCTAACTTCTAATTGGAGTTAAAAGTTCTTAACCAGTTTTTGAATGAACTATATGTTTTGTTTTTTAACGAGCTGTTGATTAGAAGTTTTAAAAATAAATGATGTTTGTTTTTAGATATCGACTTGAATTTTTTTTTTTTTTAGCAACCAACACAACTCTCACTGCCCATTACAAACTACCAACATTAATTCATTTTTTCACTTATTTTCTTTTCTCTAAATATCATTGAGATCACTTTCTATCACTACCAGAAATCACCCTATATCTATCTTTATTCCTCGTACAATCTTCAATAGAGAGAAAGATAAAGAGAAGGGGGAGGAGGAGAGGTGGTGGCCAGCACGGTGGTGATGACATTTCTCGCATGATAAAGAAGAGGTAGAGAAAATAGTGGATAGTTGATAATAAATGATGAAGGTAGTAACAATTATTACAAATTTATTATAAGATTATTATTAGAATGAATTTTCATTAAACATTTAATACGAAGTGTTCAACACCCTCACGGTGCGTACTTCGCTCGTAACTTCAACTTTTGATTTTTTAATAACTGTGCACCACTTTTTATTAAGAATTCTGAGTGTATTGAAAAAAAAAACCCTCTATAAAGAGTGCATATAATAAAGGGAAATTCTAAATGTCGAGGGAAAGAGCGAGGAAACCAGCGAGGAAAAGGAGGTGGCGGGGGGTGAACCGTTCACCCCCTCGAGATGTGTGCCCATTTTTTTGGCGCGCGCATCTCGAGGGGGGTGAACGGTTCACCCCCCGCCACCTCCTTTTCCTCGCTGGTTTCCTCGCCCTTTCCCTCGACACATAGAATCACATTCACATGACACATGCACAACTTATAGAAGCCACACCATCAGACCATGAGAGTCAAACATCTCACAAAACACACAAGCCTCTCTTATTTCTACTGTACATTCAAGAGTGTCTCACAAGCAAGCAAAGAAAGAAAACCAAACCTAACCAAACGAACCCCTTCTCTTCTTCACTCTTCTCTCTCTAAATGGCTTCTTCCACAAAGAAAAAGCTTCTGCAAACAGTTGCAGTAGACCTGGGCTGCAGCTGCGGCAGGTCCAAACTCTCCACCATATTCTGGCCCAAATCAAAGCCCAACAAAAGCAAGTTGTTCCACCACCACCATCAGAAGCTCTACCAATCTTCTTCAAGTTCATTAGAGGCCAGTGGTCTCACCTCCATTGAAGAAGACGACTCGAATGTCACCAACACCACTTTTTCTCCAATATTCGATTCGACCCCATTTTTCTCCGAGTCTGAAGAGCCTACAAATTCAACAAAATCCTTCAATAATGGCTACAGCCGAATTGGCGAAAGCATAGCAGTGGTGAAGGAATCAAATGACCCTTACGATGATTTCCGAACTTCCATGTTACAAATGATATGGGAGAAGGAGATTTATGCGAGGGAGGATCTAAGTGAGCTTCTCGATTGCTTTCTTTCTTTGAATTCGCCATACCACCATGAAATCATCCTTAGAGTTTTCAGGGAGATTTGCAATGATGTCTTCTCTTCTTCCTCTATTACCGACATGAATCACCACCACCACCACCAGCATCAGGGGTATTCTTGGAACTCGAAAAAAAGGAGCACGTGAGTATTTTTATGTTCACACGTGGGGAGTGGTGATGGGGTGGTGAGATTGGGTTTTGAATGTGATGTAGTGTAATAATGAAAAAGGTGTAGGCATTGATGATGAAAAATACTGACTCTTTTTTGCTTATTTGAAATTGAGTGTTTATTAATTGTTCTTTACTCTCTTCTCTTGTGTGGTTGGTTGTGGTTGCGATGGTGGTGTAATTATTCTATGGGTTTGAGTTTACTCATCATGTATTTGATTTTGTGTTATTTTAGGACTTACACAATCTAGGGTAATTATGATGATATATATGCTTGCTTGTTAACATTTGTGTTGTAAATTGAGCATTGACTTGCATTTTTTTTTGGCACAAAATGGTCAGGATTCGGGTTTTAGTTTTACTATGAGCAAGGATTGTGATTTCGTTTTTTGAGTTAATTTCGATTTTCTGATTTTTGAGAAATATTTCGATGTGAAAAGAAAAAAATGTAAATTTTTTTGAAAATAAATGAAATATATAATGAATTTTGAGAGTATATTAAATATGGGAAAAAATAATATGTAATCAAATAAATGTATTAAATACATCAATTAAATAAAAATATCTATAATTAGAAAATTGAGGGGTAGTTAAAAAAATAAATATATAAATAAAAAAATTAGGGAGTTATTTAAAAAAATAATAAATAATTAGAAGAAATTATAATTATTAAAAAACTCAGAAATTTTTCGAAAAAATGTAAATTTTAGTAGCTGCCTTTTGTATTTTTACGAAAAAAACAAAATGTACGAAAAATCCTTAAAAAATGTAAAATTTTCTTTCGCCCTTATTATTTTCGTAATTTCATATAAAAACAAAAAATTCGGCAAAATTTTGTATAATTTCGCGAAATCACAATCCTTGGGTATGAATGAGGCTAGGGATCCAGGTTTTGCAACTAAATTTTTTAACAACATCAAAATATACATAAACACTGAGAATTTCATAATTCTTTCAAAATCACACAACGTCACCTTGACTACATAAACCTAATTTCTTAGCACTTTCAAATTAGAAAGGATGTTGACTCACATTTTTGTTTTGACTTCACTAAAATTTGTCATTGGCATGTTATGTATGTGACAAGCATAAGGAAAATGCATTCTTGAATCTAAATCTTATTTTTGTTGACTTGTTAAGTTCTTATTCTTTTTTTTTTTTTTTTTTGTTGTTGCTGTTAGTAAGGAGCATCAATTCTAAAGAGCCAGGCTACTTAGTTATTTTTTGGTTAAGGTTGAGATTTTTTACATTTTTACACTTTTTATAATTGATATTTGTGATTGTGTTTCAAAGAGAACGAGTAAAGATATAAAAGAGCCCGACCTGACAAAAAAAAATGTCTAATTGCCAAGGCCGCCTACTCTTGAGAGTAAGGAGTCCTTCGTTTGTGTTGACTTATTTCGGTATTTACCATACTCCATGCATTCAATCATTCTTTGTACAGAGTCCTTCTAGGGAGCGAGGGAGGGGTGTAACCACCCATCCTCCTTGGGATGAGTGTATCACGTTGAAGATGCGCGCGAGCACTCATCACGAGGAGGATACACCCATCCCTCGCTCCCTTTCCCTCGACCCCTAGAATTTCCCCTTTGTACATGATGAACCTCCTTTACTTACTGTTTGATTATAAAGTTTTGAAAAGATTGGTCATCTTGTATAAATGGCTACCTAACTATTACTTAATTACCACCAACCAAAAGAAAGATTAACACGCTAGTTATGATCACTCACTCGAGCAAGGAGATCCAGTGCTTTGCAGGACATCCAAGCATTTACTTGATTGAACTTGAGAGCTATTTTAATTTACAGAAAGCAAATTATTATTTTTTTTCATTTTCAAGTCCTTGTGATGTGCTGGTACGTTCTTGCATTCAAAAGTTAGAAAACACTGTAGCTTGATTTTCTTGATGAATGTAGTGGTACCAAAGCCTATTTAGTAGACCCAACCCCATGAAATAAATGAATTTTAATTGCTTAATTACCTTTTATCAAGTAATACAACTCCATTTTGATCTTAGATCATGTGAGTCTAGGGAGACAAGTTGTTTACTGTTCTGATGAGGTGAAGACAGGACATGTGTGTGACTGTCACATTACTTCATAACTTAAATAGATCACAAACATGGTTGTGGATCTCATGTCACATTGCTTTGGAAAGGATCATGGCACCACCCCAAAGGTTATTCATTGTGGACAACCCATGCCATAATTATTTACTTTACATATAAATGGCCTTAAATGATAGACTTCAATTGCTCAAAGAGATTATAATGAGGCCTACTTCAAAAAGATGGTCAAAATCTAGCTAAAGGACCCCTTTTTTAGCTTATGTTTTCATCAGTGGGAAGTTTTGTTGCAATCCAACCCAGCCAAAATATCTCTCAACATGAGATGAGACCTCAAACATCCAATGGACATTTAAAGGACCAGTTGTTAGGTCTCTTTTGGTAGTGGGGGGTGCACCTTTTCTCTTTTGTAGCAGCATCTAAAACCTGATGTTGTTGGATAAATAATGGTGTAATAGTTTGGCCTTAATACTGAATTTGGCTTGGCTTCAATTACAAGTAGCTTTCTCTCAGTTTATAACATACAATACCTTATGCAATATTCTATTATCAAGCACATTATATCATCATATGTTTCAACTTAATAGCATCTCCAAAAGCAAAATGCACAATCAAAATATAGTTTAGCTTGTAGAAATACCAGCTTACCTATATTCAATGAGGCTGTTAAAGAGTCGAGACTTAAGAGTGCGCTAACAATTTTTTAAATATTTGGGATATGACACTTTACTTCTATTTACAATCTTATTTTGATGACATGCATACACAAAATCTTACAAATATTTTATGAAAATCGTAGGAAATGGCTTCTATTAGTAGAGAACGCTTTAGGGAATGTCTACTCTATCAATAAGTCTAGCCAGTCAGGTTTGGTAGTCACTTTTGAGTTAAGTTTTGATTTTTTTCTTTAACACTTTTTACCATTTCTCTTTAAAATACAACCATAATAATCATCTATAAAAAGGGTAGAAGTGTAAAAAAAAATCAAAACTTGATCCAAAAGTGACTACGAAATCGGACTGGCTAGAATTGTCGCTATTCTATACAATGATGGACATTCTCTAAGGTTTCTTTATCTAAAGTATCAATTAGTAGAATAAAATTAAGGTGTATACAGTGATAACAGATGAAATTAAGTTCTGCAGCTGTATTTGCAACTGAGCGATACTCTGCCTCAGTGGAGGATCTAGCAACAGTCTATTGCTTTTAAGAACTCCAGGATATCGGATTTTTACCAAGATAAACAACATAAGCACTGGTTGAGCAAAAAGTGTCCTTGTCCCCTGCCCAATCAACGTCAGAGAAAGCTTGTAAACTGAGAGAAGGGTCTGAGAAAGCATGCAAACCGAGAGTAGAGTCATTGTAGAGTTGTAAGCCATCATCAATGGTGCCAACAAGATAACACAGTAGCCGTTTGACAAAGGACCAATGTTCAGTTGTTTGACAAAATAAATTTTTTTACCATAGTTTATAATTTTTTTCTTCTAGGAATTGTTAGATACTAGTGTATTCCGACCAACCTTGTGTTTGATTGTCTTAGTATAATTACATTTGTTTTTAAGAATTATTAGATATTAGTATATTACCAGTGCCCACCCTACATACATTTTTGCATATATACTATTTGTTGATATAAACTTAACCACACACATTGTATCAAAAAGATCAAGCAGCCTCACCTTCGTGTCGGTTTCTGCTACTTAAACTTCATTTTGCCTGATGTAGATTGGAGAGTGGAGACTGAGATAAGTAGAAATGAGTTTGTATTCCTAGTCTTCGTGCAAGTTAGAAAGGATGTTGGCTCACATTTTTGTTTTGCCTTCACTAAAATTTGTCATTGGCATTTGGCATGTTATATATGTGACAACCATAAGGAAAAATGCATTCTTAAATCTAAATCTTATTTTGTTGACTTGTTAAGCTCCTCATCTTCCTTTCTTTTCTTTTTTTTTATCTTTTTTTGTTAGCTAGTAAGGAGTCATTCATTTGTGTTGACTTGTCTCTGTATTTACATACTCCATGCATTTGATTATGAGTTTATCTAGAAAGTCAGATCACTAACATCAGATTTGTGTCGGGGGGAAGTTCCTTTGCACATTTTTACGAGAGAGAGGAGATCTTAAGGTGATTTTGAAGAGTTTTTGAGGAATTCTTGAAGAGTTCTTGAAAAGATATTGAGATTTTGAAAAGATTTGTCTCTTAAAAACATGCAGGAGAGCCTTTCCTGGAGGAATTTTTATTCAATTATTATTTGTACTGGAGGAACCTCCTTTACTAACTGTTTGATTATAAAGTTTTGAAAAGATTGTTCATCGTGCATAAATGGCTACCTACCTATTACTTAAGGGATTGTCTAACTGGCGAGGAAACTAGCGAGGAAACCAAAAGAAAGATTAACACACTAATTACCCTGATCCTAAGGGGCGATGTAGGCGCGAGACTTGCTGTTTATGAGCGCATCTCAAGAATGATGGATGGTGGTGGTCTTGTCCACCTCGCCCCGGGCCTCGCTCCCTAGAAGGGCTCCACTAGTTATGATCACCCAAGGAGATCTAGTGCTTTGCAGGACATCCAAGCATTTACTTGATTGTACTCGGGAGCTATTTTAATTTACAGAGAGCAATTTGAAAATTGTTTTTCCTTTTCTTTTCTGTGAGCTTTCATTTTCAAGTCCTTGTGATCGACTGGTGTTCTTGCATTCAAAAATTAGAAAACACTGTAGCTTGATTTTCTTGATGAATGTAGTGGTACCAAAGCCTATTTAGTAGACCCAACCCGATGAAATAAATGAATTTTAATTGCTTAATTACCTTTTATCAAGTAATACAACTCCATTTTGATAATTCTAGGGGTCGAGGGAGGGGTCGAGGGAAAGGGATGGGTGTAACCACCCATCCTCCTCGCGATGAGCGCTCGCGCGCATCTCCAACACAATGCGCTCATTCCGAGGAGGATGGGTTGTTACACCCATCCCTCACCCCTTTCCCTCGCTCCCTCCCTCGCTCTGTAGCAAAGCTCTAGATCATGTGAGTCTAGGGAGACAAGTTGTTTACTGTTCTGAAGAGGAAACTTAAATCTTTGCATAATGAGGTGAAGACAGGACATGTGTGTGACTGTCACATTACTTTTATTTATTATTATTTTTTAAAAATTTTAAAATTGGGTCATTGATTATTTTTATTTATTTATTAATCCATGCTCAAAGGTTACATGACTGACCCTATAGAGTTAACCAAACATGGCTCGTAGGCTACAATATTGTTGTCACTTAATATCCTTGTCGCCTCCATCTCGCATAGAGACTTGCTTTCACTCCGGTCCATCGCCTCCACCTTGCATGAAGACTCGTTTTCGCTTTGCTCTGGTCTAGTCCATCTAAGCAGCTGCATTCAATACCTGAAGGCTTATCAATGACGGAGCAAATGTGTTCCTAATAATCGAACAAAAACTCACAAAATTCTAACTGGTGAGTCTCACACCCGTGACATCTCACAAGGAGAATGAATGTCCGATCAACTGAACTATAATTGATGGACAATGTCACATTACTTCATAACTTAAATAGATCACAAACATGGTTGTGGATCTCACTGCTTTGGAAAGAATCATGGCACCATGCCATGCCATAATTATTTGCTTTACATATAAATGGCCTTGAATGATAGACTTCAATTGCTCAAAGAGATTATAATGAAGCCTACTTCAAAAAGATAGTCAAAATCTAGCTGAAGAGCCCCTTTTAGCTATGTTTTCACCAGTGGGAAGTTTTGTTGCAATCCAACCCAGCCAAAATATCTCTCAACATGAGATGAGACCCCAAACATTCAATGGACATTTAAAGGACCAGTTGTTAGGTATCTTTTGGTAGTGGGGGGTGCACCTTTTCTCTTTTGTAGCAGCCACTAAAACCTGATGTTGTTGGATAAATAATGGTGTAATAGTTTGGTTTTTATTCTGCTTTTGGCTTGGCTTCAATTACATGTAGTTTTTTCTCCAGCATGATAGTTTAATGGTTAGATCTTAGTAGATGGTACCACTAGTTTATGGATTCGAACTCAGCCGACGACATATTTATCAGTTTATGATGCGTTGATAAGTTCTGATTTTTGATAGGTTATAGGATCTTGAAAACTCAACTCGCTTGTAGAAATACCAGCTTACCTATATTCAATGAGGCTGTTAAAGAGTCAAGACTTAAGAGTGCACTGACAATTTTTTATATATTTGAGATATGACACTTTACTTCTATTTACAATCTTATTTTGACATGCATACACAAAATCTTACAAACATTTTATGAAAATTGTAGGAAATGGCTTCTATTATTGGAGAACGCTTTAGGGAATGTCTACTCTATCAAGAAGTTTAGCCAGTCAGGTTTGGTAGCTATTTTTGGATTAAATTTTAATTTTTTTTACACTTTTACCTCTTTTATAGATGATGTTTGTGATTGTGTTTTAAAGAGAAATGGTAAAAAGTATTAAAAAAAAAAAAAAAACTTGGTCATTCTATATACAATGATGGACATTCTCCGAGATTTCTTTGTCTAAAATATCAATTAGCAGAATAAAATTAAGGTGTACAAAGTGATTATAAGTAGTATCTTAGATAAGAGTAACTTTAGCAAATCATGTTTGCTAGTTTTTTTTTTATTTTTTTTTTACCCATTTTCTTTAAAACACAACCACAAATACTATTTATAAAAAATATAAAAAAACAAAAAAAAAACTAACAAACATGCCCGGCTTGAATTGATGCTTTAGACAATAGACATAATAATGTATTCACACTTTTATCTGTTTTTGGTTTTTGGGGATTGTTATTTACAGCTTGGCCATGTTCAGATGTTGTCCTAAAGGGACACCTTGGACCATATGTTGCTATCCATAACTTTTCTTCATCACCGAACCCCATGTCTGGTTTTGTCCCTTATGACTATCCTGTTTCAAAGCTGTTGCATTTGATGGGTGTCTGATCAAAAGGGGGAATTCTAATTGGCGAGGAAACGCAGACACACATCTCGAAGGAGATGAAGGGTTCACCCCCTCCCTCGCGCGTTTCCTCGCTGATTTCCTCGCCAGTTAGACAAACCCGATCAAAAGTTAAAGGATCCAAGTGGTTTGCAAAAGACCTGGGGTCCAACTATTATCCAGATGTTGGTGAGTTCATGTAAAGGGGTGAAAATGTATTTCAACATTGCGCGATAGGTCACAAGTTGCATATCCATGGGCATGGCAATGCATAAACAATAAACAATGGTTGTATATAAGGAAAAAAAAATGAAAATTAGAGGAAAACTAAGAAGAAGAAAAACAAAAAAAGCACTTATTGTCAAACTTCCACCTCAAATTGCATTGGATTTTTATCATCAAACCCCTCTCACCCTAGATGCGGCCGGTAGCATTCAAACCGTGAACGTATAATTCCATCCGCCACATACCTACTACTACTACATGGAAGCAAGAATTATATGCTAAGCGACCAAATCATAGCTTGGTTGGGCTTAGGTTGTCATCCAGCAATTTAGGTTGGGCTTCATTCAAGTTGGATATGGGTTGAGATATGGATTGGTCTAATCCACCTTAGTTGGGCATGGTCTTCCTACATGAAGTCATCTAATTATGGCATTGATCATTTGGTAAAAGTTAGTTCGATCTTCAAAATTGTATTGTGTTTATATGTTATTAGTTTCTTGAGCATTTCCATGGCCTTTAGATCTGCAAATGGAAATCCTTGCCATGCAAATGTTGACCAATGTTTCTTCAATATAATTTGCATTATTCTACTTAATATTGCGGCTTGTTAAAGCATAATGATTCACTAATGTTTACATTGAAAATTACACACAAAATAAACGCTTCTTCGAAGAAATCAATGACATTTCAGATATAATGGTCCATGGGTCACCTAATAGCTTGTGACGAATCTTGCAATAACATTTATTAGGGGATGCCCACAACTTGTGATGAATGTTAAATGTTTGACATATGTGAGAGTTATGGGATGTGCATGTTGGGTGTGAGATTGTAACCAAACCTACCAATTAGGCAAGACTTTCTGACAGTGACTTCTGTAAAAGGGCATCACTAATTATTTTTTTTATTTGCTGAATGATATCACTAATATAATTCATTTCTTACTCACTATTCATTTTTTTTCTCCATCTTCTCTTATCTTTTTATAATAACTGACGTAGTAGCAGTGACGGAGCCAAGATTTTTGTCAAGGGGAACAAAGTGATGTCATAATTAATTAAATATAATGCCAATGGCATGACAGCTCAACGGTTAGAGCTTGTCGAATGGTACCACTAGGTCATGGGTTCAAACCCAGCTTGCGGCATCTTTATGGGTTCTGGAATCCTATAAAAACCCTGCTTGCCTTTCAAAAAAAAATATATATATATATAATATAAAAATTAGTTACTTTAACATTGCTGCCTAGAGAGGCAAAAATGTATTTTTGCCCCCCAGGCAGCAAACCAAGCAGGGGGACCCAGGCCCTGTAGAATTATTACTACTATATTCATTGATTACTACTATAGCAAAAAAGGGAGTACAACAAAGACAATCATTGAAGATTATTACTATTATATTTATTGAAGATGATTACTACTTATAGAAACACAACAGAAGAGAAGGGTTTGAATCGTTGATTACTACTACATGAAGAAAATGAGGAAGAGATTGAGTTGCTTACGATTTTTTTGTGGAGATGACCAACACAGTGATTAATGAAGACACCTGGTACCTAGAAGAAGAAGAATAAGGTGGTTTGGATCCTACTGGATCTTGTGAAGATGAGCTCAAATAACTCAATAGTTATAAATATTTGAAGATGATGAAATATAGTCGTTGCGTACCGACTACCACATTCAAATTTCAAATTCAGTGAGACCACCATATGAAGCTGTCCAACCTAAATTTTAATCCTCCGAATACGAATGAATATGAAAGAAATGAATGCCATTTAATGCCCACCTTAACCTAACTTGGAGTTTGAGAAATATTACAAACGCGCAAACTTCAATGCTTGGTCTCAAACAACACCAATGTCTTAAAACCATAACTCTCAATTAATTAAAAAATTTCCCAAAACTTGTATTGATCTTCTACAAATTTTATTGACAAAATGATGCCTGCAGGTTTGTCTGTATTGCTTAGATCAGAGAGAGTGAGAAATCTATAGTTTACTCCTTTCAAAATCACTAATCAAGATTCCATTCTAACATAATGAATAAAGTGTGGGATTTAATTGATTTGGGTTCAATCTAACTTTGTTGAACATATATTTATCTCATAAATTCTTCATGATATATTGCGTTTCAATTTTTAGAGTTGATGAGAAATTAACATAATATTTAATTTTTTATAAATTTAAAAAAAAATGATGAATATATATTTATAAACAACACCCACAAATTTTTATATTCTAAGGTTTAGGATTGTAACATAGGATTAGTGGTACCTTGAATCACTTAAGAACCCGAAGTTGGGATTCAAGGTCCCTCCGCTTAAGTATCAGGTTTTGCAATTAGGTACTGTAATCAGGATGATGTGGTATTTTTTTTACAGCCTCGAGATACGCATAAACACTTTAGAGATTTCATAAATCTAGTATTTTAAAAAAAATTGTAGGTTAAAATTACATAAATTTATAATTAATTTTTGCGGAAAAAGAATGAACTAACCATGTAAAAACTCACCCATTGATTCAATGTTATAGTTTAAAAAATTTTCCATTTTAGTGATCATCATTTCTTGATGTTAACGTTTACCCCATCTCAATTAATTTACAATTCCAATAAACTTGATTTTGGTATTGAGAGAGCAAAAAACTGCAAGAATTTCCGGCCTTGCATTTACTTCCCTCGTCAGCAAATAATTTTCAACTACAATACAAACCCTATCTTTACAACATTACTATATATCTTACGACACAAATCAAACAAAATTAGGTTCAACATTGTTAAACACCATAATCTACATTGTTTAACTTAGGTTGATCAAACTAAACAAATGGCACACAGTTTAGAAGCTTCGTTGCACAGGCGAGAATCTTGCTCGAATACTGAAGCCAAAGACAACGGCGAGTCGGGAACTCCCAAACAAGGCGCGTCGATGAATTATTTCTTAATTTGAGGTTTTGTTTTTATGTAAAAAGATAACCTGTGTTTGGATTATAAAGAAAATATTATTATTAAAAATTTCAAATTTAATCAAAAGTACCACATAAATAAATAAGTTCTAATGTAGGTACAAAAGTTGTTTCTGATTTGGAAAGCTTTTTGGTTACTTGTCAAAATCAAATATTTGGACCCTTTGTCATATAAAATGGAACATTTGAATCAAACATTGCTACATTAGATTATTTGCTGCTCATTTTTTCATATGGAATTATTATGTTCAAATTGTTCATGGTTTGTCATTGTCCATCAAGGAGTCCACCATTTGGCTTAACTATTGAAATTATGTATTATGACTCAATTAGCTAGAATCTTAAAATTCAAAAATATCACTACATAAA
Organism: Berberis vulgaris; assembly: GCA_963556465.1. NCBI lineage: Eukaryota > Viridiplantae > Streptophyta > Magnoliopsida > Ranunculales > Berberidaceae > Berberis > Berberis vulgaris. The sequence goes on from OY747135.1 coordinate 5,619,591, forward strand.
AATATAACAAAACTCATATGATTACAAAATTTTATGAAAAGTTCTACGCTGCCCTGTTTGGGTGTCTTTTATTTATTTTTATTTTATTTTACAGTTCTATGTGAATAGTGTTTGTGATTGTTTTTTTTAAAGAGAAAGGTAAAAAGTGTAACAAAACTTTAAAAGACACCCAAACAAGGTAGCATAAGACACTCAAACAAGGTAGCATATAATTACTCAAAATTTATTTGTTAACTCTTATTAATTCAAAATGTTTAGGCTCTTAGAGAAGGACAAATTGTCATATATCTAAAATAAATAAATAAAAACAAAAAAACTTAGAATGAGGTCAATGAATCAGGATAATGTCGCATCGTCAGAAAAGTTTTTTACAATTTCGAGATATGCATAAACAATTTGGAGATTTCATCATTCTTACAAGATCACACCACTTCACCATAATTGTAAAAACCTGATTTCCTAGTATTTTTAAAAACTCATCGTTTGTAATTTCTAAATGAGCAAGTGTCATGGACAGCAAAAGAGAATGTCAGTTTCATGTCCTCTTGAGAAAACAACTAAAAATTTAGTAAGCCATTAGAAAAGACAAATCTATTATCCATCAGATGATCTCAAAGTCCAGAAGTTCAAGGACCATAGACAACGAGATAAAGTGGGTTTTAGTTTCAATGGAGGCTATCTAGAGAGCCAAGCTCCTAGCGTTAGGTTCGCGCTAGGGGAGGCTTTCCTGCACATTTTTAGGAGATAGAAAGATAGAAGATCTTGAGTTCTTGAGAAGATCTCTCTCCTAAAAATGTGCAGGGGAGCCTCCCTTGACACAAATCTGACGCTAGGGCCTAGCTATTAAGAATTTTTTGTTTCAATAATATCTTCAATTAATTTTTCAACGAGATTCATTGATAAAAATTTATGAAATAGATATGTCTCTACACACGATTCAAACTCTTTGTTAAAGTGAAAAGTTTAAGAAATAATAAGAAACTAAAATTATATGCTGTGGGTTAGGGGTGGGCATCTCATCCCGATCCCGTCCCGATCTAGAATGGGATGGGATGAAGATTTTCAATCCCGCCAATCCCGTCCCGTCCCGAGCTATTTTTTAATATTTATTATTAATATTTTTATTTATTTATTTTTATTCATATAAACTTACAGATGACTGACAGAAACTCATGGTGTTTGCAGTGGTAACAGAAATGTTACTTCAAGAAATAAATATTCATTAAACAAGATAAAGATAACAGACTGTTGCTTGGATTCCCAATAAAAGTGGCTCTAATTATTTAACTTTCAAATATTGATAATACCCAGGTGAAGATGGAAAATAACAATTAACTGAGTAATACGTATTCAGAAGGGAACATTCAGGGGCGGAACCAAGAATTTGAGATGCCCTGGGCTGTAAAAATAATTTTTTTAATTACAATATATGTATTGATGGTAAACCATTATGAATATGTTAGAGCATCACCAATATGTCTATATTTCTTTTATAGCAAAAGATGAAATGTCATTTTGTCAAGGAACCATGAATTTTGTTTCCCACAATAATGAAATTGTAAAATCAGTTGGGAGGCCATCACAGCGACACAATACTCTTAGTGGGTCTTATTTATCATGTCATTTTCTAAAAGTCAAGCCTACTCGACTTCATTGTTAGGGGATTTAGTGGCTACCCTTATATTTGCATGCCACATCTATATCTAATTATAAGAAAATTATTTTTCACGCTCTTATATGATGATAATGTTCGCGGCAGTCACAGACAGCACGCTAATCCCGTCCCGATCCTGTATAAACGGAATGAGTATATCTTGTCTCATCCCATCCTGTACCCACCCCTACTGATGGTATTGAAAGGAGCCCAATACCTGATGGTATTGATGGTATTGAAAGGAGCCTAATACCTATATTGATAATATGGCAAAATTGATTGTTAACTTTCCTAATCTAATTGTTTGGTACCACAAATGACAAAACCACACGAATCAATCTTATCCAAATTTATGCAATACTGAAACATTGCTACTTGTACATCATTTTCAATAATTCATTCTATACTTGTAGTCCATGTTCACTTTTCACGATCTAGGTTTTTGCAACCAAGGTGACTATGGCTTGAAAGAATGATAAAATCTCTAAAGTGTTTATATATATTTCGAGGTTGTAAAAAACATGATCTGATGATGTCATATCATTCTAATTACATAACCTAATTTCTGACCCTCACTCTTAAATGTATATACAATACAAAACATAAAAACAGGTAGTGACGTGCACCAGACGCGATCGTTTATTATAGCAAACAACCGTAATTTGCTTCAATTCAACTTCAATGTAATCCCTTTCGATTCAAGTTTTCACACAACGTAACATACTAGTATGTTTGTCATTAATACATGCCTCTTTCATCTCCTTCGCCATTTGATCATCATCTTATTCAAAAAAAAAAAAAGAGATGGACTAATGTGCTATGTGACCCACACACTTTTCCTTTGTAGGGTGTACCTTTGAAAGTCTAGCAAAATTGAAGAAGCATATGATAAAAAAATTTATTTTCAAGGTAATTGAATATATACACAAAAAGAAGAGAAAACATACAATGGGGGATCTAAAATATATATGTATATTTCTTTGATTTCTAAATCTCTAAACATGGAATGATTTTTTCATCCTCTTCTTCTATACCTTCTAAAGAAGAAAAAGAAGGAGAAGTGGGAGAAGAAGAAGAAGAAGAATCAGAACAAAGACCAACAAGCAAATCAATAAAGGCACTAATGATGAAACCATGGTTTTTCTTCCCATTGACCTTCAAATACCAACACAATAGCTCTTCTAAGTACTCCCAATCTTTGAGTCCATGAGCCTCTACCATTTCTTCCATTGATCTTCTGAAGTCCACAAAAGGGTCCACTGATTCCATAGCCAACGCCACACTTTCTTTGAAAGGGCACTCCTCACCACCACCACCAACACCACCACCACCACTTCCAGTACTAGTACTGACCTTGGTTTTCTCTAATATGGAATTGGTATTATGACCTGGCTCAAAAAATAGCCTTTCTGATCTCAACCCTTTAATCACCATCTCTACTGCCTCATGATGACCAGCTCCAGACTCATCAGAAACTGTCGAAAAGCTCGCAGACTCTGATGAGTTAGTGAACCATGATTCTGGTGTGGTGACAACATTTCCAGTGTCAAAATAGACTGAATTCACTGTCTTGAACATATCATCCACAGCTCTAAATGAGTGAGTCTTTGGTTGTTGATTGCATGAAGACCATTGCCATGTTGTTGTAGGTATTTGCTCTTTGGGCTTGAAGAGAGATGGGAGGATCCTCATTTTCTTCCCCATTTGATTCTGTTGATCTCCACTGGAGAAAAATGGGATTTTTTTTTCTTCTTCTATTGCAACCATTGATGAAGGTCAGGGGGGATTTTAAAGGAGAGGTGAGAGATGGGTTTTGGTGGGGTTCTTTCATGTGTGTATTAAATTCTAGGAGATTGCAGAGTTCAATGTGATTGTAGAGATCATTTAATATTACAGTCCTTGTTTCATCCACAAACTTTTTTCATTATTTATCATCCACAAACTTTTTCATTATTTATTATACACAATTAATATTATAGTCCTTGGATTTGGTATTGGCTTACATTTGTAGATTTATCATCAATTTTTCACCGAAGATTAATAGGCAGTTGCATGGGTTTTTCAATAGCTCTAAAGGCTTGTGTTTAGGTGATTTTTTGTCTCCTATTCTATTTACTTTAGCAGCAGAAGACCTAACCCAAATGATTCTTAAAGCGATTAATGTTGGCCTAGTGAGAGGTTTCTCTGTCGCAGAGAGTAGTCCTCTTATTTCTATTCTTCAGTATGTGAATGATAATATCATCTTTTGTGATGTCTCTGCTACTCAAGTTCTTACTCTAAAAAAATTATGCTTTAGTTCGAAGTTATTTCAGGTCTGAAAATCAACTTTCACAAATCAGTGGTGTTGGCTATTGGAGATGTTCCTCATGTGCAGCAGTTGGCGGGTTTATTTAGTTGTGCAGCGGGTCAGTTTCCAGTTAAGTACTTGGGCATGCCTTTGGGTGTTAGTTTTAAAAGTAAAGTTGTGTGGGATGAGACGATCGAAAGAATGAAATCGAGACTAGCATCTTAGAAGCGTAAATTCCTCTAAAAAGCAGGCATATTAGCTCTTGTCCAATCCACTTTAGCTTCTATCCCTGTTCAATCTTCCCTCTTCAATAGTAGTCAAGATGGAACAGATCATGCGCGACTTCCTTTGGGGTTTCACTCAAAACTCTAGAAAGATGCATTTAGTGGATTGGGAAAAAATTTGTTGTCCCAAATCTCAAGGTGCATTGGGCATTCGCCAAGTTATCACTTTCAATTTTGCTTTACTTTTCAAGTGGCTTTGACGATTTGCAGAAGAATATGACAATTTATGGAGATCGCTCATCATTGATAAATATGGGTGCAATAGATGGGAGTGAGATAAATGAACTAAGTACTCTCCTTATGGATGCTCTTTGTGGAAGTCCATCTATCGGTGCGCAAGTGTTTTCTATCCCTACACCTTTCTTCGACTTGGCAATGGTGATCTCATCTCTTTCTGGCATGATTATTGGTGTAACAACCAACCTCTGAAGGATCCGTTTTTTAATGTTGTTTATCATTAACAACCAAAAATATGGGAGAGTTAGCAATTTTTGGTTTAATGGCGATTTTTGGGATCTTTCCTTTCGAATGCCCTTAAATATTAGAGAACTAGAGGTCGCCAAATTAATGCATTTGTTGAATAGTCAGATGCTCTCGGAGGGCCCTGATAGTTTGGTGTGGAAGGGTAAAGGTGTGGACTTCTCGGTGAAAGAATTTTTTGATATGTTGGTTATATTTCATTATGAGACTCATTTCAACCCCTTCATTTTCTTTCACAAGAATCTGATTTGGGTGAAAAATCTTTTTCCTCGGATAAATTTCTTTAGTTGGTCAGTGTTGCATGAGAGAATCTTGACTAAAGATAGGTTAAGGAAAAGAATAATCCACAAAATAAGTCTTTGTGTGCTTTGTAATGAGATTGATGAGACGTTGGTTCATTTGATGCTTCACTGCAGATTCTCCAAATCCATTTGAAGCAGTTTCTTGTCAGAATTGGATTGGCTAACTTGGTGGTTCCAAGTTAATCCTTTCCGACGAGCAGAGTGGTTATGGCGTAGGGTTCCTCACGTTCTCATGTGGTGTGTGTGGAAATAGATAAATAGGAGGATTTTTGAAGGGCTTAACCAATCAGAACATTATATTTTTATCGAGATTAGGGAATTGTTGTGGAGGATGGGTTCGACTTGTAATTTATTCAGGGACTTGGTTTTTGACACTTTCATGGTGTCTTAGCATTCTTTGATGTAGGAATGATTTCCTTTGTCCTTTATTTTCGTTCTTCTCTTTAATAAATATCTTCGTGTTTGGCCAAAAAAAAAGAATTTGATCAAGATTCCAATTATTTTAATACTCTTTCATATAGTTTTTATTTTTATTTTTATTTATTTATTAGTTTTTATAAATGTGTGGGGTGTTTTGGCTTTGTTCTTATATGGAGTAGTTTTGAGTCTTTGACCGTCCATTTGTGATTTTTGTTGTTGGAAAGATACTTGTGTCATATTTTCCAGAGTTAGTGTTGAAAAGGCTAAATTTGCAAAAATGAGGAAATTTTGCTATATGGTACATGGAGATTATAAAAAAAAAATAAAAAAATTCTAAGAGTATTTAATTTTGACAGGGGATACTCATGGTATTGCGACACAACACAAGAGGACACTTATTGACCCACACTTCTCTATTGTGTAGTTATTTATTTTTTTACTTATCATAGGAAGTATTTATGAAAAGGGTCAAGTGATTAATGTAGGTTTACTTCTTGATTTGAACATATTGTAACATAAATAGAAGTTAGGTTCATTTTGGTTTGTTTTTTGATTTTTTTTTCCTTCGGTAAGGGATGCGCAACCAAATGTCATAGATAGTTGTTTGGGCAAAACTTTTTACTTTCAGGTAATGTTAGAGTTCAAGGTTTTTATTGCATCCCAAAACCATGAATATCTTTGGCAGGTTTTTACCTCTAGAATGTAATACACCATTAATCATTTAAAGAAAAAGTTATAAAGAAACAGCTGAAAAGGAAAAGGAAGAACAAAAATACTAGCGAAGATTTCGAACACTCTGAGATTAAAAATGATTTCTACGTCGTGCTCTTAAGTTTTTTACAACACTTTTCAGATAAATTTATTTCATATATGTAGTTTAACAGAAAAAGAATGCTTCAAGCTCAAAGAGTTTTTTTTTTTCTTTTTTTTTGCCATTCACAACCTAACAGTAGAATTCCCAACCAAATCATCATGAAAAAGAAAGTGCTGAAACTATCAATGCTTCTCTTCATTCTGATCCTAAATGTCTCAGACTTGTTGGTGACAGAGGATGCTTGTATTTATAATGTAAGATAGATTGTGACATGAGAGAAGGCTTTACATTCAATATTTACGGCTTCATTCAATTTCAGTGTGTTTATATTTTTTATCTCGCTGAAATTAGCACCCACCTCTTGCATTTCATATGGGTCTTACTTGTTTCTTGTCATTTGTAAAAAGCAAACAAGGTTTTAATGGATCTCAAAAGTATAATTGTCGTGCCAGAGTTGAAAGTTGAAACCCTGAACATTTGATCCTTTGATACTATATGTTTATCAACCAAAGTCTTTCCAACCAAGCTAAAACTGTACCAATATTCATGCCACATCACGAGACAATAAAATTAAAACACCTCATTTGATTCATTTTAGTAGAGGAACCACCAGCAAGGTTCATGCATAAAAACTAGAAATGCAATACTCAATTATACTTTGATCTTTTAATAATAAATGTTTAGCGGAATAATCCCTCGTTCGTGCAATTAAGTGATTCTTGTCCCTCGCATCTCTTAATCAGGAGGTTTAGCATCAACTAATCACGGGCTTTCAACTGATGTTCATATAGCATGTCTCCCTATGCATTATTGTTCATATCAGTCATGATTGATTAAAGGAATCTATGTTAGAGTTTTCTATTTGATGCACATGGTACATTGACCTTTGATCACTGGCTTGAGCAATGTTCATGTCATGCTTGCTATGCAGAATTCAGTTTTCTACATAGTGTTAAAGAAATGCCCCCATTGGATTGATTCCAGTTGTTAGATCTGATGCAAGATTTCTGCTATAGAGTTGAAGTGATACTAATCATGTAAATGCTAACACTACATATTGATTTCGATGACTTAGTTATCTCGTTACCTATTATTAGGTCAACCATTAAGGTAATTTGGTCTGATAGCTACTTCGTAAAGAATAATTTGACAAGGGCCTAACTTTCAAGGAACACGAGCTTATAGCTCAACAGTTGTGCATTACCTCTAAAAATTACTAATGAAGGAGGTTGCGAGTTTCTTTGTTGCAAGTTTTTACAAGTTTTTGGTTGTGATCGCTTCTTTTAGATCTCTTTCCCATTTACACATGAAACTGCTTTGTGTGTAATTGAACATGAATTGCTTAATTTTATTAAGTTCAAGTACATACACTTTTATCAGTTGTACAAATGAACACTAATGTAGTTTGAGTTGTTGATTAATCTTTATTGTTTTAATTTAAATTAGTGTTGATATCATATTAGTTGATGATAGTGAGAGGAACATAGTGGGGAAGATCATATAACTCTCTGTTCTGTAGTTTGTTTGGTGGGGAGGCAAGAATTATTATGAAGTTTTCTTACTTTTGAGCATTACAGATAGACTAACAAGGCTATTTTGCAAGTACAATTTCTTTGAGAAAAATGTCGACCTAATCATGGATTAGTGGATAATTTCAATTATTGGTTCAAACCATAACCTTCCCATGTGTGAGGTTGATGTGAGAGAGATGGATAGCTGATTTTCTTATCATAAAATTGTATCGACAAATTTAGAAAACCATTACTTTTATTCAATGAAACATACAGGGTCCATTTGTCCTGAAACATACAATAAGGGATCAATGATTGCCCATTTTAATGCAAACGAAATTGTTCTACTGCCAATTTCATAGTCGTTCTTTTCTTGCTCATTCGATGGTACTCGTTAACCAATGATGCAGAGTGGAAGAAAATTACTCCTTTCATATTATTATTTTTCCATATGCCACTCTATTCAGTAGATTTTAAAGCCAACATCGGTCCTTAGAGGTCGTGCTTTGAATTCTTTCCAGTGATTAGTCACTGAGTGTGAGCATTGAGAAACTACCACCAATTGGATATTGCATAATTACATTAGATGTAGATGTTCAGGTACATTCACTTAGGTCATATGTACTAATGAACACTAATTATACTTTGTGTTGTTGATTAATGTTAGTTTAATCAAAACTGGTATTGCTATAATATACTTGATGATGGTGAAAGGAACAAAGTAGGGAGGATCATAGAACTGTCCTCTGTTCTCTGTAGACTGTTTGGTGGGGAGGCAAGAATTATTTTAGGGTTTCATCGCTTGGAGGAGCATCGCAGTGAGGCTCTTCCTCAAGTACTTTCCTTGAAAGGTGGACTTAATATGGCTTAGGGGGAACTTTAATAATTGGGTCAAAACATGAAGCTTCCCCTGTGGCTGTGATCATATAATTCATATCCATATCCTATTTTATCTATTATAGATACTGAAGCTAGGCATCGTGACTTAAATTATGTTCATTGTAGCTTAACAAGAGGATAATCCAGTTCCAGTTAACAGTGTCCTGTCTTACACTTTACTGAAGAAAGGATCACAACATGATAGAGAGTAATAATCCATTTCGGAAATTCAGAGTTTAACTTATTGAGACTAAAAGTCCACTCCACCTGTCCTATATATTGACCCCGGACTTTATATATGCTAAATATATTCTCTCTACCGGCTGAAGTTGCTGTTAAAGAAGTTGACAATTTAACATAGCTTGTAAAGATACAAAGTAGGAATCTAAGGCTCCTACCAAACTACCAAAGCACTCCATGTGTCTGTTAGAAGTCAATTTGTGTTGCCTTCCATTTCCTTCAATCCACAAATAATGACTTACAGATACAATGTAATTAGGTGCATAGAAAGTCTGACTTGGATCGCGATTTTTGTCTTGGAGGTTTAGCTTGATCTAATAATAGATTTGGACAATACATAGCCTTAAAGATATGAATGTTTGTGCAGCATGTCTCCTACATCCATTATTGTTCATCATTGAAAGAAAGCGATTTGCTTGTGGTTTCTACTGATAAACACCATTGTGTAATGAAGTTTGAATAGCTACAGTGTTTGTTGATGGGCAAGCGATTGGGAGGAGAGTGGAAGTGTCCTTTGTTCTTTAAGCTGTTTGAGAGGTGGCAATAATTGTTTTCATGTTTGTTGGCATTAAGTTGTCACAAGCTGTACATGGTTGGGCTTTTACCAAAACAAATGAACCAAACAAAACTATTGGTCATATCAAACTGAACCAAACCAAATCGAAACATGTTGAAAATCATCACTAACTAGCTCAAATGTTTAAAGCCTAAAGCTCAAACCCATTATCTAGAAGATCCAACAAGAATGAGTATTCTCTAGATGGTTCAATGTCTAGAGAATTCTACACCTTTGTAATACTCTAGACATTTGAGAGAGTTCTAGAGAAGCAAAGATGTGTGGTTGAGATTGCTTCTCTAGAATCCTCTCACCTCCTTAGAGCTACTATAAATAGGGGAGAGGTTGTGAGGTGTAGGTATCAAGGAGCAAACAAGCTCAAGTGTAGTAGTGAATGTTGTGAGCATAGTAAGGGTGTGAAGTTGTAAGAAACTTTTGAGAGATTAATAAAATTAGTATTTCTTAAGTTCTAGTTCTTCCCAAAATTTTCAACAATCTGGTATCAGAGCCAGCTCACCCTATTCATACATAAGGTACTATTCTCACCTTTGGTGAAACAATGTCTAGTCGAAGATCGTTCGTGCACAGTTCGGGACTGTGAAGCAGATTGGTGTAAGACCAAACTTACTCGGTAGCACAAAGGAGGTTGTACCTTGTCACGATGGGAGATCTCGTTGGCACAACTGGTGGGCTTACAAAGCTCAACCACCATAATTACAAGAGTTAGCAAACAGTGATAAAGTCCTACTTGCAAGGGCAGGACTTGTGGCAGGTTGTTGGTGGTAGTGAGACTACACCACCACCAAAGGAGAATGTTGTTGAATTCAAGAAGTGAGAGATCAAAGCAGGGAAGGCGCTTTATGTGCTCAAGACAACGATCGAGAATGAAATGATTCAGTATATAAAATATGCAGACACACCCAAAGGAGCTTGGGATACATTTGCATCTCTATTTTCAAGAACGAATGATGCGCGCCTACAGTTCTTGGAGAATGAGTTGATGAACTCCAAGCAAGGAGGTATGTCTATTAGAGACTATTTTCTAAAAATTAAAATTTTATGTTATGAAATTTCAGAGTTAGACCCTGCCTCCAAAGTTACTGAAGATAGGATGAAAAGAATAATAATCCATGGTCTAAAACCTGAATATACCGGGATTGTTAGTGCCATTCATAGTTGGCCAACTCAACCTTCAATTGTGGAGTTTGAAAGTCTGTTGGCCAATTAAGAAAGTTTGGCTAAGCAAATGGCAGGTGTCTCTCTGAAAAATAAGGAAGAGGAGACGCTCTTCAACAAAATAAAAAGCGGGTATAAAAAGAAGAATTTTGTAAGATCAGATAAAGAAGAAGAAGATAGCAGGCCCAATAAGTCCTAGGAAAGGAGCTACAAGAAAGGGGGAGCTCAGCAAGGCAGAAACAACAACGACCGGAGAAAGGACGGTTGCTACAACTGTGGCAAGAGAGGCCACTATGCAAAAGACTGATGGTCAAAGAAGAAGACAGCTAAAGGAAACTTGGTAACATCTCACAATCACCAAGACAACAGTGAAGAAGAATGAGACTTCCAAGTATCCTTTGCAACTACCCAGCCTGTTCGTGAGGATTTTTCAAATGAAGAAATTGATTTATCCAATGATGAGGTAGCCATGGCCGCTGAAGATCAAGACGTGCAAGTCAACTACAGTAAGGATTGGGTTGTTGACTCAGGCTGCTCCAACGCTGTCAAGCTTATGTGAATACAAAGGAGACCGAGTCGTGATAACTGCAGATAACACGAAATTGTCGATTGCTCACACTGGGGAGGCTACATTCACTCCACGCTTCAACCCTAATCAAGTTCAGTTGCAGAATGTCTATCACGTTCCAGGTATGAAGAAAAACTTATTGTCAGTATCACAATTAACAACAACTGGCAAGTATGTGGTGTTTGGGCCGGAAGATGTTAAGGCGTACCGAACTCTAAAGCCATCGGGTACACCCATAATGATGGGAAGAAAGTTGGAGTCTATCTACGTGATGTCTGCGGTATCAACATATGTGGATAAGACTCGATGCAGTGAAACTACTGACTTGTGGCATGCAAGGCTGGGGCATGTTAGCTATCATAAGTTGAAGATAATGATGACCAAGTCAATGTTGAAGGGTCTACCTCACCTGGACGTACGAGGAGGAACAGTCTGTGCTGGGTGCCAATATGGAAAAACTCATCAACTACCCTATCAGGAGTCGAAGTTGAGGGCCAAGGAACCATTGCAACTCATCCACTCAGATGCGTTCGGCCGAGTGAAGCAACCATGAGTCAGTGGAATGCGATACATGGTGACTTTTATTGATGATTTTTCAAGGTACGTGTGGGTTTACTTTCTGAAGGAAAAATCAGAAGTTCTAGACATATTTAAGGCATTTAAAGAGGACGTCGAATGCAAAGTAGGAAGAAGATCAAATGTCTGCGTACCGATAATGGTGGAGAATACACATCGGATGAATTTACCAACTTCCTGAAGGAGTGTAAAATCAGGAGACAACTAACATGTCTAGGCACCCCTCAACAAAATTGTAACGACCCTAATTTAACACATTATAATTTTTATTTATTTTTAGGTTTTATTAAAATTTGAGGTTAAGTCAAGTTATAACAAAAAAAGGGTTGTCACTAACCTTGAGAAAAACCCTAACTTTGTAGGGTTTGTCTCTAGTTGGATTAAATAGAGATTTGGGTTTTTGTTTCTCAGCCGCACAAAAAAAAAAGGAGAGAGGGAGAGAGAGGAAGAAGAAGAGAATGAGCACGAAGGGAGAAGGAACAAAAGAAAATAAGATGAAGCTTAAAGCATAAAAGTGAGCTTTTTTTTTCTGTCTTTTTATTTTGATTCTCTCCGTGTCTGCATAGGACAACCAATAAAAAGTGGTGAATTCAAAGACCGAAAATCCATACACACTTTCAAGTTTTATTCCAATGTCAGATCCATGCAACAATTTGAAGAAAACAAGTGGCTTTGGGTCCCACTGCAGAATGAAATTTATTCTGCATGCATGTATTTGCAAATCTCATTGACTTTCACTTTTTTCATTAATTAAAGAATCTGATTTCGATGTTGATAGGTTGGGGTATTTTGATTAGGGGTGGGCATCCCATCCCGCGATCCCGATCCCGTCCCGATCTCGTCCCGTCTCGTCCCGATCTCGTCCCGTCCCGTCCCGATTTTTCCGGGTCTTAATGAGATTGAATAATTTCATCCCGTCCTGTCCCGATCTAGAATGGGATGGGATGGAATGAAGATTTTCAATCCCGTCCCGTCCCGAACTAATTTATTAATATTAATTATTAATATTTTTATTCAATTATTTATTTTAGATTACTAATTATTTCTCCATATGTTTCTTATTTGATTACTAATATTTCAAATAAGTTTAAAAATCTATCTAATGAATAAAAGGAATGAAATTGGTCTTGCTTCAAAATATTCATCATGAATTTATCAGGTATGTCCTTTTGCATTTGGGAATGAGTCTGAAAAGAAAAACAGAAGATAGAAAATTAAGTTGAGAGGTTTAGGAAATTAAAACTTGCAGATTTAAGGCTTCTAACAGGGATCAGTGAGAATCATTAATGTATCACAGACACCATTATACTTAATTTGTCTTGCAGATAAATGTATGTATTCACAGTACATATCCATGCATTAACAACCTTTCTTTGACATTTATGGTTTGTAAAATGTTCCAAAACACCTTTTTTTTTTCAAGAGGTTCAGTGATAGTTCAGGATCATACATTAAGATAAGCTATAGCCTATATGTATATCTTACTCTGTGATAAGCTTTAGTTTACATAAAACACAAAGTATCTATAAGGGGGGAAAAAAGCCTAGCTAGTAACATTGGAATTGTATGACTAGTGATTGAATAGCTGATCACGTCCCGTCCCGATCCCGTATGAACGGGATGGGATAAGGATGGGTATATCTCGTCCCATCCCGTCCCGTGCCCACCCTAATTTTGATTGTGATTTATAAGTATGAAAAGCAAATAGATCTAAGGACCTGGGAGCCATTGGGAGCCATATGGACATGTCTGCCCATTGGTTTTCATTTTTCCATGGATTAAAGTATTGATTTCGATGTTGATGGATTGGGGTATTTTGATTGTGTTGTATAAGCTTGAAAAAAAAAAAAAATCTAAGGACTTGGGAGTCATGTGGACATGTTTTTCCATTGGCTTCATTTTTTTTCATTTATTTAAAGTACTGACTTCGATGTTGATAGTTTGGGGTATTTTTAGTGTGTTTGTGATTCAATCTACCTCCCTAGGTTCAGGTTTTGTACCAATAGGGGTGTCTTGATGCAAGTTTTTACTGGTCATGTTTGATAAAAATATTAGAGTTGTGACTTATTTGATTTGAACTTACTTTGGGGCTACTTGATGAATGTTTCAGGCTTTCTGATTTGTGTATTGTTGTTAACTGTGTATCTTGATGTCAATTGGATGTTTTAATATTAGACAAGCAGCTTATTTGTTGTGATGGACTAAGTTTATGTGATTTGAAGGGTTACCCATAGTATGGGTTGAGAAAGTATAAAAAGGAGTCAAAAAAGGAAATGAAAGAAATCATGGTCTGATTAGCTTAACCATTTCGAGCCTTATGCAGGATGGAATTTGATTTGGAAATCTAACCCACCAAAGTTAAAAGAAGCCTGGATTTGTCTAAATTATATACTTCAATGTTATGTTTTCTCAAAGGAGATAATGGATTGATTTACTTATGAATGACAAAATGTCATTGTGGTGGAATACTAAAATATCCCAAAATGAATGATATTGTTAAACTTTGATTGCTGAAAATTTAAAACACCTGAAATGGTATCACTTAGAACTACCACACCTCTTTGGTTTATGATTTCCCCTCTCCTACTAGAGAAACTAAATAGCCTGCTAGTTGTCTTGCGGAAGTGGGGCGCCTATTTCCTACTAAAGAAACTAAAATAACATTTGGGTTAGTCTTGCGGAAATGAGGTAAATTTGTATGCCTAAAATAAGCTTTGATATTTATCCGTAAAAAATGTGACGTGAGTTTATGCGCATTGATAGCCCAAGAGTGGCTTTTGGTACTCATAAAGTTAAGAGTATCAGTGATGCATGGCTGTATGTGATGTCCCCACTTGGGCATGGATGACGGAGAAGTCCTCCTTTATATGAGAGAGACATACGGGCATATATGTTCGGCACAGAGGTGGTGCGAATGTGGTATCGTCTAAGTGATCAATCCGTTAAAAGATGAATCACAATTTAAATAAAAATGAGTAAATTATGCGTATATTGTTTCTAACCCTTTTTATGAAGGATGGCAAGTCCACTAATATTTCTGCAGGACAGACTTGCCATAGTCAACTCCTTCACTGTAAGTGTAAGTAAATGCATTTTTACTTATTAGGTTTACATAATGGCCTCGTGGAGGAACTAACTATTTGTTTTGGTTATTTTGTCGTATTTTATTGTTCTGTCATGTCATGCTATTTCTTTTATTGATTTTTGGGGAACAAAGAATTGCACACCAGCTTTATTGCTGACCCAAGTGGGCTTTGGCTTCTTGGGTACATTCCTTCGAGAATGTAGTCGACTAGCTTATTTTCAGGATTTAATAACCTCGGGCGAGCTTAGAGCAGTTCGTTTCGTATGTGACATTGCTGGGAGTTGCACGTTGTTCGAGAGATTAGGTTATTTTTATTTTTAGGTGACAGTTTAATTCTGTGTAATAAAACTTGGAGTTTATTGATTATTTCCTGGGAGAGATACTAAGTGATTTGTTGAACTTGTTAGTATTGGCTCTACGAGCTTTAAATTTTTCTTCTTTTTGATGGGCTTTTAGATCAGTTGTTTTATTTTCCTATAATTTGGTAAACTGTGCAATTTATTATTTCTCATAGATGCCAACTGTTACTTTTAGTAAACGACAATTCATGTCCCGAGTTTGGAGGAAACGGATAATCCTTCGTGGATTTTGGGATTTTCGTTTCTTCGAGAATCGGGGTGTGACAAAAATGGCACAGCTGAAAGGAAGAACCGACATTTGGCAGAGATATGTCGAAGTATGCTGCATGCGAAGAATGTACATAGTCGTTTTTGGGCCGAGTGTATGAAGACTGCAGTCCATGTTATCAACAGGCTGCCACAAGCAAAACTAGATTTCTTTTCACCGTTCTAGAAGTTATGGCATACCAAGCCTACAGTGAGTCACTTCCGAGTATTCAGATGTGTGTGCTACGTGTTCGTGCCTGATCACCTTAAAAGTAAGTTCGACAAGAAGACTATTCGTTGCATCTTTGTGGGATACGAAAGTAAAAGAAAAGGGTGGAAATGTTGCAATCCTACAACCGAGCGGTGTTATACATCAAGGAACGTGATGTTTGACGAAGCTTCATCGTGGTGGTCTACACAACAACTACTTCTGCCAGACTCCAAAAGTCTACAAGAGGAAATGCAGAAAAATGAGTCATCACCTGCAAATGATGAAGGAGTACGACCGAGCTCACCCAAAACACCAAGTACATCTTCAAGCCCATGGCAGACTGGTGTATATGAAAGAACACCAGAAGAAGTTCAAGAAAGTGAAGAAGATGTGGGCCAACAGTTAAAAAGGTCAACTAGACAACGCAAGCCCAATCCAAAGTATGCAAAAGTTGTGACTGAAGAACACAACATTAGGGAGTCCGCAACATTTGAAGAAGCATCTCAGAGTCCGGAGTGGAGAAGTGCAATGGAAGAAGAAATCCAAGCCCTGGAGCAAAATCAAATTTGGGACTTGGTACCAAAACCCAAGGATGTAAAGCCCATATCATGTAAATGGGTCTACAAGATAAAGACTCGTCCTGATGGCTTGATAGAAAGGTACAAGGCTAGACTGGTAGCTCGAGGGTTCTCACAACAATATGGGCTGGACTATGATGAAACATTTAGTCCAGTAGCCAAGATTACTACGGTCAGGGTTCTACTTGCACTAGCAGCAAATAAATCTTGGAAACTATGGAAAGTGCATGTAAAGAACGCGTTCCTGCACGGTGAAATTGACCGAGAAATATAAATGGAACAACCGAGGAGGTTTGAGTGTAAAACCCAACAAACTATGTTTGCAAGCTAAAAAAAAGCATAGTACGGATTGAAGCAAGCACCAAGGACCTGGTACGGGAAGATAGCAGAGTTATTAGTTCAAAGCGGCTACTCAATTGCACATTCAGACTCCAGCCTATTTATCAAATCCCAGGAAGGAAAACTAGCAATAGTGCTAGTATACGTAGATGATCTGATTGTCATTGGAAATGACACAGAAGAGATTCAAAGAGTACGAAGAAACCTGGCGGTCCGCTTCCAAATGAAGGAGTTAGGAGAATTAAGACACTTCCTAGGGCTTGAGATAAAACGAAGTGACAGAGGCTTATTCCTTTGCCAGCAAAAATATGCTCGAGGTTTATTGAAGAAGTACGAGATGCTTGAGTGTAAACCAACCTCAACACCGATGGAGGCCAATGATAAGTTATCTGCTGATAAAGGAAAAGACTTGGAAGATACAACAATGTAACACCAGCTTGTCGTGAGCCTAATCTACGTAACCCTCACACGGCCAGACACAACCTACGCAGGTTGAGTAGCAAGCCGGTTCATGCAGAACCCGGAGAAGCCTCATCTCGAAGCAGTTCGCAGAATCTTAAGGTATGTGAAAGGTACCACTGACATTGGAATTCTATAGAAGAAAGATGAGGAATGCAAAATGGTTGGCTACTGCGATGTGGATTATACTGGAGATCATGACACAAGGAGATCGACTATAGGATACAAGTTTAGTCTTGGTTCAGGAGCAGTTACTTGGTGTAGTAAGAGACAACCAACAATATTTCTCTCAACTATAGAAGCGGAGTACAGAGCAGCAGCCATGGAAGCACAGGAAAGTACTTGGCTAGTACAACTAATGAAGGACCTTCACCAACCAGTCGACTATGCAATACCATTGCATTGTGATAATCAGTCTGCAATACATTTAGCTGAAAATCCAGTGTTTCATGCAAGGACAAAGCACGTAGAGGTTCACTACCACTTCATTAGAGAGAAGGTACTTCAAGGAGAGATAGAGATGCAAACAACCAAGACGGATAACCAAGTAGCATATATATTCACTAAGGGACTTGACACGACAAAGTTCGAAGACTTTTGGAGACAACTTGGCATGATCTTGAACGGAGTTAGTGATGAGGGGGAGTGTTGAAAATCATCACTAACTAGCCCAAATGTTTAAAGCCTAAAGCCCAAAAGTTAAAGCCCAAACCCATTATCTAGAAGATCTAACAAGAATGAGTATTCTCTAGATGGTTCAATGTCTAGAGAATTCTACACCTTTGTAATACTCTAGACATTTGAGAGAGTTCTAAAGAAGCAAAGATGTATGGTTGAGATTGCTTCTCTAGAATCCTCCCACCTCCTTAGAGCTACTATAAATAGGGGAGAGGTTGTGAGGTGTAGGTATCAAAGAGCAAACAAACTCAAGTGTAGTAGTGAGTGTTGTGAGCATAGTAAGGGTGTGAAGTTGTAAGAAACTTTTGAGAGATTAATAAAATTAGTATTTCTTAAGTTCTAGTTCTTCCCAAATTTCCCAACAAACCAAGTTGGTCATTTAACTGCGATTGAACAAAGGAATGGTAATTGATGATGAGGTGATAGAGGAGTGCAAACAGTTCTACTTAGCTGGCCAAGAAACAACGTCCTCTTTAACTTGGATGCTTATAGTCTTAGCTATGCACCCAACGTCGCAAGAGAGAGCGAGAAAGGAAGTTCTATGGATCTGCCGGCAAAACCCGCCTAACTTTGGAGACATATCCCATCCCAAGATTGTAAGTCATCCTATTACCGCATTTTCTACCTTCGTTTTCATCAAATTATGCCTTCTTTTATTTTTTTTACATGCAACTTGTATCAGGCAAGCATGATCTTGCATGAAGTCTTTAAGGTTATACCCATCTGTGGTTGAGATATATAGATTGTTGAAATTTTGGTTTGAATTTTAAAAATAAAGGGAAATGGTTTCTTAATTTTCAAATCTCTCTATATGATATTGTTTAGTCCCATATCTTCTATGTAACTTACTTTGGAAGAGTTAATAAGGATAATGTTTGGACTTTGGTTTGGACCCCAAGGGGTACCCACTTTAGTGAAGGAAAGAGGAGACCAACCAATGTTGGATCATTCCACACACGCGTCGTCATTATCGGGTCGGATTGAGATGAAACCTATTTGTTTTTGCAGAAATTTTATTTGAAAAATAAAATATCTTTCTTTATTTGCTGCAGAAAACAAGACTGAGTCAAAGGAGACCCAGTCTTTTCTCCACACATTTCTCCGTGATTTCCGCCACCTTTTAAGGCACATCAGCTTATAAATACCAGCTCTCTCTCAGATAAAAATATAGCAATCGTTTTCAGAGTTTATTTGTTTTGTAAACGGTCCATTTCAGAGAGTTTTATTTGTTTTTGGAAACAGTCTATATTTCAGAGAGTTTCACAGAGTTCGTGATTCTGAGCAATAGAGTTAGGGTGAATAGATTTCCGTTCTTCAACTGTTCATGTGACTGAACGAAACAGATAAAGAATTCTGGGCTATTTTATCCTGGGGACGACGAGGCTATCAGACTCCTTGCACAATCTTGGGCAGAGCCGCGAAATGTATTAAAGAGAGCGACCTAGTCCGCGACTCAACCCAAGAAAATTCGGTAACTTCGTTCCCATTTTAATTTGCAGCAATTATATTTCCAACAATTTTAAGACGATTATATCTGCTATGTCTACTACTACTGAACTTGCAACTAAGGACCTAAACATGCCCTTTCGTTTTGAGGGTCAACATTTTAAAAGATGGAGACAAAAATTTTATTTTTCTTAACTACGCAAAAAGTTGCTTACATCTGTAATGCCAAAAAATCCAAATTGCATGTTGAGCCTGATGAAACCCGCACTAAGGAACTAAATTGCTGGATTGTAAATGACTTCTTGTGTAAGAATTTTATTCTGAATGGTCTGTCTGATGAATTGTATGATTATTACTGTTATGAAAAAACTGCTAAGGATATTTGGGAAGCCCTTAGGAAAAAATATGACACTGAGGAGGCTGACTCAAAGAAATATGTCGTCAGTAGTTATCTGAAATACCAAATAACCGATGACAAATCTGTGTAAACCCAATCACGAGCTACAGAAGATTGCTCATGAAATCATTTCTGAAGGCATGACTTTAGATGAACAATTTCAAGTAGCTATTGTGATAGATAAACTGCCCCCTAACTGAAAAGACTTTAAGAATGCACTTAGGCATAAAATAAAAGAATTCTCTTTAGAAAGTCTGATCACCCGACTTCGGATTGAGGAGGAAGCTTGGAAACAAGATCAGAAAGATGAAATTATGATTATTTCTAACCATAAGAAATTTGCCTCTGTGGCTCTGAAACCCGGTGGAAAGACTATGAAAAATCAGAGTCACAATAAAAACTGAAACAATTAGAATCAAAACTATCAGAACCGGAACAACCAGAACCGCAACCAACAGAATCAGAATCCTTCGCGAAGTCAGAATGGACAAAAACACCCCTCAAGAAATGAATCGGCACAGTTCCTATGTTATACCTGTAATAGGCCAGGGCATATGGCCAGGAACTACCAAAATGGGTCTCGTCCTGCTTCGTAAGCGAACCTAACCGAATACCAACTTATAGCCATGGTATCTGAGATCAACTTTGTTGGTAGATCCGAGGGATGGTAGGTTGACACTGGTGCTTCTCGACATGTCTGCTATGATCGAGAAATGTTCAAGTCCTATTCTGAAGTTGAGGACAAGAAAGTGTTGTTGGGTGATTCCTACTCCACTATCGTTGCTGAAACTGGCGAAGTAAAGTTGAAGTTTTCCTCTGGAAAGATCGTCATCCTGAAGGATGTCCTGTATACTACGAATATGAGGAAGAATTTAGTTTTTGGTTACCTTCTGAACAAGGTTGGGTTTACTCAAATAATAGGGATTGATTTGTATACCATCACTAAGAACAATGTATTTGTGGGGAAGGGGTATGTCACTAATGGTAATGTTGATGCTAATAAAATTTCTAATTCTGCTTACATGTGTTTTTTTAATACTTGGCATGCTAGACTCTGTCATGTTAATAAGCGAATAATTAAAAACATGAGTAACTTAGGACTAATTCCAAAATTGTCCTTAAATGACTTTGAAAAATGCAACAATTGTAGCCAAACTAAAATAACCAAAACACCACATAAATATGTTGTTAGAGAATATGAACCTCTAGATTTAATACATTCAGATATATGTGAACTTGATGGTGTTTTGACTAGAAATGGAAAACGCTACTTTAGTACGTTCATTGATGATTGCTCCGATTATACATTCGTCTACTTGATGAAAAATAAGGTGAAGCATTTGACATGTTCAAATTATTTTTAACGAAAGTTGAAAATCAGTTTAATTGAAAGATAAAGAGATTTAGAAGTGATAGAGGCACTAAATATGACAGCAGTAATTTCATAGAGTTTTATAATTCTCATGGAATTATTCATGAAAAAACTGCATCGTACTCTCCTGAGATGAATGGCAAAGTTGAAAGGAAAAATATAACTCTTACTGAGTCAGTAGTTGTCATTCTACTTACCTCCGGTGCTGCATCACATTGGTGGGGAGAGATTATTTTGTCGGTCTGTTATGTGCTAAATAGAGTCCCTAAATCGAAAAATAAAACTTCTCCTTATGAGATTTTGAAAAATAGACAACCAAACTTGTCATACTTCAAAACTTGGGGTTGTTTAGCTTATGTTAGAATTCCTGATCAAAAAAGGAACAAGCTTGTCAGTAGGGCATATGAGTGCGTATTCATAGGCTATGTCATTAACAACAAAGCCTATAGATTCTATAACCTAAGTGATCACGTCATCGTAGAATCGAACGATGTTGATTTCTATGAACATAGATTTCCTTTTATTTTGAGGAATAGTGGGGGTACATCCTCTAGTAACGTGCCTATGATCAGGATGAATGAAAATGATAAAGCAACATAATTTGAGCCTAGGAGAAGTAAATTGAACCGAACTTTTAAAAACTATGGCCCTGACTTTTTTGCCTTTACAGTAGAGGAGGATCCCCTTAACTTTCAATAAGTCTTGTCTTCTATAGATGTCAACTTTTGGGAAGAGACTATTAATGATGAAATGGACTCTCTTGAGTCTAATAGAACCTGACATTTAGTTGACTTGCCACCAGGTTGCAAGACAATAGGTTGTAAGTGGGTATTTAAGAAGAAATTGAAACCCGATCGAAATGTTAAAAAGTTTAAGGATGGTCTTGTAGCCAAAGGGTTTAGACAGAGAGAAAATGTTGATTTCTTTGACACATATTCTCCTGTTACTAGGATTACATCTATTCGAGTGCTAATATCTCTTGCTGCAACACACAATCTAGTATTACACCAAATGGATGTTAAGACTGTTTTCCTTAGTGGTGACCTAGAAGAAGAAATTTATATGGACCAACCTGAAGGTTTTGTAATTCCAGGGCAAGAAAATAAAGTTTGCAAATTAGATAAATCACTTTACGGTTTGAAACAAGCTCCAAAACAATGACATGAAAAATTTGATAATCTTATTATCTCACATGACTTTAAAGTGAATGAAAATGACAAATGCACTTACTATAAATCTGAAAATGGCATATGCACTATTTTATGTCTATATGTGGATGATTTGCTTATCTTTGGTTCAAATATTCATGTCATGAATAATGTGAAATCTTTATTGCGTGCGAACTTTGATATGAAAGACCTTGGAGAGGCGAGTGTAATCCTTGGTATTAAGATTACTAGGTCTTAAAAGGGAATTTCTTTGGATCAATCACACTATATTGAGAAGATCCTAAAGAAATATAATTACTCTGACTGTAAACCTACATGTACTCCTAATGATCCTAGTATAAAGTTGTTCAAGAACACCGGTAATGGTGTTAGACAAACTGAGTATGCGAGCATCATTGGTAGCCTACGATATGCTACTGATTTCCTACATAGTTTATGCTGTGGGACTACTATGCAGATTTACCAGTAGACCTAGTATAAAACATTGGCATGCTATTGAAAGGGTTATGAGGTACCTAAAGAGGATTAAGAACTTTGGATTACACTATCAGAAGTTTTTCGTTGTCCTTGAAGGATATAGCGATGTTGATTGGAACACCCTCTCAGATGACTCCAAAGCTACCAGTGGCTATATTTTTAGTATAGCTGGTGGAGTTGTTTCTTGGAAATCAAATAAACAAACTATTCTGGCACAGTCCACGATGGAGTCAGAGATGATAGCATTAGCCACGGCTAGTGAGGAAGCAGGTTAGTTAAGAAACCTGCTAGCAAAGATCCCTTTATGGGAAAACCCGATACCAGTTGTCTTGATCCATTGTGATAGTACCGTGGCTATTGCAAAAATACATAACCGTTATTATAACGGCAAGAGATGACAAATACGTCGTAAGCATAGTACGGTTAGAGAGTTTCTATCTACTGGGGTTGTTAGAGTGGATCATGTACGAATTGATGAGAACTTGGTTGATCCTTTGACGAAAGGATTAGCTAGAGATAATGTTTTCAAAACCTCGAAAGGAATGAGACTTATGCCCTTAGATTGATAGTTATTCATGATGGTAACCCGACCTACAGACTGGAGACCCCAAGAAATAGGTTCAATGGGTAATAACATGTCGTGAATGATATGAAGTGAATCATGCTGACTTTATAGTAATTCCATTCCTAGATTGAAGCATGAGTTCCTGAAGCGATAGTAGGATGAGTTAAAACTTGTAATGAGATCTATACTCTATGTGGAGTGAAGTACCTAGCTACAGGAGTACTCTTGATAGACTCACTTAAGTGATTGTGAAAGTATGGCCGCTTCCTATGGAATTTGTGGGCAAAATTCCTAGAGCCTTCACTATACTGGGATATACACGCATGACCTTAAAGCACGGGCTTTTTAGACTTCACCCTGGTAAGGTTGTGCATGTAATGTTGTTAGAGATAGTTCAAAATTACGAGTTACTCTAGTATAATCTAAATCATGAACACTACACAAGAGTTCAAGCTGAAAGACACTTTTATTTATGCACAATCTTATATTTTTTAGATTGCTCGATGAAGAAATGTTTTGTTTTAGAAATTCAAGTGGGGGATTGTTAAAATTTTGGTTTGAATTTTAAAAACAAAGGGAAATGGTTTCTTCTTAATTTTCAAATCTCTCTCTATATTGTTTAGTCCCATATCTTCTATGTAACTTACTTTGGAGGAGTTAATAAGGATAGTGTTTGGACCCCAAGGGGTACCCACTTTAGTGAAGGAGAGAGGAGATATACCAATGTTGGTTCATTCCACACACGCGCACCGCCGCCGTCCGTCCGTCCGAGTCGAGTCGGGTCGGATTGAGATGAAACATAGTTCTTTTTGCTGAAATTTTATTTGAAAAATAAAATATATTTCTTTATTTGCTGCAGAGAACAAGACTGGGTCAGAGGAGACCCAGTCGCCTATAAATACCAGCTCTCTCTCGGATAAAAATATAGCAACCGTTTTCAGAGTTTATTTGTTTTGTAAACAGTCCATTTCAGAGAGTTTTATTTGTTTTTGAAAACAGTCTATATTTCAGAGAGTTTCACAGAGTTCCAGTTGTTTTGTAATTTCGTATTTACTCATTGTTTTTCGTGATTCCGAGCAATAGAATTAGGGTGAATAGATTTCTATTCTTCAAAAGTGCATGTGACTGAACGAGACAGATAAAGAATTCTGGGTTGCTTTATCCTGGGGACAACGAGGCTATCAGACTACTTGCACAATCTTAGGCAGCGCCACGAAACGTCTTAAAGAGAGTGACCTAGTTCGCGACTCAACCCAAGAAAATTCAGTAACTTCGTTCCTATTTTAATTTGCAGCAATTATATTTCCAACAGGCAAGCATGATCCTGCATGAAGTCTTTAAGGTTATACCCATCTGTGGTTGAGATATATAGGCTTACATACAAGAAGGTCAGAGTGGGAACGATGTCCATCCCAAGGGAGAAGCCACATAGAGAGGAAGGGGGGCAATATCCATTCAATGTGCACAACACGTGTGAACCCTCCTTGGATAGAAATATATCCGGCACGTTTTTTAGTCATTTTTTGTCAATAAAATTTGTGATTTCTTATTTCTAAAACTCATGTTTCGTGTATATATAACTTGAATTTATCGATTTAATTAAGATGTACTAGTTTGCCCCCCGACAAAAATCCTGGCCCTGGTCCATCCCATTTGGAGTAGACATTTTGTTGCCAATACTTGTTATACATCATGATCGTGAACTACGGGGAGATGATGCTGAAGAGTTCAATCCCGAGAAGTTTGCAGAAGGAATTTCTAAGGCATCGATGAACCAATCAACATTTTTCTATTTGGTTGGGTACGTGCATACGTTTCTCTACACATCCAATTTCAATTTCTCATTTTTGTACCGAGTTTTTGGGCTCTTGGTGTGGCTTACTTCTTTCTTTAGCTGAAATTTGACTTTTATTTTAGTAGGTTTCCATTTCAAGAAGGCAGAGATTTTTTGACACCATCAATTCCCCTCTTTGACACGACACTTCTTATCTTTCTGTCTAACACCGCCACCTTTTTACCCTGCACCACCACCACTTTTTTTATGTTCTTCTCCACAGAACAACAACAGCAGTAGCCGCATCGCTGCCCACCACCCCATCGTTGTTGCCCGCTTGTTCCCTTTCTTTTTCTCCTCTTCTTTTTCCCTTAATCAACAGCAGCGACATTACTGTCGCTGGGTGCCCCTTTTTTTTTACCCTCTTTCGCCCTTGCTTTAATCTCTGCAAGTGGGGAACCCATCTTCGCAAAGAGTCAAGCGGAGAAAAAAATTGTCATCGCACAAGCCTCCGCGAGGATGGGTTCCACATTCGCAGATGTCAACATGATGGCAAAAAAAATTATCCCTCGCCTCACCCTCAGCGGGGAGGGGTTCCATCCTCACACAGGTTGAGGTGAGAATGAAAAAATAGGGAGAAATTATGAAGAAAATGACACTACCTCGTCGGTCTCCCTCTTTTTGCCCCACCCCGTCGATCGCCCTCTCTTTCACCCCTTAGTTATGAGATCAGGGTAAAAGATGAGAGGATGATAAAAAGAATAGGGGAGGACAGTAAATAGGGGGGTGTTGTTGCTGCTACTATGTTGTTACTGAGAGAGGGTGAAAGAGAATAGAGAAATCCTTTTTATCAGTGGTGTCTTTTAGCAAGTTAGTGGTAGTG
Source organism: Berberis vulgaris (assembly GCA_963556465.1). NCBI lineage: Eukaryota > Viridiplantae > Streptophyta > Magnoliopsida > Ranunculales > Berberidaceae > Berberis > Berberis vulgaris. Next base: position 5,645,376 of record OY747135.1, read on the forward strand.
TCAAATAAGGGAATTGACACTATTAAACAATCAATGCCTTTCAAGAATCTCGATTGGCCTTGCCTGCCCACCTACCACATGCATTATACGTGTTTATTTTTATTTTTCTACACAAATAAATATTTATTTATAATTTTTTTGAATCTGTGGTAGCTGCTGCAGCATCTTGAAGAACGAAACCCATTTTAATTCCTCATTTTCTCTCTTCTCTGTCACCACCACATCTCCACCGTCAGATCTCACCGACCCACGGATCTCAATTACACGGTGGAGATGCCATCTGTTTCAAAACCCTAACCCTATAGAGAAAATTCTTCAACGCTCACTCCATCTCCAATCACAGATTGCTTTTGCAGCTTCAATTCGTAGTAAATTAGGGTTCTTGTTTGATTCAATTTGGGTTTTCCTTTCAGCAGCAGCAGGCTACATTTGATCATTTTGTGGTGAAATTCGAGTTTCAGGTTTGAATTTCAGCTTCTTCGTACAATTTCGATATGTAGTCTTTGAATTCTATTGTTTGATAAAGATTTATGAAAGAAAAATGAGAGTTATAGAAAGAAAAATTGCATCTTTTTCATTTATTGTGCAATTGAATTGAACTGCACTCATTTGAATAGTAGTGAAGGATGAAGAAGATAATATTCCCCAAACGTTATGTAATTGTGTTGTTAACATTCATTTCCACGGCTGTGTGTTACATAGAGAGAGTGGGGTTTTCGATTGCATACACAGCAGCTGCTGATGCTGCTGGTGTGGATCAATCGAGCAAAGGGACTATATTATCCACATTCTATTATGGGTATGCGTTGTCGCAAGTGCCCGGAGGATGGGCAGCTCAGAAGATTGGGGGAAGGCGAGTTTTGCTTTTTTCATTCATCTTGTGGTCATTGACTTGTGCAGTAGTTCCATTGGATCCAAAGAGGATTACATTGTTAGTTTTGGCTAGGTTACTTGTTGGGGTAGCGCAAGGTTTTATCTTCCCGTCCATTCATACTGTATTGGCGCAATGGGTTCCTCCTCATGAACGGTCACGATCAGTTTCTCTCACGACTTCAGGAATGTATTTAGGTGCTGCAGCTGGGATGCTTATTCTTCCGAGTTTGGTGAAGTTCAGAGGACCACAGATGGTGTTTTTGGCTGAAGCTGCATTGGGTGCTATGTGGTCTTTACTTTGGGTTAAGTATGCATCTGACCCACCTCGTGCTGATCGTATAAAAGCCGCTGCAGTGGGGTTTGGGGAGTCACTGCTGCCAACCAAGAAGACAGAAAATGGAGGAACAGTGGCAGCTCAATCTTCAAAAATACCTTGGAGAAAAATACTGCTTAGTTTGCCGGTTTGGGCAATCGTAGTTAATAATTTCACCTTTCATTATGCCTTGTATGTGCTGATGAATTGGCTACCTACTTACTTCGAGCTGGGCCTCCAGCTTAGTCTTCAGGAAATGGGTTCTTCTAAGATGTTACCTTATCTTAACATGTTTGTTTTCTCTAATATAGGAGGGGTGGTGGCAGACAAGTTGATTACTGGTCGGTACATGTCGGTGACCAGGACAAGGAAGTTTTTGAATACCATTGGTTTTGTAGTTGCATCCCTTGCACTAATGGCAATTCCAATGTTCCGAACGTCTGGTGGTGCAATCTTTTGTTCTTCTGTGGCACTTGGTTTTTTGGCGCTAGGTAGAGCTGGGTTTGCGGTAAATCACATGGATATTGCTCCAAGGTATGCTGGAATTGTAATGGGAGTGTCGAACACTGCTGGTACTGTGGCAGGTGTAGTTGGGGTTGGTCTCACAGGCCAGCTACTTGAGGCTGCAAAATCTGCTAATTCCGAACTTTCAAATCCTGAAAGCTGGAGATCGGTTTTCTTAATACCTGGGTACCTTTGCATAATCAGTTCACTTGTATTCTTACTATTTTCAACTGGTGAAAGAATTTTTGAATGACAAAAAAATTATGGTTTCACTTGTATTCATTACTTTATATGAAAGCATACCAAGAGAGACAACAGATAAATGTGTGACATCGTTACTTTGCCATGCTTCTTTTGTCATGGCAGTCACAATTCCTTTTCCAGATCTTCTTGCACCTCATTTTATGATATTAATTCTTCCACCAAACTTTCCTAGTTCATGCAAAATGACTCTGTAACATTCTGTAAGTTTGAATAGCAATTTTGTGATATTTCGTGTGAAGCTTCAAGGCAATTGTTGTCGAGAGGTAGGGCATGGTGCTTATATATGCAGAGATCAACAATTTCTAAATGGTTGCTTGAAAGCAAGGAGAGGTTCGATCTGCAACATCATATCTCCCATTTCTATATTATGGAGTGTGACAGGCCCGGATTGAAGCTGAAGTCTGCATCTTTGGCTTCTCGTTCTCTCAATTTAATGCAGCAAGGCTCATTCGAGTAAGCAACTCCACTACCCTAATTTATCCTAACTTTCACTTTTCCAATTGCTCTTAATACTTTCTTTCCCTTCAATATTTCAAACTTTATTCAATTTTTTATTTGCATTTAATTTCATACAATCATCTTTTGGTTTCAGTTTTATACATGAAAAGATCATAGAAACCAGAATGTTTATTATATAATGGAGGGTTTTCAAGTTTTTACTGTAGTTTTAGTCATGGTTTAAAATATTTTTATCGAGGACATATATCGATCTAGAAAAACAGATATATATTGAAGATATTATCAATCCCTGAGTGGATTTATCAAATTAACTTTGGGAAAAATTGTTGATCCAAAATCAAAGATAAGATAACTAATAAATATACTAGATATTAAGGATTTGTCGTCAATTTGTTGGTGACTATAATTTATCTATGGATAAACCCATTGTATCATATCTATCATATAAATCGTCAATATCTTTTTAAAAAAAATTAAGTGAAATTTTTATATAAATCCCAACATATTTCATAAACTTGAATCAAAATATCATCATCGAGTTTTATTTACATCATTAGCTAAGCTATTGTTTCCACTAAAATCATTATTAAAAAAAACCATGTATTTTTGCTTTTGATTGTCTTTGTGCATTCATATGTTAGATTCATATCTACAACCCCAAATATATATATGCAACAATGTTCCATAGATAATAAGTTTCATCATCATCATCAAAGCCCATTCCCGAGATTTTCGGGGTCGGCTACATGGATTTTGGTTCTCCAAGCAATGCGATCTTCCCACATTTCCTCGTCTAATCCAAGCTCAATGATATCTCCATAGATAATAAGTTTGACATACGAAAATTCATACATGAAAAAATTAGAAGAATAATCATGTTCAAATATTACATGTCATTATAATCATGAAATACTAGATATTACAACCATAAAAACTAAACATCCTACCACAATGTTCGCATTGAATACTACATGCCATAATCATAATCTTCAGTATTGAAACGACTTGTGACCGCTATCATATTACGAGCCATTTTCAACCCATTCGCTATATTTAACTGGCGATATTGTTACGACAGCCTAGTAATTTGGAGATATGATCGATATATTGAAGAAAAAGATAAAAATCTTGATATATCAAAAATATATTGAGATATTTTAAACCATGATTTTAGTAATACGTCTATGATAGCATAACCATTTAATTCTAAGGATTGGTGCATGAACCTTCATTGATGATTAGGAATTCTGATCATGTGGAGTGTGAAGATGTGTGAAGATTTACCAAGTCAATCCATAATATGTATACCATGGTGCTAAGCTTTCCTGATTATTGACAGCTCAACGGTTAGAGCTTGGCGGATGGTACTACTAGGTCATGGGTTCAAACCCAGCTTGCGGCATCTTTATGGGTTCTGGGATCCTATAAAAACCCTGCTTGCCTTTCAAAAAAAAAAAAAAAAAGTTTCAATAGGAATGAAAATATAAGCAAAACATACCAAAAGGTACTATGATTATTGTAATGACCAATGTTATTTATGGACCTTGGTACTGTTTAGAGCAGTCGCATATTTTTATTCAGTTAGTTCTACTCGTGTAATCCAGAACACTTGTCGAGTTAGTTGTACAATTTTGTTATCTTAATTTGAGTTGCGTTTCTTATTTCTTCCTTGGTGGAGAAGAGAAGAGCAGCATAAGAATGGTGATCTATGACAACTGGAATGTCATACAGAACCCTGGGATGTGTACAAATCCAGCAGTAGGAGAACTCTGGAGTGGGTTTGTTCCGAACATATGGAGGTTCCATCTTTTGTTCTTATGAGGCACTTGTTTTTTTTTTTTTTTGGCACTGAGCTAGATTTGCAATAGATCACATTGATATTGCTCCAAGTATGCTGGAATCTGTGTTACTTTTTGAATGGGCAGAACTCTCGGGTGTAGTTGCGATTGCTCGCGGCTACCTACTTGATTGATTGAGACTGTGAATTCCTCAAGTATACCAAGAGAGACAACATTGGTGCATCTTTTGTTATTGAAGTACTTCTACTTGTTCCCTTGCACCTGTGAGGGTTGCTTTAGCTTAGCTAAGATTGCTTTTAAGTGATTATAGATAAGATCAAAGTAGGATTTTACTCTTGCCCAAGTATCTCACAGGAAGGAGCCGAAAGGTAAAGTATTTTTTGTTACGGCAGTCTGATTTCATTTTCCGCCTATTGCACTCATGTTTAAGCAATGGATTGTGATTCTGCTAGTACAATATAGTGAAGTGGCTAGACTGCTGAAGCACTTATTAGTCTCAGAAGCTAACTATCTTATCGCGTATTGGTTTTGTTAACAATGCCGAGCATGGGATTGGATTATATGGATTGTGGTTCAATATGTTTGACAGTGATCTTTGTGGGTGCTAAAGTTCAGCCAGTGTTACGCCTTATTTTAGACTAGAATACCCCTTTGCTGAAATTCCAATTATGCTCTGCAAGTATTAATTGGCTCATGTAGGTCCAATTGAGTAATAATCCCAAAATTGCGTGGGAAATGAAACCATTATGAGTGCCAAGTCTTCAATTATTATGTAATAATCCCAACTTTCTTATAGCAAAATTCAAACTGTCCTTTTAAGGTTGCAATTGCTGCCTAAGTTGACGGGTTTTAAGCAGCAACTTCAGATCCAAATCTCATAAGAATGTTGAAAAAAATGAAAGACGAGAAGGAGAAAACAACTCCACAATGACTGAATGAGGAGATTCATCCCACTCGATTTGAATCAGTAATAGGATCACCAACAAATTTGGTCCCTATGGTCCTCCCATAAAGCAGCTTTCTCGAGAACAGGTATGTGCACATTATGGAATTGGTGATATGCATGCTTGGATTGTAAGGCTTTCGATTTGTCTTTGAGTCAATTGTGTGCAGTCTATTTACTTCACTGTGAGTCTAAAAATGAATAAACTGAATGCCAATCATGTAAAAATGGATAAACTGCATGCCATTCATATCATTCGTTGGTGTAAAAAAGTTGGGTCAAAACATGGTTTACGTAGTTGGATGAACACATACAAACCACTAATTAAATCGCACAGCACCATAGACCTTTTCGAGTTCTATTACTGTTTCAGTCGTGAAATGTGAAGAAACTCCACATGACACATTCTGTAAAGGAGAGATGAACGAACTGACCTAAAATCCATCACACATGCTGGTCTCTGAGTTCCCTCATTAACAAAAAACAGATCGTAACAAATTAGTTCTTAGATGCCACATTTGCAGAAGAAAGAAAATCTACAGTGGTTAAGCATTACAAAACCCACCCATCGTCACTTTAAAAGGGTTCATAATATTTGAAACAACAATCCGGCTCTTCTACTCTGACATCTAAAACAAATATAACTGAAAATATGATTATTAATAGAAGATAGAATCAAGCTTGAAACATTCTTCAGATAGATACCTGTCAAAATACTCGGTAAAAGCTAACTCAGCCAAATTTAAGAGCAGCAGCACAGAAGAAGTTGTTGGAACCTTTTCAAACCCATCTCTCTATCTAATCATTTTCAGATCTTCCCATTACAGATTTAAATAAAATAATAAAAAATAAAAATGCGCAATCAATAAGAATCAGAAGACATGGAAGACGAGATGTTGGAATGGTATAAATGTAGCATAACAAATGGTAAGAATTACGCTCTACTACTAGTTTGGTGTCAGTTTGGGTTCTACTTGTACCCTTCTCAGACTCAGAGCCTGCAACTTTACTTTCCAATTGCGCCTATTAACTTGAGCCAAATCTAATGCTCTTCTACCCTTTGAGAGCCTTGTACCAGTGACTGATTTTTTCGTGGCTACCTGAGTGAATCATCATCTCAAATAGCTCACCTAGTCAATTTACTTACTGAAGATTTACCTTACCTCAAACTCCATGAAGCATATTTTATTTTATGCCTCAAATTTCTACTCATCACTATCTTATCTTCATTTCTTGGCTTCAATTCACTGACTGTTAACAATTTCTCTTCACCTTGTATCATAGCATATCAGAAACCCAACAAACTCCGGGGAAGACAGTAATGAAGGATAAAGGAAAAGAAGAGAATCATGATGATTGTCCTTTTCTGCCTCTCTCGTCTCTCACATATCTTGCTCTCCTTCAACCCAACTTTTCACTCCATAGCCTCTAATTCTATTCATTGTCTGTTCCTATATCCCTATGAAATTGCTGATGCCAAACAGCCCTTGTCACCATTCCAAAATTAGTTGGAGTTTCTGCCTCAAACTTCAGTTCATTTGCAACAAGAGCAACCTAAAATTTCTCGAATGTAGTTCAATAATAATGATCTAAACCATCAATTCAATTCACTTCACCACAGTTTAACATTCAGCCCGTGTTCAGTATTAAAGAAGAGAAAAACAAGATCTCCACGGACCAATGAAAAACAGAGAACAGAACAAAACTCAGTGCTTCATGTCAAAGATCGAGGTCTCTTTTTCTCTTTTCCATAGCAATATATTCCCTGGCCCAGCAATAGTGAAAATTCCATGCTTTTGATAGAAAATGTGCTTGGACCTCATATTCTCCATTGCTCTCCATCCTTTCTCTTGCTTCCCAATTTTCAATGTTTTCCAGGGAGCAATTCTTGACAGCCAAACAGAACCCTAACATCATAAAATAAATAAATACAAATTATTTTACCAAAAACAAAAAGTAACTTGTACAACAAAAAGGATGTCTTCCCTCCATCTTGGCTTCCCCTTCCTATCCTTGTCTGTTTAGCTCCCCATCTTCACTCACTTCAGATCACCCTCTCAATTTCTTATCCATGTCCATCTAATCCATTAATTCTTCCCAAATCACATTTTTTGCAATTATGGTTACCAAGTACCCCTGTCTAACATTGACAAAGGTCCTGATGCCACAAATAGCAGATAAACAATGACTGGTCAGACTGTAAAACTAATAAATAGAACTATGGATACATATACTCTGATTGGCTAACAAAATATTTAGAAATCAAAACAGAGTGAACCCTGCAGAGAACTTGATCCGAAAGAAAGCACAGTCACAACACACTTCTAATCCATATCCATATAAAACCCCCACATATTGTTTTCATGTCCTTCCTCTGCCAAGTACACATTTCTCTAATTTTTGCAAAAGTGTGCCAAGTCAACAAACAGTCCAAAGCGCTATTGCAACCCAGTCGAATCCACCATATAGATTCACACAAAACTTCTTATATGTGCTAAATCAACAAACTGTCCTAACTCCATTCTCTGTATGCCTAAACAGACAACTTTCGGGATAGTTCGGTCTAACAGTATAATCAAACTAGGCAGAGAAGAATAAGACTTAAGAGTGTTATTCTGCAATCTAAGAGACCATCCAATCAGATGTTTTCAGAAACCAAAATAACTTTAAAATCATTTTCATCAAAACCATTTGATCAAGAAAGACTTCCTGAAGTAAATGGTAGATAGAGCAAGAAACGCAGAACTGATTAGGTTCAAAATCCTGTTCTTGTTATAAAAGAATAGCAGAGCAGAAGATGAACTTGTTAGAACCTTTTCAACTTTCCCTTACATATATATCATTTACAGATGTTTTAGGAACTGCATAATGCCATAATGCAATTTCTTGTATATACACTATTCATTAAAGCTCAATAAAGAAATTAGAAATAACCTGAACACCGAGACGCAGAAGCACATGGATTCGAAGACGATAAGATGATGGAGATAAGATGATGGAAAGGAATAAACATTGCAGTTTGCTATGAATCTATGATGGACAAGAATGCACATTGCAGTTTGCATCCAACTACACCCATTGAGGGCGCTATACTCTTAGACCAGTAATTGCTCTTTGCAGTTACATGTGTGAATCACCATCCCTAACATCTATGTTAGTTTCTTTGTGAAGTCAACATTAGTGAAGCTCTATGTCTGACTCCTTGGATCAATTATATTTGATTTTTATGCCTCATATTTCTTAGCTCACCTCCCACATTGTGTTACCAATTTTATTTTTGCATCAACAGTCTTAGTCTGTCTCTTCGTTCATCCCTATGTATTGTTAGTCAATCCTTTTTACTTTTGAAACTATTTTGTTCAGGCTGTCCTTTGCTGAATAAAAAGAAAAAATCTCCATTGATAATGGTAAAGAGATGGGTGGTCGAAGGCTTGAGGTTGAAGGTAACAATGTTTTTTTACATGACCACAGTGAATACTCCTTACTAGTAAAAAGTTCATTTCCACGATTTTTATAGAAATCTGCCTTTCTCCCCACTATTTTTATAGAATTGCGCCTTTCCATGATTTTTAGTATCCACGAAGTTATTTCTACATAAATTTATACCCCTCATGAATTTGAGAGAACGTTCTTGAACCTCAAATTCTCCATACCCCTCCACCAGTTTATATTTTCCTTCCCATTTTTTGGCATATCAGTTTCACATTTTTTACGTTTATGTATTACAATGGTAACTTATGTAACAAAAAAAAGTTTCTTTCCTCCATTCTGGTTTCCTTTCCTATCTTTCTCTAATCCAACTTCCAGCTCTCATTCACCATATCCATCATATCAATGTATTTTCACCATCCCTCTTTCAATCCCTGGACAATTTAATTCCTAATCTTTCAGTTTTCTTAACTATCTACCTAAATATCTCTCTATGTCCCTCTCCCTGTCCAACCTCAATTGTCACTATATACAATTTTATGTACTAAACATTGAATCTAGTCCAATTAACTCTTTCAAAATCCTTGTATTGATCGTCACCACACACCCCGAGCCTACCATGACCACAAGCCCTGCCCCCACAAGTAGAACAAAACAATGAGTAGTCATCAAAGTACTAACAAAGCACATAAAGGAAACTCCTTTTAGCTAAGCAAATATACAGAAATCAAAACGGACATTTAAAGAAGAGAAGTTTACTTAATCCGAAAGAGAAGTTTGAAGAAGTTTCATTCTTACTCAACACACTTCTAAGCCATAAAGAACACCGGCATACTTTTCCGGTCCTTCATCAGCGAAATACATTTCTCTAATCTTCTGAAAGGCGTGCCAAGTGAGCAAACTATCCGAACCAGCCTGATGACACTTTCCGACCGCCCGGTCCACCTTCAAAGCCATAGCAACCCGATCAAGCCCTCCATACAAACTCTCGCAAAACTTCATCAAATGTTTCACATCATAAACCCGAGCACCGAAAAACACCCTAAGAAGCCTCAGAAACTCGCCAATCTCATTAGGCAATGCGCGGCGAGTCAGTATCTTCACCAAGTACCCAAAATCATACGCGCTATGAAACGTGACCCAACTCACTGAGTCATTGCAAACGAGTCCGGACGACATCATCAGTTCAGCGAATCGGCACGAGTCGATCCCTCTCTCCCGATTCTTCTCGAAATCCATCCCCTGTTGCCTCAGCAACTCGATCGACTCAACGGCGTGCATGTCCGTTGTCAAATCAAAGTCACTGAAATTGAATTCCCATATGAACCTCGTTCCGGTCCCAAGATCGGGAAGGTTTCCCTCAGCGTCCGATAGCGTGAGTCCAACCTGGATCAGATTCAAGGCGTCGACGTTCTCTTTGAGGAAACGATAGTGATCGAAGGGGTGACGTTGACGAAAAGATATCAAATTTGTGTTGATGGAGTTTGAAATTGGGGGATAGACGACGCCGGGGAACTCTGTGTCCATTGAGATGAAGGGGTATCCATCGATCAGGTCTTGAATGAGGTCGAACTCGGACTCTAGGTTGTCTAACCACACCGCTCTAATGGCGATTGGCTTGTCTTTCCGAGGTGGTGGTGGTCCAAAAGCCATGGCCATCGATTCGATCGTTCATACAGACAGACAGACAGAGAGATTGGTATTAGGGTTTTTTTGAGGGTTAAAGGGTAGGTTTTTATAAAAGGTAAAGTGGTGGGGATGGTGTGATGAATATGGAAAATGTTTCTTTTTTTAGAGAGAGAAAAAGAGTTTGCTTGGAAGATGAGCAAAGGCGGTGGATGAATTTAACATTCAAATTGATGATTGACACGTGGCGGAAGGAGAAGGAGGAGGAGGTGGGGTAGGTGTTTGGTTTGTGGGGTCAGGGAGTGGGGGGGGGAAGATGGGTTGATGTGTGCTTGAAGAGTGTGTGAGGCCCTACCTTGTGTAGTAGTAATGTACCAGTGGGTAGGGAGGGAGTGTTGTTTGACGTGTTGAGGAAAAATGTGGAAATAAGGCGTAACGGTAGGAATGTAATGTACCACGGTTTTTCTTTTTTTTTTTTCTAAGGTAAATAGGGATGGCAATGTGTCGAATAAAAACTATTAGTTAAACTATGTTCACGGTCTATTGAGCAGGATCTGAACCAGATGAGTGCTTCTAGGGAGTCTGGGTTTGCTGCCTGGGTTTGCAGTCTGGGTGGTATTTTTACATTTTTGCCCCTGTCTTTTTAATCACTATCTAAATATAAAGACAACAAATGAAGGGCAAAAGGGTAATTTCGCCCACCCAGACAGTAAATCCAGGCAGCAGACCCAGGCTCCCTAGAATTATTCGAACCAGATAAGATTAAGGGTTTATTAGGTTTGATGCCCCATCGAGAACACCACAAGAAATTAAAAAAAATGTTGGCAGAGAAAAAACAGTATATAAAGGGGTCTTAGAATTTTTCTCGAAATGAGATGTTTTAGATACGAAATATTCAATCTCAACCTTTGATTTCTCAGAGATATAAGGGAGTTTCGGGAAAAGATAAAAAAAATTATATTACATAATGATCAATGATTTCAATTACAACAAAGGTGATCGCTGTGGATCTTTACTTGGGTTGATATCTAGTTCATTTGACAAACAATGACAAGCTGTCCCCTTATTTTTAACTACAATAAAGGTGAGGGTTGCGTTGTCCCCTTACTTTTTAGTCACATTTTGGACATCATAATCAGAGGTGATCTTATCTGATCACAGCTATCACTCAGAACCAACTCGCTCCCTCCCAATAGTTTATTCAAATCGGGTCTAGAATTTTATATTAGATTAGGTCGTATGATCGGATCTAAATCTAAATAGATCAAAACTAATGTAACAAATAATAATAGTAGATTATCATATTCATCATCTACTCTATAACTTCATTTACAAGTCTCAATCATTTCAAATCCGATACATATTTTGTATTGTATCTTCAACCTAACGTATGTGTGCTTAAGTCAATACAACGGATCGATTTAATAATGAAAGCTACAATTGCCGATAACAAATTGGGGGATGTTTGTCGGGAGAGGCACGTGAAGAGTGCGGAAAAATGCGAATAAACGAGTACTTCTGAAGCAAAGATTCTTGCCCCCAGAGACTTTCATTGAAGCTACCAACTGGTTTTTGTTTTGATTCATAGCACCTCTCATCGATAAATCTCTAATGACATCTTTGAGTTTCAACTTACAGCGATTGACAGATGGTACTACTAGGTCATGGATTCAAATCCAGCTTGCAATATTTTTATCAGTTTATGGTGTGTTGACCAGTTCTGGTATTTAGTGAATTCTGAGATCCTATAAAAACCGTGTTTGCCTTCCAAAAAAATAAAAAACTTTGAACTAACTAACGACAGTGATTTTGTTAGTGATTAAGAGCCACCTGTTAATTAGGCGCAAGTGCATGGCCATTTCAAAAGATAACCTCACAAAATAAACCAATCAGATGAAGTGACATCGACGCTATCAATTATAATCAAAACTGATAATGTCGTTCGAAAATTCTAAAGTGCACTGGGGGTTAGCCTGGTGTTTAGCCTGGTGCTAACCCCCCACCGTTCATTGTGCATCGAGATTGGTGTAGCACTTACCTCGATGCAAATTGAACGGTGGGGGTTAGCACCAGGCAAAACACCAGGCTAACCCCCGGTGCTTTGTAGTATTGCTCAATGTCGTTATCAATTAGGTTGGATGAACCAAACGGCACAAGAGTTTTCAGCCAAATATAAGGTGTTCAATTGAGTAATTGACGGTGAGAAATCACTATAGGCCAAAACATTTGGTGGAATACACAATAAAATGCTGTAGACATGTCAAGTTGATCAACAATAGATTTTCCAACTGGAGAAACCATCAACTTGTTGAACTGGCACAAGACTTGGCGAATTTGTCAACAATCAAGTTTTGCATCGATATTTTTATGTGTAATTATAATAAGAAAAATAAATTTTGGATTCATTATTAAACTGCAAGTCCTTCATCTTAACAATATGATTATGCCCATTACTCAATATACTGGTCTAAAGGTTGAAGGATGGATTATTAGGTTCACAGTTCACTTATCAAATTAGACTCTCCCAGTTTTTGAAAGGAAGACTTATAAAGGGATCCATCAGACTCCCAGTCTCTGACAGGAAGATTGGTAAAGGAGTTTATAAATGTGGCCACAACTCCACATTGAGTCTTCGATCATGAATTCACACTCTAGTCTCCAACATAATCAAAACAGCATTCATCATGTACAGACTTCAGGCAAATTTGAGTCTAGGGGTGGCCAAAGCATTGAAATCGGTACTACATAAACTTTAGAATTTGATTCTTGGAAACTTCGGCCAGCTTTGGCAAATCATTTTAGACAGCCAATCAATTTCCAAGTCTCCCAGTAAGTTAACATATAATGTCCAAAAAAACACCAACTCCAAATTGACACGGTTTCTTACATAACACCGGCTCCAGGGGGATTGCCTTAAAAGAATTGAGTATAATCGAGCATTTTCATCACACCATTACTGTTTTATCATTGCAGGGGAACATATAGAAACTAGAACATGGTACAACTTAATAATTTTGCTCAACATGAATTGTTTAAATCTGACCTATGTGAGGCGAGAATATTGAAGAAAACCCAGTACAATTATTTAGATACAATTTTTAGTTTAGCATTAAAAGAGAAAGAAAAAGCTTCATCTCCACATATACAGAAGTCAACCCCAACTGTTCGCAAACACGGCAAAGCTTTATAAATTTCATTGTGACACAATCAAATCCCCTTTCATCGCATAACATCCATGTAACACTACAGACAGACGAGAAATCCAAAGGGCTTACATCGAGGGACTAGTAAAAGTTGAAAGTAGTCCCTGGTGCTTTCAACTTTCATAGGACCGACACACAATTAGAGACATACAATTGGTATAATAAGGTGGTTCGGTCTATAACCATATCTTGGACTAAAAGAAGGTACCTTCTGGAGGCTGGACCAACTTCCGGTTGTGATGAGCAGCCATCTCCTTCTTCAGCTGGGTCAGTATGTCCTCCATGGTGTAGTCCCTTTGCCAGTTTGCAAGCATACCAAACTTTTTCGATTCAACCTGCACCAATTGAATGACATCAAAATTTGACAGTCAGTATTTCGATTAATCCACGTACTGGCCTACAAGTCCAGATATTTCATTCAAAACTCACTTGTACTGTGAGAAGATCAACAAAAAGAAAATAGAAAAAGAACTTTTTTATATGGCAGATTAAAAGATGAGCCAGTCTGATCAATAATAAACTATATCCTTCAAAGTAGTAAAAAGAGCATAAAAGAGAACAGTCTTCTCATCAAAGGTGCACCCCCCACATCCCTTCCATTTCATCCTTTTCCATCTCCACGGGGTTAAATTGGATACAAATAGAACATAGGGCATCGATGGCAGGTTCAGTGAAACTGGATTCACCCTTAAAGAAGGAAACTCATAAATAAATTGAGGGGAAATAGGTACAATACAGATACTGAGTCAACAAGTTATCATTTGTTTAAATAATGGGTTACTATCTTACCACTCCAGTCTCATGATTCACACAGGTCATGTTGATCCTTGAATGGAAGCGAACGCTTGGAGGCTTTTCCGGGTAATCTTTGTCACAGAACAGTTTCAACTGATAAATGCGACCTTCGTGCACAGACTGAGATGGAAAACAAGTTCATTCAGTGTCTGCATGAAAAGGTAAGTGCTGAATATAAACATGTTGATCAATATTTGAACCATAGTTAAATGGCATCAGATTCGAGGATGATAAGAATGGACTTTAATTATAGTCAGGTTGTGTTTGGTTGCATCGGAAAATTTTGATGGGAAAACCACTTAATGTTGCCTTGACTGCACATATATGGAAGCCATTGGCATTTGTAAAACTGATTTGCAAGCAAACTGAAATTCGATTCATATGGTAAAGGTGAGAAATGATATTCCAACCTCCATTATGAAAATAAATAACATTTTTTTCGCTAGTAAGCATTTAATGTTTGAAAATTATAATGGCTTCTATTGCAACTTCCCTTTGAAACACCCTAGATTTCCTTACTAAGTAAGGTTGCAAACATTATGACCAAGTTGTCACAAAAATCAAAGTTCCCATAGTTCTTATAGTAGTAGATGTGTCGAAGGATTTTATCAGAGAGTATGCCCATTGCAAGAAAACTAGTAACGTAGATTATTGTACGAGGTGTATCTGCATAATTAGGCATTACTAACCCAACTTGGCAGCACCATATGAGGTTGAACATATGGGCAACACTACCAGGTGTTACTGAAAGGAAAAAAGCTTACATTGTGAGGACCAATTATGGTGCCAGTCCAAGAACGCATGTAAATGTCATCCCCATCATCCATTCCATAGCTAACTGTGCCATCGCCAATACCCTTCTCTCCACGCTCAAGTTCCTCTAACAATCTAAAATTTCTTGGGACTGCATGATAGCACAAAACATCAAATCTTTAAAATTAAGCCTCAAAGTGCGAAATTTCAGTTGTCCAAACCCAAATAGATAACATCAATGACAGTGATAGCGACAGTGCAAGTGACAGAGAGTGATAATTTTGAGCACAACGCAATACTCAACAAGGCAATAAAAATTCATGAAGGTAGAAATTATAAGTACTTTTTGCAACTTTTCCATGATTGTTCAAGTTTTCTTATCAACTTTTTGCTTTTGAAAGGAGCCAAAATAAGGGCATGTTATTACATGGTTGAACACACTCCCATGAGACTCAACAAGCATACACAAAGACGTCAAGAGACCTATCACCTATGGAGATGTCAAGAATGGGGTAACTTTTATGGATGTTGACGATATAGTGAATAAAACCTGGTAACCGTTCCCAAGAAAAAATACCAAAAAGGTTATGTTGGTGATTATCATAAAATGAATCAGAATACAAAATATTTGATTAAACAACAAATCAAGAAATTTTCACACCAACCCTCTCCCCAATATGTTGACTCAGACAGATAAATTATACCTAAAATTCAAACAGATACTACAATCACAATGGTTGCTAAGTAATTACTAGAGGCTCCCATGAGTAGCTTCGGAGATTTGGATGTTTGTTATTAGTTGGATATGGGCCCATTCTTTTTGTGGCACCTCAAACTATGTTTCAGATCAACATGCAAAAATGTCCATAAGTCAGAACTCATAACTATGACATGATCGGAACAGTATCCACAATACTGAAGTATGTCCCACAATTGCTATCAGATGATGGCTCAGAAAAACTAGGAGGGCAATGACACAACAAATCACGAGGATAAGGTATTAAATTGGTCTTATCTCGGATTTACGTTAGGTTAATCGGATCTGCGTTAGGCTATAATCAGATTGGATTTTCCGTCACATCTAATGTAAATTTTGAGAAAATGAATTACCATATCTGAACCATTATATACCCTACACAAGGATGAGGTGGTGTGTGGAAAGACACATAAGTTGTCCCGCATTGATTCAGAAGTCGGCCGAGTAAGATTCTTAATAGCAATGAGGCTTATCTAGCTAGATCTCAATAAGAACTCTAGGGTTAATCGGTAGGAACAACGAATGGCCTCTTGTGAGTCCCTGTAAAATTGATTAGATCAGGGATAGTGTTACTTGACCATTTGGTTAGACAAATAAGTTGTTATCTAAATTTGCAAAGTGTGACTACGATTCATCTGAGGACCAACTTGGCATTCGCACACTGTGAATCCAGAAGGGAGAGGAGGGTTTAGTTGTGAAGTAGATCACAATCCCATCAAAACAAACAGGAGAAACTATGACAATTTGTGGTTTGGAAGACCAGTTACGAATTAAGATGTGTTAAACATAATGTATCAGGAGCTGATCAGAGAATATCCCAATAAATGAAATAAAACTTCAGTGAACCCCTAGAAATAAAAAGACAGCCTAGGTGAGTCCCAAGGAACAAAATACAACCTAGGTGAATCCCAAATATACCATACAATGGCCAATGGAATTTGCCAATCTGAACCATACAAGACACTGCAGAGGTAGATGGGATGCTTATCATAAACTGTTGTAGTAATAATAAGAAGATACAAAAAGATGGCCACAAAGACCACAGAACACTGGAGTGTAGGGAGAGTGAAAAAATCAAGTCCAGAGTCCAGTTCAAATATGGTTGTCATGATTCCTGAATCCTATAGAATGGCAATATACACAAGTGATTTAAAGCGATTAATTGGCATTATATTTTTTTCATCAGTTGATTGGTATTTTTTTTAAAGGTAAAGTTTCATTAACTCAACCAAAAGAAGAGTACAATCAGGCTTTAGAAGAAGGCTCTAAAATCACCATATACCAATTAGCGAACAACGAATCAAAGAACATCCCATAATAATCGTTACGAGATTTTACAAACAAAAGATAAAAAGAAACACATTTAATGTATACAAGAAACTTCTACATATAATTTGTGCAGTTAAAACGACATTTTACTCTGATATAACGCTTAACGGGTGTGAGGCATTACGTTATGACATTATCACGTTATGGTATTACAAATCTGATATAACGGCGTTATATGGTCGTTACTGTGATAACGTTTTTTCAATAACGCCGTTTTAGCGTTTTGTTCTAATACATAAATAAAAAATAAAAAAATAAAAAATTTACCCATTTCATTCTCGATCTAACTAGAACCCTAGACTCATAGGAAAGAAGAAGGACCAGAGCTCACTGTCGCCAATCGACAAAGAACCAGACCTCGACATTTGACAGAAAACGCGAGAATAAGGGAAGAAGACGAAGAGTTGATCGCATTATCTGTTGCAATCTCACTCTCATACGAAGGGAAGATGTTTTTTATTAATTTTTTTTGTTTTTGAATTTAATGTTATGAACATGATTTACTTTTTTGACTCTATAATACATTAATACTTTGTGGGGGTATTAAAAATTATTCCGTTATATCCCATTATAACCCATAACGCTCTTGGATCGTTATGGGTCCGTTATCGGTTATAATTGCGTAGCATATAATTAATATTTTAATGACACTATATATTTTCTCCAAAAGTGCCAAAACATAGGAATCTTATGCAGCTATAAAGCTAACTAATATTTTCGCTCCACATTTTAAAATACTACAATCCGGATTGCTAATTGTTGTTGGCTTATACTAGGAAAGACCAGAACACGTCTTCAAGGAGCATATTTTCCATTTCAAATCAACTAGTATGTAAACAACCCATATCTTCTGGGACAAAAAGAACAACCCCTATCTTATATCACTTGAGTCCATGACAGACTTCCAAGGTCCGTACTCACTTAGAGAGAGCAAATGAAATCAGACCATCCCTACTATTTTGGAGTACCTGTAGAGAAGTTGCATGTGCACCTTCTTGGTGTGTCCTGGAGCCTTTAGCAGGACCATTAGTGGATTGCTACATATAGCGAATAGCTATCAGATTGCACCCAAAAGGCAAAAAACACATTATACAAGTCCTACTACGGGGTTTTGAATGCCACAAAAAGTGGTTTGCAATTCAAAATTGCACAATCAAGGATTGTTCAACTTGTAAACCTACTTAGAAATGTTAAAATCACTTTAATTTTAATGCAGATGTGAACTCGAAATAGAGATCATACAAAAATTTCATTATTTTTTTTCCCTACCCTATTAAGAAACGCTGGCTCCATTTGGCCCCCTCCACGAATAATAAATAAACAGTGGCTCCGTCCCCATCCTCCACAACCACCTCTCTAGCATCACGAACCATTGCAAAGAACTGCGTGGAATAGAAGAAGGTTTGTTTCCACGAGTTCCATGGAAGTTTTCTACGTTAAGGGGACATGAAACGAGGTACAACATTGAAAAGCACCATCTCATCACGCTTTTAAACATGAGACTTAAGTTATGCAGAAGGTAAATGGCAATTAAGCGCGGAGCATCTGCCGCTTACGTCAAACTAACTGATTACCATAGAAAAAAAAACTCATTCAACACCCATTACCATCCCATTTTTTCTTTCCTTTTTCATCATGAAAAATGATAACTGTGTATTGCTCTAAGGGAACAGCACAAACTCATAACTCGCTAGTTGCTACTCAATCAATACAGAAAATCTAAGAAAACCCATCATGGGTTTTGCTACATATAACAAAAAGAACAATCAGAAATCAAGAACTCGATGACCAATTCAACATCTTTAATCATCAAGAAACACGTAAATAGCACATAATCCACTCAAAATGAACAAAACAATCCATCAAATCAACATCGCAATCGCAAATACCCAGCAAAGTTAACAGATTGTTCAAACAAAATCAAGAACATATAAGCCAAAACCCCATCAAAGTAGTTTACAAGAATTAGAACAATTGAAGGTCGAAGAAGTCTTACCAACAACACTAGATCCTCCGGAGCCAATCGTCATGAATGAAGAAGCGATGATGTGTTTTGGACGAATGGGTATCGAGATCTAGTCGAGTTTCGATTGAATTTTAAAGGGGAGAGGCGAATCTGATGAGGGAGAGAGTTACAAAAGAGGGAATAAAGCGAAAGAGGAGAGGAAAGGAGTGATAGCTTTACGGATTGTGAGGAATAAAGTTTAATTGCAAATGCCCACAGCTCTCACAAACAAATCAAATCTTGCGGTCAAATTAGATTATCTGTGGGCACTTCTAAACATTATTTATTTATTTATTTATTTATTTTAACTCTTAACCCCTTCCACACCAAAGCAAACTTTTCTTTTGCCTGCTAGCCATTTCGCTAGCATTGATCGTCCGGCTAGAAACTTTTTGTGGAATGGCACAGTAAAAAGAAAGTCAAAACACTTATGTACTTGGGATATGATTTTCATACCTTGTCATTTGGGAGGCCTTAACATCCCTTCTACCAGATGCAAGAATCTGGCCTTATTGACAAATAACATGTGGCAGACTCTCTTTTCCGCCTTCCCCCAGAACTTGTCAACTCAAAGCCTTGTACTTCAAGAATAAAGACATTATTCAATCATCCAAACCTCCCTCTTTGGCTTCATTTGCCTGGCGAGGTAATCTAACCGCTCTTCACCACATGAAGCGATTTCTTTTTTGGCAAGTTCTTTCAATGAATCAGATTGATATCTGGCATGACTGTTGGGTCCAACCAGGTCTCCTTCTGGGTGACTGCGTTTCGAACCATCTGAACCAAACCCTTCCTAATGCCATTCCTGGCCTTTGGAGTTATGATCATGATCACTCGGTTACTTGGAATGTCGATTTACTCATTTCTATATTTCCAATACTTGTTTCACGAGATATCCAAGAAATTATAATCCAAGTGACCATTAGACCTGACAAACTCATTTGGTCATCTAACAAAAAAGGTTTATTCTCTGTCAAAAGTGCCACACAAGCCTTCAGCTCAAATCAATATGACTTGTCTTCTTCCTCTCATACCAACCATCATCTTCAGAAAACTCTTATCAAATCTTTATGGAGGATCAAAGCCCCTCCCAACGCCATCTTTCTTTTTTGGAAAGTCTTCCAAGACTTGCTTCATACCTTGTCCAATCTTGTAAAAGTCCACACTCCCATTAACAATTTTTGTGCCCTTCGTAACCAAAATCCTGAGGATGTCACCCACTTTTTTTTAAATGTCCAATTACCGTCCGACTTTAGAAATGTTCTCACCTCCCTATTGATTGGCAAAACCCTAATCTTCAACTTTCCTCGGCTGTTGACCACTTTATTTTTATGTGAAAAAACTGCAAAAGATCACCACCCTGATACTGATGAGTTGTTGTCCCAGTTCTTAGCAATCCTCCTGACCATTTGGAGGATCCGCAATAGGGCTATTTTTCATGGGGACAAAATCAGTAGACATATGTTCATCTCTATGCTTAATCACACCTGGTCCTCTTGGTACAAGCAGTGGTATGCACTTCCCTCCCAACAAACTCCCCTAACTATCCCTTCGATAGTTGACATCTTTCAATTTGCCACCCCTAATAATCAAACCACTCGCCATACCAATGTTCGTCCTCCGAGCCTTGCCGTGGGAACCCCACCAGATTTGGCTTTTTCTAGACTTTCCAATATTCGAGCTCAGTTGTCTTTAGCCAGGACTCACCACATTAATATCACATCCAACACTAGTGAATCCAGGCTTGGGCATACAAACCCTCATGAAGTTATTGTCAACTTTGATGCATGTTTCTATGGTTTTTCTAAACAAGGAGCGGTGAGGGTGATTGCTATGGATATTCGTAGCACGGTTCTTTCCCGATCACAGGATAGGTTTTTGACAGTACAATGGCGGAAGGTTATGCGGTGGAGGTGGCTCTTTTGATGATACTTACTCAGCAATGGCAGTCAGGTTTTTTGCTAAGCGACTCGGCTAATCTGATCAAAGCAATCCAAGTGGACGAACCTACTTTCCCCTCCACTTTTGTGATGGACTGGACTTGGAGACCCATAATCAGTAATATCAGACATTTACTTTTTTTACTCTACAGGTGGGAATATAAATTAATGTATTGGGAAATCAATATGGAGGTCCATAACCTGGCTCAATCAGTTGGGAGATCTATGTGTAATCTTTTCTAGTCTTTATTAATACAAGCATCTTAACCAAAAAAAACAAAAAAACTCTCCTACACCAAATGTTGCCGGCAGGGTTCGAAACCTGTAATGGTGATTTCATCCGTCACAAGTCTATCGTTAAGCTGGTAACCCATTGGCCACTTCTAAGAATCTAAATAAACTTCGCCCATGGGGGAGTCGGGTCATGGCAAAAATGTCACCTTTCCACCGCCACTACTTCTAGGTCCAAGTCCAACTCAAGGTAACCTTAAGGGACACAGTGAATTAATATAAACATAATTTAACAGTCGAATTTTCTATTTATGGAAATATAGATATATTTCCATAATTTTAGCGGAACATTTAGAGCATCCATAATACGCCCATTAATCAGGTCTAGTGACCCGATGGTATGAAATTCACCCATGATAGTTCATTGTGTGATGTCTAAAGTCTGGAGACCCATTGGCTTGGAGCTCGATATTGTTTGAAACAGGCACCCTTTCAAGAAACACCCAGTTTACGATTATTTGAAAGTTATGCATTGCTTCTTTTTAATTTAAAAGTCGTGTGGCAGTGGGGGCATTATTTGAAAAATGGGGTTTAAGGCTATTAACAAATTGAGATGCTCCAGATTCCAGCTTTTTTTAATGGGGGTATTGGAGATGCTCTTACAAAGTTGGCAAAATGGTTTTATATACAAAAATGTATTTATTCATTTAAGTGGTTATGGCATAGTGGTGAAAATGTGGTGTTATGATATTCCCAAATTAAGGTATCCTTGAGAAATTATTTGAATAGAGAAAAAAAAGATTTTGATACTGTAAATCTAATGATGCAAGCATTGTCTAGTATGATTAAGCACAAAGCATTACATAAGATAATACCCCCGGCATTGAGAATACATAATACCCACATCAAAATCATTGAGTTTTATGAGTGTTAAAGGGTTGAACTTGTACCTACAAATGCTTGAGATTCAATGAGTTGCAACCCAATACTCTAATTTTAC
This sequence comes from Berberis vulgaris, assembly GCA_963556465.1. NCBI lineage: Eukaryota > Viridiplantae > Streptophyta > Magnoliopsida > Ranunculales > Berberidaceae > Berberis > Berberis vulgaris. Next base: position 5,667,599 of record OY747135.1, read on the forward strand.
TTATTATGAAGTTTAGTGTGTTAGATTATAGCATGACCCATTATGTTTTATGTGTAAATTGAGAACACATCACGTGTGAGCCCCTTATATCGGCTCAACATTTCAACGAATCCAATGTTCATACGCAAAGCAAACCCTTCCTCTTCCTTCTCCGATCACGTACTTTTTTATCTCCTCCTCATATCTCTCAATTCAATCTCCTCATCCGTCTGTGCACCTCTCGATCTTCCTCGGCATGTAGATCTATCTCTATCTACCCTCCACCCTCTTTGTGCATACAAGTGTATATTTTATTTGTTTGTTTTAGTGAGTTCATAATGCTGGGTGTAATGAAAAATAATAAAAATGTGTAAATACAAATATGCCTAGCAATATGGTAGGTACATGTTTGAAACAACCTGGAACATGCAAGTAAACATTGATTTTATATGCATCTTAGAATGCATATCATTATCTACGGTATGCAATGAAATTACAAATATATTATGTAAGTGTATACCATGATCTATGGTTCATTTATGATTTGCCTATAATACTGGCAGTATGGGAGGCACAAGTTTAAAATAACCTATATTGTATGGTGGATACTAGTTTAAAGTAATATTTGAAAATATAAACTCAAGAAAATTTTCAATTAATATAACGAAGCAAGCGAGGGCCACCTTAGTCCTTAACACTCATAAAGACTGTTTACAATATGCGAGTTATTTACATACCACATTAGCATGGTAGGCTTAAGATTTAAAAAAAAAAAAAAAAAAAAAAAAAAAAAAACAATTTGCAAGTACACAAACATTAACTTTTCTATGCATTCATAGTGCATATTTATGATAAACAATGATTTACAATTATATTATGTAAGTGCCTACCATGATCCATTGTCCTTTCATAGCTTGGTGTAGTAAAGAAGAAGAAGTTTAATGTGTAAATACAATTTTGCTTGCTATACTGTCATTATTCACCTCCTATGTGTAAATACAGAATGGTGGTAAAGTGTTCGACTTGCACGATGTAGGTGATTCAATGAGATCAAAGGGGCCCCAGATACTGGCTGACTCCTACCAGCATCTTAGAAATGAACAAAACACAATTCCCAAGGACATTTCTGCAGTATCTTCAGATCACTCTTTCAGTGCTCAGGGCTCGACTAAAATGGACTTGGCAACCGCCGTGAAAGGGTCGCCGTTGTGGACATGATTCTTTGCTGGAACGCTAGGGGCATAGGGTCCCCCGACGCATTCCAGAATCTCAGGGCCCTTTCCCTAAGATCCAAATATGAAATTATATTTCTATCTGAAAGCAAGTACAGTCAAAATGGATCATCTGCAATGGAGACTGAGATTCAAACACGGAGCAACAATACCGGCAACTGGTCTTTCAGGCGGACTCGCTTTATTTTGGAAATAAGGTTTCAATCTTACAGTTATTTACTAACGCAAGTATTTCTTTTCTTGTACCATAGATAACTATTATGCTTATACTCATTGGGATATAATTTTTGTTTACTAGGAACCTAACCCATCCTTGCGTATCCCTTTCTGGGATACTATGTCACAACTTTATAACACTCACTTGGTCACCGCTCTCATTATTGGAGATCTAAATGTGATACTCCATCCAGAAGACAAATTAGGAGGTAGACACACTTCTCCTGCACAGGTCCAACATCTCAAAACTTTCATAGATACGTCCACCCTTATTGATTTTCTACTAAATGGTTCAAAATTTACTTGGAACAACAAAAGAAAATATCACAATGGCATCAACGCTAAACTGGACCGAGTTCTCGCTTCCACTGAATGGCTGACCCTTTTTCCTTTATTTGTGGCCCACACCATTCAAACCTCTTTTTTTGACCACTATGCCATCACTTTTCAGCTCGTTACTCACAATCAACCAGGACCCAAACCTTTTAGATTCTTTCATATGTGGTCTAGAGATCCTCGTTGCAAGCATTTAGTCAATTCCTCCTAGTCCCCCTGCCAACACCCCACCCCAAGACAAAACTTTCATCTTAAGACTAAAAAGCTCAGTCACTCTCTCACTAGATGGAACAAGACAAATTTTCGTGATATTCACAATAATATTAAGGAAGCCATGTCAGCACTCGACAAAGCTCAAAATGATACCCCTTCCACGGATAATGCAAATGCTATTTCAATATTGGAAGACAGACTTACCGAACTGTATATTCGCAAAAAGCTTTTTTGGCGCAATAAATCGAGATAATCTTGGCTAAAGGATGGCAATCGTAATACCAAGTTTTTCCATTTGACCTCCATGTTCCGTAGGAAACGTAATCTTATCTTGCGTCTCCGTGACAGGGATAATCAATGGCATTCCACCAATTCCTCGATCGGCTTGATCCTCAATGATTATTTTGAATCTATTTCTCGGTCCTCTCATCCGAACCCTTGCCCAGAAGTGGTGTCCTTGCTCGATCCCATCATTGTGAGTCGGGATAATGAGTTCCTCTTGGCTATCCCCATGGAAGAAAAGATTCAGGACACCATTTTTTCTATGGGTAGTCACAAAACACCCCGCCCAGATGGCTTTCATGCATTGTTTTTTCAAAATTACTGGGAGACGGCGAAAGCGGACATGATCAAGGTTACGACCCATCACTTGGATCCTAAACTCAATGAAACCTTCATAGCTCTTATTCCCAAAGTGTCTAATCCGACAATTCCAAATAAATTCAGACCCATAAGGCTGTGCAATGTCATCTACAAAATTATCTAAAAAACCCTTGCCAATAGACTTAAACCTCTCTTAGATAATATCATTTTCCCTAATCAGGGCACATTTCTTCAAGGTCACTCAATCACAGACAATGTTGTTCTTGCCCATGAAACCTTTTTTCAAATGAAACATTGTCGGAGAAAAAAATAGGGTTGGATGACTATCAAAATTGACATGGCCAAGGCTTATGACAAAGTAGAACGATCTTTTCTCCTCCAGATCATGACTCAATTGGGTTTTTCAAAAGGATGGGTCCAAATGATCTCTCAATGCATTTCCACATCCTCTCTCAGGGTTTTGCTTAACGGTAGCCCTCTCACTTGCTTTTCTTCTTCGTGGGGCCTTAGACAAGGGGACCCACTTTCCCCTTACCTCTTCATACTCATTGCGAAGACTCTCTAGAAGGCTTGCTCAAGCAGAAACGACTAATGTGATCAAAGGTATTAGCATCCGGCAACGCTCACCCATCTTCTTTACGCGGACGACCTTATGCTTTTCTGCCACACTACTTTGTCAGAAGCCCATGTTGTAAAAGACATCATCTCCTACTACTAGGGGTGGGCAAACGGGTCGAGGATCCGCGGGTTCAAATCGAACGGAAGCATTTTGCTCTAAACGGTCCGAATTTTAATTTTGTATTTTTAGATACGGTCCGGATCCGTTATAAAACGGTCCGGTCCCGGGTTCCTATTTTATAAAAAAACGGTCCGGGTTGGACCCGTTTCAAAACAAATTTACAAATCTAAAAACCTAAATATGAAATGGAATGGAAGTAAAGAAGATAAGAGACCCGCATCCTCTGTAGCCCCACCCGGCCTCTGTTTCTCTCTCGATTTCTTTCCCAAATCTCTGCTTTACTCTCTCTCTATCTATGATGCAAAGATGGAGCAACAGCGGCAACAACAACAACAGAAGGAAGACAACCTCTCACCACATCCCTCTCATTGCTCTCCTCTTCTCTGTCTTCTTAATTGCTTCAATTCTCTACAATGAACGCAACATTCATGAAATTCACCAACACAAACAACCAGATTCCATCACTCATACATCACTCCCCAACACAATCCACAAGCAGAAGCATCAGCCAGGTATGTACCTACATCCATTCCTCTTCAACCCCATCTCCATTTTAGTCTTTGATTTGATCATAAAATTTCTCTGGCAATACGATGAAGAGGGTGGTGGTGATCATTTCGACAATTTTGGTTTTCAGGAACCCAGTTAGGCCACTGAATGGTCTGGGATCTGCCATCGCGATTTTGGGGACTTTCTTGTATTCGCAGGCAACCACAAAAAAGAAAGGAGGTGAAAAGAATGAACCCAAATGCAACATCTTCTCAATTTGTTTCAACAGTCTCAACCAAATAGATGAGCCTCATAAGTCATAACATCTTCTGAATTTTCATAGATTTCTGTTTCATTCATGAACACCTGTTGCTGATATCTGTTGCTGGTATCTGTTGCTGGTATTATTGCTTGCTAATTTATTAATTGTTTGAGTTCCTAATGTGCCAAAAAGCTAAGCAAACTAACACGTGCAATGCGAGCGTTTGAGGGTTAGTCTATTCAAGAGGTAACTAGAGCTAATGATATTTGACATTTGTTGGTTTGATTCAATTAACCTTTTTTCCACTTCAATGCTTAAATTTAACCTGCCATGAGTCCCACTAGCTGAAGGTAATGAACCCAAATGCAACATCTTCTCAATTTGTTTCAACAGTCTCAACCAAATAGATGAGCCTCATAAGTCATAACATGACCTACACGGGCCAGCATGTCGATTGTGCAAATACAATGTTTTGGGCTGGGCACTATTTCCATGTTGTGTATGTTGAATCCAAGTGTTGAAGGCGGTGGGAATCAAATTTAGTCTCATTTCCTAGTGAACTTGCCATTATAGAATTTTTGAACTATTTCTGTTTCATTCATGAACACCTGTTGCTGATATCAGCTTAGCAAGTTCTCGCTAGCTTTTCTTATTTTGCGTGGTTTGATGGATTTATATTTCTCATAATTTAGAGAAACAGTAATTGTTTTACAATGGTGTGGGATAAAAACATTATTTGTATGTGTGCCGAGGGGAAACACTTGATTTGGAAAGATTTAGAAGGAAATTTTAGATTTGGAACCGTAGGAACCGGACCATTCCAAACGGTTCGAGTTAGATTCGGTTCCAATGTTCAAAATGAGGGGATCCGGACCGGATCGGATCCGTTAATTTTAAACGGTTCGAGTTAGGTTCCTCCAAAATTGGAACCGATCCGGACCGTGCCCACCCCTACCTACTACTGCTCTGCTTCTGGACAAGTGGTCGACTATGACAAATCCTTTGTTTTTTACAACTCCAACGTTCATCCAAGACATGCTAAAATGATCAATCGAATCCTAGGATCTAAGCTGTACAACCCCAAAGATAAATATCTTGGGGCTCCCCTGCTCTTCTCAAATAAAAAAACCTCTGATTTTCACTTCCTTATAGACAAAATCAATACCAAACTGTCATCTTGGAAGGCTTAGGTCTTGTCACAAGCATGATGCACAATTATGATCAAGGCAATCATCAACTCCATCCCGGTCTACACGATGCAGACCTTTCTTCTTCCTTGCTTTGTAACCACAAAATCGGATAATATAGCAAAAAAAATTTGGTGGAAAGGGGCGGAAGATAGTAAGTTTAAACACTTTTTCCTTGGAATCACATCACTCTTCCCCGTCATCTAGGGGGACTTAATATCCCACCAACCTGGATCAGGAATCTTGCCTTAATGGCAAAAAAACATTTGGCAGACAATCTCTATGCCGCTAAACCCCTGATCCATCCAATTCAAGTGCATTTATTGGCAAGACAAGAGTCTCTTTCAATTGTCTCGAACCCCATCCTCTGCTTCTTTTGCCTGGAGAGGTAATCTCACTGTGCTTCATAAAATGAAAAGTCATCTCTTCTAGCAAATTCGGTCTGGTACCGCCATTGACTTTTGGAAGGATTGCTGGGTAAAACCAAGATTTATACTTGTTGATTGCCATCCTTTTGAGCTTGAAAGTCAAGGAACTTCTCTTTCCACGATCCCGGATAACTGAAGCCACATAGCACACCAGAGCTTTCTTTGGAATTCTAACCTCATTCTCTCCCCTTTCCCCAACTGATTACCATGGATATCCTGGATATAATTATCCGACCTTCAAATGAGCCATATAAGCTCATTTGGAATTTTGATAAAATATGTATTTTCTCAGTTAAAATTGCCACTAAGGCATTTTTAGAGGACACTTTCCAGACTTCAACCTTTTCCTCCAATGCCCCCAGATTGTTGGGTAAACTCTACAAAGAACTTTGGCGTATCAAAGCTCCTTCTTGTGCCATCCTCTTGCTTTGGAAAGTTTCACAAGACATTCTTTCTACAATGTCTAACTTACAAAGGATTCATGTGTCCATCGACAATTGTTGCACTTTCTGCCACACCAAACATGAAGATGCTCTACATTTTTTCTTTCTTTGCCCAGTCATATCCAGACTATGGCAAATTTCCCCCATCCCTATCATCTAGTCAAATGCCATCCTTCCCACAGATAAAATATCTAGTGCATTTCTCTTTATGTGGGAGACAGTCAAAGCTCACCCTATTGCCGCCGAGGAAATGTTATCCCAATTTACGGCAGTCATCAAAACTATCTGGCAGCTTCATAATAATGATATCTTCCAAAAAACACGGGTCACATTTGCACACTTTCTAGCATCTTTCAACAACACCTGGTCTTCTTGGTTTACTAATTGGTTTATTGTCCCTCATCAAAACTGGAAGTCTTTCGAACCAGTATCACTTCACCACATCATTGCGACGACAGTTACAAAAAACCAAACAAGTTTAGCCACAGACAGTGATGGATAGGCAATCCCTCCCAGCCCTGATTCCAATAACCACTCCTCCAGACTCAATCTAATTCTTTCCCAGCTCCAAGCAGCCAAAATTCATATACTTAACTCTCGATCTCTCCCCATTGTGCTTAGCCAAGGTATGATTGTGGTCATTTATGATGCTTGATTTTTCGTTTATTTTCAGCAAGGAGCAATCAGTATTTTAGTTGTGAACGATAGTGGCAGAGTTCTGGCAAAGGTTGCTTCAACAATCTTAGGAAAAGTTTTTGATAACACTATGGCAGAGTGCTTAGTAGCAAAGGAAGCTATTTTGCTCGTTCAATCTCGACAGTGGCGAACATGTTTTTTGCTGGGGGATTCAGGCTAGCTTGTCACCATCCTAAACACTTAGAACCAGGACGACCAAACAAATGAGTGTTGGATGTGGATCCCTCTCATTAGTAGTATTAGGAACTTGTTGTCAATAATAACTGATACCATAACTTTATTCCTCGTGAGTTAAATTTTGAAGCTCACGAGTTAGCTACCTCTGCTGGATTCTGTTTTGCTATCATAATCAATATGTTATGCAATATGCTTTAAAAAAAAAAAAAAAAAAAAAAAAAGAAAAAAGAACAATACTTTACATGACATCGACCCATTGTGGTGGTACTCCGGAATTATTGTGAGTATTGATGCCCGCGGTATCACACTAGTCACTGGCATCAACTACGTAGACAAACGGTTGAGATTGAACGTGGCCAACACACTTTTGCAATCCAATGAAATCGTCCTCGCAATCAAAGCCAAATGTTTGCTTCAGACACCGCGCAGAGTATCAAATACAAAGAAGAACCAATAGAGGCGAGAGGAAGAAGAGAGGTCACTACCACCACCGTCATCACAGAGAAGAGCTTCGTCGATTAGGGGTTTACACTGTTCTTTCTTTATTTCGAGACCCTTTTCACAACTTCACAGGTAACGAACGCTTCAACCTTCCCATTCATTTTGTGTCACTTTTTCTTGATTAGTTGATGACAAAGAGCTTGATGAAATCATGACTTGTGAAAATCTTGGGAAGCCCTAGTTATGATAGCGCAAGTTGGCTAGATTGGCATTTGGGGCGTGTTATTTGGTGGGTTTGGCTGCTTTATAGTGGATGTAGACGATGTGTTTGATGAAATGTCTGTTTGGTTTTGAAGGACATGAATCTCAAATTTCTGGCAGCTTTGATGTTTGGATTAATTGTGTGATGAAACTTATGTTTAGTTTGCTTGTGCTTGTGAGCTATGTGTAGTTGGGTTATGTGGAATTGCATAGGTGGATGACTCTTTGCATGGGTATCTGAAGCTAGTGTGAAATGTTTGATAACTTTATTAGCCAATTGGGTATGCCACAAACTGGGTTATGGAACTTGGGTTTAGTTTTGTACAGTGACTCTTCTAATCTAGTGCATTCTCATTTCGTCACACTTGGGTTGATGACAAAAATCTTTGTTCGTAAAACATTGTGCCCGGGAGGGGTTCTGCAGTATTATCACATCTTTAGAGCATCTTGAATATGAAATGATTTGTGCTTGGACAATTTCCTTATGCATATCTGAAAATACATATATGCATTAAGGAGAGGCATAGCAATAGGATGGATAATAGTTAGTGTTTTAGTCATGAACTCATCTTTTTCTTTTGAGACTTTAGTTTCCTTGACCTTGAGTTTAATTTATTTGATTTTTGCTTCTTGTTAGACTTCTATTTGTGTGGACTCTGTATTTTTGCATTCCTTTTATGGGTGTAATGGGTTTATGTTAATGGTCTAACTGCTAAATGGACCTTGTTCACAAAAGTATCTTGGTTGTTTTTTTATGGTTCAATACCACCACAGTCACATCTATGCTTTCGATTGACTTTCTGTTCCCTGTTTATTGCAGATGTCACTTTTTCTGGGTAACTTACCTCCTCGTATTCGACGAGATGAACTGGAATGTGAATTTCAGAGGTTCGGACGGTGTAATATACAGCTGAAAGATGGATATGGGTTTGCGGTCTATGACTTCCCCGCAAATGCAGAGAATGCTCTTAGAGTATTGCAGGGTAAGAACATTCGCGGGCACTCGATATCACTTGCATGGTCAAAGAAACAACCCAAGAGCTTTCAAAGATTTAGAAGAGGTTCCAGATTTTCTGAATCATTCAATGGACGAAGTTCCTCGAGAAGAAAAGCTTTCAAAATGAGAAATGAGGGATCACATTATCCTAGAGAATATCAATTGATTGCCTCACCACCAGATGATGAACGTGAAGAGCCTCAAAGTGTTGATATGGTTGAGAAGGAGTCCGTTTATCATCATGACAATGGTGTAGACCATGAAGGAGAAAAGCACCTTGAACTGCAAAACGACATGCTTAATGAAGGTTTTTCTGTAAAACCCAACCTAGGGGACAATGATAGATGGGGAGAGCCTGCAAATGTCCCAGTAAATGAAAAGGAAGCAGAGGATGAAGCTAGTTTTGACCGATATGAACCTCATTATGGTCATGACAGAAGAAGTGAAGAGTATGACCATCAAAGGACTAGCACTCACGGTTCTCCTACTCGAGAAAGCTCTCGAGACAAATCACAAAGACCATATGTCAATTATAACTATAGCAAGCACTCTGCTTATTCAAACACCCAAGATAAGTGCTACATTTGTGGGTTAGTTGGTCACAGAAAGCGTAACTGTCCCAAAGCACCCAAAGCCGATGGTCATGGGCAAGAGAAACTTACTCGATTTGATCGTCATCGCGATGATGATGTCAGTTTCAGTGCTGGTAGTAAAAGGAAGCTGAGAAGGCCAAGACCTACATCATGGAGAAACTCAGATTCTATAGGGAGTGTAAAGAGAGATGGGAGGTCATCTGGTTTAGGAGCTCCTCATGAGTTGGTCCGGAAGGAAAGTTCTCGTATTTCCAAGGGAACTCATCGGTTGCAACTTAGAAGTAACTCAAAGACAAAAAAGAAGCGACGAAAAGAAGACAGTGATATAGTCAAAGATGGAAGCAAAGCAAAGAGGTCACGTATGTCTCTTCGACATTCTGATTCTGAAACATCAAGCTCAGGCTTGCATTCCCCATCCCGAAAGTCTTCATCTTCAAGGCCAAAATCAAATTTAAGATCAGAATCCTCCAAAGAACGTTTGGCATCTTTCAGGTCGAAGTCAATATCAACTTCATCAATTTCAAGTTCTGAACGATCTAGGTCAAGGTCAAAGTCAGATTCCTCCACATCATTGTCTTTGTCTGATTTGCGGGGTCAGCATTTACGGTCTGCTTCAAACAAGGCACAGATGGAAGATATGGGTATTTCTTCAAAGAGTTGTTTGGAGAAAGAGAATAGTTCACAAAACAAGCAGCATCTATTTGATCAGAGCCAGATGACGAAAGGTGACGCAAATTCAGACAACTTCAAAGTAAAAGATACAGATGTTACACCATTAGAGGAAAACAGGTCTTCATCTGTCATAGCACAGGTTGAGAAGAACAGGGATAATAATTCTCGGCTATGGGATGAGGATGGACGATATTCCCCACACAGATATGGGTATGAGATAAAGAGTTCCTGTATGTCTCAGAGAAATGATACATCTGCTGATCAGAATCTGTCTTCAGAAAATTTAGGAGAGAGGAGGGAACATGAGGTGTCCAAGTCACAAGTGATGGAAGATTCTCAAGTGCCTTCCGATAAGCAGAATCACGATGTCACGGCTAACCCTCCAAGTAAATATTCGACAAGCATATCTTTAGAGGAGACACACAAAGTCCAAAAGCATTATGGCTTGGTAGTGCCAGATGAAAATACAAAAAACTCATCAGTGGAAGCTTATTTCGGTTCTGCTCGCTTGTGGCCTTGGGAGATTATTTACTATAGGCGACTGAAGAAAGGGCCTATTTCAATTGAAAACTACGCCAGGAGGGTTGCTCAAAATGAAGAATTTGGTATAGTGGATAAGTACATTAGAAGCAGTAGTGGATGGTATGAACGGGGTCATTCTTAGTCGTTTTCTTACTGTATTGTGGACTTACCTCCAGCTCTTTAGAACCCGTGCATTTCATGTGAACGTTTTTGCTTGTAACTCTGCATTTGTTGAAGCATTGATGCAAGTTTTACCAGAGTTATCAATTTCGAGATATAATGGGTAAGCTTCCTATATTTTCTCATGCCTTATAATCTTGGTTCTAAATGTCTCCTTTACGAGTTGTTGACGTGGCTATACTGATTTAATCTCACTGGAATCTATAATCTTCACTGGCCGTGAAGTAACAGTGCACAAAACCACTATTTTACAGTTGTTGGACTAATATAAGTTGAATGAGACTTTACTGCTTGACCTCTCTTATGCGCAAATAGCAGCACAGAAGTCCCTATCTCAAACTTCTGTGTTGATGAAACCATGGTATAATTAGATATAACGTGACAGTCTTGACCTGTTGTGTAAATTAGAAGCCTGTTTATCTATTTCTGTTGTTTGGTGACCAGGTCTGTGAAAAAACGTCAAGACAAACAGGGCTAGTCAATCACGGGCCTTGTCTGCCCAACTAAACTTACAGATCGTTATGCGAGCATATGTCCAATAGTTCTATTCCAGCCTGCATTATCCGTTAGAATTTATGTAGCAATGACTCAGACACGAGTTGGCAGACACGTAGTAGAAAACACATTATGAGTATACACTTGTAATTATAGCATTAAGTACTGGTTCGTAGGATGTTGCCAAACTGTAAGGATAGGCTGATTCAATGGGTTGGTTCCCTCTTTGTTTGGGTTGCTGTCAACTTTTTCCCACTTCTGACATTGTTAACTAGCTGTCATTGCATTTAGTCTTGGTCTATTTTACATTTGTTTGATTTACATCACACATCTTATGTTTCATGATATCACACATCTGATTCTTTTGTACAATGTCCTCTAATTAACCGACTATGTTTCATGATATCACACATGCTAGTAGGATGTTGAACTTTTGATTCTGCATGACATTTATCGCACAAACTAGCACCATGTATGTTGGGCAAGTCTGGGTTATGCTTTCTTGCAAGTGTTCCTTATTGGGTTCTAAAAATTTTCAACCATCTTCCCCCCCAACAGTGTACCTTATCTATGAAAGATGAGGATTTTCGTTTGTTGTTGTTGTTTGTTCTGACGTGGGATGATTGAAGAATTAATGAGTAATCTAGACAATATATACACACACACATATACATATATAACTATGAATTGCAGATTGTATCCTTTAGTTTATAACTAGTTTAGATGATAATGTTTTTCAAGTTTTCATTTGTGATATTTGACTTAATTCGCCAATATGGTCTAGCTCAGCTGGTAGACATGTGGCAACTTATATCACAAGTCCAAGGTTTGAAACCTGCCAGTGGCACGTTTATCCGTTGCAGGTATTTGCAAGAGGAATCTTAACGAGTTGCCATTCTCATCAGAGCCTGCAAATACAATACTTTTGTTTTAAGTTCTATTGTCTTCTCAAAACAAGAACCAAAGATTTCCAGTTTAAGAGAATATCCAGACCTCGGAACTTATGAGTTATGACACTCCAAATCTTGTAGTATTTTGAGACATTTTTCTATGTGTATAAAGGGCATATATTATTATTTATTTGAACCCAAATGTGGTGAAAATGATGATATACGTTAGCGATTATGGTCCTAACAAGTGGAGATGGTAACATGACTCGATCCAAATGTCCCTTTTCAATTGAAGATTCAATTTGAGCTATTATAGTGATTTGCGAATTGTGTGATGAAAATCATGTATGCTAGGAAACTCGGAAAGTGTGTTATAAAGAAAATTTGAAATGTCTAGTTTGCAATTTGGGTGTGGCTGTTTGGAGACTACCAACTGGCCCGCCTGAACCCCTTAACAACGGATGTTTGTTTACTGTGCAGTCATTGTTAAATCCAGAATTCATTGAAGACAATAGAGAGTTTGTTTACTTGCAGCCATACATCAAGGACGAAAGAGGTGGGGATTTTGATCAGGATGATAATGATACATTGCCATGGAAGTTGAAGAATAAGAGAATTGTCGAATCTTCATGTTCTTTTATGTTTTGTTGTTGATGTTAGTGGTCCGCATATTAACCTTTTCGGCTCTTTCATCTTGAATGCACTTTTAGTAGCATGTGTTGCGTGTTCCTTGTGTTTTGGATGTTCTCGAGTACACTAGCTCTTTGAGGCTGTTCCGGTTTTGGCCAGTCACAGTATGGTGCTCAATGGCCAGGCTAAGTTAATCGGCTTATGTTGGTTGTGGCCTGTGGGTATGTTTACAATGGGGGAAGCAATTGACTACTACTAAGAGGGCTGGAGGAGGAGATGGGAGTTTGAGTTCGAGTCTGGCAATGGATGTAAGAGACTTGAATAAAGGAATTCTGAAATTGCTACAAGTTGTCTGCCAAACAAAGTGATTATTTCCATACAACTAACTTACTTTGATCAGATGGTTTGATAGTTATGCGTCTCTGTCATGATGGAATTTCGAAAGGCATCAATTTGGAAAACAAAGCTCAACGGAACTCGCAAAATTTCTTGGAACCCAGAATCATGCAACATGAACCAAACAAAAATATCTGAAGTTGGTCTACTTTGGTTGATTAATGGAGATAGTATCAGTATCAAATCAGCAGTCTGAGTTTTTTGGACTGTCCATACAATCATCTACATCAGTCATGTTAGAACAAAAATGACCTCTACAAAGAGACATCCGGAGCCATTCCTTGACTAATCATCTCCTCTAACCACAACAAAGCTTCATATCTCCGTCCCCTATCGCAAAGGCCTCCAATAAGCCTTAATAGTAAGCAGAATTAGATTGCCAAAATTTCCTATCCACCATCTTTTCAAACACCTTAGAAGCCTCAACAAATCGACCTTCACAACACAAACCATCAACCAAAATACTACAAGTCTCCTTATCAGCAACACAACCAACTTGCCTACTCATATTCTCCAAATACCCAAGGGTCTTCATTGAATTCCCACTAAACACAACCCTTTCAAAAGAACGTTATGCGATTCTCGGTACACAGTTCCACTCCACCATCTCCCTTTCAAACACTTCCATCCAGTCTCCCTGCTATACACAGCGCGGCGACCTTCATTTCATTAGTTTCAACTTCCGGACTAAACCCTTTCTTCCGCATTTCATCTAGCACCTTATTCCCATCATCAATCTTCCCTTGTTCATACAAATCAGCTGCCATTGCACCATAACTAGCCAAACTAGGCACCCCATTTCTTATCAAAGTCTCATTGATCAACCTCTTTATCCTTCCAAGCTCTCGCTCTCTTGAAACTTGCTTACAAGCAACCTTGTCCCCGTTGCTTCTTCGTCTTTAGTCCCTTCTTCAACACCTTCCCAAGAAGATTCAATGCCTCATCCGCCTCCCCATTGTCACACACAGCATCTAAAAGTGTTCTATAAATGCTAATATCTTCTCCACTCCCCTTTTGCTTCATTTAGTCTCCTGTCTTCACACAACGCCTTCATCAACAGCTTATACGTCTTCCTATTGGGATAACAACACTAATCACTCATCTCCTGAAAAACCTCCAAAGCAAGATCAGACCTTTTTCTCTCACCAGGTGTTCCAATCACCATGTTCAAATACCCAACTCTGCTCCTCACCTCCCAATTGTTCGAATTCTCCAAATAGATCAAATGGGCAGTCTCCAGCTCACCTTCTTTGATCAAAACTTGCGAAAGGGTATTGAACGATTGGGCCCAATCGACACAATTGAAGTGGCGAAAATCTTTGAAGAGCGAGACAGCTTCATCAAGCAACCCGGCTTTCGCGTAAGTGGTGATTGCGGTCGCAAAGGTAGAGTCTCTACACTCGCAGGAGTCGTGTTTCATCTGTTGGATCACTGTTTTCATCTCTGTGAGGTGGTTTGTGGTCACAAGGATGTCGACCATGGCGGCGTATACAGGGCCGTTGTGTTTGTAATTTGGGTATTTGGACTTGGAGGCGTTGAAGATGGAGAGAGCCGTTAATGGGTTCTTCTCCGATCGAATCATTTGTGAGAGACGTTGGGCTTAAGAGCTTCGGCCATCTTCCAATCATGGAGTAAAGTCTGTGTTATGTGGAGTTTTCAGGGGATGAAGAGAAGATGAAGAAGACAGACGTTATATTGGGCCGGGTAATTGACTAAATTGAGTCCGCCCAGTATTGTTCGGCAAAAGGGGTGGCTATGGTCCGAAACGGTCGGGGATTAGGCTTATATCGGTCCTAGTCTATTGAAACGGTCCAAATAGAGGATTTTTTTGACAGAACCGATTGGTATCGGATATGTTTGAACTAAGACGAAACTATGCCATCCCGATTCAAACTCTTCTAAATCGTCTTCGAAAACGACAACAATGAAAGCGCCTTGAGACGGTGATATCATCATCGCCTGGATTAGGGGTGGGCATTTAGGACCGAAAATTCGGATCGAACCGACAATCGGTGGTTTTAATTAATTAAAAAAATTTCAATTGTAAAAGCTCGGCTCGACCAGAAACTTCTGGTCCGAGCCTCGATTTCCATTTCTAAATCCCGTCGAGTAACCGGTCCGGCCCGACTCCTTCACTTAACTAATTCTCTCTTGGTCTCTCCCCTCAACTTCATAGAGACTTCCAGAAATTCTAAACGGGTTGAAACCATATTGATCTGGCTCGGATCAGGATTCTTGCCCAACCCTAGCGAATATGTACAAGGGGGTATTGCACTCAGTTTGAATTGAAAATTTTGAGAAAAATTACAGATTAACACTAGACGTTTATTTTAATTTAATGTGTTTAGAACTACGTCGTTAAACATCTTGATAAATGATCTTTGTAGGTATCTAAAGACTGGTCTTTCGGACGGTCGTGCATAATGTGAATTCAACTATATCATATTTCAATACATATTTGTTGAACACAGGCTAATTTTTTTTAATATGTTACTTTTGACGTGAATTCATAATTTTTATCAGAATTCCAGTTCAATGAATTAACAAATAATATTTTTGTCTATTTATCAAAATATTTTTAAGTTAAATGAAACTTAAATGGGTCATAAACTAGCAAAGTCGAATTAGAAATCGTGCCACTTTAACCCGATCTCTGGTGAAGCTGGAATTAGGTAACAGCCCAAGTTCAAGCCAATGTAAAAGTGCACATGATGATGATGATGTTTGATCAGTCAATTGAAGGCCCTCTTATTTATTTTTCATACTTGTTTTTGAGATTTTAAATGAGGAGAAAAAGACTGAATGTAGCTACTTTTTGCAATTTGTTGATGAGGAGATATTTCAATGGGGGTGAGTAATCAAGGTCACAGAGAATTCATGATGATCCCCATCCAAAATATGTACTGATGATGGGGACTCACAAAAAAGATTATATCCGGAGTTTGGTCTTAGGACCGCACCACATAAATCTTTGAAGTTGCATGCAATTAGGCAAACGTTATAAATGTGAATGATGCGTACAAATTTGTTCTCCTCGAAATCCGACCTACAAAATAATGTTAAATTGTCAAAGACCACCTGTTTGGTAGTCGAAGACATTTCGATGCTTAAGTCAGTTAACTAAAGGAAAAAATGAACTTGGAAATAGTATAGTTGTAATGTTTTTTGTAACTAGTGTCTCTTCTCTCTTATTTACCTTATATAATAAGATTAATTAATCTTGTACTGTATGTTCCTTATGAGAGATGATTTGTGTCACTTATATGATCTCGATAGAATGACTATTTGATTATCATCAGTGAGACATGATGGTGGTGGTTGCACATCTTTCCCAATTTTTCTTTGTTATTTTCAGGTCATATCCAACTCACTATATCAATCGTGGCAAATTTTCACATCTAATTAAGCGAATCCTCTGCCAAATACATCTAAAGCTATACTTTCAGAAAGAAAAAAAAAAGTTAGCAACCAAATAAAAGATCAAGGTAAAGAAAACATTATTCACATTTTTTTTTAAATAGAATTATGCACAAACTAAACCATGCATAATACTCCTTACTGAAAATGAACGATGACAAATATTTTCTTTACGAATGAAACACAAATTAAAAACTATATCGCGAATGGAGAAGATCATACAAATTCAACCATGAGAACCCTAATCTGTATAAATATCTTAACCATGAGACGATTAGTAATGAGATTTTTGTATATACCATGAATTGACATGATATTATAGATAGATTTGTATAAGATAGATAGATCTCAATGAAAAGAGATGGAGGAAATGTAGTTGTCATTCTGCCAATATTTATTAGTGATGAAATGCAAGTAATTAAAAGAGGCTGACATTTAAGTGAGAGGGCTTGAAATAAATTTGTATTTATTATCTGACGTAATACACTTCATTATTGACAACTGTCTCAATTAAATTACTCACTCTTTGCATTCAATTGTTTTTATGGAAATTCAATCCGAAATAGTCCTTCTCTCTAACTACCCCATACCAGCTCACATCATCGATCACACCACTTGATTCAAATTTTACATAATGCAAAGGCTTCTTTGAGTTTATTGCACCCGATTGATTTTATTGACATCGTATGAGAGAGTTTAAACATTCAATTTTGATTTTAACCTCTCCCACTCCAATGTTGCCAGCAAGTTTCAAACACTACATTTGTGATATTACCCGTCACAAATCTACAAGCTAAACTAATAGGGTAGTACCCTATTGGCATCACATGACAAAGAGTTCAGAAATTCTAACTGTCGAGGAAACAAGCGAGGGAGGGGGTGGCAACCCTCCATCATCTCGCTCGGGATGCATGCATTGCATCCCCCTTTGTGCATCTCGAGCGAGATGGAGGGTTGCCACCCCCTCCCTCACTGGTTTCCTCGCCAGTTGGACAGGCTTTGTTTTGAAATTAAAGAACTTAAAGCAAACGGTAGCCTGATTAGTTGGCTAAGGTTGTGATGAATTGACTGCCACGTCTTGAATTTGATACTCACTAGCAACATGATGGTCTTTAAAAAAAAAAAAAAACGTCCCAGTTGCAAGTTTCAAGAAAATGTATAGTTTTAGACTGAATGTATCAATCTATATTCTGAACAAAAAATGAAACACATCATGCATCAGACAATGTAAGAAAATTTTCATTTATTGGCAAAAACTATAGATTTTTCAAAACTAAGTGTTTCACTAACATTCCAAACAAAATCCATGCAGGAGGTGTTTTTTTTTTTTTTTTTTTTTAATGCTTAAATGAATATTTGTTAATAAAATTAGTATTTGATTTCCCAATTCTAGGTAGTCATGTTTTAAAGCCATTTTTTAGTCAGATTTAGATTTTTTACACTTTTACCCATTTTTTTAAAAACACAATTACAAACATTATCTATAAAAGGGGTAGAAGTGTAAAAAACCCAAAACTAGCTTTAAAGCTTGACTGTCTATAATTGGGAGAATCAAATACTAGAGTAAGTCGAGATACCTTATTTGTTAGCATATTTTGACCCATTTTTTTGATATTTTTACACTTTTTACTCGTTCTATTTAAAACACAACCACAAAGAAGGCCGGCTAAACATACACAATACTAACTTTATTAACAAAAATTCATTTAAGCATGAAAAAAAAAAACCCATTTGATTCTCATGGTTTACTACAACCTCCAAGAAACTGTCACAGTCAATTTGAATGATTGGAGTTGGATTACTTGCAGGGTCTACGTAAAAAAAGCCTTCCAACCAATAGATAAACACAGAGAGTAACTATATTGATACTAAGATCTGCCTTCCATTGTCTAAAAGTCCCCACAGTGGAAGAAATACAGACTACTATATATCACCTACAACCCACTACTACTATTGGCATTATTCTTACTACCATTACATGCAACCATACTAACCTACAACCAAAGCAGCACCTACCCTGCCTTAATTCTTCTTAGTGCTCTTGTTGATGTTGTTATCAGGAAAATCAATCAAAACATTGCTTTTGCATTTGGGACACTTGGGTTCTTCCTCTGATACCATCACATACATCAAGCATCGCGGACAACCCGCCAGCGTCATTGACGTAGTTCCAGGGCTGTTATCAGACTCGGAATTCTCTGATGACACACATGAACTTGGTGGTGATGTTGTTGTTGCTTGCTTTGGTGACTCCTCTTCTGCTGGGTTCACCCTTGGTAGTGACAGGTTCAACCTTAAATCAAGCATTGGACTTTTCCCATGTCGACTCATTTTTCCTTCCTCTTCACAACCACTTTTGCACCCGCTGTATGTATCCCTGTAGTAGATCGCACCCGTCTAATAAACAAAAAATATAAAACATAATTTTGTAATTCATATATATGAAAAGTATATTTCAAATATATGAAAGCAAGTGAAAAGAATATGTTACCTTAAGGTCTAGACACTTTAGAGAACCAAGTGATGAAGGAAAGAGATCAAGAGTTGGTCCTAGAGGTGTGGAACTCCTGAAAAAACCCAAAGCACCATAAGAAACACCACTGGCACTAGCACTAGCAGCACCACCAACTTGGGTTAATTGTTGTTGCAAGTGTTGTAAGGTGATCATTATATAGGGAAGGGAGAGACCCTTAAATCTCTTTTATTAGTTTATTTATGGTGGGAGAGGTGGAGGTTGTAAAGAAGAAAGAGAGAGGGGAGAGGGATTGAATGGAATTGAAGGATTGGTAGAAGATGAGAGTGCAAGTAAGTAAATTGATGATGATCAGGACAGGAAATAATGGTACTATTAATTGTTTTGGAAAATTTCCCAAGGTGTTTGCAGGAGTGAAAATTGGAGTAAATGGGAGGGAGACCTCAAAATCATATCCAACAATGCCAAACAATTTCTCATCAAAATTTCTCCTTTCCACTCTGTTTCTTTATTTCCTTTCCTTCTTCTATATATGTATTCAATTCAATTTTTAGTTGACAGCTATCTTGAACAGTACAACTTAAATATCGACGCCTGTTGAGATATTAAACGAATACTTAAGGAGGGAGTCAAGTCAAGTCAGGTCGAAGTGAAGTGGTTCAAGCCCAAGTCTGTGCTAGTGAACAACCATAATAGGCATATCTAAGAAGGGGGAACACTACCTATGTTAAACAAGATGACCCATCAAATCTAGGAAATTTAAGTAGTCGGGGGGTGTGCAAGTATGTCATGTTTAGACGAGGGTCTATTCTTGTATGTAAAGAGCCTGTTTGTTAAAATCACCAAAGTTGAAGTCTTATACTGAAAGTTGACACCTATATGCTAAAAAGTACCTAGAAATGTTGAATAATACCTAAATTGAATATCGGTTCGCAAGTTTTGTTTATTTTCATTTAGATGTAAGTACTTTGTGTTTGCTTACTGGAGTTACAACTTTTGTTTCTAATTAAAAGCTAATAAGAAGCAAGCGAAAAAAAAAAAAAAAAAAAAAAAAAGGTCTGAATTGGTCACAATTTTGATTCAAAAGTTTGCTTCTAATTAAAAAAAACACGCGCTCCCTAAGTCTCGAGAGTTGATGGAGATTTTTTTTTTTTTTTTTGATAATAGTTGATTATATATTAAGAAGAACCTGCACAATTACACTGCAGCTGCCCAGTTCTTCAGTATGTAAACCCTGAAAGGTCTGTGCATAGTACATGGTAAGCTTTACTATTTACATCACTTAACTTGAATCTCTTCAAAAGGTTCAAATGAGAGCATCAGTCAGTTGAAGAGTGAGTTTTATGTGCTTCCTTCAACTAAAAAAGGGCCTTAGCCATACTTCCACTGCTTTCAAATTATCCACACTTGGTTCCATCCAAAAGAGCTGCGCCAATTCTATAACACTTGAAGATCATTTTCTGCAGCTAACTTACTGTCTAGAACCTGATGCTGAACATGGTTCAACTGCAAAACAATAATTAGAATGTTGACAAAACACCACAGCCAACTCCAGTCTAATCCAAGATCCAGGAGTAATGTCTCTTGCTGGTTTTGAGCTGGTAGTCTCACAACAACACTAATAGAATCATGAGATAGGAGTTTCGTCCAGCTGATAGAGGTTCAATTGCCTTCTTTGCATTTGTTTTATGGTCCATTTGCCTGACTTCGACACATTTCTATTTCTAAACTCCCAGATAGCAGCAAACAAAGAAGCAAGAAATTGGATGCAGTTCTCAGAAGTCATAAAATCAGGAAGAAGTTTGAATAAATACTCAACATATTTTCACATTTGGTAAAAGGAACAACATGCCAATTAATGGGAAAAATGGATGAAAACCAAATTTGTCGAGCAACTGGGCATTTAAAGAAGAACTGAACTGAATTTTCTCCTGGGCCATTACAAAAACAGCAGAAATTATCAACTGAAATATGATGTCTATCTTGGTAGCTATTCAATATGAAGAATCACGTTGTATCCAAGGATTGTGATTTCGTTTTTTCGAGTTAATTTCGGTCCTCCAATTTTAAGAAATATTTTGTTTTGTGTAGAAAAAACGTAAAAATCTCGATTGTGATTTCGAATTTAATAATATAAGTTATGCATTTTAAACTCTTAAATACTAAAAAAAAAAAAAAAAAACTCACATGACTCATAGTCATACATACTACATATTACATAAGAATCACTCACATAATAAACTTTTAATACTAAAATAACATTATAGCATGTTAAAATATTTATTTCTTTTTTCAGAAGTTTTTTGACATATTTCAGATTTCTAAAGAGTTTTGGTAACTTCAAAATAAGAAACATTTCGTAAAATTTTGACATATTTCGAGAAATCACATTCATTGGTTGTATCTATGGATCTGGTTGAATTACTCTAGAAATATAAGCAAGTAGAAAGAAATCAAGGAGAAGGGGTATTCCAAATGAATCTATTTCCGTTTCTTAAAGATCTCCATAGCCAAAGTAATGTCCAGTTTAAATAGTGTTATTCTTCTAGGCAAGTAACTAAAGTAGTTCACCAATTCAGGGTTTTTTTTTTTATTTTTTTTATCAATTCAGGCTTGTAAGCTTCATTTATCAGCTTATTTTTAAAAAGCTCGAGACTTTCTTATGTATTTATTTTTTAAAGTTTTAGGTCTCCCATTCGAGATGTGTTTATAGGGCAATGGGGCGTGCCATATGTCGCCCCTGATTGACATGCGTGTAACCCCAAATTCCGTTCGTTTACAAATGAGCAGTGTCACATCAACCCGTTCTAATACAATTATTTGCTCTAAATAAAGATACTTGAATTATTTTAGTAAAAGCTCAAAATAAATTGTAAATTGTAACATTACGTTGTTTTTATGTATTCTAATAAATAAAAAATATGTAGAAATACATTGTTTCATAGGGTGGGTAGGGTTTGGGATTGGGCTTGTCCCGGTCCAATGGAAGGAGATGGAATGGAGAAATTTTTTGGGCAAAACCAGTTGGTCCCAGACTGATTTGAACCGGTATGAAACCATGTCATCTCGGTTAAAAAAAAAAAGCAGCTCGAAATCTCTTTCCCTTAGTAAATCCAGCCAAAAAAAAAGTAAAAAAAGTTTTTACGAAATATATAATGAATTTCGAGGATATATTAGAAAAAAAAATTTCGACATGTAAAGAAAAATGTAAATAAATGAATTTTGAAGGTATATTACAAAATATATAATGAATTTTGAGGGTATATTAGATAAAAAAAAGAGTTAATTTCAGTTTCTTGATTTTAAGAAATTTCAATGTGTAAAGAAAAAACGTAAAAATTTTCAAGGATAAATGAAATATATAATGAATTTTGAGGGTATATTAAATATGTGAAAAATAATGTGCAAGTAAATAAATGTATTAAACACATTAAATGAAACCAAAATACTAATAATTAGAAAATCAAAGGGTAGTTTAAAAAATCAATATATAAGTAAAAGAAGTGATAATTAGGAAATTATGGAGTGGTTTAAAAAATCAATAAATAGAATAGATGATAATTAGAAAAAAAAACTCGAAATTTTTAGAAAACATCCTCAAAAAATGTAAATTTTAGTAGTCGATTTTTGTATTTTTACAAAAACCCCGAAATTTATGAAAAAACCTCAAATTTTTTTGAAAAAAAACCCTTGAAAAATGTAAAATTTTCTTTCGCCATTTTTATTTTCGTAATTTAAAAAAAAAAAAAAAATCGGCAAAATTTCGTATAACTTCGCAAAATCACAATCATTGCTCTCAGGTACCCTCGTTCTTACCCTTTCATCTTCCATTAACAAAACCTACGAATCTCTAATGGGGTTCATCAATTTGGGCTGAATTTTAAGCAGGATAAATATCTCATGATTGATTCACACAATTAGGGCAAAGGGGGCATTGGGAGTTTCATGGATGGAGGTGAAACAAATGATGAGGGTGATGAAGATGAAGTTCAAAGCTGGGATCTTTTAGTTCAGTTTGTTTAGAATGTGTTCAAAAAGGTCTTTAAGCGAGCTCAGAAGGTTGTTCGATCGGTTCACCTTGTTTCAATATCCACCAAATTTGTTAGTATTTGTCTGAAATTTAGGGGTTTTTTTTTTTTTTAGTGATTTTGGCTGTTTGAATGATAAAGACCTGATTTTGGGATGGATTAGTATAATTTCAAAGCTTAATTAGGAGATTACTCAGTGATCGGAACTGAATTTTTGGAGAGCGGTTCTAACCGGTCCGAAACCAAACCAGGATGAAATGGTAGAAATTAGGGGTGGGCATTTCATCCCGCGATCCCGATCCCGTCCCGGCCCGACCCGATTTTTTTGGGATTGACCAAACTCATCCTGATTCTGTCCCGTCCCGATCTAGAGTGGGATGGAGATTTTCAATTCCGCCCATCCCGTCCCGTCCCGAATTTATTTATTTAATATTTATTATTATTAATTTTAATCTAACCATTCTTCTAAAGAAAAGTTTATGATGTGTTTAAATCTACTATCCAAAATTTGCTTGATTTAGGGGTGTATTGTATATGGATTCTTATGGAATTGAAAAATAATTTGAAAAGTCCACGGACTCTTTAAATTGTCCACAGACTTTTTAAATTGTCCACAAACTCTTTAAATTGTCCACTGACTTCTGCTGATTTCTTAAATCCATAGACTTTTGCTACAGACTTTCTAGAGATTTATGAAAATCCACGGACTTTGTATGAACGATTTTTACAGATTTCTAATTATTTACAAGATAAAAAAGAAGTTGGTAAGTAGTGATGAAACAAAAAAACGTCTACATATAATTAACAAAAGTGAGAGATACATGTGCTAAAAAAATTAGAAAAAGAAAAAGTCGTTAATTAGCATCTTTAAAATAAGAAGTAAACGTCCATAAAATTGTATTATGATCATTCTTCTCCTTCATGATCGTGGTCACTTTCTTCATTATCATTGTTAGCAACGTTGATGTTTGCTTGATCACCACTCCACCTTGATTATATTCATTTTGACTACACTGTTATCATAAATGTGCGGAAACCTCTTGGATCATTGATTTGGGTTTTTCCATGTGGGTTGTGTCATAATTAATTTTGTTCATCCAAGTAGTCTTGGAGCAACCTTGTCTTAATGTTTAGTTATTCCAACTAAAAGTCAAAAGAATGTCATGATAGCCATTAAGACAGTACTGACGTGTACTTTGCAACTAGAAAAAGCATTCTGCTGCATTTTACACTGTAATTTTTCATATAGCCCTTGTCTACCAAACATCTCCCTTCAATCATATACTGTCTGTACTTGCAGATTGATCCTTAGTATGTAGATCCACTTCCATTAGTGGACGGAAACTCTTGGATGTATATCACAACAAAAGCATGACTTCTTTCTAAGTTTCTACCATTTAAACTTCTGTTCTAGCCCTTTCGTGCCTACGTTGTGTACTTAGAAACATTTTATTTCTTTTCTCATTTAAGGAGTATGTAAATTTGAGGCGTCCAGATATTTGATTTTGTGTGTCTTTTCCATCTTAGCTAAACCTGTACCCTTAAACAACATCAGGAAGTTATGACTTCAAAGGGGTTGGAAAATCCAATGAGGAAGTGTTTACTTTAAAAGTAAGGTTTTTATTGTCAAATGGGGTGAGGAAGGGTTTTCATTGCCTGTGGGTCTCTTACTATTTCTCAAAGCAATTGTGTGTGAAGACGTTAAACCCTAACACCCTAATTTAATCCAAACCCTAACCCAAAATCATCAACGATGCAACTATGAACACTTATGCAAAGATAGAAAAAGAATCGAGAAAACAAGAGGATGAGAACCAACCTCTTCGCGGCTGGCACAAGGAAGAACTTTGGGAGACTTTTTTTCACGTTGAAATCTTTGATATGGAGCTGGCAAACTATTGAACTTTGTTATTTATACCTAACACTACAAAGTCCATGAGAATCCATGATTTTCCAAATTCATAAATATGAATGATATTTTGAATACCCTAAAACTTTTGTGGACTTTCTGAAATCCATATTGAATACCCCTAGACTTTGTAGATTTCAGAAAGACTTTTTAAAATCCTGATTGAATACCCCTAGACTTTTGTGGACTTTTTAAAATCCAAATTGAATACACTTGAATTTTCAGAATCCATGGAATTTATTAAATTGCCCACAAAATCCAGATACAATACACCCCCCTTAGTACTCTTTGTTTAGATAACAATTTAAGTTTGGATATTTTGGGTCAAATAAAACCCATGAAAATTTATATTTTTTTCACATTTTAGATTGGTTATAGGACAATTATTTTTTAAGACATTAAAGTCAAATGATAGTTTGTTTTAGTTTTGCACTATGAGCTATATGTACAACTATTGGTTAGTGTATCATATAAATGATGCTTAATATAAAAAAAAATTGTAAGTTCATTATACAATAAATTTACATGACATTTATTATTGTTACAATGATATGTACATAAATTTGACATTATTAGTGTGTGAGCAATGTGTGATGAAATCCTATTGTATTCTTCATTAGAAGACTATTTAGTACCCACTCATCTCGTCCCGTCTCGTCCCATCCCTTCCCAAACCCATTTGAGAGGGGACGAGGTTGGGATGAGGTCTATCCCGTCCTGATCACGAACGAATGTGATGAGATAGGGATGTGGTCCGTCCTGTCACATCCCGTCCCGTGCCCACCGCTAGTAGAAATCGATTGGTCCCGGTTTGAAATGGGTCGAAACCAAAACGGCTTGGGTCAGACTGGGATGGACCGGGATTCTTGAACAGCCGTAAATTGTTTCATATGATATCCATTCGTATATATATCAAGAATATAAGATACCTAATGGGCCAGCCATTCAGCCCAACCAAGCCCAATATTTCAAATAACCGTTAAAACCCGTAAAAGTGGAGGGAAAGAGTGAGTGAACAGTAGAGAAAGCAAAAGCTCCCTATATGAACAACAACAACAACAACAACAACACAGTAGTTTTAGTAGCAGAAGAAGAACAACTGGTAGCTTCACTGATCCGAAAATGCCCCAACATGAGAGTCTTTCGCCAAATCCACTCGCACGTGCTAAAATGCGCACTCCCACCCTCCTCCAAATCCTACGCACGCAGCCAACTAATAGGCTTCTGTGCACTCCCCCCTCTCGGAGACATCCAATACGCTCGGACCCTTTCGCCCAAATCCAAAACCCAAACTTGTTTTCATGGAATTGCATGATTCGGGGTTGTTCACAGATCCTGAACCCATTTAAATAACCCATTTTTATCTACAATAGGTTGGTGAAATGAGGGTACCCGAACCCGAATAGCTTTACGATTGCTTTTCTTCTTAAGCCTTGTGCTGTTGTATCGACTTTGAGAGAAGGGTGTCAGGTTCATACCCATGTTTTGAGGTCTGGGTTGGGGTCGAGCCCCTTTGTGCAGACTGGGTTGGTGAATTTTTATGCGAAATGTGAGGAGCTGGGGCTTGCGAGGGTGATGTTTGATGAAATTCCTGAGAGGAATTTGGTTACCTGGAGTACGATGATTAGTGGGTATGCCAAGCTTGGGTTGGGTAATGAGGCACTGGGTTTGTTTAGGGAGATGCAGAGGGTTGGGATTAGTCCGGATGAGGTTACTATGGTTAGTGTAGTCAGTGCTTGTGCGGCGGCGGGGGCACGGGGAAATGGGTTCATGCGTTTATAGATAAGTATGTGGATCAGATAGAGGGTGAAAGATGTGTTTGATAGGATGTTTGAAAAAGACACGAAAGCTTGGAGTTCGATGATTGTGGGGTTGGAAATTCATGGGCTTGCAGAGGATGCGTTGGAAGTTTTTGATAAGATGAAAGAAGCAAATGTGAAACCGAGCATTTGTTGGGGTGCTATCTGCCTGCGCTCATCGTGGTCTAGTGTATGAGGGGAAAATATATTGGTCTGAGTATGCTCGAATTTGGGATTGAGCCGTTGATGGAGCACTATGGGTGTATGGTTGACATATTTTGTCGAGGTGGGCTTGTTGAAGAGGCTTATGAGTTTGTAGAAACAATGCATATCTTGCCGAATCCAGTAACTTTTAGAACACTACTTGTGGGTTGCAAAAAGAAAGGCAATTTAGAGAAAGGAGAGGTTGTTACTGAGAGACTTCTTGAATTGGAGCCACTCAATTCAGAAAATTATGTGCTTATATCCAACTTGTATGCAGCAAATTCTTTGTGGGAGTAAGTGAGCTGTGTCAGGAAGATGATGAAAGAGAATGGCATGAAAGCAGTACCTGGTTGTAGCTCAATTGAGATTGATGGCTTTGTACATGAGTTTGTGGTGAGTGACTGGTCAAACCCAGAGGCAAAGGAGATTAGGGAAGTGCCGAGAGATATGAGTGAGAGGGTCTGTCGTGTTGGCCATGATCCTTGGAGGTCGGCTGTTTTGCATGATGTTGATGATGAAGAGAAAAAGGGTGCACTTTGTGAGCACAGTGATAGACTAGCAATTGTTTATGGTTTATTGAAGACAAAAGCTCCAGTTGTGATTCGAGTCGTGAAGAATTTGCGGGTTTGTGAGGATTGCCATGCAGTGACAAAGATAATCAGCAGAGTATACGGGCAGGAGATCATTGTTAGGGACAGAGTACGGTTTCATAGACTTGTTGATGGAGATTGTTCTTGCAAGGATTATTGGTAAGTAGCTATGATCGATGGCTGGCACTTTCAAAACAGAAACGTATCCATGTGAATTTTATGTATGTTCTACCAAGTTGCCTCAAGAAAAGGAAAATTAAGAGGCTCACATGAAGTGGTGGTAGTTTCTTCATTGTCTGAAAACATTAGCTGAAGAGATTAGCACATTGTGTACAAGTTATGGTCTTGATAAACTCAACAATTATGAGGTTTTATGTATGTTCTTGATAAACTCTACAAGAAATGTAAAACATCTTGAAAAGTTCACCAATCATCCTCTAGAAACCCTTGCCACAATTGAATGAAACCTGGACCTAAATTTGTTTATGAGGAGCACTTACAATGTACTGGTGATGCCACCACTCCTTGCCCATATCAAATATGCAGAGATTTCAAACATGTAATGCTAATTTCATTTCACGACTCCCGTGTTTGATACATTAATGTCTTCTCTAGTATGCCAATCAAGTAAGTGTTGAAAAAAAAAAATTCTCTTGAGAAAAAAATGACGACACCACAACTCATGTTTGAAAAATCCTAGTGATGTCTTGAAAAAGATTAAATTAAAAAAGAAAAAGAATAAAAAAAGAATGTGTTTGAGATTTTTGACACTCTTGATGTAAACTCAAGCGCCATTCATCTTTTATGAGTACAAAAAGGGTAAAAAACTCTGTTATAGTCAGTCATGATCATTGATTGTAAGTTGTAAGAAAATGAAAACGTAAAAGGCATCAATCTAACTGCAAGACTACATCACCAGTAATGAAATCTAGAAGCCCACACAAAATGTAAAACAGGGCTAAGTGCTGATACATTTTGTATATTACAGTTATAATCAGATTCCGAAGTCTTACATCTTGAACAACATGCAGTACAAGGAGAGGTTCTCTGCTAAAAAGAAGAGAGCCCAGCACGAAAGAATGCTTCTAATCAACTACATATGCACAAAACAAAAAGGTTATATAAAGCTAAATTACAAGAAAAATCTAAAGATCTGTTCCCAAATCCAAACCAAACCAACCAAATGTAGGAGCTAGGGAGCCCATTCTCTGCTCTTTCAAAGGTTAGTTTCAGTATAGCCCACCAACCATGCTTATTGGCACTTTGTTTACACATAACAAGCCTGGTGTTGTACAGGTACAATTAACTTCTATAGAACCATGAACTGTCAATTTCATCACTCTCTTCAAAGTCATCATCATCATCACTCGCGTCCTTGTTATGCACAATTCCATTGTTGAGATCAATATCGATATCATCCTCTTTGACTGTTCCAATGGATTTCGCGGCAAGATTGTCATAAGAATTCCAAGCAGGGGGGAAAGTCTTTTGCAAAGTTTCTGTAAGCTCTCCTCCTGTCCTTTCAATTTTCCGTAGGCACCTGGACCAATGAACTGCAGTCCCCATATCTACAACCAAACCAATTTCTATCATTTCTCTACAGATGGACAAGATTCCTGAATAAACATCTTCCTCAGTGAAGGTAGCCCTAGATAGTAGTGATGTTATCAAGCAATGATAAACAGCTCCGTCTGGTGTCAAACCAGATGCCTTCATCTCTTTAAAGCAACTCAATGCCTTCTCTGGGAGTGACGCCCTGGCCCAGCCATTTATCAATGTTGTATAGGTCTTTATGTTCGGTTTCACCCCAACAGCTTCCATTTCCTTCATGGTATTTGTTGCCCTCTGCATATCTCCAGCTTTGCAACACGCATGTATGAAAGATGTGTATGAACGGATATCAGGAAAAACACCATCTTGCTTCATCTGTTGCAATAGGTCAGCAGCCTCCCACACATCCCCTCTTCGAGCCCATCTGTCAAAACACAAACACAAATTTAGTCAGAGAAATCTTGAAGTACATGTCAGAAGTTATTTCAAAGACGAACAACCGAAAAACAGAAAACCAAGAAACTGAGAATAGATTAAATGATTCCAATGAAATAAAATGCCTCAAAATTTAAACATATTCGCAGGATAAGCAATCCATACCCATCAATTAGTATGTTGTAGACGAAGGTATTTCTAGGAATTTTTTTAGATGACATTTCTCTTGTTACAGCTAAAGCACTCTGCATCCTGCCTGACTTGCAACAGGCCTTGAGTAATGCCTGATAAGAGAATGCATCAAGCTCCAGTCCTTCATCTTTCATTTTGGTGAAGAATTGAAATGCTTTTCCAGTATCACCCAGAGAAGCATAGCCATGCATGATGTTCGTGTATGTATGCTCATTAGGAGGTATGCCAGACAGTGACATCTCATCTAATACTCCCAGAGCTTTCTCCATCTGCAAAGGTCAGACAGGATACTAAAAGAGATACCTAAGAAATGTGACATAAATATTGAAAAACAGATGATGTGAAAAAACTAGAACTCGCGGACATGTCAACACGTCCTACTATTTTTTTAGTAAGTCATATAAACATAAATAATAATCTAATAAAGGATCTTCCTAGCGTGTCTTGAGAGACTATTGCAAGAAAACAATAAAGTTGAGAAAAAGTATAGTAGAGAAGAAATAGATGAGAAAAGAAACAAATTAGAGAAGAAGAAAAGCAAAGATTAAGAAGACACTGTGTAGTCTATGCTTTAGTGGCTTTTTGCCCTATTTGTTTGAAATCACAATTGAAATAGTCATTCACTTTAGATGGATCAACAACATTAATTAGATGGTTATTTGCAAACTTCCAAAGTAAAAAATGAAACAAAGTTGGTTTTCGAGTCATAATTGTGTCCTGACCATGTTTCGAGTCTATCGGAGGCGTGTCCGACACGTTGGCCACATTGACCATGTGTTTGACACTTGCTAACACGTTGACCAAGTGTTTGATGCGTGTTAGAGGCGTGTCGGACACCAAGTTTTCGAAGAGTTCGTGCTTCCTTGCTCTAGTGTGATGTGTTATACTGGCATGCTTGTTCTAAAACATATTGGATAAACATATCTCTCTGATACTTCAAACGTACGATATCTCGAGACTATTGAGTTATGTTAGAAGTTTGGTATCACTTCTAGGAAATCATAAAATGACCTTGCAAAGTTGCACAATATTTTCTGTATCAGTTACAGTTCACTCTGAACATGGACAATCACTTGTAGAGAACAGGTAATGGGAGAATTTGCAAGGAAAAGTGTCAATTAAGTATATTGATTATCCTGATGGGAACACTAGGCAGGTACAAGAAAAAGCTACACTAGAAGGGAAGTTTCTTGGAATTGTTGGTAATTGAATAGCCCATTGTACTCATTATTGATGATACACACAATGAACAGTTGGAGTCCTTTTTTTTTGTTATAATAAACAACAGAACAGATAGGATCCATCATCATTTTCAGTCCTACACTGTCCATGTAGACACTGACTTTGATTTACATGAGACATCTTGATATCATTCCTCATATTAACAGTAGTGACAGTCTAACCTGTTACTAAATGTCTGAATCATTGGAAATTACTAGAAATTGTTGACAAGGTCCCTTTGACAACTAATTATTTTAGTTTATAGACATAACAATAAGTTGCTGATCTTCTATACCTGTTTCATTTCTAAGAACTTCGCATATCAGAAACTATGTTGTATCCAAGCAGCAGGCATATGCAGAAATAATCATACATAGAGGCGCCTGCTGCAGTCTGTCCATGTTGGGTAGTGACAAATTGTCACTTTTTGGTATTTTCTAGGATATTCTTATTAAATAATAAATATAGGCTTACCTGACGCTTTTCAACGAGGCCTAGGATCAGTGCATTGAAAGTGTGCACAGTTGGTATGCATCCACTCCGTCTCATCATATTAAAAATCTCAAGCGCTTTCCGCATTTCTCCAGCTTTTGCCAATCCATCTATTATTGGCATAAATGACCGGGGGCTGGGCCTAATTCTCTGCCTTTGCATTTCTTCAATGGTACGAATAGCTCGATCTATGTTATCCATTCCACAGAATGCAGTAATAACATTATTATAGAGTACAACATCAGGCTTGAATCCTGCTTTGACCACATCCTCAAATATAGCAAACGCATTTGTCCAATCTTTTAGTTTTAAAAATCCATTCATCAACATAGAGTACGTTTTCATGTTGTGTTTAATGCCATGCGATTCCATCATCCTGCTAACCTCCAAGGCTTTTAAGACCTTCCCCATCTGAAAAAGTAGTGAGCTTGCCAGATGTCAAAATGTTCACATACATCATCTTCAAGTGCAATATAGCTTACAAACAAGAAATACGCATCCAAGAATCAAAAGAACTGCTAATAAATAACAAATAAAAGAACAGAAAAAAGCGCAATTCTAGCACAGTTGCAACTTGCAAGATCACTTGTAAGTGACCTTTGTCTTAACTTGATTTTACTTAACCAGAATCAGTGGGATAAACTCCCCTGGGTGTATGGATTTACATATCCAAGATTATTCAGAACAAATGTCATATTTCCTGGTTTTTGGGAACTCGGGGTGTAGGATGCTGAGGAATTTGTAAAGTTTCCAAGAACTTCCATTTTTCTACTGGAAAAGAAAGGAAAACCATCATTGCAAATTTACTGATTTTGAGAGCAGTTATTATCTTCACCATTAGTTAGTGACACTACCTCACATCATACATGTGAGATATAATTAATGAAGATCAGCACATGTCATAAATGACTATCTCTACATTTCAGCTCATTCAGTTGGATCTTATGCCATATGCCCAATCTTGGAGAATGCATGATGCCGGTGTAACCTAGGAACAGCAAAAAATGGATTCATATTTATGCCTAGCACGGGAAACCAGTGCCCTTGACAGCGCTGAACATAATACTTCAAGGAATGATAACATAACAGCAAACATCAAAACAGTAGAAGATTAGAAACTGCAAAAGTTGATCAGCAAGAAATGTTGTTACCTTTGTGTACATATTAATAAGACATCCATAGCTGATCACTGAAGGTGTAAGACCACATTCCTACAACAACGTAAGATTATTTGTGGCAGTCAAAATTCAAACAATAAAGCCATTCCATCATTAACATATTTCACATTTTTTGTTAAAAATGAAAAAAAAAAAAAAAAAAAAAAAAAAACCCTCAAAGTCATAAACTATGTCAAAGGTGAACTTTTCTTCAAACAGTGTACCTTAAGCCTTTCAAATACTACAAGACATTTTTCTTCATTAGCAATGTTTGTGTAACCGTCCATCATAGTATGATATATGTCAATGTTAGCATCAATCCCATCTTCTTCCATCTCCCTTACCAAGTCTTCAGCTCGCCCCATGTTCATTGTTTGACTGCATTTAGCCCAAAAATAAAAATTATGAATAGTACTACAAATTTTGGCAAAAGCAGGTCAATAGTCCACAATGTGCATCACGTTCCAAGTAATTTAGAGTGGTGACACTGAAATGCATGAAGCAGAAAATATACAAAATAAATAATAGAGAAATTCATTATCCAATGATTTCACCCAAAAATCTAATGAAGTGCAAATTTGAGGGATGAGACTTTTTAAGGATATGGGTCTACCAAGTATTGTATGGGACAAGATATTTCCTTTTCCTTCCCATTGTTCATGGATGATCATGATCGAGTATTAGGAACGATTTGTAACAATGCATTGGAATAAGCAGAATTTAAGTGTTCATTACTAGCCCAAGATAAGTTTAAAGACTTATCTGCTACTCTAATCCCTACAAAACCTATACCAACTTTTACTAGTGTGGTCATGGTGTGCTGAGCACTGAGCTCACACTGTAAAAGTTCGAGCACAATCTAGTGAAGCCACTATGACATCACTCCTTAATCTTTCAACCCTATTTCTGCGACTGTCAGAATTAATTTATCTTTCTTCTTACATGTACATGTATATGTATATGTATGTGTATATGTATGTGTATATGTATATGGTACATAAAACTAGGATGCATTTGAATCCAAATTCAAATACATTTGTTTGCAAATGCATTTATACATGCATTGTAAGTTGGTTACAACTTACAAGGTTTAAAAAGTTGTGCC
Source organism: Berberis vulgaris (assembly GCA_963556465.1). Taxonomy (NCBI): domain Eukaryota; kingdom Viridiplantae; phylum Streptophyta; class Magnoliopsida; order Ranunculales; family Berberidaceae; genus Berberis; species Berberis vulgaris. The sequence goes on from OY747135.1 coordinate 5,701,249, forward strand.
AAACATCAGTCTTTCATAAAGCCAATGCCCACAATATCACAAAAGCCATACAGATTTATTTATCCTCGAGGCTCAACTATTAATATTCTTACCCCTTCCGAGAGGCATTTGCTGTGAGCCTGTGATTACCTCAAGGATACCAAACAGCGACCACAAACTCCTTATTCACACAGATGGGAGATAACCCTCAAAAGAGCATGATTACTCCAATGGGAATGAAGTTTTTTAAGTTCTTGGTCACAGTTGAGGTTTTTTGCCATTATGCCCATCTCAGACACTAAAACACTTCATTATCTGCCCTGATCAATGGGCTGGCGGTGGAGGTTTATACAATAACTGCATCTTGCCACTATAAATGTATAGTCATTCATGCTTTTGTTTGCTTTTTCTCGACTTGCCCTTTCCCAAAAACTCTTTCTTCTTCATTTATGAATAATTATAATAATAATAATAATAATAATAATAATAATAATTATTATTATTAGTATTTTTGGAGAGGGAGTTCAACTTCTTTGTGCTTTTCATTTTATGTTCATTGCTGAGGAAGGAGTGAGTTCCTGCATTTTCAAAATCTCACGAAAACAGGATAATATGCATCAAGGATGCATAAACACGGGCACTTGCGTCGTGTTGGACGTGAACACGACGACTCAAAATTTTTCCAAAAACTAGAACTCGAGGACACGGCGATACGTCATACTTCTTTTTATATATATATAGATATTAGTCATATGAACATAAATAATAAAGAAGAATTTAAGTAAAAAGGAACAAGAAGTATGAATATGAAAATAAAACACAATTGTGCTAGAAAAGAAATAAAGAAGAAAAAACATAGAGAAGAAGATGTAAAAAAGTGGAGAAAAGAAGATGACACTCTCGCAACAAAAAAACAAAGCAGAGTTGGGGAAAGAAGAAGCATAGATTACTTCTATGCTTTATCGCCATCTTTATTTTGCATCACAATTGAAAGTTTTCACATAGATTAACAACCTTCAAGTTAGGTGGTTATATGCACCCACCTAAAAGTAAAAAATAAAATAAAGTTGGTTGCTGAGTCTTGATTGTGTTCAGACCGAGTTTTGGGTGTGTCGGAGGCGTGTCCGATACATTGGCTACAACTGACCATATGTCTGACAACCTGCCGACATGTTGACCATGTGTCCGATGTGTATCGTGCGAGAGTCGATGTTGGATACGTGTCAGACACGGGTATGGCAAGTTTTTCAAAGAGTTTGTGGTTCCTTGGTGTGCATTGGAGACAAAAACGAAGGAATTTATGGTCTCTCATTTAAGATTGGGAGATAATGTGTGAGAGCGCGACATCTTTATGCAAACCAATTTAATAAAATGTATGAAGCATAAAATATACTTAATAAGCAACACAAAAATTGCATAATCCAATGATTTCACCAAAACTTTAATGAAAGAAATACGAGAGACTTTTAAGGATATGGGTTTACCAAGTTTTGTATGGAACAAGAGATTTCCTTCCCATTGATCATGGATAATGATTCCAGTATTTGGAAAGATTTGTAACACTGCCATGGCACAAGTTAAGTGTCCATTAAAAGTTTAATGACTTCACCACTCTGATTCCTATAAAACCTCTACCAACTTTTACCTGTGTGGTGCACTGAGCATTGACTCTGACTGGATCGAGTTGGAGCACTTTGTTATTCACCCATTATTCTCTCTTTTGTGGATTGTAACTTCTTTCAAATGCCTCTCAGAAGGGGGTATTCACACACATGGGCGATTACCCTGGAAGATCATGATCTTCAATGGGAATGGAGATTTTTATGTTATTGGTAATAGTTGAGGTTTTTGCCAAACATCAATACGTTCGTCTAAGACAACACCAAAATACCAAATTATCTGCGGAAGGAAGGAATTGCTGAGGAAGGAAGGAGTTTTTGCATTGCCAAAATCTCACTGAAACAGGAGGGTATGCATGGGGAGCAAAGACGAAGGGGTTCTTGGTACTTTCTCCTTTAAGATTGGGAGGTAATGTGTGACAGCACGACATCTTTATGCAACCAATTATGGGTATGATCAATGCCATTATACTCTTATCTCTGATGTTGAGCACTTTTGGAGGGCCGCCCATTCATCTGGTAATGCTAATGCAGGTGTCAGGCTTTGGAGCAAGCTTAGGCAACTGAAAGCTTTCCTGAAAGATTGGAACCTGAATGTGTTTGTCAGCTGCAAACCCTGATTGATAATGCTAAAGCTTCCCTCCAGACTCTTGACCTTATTGAAGAACAGGGAGCTCAATGATGATGAATGGAACCAGATAGCTAATAACAAAACTGCGCTTGTACAACTCCTCAAGAGAGACCATATACACTGAAAAAGGAAGGCAGGGGTGATCAAGGAGTCGTAACTGCTGATCAAATCTCTTTACACTGATCCTATCAATTGGAGGCCCACCATTGATGGTATTCAGTTCTCTACCATCACCCAAGAGTTTGTGAGCAACTCCAAGCACATATCACTAAACCTGAATTGTTGTAGCCATGAAAGCCCTGAAATAGGATGTAGCACCCGGTATTGATGGATACCCAACTGATTTCTTCACCAAATCTTGGGAATTCATGAAGTACAGACTTCAACAATACTGGTTTCCTTGATTGGAGGTTAAACACCACTCTAATTCCTAAGAAGAAAGAAGCCTGCAAGATATAAGACTTCAGACCTATAAGTCTAATTCCATCTTTATGCAAATGCATCTCCAAGGTGCTCTCAGCTCGGCCAAGCCCAACTCTCCCTTCTCTTGTCTCTCATTTCCAATCAGCTGGGGTTGATAATAGACAACTTATTGTCCTCATAGGCAATGAAATTCTTGACTCTAGAATCAAGCAAGCATGCCTGGTTTGATGCTTAAGATTGACTGCTATAAAGACTTTGACACTATATCATGGAGTTATCTGGAAGATATGATGACTAGGTTTGGCATGGGAGACAAATGGAATAATTGGGACCACATATCTACTGCCTCTTTCTCAATATCCTTCAATGGGTTCCCATCAGGCTACTACTTCAAAGCCACTAGGGGAGTAAGGCAAGGTGACCCTCCTTCCCAGCTCAAGGGCTTAGCTCCCTGATCTTGACGGCAGAAGAGTAGACATGATACATGGGTTCAAAGTCAATGCTCAAGGACCATATATACATATATACCAATTCTCCAATATGCACATGACACAATCCTTTTCTTTGAGACAAATGAGAAAGAAGTCTTGGCCATTCAACATGTTTTGATCTAGTTTGAAGTGTGCTCAGGACTTGAAGGTAAACTATGCCATAACAAAATTGTTCCCAGTTGGAGGGGTCACCATTACCAATCTATGGGCTTCAGTTCTAGGCTGCAGCATTGGTTCCGTCCTTGTTCTTACTTGGGGCTCCCTCTAGAGTGTAGGAAGACCCTCTTGAACATTTGGAAGGCAGACTCAGTACTTGAAAGCAGAAATATATTGCTAAGGCTGGCAGGACAACACTCATCAAGAGTACTCTTTCTAGCATCTCAGTTCACATGCTCTCTCGTTGTACTGTTCCTACTTCCATAGCTACTAGAATGGAGAAATGTACGAGAAATTTCCTTTGGGGAAGCTCTCCCCTTAAGAAGAAATACCACCTTCTCAACTGGAAGAAAGTATGTCAACCCAGAGATAAGGGTGGTCTTGGGATCAGAAGGGTCAAAGAATTCAACAAAGCTTTACTCATGAAATGGATGAACTTGATGCCCTCTGGAGAAGGGTGATTGGTTGCCAAATATGGGGCCGGACCCTTGGACAGGTTTGCCAGTCCTCACACACAACCACAAGAGTGGTCTTTATGGAAGCGTATCATGCGTCATAAGCAACTCTTCTCAGATCATATCGGTTTTGAAGCGCACAAAGGGGACAAATCAGCTTCTGGAATATTGGTGATCCGCCTCTTTAAGGGGAAATTTCCAGCAATTTACAATGCTTGTGATAGAAAACAAGGAAAGATCAAATACTTCTATTCCACCAGCCCAGATGGCCAACCATCTCGGGATGTCTCAATGATTGGGAACTTCCTCAAATGGCCAATCTGTGCTATGCTGCACATGACCAGCTTGATGATGAACCCGACTTAAGGGTTTGGGCAGGCAAGGCGAAGGCTTTACAGTGAAAGATTGTTATGACAAAATCAGAACTCATCTCCTATTTTCAGATAATGAGATCAGGACTCGACAACTTCAGCAACTCATTTGGTTAAAGGAAGTTCTTCCTAGAGCTAGCTTTCTCTTGTGGGCCATTCTCCATTGCAGACTCCTCACACTAGATAACTTAAACAATAGAGGGTTGGTAATTCCTAATCAACGCTCTATGTGTAGAGTTGACACAGAAAGCATTGAGCATTGAGCATTGACCATCTGTTACTATCTTGCCCCTTCTCTCAATTGGTTTAGAAAGAATGCCTTAGTGAATTCAGGCTTCAGGCAGCAATGCCAACCTCATTTCAGCAGATGCCAGAGCTGTGGTCTTCTAGCAAAGAGCTGAGGTCTTCTACCAATGTAAGGAGTTTCAATCTTTCCCCCCATAGGGAAATTGGAGTGAGCTAGGCTGCTCCATGCTTTTGCTTGGGTCTTTTGGAGAGAAAGACAGAATAGAACTTTAAAGAGTGTTTCCAAAGATGTACATAGTATTTGGGTTGACATTAAGATCATGATAAGCCCACCATTAGGTTCACATATGCTAGAAGGAAGAAGGATCAGGGAACTACTAGTATTCACTAGAAGGGAGATCAGGGAACTACTAGTATTCACTAGAAGGGAATAGAAGGCTGAGTTTGTTAGGTTGTTATTTTTGAGTGGTCAGTATTGCAGGAGTAGTAGCTATAAAAGGGGAAGGTAGGAGAATAGGGAGGGCATCCAAATAGAGTATATTGAAAGGGAGAGACCAGGCTCTCGAATTCCTGGAATTGTATCCTTTACTATCAATACAATCGATTCTCTCCCATTTCACTTCTTTGTACAATTTACTAAACTTGCTCAAGGGTCCTATCTATTCTGATTCCTATTGCAGGTTTGTATCAGATCACTCTCTTGGGGTCACTCTTGAGGTGTCTTTACGGATACACTTTTCTCCTCTTGTATGTTTGATTGGGAGGAAATAAAATGGAACTCAAATAGTTAATCACTGATGTATACCTTTTGTCTTTTTCTTTTTTTTTTTGTCTATATGAATACAATACTTTTTGTTTTGCTGATAAAAAAATTAAAAAAAAAAAAAAAAAAAAAAAAAAAAACTTGTCCAACATTAAAATATTGAACAAAAATGTTTTTTATTGAAATTAACTCCACTAAGCAACTTTACAAAAGTAAACTAAGGACAAACGCAGATGAATGCAAATTCCGTCTTACATAGTATATAAGCAGATAGAAAATTCTTACACTATTTGCCATATGCCTAATCTACACGATGAACTAAATTGGAAGACTAAATATACATTCAAAATATTGCAACAAGATATAACTCAAAATTAAATAACACTGTCAAACTTCGATTCTGACTACAATAATCCTTTGAGAATTTGACTGATCAACCAACTAATATCAACATGTTCTTACCTTAAATAACCCCCAAACATTGACATGACTAAATATAGTTACAATAAAACAGTAAAAAAATACATAACTCATCTTAAAAGAACACGCACCAATGAGCATAGATTATGTTGCCATAAATGATAGCATTCATGGTCCCATGCGTCTCTTTTGCCTCCTTAAACCATTTATCTGCAGCTCTTTCAAAATAACATACGAGCATTAGGAATAAACAGTTATGTGCTTATTTAGGAAAAGTATTAACCGGAGCAGTGACATTATTATTAGAACACAACTAGAAATATAAAACAGATAAGTGTGCATATTACTTACTTAGCATTACCAGTTCTAGCAAATCCCCCAATGAGAATGCTATATGTAACCAAAGTCAGTTCAATGCCTTCATTCTTCATTTTCCTAACACAGGCCAATGCTTCCTCCATATCTCTAGCAACTGCATAAGCGTGAATAAGGCTGCATGAAATGAACTGCTTTCAATGTGGGAGAATGTCACATATCTATAGATGGGACAGTACGGATCCTTTTAGACTAGGACGTGCTTAGTAAGTGAACATAACTGAACTTCGGGAGAAAATTACCGACCAAAACTATGTGGTTACGTTGGAAAATATCAATCAGAAAATCATTAAATGTTGCCTGATTGCACACGGAAATTTTTGTTGGCTACCATTGTAGTTTGTAAAAACAATGCATATCCCACAAGAAATTCATTTATTCTTATGGAAGGATCGAAAAATGGTTATCCCACTTATTCTTTTCTACAGCACAATGTTTATAAAAAAAAGGCGTCCATTGGAACCAATGAAAAGTTTCAAGCATTTTCCAGTCAAAAGTTTCCAACCCAATCACAATCTAAAAGATACTGGATCTAGAATTCTAGATAGCTACAGATTACAAGAATCTGTATTCAAATTAATTTCAAGTTTTAAAATGTTCCCTGGTTGAGCACTAGAAAGATTTCATACTCCATAATTTATTGTAACGAAATGTTAGCAGACAAAAACTAGCTCTTACCTGGTGTAAACATGTGAATTTGGTTCTATACCCCTTGCTCGCATGCTCTCAAAAGTTTGGCGTGCATGATGCATGTCACCCCTCCTTGCATAATATTTTATCATTAAACCGAATTCTCCTCTTGAAGGCTGACAATCCAAAAAAATAAAATGCTTGGTTTGAATAAGATTTGAAAAGTAAGCGGTGTAAGTTCCTAAAAAAGGAACTTTAAACAAAACAACCATGGAAATGAGCCTGTGAAATTAATCAATAGGTTGAAACTAACATATGCAATATCTCTCATAAGTAAGAACTCTGGTAATGTGTAAAGCAAGAACATAGTTCTTTACTTGGGAGTTTGGATTTTCTTCTTTTTTCCAATATTTCCAAATTATCACAACTTTCGATGACAGTGCTTAATCGCCTTTTTCTTAACCAATACATAATCAACTAATTCGGCTATAATAAAGCTGTCAAATTAGATATAATAAAAACGTTTTACCTTCTTAACATTTTCAAAAGCTCGAACAACCACCTGCCAATTCTCTTCAGTATCAACAATCCTCTTGAACGCCTTCCGAGAATTCGCCCTCTCTTCATGCCACTGCGACCTGTACTCCACTTCATCCGATCCTTTCAACCACCTCTCTCTCTCCTGCGCCCTCGCCTTCAATCTACTCCCATCATCCAACTTCACAGTCAAAACCTTCCCATGAAACTCAACCCCATCAAACACCTCTGCCTTGGCAGCAGAGTCTGCCGCAGTCGGACCCCCATATATCACAAACCCAAATCCCACATTCCTCTCACAATCCTCATGCCCTTTCACCAACACCACATTCTTCACCGGCCCGAATTGTCTAAAAAACTCCGCAATTTGATTCTTCTTAATCCATAGAGGCAGATTCCCCACAAAGATTTTCCCTTCTTGCCTGAATTCTGGAACTTTGGGTACTTCATCCCCCTTTCCATCCACAACCCTATCTTCTTCATCTTCTTTCGAAGAATTCGACACTGGTTCTTCTTGAACCGGTGGTGGTGGTGGTGGTGGTGGTGGAGGTGAGATTTTGCTTGTAAGCCATAACTTGTTGGCAAGATTGTTGTTTGGGTTCTTCTCAATCTGGGAGGGGATTACAAGATTCCTCAAAGGGTGTGTAGGGGAGAGTTGGGGGTTTAAAGGGTAGGGTTTTTTCTCGATTTCAAAAGGGGTGACGAGAGTTTTGAGAGGGTTTGTGGGTTTAGGAGGGTTTGGAGTGAGGGTTTTGGTTGTGGGGGGTTTGGGGATTGTGGGTCGACGAACATTGGGGGATACTTGGGAAGGGTCTGAAGAGGGTTTGGAAGAGCACGCGAGGAGGGTTTTGAGTCTGGTGACAGGGAAGACAATGGAGGGAGGAGTAGCAGAGAAGTGTGAAGTGTGGAGAGGTTGTGTGGTGGTGTGGCAGAACACAACGTCCATTATCACTTCATCTGTAGCAGAGACAGAGTGAAAAGTGACCGAGTGTTGGGGTGTTTGTTCTGTTTTTTTTTTTTTTTCATCATTTCGAGAGAAACGTCTTAGGGCGGGTCATAAAATGGGTCGGGTATGGATCATAGAGCTTTCTGGTATATGTTTTTTGTGGAAAGCAAGTTGGGGGGGTTGAGGACTCTCGAACCTTATCGTTAAAAGTAAGAGCACTAAATTACATCAAATAGCTTTTGGTATTTGTTTGGTGGTGAGATGAGAGACTCAAATTTCTAGAGTTGGAAGCTTTACCATAGTTTCGCGGATTGGAGGTTTGTGAGAGGAATGAGAGTGTTAGTGTTGTGAATCATCTCATGGAAAACACCTCCTAGACGAATCTCTTATATAGTTCAAGGGAATTTTAGCAATGTCAAGTTTTTAGCAATTAACGAGTTTAAGTTGGTTTCATAGATTTGCTTGATTTGACAATGGTACAATCGTGGATGCTCTAAAAGCTCTTACACATTTCAAGAGAGTTTCATGAGATATGATATGTTCATTATATCATTCACGGTTTGTTTGGAGCATCTCCAAAGGGCAAACTCAAAAGTCAAAGTAGGATTTTTAGGGTTCATTTTCGTGCTTGAAGTCAAATCAGTTAGAGGTTTCAACCGCGCTAATTGTCATATAAGGGCATGGGTATGGTTCATTTAGGGTGGCTAGGCGCATCAAATAGTCTTGGGAATGCAACATTATTTTGTAGTTTGGTCCATTTTAGTTCGAAAAATTGGCAAATGGCAAAAATGATTCTTTACCTCTTGAAATCGTTTTTAACATTTTTTATTAAAAAAAATCTTAAATTGCTTATTGGAGCACACCTACCCTCAACCTCAAAAGGGTTCATCATTGTGAATTTGAAGTTGAGCTTTCCATTGGAGATGCACTTGTAATAACCACTTCATGACCATTGGGGTGTCACATGATGGACTATTGGGTATTATTTTTATTCTCCTGTTTGATTTTATGGCATGATTTGTAAAACATAACCAGATAGGTGGAAGACTAACTTGTGGTTCGAAGCTTTGGAATTCATGTGGTTCTCTAGTAGAATGCAATGTATAGACCACTCAGGCACGGATCTATATTGGGGCAAGTGCCTCTACTGACTTCTGAATTTTTTTGGTTATTTGCAATTTGCCCACCTTGCGGCGTCGATGACGCATCCCGTCCCACCCCTTTCTCTCTCCCTCTGTTCTGTGCGATGCAGACGATTCCGCCGTATCCTCCCCCTTCTTTTCTACTCCCTCTCTCAATTTACTGCAAGACTGACAACCACCCCGCATCTTCCTCTCATACCCTCTCTACTTGATTTAATTCTCTTCCCACCATTGCCACCAGCCACTAGCAACCCCAACCTCTATTGTCTATTTTAAGAAATAAGAATAGTTTTTAAAGTATTTTCTCGAGATGAATTCGTATATCGATGTCTAGTTTTGTATTTTATGTATAGGAATTTTCTGAAGATAAATGAAAATTTTGACCAATTAATTTTTCCTCAAGATATATGTTTGTATCTCGAGGTTCATCTGTGTTATTGTTTAAAGACATTTTGATAATCAATGTGAGTCTTTTGGTAGTCAACGTATGTTAATATTGGTAGTCATGGGAGAGACTGCAATAGTAATTAATATTGGGGATAACCTGTAATTAGCTATTTTGATAGGGGACAAATTGTAAATAACCCAATTTTTTTTGTAACATATAATTTTACATTTGAAAATAAAATTTTCCCTTAACTTTATATACCAATTTAACTTGTTCTCATATATTTATCTTTTGTGCTCATACAAAGTAGCTATCTTTTGTGCTCTTACAAAGTAGCTTGTTGAATTCATTTTCTCCTCCCATAGATTAGATGTCATTTTGTTTAGCAATTGGTGTTTTGCATAGTTATTTCTCCTCCCATAAATTAGATGGACTTTTGTTTAGCAATGATGTTTTGTATAGTCATTTATGTATTGTTCAAATTAAAAAAATAATTATGTTAGAGTAATTAATTATTATATTATATTATCATCAATTAACTATGATTCGTCACATCGCCTCCTTAAACAAAAATTCTGGCTCCGTTACTTAGATCACTTGATTCAATGATTCTAAGCTAGAACCCTACACTATTCCATTTTTCAGTGGCATAGATTGTAACTGAATCTTACAAGTGAACATGATGAAGAAGTTGAAATACTATCACAAGTTTTTACGAGGAATAGGGTCGAAAGCTAGACAAACCTCACTACATCCTCTATGATTTGGTGTCTACATTTACACTTTACAAGCTCGCAGTTCTACATGCATGATCATAAGACTGAAGGAAGAGTTGCTTCAAGTTCAGTAGCAAGGTTCACCAGTTTACTTTACAAACATTACTGGAGAAAACTCCACAGTGAGGTGTGCATGGTCCGACAATGAGTAGTTCTCGGGCCATATCCCTTGTTCAACCTCTCGAGGGAAGAGAACTGCATTCTTAACATCAAAACCAATGGCAGTCGAAACATGGAACTCGTCTACCCAAGCCTCTGCCTCTTTGATTTTTCTTTGCTGGAATAAAAGAGAATTCAGTGCCTCTATCTGGGGTATCCTGATATGAAATCGAAACAACAAATCCAAGTACAGAAAGAAACCAAACAAGGAAAAAACATTGAAACTTACATCAAATTGTGAAAAAGTGACCACTCCATCTCTGTCAGTGTCCATATAGTCCCACAAATCCTTTATTTCATCAATACTCAGTCCATTGGAAGGATGATTAATAAAGCCCAACTAATCAAAGAAAAAAGGCATAACAAAATTAGCAAACTATTTCCAATTTCTATCATGTTATCTCTTGGATTACTATATTCAAATGTTCAGGATACCTCAATAAAAGCTTCATAAAATTGAGGATAGGTGATGAAAGTGTTGTGTTCGAAGTGGGTTTTAAGTTGTATCTGATCTGTACATGTCGCTGATACTTCTCTAAGATGGTTCTAATGTTTGAAGGTAAAACAAGATCCAATTAGTAAGTGATTATATGTGAAGAACAAAATGGAAATTTTGATCCTACATACCTTGATATTTCCTAGAATAGCTTCAATGAAGCTCCCCTTTAATGGTTTTTGAGGATTATTTGGATTGAGAAGCCATATGAAATCCACCCCACATATGTTACCTCTATGGTTTCGATGACTAACCCACTGAGACAGAAAAATAATGAATACATTTTAGCTTTTGTCAAATTTATTACTTTAATATGCTTGTTTTTGTAGAAAAATATACTAACCTTATGGGCATCACTATCTGTGAACTGATGGGCAGTATCATAAGATGACACGAAGCCTTGTGATCGGAGAAACTTATAGACATAGCCTTTTTTACTTCCATTCCAATCCCTGTTCAGAGCGACACGTACATGATAAGTAACAATGGAAGTAGCAGTTTCTCCTAACTCCTTTTTTTCTTTCAATTGTCGAATGAAAATGTTTTACCGCAGCTTGACAAATGGTTTACTTAATCAAACTTACCCACATAGTATGATGGGTAATGGTGGAAGCTGGTATTCTTTACAATATGATTCAATGTATTGTAAAATCTTGTACACCTTTCAAAAATAAAATAAGAGATCAGATTTTGCTACAATCGAAAACAAGATATAGGATAGGGGAAATGGTGAAACTCCAACAAGAGAAACATAAGTGAACAATGGAGCCGTGCCTGTAGTAGCCGATGAAGGCAACAACCTGAGTTGTGAGGAAATAATAGGTGTGTATTCACCAGAAGAGATTCTGTGTTAACTTTTGTAGTTCGATTCTGAGAATGAAACCTAACTAGATTGATGTGAAGAAGCTGAGCTACTCTATCGCCAAAGTCATTGAATAACACTTCCTTGTAATTTAAAACTTGAAAATGGTCTCGCCGCACTGCAGTTAGTAGACCTGCAAACGTGACGAAGTTACATACCAGTCTAAGAACCGTACTTGAAATAAAACAATATCAGTTGTACTAAAGGAACCGCAGATATCAGAGAAGAAGGTGAACATTAAAAGCTCAGTAATTGTTTTTAAACCTTTAACATGCACATATACAAGCAAAAGCATATGAAAATATCATACCATCTCCTCGGCCATTTGTTCGAGCAAGCTTGTAAGATGCATAGCCAGCATTCTTGAGCTGCCTCTCATACATAGTCACGAGCTCTTCATTCCCAACCCAAAACTCCTGATCAGATGAAAGATATGAATATGCTTAGCTCGAAACAACCTTGGTTTTCAATAAATTCAAATAATTCACCAAACCATACACACCTGCAAGCATATAATTGAGGATTTTAGATGCAGGAGTGCATCAAGTATGCTTTGATTTCTGCTAAGCCAATAGTCTCTGAACTCACTCTCCCTTTTCTGCTCATAAACTAACTAAGATTATCAGATACGACAGCACTTTGCATAAAACTTGAATGATACATGATACAGTCATGACAGAATTACCTCACAGTTGAGTCTCTTGTAGATGGGGGCGAGAATGTTGAAAGTAGTAAAAGAAACGTCTCCCATGCAATCCAGACTTAGTGACTTTTTTGAGCTATGAATTCTTCATTAGTATTATCATTTACAAACATATCTATGCTGCCCATTTGATGAGATACTTGTATAGGAGTATAATTCAGTTGAAACCAATGGGTTGTTTTTTTTTTTTCGTGCTGAAGAGGGTGTGAAGAATTCAGAAGTTGTGATGAGGCAATGTGTTTATGTTTGAAATATATACCATTTGAAGACCCCAGAAAAAAATAAAGCTAACAACAAGTTGAGTGAGCACTGCTAACAACTTTATATGGAACATGATGCGAGAATAGCTATGATCATTCCTAAATTGTACGATGGGATGACAAATTGTAAACGTAAGAATATATACGTTATTTAAAAGCGACATTTAAAAGGTCGGTGAAATATACGTTATTTGGGTATAAGCATTTTAGCTAATCCTGTTTCTTACAGAGATGCTGAGTCAGAACTCAGATTGCACACTATAATTAAAGACAAATTATGTTGATAATGGTTAACTAAGATAAAATAAACTGAAGTGTGTTTAGTAATCTACAAGTTTTGCAACATTTTTAAGTAAACCTGTTAAGGAGGGGGGTAGACACTAGATAGATATGGCAGTATATGAAAGGTTATGGGAAAAGATCGAAAGCAGACGACAACAGGGACAATTACTTTCTCTTGAACAAAAGGGAAGTTCTCAATCATGTGGTCCAATAATTCCACAGCACAGTTTATTCCAATCTTAAAAAACTTGCCAACTTTCAGTAGATTATACTAAAAGAGAAGCAGAATAACAGGAAAAGTGAAAAAGAAAAAGAAGCCATTGCTCACCACACACCTATATCATCATATCCAAGTGGCCAGTTTCCATTAAACAGGGAAATTGTTGGCGATAAAATTATCTTTATCCAGATGATAATCAAAGTATGAAAACTTTGAAACCTCACATATCCCTGTATCTAAAAAGAGAAATTGACAACCTTAATGACTAAGGAGGGCATATGCCTCCCGACGCTCTCTTCCTTTATTATATGCTTGGTGGTTAAAGCATAGTTAGGACCATTAGATGACACAAGTATCTAAGTTGTAGAGGAATCACTTAATAAGGTACGCAAACATATTGCTTGATACTTTGATTAAAAAAAAAAACAAAAAAAACTTGTTTGAGAACATTTTTGTAAGAGATTGATCACTGACCAGTGTATTCTTTCAGGTCAATTTAAGAATTTTGGAAGTAGAGGTTATACTCGCCTCCCCTGCATTAACGTACCACTGTTCATGTAATGGGTGGATCACCATTTGCATAGCCTCGTTCCACTTCTAGGTCTGAAAGGCATTGTGCGATGACATTAGCCACTGTATCCAACTAAGCCTCAGCATTTTAAGGTTGGACTAGAACATGTTGGGAAAAGGACAGCCTAAATATTAGGGCAGCAACCTATGGAGGGAAAAATACCACACAGGTAGCTTTGACGTAGAATTCTTATATGAGCACTCTCATTAGCAATGACAATATTATTCTGTTCCATAATGCCAAATGCAATTCCATAAAACTCGGAACATCACGGCCAAGGTTCAAGTGTGCTCTGCTATAGAAGTCTATCCACAACTGACATTCCAAGCCAATCCAATCCTCTCAAACATATAAAAACAATGGCAATATTGGTATGCCACAACATTCAACCAATCACGACTCCAGCTCTTTCGGGAAGAGAATAATAAATAACATCAACATATGAAAGAGCAATATCAGATGCAGCATTAGCTAAAGCGAACCCTGAGAATAGTCTATATTTTTCCTTCCTCCAGAATGACTTTGGACAGCAAATTAGATAAATTATGATATCACTAGATGAACTGTAAGGGGAGAAACTGTGATTTTTTAAAGAAGCATACCACGCCTGGTGAAGAATCCATGCATATCTGATGCCCAAGACAGAAACTAGTTAGGGTTTATGTCAAATGATATTTCATGTGCAACTCCAACCTGTCTCCGAAACTTCAAAATAAAAAACAATAGTTGTTGTTCAAAGTTCCAACTCCAAACACTTCAGAAACCTTGGAAGTGCTATTCGCAAACCACCATCCAATCTTCTCGTCTTCATTTCATTCAACCTTCTTTAAACGCTGGTTGTATCATCTTATTCTCACCAGTCTTCCAACTATTTCAGGCTGTATATTCATAGCAAGATGAAGGGGCAGGCCTGTCGGAAGTTGGAATTTCTCTAAAACAGATATCAAGAAGACTCCTCTGAACCTCTTTTTTGCGGCTAACTGTTGGAGGCACTCGTAAAACCAAGAAAAATTCAATTTGCATCGGGCATTGATCAACTAAGCCATTTAACAACCAACTTAAGTTACAAAGATGGATACAATTTTATGCGCTCTACTGTTGGCTGCAAAAAATGCACCTGTTCAGAGTACAGTTTTCTATCAAGAAAATATTGGAGGCAACATTTAGATTAATTCTAGAAGATGATACAAACGAACAAAGAAACCTTGCAGTGGAATTGTTTGATTACAAGTAATGGTCCAGCTATTAGTACATAATGAAGATCTTGACGATAGACCTGCAATATCCGTGTCAGTCTTCCAGTATCTGCTGCTGCTCATGCTCATTTACATTTTCAGTCAACTGATTTGCTTTGCTGTTTATGGTGTCATTATTACTTCCCCTGCATTGGTGCAACTGATCACGAAGACTTCGTACTAGTTCGTTAAGTCTCTGAATGTTCTTCTCTTGTGATAAGATGATCTGTGGTCAAGGAAAAAAAAACCCAATGAAAAAAAGGCCCCAAAATAATATGAGATTTGACATTTTTGATAACCAAATCTCAGTATTTCAACTCATCAGATACAATGATTCACAAATGAACAACCTTGGGAACTTCAAATAGAAAACTCGCAACCACAAAATCTGGTGATGATTTGTGAATAGATATTACTCAAAGATACAAAGATATAATCAAACTAGATACCATATTTTCCTGTGATAATCACTATTTTCTTGTGATAATCAAACCCCTATATCGAAATATATATGCTCTTTTCAATGGCTTATGAGATGCCCGGTATGCATGTCGAAAAATCTCAAACATGCTCTCACGGTGTTTGGTTTCGCTTCCGGGTCCACAATAATTTTTTTGGAAAACCAGTTTACATACAATCTAGTAATCTACTATGATAATCAAATTTTTACCCAAAAATTTTTAGAATTTAAATAATAGACATCACATTTGAATAAATGCTATATGATTATGTGCAAAGTACTGAAATTTGGTTATTTCATAAGTTGTTAGGTGGAAATTGGAATTGACCCTATTGATTGTTAGAGAGTGTTCAACGGGGTACTAGCTCAGCTGGTAGATTGATGATATCACATGTCCAGGGTTCGAATCCTGCCGAATGCGTTTAATGGTACTAGGATCCATGCTTGCCTTTGAAAAAAACAAAAAAAAAAGCCCCAAAACTAACTAACCATTTTCTTCCAGTCATCATCATCATCAAAGCCCATTCCCGATATTTTCGGGATCGACTACATGAATTTTGGTTCTCCAAGCAATGCGGTCTTCCTGCATATCCTCGCCTAGTCCAAGCTCAATGATGTTTTCATTCACCGCCTTCATCCAAGTTTTCAACGGTCGTCCCCTCCGTCCACACCCTCCATTAACTTGTCAATCTAGACATTTTCTAATTAGCGTCGTGCTTGGTCTCCTCCGCACGTGACCAAACCAAATTAAACGTTTTTCTCTAATTTTAACCTCTATGGGCACTACACCTAAGTATCTCCTAATTTTATCCTTACGGGTTTTACCACACATTCACCTTAACATACGCATTTCTGCTACTGCCATCTATGCGTATGTTATTCCGTAGTAGCCCAACATTCTGAACCGTATAGCGTGGCTGGTCGAACAATTGTTTATAACATTTCCCTTTTAGCTTTGCAGGCATCCTTCTATCGCATAATACTCTTGACGTCATTCTCTATTTCAGCCAACCAGCTTTAATCCTATGGTCTTCATCTTCTCCAATAGCCCCATTCTTTTGAATTATAGATCCTAGATATCGAAAGGCCTCACATTTTGGGACCTCCACACCTTCGATCTCAATTGTGACATACATCACTCTAGTACCATTGAGCTGGGTGGATGGCGAAACCATGAATCTTGATGATGTTCCCAAACCACCGACGCGTTTTGGCAACATCGACCACACCTGTATGGGAGTGGTGAAGTAGTCAAGTTGGGATAGTGAGTGGTACTAGACTAGGGTCACTAAAATTATGAAGATGTTTAACTGATTTTTTGCGTTTTTTTCATTGTTCCTAATGGACATTATAATTTTTTTTTTTTAAGTTTTACACCATCATTCTTTAATTTTTATGATGGATATTGATGCAATCTTTTTCCGCTCCCTGCTTTGACCTAATCTCGTTGACTTGCACAAGTAACGCACGTGAGTCACAGACCACCGTGGGGTAGTTGATGGCACTCCGATGCTAAAGTCAGACAGGGCTATGAGAAAAGTGTAATGTTGTAACAAAGAATTTGTAGCGTACCTTAGCTTACCAACCTCATGTCTTATTTATAGTGCAAGGAATTCTGGTTCTACCAGACCATCGTAAGCGTAGTTTAGGAAGGAGATCTTCGTGGAGATCCCTCCCTAATTAGGAGTCGTGCTGTGGGAGGGAAGTTTCATGTTAGCTCCGTGCTCCTAGATACGCGGAAGATAGTTCCCAATCCAAGAGCAATCTGTAGAAGGGAGTTTCCCTGTGTGGAAGATACTCTGGTGTTTGCTTCCTAGTTGGAAGCAGAAAACAGTTGTAGTTGCCAGTCCGAAGTTGATCCTCGAGATACTTGCTTGAAGTGGATTACGGGTATTAAGGATAGTTGTGTGACGTGTGAGCCTAGCATGCGGTGAAAGTTCGGGTCCGCCTGACGAACTGCAATTGGGCGGGCTTAGAACCGCTTGGGCTGAATCAGTAATGGGCTGACGCTTGAGGCCATAATTCCTCAAGATTATCATGACACGTGTACAACCCCGGGGTGTGACTGTTTTTATGTATCATCAGCTACTCCCCCTGAGTTAGTGGTTTGTCACATCAGTTCGCTAAGTCATCTCTTGAAGGGATACGCCACTCATGATGATTGAGTCAGAATCGTTGCTTGAGCCACGCGCTGCATTAATTGAACGTGCTTTGGTTCAGCGAAAAAAATGCGGGAAGCCAACCTTTTTTAGGTCATCCGTTGTGTAGAGTATGATTCTTATATTTTCCTTGCTTTCGAAGATACCGCTCTAATTAGAAAAGATTGTTCATCTTCCTCATGGCTCAAGAAAACCTTCTTGATGACGCTGTCTTGGCCGAGGGCTTGGAGTTTTTCGAAGACAAGTTGTTGTCTGAACCTAGTCTCGTCGAAATCCTGCCGCTGTATCTTTTGATGGGCGACTAGATGCCGATGTCACCTTCGGCTGGTTTTATCTGTTTGCACCGCGGGATGCTTCAAACTGGAGTGCGTTTTCCGGTTCTGGATGTGATCTGAGAGTTCTTGGACTTCTTAGGGATTCCTCCGGCTCAATTGGGGCCTAATGGATATAGAATCATCCTCATGATTATGCTCATCGCTAAGGAGGACGGTGTTAGCGTGACTTCACGGGTGATTCAGTTGCTGACCTCTCATCGACTATAGAGTAATGTTGTTTGTAAGATGAAGTCGCCAAATTGCTTCGTTAAGTTGCCTGATGATTTCAAGTTCTCGCAAAAGTATAGCTTCTTGGCCCCTACGGATTTGAAGTACTTTCAATGCAAGGGTCATCCGCTCGAGCTACAATTTAGGCCACTTCGTAAGTTCATCTCTTTTCTTGTGACTTTGATGTGCTTGATAGTGGGCCGATTAACCATCATTTGCATTTTTTTACAGGAAGGTTTCCCACTCCTTTTACATTAGAGGAGCAAAACACCATGGAGAGGTTTCGTGTCCTGCGATTGGCAGGAGTTGTAGACAGGTCGAACCTTAGAGACGTGCAGGTCAAGGCTCTAAATGACTGTCTTGTGCGAGTTGCAATGGCTGCTTCTGCTGGTGTTAATTCGTGTGAGGCCGCTCTGGCAGAAGGCTCTTGTGAGGATTTGCCTGAGGTGGTAGAATTTGATCGCCCCAATGTTACTTTGCCTGATAGTGGTCGTGGTACCAGCCGTGTCTCTTGCAGTCCGCATTGCTCACCGTCTCGCTCTATGCCTCGGCTGGAGGTGTTGGAGGGTCCTTTGGGTACTTTGTTGCCTTCTCTCCCTTCGGACCCATTGAGTTGTCTCGCAAAAAAGGGGTTGTTGCGGTTGACAAGGGAAAGGCCACGAAGGAGAGCTTGAGGACAGTGGCGACCGTGAAGGGCGGTGCCGGCATAGTTCCAGATTAGGGAAAGTTTTATCCGAGCGCACGGATAAGCCTGTTTGCACCGGATTTGGTGAAGTTGAGTTCACAGGTCTGGCACCAAGAGGTGAACCTAGAGTATGCTTCGAGGAAACATATAAGCAGGCGTCAGAGCTGGCTGATAGATCACGCTCCAAAACCCGAGAATTTGTTGGAAGGGTGTATAGATAAGGGCTTGAAGTACCTTATGATGGGTATGTCTCATTTGAGCCACGCGGCCGTTGCTGAGATGGAAGTTGAGGCGGCTCATGAGAAAGTACACCTTGGGGCGTGTCTTCTCACATATGCAGATGCTATATTCTGATGCGCTCCATGACATTGAGCGGCTTAAGAAGTATGTCGAAGAGAAGCGGTCGGATCGGTCAGCTGTGGCCGCTGAGGCTCAGATGGCTTGTCTGAAGGACCTTGAACGTAATCTGACAGAGGCAGTGTCCGAAAGGGACGGACTTAGGCAGGAGTTGAGCCGTATCCGCCGAGAAGTTGAGGTTGCACAGGAAGCTGCACTAAGGCGAGTTCTGAACTGCTATTTTTCGCTGAAGAGAGTGCTTCGAAGGAAGCCGACTGGGATGCTGAGAAGCAACAGTTGGAATCCAATGTGGAGTTCTATGTTCGAGAAGCGAGGAAGGTCGAGGACCAGTTCGAATTGGGGCGACATGAACTTAGTGTCGTGAAGAGCAGTCTGGCCACAGAGTAGTCTCAGGTCGACGTACTGACGCGCAAGTTGGAGCTACTGGAGCGTGAACTTGTTGATGCAAAGGTGCGAGAGGAAAAGCTTCTCCAGGAACAAGGCAAATGTGAGTTCCACTGGGTTGTATATGGACGGATGGAGCTGCTGGCGCTGATGAAGGAGGAGCATCCGGAGTGGGATCTCAGCTGATATAAGATGTCGTATGTGAACCTGTCTGTTACCTCAACGTCATCAAGCGAGGAAGATAGTTTGAGCCCTGATGTCCAGGCTGCGGTGTGTGTGGACGCAACTTCTGCTCCTTCCACTAGGCTTAACTCTTCCATTTCTGTACCCTCTCCTGATAAGGAGTGAAATTTGTGTGCTTGTACTCTTTTTGTCTTTGACCATTAATGAAAACAGTTTTATCCGTTCCGTATTTGTTGTTTCTATTGCATGTTTTTCGTTTCGTTTTGCTTTGGCATAGGCTAGTTGAATCAATAGAACGTTGACTGGTCTGTCTGTGGTAGAAAGCTTGACCGCTTTGTGCTATGAATGACTCGGGGTCACTGCGGTGTAGTCATGTCCGATAGTGGGTATGTTACAAACAGTTTAGCTGGAGGTTGAGTTATCTGAGTTGTGCTCTGTCCCCAAGGTAAGCTGATTGAGAGTTACCTTGCTTGTCTGACCGGTCGGCTGTGGTTGCTGCTGTGAGCGAGTTGTAATGGTCGAGTGCATGCGTGTCAAAGCGTTCGTGCCAAGTCAGGCGCCGTAAGCTCGGGTTGGCATCCTAAGTAGCTTTTATCTTGGCACTGGCCGTACAATCTTTGTATCGGCGCGAGTGGCCTTCGCTTAACATTAGAATGTCAGTCCGTTTTCGCGTTCGATGTTTTGAAGGGAAGCGAAGGTCGTGTGGCGGGCTGCTTGAGGTCCCCACCTTCCGAATTGTTTATGTCCGAGCCATGTGGACTACAGGTTCAGGGAGTAAAGTTTTGGCAACCAGTCTGAAGAGCAGTGGTCTCGTGACAAGCCGTCATAATCAGTTCGGGACTGACTAGGCTCCCACTTTCCAAATCATTTATGCCCGAGCATAGCGGACTACAGATTCGGGGAGTAAAGGTTTGGCAACTAGGCTGAAAAGCAATGGTCCCGTGGCAAGCCGTCGGAATCAGTTCAGAACTGACTAAGCTCCCACCTTTCGAACCATCTACACCCTCCCCGCGCGGTGGGGGCTACGAATTCAAGAGAGGTTTGGCGACCAGACTGAAAAGCAGTGGTCCCGTGGCAAGCCATCGAAATCAGTTCAGGACTGACTAGGTCTAGGCTCCCACCATCCAAATTATCTATACTTTAATGCACCAAGCTATAAATTTGGAAGTTTTTTGACAGCCACGCTAAAAAAGCAGTGGTCCCATGGCAAACCGTCGAAATCAGGTCGTGGCTGACTGGGCTCCCACCTTCTAGACTATCTATACCCTCGCAACGCTGGCTACAAGTCTAGGTTTGGTGATTTGGCGGCCACGCTGAAAACAGTGATCTCGTGGCGAGCCGTCGGAATCAGGTCTGGGCTTTGATAAGAAGCATTTGTTGCTGGTCGTCACCGGCTAAGCTTACCTAATTAGGTTCGGCGATCACTGACCGCGGATGGGGCAGTGATCCCTGACAAGTTGTAGTCACCAGGCGTGGTAGAGTTGATTAGACTCCCACTTCCTAAACCGT
Organism: Berberis vulgaris; assembly: GCA_963556465.1. Lineage (NCBI taxonomy): Eukaryota > Viridiplantae > Streptophyta > Magnoliopsida > Ranunculales > Berberidaceae > Berberis > Berberis vulgaris. Next base: position 5,722,664 of record OY747135.1, read on the forward strand.
TGATGCCCGCGTTGAGCGGACTAGGTATCGGGATGAACCAGAAACCATCATCATCAGTCTTGGCTAGCTAAGCTTGCCTGATTTGAATAGAGGTTCTGCCTGCTAGGGGGCATGCGAACCTAATCCATCGACATGTTGCATGGAGTGGATGAAATTACCTTAAATCAGCTGGTGATATAATCCGTATGTCAGGGTTGACTAGGATCTCTAATGCTCGTGCCAAGCATGTGACAGAGTGATGTTTGAATAATAGGCTGAGCCCATGGGCCCGCAGAGGAAGGGCTAGGGTTTCCTGCATGGTGCGTTGTGTACGGCGTAGATTGCGCGGTGACACGCGTACGACATAGGCTGCGTGACGGTTGAGCATCGGTTACTCCCCCTCAATTGATGGGGTTACATGCAACATCATTAATTGATTGACGTGGTCTGTGCAGTTTTCTTGGGAACCGTCGTATTCCAGTTTCCCATATGGTATTCAATGTTTGGCAGTTAATTCTTGAGTGCTGATCCGCTAAGGTCTCGTAATTTCTTCTCATATTTCGTAGTACAAATTTCCTACCAAGGGAGATGCCTTGGTGTTACACCGTACCACTTTTGCCTTCGTGTGCTCGAATCCCGCTGCTAACCAATGGCTGATCGAAGTGTTAGTCGACGTGCGATGTCTCCGAGTGTGGTAGTTCTCAGTCACACCTACCATCACATATGGGAAAAGTGGTCTATCTAGATAGCATTGCGAAATCGTAGCTGTGTCGCTGCTTCTAACCTATTTGAGGAAGTTAGAAAGGGGTCGGATGTCTCTTGAGGAAATCAGCAGCCCGTTGTGAGGTCTACAATGCTATAGTACAAGACTTTTCCGGGGTGATTTGACGGAGCAATCTGATTGCTCGGTCTTTCAATCTCTTATGCTACTTCATCTTTATCTTGGGAAGGTATCGAGCATATCCCATTCTCTTACCTTTGCTGTCACTAGCAGATTGCTCGCATCAGAGGGTTTGCAAGTCTTCGGCAGACGCTGTCCATAGCAGAATTGTCTAAGCGAGTCTTTTACTTCAGTTGGCATTGTATTCAGATGTTTATAGTGCTCAGTCTTTGTATCCGCCTCAGGGCGTTCGCAATATGTAGCATTTTGTATCTGCCTCAAGGTGCTTGTTATATCTTTTCGATAATCAATAGTATTTTTTTGTGATTATTCCTTTATTTCTCAAATGATTGAAAATCACATAAGTTTTTTAAAAACTAAAACTCAATATCGACTATGGAAAGGGAAACAAACAACTTAAAGCAAACTAACTGTTGACAGATAGAAATTGATCTTGGCCTTGAGGTGGATTCGAGTTACTCTCGCGGATCATTCGGGCTGACTGTCGTGGCGTTATATAGGTTACTGAAGAGTAAACCTTGCAAATGGGCGGAACTCCGCGCCAACGAAATGTCGGGGGATGTGTTCCCGCTTGCCATGGCCTTTTCGACTAGCTGGGCGAAAGAGTTTGTCGCTTCTGTATAGCTTGAAAGTGATGTTCCTTCGAGGTCCTTATCCCTAAAGGTCAAGGTAAGAATGGGGCTCTGAACCCGTGAGTGGCATATGTGCTTGTCCTCATTCGTGGATTGTGTCTGCATATCCAGTAGTGTCCGCTTGCGAGACCTGTATGACTGGTCTTCATTCGATTCGACTCCATGAAAGACGTAGATTATCCCTAGAATCGCCTTCTCTATTTCTTTAATTGAATTTCCTCTGTCCTTTGTCTATTCCGTTGGTTTCTCAGACTTCAGGAACTCTTTCAGTTTGTCTTTGCCGATCCAGTACTCAACTACATACCTCAGACTCTTGCAATTGTTGGTATTGTGGTCGCACTCTTTGCGGTACAAGCAGTATTTGTCGTTGTCGCGCTTGGAGGGGTCTTCGCGTGTCTTTGGGGGCCACTTCAGTTCCTCCCAGCTTTTCATGAAGTTAAGTACGTCTGACAGGCTAATGCTTAGGGGTGTCACGGCTCTGGATCCAACGTAGTTGGATGATTTCTCCGGCCTGGGCCGACCAGGGTTCGACCTGTTGTCGCTGCGCTTCTTTTTGCTCCGTTCCTCGTCCTCGCGACTCTTTCCCTCCTTGTCCCTAAGAGAGGAGGGCTTCCCGTTGCCTTCGATTTCCCTTTTAGCAGTCCTTGACTCCTCCAATGTGATGTGTCTCTGGACGCTCTTGAGGAGCTCCGTCATATCCAAAGGGGGCTCCAAGGTGAGATCCTCAAAAAATTAATTGGTGAGAAATCAGTGAGTCACCAATTTAACAGTGACGATTAATCAGCGAGTCACTGATAAATCAGCCCATCCAACTCGCCGATTTATCGCTATATATATGTGCTTTGAAAAAATGGACTGATTAATTGTAAATTGGTCCTGGACCGCGAAGGGTCCGTTTTCCGTTTTAACTACATAGTGCCTAGCTAATATACAGTGATCAATCAGCATCGAAATTTCCCTACATAGTTGCTCGCAACACCCAATAATCAAGAAATATGCCATATGTGGAAAACACCCAATAAATAATCGTAATCTCTAAAGTCGACATAATAGGTGTGATTCATAAGTCAAAAGCAGCCCAAATTGGGTCAAAGTAAATAACATCATTACGGTCAAAGGTAGCCACGTTAGTTGGCTAAGGCTGTGGTGATTTGTCCCCCACGTCTTGGGTTCGATACTACCAGCGGCACACTCACCTTTAAAAATAAAAAAATAAAAAAAATAACATCACACGCTATCTACATAGGATTTTCATTCTATTGGTAAAAAATAGGGAAGAAATCGTACAAGTCAAATGGCTCACCTGTTGGAAGTCGAGTGCGTGTGATGGTGGGACCATTTGATACCTTGGATGTCGGCGATGGAGGTGGGGCCAGTTTCATGTTGAACATTGCTTTCATCATTTAGTACATGTTGAACATTGCTTTCATCGTTTAGTACATTGCTTTCATGTCGGTGATGGAGGTGGGGTCGGTTTCATGTTGAACATTGCTTTCATGTCGGCGATGGGGGTGGGGTCGATTTCATGATGAACATTGCTTTCATGGTGGGACCATCTGGTACCATGAATGCATGAAGGCGGAAAACTATCGGATCTTCTAATTTTCACAATAACTTTTCCTAGTTCGGCTCAACCTGCTTCACATAAGACGTGGCAATGGTGGCAGCACATCACCGGTCAGTTGGGAGTGGGAGGGGTGTAGGATAAACGAATTCATGTTTGGGGTAATGGGGAATGTCAATGACGATGTAGGATAAGAAAAATGGGTGTAATTAGTATAGAACACCACGAGATATGGACTCGGGCTGGGCTATATTGGAAGTGGTATGGCTCTGTGGAGTTAATATGGGTATCCATATGAATAGTGTGGGTCACTCAAAGGTTGGAAGCATTGTCCGACATGACATCGACCCCACTTCTACTGCCAACACACCCAGGATGTTTGATGGTTCCACGGTAACACGTACTCGACTTCCAACAAAGAGCCTGACTTATGTGATCTCTTAGCCATTTTTAGGCAAACCTACAAAGGCTGAACAGAAGCAGATGCAATGAATAATTATATTTACATTGACCCATATTGGAATTTTTTTGTGGTACAAACTTATGCACGACGGTTTGCTCAACATGCCTGTTGCAAATTATTGTTCTTTGAGTCACCTTACACCGTTTCTAAGTTATTTCAACTGTCTTTGCCAAGTTACATTAAAAAAGGGGCACAAGCAATCTAGATGACAATCTCAAGCATGATAAAATGCCAAGCTCCAAATCTCCTAACCTTCCCCTTGCCTTCCAAAACATACTATTTGAGTTCATTCAAAACACTAGAAAACTTACAATTCTTCCTTTGTTAGTTTCATCCTTCAACATAATGTTTACATAGAGAAAGGAAAAGAAAGATGCATCCACATCGTAATCTAACATCCATTTTGCATTCTTTCATTCGTCAAAAACTAAAATTGTAATTAATTCAGTTAAAGCCACCTTATAGTATTAACCTTAAATTGTTGAGGTCCGAGACTAAATCAACCCAATTAACAATCTAGTTCTTAAAGAATATCTCATTGAAAGACGACAAATGAGACACTATGCCCAAAGAGTGATGAATACCTCCATAATTATCCACTCAGTATCCGCCATCTTGTCACAAAATATGCTACCATTGTGTTCCTTCCATACTATCCATAACACCACATAAGGAAGTAATCTCCAAATCTCTCTCTTTAATAGGTAATTACCGACTCAATATCCACTAATGCATTCATTTTTTCATATAATGTATTCTAAGTATCATGCATATCGTAAGATATTAATAACTATGTTTACCTTACATATAGATTTTCTATTTTGAATACCGTAGTTTGTATTAATTAAAATTTGGTCATAAATAGTCAAAGTTTGCTATTTATTCTTTACAAAACTGATATTCCATGTGTACAAACAGTTCGAACAAACAAAATCACTTTTTACCTGTAAATATAAATTTAATTTATAGCTCAAATATTGACTAAGAATCTGCATTCATGTGCATTGAATACCATCTAAAAATCAAATACTACAAAGAGATAAGAAAGGTCGATATAAATGCACTATTTATTAGTCCCCACTCCTCGAGCTTATAAATAAGAGAGAAATAATCCACAAGTAACCATTTTCTAGTCATAATTTCTCGTAAACCGGCTTCATGGCTTCTTCACCTTCAGGCAGCTCTGAGATGAACATCACATTCTCACAGACGGTGCGACTTTCCTTCTTCATAATTCTTGTGTTTGTGCATTTCAATAGTAATTTATTGTTACTCGTATTAGGAAAAACTAATTTTTTTTGTTTCTCGTTTTAATGCTAAAAGGGCGATGATCGAAGGAGGGATCTAAAGCGTAAGGGACCGCCGGTTGATCTCGACCTGGAATTGAAACTTTCACCTCCAGGTTCATCCTCTGAACCAAAGCATGTTGATAAGAAGGCACTGCGGAACATTGACGCCCCAAACATGTCGGCAATGGTGTTGCTCGGATGTACAAATTGCCAATTTCAGGTGATGTCCGTCACCTCGGCAAAAACCCCCGTATGCCCCAAATGCGGGAAAATTGCTCAGATTCAAGTCCTCCGAATCTAATGACATGGGGTTAAAAATTAAGAAATAGCAAGATTCACCAATTTATGTTCCAGATTTGTAATGAAAATATTAAAGAGTATTCAACAAGTTGGTGTTTTCGTGTTAAAATCGTGTTATTAGTTCAATTTCCTCTTCTTTCTGTTTTCCACCTTTTTTCGACAATTGTAACATTAATCCATGTGGCAAAATAGGTGGGGCTTCATTATCAAGAACTACAATTTGGACCCCTGACCAGTCCAATCTAGGTCGAGACCCGACTTGGGTGCGAGTTGGGCCTTGGTATGAGTGTCAAAACTCATACCCGACCCACCCATAAATAAGTGATATATAATCTAATGTATTCTCAAAATAAAACTGAAGACCCGAACTCCCTTAACTCTCCCTCTCAAGCCGTGAAGACTCGGTTTATCTTCAACTTTCATGAAACTCTTTTTTTTTTATCAAACACCATAATGAAACCCTTATCATATCTAAACCTTAAAAACTTAAACTCTTCAAAATAAATTCTTACAAAATCTGAAGCCTAAATTTTTAAATTGATAACTCATTAGTACAAAGAATACGAAGTACAAACTAGCTATGTAATCCTCAATGCCAGGCGAGGACCCTGCTAAAGTCTAGCATCTTGGGCAAAAGGTAAAATGCCAATGTCAACACAAAAAGAAAAGAAAATGTAGTCAAAGGCTCTCACCTAACTCGCCTAGGCTAGGCGAGGAGGTGAGATCAAGCATAGCCTGCCTAGGTGTTGCCTGAAACTACATAGCTACATAGCAGACTAGATGAGAATCTCCAAGAAAGATAAGATATCTAGCGTTCTAGCCCCAAATCTTGGAACCTTCGCCTTGCCTTCCACAAATGACTATTTGTATTTATTTGAAAACACTAAAAACCTACGATTCTTCCTTTTGGTTTGTTTTATCCTCCATCAGAATGCGTTCTCCCACTCTTGAGAAAGGAAAAAGGCATATGCATCCTCATTGTAATCTAACATCCATTCTGCATTCTTTCATTTGGCAAAAGCTGAAACTGTAATCTTACCCCTTATTCAGTTAAAGCCACCTTTTAACACTCTTCTACAAAGAAGAAACCACCTTCTACAACTCATTTCCTATCCTCATTCTCAATTTTAGGTGTCGATGGATTTGTTGGTTTCTTGTAACATTTTCATTATATTTTTCTTATTGCAGTACAGTCATTCCTCCTATATGAGAAACCATAAGACAAACTAAACAAGAATTATGGAGGGATTAGCTTTGATTGCATGCTTCTTTCTTTCTTCTCTCGAACAACATAATACCTCCATGCTTATGCTAATGACTCACAATATAACAAAAAGAATCAGCATTGGCATGCTACCAGGCCATTTTCCATTAGTTCTGTTTGAATCCTCCACTGTCCTATTCTTTAGATAGCTACGAAATGACTCAACTGAAACATAACACTAATTTCTTGCAATTGTACAAGAATTACTCATTGGGCAAGAGCAAATAATCAAATAATAAAATGACACGAAACACGATAAATAGCTACGAAATGACTCAATTGAAGCATAACACTAGTTTCTTGCAGTTGTACAAGAACTACTCATGGGGCACGAACAAATAATCGAATAATAAAACGACACGAAACACTATAAATAAGCAACACACAGTTCCACATAAAGACTTACTTTTTCTTTAACAGCATCTTCCCTATTTGAACTATGTTGAGGCTTCTCTGAAATACTTGGGGTGGCTTCAATTTCGTCCACCAGTTGTTGCTTCCATTCAAATTGAGACGTTATTATGAGTATCACCAGCAAGAAAACAAGAACCATCTGTCTCGACATCATCTACAACCTACAAACCCTTGAAGAAGATCCAATTTTTATTTCAAGAACGAGGAAACCAACACACTAGGATCGCAGTAAACCCTAGAACTCATCAAATTAGGTGTAACGAACGAAATTGGAATGAAATTCGACAAGAGGACTTACAGTTCGAAGCTTGAATCGATCAGCATTCCAACGAACAACAACCTTTCCCTTGCGATTCGAGCTGAGATTGAATCGAATTGATCATCTATGTTGTCGACAAATTAGGACTCTTCAAAGTCCACTTTCAGAGTTCTTCGTCCGCGTCTTTCTCAGCCGCTATGATGACAAGCGCGTCGTATTTGTTTAGGATATAATTTTAATTCGATTAAGAATAATAACTTGGGGGGATACGCTCTAAATGCGCAAATATTCAATACTTGTTTTTATTTTAAAGGCTTATATATATTATATAAATAATTAAAAGAATTTAAGTAAATAATTATATTATAGACTAAAGTATAATTAATCAATATTTCAGAAAATTTATTGTAAAAATATAAATGACTAAATGAAAAATAAAATGTTTGTTGTAAGGGTCTTTTTATAATTTATATATAATTAAAGGATTTGAAATAAATTATATTAGGGTTTAGATATAATATATCAAATATTTAAAAAATGCTGGATTTAATTGTAAAATTTATAAAATGTGAAAGGCAAAATGTAAAGTTAGATGTAAGGGCATGCTTATAATTTATAGATAATTCGCGGGCTTCAAATAAATTATATTAGGTGTTTAGGTATAATTAATTAATATTGATAGGAGCTGAGTTTGATTATAAATAAATCAAATTTGGGTGGGCAAAAGTGTAAAAAAATATAATAGTAATTGATGATACATAAAAACGGTCACACCCCGGAGCCGTACACATGTCATGATAATATCGAGGAATTATGGATTTAAGTGTCAGCCCAATATTAATCAGGCCGAAGCGATTCTAAGCCCGCCCAATTGCGGTCCGCCAGGCGGACCCGAACTCTCACAGCATGCTAGGCCCACACATCTCTCAGTTATCCTCAATACCCGTAAGCCCTATTTATGCAAGTATCTCGAGGATCAGCTTCGGACGGGCAACTACAGCTGCTCTTTGCTTCCAACTAGGAAGCAAACACCATAGTATCTTTCACACAGGGAAACTCACTTCTACGGATTGTTCTTGGATTGGAAACTATTTCCCTCATATCTAGGAGCACAAAGCTAACATGGAACTTCCCTTCTACAGCACGACTTCTAATTAGAGAGGAAATTCCTCGAAGATCTCATTCCTAAACTACGCCTACGATGGTCTGGTAGAACCAAAACCCCTTGCACTATAAATAAGACATGAGGTTGTAAGCTAAGCCATGCTATAACAGCATTACACCTTCCTCAGAGCTCTGCCTGACTTTAGCATCGGAGTGTCATCAGTCATTCCACGGTGGTCTGTGGCTCACGTGCATTATTTGTGCAGGTCAGCGAGATTAGGTCAAAGTAAGAAGCGGAAAAAGACTACATCAGTTTGGCACCGTCCGTGGAAACGACATAGTTCATAAATTTACACTAATCATCGTCTCCTATCAAAACTCGGAGAAATGGTGACCACCTGGTCACGCAACAACGGAGAACCAGGGGACACGAATGCTCAGACTGTTCCTATATCGCCTCATTCAACAGTTTTTGTCGTACACGGGCAGCCAACTCACCCTCTCAAGCCAACAGCAGTAACCATGGACCCCAGAATCGATGAGCTGGCATCTCAGATACAGCAAATCACCAAAGTGGTAAAGACTCTTACGCAACAGAATCCACCACCTGCTAACGAAGACCAGAAGCAGCACGAACCTCCACCACCAGAAGATGATAGGAAGCAAGCGCAGGAGAGCCAGGCCCCTGCTAGTTCTCATTGGACTAAGGGAGACTGCGTGGCTAACGTTGTGCTTACCGCCAGGACAAAGAGGCTCGGCTTGGGAACCCCCTCCGCAGAGGGGCGCATGATCCGAAAGTACTATATCGCCTTTTCGTCCCACCATTTGTGGACCGGATAATAAACGAAGCCCTTCAGAGGAAGCTCACTCCCCCGAAGCTCGATTCCTATGACGGGATCACCGATCCTTTCGATCATTTGCGCCATTACAAGCACGTAATGGCCCTAAAAAAAGGATCTGAGTCCGTCATGTTCAGAACCTTTCCCACCAGTCTAAAAAGCTCTCCGCTGACATGGTTCTACAACCTTCCATCGAAGTCAATCGACTCATTCAAAACACCGGCGAAGGAATTCCTAACACGTTTTGTCAAAAGCCAGCTTTTCAGAAAGGGTCACACTACATACTCTCTTTAAGGCAGAGGTCCGGAGAGACTCTCCGAAAGTATGTCACTCGCTTTGACAACGAGCTGACCCTCATTGACGGGTGTAGCAACGATACAACCGTGACGCCCTTCACTGGGGGCCTCAGAGAGGGAAAGCTTTTCAATGACCTCACCTTGGAGCCCCCTCTGGACATGGCGGAGCTCTTCAAGAGCGTTCAGAGACACATCACCTTGGATAAGTCAAAGACCACTAAAAGGGAAACTGAATGCGACAGGAAGCCCTTTTCTCTTAGAGACAAGAATGATGGAAAGAGTCGCGAGGACGAGGAACTGAACAAAATGAAGCGCAGCGACAATAGGCCGGACCCTGGTCAGCCTAGGCCAGGGAAATCATTCAAACTACGTTGGATCCAGAGCCGTGACACCCCTAAGTGCTAGCCTGTCAGATATACTTAACTCCATGAAAAGCTGGGAGAAACTGAAGTGGCCCCCAAAGACACCCGTTGACCCCTCTAAGTGCGACAACGGCAAATACTGCGCGTACCACAAGGAGGGCGGCCACAACACTAACGACTGCAAGAGTCTGAGGTATGAAGTTGAGTACTGGATCCGCAAAGGCAAACTGAAAAAGTTCCTGAAGTCTGAGAAATCGATAGAACAAACAAAGGACAGGGGGAGTCAGTTAAAGAAATATATAAGGCGACTTCAAAGATAATCTACGTTCTTCATGGAGTAAGACCAAATGAAGACCAGTCATACAGGTCCCGCAAGCGGACACTAATGAATATGTGGACACAATCCGTGGATGAGGACAGGAACATCTGCCACTCACGGTTTCAGAACCTCATTCCCACCTTGACTTTTACAGACAAGAACCTCGAAGGAATTTGAACACCACACAACGATGCCTTAGTCATCTCGGTCTCCATAACAAGGTGAGAAGTAAATAGAGCTCTGGTTGACACAGAAAGTTCACTTAACATTCTGTTCTATAATGCGTTTCGCATCATGGACCTCAATGAGGAAAATCTGACGTCTTCGAAACACCCGCTGATTGGATTCAGCGGGGATAAGTGTTTTCCTATTGTAAATATAAGGTTGGCAATAGTAGCAGAAGAGTCGCAGCTCAGGAAAGTCCTATTTCTGAACTTTATGGTGGTAGACGCACTGTCATCCTATAATCTCATCCTGAGAAGACCTTGGCTCCACCAGATGGAAGCAGTGGTCTCCCCCATTTACCAGTGTGTTAAGTATATTGCTAACCACTCCGAAGAAACAATACGTGGAAACCAACCTACGACACGAGGTTGCCACTACGCCGCACTGAAAAAGATAAAGTGCTCACAGATTCAGCTACATCATGCAGAGCAGCTTGACCCAGTGCAAGGCCAAAATACGGTAAAGACATCACTTTCAAGCGGTATAGGAGCAACAAGCTCTTTTGCCCAGCGAGTCGAAAGTCCATGGCAAACGGGAACACATCTCCCGACACTTTCGTCGGTGCGGATATCCCCCCTCTACATGGTTTACTCTTCAGTGACCTATGTAACGCCTCGACAGTCTGCCGAATGATTCGCGAGAGCAACCCGAATCCACTTCAAGGCCAGGATCAATGTTTCTCTGTCAATAGTTAGTTTGCTTTACGTTCTTTGTTTCTCTTTCCATAGTCAATATTGAGTTTTAGTTCTTAAAAAACTTATGTGATTTTCAATCATTTAATAAATAAAAAAAGAATTACGAAAAACAAACTCTATTGATTATTAAAAAGATGTAACAACAAACACCTTGAGGTAGATACAAAAGGCTACATATAACGAACACCTTGAGACAAATACAAAAGACTACATACCGCAGGCATCTGATCAATGTGGAGTAAGGACTTGCTTAAACTATCCGACCACTTAAGCAACATGAACAGTCCGGGGCATGCTACCCACAAGCAAAAGAATGTTCCATTGAACGTCGCCATCAAATATGGTACGAGGGTACAAAATTGGCAATCGGGAGTCCTGTGACGAGCCACTGCCATATACGGCCAGCTCACACGCTCGATCCGTCGGAACGGTAAACCTGAGACAAGTATTAAGTCGACACAGGTAGGGTGCACTTTCCGGCTGCGAGGATGAGAGAGACATCCAGGAGTCAATGGCCCAATCCATGGACTATGTCCAACTCCTCTTCATCTCGAGGTACCGAATTCTAGCGCGAAGTCGGACGACGAGGTTAATCCAGAAGTGGCAGAGGCGACCACCACGGAGTAGGACGTAGATGTTATCTCTGAGATCAAACATTCAAGAACAGCGATAAGGCACCTGCACATAAAGGGCAGACTCTTCCCTTGGGAGAGAATCAATACCACTTCTCCGCAATATGAGAAGAAATTACAAGACCTCAGCGGATCAACTACATGCCAACCCATATCAGGTTAGGGCTGAACAAAAAACCGATCAAACCGATTAAACCGACCAACCCGATCTAAACTGAACTAATTGGTTCAGTTTAAATTCGGTTCGGATCGGTTTCAGTTTTAAAAAATTCAAAACCGAAGTGGTCGGTTCATTTTTCGGTTTCTATGTGATTTTAACCGACCAAACCGAACCGACCGAATATATATAATAAATAATATATATTTTATAAATAAATAATACAATATGTTGAAAATAGTCGGTCAGTTCGGTTTTATTTCGATTTTGGTTCGATTTTAGTCGGTTCGGTTCAGTTACGGTTTGCATAAATTAGAATCGGTTCAGTTTCAGATCGGTTTTGTTAATGGTCGGTTCGGTTTCGGTTTGAAAATTTTAAAATCGACCTAAGTCAGTTCGGTTTTCAACCCTATATCAGGTGACCACGCATAACAACAACTATATATATGTCTGATCAGCGCAAATGTCAGAACATTCGGAGACTCCAGAGACGGAGACTCCAGAGACGGAGACTCAACTTCAGCCTTTGGAAAATCCAAAGCATTTTCTTTAGCCTTTAAAAAACCCAAAACATCTTCTTCAAGTAAGGACATTACAAAAGATAAGCCTTGCAAAAGATAGTGCCTACAACGATTAGAAAATACTATTATATAGACATGATGGTTCACCAAGCAGGCACTCAAGCATCAACTGCCAAGCATTGAATACCGTACGAAAAACTGAAAGACGACGGTTCCCAAGGAAATTGCACAGACCATGTCAATTAATGGCGCTGCACGCAACCCCATCAATTGAAGAGGAGTAACCGATATTCAACCGTCACGCAGCCTACGCCGTACGCATGTCATCGTGCAATCTATGCCGTACACACAACGCACCATGTAGAAAACCCTAACCCTTCCTCTGCGAGCCCATGGGCTCAACCTAATATTCAAACAACACTCTGTCACATGCTTGGCGCAAACACTAGAGATCCTAGTCAACCCTGACATACGAATTATACCTACATCACCAGCTGATTTAAGGTAATTTCATCCACTCCATGCAACATGCTGATGGATTAGGTTCGCATACCCCCTAGCAGACAGAACCTCTATTCAAACCAGACAAGCTTAGTCAGCCAAGGTTGATTACGATGGTTTTTTGTTCATCCTGATACCTAGTCCGCTTAGCGCAGGCATCGACGTTTTAGAAAGTAGGAGTATAATCAACGCTACCACACCTGGTGATGACGATTTGTCAGGGATCACTGCCCCAGCCGCGATCAGTGATCGCCGAACCTAATCTGGTAAGCCTAGCTGGCGACGACCAGCAACGAAAACTTCTGATCAAAACCTAGACCTGTAGCCCCCACTGCGAGGGTGTAGATGGTTTGGAAGGTGGGAGCTTAGTCAGTCCTAAACTGATTCTGACGGCTCGCCATGGGACCACTACTTTTCAGTGTGGCCACCAAATCAACAAACCTGGACTTGTAGCCCGCGCTGTGAGGGTGTAGATAGTCTAGAAGGTGGAAGCCCAGTCAACCACGACTTGATTTCGATGGTTTGCCATGGGACCACTATTTTTCAGCGTAGCCGCCGAAAGACTCCCAAATTTGTAGCTTGGTGCACTCAAGTGTAGATAATTTGATGGTGGGATCCCAGTAAGTCCTGAACTGATTCCGATGGCTTGCCATGGGCCACTATTTTCAGTATGGTCGCCAAACCTCTCGAATTCATAGCCCCCACCGCGCCAAGAGGATGTAAATGGTTTGAAAGGTGGGAGCCTAGTCAGTATTGAACTAATTCCGAATGGCTTGCCACGGGACCACTATTTTTCAGCTTGGTCGCCAAACCTTTACTCCCTGAATCTGTAGTCCGCTCTGCTCGGACATAAATGATTTGGAAGGTGGGAGCCTAGTCAGTCCCGAACTGATTACGACGGCTTGCCATAGGACCATTGTTCTTCAGCCTGGTTGCCAAAACTTTACTCCTGAACCTGTAGTCCACATGGCTCGGACATAAACAATTTGAAAGGTGGGGACCTCAAGCAGCCCGCCACACGACCTCCAGTTCCCTTCAAAACAACGGACGCAAACATGAATCTAGCTAAGTCAGCGTCTTCACACTCAAACGGACTGACATTCTAATGTTAAACGAAGGCCACTCGCGCCAATACAAAGATCGTACGGCCAATGCTAAGATAAAAGCTACTTTGGATGCCAACCCGAGCTTACAATGCCTGACTCAGCACGAACGCTCTGACATGCGCTCTCGGCCCTAACAACTCACTCATAGCAGTAGCTACAGCCGACCAGTCAAACAAGCAAGGTAACCCTCAATCAGCTTACCTTGGGGACATGGCACAACTCGGATGACTCAACCCCCAGCTAAACTGTTTGTAACTTGCCCACTACCGGACATGATTACACCTTAATGACCCCGAGTCATTCATAGCACAAAGTAGTCAAACTCTCTACCGCAGACAGACCAATCACCATCCTATTGATTCAACCAGCCTATGCCAAAGCAAGATGACAAGGTGAAACGAAAAACATGCAATAGAGACAACAAGTACGGAACAGATAAAACTGTTTTCATTAACGGTCAAAGACAAAAAGGGTACAAACACACAAAGTTCACTCCTTAACAGGAGAGGGTACATAAATGGAAGAGTTAGGCCTAGTGGAAGAAAGAACAGAAGTTGCGTCCACACACGCCGCAGCCTGGACATCAGGGCTCAAACTATCTTCCTCGCTCAATGACGTCGAGGTAACAGACAAGTCCACATATGACATCTTCTTACAATGGCTGAGATCCCACTCCAAATGTTTCTCCTTCATCAACGCCAGTAGCTCCATCCGTCCATGTACAACCCAGTGAAACTCACATTTGCCTTGTTCCAGGAGAAGCTCTTCTTCTCGCACCTTTGCATCAACAAGTTCACGCTTCAGTAGCTCCAACTTGCCAGTCAATGCGTCGACCTGAAACTGCCCTGTGGCCAGACTGCTCTTCACGACACTAAGTTCATGCTGCCCCAATTCGAGCTGGTCCTCGGGCTACCTCACTTTTCGAGCATAGAACTCCACATCGGATTCCAACTGATGCTTTTCAGCAGCCCAGTCGGCTTCCTTCGAAGCACTCTATTCAGCGAAAGACAACAGTTCAGAACTCGCCTTAGCCACAACTTCCTGCGCAACCTCAACTTCTCGGCGGATACAGATTAAGCTTTCCTTGATCCGTGCGCCTGGATGAAGCTTTTCATGATCGGGAATTATGCCGACACCGCCCTTCACGGTCGCCACCGTCCGTAAGCTCTCCTTCATGGCCTTTCCCTTATCAACACAACAACCCCTTTTTTGTGAGACGACTCAATGAGATCCGGAGGGAGAGAAAGTAGCGAAGTATCCAAAGGACCCTCCAACACCTCCAGCTGAGGCCTAGAGCAAGACGGTGAGCAATGCAGACTGCAAGAGACACGACCGTTACCAACACCACTATCAGGCGAAACAACTATGGGGTGATCAGATTCTACCACCTCAGGCAAATCCTCACAATAGCCTTCTGTCGGAGGGACCTCATGTGGATCAGCACCAGCAGAAGCATCCATTACAAAGAGCCTCGACTTGCGCGTTACTAAGGTTCGACCTGTCTACAACTCCTGCCAATTGCAGGACGCAGAACTTATCCATGGTGTTTGCTCCTCTAGGTAAGAGGAGTAGTGGGAAACCTTCCTGTAGAAAAACACAAGTGATGGTTAATTGGCCCGCTATCAAGCACATCAAAGTCACAAGAAAATAGATGAACCTACGGAGTGGCCTGAACTGTCACTTGAGCGGACGACCCTTACATTGAAAGTACTTCGAATCCACAGAGGCCAAGAAGCAGTATTTCTGCTAGAACTTGAAATCATCAGGCAGCTTAACGAAGCAATTCCGCGACTTCATCTTACAAACAACATTACTCTTTAGCCGATGAGAGGTCAACAACTGAATTACCCGCAGAGTCACACTAACACTGGCCTCCTTAGCGCTGAGTAGAATCATGAGAATGATCCTATATCCATTGGGCCCCAACTAAGCCGAATGAATCCCTAAGAAGTCCAAGAACTCCTAGATCACATCCAGTACTGGAAATCACATTCTAGTTTGAAGCATCCTGCGGTACAAACAGATGCAGGAGGTGACATCGGTGTCTGGTCGCCCGTCAGAAGATACAACGGCAGGTCCTCAAGGACCCCAAACTTCGTACGGATTTCGGCGAGACCAAGTTTGGACAACAATCTGTCTTAAAAAAACTCCAAGCCCTCGACCAAGACCGCATCATCAAGAAGGTTTTCTTGAGCCATGAGGAAGATGAACAAATTTTCTAATCAGAGTGGTAGCTTCGAAAGCAAGGAAAGTAGAAGAATCGGACTAAACACAGCGGATAACCTAAAAAGAGGTTAACTTTCCGCCTATTTTTCGCTGAACCAAAACACGTTAAATTAATGCAGCGCGTGGCTCAAGCAACGATTCACACTCAATCATCATGAGCGGGGTATCGCTTCAAGAGATGACTTAGCGAACTGATGTGACGACCCACTAACTCGGGGTGGGGGGGAGTAGCTGATGATACATAAAAAGGTCACAACCTGGAGCCATACTCGTGTTGTGATAATCTCGAGGAATTACGGTCTCAAGCGTCAGCCCAGTACTGATTCGGCCTAAGCGGTTCTAAGCCCGCCCAATTGCGGTCCGCTAGGCGGACCCGAACTCCCACAACATGCTAGGCCCACACATCTCACAGTTATCCTCAATACCCGTAAGCCATCTTCAGGCAAGTATCTCGATGATCAGCTTCAGACGGGCAACTACAACTCCTATCTACTTCCAACTAGGAAACAAACACCAGAATATCTTTCACACAAAGAAACTCCCTTCTACGGATTGCTCTTGGATTGGGAACTATCTTCCACGTATCTAGGAACACCGAGGGAACTTCCCTCCTACAACACGACTCCTAATTAGGGAGGGATCTCCATGAAGATCTCCTTTCTAAACTACACATACGATGGCCTGGTAGAACCAGAACTCCATGCACTATAAATAAGACATGAGGTTGGTAAGCTAAGGTACGCTACAAATTTCCTATTATAGCATTACTCATTCCTCAGAGCCCTGTCTGACTTTAGCAATGGAGTGTCATCAACCACCCCACGGTTGTCTGTGGCTCACGTGCGTTACTTGTGCAGGTCAGCGGGATTAGGTCAAAGCAGGGAATAGAAAAGTAATTTTTTTAATTAAAAGACATAAATACCTTTGGCATTATTCATTGGTCCCTTGGTTTTATTTGCAATTATTAAAAATAGGGGAGGGCTAAATGGGAAAGTAAAGTTTGAGTTAAAGACATACGTTTTTACTGTTCATGTGGGGAAGGTGAGTTAAAAAGCTCAGATATTATATGTATAAAGATTGAATGAAATTGACTTAAATTGTTTGATGTATCTATGAAACATTTAAAACATAAACATGTCACTAAGGTAAAATCACTTTGGTGTGTTGGGAATACATGAAATGTTAAATGACAATACTATATGGATTGTCTTCTCTTCATATTGAGGGAGGAGAATGTGAGAGAGACTCGCACAATACAGTGAGCTACTGGACTTAAATTGCAATAGTGAAACAACGAAAGTTATGTGTGACATTCGGTTAAGTGAGGGAGCGATGAGTTGTGAAAACTGAAGATGACAAAGTTCTAGCTTTTTCACATGGAGAGGTGAGTTACTGAATCAAGTGAGAGATAAGTTCAAACGGAAAGAACAATTGAGATGAAAAAATTTCTCCCAACTAGTAAAGTATGTGAGAAAGAAGAAAGGGACGTAGAAGTCAATTGATTTTATTTTATATTACTTTCAATTGAATGAAATTATTAACATATACTTTCTCTAAGGAAAATGGAAAATGGCTATTAAGTACTGCAAAATTTTCACAAGAAAATATCAATATAGTAATAGCCAATTAAATATGGCTGTGACTTTTGGACACCACCGCTTGCACTATTTGACACCATTACCCCCTAAAAAATTACATCTTTTGAACCTATTATCTGACACCGCCATTATTTTTTATTTTTTATTTTAAATTTATTTCTCTCATCCTTTCTTTTCTCTTTCCCTTTCCCTCTGCCAACCACAACAAGAACAACAACACAATGGAAGCAAACCCGCATTTCCACGCACTCGTTCGTCATCGCTTGCCCATGTTTCTCTTTCTCCTCCACCCCTATTATTTATTTCTTTCCCTATTTTTTTCCTTATTTCTTATTTTTCTTCTTTATTTCTTTCTTCTTCAATTAGCAGCCAAAACTGTTGATGCCCCGCCCTACCCAACCTCATCATCGACGCCCCACCCCGCCTCATCATTTTTCTCTGTCTTTCTCCTCCTCCATTCTTCTTTCTTTCTTAATTTCTTCTTCAAGTACAACAACAAGACCAACCCCGCTTTGCCTCCTCTCTTCTCTTTTCACATTCCGATCATGCAACATTTGTTGTTGCTATTATCTTGAGAGAAACACATACAACAATAAAATAATTTAAAAAAGTGGTGGTGTCACCAAACAGGTGGTGGTGTAGAGTGGGAATGGTGGTCTTAAAAAGTCACTGTCATTAAATATTTTATTATTATTTTATGATCAAGTTTATGTGAGACTAAAGTTGCAATTTCCAATTGGCAATAAACATGAGTTATGGTGGTAATTGTGCTTATTAAACAACCCAATGACTTGAGCATGTTAATTGTAAGAGTTATGGGGATTCTTAGTCTTGGCATGTTCTTTCTTCGTAGGTTTTATATGAACTAGTTTGTCCTCTAATTTGTATTCAAAATATAAAAATCATCAAAGATTTATGATGGGTTTAGATTAAATTTAGGTTAAGCAAAATAGGTTTCAAAAGAAAATGTTATTTCATATGCAATTCCTATGGAAAGACCAATAGTAGTTGGTTTACACACAATAGACACTTGACCACCATGTATAAGTTAGGAAATATGAGTCCCGGACCTATGTTCATCCTAGCCAGGTTTGAACTACTAACCTCTGACAACATCAATGCACCTTTATGAAGGAGGGTGGTAAGTATGGACAATATCAATGATGGCCAACTGACATATGTTGGCACAACGAATAAGACTTGTGACCTATAGTATCGCAAGCCCAGGGTTTGAACTAGGGTTGAACAAAAAACCGAATAAATCGATCGAACTGATCAAAATTGAACCGATTGGTTCGGTTTTGATTCGATTTAGGAAATTTTAAATCGTTATGGTAGGTTTGGTTTTCTGCTTTTAGTGATTTTAACTGACAAAACCAAACTGATCTAATATATATAATATATAATATATGTAAAGATAATTTAATATGTTTAATTTAATCAGACGGTTTGGTTTTACGTCAATTTTAGTAACATTTTAGGCGGTCGGTTTGGTTTTTGGTTTATATAAATTTGAAATTGATAGGGTCAGTTCGGTTTTGCTTTGGTTTATTATATGTTCGATCGGTTTTGGTTGAAAAAGTTTGAAACCAACAATAGACGGTTCTGTTTTCGGTTTGGGCTAAAAACCGAATCGTCATTCAGTTTTCAACCCTAGTTTTAACCATGCCAAAGGCATGATTAGATGTAGTCCCTATGGAAAGACCCTAACTAGTGTGTTTCATACACAAATAGGCACTTGACCACACCCATGGAGGTTTGGGGGTTGTGAATCTGATGATGGTCATGGCTAAGTTTGAACTACTAACCTCTTATAACATCAACTCGCCTTTATGAGGGTGGTATCACAAGTCCAAAAATTTGAACCCCGTCAAAGGTAAAATTATAGATATGATTTTACTAATTGTACTCAACACAGTGATAAAGACACCCCCGTATTTGAGAATCAAATATTTACCCAACCTATAGGTTTTCTATTATGGGTAGAAAATTTCATATTCATCAAAACTATTAAATTACTGCATCTATCTAGAACTGAAAGTTTCGCTATAAAATCTTTATAAGACTTATATTCCATTTTGCACAAGACAGTTCCAACAAACAAACTCATTTCTTATCTGTATATAAAAACAATGTTCATTTATAATTAAATATTCACTAAGGATATGCATTTATACGCATTAAATCTTCTCAAAAATCAATTATTGTGAATTGTAGGCATTCTAAAAAGCATTTATTATACCCCCAAATTCAAGCTTATAAATAAGAGTAAAGTACATCTCAATTTGGTCATCTTCCAACCATTGTCTCTCGTGAAATGGCTTCATCATCTTCAAGCGATTTAAGCTCTGAGATTGACTCCACATTATCCCAGACGGTCCGACATTTCTTCCTCATTACTCATAATTTTTTATGCAGATTTCTTCACATCACATTATCTTAGTTCAATGTAATTTGATTTTGTTAGGGGAAACATGAACTAACTTTTTCATTTGTTTTCATCGCTAGGAGGACAATAACAAGAGCACAAACCTGAAAATGAAACGGAAGAGATCGTCCCCTGATCTTAACTTGGAGTTGCAACTTTCGACTTCTGAACCTAAAAAGGTTGATGATAAGGGGTTGAAAACCCCTGCGATCACTGAGAAGCCAACAATGGTTTTACTGGGATGCAAAATTTGTTACTTCTATGTGATGTTCATCACTACAGATAAAGCCCCAAAATGCCCCAAATGCGGACGCATTGCTGAGATTCAAGTCCTTCAAATCTGAGATGAGGTGGAAAATAGGGAAATGATGTTCTTATGGAATGATTATGACAATAAAATATATTCTAGTTTGTTTCCAAATTTCTAATGAAATATTAAATAGTATCCTTGTTATACGTTTCCTTTATTTCAACACCTTATCTAGTTTGATCTTTGTTGCTCGGAGCTCTTTCACGGTGGTGCTTTACTTAGCCAAGGGGTTGTTTTATATGAAATATTTTTTCCTTAAATTTACCGTGCCTCCAAATAACTTATACTGTATATCGTTGATATAAAACTACTACTTCAATTAAAGTCACCACCCACTATGGTATTCACACAATAAGCTCCCACATTAAGGTGGGGTCAAACCACTTTGCCTTCGACTCTTTTTTGTGTTATAAGATCCACCAACCTATCACCTTCCCAAATTACTATATATGTCTACCACCACCAACTAGCCACCACCAATGCCACTATTTTCTTTTTATTTCTCTTTTTAAATCTTCTCCTCATTTCGTTCATCATACTTAGGGTAGCCACCGTCGCCACCAAACTATCATCAATCATGCCACATCATATCTCATTCCCTTTGTTTTTATTGTTTTTTTTGTGAATCAATTCACCAAGTGATTTTAATTACAAAGGCTCAGTTTGGAAAATCGAGTAAACTCAACCACATTTTTACAGACTTGGGTTTTTCATTGTCACCCAACTTGGCGAGGTGAATACCAACATTTTCAGGAAGAGTAATATGGAGTGGAGAAAAAAAAATAGGATGAAGAAGGGTGACAGCGACAGTAATGATGACTTTAGTAGCACTTACAATGGCAGTGTGGAAAATGTACGAGGAAGGGATAAATGGAGGAAATAAACAAGGAGGCGAAAAAAGAATAATAAGTAGCTCACGACTGCAATTTTAGATAATTTCCAACAGTCTCCTTACAATGAACTCCTTGTTTACGTGACAACACTTAACTAGTGGATGATGAAAAAACATGCTCCAAGAGACTCCTATCATAGGTGGCATGGGGAGCTTCCAATGAGTTTTTCTTCACTAGTTAAATGTAGCTAGCAATTTTCGGCTCCCTACATGAGTCTCTCTAAATTTAATAAAATAATATATATTAAGGAGTTCCTTGCTCACTCTCTTAGTTTTTTTTTGGCTCACCAATATACTCCCCAACCCCACTCTTTAAATTTATATTATACTAGTGAACTCGCATGCATATTGCACATTAAAATAACGGAATTCATAAAAATAAAAATAAATAAAAAACCCAAATAAAAAATATATTTTTTGTGTGTTTTAAGACGTCTTACTTAAAAATAAAAAATAAAAAATCAATTACACCCCAAATAATTTAAAAACTTACTAGAAACCACCCAAGCCCTGGAAAACCCCAAGCCAAGTTGTTTAGTTTTAAACCTCATACTCAAACTAACTTTATCTTTTTTTCCAAACGTCTAATTTTTTGAAAACAAAATTAAATAAAATTGTAAAGGTCTTCTCTTACTATCACTTTTGAATATGGATGATGTATATAGTCATGCTTTCTCGAATTCAACTGCCAAGAATAACGAGCATGAAAATTTGGAATTCGCAATCCTATTTATTCTCATGTTAGTTGGTCATGCTAGTCTAAAGTTGAACTCGTGTAAAGATGATCGACATTGGTCATCCATTTTGGAATCACATGACTTGTTCGAGTCATGTTTGATTTTTTTCGAATGACTATTGTTGGTCATGTTAGTATAAAGTTTAACTTTTGTATATGCATTGGAAATTTAGATAGAGAACTTGAATGTGCCAAATTTGTTGGAATAGATGTTCAGAAGTGAGGTTGCATTATTAAGAAGACATGTGGTATCCCATGTGCTCATGAGTTGGCTAACACCGTCAATATTCATGATTGAGTTTTTATTTTTACATGATTTACATTTTCTATTTTAAATTTCATTTTTTAACACATGATGAGGCACAATGAATGAGCCATAATATAAGCATGTCTCAAATTCAATATTTCAGCATAAAACACAACATGATTGGTTTTGGTCATATGTTCAAACAAAAACTTAAGAACATGACCAAACTCAGTTATGCGATTTCAAAACTAGTGATTGGATTTATACAAAACCAAAAACAATCATTAGTTTTACGATAGCATGACTGGGTATGGTCATCTTTTCACCAAAAAAATTTAAACATGACCAAAACCAGTCTCATGCGATTCAATACCAAAGATTGGGTATGATCATATTTTCACCGATTTTTTTTTTTACACTTCATGAAAACTATCAAGTTTAAAATTAGTGATGGCCTTGGTCCTACTTTTCACAATTCTTTTTTAAACATGACCAATTCCACTTGATTGCAACCCTAACTGACTTCTTTGAGGGCAAGGAGTTGTTTTTGTTTGACTAATTTATTTAAAATTTAGAAATTTTTGCTCTAAAACATTGATTTTAAAATTTTGGAAATTTATGGTTTTTTTGCGGGGTGCCCTTAGAGATTCGATGCGGGCAAATAGCCACCCACTTATAAAAACATATTTTCTCCTTTTTTCTTTTTTCTTCTTCCACACGACCATGCCTGCTCCTCTTCTTCACCGGCTTGATTTCTGGCGATTCACCCCCATTTCTTCGCCAAATATCATCATTTCTTCCCCATTTTTCTTTCCTCTTCATTTTTCTTTGATTTCCTGCTCAAAACAGAAAAAATCAGAGCATGTGTGAGCTCAATCAGAGCCATCGAAAGTTGGGCAAGCTGCTCTTCTTAGATCAGGCTCTTTGGTAGAGTCTAGACCTTAGGAGCTCGTAATCCCTACATGCAGAGGTGATTTGAGTGGTTGGGTGAAAATTTCAGATTAACATGGAGAGGGAGGTTCGCCAGCGTCGATTTTGGAAATTTCATGTGAGTTAGATCATACTTAAAAGTTAATTTTGGATCCGAAGTTTAGTTGGTAGTTTAGAACATTTTTCTTGAAATAAAATGGGTTGTTTGAGTTTTCATTTTTTGTGGGTTCTTTGAAATTGTATCATGGATTATGGAATTTCAGGTTCTTGTGTTGTTGTATGTTTGCTGAGATTGCATAATATTCTATGAATTTTTGCTTTGAGCTGTACAATAACACATGAGAGTGATTGCATAATAACCATTCATGACATGTATTTGAGAATAATGACGGCATAATCAAGCATTCATAGTATGTATGTGAGAGTTCATGTGGAATTCTGCTGGATAATATTTTCTTGATTGTATGTAACCTAGCAATCCGTGCGGCACTAGCTATCCAATTCACTAGTAAGCCTATGAGTAGTTACTTTGACGGGCACAAATATTAACTTGAGAATGCACAATATCAATCTGTAGACAATATAACGATGCACAATAGTCAGCAAAAGCTTTCATTAACATTCAATAGATTACAATGGGGAGGAACGTTCGAAAGGACGTTGCTCAAGACTAATTCGATGCTATCGATCGATGGAAATACAAGTTTGAAGTTGAAAAGCAATGCAAAGAAAACAATAAAAATGCTAGCGGTACAGTCTGGCCTGACTATGCAATGGAGGCAACACGTCCTCACAGTCAAGAGCTCAAACCTTCCCCCTATAATATAGATGCTAAGCATTTGGGCACTTTTCAAAAAGGAACATTGAGTTTTGAGACCATTAGGAAAGTCTTGAAAGGCCTCTGACGTTGATTTTCCTGACCAACGGTACTAGTCCTGACACTCTCCCACACTCAATTCGCTGACGCCCTCGCAACGAAATTTTCCAAGTACTTTTCCAGCTTTGAGAGGTACGGCAGCAGATGCTCGACTGGCTCCCAACTGATCTCTGAAGGAGGCTCATCGTGCCACTTGACCAAATACTCTCTATCCGGGCCTGTGTTGTTGATGATGCGGTCAGCTAAGATTTCTTCGACTTCTCGATCTGGCTTAGTAGGATGCTTAGGCAATGCTCGGGTAGATACTTTTCTTGTGGGATCAGTGGCATCTGCATGGTAGGACTTCAAGTTACTTGCATGGAAGACAGGATGGGTGAAACGGAGCCAATGTGGTAACTTGACGCGATAGGAGACTTTTCCTACTTTCTCAATAATCTGTACCGGTCCCTCATACTTGCGAAACAGATTGTTGTGTGCTCTAGCTGTCCGTTTATACTTGTTGAACATATCTAGCTTCACCAATACCAAGTCCCCGACTTCAAAAGGATCAATCCGTCGTTTCTTGTCGGCCCATTTCTTCATGTGACGGGAGGCTTTCTCAAGATAGGCTCGAGCAACTTCAATGTTTTTCTGCCAGGCTTTGACAAATTCAAGAGCTCTTGGGCTGGGTCCTTGGTATCCGGTAAGCACTGTATGTGGTGTCAATGGTTGCTGACCAGTGACTAACTGAAAGGGGTTGGAGTGAGTAGCTGAGCTCTTTTGTAAGTTGAAGCAGAATTGTGCAACATCAAGTAGTCCCACCCAATTTTTCTGATTTGCACTTGCAAAATGACGAAGGTATTCTTCGAGCATAGAGTTAAAGCGCTCAGTCTGTCCGTCAGATTGGGGATGTTGGCTTGCCGACATATTAAGTTTGGATCCCAAGAGCTTGAACAACTCCTTCCAGAACTTTCCTGTGAAGCGAGCATCACGGTCGCTAACAATGTTTTCGGGCAGTCCCCAATACTTCACTACATGCTTGAGGAACAATTGCGCCGTATCTTCGACTGTGCAAGTCAGTCCGGTCGGCACAAAGGTCACATACTTTGAGAATCGGTCAACAACTACAAGGATACACCTGAAATCCTCCACTTTCGGTAACCCAGTAATGAAGTCCATGGAAATACTTTCCCAAGGACGAGTTGGAACAGGCAAGGGCTCTAGTAAGCCTACTGGTCAATATCTTTCAACCTTATCTTGCTGGCAAATAAGACATGTTCGAACATAGGCCATTACATCCTCCTGTATCTGCGGCCAATAGTACCCCCTCTCTAGCAATGCAAGTGTTCGTCTCCAACCTGGATGTCCCGCCCAATGGGTGTCATGGCATTCTCTCAAAAGTTTTTTCCTCAACCCAGAAGTTCTTGGAACATAGAGGCGATTACCAGTTGTGAGTATTGCTCCATCTTTTATCCAGAACCGTCGAATTTTGCCCTGCTTGATCGACTCTGTAATCGCCTTCGCTTGTGGGTCTGTCTGTAGGCCTGCTTTGATTTTCTCCAAGATGGTGTGACTCGGACCGGTATGGGTTAGCACTGCAAGGTCTGCCCTTCTACTGAGTGCATCAGCTACATTGTTAGTGCGCCCTGGCTTGTATTCCAATACTAAGTCAAATTCTGCTAATTTTTCCGCCATCGAGATTGCTTGGAGGTTAGCATCTTCTGAGTAAGGAAATGGCTTGCTGCAGCATTATCCGTTTTAACAAGGACTTGAGATCCCAAGAGGTAGTGTCTCCACACCCGTAAACAATGTACAATGGCTAGCAATTCCTTTTCCTGAGCTGAGTAACAAGACTCTGTATCATTCAACTTTCGACTCTCATATGCTACCGGGTGACCATCTTGAAGCAAAACTCCCCCTAAGGCATAATCAGATGCATCTGTTTGTACTTCAAAGGGCTTAGTGATGTCTGGCAAGGCCAATACTGGATCTTTCATCACGGCCAGTTTCAAGTCTTGGAATGAAGCTTCACACTGCCTATCCCATTCCCATGTTCGATCTTGTTTCAACAAATTTGTCAGTGCAACAACTCTCTTAGAGTAGTCCCTTATGAAGCGACGATAATAGTTTGCGAGTCCAAGGAAAGAACGTAGTTGAGACATGTTCTTAGGAGTGTTCCAATCATGGATTGCCTTGACTTTCTCCATGTCCATCCGAATCTTGCCATTGCCAATAACATAACCCAAGAAATTGATCTGGGTCTGGCCGAATGAGCACTTCTCCTTCTTGACAAAGAGATGATTATCCCTAAGGATTTGGAACACTTCTCGCAAATGATGTAGGTGTTCTTCTATAGTCCCACTATAAACCACAATATCGTCAAGATAGACAACCATGAACTTGTTCAGAAGGTGACGGAACAGGCCATTCATAAGGGTGCAAAACGTAGCTGGAGCATTGGTCAAGCCGAAGGGCATTACTAGGAACTCATATGACCCATATCTAGTAGAACAAGCAGTTTTGGGTTCGTCACCAGCAGCAATGCGGACCTGATGGTAACCTGATCTCAAGTCGAGTTTTGTGAAGTATCTGGCGGATCCAAGTTGGTCGAATAAGTCTGCAATGAGCGGTAGCGGGTATTTGTTCTTTATAGTGACTTTGTTCAAGGCTCTATAATCAACACAAAGGCGAAGACTGCCATCATGTTTCCGCTGAAAAAGAACAGGTGCGCCATAAGGCGCTTTAGAGGGCCGATTGAATCCCGACTCCAACAAGCCATCTAGTTGTTTTCTCAATTCGGTCAACTCTGGAGGGCTCATGCGATATGGACTACGTGCGGGTGGCTTGGCACCAGGCACTAACTCAATTTCGTGATCAATAAGCCTTTTGGGAGGTAGATTCTTTGGCAATTCATTCGGCATCACTTCGCTGAAGTCAGCGATAACTTGGGCAACTTCCTCAAGGATTTTGCTAGTATCATCTTCCATCTCTAGCTTTGCCACAGCTAAGTATGTATCTTCTCCTTTGGCCAAGCCTCTCTTGACTTGGAGCGCCGACAATATTCTATCATGAGTTGTGGGTCGAATTGAGGTTGGTACAATGCGTAGTCCGGGTCCGAAAAACCCCAAGGAGTCCATGAAAGGTAGTGGTCCTGCTGCAGCTCCTCAGAAGAATTCTTGGCCAAGAATCACCTTAAAATCATCAAGTGGGACGGCCAAGAAGTTTGATCTTCCTTCCCATGGACCAACCTGTAGTGGCACAACTCTAGCCATACCATTAATAGAGATTGCCTCAGAGTTGACAGCTTTCAATTTACCCACATCTCCTTCTAAGTTCAGACCCACACGTTTAGTTTCATCTGGGGCAATAAAATTGTCTGTCGCTCCTGAATCCAACAATGCTTGGTAAGGGAACCCATTGATAGTGATGTCAATGTATTGCAAAGCCTTCTTGTGTGGGTGCTCATACATTTCTCCTTTGACAGCATTGAGCTTGCGTAGAGCTCCCATCTGGGAGGTCTCACTGTTGGTGGGGTTTGAGCTCGATGCGGTCGAGTTAGAAGGTTCTGTTTGAAGCAAGGACATCAATGAGTGTAGGGCTGGTTTGGATGGACATTTGCCTGTTGGGTGATCCCTGCTATTGCAAAGAATGCATGGGGCAGGTGCATATGGTCTCCACTGCCCAGAGTAGTTTTGCCTTCCTTTGTTGTTGTGATTTGAGTTGTTAGGGCTGGCATTCCAATTTCTGTTGGAACTCCAATTCTGGTTGGACGGTCGAGAATTGTAGTTTCCTCGGTTCTGACTTGAGTTTCCCCAGTTTTGGTGAGGTGATCGAGCATTCGACCCTGAGCTTGAATTGGTACTGCCAGTTCTAGCTGTGGAGTGATTGAGCGAAGTAGATCCAGCCATGGGCATATATTCGCTAAACCTTTCTGCTGCTGCAATAGCACTTGTAATATCTGTCACCTTCTGCCTTTGCAATTCTGCTTGCAGAAGCGGCTGAGCTTGTTCCATGAAACAGAAAACTTTGTCCTTCTCAGACATGTCTCTAATATCTAGCAAGCAAGTTGAGAACTGCTTGACATAGTCTCGAATATTGCCTGTCTGTTTGATGGTGTGGAGCTTCCTCCTTGCTAAGAAATCAGTGTTCTCAGGCAAGAATTGATTTCTGAGTTCCTTCTTGAGGTCTGCCCAAGTTCTAATAAGGATGCGACCTTCTTCCATATCTGCATATTTGGTTCTCCACCATAGTTTCGCATCACCTGCTAAGTACATGGTCGCCATGGTGACCTTGGCTTCTTCTGATTCGGGGTTCACCGCGCGAAAATACTGCTCCAGATCAAACAAGAAGTTATCTAGCTCCTTCCCATCTCGTACCCCAGCATATGACTTTGGCTCAGGCACTTTCATCCTAAGGTGATCAGTCGTCCCTGTGGTCTTGGTCAGCAAGCCAACCCTTGTAAATAAGCCATCCAGCTGTAATTGGAAGTCACTCATCACCTGAGCTGTGGGGTGAGGCGACTCTTCCATAGCGACTGTCCGTCCCTCTAAATTATTGATGTGCTCAGCCAGCGAATCCACTTTGTCTGCCAAGTGAAAGAGTCCATTAAGCCGACTGATCTGTTCTCCCAAACTGCTCAACTGGTCCATTATGTTTTCTAGTCTCTGCATTCGACTAGCCTGTCGTTCATCCACAGCGCTAAGGCGCTCGCTTAGTTCCTGCATCCTGGTTTGCATTCAACAAGCTCTGGCTCTGATACCAATTATCACAGACTAGCAATCCGTGCGGCACTAGCTATCCAATTCACTAGTAAGCCTATGAGTAGTTACTTTGACGGGCACAAATATTAACTTGAAAATGTACAATATCAATCTGTAGACAATATAACGATGCACAATAGTCAGCAAAAGCTTTCATTAACATTCAATAGATTACAATGGGGAGGAACGTTCGAAAGGACGTTGCTCAAGACTAGTTCGATGCTATCGATCGATGGAAATAAAAGTTTGAAGTTGAAAAGCAATGCAAAGAAAACAATAAAAATGCTAGCGGTACAGTCTGGCCCGACTATGCAATGGAGGCAACACGTCCTCACAGTCAAGAGCTCAAACCTCCCCCCTATAATATAGATGCTAAGCATTTGGGCACTTTTCAAAAGGGAACATTGAGTTTTGAGACCATTAGAAAAGTCTTGAAAGGCCTCTGACGTTGATTTCCCTGACCAACGGTACTAGTCCTGACAGCGGACAACGAGGGAGATATGACCGATAAGCTACCAAGGGGAGAGTATTGTAACACCTTGGGTGGACGGGCAATGGGGAGATATGGCCGGCAAGCTACCAAGGGAAGACTATTGTTGATGTTGTTGATAACATATTTGATATTGTAACATCTTGAGTGGGCGGGCAGCGATGGGATATAGCCGGCAAGCTACCAGAGAAAAAAGTATTGTTGTGACATTGATATGATGATGTTAAAGTTGTTGAGCATTTCATTTGCATATTTACATCATGATTGACCATTTGGAATCATGAGTGCTTGTGCATTGTTAAGTTGTATGATTCCTGCCAATGGTAGTCTGGTTGGATGGTTAAGGCTGTGATGGTTTAACCCCCACGTTTTGGGTTCTATACCCACAGGCGACACGCTTGCCTTTAAAAAAAAGTTGTATGATTCCTTTGAACTGTCTCAGTCGATGTTATTCATTTTCTTTGAGGATAGATGCTTTGAGACTTGGTGTGTTCACTTAGAAGAGAAAACTAAGTCATTGCTTGATGGTGGTTTAGCCTAACACAATGGGTTGTTCCTAAGGATATTGATTTAGAGTACGGTATGAGTTCTTTCCGAGTGTTGTATATATATATATATATAGAAGAATGTGTATATAGTCATGAAGATGATTATTTTCACAAATTGACGAATAGCTTGATGACTTAGATTATGACACGTTGATTGAAAATCTCAACTAGATGTAAATTTCTCCCATTTCATCTCGCATCTCATGCATTAACTGCATGTAGGTTTACGATTGATATATACATTATATTTTATAGCATCATCACCACATCCTATCGTTGTGTAGTACTGTTATGTATTTGTGATCTACTCATACCAGTTAGGACAGACCCGTTTGGTTGTTTTGTGGCAAATGAATGTACCTCTACCTGAGTGCAGGTGGTGTTGTTGTTAGTGGTGATGTTGCAAATGTAGCTGATTTGTGGATGTTGGGAGATTTGGGAAGAACTTGAACTTAAGAAAGACTAATTTTATTAATCTCTCAAAAGTCTCTTACAACTTCACGCCCTTACTATGCTCACAACACTCACTACTACACTTGAGCTTGTTTGCTCCTTGATGATTACACCTCACAACCTCTCCCCTATTTATAGTAGTTCTAAGGAGGTGGGAGGATTCTAGAGAACCAATCTCAACCACACATTTTTGCTTCTCTAGAACTCTCTCAAATGTCTAGAGTATTATAAGGGTGTAGAATTCTCTAGATATTGAACCATCTAGAGAATACCCATTCTTGTTGGATCTTCTAGATAATGGGTTTGGGCTTTAACTTTTGGGAGCTTTAGGCTTTAAACTTTGGGCTAGTTAGTGACAATTTTCAACACTCCCCCTCATCACTAACTCCGTTGAAGATCTTGCCAAGTTGTCTTCGAAAGTCTTCGAACTTTGTCGTGCCAAGTCCCTTAGTGAATATATCTTATACTTGGTTATCTGTCTTGGTTGTTTGCATTTCTATCTCTCCTTAAAGTACATTCTCTCTAATGAAGTGGTAGTGAACATCTATGTGCTTTGTCCTTACATGGAACACCGGATTTTCAGCTAAGCGTATTGCAGACTGATTATCACAATGCAATGGTATTGCATAATCGACTGGCTGGTGAAGGTCCTTCATTAGTTGTACTAGCCAAGTACTTTCCTGTGTTGCCATAGCTGCTGCTCTGTACTCCGCTTCCGTAGTTGAGAGAGATACTGTTGGTTGTCTCTTGCTACACCAAGTGACTGCTCCTGAACAAAGACTAAACACGTATCCTGTAGTCGATTTCCTTGTGTCACGATCTCCAGCATAATCCGCATCGCAGTAGCCAACCATTTTGCATTCCTCATCTTTCTTGCATAGAATTCCAATGTCAGAGGTACCTTTCACATACCTTAAGATTCTGCGAACTGCTTCGAGATGAGGCTTCTTCGGCTTCTGCATGAACCGGCTTGTTATTCCAACTGCGTAGGCTATGTCTGGCCGTGTGAGGGTTAGGTAGATTAGGCTCCGACAAGCTGGCGATACATTGTTGTATCTTCCAAGTCTTTTCCTTTATCAGCACATAACTTAGCATTGGTCTCCATCGGTGTTGAGGTTGGTTTACACTCAAGCATCCCGTACTTCTTCAATAAATCTCGAGCATATTTCTGCTGGCAAAGAAATAAGCCTCTGTCACTTCGTTCTATCTCAAGCCCTAGGAAGTGTCTTAATTATCCTAACTCCTTCATTTGAAAGCGGACCGCCAGGTTTCTTCGTACTCTTTGAATCTCTTTTATATCATTTCCAGTGACAATCAGATCATCTACGTATACTAGCACTATTGCTATTTTTTCTTCCTGGGATTTGATAAATAGGCTGGAGTCTGAATGTGCAACTGAGTAACCGCTTTGAACTAAGAACTCCGCTATCTTCCCGTACCAGGCCCTTGGTGCTTGTTTCAGTCCGTACAACGCCTTTTTTAGCTTGCAAACATAGTTTTGTTGGGTTTTACACTCAAACCCTCTCGGTTGTTCCATATATATTTCTCGGTCAATTTCACCGTGCAGGAACGCGTTCTTCACATCCATTTGCCATAGTTTCCAATATTTATTTGCTGCTAGTGAAAGTAGAACCTTGACCGTAGTAATCTTGGCTACTGGACTGAATGTTTCATCGTAGTCCAGCCCATATTGTTGTGAGAACCCTCGAGCTACCAATCGAGCCTTGTACCGTTCTATCGAGCCATCAGGACGAGACTTTATCTTGTAGACCCATTTACATGATATGGGCTTTACATCCAAGTCCCAAGTTTGATTTTGGTACCAAGTCCCAAGTTTGATTTTGCTCCAAGGCTTGGATTTCTTCTTCCATTGCATTTCTCCATTCCAAACTCTGAGATGCTTCTTCAAATGTTGCGGGCTCCTTAATGTTGTGTTCTTCAGTCACAACATTTGCATACTTTGGATTGGGCTTGCGTTGTCTAGTTGTCCTTTTTAACTGTTGGCCCACATCTTCTTCACTTTCTTAAACTTCTTCTGGTGTTCTTTTATATATATCAGTCTGCCATGGGCTTGAAGATGTACTTGGTGTTTTGGGTGAGCTTGGTCGTACTCATTCTTCATCATTTGCAGGTGATGATTCATTTTCTTGCATTTCCTTTTGTAGACTTTTGGAGTCTGGCAAAAGTAGTTGTTGTGTAGACCACCACGATGAAGCTTCGTCAAACACCACGTTCCTTGATGTATAACACCGCCCGGTTGTAGGATTGCAATATTTCCACCCTTTTCTTTGACTGTCGTATTCCACAAAGATGCAACGAATAGCCTTCTTATCGAACTTACTTCTTAGGTGATCAGGCACGAACATGTAGCACACACATCCAAATACTCGGAAGTGACTCACTGTAGGCTTGGTATGCCATAACTTCTGGAAAGGTGAAAGGAAATCTAGTTTTGCTTGTGGCAGCCTGTTGATAACATGGGTTGCAGTCTTCATACACTGGGCCCAAAAATGACTCGGTACATTCTTCGCATGCAGCATACTTCGACATATCTCTGCCAAATGTCGGTTCTTCCTTTCAGCTATGTCATTTTGTTGAGGGGTGCCTGGACATGTTAGTTGCCTCCTGATTTTACACTCCTTCAGGAAGTTGGTAAATTCATCCGAAGTGTATTCTCCACCATTATCGGTACGCAGAAATTTGATCTTCTTTCCTACTTTGCATTCGATGTCCTCCTTAAATGCCTTAAATATGTACCTTGAAAAACCATCAATAAAGGTCACCATGTATCGCATTCCTCTGACTGATGGTTGCTTCACCCGACCGAACACATCTGAGTGGATGAGTTGCAATGGTTCCTTGGCCCTAAACTTTGACTCCTGATAGGGAGGTTGATGAGCTTTTCCGTACTGGCACCCAGCACAGACTGTTCCTCCTCGTACGTCCAGGTGAGGTAGACCTTCAACATTGACTTAGTCATCATTATCTTCAACTTATGATAGCTGACATGCCCTAGCCTTACATGCCACAAGTCAGCAGTTTCACTGCATCGAGTCTTATCCACATATGCTGATTCCGCAGACATCACGTAGATAGACTCCAACTTTCTTCCCGTCATGATGGGTGTACCCAATGGCTTTAGAGTTTGGTACACCTTAACATCTTCCGGCCCGAACACCACATACTTGCCAGTTGCTGTTAATTGTGATACTGACAATAAGTTTTTCTTCATACTTGGAACGTGATAGACATTTTGCAATTGAACTTGATTAGGGCTGAAGCGTGGAGTGAATGTAGCCTCCCCAGTGTGAGCAATCGACAATCTCGTGTTATCGGCAGTTATCACGACCCGATCTCATTTGTATTCACATAAGCTTGACAGCTTCTCCTTGTCTCCAGTCATATGGTTGGAGCAGCCTGAGTCAACAATCCAATCCTTACTGTAGTTGACTTGCACGTCTTGATCTTCAGCGGCCATGGCTACCTCATCCTTAGAGAAGTCAATTTCTTCATCTAAAAGATCCTCACGAACAGGCTGGGTAGTTGCAAAGGATACTTGGAAGTCTCATTCTTCTTCACTGCTGTCTTGGTGATTGTGAGACGTCACCAAGTTTCCTTCAGCTGTCTTCTTCTTTGACCAGCAGTCTTTTGCATAGTGGCCTCTCTTGCCACAGTTGTAGCAACCATCCTTTCTCCGATCGTTGTTGTTTCTGCCTTGCTGAGCTCCCCCTTTCTTGTAGCTCATCTCCTGGGACTTCTTGGGCCTGCTATCTTCTTCTTTATTTGATCTTACAAAATTCTTTTTTTTATATCCGCCCTTTATTTTGTTGAAGAGCGTCTCCTCTTCCTTATTTTTTAGAGAGACACCTGTCATTTGCTTTCAACCTTTTTGATTTGTAGATATTTTTGTCTTTGATTTGTAGGTATTTTTGTCTTTGATTCCAACCTTTTTGTGCCATGTAGATTGTCCATTATTGCTTAAAATTTTGTTAAAGAAACGAGATTATTGTTAAGAAGTTCAATTATTTTTTATCAATGAAACTCAAAAGGAACCCTAAAGTGCAACAAATGGAAGAACAAGTGAAAAAATAGACAAAACGATTCACAAGTCAAAGCTCAGCACAACTAAAATCCCAACAGCTGGTCGATTGCCATTCGAGCTGAGATCAGATCAATCTCAAGGCCTTTTCTCTCTCTCTCTTGCTGATTAGGGTTTTTTAGGTTCACCTTCAAGAGTTATCCAAAATTTCTCCATTTTTCACCATCACAATACACAGGCTTCAGACTTGGAACTGACAATATATTGTGAAACACAAAAAGGGAATAAGTATCATCAAGCAATCAAGTGATATCACTGGTGTGGCAGTGTTCAAACCAAGTTAAGGGAACAACTTGGCAGAGTGTTCAAACCAAGTTTTTTTTTTTTTTAAAAAAAAAAATGTTAAAGGAGATGCACATGAAAGTGTTTTCTGTGTTTGACGTAAGACGTATCCATAGAAATGTTTAGGAACAACTGAAGTTACAAGCCTTGCTGGAAAGATTGAGAACAAAAAGGTGAGGGACCTGAACTATAATCAAATCTCGAACCAAGCTTGCAAATAATGTCAGTCCATCAAACTGGAACAAAAATTACTAATATTCCAGTTATAGCAAGTATTCTTCAGGCTACCCCACACATGATCCAACTTCAGCAATACTGTCCATGTTTTCAGCTAGCAAACAAGGTTGACCAGAGGAAATCTCACTGGGTGAGTCATCTAACATAGCGACAAACACTATTTCTGCCATCTTTTCTGTTAAGTTGTCTAAATTATAGGACTACAGCTACTAGCAAAATTGGGGAAAACAGAGATACAAAAGCACTAACAATGATAAAGAAGTGGTTAATGATGAAAGCAGTGTAGGAGAACAGGGGAGAAGAAGATTGTATAGCAAAGCAATGTTATTGAGTAGAGAACAGGGGAGAAGAAGATTGTATAGCAAAGCAATGTTATTGAGAAATGGCAGACAGAGCTTCCTATGAAATAGAGGAACCACCAACTAACCCCACTCCTGTTGTCTTCTCAAATCATATCCTTTATCTGCCAAGCAGAACAAAAGCGAAATAATAACTGTCATCCATTAAAAATAACAGTGTAAACAGTTGTGCATTCTGGGACAATCCCACACTGGGTCCTTGCCAAGAGAAGTTTTCTTGGAGCTAGCCAACTCTGTAGCTTAGTTAAAGAGCCTCAGATAAGAGGCACCTTATGGTCTTGTGTATCACATTGTCAATCATTTCTTGAGAGTTAATTGATGGCAGACGAAACTTCGTTCACATTTTCCCACACCTAATAAAAATATATAAACTATGACATCGAGTAGCCTTCTATTTGGACTGCTTTTTACAGATGCACCACTTCCCTCATTATCTTTCACTCTCCTCTCTCAAATGTGAGTAGGGGGTAAGTAATCTAGAAAAGGAAGATGACACTTTAAACCTGGATGTCATGGATTAAAAGCCCCACAGAACTTCACATTTAGGTGAATCATAAAACTTCAAAATGAACTCTAGATTTTACTGTAAATCCAAACAACCCTCTCTTCCCCATTCATCTCCAACTTTTTCCACAAAATCCCTTTGTCCTCCTTCATTGATAGGTGATAAGCATCCAAAAAATCAATTTTTACACCCCTAAATATACAATTGCTTAGTCCAATTATCCAATAAAAATATCTCATTACG
Organism: Berberis vulgaris; assembly: GCA_963556465.1. Lineage (NCBI taxonomy): Eukaryota > Viridiplantae > Streptophyta > Magnoliopsida > Ranunculales > Berberidaceae > Berberis > Berberis vulgaris. The sequence continues at coordinate 5,758,685 of OY747135.1, forward strand.
TGAATTTTATAAAAATTCAAGCACTAATCTCAAATAGGCTAAATTCAACAATTAAAAGACCCATTGGAAGTTCATATGCATTGATAAGGACTAATGATTTTCAAAGCAAGACCCATGAAGTCAAGCCCACAAAACATCAACAACTACGAATCTCGAAGAAATTAACATGAAGATTTGAACATTTGTATGACAAACTTTAAAATAGCAAAAAAATCTCTACAATACATGCTTCCCTTCAACAAATTTCCTTATTTCACTCCAACACACTTTCTTATTTCACTCAAACATGTTTTCTTATATCCTTCCAACACATTTCCTTATTTCACTCCAACACATTTCTTTATTTCAATCAAACATGTTTCCTTATTTTTCTATAACACATTTCCTTATTTTCCTTATTTCCCTATAACACATTTCCTTATTTTTCTCCAACACATCCCCTTATTTCACTAAAACATATTTCCTTATTTCATTCAAAAACGTTTTCCTCATTTCACTCCAACATTTTCCCTATTTTACTCCAACCCAATCCCATTAGCGTTGAATATTCTCACCCTTCTAATCTATAAATACCCCATAATTGGAGTTCAAAAGAAAGTAGTTTTAGTATGGTAAGAATGTTGAATTTAATTATGGAAATTTTGTTGGAGTGAAATAAGAAAACATGTTTGAGTGAAATTAAGAGATGTGTTTTTATTGAAATAAGGATGTGTTGGAGAAAGAAAAATAAAGAAACGTGTTTGAGTAAAATAAGAAAATGTGTTGAAGTGAAATGAGAAACATTAGGGATGGCAACGAGGCGGATTGGGGCGGATTTGAGCAAATCCATCCCCGCCCCGTCAATGATTACGGATCCCCAAATCCGCCCCATCAATCCGTTTAAAAGTATAGCTAAAAACCATACCCGCCCCGAACGGATTAGCGGATATCCGCCCCGCCCTGCCAATCCGTTAGAGGCTTTTGGTTCTGCTGGCGGGTTGCTGGTTCCCCGCCCCAATCCGCCCCATTTTGCCCAACTGTTTTAAGTAATTTATATAGGCTTGGGGTATTTAAGTAATTTTTCGGTTAAACGAATATCCGTGGGGCGGATATGGCCAAATCCGTATCCGCCCCGAATAATAAACGGATACAGTTTGGATATCCGTATCCGCCCCGACTTCCATTTAGCCTTGCCCAAATCCGCCCCAAACGGGATGGAGCTCCGAATAATAAACGGATACAGTTTGAATATCCGTATCCGCCCCGACCTCCATTTAGCTTTACCCAAATTTGCCCCAAACGGGGCGAACGGGACTGATATCCGTGAAAATCCGCCTCACTGCCATCCCTAAAAACATGTTTGACTGAAATAAAAAAACATGTTTGAGTGAAATAAAGAAATGTGTTGAAATGGAATAAGAAAATGTGCTAGAAAGAAATAAGGAAACATGTCTGATAGATATTTTTGCTATGGTAAAGTCTAAATCTAAAGTAGGCTATGTTAAAGTCAAACACGTTTGAGTCAAATAAAGAAATGTGTTGGAATGGAATAAGAAAATGTGTTGGAAAGAAATAAGAAAACATGTCTTATAGATATTTTTGCTATGGTAAAGTCCAAATCTAAAATAGGCTATGTGGATGTGGAAATTTTGATGTTGATTTTCTCGAGATTCGTACTTGTCTATACTTTATGAAAATCGTCGATGACTCCCAATGTGCCTTCTAGTTGTCAGATTAGTCTACAAAATATTTATTGGATTTGGACTCAGAAATTGTATATTTAGGGGTGTAAAAATCAATGTTTTGGATGCTTACTAATAGGCTTCGTTGCAAGCAAAAAGAAGGTTTTTCCATTTTTTTTTTCCCTAATCTAAAACACAAATCTGGTCTATCAGCTATATTCATCTTGCCATAAGCAACCACTTTGGAGCTTTGGGTGTATATGTGTGTGTGAACAGGTGACTCTTGCAAGTCAAATTTTAGGGTTAAAGATTAGTATAGTCTCAAATATTTTCCAGATAGAAGAATATACAACTTGATGTAATGCTATAAAAAATTGTCATCACCGGGTGTTGGCAAATTATGAATATAAACAACTGCAGCAAAATTGAATCATCTGATCTAAATTTCAATTAGTAAAAACAAGAAACAAGAGATGGAAAGAAAACTAAACAAGTACGATATGGATCTCATCTCTACTAACCACAATAATTCAAGAAACCGCCTATACCTCTCAGTATCTCCTCCCAGGGGCACCAGCACCGGGGCGTCCAAAAAGAGGAGCAGGCGCATTAACAACCTCGGCCTGCTTGACACCAGGGAGGTCGCTCATGCCAAGAGCAGAAAGCATGTCCATGGTCTCCTTGTCGACCTCGATATCATCAACTCTAATTGCGGACTCCTCGGGGACGAAGTCCATGCGGCGTTCGCGCTCCTCTTCTTGGAGCTTGAGAGAGATGCCACGGACGGGGCCACGCTGGATCCGCTTCATGAGGTGGGTTGAGAAGCCGGCGATCTTGTTGCGGAGGCGCTTCGAGGGTATGATTGCGACTTCTTCGAGGATCTTCTTGTTCGTGTGGAAGTCCAGCGTCATGCGCGAGTAGTAGCGCTCGATTACCTGGCGCGACGACTTCTTCACTGTCTTTGTGCGGACTCGCCCCATGCTTTTTGCTGTTGCTGGTGGGGAGAGTTGCAGAGGAGAGCAGAGTGGTGAGGTAGGGGCTAGGGTTTCGTTTTCTTGATTTCTTCATCTTTTAAATGGGTTTTTAGGGCTTCGTATCTTGGTTGGGTTGGGTTGTATTTGAGCCCGTCGACTGTACTACATCTTGCCCATTAATTTAGGTTTGCTGAGGCCTACCGAATTCCGTCAACAAGTTGGGACTCGGAGCCAAATTTAGTAATCAAATTTTTTTTTAGCAACTACCTTATTCTATTCAGAGCAATGAGAATCAATCATCCCAATTTTTAATCAAAAGCCAAATTTAAGATTTTTCTATTTTTTCATCACTCCAATCACATACCCTATTTTAACTTTTTTTATCATTATTTAAATATATCTTACACTTTTTTATTTCCCTATTACTTTTGTATGGTTGGTTGCCTATAAATTTAGGGGAAGTTGAATGTGAAGTTAAAATTAAAAATGATTTAAGGGATCCATTGAAGCATGTAATTTCTCACATGAGACCTCTAAAATAGCTTTGGAGATGCTCTTAGGACTTGGGAGTGTTTCTGTAGGCTCGGAAGAGTTTTCGCTTCAATAAAAATAAAAACGTAGTGACTAAACAACATCACCACTTCTCCTGAAGGACATCACCACCCCATTTTTTATTTATTTATGATGAAGGACACTACAAATCTTCACCTTCTTTTTTCTCTTCACAAGGCAGCACAACCGTCGCGCAATCTACCGTCGGTTGCACCACCTCTCATCTCTTCCTCTTCTCATTTTTTTCTTCTTCTTGGTGGTGGTGCTTGATGGAGAAAAGAGGAAAATAGGTGGCGTTGGTGCTTGATGGAGAATAGAGGGAGAGAGGAGAGAAAAAAATAGATGGCGGTGGTACTTGATGGAAAAGAAAGGGAGAGATGAGAATAGAGAGAAAGAAGTGGCGGGGTAGTGGTGGTGCTTGATGGAAAATAGAGGAAAATAGAGGTGGCGGTGGTGTTTAAGGGAGAAGATAGGTGGTTGGAGTTTATTTATTTTTTTATTTTTTTATTGGTGGCGTCCTTCAAAAAGGTAGTGGTGTACTTCGGAAAGTAGGGCAATATAATGGTGATTTTCTTTAGTAGAATTGGTGGTGTCATTTAGTCATTGCTATAAAAAAAAAGGCTTTGACTTTATTTAGCTAATTATTCCAAGAAAAATATTTCTAAAAAAAAATTGTTTTTAAGCATTGGAATACCAAACTATGAATCTTTCTACGCACTGGAGAGAAAGCATTGATTAGTGTCTGGGGAGGGTGTCTAACACGTGAGTGCCAACTTTACCCCTTTCTCCATAGGTTTGGAGAAGATGGAGAGAGATAGAATTGACACTCACGTGCTAGACATCCTTTCCATACACTAATAATAAGGCACAAGGACTAGGCCGAGTATATGGCTAAAATCAAATACTTAGTCTTTCCCATTCCAAACTTCAATTTTCCAAGGGTCTTGTCACCCATGCTGCAACACTCTGCCACTGGTATAAGTCTAGCCAGCCTTGTTTGGTTGTCTTTTTGGTTTATTTTTTTAATTTTTTAAATTTAAATTTTTTTTTTTAATTTTACACTTTTTATCCATTCTCTTTAAAACACAACCACAAACACTATCTATAGAAAGGGTAAAAATGTAAAATTTTCAAAAATAATCAAGAAAAGGCTAGCAACATAAGGCTGGCTAGAATTGTTGCCGCCACTGGAAAGGTTCTCATTTAGTAATAAAAAATTGACTGCAAATTGTTTGATGAAATTAACTTCCCTAGTCTTGTCATTCTTTCAAGTCATTTGCTGCAGATATTTTACCATTTCTGCATTTACTCCGTTGAAGGTATGCATTTCATACATGCTCTAATATTTCACATGAGCTTGTCTAGAGAGCCAGGCCAGGTCTTTGCCAGGCTTGGCCCCAAGCCGTCCATCATTTTCGAGATGCTTAAGAATTAGTGATTTCACATTACATCTAGACATGCTTACCACATGCCATGCCACGCGAAAATGTATGCATTTCACATTCTAATTCAAGTCAATTATAGTGTTGAGAATCTTCGCATTTACTACGTTGAAACTGTATATTTCACATGCTCTATTATTTCTTCATCCTCAATAAATCATGGACTTCCCATATGCGAAAATATGAAAATGAAAATGACCTCCAAACATGTTTACCACATGCCACGCTTCCCCCAAAATAAGTACATTTCACATCGACTCTCACAAGTTTATTCTACCAAAAAAAAGACTCGCACAAGTTTGAAAACCTCTATCATGGAGGGGGTGAACTTGGAAGAAACAAATGCAGTAGGTGGAATTATTCAACATATACTGCCTACTAATAGAAACCAGTGCGCTCCTGCGCCCCTAACAGACAGTGTACATTAATTTCTTCCCCCCCCCCCCCCCCCCCCCACACATACATGCAATGTACTTCTTCCCGCCTCTTTATTAGCAGTACTCGCCCATGCATACACATTCAATTTAAAAAAAACTCTGTATTTGATTTGTATTGAGCCTACTCACGATAGATTTTTAGTTAGAACATTCACTATTGACAATCATACTATAAGAGTATCGATAGTAATTGTTGATGTCTCCGTATATTGTGGAGATTTTAGCTAGTATGTAAACATAGCACATTTTGTAAGACTGAAATTGAAGAACTTATTTATGAACTGTTTTGGAGGACTCTCTCAACCTTTGTTATTATTTTTACTTTACTTGATTCATTACAAATGGGGTAGGAGTCTTCCTTTTATAGCTATTCTAGTACATGAATAATCATAGCTAATTAACTCACACACACTTCCCTAGATTCATATGCCTAGATACATCTTAATCTAGCCAAATACATTATTTCAACATTAATCTAGATACATTAACCACTTAATTAACAAATGCATGTGAACCCAAATTTGGTTTATTTGCCAACAATGCCTCCCGTAAACCAAATTTGCTTTTGACTCCCATCCTTGCTACATGCGTCTTGAACACTTGAGCTCCAAGAGGCTTTGTGAAGATATTTGCCATCTGCTCATCTGTCTTGCAGTATTCCACTTGTATTCTTCCTTCATTCACAAGCTCCCTCAAGAAGTGAAATCGAATGCGAATGTGCTTTGTTTGGCCATAGAGAACTGGATTTTTTGCAACTGCAATTGTAGAGCTATTATCACAAAACAATGTTGTTGGGCTACCTTGCTTGTGCTTGAGTCTTTCCATAATTTCTTGAAGCCAAAGAATTTGACATCCTGCAGTAGAGGCAACAATGTATTCAGCTTCTGTAGTGGATAGAGCAACAACTGACTACTTCTTTGAGCTCCATGAAATTACGCCGCTTCCAAGATGAAAAACATAGCCTGAAGTGCTTTTGCTATCATCAATACTTCCTGTCAAATCGCTGTCTGTATAGCCAACAAGATTAACTGGGACATTAGCTTGATAGAAAATACCATAATCCAATGTTCCTTTGACATATCTCAAAATTTTTTTAGCTGCTTCCCAGTGACTTGAATATGGATTTTCAATGAATCTGCTCACCAGGTTGACTGCATACATTATGTCAGGCCTTGTAGCTGTTAAGTACATCAAGTTACCCACCAAACTTCTGAACATGGTGGAATTGACAAGCTTTCCATCACCATCTTTGCTTAAATTTAGGCCTGTAATACATGGAGTAGAAACTGGATTTGCATCTTCCATTCTGAATTTTTTTAAGATTTTTTTTGCATAGCTCTCTTGAGTAATGAAAGTACCATTCTTGGATTGAAGAACCTCAATGCAGAGAAAATGGTGTAGCTCTCCCAAATCTGTCATCTCAAACTCATTCTTCATTGAGATCTTGAATTCATTCAACATTTCAAGATCATTCCCAGTGAAAATTAGATCATCAACATAGAGACTCACAAACATGAAGCTTCCCTGAGAATTTTCTTTGGTGTAGAGAGTATGCTCATACGGGCATTTCTGAAATCCATTATTCTCAAAGTAAGAATTGATGCGGTTGTACCATGCTCTTGGTGATTGTTTGAGCCCATAAAGCGCTTTCTTCAGCTTGTACACTTTATCCTCTTTTCCTTTCTTCAAAAAACCAGGAGGCTGCTCAAGATAAACTTCTTCATTGAGGACACCATTCAAGAATGCTGACTTCACGCCCATTTGAAATATCTTCCAGTTGTTTTGAGCTGCAAGCGAAATCATCAATCTGACAGTGTCAAGTCTAGAGACTGGAGCGAATACTTCAGTGAAGTCTTCTCCTTCCTTCTGCTTATATCCTTTTGCCACAAGTCTTGCTTTGTGCTTGTTGATGGAGCCATCTGGATTCATTTTTGTCTTGTACACCCATTTCACACCAATGGGATTTTTGTGTAGTGGTAATTCTGAAAGCTCCCATGTATCATTCTTTTCAATAGCCTCTAGTTCTTCTTTCATTGCTTGCCTCCACTTTATTACTTTGTTGGCTTCATCAAAAGTGACTGGATCTTCTCCTGCAAAGAACGCAAAAAAAAAAATAGAGTTTTCTGGAGCGACTTGCTGAGTGGAGTCATAGATTTCTTGTAGACTTTTCATTCTTGGAGAAGGACTTCGGGAGAAATCATCACTAGATGAAGCATTTTCTGTTGATGAACTTGCTGTTGGAGAGTCACTTTCTTTATCTTCAAAGATAGGCACCTTTTTTGGATCTTCATCATTGATTGCTGAGCTTTCATCAAATTTGACATCACGGCTAATCACAATCTGCTTGGTACTTGGATTAAACAACTTGTAGGCTTTGCTTCTTTCACTGTACCCAATAAAGATGCATTTTTCTGCCTTCTCATCAAGTTTGCTTCTCATAACATTTGGAACATGCGCATAAGCAACACTCCCAAACACTTTCAAGTGAACAATGTTGGGTTTTGATCCATACCATGCCTCATAAGGTGTGCAGTTCTTTAGGCTTTTTGTTGGAGACCTGTTGATGAGATAAACAACACAAGAAACTGCTTCTGCCCAAAAATCTCTTGGCATCACCTTCCTAGTCAGCATGGACCTTGCCATCTCCATGATTGTTCGATTTTTCCTTTCGCTAACATCGTTTTGTTGTGGTGTGTAGCGAACAGTTAACTGGTGCTTTATTCCTTCATTTATGCAATATTGTTGAAACTCATTTGAAAGGTACTCGCCACCTCTATCACTCCTCAAAGTTCTTATTTTTAATCTAGTGAAATTCTCAACTCCAACTTTGAAATCTCTGAAGGCTTGAAATGCTTCAGATTTTTCTTTAAGGAAGTACACCCATACTTTTCTTGAAAAATCATCAATAAATGAAATGAAGTATTTGTTACCTCCAAGTGATGACACAGACATAGGCCCGCATAGATCCGAGTGAATAAGTTGTAATGGTTTCTTTGCTCGCCAAGTGGATTGCGAAGGAAATGAGATTCTATGTTGCTTGCCAAGTTGACATGCATCACAAACTTCCTTAACAGGGTCAATTTGAGCCCTTCAACCATCTTGTTTGTTGATAACAACCTCAAGCTTTCATAGTTGAGATGTCCAAATCTGTCATGCCACAATTTTGAGTTTTCTTGGCTGATACTTGTGAAACATGACAAATTTGGGCTTGGCAGGTTCAAAGGAAACAAGTTGTTTGGAGCTACTCCAATTTTTGCAACAAGTTGATTTTGCCTCGACATGAAGCAAGCATTGTCTCTAAAATGGATATCAAATCCCTTTCTCAAAAGATGGCATGTGCTTAACAAGTTACTCTGCAATCCAGGAACATAATAAACTTCAGACATTTTTTCGATGTTACCTCTTTTGGTTTTTAACAACACTTCACCAATTCCTTCAATCTTGTATGCAGTGTTATCACCAATCTTCACTTGCCATGATCTCCTTTAACTAAGTTGGACAACAGGTTCTTGTTTCCGGTCATATGTTTGCTGGCGCCGCTATCAAGATACCATACATCATCGGTCTCGCCTTGGCAAACAATCAACAAAGCATCTTGATTGCTATTTTCTTCATTCTTGGCTTCATGCACATAGCCAATCTCATTTCTCTTCTCTTTGGGATTGTGCCAGCACTCACTAGCAAGGTGGCCTGGTTTGTGGCAATTGAAACATTCAAAATAGCCACGACCTCTTCCTCTTTGAAATCCACGTCCCCTTCCTTGTAGCGGTAACCTTGACTTTTGATCTTCTTTTTCTTGTCTTGAGCTATTGTGGTGGCTTTGATAGCCTACTCCTCTTCCACCAGGACCTCGTCCTCTAAACTTTTCATATCTTCCACGTCCACGACCATGATAAGAACCACGGCCTCCCGTTGATGTAACTTGGGATTTTAGTGCTTGATCATGAAGAGAAAAAGAAGGATTTCGCCGATTGATCTTAATTTCGTAAGCCTTCAATGTTGCTTGTAAGTCATCCAACAAGAGAGCGGAGAGATCTCTTGTTTCTTCTATTACAGTTACCACATAATCAAATTTTTTTGGTAAGGTGCGAAGAATTTTTTCAACAACTCTAGCATCTTCTAGAGTTTCTCCATTTGAAGCCATTTGGTTGACAACCAAAGTAACTTTTGCACAATACTCTTCGATGCTTTCGTTCTCCTTCATTTCTAACTTTTCGAACTCCGATCTCAAGCTTTGAAGACGAACCTTTTTCACCTTCTCATTTCCTTGGTAGGTTGCTTGAATTATCTCCCATGCTTGCTTTGAGTTTGTAGCTTTTGCAATTTTGTCATACACCGGCATCTCAATTGCTTGAAAAATTAGGAAGAGAGCTTCACTATCCTTTTTCCGACCCTCGGCCAAGCTTTTCTTTTGTGCTTGTGTTAGAACAGCTTCATCTTCATGCTCTTCATATCCTCCATTGACAATACTCCACAGCTCTTTTGATTTTAGCAACACCTTCATATTGTTGCTCCAATAATCATAATTTTGCCCATTGAATCGAGGCACAACCGGGATACTTGTGGTTGCCATATGGCTCTGATACCACTTTGTAAGACTGAAATTGAAGAACTTATGAACTGTTTTGGAGGACTCTCTCAACCTTTGTTATTATTTTTACTTCACTTGATTCATTACAAATGGGGTAGGAGTCTTCCTTTTATAGCTATTCTAGTACATGAATAATCATAGCTAATTAACTCACACACACTTCCCTAGATTCATATGCCTAGATACATCTTAATCTAGCCAAATACATTACCTCAGCATTAATCTAGATACATTAATCACTTAATTAACAAATGCATGTGAACCCAAATTTGGTTTATTTGCCAACACATTTGGCTTCAAATTGGCTCCGACCTGTGCAACAAACCATATTGTTTGGAAGGCCTTCTCAGACCTTATTATGCACTCCTACTCAATAAGTAATAACTGTAATCGCCTAAAATGAGAAAGGTTTTAGTAAAGTATGAGTAATGATTGTAGTAGTCATGCCTTACCGTTCCTAATGAGGAGCATCAAGTATAATACACTTGCCGAGTGAGAGCAGAAAATTGTGGCTCTTCTATTGATAATCTTATTCAATTTAAAAGAAAATGGCATACACAACTACTGCGGATGCTGTGAAGGGAAGCACCGATCTCTTCTTGCATAGTAGGGCTAGCCTTGTAAACTTCAGTGTTTTACATTCTTCCATATTCCATTTAGCTCTGACAAGTAGACAGTGGATGCTCTTTTAAGATATATATATGTAATTAAATATCGATTAACAAAAGCACGTAGTAATATGCTCACAGTACATGTAACATGATGTAAGCTTACTACTTATTGATAATTCCGAAATACATGCATGTAACTATATCATATACTTATCTTGGTACGTACCTAAAATATAAAACAAAAAGAAAAGAAAATACGGATGTGCTTTGGTGATGCAGAACTTCTACCATCACTAATATGACCAAGGTTTCGCCCCACGCACCACCATTGGAAAAGAGGCATTAGTACTTGTATATCCTCCATCAATCATAAGGTTAAGCCCACTAACATACTTGGACTCATCACTTCCCAAATAAACAGCAGCTTGGGCTACATCCTCTGCCTTCAAAGCCACTCCTTTCAAATTGGCTGATCCACACACTAATTCCTCCACCTCCTCAACACTAGCACTCACCACCTTAGTAAACATTGGGGATGCCACAATGTATGGTGATACACAGTTTACTCTTATCCCATGCTGCCCCAACTCCACACACAAATTCTTCACCAATCCCAACACCGCATGCTTGGATGCTGCATAGGCATGCGGCACATCCGCACCACCCATCACTGATGAGATACTCGCGGTGAAAATTATGCTTCCCTGTTTTGCTGGGATCATTGCTCTCGCTGCATGCTTGGCACCCAAATATGCACCATAGACATTCACGTTTAGCACTCTCTTGAAACTTTCGTTGTCAATGTCTACTAGCATGTTTGGGAGATCACCTGGGATACCAGCATTGTTGTACATAATGTCAAGTTTACCATACTTGGACATTGCGGTTTCTATGACATTTTTGACATCTTCATCTTTAGTAACATCGCAATGCACATAAGTTATGTTCTTGTGTAATCCGATTTCTTTACATAGAGCATGGCCAAGATCATCTTGGATGTCTGCAATGACTACTTTAGCACCATGGGTGATGAACAACCTCGCAGTGCTCTCTCCAATCCCACTCGCTCCACCGGTTATGATTGCTACCTTACCTTCTAACCTGCAAAAAAATTTGCCATGGAATCGAGCTGAGTCAGCATAATTTACAAATAAAGAGTGCGACCCAATGAGATTTAAATACTACAGGGAAGAATTGTGTGAGACATGAATCGAGAAATGAAGAAATGGGGTCAACATATATTCTAATATGGCGTCAGACACATTTTAAAGAATTAGAATTGTGAATGAGTCTAGATTGTCTAGACCCTAGAAAAGAGATTCAATCTCTATTACAAAAGAAAATAACCACATAAGATTCTTCGACTACTAAAAAAATAGGAGCCGGAATGAGCAAACTTTCAATCAACCCAATTGTTTCTTCTTCAACTGATAAATCACACAGAGTAAGTCCAGGGAACCTTGTTTGTGCCTCTTTTGGTTTTTTACACTTTATACCATTCTCTTTAAAACACAATCACAAACACCATTTATAAAAGGGGTAAAAGTCTCAAAATCCTTTAAAGATGTACAAAAGAGGCCCCCAAACAAGGCTCCCTAGAACTGTTGATCACACATACAAGAAAGATGGAAAGTGGAGTTTTTCATTTTAGGGATCCACTAGCTAGTTTTGGTACAATGGGGGAGAACATATGGCACACACATTGAAGTTTTCGCACAAAAACTACACTGTTGAAGGAGAATAGAGATGTAAAATCAGAGATTTTTTTTTTTGTTTTTTGTTTTTTTTTTCTTTTCTAAAGGTGTGATGGCTAATGGTGAGTAGTGAAGTTTTTTTTTCCTAAAAGTGTGATGGTTCGATGGTTGAGTAGTTTGGTACCATAAGTCAAGCTCTAACCACTGAGGTGTCAATGCTTTATCAACGAGCTAGACGGGATTCATGTATAGTGAATTAATATCACCTAAGCAATATAAGATGATATGGGAATTGCATATGCTCAGTAAAAACTCACTTTAAGATGAGATGAACTAAACAATACTAGTCAGATTACAAGGAACATTTAAAAAAGCATACATAATTTAAAAAACAAAAAAAGGGTCGATGTGGCAATGTGACAAGTGGCTTTACCTTCTTGGATGATGAGCACCATTGGCTGTCTGAGGAGCAGCTGCCATTGCTTGCAACCTTCTTGGAGAATATGGAAATTGATCGCAATGAGGAGAAAACCTAAAGACACGAGAAAATTTGTGCAAGAGTTTTTGGTTTTTTATAATAGCGAATGAGGAACCATATGGTATGTATGGTTAGATAGGTACATTTATGACTTAAATGATTCAAATCGAACTGCCACAAAGGAAAAACATGGCTAGTTGGCATATAAGCGTTTATATGCATTGATTCATACACACATCGTGCACCATGACATTGAATTGAATGAGAGCTGGCGATGGAACAAAATAGTGAAAAGATGACTAGCTTCATTAATGAATCAGTGTGTACTATTAAGCAATGGGTTTTATTTCTTATGTTATAAATCCACCGACTTATACGGGTTTTTCTTAAGGGAGAGTTGGTTGGCACAGAGGGTTGGTTTCAATTTAACAGACAGCCAGACAGCAACATGACCCAAACAAATATTTGTACCAATTCAAATTCAAACCAACAATTCTAGTCAGCTTTGTTTACTGGTCTCTTTTGGGCCATTTTTTTTTAGTTTTTTTACAATTTCACTCCTTCTATAAGTGGTGTTTGTAGTTGTGTTTTAAAAGGAGAAGTAAAAAGTGTTAAGAAAATACTCAAAGAGGTCAACAAACATGACTGACTAGACTTACTCAACCCAAACATGGCCCAAATCATCTTCATCTCCATCTTCTCAGTTTTAATAATCTGATTGTGCTCAAGTTGCTATGAGCATACAAGTTTATTGATTCTCTTTCTCTCTTTTTCTCTTTAAATACAGATAGATGTGTTTGCTTGTATAACTCGCCGTGTATTCTGTGTTCTTTCCTCTTTTCATTTTTGTTGTCTTAGAGATGAGGTTTGGTTATCAAACTCAATCGATCTTTTTGTCGTCTGTGTTTGGTTATAAAAGAAAACTTCAAAAGAAAGTGAGGAAAATAAATAAATAAATAAATAAAATATGAATTACTGAAGTTCCAGATGACAAAATCAATTGTAGTTTTTCCATTCCACCCTTGGGCATTGGTTGGCAGATAAATTTTTTGAAAGAAGCTAGCATGAGGTTGGCAGTCATTTTAATTTCATATTCTCCCATCATGTAGGATTGTATTTTTTTTCTCCCAAAACTTTTACGACTTTCCATATTTTCCTTCAAAAGTTTTTTTTTTCTTTTCTTTATAATAAAGTTAGACATTATTGATTAATTTTAAAGATTATTGATCTTTAGCAGGTTGGCTACAATAGGTGAACAGTTTTTTCATCTAATATAACCTTGAAACCTGAAAACAGATCTAGAATAACCTGAAAACGGATCTAAAATAACCTTGGGGAAAAGGTTAAATAGATCGTACACGCGACCTTCAGATCTTCAGTCTGACGCTCTCCCAACTGAGCTATCCCCGCAACGGACCTTTCAGCAAGGTTTATATATAGATTCTTAAGTCTAAACTGCTCACTCGTTGGTTTTGCAGCTCTTCTAACTGGCAACAAGTTTAACTTTTTTTGACATATCATTGATTCCAATAAATTTAGCTGAATAATTCTCCTATTTGGAAAAGTGTAACTAATATTGGGCTGTCATATCATAATTTAGCATAAACTGATCATGTTTCGAGTTCATCCTAGCATACCTCGACATCACAAAAATTGAAAAAAAACACCATCAACTACAAGATTCTAAGTGTCGATGTCACACAAACACAGGAAGAAGATGAATTTCGCACATTTTTTTTATTGCAACTCTTAATGCTTTGAGAGAAAAAAAAGGCTCTTAGAGAGATCAACTTCCCACGCAATACTCCATTGATCATTTCGGCTGCCATGTATACAGAAATGCATGCATTGCAGCTTTTTACCAGCTGTTGGACTACCGAGCAATGAGCAATGCTACTATCAAATACATCTTTTGTACTAAGAATGACCAAACAATGCCTCCTTATATTCCTAGTGCAGTACTACTATTATCGAAAAAACGTCTTCGTGACAAATGCCATTCGAAAATGATAAAAACATGCGCGCGTGGACAGCAAGATTCGAACCTGCTCGTGCAAAGCCCACATGATTTTCGAACTTTTTTTTCCACAAAACTATAGAGATTTCAAAGTTCCAGATAATGACAATGTCATTTAGCAACATTTTCTACTTTGAGACCATACTAACTTTTTTTTCGACCATAACCCTAGAATTATCATAGTCCCTTACAGTGCAAGGTCATTTAGCAACCTTTTTGGACTTTGAGACCCCACTAACTTTTTTTTCCTATAAAATTATAGAATTCTCAAAGTCCCAGACAATGATAGGAAACCATTTTTCAAAGTGTATTAACATCTTATTCTTACTTTCACTCATTTATTATTTGACTTTGAAGAAGGGCAATGCTCAAAATTGGTAGTATACTATAGACATTACGTAGCCTCCTTTACTTTAGCCCATTATCCATGCACCTGTTACACTTCAAAGATGGCAATGTAAACCTTTACAAATCAACAATTTAAGTCTCTAGCCTGAACAATCTTCAAATTTTAGGGTGATCTTTAACTTAAACATAAACTCTAAGCTATTTTACTTTCACGAAGTAGGTTCATCCCGTTCATGTTTTAATTTGTGACTGGTTCAGTTCATGGGGCAATTTGACATGTAATACCAATACTACGCATTTTTAAATTTATTTTGTTTTAATAATAAAATTTCTTGAAACCCTCCACAAACATATCGGGACTTGATACAAAGAGGTTCAAGGTATTGTGTTGACACAAAAAAATGCTATTGCCCCAGCTCTCAAGCAGGAACACTTCAAAAGGAGAATCAAACTTTTCCATTGATATGTCAATATCTATTTGCAACATGGTTTACAGAACAAGCACACATAGATACTTATAGTTAACAAAATAAACATTCACAATTTAGATTTAATATGTTCTGCATGCCCAAGAAATTTGGGGATGCAAAACCAATTTTCACACAATAAATGGCGATTCAACATGGTATTATCAAGCTAATCCTTGTTTCAATGCCATTGGGAAAGCAGGATTAGTCCGCGAATAGCTCCCATCAATGATAAGGTTCAGTCCGCTCACATACTTAGACTCCTCACTAGCCAAATAAACCACAGCTTCTGATACATCCTCTGGCCTGAGCACCAAACCTTTTAAATTCGTGGCCTGATGTGCCATTTCCTCCACCTTACCAGCCTCTACGCCGAACACATCAGTCACGAATGGGGATGCAACAACATAAGGGGATACACAATTCACTCTAATCCCATATTTTCCCAGTTCAACACATATGCTATTTGTCAATCCAAGCACCGCATGTTTTGTTGCAGTGTAAACATGTGAAATACCATCCCCTGCTTGGATTGAAGAAAGACTCGCGGTATGAAAATAATACTACCTCTACTCACAGGGATCATGACCCTTGCCGCATGTTTGGCTCCCAAAAACGAACCATAGACATTAATGTCCATGACTCGTTTGAAGTCCTCATTACCAGCATCTAATATGCTGTATGGAGGTAGTACTTAAAACACCAACATTGTTGTACATTATGTCGAGTTTCCCATACCTAGATATAGTGCTATCCACTAGGTTGCGGACATCCTCGTCCTTGGTCATGTCACAATGAATGAAGGAGATGACCTCATCCGAGCCAATGCTGTTACAAACCTTTAGGCCAAGGTCATCTTGGATGTCCGCTATGACAACTTTAGCACCATAGTTGACGAATAATCTTGCTGTGCTCTCACCGATACCACCAGCTCCCTCGGTTATGATCGCGACTGTGCCTTCTAACCTGCAATCAAGATCAAATTATTTGGTATGATCATTTCTAATTCTATGGAAGCAGATGAATAATTTACCTATCTATGAATGGGAATAAACATCCTTTTTTTTTTTTTTTTTTAATTAAACCTCCGGTGGGGAGGGGCAACTATGGGATGCCAGACATTTATTACTTGATATAAATCTTATACACCTTTAGGGGGTACATTACGACTTTACCCGAGAAATAGAAAACTAGTGGACATTCATCAAATCTAAACAAAAATTAAATTCTAGACCCATGAAAGAAACTATCATAACTCACTATGTGACATTGATCAAGAAAAACCTTATGAATAAAGGCCTTGATCAAAAGTCCTAGTTCACCAAGGAATAGGCCTTATAAAAAAAAGGCCAACCACCAAGGAAACTACTACATAACAAAAAGAAAAATTGAAAACCAGACCCATTTTACCTAGGAAAAGACCTAAAGAAGGCCTTGAAACACCATCAACCATGGGCGGATCTACCTTGTAGCTAAGGGGGGCAATTACACTCACCACACAACCAGTTGTAATGATCAAAACATTATACTTGAAAATTGTTCCAGATGCAGTACTGAGCTTCAAAAAAAGATCCGCCTTTACTATTGTAGTGTTAAGAATTAACTGAATGCCTGTGACAATAGATTGAAAATATTTCATCATTTTCTCGATTAATACCTCATATTTACTTTAAGTAAACAACTAATGGATATCATAAAATACACAAGATTAGCAAAACACTTGCCATTTCCAGTAGAAAGGTAGTAATGTCATACATTCATATATTCATTTCTATTTAACAAATGAGTCTTAATATAAGCATTAAAATAAATATATAGATTATGCAAACGAGCACACATCACCTTGTTCAGCATAGCACTTTGGAGGACTGACACGAATATCTGGGGGGTCTGCAAAAATAATGCTTATCAGATACTTTTGAAAATTGTCACAAACATCAAGTGTAACCGCAAGAAAGCAAAGGAGTTTCTCAGATCACTTCATTTCTAATAAACTAAAAGCATGCAAGTTCATCCGCCTGCGGTGGCTTTGATTTTGTAGAAACTTAGTTGTGTTATGTCGAATTGAGCTCACAATCAACACCACAACGAAACAATTGAACATGCACAAACATCATCACCATAACCATTACTACCAGTCATCAACACATCCACCAACACCACTATCATCTCCGCCAGCACTAACAAAACACCACCACTGCCATGATGACACTACCATCAACAACCTTACTATCATTTGCCGTTGCTAATACTAACTTGCTGTAGCTAAAAGAATTACTAATGAAAATTCATTTTTTTAATGGAATTAGTTCTTTCTATTAATTTTCAGATTTCTCATTGCCTTTTTTTTGTCATTCAGAAGAAACATTTCAAAATTGAAAACAGTTATATTAATTTTCCCTCAAATGATGACTAATACACTAACCTTGTTCGTGTAATCAATAACTTGTCCATCACCAAAATACAATCCCAAACAACTTTATACTCTATCAACCTCAAATTGAAATTATATATATATATATATATATATATATATATATATATATATATATATATATATATATATATATATATATATGATTCAGGGGGCTACATAAGCAGAAAACTTACATGAATTTACAATCAAGGACAGACTAAAACTGACCAATTTTGAATCAAGGTTTAACAAAAAACAACAAAAAGGATTTTGGAAAGACAAATCCAGAGTGTCCATGCCTTTTCAATCTTAATAAATTTTTCTCCCCGTCCAAATTCAAAACGTCTGCAAGTTTCATAGAAATCAAACAATCTTTCAGCCTGCAGAAAAACGAAGGCACTTCAACTAGTTAGAAAGATTAAAAAAATTGACTGGAAGGCGGTAAGAATATCAAAGAGGATATGGGTAAGATGCAGGAGATGATCAAATTTTTTTTATAAATCATTATCATACCTGCAAGTGGCTTTTAACATGGGCAATGCTAAGTCATCTCACATTCATTAGTTGAAGGACTAATTTGGAAGTTGCTTCTGCAACAATCAAAGGAAAAAAATGATAAAGGGTTAGTAATCCTATTTATCCTTTATTCTCTACCATTAATGCATGACTGATATGTTTTCTTCTTTTAAGTGAAAATACTGAAACTTTGATGTATATGGATATCAAAATATTGCAGATGTTCATGAAAGAAATTCTAAATCTTACTTTCTTGTCCACCGAGCCTTTCAACAACATGAACAAAAGAGATATGAAGATCAAGAGTCCAACGTAGTCTAAGCAACTTTGATTGAATATACCGCCTTACTGAAGTAGCCCTTTGTTGCGGAGTCCCCAGCAATACAGTTTCCGATGAATATATTTAGAACAACTAGCAGGTGCATGGATCCCTAGGTTGTAAGCACAACTCGCAAAGGTCCATGGTTCGTTCAAGGTGATCCAATGCTTCACTCTATCACCAAACTCCTTGAAACAAACCTCTGCATAATCTTGTAATAATTTATGCCTTCTTGGTTCACTCCATCCATTCGCTTCCCATCTAAAGCCAAAAAACAATTGTCACAACTAATTATTGTTCTTAACCTTATAATCGTACAAATTGAGGCCCTTCAGAATAGTAACCAAGTCTTCAAGGACACTTTTAACTTTTCGAAATTGCCCTATTAGCAATTCATCCACATCAAAATTATGCTTATGCTACTACTCACTTGGTATAATTCTTGACCAAGAAACGGAGAACCTGTAAGTATCCACGTTCATTTTCTTCATTATCTTCACATCTTCCTGGAAATTATTGGAGGAAACAAAACAAAAAATGAGCAAAAACAAGTTGTTCAAATTTAGAGAACACAAAATAATAGAGGAAAAATTTTAATAAATTATAAAACTGTCTAGGATAAGACTACATATATCCTTCCTTGATATTTTCCTTGCAAACAAATGAGTTGCACTAACTTAGCGACAACTAATATACCGTGGCTAAATGATTTTTGTGTATATATATATTTTTTTCAAAAAATTTATTAGGGACGACTTATACCCTAGCTACCAATTTTTATTTGTAAAACTTAGCGAGAGCTAATATACCGTGGCTTCCCCATTCACGGGACAAGATTTGTTTGCCTCAGAAGGAAGGAGGATTGGACGTTAGAAACCTGACAGTGGTGATGAAGGCCTTTCGTGTTAAAGCTTTATGGAAACTTATTTATTCAGATACACTATGAGCTTCTTTTATGAGGAATAAATACTGGTTGCCTAGAGTTCCGTTGAGTTGCCAGGTTGTGAAATGTGGGGCTTCCCCATTCTTTAAGGAGATTATGTCTTGTAAATGTATAACTTTGAGCAATTCTTTCTGGCGTATTGGCAGGGGAAACATCAGTTTCTTTGAAGAAAATTGGAATCTTGTGGCCTTTTTCAAAAGATCGGAGGATTTGATGAATCGTGGGTTTTGGCCCACGGTTTGGGAAGTGATAATGGGAGATTTCGAATTGGTCAATCCAGACCTCAGATTGCTTGCACGTGACCTTTTCGCAGAGAGGTTGCGGGATAAGAAATATGGTGATGATGGGTATGTTTGGGCGCCGGAACCGGATGGTCTGTTTTCCATTCATTCTGCATATGAATTGCTACAAAAACAAGGGGTGAAAAATGAGCTAAAGGAGAAAATTTGGCAAAACATTATCCCGTCAAGAATCTCAGTGTGTCTGGAAACTTTTGCGCAGAGGCGTGCCAGTGGAAGGGGAATTGTATCGATGCGGTTTTAGCCTCGCCTCAAGGTGTAGGTGCTACGCTAATCCAAGGACGGAAACTCTGAATCATTTATTTCTGGAGGGCAACTTGGCGGTAAAAGTATGGAGTCATTTTGATGGGTTATTTGATGTGCATGTAAGGAAACTAGCAAAGATCTCCACAGTGTTACAGATTTGGTTCAAAAGAGCAAAGAAGACCACGCAATCAGGTGTGTTTTACTTCCTCACTCCTATGTTTATTCTATGGGAAATCTGGAAGCAAAGATGCAAGGCTGTCTACGAAGATATTACTCCAAATTATGCATTTTTGATTTTGAACATTAGGCGTCATTTGAGGTTAGCCAATACATTTATCATTCCGAAGCAAATTAGTCGGAATAAGGCTCATCTAAGGGCGCTTGGGTTACATGAGATCCCGGTTAGAAGACGCTTGGTTAGAATTGTATATTGGTCCCTTCCTCCTGCAGATTTTGTGGCGCTGAATGTTGATGGCTCATCTCGGAAAAAATAAGGCGACAGGAGGTGTGATTATAAGAGACCCTAGGAGTATTTTTGTGGTTGGTAAGCAATTGTTCTTTGGGAAAGGATCAAACAATAAAGCTGAGGCGTTGGCCCTTGTGGAAGGTTTGCGTCTATGCTCCTCATTGTGGTTGAGAAAAGTACTGGTTCAATCGGACTCGGAGCTTGTTTGTGGTTGGTTTAGGGAGACTTTTAAGATCCCGTGGCATTTGGAAAACATTGTTAGAGAAATTAAGTTGTTGGCAGAAAAAATGTTTATAGAGTGCAAACATATCTATAGAGAGGCTAATGCAGTCACGGATGCGCTTGCTGACAAGGCGCAAAAAGATTGTAGGTCTGTCACTTATGGAGCGAATGAGTTACCTAGGCGACTGGCAGATTCGTCATGGGAATAAATAGAGAAAGATTTGTTGTAACAACAGTTTATTTTTCCAGAACCGTTTTGACAAGATTTGGCGCTGCTATCAGATTTTTCAGGTCTGCATTGCGCTGGACAGAGTGCTCTGTCAAACAGAGTACTCTGTTCGGATGCGCGCTGTTTCTCTGTTTGCTGTTTTGGCTGTTGTGTCCTGGAGAAAACAGTGGAGGTTCATGAAGTGCCGGGTTGCGGAGCAGCAGGGCTGGTGGTGCCGAGGACCTGGACATGTTTGCTGTCCTGGAATTACTGGACAATTTTCGTCTGTCTATGGTTTTAGTTCTTTGAGATCATTTCTGGTGCGGCGCGATTTATTTTGGTGGTCGGTTTGCTTATTGCAAAGACTTGAAATGGGGCTGAAATTCTCGCTGGGGCTTGGCAACATCTTATTGATGGAAACATGCTTTTGGAGTTTTGTATTTATGTTTACAAGTGCAAGAATTCTCATGCAAGTTGCAAGGTTTGCAAATTGCAATTTGCAAGGTGCAAGTGGCAAGTTTTGTTTAGGTTGGAAAGTTGCAAGTTGTTATGAAAGTGGTTGCAAGGTTGTTTCAATATGGGCAAGGTGCATCAGGTGCGGATTGTTTTTGGACAGATTTTGCAATTCCACTAAGGTCTTTTTGATCATTAATGGTTTTGTTTTTTGAGTCTTTAGCTTTTGGTGTGTTGGCCTAGTTCATGATCAGATCTTTTAAGGTCTAAATCTCCTTGGTTTTAGGTCTCATTCTCTCCTTGGTTGAAGCCTTATTTGGCCTTATCTTTGGTGAGTTAGGTCTAGAATTATAGTTTCCTTTTTGTTATGTTTTGGTAAACAGGCCTTTGCAAGGTCTTTTTTTTGGAATTAGGAATTGGTTTCT
Organism: Berberis vulgaris; assembly: GCA_963556465.1. NCBI lineage: Eukaryota > Viridiplantae > Streptophyta > Magnoliopsida > Ranunculales > Berberidaceae > Berberis > Berberis vulgaris. Next base: position 5,780,470 of record OY747135.1, read on the forward strand.
TCTCTCGGGTAAAGTCGTAATGTACTCCCGACAAGTGTATACATAAGATTTTTTCAAGTAATAAAGGTCTGATATCCCATAGTTGCCCCTCCCCACTGGAGGTTATTAAAAAAATAAAAATAAAATAAAATATGTATATATATATATATATATATATATATATATATATATATATATATATTTTTTTTTTTTTTTTTTTTCAAAAAAATCTATTAGGGATGACTTATACCGTAGCTACCAATTTTTATTTGTAAAACTTAGCGACAGCTAATATACCGTGGCTAAATTTTTTTTGTATATATATATTTTTTTTTCAAAAAAATCCAATAGGGGCGGCTTATACCGTAGCTACCAATTTTTATTTGTAAAACTTAGCGACAACTAATATACCGCGGCTATATGTTTTTTTATATATTTTTTTTTCAAAAAAAATCCATTAGGGATGGCTTATACCGTAGCTACCAATTTTTATTTGTAAAACTTAGCGACAGCTAATATGCCATCACAAATATTTTAATTAGCTACGGTTTATTCTGAATTTAGCCACGATTTTCCTGTCACAAGTACAGTTTTTATGATTATGATTTTCGTCAGCTACCAAAAGAATTGTGCCGGTTTTTTGCCGTCGCAAATCTTTTAATTAGAGACTGTTTTTTTAATTTCATCTCTAGTATTTGTAGCTATTGGGTTTTTTTTTTGTAGTGTGAGGCAACTTGACATGTAATACACGTTTTTAAATTTATTTTGTTTTAATAATAAAATTTCTTGAAAACCTCCGCAAACATATCAGGACTTGATACAAAGAGGTTCAAGGTATTGTGTTGACACAAAAATGTTATTGCCCCAGATCTCAAGCAGGAACACTTCAAAAGGAGAATCTAACTTTCCATTGATATGTCAATATCTATTTGCAACCATGGTTTACAGAACAAACACACATAAATATAATAGTTAACAAAATAAACAATCACAATTTAGATATAACATGTTCTGCATGCCAAAGAAATTTGGGATGCAAGACCAATTTGCACACAATAAATGGCGATTCAACATGCTATCATCAAGCTAATCCTTGTTTCAATGCCATTGGGAAAGCAGGATTAGTCCGCGAATAGCCCCCATCAATGATAAGGTTCAGTCCGCTCACATACTTAGACTCCTCACTAGCCAAATAAACCACAGCTTCTGATACATCCTCTGGCCTGAGCACCAAACCTTTTAAATTCGCGGCCTGATGTGCCATTTCCTCCACCTTACCAGCCTCTACGCCGAACACATCAGTCACGAATGGGGATGCAACAACATAAGGGGATACGCAATTCACTCTAATCCCATATTTTCCCAGTTCAACACATATGCTATTTGTCAATCCAAGCACCGCGTGTTTTGTTGCAGTGTAAACATGTGAAATACCATCCCCCGCTTGGATAGAAGAAAGACTCGCGGTGAAAATAATACTACCTCTACTCACAGGGATCATGACCCTTGCCGCATGTTTGGCTCCCAAAAACGAACCATAGACGTTAATGTCCATGACTCGTTTGAAGTCCTCATTTCCAGCATCTAATATGCTATATGGAGTAGTACTTAAAACACCAACATTGTTGTACATTATGTCAAGTTTCCCATACTTAGATATAGTGCTATCCACTAGGTTGCGGACATCCTCGTCCTTGGTCATGTCACAATGAATGAAGGAGATGACCTCATCCGAGCCAATGCTGTTACAAACCTTTAGGCCAAGGTCATCTTGGATGTCCGCTATGACAACTTTAGCACCATAGTTGACGAATAATCTTGCTGTGCTCTCACCGATACCACCAGCTCCTCCGGTTATGATCGCGACTTTGCCTTCTAACCTGCAATCAAGATCAAATTATTTGGTATGATCATTTCTAATCCTATGGAAGCGGATGAATAATTTAACTATCATGAATGAGAATAAACAATTAAACATACCTTCTTGAAGGTATGGTTACATTGGCTTCTCCCATTGCTGCTTTACAACCTTATCTCCGACTTACCTTGGTTCTAGTTTGTCTTATATAGATGAAACTGGAGTTGGTGAGTCCTTGATACTCATCTCACAACCAACTTATAAAAATAATAATAATAAATAAAGAAGAAATTATAGTACAATTAAAATTATAGAACAATTAAAATTCAAAGTAGATCGTTGGACTTGATCTTTATTGTTTTCTTATGATATTTTTGTGTTCTCTTGGTTCACTTTTTATTCGTTGATGTTGTAATGCTGTAAATCGTCTTGGGGTGAGTCTCTTAAATCACATTGCCTTCTTTTAAAAAAAAATAATAAAAAAATAATAAATCGTTTGGTCTGCTTGGGAAAAAAAATGACTTTTGTGCTTATACTATTTTTTAGTAGATGGCCTTCCATGTGAGGTCAACTTGGAGTTTAGAGAAATTCTAAATGGTGAGGAAGCCAGCGAGGGAGGGAGAGAGGGAAGGAGAGGACTGTCCATTTTTTTCGAGATGTGTGTATGAAAAAAGACAGTGCACATTTCGAGAGAAATGGACGGCCCCCTCTCTCCCTCCCCTCGCTGATTTCCTCGCTCACTTCCTCGCTGTGTAGAACAGCTCTGGAGTTTAATCTAAAATTTTAACTAGAATACAGCTGTGTTGTTAAATGAATGAATAAATAAATCACAACTTGTGGGTTGTAAAATGTTTAATGTAAAAGATAACTAGTGGATATTGATTATATGGATAAGGTATGAAATAAAATAGTTGAGGAAAGTCAACAAATTATATAATCAGTAGGTGAATTAGTTGGATAAGATATTTGTAAAATTTTAAAATTATTAGAAACTTTACGGGAGTTCTTTTGGAAATATTCGTTTAACAAGTTGGAGAGGTTAACTTTGAAACCTTTTGAATCCTATCGTAAAATATTGAAAAACTCATTAACGAGCAATTGGAAGCTGGAGTTTCATACAAAAAGAAATACAAAAATGAAGTTGAAGATGATATCTCAAACAAAAATTCTAAATGTCGAGGGAGTGGGCGAGGAAATCAGCGAGGGAAGGGGGAGGGGGTGGTGGACCGTCCATCCCCACCGGGATGCGCACATGAAATCTGATAGCACACATCCCAAGGTGGATGGACGGTCCACCACCCCCTCCCCTTCCCTCACTGATTTCCTCGCCCACTCCCTCGACAGGTAGCCTCTCTCTATCTCAAATTCTCAATGCCAGATTTGCGTAGGGAACAACTCCTTTATTATTTCTAAGAATGGAATTTGATAACCAAATATACCTTTAATTACTTGAGGGTGAAGATTGACAACAATTAAGAAATTTCAGGCCATCGCAATACACAAACAAAAATCATCATACACACAATTATTTAAGAAAATCTTATTAATACATCTACTTCTATAACTAGAATTTAAAAGGTGATTCTATATGTCCGTGTGTCCTTTAAAATTTCAAAAATGCCATCTCTTATCTAGCTACAGTGAATTAAATGTCTAACTTCGTGTTAGACGAAATTGCCCTCGAATGAAGTGGGGAATTTCGTTTAAACCTGACAATGCCCTTCCCAATCTAGCTATAGTGAATTAAATGTCCAACTTTGTCTTAGACAATATTTATGTTACACAATATTTATGGTGACGGGTAGTAGTGTAAATTAAGGTGACATGTTTGACTTTTAACTACATGCTAAGTTAAACCAATTACTTTTCCGCTCTTCTTAGGGTTCTCTCTCAATTTAATTTTTGTATTTTCTGTTTTCATTTTATGTAGAAAAAAAGAAAAGTTTATCAAACTTAGGATTTCTAAAAGGGTTCTTTTGAGTTAGGCACTAATTAATTTTTACCTAATAGAGTTTGACTCACATTTTGAAAACTAATTAAGTCTAACACTTGTTTTCTGACGAAATCGTTAAGTACATATCATTGACTGATCAAGACTAATTTTCAAACCATTTTACCCTTACCTTGGGTTAAACCATATATAATTAATTGAGTCTAGCCATTCATTCTTACCCATCTTCTCCATCCTTAAAAATTTACTCATCTTCTTCACTTTTCATTCTTATGCGAAACCACCATCTCCAATCCATCCACCCTTCTCTTTCTTAATATCTCTATCTCCATCTCATACATGTTTCTACAATATGCCTAAGTAAGGTCACCCTACAATTAATTTGTACAAACCCACTGTTTAAATCCTCAGATACAATTTTCTTTTTCATTTATAATATGCTTTTTTTTTAGTGTTAATTTCAAACGATTCAATAACAGAACATAACAGCTGTTAGCCGGAAATTTAACTTCTGCAAGCAAAACTCATCCTGTGTCTATCCCCTATTTTTGACTCACCTTTCCTCATAAAAATAAAAATATATATATATATATATATATATATATATATATATATATATATGAACACACCTACCACTCACCCTCCCACCCACATGGCTATAGCTATTTCACTATTTTAGAGATGGTTCATAAAAAAAAAAACATATTCAAGGATTTCAACGAGATCATGTGACGTGATTCGAGGAACCAAAAGAATTGTTAGAAGAAAGGGCATCTTTTAATTAATTAATTAATTTATCTTTTAACTCCTCTCACTTCAGATGCTGCCAATAGGGTTCGAATCCTGGAATTATGATTCCATTCGTCAAAGGCCTACCGCTAAGCTGGCACTCCATTGACCAGGAGGTTTGGTTAGGTGGATACAGTTCGTGAATAGTGAGTCAATGGAATCCGGTTTAGTCTTTTAAGCAATAAAAGACATTTAGGTTATACGAAAGCTGGTGTGTGCGGTTTACAATAGTTGGGCCCAGAACCATTACATATTACATTTTCATTTGTCTTTAAACTAATCAAGTGTATTGTCTGCAGAGCTTTGCTAGGGGTCGAGGGAAGGAGGGAGCGAGGGATGGGTGGTAACCACCCATCCGCCTCGAGATGAGCACATCAAATTTGAGATGTGTGATGGCGCTCATCTCGAGGCAGATGTGTGGCTTCCACCCATCCCTCACTCCCTCCCTCGTTCCCTCCCTCAACCCCTAGAATTTTCGATTGTCTGCATCATCACTCTTATATATGTTGATATTGCTAATAAAAATTAATAGATTGCCCGTCATAATAGGGACACTCTTAACCATGAGAGTTTTGGTTATATATGTTGATATTGCTAATAAAAATTAATAGATTGTCGGTCATAGTAGGGACGGGTTTATATAGGGGCAAGTTGGGGCAACAACTTAAAACTTTCATGCCATTATATAGGTTTTTGTTGTTTGCTCCCTTAGTTTTTTGGTTTTACCTTTAGATTTTAAAGGTTAATCGGCTACTACCTCTTCTTTTTATTATTCTGCTCCCTAATTCTTAAATTTGTTTGTCCTTGCTGCTTTGAAGTAGAGAGTTAGACAAACTATTTTCCTTAACCAACCACTCTCATCTCCTTTCATCATTAGTGTCATCTCTTACATACTTTACAAATCTAATTTCAGCATGAATCTTCCTTAATTGTTGATCTTTTACTTACAAAATTCTTTTTATTTTTTTCTAAATTGTAAGACATCAACAATTGAAGCAAATAAACGAGAGGCAGTAGAATGTAGCATTTTAAGGGTAAGTTTTAGATTTTAGATTTTGTTTTGTTCCTTTCTTTCCATCGGCAAAAGTTCACTGGATGACTAACTGGTTTGCTCTCTTATAATTTATCTCACTGAGGTGTGTGGCTTTGGCATGTATTCTGCACACAGAAATTCTAAATGTCGAGGAAGTGGGCGAGGAAATGAGCGAGGGAAATGAGGTGGAGGGGGTGGAAACCGCCCACCCCCTCGGGATGCGTGCGTTGACTTTTTGCGCGCGCATCCCGAGGGGGGTGGACGGTTTCCACCCCCTCCACCTCATTTCCCTCGCTCATTTTCTCGCCCACTTCCTCGACAGCTAGCAAAGCTCATTCTGCACATTCTCATGTAGTGTGTGTGGAAGAAAAAGAAATTATAGGACATTTAAACTCGAAGTAGATCGACATACTCGATCTTTATTGTTGGGATCAAAGAGATGATGTAGCCAATTGGCAACGGTTTGAATCATGGTTCACTTTTATTCGTTAATCAAATTAGGGGGTTTTCTTTCAATATTATTGTGTTCCCTTGGTTAATTTTTATTCGTTAATCAAATAAGGGGGTTTTCTTTTGATATTTTTGTGTTCTCTTGGTTCACTGTTTATTCGTTGATGTTGTAATACTGTAAATCGTTGGGGTGAGTCTCTTACTCACATTGCCTCGTTTTGTTTTGCTTGGGGAAAAAAGTCTATTGTGATTATAATATTTTTAAGTTGATGGCCTTCCATAAGTTAAGTTGTCCATGTGAGGTCAACTTGGAGTTTAATCTAAAATGAATGAATAGTTGTCCATGTGATGGCCTTCCATAAGTTAAGTTGTTAAATGAATGAATAAATAAAAAAACACAACTTGTGGGTTGTAAAATGTTTAATGTAAAACAAAACATAAAAACATGACTAGTGGATATTGATTATATGGATAAGGTAAGAAATAAAATAGTTGAGGAAAGTCTACAATTTATATAACCAGTAGGTGAATTTGATTCACATCAAATAGAAACCAAGGTTTTAGCTATATTGGAAGGAAGCTTCTTAATACAATAACTTTTAAGGAGCTCAAAGTGAATGATTTTGCATATCTACTCCAACAACATCTTTAAAGAGGCTCATTAATTACTTTTATTTATTTATTAATTTTCTACTCTTTATTTTTTTTATTTAATGTTATTTTTCTTAAATTGGATAAAATTTGAGATAAAACTTATTGAAATATACTTTATCTCAAATTTTATTTTCTAGAATATATGAAATTTGAGATCTTTTATAAATTAATATGAATTTGTCTAAGTTTATTTTGAATTTCAAGAATATTTGAAGACTTTCTAGAAGAGATATTTGTAGAATTTTAAAATGGGTTGGGATCTGGAGACACAAATTCATGACCTAAATATACACCAAATTTATAAGCCTTTAGATCTAAATATATTTAACGGTGGAGATTTCGTAATAACCTGGCTTGAGATATTTTCTCCTATTTTTCTTTCTTTCTTTCTTTCTTTCTTTCTTTCTTTCTTCTTCTTCTTCTTCTTCTTCTTCTTCTTCTTCCACACGACCATGCCTGCTCCTCTTCTTCACCGACTTGATTTCTGACGATTATTCACCCCCATTTATTCGCCAAAATCATTATTTCTTCCCCATTCTTCTCCCCTCTTCCTTCTTCTTTGATTTCTTGCTCAAAATAGAACAAGTCAGAGCGTGTGTGGGCTCAATCGGAGCAATCAAAAGTTGGGCAAGCTGCTTTTCTTAGATCAGGCTCTTTGGTAGAGTCTAGACCTTGGGAGCTCGTAATCCCTATATGCAGAGGTGATATGAGTGGTTGGGTGAAAATTTCAGATTAACATGGAGAGGGAGGTTCGCCAACGTCGGTTTTGGAAATTTCATGTGAGTTAGACCATACTTAAAAGTTAATTTCGGATCATAATTTTAGTTGGTAGTTTAGAACATTTTTCTTGAAATAAAATGGGTTGTTTGGGTTTTCATTTTTGTGGGTTCTTTGAAATTGTATCATGGATTATGGAATTTGAGGTTCTTGTGTTGTTGTATGTTTGCTGAGATTGCATAATATTTTATGAATTTTTGCTTTGAACTATACAATAACACATGAGAGTGATTGCATAATAACCATTCATGGCATGTATTTGAGAATAATGACGGCATAATCAAACATTCATAGTATGTATGTGAGAGTTCATGTGGAATTCTGCTGGATAATATTTTCTTGATTGTATGTAACCCCCTTGGGTAGGCGGACGACGAGGGAGATATGGCCGACAAATTACTACCAAGGGGAGAGTATTGTAACACCTTGGTAGACGGGCATCGGGGAGATATGGCTGACAAGCTACCAAGGGAAGACTATTGTTGGTGCTGTTGATAACGTATTTGATATTGTAACATCTTGGGTGGGCGGGCAGCGGAGGGATATGGCCGGCAAGTTACCAGAGAAAAAAAATACTGTTGTGACATTGATATGATGATGTTAAAGTTGTTGAGCATTTCACATGCATATTTACATCATGATTGACCATCATCATGGCATCCTATCGCTGTGTAGTACTGTTATGTATTTGTGGTCTACTCATACCAGCTAGTGCAGATCCGTTTGCTTGTTTTGTGACAAATAAGTGTACCTCTACCTGAGTGCAGGTGGTGATGCTGCAAGTGTAGCTGATTTGTGGATGTTTGTCTTTTAGGATGGTGAGTTAGCCCATTTTATTGAATTGTTTGCATGGATTTTATATTTTTCATTATAAATTTTATTTTAGAGTTTCGGAGTCGCGTCTTGGTTTTCGAGGCATTTAGGTGTCTTAAAAATCAGAGTGTGACAGCAAATGCAAAAAACTACACTACAACAGATTTGTTTTAAGCGGCGCTTCTAAAAGCGCCGGTATAGGAAAATGTGCCGGTTTAGATCAATGAAGACATTTTTTAAAGCGCCGGTAAAAGTAGGTGTCACCAAAATATTAACGACGCTTTAAATGAAGTGCCAGTTAAAATTAACATTTACGGCGCTTTCCAAAGCGCCAGTAGAGCATATATAAGCGCCGCCAAATAAATGGATACGTCAATTCCCAGTTTTATACAAACGCCGTATTTATAACCTTTTTACGTCGCTATAAAGATATTTTGCGACGCTTTTAAAGTGCCGGTTATGTTAACAATCCTGTAAAACCACTATTTTACAACCTTTTAATGGTGCTTTAAAGCGCCGGAAAAGATTGTTTTTGCGATGCTTTTGAAGTGTCGGTTGTGCTAACACCTTTTAATGGCGCTTTGAAAGCGCCAGTTATGTTAACATACCTGGAAAAAAAAATCAATTTCTAGCTGAGCTTGTGCTTATTGGGCCCGATGCTGCTGCCCTAACTGAGCAAGCTTGTTTTTCCTCCATCTTATAAATTCGACAAGAATTGAATTCCCACTCATTGCAACACCAAACCCAGCAAGGAGTATAGATAGAACAGCTTGCACATGAAGATGCAACTCCATCAAAGCGACAAATAACTGAGATGCAATGTTATGGGTTCATATCAACCAAATAAAATCCTTACTCTTTTTTCCCCACCAATTACACACTGCTAAATGAGGAACATAAAAAGAAAACAAATGAAGAATCATATACTTACCACAGAGTATAAAAGATGAGCAAAGAGAACCACCTGCGCGAACTGCATTGATGCATAGACCCAGACAAATCTTCTGAGCACTGACAGACCAATTTCAAAATTCAGGCATCTCATACATGAATAACATAAATTAGATATTGATGCAGGAGAATTTATAGGATTCCTAATTTGGATTTCTAGGGTTCCTAATTTGGTTTCTAGGGTTTCTAATTTGCTCTCAAAGTTATTTACTAAATAACTTTGAGAGATCTTTCAATTTAATTAGGAGTATTTTTAGTTTCCTTTTAGGATTAGGCATTAATTTTTTTTTTAGGAATAGATTGCTTGTTATATTAGTATTTTATTTTATTTTTTCTTTTAGAAATAGGTAGTTTCTTTTTAGGATTTACTTTTTTCTTTTAGGTAATATTTCTTTTATCGTTTAGGAAGAGATTCTGAACCCAATTTGGGCCAGATTTTTTGCAGATTACTTATTTTATTACGTATTTCGTTTTAGTATGATTATTGGAAATTGCCATTTTTTTAGTAAAATTCTAATAATGAGTTTTAGCTATAAAGCCCCCGGCTTGTGGGCTAATTTAGAAACAATTTTTTTATTTGCATAATTTTGAATTGACATTAGAGATATTTCTCTGTGGTTTGGGCGATTATTTTGTATTCTTCCTTGTGAATTATCTGTTAGAACTAGCCCGCAGGATAATCGCTATTCTGCCCGGCGTCAGTTGGTATCAGAGCTTCAGCATCTTCTTGGGCTGAGATTTCATCAGTTTTCTATGACTGGTGGTCGTGGTCATGGTCGTCGCGGGCATGTTTCGAACGAGGAAGCCCCTCATCGTGATCGTAACATTAAGAATATGATGATTGAAGATTTACAGAGGCAAGTTGCATAGTTAACCCGACGTCTAACGGCGCAAGATTTCAGTAATCGTGAGATGGAAGATCACGATTCTGATTCCAGTTTCGAAAATCCGTATCCTAATCATGCTCGATTATGGGAACATGGAAAACCTGTGTATGACGATGAGGAGTTTTAGGAAGACGTGGTAGACGAAACTAAAGAGTTTGGAGAGCCTGTGTATGACACTGATGAAGAGGAGGATGAAGATTCTGAGTTCGAGGAGGATCCCTCGAAGATTGAGTCGGAAGGTGTGGACGATGATGAAGATCAGGAAACTACTGATGGTGTTGGAAATTGGGAGAAGATGATGAGCAAGACAGATAAGCTCATGGACAAAGAGTTCATGAAGGACCCCAGTGAGATAACATGGGGATTAGTCGATAAGAAGCTCAAGGTCATTGTAGCTGCACATGGTTGCAAGGGAATTGGAAGAGTTGAACAGGTTGAGCAACTAACTGTCTTGACGATGGTTGCTAAGACTCATGCTCAAAAGCTTGAGATCCTCTTCAATGTTGTATCTTCCGAGCACCACCATCAGCCGCCACCTCGCCTACCTCCCTCACCCACTCTCTCGTCCCTCTCTCTCGTGCATGTATTGGAGCCAAACGGAGAAGAACAACAACAAGCAACTCGCAAGACACAGGACGCGGCTCGCTGGAAACGAAGACCGCGAGTTTCTGGTGGCAGAAAACTGATTTACAAATCAGTTCAGCTATTTGCACCCCGAACACTTGCTTTTTGTACCACCACATTGCACTTGCAGCCCTTCGCGTCGCATGTTCGTGCAGGAATTGATGGATTCCACCTACACCAGTGTTGTGTCGTCGTCCACCATGATTTTCTAGCCCCTGCAGACGTGAATTCAGATTTACTAGCAGAGGTGCAGCAGCTAACAGAGTTTTCTGACTTGATACCAGAGGATCTTCCTCCTGGAGTGCCGCCAGAGGATTTTGATGACGCTGTTGTGAACTTGAGGATGAGTTCTTTCCAACCCGGGGCGACTGATGCAGGAGAATTTCTAGGATTCCTAATTTGGATTTTTAGGGTTCCTAATTTGGTTTCTAGGGTTTCTAATTTGCTCTCAAAGTTATTTTGTAAATAACTTTGAGAGATCTTTCAATTTAATTAAGAGTATTTTTAGTTTCCTTTTAGGATTAGGCATCAATTTTTTTTTTAGGAATAGACTGCTTGTTATTTTAGTATTTTTTTAAAAAAAAAAATAGGTAGTTTCTTTTTAGGATTTACTTTTTTCTTTTAGGTAATATTTCTTTTATCGTTTAGGAAGAGATTCTGAACCCAATTTGGGCCAGATTACTTATTTTATTACGTATTTCGTTTTAGTATAATTATTTGAAATTGTCATTTTTTTGGTAAAATTCTAATAATGAGTTTTAGCTATAAAGCTCGGCTTGTAGGCTAATTTAGAGACATTTTTTTATTTGCATAATTTTGAATTGACATTAGAGGTATTTCTCTGTGTTTTGGACGATTATTTTGTATTATTCCTTGTGAATTATCTGTTAGAACTAGCCCGCAGGATAATCGCTACTCTGCCTGGCGTCAGATATATGTTACACAAATGTTTAAGGATAACATCACTGTATGCTATATGATCAACTTGCAGGGACTCCTTGGTCATGGCACACTACTTTCATTAAAGATGATTATGATCAACATTATGTTTGAGCATCATACAAAGCTATGTAGACTCTACACACAACTTTGTAATACTTGCCCATGGTTGATGATGTCATGGATGCAAGAAGACCAAGGATGCAGGAAAATGGCAATGATATAGCAACAACACCAGTACCCATTTTTTGTGACTTGCCCAATGCAAATGTTATTAAGAAACTGTTGACAAAACAAGTGAATTCTAGCATGGAATTTTCTCCTGATTATGAATTACAGCTACATTCATGAATTACATTTACCATATCTATTTATACATTGGAGCAACTAGTCCAAAAGATGTCCAGTTAGGTATTAGTTCAACTACGTGTCATTACAATAACACATACAGGAATGATGCAAAAAACCAACTAATCCAACTAATCCAACTCACTATCTGATACTTCTTCCACTGGCAGCTCAAAGGCATCAATTTCTTCAAAATACGCTCTTTGCTTGTCAATAAAATCTTGTTCTTCAAGGTGAGAGAGATGCGGCCTCTGCATATAACCAGCTCAAGCAGTGTCAAAAAAAATACAATTACTGTGTATTTATTATGTGAAACTGCTTCCAGTAAACAATTAGACATTTCTTTTTAAGGAAAATTAAAGCAAACCTTGCTTTTTGCACCAGGAACAGGGCATGTCTTCAAAAGATTAGCAATTTTCTTTGCATTATTTATGTCATCACTATATCCTTGTTCTTTGTACAGCTCATGATCCCTGTATGGAAACAAGCAACAATCAGTTTGCCTCGAAGAAATGCAGATTCCCCATTATTTCCATGAAAGATATGGAAAAACATTGAAGACGTACATCATCTTTATATGAAAATCAAATTTCCCTAATCCAAGAAAGGTCTAGCAGGGCATTAGCTTAGTTCAGAATAGCTGAAGAGCTGCACCTGATAAATGTCACAAATCCTACATTCCTATTAAGCAGAGACTCATAATCTGTAAGACAATATCTACACCAATAAAGGACTTTGTAAGGAAATGTTACCTAAGCTATTCAAAACAATAAAAGAAGGCACACCAATGTCAAAATGCACAACAAGCTGCAGGATATGGTTATTGTGCAAAGAGTAGATGTTTATACCGGAAAACCTTCAATGTTTCCTCCAGCATCACCCATAGCTCATTGAAATATCAATGAGCTTTAATGTGAAAATCCAGTCATCTAGAATAAAAGGTGGTCATGTAGAATAAAAAGTGCAGCAAAGAACTACAGGTTTCTGACTACAAGAGGACGTCATCCTCAAGGCAATTGAATAGTGGAAGTTCAGTCTCATAGAAACAGTTCTTCACATGGAAGTTTTTGTAAGGGAAAATACTAGCTAATGCAAATAATTCCAACACAAGTCCTAGACCTAGTTGGTGATAGTGAATGGCTAAAATTGTTATGCAAGTAATAGCAAAGAACAAAAAATGTGTAGAAAATAAAGATGACACCGAGATTTACGTGGTTCGGCTTTGCCTACTCCACGGACGATGACTCTATAACTTTCTTATTAATATGGAAACACTTACTTGAAGATTACAACGTTGTCAGGCAACAATCCTTGAGACTACCCAATCTCAAGCCAACAATACCGCCAAAAGTTTGACGAAACTCGCAAACGAAGAACACCCGAAATCACTCGATTCCAATCCTTATTTTTGGCTATTGTTTCACGTTGCACACACACTGAATCACGCCCTTATCGCAGCTCGTTTCACATCGCACTCACACCACACTGCTGCTCTATTTCAACGATGTATTTGCAGCCAATCTGACGCTGCGTTGCTGCTGCGATGTTCCTGCGATTTTGCTGTCGTATTTGTTGCAATGTTGCTGCTGCGTTTCAGCTGTACGCTCTGATTGTTATGCTGTGTTTTTTCATAGCTGCCTTATATTTACTTTTTGAGTAATTCTAGCTGGCCTGGGTAACCAGCCTGGGTTGACTGCCTGGGGGGCGAAATTACATTTTTGCCCCCCTCTTTAAACACCTTTTTGGGGAAAGTGTTTAAGGAGGGGGGGCAAAAATGCAATTTCGCCCCCCCAGGCAGTCAACCAGGCCGGTTTTCCCAGGCCATTAAGAATTTTTGTTACTTTTTATACAAGTAGTTGTTGTATGCTTGCTTTAATTGGAGAAAGAAAAAGACATTGAGTCTCACATGAATTGTGAACCAAACACTCCATCACACAAGGACTCTGAGTCCCACAAGGACTCTTGTGTTTGAGTCCTTATAATTGTCTCACAATCTCCACCTTGGAGAACAATTTCAGGCCACCACACAAGCATCACAAACAACCATATAAGCATCTCCACCTTGGCATGAAATACCTCTAAGACCCATCTCTCGGTCACGAGAATCGTTGTCATGCCCCTAAGGGCCCTGCTCCCTTGGGGCATCAACACTGAGAGAGACTGAACAAGTTGAGACAATGCTCAAATTTGATCCCTGGAACCGCTTTTGTCAACATATCAACTGGGTTTTCTTTAGTACCCACCTTCTCCAAGAGAACCTCGCCATCCTCAATGACGTCCCTCAGAAAATGATACTGCACATCAATGTGTTTCGTTCGAGCATGATGAACCTGGTTCTTTGCCAAATGGATAGCACTCTGACTGCCACATAACATTGTCACATCATCCTGAGTAACACCCAAATCACTAACCAAGCCTCGAAGCCAGATGGCTTCCTTCACCGCCTCTGATAGAGCCATGTACTCTGCTTCAGTAGTAGACAAAACAACTGTAGACTGTAACTGAGACTTCCAACTCACCGGACCCATCGCCAATGTAAAACAATAACCTGTAGTCGATCGACGCCTATCAAGATCACCAGCATAATCCGAATCTATATAACCTCGGATCATATTTGACACATCTCCTCTCTCATATATTAAACCAATATCCAGCGTACCCCGAAGATATCTCAATATCCACTTCACTGCCTGCCAATGTTGTTTTCCTGGGTTTGACATAAACCTACAAACCAAACTGACTGCATGAGCGATATCCGGACGTGTGCAGATCATGGCATACATAAGACTACCAACTGCACTAGCATAGGGAACCTGTGACATGTATTCCCTCTCATCCTCCGTGCTAGGAGACAACTTACCCGAGAGCTTAAAGTGAGCAGCCAAAGGAGTACTTACCGGCTTAGACGTATCCATGTCAAAACGGTGAATAACCTTTTCTAAGTATTGTCTCTGTGACAATGTCAGTCTGCCCTTCTTCCTATCTCTCACTATCTCCATCCCAAGTATCTTCTTTGCTGAACCGAGATCTTTCATCTCAAACTCCATGCTAAGTTTCAACTTCAATTTATCAATTTCTTTCATGCTCTTCGCAGCAATGAGCATATCATCAACATAAAGTAAGAGAAACACGAAAGACCCATCCTTGAGGTTCTGTGTGAATACACAAGGATCATACTGACTCCTCGCATATCCCCGTTCAATCATAAAAGTATCAAACCTCTTGTACCACTGCCTCGAAGATTGCTTCAACTTATACAGTGACTTTTTCAGTTTGCATACCTTTTCTTCCTTACCATCAACAACATATCCATCGGGCTGAGACATATATATGTCCTCCTCCAAATCTCCATGCAAGAAAACAGTCTTGACATCAAGTTGCTCGAGCTCTAAGTCAAACTGCGCTGCTAAAGCCAAAAGGACTCGGATAGAAGTGTGTTTTACCACCGGAGAGAATACTTCATTGTAGTCCACACCTTCTTGTTGTGCATATCCTTTAGCCACCAATCTTGCCTTGTATCGTATACCTGTAAAAGTACCCCTGGAATCTGGAATCCCGACTTTCACTGTGAAAACCCACTTAATTACACCCAATTGGTCTCTTCCCTTTAGGGAATGTCACAAGCTCCCATGTATGATTCTTTTGAAGAGATAACATCCCCTCATCCAAAGCTTCCTTCCACTCCTCTTTCCGAACACTTCTCAAAGCCTGCGTATATGTGGTAGGAACATCATCATACCCATCAAGAACTAAGAATGCGCAAGCTGCGCCATCCTCATAACCAAATCTAAGTAGTGCATGTCTCACTCTAGGTTCTCTGCCTGCTGCTAAAGATGGTGTTTGTAACTGTTGATCCTGTTGTTGTGTAGGATCCAGTCCCCATCAGTAGGAACCTCATTTTCTGCCACTGTCTCATCAGGCATCATATTTGTATCGCCCATTTCCTTAGTAGAAGGAACATCATCCTTTGTATGAGATCTAGGAGCTCCAAGCTCCACCTACAGAGAATCTCTATCATCCTTATCTTCATCATAGCCATCACCCCTCCAAAAAGGGGAACCATCTTTGCATCTCTCACATTTTGCCTGTAACAAAGCCTCCTCATGGAACTTCATATCTCGACTGATCACAAACTTCTGCAAGTCAGGGCACCATAATCTATACCCTTTCACATTATCTGGAAAACCGAGAAAAATAGTTTTCCTGACCCTTACTCCAATTTTATCTTCCCTAACATGAAAATATGCTGGACAACCAAATACTTTCAAGTTAGAATAATCTGAAGAAATACCAGACCATACCTCCATAGGAATCTGAGACTCAATAGCTGATGAAGGAGAGCGGTTAATGAGATTTAATGAGCACCAAATGTCAAGGTTGAAGAAAAGTGAGGCATTCACAGCAGAGAGGGAGAGAGAGATAACTCAGGCAAGCTTAAATGATTCTCCTTTCAGCTCCATTTTCAAATAAAAGATAAAAAGTCCTCAATTAACCTGCCTGATATCTGTTTGTAGGTTGTGGAATCAGTTAATGAGCTTGCTCAAATCATGAAAGATCTTTCAGTTCTGGTGATAGACCAGGTTTGTATCTGAGTCTTTCATACTAGTCTATATGCTTCTACACAAAGCCAGTTTTGCTAACTGATCTTTGTGTGGAACAGTGATTTCAAACATTCAGTGTCTGATATGGAGTTAGCAGTCACAGCTAATCTTACTGGGAGAAGGATGTCAATGCAGTTTATTTATGAAAACAAAGCTAGTGCCTTACGTGCCATAAAAGATATGGAGAATGACAACTTGAGTAAGGCATTTCAGGACATTGTCCAAGATGTAGTTATCTGTAGAATGGAAAGGGAGATTGGGAGAGCCATGGGGTTTGCTGCTAGCATGGTCAATGTCAACGTTGCAACTGATCCAAGGACGAGCCTGGTGAATGAACCAGCACTGCAACAACATGTTGTGCCCCAAGCTTCAACAAATCTCAGTCATATTTTCTTTCATGCAGAGCACTTCTTTTCTAAGTTCAACTCTATATCAGTTCTAATTTGACAAAGAGAGCAGTTGATACGTAGACATGGCAATCGAAGAGGATGTAGAAAACAACAGTGTACATTTCTAATCATATAATTGGTATGACTGAAATAAATGTAGTCTGATCTTTATTATTTGATAGATTTTGTGACTCGATGTAATACATTATCTTATTAATTACATTACTTTGCCTCAATTCATGGAAATGTTTAAGTTTGGCACATTTAGATTTTTATTTTCTAGAAATAAAACTTATAAGATGTTATAAAAAGTCATTTGATAGCACTTGATGAGTGCTATAGATAAAAAGGGCCTTGAGAAACGCTATAGAAACTAATACAATAACATTTGTTAAATATTACGTGAGGGAAGACAATAGCGTTTCAGAAACGCTATGGTAGACTCTACTATAGCGTTTCTGAAACGCTATAAAAGGCCAACTTACTATAGTGTTTTTAAAACGCTATTAATGGGCATTTTTCTTGTAATGTTATATTTAGGCCAACATAATTTCTTGTCGTGTATAGCTGAGTGCATATTTCCTTGCAAAAACAACCAGTGACCTACCAATTAATGGATATCTTCTTGCAAGTATTGTTCCTTTTGTAAGCACACAAAACTCTCAATTATATGATATGTAGGTTGCCTGATTGTTTGTGACTAGTAGCATGGGTTAGATCATATAGGAATTGGTACGTATGTATACATAGGATGTTGTTCTTACAATCAATTATGTGATATGCAGGTTTCCTAATTGTTTGCGACTAGTAGCATGTGTTAGATCATATAGGAATTGGTACGTATGTATACATAGGATATTGTTCTTACAATAAACACTTCAGTGACACAGTTGCATTACCAGTATCAGTGTTTTTGGTTGATGTTTATATATTTATGTGGTTACTCTTGGTGTTGTTGTTGCAGCTTGGAGTATTGGTGCATGATGGTGGTAATTTTGTTGGCAGGAATTTTGAAAAACCCAGAAATAGTTGTGGATGCTGCCTCGATCTGGTTTGTCGAATTTTTACTTTACAGATTGCTCATTTAGTTCATATTTATGTTTTTGATGTAAGAACCACTCCATTAAGAGCTTCATTAGATAACAACTAGAGATTGGTAAATGTCCTGAGAGATTCATTAAGAGCTGTGGATGCTGCCTCAATCTCATTTGTTTCCGTAGTTGATTGATAAATGTCCTGAGACTTGAAATTTAATGTAGTTTTTCATGAAAACATAACTGGTAAACCAAGTGATGATGCCTTTAAAGCATTAATGAACAATGTACCTTTGGAGTTGATAAAAAATGGCTCGAGTATTCATGATTCTTTCTACTGTATGGAGAGATAACAACTAGAGATTGGTTTTTCAATATCAATAGAAGAGAATAATCCCAATTTCGATTGAACAAACCTGGATGATGGTTGAATTGTCCTACTCATTTGCAACATTTTTTTTCCTGCTTTCTACCTTCTGAGACCTCCAGCTGCCCTTGGCATAAACACTAGTCACTACTTGTAGGAGATCCTTATACCATTAGCCGATCTGACTTGTTTGTTTTAACCTCCTAGTTGTGTACAAACACAGAATAGTTTGCTATCTAGCAGAAAAATTCTCTTGCAATGATTGTCAAATTTTAGTTGGAAGTTTGTAAAAAAATGACTTGTATATAATTTTCTACGAAGATGAAGTTAGTAAATATGTGCCTCTAGATAAGAAAGAGGAAAAGGTTCTCATAAAGTCAGTTTTTTTTTTTTGGGTGAAGTTTATGACATGTTTTCATTCAAGTGAAGGCGTATGAATCATTTCCTATCGCATAATGTTTTTGCTAAAATTCTTTAACCAAAACACCAAACTGTTAGGAGGTTACTGTGTGAGAAGATTTTCACACAGAATCACACAAGCATACTAAGCACCGCCACACTGACTCCGCCAACAACACCCAAGGGCTTCCTAATGATAGTAAAATTTTTTTATTAGAACCTCCAGTGGGGAGGGGCAGCTATGGGATGCCAGATCTTTATTACTTGAAAAAATCTTGTACACATGTCGGGGGTACATTACGACTTTACCCGAAAGAAAAAGAAACAAATGGCCATACATACTAAAAACCAGAAAAATTCCTAGCTCAAAGCGACCTAAAACCAATTCAACCTTAAGATAACTCAGCAAGCAACACCAGAAACAACTTGAGCAGCTTGAGCAACATCACCAGAAGCAGCTTGGATAAAAAACCCTTAACACTCTGCATCTTACACTAAAAGATTGCAAATTGCAAACTGCAAAACTTGCAACTTACAAAAAAACCAGGCAGCAAAATATGTAAGCAAAACAGGCAGCAATAAGGCAGAGTACTCTGTAAAAACAGAGCACTCTTGTCACAATCCAGAGACATCGCGCAATGCACCGAAATGTGCAGCCCTGATTTCATTGTTTCAGCAGAGTTTCAGCCCTGATCTCTGCTACAACAATCCAGCAGAGATTGACAAAACGAGTCATGCTACAACAATCCAGCAGAGATCTCACCTAAACACTGGAGCAGAGTGCAGATTGCATACTCTGCCCCAGCTATAACACCTCCACTATCAACATTCCAGTTCCAGTCATTGCAGAGCACGCCACCTGCAAACCCCATTCCTTCGCAGCAAATCCATCCCCGAGCGATACAAGCCTAGATAAACATGTTCATTTAGCATTCGAGCGTCTTAAATACGCCGTCTTCTTCTTATCAAGAATAATTAAGGATTTTATTCGTTTAGGCAACGAGTCCCAAGAATAATCCCTTGTCATTTGTTCTACTTGCGCCCGTCTAGCCAAAGCATCAGCCACTGAATTAGTTTCCCTGTACACGTGTATACAATACCACGTCAATGCCTTACTCGTGTCTCTAATCTCCCTCCACCAATTACTAAGAGACCAGGGAATATTAGCTTCATTTAAAATCCACTGTTTGACTAATCTAGAATCTGTTTGGATCACACAACTTCGCAATCCTAGATCAATACAAAGTCTCAAACCTTCAGGTAAGGCCCTCATCTCTGCGGAGTTATTTGAGCCTTCACAAAAAATACACTGTCTAGCAGCTACAAATTTACCCTCGTCATTTCTAATGACCACACCTCCAGTAGTGTTATTTTCCATACACGAGCCATCAACATTTAGTGCATACCATCCTGTAAGAGGGAAAGCCCAATAAAGCACCCGAGGAGGAGATATTGTAACAATCTTTTCCTGTATGCCCAACCTACTGAGCAAAGCCCCATTAGGATCCTTAATTTTAGGAATAAAGAATTTTGCCACACACTTAATCCAGAAATGAACTTTAATAATTACATAGCATGACGAAAACTCCTTTCCTTCAAAAAGTTTTTTGTTTCTCTGGATCCAGATTTCCCATAGGATGAAAAGGGGTGACGTGGATGAGGGTCCCTGATAACGAAGATTTCTTCGTTTCCTAAACCACGCCTTAAGCATAGTATAAACTTCAACCGGTCTGTGAATGTGCATGTCAAACACCAAATCAAAATGTCCCCACACCCTTCTTGCTAAATCGCTTTCCAAGAAAAGGTGTTTCATCGTTTCCTCCCCAGGTTGTAAGCAACAACTACATTTAGACGCAAGTTGGAAGCCAATTCTTTTAATTTCACCATCAATATGTAATGCCCTTCTAATTATTTTCCATGTGAAAATAGAGATTTTAGAAGGCAATAAAGGATGCCAAATCCAATTCCAAAAATCGTCTTGTGTCCCCCTACCGCATAGAATTTTGCATACTGAACTAATCGTGAACCCACCATCATTACTCGGTATCCAAATTCTAGCATCTCGATCACCGACTTCACCTTTCACAATTGTCTTGTAGAGCTCTTGAGCTTTTCTTTGCATATCCGGGCATAGTCTCCTGAAATTCTCCCTGTGCATTTTCCTGAGGGAAGGCCAAGTGTCATTCATCCCCACCTCCTCATTGTTACTGAAAATTTCATTCTTAGCCCATGGTTCTTCGAAGAAGCTAACGGTGCCTTTAGAGATCCGCCACGTGGAGTTTTCAACTATAACGTCTTTATTCACCAACAATTCTTTTATAAACGGAGACGCCCCAACTTTAATTTCTTGCTTTCTGATTGGAACCCCATCTTGCATGTACTTACGCCTTAGAAAATTTGCCCATAAAGAATTGGAGGTTATTAGGTTCCAAAGCGACTTTATTCGAAAAGATCTAATGATAATATCCAAACTTCGAATACCTAGACCACCCTCCTCCTTTGGAACAATGATTTTATTCCATGCTATCCACTTCCGCTTATGTCGCCCTTCATGATCTCCCCAAAAGAAATCTGCAATCAACTTCTGAATGGATTGCAGGACCTTATTAGGGACAACTGTAGCTACTATGGAATAAATAGGTATTGACAGTAAGACATGTCTTATCAATGTCAATCTACCTCCCGGCGACAAAAGTCTGGCTTTCCAACCCTGAATTCTCTGCTGGATTTTATTGATTAAGGTTTCAAAAAAAGAAATTTTGCATCTACCTTGATAAATGGGGACGCCAAGGTATGTAAACAGGGATTGCTTGTAGACAAAACCTGTCCACTGTTTGATCGAAATTATTCTTTATGCACGAGATTTCTCATCAATCATGAATGAACTTTTTGCAATATTAACTTTCTCACCTGAAACCTGACAATATCTATCTAAGAACTGCATACAGCCTTCAATGGACTTTTTCCTGCCATTCAAGAAGATCAATGAATCATCAGCATACAAAAGGTGGGTGATCGGTGTGGCCATCCTGGGAGTATGATAAAAACCAATTTCTCCTCTACAAAAAGCCCGAGAGAGCCCTCTGCTTAATACTTTTGCTGCAATAACAAAGAGAAGCGGGGAGAGAGGATCCCCTTGACGAAGACCCCTCGTTGATTTAAAATAGCCGTCATACCTGCCTTGCATCAACACCGAGAACCCGCAATGTGTAATGCAATTAGAAATTAGATGACATATTCTGTGATTAAATCCGAATCTGCGCAAAACTTGCAAGAGGTATCCCCATTCAATTCTGTCATACGCCTTTTCAATATCCAATTTAAATATTATATTATTTCCATTAACCTTTTTCCCAATCTCTCTCATCAGTTCTTGTGCCAGCCCAATGTTTTCTGAAATGAGCCTTCCCTGAACAAAGGCCCCTTGCTCTAGAGAGGTAATATTTGGGAGAAGCTTGGCCAATCTCAGACTAAGAATTTTGTTGAAAATTTTATATACCACGTTGCAAAGACTAATATGCCTAAAATCAGAATAAGAGACAGGTTCTTCAATTTTAGGAATAAGAGCCAAAAAATTGGAAGAAAAGGTACATGGCATCGCGTGGCAAGCAAAAAATTCCTTCGCAGCTTCCCAGATGTCCATCCCAATAATATCCCAACAATTCTGAAAGAATCCAGCTGTGAAGCCGTCTGGGCCGGGGCACTATCATGGGGAATACTGAAGACTGCTTTCCTAACTTCCTATAACTCAGGCATCTGCATGAGTAATTCACAATCATCCTCTTGTATTAGCCTCGGAATGCAATCCATGAGTTCTGGATCATCTCTGTGCTCTCCCGATGACAGCAAGGATCCGAAAAAATTATTCGCTTCCAAAATAATAGATTTTGGTAATCGCTCTTTTTTTCTGTTTGGCTTTGACTGAGGCAAAAAAGAAGTTAGTACAAACATCTCCTTCCTTAAATTCCTTTTCACCTGATTTTTGTTTCCAGTAAATTTCTTCTCTCACCAGTGCCAGTTTAAGTTCAGCCTGACATCTGTTCAAATTAGTCATATCACTTGGATCCCAACCCTGCATTAGACTAAATTCCAATCTTTCGATTTCATCTTCCAACCTTCTAATAGTGCTGAAAATATTACCAAAAATTTCTTTATTCCATATCTTTAAGTCTCCGCGAAGACGCTTCAGTTTGGAAGCCACACTATACATAGTCCCATTGGATTCTCCATCCGCGTTCCAAATTATGTCCACAAACCCTAAGAACCCTTCATGAGTTATCCACATACTTTGAAATCTGAAAGGAGACATACCTGCCCTTTGTGACAGTGGCAAAGAAAGTAACATAGGTACATGATCCGAACAAGCTCTAAGTAAATGATCAACCAGAGCGTGCTGCATTACTGATATCTAGTCTGCATTCCCCAAAAAATGATCCAACCTAGCCCATGTTTTGTCCTCCCCTCTTTGATTGTTACACCATGTGTATTTAGGTCCTTCAAACCCACTATCAGAAAGCCCACAACTTGAGATACAGCTGGAAAATTATGCCATCGCCAAAAGATTTGGGGGGCGTCCCCCTAGTTGTTCTTCACCATCAACAATCACATTAAAATCGCCACCAATGATCCATGATTCATTCAAACCCATTGCAATGTGTTCCATGTCTTCCCACAAACTTCGTCTCTCCTGAATTGAACGCTTTGCATATACAAAAAAAATGAGGAACACGATATTGGAAAAGAGAATATGAATCTTACAGTGCATTAATTGATTCGTGCATAGCAGGACATCCACTTTTAAGTTATTATCCCAGAAGAGCCAAATTTTGCCGCCATACTCTTCATTCGTTGCAAAACAAGGCAGGCTCACCTTACTTGCAACCTCCATGTGTCTAGAAGAAGGAATCATAGGTTCCGCAATAGCAAGTAGCTTGACATTGTGTTCTTTAACCAGTTTTTTTAGTCTACATCGGGTCGCCCAGTTACCAACTCCCCATGCATTCCAAAACATGATGTTATCTATCATTACTAACACCTGGGGTAGGCATATTTCTTGTCATCCTCCGAGACCCCACCACCGGTCCGATTTTAGAGCTTTTCTTTTTGCCTTTCTTCTTGACTCCACCCGACAGGTACCATGGATCAATTATATTGTTCGAAGACATGTTAGCGTCGGAATCATTGTCCGACACCGTGTCACGGTCTGACCTGTGGCCCTCTCCCTGTTCCTGAATCTTTTGCTCAGTTGCATCTTTCGCCTGAGCATACAGCACCGAAGTTTCTCGATCACCCACCAGCTGCTTAGTCTGTTCTAGCGTGCTCTGTTTCGTCATCTGAATTGTGCAATTTTCCGGCTTTTGTGCCTTTGAAACTAGCGTACCATGTGCTAACTTATTCCCTTACTCGGAGGAGGTCAATTCAGCCCCCGTTCGCTGAATGTTTCCTGGTGTCTTTAGCACCCTGGGAACGACAAGAGCTGTCCCTTGTCTCGCCTGATGCTGTCCTGTTTCAGCTAGAGTTTGCTGCTCTATTTCAGCAAGAGTTTGCACCTGTTGCTCCTCTGTTTCAGCTGGATTAAAGCTATTTATTGCACATTCTGACTTACTGCCTTCTTGTGTGTTGTTTGAGCAACTATCCCCCACAAAAGGAACGATCCACAGCAGAGCTGCAGTCGCAGATCCTTGTTCCAATTTAACTGCATCACAATTTTGGTTACCTTCAACATCATCACAATTTTGCTTCAACATAGTCATTTTGATTTCGCTCATTGTGTAGCTGGCACCTCTTAACACATCTTGTGTGTTTTCAATTGCAGTGTTACTTACTTTGGTATTGTGGCCCTCAGTCTGGCACTCATGTTTGGATTTTATTACTTCAACATCATCACCCTCCCCAATGTCGTCCGAAGTTTCTTCCGCGAGGACCCCGTATTGGTTTGATGAAATCACATTGTCAAATTCGTTTCCCTTTGTTTTCTCCTTGGTTTCGTTGGCAATAGCAGTAAGAACCTCGACTCCTTGAGAATTTTTAGCTCCGCTAGTTCCTATATTTCCATTAGTTTCCGTTGCTTTTTTGGCCACAGGGACATACATTTGCTTTGGCACATGTTGGTTTTGCTTCTCTTCACCCGGAGTTTGTTTTAGCTTGGCCTTGTCTAGTGATTTAAATTCTTTATAGGGTTCTTCAGCAGATGTAGGTTGATCCCGCTTCTTTCCAACCAATTTTCTACAGTAATCCTTCTCATGCCCAATTAGGGAGCAATGGTCACAATATTTGAAACCTGGATATTCAAGTTTTTGCCAATAACCTCCATATTTGGGGCTCTCAAGCCATATCTTGTGTGGGAGAGGTTTAGAGACTTCCATCTCAACACACATTCGTGCGACCTTTGGGCGAGCAAAGTATCTTGTGCCATCATCTATTCGAAGAAAGTTACCGAAGGAATCTCCAATCGCCTTCATGATTGTCGGGAGAAAAAAAAGGCGAAAGGAAGATTAGGGAGTTCTACCCATAATGGTGCCAACTCCGGATCCGCCCTTAGGCTAAAACCTGGATGCCAACGAAACATTTTATATCTAACTCCCCGAATCGTAAAGGAGTCCTTTGATAACACTTTCTTGACTTCATCTTCAGATTGTAAATAAACCATCACATGTCTAGGATCAATGAGACCCATTATGAACTCACCGGATATCCCCCAAGATTGATGAATGGAATCTCTTATCGAATCTAGCGACGACCTGAAACTTAAGAATTTCATAACAACAATATGATTAGAGACATGGGACTCACCTCTTGCGACATCCGAATCGGATAGCCTCAAAGCCGGATTTTCGTCTTTCCTAAAGGTCGTGGAATCCGTCGGCTTATCATCAAGGTCATCTTTCATCGCTTTCCCAAGAACTTGTGCAAAGGAGCGCCGAGAAGAACCATCATCCTCCTTACCAACCGCAGGGACAGCCCCCTTGGCTGGCAGTGTCGCCTCCATGGAAAGCCTACCCGCGCCTACTAACTATATCGACTCCCTGGATGAAGGAACAACAGAGTTGAAGAAGCCAAACCGACAGATCCAGCCAGCCCCTTTGCTTGCCAAGACAACTACGTCCAGGAACCAGCAACTCGACCAAATGGTAGGCGTCGACCAGAACTGCGTCGGCCAAGCAGAAGGCGGCTGGTCGACCTAGGGAACAGGGATGGCGGCGGCGGCTGAAGGTTTTGTTTTATCAAACGGCTAAGATATTCTCCCTAATGATAGTAAAATTGTGCAATCATAATTGATTACTAGTTTGTTACTCATCAAGGTATTTGTTTAGTAACAAATTTTCAGGCGAGAACTACATGTGTCCTAGTTACATCTTGTCACTTCTGTACTCTTATAAGATGAATACTACAAGTAAATTTTGAACTGGGACTGGATGTTTACTATTTTTGTAGTCAAAACCTTTACTAGAAAATTTTTTACCTAATAAATTTCATCTGAAATGCATGCTGAAAATTTAAACAGGGAAATAAAGTGATGTTCAAATTTGCTTTTACTGTGCAGATAAAATGAGGACTTTAGATGCGACCAGAGCAGAGCTTGCTCTGTTAGTTTTGTATTTGAAGAAGGCTGAAGCAAGGGATAAGATATGCAGGGCAATACACTATGGTTCGAAATTTGTGAGCAATGGAGAGCCTGATACAGTTTGCATCATGTTTGCAGTTTGCTTCATCAACTGCACTTGCAGTTTGCATCATCAACTGCACTTGCAGTTTTGTCAATGACTTGCATGCTCTTATAAGCATGGAAATATATGACGCAGTGGAGTTTATCTACTGGTGAGACTTAGTTCAGAATTTAGTTTTAATTGACATTTGTGTGTTTCTAAGGTTCTTATCCTATCCCAGAGAGTATGACTGGCGAGACACCAGCAAGAGCTGCATTGCTTGCTATAGTATGAGACCGTAAAATGCAAGTAGCCAAGTTGGTTAAATCTGAGCTAAAATTATACAAAGAGTGGACAATTGATAGTGTGGCATGGTTAGATGACCAGGTTAGCTGTGTATTTCCTTTTCCACAACTCTCTTCTTTTCTCTATAAATGACTTTTCTCATTCCAGCCTGCACCTATGTGTTATGATTCATTTGTATTCCAAATGCATATGTATCCAGCATTATAAAGCTCTGCATTTAAGTGAAAAATTGACTCAGAATAGTTGATATAAACACGGAAAGAGGACTGAATCATTGACTTCATGTCCTTTTCTAGATGATGGTGATACTCACGCTGATGAGGCTGTCTAGGATCTATGTACGATTGGATCATGCAGCTAGTTTACTTTATTAAACTTGCAAGTTATGCATCTTTTACTTGTTAAAGATGAATGATGAAGTTGAATCTTTGCTTGGATGTGCTAGAGTAAGTGCCTAGTATAAAGTACTGTTATTATAGCATGCTTCAGGTTTGCTCGCTTCACCAATGAGAAGTGAACAAGCTTTTCTCATATCTGAATTGTACATTATTATTTCCTGATCAAAATTATAGGTTTCGCAGAACAGGTGGATGGAGAAATTCAAATATACATATCACAGAATTCTGGTTTGGTTGGATTGGACCATCAACTATACCGGTAATTGAATTGCCCTGCTGATATAGGTTCTTAATGTAATAATTTTTATTTCTTTATAACAACTGAAGTGCTGCCAGTGTTATTATACAGGGTGCCACAGTGTGGAGTATTCTTTTAGGAACTTCTTGTGCAATGTTCGATGGTGGAAAACCATTATCTGGAGAAATCATCATTGATGGGGCAACAATTGGGATTTGATCTAGGGGATTGGCTGTAGGTGAAGGTGGCGAAATCAGACTAGCTGATGCAGGTGCAACCTTAGGACTAGGAGATGCAACTTCACTTTTAGGACTAGGTGGTGTAGATGCACCCTGGGAACTCGGAGGAAAGCAGATAGATGAAGGATTTGTTAGGTTGTGCTCAGGTTCTATCAGCACTCCTTTTATGCCATGGCATCTAATTGAAGACCCGGAAGTGCAGATGTTTGGGCTAATGATCTGCACATCATTAAGGTAAATGCTTCTGCTACTGCTGTTGTTGTTAACTCTGAGCAAGAAGTCTGGTTCTGAAGTTGGGATCATGGACCCAGTTGGGAGAAGTTTCAGGTGATCATAGAGCAAAGGTGAAGGAATTGAATGTCTCAGCAAGAAATTGTATACATTACTCGCAGACAATGGAATCTGAAATTGTACATGAATTTCAAGAATTGTCATTGTACTTGATATATTTTGATAGATTTTGTGACTCAATGTAATACATTACCTTATTAATTACATTACTTTGCCTCCGTTCATGGAAATGTTTAAGTGTTTGGCACATTTAGATTTTTATTTTCTAGAAATAAAACTTATAAGATGTAATAAAAAGTCATTTGATAGCAAAAAATAAAAAAAATTGCTATAAATAGTATACTTACAATAGCGTTTTTAAAACGCTACAATAGACTTACTATAGCATTTCATAAACGCTATAAATACTATAAATAGTGAATTTACAATAGCGTTTTTAAAACGCTATAATAGACTTACTATAGCATTTCAGAAACGCTATAAATAATGTTACTATAGCGTTTTTTAGAAACGCTATAGTAGTCAACTTACAATAGCGTTTTAAAAACGTTATAATAGACCTACCATAGCGTTTCTGAAACGCTATCGTAGTCAATTTACAATAGCGTTTTTAAAACTCTATAATAGACCCTGTGTCTATTATAGCTCCGGCAGACACAACGTTTGCTAAAACGCTATGGTAGCCTACCATAGCGTTTTTGAAACGCTATTAATGTGGAATTCTGTTAGATAATATTTTCTTGATTGTGTGTAACCCCCTTGGGTAGGCGGACGATGGGGGAGATATGGCCGACAAGCTACCAAGGGGAGAGTATTGTAACACCTTGGGTGGACGGGCAGCGGGGAGATATGGTCGGCAAGCAACCAAGGGAAGACTATTGTTGGTGCTGCTGATAACGTATTTGATATTGTAACATCTTGGGTGGGCGAGCAGCGGGGGGATATGGCCGACAAGTTACCAGAGAAAAGAAATATTGTTGTGACATTGATATGATGATGTTAAAGTTGTTGAGCATTTCACATGCATATTTACATCATGATTGACAATTTGGAATCAAGAGTGTTTGTGCATTGTTGGAATCAAGAGCTTTTCAGGATGCAACGTTTTGCCTTTACAACAATTTTAATGACAGTTTTTGTTTTTATTTTGTTTTGGTTTTTAATACGGGTAACGTCGTAATGTAGCCCCGTAGCGTATGTAAGGCAATTTTTGATAAATAATAAAGGTCTGGCATTCCATAGTTGCCCCTCCCCACTGGAGGTTAATTTAAAAAAAAAAAAAAAAAATTTCCTGCCAATGGTAGTCTGGTTGGATGGTTAAGGCTGTGGTGGTTTAAACCCCACATCTTGGGTTCTATACCCACCGGCGGCACGCTTGCCCTTAAAAAAAAAGTTGTATGATTCATTTGAATTGTCTTAGTCGATGTAATGCATTTTCTTTGGGGATAGATGCTTTGAGACTTGGTGTGTTCACTTAGAAGAGAAAACTAAGTCATTAATGGGTTGTTCCCAAGGACATTGATTTAGAGTATGGTATGAGTTCTTTCTGAGTGTTGTATATATATAATTCACAGCAACTCTAATCCAATCGCCGGGTATAATTCTTGACCAAGAAACGAAGAATCTGTAAGTATCCACGTTCATTTTTTTCATTATCTTCACATCTTCCTGAAAATTATTGGAGGAAACAAAACAAAAAATGAGCAAAAACAGGTTGTTCAAATTCAGAGAACACAAAATAATAGAGGAAAAATTTTAACAAATTATAAAACTGTCTAGGATAAGACTACATATATCCTTCCTTGATATTTGCCTTGCAAACAAATGAGTTGCACTAACTTAGCTACAGCTAATATACCGTGGCTAAATGATTTTTGTGTATATATATATATATATATATATTTTTTTTTTTTTCAAAAAATCCATTAGGGACGACTTATACCGTAGCTACCAATTTTTATTTGTAAAACTTAGCGATAGCTAATATACCGTGGCTAAATGTTTTTTTATATATATTTTTTTTCAAAAAAATCCATAGGGACGACTTATACCGTAGCTACCAATTTTTATTTGTAAAACTTAGCGACAGCTAATATACCGTGGCTAAATTTTTTTTGTATATATATATATTTTTTTTTCAAAAAAATCCAATAGGGACGGCTTATACCGTAGCCACCAATTTTTATTTGTAAAACTTAGCGACAGCTAATATACCGTGGCTAAATGTTTTTTTTTATATATATATATTTTTTTTTCAAAAAAATCCATTAGGGATGGCTTATACCGTAGCTACCAATTTTTATTTGTAAAACTTAGCGACAGCTAATATGCCGTCGCAAATGTTTTAATTAGCTACGGTTTATTCTGAATTTAGCCACGATTTTCCTGTCACAAGTACAGTTTTTATGATTATGGTTTTCGTCAGCTACCAAAAGAATTGTGCGGTTTTTTGCCGTCGCAAATCTTTTAATTAGAGACGGTTTTTTAATTTCGTCTCTAGTATTTGTAGCTATTGGGGTTTTTTTTGTAGTGTGGGGCAACTTGACATGTAATACACATTTTTAAATTTATTTTGTTTTAATAATAAAATTTCTTGAAAACCTCCGAAAACATATCGGACTTGATACAAAGAGGTTCAAGGTATTGTGTTGACACAAAAATGCTATTGCCCCAGATCTCAAGCAGGAACACTTCAAAAGGAGAATCTAACTTTCCATTAATATGTCAATATCTATTTGCAACCATGGTTTATAGAACATTCGGAAGGAGTTGGAGAAGGTAATGAAGAAAAAATAAAAACACAAAAAGCACACAAGACGACGGAACAACACACAAGAGTGACTACGGATGACGTTGAAAATACACAAGATATTTTAAAGGGGGCTGGCTACACATCCAATGAAATCAGAATGGCAAGGCCGGGAGAGCAATGTGATGAAGCAAAATCTGAAGATGGATATGCTAAAGCGGCACCACTGTGGATGGTCCCTTTTGTGGCAGACAGTAGCTCAGAGAATGAACAAGGTCAGTCTAAGCTAGCTGAAACAGAGGACCAGCTATCCTTACAGGAAGCACTTTCGACGAATCCAGGGGGCACAAACAGGGCTATTGGGCAGCACAGAACAGCGGACAGATTGATCGAAGAGAGACATGAAACAGGGGATACAAACAGGGCTGATGTGACGCACCGAACAGGGGACAGATTGGAGCATTCTGCTTCAGGGATGAACAAAATTGTTTCGATAGATTCGGGGGCCAATGCACTGGATAATTTCGGACAGCAGGGGACTTGCTCAACAATGAAACAGGGTGTTCAATTTCTGCAACAGCCGCAGGGATCTGGAATCTACTTTCCAATGAGATTGCATGCCGACAACATTCAAGCACAGGAAGCAACAGTAAATGCACAGAATTTGCCGATGCATGCAGGATGCACCAAATCAGGAAATCATGCATTGTCGGATGATGAGTCGAATGCAAATACGTCTTCTAATAACATGGTTGAGTCAGGTCATCATTCTGACGAAGCGAGGACGAAAGGTAAAAAGAAGAGTTCAAAGAATGGACCCGCGGGGGGGAGCCGGAGAGTGACACGAAACATGACTACCCCAGGTGTTCCTAATGATAGATAATATTATGTTCTGGAATGCACGGGGAGTTGGTAACCGGGCGACCCGTTGCAGATTAAAAAAGCTGGTTAAAGATAAAAATGTTAAGATGCTTGCCATTGCCGAGCTGATGATCCAAGCTTCAAGGCACATGGAGATTGCAGGCAAAGTGAGTCTGCCTTGCTTTGCAACGAATGAGGAAGTTGGCGGAAAAATATGGCTCTTTTGAGATAATAACCTTCAAGTGGACATATTAATTCGTACCGATCAATTGATTCATTGTAAGGTTACTATCCTTTTTTCCAATATTGTTTTCTACACTTCCTTTGTATATGCAAAATGTTCAGTACACGAGAGACGAAACTTATGGGAGGACATGGAGCACATTGCAATGGGTATGAATGAAGCCTGGATCATTGGCGGCGACTTTAATGTCATAGTTGAAGGCGGAGAAAAATTAGGCGGACGTCCTCCTAATCAAATGGCAATATCAGACTTTTCTAGATGTATCTCGAGCTGCGGACTTACAGATTGTGGGTTTGAAGGACCAAAATATACTTGGTGTAACAACCAAAGAGGAGATGACAGAACCTGGGCTCGACTGGATCGCTTTTTGGGTAATGCAGACTGGCTTACTCTTATGCAGCATTCTCGGGTCGATCATCTTCTTAGAGCATGCTCTGATCACGCACCATTGCTTCTTTCTTTGCCTTTGACACAGAGGGCAGGTATGTCCCCATTCAGATTTCAAAATATGTGGTTAACCCATGATGATTTTTTGGGATTTGTGGACAGAAACTGGAACTCTCCGGTAGGTGGTTCTAGGGATATGGATATCGTGGCTATTAAACTTAAGCGCCTTAGAGGAACTCTAAAAATATGGAATAGAGAAACTTTCGGCAACATTTTCAGTACCATTAGAGGATTGGAAGATGATATTACAAGATTGGAATTCAGTTTAATGCAGGGTTGGGATACAAATGATATGGTTATCTGAATAGATGTCAGGCTGAACTCAAAATGGCGCTGATAAGAGAAGAAATTTACTGGCAACAAAAATCAGGAGAAAATGAGTTCAAAGAAGGAGATGCATGCACTAAATTCTTTTTTGCTTCCGTCAAAACCAAGCAAAAAAGAAGAGCGGTCACAAAAATCCATGACAGGGCAGGGACGTTAATCACGGATCCGAGAGATATTATGTTGGAAGCGAATAATTTTTTTGAAGCTTTGCTTTCAGCAAGAGGATATCAAGATGATCTAGAACTCATGGAGTGCATTCCGAGCTTGATAAGGGAGGAGGACTGTGATTCAATCATGACGTCTTTGAATTTAGAGGAAGTCCGACAAGCAGCTCTTAGCATTCCACATGATACTGCACCGAGCCCGGATGGATTTACAGCTGGTTTCTTTCATAGATGCTGGGACATTATTGGTCTGGATATTTGGAAAGCCGCGATTGAATTTTTTGATTGCCAAGCGATGCCAGGTAGCTTCTCCTCCAATTTTTTAGCTCTTATTCCTAAAATTGAAAAGCCCGTATTTATTCTGATTTTAGACCTATAAGTCTGTGCAACGTGGTTTATAAAAATTTTAGTAAAATCCTTTGCTTGCGGTTGGGTAAGATACTCCCAAATATTATCTCTTTAGAGCAGGGGGCTTTCGTCCAAGGGAGACTTATCTCAGAAAACATTGGCTTGGCACAATAATTAATGAGGGAGATTGGCAAAAAAGTGATTGGGAACAACGTAATTTTCAAGCTGGATATGGAAAAGGCGTATGACAGAATTGAATGGGGATATCTCTTGGCAGTTCTTCGTAAAT
Source organism: Berberis vulgaris (assembly GCA_963556465.1). Classification (NCBI taxonomy): domain Eukaryota; kingdom Viridiplantae; phylum Streptophyta; class Magnoliopsida; order Ranunculales; family Berberidaceae; genus Berberis; species Berberis vulgaris. Next base: position 5,813,860 of record OY747135.1, read on the forward strand.
TTGGTTTTAATAACAGAATATGTCATCTGATCTCAAATTGCGTAACTCAATGTGGATTCTCGGTGTTGATGCAAGGCAAATATGACGGGTATTTCAGATCTTCTAGGGGTCTTAGACAAGGTGACCCTCTCTCCCCCTTACTCTTTGTTATTGCTGCTGAAGTACTAAGTAGAGGACTCTCTCGAGCTTTTCGTAGAGGGGAAATTGGATTTTATCACGCGCCCATGACGGCCTCCCCGATTACTCACCTCTTATATGCTGATGATTCACTGGTTTTCTTGAATGGTAGGAAAAAATCCATTGCAGGATGTATGAAGTTTATTGATAGATATTGTCGGGCATCAGGAGAGAAAATTAATACGGAGAAAAGCTCGTTCATGATTGATGAGAAAGTTAGTGCCGAAAAAATAATTTTGATCAAATTATGGACAGGCTTCTCTTACAAATAGTCTCCGTTCACATACCTTGGAGTTCCCATTTATCAAGGCAGATGCAGAATTTCTTACTATGATGATTTGGTAAATAAGATCCACAATAGAATTCAAGGTTGGAAATCCCGACTGTTGTCGCCTGGGGGAAGATTGATTTTGATCCGACATGTTCTATTGTCTATGTCGATTTACACTATAGCAGCTACAGTGGTCCCTATGAAGGTCTTGCATTCTATTCAGAAAATGATTGCAGATTTCTTTTGGGGAGATCATGAAGGGAGACATAAGCGGAAATGGATTGCATGGCATAAAATCAGTGTTACTAAGGAAGAAGGTGGATTAAATGTTAGAAGTCTGGACGATACTATAAAAGCTTTTCGAGCTAAATCCCTTTGGAATCTGATAAACACCAACTCTTTATGGGCAAAGTTCTTAAGAAAAAAATATTTGAAGGCAGGGGTACCAATCCGAAAACAGGAGCTTAAAGCTGGGGCCTCACCATTTATGAAAGAGTTGTTGGTGCATAAAAATTTTATAGTGGAAAATTCCACTTTGAGGATCACTAGAGGTAGCGTCAGCTTCTTTGAAGAACACTGGGCTAAGGATGAAATATTTATAAGAAATGAGGAAGCGGAGACTAATGATATTTGGCCTTCCTTAAGGCAAATGTGCAGGGATAATTTCAGAATGTTAACCCCGGGAATGCAAAGACAAGCTCAAGAGGCTTACAAGACAATAGTGAAAGGCGATGATGGCGATCGGGACACTAGAATTTGGATACCCGATAATGATGGTATATTCTCTATCAGCTCTGTTTGTAAAATTCTAGGTGGCAGAGGGACACCTGATGATTTCTGGAATTGGATCTGGCACCCTCTTTTGCCTTCTAAAATTTCTGTTTTCACATGGAAAATTATTAAAAGGGCTATTCTCATAGATGGTGAAATTAGAAGAATTGGGTTTCAGTTGGCTTCTAAATGTGGATGTTGTGTTCAATCTGAGGAGGAAACAATAAAACATCTTTTCTTGGAGGGTGAATTAGCAAGCAGAGTGTGGAGACATTTCGACTTGATTTTTGACATTCACGTCCATAGACCGGTTGAAGTATATACCATGTTAAAGGCGTGGTTTAGGAAGGCGAGGAAATCTACATTATCAGGTACCCTCATTCATCTCACTCCTCTTTTTATTTTATGGGAGCTTTGGATTCAGCGAAACAGAAAACTTTATGACGGAAAGGAATGCTCGTCAAGCTATGTGATCATTAAAGTGTATCACTGGATTAAATGTGTTGCAAATTTTTTTAATCCTAAATCAAAGGACACTAATGGGGCGTTGCTCAATAGATTGGGTATCCAGGAAACAAAAGTAACCCTGATTCCTCCCCGGGCGGTGTATTGGAATTTTCCTCCTATGGGATGGTATGTGCTCAATGTAGATGGATCTTGCAGGGAGAAGACTACTTCTGGAGGTTTTGTTATTAGAAATGAAGAGGGTAACTTTGTGGCGGCTAGACAATGTTTTTTCGGAGAATGAACAAATAATTCAGCAGAAACGAGGGCATTGCTTGAAGGCTTGAGATTTTGTGTTGACCAGGGTGTCCGACCATGTGTCATTCAAACGGATTTCATGGTGGTTAAACAATGGCTTTCCCAAAAAACAAAGATACCTTGGTTCCTTAGCAATTGGTGGAGGGAGATACGGGAGATGATTAAGGATACTGGGTGGCATTGCATTCATGTGTTCAGAGAGACCAATTCAGTGGTGGACGCTTTGGCTAGTTTGGCACAAAGGGAGCATAGTTCTCGTACTTATTCGTGGGGATCGCTTCCTAAAAGAATAAAGTCACTAATTATTCTTGACAATAATAAGACGGCATATCTCAGACTTTCGGTTGTTAAATGAGCGTGTTTATCTTTGATACAATTTGGTTATGGCAGTCTGAGGGTCGCAGGAATCAATTCGGCGAGTGTGCTGGAACTGTGGGGATGAAATGGAGCAGAATTTATCCAGAAAAACAGGAGAGATACTCTGTTTTGAAAGGGCGACAGACTGGATAGACTGCGGGCTTTATTTCAAAGCAGCAATATGATCAGGAGCAGCAATGCCTGTGTTCGTTGAATAGGTTTGGTGTGGTCTCAGGACAGTCTCATTTTCTGGACAGCGTGGCCTGTATCGCTGGACAGAGTGTGATACTCTGGAGTCCTGATTCTGGACAGTGTTCTCTATCTTGCTGGACAGGGTTATTTCTGGCTGGACAGAGTGATTGATTTTGCGGAATTGCTGCTGCTTGGGCAGAGATTTGTTTGCGCTAATTCGATGGGACTCAGAAGATGATGCTAGTGCTGTCTAGAATATGTTTGGAATGGTATTGGTTTGTTTTCGCAGGATTTGGATTGCAAGGTGCAAAAGGAGTTTGTTTGTTGACGGTAAGTTGCAAAGTTTATTGCAAGCTGTTTCCTGCAAGCTCCTTTGTCCAGGTTGCAAACTTGATTATTATGCAAATGCAAGATTTTCAGGATGTTAAGTGGAAACCTGAATTTTGTGGACAAGTAGCAATTTGTGCACGGGTTCTTGGGTATAGATGTTCGGATTCAGTTTTCAAGGTCATTTTCAAGTGGCCCTGACCTTAGGTAAAATCTTTTAGAGTTCTATTTGTTTTAGGCAAGATTTGTGCAGTTTTCTTTGGTTTCGTATGGGATAGTCCCATTGGTTTTTATTATTCGGGTAAAGTCGTAATGTACCCCCGAAATGTTTTAAACATTTTTTGGTATAATAAAGGTCTGGCATCCCATAGTTGCCCCTCCCCACTGGAGGTTTAATTAAAAAAAAAATTAATAAAATAAAATGGTTTATAGAACAAACACACATAAATATCATAGTTAACAAAATAAACAATCACAATTTAGATTTAACATGTTCTGCATGCCAAAGAAATTTGGGATGCAAGACCAATTTGCACACAATAAATGGCGATTCAACATGGTATCATCAAGCTAATCCTTGTTTCAATGCCAATGGGAAAGCAGGATTAGTCCGCGAATAGCCCCCATCAATGATAAGGTTCAGTCCGCTCACATACTTAGACTCCTCACTAGCCAAATAAACCACAGCTTCTGATACATCCTCTGGCCTGAGCACCAAACCTTTTAAATTCGCGGCCTGATGTGCCATTTCCTCCACCTTACTAGCCTCTTCGCCGAACACATCAGTCACGAATGGGGATGCAACAACATAAGGGGATACGCAATTCACTCTAATCCCATATTTTCCCAGTTCAACACATATGCTATTTGTCAATCCAAGCACCGCGTGTTTTGTTGCAGTGTAAACATGTGAAATACCATCCCCTGCTTGGATAGAAGAAAGACTCGCGGTGAAAATAATACTACCTCTACTCACAGGGATCATGACCCTTGCCGCATGTTTGGCTCCCAAAAACGAACCATAGACATTAATGTCCATGACTCGTTTGAAGTCCTCATTTCCAGCATCTAATATGCTATATGGAGTAGTACTTAAAACACCAACATTGTTGTACATTATGTCAAGTTTCCCATACTTAGATATAGTGCTATCCACTAGGTTGCGGACATCCTCGTCCTTGGTCATGTCACAATGAATGAAGGAGATGACCTCATCCGAGCCAATGCTGTTACAAACCTTTAGGCCAAGGTCATCTTGGATGTCCGCTATGACAACTTTAGCACCATAGTTGACGAATAATCTTGCTGTGCTCTCACCGATACCACCAGCTCCCCCGGTTATGATCGTGACTTTGCCTTCTAACCTGCAATCAAGATCAAATTATTTGGTATGATCATTTCTAATTCTATGGAAGCAGATGAATAATTTACATATCTATGAATGGGAATAAACATACCTTCTTGAAGGCATGGTTACACTGGTTTCTCCCATTGCTGCTTTACAACCTTATCTCTTACTTCCCTTGGTTCTAGTTTGTTTTATATAGATGAAACTGGAGTTGGCCAGTCCTCGATACTCATCTCACTAACTACCAACTCATAAAAATAATAATAAATAAAAAATTCCTAAACCCTAGATTTATTTTTTTCACGTTGAATGCTTCCTAAGCGATGCGACATGGGTTAGGATGTATTTGTTTAACATATAATGAAATAGTTGACATTTGGACAATTAAACAAAATTTAGCAACATAAAAATAACATGGTATGTAGATAATATGCTAACTGAAGCATACTAAAAGTTTGAACCCTTGCTTGTAGCCGGCAATGCAAAGAAAAGCCCAAGAGTTTTACAAGACAATAGTTAAAGGTGATGATGGTGACCAAGATACTAGAATATGGATATCAAATAATGATGGTATGTTCTCTATTAACTTAGTATGTGAAATTTTAGGTGGGAGAGGGCCACTTGATGATTTTTGGAATTGGATTTGGCATCCTTTATTGCCTTCTAAAATTTCCATTTTTACATGAAAGATTATTAGAAGGGCTATACCCATAGATGGAGAAATTAGAAGAATTTGATTCCAAATGGCTTCTAAATGTAGGTGTTGTGCTCAACCTGGGGAGGAAACCATAAAACATCTTTTTTTGGAAAGTGATTTAGCAAGAAGAGTGTGGAGACATTTTGATTTGGTGTTTAATATACACGTACATAGACCGATTGAAGTTTATACCATGCTTAAGGCGTGGTTTAGGAAGGCGAATAAATCTTCTTTATCAGGTGTCCTCATTCATCTCACTCCTTTTTTTATATTATGGGAAATCTGGATTCAGAGAAACATAAAACTTTACGAAGGAAATGAGTGTTAAAAAAAAAAAAACCAATATAAGTTCTTCGCAACAAATCCACTCCCAATCCATATGATCTTTCGTTAACATGTTCATTTAGCATCCGAGAGCCGTACATACGCCATCTTATTCTTATCAAGAATAATTAAGGACCTTATTCTTTTAGGCAACGCGTCCCAGGAATAAGTTCTAGACAATAGCTCCACTTGCGCCAATCTAGCTAATGCATCTGCCACTGAATTAGTCTCCCTGAACATGTGTATACAGTACCACGTCAATGCCTTACTCATATCCTTAATCTCCCTCCACCAATTGCTAAGAAACCAGAGAATACTAGCTTCTTGGCATATCCATCGTTTAACCAACATAGAATCCGTTTGAATCACACAATTTCGAATTCTTAGGTCAATACAAAATTTTAAACCCTCAAACAAGGCCCTCGTCGCTGCAGAGTTATTTGATCCTTTACCAAAAAAACACTGACTAGCTGCTACAAATTTGCCCTCGTCATTTCTGATAACAAATCCGCTAGTTGTAGTATTCTCCACACAAGACCCATCAACATTTAGCACATATCATCCTGTAAGAGGGAAGGCCCAATAGAGTACCCGAGGAGGGGACATTTTTACAATCTTTTCATGTATGCCCAACCTACTAAGCAAAGCTCCATTGGTTTCCTTTCTTTTAGGAATAAAAAATTTTGCCACGCACTTAATCCAAAAATGAACTTTAATAATCACATAGCATGGCGAAACCTCCTTTCCCTAAAAAAAAAATTTGTTTCTCTTGATCCAGATTTCCCATAGGATGAAAAGTGGAGTGAGGTGGATGAGGGTGTCTGACAACGAAGATTTCTTCGCTTTCCTAAACCACGCCTTAAGCATTGTGTAAACTTCAACCGGTCTGTGAATGTGCATGTCAAACACCAAATCAAAGTGTCCCCACACCCTTCTTGCTAAATCGCTTTCCAGGAAAAGATGTTTCATAGTTTCCTCCCCAGATTGTAAACCAATTCCTCTAACTTCACCATCAATAGGTAATGCCCTTCTAATAATTTTCTATATGAAAATAGAGATTTCAGAAGGCAATAAAGGATGCCATATCCAATTCCAAAAGTCATCTTGTGTCCCTCTATCTCCTAGAATTTTTCATACTGAACTAATCGAAAAGCCACCATCATTGTTTGGTATCCAAATTCTAGTATCTCGGTCACCAACTTCACCTTTCACTATTGTCTTATAGAGCTCTTGAGTTTTTCTTTGCATATCCGGATTTAGCATTCTAAAATTCTCCCTGTGCATTTTCCTTAGGGAAGGCCAAGTGTCATACGGCACCACCTCCTCATTTTTGCTAAAAATTTCATCCTTAGCCCATTATTCTTCAAAGAAACTCACTGTGCCTTTAGAGATCCGCCACGTGGAGTTTTCAACTATAAAATCTTTGTGCACCAACAACTCTTTTATGAACGGAGACGCCCCAACTTTAAGTTCTTGCTTTCTGATTGGAACCCCATCTTGCAAATATTTACGCCTTAAATAAATTGCCCATATAGAGTTGGTAGTTATAAGTTTCCAAAGCGACTTAATTTGAAAAGCTCTGATGATATCATCCAAACTTCTAGCGTTTAGACCACCCTCCTCCTTTGGAACACTGATTTTATTCCAAGCTATCTATTTCCTCTTATGTCTCCCTTCATGATCTCCCCAAAAGAAGTCTGCAATCATTTTCTGAATAGATTGCAGGACCTTAACAGGGACGATTGTAGCTGCGATGGAATAAATTGGCATTGACAGTAAGACATGTCTTATCAATGCCAATCTACCCGCTGGCGACAAAAGTCTGGCTTTCCAACCTTGAATTCTCTACTGAATTTTATTTACTAAGGTTTCAAATAAAGAAATTCTGCATCTACCTTGATAAATGGGAAGGCCAAGGTATGTGAACGGAGATTGCTTGTAGACAAAGCCTATCCTCAATTTGATATCAATTATTTTTTCTGCACGGACTTTCTCATCAATAATGAAAGAGCTTTTTTCAATATTAACTTTCTCTCCTGAAACCTGACAATATCTATCTAGAAACTGCATACATCCTTCGATGGACTTTTTCCTGCCATTCAAAAAGATCAATGTATCATAGCATAAAAAAGGTGGGTGATCGGGGTGGCCATCCTGGGTGTGTGATAGAAGCCAATTTCTCCTCTACGAAAAAGCCCGAGAGAGCCCTCTTCTTAGCACTTCTGCTACAATAACAAAGAGAAAAGGGGATAGCGGATCCCCTTGACGAAGACCTCTCGAAAATTTAAAATATTTGTCATACCTGCCTTGCATCAACACCGAGAACCCGCAATGAGTAATGCAGTTTGAAATCAGGTGACATATTCTGTTATTGAATCCGAATCTAAGCAAGACTGTCAAGAGGTATCCCCATTCAATTCTGTCATACGCCTTTTCCATATCCAATTTAAATATTATATTATTTCCATGGACCTTTTTCCCAATCTCTCTCATCATTTCTTGTGCCAACCCAATGTTTTCTGAAATGAGTCTCCCCTTAACAAAGGCTCCCTGCTCTAGAGAAAAATTCCTTCGCAGCTTCCCAGATGTCGAGGCCAATAATATCCCAGCAATTCTGAAAGAATACAGCTGTGAAGCCGTCCGGACCTGGGGCACTATCATGGGGAATACTAAAAACTGCTTGCATGACTTCCTCTAACTCTGGCCTCTGCATGAGTGTATCACAATCCTCCTCTCTAATCAGACTCGGAATGCAATCCATGAGTTCTGGATCATCTTTATGCTCTCCCGATGAAAGCAATGATCCGAAAAAATTATTAGCTTCCAAAATAATATTTCTCGGATCCATGATTAAATTCCCTGCCATATCATGAATTTTTGTAATAGCTCTTCTTTTCTGTTTGGCTTTAACTGATGTAAAAAAGAATTTGGTGCATGCATCTCCTTCTTTAAATTCTTTTTCACCTGATTTTTGTTTCCAGTAAATTTCCTCTCTCACCAACGCCAGTTTAAGTTCAGCCTGACATCTATTCAAATTAGTCATATCACTTGGATCCCAACCCTGCATTAGGCTGATTTCCAGTCTTTCAATTTCATCCTCCAACATTCTAATAGTACTGAAAATATTCCCAAAGGTTTCTTTATTCCATATCTTTAAAGCTCCTCTAAGGCGCTTAAGTTTGAAGGCCACACTATACATAGCCCCATTGCCTTCTACATCAGCATTCCAATTTCTTTCAACAAATCCTAAGAATCCATCATGAGTTAGCCACATACTTTGAAATCTGAAAGGAAACATACCTGCCCTCTATGACAATATCAAATAAAGTAACAAAGGTGCATGATCCGAACAAGCTCTAAGTAAATGATCAACTTGAGCGTGCTGCATTATAGTTAACCAGTCTGAATTCCCCAGAAAATGATCCAATCTAGCCCAGGTTCTATCCTCCCCTCTTTGATTGTTACACCATGTGTATTTAGGTCCTTCAAACCCACAATCAGAAAGCCCGCAACTCGAAATACAACTGGAGAATTTTGTCATCGCCAAAAGATTAGGAGGGTGTCCTCCTAATTTTTCGCTGCCTTCAACAATCACATTAAAGTCTCCACCAATGATCCATGATTCATTCATACCCATTGCAATGTGTTCCATGTCTTCCCATAAACTTCGCCTCTCCTGTACTGAACACTTTTCATATATAAAAGAAATGAAGAACACGATATTGGAAAAGAGAATATGAATCTTACAATGCATTAATTGATTCGTGCTGAGCAGTACGCCCACTTTTAAATTATTATCCCAGAAGAGCCAAATTTTACCACCGTACTCATCATTCGTTGCAAAGCAAGGCAGGCTCACCTTACTTGCGATCTCCATGTGTCTTGAAGATTGAATCATAGGTTCCGCAATAGCGAGTAGCCTTACATTGTTTTCTTTAACCAGCTTTTGAGTCTACATCGGGTCGCCCGGTTACCAACTCCCCGTGCGTTCCAAAACATGATGTTATCTATCATTACTAACACTTGGGGTAGCCATGTTTCTCGTCACTCTCCGAGACCCCACCACCGGTCCGTTCTTAGAACTTTTCTTTTTTTCTTTCATCTTGACCTCACCCGAATGGTACCCTGGATCAATCAAATTGTTCGAAGACATTTTAGCATCAGATTTATTATCCGACACCGCGTCATGGTTTAACCTTTTACCATCTCCCTGCTCCTGAATTTTGTGGTCAATTGCGACTTCAGCCTGGTCCTGCAAATTATCGGGGTACCTAGTAGCCTCTGTTTCACCAATCATCAGCTGATTCTGCTCAATCGTACTCTGTTTCGACAACTGATCAAGCATACTCTGTTTCGGCATCTGAAATTCACAATTTTTCAGCTTGTTCGCCTTTGAGTCTAGCATATCCTGCAGTATATTATTCCCTGACTCTGATGTGATCAGTTCAGCCCCTGGTCGGTGGATGTTCCCTAGCCTCTTCGGCAACCTAGGACCGTCAAGAGTTGGCCCCTGTATCGCCTGCTGCTCCTCTGTTTCAGTAGGAATTCTTGTCTGATGTTCCTCCATTTCAGCAGGATTAATAGTAGGTATGGCGCAGCCTGACATACTACCTTCTTGTGCGTTATTTGAGCTACTATCCCCCACAAACGGAACGATCCACAGTGGAGCCGCATTCTCGGTTCCTTTTTCAGATTTAGCTTCATCACAATTCTTTTTCAACATTGTCATTTTAATTTCATTCGTTGTGTAGCCGGCTTCTTTTAAAACCTCTTGTGTATTTTCAAACTTATTCTTACTCATCTTCGTGTTTTGGTCATCCATCCTGCGGTCCTCTTGGGTTTTTATTACTTCATCATTACCCTTCCCAATTCCTTCCGAATTTTCTTCTGCTAAGACCCCGTATTTGTTTGCCGAAATCACATTCTCAAATTCTCAAATCCTGCTAAGTTCTTCATCTCTTGTCTGTTGATTATCAATTAGGTCATGATTGTACAACGTCTCCAATGGGAGACCCCAAATACTAAAATGCTAGACCGAAATCCTAAAATATATAGGATCTGAAGTATGTTCTCCCATATGTTGGTTCACTGATATTTGTGCCAGTCTACTTTATGGCAGTGGAGAAGACCCGATGTCAAGTGGTTTGGCGAAGGGATTAACGGTCTCCCATTGATGTTGTTAGTCTGTTACTACCTTTATCGTTCTAATCATCGAACACAATGTAGGTGGTTACTGTTACATTCGCTCATGCTGGTCAAGCAGGAAATGTCATCCCAGAATATGCCAGTTTTGGAGGGACTTTTAGGAGCATGACCTCTGAAGCTCACTGTTACCTAAAACAAAGAATCAAAGAGGTACATGATTGCACATTTTTTCTTTAATACAATTTCTATAAAATGTTTCAAGAAAATGTTACATGTTTTGACAGATTATAGAGGCTCAAGCATCTGTTCACCAATGCACTGCTGTTGTGGACTTCATGGAGGAGCAAGTAATACCTTATCCTGCCATGGTAAACAACGATGCAATGTTCAAGCACGGAAAAAAGGTTGGGGAAGAGCTACTAGGAAAATCCAATGTGCATCTCAGTCCAATGATAATGGCATCCGAGGATTTTAGCTTCTACTCCCAGAAGATGGATGCCGCATTTTTCTTGATTGGAATCAAGAATGACACCATGGTATACCCAAAGCATTAGCCACACTTTGCTGTAGATGAGGAGGTTCTTCCCATTGGAGCAACTATTAATGTTGTTGTTCACTACATCAAATTGGCATTTTTGTAACAATTCAAAAAATAGTAACATTTTTTAGCTATAACAGTCCACAAAGTAATTTTACACATTTTCACAAACAAAATGATTCAATAATTGTATCACCACAAATAGTATGGGCTTACAAGTGATACTATTCACGGTGATCTAATTTATTGTATCAGTTTTTTTGTGTAGCTATTTTTCATTTTGTTGACTAAATTTAGTATTGACTTGAAATTGTTTGGTGAAATGTAATAGCTCAAAAGTGTTACTGTGTTTTAAGTTGTTACAAATATGCCAATTTGGTGTAATGGTTGCAATTGTTTATTTAGATAGCCATGTTGTTCAGTTATCTGAATTTTCTGGGAATTGAGTTTTTGAGAACGCCCCTTTGTAGTTTTCAACCATTATAATCAAATTGCAAGAAAAAACAAAAACTGATTTTGTTTGTTTATTTATTGAATTTTACAGAAGAAAAAAAAAATGGTACACGAATTGTAATGGGCTTAGCTCATATCCAGAGGACCCTAATTCAAATGTACTGGGTTTGTGTCTTAGGATTCTTACAGGCGAATCCACGAGTACCCAGAGTTAGCAGGAACATAGGACTAGTGAATTTTCAGATTGGATTGAGTACGAGTGGTCGGTTGCTAAGACTGGGGTGGTGGTTCTTTTGGGTCAGGTGAGAATCCATGGTTTGGTCTCAGGGCAAACATGGATGGATGCCCTTCCAATTCAGGTATCTTTCTTTCTCTCTATTTTTCAGGTATCCAATAAAGGTTGAACATACCAGCTGTATTTTTAAGCAGTTTACTGATGTAGATAATAGCTCAGTTGGTTGAACATCCACTCTCCTTGTGAGAGGTCGTGGTCGTGAGTTCAAGACTCACCAGTTAGGATTTTGTGAGTTTTCGCCTGATTATTAGGAGCATATTTGCTCCGCCGTTGCCTTCGGGTATTGAATGCAGAGTCTTAGATGGACTAGACCGGAGCAAAGCGAGAGCGAGTCATATTAAGTGGCAACAATATTGTGCCTTCAGGCCTGATTTGGTTAACCCTATAGGGGGTCAGTCATATAACCTTCGGGCATGGATTAATAGATAAATAAAAAAGGTCAATGACCCAATTTAAAAATATATATATATATATAGATTTGGTTCCCAGAACATTATTTATGGATGCACAAAGTTATATTGAAATCTAACGCGAAAAGTGCTATAGAATAATAAAACTGAATCATGTTTTCATTGCTGTGATTGTGAACCCTTGGAACAAAATATGAATCCATTTTGTAGGAACTGGTGGAATGGGAGCATAAAATCAAGCACAATTGTAAGATGCACGCTTGTGGTCACGATGTTCATGTCACGATGCTTCTTGGTGCAGCTAAATTGCTTCAAAGGCGAAAACTCAAAATTAAAGATAAATCCCAAAAAACCCCATGAAAATCTGAATTTAACTTGCACAGGATGAAGTAAAAACTAATCAAACATATCTCTATAACTAACTATCCATTTTAAAGGACACTGTGAAGGTTGTTTTCCAACCAGCAGAGGAAGGAGCAGCTGGAGCATACCATATGTTAAAAGAGGGTGCTCTTGACAACACTGCAGCCATTTTTGGTTTACATGTATTGCCTAACCTGCCAACTGGTACAATAGCTTCAAGGCCTAGTCCTATGCTTGCTGGCTCGGGACGGTTTGCAGCAGTCATTAAGGGAGTAGGCGGGCATGCTGCCTCTCCACACAAGACTACGACCCAATAATTGCTGCAGCGCTTGAAATCATTGCTCTCCAACAGATTGTTTCCAGAGAGACAGATCCTCTTGACAGCAAACTCTTATTCTCTGTCTCTATAATTGATTTTTTTCCAATTTGATGTGGCAGTGCTTGTGTTGATGTCACTACATCAAATTGACACTTTTGTAACAACTCTCAAAACAGTATCACTTTTGAGATGTTACAATTCACCAAACAATTTCAAGTCAAAACTAAATTTAGTCAAAAAAAAATGAAAAACAGTAACAAAAAAAAAAATGATACAATAAGTTGGATCACCATGAATAGTATCATTTTTATGACCATACTCTTCATGGTGATACAATTATTGTATCATTTTGTTTTGTGAAAATGTGTAAAATTGTTAGGTGGATTGTTACACTTCAAAAGTGATATTGTTTTGGGGTTGTTATAAAAATGCCAATTTGGTGTAGTGTGTATTCATGGATGATAATGTAGGTTGTTACCGTTGGATACGCTCAAGCTGGCCAAGCAGAAAATGTGATTCCAGAGAACACGCGTTTTGAACTTTTAGATGTATGACCTCTGAAGGTCACTCTTACATCTAACAAAGAATCAAAGAGGTACATAACTTACTGTCTATAATGTTTGAAGAAAATATAACACGTTAGTTTGACAGATTATAGAGACCCAAGCAGCTGTTCATCGATGCACAGCTATTGTAGAAGACTTCATGGAGGAAAACTGATACCTTACCCTACAACCATGGGCGGACCTATTCAGGGACCAGGGGGGCAGCTGCCCCCCCCTGAACTTTTAAAAAAAAATTAAAAAAAAATTTGGTTCATATTTAAAAAAAAAAAGAAAAAAAAAGTTGACTATTACATCTTCCCCTTCTTCGAGTCTCTCACACAGCCGCACAAAGCAGCGGCGCAAGGCGCAACTAGGGCTTCCAGATCTTTGTTCTCTCGAGTCTCTCACATAGCCACACAAAGCAGCGGCGCGCGCAACTAGGGCTTCCCCAGGTATTAAGCAAACCCATGGATTATTTCTTCGAAAACAAAGAAAATACATAGAGAAATCTAAAACTACCTCCTCTGTCTCTGTTTCTTCTTCTTCTTCCCCCTGAGATACTGTGATGTTTGCTGATAGCTTCCATTGGATTCTGAAATAATAAAAAAAAACGTAAAATTCAAAAACAACCCCAGAGTTGATTGAGCGATTAAGAGAAAATGTGTGCAAGTCTAGTGAGGGTTTGTGTTCTTGTTATCTACCTCTTTGGTTTGTTTCCTATTCTCCTCTCCCATTGTGATGTTTTCCATAGCTTTAACTTGAGTCTAGAATCAACGCACAAAAACCCATTAAATCCAATTTTCACGAGAAACCCACAATTGATTTTAAGTGAAAAATGCACATGAAGAAGAGATGGATTTGTTATTAGTGCTTATTTTATTAGATTGGTTTCCTGCTCTTACTTTGTTTCTCACTTTGTTGAATGGTAGAAGAAATGCAAGAAAGAGAAGCAACCGAACAGAGCCTAAAATGGTCTGCAGAACAGAGGAGGGAGGTTTTTACTTTACTTTTTTAGTAAGCAGGGCAAAGGGTATGGTTATTTGCCTATTTGGTTATATGCTGTCTTATGCAAAGAATCTGATTTCTTAGTGTCTACTGTAGTTTCGTTCTTTCTTTTTTTACCCTTTTTTCCATGCTTCTTTAGGTCATTAGAACCCCTTTTTTGTGTGATTTGGCATTTTACATTTTGTTCTTAGGAAGTCTTCAAAGTTCGCAGGGAGTTTGATTGTAATGAGTTATGTAGTGTTGGACTGGGATCACGATTCTTTGAGAACCGATCCTTGGTAGAGTTGATGTTTTTCTTTCTATTTTCATTGTAATACGAATTTATCCTTAAAAAAAAAGAAGTCTCCAGAGTTGGTTGTATAGGCGTATAGCTCCCTCCTTCCCACTCAAATCCACTAGTTGTTGTACTTATTCACATAGCTCCCAGATTTTAAGCCCAGACGGCGAATATTATCTAATTAGTTATTAGTGTGTGGACAAGGTGTTGCACATTCATGCTGAAACAATTGCGTTTAACAATTTCCACTCCTAGATTGTCATAATTTGGCTTCTGCTTTGTTCTAACTTTTCTCCTTACATTTACTGCAGCTACTTGTTGATCTTGGATCGCACAAATTGGAAATCAAACATTCTCACATCCCTTTTGATCCCATATATTTTCTTCAGTCTTCCTTCAATAATATTCAACTTTTTGAGGTACATATTTTTTGTGCACCTTGCTTTCATAATTTCATTGCTTTGAGCTGTAATTTTTGTACAATCTAATAGTTTATCTGTGGTCTAGTGGACAAGTTGGGAGCTGGATTGCTTTCATTGCAGTTGTATTGCGGCTCTTCTTTCCAAAACATTTCCCAGGTAAGAGTTCTAGTCTTTTTCTAAACATGATTGAAGTATAAATATACCATTCTCGATATCTATGCAGGCATGAAATTTGAATCGTCTTTCTTTAATAATTGTATCGTCTTCCTTACAGTTACATATTGGTTTTTGCTGGTATTTGAAACCTTTTCTCTTATGATGAAGTTATTGACTAGCAATAACCTTTCTAGAAAGTATCCAAACCCCCCATTTTGAATTTTTGGGTTGACATATGCCAGGATGCAGGGTACCAATTACATGTTATACGGCAATATTTCCATCCTTATTGAACAAATCACCTCGTTGGTTGAGAGATGTTTCTTGTTTACGAAGGGTCAATCTATTGATTGGCTCAGTACATTAGAGACACTAGTAAACTTTTCTAAGTTACTTAACAAATTTTCCATGATAACAATGTTTGAAAGTAAATATTATATATTTATTTACTTAATTAATATTTTATCTACTTATTTAATATATTATTTATTTTTTCAGCTATGGACAAGTTTTTGAAAAGAAAGTCTGTGTCAGAGTTACCATCCCCTAGCTTACAAAATAATGAGGGTGGTCAGTTTGATCCAATCTCAAAGCCAATTCACGTGGATTATGATATGTCAAATCTTCCAATAGATCCCGGATCAAGACCTCGAATTTCAGACTATCATCCTAATGATCAGGACATAATTAGAAGAGCATATTTACAAAGGGGTCCATGTCAGCCTAAGAATCACAAATTTCCACAAAAGAAAATGGGAGGTGGGATGAGACGTTTTAATGTAGCTTGGTTCGACCAACACAAAGATTGGTTGGAGTATAGCATAGAAAAAGATGTTTCATATTGTTTGCATTGCTATCTCTTCAAACCGAATTTCGGGGATCAAAGTGGTGGCAACACTTTTGTAGTGGAAGGGTTCGATAATTGGAAGAAACCGGATAAATTACAAGGTCATTTGGGAAAGACTCATTATGAAGCTTATACAATGAGTCAAAATTTGATGAAGCAAAAGCAGCATATCCAAACATTTTTCGTTAAGCAATCAGACCAAGCTAAACTTGAGTATCGGACCCGTTTAAATGCTTCAATTGACTGTATTCGATTTCTTTTGCATCAAGGATTGGCTTTTCGTGGTCATGATGAATCTGAATACTCAAAGAATAGAGGAAATTTTCTTGAACTTTTGGAGTATACAGCTAATCACAATGAAGACATAAAGAAAGTTGTTTTAAAATATGCTCCTGAAAATCACAAGTTGATTTCACATAGAGAAAATGAATGGGATTCACTCATTGCTGATGTATCTTCATTTTGTGGGAAACATAATATCACCGTTCCTCGAATGGATGATGACTTTGTACCTCGGGGGCGATCACGGCGTAGACAAGAAGTAGTTACAAATCTCCATCACTATCGAGCTGAATTATTTTATACGTGCATAGATATGCAGCTTCAAGAGCTCAATAATCGTTTTGACGAGGTGAATACAGAGTTACTTTTGTGTATGACATGCTTAAGTCCAAACAATTCATTTTCAGCATTTGACCACCAGAAGTTGATCCGTCTTGCTCAATTTTATCCGATGGATTTCTCAGATTTTGATTTGATGGTGCTTCAAGATCAATTGAAAACTTATATTATAGATGTGCGATCAAATAGTGAATTTTCAAATATAATCGGTATAGGTGGTCTTGCTAAGAAGATGGTTGAAACAAAAAAGGATGTCGTATATCCTATGGTTTATTTACTCATCACATTATCATTGATTCTACCTGTTGCCACTGCTACAGTTGAAAGGGCATTTTCAGCTATGCATATTGTGAAGAGTCGCCTAAGAAATCGAATGGGAGATGATTGGATGAATGATTGTTTGGTGGCATACATTGAAAGGGATGTTTTGGATAGCATTGAAAATGAAGCCATCATGCAACAATTTCATAACATGAGATCGCGACGTGTAGATTTGTAAAAATGTGGTTAAATGATATAGTTATAAAGAAATAGTAGGTGTTTTGAAGGGTCCTTATAAGGACATTCCTTTATAGATAATACTTTTTGTACGTATGAGTTGCATAGTTGCAATTTATAGATAATATTTTTTGTAAATTGGTGAGGTGAATTCCTCTCACCTCTCCCATCTTTTGTAAGTAATACAATATCTTATTTTATGACTTAACATAAGAAAGTAAATAGTAGTATTTAAATTTGTCACTTAATTTTTTTTTTTTTGGAAAAAGGTTATTTTAGTAAATTATTATTATCAACAAATATTATTTTGTCATTTCGCCCCACCCCCCCCCCCCCCACCCCCGAGTGAAATCCTGGGTCCGCCCCTGCCTACAACAATAAACAATGAAGCAATGTACAAACATGCAAAGAAGGTTGGGAAGAATTACTAGGAGAATCCAATGTGTATCTCAGCCCAAAGACCATGGGAAAAAAAAAACAACAACAACAACAAAAGATGGATGCTGCATTTTTCTTTATTGGAATCCAGAATGAGACTATCGAATCCTTCAAACCATTTCATTCGCCGAGCTTCTTTGTAGATGAAGAGGTTCTACCCATTGGAACCAGGGGCGGACCCAGGATTTTAGTCGAGGGGGGGCGAAATGGAAAATACTTATTAATTGATAATAGTAGTTATCAATGGTAAAGCCAATTTTTTTTTTTACCGAAGCTAGTAACTAATAAAAAAAAATTCAACTATAAAAAATACAATGTATATATCAAATTGGATTCAAGTATAGAATATATAACTAATATCACAAAAGAGTTTGTCTAGGAAACCAGACTTTAAAACCATTTTTTAGCCAGGCTAGAGCATTTTTACACATTTACCCATTCTCTTTAAAATACAACCACAAACATTATCTATAGAAGGGATAGAAATGTAAAAAACTTAAAATCTGACCAAAAAGTGGCTATAAAGCCTGGTTGTCTAGAATTGAGAATCACAAAATAATTAGGATAAGTTATAGGTGAAGCTAAAAAAAATTTGAAATTTGCGAATCTAATATGATCATAATACAATTTCAAAGAAAAAATAGTTTATATGAGGCTCAAATTTTATACGAGTTGGCTAATGATATATATTTTCATTGAATTCTATCGTTATTATTTTAAATATTTTTTTGATAGGGGTTTAATATCACTTGTGAAAAACAATTCATTTCTTTAATGTTAATAAATTTTTATTAAACTAAATATTTTTTAATGTTTGTAATTACTAATAAAATTGCATTGAACATAAAATAAAAAACGCACTCGAAGAGTATCGAACTCAGGTCTTTTACTAAAAGTGATAAACCTCCAACCACTACACCAACAAAGATATGTTTGAATATTTTCATAAACAATTATCATATTGTACTCTACATTATATAATAGATTTTTTAAGACTAGAATATATATACTAAAAATATTTTAAAAGTTAAGGGGGGCAACTGCCCCCCCCCTCGCCCCTTAGTAGGTCCGCCCATGAGCAGCTCTTTTGCAGCTGTCACAATCTCTTATTTAGATAACCATTTTCTTAGATTTGATGGTTACTTCAGTTATGAGTTCCAGAAGTTGTATCTGGAGAACAACCTTTTATAGTTGTCAAATGAAAAAAAAGAAATTGGAATAAGAAGAAAAACTATTTATACTTTCGTTAAAGTAACAAACACTAAGGGCAATGGTATAAACCAACTGCTCAAACTACTAGATAGAATTTACACTGAAGGAAGATTACCTGTTTTTTTTTCCTTTTCTGTGCCTCTTATCAACTTAAAAGAATTTCCCCACAGTAAAAGGAAAACAGATTTAAGACGTAGTATTGAAGCCAGAAAAATCATAAAACAATTCTCACGATCCAATGATTAGCCACGCAAAATGAGTTTCACCTGCCTTCCAGTCTTTCGTTGGCTGCTTCTTGCCGTCATGTTTCTGGATCCTTTCCTGTACAAAATCTTCACCATCAGCTCCCAACATTTTCAGTGAGATTTTGTCTTGATATAGATATTTCCAATCCGATTCTCCTTTGTGCAATCCTTGAAAGGGAAGTCTCCACTGCCACGAAACAGTTGCTACACAGAGTTTCCAGTGCTGCTGCTACTTGTAGCTTTGCTCTTTGACCTAGCTCTTTGCATTCACTACAAGAAATTTATCATTTACCAACAAAAAACATTTCTACGAAAATTAATTTCCTTGTTAATATGGTATCATTGTCAACGAAAAATAAACCATAAACTTGTTATTTTTTTCTAACAAAATATATTTTGTTGGAAACTTTCCTTGTTAAATAGGTGGCGAGAAGCATTCCCTCCAAAACTAATTTTCCGTCAATTTGATTTAACAACGAAATATTTTTTATGGCCACAAAATTCTAGCTCATTGGTAATTATGGCATTATCTAGAATGAAATATTTTGTTGCTAAAGAAGACTAATTTTAACAACAAATCACTTTCCTTGTTAACAGAATATTAACACTAATTCATCTCTCTTTAGTAAGGAAATATGTTTTCCTAGATAATAATCGCACTATTAATAATGATTTCATTCGTTGATAATGATTTATAATTTTTTCCATTCGTTTTTTTCTTGTTAAAACTCGTTTACTGATTATAGCAACAAATTAATATTTCGTTGAATATTGTTACACTATTGACAATTTTTTTTATTTTGTTGGAAACAATATCTTTCTTAATGAAATCTTTGTAGGAAGGAAAATAAATTTATTTGGTAATTATAACCTTATTGGTAACAAATTGTTTTTACTAATAAAAAGTAATAATTAATTTCATGAAAATCTATTTCTCATTAAAGCTCACTAACTATTTTATACCGACAAATCATTATTTTGTTAGAAATTGGTATACTATTGGCAACAAAAAAAAAAATTTAGAAACAATATCTATTTTAATAACATCTCTACAGCAAGGAAATAAAATTTTATTGATAATAGCAACCTTATTGATAACAACTTTTTTCCTTGTCAAAAACCAATAATCATTTCCCTGAAAATTTATTTCTCAATAAATCTCATTAATTTATTATTATTTCTTTGGAAATTGTTGAACTATGTACAACAAATTTATTTATTAGCAATTATTTTTATTTCGTTGTAAAAATATTGTACCTGGATAATTCAACGAATCTAGGGACATTTTATTTTGGTACAAAATTTTCAATGATAAAAAGAAATCATTCAATTTTATGTCAGTGTTTCTGAAACTACAAATTGTACAAACAAATGTAACCCATTAGTTTTTGCTGTACATAAAACTTTAACTGGGGAAACTAAGTACATATATATAAGGTGGCAGAGTAGTGATCGGTGGTATAGCCATCTGGAGATGGTGTTAAGGTGATCAGTGGTACAAATTGTTAGAGTACGAGAGGAGATGACAATGTTGTTGGCAGCAATCACCCCAGAGGCTGTGGTATTGTTTTAGTAGCTTGAAACATCTAATCAAATATCCCAGTGTCGGGGTGTCCAAAACACGTGAACACTAGAAGTTTTTGGAAAAATAAAGTCTCCCTTCTTAAATAGCCTAAAAGTATTGTTCCATTGAGGTTTTTTACCTTCAAATTTTCCCCAAATACCCAAGAGGGTCCAGTATTTGAAAAATGATAAATAATGAACAGAAAATATATTCGAGTTGAACGCTAAATGTTGTCAGTGACTATTTTCACATGAACACCAGTAAAGTAAAATAATGTAGATGCCGCAGGCACAAGTATAACAAGTTAGCATGCATGGTAACATATATTTCTTCACAAGTACTGTACAAAGTACCTGAATTTTATCGACCTCATGGCCTTTAATGCGATACTCATCAATTATCCAGTTTGTTCTCTCCCCTTTTGGTGCATGACCGATGTGGAACACCAAAGTCATCTTTGTCCCTATCACATTGTTGCCTGACTTTATAGCACGTTCTTTCCCCATTGCTTTCCAGAAACCAACTTCAGTAGCCCTCTTAGCTTGTGTACCATTTGGGTATTTTCTACCGCCAGAAGAAAAGAAGAACCACTCTTGATCCGACTGAATCACAGATTTGGCTAGATGCACATGAACAAAGCATTAGTTCCTAGGAATGAACTCTAAAACAATCTTGAGAGTTTTAAATCCAAGGAATATACAGCCATGCCAAAGTTATATCTATCACAAGTTTACGACTAATTAACCTAATTATATAGGAACTAATATTATTAAAGACTCAAATTAAACAGGTTCTCTATGTTACAGGGATAATACAGGTGACAAAGGGTATGACATACATTGGAAACTAGAGAAAAGTAGAATTCTCAATTTTGATGTTTTACATTGAACAGTCGAGAGCCAGGTATTTACATCATATAAGAAGCTGCTCATGTTCAATGTGAATGTAGCATAAAATAATTGTTAAGTATAAAAGAAAATTGGTTCATAGAAAAAATTGAAGTTTCTTTTATTACAATTCAACATAGAAAAACTAGAAAGAAAAGGAAGAAGATAGAATGGATAACATGGTGAAACCAAACTAGTACAAGAGAGAAGTCGAAAAGAAATCCAGAACTCATACAAACTAAACTACAAGACATAACACCAAGTATGTAAGCGTGAAATACAACACAATATCAAGCCTCAAGATTTGTTCAACAAGAGTTACAACTGCAAGGAGAGAGGGTCTGTCCTATTTGAAAGAGGTGTCATAGTAGAACGCCCCATGTCATTTGGAGCACCTGCAAACTATGTCACTTGTCGAGCAAACGTGGAACAGAACAAATATTTCCCCCAAACTTAACCATCCCATAGGAGGCATTGTGGCAGTGGGAATGGAATTTTTTAACCTAAAAGACCTATGAATTATGGTAGAATGTATCCCATCTAAAGCGTCTTCAGAAAATAGTTTGGTGCAACTAATACCCAAGCTCTGACAAAGCCAGAACAAAAAGGGGTCCTAACATATATTAGTTTGACCATCCGGATTAGATCTAGAGGGATTAAAACAGTGAAATGTGAACATGTGACGCTAAGAACCAAAACTCAAGGCAGAGAAACAACTATACTATCTCCAAGTAACCTCCCTGATTTTGACTGAAGAAAAATTGTTCATAGAATCAAACGGGTTCGGTCAAATTCTCATGGAATCCAGTCATAACTCAGAATACATCAACCGGATTTCAAATTGTCCAGTTCCACGTACAACCCAATCAGATTATCAGTTTCTCAAAAGTTTTGACTCTTTCAGAAGGCGTTCGGGTAATGGACACAAAGAACATTCTATTCCAATTCGGAGGACAAAATGCATAACAACAACATTACAGCTTCAGTGTACATGTGCTGGAGTGACAAACAAAGGGGTAACAAAGCCCAGAACATGGGAGTAAACTCAAAATTCTTAAAGTCAAGGAACTCATATCTAACATACCCCAAGGAGGAAATGAGTAAAGAAGAAGTTTCTGAATTTTCACCTGGTAAATCCCAAGGTTCATATTTACAGATATCAACCTCTGCAACGATTTCAACACTGTTCTCTAATCCTTCAATCTTCTTCTTCAAGTAATGAGAGATAGATAAGTTCTTCATCCGTCGGACAGAATCTAAAACCAGGAAACCTAGCAGCAAGCTCCATTCACAAATAGTAAAGCAGATGAAAGAACAAGGAAAAGTTTGGGGTTTTGAAGGAGAAGAAGAGATGGAGATTGTTGGTTTTCTTGCACTCTTGATACTTCACTTTTCTTGTTTCTTGCCTAGATTGGAAGGCAATGTATACAAAAATGTGGCTGAGGTCACACAGAAGAGGCAAGGCTAAGCATGCAAACGCCACTACGATGCTCTGTAGTTCTTCTCTTTCTTGGCACAGGCCACGTACCTGAGATATTTCAAAGTTTATTTTTGACGATCACGACGGATAATAAGGGGTTGTTTTGGATTCTACTTACAAGTTAGAACCAGTTTTTAAACATTTCATTCATTTTTTACCGACAGTCAAGGGACTGTTTGGTAATTGCATGACGATGTTTGGATTCAACTTACAAGTTAGAACCAGATTTTAAACATTTCATTCATTTTTGACCGACAGTCAAGGGGATTGTTTGGTAATTGCACGATGATACGAGGTTATCAAAATTTTGGATTCAACTTACATGTTAGAAAAATGGTGGATTTCACTTCTCCAGAAATGGGTTGCATACGGGTTGTCCAGAAAATATCCAGATCCAACTCTTATTTCAAACCTTATACCACATCCAGATAAAACTGTGGGAAAAAATACTTATAATAATGTAATCAGATTTAACATTATTATTCGCATTTCAATTGCAAAACCATATTAGACCGGTTTTAATTACGGTAAGATTTGTGAATCCAAATACTATTGTTTGATTTTGGATCTCAGATTTCACTGGAACTATTTCCCAACCAAAAGAGGGTTCTAAGAAATAAATAAATGATTTAAAGCCAATTAATAGGGCAAAAGAAAATCTTAGCTAGTGCCTTGTGCATCATTCATGACAAAAATCAAAAGGGAGATCCAGGGGGTGCTTGTGATGAGACGTAGTCTACTAACCCAAAGGTGGTGAGAACATAGCAACTGATTGCTTGGAGAAGCTCCTGTGAATCACAGTGAATGGCAAAAACCTGGGAATTAGAAACCTCTTATGAAGCCATGGCCAACATTTTGGAAGAGAGTTTGCGTGAATTGAAATAATTTTGCACTCATAGTAGTCTTGTAGATATAAAAAACAAAGGCTGGTACAAACATTTTGATTATGAAATCTGGATGTGAATGAGCTTATCTGCTGAGCTGGCTGAGTCAGTTTGTTCTGTCTCGGGTTTCTCCTCAACTACCTGTAACAGCCATGGGACAATAAAGCTCGATAATAAGTAATAACATTCTTTCAGTATGTTGGCAAACAATCATCTTCCACAAACTTTGCATTACCACTTGAGCTTTAGAAAGATTTAACTTCCATTCATAACTGAAACAGCAGAATTGTGTCAAGTAGCAAACAAAGGGTATACTCAGAAAATATCTATTGAATCGGAGATATGAATCATGAAGGGAAAAAAGAAAAAAGAAAAAAATCTTATTTAATCGGGAATATCCATTCAAATGGCTTTATTGGATAAATACTCAAAACTTAAAACCACAAACAGCTTAGGAGCAAAGATGAAAACCTGGTCCTTAAGTCTAAAGAGGTGCCTGCTTCCAAACAACTCACAAGTCACGAAGCTAAATGGATGAAAGTGTCAGGTAGGTGCAACAACACTAACATCCTGCCATTCATCTACATGTGCAGTGAAATTCTCACTGTTGCAGTTACACCATGAGGGGAGAATATTTTCACATTTTTTCTTTAGACAGTGAACTAGCCACCAACTAGGTGAGCGATGAAACAATTGCAGTCCGAGCCTGACCTAGAATCGCCAGTTCATTGTATTCCAATGTGGTTACTGAGTATGAATAAACCACTAGGTGCACTGTTATCAATAAACATAATCAAATATATTTCGAGATATTATGAATAAAATTAATTAATTCAAATCATGAGGACTACAAGAAAAAACAACTCAAAGGAAACTTTTTTTTTTTTTTTTTTTTGAAAGGCAATCGTGCCGCCGGTGGGTATAGAACCCAAGACGTGGGGGTTAAACCACCAAAGTCTAAACCATCCAACCAGGCTACCATTGGCGAACTATACTACTACAAACTCATAACAAAAAATGCAATAGGTCAACGTCCTATGATCAAGTATCTGAAAGATATCCTGATTGAGAGAGTTAGGCAACACTTGCATGGAGCGACGAATAGCTCACTAATGCCTAGAGATGAAGCATAAAAGGACACAATCTGAGATTCCGACATGGAACAACAACAGGGAAGGTCTGTAGAAGACTTGCACAAGTCATTATCAGAAAACAAATCGCAATAAACACAAAGATCGAGCTTACCTTTTTAAGGTGAGTCGTGGTCCCAATAGGCGGTCTGTAGCTTGGAACTCCATCCTTCCGGTCATGCTCCAATCTAAATCCTATTGGAAGTCCGATTAGCTTCCTCATTCTTTGTTGCTGAAAAGTTGGATCCAAACTGTGATGTCAGAGATCATGCTCTTAAGATGTTCAGTCCAAGGTTCAACTATCATTAACTTCTCCACAATTTGGAAAGGACCAACTTCTGATGGCCACATCTCTGTCCTCATTATTCGTGAACTTGAGGAAGTAGAAATTGCCAGTAAAATTAACAGTAGCAAAAAAAAAAAAAAAAAACAAAGCATTGTTTCCTTTTTGGGGTAAGATCTTCGATCTTCAGGATACAATTCTAACCATCCCACGCTGAGTGTACTGCAATTAGATTCGTATTTTGTATTGAGATTTATGATTCATGACACTTGAGACCCAGAGCTAACAACGAGAACTGGTCTGAAATGGGTCCTGTTCAGAAGCACAATTTTCAGCCTACTCAAAAATACCTAGGAACATGTGCTGCTAATATTTCTGTTAGGATGCCATCACGGTGCTATCATAGTAAAAGAACAAAAGGGAAGACCATCTTCAACCTTTCATTGCTACAAGGATCCACGCAGATGACAGGTTTTGCTATGATTGAAAGGATTTTGCAGAGATCAAACAAACCAGATTAGAGCAGCAACAGTTAGCATTATCTTCCATAGCCAAATGGTGGCACCTCCCTAAGATTATGTTATAAAACAACTCCCAAGAGGCTGTGATTCAATTATCGAGCAAGTAAAATCGACGACACTGACTAATTTTGGTTGTATATCCTCAACTTCAAGAACCCCAACTAAGTAAATAACCAAGCTTTTCGTCTATGTTCCCTTTTCTATCTTCCTATGAATGAGGTTAAGATCTGATACTACTTTTACAGAAGATCCTTTTGATAGGAGAACACATAAATTAATTCCAATCAACCCACTTTGGAGCTAATCTCACCAAGCGATATCATATGGGGTTTTCCCCATGAAGAAAATGTCAAAACCTCAGACCAAAAACTAAACCCAGCTGCAACCAGGAATTTTTTTTACTCCCCTTTCCCTCATCCGTTCCCTCAACAATGAAACTTCAGACCATCTGTCTGCAGCTGCATATATGTTGGACAACATCACATAGTTACCAGCATTCTGAGGCTCAAATTGAAACAGTCGGCCTGCTACGACCTCCCCAAGCTCAATATTACCATGTTGCCTACATGCGTGAAGCAATCCACCCCATGCACCAGCATGGGGCTCCAGAGGCATAGACTTAATGAGCTCATAAGCTTCTTCCAAGTGTCCAGCCTGACCCAGAATATCAACCATGCAGGCATAATGTTCCGGAGAAGGAACAATGGAGTAGTCATTCTTCATCGAAAAGAAGTACTTTCGGCCCACCTCTACAAGACCAGCACTTCTACAAGCAGACAGAACAACCGTAAAGGCTACATTGTCAGGGATCAACCCTTCTTCTAGCATCCTAGAAAACAACTTAACACCCTGTTCTCCAAGGCCATGAATTGATAAGCTTTGTATCATAGAACAATATGACACCAAGTCTTGCTTTGGTAGCTTCTCAAACAAAGCGGTCGCTCTATCCATGTTCCCACACTTTGCATTCATATCTATAAGAGCAGCAGCTACATGAACACGGTGAAGATCAATTCCACTTCGAGACAAATAGGAATCTACCCATTTTGCCAATTGCAAACTACCAACTTGTGCACACGCTGCCATCAAGCTCACCATCACAAACTCATCCGGCCTAACACTTTTTGCTTGCATCTCCAAGAAGATCTTCACAACTTCAATCGGCTGCCCATTCTGCACATACCCTGACATCAACGCCGACCATGCAACAATATCTCTTTGCGGAGCTTGTTCAAACAAGAACCTCGCCGATGCCATATCACCAGCTTTTGCATACCCATCAACCAACGACGTGAAAGAAACCAAATCTTTCTTCGGCATCTCATCAAACACCTTCCTCGCACTCCTCAGATCACCAATCTTCACATACCCACTTATCATGGCATTCCATGTTACACAATTCCGACACGGCATTTCTTCAAACAGCCTCCGAGCTTCCTCCGAAACACCAGAATTCAAATACCCCACAATCATAGCCGTCCAAGACACCTCATTTCTCTCAGTCATTCCATCAAAAACCTTCCTCGCACACTCAATCTCCCTACACTTCCCATACAAATCAATCAAACTGGTCTCAACAAATATGTTTAAATTAACCCCATATCTCACAGCTGAACCATGAACCATCCTCCCCTCTCCAATCGCCAATTCGTTAGAACACACTTTGATCAAAGACGGGAAAGTGAACTTATCAGGCACACTTTCCGTCAATCTCAGTCTGATAAAAATTTCAATCGTATTAACAACAGAGGACTTCTCGCAATACCCTTTGATGATGGAGTTCCAAAGGTAGAGATTGGGGTGATGAACGCGTTCAAAAACAGATGTTGCGTACCGAATGTTTGAGAAGGTGTTGCAGTGACAGACGAACTGGGTTATTAGGAAGTTGTCTTGTTCGACGCCTCTTTGGATGATTTGAGCGTGGATTTGTTGGAGGGTTCGGAGGGTTTTACATGCCTTTAAGAGGTTCGCAATGGATGGCGAAACAGTCGCAAACGATGGGAGGCTGGTGACTAAGCTCATCAAAGGGGAGGAAGTGTGACATTACTGGTTCAGCTGCTCTTGGTGACGGAACAGTGAGAGCGCCAAGAGGTGAATACGAGAAGACTGCGTTTAAACAAGAGAGGTGGGTGCTCGCATCAAAATAAGGTTTGGTCTTGGGATGGTCATGGTTGGGCATTCACGCAGGGAATGTGATTTCTCGGAAGGGAGTTGCTATTTGTAATCGACTATTCGGCTTGAATGCACCGACTCTTTCTTATACCGATAGGTTGGATGTTTCGACTTTGTTGCAGCAACCTAATGTATATTACACTGACTTATTATTTTGTTATTAATAAAAATCATTTGTAATTGAAAATTTCTAAAAGTTAATTGGCTCTTAAATGAAGGAACAAAAGTAACCATTATCTATAAACTAAAATGCAGTCATGTATTCGTTAAGGATGACATAACCAATACGTATTAAACTAAATAAATTAAAAACTATAAATCAATACATAAATTTCAAAATTATTGCAACTATTATATCATATTAAAAAAATTGCTTCAAAGCCTATAAAATAAACTCACATCCACACATTTACATTATAAATCATTCATACAAAATCCCAAATCAACAACATGAATAACATATTTTGTTAATCCACTATAGAAAATAAAAATAAAAAACTTAAGTTTTTACTAATTTTGAATAAAAAATCAGTTTTTAATAACCAATGGGCAACATTTGATGAGTTTGCCTTGGGCAATCAAACTCTCAAGGGCGGACCTGGGTGTAGTGTGTGTGTGTGCGAGAGAAAGAGATATGAGAGTTTCCACCTCTACTGAGTGCTTTGAGAGAGGAAATGAGTTTAGAAACAAGGTTTTTGGTTAGAAAGGAAATGAGGTTTAAGAAAGGGAAATTGAATGTGTGTTGATGCGACCAAAAATCGTCATCCTATAAGTTTGACTTGCAAAACAGATATTAGACTACCAATGACCACATTTTTGTGGTCAAAGATACTCCGATGCTTAAATCAGCAACTATGTTTGAATAATGAAGTAAATTTGGACAAAACTCAGTTAAATTTGCATACATGTGTCGAATGTTCCCTTTATCTTTTATGATGGTCGCGGTTAATTTTTTACGTGACTTAAGCATGTAAGGCGCAACGGAAGGAGATATTTTTTGTAACAGTCTTTTATTTAATGGAGATGCGTCCGTGGAGACGTAACTCCATCCACAACTCTTTTTGGTGCAACGTTCCTCTTATTTATGAGAGAACTCGTATCGAGCCTGGATTTGGGCTTTGATTCGTTTGGGCCTGGATTCGGGCTTTGTTTGTATTTTCTCATTAGTGGGTCTCTGTGATTGGCTTTATTCTTCTTGGGTTTTATGAGCTGACCCAATAGATTGGGCGTCGTATCCTCGTAATTGATGTTCTCTGCCACGTGTACGGCCGTAATGATCGGTCTATTTTGGTGTATCATCAGCTACTTGCCCCTTAGTTAGTGGGTATGTTCATGTATCCACTAACTGTGTGGCGGTTTTGTTTTCGATTTCAACATTACAGCTCATTTAGTGTTCTTGCTATCTGTTGTTGTTGTTGTCTTTTCGATGTTCTGTCCGCCTACTCGTTTTGGCGCAATTTTTGGGATTTCGTGCGACTGTCATATCTTGCACGTTCTCCCAAGAGCAAACTTTTCGCTGCTCATCCTTATAAAAGGAGAAATTTAAGTGTGGTTTACTTTCTTTTGCACTTCTTCATTTTCTAGTTGTTAATTCCTTGATTCCTCGCGTTTGTTCTGTAGTCATGTCTAACTTCAGGGTTTTGAGCAACGATGTTCTTGATGCTTGTGAAGATTTCTTTTTGCCTAAGTGAGCAACGTATGCGACTCTCCAACTAATCCCTAATGGTTGGAAAGTAATGATTTCAACCTTAGCAAGGGTTGTCGCAGCTCGTATCCCTATGAACGCCAGGGTTTTGCATTCTTTGGTTGGGTTTAATGTAAACCCCAATCGCACATGTTGTCTTCATTATCCTTCTTGTTTCAATGATCTATGAGAAGAGTATGGAGGTTGGTCAAGGTCTTGATTCTACGCGTCCCTTTCTTCCAATTACTTTAGGTTTCGCAGAAATCAGATTCTGCAGTCATTCCAGGAGCATGAGAGAGTTTAGTTGTCACTGTATTTGGAAGAGCAGGAGTTCTGCAGTCGATTTTACGATCTTCCCTGAGTCTCAGTGGAAGATTTTCTTACAACAGATGACATTATCCATAGTGGCTTATATTCATCGGGTGAAGCGGGTCGCGCTTTGGAGGTGACTGTTGCGCGCGTTGGTGATGTGGACGTTGGCCGCCAAGAGGGTTATGTTGATGAGTGTGTAGGCCGAGTTACTTCAGTCACTGCCCAAGGTTCTAGGAGTACCGACTCGATTGTTATGGAAATGAAAATTCCTAGGCCTCCCAGTCCTTTCAAGATGTTGGATGTCAGTTCCGGCCATGTGTCGAAGAGGAAGAAGTTCTTTTCCTCAATTCTTGACGTTGTTAGGGCTCCCTCTCATCTTGCCTCTCTCCGAAAAGGAGGTCGTGGTTTGGAGGATGATTCTTCTGTTCGAGAGGATGAGGAGGTAAACCGAGTTTCAGAGAGGAATAAGAAGGAAGTTTCCCGTCCTCTAGATGATCACGAGAAAATTTTGGTTGCCTATTATGGTTTTCCCACCTCCGTCGGCCTGACGATTGATGACTCGCGCATTATTGAGAATAAAATGTTTCAGCTTAGTCTTTGGCAATCAAGCTTATTGTTTATTCTGTCGTGGTTGGGACCTCGAGATTGCCTGCTACTCCCTCTGCGTCTCATCCTGCTTCGACTGTGATCGGAGAGATCTTATAGCCTTCCGAGGTTGATGTGCATGACAACGCTCGCAACCTTATGTGGCGGTTGGCTAATAGAGCTCTCATGTCCGTACGCCCGCCATGTCGCCATATTGATGAGGGTCTCCAACACATTATGGAGAGGAAAGACACACCTTACTTATGCAGCCATGATGGGGTCGGATTGTAAGGCTGCTCGTGACTAGGTGCGCACATTGAGCGGAAACTAGCAAGACATGTCGTGGTCCTTTCTCATGTTCTTCGCCGATTTTATTTGTTGAAGCCGCAGTGCATAGATCATGAAAGGGTTGCAGATTCTGCACAGATGCTGCTGAAGGAACTCGAGGCAATTCGTGATACGTTTGCTTCTGACCTCGAGATATCTGAAGTAGAATTGAGCAAGTTGCGGTCCCGTCTGGATGCTGCTAAGAAAGAGTTGTCTGATCGAAAGTTTGAACATAACGAGGCCATTCGTTCTACTGAGGAATGTTCTACCAGTCTTAAGGATTCTGCGATTCGAATCGCTTAGCTAAATTTCAAGTTTGTCGAGACCAAGTCTGCGGTCTCTGCTAGACTTGCGGATGTTGACAGAGAGTTAGTGTCAACCTTGGCTGAGTTGTCATCTGTTAATGAAAGGCTGGAGGCGACAGAGGCTGCAGATTGGAAAATAGTGGTCGATGGTCGCCACGATTTCTTGGATTTCCTGGAGACGCAAGGTTTAGACATGTTTGAATATCACTTATTTGTTGAGCAAAAATTCGATGATGTCGACGAAGTCGTTCTGGATTCACTGGGTGATGCGGACGTCGGAGAACATTCTGAGCCCATACTGCCTAAAGGTGTTGTTGATATACTATTTCTTAATTGCTTTTTGTAATCCTCTTTTTTAGAAGATTAGTGAAAAATATTTATTTCGCATTTGTGGTGTCCAGTATGTCTAGTTTATCAGCTTTTATTTATGACATTGCTGGAGGTTTCTTACTCGTTCGTCCAGATTTTCACAAATAGCTTCGATATTCGACATTCTAGTCGTGTAGAAGCTGTTGTTTACGGAATTCGATGCTATTTGGATTACGATGTCGTACATTACAGTCGATGAGAAAAGGTCCAACTCTTATGTCTTGGTACTTTACGTCTGACTCATTCGTCCAGTACATATATTTGTTTTTGCTCCATACTGTAGTCGTGCAGAGTATTTTCTCGAGTTTGATTTTTAATCCGACTTCCTTGTCTTTATTGAATTCTCGTCATTTTGAATTTGGGAGCAAAAGATTTCATTGATAATATATGAGCTGGCCCAATAGATTTGTTTATAGATTTCATTGATAATCCGAGTTCGGGTTTGGATTCAGGATTTGTTTATATCTTCTCATTAGTGGGTCTTGTCTGGGCCTCTGTGATTGGATTTATTCTTCATAGGTTTTATGAGCTGGCCCAATAGATTGGGCATCGTATCCTCGTGATGGATGTTCTCTGTCATGTGTACGACCATGATGATCAGTCTATTTTGATGTATCATCATGTGTGTTTGGGATTTTAAAAAGGGGTTGATTTGGGGGTTTACTCTACGGTGAGATAGGATTTAGTCGGTGGTGGTGTGTTATTTTGAGAGATGGAGTGGAGGGTGGGTTCAATCTCATAAACGAAGAGGATGGACTAGAAAAAAATATTTTTTCATTTTTATTCTTCACCATTAATTTTTATTCGAAATCATGCTTTTCACCTTGAGATTATATTAGTCCATTAGGATCTTATCGAGATAAGGTTTTTGGTTTTAAAAGAATCTAAACCTTTAATTTTATTAAGGGCAACGTTGTCACACTAATAAATCTTTTTCAATCAACTTAATTGACTAAGGCATTTTGGACCCCTGAATAAAACGGAGCCCAAAGTCTATTATGATAAATCAAATGGACCCTAAAATAAAAATAACCCTTTGCTTTAGTTAGATGCCTAATCTCTCAATAAGAGAGAATATCTAAGGTAAATGTAAAATGTCTTTTAATAAAGGGGATGAAAATGTTCTTTAGTCTTTGATTAGAAACTCTAACTCGTGAAAATTGTTGATTTGGGAGCAATTAGTGAAAATTATATATTTGGAGGCAATTCAAAACATTATTTATGTTTGATGGAAGCAATATTCTAAAAATCGCTAGGTGAGCGACAAGCAGGGGACTAACGCCCAGAGGCCTAGACGGGGTTTTTGTGTATTATAATTTACAAGTTAAGCAGATTAATATATAAATTACTTCCAATTCAATGCCAATATACATATGTGAATGTATAAACATAAAAAATTAAGCATAACAACATATAAATTAATAAGTAACACAAACTCAACATCCTCTTCTTGCCTTCTCATTATTCTCCAAACTAAAATAAACTGAATGTTTGAATGTTTGAAAAGTGAACTAGCAAGTAGAGATCGAGATACATATAAGCTAGTAGAGATTGAGTGAGAGCATGATGAGGTTGGCTGAAATCGAAGAGCGATTTAAGGAGAGACTAAAATTTAAAAAAAAAAAAAAAACTGATTCAACTCATTCAAGATTGGCTTAAATCGAAAACTGATTCTTTGTCTTTTTTTTCTTTTTTTTTCTTTTCGTCTTCAACTTATGTTCTCAAATTAAAATCAAAGGGGAGAGTGGAGATGATTATATGAGGAGGGGTCTGGGCGTACGGGATGTAAAGGCCTTCCTTATTGCTCTTTTTATTCTCTTCTTTTTTCTTCTATTTGTCTTCAATTTTTGTTCTAAAATTAAAATCAGGGGGAGAATGGGAACGATCAGATGAGTGAGGGGTCCTGCCGTACGGGATGTGGTGGCTTTCCTTATTCTTCTTATCTTACTCCTTTATTCTGCAACTGCAACTCTAACCTTCAAGTCTTCAACTAATATCACATGGGAGAGAAAGACCTAAATTGGGTGTTATTTGCACCCACTTAGATGCCATTTTCAACAACAAAAAATCCCGCCCAGGCCCATCAAGATTGATATTTTTTCATAATTTTTTCTTTGATAATTAATTGATAAAAATCTTCACAACAATCAAATTTCTAAATACTAATTAGCAAACTCTCTACAAATCTATGCCCACAAAAAAAAAAAAAATTACAATATAATTAAATGTCTTTCATATAAACGTGTATCATATGAAATCAATCGAACGTACTAGTTTTATACGATATTTTGACATATATATGTACAATGGGAGTACTAAACGGTGATGCACCCATATGAGAAAATTTGTGTATCAAACGTGTATAATTCTCTAATTCGATAACGATAAATTGAACCAAAATAAAATTTAATTATAGATAAAGTATTTTACGTATTATAAACCAAACTTAACCAAAATAAATTGGTCGGTGTGATTTGATTCGGGCAGTTTAGTTGGATTGTTAGGTAGAGGTGGCCATGGGACAAGATAAACTTCATCCCGATCTCGTCCCATCCCAAATGAGTTCGGGATGGGATGAATATGTACGGAATAACCTCCAATGAAGAATAACAAAAAACAAATCCATTTCACATTGCTCAAACACTAATAATGTCAAATTTATGTACGTGTAATTTTCATCATAACAATATTAAATGTCATGTAAAATTTATGGTCCAATGAACTTACGATTTTTTATGTTAAAATCCTCTGTGTGCAAAACTAATATAAATTCGAAAATGAAAAATATTGCTCATTGACTAAATCTCCACCTACATAACTCATAGTGCAAAACTAACCCAAACCATCATTTGCATTTATTTTCTACAAGAATAATTGTTCTATAACCAATCTAAAATGTAAAAAAAAAACATAGATTTTCATGGGTTCTATTTGTCCTAAAACATCCAAAATAGAGTTTATCTAAACAAAGAGTACCAAATAGGGGTGGGCATCCCATCCCGCTATCCCGATCTAGAATGGGGTGGGATGAAGATTTTCAATCCCGTCCCATATTGATTTTTAATATTTATTATTAATAATTTTAATATTTTTATTTGTATATTTAATTTAGAATTGCAATTGTTTGGACGCCCATATAAATATATTGGTGGAGATAGCAGTTTGTGAATGAAGTCAGATTGTATATCATGCTTATTGTACTGTTATATTACAAATTGTATATCATGTTTATTATGTTACAAATATTGAATGAAGTCAGACTAATGTATTGGCTTACAATACTATATTTATTATGTTACAGATTGTGTTTATTATGTTATGTTATTATGTTAGAGATTGTAATATGTTAATTATTGTGTTGTAATATGTTACAAATTATGTTGTACCATAGAGTTACAGTATTATGTTGTATTGAGTAATTTATATCTATTAGATTTTCAAAATACTTTATCAACAGATCGAGCATGCTGATCCCGTCCTGATACCGAATGAACGAGATAGGTCCATCCCGTCCAGTGTCCACTCCCAGTACCAAATCAAGCTTTTAAATTTTCAAACAATAGATGATTTTATTTTATTTTCACACATCTTAAACTTTCTTTTAGAAGAGTGATTTAATTAAAATTAATAATAATAAATAAATAAGTTTGGGACGGGACGAGATGGGCGGGATTGAAAATCTCTATTTCGATCTCATCCCACTCTAAATCGGAACGTGATGGGATTGAGATGAGTTTGATAAAACCCAAAAAGACCCAAAAAAAATCGGGACGATTCGTGCCCCTATTGTTTGGTGTTTTTGTGCGGCTCTAATCTGGTCCATTAATCCAAGAAACAAATGGGTGTCCTAATAAAACATTGAAGGGATATTATCCACAGGCAATGAAAATGCAACCTAGAAGTTCCATTTCGTGTCAAGGAGGGAGGAGACTTGTTGTGGAACTCAACTCAGAGCAGAAGTAGCGAGGGTTTGAGAAAGTGCGAGCGGAAATTGAGTTGAGTTGAGTAATCGAGAGAGATGGGGGCTTGTTCACCGTGGACATCGAAGGGCGTCGCATTGACAATAGGGCTCTGCGCCAGCGGCCTCTCCCTCTTCTCGGTGGGTGCACATCTTTCATATCTCAATGTCGCCCCTCAGCAAGCCCGCACCAAAGCTCGTGCCGATTTCGTCAGAGAGCGCCTCAAGAAGAAGCACGATAAGTAACCCACTCAACACAACCCTAACCCTAGGTACCACTTCTCTCTTTTTTTTTTTTTGTTTTTTTTTTTTTTTTTCATTCATTCATTTCTTGTTAAAGGATTTTATTGCCCCGCCAATGGTGTTATGGCCTAGTGGTTAGGGCTGTGTGGGTTTGTCCCCCAGGTCCTTCTAATGGGTGTTATTCGAGCTCTTCGGAATTTTTTTTTTGTTTGAACTCTATTAAATCCATAAAATACAATGAGTTGTTTAGGGTCTGATTTCAATTTATCGTGTTATTGTTACAACGTGGTAAATCAATTAGAACAATTCTGTTTGATCACCTCCTTAGTCGAGAATGGGTTTTCCGTTGTTAGAGCATCTCCAAGGGAGATCCTAAATTGGCTAAAAAGCAGATTTGGGTCTGAAAATAAATGCTCCAATGGAACATCCTATACATACCCTATTTAATCTTGGTCTCTCCCTTCCCCTATATTTGGAGTCATCCATGACATCCGTACTAAAAAAATATTAAAAAAAACTCCGTTTTCCAATCATTAAAATTTAAAAAGTGATTCAGAAAATCAGGGTAAAATATATTTAAATAATGATAAAAAGTTATAGTAGGGAATGTGGTTGGAGTGATCCCTTAAATGAGCTTTTGGTTAAA
Organism: Berberis vulgaris; assembly: GCA_963556465.1. Classification (NCBI taxonomy): domain Eukaryota; kingdom Viridiplantae; phylum Streptophyta; class Magnoliopsida; order Ranunculales; family Berberidaceae; genus Berberis; species Berberis vulgaris. The sequence continues at coordinate 5,850,225 of OY747135.1, forward strand.
ATGGGATGTGGTTGATACCCAATTTAAGTTTTACCTTTGGAGATACTTTTATGTTCTCAGACACACTTCTCGTAGGTTTTAATTTTAAGGGGAAGTTAAGGGAGAATCAATACATTGAACCTTTTGTAGAAACTATTCTCTATGAAATCCCCCTTGAATTGTTGTTCGTCGATTAGAACGTTAGTAGTTTTACAAGTCACAACACCGAGGGATGGCTTCCCAAATCACTGATGCTGATGAGGAAGGAATTGAAGAGGTCATTGCTGCATTTCTTGAAGATGGTTTTAGTGGGTTGTATTCTTTCAACCAGCTGCAGCAAGTTGTTTCTCTAGGCCCAATTGGAATAAAGGTTCTTCTAAGGCAGACATGGTGTTTGGATGTTTAAAGTTTAGCGACTATTACACATGGCGCCGAGGATTTCTAGTTGCTTTTCATATCTCAACTTTGTGTTTGCTGATGATGTTGAATCCACAAGTTAATAGTAATAGATGGTTAAATGCTCGTTGTCTTTATGCTGGAATCATGCTAGTCCTTGTTTTAGGGATTGAATTGTTTTCTTTGTGGTATTTCGGTGTTTTGCGCGATTTGGGGACCCTATCTTTAATATTTATGATTGCTCTAATGAGCTGTTTTATCTTGGTGATGGGAATTTATGGTAATATACAGTTTTGATTTTATCTTTGAAATTCAGATTCTGGAATTAGTTAATTCTAAAAAATTATGTAAGTTAATGTAATTCATGTATTGTTACATTTGACTTAAATTCTTAGAGTTGTTAGAATTGTTCAAATCTTATCATCTGTGTTTGTTTGGAGAAGGTTTGGTCAAGGGGTGGGCATCCCATCCTGCGATCCCGATCCCGTCTCGGTCTCTTACCGTCCCAATTTTTTGGGGTCATTTTGGATTGATCAATCCTATTCCAATCTTATCTTGTTCCAATATAGAGTGAGATGGAATCGGGATGAAGACTTTCAATCTCGCCCATCCCATCCAGTTTCGTTCCGATGTATTGTATATTGTTGTACATAAGATGGATGATTTTGTAAAATTAAAAGCAAAATTAAACTTGACAATTATAAAGAAATGAGAGACTTCTCTATGAGGACTAACCAAGAAGACAAAAACCAAAGAGATAAGCAGAAAAGATCCAAAATTATTTCTTATAATAAAATCCAAACAATTGAAACAAGTGAAACTCTATACACATAATTCTTCTACAAAATTTTCCCACTTATATACATTGGGACACAGAGCACAAATAAAATGAAGAGTGACTACCTACCACCATTAATAGGCAAGCAAACTTTCTTTAAAGAAAGAAAAGATCGCGATAAGACTAATATGCAAACACTAAGCTAATATCTGGCAAGAAACCTAGGGCTGGGCAAGAATCCCGACCCATCATGTTACGACTTGGATCGGTATGGTTCCAGACCGTTTCAAACCATGCCAAAACAATTTTTGGTATATTCATCCCGGTCTCGATCCCGAATCAGTTGGAATTGGGACGAAACCAGTTCCACAAATGCAGTTTCTGTCCATCCTGGACCGTCCCGATTACTGTAGTGGACTGCTTCAAGTTCAAACCCAACTCGAATTGGGCCTCTCTTGTAAAAACAACTTTAGTATGTTTAGTAACTCGAATTGGGTCTCTTTCTTTTTCATGCTATGATGACTGCTCTATGATCAATAACTTAGTATACTTGAAGACTTGAAGAGAACTCTGGTAGCCTGAAATGCAGTTGAACCCTATGTCACACTAGAAAGTCAAAAGTTTGGTTATTCTGCGAAGAACCCTAGATGGGATATGTTTCTGAAGGTGAGTTGAGAAGACCCATTTTGGGTTTAAGAAAAAGTGAGTGTTTGGTGGGCGAAGGAGGGAGGAGTTGGTATGAAGCAAAGAAAAAGAAACTCTACATGAGGTGAGAGCGAATGGGAGAGAAGATGATTAGTTTAATTCTATTTTTCTATGTTTTTTTTTAAGTTAAGTAACTTGTAATGAACTCTAATCTCAGTGGTGAAGTAGGCAACCATGAACCAACCACCCCATGTCAAGCAAAGCCACCACCCCAATAACCAAAGCTTCAGGAGCTCCAACCGCAAACAGAGAAGCATAAACAACCATACGCTTACATCTTCCCCTCTTTTCTATCTTGACGGCTTTTTGGCTAATTGAGATACCCACTCGTCTCAAACCGTTCCATTGGGAAGATGAAGCAAAACCCAATTGAGAAGACGATGAGAAGAGGCGAGATTGGGGTGTTTGGGGACATAGATGTGCAAATGGAGAGAAGGTGAAGCGGGTTGTGGATTGCCTCCAAGTGGATGAACAAAGAAATGTGGGAGAAGTGGTAGCAACCATTGGTGGTGGTGGTGTTGGGAGGGCTGATCTTTGGTTCTTATCTGCTTCACCACCAGTCCAGAGATGATATACTCCACCAATCCATTTAAGGTGTTAAGGGTTTTAATATGGGATTTAGGGTGTGAGAGAAGAGAATTTGGGTTGGGCCTATCCAAATTTGAATTAGCCCAATGGACTTGGGTTGGGCCTTGTTCAACCGGGATGACATGGTTCCGTCCCGGTTCAAACCGATCTGGGACGAACCGGTTTTGCAAAAAAAAAAAAAAATCTCATCCCGAACCATTTTGCCTCGTTTCACAGATAAGGGATTGGGACTGGGACAAGCCCAATCCCGGACCGTGCCCACCCCTAATGAAACTATTATTCATCTGGCTTAGTAGCATATAAATCCTCTTGTACTTCAGACACTCTGGAGCAACAAACTCCTGAAACTATTATTCATCTTGCTCTCTTCAACAATGTCTGTGGAGGATTAGAAACAAACTCTCCCTTACACTTATACCCGTTACATCTCTACCACTTTATCAAACTTATGGAACTATATCATGCTCATCCCATATCAAACTTATGGAACTATATCATGCTCATCCCGTCTCGAACCAATTTGGGATGGAACGAGGTTCATTTCGTTCCGTGCCCCACCCCTAATTTGGTGAAGTCCTTGCGGTGATAACAAGTGTTCACTTAAGACTCCTTCACAACTACACCTTTTATTGTTGAAGGGTTGTGTCCAGAAGTGACTCTTATCTTTCCTTTAATATTAATTTCCTTTAATATCAATCACTTGAAGAACAACATTGTTTAGTAAAACTAGTGTACAAATTATGCTTAATGTGCACACATGTTCACTTTTTACATTAGTTTGATTTATTTTCAAAATTTTGTCCGGCATTTGCGTGGTCAAATCTACGTGCATTCACAATAACATTGATTCAAACTTCTTCTGTCGAAATTCTTCTCTATGAAACTCTCTTGAATCCAAATATTGGAGGATGTTATGTGAAATACTTCTCTCTCAAAAATGTCGGTGACTCACATGGAAAGGGAGAAAGAAAAGAGGAAACATACCAAGTCTTCTATAGGTTGGATAGGAGGAAAGTGTTAACTCGATGTTATCTGCTACATGATTTTCTATATTCTTAAATGAAAAAAATGGCCCAATTACTTTATTACCTGCTCAATGTAATCCAATTATTGATTAAAGGAAATTATGTAATTCAAAATGACAATAGCATTTGACATGAGCTGAGCGGCAAATTTCGAGTTTTGAGTAGGGCTGCTAGCTTACCCGCTCACTAGGTGTCCCCATTCCCAGCAACCCCCTATTACGAAACAAGTGTGTTACTCAGAGTCATCAAATGGATAAAGTCGAAATTTCTCATATGTATTGGTTAAGAAACGAAAATTGGACGACTTGGTTGTGCATTTGTCTGGAGTTTGATTCTTAAACTGACATTTGATCTCAGAACACTTATCTTTGAGAATTCGTTTTTCATTATCATCAGAACTCTTACCTTTGAGTTCACTTGCTTGTAGGTTTTAAAGGGATAGTTCAGGGAGAATCAATACGTTGAACCTGACTAAGGACCTCCCAACATGTTCAGCAGTCGTATCAATCTGTTTGTTGTGTGCGAAATGCAACACTCAAAACACATCGTCCCAAGTATTGCTCCTCTTTCTGGATTGGTACTTCAGTCTTCGCTACTAAATGTAAGATTCTTCCTCTGTAGTTCTTGTTGCTTACATGAATGGAAGATACCATGATGGACATAGCATTGAAATGGTGAAAGCACTTACCGGTTATATTTGTCTGCCATTGTAATATCAAAAGAGTTCATAGCAATTCCTGCAAACCTTTTAAATGGTTTGCGGTTTTGAAATATTGTATGTTTCACAATGATGCATTGAAGCTGATAGATTCTATTGTAGAGTAACATATGTATATGAAATAAAATAGCATAGATGAACTAATAAAATTGATATAAGCTTTAATACCATCCATCACAAGTCTATCAATAGAGCTTGTGCACTAGCACGTATTGACACTTTTAAATAAATTTAAAAAAAGTTAGTAGAACCCTAAAATCAAAACTCTTATTTATTGGCACTAGCACGGTTTATGTGACCAAATGGTTTGCTTATTCAAATCTACGTGCATTCACAGGGTTTTTTTTAATTTTTTTTAGTTGAGCTCAAATGGATATTTCGGTGCTTAAGAAGATAAAAAGTTGGTCCTTTTTAACCAAACAAATAATAACATGTTTCTATAAAAATAATATACTAACTCAAGACTGTAATTAGTATCTGAAAATAATACCAGGTTTCCATAAATAATATAATTCCTGAACCTAATAAATCTAGTTAAAATAGGTAACTCTTCTCAAGTGAAACAATTCTATTCCTGCAACTCAGAAACCACCCATATTGGATTCAAACACTGTTCTCCTTCTCAAAAATTGATTCAAATTGTTCTCCTTCTCAAAAATTGTTTCAAACTTTCGTCCCTATAAATTTTGAAATTTCTGATATTCTTCTTTAAACCTTTTGAACCAAAACATTGTTCATCGATTAGAATTTGTGGCAGTTTTACAAGTCACAACACTGAGTGATGGTTCCCCAAGTTGCTAGGTTGATGAGGACGGAGTTGAAGAAGTTATTGCCAATCATATGGAAGATATTTTTAGTGTTGATAGTTTTGGTTGTATTTCTTGAACCAGCTGTGCTAAGTTGTTTCTCTAGACCCAATCGGTATGATGGTTCTTCTAAGGCAGACAAGGTGTTCGAATGTTTAGAGAACCAGTTAGGCAATTATTACACATGGCACCGAGGATTTCAAATTGCTTTTCATCACTCAGCTTTGTCTTTGCTGATCGTGCTGAATCTACAAGTTAATAGACAGTTAAACGCTCCTCGTCTTTATGTAGGATTCATGCTAGTCCTTCTTCTAGGGGTTGACTTGTTTTCTTTGTGGTATTTCAATCTTTTGCTCAATATGGGGCACCCATCTTTACTAGTTATGAGTGGCCCTATGAGTTATCTATGTGGGAATTTATGGTTATATATAGTTTAATTTTTATTTTTTTATTTTTTTGAAATTCAATGTCTGGATGTAGTTTTTTCTATAAATTCTATAAGTTAATGTAATTCATATATTGTTACGTTTGACTTGAATGATTAGAGATGTTAGAATTATCAAATCTTAACCTCTGTGTTTGTTTGGAGGAAGTTTGGTGAAATCCTTCACAACGGCACTAATGTACTCTCATCTGTCCTTTAATGTCAAGCACTTGAAGAACAACATTGTTTATGTTTTCGTTTAATAAAACTAGTGTACTGATTATGCTTATTGTGCACACATCTACACCTTTTACTTTAATTTGATTTATTTTCAAAAATCTGTCCGGTATTTGCATCGTCAAATCTACATGCATTCATGATTATTGTTTCTTTTGGGCGCTTCAAAAAACAAACTTTGATTCAAACTTCCTCTCGTTGGTTGGATCAAAATTCTTCTCTATAAAACTCTCTAATCCAAACATTGGAGGACGTTGTCTGAAATATTTTTCTCTCATATGTGTTAGCGACTCACATGAAAAGGGAGAACAAAAGAGTTTTTTTTTTTTAATGGTGTGTTTGGGGTGGGCATTTCGGACCGAAAACCCGGACCGATCGGTTTTTTATTAATTATAAATGTTTCGTTTTAAAACCCAGCCCGACCCAAAGTTTCTGGTTCGGGCCTCGGTTTCCATTTCTAAAACCCGTCGGGTAACCGGCCCGACCCAGGTTAAATAGTTAAAAGGTAAAAACCCTAAATAGCATTAACAATTACTGGTCCTTTCCCTCTCCTCCTCCTCTAATCGTTTCAACTTCAAGTCTCCTGCGAGTGTGCAACTTCTCTCCTCCCTGACCCTTTGCTCAACTCCTCTCCTCCTCGGCTACTCCTCTCAGACCTCTCCTCCTTGACTCCCTGTGCAACATCCGTTCTATGTACATCTTGATATACATTAAACAGATTTGATGATGAGCCATGTTACAGAGATCCCTGCTATATTCCAGAGATCACCGTGTTTCAAATACCACCCAATTCTACACTACAGTTTATAAAAAAATCAACAAGGGAAGTGACTCTATTTTCTGTGATCACCATGTTTGGCTGTGACTCTGTTTTTCTGTGATCAACAAGGGAAGTGACTCTGTTTATAAAAAAATCAACAAAAAATTAACATAGATTACCATGTTTGGTTGTGACTCTGTTTTTCTGCAAAACATAGCCAAACAAAAAATCAACAAGGGAAGTATGTAACTCCATTTTGCCATGCATGCATATTCATACTTCATTCATAGTCCATTTTGCCATGCATGCATAGTCATACTTCATTCATAGTTCATATTTACATGATGAACAACATAAACAAGGGAAGCTCTTAACAAGAAACTCTATCCTTCCGATTGTTGAAATTGAAGCCTCTAATTTAAGTACTGCTAATACTCTGCTGAAACAAGACATCCATTTGAATGATGCCGAGTTTCCCTTGCTCCTTGATGCAAAATCTAGCCCTTCCTTTAAGGGAAGAACTGATTAGGACAAAAGGGGAATGTCGGATCTCTGTGGTATTCTTCCAAATAATTGTTTGCCTTGTCGAGCTTCTTCTGTTATGTCAAATGATAAGAGACGTGCTTCTTCTGTTATGTCAAATAATAAGAGACACTCTTCTGTTAGAACTTAGAAGGATTGCAGGAAAGTGAAAGTCTGAGTGAGTAGTGGCAATGGCAATGGGCTTGGGCTGGGGAGAGGTCCCAGGGCCATATCTTGTAGGGGTGGGCATCCCATCCCGCGATCCCGTTCTCGTCCCGTCCCGATTTTTCCGGGTCTTAATGGGATTGAATAATTTCATCCCGATCCCGTCCCGTCCCGATCTAGAATGGGATGGGATGGGATGGAGATTTTCAATCCCGCCAATCCCGTCCCGTCCCGAACTAATTTATTAATATTAATTATTAACATTTTTATTTAATTATTTATTTTAAAATTGTGGATGCCCATACAAATATACTAATGTATATAACATATTTAATTGTGGATGCCATCTTGATGATCTAACACAAATATGTTTTTACATTATGATATTGACTGTTTTGAATACCATTAATCATTTTGGGCTCCATATCCAACAATCACTTCCCTGCAATGTTTCAAATTATATAGATAAATGTCCAAATTGGGAAAGTATAATAGCTAACTCAAAAGATGGTTAAAACTGATTTTTATACACAATGTTGGTAATTTAAGTAGTGCACACAAGAAGATGACTTTTTCAGTGATAGAGAATTTGTTTGTTGTTGTAGTCATTGCTACCAGTAGTAATGCTTGTTTTTCAATGAATTGGGTGTACAAGTAGAGAAATCACCAGAAACTGAGATAACAGGTGCATCATTTAGATGATTGAGTAGATAGACATGAATCAAGTCACAGATCAGTAATGTTAAAAATTAGGAATCAGTTTATGAAAATATTATGCAAATCATGTGGAATTCAGAATATATACACATAAGTACATGAGTCCAGATATCACTTTGCAGTCGAGAATTAGAGATGACACTCCATACCTTAAACTGTAATTCTTGAATTGGACTTCATGTTCAACACCTATGTTATCCAAACAGCTCCCACCTGCCACAAAGTTGGGTTTTGATGAGTTCTTCTTGAATTGGACCTCATTATTTACAGTTTATCACTTCTTGGATGTTGCTTCAAATTATTTACAGAATTACAGGTATATATTGCTTCAAATTTTTTGGATGTTGCTTCAAATTTTTTGGATGCCGCTGATCCCGTCCCGATCCCGTTTGGGATGAGACGAGGTCGGGATGGGGTTTTTCCCATCCCGTCCCGTCCCGATCCCGTATGAATTAGATGTTCATACGGTCCATCACCACACAGTCGGCCTCCTCCTCCATCTCATCTCTCCCTCTCTTTCCTCTTATGTGTTTTTTCTTCTTCTCGTCTCTTCTTCTTCTTCTTCTTCTTCTTCTTCTTCTCCCCTCTTATTAACAAACACAAATTGAAAAATTAAGAAATACAAAAAAAAAATTTACAATACAAAAACACAAAAACAAACAAACATTAAAAATTAGATGTTCCATTAATATTTGAAAATATTACAAAATAAATACAAAAAAATATATTAATTATCTTGGAGACGGTCAACAAAGTCTTTGAGGGGATGACGTTCGCGACCCTCTTCGTCAGAGGAGTAGTAGTCACATCATCATCGTCCTCTGATGAGGACAATGATGATTCACTGTCCTCTTCCTCCTTTGACTGTCCTTCTTCCTCATCATCGTTGGTCCTCATACCAGACATAGTCGTCTTCCGGACCACTCATTTCATCTCATTCTTCGTCTGAGATTTTTTCTTTGAACATTGACATTTTTTCTCTTCATTTTCTCTTATTTCTCTTGAATTGGTGATGAATACCGATAGACTACTCCCCTTTTATAATGCTCAAATTAAATGACATTTGTCTTTCCAATCAATTATATTTGCCTTCTCAAAGAATTCTATATATCTTCTCAATCAATTCTATTTGTCTTCTCAAACAATTCTAATTGTCTTCTCAAGTAATTTTCTTGTGATTATGCTACCACAGTGATTTTTCCAAATATGCATTAGCACTTCCTAAAAGGTTGTTTGAATCTCATAAACAAAGGAAAAAGTGGAAAGAATTCCTCGGGATACTCAAATGTAGCGGCAAAAGTGAGCCCAATAATAAAAGTCGCAGTAAATGGATGCAAATGTGATCTTATAAATTGCAGAAATTCTGTAATTGTTTGAAACAAACTCATGTTTTTGCCCAAAATGCAGCGGCTCGTGCGAGGATAAGACGTATCATCGCATCGACCGTTGCGTTTGGACAGTAAACAGACTGTCCATTTTTTTATTTTTATTTTTATTTGAATATGTTTTTCATTTTTTTTAAATTCCTACGGGTTTGCTTCAATATTCACATATTTGATTTATTGCTAAACCCCACTTTGACTTTCTCAAGTTGGGGTATTCAAAAGTGGAGTTTAATAATAAATCAAATATGTCAATACTACAACAAACTCATAGGAATTGAAACAAATGAAAAAAAAAAAAAAAAGATTCAAATACAAAAATAAAACAAATGGACAGAGTCTGTTTTCTGTCCAAACGCAGCGGTCGCTGCGTGGATATATATCCCATTCGCATTGACCGTTGCGTTTGGACATAAAAAATATTTCGTCCAAAATTTCAAATTTTTTTTTTTGTTTTTGAATCTTTTTTGGGGTTTTTTTCAATTCCTATGGATTTGCTACAATATTTGATTTATTACTAAACCCCACTTTTGAATACCCTAACTTAAGAAGGTCAAAAGTGAGGTTTAGCAATAAATCAAATATTTCATTACTGTAGCAAACCTATAAGAATTTAAAAAAATGAAAGAAATATTCAAATACAAAAAAATGGGCATAGTCTATTTTCTGTCCAAACACAGCGGTCGCTGCGAGGATGTGTCTTATCATCGCACGAGCCGCTGCGTCCTAGTCTTTGTTGGCATTTTGGATAGTGTCGCATGAGCCACAGTGATTTGCTTTATTATGCTTGCATGAGCCGTTGCGATTTTGAGTGATGCTCGCGTGAGCCACTGATTTTGGGTATAAACTCTTAAGTTTCAAGGCACTTACAAGGGTTATTTTGAAATCCTCGAGAGGTCTTAGACAGGGAGACCCACTTCCTTTTTTTATTCATTCTGACAGCTGAAGTCTTGAGCAGGAATTAAAAGGCAAAATTTTATTTTTTGAATTTGAAGAGAAAAAAAATATTTTGCGAAGTGAATCTGCAAAAAGAAGTGTTTTTATATATTATGCATGCAAATATTATAAACAATGAAAATGCAATTGCAAATACTCACAAAATTCCTAACTGCATTATATAACCCGCATCCCAAATTTCCTATATTTACGAATTAAACATATGAGCATCTTGGATCAGACACCAGCATTTACAATTGGCTATCAACAAGATCAACATTTACAATTCTTATATATACAAACTAAACATATGGGCATCTCAAATCAGACACTAGCATTTACAATTGGATATCAACAAGTCAACATTTACAATAGCAAATAGTGCTTTTTGCATTTTTTTTTTCAACTGAGGCGGTAACTGTGTTTTTGTTGCACCATTGATATGAGAGATCTGAGTGCGTTTTGCATACTTTTTACAAACTGAGGCGATAACTGTGTTCTTGCTGCACCATCGACAAATTTTTTTTGCCTTTGCAGAGGTTCTGGCGAGTATGGGTTCCCCACCCGTAGGAACCGCCGCGAGAACGAAGAAGAAAAAAACAGGGCGAAAAAAGGAGGAGAAAAAGATTAAAAAAAATCCAAAAAAAAAAACATGGGATGAGAGGTGGCTATTTGCGAGGTGGTCGTGGTGAAGGGGAGAAGGAGGAGAGGTGGCAAGGTTGTGGTGACGAAGGGGGGAGGAGGATGAGGTGGCAGTGGCAAAGTGGTGGGGTGGAGGGGAAGAGGACGAGGTGGCGGTGGCGAGGTGGTGGGGTGAAATTGAAGAGAGGGGGAGGTGGCGGTTGTGGAGAAGAAAATGGAGAGAATAGAAGATGAGGGTTAGGGTTTTTTTGTTTATATAATGGTTGTGTCCTTCACTGAGTCGAAAAAAAAAAGGTGGGTGGTGGTGTCCATTAGTATAAGTGGTAGTGTTATTTAGCATGGGTGAGGAGGTTTTCCCTAAATCATCTCTCATTTGCAAGCCAAAATATGACTGATGAAGATGGCAACATTGACTGCAAATGACCATTTCATGGTTAAATATTGGCATTTTTGCACCTCATCTTGTCCATCTTAATTCTTCTTTCTTTTTTATTTTCTCTCTTACAAGAGCAACAAGTAACAACAACAAACCTCAAAGTCAAAGGGGTTCCTTCTCAAGAACCAACGGACTCACTGTCTTCCTCTTCTTGGCCAGCTTGTGTTGTCTATCATGACTGAAATAAGGAGGGAAATGAGGAAAGAAGAAAGAATTGGCGTGCAAATCAAAAGTTAAGCGAAGGGCAATTTTGTATTTTCAATTTTAAAGTTTGTTAAGCTCACATGGATCGCACACGTGATGCACATCCAGTGGAGCTGTTTGAATTTTTGTTATCACTATTCAACTAAAAATAGATGAGAAGAGAAACAAAGTCTCTCAGCTTGTAAGAAGAATCAGTAGGTCTCTTGTTCAATTAAGAACTTGAGGAGTGTTTGTAGTTCCATTTTCTTATCAATCAATCATATCTCTTCCATTATTCTCCATTGTTTCTGAGCTAACAGTCACAAACATGACATTTGGTATCAGAGCCATGTCGATCTCATCTTCCCTGTAACAAAACCAACCAAAACAACATGGAAACCAAATCTAAAGAACTTGAACTATTCATGAGATAAACCAGAAAAAACCAAACTGAAACCAATGGCCAAATTGAACACGAAGACGGAAATGAAAAAGATCATATAGTCTAGTGGATTCCAAGAGAAAAGGATGGAAGCAAGGTTCGAGCAAGTCATCCAACTGCTTCAAAACAACCAAGGTTCTTCTGCTGGAGTATCTAATCCAATATCACCTCAGCCTAATACTTTTGGAGCCCCTGACCATGCCAGTAGGTCTATTCCCCAAAATCATTGAGATAATCAATGTATGCCTTTTAAATTTCTCAAACTAGATTTTCCCCAATTTGATGGAGTAAACCCTAGGTCATGGATCAAGAAGAGTGAGATATAGTTTATCTTCTATCAAATAAGGGAGGAAAACAAAGTAAGTTTAGCATCTATACATTTCAATGGCAGGGTAGACCTGTGGTTTTTATACTACCAGGATGGAAAACAATTGATTCCATGGCCACTTTTCATTCATGATTTGTGTGAAAGGTTTGAAGAGGCTATACTAGAAAATTACATGGACTCTTTTAACAAGTTAGTTCAAGATTCTCCAGTGAATGAATATTATAATAAGCTTGAAGAGTTAAAATCAATGATGCTCTCTCACAACCCTCAATTAGATGAAACTTATTTTGTGCTTAGTTTTTTAAGTGGTTTGAAACCAAACATTAAATCCCTGGTTCAATTAGTCAAACCTGCCACAGTTCATCAAGCCCTCTCACTTGCAAGAATGCATGAAGCCTCTTCACAAAGACAAAACAATAGCCCTAGTTATAACCACAAGCCTTATAATTACCCTTCCACTAGCACCTACAAATCCAGTCAATACAACCCACAAGCATCAGATTCAAATCATATTTGCACTTCCAACAATCCAAAATCAAATACAGTCCCAAACTCATTTGCTAAAAATCATGTTCATACACCACAGATTAGAAGACTTACTCTTGCCCAAATGAAGATCAGAAGAGAGAGATAGAGGACTATGTTATAACTATGAGGAGCTGTATAAACCTGGACACGTGTGTAGGCAACAACACTTGTATTGACTAGTTCCTGAAGATGAAATATCAGTAGAAGAAGAAGAGCTACCTGTTGAAACTGAAATTCTGGCACACGAAATTCCTACAAAAATGGAAATCTCTCTACATGCTCTACAAACACATTGCTTATCAAGGGGCTACTTAAGAAAAAACCTATCTCTATTCTTATAGACACATAGAACACTCATTCATTTATTGATCCTAAAGTGGTTAAAGAGGGGGGGGGGGGTTGGATTTTAATAGACTGTGAAAAACTTTAAATCTCATGAATTTTAAAATATTTCAAAGGAGTTTACAGAATCCACTGAACTTTGATATATTTTAAGTGACTGGGTTTTGTGGATTTTACAAAATCCACTAGGTTTTGTGGATTTTACAAAATCCACTGGATTTTGATGAATTTTTATTATTGGATTTTCTGAATTTTATAAAGGATTGTTATGGATTTCTATTATTCTTATTGGCAAAAGAAAGTTCTTTGAACAGCTTCCCATGCTACTTGCTACATTGTTTTCCCAGTAATATTTTCTAAAGGCATTAACTTACTAGCTTGCACAGAAAGCTTTTCAATTCCCACTGACACTAAATTCTGTAAAATCTCCATTATACCAAAACCCATTACCGCAGGAACCACAACAGAACTAGACACCTGCATGATCAGGTTGCCACTATTCTTAGCATTACTGAAAATGGAGGGATTCATTGACCACCAAAAACCCCCATCTTTTGTTTGAAAAAAGGGACCCAAACCTTCAGCAAGAGGAGGTAATGCAAGTGGTTCTTCAGGAGGAACGTGAATTGGACTTCCAAAGTCGCTAGCGCTTTTGGGTGAACTCTTAAATACCTTCTCATTCAATTCCCATTCCCTCATCAAGGCTTTTGTTTCCAAGTCTTCCAGCAGTTTCGCATTTGTTTTTTCCATTGCTTCCGTCAGTTGTTGTTTCCATTCCTCACCAGCTTGAAGAAGAGATTGCATCATATAATAATCAGGGAAGCCACCCCACCCTTGCGTTTTTGGCTCCTCGTTACTGATATCGAAACCAAAGATGCAGTTGCCACCAGCTAGGGTTTCATCATCAAACTGTCTCAACTGACGTTCTCTTGGAGATTCAGGATCACTATCTAAACTCAAACCAAATGGACTATCTTCAATCCCTAGCTTACTTAAAAATTCACTTGCAACAAATTCAACAGTCATCCATGCTAAGGGACTTCCCCACCTTACTCGCTTTATAATTTGATTTAACTTGTAAGTAATTTTGCTGAATAGGAAAATCATTCTTAATTGATGAAGATTCCACTTCACCTGAATCAATGGAGACGTTATGAAGAGTGAACTCTAGTTCAGTAATAAATTCTTTACTGAAAACGTCACTCTTTTCGGTATCACCACCATCCATGTTGAACTCTAGCCCATAGTTGACATAAACCTCATCCTGAGGATTATCCTTCACATCCTCGTCATGTCCAACCAGTTCACATTTGTTGATTTCATGAAGCTCAGTAGTTTCTACAGAAGTATTCTCAACAGACTTTTCAGTTTCTTCTTCCAATTTTACCAACTCCTTAGAGGACATTTCTACCCCCTAACCAGTAACAGTAAAGTTGTTATCTTCACATTCACTATCCATATCACCCTTTCGAATCTCAGACGAAGAAGGTGTGTTTTGTTTTATTGGCTCAACATGCTCTGAAATCACCTAAAACTCGGGATTTATCTTAACAGGTTCAGCATCCTCAAAACATGCTTGAGGCTCAACATGCTTGGGAAAAGAGTCCTCACTCCTTTCATCAAGTCTTTGATAGAGTGATGCCATCGAGCTCGCAAACACCAACTTCGAACTTGGCAAAGCTTCATGAAGTATTTGAAGATCTACAAACCGAGAAGTTGGACAAGAGCATTGACTAGGGACACCTGAATGACTTTCAGCACTTTGAAGTGAGTGGCGTTCTCCTTCATGAAGGCCCATCACTGATTTTGACATACTCAACCTATTCTGCTTCAAGCTCAAAGATTCAGGAGGTATACTACTCCAACGCGGTTCAGGCGGAATGTCCCCAATTACCAAGAACCCAAAACTAACATTCAAAGTAGCACCTTTAGCTTTTCTTGTGAGCTTATAGCTAGTTGTCCATTTCCCAGAGTTGTTCTCTTCATCTAATTCCTCCAAAGTAAGTGGAAGCAACCTCGTGAGATCAATTTGATGCTTCCCAAGATCAAGTTCAGGAGCATTAACTTTTGACACATAAACCAGGGAATGCTTAGCCTCATATTTCGCAGAATGATGAGGCCCATTTCCACTACCATAAACTGAACAACTATGCATCAATGTCTCTTCAAACTCAACTTTCCCCTGTACAACCCTAGTCGGTCTTGTCTGTAACAACACCCCATCCCTCCTCTTCCAATACACACACAAATTAGTACCATCAAAATTGGGAAACAAACCTTCTACAGAATGGACTTGAAGAGAGAAACAATAATTGAACCTTGGATTCCGAATATGTTAAAAAGCTTTTAATGGTTTCCAATTCCAAATTGAAGATTTTTTTATCTTTTTGTGATGATTCTTCTTTGAGAAACTTACTGGGTTTTGGTTCCGAAGAATCAGAAAGATGGGGTTTTTTTTGCCATGGATTTGGATCTAACATCGGATGTAGAAATATCTCTTTGGGTTGTTAGTGTTCAAATAAAGGGCTTGCCCTAAAACTTCAATTTCTTGCAACAATTTCCCATCATTACTAGTTGTGTTTTTCTTTGCAGCTGATTCAACTTTGCCCAACATTTCTTTTATCTCAACAAAAACAAAGAAATTCAGACCAAAACTTCAATTTCTTGCAACAATTTCCCATCATTACTAGTATTGTTTTTCTTTGCAGCAGATTCAACTTTGCCCAACATTTCTTTTATCTCAACAAAAACAAAGAAATTCAGACCAAAACTTCAATTTCTTGCAACAATTTCCCATCATTACTAGTATTGTTTTTCTTTGCAGCAGATTCAACTTTGCCCAACATCACTCTGTTGCTGCTGCTGCTGCTGCATATTTTGCTTCCGCTTCGCTTTGCTATCTGTCTGTGTCAAAAAGAGTGAGTGTGAGAGAGAGATGAAGAAGGGTTTCCAGAGTTTCAGATCGATTAGGAGGTTAGGAGGGAGAATTCGGAGATTGAATTTGATTACCCTGCAAGCCCTAGCAGTAAGAGGTACGCACAGTGTTGGTGGGAGAGAGGAAGGAGAGAAACTGAAATCCGAGGGGAAGAGGCTGGATTTGAAAAGGGTTTTGATATTTATACATTTCATACATAAATCCTTCAAAGTCCATCAAGTCAACAAATCCATCAAAAACACTGTTTTTTGAATACCCCCTAATTTTGGTAGACTTTTGAAAATCATGAATTGAATACCCCCTGATTTTAATGTATTATAAAACAATCATTTAAAATCTGTATTTGAATACCCCTAGATTTACATGTATTATTTTAAATCCTTAATTAAATACCCCCTATATTTTAATGGAGTTTAAAATCTTTCACACTCTATTAAAATCCATAATTGAATACCCCTCTGTAATTGGCCAACAATAATGACTCTCCAAATGATAGTGAGAGTTGCAAATTGGCAGCAACTGATTAATAGTGTTATTTGTTCTAAACTACAATGAACAATGCATGCTCTACCTTTTGAAGGGAAGGTCAGGGTATTACCATTAGGAGGGTATGATATGGTTCTTGGAGGGGACTGGTTGAAGCTTTTTGGAGACATCACACTCTATTTACAGAAATTGCAAATGACTTTATACCACAATGGAAAATACATCACCCTATAAGGAAGCAGTGAAACACGATCCTTATGCCTATTAGAGACAAAAAGGCTTTCTAAATTCATTAAGAAGTGCACCCCATATTTGGTCACCTCTTCTCCATAACTAGTCCACAACCATCACAACCTGAACATCCACAGTTAGATAAAATGCTGAAACAGTTCAAGGATGTATTTCAGACCCCAAAATCCTTACCACCAACTAGACCTCTAAATCACCATATCCCATTGAAAATAGACAGTACCCCACCCTCCCAACCTCCCTACAAAGTGTCTTATATGCAAAAAGAAGTCATTGAACAACTTGTCACTGAAATGATGGAAACATGAATCATATAACATTCCCATAGCCCATTTATTGCCCCGCTACCATCAGTAAAAAAAAAAAAAAATGGTACATGGAGGTTTTGTGTGGACTATAGGAGACTAAATGATATAACTATTAAAGATAAGTTCCCAATGCCCCTGATTGATGTATTGTTAGATAAACTTCATGGAGCTACTATTTTCTTCAAATTGAACCTAAGGTTAAGGTACCACCAAGTCCTTGTTCACCCTCCTGACATTTCCAAAATAGCCTTCAAAACCCACCATGGGCACTTTGAGTTCAAGGTAATGCCTTTTGGCCTCAAAAATGCTCATTTCAACTTTTCAAGCACTAATGAACCAAGTGTTCCACATTTCTCTTAGGAAATTTGTCCTAGTTTTTTTTATGATATCTTGGTATATAGCTCATCTATCACCCTTCATTTGGGCCACTTCCACCATGTCTTATCCACCTTGAGAAAACATAAGTTTATGCCAAACTTTCCAAATGTTCCTTCCTACAAAATAGATTGGAATACCTTGGCCACATCATTAGCATCAAGGGAGTAGAACCAAACCCTAGAAAATTGAGTATCTGTCTTCATGGCCAACACCTTCTACCATCAAACAACTCAGGGGTTTCTTAGGGTTGACTGGATATTACAGAAAGTTCATCAGAAATTATGGACTTATTGCACAACCCTTAACTGATCTACTAAAAAATAATTCCTTTAAAAGTGGTCCTCACTAGCTCATCAAGTTTTTCAGAGTCTCAAGCTTGCCATGTGCCAAGCACCTATACTTACTCTTCCTGATTTCAAGCAACATTTCAGTCTCAAGATGCTTCTACTAAGGGAGTTGGTGTTGTTTTATCACAATGAGGAAGACTCGTTGCTTATTTTAGCATGGCTCTAGGACCAAGAAATCAGACTCTCCACTTATGAAAGAGAACTTTTGGCCATAGTCATGGCTATACAGAAATGAAGGTCTTACTTACTTGGCTCCAAATTTCATATCTACATTGACCATCACAGTATTAGGCACTTTCTATCCCAAAAAGTTACTACTATGACTCAACAAAAATGACTATCAAAATTCCTAGGCTATGACTATGAAATTTTCTACAAAAAAGGGTGGAAAATCAGGCAGCAGGTGCACTAACACATAAACAAATTCAAAGTCTATCATTTCAGATGGAGCCAACCAATGCCTGGCCATTATTTCACTCACTCCACAATGGATTTAGGAGGTTCTAGTTAGCTACAATCAAGATCAACAGGTGACCAACATCATACAACAACTCAGTATTCAAGCCAGCTCAATTCTTCACTATACACCCAGGAATGTTTTACTAATGCACAAAAGAAGAGTTTACAGGGAACCTAAGGAAATAATTGTTGAATACCATGCATAATTCTACTCTAAGAGGTCACTCTGGAATTAAAGCAACAAACCAAAGACTCGGACAATACTTCCATTGTCTTGGAATGAAATCTCAAGTGATTAATTACATCAATGAATGTGACACTTGTTAAAAGAATAAGAGTGATCAAACTAGTTATGGTGGACTACTTCAACCCCTTCCCGTTCCGGATCATGCATGGCAACATACTTCATAGAGGGGCTTCCACCAGGTAATAAAACAATGATCTTAGTCATTGTGGATAAACTTACCAAATACAACCATTTTTTTACTTTATCACATCCTTACACCTCATCTATGGTATCAGACCTCTTCCTTCAAAATATTTACAAATTACATAGTCTCCCTTCATCAATTGTCTTGGATAGAGATAAGATTTTGTTAAGTGCCTTTTGGCAAGACATTTTATGCTCTTGGCACCAAGTTATCTCTTAGCTTCGCATACCACTCCCAAACGGATGGGCAAACCGAGCTTATAAATGCAAGCTTATAGAACTACTTATTGTGTATGACAGAGGATGTTCCCTCCCACTGATCAAGATGGTTGTACCTAGCTGAATATTGGTATAACACTACCTTTCACTCAAGCCTACAAGTTACCCTTTTTCAAGCCTTATACGGATACACTCCTCCTTGGCTTACCCCCTAATCCTATTTCCACCACCACCACTGATGTACAACAATTCCTCAAAGAAAGATAGCATATGATGCAGATAATTAAAGATAAGTTACTTAAGGCACAAGAGATGATGGAATTCTTTATTGACAAAAATCGAACAAACATATCATTTGCGATAGAGGAGTGGGTGTACCTGAAATTGCAACCTTATCAGCAAACATTCGTCAATTTTCGACTTAATCTTAAGTTCTCTGCTAGCTGGTATGGTCTCTTCGAAATCACTGACAAAGTGGGCACAATAGTGTATCGTCTTGAGCTCCCTCCAAGGTCCAAGATTCACCTTGTATTTCATGTTTCACAATTGAAGAAGAAACTCGACTCAACTACTGTTCCAGCTCCACTCCTTCCCTTGGTAGATGCACATGGCAACTTTCGAGCTGAACCAACTGTTGTATTAGCTCGAATAATGGTTCCAAAACACAACCGTGCAGTTACGCAGGCCTTGATTCAGTTGTCGAATTCAACTCCTAAAGATGCAACGTGGGAAGATTAGAGGCACATCCCAGCCATGTTCCCCACATTCAAACCACGAGGACAAGGTTTTGGATAAGAAGGGGGCAATGTCATGACTGAAATAAGGAGGGAAAAGATGAAAGAAGAAAGAATTGGCACCCAAATCAAAACTTAAACGAAAGGCAATTTTTTATTTTCAATTTTAAAGTTTGTTAAGCTCACATGGATCGCACATCCAGTGGAGCTCTTTGAATTTTTGTTATCAATGTTCAACTATAAATAGATGAGAAGAGAAACAGAGTCTCTCAGCTTGTAAGAAGAATCAGTAGGTCTCTTATTCAATTAAGAACTTGAGGAGTGTTTGTAGTTCCATTTTCTTATCAAACAATCAATCATATCTCTTCCATTATTCTCCATTGTTTCTGAACTAACAATCACAAACGTGACATTGTCTTCTTCTTTCCCGCCTCATTCATTCTTCTTTGTCCTTGGCTTTCATCTTATTTTTCTTCAACACACAACACAAAACAAACACAAGACAACAAACCAATTTTGTCTCCCTTTCCCCATCCTCCTCTGATCTGTGATCGCGCATGGATCTATTCCCTACTGGTGGTCTCTCTCTCTTTATTGATTTATCGATCGATCTAGATTCCTCCTCAAGAACCAACAGACTCACTGTCTCGATCTAGAAAAATATCTCTATCTAATTATCTAAAAATCGATCCACTTCTTCCTACTCTTACTGCAAGTTAGTCTCCATTATCTAATTCTTTTACTTGTTCACTGTTCCAATCCTTTCATTTACTTTGTTGTTTCATTCTTCTTCTACTTTTATTTGAGAAAACAAACATACAACACAAATAACCTCGCTCGCTTACTGTCAATTTCAATTTCCCTTTTTTCTTACCACCAAGTCGTCTTGATCTTTTTAATTTTTACTTGTGTCTAGCATAATGATTATTTGCTAGTCCAATCCAATGATGGCCGATTTGAATGAATGAATTGAGTTAATGAAAGCTTAATTTTTTTTTCTTTTTCAGTTTATGATGAAATTAAATTAATGTCATTATTGTTATGTTTGTAGTAATGCAATGTTTCAAAATGGATCACACAACAATGATTTAGAGAAAACCGTTTTTCCCTCCCATTTAGATGTATCTCACCTTATCTTCTCCTCAAGTTATTTAGCTAAGATATTGATAGATTACACAGATATGAGTGGCGGTTTTGGGGTGTCTCTGTGTGTAGAAGTGGTGGTAACGGGGGTTGGATTCATGTTGACAGAAAGAAGAATAGTTGTAGGGAGAATAAGAAAAAAATATATGAAAGAAGTGGGTGAGGAAATATTTGGGTTCTAGGGTTAAAAAAATTAGACTCAAATAAAAAATAAAATATAAAAAACTAACTAAGGTAAGGGTAAAATGGTTCAAAAATTAGTTTTGATCAATCAATGACGTGGACTTAACAGTTTCGTAAAAAAATGAGTGTTAGACTCAATTAGTTTCAAAACGAGGGTAAAACTCTATTAGATAAAAACTAATGAGTGTCAAACGAAAAAAAAAAACCCTTAAAGAAACTAGCATACAAATATGCTTATTGTGCGACTGTGAACATGTTTACTTATTAATTTAATTTTGATTTTTTTTTTAAATCCAGCATTGTGCAAATATCTAGTTACCAATAATATGTGGATTTTACATGAAAATTCTATGCCATGGGAATCCATGTGGGGACCATGTAAATCTAAGCTAATTTGATATTCACTCAACAATTAACCATTGGATTAGTAAATGCAAATTAGCTTAAATTTAGGTGGTTCCATCATGGATTCCGGATTCCATGCAACCAAACACCCTTAGAGTGTGTTTTTTTATGCTTCAGAATAGAGATAGAAGTCTTAATAATAAGTAAACCACCTTGTTTAGATTGTTTGTTTTTAGAGTTCTGATCAGAAGTTCAACTTCTGATTGGAGTAAGCACCAGAGAAGTGCTGATCACTTATCACTGAGTATTGACTAAAAAATTATTTCAATAGTAACCTTAAAATAATTTTGCAATGACAATTGTTGCCCCCATCTTCTTAAAAACAAGTAAGGCTAAATTGTGATGGCACGCCTTCATTCTCTTCGCCAAGCATTATCGTTCTACCTACCTTCACAAGGACTCTTCAACGGTAAGAAACTTATCTCATTTCTGTCCTTCATCTTTGTATTTTTTTTCTCCGTATTTTTCAAGTTTTCTTCATCTCTCTAACTCTCTCTCTATCTCTCATGTATATTTTCTAGATTTTATTATGTAGCATGAAGTTTTGAAAGCTTTGACAAATATAACGATCACCATCGTATATGTCGGGTTTTCAACCCACCATCTCTCAATTCCTATATGTGTTTCCTCAGTGGGGTAAAATTCTCAAACAGTCTCATTCAGCACCTAAAAACAAACACATTTTTAATTTTACAACTTCTAATAAACAACCCATTCATAAACAAAACAAACAGCTCATTTAGAATCTCGTTCAAAACTTATAACTTCAAAAAAAAAAAAAAAAAAAAAAAATCCATTTTTTTAAATTTTTTTATTTTTAAGTGAGCTTGGACAATCAAATTCCATTTTGTTCTCCGTGTTCCGCAGCCCAAGCTGGTATTAAAAAAATTAGCTCCAAAGCCTTTATTTTCGTCACCACTGACTTCACCTCTCTAGAGAATTCTCACCCATCAAAACCAATCTCCTCTCCATCACAAAATTCGAACTCAAAACACGAAACCAAACAAGAACGAAATCACAAAAAATGGCCTTAGTTCCGACTTCGATCCACAACGACGGACCCATAATTGCAGAAGTAGTCATGGGGTCCGACTCCACCGCACCCACCGTTCGAGCCACTGTCGTCCAAGCTTCGACAATCTTCTACGACACTCCCGCCACTCTAGGTAACTTTTTCTTTTAAGCGGTTACAAATTTGTTTTTCTTAATGTACTGAAGGTGTTTGATGAAATGTTTGTGTGAGCAGATAAAGCGGAGAGATTGCTGGCTGAAGCGGCTGAGTTAGGGTCACAATTGGTTGTGTTTCCTGAAGCGTTCATTGGAGGTTATCCTCGTGGTTCGAACTTCGGTGTGGCGATCGGTGCCCGGACTCTGAAAGGGAGGGAGGAGTTTCGAAAGTATCATGCGTCCGCCGTTGATGTTCCTGGTAATCTTGATCTCTCCTTCTACCTCTTTTGCATTTCTGGGTATGAGTAGGAATGTTGTTTGTTTATGCTTCGAATTTGGTTTGATTGAGTTCTTTAGATGTGAAATTTGTTAGTATTATGCATTATGCAATGTAGGGAGATTGATTAAATGCAAATTACATACTAGGCAAATGTGGATATTGGATCAATATAAAAGCTCGAATTTTTCAACTGATACATCCTCCGCAGTTGTAATTGTCAACCCAATTGAGGAATTTTCTGCAGTTTTCCCCGGTTTTTCAAACATTTGGGACGATGCTTTATCAAAATTTCATTGAAATTGTGCATTACACGACCATTTTGCATGTAAGTGGGCAGACTGTTAGGTACCAAAGTAGTAGTACTTAGGCGGATTTTAACTATGGGCCTAACAGAAACAAAGATGATGTATGTGTTCTAAAAATACGGAGTTATGCACGCAGATTTTAAAAATATGTGTTTTAAAAAGTATGGAGTTAGGCAGATTTTAAAAAGTATGTGTTTTAAAAATATGTGTTATGTGTTTTAAAAATATGGAGTATTTTGCATGCGTAGCTCAACCCAAATGGAACTGATCTATACTCAAGTTAAGAAAAATTCAGTCCAACTAGATGCATTTTTTACTCTATTGTTATTGGCAGTCAGTGTCCGTACTTGACAAAGTTAATTTGTATTTTCTTTTGTAAAATGTACAACACCTGATGGATCCTTACACCCATTTCCACAGGTCCTGAAGTTGAAAGGTTGGCTGCAATGGCTGGGAAGTATAAAGTTTACTTGGTGATGGGTGTGATAGAAAGAGAAGGATACACACTCTATTGTACAGTTCTGTTTTTCGACTCACAAGGATGTTACCTCGGAAAACACCGCAAGCTCATGCCAACGTCAATGGAACGTGTTATATGGGGGTTTGGAGATGGATCTACAATTCCTGTGTATGAGACACCCGTTGGAAAAATAGGTGCCCTTATTTGCTGGGAAAACAGAATGCCGCTTTTGCGAACAGCAATGTATGGTAAAGGTATACTTAACACTTCTCTACTCCCTAGTGTTTTGGACTGTCTGTCTTAGTCTTGATCAGATTACTGTTGGGATGATTTATGTATTGTCCATATTACCTTTTAGGATGGTTTATGTATTTTCATTTTATTTACAAGCTAGATGGTCACGCAGATATGGTCACCTACATGTTGATGCACATAATGCCCATAAGTGATGGGTGTTAGCCAGTTGACAGGTCCTATATAAGAAACCACTTCGGACCTGATTGGATATATCTAACGATCCAATCAACTGCTCTCTGTTGGATGTTATTAACAAAGAAGAAGGGAACTAATTACAGAAATAAAAAATAAATAATTAGAGAGAAGCCAATTTTATCTATTTACTTAGCAGGAGAAGGTCCTTTGCCTTGCAAAAAAAAGGGTCCATACAATTTCTATCTGTACTCTCTTCATGGGCAGTGCTGCCAGTGCACGAGACTGTGAGGTAGATAACAGGCTAGTCCTCTCGTAGTGCTCTTGTACTTTTGGTTTGCTGACTTTTCTTGGCTGTTGCAAGTTTATTCTGGTTTGAGGTATGATAGGATTGTGGTGGGACATGCCGTCTCCAAAAAACAGATACTTTAGTCCGAATTGAGAAATGGTTCACTTACAAAAAAATATGATTCTTAAACTTTTGCCGGTGTCCAGAAAACAGTTGTTGCTGGAAATACATCCCTCCTTTGGGTTCTGCCTAAGGGATCTCTATTAGGCTATCATCTACATGACTGTTTCTGATTGTTCTGATTACATACTTCACACTGCTTTTGGAAACTTAAAATTGTCAATTATCATGCATCTTGTGACATGGGATTGTATTTGTAGGTGTCGAAATATACTGTGCACCTACTGCTGATGCCAGGGATGTCTGGCAAGCATCAATGACCCACATTGCCCTAGAGGGGGGGTGCTTCGTTCTATCGGCAAACCAGTTCTGCCGAAGGAAAGACTACCCACCTCCACCAGAGTACATTTTTGCAGGTTCAGATGAAGATCTTTCACCAGACTCTGTTGTATGTGCTGGAGGCAGCGTCATCATTTCGCCATTAGGTACTGTCCTGGCTGGACCCAATTATGAAGGAGAAGCCCTTATCTCAGCTGATCTAGGTATGACTTGTCACCACAGTAATGGTACATGTAGATAGAAATGACTAAAAATGTGTGATATCCTTGAGTCTTCGAGGAGTGACCTTACAGTTTGAAAGATTATTACTTGGAAGTTTGGACAATCAACGTAGGATTTCTTGATTCTGGTTTAAGTACTTCCGAGAATGAGAACCCTGTTTTGATTGTTGAAGCTTTTTCCGTGCAGATCTTGGGGAAATAGCAAGAGCAAAATTTGATTTCGATGTGGTGGGTCACTATGCGAGACCTGAAGTGTTGAGCCTAACTGTGACAGATCATCCAAGGAATCCAGTTTCTTTTACATCCACTGCACCCAAAACAGAAGGGATTCAGAAGTCATGAGCTGCTTTTGCATACGGCGGTCAGTTCGAATACGTGGATGCATGTTATGCAGCTGAAACTTACCCAAGGCTATATTTGAATAGATGTAGATATTTCAAACTGTAAATTATGGTGATTGTGTTTTTACTTTTTGGACCTGATTTCACATTGGCATTGGCCAATGCTTGTTGTCTGTCCTCGATGTTGCAATTGTGGGAAATCTTACTCTTGTAATTGTGATTTGAATTCGACTCAGAAGTTTGTACGAGAAGTGGCTCACCTAGTTACAGCACTATATATATATATATCCTTGAGACCGTATGTAATGTACCAAACTAAAAATATTTTGAATTAAGAAGCTCCAAGGGTTCTTAATCCAGCCAAAAGCAAAATCTGGAATTTCATCGACGTTTTGTTGCAAAAGTTTTAGCTATGATAAAAGGTGCACTTCTATTATTATTTGGAAGAGTGAGGATGGGGAACTAGGTTTTGCAATCATGTTTTGCAACCAAGATGATGTGACATCGTTAGAGAATGTTTTTTACGACCTCGAGATACACATAATTTTTTTATAGAGATTTCATCAATATTTCGAGATCATGCGACATCACCCTATTTGCAAAACATGGTTGCAGAAATCTAGTTTCCTAACATTTTTCGCTTGCAGTTTTTTTTAAACCAAACATAAAAATAGGGGGTGTATTTGGTTAGCTATTGTCCTATAGAAATGAAATCCATTTTCCTTGAATTGCATATTTTTGGTGTTTGATTGTCTATTTACTGACAAAAAATTGATTCTCCATAAGATTGCTTTTTTACTACTTATGAAATTCAATTCTGAGAGGAGGCTTCGAAATCGAATTCACATAAACGATTTCAATTTTCGTGTTTATTTTCCATTTAACCAAACATGCCCAAGGGAAAATAGCAGGGGAGAAGAGAGAAACGGAGAGGGTACAACTTTTGACGGTTCAATACATGTTTTCTCCCAAAACTATGAAAATTGTTTTTATATTATTTTTTTTTCTTACAAAGGGGATCAAAAGATTTATCGGTGGAAAAACTTAAAGAAACGCCGCTATATTTCTTCTTTTCCCCCTCGCCATTCTTTTACCGTTTTGTGATTTTTCATTAACCAAAAAAAAAAAAAAAAAAATCAAACACACCCTCTAATAAAAAGACTGTGATTTGTTATTTCGAGTTGATTTTGGTCTCTTGATTTTAAGACATATTTCGTGAAATATTTTGTTTTTATAAAAAAATAAAAATTTCGATTGTAGTTGCAAATCTAACAATATGATTTATGCATTTTAAACTCTTAAATACTACATAAAAAATCTCACTCGACTCGTAGTGTTTAAAAAAAAAAAAAAACTACATATTACATGAGAATCTCTCACATAACAAATTTTCGATATCAAAATAACATTAACTGGTTAAATATACAGAGATTGAAATATATTTTTTTTCTGAGGAGAATTTCTCTTGAAAAAAATTAAATATTTCAAATTTCGAAAGATATTTCAATAACTAAAATATAAAAAAATATTTTTGTTAAATTTCGAGAAGTCACATTCCTTACCTCTAGTAGAGAGTCATTGAAAGACTAACACATGTTTGAGGAAATGAAGTAATTCTGGTTAAGCTCTATTAATTAGAATTTTTTTTTTACTTCAATCCCATAAATAGCACGTGCAGCGCACACCGACACCGTGAAAACCAACCATCATAACAAAAACGATTTCAACAGTGACTCGCTTCCACAAATTTATCTCCCCCTTTTCTCAGCCAATTCCCAAACCCTAAATATGAGGGTGCTTGAAATCCCCCAAATCCAAACAGTCTGTGTAAAATTGAGTCTTTATTTGAACGCAAGCCGAGATCTTGGTCGCAATGCACTTCTATCAACCTAAAAAAACCGCTGGTTTTAAGAGACTCCTCTCAACTCTCAAGTTGGGTTTTAGTTTTCAAGATACGTTATCTTCCCTCCTTTTCAATCCATTCAAAAAATTCAAGAACTTAGGGTTTGCTACACACACAAAGCTCCAATTTCGCAAGTTTCCGAAGATGAGTTCCGAAAATTACGCAATTGTGGATTCACAACTACAAATTGTTGTGGAAGAACCAATCTTTGCAAATGCTGGTTGGAAGCATCACAAAATGCCACTGTGGTTGGAAATGAACAGAAAGATACCTCATTCTATGATCGTGTGACCAATCTTTTTAATGAATATAATTCTACGTCGAAACCAAGAACTTCAAGTTCGATTCATCACCGTTGGTTGAAAATTAACAAAGCTGTTAGTAAATTTCGAAGTTATCTTTCACAAATAGAGGCGCGGCAACAGAATGGCGCGACTTATCAAGACAAGGTAAGTTTTTATTAATCTACAAATATAATGTTGTTAGTTAGTTAAATTTGAGTGTTGTATAATAATTGTGAGTAATTATTTTGTAAATGCTGTTTAAATGTGTAGTTTGAATAAGCAAGGAGGATGTATGCACAATTTGATAACAACAAATCGTTTCCGTACGAATCTTGTTGGTGTTTACTTCAAAATTCGCCTAAATGGATAGCTTATGTGGACTCTTCGAGTGCACCATTGACTCCCATTTCAGATGGGGATCATGAGCAGGGAAAGGAAAAACAAATACTGCCTCAAAGGCATAAGAAAGAGCCTGAGTCTCACCGAAATCAAGATCAACTAACACCTGATCAACAGCCAGAAGCAAGTTCTGAAGGGACGAGTGTGGAATGTGTTGACGTGATTAATATGATCAAAGTTATTGGTGAGAGAAGTAAAGAATGCCTTGATTTATTCAAGGAGACTATTTGGAAACAAGAAGAGCGAAGAGAAGTTGAAAGCAAACAGAAAGAGATAGAAAAGGCTAATAAGAATGCATTTATGGCGAAGCAATGGGAGTTTATGTCGTTTCAACTTGAGACTCAGAAAAATGCCGAAGATGAAAGGGTATATTGGCCAAGTTGTTGGATAACTTGAATGATTATGAGAAACAGTATTATGAGGACCGGAAGCGTGATATTCTTGCTCGAAGATTAAACCGTAGTTAAATTTGAGGTTTGTTGAATTTATACAATCTTTCTACAAACAGAGATATGGAATGATTTTAATTCAACATTCTTTATTATTCTCCGTTTACATGATTGTGATTAAGTGCTTAGGATTCTTGCCATGAATTGATGATCTGTCATTTTTTTATGATTCGAAGTGCCTAATCATATTAGTCATTTCCTTGCATGTAAGAAACGGGTAAATAACTAAAATTAATAATCTGGAGGAATTGTGTTTAACGTATTCAGACTATTTTTAGCTATGTTAGATGTGATTATACCTTTTATATTTTCTTGATTTGCCATTTCTTTGAATGAGTTGTAATCATAGTGATTGTCTCCTGAGGTGCTAAGCAGACCTTCGTTTATTCATGATAACATGCTCAAAACTAACAACTGCCTAAGTGCGACAAACAAATTCATATAAGAAACTAACTTATCCATAAGAGGATAAGAAACTAAGCTATCCGTAAGAGGATTAGTGTAACGACCCGGTCCACATGACACCATATTGTCCGCTCTGGGCTACCAACCGGCCCGCACGGCTTTAAAACGCGTGTTGTCATGTAGAGCGACCTCGCACACTTAAAGCACATCCCCCTCCCGCACCCAGGCGATATGGGACTATGATTCCCCTTGTAGCTCGTCCAACCCTTCTTGGCCTATTGGGCCTGTTGGGCCCTCTACCCTCACCCTCACCCTCACCTCAGGTCCGCCCACTTAGGGTCTCACAGTCCACCCCCCTTAAGGCCAAACGTCCTCGTTGGCCACACAGGCACCCACAACGTCCACGTCGCCAGAGGGCCCACCAACACCGTGGCATACTTCCGGCTGGGTCAGGCTCTGATACCAACTCTAACGACCCGGTCCACATGACACCATATTGTCCGCTCTGGGCTACCAACCGGCCCGCACGGCTTTAAAACGCGTGTTGTCATGTAGAGCGACCTCGCACACTTAAAGCACATCCCCCTCCCGCACCCAGGCGATATGGGACTATGATTCCCCTTGTAGCTCGTCCAACCCTTCTTGGCCTATTGGGCCTGTTGGGCCTGTTGGGCCCTCTACCCTCACCCTCACCCTCACCTCAGGTCCGCCCACTTAGGGTCTCACAATTAGGGTCCTCTCCAGATTCTGCAGTCCTTTGTTTCACACTCTGTTATTGTTGTTCGAAACTTCATGCTAATCGGTGAGAGGATTAAAGCCCTCTCCAGCTTCTGTTATCTCAGTGATTCTTCACCCTCCCAAGGAGAAGAGGTATTAAAATTAACTTGTTCTTCTCTAGTTCAGTTTTCAGAGGATGTATTTGTTTTTTATTCACTAGTTGATAGAGCATTGTGTGCCTCTGTTACGTACTGTAAGTGCAACGAAAGGCTTAGTGTTGCACATTCTTATGATTTAATCACTGCTTTAATCTTGATTTTTATTGTCTGGTTTATGACGTGCTTGCAAATTATTTAGAAGTTCTGTGATCCAACTGGATGAGGTATGACTTTTGTGGGTATCCTTTTTCTTTGGAGCTTCATTATCAATTTGACAATTTCATTGATGATATATCTAACTGTTTGATGGTTATTTAATGAGTAGATGATACTGCACCCTAAGTGCTTTGGTTTAAAGTGGCTTTTTGTGAAAAAATCCCTTTTGTTTCTCCTTTGCTGACTAATTGGTAGACCATTTCAAGGAAGTACATTTGCGATATGAATGTTTTTTAGATGTCTATCGCTTTATATTTAAAGTGGCTTTTTGTGCAAGAATGATATCTCTTTTTTTCTTTTTTTTTATATAAATATATTTTTTGTTCTTCAGGTATCAACAAGTTGGATATGAGATATTGGTCTCAATCTACATCCAAATCATTTATGAAAAAAAATAAAAAATCAAGAGTGAAAGTGTGACAACCAGAGAACAAGAATCCTCAATGCTTGAAGGTCTAGGTGAGCAGCTTTTCAGTTTTCTTAAACATCTTTATTTGATAAGCTTTGTTATTTTCCAACTTACTGATCTTACGTAAAAGATATCTATCTCTAACATCATGGAAAGTTATTTATTCATTACATTTT
The DNA here is from genome assembly GCA_963556465.1 of Berberis vulgaris. Taxonomy (NCBI): domain Eukaryota; kingdom Viridiplantae; phylum Streptophyta; class Magnoliopsida; order Ranunculales; family Berberidaceae; genus Berberis; species Berberis vulgaris. The sequence goes on from OY747135.1 coordinate 5,880,607, forward strand.
TCAACACGTTCATGGAACACCTTTTTGCATACATCAGCTCAGTACAAGTACTACTTCTGAGTGTACATGCAAGGGAAAATTAGGTTTATCATTGATTGGAGCTACACATCTATACACAATGCCACGTTTAACTTGAATCCTTAATACACTTTTTTGCGCATAAAAATATTGCAATAAAAGAAAATCTAAAGACTCGTTTTTTTCTTTTTTTATAGAAAGCCTCAGGTCCCTCATTTGCACTAATATGCACTCTGCAGAACAACGTACCAATTTTTCCAATTCAATCCCCAAAAGGTGCACATGATTTGCATTGTGTAAAATACAATTTTAATTTAATAGCCTTTGAGTTTAATATTTGAAGGAAAATTGAATACCAACATCACAAACAATGTATCAAAGTTTCAGCTCATTTTGACACTCATTTCTCTAAAGAAGTATATCAAGGAACAATGTTGAAATGATCTGAATTTTGACACATTTCTATTGATCATCTGTAATTTTCCATAAAATTTCAACTAACGAGTTAATAAACAATTTTTTTTTTGTTTGCTAGAACCCGAAATATGAAATATTGAGAGGTGTCCTGGCGGGTATGAATCAGGAATTTGAGAGACTCCAAGTCCAATCTCCCTTTTTTACCTTGACCATCAATCTATAGTGATTAGGCTGGCAATTAGGCTGTCAATTAGAGATTCTAATTGATATAGTTTCCTAGTTTAGATTTAATAGTTTGTATATAAATACATGTAATACTTCCAATGAAATACATTAGAAAGTATTCTCTTAATCTCTGTTAACATGGTATCAGAGCCACTTAAGGTTTGAGATTAAGATTCGAAGTTTGAAGTTAGGGCTTAATATTCGAAGTTTGGTTCTCACCGCAGTTCGAACTCCCAGGCCACCGATCTATATTCCCAGGCACCGGTCAAAGACCGTTCGACCTTCCCAGCAACAGATCGACTCTCCCAGGCCACCGATCTATCTTCCCAGGCACCGATCAAAGACCGTTCGACCTTCCCAGCAACAGATCGACTCTCACAGGCGTTTTTCGACCCTCCTAGAAGCCATTCGACCCTCCAACAGGCGTCGACTTCGACCCTCCAGTCACCGATCGAAGTCGATCGACTCTTTCAGCCATCGATCGAAGTCGATCGACCCTTCCAGCCGCCGTTTGACCCTTCCAGTCACCGATCGACTCTTCCAGTCGACGCTTCCAGTCGATCCATCCTTTGCTTGTCTGCTTCCAGTCGACTCTTCCAGTCGATCGACGCCTCGATCCTGCCGTCCACACCATCTTCCAGTCGATCGACGCTTCCAGTCGACGCTTCCAGTCGATCGAAGCTGCTCTTCCAGTCGATCCATCCTCTGCTTGTCTGCTTTTCAAGCCTCTTTCCTGATTTCTCTTGATTTGGGGGAGATTTTGCACGATTTCTGAAAACCCCATTTGTAAAATTTGATTTTGGAGGTTTTAATTCCGAGTTCTGACCTATTTGACCTGTTATGGCTGAGACAAAGTCAGTAGTTGTATCTAATCTGGTTCTTGTGATGTCTAAAATTACGGACCATAAGCTTAGTGGTGCTTTGGTAAGTCGAAATAACAGCTACGTACCTGGAAGACCGTCTAATCATATTGCGGTCACTACTGATGCCTCTGACAAATCGGTCCTTATCTCTGCTGATGAATTTGCCAAGTTCTCACAGTATCAGGAATCACTCCAGTCTTCATCTCCTTCTGTCACATCTATTGCAGATTCAGGTAAATCCGATGTATGTCTTCTTTCATCATCCTCCAAGTGGGTCATTGATTCTGGTGCCACAGATCATATGACAGGTAATTCTAGTCTATTTTCTTCTTTTCAATCCTATGCATCTACTTCTACCGTCACTTTAGTCGATGGGTCACCATCTTGTGTTTGCGGGTCTGGCACCATCAACCTTACCCCCTCGCTATCTCTGTCTTCTGTCTTACATTTACCTAATTTATCCTTTAATTTGCTCTCTGTAATCCAGCTTACTCGTAATCTTAACTGTTGTGTCTCATTTTATCCTGATCATTGTTTATTTCAGGATCTTATGACGAAGAAGATTATTGGTAAAGGACATGAGTCTGGAGGCCTCTACATTCTTGATACATCGGTACCGCATTCTATTGCTTGCTCCAGTGTCACGTCTCCTTTCGAGGCTCATTGTAGGTTGGGTCATCCGTCTCTCCCTTTACTCAAAAAGCTTTGTCCTCAAGATAATAAGGTGTCTTCATTAAATTGTGAGTCATGTCAGTTTGCAAAACATCATCGCCTTAGTTCAAGTCCTAGAATCAATAAACGTGCTAGTGTTCCTTTTGAATTAGTTCATTCTGATGTTTGGGGTCCTTGTCCTATTTTGTCTAAACCTGGCTTTAGGTATTTTGTTACATTTGTGGATGATTATTCTTGTGTCACTTGGCTATATCTCATGAAACGTCGTTCTGAGTTGTTTTCTCTGTTTTGTGCGTTTTGTGCTGAAATTAAAACTCAATTTAATGTTTCAATTCGTATTTTGCGAAGTGATAACGCCAGAGAATATACTCAAGCTTTATTTCATTCTTATATGACTCAGAATGGCATACTTCATGAGACTTCGTGTGTTGATACCCCATCCCAAAATGGTGTGGCAGAACGTAAAAACAGACATCTTCTTGAAACGGCACGAGCTCTCTTATTTCAAATGAATGTTCCTATACCTTTTTGGGCCGATGCAGTGTCTACAACATGTTTTCTCATTAATCGCATGCCTTCCTATGTTCTTCATGGTGAGATACCTTACAAAATCCTTTTTCCCAATAAGCCATTGTTTCCTGTTGACCCGAAAATATTTGGTAGCACATGTTTTGTTCGGGATGTTCGTCCGCATGTCACTAAATTGGATCCCAAGTCTTTGAAATGTGTCTTCCTCGGTTATTCTCGTCTTCAGAAGGGTTATAGGTGTTATTGTCCCAATCTTAACAAATATCTAGTCTCAATTGATGTTACCTTCCTGGAAGACGCACCTTATTTTCCGTCTTCATCCGTTCCCACTTGCAAGGGGGAGGATGATGATTTGTTAGTCTATTCCATCACATCCTCTGCACCCGTCTCGACACCAGCACCTGTCTCGGCACCTGTTTCGGCACCAGCACCTGTCTCAGAACCAGCTCCTGTCAAGCTTCCTATTATTCAGGTTTACTCCAGGCGTCCACCTATTGATTCATGTCCTGCACCTGCTCCTTCGTCATTAGATCCAGTCCCGAGCGATGATCTTCCTATTGCATTGCGCAAAGGTAAACGCCAGTGTGCTTATCCTATTTCTTCCTTTGTTTCTTATAATAACTTGTCGTCTTCCTCTTGTTCTTTTATTGCTTCCCTTGATTCTATCTCTCTTCCTAAAACTGTTCGTGAAGCCATATATCATCCTGGTTGGCGTAATGATATGATAGAGGAGATGAATGCTTTAGATGACAATGGTACTTGGGACTTGGTCGATTTACCTTCAGATAAAAGGGCTATAGGTTGCAAATGGGTCTTCGCTGTTAAGGTTAATCCAGATGGGTCAGTTGCCCAATTGAAAGCCCGTCTTGTTGCAAAGGGCTATGCTCAAACCTATGGGGTTGATTACTCTGACACTTTCTCTCCTGTTGCAAAGTTAACCTCTGTTCGGTTATTTATTTCCATGGCGGCTTCCCATCATTGGCCTTTACATCAGCTTGATATCAAGAATGTTTTTCTTCATGGTGATCTTAAGGAGGAGGTGTATATGGCGCAACCTCCCGGTTTTGTTGCTCAGGGGGAGTCAGGGCGAGTTTGTCGTCTTCGAAAATCTTTATATGGTTTGAAACAGAGTCCTCGTGCTTGGTTTGGAAAGTTTAGTCAGGCTGTTGAGAAATTTGGTATGAAGAAAAGCAAGTCTGACCACTCTGTATTCTACAAACGATCCGCAGCTGGTATCATTCTGTTAGTTGTGTATGTGGATGACATTGTAATTACTGAAAATGATACTAGAGGAATCTCATCTCTTAAATCTTTCCTTCATACTCAGTTTCACACGAAGGATTTGGGGGTGTTAAAGTATTTCTTGGGTGTTGAAGTCACTCGGAGTAAACAAGGTATATTTCTATCTCAGAGAAAATATGTCCTTGACTTATTATCTGAGACAGGTAAATTGGGAGCAAAGCCTTGTAGTTCTCCAATGACTCCAAATGTACACCTTACAGAAGAGAGGGAACCATTTGAAGATCCTGAAAGATATCGAAGGTTGGTTGGAAAGTTGAATTACCTTACCGTGACTCGTCCAGATATTGCATACTCAGTCAGTGTTGTCAGTCAGTTTCTGTCATCCCCAACAATTCATCATTGGGCAGCGTTAAAACAAATTTTGGGTTACTTGAAATGAGCACCAGGACGAGGTATCGTGTACAAAAATCATGGGCACACTCATATTGAATGTTTTTCAGATGCCGATTGGGCAGGTTCCAAAATGGATAGAAGATCCACTTCAAGTTATTGTATTTTTGTTGGAGGGAATTTGGTCTCATGGAAGAGTAAGAAGCAAAGCGTTGTGTCAAGATCCAGTGCAGAGTCTGAATATAGGGCTATGGCACAGTCTGTATGTGAGATAATTTGGATATATCAGCTCTTGACTGAAGTAGGACTTAAAACTACAGTACCAGCGAAATTGTGGTGTGATAACCAAGCTGCTCTTCATATTGCATCTAATCATGTGTTTCATGAACGGACTAAGCACATTGAAATTGATTGTCATTTTATTCGTGAGAAAATTCAACAAGGCTCGATTTCTACTGGTTATGTGAAAACTGGAGAACAACTAGGGGACATCTTCACAAAAGCATTAAATAGGGTTTGACTATCTTTGTAACAAGCTGGGCATGATTAACATTTATGCTCCAGCTTGAGGGGGAGTGTTACGGTGTGTATATAGTTGTCAATAGGCTGGCAATTAGGCTGTCAATTAGAGATTCTAATTGATATAGTTTCCTAGTTTAGATTTAATAGTTTGTATATAAATACATGTAATACTTCCAATGAAATACATAAGAAAGTATTCTCTTAATCTCTGTTAACAACCATCAATCTATAGTGATTAGTGTACATATGTTTTAAGAGACTGGGTCACACTGATCTTCATAGTTTGATGGGTTATTTGTACAGAGAGGAAGTTGCGTATCTTTCGGGGGCCTAAAATTAATTGCAACACTATTTGGAAGATTATTGAAGTGATGAGTTTGCAACAAATGTTAAACCTATCTCTTGTTGGATTATCTATTGAAAATTGTAATTGTCATGATTTGAAACTCTGGAACTTGAAGTCTGAAAAATAATTATTTTATCTTAATCCTCACAAATTGATGGTAGATAGTTTGTATTAATGTTGCATGGAGAGTTCGTCAGTACTCAACATCTAAGTGAAAACACTTCTTTCAACCAGGGTTGATGGATAGGGATACGAATATTGGTACAGGTAGGAAACCGAGACGGGGATATGAAAATTTTCCAATGTGAATATGGATACGAGTAGGATAGGACATTAAAATAATAATTATATATTTTTATATTAAAAATATGTTAACATAATCATTAATTAATGAATCACATTCATAAGCCATAGACATAAATCCATAAACACCAGAGTCATACGGTTATCATTTCATTAGTTTGTTAAACACTACAAAACTACCAAAACTCATAAATATATGCATTCTAAACATGCACATCCCACAAAAATGTTTGTATTCCATCCTAGTCTCGCAATTTGCAAAGAAAAATAGGGAAATTTTTTTGTTTGGTCATATCCAGGCCGTTTCCTAGCCATTGACCTTGAGATATACCTCTTGACTATATTCGGAGTGTATCCGTGGCGTATCGGTATAAGGGGTTGACTCGACATGGGTACATTAGATTTTTTTGGTGGATCTGTGCTTCCCAGTTTTCAACTATCACTAAATTCCGTTTTGTTACTATTTTAAATTATGGCATTTCATTCAATTTTTTGTATTTGACAAAGCACGGCGCCAATTAGAAAATGTCTAGATTGGCAAGTTAATGAAGGGTGTAGACGGATGGGACGACCGTTGAAAACTTGTATGAAAGCGGTGAATGAAAGACATCATTGAGCTTGGATTAGGCGAGGATATGTGGGAAGACCACGTTACTTGGAGAACCAAAATCCATATAGCCGAACCCGAAAATATCGGGAATGGGCTTTGATGATGATGATGATGATGATTCAATTTTTTGTATTTCTTAAATGTATAAAACAGATTGGTTTTTTTTACTCAACTTTACAGTTGAGATGATATCATAAACTAGGCTTATATTAATGTGGGGATTTAATAAACAGTTGTAGCTGCTAATGGGGGATGGACTCTTATGCCAGCTTTTCTTGTGGGTTTGCATGGTAAGAGCTTTTGCCTATAGAGATACTCTGAAAAGTTTCTTAGTAAGGATACCAAGAACACATTCAAGAAGTGGTGGAAAGGACGTAAGTTGTGAAATCTGAACATTATGAAAAACAAAAATCTGAAAAGTTCAAGCTGATGTGTCTGCATAAGTAACATTGTGAGTTGTAGAGAATCAGTCAAGAAAAGAGAAGAAAGTAGCATTCAAATTATTTATGAGCTTTGATATTTGCATGCACAATGCATCCTATTTGAAGGTTAAACCTTTTTGTTAACATTGCAAGTTGTCTTCTAGAACTATCAAAGAAATGAGAAGCATGGTATCTCTTTACATTCAAATCCTAAATTTTTATGATTTTCATTACTCAGTTTGAATTATTTACGTGCACAATGCATTGAAAGCCAAATCATTATGGGAACTGAAATATGAAAGCTTTGATTTCTAATTATAGCCAAGTATGTGGTTGTTTTGGTATCCTTTACAGAGGCCTGTTGACCATCACTGTAGCTACTGACTAGAACTGAGACCTACTAAGCAAGTCATGACTCAGTATGCAAACTGTGAACTGATTCTCCCATCATACTTTGTAGCTTTCTCAAAATAAGTGCTGTAACATGGAGTTAAAGGATAGCAGGATACATGAAAGGCTTCATGAAGAAGCCCTGATGTTGTTTCATAAGGCCCAACAGATGGGTTTAGAACAGACTGTATCTACGCTTTCAGCTGAGTGCAGTGCCTTTGCAGGCCTTACATCTTTAATTGAAGAGAAACAAGTCCGTGCAATGCTAGTTAGAACAGATTTTGATTTGAAAAAAATAGTGTTTGACTCCCTTATGCACGTGTGCCTAGTGCGGAAGCATCGAGGAAGATTTTATTGGCATTTTCCTGGTTGGAAGAGAGAAATATTGTATATGGAATGTGCTGTTGTTAGAATTGTCTAGACATGCTCGCTCCGTAGAGTCCATAATTCTATATGAGAAAATGAAGCAGAAGTGTAGACACCCAAATGAAATGAGTTCTATAATATTTTTTTCGGCATGTGATCATATGGGCATTGTCGCATTGATACAAAGAGATTTCAACTTAATGGTCCGGGGTTGCACTCTGTGTTACATATTCTTGCATGGTTGGGCTGGTAAGGTAAGGGAAACACATCATTTATAGAATGTTATTTGATACCACTGCTTCCATGTGGGATCCATATTCTACTCGAGAATATTGAGTTGTCTGAGGTTGCTGCAAAACATTTATTTGATAATGCAGGAAATCATGTCTTTCTTTTGAATATATGTGCAGCTACTAAAAGGTGCCATGAAGTTGCAATGTCTAGGAAGCTTTTCAATGACTGGCACGAGGAAAGAAATGGGAAAGAGTTGGATTGAAGTTTAAAGATACATTCATACATTGGAGAAAGAAAACACCCTGAAATTGCTGACACGTAAACGAAATTTGAGGGTTTGGCATATCACTGTAACTGACACCAACTGGTTTACTGGCTTGACTTTTTAGCAAAGGGTTGTGTTCACGTGGAGACTTTTGGTTCAATATCAATTGGTGGTTCATTTCGTTTTCATGGGACTATCGGTAGAGACATGATTATATATTTGAGCTTTACTTTCCATTAGCAGATAATGCACAGATAAGTGGTAGGACCACTATACCAATAAGATCTGGGGTCGTCGGTTTCCAAATAAGGGGCAGGCCTTCAAGTAGCTTGAGAAACTAATTCAGGTCAATCACTACATTACCACCCCTTGTAATAGTTCCGCTAGTTCGTTAAGATCATATATGCTTTATCAAGAGTTTGGCAATAGTTGCTGTTAATTCCCATTTCATTATATGTTCTCTTATTGAAGGAGATGCATGTTTCACTTTACATGTTTGCTTTCCATTTTTTTTGGCAGGTGCTAGTGCTTTTAGCTTAATTTGATTGACCCGAACTCAAAAAAATGGTGCAGGGAAGTGCAATTTTGGTCTGAAGATCTTACAAAATGGTGCTGCATTCGTCAACACTGTACCGAAGCAATTGGGTAACCGCCCTTACAGGACATACCCATTAGCGATCTTTACGTCCCTTGAGTATGCGATTGGGCAGCCACTAGCATAGACCAATGAGAATGTCCCACCAATGAAGATCCATCCAACCGAACACTCAAGAGTACCACTAAACATTGTATCGGATCCGTTGTGGCCAAGGTCAACTGGTATTGCCCTTTTCTCTCTTAGCCCATGTGATCACATGATACAATATATGACCATATTACAAAAAGTTTGGATTACTTTGCATCAACAGGCCCACCACATCAAATCTTCTATTAATTCACTTGCAACTTGTAAACAACTGCCTAACTTTCTGTCCTGCTGAAAGCTTTTGTTAGTGTTCTTTCATGCTGATTCATAGTTTGTTGATTGCTTCCTGATTACACATTGCTCTTGCTCTTTGGCATGGCCATATTATCATTATAAGCTTAAAAGAGCCTGACAAATATGAATGTCAATTAATATTAGATACTTGTATGCACCTCTAAAAACCAAAGAAACTTTATTTCCTTTTCAACGTTTAATCACAGTTGCTATTTAACACATGTGATTTCCTTAATTAGGACTTAAATAGTGCAATATCGAGGTGATTTATGTGTCTAGAGTGTATAGGCGCAATATGCAGGGGTTATTGACAGTTAGGGTTGACATGGAGAGTTTTCTGTCTTTTGCAATGAACAGCATTTTATACAGAATTTATAGAGTACCTAGATAGCACCAATCCAGGTGGTTTTTCCTTAGGACTGATAAGGCGCGACACACAGGGTTTGATGGTTGGGGTTGATTTGGAGAGGCTTCTGTTTTTCAATGAACAGACTTTTGTATATAATTATATAGAGTACACAGATACCACCTGATCGAGGCGGTTTCTGTTCTTAGGACCGATATAGCGCGACACAGGGTTTTGGTTGTTGTGGTTGATATGGAGAGGGTTATGTTATTGTCTGTGAATAGAGTTTTGTAGACGAATTAGGAAGAGAAGAGTAGTACCCTAGATACCACCTGAACCTAATTGAGTTGAATAGAGTGAGGAGGTCCTGAAGTCACAATCAATTCCATCCATGAGGTAATGGGTGTAACTGGCTATACATCAGAACTTACGAAATGCCTTGACTATCTGTAAAGAATGCTATCCATAGGAATTCAATTGAGTGGGGTCTATCTGTTTGTAGTGTATTCAAAGCTGCCTTAGATAATGCATCCTGAGGCGTGTGGATTGGGTTGTTGCAGTGACAACCAATTATTTCGAATACAGCAATTTGCATACAAAAACAAGATGTTATCCACTCTAAATGATGTGCTTCATTCAATTCTAGCTACAGATATGTTTTCTACCAATTCATTTTTTGGGGTTTTTAGTTGGTGATTCGTCTTAGCTTTATTAGATAACCCCATTGGATGTGTGGCCTTTGATTAGAGTAGGGAGAGATGCACATTTGTGATTTTAGGGTTTGACAACGAATAGCCTACCTGTTTTAACATTGAGGAAAATGTTTTAACTGAACTACTGCCATTTCTAGCGTCACCTTTTAAGATCGGGTTTGGTTTGTAGATCGTGTTTGTCCAAAACCAAGACACTTAATTCTCTAAGGTGTCGTTTGTTTTTTAAGTGCTTAAAATCTAACTTCTAATTGGAGTTGGAAGTTCTGAACAAGCTTATGAATGAACTGTTTGTTTTGCTTTTGAATGAGATGTTGATTAGATGTTGTAAAATTAAAATGTGTTTGTTTTAGGTGTTTGACATTTTGCCCCACTGAGGACACATACAGGAATGGAGAGAGGGGTTGGAAACCTGACATTATATGGTGGTGATCAATTTGTCAAAGCTTTCAAAACTACATGCTACATAATGAAAACTTGAAAATGTACATGAGAGGGAGAGTTTGAGAGATGAAAAAAAACTTGAAAAATACAGAGAAAGAAAACAAAAACGAATTAGAGAAACGAGATAAGTTTCTTACAATTGAAGAGTCCTTGTTAAGAAAATGGGGACAACAATTGTCACTACGGAATTATTTTAAAGTTACTATTGGAATAATTTTTTAGTCAGCACTCGGTGCTAAGTAATCAACACTTAATTGTTGCTTACTCTTCAGAATTAAAAACAAACACTATAAACAAGGTGTCTCACTTCTTATCAAGACTTCTAACAAAAACAAACACCCTCTAAGTTGAACCGCTTGCAAATAGTGGCTAGTTGTTAGTGGCAAAACAAATATTGATTTTTTTTAACTGTTACTGAAGGTTTGTATACATACAACAAATATGAAACAACGTGATAGAATTCTACTTAGAATCAAACTTTATCACAACCGCAATTCAAAATTTAAACAACAAAATAGTCCAAAATTATAGCAACAACAAAACAAACTCCTAGTTTGTTATACTTCAGAATTTTGGACCACGCGTGTCTCTATTACCCCTCTTTAAGCAAAATGTGGATGCAACATTTAGCTTGCCACGAATAGAGTCCAGAGTGATGCGAGGAACACTCTTTGTTAGAATATCTGCTAATGGACACAAAGACTACCATTTGCAACTTTTTCTTTTATAAACTGGTAATCCAAGTCGATGTGTTTAGAACTAGCGTGAAACACCGGATTACGTGACATGTATATTGCACTTTGGTTGTCACTGTATAGAAGAGGTGGGGAAGGGAGGAAGATACCAATATCTCTAAGTAAATAGCATAACTATGTTAATTATGCAACAGTTACAGCAAGTGCTTGGTATTCAGCTTCACTACGGTCAATTGTTTCTTTGCACTCCAAGAGACGATTGAGACTGAAGAAAATAGCAAAACCCGTGGTTGAACGATGAATAATTGGGCAGCCAACCCAATCTAAATGAATGAAATTTGTTAGATAATGTGATAAACCCATCTAATTGACGAATGTGCCACTTCTTCATAACGACAATAGATAAACAAGACAAGTAGTCGAGTGCTTCACAACTAAGCTGAATGTCTCAGTAAAATCAACACCTTGTTGTTATGTATAGCCTTGTTCCCTAAACTGGCCTTATATCCCTCAATCGAGCCATCAGAATTGAGTTTTGTTTTAAAAACCCAACGACCTCCTATAGTATTCATGTCGGGACAACGAGGTACTAGATTCGATGTTTTTTGTTTTGTTTTAATGTCTAGATTTCTTCTTCCATGACAATTAGGAAAAAAAATAGATTTGTTTTTCATAGGGTAAAGCCAACAAATTCTGCTATAATCCTCAATAAATATGACATAATACCAAAAACCATTGACTGAAGGGTGGGGGAAGGACCCCAAACATCACTACGGATTTTATTAAGAGTGACAAGAATATCTTCTACTTCACTGAAATGGAAGGCGGTGACTTTTTACAATTTGACAACTAGGACAAATTGAAGGGGTGCATTTGTTGGACGCTACTACGTTTATCTGACCAGATTTATCGAAAGATGCTAAGACTTGTGGAAATGGATGACCGGGTCTATTATGCCATATATGATCTGATGCTATGCTTCAGAGGTAGTGGAACTGGTTGCAAGATGAACTTGATGAAGACGATCAAGAACATACAAGTCATCGCGCTTGCTGCCTTTAGATGAATAGTGCAATTTGTTGAATATAGAGATACAGATCCAGTGTTAGAAATAGAAAAATAGAAAGAAGAACACCATTTCCTACTACAACTTTATCATTACCATGATGGGGTTTAAGAAAATAGCTTTCGGTGCATCTCAAATATCTTTATATTTTTTTTGAGAAAATCAGTAAGGCAAGATACACCTTTTTGACAACCAAGGAGTTCTTGGTGTTGTTGTAGCTCTCTTACTTTAGAAATTTCAATTAACGTAGCTAAGGAGCTTTTGGCTTTTCAAGGCAGTTTCAAATTGCTTTTTCCAGATAAGGAGATGGCTATCAGTATGGAACTTGATGGAAACCAGATTAGTAAGACTGTTGAAGGAAAAAATGGTGAAAGGGGGGTTGTAGTATTGGTGTTTTTGTTGACCATTGGAAGTGTGGAGAGGATGAAAGACTAGGCAGGGAAAGGCTGAGGATGATGAAGCAAAAGATTGCATAGAAAGAGATGAGAGTAGCTCTGATACCATAAAAAAAAAAAGTCTTACCTAGAATCAAACTCTATCACAATTGCAATTCAAATTTAAATAACAAAACATTCCAAAATTATCCTAGTTTGTAATGCTTTTAAATTTTGTATCACGCGCCTCTAGTACATTTCAAGATCATTAAAACTTCTCTCAAGATAAACAATACATCGCTTATCGGTGCATTGTCAATGGTGTCTTTTGGGTGTGAGCAAGTCTAGGAAGTCTTGTTTTGGGGTTTCTTAAAACACAATCACAAACACTATCACAGAAAGTAGAAGTGTCAAAAAAAACTGAAACACAAAAGAGACCCCAAATAATGCTCCATAAAATTGTTGATTATTCTTTGAGTGTAGTATCAACTCTAAGCTCACCTTCTATGCCCCATGTCCTCAACAGGTGTGCTAAATACATTTCCTGTGAAGCCTCAGAATTAGCTTACAGTTTAAGAGCAAAGTGGATATACAATACATGAAAGGATGAAAATATTGTTGTCAGAGTTACAATATTTAGTTTCTCCAATGGGATACTGAACTGTCTATTAGCCCGAACCACAATGAAGTCAAAACTACTAAAATAAAGAAAGATAGAAGCACAAATTTTCAAACTCATTAAAAAAAAAAAAAAGTAGGGTGGGTTAAAAGAAAATTTGATCGATCCCCATTTTTTTCACCTGACACAAAATGGATATAGATAGAGAGATCTGGAAACTTGAAAGAGAGGAGAAGCTAAACAAAATGGGCAACAATCAGTCGAGCCAGAGTAAAAGTTACACAAAAATAGCAGGAAGGTAGAGCATGCATTCGTCCCACTCACTTTCCCACAGTTGTGACATGGAATGAACCCAGATAGCTAGAAAGAAAGAAATCCCAACAGTAGTCATATAGATACTCTTTCATCCAATCCAATCATGCAGCAGTAGTAGTAACTCTCCCTCCCATCCATCCATCCTCATAACCCCAAAACAACACCAAGTGAAAGGGGACTCCCTAAACCCTTATCTCTTCCTCAGTGAGACTAGAAAATTGGGTTTTGCAACTAGGATGATGCGGCAGATCATGCAAAGTCACACTCCACTCCCATTGCTTCCTCTCTCCTGACACTTAGAAAATAATTTCGGAAAGTATGGGAATTTTTTTGCTTTTTGTCATTTTTCTTCTTTATTTGCTTTTTTTTCTTCAAGTGTCAATACCCAAGGTCACATCGACAGATCTCTTCCTCGGTCATCTTCTGTTTGATCTCGCGAGAAATTCGACTCCTGTAAAAAAAAAAAAAAAAAAAAAAAAATCAGTAAGAATGCACGCCGCCCAACCAATCATAGCATGCCACGTTGACACCTGACCCCTATAATTTCTTGAACGGAACAGTACATTTTTTATCAGAAAACAAGAACAAAAACAACCGAACTAATTATTAATCAACAAAAACCTCTACTAATTAGTGGGCCCAAACCCAACACACGATCCTCTAATCATTTGATGTGTAATATAAACTCTTATTGAACCTACTACTAAACTCATCAATCATCATTTTGATGATAAAGTGTTTGTTGGATCCACATCATTCAATTAATGGTGGTTTTGTTTCTTGCAATCTATCCAAATCTGTTAGGACCACCAGCACCAGCACCACTTGATCTTCTCACTAACAATTTTTTGCTATTTCTTCGCCTATAAAATTAAGATAGAATCCAAATATAATCATGAATGGGCTTTGATGATGATGATGAGAATCCAAATATACATTGCCTACAACAACAAAATCTATATCAAAGTTCTTCTAGTAAAGTCCTCGAAAAAAAATGTACCTTGTAATTGTTATAACTTGAGGCATTGGTAAAGTAATGGGCTTGAGCCTGGTTACTGGATAGAAAATCATATGAACCATCTTCAGGCCCAGCTGGTTCATCGAGCTGGCAATCCAAGTTAACCCCGAAGAGTCTCAGTCGCTTTGAATTTCCTGCCACTGTTGTTGGGTTTTGTATCACTGGTGGTTCCACTGCCATGTATATATCACAACACAACACAACACACATCAATTGCTTAATAATGATACTAAAATACTATTTTTTTTTTTTCCTTAGAAGGTGAACGAACAATAAAGGAAGAAAAGATAAGATTTGCTTTGCATACCTGCTGCATGGAGACAGTCAGGTTGGTATAAAAGTGACCCATGAAGATGATGATAATGGTGTGAAGGATAAGCTTCTGCAGGATAGTAACCATGGGTCCACGCGGCAGCCGAATTACTATTACTTTGACTTTGAAGATTTGTCGGAGATGAAGTTGTTACCACTACCAGATTATCTTGCGCAGATGGTGGTGGAACACGGCGTCTCCACCGAATGAGCATATGTTGATTATTAATCATTTTACGCTCGAACCAGACTACATCCCCGGCGTCAAGTTGTTTCTCCTTGACGAATCGGCTCCAGCCTTTAGTCAATACATAGCTCTGACTACTATTCCAATACGAGTACCGGAACTTCCATACTTTCCCAGCTTCATCCTCGAAGCTCAGTAACAAACCTTTGTCAACTGAGTCACTGCCACCGATTGGGAAGTACTTCTCCGCGTATTGTTTCGGTATAACAAGCCTGTTAAGTTTCCCGACGTCACTCGGTGTCAATGGTTTCTCGAACATGTGCTCTCTTTCATCTTCTTCTTCCTCCAGTACTGTCTCCTCCTCTTCTACTTCCATTTCATGTGAAGGTGATGATGATGATACATGATGGGGGTGGTGGAGGAAATTGAGGGTGGCATCAGAACCACGGAACATGGAAGCTGCTCGGTCGTAAGACATCGCGGCAGCTTCTTGAGAATCAAATGTTCCAAGCCAAAGACGATGATTATTTTCGTAAATCTGTGCTCCCCAGCGACCGTTAGGCTGCGGAACCACACCTTTGTATTTAGAAGATGTGTTTGATTCTGCCGATTGTGACCACCACAACCCTTCCGATGAAAATTGATTCATGTTGATGGAAATAAATTGAAGATAGGTTTTGGGTTGGAAGTGAGTGAATTATATGGGTATTTGAAGTTGGAGAAGAATAAGAAAGTGAGGGATAGAGAGGGATTGTTGCAAGTACAAGAGTACTTAAAGGTTTTGCGTGATGGAATTGGAAATATCAATCATTTTTTATATAAGGTGAAAGGTATAATATTAAAAATGGTGGAAGATTCAGAGGTAAACCAAAAGCATATGTAAAATACGTAAGTATTGATGATGTTTTTCAAAGGGAGAAGGAATAAACTTGGTGAGGAAGTTTATATGAGTAAAAAAGATGTAGTTGATTGTTGTGTGATACAATTATTGTGGACAGTTTGATTTAAGGGCATTTTAGTCGTGGTGACACTGTGGATGATGTGAGCCCCCAGTACTACTACGAATATGTAGATTGTGACATGAGTGTGTGTTAAAATTAGTGTAGGTGTGATTTGAGTTATCTGATTAGAAATGATTATTAACATAATGTGGTAATGTTATGGGAAAGATTCCTAGCACATAATTGGGTTGTATGTTGATGTGTGTTTTATATGTTGTTCGATGATTTAGAGATGTGTTTGATAGGATCGTCGTCGAGTCGACGGTGGATGCTTTCATCGGATGTCAACACTCATCACTGTAGTATTTTGAGTAAATTTGACACTTCATGGATAGTATTTTTGCAGGTGATGGAATCTTTAAAGGTGGAGTAATTCCACAGGGCCTGGGTCCTCCTGCCTGGTTTGCTGCTTGGGGGGCAAAAATACATTTCCCCCTCTTTAAACATCTTTTCCAAAAAGGTTGTTAAAAGAGGGTGATTTGTTTAGGGTAAATGCAATGGATTTGAGGATTTTCAAGATGATTGTGAAATGAATGCTGAAATGGTTTTTTTACTGTTTTAGAATAGGTTATTAAATTGGTTGCTATAATGATTTAATGAGGTGAATGAATGGCGTACTACACACAAACAACATGGAAATTTTGGAGCTTGACTAACTATTTGAACTTTTAATGAGGTGAATGGTGAACTAAACACAAACAACATGGAAATTTCGAGGTCGACTAACTAATTGGACTTTTGAGGAGGGACAGATCTATGTAGGGGCATGGAAACTTAAAATTTTCATGCTATTATATAGAGTTTTGTTGTTTGCTTGATTTTTTGGTTTTGCCTCTAGATTTTAAGGCTCTTAATGGCTATTACCCTTCATTTTTCTATTATTTTGTCCCTTACCTCTTAAGAGTTTTTGTTTCCGTGCCCATCTGAAGTAGAGAGCCGTGCATAACCACTTTTCCTAAACCAACCACTATCATCTCATTCCATCATTAAAGTGGTTTCTCTTATAGAGTTTATAAATCTATTTTCAGCACTTTGAATCTCCCCTCAATTGTTGATCTTTTACTTTCACAAATTTTTTTTATTTATCAATGTTCTTTTCTAAATGGTAAGACATCAAACATTTAAGAATGCAATCTTTTTAAGGCTAAGTTTTAGATTTTAGATTTCATTTTATTAATTATGTGTTTAGTTTATGAAATAACAAACAAAAAAAAAATTTGTCAGTTGTTGTCTTCTATGTTGAAATTTGTTCACCAATTAAAGTTATATTAATAATTTAATATCTTAGAACTTTCAGTGACAAGTACAACATTCATTATACAAGTTACTTATTGATTTAAGCAAACATATGTTATACCTTTCTAGTGAGAACTTTCATAACATCACGCTGCAAACACCGACAATTTTCAACATTTTTGTTAAAAAGTTTCAGGTCCTATCTCATTATATTTAGGGTTAATTGCACTTTCCCCCCAAAACATATAGCCAATTCAGTTTTGCCCCCAAGTAACATTCATATTGCACTTTCTCCCTCAGACTAACCGTCAACGTGCCTTGACTGTTAAACACCTCGTGTGCCACCATTCCGCTTATTTTGGACGACGAAAATGCCTTTCATGTGTTTATCACGCAGAACAAGGTCTTCAGTTTCTTTTTTTTTTTGTTTCAGAGGAGAGACAGTGAGAGAACCCTTTCTTCTTTGTTTAAACATTGACCTTTATTACTCAAAACCCATCTTTTTCTTTCAATTCAAAAGCTTTAAAAGATACCCATTTGTGAAAACATCGTGAAACAATCATCAAGTCTCTGTTTTGATCAAAATCTCAAGTGGGTTGGAAGAACAGAGTAGTTGGGCTCACACTCTTAATTGGGATTCTCTAGAGGCATTTCATAGCTATGGCCTGAATGATCTCTCTCTCCTCTCTCTCGTTTACTTCGCTCTCTCCTTCAATGTTCTTCTTTCATGGTGTCTGTTTCAAGCATTTCATCATCTACTTTCAATCGCTCAACTCTCCTCCTCCACCACCACCTCCCTCTCCTTCCCCAAGTTCATCCGATCATCCAACCTGAAATCCATCCACTCGATCGCACACGACGTTCCCACAGAGGTATCAGTCGAAGTAGCTCCCAAGTCGAAGGGACTCGAAAAGATCTCGGACACTCTGTGGAAAAAATATGTGGACTGACTGTACCAATAACCAGCTGATTAAAAAACCAGTTGGTTCCCTCCCATTTTCCTGCGCTTTCTACTTCGCAAGAGAAGCTCCCTGCTTCTTCTTCTCCTTGTTGTTTCTTCTCCGGTGAAGCTCACTTGTAAGCGACAGAGACACGGTGGGGGGGACACGAGAGAAAGAAATGAAAAATGGAAGAGTGAACGAAAGAGGGGAAAAAACACCCCATGTAACTCTCTGACTAATAAATGCAAAATTTTCTCACACGAGCACCATATCAAACACTCCCAAGCAATATCAAAACACATAAACAAGTAATGTTAGAGAAATCCAAGCAAAAAGGTTTGATTTTGAGGGGAAAGATACGTACTTGTTGCCACCATCTTCACTGATTTGGTTTCCAAACAGGATTTGACGACCAGCGTAGAGACCCCTCTTGGCTCTCCCCATTACAACCTTACTGTCTGGGATGGATTTTTTCAGAGACTCCACTCCTAGTGCCAAGTTCACCTCACCGATTTTCTTCACGAGCTTCTTCATCTCTTGCGATCAAAACGACATTGTTGTGTTAAAGAAGCGGTGGAGAGGAGGGGGTGGCGACGACTGTGGTGGAGGTGGAGGAGCAAGTGGAGGATAGAGGCCTGGCTTTGGGGGTGTTTGGTGGTGTGTTTGAAGAGACTGTGGTTGCGCTGCTTATGAGGCCGAGTTATCTCTTGGAAATGAACTCGTTTTAGTGCTGCAATGTTGGTAGTTCGGCAGGAGGTGGGACATTCTGTTTTGGCATATGTACACCCCTTCAGTTCAGCCAAATTCAAGGTGATGGTAGTAGTGGTGAGATGCGGATTGGTGGTGTGAAGTTTTGCTCTTAATGTTATTGAATGTTTGTAAATTTAGGTTGGTTATTGTTGCTTGTAAATTCAGTATTTTGCAATTCAGGTTGCTAGGTACTGAATGTTATTGATTGATTGTAAATTCAAGTTATTGAAAGTGCTATTCAAGTTGCATATTGATGCTTGAAAGTGCTATGTCAGATTTTGAATTGCAAGGTTGCTTATTGATGCTTGAAAGTGTTATGTCAGGTTTTGAATTGCATTGATGTTAAGGCATTTGATTACAATGTGCTATTAACATCAAATGAATTTACATTGTTGAAATAACATCAAACTTTGTTGCAAAGACATCTAATGAACATCAAATGATATTACATTGTGCTTTAAAATCCAATGTACATGTACTCCTTCGAAAACTTGCTTACTTCAAACTTCCTATTCACTTATTTGATTGTGCTTGTGAACCATGAGATCTGCAAGAAAATCAATTAAGAGTTGTTAATTAGAAGTAACTTAACCCCTTAAAATAAACTGGCAGGAACTTAATCCTTTCAAATAAATTTGAATGTAACTTTGCCCCCTGCAACAGAACTGACCTAACAGATGATGAAGATGAGCTGCAACTCAAGCTTGTCATCAAAACTTGGCAATTTTTTTCACTTATTGATGCTTGAATATTGAATCTATAGTGAAATAACATATAGATGTAGTAGTAGAAGCAGAGGTGAAAGTTATTAGTGGTGAAGTGGAGACAGTAGTGGTGAAGTGGAGACGGTGGTGGTGAAGGAGGAATTGACGAATTATCCCAACGTCTTAGTGGAAGTTTGAATATCAGCCTTCAATTTTAATTGCATTAACTTTGAATCTCAGCCTTCAGATCATTAAAGGGTATTTTGAGCAGTAAAATATGACATTTTTTAATCTAGCACATGTCTTGACAGTCAAGGCACATTGACTGTTAGTCACATTGACTGTTAGTCTGAGGATAAAAGTGCAATATAAATGTTAATTGGGGACAAAACTGAATTGGTTATATGTTTTAGGGGGGAAAGTGCAATCAACTCTTATATTTATTGATATAGAGAGCAAGGTGTGTGTGTGTGTGTGTGTGTGTGTGTGTGTGTGTGTGTGTGTGTGCATGCGCAAGAGTGGTTATTGAACCTAAAAATAATGCATGAAGTTCACAAATTGCTAAGAACAAATTTAAAGAATTTTACATTTTTATCAATAAAAAAAATTTATGTGTATCTTATTATATAATGTCAAAAAAAATTTAACTAACTATTTGCCTTTGCTTAATTTAAATCCTAGCTCCGTGACTGTTTTGAGAGGATGGAGGGACATAATGAGAGACCTAATCCTTCCAAATGATTTTGAAGCTAGAGGCCAAGATAATAAGAGGTATTAGACGATTGGAAACACTGTTTGAAAACAAAATTATACATACGAATGAAAATCAACAACTAAAAAAATATTCATCTCTATTCATAGATTTCAAGTCAGACCATCTAAATATGCATTGTTATTACTCATGAGGTGAATGAAATATATGCAAACCGAGTTTTCCTTAGTTGCATTCATTTAGAAAAAGAGGGGACATCTAAATTACAATGAGGCGACAAAACTTACCTTTGAAGCAGAAATATTACACTCCTAAAATGAGCATTTTCGTCACCGTAAAATGACATTAATGTTTTTAATTGCCCATTTTGAACGACCAACTTAAATATACTATGACGACAAAAGTGTTCATTGCGTAAGATCTCAAAGCAAATCAAATCAAATCTACTTTTTATTATTTTTTCTCCTCTCATTTCATTCTTTTTCATCCCATTGATGATGATTATGATGTTGAGGCATCACATGCATTTATGATGGAGAAATCAGAAATTCTAGTTGGCCTGGGAAACCAGCCCGATTGTCCTTTTGGGGGGCGAAAATACATTTTTGTCCCCTCTTTTTAAACACACATTTTAAAAAGGTGTTTAAAGAGGGGGCAAAAATCCCCAGGCAAAAAACCAGAATATTTTTCCTAGGCCAGCTAGAATTTCTCTTGAGAAAATCGAGGCAAACACGTCTTTAGAAAAATAGAGGACACCTTCCTTGTCTTCATCATACGAAACTAATCATTCGATTTCCATGAGGGAATCATCACTCTTTTTGCACCAACACCCACATCTGCCTGACAGAATTATTTCTACCCAAAATTGACTTGATGAGTTTCCTTTTAATTGCAAAACATGACCAAGTTCATGACCACAACCCACCGACTTGAAAACAAAAACAACTACTTTTATAAACAATTCGTCAAAAGAAAATGGAAATTGGATTCTAAGCAACGGCGGCAAAGAGAGAAAGAAAGTGTTATTTTTATATACGGCTTGCTCTAATCTAAACGACTCAGTCTAGAGAGTTAGGCCCATGGCATTATGAGAGCGTTAAGCCGTGTTCTCTAACGCTTTCTTTTTTTTCATTTGTTCTTTTTCATCTTTTTTTTTAAATCTCTCTCTCATAATCACATTCAAGAGAGTTTCCCTGGCGTTCTCCTGGCACTAGGGGCTTGGCTCTTTGATTCTATTTTTTTCAGCTCTCAAATTCAAGCTATTTACAATTAAAACTAGTTTCTCTATAATATTATTTAATTATATCTAAGCACTTAATATAATTTATTTGAAGCTCTCTAATTATTTATAAACTAGAAATAGGTTCTTACATCTAATTTTACAAATTTTCATTTTGACTACTATATTTTATATTTTTTACAATAAAAACATTGATTAATTATATCCAAGTCCCTAACAAAATTAATTTGAAGCTCTCCAATTATCAATAAACTATAAATAAGCCCTTACTATAGTTGACAGTGTAATCTTTGATTACAATATTTTGCTTCATAATATTCTTTAACCTTTTTAATTAATAATATTAATTAAATGAAAATATACATATTTATTTTACTTAAATTTTTTTGTTAAATTTCTTTAAAAACTTTCATTTTTACTTATTACTTATTTTAAAATAAAATACTGAGCACGCACACATAAAATAAAAAAAATTACTAAACACGTGCATATGAGTAATTCTTCCTGGCCTGGAAAACCAGTGAGGTTGCTGCTTGGGGGGAGCTTTTACACTTTTGCCCCTCCCCCCCTTCTCCCCATTTTAAACACCTTTTCCAAAAAGGTTGTTAAAAAGGGGGCAAAAGTGTAAATTCGCCCCCCCAAACAACAACCTCGCTGGTTTTTTCCAAACCAGCTAGAATTTCGGCGTGCATATGGAGCGCGGCCACAACGTAGTCATCGTAGTTTGCTTTGTATGAAAAAGTTGGTAAGAAAGAAGTTGAGAATTAAATCACATGCCAAGACAAATCATTGGTATTGGACCATTTAATAGAGAGCGTGGTTTTTATTACAAAACAACAACACAAAAGGCAGAGCACGGAACCAATGAAGCTTTCGATCTCCTGCAAAAAAATACAGAGATCCATCCACCTCTCCATGTGAATCCATCCATCCCACTCTCCATTAATTTCCAATAACATGACACAACAAGAAGAACAAATGATTTTGGTACCATACAATAGAAGAGATAAGTAGATTATCATTCGATATCAGCCTCAGGTGACTATTTTGCATTTCGTGTTTCATTTGTGTCCTCAACATTTCCATGTTAAACAAACCATACATGCACATGTATAAACTTCTGTCTATCTCTGACTATATTATATGATTTTTATATGGTTTAATATTTCTTTTGTTACTTGAAGTTGAAGAATGGAGACAAAGCTCACCTGTAACTTCCAGATAGTGATGGCAATGGTTGTTCACAGTATTGGTTTCTAGAGAGTGCTTAACAACATTATATATGGCGGAGTGTCATGCAGTAGAGATGGATTTTTTTTTTTTTTGGAGACTTCGTAACGCTTCAATTCATTTTGTAAGAAGACAATGAGACGGTCATGTATTGTGTATGACGTCCTTTTATTGGTAATATTAAGCGTTTTCTTAATTTGTATAGTGTAATATTTGTAATTTAATTAGCCAAAACCTAAACTTCGAAGCTCAAAATTTAACTATTGTAGCATAACAACAATATTGTAATTATTATTATTAATATTTAATGCCTTCGAATAAATAGGGACCTTTTTACTTTACCCACCCCACCAAAAAAGGGTAGATTTGGAATATTTATCAAATGTTGAAAATATCTAAATGGTGAGGAAAGGGGCGAGGGGGTGGGTGTGATCGCTCATCCCCCTCGAGATGTGCGCTTGCAATTTTGAGATGCACAATTTTGCAAATCTCGAGGGGGATGAGTGGACACATCCACTCCCTCGCCCCTTTCCTCGACGCCTAGAAGGGCTGCAAATTCAATGTATAAAATCGTTTTTCAAAATTTCAGAAGGAACGCGCGAGGAAATGAGCGAGGGAGGAGGTGTGACCCTTCATCTCCCTCGAGATGCACACTTTCACAAATCTCAAAGGATGAGTGGTAACACTATCCCCTCGCCCATTTCCTCATGCATTCCCTGGATGCGTAGAAGGGCTCGTATAAAATGAGGTGAGCCTTTCTAGAAAGTGAAAAGCTATTCCCCTCGAGATAAGCGACGACGTGCATCTCATGGCAGTTTCACCCATCTCATGGCAGTTTCACCCATCTCATGGCAGTTTAACTTATCTCATAGGGATGAGTAGTTAACCCATCCCTCGCTCCCTAGAATTTCTGAAATGGGGTTGAGATTGTGTGTACCTCCATACAAACAAGATGTGTGTGTCATGTCAATCTGGACCATATATTTGATTGACTGGATTGGATTGGAGCCAACTTTGATGGGGGTTGTCTATGCCTTAATTTACCCCTCCTCTTCTTCCACAAAAATTCTAGGCATCGTGGCTATCAGCTAGTTTTTTTAATAATTTTTTTTTTTTTTTTTTTTTTGGGTCAAATTTCTTTTACATTTTTATTCATTTTATAAACGATGGTTTGTAATTGTGTTTCAAAGAGAAGGAGTAAAAACGTAAAAGCGCTCAACCCCAATAAAAACATGGGCTGATAGCCTGGCTGCTGCCTAAACTTGCTGCTTCTTCCATGATCTGCTTCCAATCAAATCTGACCTCAGAGTGAGATATAGAGAGAGACAATTTCATTCAAGTGCATGTGTCTGGGTGTTAGATATAGGTCATGAATGGGAGAGTGAGAAAGAGGTCAGTGGACTGCGGCAGGTTATGTCTTCCCTGCTTTGTCCACTTACTCTTTCAAGTGTTTTTCCTCTTTAGCTACTTCTTTGTTTACACAAGTTATTGTTAACTCTACTTTTAGACTAGTAGCAAAATTTAATTAGATTTGTTAAATGTGGCTCGCTTAATTGATAAAATTTACAATCAATGTATTTAACATTTTAGTCCAGTAAAAATATATCATCAATAGTTTTGATATCGTAAAATGTATTGCATTGAGATATTGAGATGCAAACAATGAACAACATTGATGCCCTATTACATTTCATTTGCCATATCAATATAGATAAATCGGATTGTTAACCATTTGAGAACTCATCCATGAATTATATATAACACTCTGTCCATAGAATCGATAAAGGTCTGCAGGATCCAAAATTAGAGTTTCTTATTACCACATGGTGATTAAGATATAAAGCATTTCTGATTCGAGAGATTATATTCCGATCCAATACCAAGAGACCAGATCGGCTGACGTGCAAATCAATAATATTAAGAAAAAAACTGTAAGAGATTTTGTGCCAGGATCACTGTGTCACTTTGCTCTATTATATATGCATGCTTATCATAAACATTGCAAAGTATTATTATCGCAGCCCATTTAATACACAAATGTGTTGTTTTTAGGTCTAGGTTCTAATTCCTCGGCAACAAAATGACCAGAGTATCCTCTACAATCAAAGAATCTGCCTCGCGAATGGTGAACATTTTCGTAAATCGGAATCATTTTATTGAGTTAAACTAAGATTGGGGGACAATTTCATGAGTCAAGAAACATGTATACTGGAAATAAACATGTATACAATTCCCCAAGTAAAACTACCTGGCATGTATGACCAATCCATGACACAAATATATACTCTACTTCTTTAGATTCCATGATTGGTCTTTTGTTTATCTTCTCTTTCTTTCTCGACTTAAGACTGAGTTCTAGCTCATTTGGACCTCTTGATTTTTTTAATGGTATCTATAACTTATTTTATTGTATTGAATACCAAATACTAATCACAAAATGAGATTGATGTCGGATTGCGTAGGTGAAATGTAGCAAATTATTTGTCAGACACATAATTTTTGGGGATAAATTAAGTTATTAGCCCTTCTAGGGAGCGAGGAAAGAGAGCGAGGGACTCATCCCCTTCGAGATAAGTGAAGCATGCATTTCGAGGGGGATAGGTGGTTACATCCATCCCTCGCTCCCTAGAATTTTCGTTAAGTTATTGATAGCAGGCCAAAAGCAAAGTACCACCACTAAATGGCTGATATCTAATCTCTCCAAAATGTTAAAGGTGTGATGGTTTAATTGTTGAGCAATGGTGTATGGTATTATTAGGTTACGGGATCGATCCCAGTCGGAAGTATTTGGGGTGGGAGGTGGGTCAATTCCAGCTGATGGCATCTGAAGTGGGGTTCTATTAAAAATTGTATCTAAAACCCATAAAATCCTACATCCAAAAGTTCATAATTGAAATTCTTTCTACAAAATCCTCAATCAATAACATGAGAACTCTTGTTCTCTTGGTAATTAATTATAGTTGTTTTAGGATTAACAAAATATGATTGGGTACACAAAATAATTTTTAAAAGCTAAACCTAAAAAATGAAATTAGATGTATTGAGCCAAACAGTCGGATACACGTAGCAACCCCCTTTAGATATTATCTACAATAATCCTTATTAAACAAATAAAATTACTAAAAAAATTAATTAGTGATTTGATTATGTTGCTATAGTTTTCTCGTAATTATTGCATCATGCATTCTCACACAACAAAACCAACCCGCAAAAATTAGAGGGAAAAGATTTATCATTTGTCACAAATCTTATCAATTTAACTAGGTCATAGGGTCGATTCCAGCCGATGACATCTAGAGTGGGAGGGGGGTTAAGGTGTGTGTGTGTATATATATATACATATATATGTGAAGAAAGAACAAAATAAAATTTTAACCAGGAGGTGATTTAGTATACTAAGAAACACCCCGACAAAAAAATCAATAATCTTTCAGTTCATAAGTCAAATACAAAGAATTTTAATACAAAAAAATTAATACAATTAATTCCTAAAATACAAAACTCTCTTTAGAAAGAGAAGAGAACAATGAGACTTTTCATAAATATATTTTTTTTTCTAGGGGAATTTTCATAAATATCATAGAAAGTGCTTAGAATATTTGAATTTTTTTCCAAATGAGCTATGTTTATCGTCAACAAAAGCTACTTATTTTTTCACACTTTGAAGAAGGTGGACCCTATATTGAAAACAACAAATCATCAATGCATGGACCATGCAAGCGATTAGGTAGAGAAATTTAGACTCATGTGATATGTGGACCCTCTGACTTTATAAAATTCTTGGCAGGAGAAATCAAATAATTTGCATGTTCATGTTATCGATCAACTTGATTATAGAAAAGTAATCCCAACTTCCCAAACCTTGCGTAGTCCATAAGTTCAAGAACAAAAATAAGCGACTTAATGATAAATAAATCAATAAAAATTGAAACCAAAAAGCAATGGCTTGCCACATCTCTCCCCCTTATTGAACATGTCGGTCTGACCGTAAATAGTTATATAATTAGAATCATGCGGTAGAGAATGCAGACCGCGAACCACTCGTATGACAAAATAATCTCAATTTCCCAAATCCTACCTTAGTCAGATGCTAAAAAAATGTTACTTAATGTTAAAGAAAAGTGGAAACTAAAATAAATGGTTTTTCTCTAAAAATAATTTTTATTGAAAAAAAATTTACTCAGACTGGTCCTTATACTTGGAGAATGTGTATAATACGTGAGTGCTGACTCTACTCCTCTCTCCATGAATTTTGAAAAGATGGAGAGAAGGCTAAATTTTACACTCACTTGTTGAATACCCTCCCCAAACCCTAATCTGTGCTATCTCTTCCGGGCGGTGCAGAAAGGTTGAATCTCTTCGGGACTAAGAAGAGGGGAGGCGTGCTATGTTCACCCACACCTCTTCTGTGGGCCACCACACACCACCACCATACTAATTTCTCATGATGGAAGATAACTTGATCTACTGTCCTTGATGACGGAGATGAGCCCTTTCTAGGGGCCGAGGGAGGGAGCAAAGTAAGTGCATCTGCCTCGAGATGCACAATGTCATTTATCTTGAGGTGGATGAGTGGCTTTCCTGGCCCCTTTCCCTCGTTCCCTTAGAATTTTCGTTGAAATTTGGGGAATCCTCCATCCCCCTTCCTCGCTGGTTTCCTCGCCAGTTGGACAATCCCTGAAGTTTGATAACACATGGCAGGCAGGTATGGAACACAGAGAGGGTCTTGTAACACGCGTTGTTCTTTTTTTATTTTTTTATGAAAAGGGCTCCACAATCTCCTTTTAGGTGTAAAAGGACAGAGGTGTCTTGAGTTTAGTGAGAGACCCTTCATGAGAAATGATAAAAGGTTGCAGAGAGACTGAGAGATGAAGAGGACAGAGGACAGAGGACAGAGGAGGGACTTGTTGCATCAAACACTTCGTGTAGTCTATTATTGAGTGTATCTATTATTGAGTGTAACAATGTGATGATGTACTGTTTTTATGGGAATTTTAAGAGTGGTGAGAAATAGAAAGGTGGAGTGCAACAGAAATGATGAAACACACAAAATCTTTTGGAAACAATTTATTTGTTTTCTTTCTAAGATTCTTTTTCTAGCTTAGCACGCTCTCTTCACAATGTTGTGCTTGCATTTGCATCAGTGAAAATCTGACTGGGTATCTGCAACATGGTACTTTCAAGTTTGAAAATTATTTGATGCTACTTGAAGCTATATATATATATATATATATATATATATATATGGAGCTTTGCTACAGGGCGAGGGATGGGTGGTAACCACCCATCCGCCTCGAGATAAGTGCATCAGATTGGAGATGCGCGATTGCGCTTATCTCGGGGCGGATGGGTGGCTACCACCCATCCCTCGCTCCATCCCTCGTTCCCTCCCTCGACCCCTAGAATTTTCCATATATATGTTTGCTTGAAATACATCACAAGTCTACTTATGAAAATTCTAAATGTCGAGGAAGTGGGCAAGGAAAACAGCGAGGGGGGACCGTCCATTTCCCTGGGATGCGTGCCATCATTTTTCATGCGCGCATCCTGGGGAGATGGACGGTCCCCCCCCTCGTTGTTTTCCTCACCCACTACCTCGACAGGTAGAATCACTCGTCTACTTAATATTGATAATGATAATAATAGTAATAGTAGTAGTAAATTAATGTAAATGTAATTATACTCTAGAGTATGTGAAGCGTATCGTAGCATCGCCCCAATATTTATCCGGAGAATAACTAACTAAAACAAATTCATTTTCTTTTCATTATGAGGGAACTATTGTCCTTGCCCCCAATTATTGAAGTGGCTTGATTGCCATATATGTGGCTTCAGTCGCTTTAACCGTAACTATGGTATAAAGAATTGTATTGAAATTATTGTTGTTGTAATATCATTATATGAACACAAACTTATAAGTTAATTCTGATTTAATCTTCTGGAGATAGAAAACCTAAGATTTCTATTCTATTATGAGTTTCTCAACATATCATATTTTGTAACACTTTCCTATTCTATAACATAGGTAGACTTCTATTCTTTAACATTCCCCGCAAGTTGGACATGTAGACGCAGATGAAATGTGCAGTTTGGGGAAAACTTTGAAGTCTAATTTGGTGAAGAAATCATGATTGTCGAGTGAAACTGCTAATGGTTCAACTCGAGACATCATGATTGTCGAATTCTGGATGATTCTTGTATGAAGAAATCATGACTCAAATCGAGTTTTGGTATTGTTCAATTCGAGTCAATACTTTCTTTTTTTCTTTTTTCTTTTGTGATATCTCCTTGGGCTTGTTGATTGGCGTCAAGGTCGAGGATCTGGCTGCGTGAAGTTACTGCTGTTTGAAGATCAGAAACACCACTAAGTTGTTATTGTTGATTGATTGAGGCTGACTATTGTTGTTGTCCTCCCTTTATTGTTTGAGTTGCAGGTTGGCTGCGTGTGGCTGCTCTGCATGAAGTTGTTGTAGAGTGTAATTTCCCTTCAATTTGGTTAAACTTGCTGTCGAGGATGTTCTTGTTGTTGTCATCCCTTCCCCGCTTCTTGCGTCTATCGTAGTCATCGGAGGCGGGGAAGAGCTTGAATCCCCAAAGTCTTAAGTCACCAAAGAAAGTTGCTCTGATACTATGTAAAGAATTGTATTGAAATTATTGTTGTTGTAATATCATTATCTGAATACAAATTTATAAAGCTAACTCTGACCGAATCTTGTGGAGATAGGAAACCTAAGACTTCTATTCTATAATGACATTCCTAACATATCTTATTCCGCAACACTTTTCTATTATGTAACATAGTTAGACTTATATTCTTTAACACATGGTGAATGGACAATGAACTAGTAGTCCCCAACTATTTTCGTAACCATTCCCGTGATCTAGACTAGTAAGCCACTCATGACTTGTACAACAAAAACAGTATTATCGTTATTTGTCTAGTTTTTTGTAATTTTTTTGCTAAAAAAAAGGATGCAACGATAATCACATTGGTTCCGGTTATGAAAATGTTTGTAATGCAATTTTCGCCTATTATTTGTAGGCACGAAGGACATTGCTATAGTTGGTTGTGGGTCTGTAGAAATGGTTTGTTTCACTGAACACGAATCATAGAACCAAGTCTCTTTATCCCTGTAAAAGCAAGCAAAGTACTTGGTTGGAGCATTTTCAATCATCCCCTAAAATAGTCAAGATGATTGAAAAAAATACCCCTCCAACCATCATTTTAACTCATCCCCAATAATAGCTTTTGCCTCAACTTCTCCCTAAATTTAGGGGGAAGTTAACCATCCCCTATATTTCAAATATTAATAAAATATTAAAATATTTA
Organism: Berberis vulgaris; assembly: GCA_963556465.1. NCBI lineage: Eukaryota > Viridiplantae > Streptophyta > Magnoliopsida > Ranunculales > Berberidaceae > Berberis > Berberis vulgaris. The sequence continues at coordinate 5,910,629 of OY747135.1, forward strand.
AGTTTCTAAATTAAAAATAAATCAAAAATAAAAACAAAAGTATTTAAATAATAGTATAATTAAAAAATAATTATTCAAAAGCATTTAAATAATAGTATAATTAAAAAATAATTATTAATAGTATAATTTTAAAAAAATTAATAATAATTTAAACAAAAGTAATTATTAATTCTAATTTAAATAATGATAAAATTATTAATAGTAATTATCTAAATAATGATGTAAAAAATGAAAGATATATTTAAATAATGATTAAAAAATTAATTATTAATACTATTTTTTTAAAACTCCCAATTTTTTTAATTAGTCAAGTTTAAATTAATAATAGTATAATTTTAAATATCTATATAATAGTATAACTGAAAATAGTAATATTATATATTTAAGTTAAAATTAATAATAATATATTTAATAATATTATAATAATATAATTGAAACTAATTAATATAATTATATTTAGTTGAAATTAATAACAGTGTTCTAAAAAGTGCTAGTCGCTAGGCGGGCGGCGAGCAGGTGCCTAGAGTCCAGGGGCCTAGTCGGTCTTAGTTTTGTATTATAACTTTAATAATTTACAAAAGTTAAACATAATACCTTATCAATTACATCCAATTTATGCCAAGATACATATGCAAAATTTAAAAATATGAAAAATTAACAATCATGAACAAAATTTATTAAAACTCAAATGACTGAAGTTGGTCATGATGGGTATTTTATATAAAATTGATTTTGTGGACAAATATCCAAATCTACTCTTTTATTTTTCTTCAAATTGCATGAATAACCTCAGTCAGGTTTGATAAAATCTACATTAGTAAAATATGTACTGGCAGATCCTTTGAGAATTCCATTAAGTAATCATCATTTGCTACATTAGACATATACTGAATAAAAAAATAATTAAATAGTTTATTTCTAAAAAAGATGAAAGAAAAATAAAATAAGAACACAATCAGCCTTATTTAAAAAAAATAAAAATAAAATCGCCCAGACCGCCTAGGCAGCCTAGACCCCACCCAGACCCGCCTAGACCCACCCAAACTGCTCAGAACCCGTCAGACTGCCTAGAACCACCCAGAAACCCGCCCAACCATTAATCTGGACAATTTTCTACCTTCTAACGCCTAGGCCGATTTATTGTCCATTAATCTGGGCAGTTTTGGTATCATTGTATTGTGAATAATGCATCTTGTTGAAAGCTTTGAAATTCATCATCCATCACAATCTCATCAGTTTCTAGGAATTTAAGCATTTTTCGTTACTATTTCACGTTAGCTTTGTTAGGCAAATTACAGCTTTGATACCAATTTATTGTACGATAATTCAGATGCCATGAGCCAAAAGTCTTTTATTCTAACTTCCAAGTGACAATTGAAAATCGACATAGAGTGTCTAGAGGGTTAGTAGGTCCCCTCTTCTCTCAAGCTAAGTCATAGACTGTTCTGTTCAAATGGGTCAATGATTTCGGATAGTTAGAAGGTCAAGCTTTGCTGCTGCTGCTCTGTTCATCAGGACCACACCATACCACACCACCCAGATACTCCATTAGCTTGACAATGGGGCTGCTCTGTTCATCAGGACCACACCACCCAGATACTCCATTAGCTTGACAATGGGGTTTGTTTTAGTTGACTTAAGTAAGTCCTACTTGATAAAAAAAAAAAACTGAAATCCCACAAAAAGAAAAACTATTCAGGTTTAAAAATTAGGACAAAAAAGATTGCTGATTGCGTATAATGTTATATTAAGATTGAACAAAATATGTCGACTGATTAGATTATCAAAGTACTTGGTTTGGTTTGGTTTCCTGATAATATGGTTTAAGTTTGTTAATTGTAATGCAATAGGTTGCTACTGTTAATGTGAGTGTTCAAAAATATTTTTCTGGAGTGGGCCTTGTTAGAACATGCGTATCAATCCTGATAATAAAATTTCTCGAGTTATCTAATCATGGAGGTCTCACTATCAACATTTTCAGACATCTGCTTAATCATTATCCTGGGGTAGAATATTTATATGGGCCATCCGGAGTACACCAAATAGTCACACAAACCATTATTGAAACATGGCCGTGTCTGCAGGATATTGTTCGAACGAGATTCACTAAAATTTGCTTTTAATGGAGTCAAATTGACATATACGCAATCAATCGAGTAACATTTCAGGATTTCCACTTTCTTTCTCAATGCAAATGTGATAAAATCCTTGGAACATATTCCCAATGTATTGCACTGTTCAGGGTGTAAATTTCATCTCTTGGGTTTTGATTCCATGTCATGCCAACTTATGGCTTCAATCTCTACCACAAAATGGTTCATTTCTGGCGGATCATTGTTGCGGATTTATTGTCATTACTACTTATTTGGCACTTATATTCCGTCAGAAATGAGATGTTTTGTGATAGTGAGTTGAACTGCTTATTGCTAGTGGCTCAAGCGCCTAGCCACCTTTCTAGTAAGATATTGTCCCAACTTAACCACTCTGAGTGATAACCAGTTGCCACTAGTCCAAACCACACCTAACCTTTCTTATAATATGGTATGTCATCAGGCTTCAACAAAATATCAAAATGGTCCTGATGGTTATCTGGATGTGGATTTTTGCTTTTAGATTTTTAGAGTGTTAGGCTTGACCTAATACCAATATATTCAAAATCTGTTGATTTGCAATGAGGGTCAAGGTTTGCTGCTAGCCTGCTACCTAACTACACTTAGGTTGTCCAATGTCGTTTCTTACTAATATGTATACATCTTCCTGGGGGTTATCTTCAAGAGGAAATACAATACTCAGACAAAATGCAGACAGTCACGCAACTTGGGCAGGCCAATCCAAGCTGAACAAGAAAATTTTGGCCAATGGACTTGTACATTTTTGAAATTAGGTTTTAGTCTTTGGAATCGGAAAAACCTATCTACTACTTGATGCTTTATTATCAAAAGTCAGCTAAATTTCGATGGAGAGGCTAGTAAAAGGTGTAATGTTGTAAAATGGATTATGTAGCATACATTTGTTCCTCAACATACGAGAGTCCTCGTTTGGCTATGCCTTTGGTGGCATAGTTTAAGAAAGATATCTTGCTGGAGATCATTTTCTTGTTGAGAGTTGTCCATGTAGGAGAGTTTTCATACACGACTTGTATTTCGATATCTGTTCAGGATTCTTCCCTTGTGGAGAGTTTTCATGCATGACTTGTACTTTGGTATTTGCTTCCTAGTAAGAGTTCGATGTATAACTGGTTGTTTGTCTTAGGTCAAACTCTTAGATACTTGCCTTATTAGGTCTTACGGGTACCGGGCTTGACCATATGATATATGGGCTTAATAGGGCACCGTTGATTGGGTCCAACCTATTGGACCCTACCTCGGTGGGCTTTGTGTTACCTAAGCTTTGTCAGATTTGACCCTCATTTAAGCCCTCTTTACTCTGTTAACGAGATCATCTATGTAGATTATTGGACAATTTGGTGTATCATCAACTGCCAACAAAACTATAAAGTTTTAGCCCAAACGTTATTATGCTTGGGCTCAAATAGTTGGTATGCGCGTGTGCGGGTTGACCCGTAACAATTTGGATTGGACTAAGGTTTGGAACTTGAGGTTCTTCTCATTTTCAGTCGTTTCTGGAATTCATGAACACTTTTTTTTCCCAGTTAAAATGGCGTTGGTTTCAATAGCTTCCTTTCAACGTTCTCAAATAACTCAACATTCGTTTCAATAACTCAACGAGCAAAGATTTGAGTGAAGATAATTGTTATGTGGTAGATGCTTAATTGCCTAAACTCTGGTTGTTCTTGTTATGAAGTGCATTTCTTATTATAATTGCACAGAGATGTTTCGTTGGTCTTGAGACACAGCAGATTAAATCTACAAAATAATGGATTATTTTGGAAACACGTACAACTTGAATTTTCAGAATGTCCATGAGTTACAAAATGGGCCCAATGCTTGTTGGGCTTAGTTTATGTTATAAAAGCTCAATGGGCTTGTAATCAATAAAATAATGGGATATACCGTCCTCGTTAATTTACAACCCAAAAAATTAATAATCTCGGTTAAATAATATTTTTGGTCAATTCCAACTTTGATAACGGCTAAATCAATAATTTGATAAATATATAAGATAATACATTATAAAAAGTTTATATAGACTTTCTCATACACATTGCTAATGATTCGACTATGAGGCCTTCTTGAAAATTGAGGTTAGAATATATCTCATCTCTAACTTTTCTTAGCGATAAGTTTTTATATGGTTTTCTCGTGCTGCAAAAAAAAAATTATTCAATGTCATGAATAATACTTGATTACACAAATACATAGAATTGTTAGTTTGTAAAATGAAAAACTATATACAATGTACAATTTTAAAAATAAGATATACAATGTACAATTGTAAAGAAAATAAGGTATACCTTGATAAATTATTAATTATAGAGTTTTAATGGTATATCTTATTAGCTACTAGCATATTATCCGTGTCATTGGCACTCTACATGTGTTTATTTATTTTTACTGTTAATTATCATACACTGGACACCCACATTACCATCCTCATCATTGCCCTCAATCAGTTACATAAAAATATCATATTTTGGAATACTAATTTTTTTTTAGAGTCAAACTCGGTTAAAATTAGAATTGAATGAATATCCGGAGTCTTTGTTTGAATGTTGAATAAAATGTTAGTCTGTTTCTTTGAAAAATATTATACTTAGGCGTGATAGTCTTAAAATGTTTACATGTTTTAAAAACATGTTCTAAAAATAAAATACATATTTTGAAATTTTAAATATTTGTATTGATCATTGGTTTTGTTGAAAAGATCATCAAAATTACATTTCAATGATACCAAGTTGATCAAAATTCGACAACTACGTAAATAGTTATGATTGTTTTCATTTTGGAAAAAATGTTATTTCTCATTTGGCCCACATTTGTTTATGCATATTCCTATTTGACTTTTTTATTCCAGTCTAACACTCATAACCGTTTGTTCAAAGGCGTTAACTAACAAATGTCATCCAACATTTTTGAAAAGACAAACCTATCCCAGCTTAATTTTTCAAAAAAAAAAAATCACACAAATTTTTTTTAAATCCCAATTAACCGATCTTCACAAACTCTCTCACTATCTCTATTATGAGCAATTCTAGGCTGCCTGGGAGGCGAATTTTACATTTTTGCACCCCCTCCCCATTTTTAAACATTTTTTTGAAAAAGGTTTTAAAGAAGGGGGTAAAAATGTAAAATTCACCTCCAAACAGCAAATCAGGCAGTAAAACCCAGGCTGCCCAAAATTTATGCTCTATAATATGTAAACACTCTCCCTCCCAAACTTGGGAGTCTATATATTGTTTTGGTTGTTTTGTTGCCCTTCTTTATTGATAAGCCCAAGAAGTTTTGTTTATTTTTTTGACACAATATGGTGAATTTTTGTTATGTCCTAGTACTACTGCTTGTTTCTTTCCCTTATAGATGTGTTATCTATTCTCAGTCCTTGTACTTCGCGGTCAAGTTTTGTGCAAAGACAATTAGAGTAGCGTAGAGAGGAAAATTCTAAATGTCGAGAAAGTGGGCGAGGAAATGAGCGAGGGGAGGGAGGTGGCGGGGTGGGGACCGTTCACCTCCCTCGGGATGTGTGCCATCTTTTTTGGCGCGCGCATCCTGAGGGAGGTGAATGGTTCCCACCCCGCCACCTCCCTCCCCTCGCTCATTTCCTCGCTCGTTTCCTCGCCATGTAGAACAACTCTTTTCCTTAACTCTATACAACTCTACAATTCAAGTTCTCTCTCACACCGATTTAGTTGGTGTGTTTCTAATCAAATTTGTTGGTAATTAAAAGGCTCATGAAATTAGTAGAAAAAAAATTAATCAAGCTTTCGATATCTTTTTATTAAGAGAGTCCCATCTTAATGATGATGTTTAGATTTACGGCGAGGGTAATTGGAATATATGTAATAAATTTATTATTATTTAAAAAAAGAGTAGTTGGGATTGTTGGAAAAGAAAACAAAAGTAATTGAGTTGAAATGGGTGTTAGAATGGAATACAAAAACAAATAGAGGTCATGTATTTCAATGATACAAAGTTTATCAAAATCAGACAATGATGTAGATAGTTATGACAATTTTCATTTTACTAAAAAAAAAAATACAATATTTTCTCTCTCTGACACATATACAATATTTTTGTCTTTCAACATGTTTATATTTACAAATATGTCATCATAGAAAATGAATCTCAATCCTCAAATTTAATGCATTTTTCAAATTTCAATCCTAAGTATCTTTTATCTCTACACATTTCGATAAAATAACACTCGACACCATTAGAGCCTTCCAAATCACCACATTTCCAACATGTGGTAGGGTACACTTGGAGGACAACTCGATCAATAACTTATCCACATATGTCCACATGGCAAACTATTATTGATCCACTTAAATCCACAAATCTAGCCATACTAGGAGAGAAATCTCCTTCACACAAAAAAACTAAACTAAAACTTCAATATTTGATCACTCACTCGTATACTATCTTACACTTACAGCATCCAAAATTGAGGAAAATGGCAGCAGCTACCATGACAACAGTAGCAGGCTTGGGAACCTCCGCCCTCTCCACACCCAAAACATTCACCCTCTCATCAGGTATACGTCTCTATCGATGGCTATCTATCGAAGTTTGATACATAATCTGCCAATATCATTGCCATATCAACTACTTGAAATTTGACATTTTTTTTGGTTATTAATTGTTGGATCTTATTTAGATGATTTAAATTACATGTCTATACAGGTTTTGTAAGATCTACCACTGTTCCTAGAAACCCATTGAGGCAAATGGTGGTATCACGAGGTGGAACCAGCTGGACATGGTAACTAATTTAATTACGGTGAACGTTATTTTGAAATTTTATTTATTTATTTGTTGATTCTATATAGTTTTTTTTTTTTTTTTCCTGTAAAGCTTTGAGAGAGATTGGCTCCGAAGGGATCTGAATGTGATCGGGTTTGGGTTGATCGGATGGCTTGCACCATCAAGCATTCCAGTCATCAATGGTAACAGTTTGACAGGGTTATTCTTCAATAGCATTGGAGAGGAACTTGCTCACTTCCCAACTCCCCCAGCTCTTGAATCTCAGTTCTGGTGAGTAATATTATATAGGGTTCGAACCTGAATTAGTAATTTCATCTGTCACAGGTCTACCGTTGAGCTGATACCCAATTGGCTTTGCATGTTGAATTTTTTTTTTTTTTTTTTTTTTTTGCTGTGAACAGGTTGTGGTTGATTACATGGCACTTTGGTCTCTTCGTTTGCCTCACCTTTGGTCAAATTGGCTTCAAGGGAAGGACCGACTCCTACTTCTGAAGTGCATGGATTTTCTTTTGAATTGTGTCTCTCTATTCTCATTATCTATGTGAATAGATGGTTACCATTTGTACCTCCTTTTCTTGTTATCTTAAGACTTGAGCATGTTCTTATATATTGTTTTTATGCCAGTACTATTTCTATTGTGGATGTTTTGTTTCAAACCAACTTCTCTATAGATGTACACTACTTGTAGATATGGTCCAATTTGGTGATTCTTATTTTGTGTTTATTTTGTAGATGTACACTACTTGATTTATACACTCGTTCACACCAGCTTTTGATTTATAATTTCCATTTACATAAAGCTTAGATTGAACCAACAATTATTAGCCATGACAACTTAAATCGACGTTTTTTATGTTTCTCTCTTTATCAGTTGAATGGAACATGGTAATTCAAATCAATGTCCAACTTTCATTGTGCGGTACACTTTTATAGATTTTAGTGCTTCTTCAATCTTGGAAAATTGATTAATGATTTCTTTAATTTACCTTTTGAACTTGCAATCGAATGAAGCTAAACATTAATTTCTTATTGTCTCTTTATACCCTCATCAAGTTGGTTAAGAGAACTTAGAAATGTGGGAAGATTGATAATATTTTTTGAATGCGGGCAAACATGATATACTTGGAAATAATGAACATCTTAATAGTATATAAGGTGAAAATGTAGTTTGATGGAGTCAACCCATTTATAGGTCTGAATGTTGGCAAAAATAAACTAAGTCAGTAAGATTGATGCTATGAAATGTTAGGAAATCAGGTTTTTGTAATCAGAATGATGTGACGTGATCATCTTGATTGTAAAATCGGGTTTCCTAGCCTCACTCTTGATGCTAATACTATTACACTATTTATACCATTTCTACTTGAGTTGGGGCAAAACATTGTTATCTTCAACATTTGTTGATTCAATCTTTAATGTTTTTTTTCTCCTCTGTAAATTTTCTGGTTCATCATTTTCTCTCAATGTGTTTTCACTTTGCAATATGAAAACTATCGATTCACCTTTCCCAACAAGAAAGTGGTGTAAGAAATATTAGAACACCTTCAAAACCAGACTCATGACCAAAGCCCAATGAGAAACGATGAGATCCAAAACGAAATCATGGACCCATAATGCATGACGACATGCACGAGTTCATCTTATCAATCTCAAATTTTTTTTTTTAAATTTTAAATTGGGTTGTTCACCATTTTTATTTATTAATCTATTCTCAAAAGCTACATGATTAATCTTGTAAGGCTAACCAAATTAGAGCCGAAGGCTATAATTAAGGATTGTGATTTCGTTTTTCGAGTTAATTTCGATTTCCTGATTTTAAAAAATATTTCGGTGTGTAAAGAAAAAACGTAAAAATTTCAAAAATACATTAAATATATAATGAATAATATGCAAGTAAATAAATATACTAAACACATTAAATAAAACTAAAATACCTATAATTAAAAAATCAATATGTAATTTAAAAAGTCAATATATAAATAGGAATATTTCTTAGAATTATGATATTTTGTCAAATGTCTTGCTACGAGCATATAAGTTGCAATCACTGATATTTTGGTCAGGCTTTAGGGCAACCATACTAAACGATATATATTGTTTTGAACTCTGCCCCAGTTGAACCAGGTCACGACTAAGAATGGAGTTGTTGATGTGGAATTTGAAAAGAACACAACAAATCAACTATTTAAGCATGGAGTCAAAAGATCACACAGGATTACAGGAAACAGAAGGTAATCCTCGTTTAAAGTCACCGAATACTTCACACCACCAAAAATGCTTTCTTGCACCATGTATTTTTTTTTCTACTAACTTGCACCATCACCACCCAAAAAACTATTTTTTAAAAAAACTGTAATTTAACTTTAAAATAATAAGGTAATTTTTGAACAATTTAAACTTTCAATTGATATTGATTCTCAAGCTCATTGAAACACGAAAGTTGTAGTACTATGAGTTATCTAATAAATACAACTTGAATCACTTGAAAATGTTTTGAAATAAGCAAGTTGTGATCATTTTACTAAAGTCGCGCAACCTGTCTCGCAATGAAAACGAGATAATGTCTCTGACTTTCGTCCAACTTATATGTTCGATCAAGATCGATTCTCAAACTCATCCAAACACAAAAATTGTAGTACTCTGAGTTATCTAATAAAACAACTTGAATCACTTGAAAATGTTTTGACATGAGCAAGTCATGGTCATTTTACTAAAATCACGCAAATCTGTATCGCAATGAAAACGGAATAGTGTTCCTGACTTTCAGCCAACTTATGTGCTCGATTGAGACCAATTCTCAAGTTGATCAAAATAAAAAAAATTTACTCTGCCTTTTCTGATAAACACAGGTTGAATCACTTGAAAATCTTTTAAAATGAGCAAGTTATGGTCATTTTACTAAAGTCGCGCAAATTTGTCTCGTAATGAAAATGGAATAGTGTTCTTGAATTTCGGCCAACTTAGCTCGATCGAGACCGATTCTCAAGTTGATCAAAACAAAAAATTGTATTACTCTGCATTATCTAATAAACACAACTTGAATCACTTGAAAATCGTTTGAAATGAGCAAGTTATGATCATTTTGCTAAAGTCGTGCAAATCTGTATCACAATAAAAATGGGAGAGTGTTTGGCCAACTTATGTGCTCTATTGAGACTGATTATCAAGTTGATCAAAACATAAAAGTTGTAGTGCACTGAGTTATCTAATAAACACGACTTGAATCACTTGAAAATGTTTTGAAATGAGCAAGTTATGATTATTTTACTAAAGTCGCGCAAATCTATCCGAAAAAATTTGCTGAAATTTCATGTTCATCCAAAACTCTGCGAGTAACCTCGCATTGTTCCGAGCGAGATTTTTGCTTCAACAATTTTTTTTTACTGTTCGCCCAGATCAATGCGAGGTTTTGCAACAAAAATTTATTGATTTTTGAAAATTGTGATTTGGGAAAATTTTTGATTTGGGAAAATATTGTTCGCCCAGATCAATGCGAACAATTTTTTTATTTTTTGAATTTTTTTTTGAAGTTTAATTTGTTTTTGTGATTTGAATAGAGGAGTGAGAAATTGCGTTTCGATTTGAATGCAGAGAGGGAAAATGTTGATTTTTTATTTATATAGGTGATGTGAAAAAGAAAGTAAGTGATATAAAAGAGTTGAATGGTGTGAGAAATCGCTTAGTTGTGTGGAGTAGTCAGCCTTAACTTAATCTTGAGAAGCAAGGGGAAGGAAGAGCTTCAGCTCGTAGGAGCAGTAGAAGTTTGACCGAGCTGTGTCTGTGTGGTGCACTAACTCAACCAAACTAACGCTATTTATTTGTTATTGAATTGTTTGTATGTATTCAAGAGAAGTCAGAGAATTTAGTTCTATATCAAATAAATGAGAAGTTCTACATGGCGAGGAAATGAGTGAGGGGAGGGAGGTGGCGGGATGGGGACCGTCCACCTCCCTCGGGATGTGCGCGTCAAAAAAGATGACACACATTCCGAGGGAGATGGACGGTCCCATCCCGCCACCTCTCTCCCCTCGCTCATTTCCTCGCCCACTTCCTCGACATTTAGAATTTCTACAAATAAATGCCAATTATAGTCAGCTATTAATAAGCTTCATCTTACTTGAACAGGATCTGTTTTATAGGGTATTCTTCCTTACACGCTAAGGAGCGAAAATTCTAGGGATCGAGGGAAAGGAAGCGAGGGATGGGTGTAACCACCCATTTTCTTCGAGATGAGAGCCAGCGTGATTAACAATGGCCGTGCGATCAGAGCGTGATTAACAATGGCCGTGCGATCAGAGCGTGATTAACGGCTGGGGTTCTCTCTGACGGAGTTGGGCACACTGCCTTTAGAGGATCAATCTCAGCCGCTGATTTCATCTGCTGGGGTGGTCGCACTGTTGTCTGACAGACTCCCCAAAACTTTCTTGAATGGGCCATTGTTTCTTTTCGTATTATCCTGGGTCTTAAATGGTCTTTAATTCGATCTCTTGATATCCTCCTTATTGTAGGGCACTAGTTTATATTCATTAATAAAATTAAAATAAACTCATCATGCGACATTGGTTAATATTTATTAATATAATTAAAATCATTTATAGAGTTATATTTATAAATCAATATTGAGTATATATTTTTTACACATACAAAGGACAAATGCACATAATTATATGCAATTTTTATTTAGGTATTCCCCCAAATAAAGATAGCTAATTAGGGAAACCTCTTCAAAGATGACTACTTAGATTTACCTCCTAGATCGCTTGAAGCCTCACCTGACTCATTTTTCCTTTCAAAATTTCCCATGAACCACCTTTTACTATAAAAATATGCAGCGCACGTGAATAATGGCTCGTTTATGTTGATTTTCAACAATTAGGGTTCACTAAACCAATTTGAGCGGGAGAGAGAAGGAAAGAGTTATTTTGAAGGGGGCCTCAATGGTGTATTCAAAGTTTTACGAAGGGGTTTCAAAGTGGGTTTTGAAGGGCACAAGAAAATATGGTTTTTTTGTTCAATTGAAGGGAGTGAGAGTATTCGAGGGGGTTTTAGTGTGTTTCGAAGTGGGTTTCAGTGGAAAGGAGAAACTCTAGCCTCGGTTGCTCAGTACCCAGAGGGTTTGTAATGGAGGGAGTCTACCACATAATCTTTCGTGAACAATTGTTAAGTTGCTAATCCTTGTTTGCAATGATTTTCCTTTGAAAATTTGAACAGTTGTAAGTAGGCGTGGGCACGAGACGGGATGGGACGAGATGGACCTATCCCTATCCCATCCCGTTCATTCAATATCGGAACGGGACGGGATGAGCACATACTAAATAGTCCTCCAATAAAAAATAACAAAAATAGTTTTATCTCACATTACTCACACACCAATAATGTCAAATTTAATTATATACATATAACTTACATCATAAATAATAATAGATATTAAATAAATAAATATTAAACTTTTTTTAAGGAAAATAAATATTAAATTTCATTAAAATTAATGATTCAATTCATTTAAATTTTATATAGAATTTCATCTTACATTGATTTAATTTTAGCACATCATAAACTTTAATTTAAAATAATATTTTGATTAAAATTGATAATAATAATAATTATTAAATAAATAAATTCGGGATGGGGCGGGATAGGTGGGATTGAAAATCTTCATCCCGATCTCATCCCACTCTATATCGGGACGGGACGGGATCGGGATGAGTTTGATCAATCCCAAAAAAATCCAAAAAAATCGGGACGGAACGGGTTTGGGATCGCGGGATGGGATGCCCACCCCTAATTGTAAGTTGCTCACCACCTATATGATCTTCAATAAGTTTCCTAAGCAATTTTAAAGTATAGTTAGACTGAAATACAATCTTGTTATTTCATTGTTCCCATCTCATCGAAATCATTTTTGTATGGACTGTCATTTTCTCCAGTTAAATTGAAATACAGTGCAACTGATGCCTTCTTATTATATAGACTATCTTTGTTCTTCAGTGTCTTAAAGTGTGTCTTGCCAATTTAAACTCGGAAAAGGATATGCCAGATTAAATTGGCAAAATGAGTTGCCAGATTAAATTGGCAAAACCATTTGACTGTTCATTATGGTGGAGAATGATGTCCAGCACCTGAAAAGAAGGCTACTGGATGCCTTTTGATTATAAGAATGGGAAGGAGATTTATCTCCCCAACTTGGACGGTGACAAAGTCCATTTCAAGGGTTTTAATGAGCTCATTGCTGCTGCTATATATTATCCATTTGGCTTTGATTTCACTCTGGGGGTATCAGTTGTATTTGGAAGATATATTTAGGATGAGCATTAATTATGATGAACAAGTCCGTGAGATGTGGACTTATGCTTGGGTTGAGACTTCCACAACCATTAATGGTTGTAGCTGCAGTTGTTCCAATACCTCATCGAGATCAACTAATGGGTGAAGAAGATGTCGTGGTTCCTATACTTCCTCAGACAGAACACCCTCCTTGCTTGTTTAAATCTCAACCGATGGGTGAAAGATGTTGTGGTTCCTACAACTCTTCAAGCATAACACCCACCTTGCTTGTTTGGATCTCAACCAATGAGTCTAGAACCTACTAGTGGTCAGGGTGGGCACGGGACAGGATGGACTTCATCCCCTTCATTCGGGATCGGGGCATGATAGACTTTATCCCGATATCATCTCATCTCAAATGGGTTCGGGACGAGATGAGACTGGATGAGATGAGTATGTAATAAATAGTTCTTCAATGAAGAATAACAAAAAATTTCATCTCACATTGCTCACACACAAATAATGTCTAATTTATGTATATATAATTTTCATCATAACAATATTATATGTCATATAAAATTTATGGTCAAATAAACTTATAATTTTTTATGTTAAGCATTCTCTATGTGATATAAGAATAATTATCGTATAACTAATCTAAAATGTGAAAAAACATAAATTTTCATGAATTTTATTTGACCTAAATTATTCAAACTATAGTTTTATCTAAACAAAGAGTATCAAATCAAACAAGATTTCAAACAATAGATGTTTTGATTTAATTTCAACACGTCCTAAACTTCCCTTTAAAATAGTAGTTTGATTGAATAATAAATATTAAATAAATAAGTTCGGGACGGGATGGGCGAGATTGATAATCTACATCCCTATCCTGTCCCACTCTAGTAGGGGTAGGCATCCCATCCCGTAATCCCGATCTCATCCCATACGTCCTGATTTTTCGAGTCCTTTTGGGATTGATTAAACTCATCCCAATCTCGTCCCGAACTTATTTATTTAATATTTTTAATTTTATTCAAACTACTCTTCTACATAAAAGTTTAACATGTGTTGAAATTAAATTAAAACATCTATTATTTGAAAACTTATTTGCTTGATTTGATACTCTTTGTTTAGATAGAAACTTTAGTTTGAATATTTTAGGTCAAATAAAACTCATGGAAATTTATGTTTTTTTACATTTTTAGATTGGTTATACGATAATTATTCTTGTATCACATAGAAGACGCTTAACATAAAAAGTTGTAAGTTTACTGGACCATAAATTTTATATGACATTTAATATTATTATGATGAAAGTTATATGTATATAAATTAGGCATTATTTGTGTGTGAGCAATTTGAGATGAAATATTTTGTTATTTTTCATTGAAGGACTATTCAGTAGATCATCTCGCCCCAAACCCGTTTGGGATGAGGTTTGATGATACATCAAACCGTTTTGTAATTTACTCCATATACCTGGCATGAAGATCTCGTTCACAAAATGGAGTAAGTCCAAATGAGCGCCCAATTTGATCCAACCTAACAGACAGAGAACCAAGCCCAAATCACTCCAAGCCCATTGAGGCGAGTATCGGGGAGTTGGACTCAAACAACAGGGTTGTATTTGGCTCACAAGTCAAATGGTTAAATCCAATACCTATAAGACCCAATAAGGCAAGTATCTAGGAGTTTGACCTAAGATATGCAGGTCAATAAGACGTTGACTCCTACTAAAAAACATATATTAGAGTATAAGTCATGCATGAAAACTCAACTGCATTGACATCTTTCAACAATGAAATGATCTCTAATATATATATTTCCTTAAACCACGACATCAAAGGCATAGCTGAACAATGTTAAAAGGTACCAGAAGATTATAACTAAGGTACGCTACAGAACCCTAACTTCAAGCAATGCACATTTCTCACGCCTTGTCTGACTTTAGCAACGGAATTCAAAATATTTATTTTTTTCATTAGACCAATTTCAATTTTCGTACATTTTAACAGATTATAATCTTAGTTAATAAAAAAAATTATTATAAAATTGATTTTTATGCAATATATAGTTTGTATGACATTATGAATCTTCTAGTACCTTTTATGTAATATGTAAAAATTTAAAATGCTTAAATTATGTTAAAAACTTCAAAATTTTACCTTTTTTTTTTATATATATACAATGAAATATTTTAGTATTTTACAATTTTTTTTAAAAATCAACTTACGGAAAGTAGCTCGAGAAACAAAATCACAATCCTTAGACATAACATTAGTTTTTTATTAGATAAAGTTTTTGGTGTTCTATTCCAGCAAAAGAGGAATTCAAAGAAAAGAGGGAACCTCACCTCCCTTCACCTCGGGAGCCCAAATGAAGTCAATAGGCATGGCCACCCACATAGGAGCAACATGATTCTCATCTCTCTATATTCCCAAGTCACCATGCAATCAAAGAAAGCTAGAAAAACAGAAAGGCAATTGTGATTGGATCCTCCATTGCTGATAAGATTTGCCCACAAATCCGAAAGTATAGCTATACTTTATATTAGCTATCTGACATACATTATCAGCAAAGAAAACTTTGCAGGCAGGTCGGATCTATCCATTGTGGATGAGAATGAATGAATGAAGACACATATTATTGGATTGAATCCCACATCCATGCTTGCTAATTAATATCATTGATTCATTCATAATTGATTTCCCTCCAGCCCAGCCGCCCAATCTATAAAAGTGTGACAGATAGATAGAAAACAGCAGAGTAGAGTCAGTACTGTCACTCACTCAGTAGTGTTTGAATGAGTTGTGTGTCCTTAGCTTGGATTTTTCAATAGAACAAAAGGCTGAACAAAACTATTTAGTTTTAATATTTTTATTATTTTTTTTTGAAAGGTAGGAGAGTTTTTATAGGATTTCAGAACTCATAAAGATATTAAATTGAGTTTGAACTCATGACCTAGTGGTATCATTTGTCAAGCTCTAATTGTTGAGCTATCATGCCATTGACTTAGTTTTAATACTTTATAAACCGAACTGAACTGAACAAAATAAAAACTGAAGTACCAGAACTTACTATTCAGTCCAGTCTTGTCGGAATTTTGTACAATCCTAGCTAATACCAAAATAACTCAATAAACCATTATCAATGAAGAAAATTGTGGTCATAAAGAACTAATAAGTACAAAACTCATTTTTGTTTGTCTACTATACTGGTATTAGAATATGCTCCGTGTCGTTGGCACTTCACATAGTTTTATTTTTGCCAAATATTTTGTACTGAACATCTCCGTCACTATCCCCATTTTCGTTCTCAACTGGTATTGAAGTGTAAGTTTATTTTAAGGTAAAAATATATATTATAAAATTTTATGATTAAATTCAGTTAAATTTAAATCACTTGGGAAAAAATTTAAACGTCGAGAATGAATTCTCTCCCAATCTTTGAATTCGCCAAAACATGAAGTTTAAGATTTTTGTTTAAATGTACATTAAGATGTCTGACTCATTTTTTTTTTATATGAACGGGTCGTCTCATTGCTTTGAAAAATATTAAGGACGTGAAATACATTATATGTTTTTTTAATTATAAAATATATATTTAAAATTTTAGCGCTTGTATTGATTATGATTTTGTTAGAAAGATCTTCAAAAATGCATTTCAACAATACTAAGTTTTCTAAAATTCGATAACGATGTAGATAGTAATAATATTTTCTAAAATTCGATAATGATGTAGATAGTTATTTTTGCCATTTTACATGTTTTATATTTACCAATATGCCATCATAGAAAATGAATCTCAACCCTTAAATTTAATGCATTTCCCAACTTTCAATCCTAACCATCATTTATCTCTAATGCTTATGATTTGACTTTTTTCGAGTCATCAATGAATAATAAAACACATATCTGAATTGTAAGATAGATATTTCCATTCACAACTTCAAGTAGTTGTAATCAATATTGACAACATCACAACTATTATCCACAATTAAGTGGTTTAGCATGTATCAGAAAAAGTGATTTAAAATCACTGATTGTAATAGCACCTCTAGTCTAGAGTAGTTGAGGGGGACCAAACCTGGCCCAAACTGAAGCATTAAAGCAAGGAATGTGATTTATCGAAAAATGTAAAAATTTCACTAAATATTTCTTTCAAAAATTCTAGAGAGTCAGGTCCTAGCGCCAGCGGCTGTGTGTGTGTGTTTGTCTTCGATTGGTGGATTATGAAGATTTCTATGATGATGAAGGGTATTGAGGCTCCCTGTCATGGTTCTAGAGACGGACTAATATTTTTTTTTTTTTTTTCTGAGTTATCAAAATATTTCTCACACCACCATAAGTGTTTTCTCACACCTTTTTACTCTCCCACACTACTTACTTTCTTTCCTACACCACCTATATAAACAAAAAATCAACATTTTTCTTTTTTCCTTTCAAATCGAAACATGATTCTTCCCTCCCCCATTCGAATTTTTTCCCTCTCCCACATTCAAATATCTTGCAAATCTCTTCCCTCTCCCTCAAAATAGAAATCCTTAAATATCAAACCCCAAATCGCAACCAGTCTGAAAATTTTCAGAAAAAAAAAGTATTCTGATAGAAATTTCAGAAATATTTTCAATCGGAAAAACAAAGTAAATTTCAATTTTTTTTTCAGAAATCACAAAAAAAACTATTGTTCGTCTGAGACAATGCCCTCGCATTGATCTGGGCGAGCAGTAAAAAAATTTGCTGAAAATTTCGTGTTCGCCCAGGCAAAAAAAAAAAAAAAAAAAACTCACATTGTTCTGGCCGAATTTTCAACAAATTTTTTCGGACATATTTACGCGACTTTAGTAAAATGACCATAACTTTCTAATTTCAAAACATTTTCAAGTGATTCAAATTGTGTTTATTGGATAATCAGGGTACTACAATTTTTGTATTTTAATCAACTTGAGAATCTATGTCAATCGAACACATAAGTTGGCCGAAAGTCATAAACACTATCCAAAAATGATCATAACTTACTCATTTCAAAACATTTTCAAGTGATTCAAGATGTGTTTATTAGATAACTCAGAGTACTACAACTTTTGTGTTTGATCAACTTAATAATCGGTCTTGATTGAACACATAAGTTGGCCGAAAGTCAGGGACACTATCCCATTTTCATTGCGAGACAAATTTGCACGACTTTAGTAAAATGACCGTAACTTGCTAATTTGAAAACATTTTCAAGTGATTCAAGTTGTGTTTATTAGATAATTCAGAGTACTACAATGTTCGTGTTTTGATGAGCTTGAGAATCGATCTTGATCAAACATATAAGTTGGCCGAAAGTCAAGGACACTATCCCATTTTCATTGCGAGATAGATTTGCGTGACTTTAGTAAAATGACCATAACTTGCTAATTTCAATTTTTTTTCAAGTAATTCAATTTGTGTTTATTATATGGCTCAGAGTACTACAATTTTTGTATTTTGATGAGTTTGATAATCGATTTCAATTGAGGGTTTAAATTGGTCAAAAGTTACCCTGTTTTGCATTTTTTCGTTTTGAGTTTGGATTTCTCTATTAGGTTATGCATATTTATTGGTGGTGTGACTAAGTAAGAATATAAAAGAAAAACTCAATGGTGGTGTGAGAAAACGCTTTTGGTGGTGTAGAGTAGTTGTTGTCTTCTTAAATTTAATTTCCTGTAATTAGGGGTGGGCAAACGGGTCGAGGGTTCGCGGGTTCAAATCGAACCGGACCGTTTTGTTCTAAACAGTCCGGATTTTAATTATGTGTTTTTAGATACGGTTCGGATCGGTCCGGATTCGTTATAAAACGGTCCGGTCCCGGTTCCTATTTTTAAAAAAGAAACGGTCCGAGTTGGACCCGTTTCAATTCCAAAGTAACTAATACTCTAAGTAGAAATCTGACGGGGATCTAGTTGCTTTCAGGTTTCAGCCCTTCTAGATAAACTCTCTCTCTCTTCCTTCGGCCGCTCGCTCGTGTGTGTTGTGAACTCTCTTTTCTTGTGTCGAGTAGTTTACAGCAGGAGTAGGAGGCGATGTCTGACGAAGAACATCACTTCGAATCGAGCGATGTTGGAGCTTCTAAGACCTATCCTCAGCAAGCTGGAACAATCCGTAAGAACGGATACATTGTTATCAAAGGAAGAGCCTGCAAGGTTTGCTCTGAATGCCATTTTCTCTGAATGGTTTGCTTCAGATCTAAACTAGCAAGGTTTGCTTCAGATCTAAACCATTTACTCTGAATGGAACAATCAGCAAGGTTTGCTTCAGATCTAAACCATTTTCTCTGAATGCCATCGACGTGAGTTCCAAGATTGCCTGTGAGACATCTGATAGCATAGGAGAATCTTTTGGAAACATCTGAATATGAAAAATATCAAAAATTAATCAAAAATCCACAACAATCTATTTGGTAACTGTAAAATGCATTCAAGCAATAAATGCCACTAGTTGGCAGAGGACTCTACACATCTTCACTGCCAGCAACAGTTGAAAATTACAGCAATCAAGCTATGCAAGGTTTTCATAGTGGATAGATTTCAAACAGACGTAAATGCTATTGCTATGAATGGATATATGTAATATCACGAGTCAAATAATGGCACCTGAGTATACAAGTACTCGAACGCACAGTGGTTGGTTAATCCTTGTATGGTCCAGAAACTTGTACTGGCTAGAAATGTATACTAGTTAATGGTAGGAGGAAAATAAAGGCTTAGCTACAGGAAGTATGCTTGTGATTGAACTTCAAGTTGGTGGCCATAATGGTGCACTTCGCATGAATGGTAATGCTAATAGTGCCATGATGAAGTAGAGACTTGAGTATCCTTTTACAATAGATGGAGCAATCAAAATGGCACCACTAGGGACCATGTTTCATCCAAGGCTTCCAAGGAATGAAAAAAAAGACAGATATTGTTGGTGATGGTACAACTAAGCACGGATTCAGAGAGGATTAGATTGAAAATATAGTCTATATGCAGTGAGCTTTGTTGGAACCGTAGGAACCGGACCGTTCCAAACGGTTTGAGTTAGGTTCGGTTCCAATGTTCAAAATGAGGGGATCCGGACCGGACCGGATCCGTTAATTTTAAATGGTTCGAGTTAGGTTCCTCCAAATTTGGAACCGATCCGGACCGTGCCCACCCCTACCTGTAATTACTTCGAAAAACAAAATCACAATCTTTGAAGGCAGCGACTACTCCACACCACCATTTCCTCTTTTTCACACCATTCTACTCTTTCTCGCCACCTACTTTCTTTCTCATACCACCATACTTTTCCACACCACCTATATAAACAAAAAACCAACATTTTTCTCATCCCCATTCAAATTGAAGCTTCATTCCTCCCTCCCCCATTCAAATCTCTTCCTTCTCTGATATTCACGTAATTAATACATAATATATCCCTTAATTTATATATGCTAGTGTTTCGATTATTATATTTTATTCTAATTATTTCGTTTTCATGTCTTTGTAGGAATTTGAGCGTGAACGATGAAATCGCATTAAGGCGACAATTTGAGGAATGATCAATTGATTGATTCTAGTGGTGTTACAAAGTAGCAGGTCACATGTCTAAACCTAACCCAAACAAACCTAGGTCCACCTAATTTAACCTAAGCCCAAGCCCAAAAGTTAACCTAGAAACCCAAACCCAAACCCAACCTAACAAGGGGAACCCTATTTAGGCTTATTTTCTCCCCCCTTTTCCTCTTCCTCTCCCTTTTTTGGAGGTTTGTCCTTTTCGACGTTTCTGTCTCCTTCTCTCTTTTTCAGCCACCACGCCACATTCACCATGTCGGTGATTCTCGCTCGATAGGAAGACCGGCAGCGCGATTATCCCACCATCACCACCTCCTACTCTTCCTCCACCATCAAGCCTCACGTCCTTGCGCAACAAAACAGGGAGCACCTCCCTGCCCTCCCTGTCACGTTCCTCTCCCTCTATTTGTTCCTTCGTTTCAGCCAAAGAAGCCATCACCGCCCCTCTTCTTCCCCTGTATTCGTATTTCTTTCTTCACCTCGCCACCGACCAGCAGCCCCATCGCCGAGCACCACCATCATCCATCACGTCTTCGCGCACGAAACAGGGAGCACTTCCCTATCCTCCACGTCTATTTCCTTCCTGCTCCACCACGCCAAACAGCCCACGCACGCCCACCGTCCAGCTCACCACTGCGCCACCTCGCAACAAAGCTCCACCGCCCCTGTTCTTCTCTTCCTTCTCTCGTCCCTCTCCCGTTTCTCTATCTTGTTTTGTCTTTGTCTTCTTTCCATGAGCCACCATCACCACCATCAAAGCCAATTCCCAACTCCTTCAGTTTCCACGAAACAGAGCTTGTAAGCAACTCTGCTCCTCTCCCGTTCATCATTTATTCTCTCTCTCGTGTCTCCCTCACCATCTCTTTGTCTCTTGCAAGTACCAGAGCCAGTATGAGGAAGAAGAAGCTCGCGAGGAGCGAAGAGTAAACAAGCAACAGAGCTCTCGCTGGAGACGAAGACACAGGAAGAAACGCGGGAGAAAACTGATTTTTGAATCAATTTCACTATTTGTACCCCAGGTTTCTGTCTGAGCCGCCATAGTCCACCAACAACTTTTTCTCGTGACGCATGTTCGTGCTGAGATGGATTCCACCTACACCAGTGTCGTGATCTCCTCCATCATGATCTTCTATACCCCGCGCCGAGGCGAATATGAAACCACAGGGTTTCCTAGAGTTTGTCGTACCTGAATTTATTGTTTACCATATGTTTGAATGTTAAACACAATTGATTTCTGAATTTCAATAATTTGCTTTCACCGATTATATCCAGAATAATTATCTAGATTAATCGGTAGTTAGAAGTTCACTTTGTTGATATTCGAAGTCTGCTTTAATCAATTAATTTGAATATGTGTGTGCTGTAAGAAGACATGCAATGTTAGGGGTTTAGAATTAGTTAAAATAAACATGTGATTGTGTGTGCCGTAAAAAGACATGCAATGCTAGGGGATTATGCCTTTGCTGAAATCAATTGCAAATATAGATTAATTTTTAGATTAGTCGTGTTGACTCTTGAAAACAATAATTTGGATTATACAAATTTCAAATAACCTGTAGTGGATTCGATGTCTCAGTCCACTCTCTTATCATCTTATCAGTTTAATATTTAAGTGTTCAATTTCATTATCTTAATTTAGTAATTTACATCTGCT
The DNA here is from genome assembly GCA_963556465.1 of Berberis vulgaris. Taxonomy (NCBI): domain Eukaryota; kingdom Viridiplantae; phylum Streptophyta; class Magnoliopsida; order Ranunculales; family Berberidaceae; genus Berberis; species Berberis vulgaris. Next base: position 5,932,989 of record OY747135.1, read on the forward strand.
GTAACCCCAAACTCTAAATTAGTTTAAATAAGTCTTAGAATTTGATTGTCTTGTCAATCCTCGTGGGATCGACCTGTATTTGTCACTGTCTATCAGTTAGACAGCCGTGCACTTGCGGTATTACAACTAGGGTTTATTAACTTATTAATTTAGGTTAATAAAAAAAACTCCATCATTCTCCCACATTCAAATCTCTTACAAATCCATCTTCACATTCAAATCTCTTGCAAAATCGAAACCAATTTCTTCCCTCTCCATAAAAAATCTCTTTCATCTCTCTCAAAATCTCTTCCCTCACCCTAAAAATTGAAACCCTTAAAAATCAAACCCCAAATCGCAACCTCCCCATAAATTTTCAAAAAACAAAGTAATTTCATGAAAACTTCAGAAATATTTTCAATCACAAAACAAAGTAAACTTTAGAAATTTTTTTCAAAAATCACAAAAAATGTATTGTTTGCTTGAGACAATGTGAGGTGAGGTTTTTGTAAAACCTCGCATTGATATGGGCGAATAGTAAAAAAATTTGCTGAAATTTTAGCAAAATTTTTTGGACAAATTTGCTGAAATTTTAGCAAATTTTTTTGGACAAATTTGCTCGACTTCAATAAAATGATCATAACTTGCTAATTTTAAAACATTTTCAAGTGTCTCAAGTTGTGTTTATTAGATAACTCAGAGTACTACAATTTATGTGTTTGAATGAGCTTGAAAATTTATCTTGATCGGGCATATAAGTTGGCCGAAAGTCAGGGATACAATCCCGTTTTTATTGCAAGACAGATTTGCGCGACTTTAGTAAAATGATCATAACTTGCTCATTTCAAAACATTTTTAAGTGATTCAAGTTGTGTTTATTAGATAACTCATAATACTACAACTTTCATGTTTTGATGAGCTTGAGAATCAGTCTTAATTGAGGATTTAAATTGGTCAAAAATTATCCTATTTTGCATTTTCATTTTGAGTTTGGATTTCTCTGTTAAGTTACAAAACATTTCTATGCGGGAAATAGCCTAAAAGAGTGGATTTGCACGTGGAAGAAATCAATATATATAATAGTCTTGCTTAATCTATGATTTAGATATTTAAAAAATGACTAGACAACCTGGAGACACTTATCTCACCTTGAAATGCATATTTATTAATGGTGCGAGTAAGTACAAAAATAAAAAACAAAAAAATCTCAATGGTGGTGTGAGAAAGATGAAGTGATGGTGTGGAGCAGTCGATGCCATCTTTGAATAAGATTACAAGTAACCCATTTTTTTCAGACTCGGGTATAAACATTGACCCGCCAACTTACCCGAAAGCAGCATTCCCAAGAAGTGTCCTTTGCTTTTTGCCACTTATACGTCTGCACTTATCCTTTACCAGCTAGCCTATTTTTTTGTCGGACCCACCCATGTAATGGCAGCTGTACACGTGTCATATTGATTTGCCACGTAAGTAAATTGAAGTATTAAAAAGTACTTATTTGTCAGTTAAAGATCTTAACGGCTCCCGGTGGGCCGGGTCGAGGCACAACGATATATAAACTCGCCGAGGATTTAGCGATTTTATTCATAAAGCTAAAAGGGAATAACAGCTACAAGAAGAAAAAGCACTACAAGAAAGTTCCTTGATGGCTTGTGGGGTTGTTGTTCATGTTGGTTTCCTATTGGCTATTAATTGGTTTTTGTTTCAACAAGTCACTTGCAATTCCATCCGTTCGAAAATGAAAGTTTATAGAAAATATTGATAGCAATGATATTTCATTCTTGTTAATTTTCACTAATAATGAAATATGAGAGTATAAGTTTAGAAACTTTGTCCTTCTTCAAGTCAATGAAAAACTTATTGTTCAACCTTCTTAATAAGTCATTAGAGAAAGTCTATTTAGTCAATGAATGCAATAGTTGCTAATTATATTAATAAATGTGTTATCCACAACAATTATCAATGGGGTTTGTCTACACCGAGGAAAAGGGTGTAGTCATCCACTCATTTCGAAATGCGTGAAAGGGTTTTGAGATATGCATTTTCACGCATCTCGAAAGAGATAAACGGCTTCACCCGTTTCCTCACTCCTTTCCTCGTCATGATATTTTCCTATCGACATGAAGCTCCCTTTCAACTATGTTGTGAACTTATAGAAAATTGAAAAATTGTGCAAACCTCGCCATTTCATTGCATATGTTTCTTTATCACATTTTTCTGTCTACTTGATTGAACCACCGAAAGTTACCCTATTTATTTTTCACCACTTTCATACAACTTTAAATTACCACTCAACATAAACAAATAAGAGGTGGAAGTAGGGGTGGGCATTTCATTCAGCCATCTGATCCCATTTATGTAGATGAAACGAAGTCGAGACGATGTCTATCCCATTCCAATCTGAAACAAACTGGATGGATAGGGACGAAGGTTCATCCCATTTTGTGCCTGCTCTTAGTTAGAATAGGAGACCCATATTTATCGAACCCCACAAAACTCTATATAACACCCATTTCTCTCCCCTATCACAGTGTGAGAGTCACACAGATAGGGTGAAGTGAAGAAGAAGAAATGGAGAAATCTAGCTCCTCTTCCAGCTTCCGATCCTACACTCGCTCACTGTTCGAAACGACAAAGCGAGTCGCTCGCCGAGCCGGATCGGTCTCCACCACCTTTGAAGAGATGAGTCACATCCGAGCCCGGTCCGGTTCGGACATGCAGAAGAGCTTGAGATGGTTTGACCTTGTTGGCTTTGGCGTTGGAGGCATGGTTGGTGCTGGTGTCTTCGTCACCACTGGTCGAGCTGCTCGACTCTACGCAGGTCCAGCAATCGTGCTATCCTACGCCATTGCTGGACTCTGCGCACTCCTCTCTGCCTTCTGTTACACTGAGTTCGCTGTTGATATGCCCGTCGCTGGTGGCGCATTTAGCTACCTTAGAATAACTTTCGGTCCACATTTTTATCCCAAAATCTTCATCTTCTTCATCTCTTTCTTTGGATTTTTTTGACACTTGTTGTTGTGTTTTGCAGGCGAATTTGCTGCGTTCTTGACAGGTGCAAATCTAGTGATGGAGTACGTTTTCTCTAACGCTGCTGTTGCAAGAAGTTTCACAGCTTACCTTGGAACTGCTGTGGGTATTAACGCAACTGAGAAGTGGAGAATTACCATTTCAGGGCTTCCAGATGGTTTCAATCAAATCGATCTCATCGCAGTTCTTGTTGTTCTTTTGATTTCTCTTTGTATTTGTTACAGGTAAACAAACACTTGATCAAATCCATTACATTAATTTCTTTTTTTAAACCTCTATAACATTTTTTTCCTTTATTTGCTCTGTTTTTTTTTAGTACGAAAGAGAGTTCAGTGTTGAACATGGTGTTGACATCCATTCACATACTCTTCATAGCATTCATAATCATTATCGGCTTCTTGAAAGGAGATTGGAAGAATTTCACAGAACCAGCAGACCCAATAAAGGCAGATGGGTTTTTCCCTTATGGAGTTTCAGGGGTTTTCAATGGGGCAGCAATGGTTTATCTAAGCTATATTGGGTACGACGCTGTTTCAACCATGGCGGAAGAAGTGAAGAACCCAGCGAAAGACATCCCCATTGGTGTTTCAGGCTCCGTCGTCTTGGTTACCATTCTTTACTGTCTAATGGCCACTTCAATGTCTAAGCTCGTCCCTTACGATGCGGTAATTAAACGTTTTAAAACTCCAAAAAATCATAAAAAAAAAAATTTAATTACTTCCTTGTACGCCATTAATGACCTATCTGTTCTTCTTCGATTTGCTCAAAAGAAGTTTCAGAAACAAGTCTGCTTCTCCAACTTAGAAAACAGAGTAACAAAATTTCGGATATTCATTGATCCTGTGCTTCAGTGAAGTAGTTACTCCTTTCTGGTTTATCTCCACGTGGCAGTAACGAGATAAGGATCACCTTTCAAGCTCAGGTAGGCCATGATAATCACTGATACGGTGGTCCATACAAGTGAGTGCCACGTGGGTGAAAACGAGAGGCAGAGCAGGGATCAATTTAACACAGGCGGAAGTACAGAGTACTTATCACATATTTTTTTTGGTACTTATCGTATCTGTTACCGGGAATAATGGGGACTCATTTTCTGCACTTTACACCGAAAATGTGATTCAAAATATTTTTTTTTGTTATGGCGCGCGCAGATTGACACAGAGGCGCCATTTTCATCAGCGTTTCGAAGCGGAGGATCGGACGGCTGGGGATGGGCGTCGAATGTGATAGGAGCCGGTGCGAGCTTTGGGATACTCACTTCTTTGATGGTCGCGATGTTGGGCCAGGCGAGGTACATGTGCGTGATCGGACGGTCAGGAGTTGTCCCTGCTTGGTTCGCCAAAGTCAACCCCAAGACCTCCACCCCGGTCAATGCCTCAGCTTTTCTTGGTAAGTTGAATGCGCGCGATCACCTTGCCTTTATTTATTTATTTATTTTTAATGTTGAGTTTGCTAACGTGCGCGGAGGAATTACGGAACTAAAACGGAGGTCCTTGATTAAAACGGTTAGGCCGTTGGAGTTTTGGGACCCACCGTATTGAAGGATGGTTGTTGAGGAGGACGTCTTCATTTAAGGTTGATTGGGATGGAATCAAATAGCACTTTTTTTATATCCAATTTGGATTTGGATGGATGAATTTTATTCGGTTTTTTTTTTTTTTTTGTTCTCAAATTTTCATTCTTATTGTTTTGACCACTTAGTGATGCTTAGTGGGCCATCTTTGATTTTTCAATTCTTGGGGCGCAACAATTTTTGGTGCGACCATGGTGATGTAGTATAATTTTAGGAGGTTTTGTATCCTGCTCCCAAGCGGAACTTTTTTTTTTTTTTTTTTCTTTCTTTCTTTCAGGAGCTTGGTCTTAGAGCATTGATTTGTGCTTGAAAGGATAGTTCACACGTGATCGAATAACTTTATCCTACTTTGTAACATAGACATACTTCTATTATCTAACACAACCAGATGCACCATTTTTTCACAAGCAAGGGAGGACAAAATTGAGGCTAACTACTTGTTAACGAATTTGAACCTTTTGTTTTTGGCACCATTGCTCTGGTTAATTTTTTCATGATACTATAATCTGATATATGTTTATGCTGCTTTCCTTTTCAGGAATCTTCACGGCGGCGATAGCTCTGTTTACGGACCTAAATATCCTGCTAAACCTCGTGTCTATCGGTACACTATTTGTCTTCTACATGGTAGCCAATGCTGTGATTTACAGACGTTACGTATGTGTGGGAACAACAAATCCATGGCCTACACTCTCATTCCTAATGTCCCTTTCCCTCACAGCCATCATTTTTACTCTCATTTGGCAATTCGCTCCCATTGGCCAGCCCAAGGTTTTTGTGCTTGTCGCTTGCACATTAGGTGCAATTGCGATCGTACAAACATTCCATTATTTAGTACCACAAGCTCGAAAGCCTGAGTTCTGGGGTGTCCCTTTAATGCCTTGGATACCATCCATTTCAATCTTTCTGAATGTTTTCTTGTTGGGTTCTCTTGATGGCCCTTCATACGTGCGATTTGGATTTTTTTCAGCTCTTGCAGTGTTGGTTTACATTGTGTACAGTTTTCATGCCAGTTATGATGCAGAGATGGATGAGAGTTTTGCTGAATTAGATGGAGAGATTCGGAAACATCCTGGAGATGTTAATGATGCTAGTTTCAAAGTGTAAAAAGTTCACTTTTTTTTTTGTTCAGTCTCATAGGTCTGGTTGATGGATCAATTTTCATATAGAGGGTAGGGAATGTATTATATAGGGGGCCTTTTTGGATCATTTTGTATTTTCACATTTTGGAGTTGGGCGTTAAATGGATGATCCATCAACATTAGAGTTTTATGTAACCTAATTGCTATGAAGTAATTCACAGAAAGAAAGAAGAGGGGAAGATAGCTGAAGTACAAGCGGATGCCTTGTTTTTGTTTTTCCAGCGAAGTTGGTAAAATTTGTTTGATTTTTCACTAAACATTTACTTGAATACTTTTCATCTATTGTTAAGCTTGTCCGAGTAAAAATTTATTCTCATTGGAAATTTATCGATAAGGCAACACATTCAATCGACTTCAGGGACCCTGAAAGAGCAATCAATCACTGGGGCTGAAATAATGCTCTTGAAGAGGCAAGTGAGGACCGCAGTTGAACGAAAACCACTGCTAGAGTTGTAACTAGTGTACCAAGTGATGGAGTGGGGACGAAGTCTTGCCTGATTGCAACCACAGCAAAGTTGCAAAGACAGTTTGACACAAATTGTCGACCATTTACTAGGATTGATGTGCAAGCTCACTTTCGCATTAACATTGTTGGTGTGCATGATTTGAACCTGTTGCTGCAAGTGGATTAAATAATTTTGTTTATAGTTTGGCGGATGGTACCACTAGGTCATGGATTCGAACTCAGCCAACAACATGTTTATCAGTTTATGATGTGTTGATCAGTTCTGGTCTTTGATAGGTTATGAGATCTTGAAAACTCAGCTCACCTAAAAAATAAAAAACTTAAAAACTTAAAAACTGACTAAACTATAACATTCTATTGACTGAATATGCACATACTCGCAATTAATCCACAAAGTATCAAAAACATCAAATTGATCGATGTCACAACTCTCATAATTTGGACGGCACAAAAAATCATTTTTCAATCTCATCCATCATGATCTATAGCCTAGATTGAGGACAAAAAAAATCAAAAGAAGAAAGAACAAATGAATGGGACGACCACCATATCTTATCTTCTGGGTATTTTTGGATGGATTGAATCCAAAGATATGGGTGGAATGCCCTTTTCTTTTCTCCCATGCTTTGTGCTTGTGATAATCCCATAAACTGATAAAAAAGATATCACAAGCAAGTTGGGTTTGAATTCATGACCTAATGGTACTATCCATCAAGCTCTAACCGTTGAACTATCGTGCCATTAATCATATTTATCATAAAAAAAAATCCTTTAACCTCTTAATTGATATCCACTGACAAGTGAATTAGAACATTCTCTAGTCTCTATCTATTATATACAAGTGCCAACATTTGCTTAATTGTCATTGCCTTCTCATTAGTGAGTGGAGATTCATGCATTCATACAATAAAATTAAGTTCATGATTACAGCCTTTTCACCCCTTTTTAATCAACCTTTTATATGATTGGATTATGGTGGTTCTTGAAAATCTAAGCCTACATAGTGGATGCTTTTTGGTTTATGTAGAATCTCCAATTATCTCTCCTTTTTGTGCTTACAAATTATCATTTACTCATAACACTAACAAAGATTATAAGCAAAAGTAAGAATCACATTTTTTTGTTTTGATATCGATTGTGGGTCATATTATCAATTTAATATTACGGTCTTATAATGGTTTTATTGTGTACTCTCACTTTGCACTTCTATCACTATCAAGATGTTAAAATTTACCTTGCTCGCTTTTAAAAAAAAAAAAAAAAAAACAAACAAACAAACAAACGGAGAGATGTTAAAAATGTAAAGAACCGCCCATAATTAACTATGAACATCTTGCATTTCTTAATTAGTTTAGGGTTGAGAAAAATGAAACCAAATCACCAAAACAAGGGGGTTAACTGTATCAGGTTAATTAATTAACCTTAATATAATATCAACTAGCAAGTTAATTAAGAATATATAAAAGAAAACCAAAGTTCCTATTGCTCTTTCAAACTACGTGTGATCACAGCTTCTTGCTTAAAGAAAACCAAAGTTCGGTTTTGTAGCTACATATTATAGACTTGAGCTAACAATTGCTTTCCTTTGGACTAAACAAAAAAAAAAGTTCGGTCTCCCAGCAATTTTGAAACAAAAAAAATCAAAGACATATCCAATTTAAAACCCGCAAAGATCTTTAAAATATCTAACAATTTCCTGACATTTTGACAATATGTTAACAACTATGACCCGAAAATTAAAATATTCAATTCCAAATTCAAATAAATTAAATTTCATTTGTTTGTGATAAACTTTCCAACCTATAATGCAAAGATAGCGATTTATCTGAAAAAATGAGTAATTTTAGTGTTATACACACAATCACAAACATACAAATAAGATTAGGGTCAGGACCCAATATATATATCTTTGTCTTGGCCACAAAAATTTAAAGTGTTGTGAACTAAAGCCATGCACTCTAATCCTTCACCACTGGATACCAAAGTTTTGGATTTGTTGAAAAATGTTCGTAGGTTTTGATAGATGTAATAGAATCCCAGTTATAAAGTTGGGTTAAGGGACAAAATGAAGTAAAGTAATCCAACTCATGCTGTCATGATATCCTCACTTTATGTGCTATAAAGGAATTTCTTAATTACACTTTTGAAGGGTGAGTGCACTTTACCTGTTAGAGCATTTTCAAAGAGCAATTCTAGCTGGCCTGGAAAACCAACGAGGTGTTCCTGCCTTGGGGAGGGGGCGAAAATACATTTCTGCCCTCCTATTTAAACCCCTTTTTGGAAAGTGTGTTTCTCAGGCCAGCTAGAATTTTTGATTTCCAAAAGAGTGATGCTAGGCCAAACCCCCCTCCCTCGCCCGTTTCCTCGCCATTTAGAATCACCGTTTCCAAAACGATATTTTAAAGGCGGGAATTCTAAATGGCGAGGAAACCAGCGAGGGGGAGGGGCGCGACCCTTCATCCCCTTCAAGATGCGCGCCTTTACGAATCTCGAGGGGGATGAGTGGTAACACTCCCCCCTCGCCGATTTCCTTAACGCCTAGAAGGACTCATTTTAAAGGTTTTATAGAAAAAAATCTTCCCTCCAATCATCTCCTTAAACAATCTCTTATAATAGATTCACCTTCAATTTTTCTCTAAATTTAGAGAGAAGTTAACCTTCCCTTATATATGATATAATAAGAAAATATTTCTAATATTTAATTTTTTAAATTAAAATCAAATAAAAAAACAAAAGTATTTAAATAATAGTATAATTAAAAAATAAATATTAATATTAATTTAAATAATGATAAATAAATAATTAAAAAATATTAATAGTATAATTAAAAACAAATTACTACTAATTTAAACAAAAACAATTATTAATTCTAATTTAAATAATGATAAAAGTATTAATAATAATTATTAATACTAATTTAAATAATAATATAATTAAAAACGTAATTATCAATGGAAGATATATTTAAATAATGATAAAAAAAAATAATTATTAATACTATATTTTTTTAAAACTCCCAAAATTTTTAATTACTTAAATTTAAATTAAGTTGAAATTAATAATAGTATAATTAAAAAATATCTAAATAATAGTATAATTGAAAATAATAATAATATATATTTAAGTTGAAATTAATAATATTATTATAATAATATAATTATATTAATTTAAAATTAATAATAGTATAATTAAAATTAAATTAGTATAGAAAAGTTGAAGATATATAAAAATAATGATGAAAAAATTAAAATAGGGTATGCGATTGGAGTGGTGTAGAAATAGAATGACCCCTAATTTAGCTTTTGATTAAAATGAGGATAGTCTTTTACCATTGGAAATGTTGGAGAAGAATAAAATAACTTATCTTTTAACAATTTCTCATGCTTCTATTTTCAAAATTTGCAGTCAAAGGTGCATTAGCTTAGTTGGTAGAAGTGTAGTGCCAGATGGAATCACACATTATGAAATTGACTTTGAACCCAGTCGGCTGCATGAGGTGGAGAAGGTTAAGGGTTATATATATATAATTTTTTTTTGTTGCAAGAAGTTCACTTTTGATGACTTTTTAATGTTATTATTATTATTATTATTATTATTATTATTATTATTATTATTATTATTTTATTTATAATTCAAGTTAAGACTTTCTACATACTCCTGTTTTCGTTACAATGCTTATCGTTAATTGCGCATGTTGTTATAAACTCTTCACTAACCAAACTTGAAACTCCGACATTTTTCGCTAATCAAACTTGGCCATAATGTGAGGCTTGGCCATAGAGCTAATTGAAATGAGAAAGATAATTTGCATAAGATTGTGTGAATATGAGCAATATAAATTAGGCAATGACTACATTACACCACTATTTTCTCTTTCGCACACCACCATTAAGTTTTTGTTGTTGTTGTTGTTGTTGTTTTAGCATTTTTTTACTTTCTCATACCACAAATAAATATGCATAACAGAGAAATCCAAACTCAAAACAAAAAAAATGCAAAGTAGGGTAACTTTCGACCAATTTAAATCTTCAATTTAGACTGATTCTCAAGTTCATCAAAACACGAAAGTAGTAGTACTATGAGTTATATAATAAACACAACTTGAATATCTTGAAAATGTTTTGAAATAAGGAAGTTATGATAATTTTACTAAAGTCGCGTAGTGTACTCTGCGAACAAATTTTTTTTCGGACAGATTGCGCGACTTTAGTAAAATGACTATAACTTTCTCATTTCAAAATATTTATAAGTGATTCAAGTTGTGTTTATTAGATAACTCAGAGTACTATAACTGTTATATTTTATTAACTTGAGAATCGATATCGATCGAGGACATAAGTTGGCCGAAAGTCAGGAATACTATCCAGTTTTCATTGCGCGACTTTAGTAAAATTACCATAACTTGCTCATTTAAAAACATTTTCAAGTGATTCAAGTTGTGTTTATTAGATAACTAAGAGTACTACAATATTTGTGTTGATGAAGTTGAGAATCAGTCTCAATTGAGGGTTTAAATTGGTCGAAAGTTATCTCATTTTTGCATTCTTTTCGTTTTGAGTTTAAGTTTCTCTGTTATGTTAAATTATGCATATTTATTGACTTTGGGTTTAAGGGTTTCAAATTTGAGGGAATTTTGAGAGTTTTCGAGAAAAAGGGAGGAAATTTGCAAGAGATTTGAAAAAAATTTGCAAAAAATTTCGAATAGAGAAGGGATGAACCATTGTTGATTTGAATGATGAGGAAAAAAAAAGGATGACTTTTATTTATATAGGTGGTGTGAGAAAATATGGTGGTGTAAAAAATAAAATAAGTAGTGTGAAAGCGTAGGATAGCATGGGAGAGATAATGGAAGTGTGGTGTAGTCGTTGCCTATAAATTAAGAAAAAGAGACTAAATTGGGCCATATGTTATCATCAACTAACAACCAAAAAAAAAAAAACCCTTGATTGTGCCATGTTATCTCCTGCTTGACAATGACGCAAGAAGCAAAAAATTTCTCTGGTGTAATCAACCGCAACGTATTGAGAGAGGAAACTCAAACGTCAAACCATTTTAACAAAATTATGAGGATCAAGCTAACACAAATGAATTGAAAACAATTTAAAACACAAAAAATACTACGAAGATTCTAACGTAACGAAAGCGTAAATTAAAATCACAAACTCAGAATTTGAGATGTGAGAGCTAGATTATTACTGAAATTTGAAAAATAAATTAAAATTGATTACTTTGAATAATAATTGCTTCATTGATTTCTTTAAAATTTGTAATATGAGCTTTTTATAAATAAATATGTTCTTTATAAAAAAAATAGAAATTCTAACTGTCGAGGAAACTAGCGAGGGAGGGGGTGGGAACCCTCCATCCCCCTCGAGATGGGTGCCTTCATTCCTTTTTGCGCATCCCAAGCGAGATGGAGGGTTTTCACCCCTTCCCTCGCTGGTTTCCTCGCCAGTTAGACAAGCTCTTAAAAAAAAAGAGCTTTTCTACATGGCAAGGAAACGAGCGAGGGGAGGGAGGTGGCGGGGTGGGAACCGTTCACCTCCCTCGGGATGTGTGTGCACATCCCGAGGGAGGTGAACGGTCCCCACCCCGCCACCTCCCTCCCCTCGCTCATTTCCTCGCCATTTAGAATTTCTCAAAAAAAAATCATAAAATGCGCGTGCACATCCACCCAACAAAGATTTGATTTGCCTCAACCTTTTGACTAAATTTGTGTACCTCACGTGCAAGCCATACCATAAACAACATTGTCATTGGGAGTTCACGTGACCACAGGTTACGAGTTGGGCTGGTAAATGAACTAACCCAATACCGAGGCCCATAATACGTTTTAGTGGACCCAAATCCATTTCAGTCATTTGGGCTGGTTGACATTTTTTAATTTCTCAAGGGGATAAAAAAACAAGTAAAAATCGTAAGAATATGCACATGCTAAGTTTTATTTTAGGAGAAGATAATTATCGAAAGTTGTATTTAAACCTTTTACTCATCATAATCAATAAATGAAAAAATTTACACATCTCCACGAGTAATGCTAATGGGAGCATTGCATCCATATTGTCGAGAAAAATACGCACCTCATGTATATATATAGATGTGCAAAAGCATGCATTCACCGGTCCTTCGAATAGTGCTTGTATTTATTCTGAGTTTTCCATGTTCCGATGTAATTACAAAATATCATTGGGCTGTTCCATAACATGCATTTTAGTATGGATGCTAGTTTATAGGTAGCATTCAATAACTTCTTTGTCAAGGTTCATTGTTCTCTTGTTCATTATGTCGACTTTTCATATATCTTGAGCTTTACATTATGTATAATCAAGTCATAAGGGTGATTAAAGTATTGATTGGTGGTTATGAGAGAGTAAAGTTATGACAGATGTACCAAACAATCACTTTTGTAGCAGATTAATTTTCAAGATTACTTTCCAACCTGAAGACTGTTGAATTACAACTAATTAGATTTTGAAACGATTCTATATTGTTGTTGACGATGTAATGAGTGAATATTTGAACGATCATAATCTTAATCATTCTTTATTATTATTATTATTATAAGGTTTGGGATCCTCAAAACCCCAAAAAAAAGAAGGCATTTTAGTGGACAATGATTTAAACTTTTGGGCTGTGCTTTTTAATATGGGCCTAAGGCCCATATGTGGAATCGATTGGGAATATCTGTAGGTGCTAAGCACGGCATAAACAAGAAATTATTGTACAAGTTCAAACACAACACAACATAGAAAATTGGAAACAAAGAAGAAGAATTCTCTCTATATTGTCTAAACAAGGCTAAAATTCTCCTAAAATTGTGATGAAACATTCAACAACAAAAACCTCCATTTTCTCTCTACACTTTGCTTAGAACAAAAATTACAAAATTTTCCTCTATTCATGGATCATCCTCCTACGCATTTGGTCCAAAAGATTCAAACCACATTTCATTTCCCTTTCTTCTTCATCAAAAAAAGAGAACTCACCTATGCACTCTCCTTTCTTTTCTTCTTCCTATCTTTTCTTGTATTCAAAGGTCCCTTCAAACATCAATGGGTTTTCCCTACTGGTTTTATATCATCTATATTTCCAAACAATCATGGTTTGAAAGCTTGTGATTTTTCCAATGGAAGATGGGTGCGGGACGAAAGCGTTTGGGGTCAACCTTACTATAGTGAAAGCTGCCCATTTCTTGATCTCGGGTTTCGGTGCCATAGGAATGGAAGGAAGGATTATGAGTACCTCAAATGGAGGTGGCAGCCTCATGGTTGTAATCTTCCAAGGTAGGAGGAGGAGACTTCCATGCTTTCTTCTTGTCATTATCATTTACATAAAAAAAATATAATGTGCAGTGTTTTTTAATATCATATTCTGCATCATTGTTCTTGTCATCCCTATGTTCTATCATATATAGTGGAATGTTTCAAGCTACACAACCTAATTCATGTAAACAGTTCGCTTCAATATGGTATTATAACATCAAATTTCTTATAACATACTATATCGTATAAAGGTTGCTGTCGCATAGGAATGAAGTCTAATTCTATTACACTTAAAGCTTTTGTAGTGAGCAGCGACTTTTTATGCTGATGATTGCATAACTGATGTTCATAATGATATATTTGAAACTTCTTTGAACAGTTGATCACATAATCTACCTCATGGCCTGAATAGTTGCATTGTCTTTAGGCTTTTACATGGTAAGTTCCTATAGATCACTCTGGTAACATAGAAGTATACAATTTAAATTGAATAAGTTAGATGTTTGATAGCTCTCTAGATCAACTTGACAGGTTGAAGGTAGCTTCATCAATGTAGTTTGTTTACTCTTCTTTTTCTTCTCATATTAATGTTTAAATTTTCCTAATTACAGATTCAATGCAATTGATCTTTTGGAAAGAAGTCGAAATGGAAGGATAGTATTTGCAGGCGATTCAATAGGTAGGAACCAATGGGAATCTCTAGTATGCATGCTTGCTCAAGCAGTCACAAACCAATCAAGAATCTATGAAGTGAAAGGAAAACCTATAACAAAACATAAGGGCTACCTTTCCATGCGATTCCATGACTACAATCTCACAGTTGAATACTACAGGGTTCCTTTCCTAGTAATTATAGACCGCCCCCCACAGAATTCCTCCAACCAAATCCGAAGTGCAATTCGAGTTGACCAACTGCACTGGCGCTCAAAACAGTGGATCGGCGCAGATGTTCTCATTTTCAATGCTGGACATTGGTGGAACCAGGATAAAACTGTAAAGATGTGTGTACTGAATTTTAAGTTTTATCAAAACATTGAGATCCCTAAAAGGACGCCTTGTGTTTTTGTGTTATAGGGGATTCTATTTCCAAGAAGGTGGAGTGGTTAACACAACAATGAATGTGATTGAAGCATTTCATAGGTCTCTACAGACATGGAAAAGATGGGTCATTCAAAAATTGGATCCTGTCAATAGCTACATCTTCTTTCGGAGCTATTCTCCAGTGCATTTCAGGCAAGTATACTAAACAGAACTACTACAATATGAACACGCCATTGGTTGACTGTCCTTAACGGTTCACTCAACACAAACTTTTGTATGAACTAGAGCACAATGCAGAACTTACAATTGCATGGTGTAATTTGCAGGAATGGGACATGGAACGAGGGTGGGCGGTGTGACCTTGATATAGCACCAGAAACTAACTATAGCAAGCTAGAGACTGAGCCATGGAACAATTTATATATTGATGAAACGATCAAACAGATAAAGGATGTATATAGACATGCACATTTTCTAAACATTACGCATTTAACAGAGTTTAGGAAGGATGGTCATCCGTCAATCCACCGAGAGCCAGGCACAGCGGTTCCAGCCCCCCAAGACTGCAGTCATTGGTGCCTCCCTGGAATACCAGACACTTGGAACGAGCTTCTCTATGCCCATCTTTTGTCAAGGGATTACAGAACCAGGGGAAACAAACAATTGAAATGGACTAACAAGGAAGGAAATTCGTAGGTAAAGTTCAAACCTTGCAGTTGAGGAAACACATTGCAGTTCGTAGGCCATGACTCATTAAGGTCCCTCTACTCTGAGAAACCAAGCTTGCTGCTTTCGACCTCCTTGACTTTCTCAAGCAATCTTGCGAGATCTAAATACCATGTACCATATGTGAAAGGTATCTGTCAACACAATTAGTTCAATGAACATACTTATATAGCAATCAACTTGAAGAGAACAGAGGAATGGCTCAAAACTGCTATGAAGTTGCACAACCAAATGTAGCACCAGCAAATCAACAAGGCTAAACCTAAGATTTGAATAGGGTTTGTATCAGTACTCCTTAAGCTGTGTAAAGTGTATACAAAAATGTGCCTAAAAGCAGAAGACTTCACTTGTATGTACACCATTGAAAGTACTGTTGTTAAACTTCCCATTGTACAATAGAGTTAAATTTCTTTTACTCCTCATGAATTGCAATATGCCTGAGAGCATCTCAGGAACGGCAACCTACTTTGAGGGTGGAACCATGGAGGGTCAGGGCGGCAGTCAAGAAACTTTTAACATCTAATATAACAGAAATTTGATTGACAAACGTAATAGCCCTTCGATGGATCATAAACTTGATATAACTGGTTGCTCATTGTGTGAAAGAGCAAATATGCACGAGTGTCAGACCTATATAGACATTGTTTAGGTCCTTACAAACTATGGTGCAGAGCATGGATCATCTCTTAATTGACGATTGATGGTTCCTATCATGCTTGTACGCCTGTACTCATTCTTTTCCAGGATCCGACATGTAAGATAAGGAATAGATCCTCGTTATAGCCACCAACTTCGCAAATATATCTGATATTCTTTTCTCTGATCCAAACTGATAAAATACAGATATCATTTTCTTAGAGATTTTCATTAGCTAAAGAATGGTGTATATGCACTTGACGCAAAAGCTTTTTATAAGACCTTAATTTTGAACACAATTTGAGCACACATTAATCAGTTAATTTTTTGCAACGTTTTTGTCATCAAGGCATTACTCTGAAGCAAAAGTAATGGAAAGCTCTCACCAACACTAACATTTTCAGCAAAATCGTATTACACTTCACACTTCCTTTCTATTTGCATACAATCAAACTTATGGTCATTTTGGTTACAGGGATTAGGGATAAATCCAGTTTCACGCACGTGCAAGTTCCTCATTTCAAGGTTTACCGTTATTTTCAGAAAATAACCATGCCTCTGCGAAACATTGCTAGGCCGGCATTTGTTCAAATTTAATTGAAGTTCTCCTAAATTTGGTAAAATGTTTGAGCCATGATTGCAAATCGAAATCATCACAAACCAGCATAAACACATTCACTAAAATTAGATCAGAAAAAACCCAATTAGAAAACCATTCAAATCCACATTTGTAACGACCTGTTAGTCTGGGGTGAAGGTCTTGAAGCCCTTCAGAACCACCTCATAGCGTGCACACGAGGTTGTTATCAACGATATTGTCCCCAACTTAGACATCCGCGGGGTTTGGGGTTGTTACGAACGGAACTCAAATACTCAACTACCCCAAAAGGCTTTGTCGTTATTGAGACATGTCCAATATTTTATATACTTCACATGATGGGGCTCATTACTTGATGTGGGACTTAAGTTGAGCCAACATCTCCACCTTGGCGAGACTTGAGCCTACCCTGACCAGGGATAAGCTTCACTTCAACGTGCTATCCGTACTTCCAACTCGCCAAGCCCAAGGTCAAACCATCGGCTCGATATCACTTGTTGGTCCGAGGGTGAAGGTCGCGAAGCCCCGGGAACCACCTCATAGTGTGCACACGAGATTGTTCCACCTCAACGTGCTATTCCGCAAGCCCCTCGGAACCACCTCACAGCGTGCACACGAGATTGTTCTACCTCAATGTGCTATCCCGCATTTCCAATTCGCCAAGCCCAAGGCTGAACCATCGGCTCTGATACCACTTGTTGGTGTGGGAATGAAGGTCGTGAAATCCCCCGGAATCACCTCACAGTGACACGAGATTGTTGGCCAACGGATACGTCTCAAGCAACAATATTGTCCTCAACTTAGACACCCGCGACATCCGGGTGTGGGGTTTTTACGAACGAGGCTTAACTACTCAACTGCTTCCAAAAGGCCTCATCGCTATTGACACATGTCCAATCCTTTATATACTTCACATGATGAGACTCATTACTTGGTGTGGGACTAAAGTTGAGCCAACATCTCTAACAATTTGTTGTGTACGCAACGCAACCTAATACAATTTGTTGCGCGCACAGCGGCGGTTCGACAATTTTGACTACGTCCATGGGCAAAGAAAACAACTTTACTATTGAGATCAAAGAATACAAATGGAGAGTCTCTTACACAACAAATGGAGAGAGTCTCTTACACAAAAACACATGTCCAAATGACACCAGATATATGTGGGAAGTGTAAATCACAATCTCTCTCTCACAAACAATTCTCTCACTTATCTTTTCTCTCACACAAACATCAAGGGAAAAAAAACTCTAACAGAGACTAAACATTCAAGTTGATGATGAAAAATGGGGAACCCTCGTTCTCATTTATAACCCTTCAATGGAGGTGATGGAGTTTCTTTTTTCTTCTCTGTCATTCCATTGTCTTCAACAATTTGGATTATCGACTTCATCTTCCAGGAGGTGCCAGCTTCTTGTAGATTGTTGTTGACAAATCTTCGTCTCCAACCTGTTGCCGACAAGCCTCACCGACTGCCAATAAATCACCACCAAGATTCAGCGAATCCTAGCAGGTTTTATCCTCCATTCTGTTTCTAGATCTGGTTTTAACAATTCTCCACCTCGGTGAAGATTTCATAAATCTAAACTGATTATCATGAACAGAAGCAAACAACAAATTTCCAACGAACATAATCAGTTCAATACTGATCATCTAAATTGAGGACATCACCTCTCCAAACGCGTTCACAAGCGCCATACACAGGATGTCATACATTTTTTTTTAAATAAGGGGCATCACCCATCCAAACAAGTTTCCAAGCGCCTATCCACCCGAAGGGCTCTGATACCAATTTGTTGTGCGCACAACACAACCCTAATACAATTTGTTGCACGCACAACGGCGGTTCGACAATTTTGCCTACATCCACGGGCAAGGAGAACAACTTTACTATTGAGATCAAATAATAGAAAACGGAGAGTTTCCTACACAACAAATAGAAAGAGTTTCTTACACAAAAAACACACGTGCCCAAATGAGGTCACATATATGCGGGGTGCGTATATCACAACTTCTCTCATAAACATATATCTATCTTATCTCTTATCTCACAAATATCAACAAAAGGGAAAAACAAACCATAACAGAGACCAAACATTCAAGTTTATGATGAAGAAAGGAGAATTCTCCTTATCCTTTTATAACCCTTCAATGGTGGTGATGAAGTTTTTTCCTTATTCTCTATCCTTCCATCGTCTTCAACAATTTGGACTACTGACTTCATCTTCATGCAACTTCTAGCTGGTGCCAATTTCTTTTAGATTGTTGTTGACAAATCTTCGTCTTCATCTGTTGTCGACAAGCCTCACCGACTGCCAACAAATCACCACCAAAATCCAGTGAATTCCAGCAAGTTTTTATCTCCATTCTGTTTTTAGATCTGTTTTTCAATAATTCTTCACCTCGGTGAAAATTTTACAAATCTGAGCCGATCATCACGAATAGAAGCAAACAACCAATTTCCAACGAACATAATCAATACAATACTGATCATCCAAATTGATGACATCACTTCTCTAAACGCGTTCCCAAATTCCATACACAAGATGTCATACATCTTTTTTAGATGAGGGACATCATCCCTCCAAACACGTTTTCAAGTGTTTATCCACCCGAAGGGCTCTAATACCAATTTGTTGCACGTGCAACGCATCCCTAATTCAATTTATTGCATACATAACGACAGTTTGACAATTTTGCTTACGTCCATGGGCAAGGAAAACAACTTTACTATTGAGATCAATGAATACAAATGAAGAGTCTCTTACACAACAAATAAAGAGTTTCTTACACAAAAAACACACGTCCAAATGAGACCATATATATGCGGGGTGTGTATATCACAACCTCTCACTCTCCTCACTTATCTTTCATAAACAAATTGCTTTCTTATCTCACTCAAATATCAACAAAGGGGAAAAAACGCTAACATAGACTAAACATTCAAGTTGATGATGAAGAAAGGGGAACCCTCATTATCTTTTTATAATAACCCTTCAATGGCGGTGATAAAACTTCTTCCTTCTTCTATGTTCTTTTATCGTCTTCAACAATTTCAGCTACCGACTTCATATTCTTACAACTTCCATGTGGTGCCAACTTATTGTAGATTGCTGTTGACAAATCTCTGTCTCCAATCTATTGCCGATAAGCCTCACCGCCTGCCAACAAATCACCACCACGATCCATCGAATTCCAGCTCTTCAGGTCCAACAGGTTTTATCCTCCATTCCGTTTCTAAATTTGTTTTTCAATAATTCTCCACCTCGGTCTAGGGTGAAGGTTGCGAAGCCCCTCGGAACCACTTCACAGCGTGCACACAAGGTTGTTATCCAGCGAACAAGTCTCAAGCAGCGATATTGTCCCCAACTTAGACATCTGCCACGCCGGGTTTGGGGTTGTTACGAACGGAGCTTAAATACTCAACTACCCCAAAAGGCTTTTTCGCTATTGAGACATGTCCAATCCTTTATATACTTCACATGATGAAGTTCATTACTTGATGTAAGACTAAAGTTGAGCCAACATCTCCAACAATCTCCACATTGGCGAAACTTGAGCCCACCATGACCAAGGATAAGCTCCACCTCAACGTGCTATCCCGCACTTCCAACTCGCCAAGCCCAAAGTTGATCCATCGACTCTGATACCACTTGTTGGTCTGGATGTGAAGGTTGCGAAGCCCCCGGAACCACCTCACAGCTTGCACATGAGATTGTTCCACCTCAATGTGCTATCCCGCAAGCCCCCCAGAACCACCTCATAGCGTGCACACAAGATTGTTCTACCACAACGTGTTATCCCGCATTTCAAACTCACCTAGCCCAAGGCTGAACCAACGGCTCTGATACCACTTGTTGGTCTGAAAGTGAAGGTCGCGAAAACCCCCCGGAACTACCTCAAAGTGGCACACGAGATTGTTGACCAACGAACATGTCTCAAGCAACGATATTGTCCTCAACTTAGACACCTGCGACACCCGAGTGTGGGGTTTTTACGAACGAGGCTTAACTACTCAACTGCCTTCAAAAGACCTCGTCGCTATTGACACATGTCCAATTCTTTATAAACTTCACATGATGAGACTCATTACTTGATGTGGGACTAAAGTTGAGCCAACATCTCCAACAATTTGTTGTATACGCAACACAACCCTAATACAATTTCTTGTGTGCACATTGACGGTTCGACAATTCTGCCTACGTCCACAGGCAAAGAGAACAACTTTACTATTGAGATCAAAAAATACAAATGGAGAGAGCCTCTTACACAAAAAACACATGTCCAAATGACACCACATATACGCGGGATGTGTAAATCACAACCTCACTTTCTCCTCACTTCTCTCTCACGAACAATTATCTCACTTATCTTTTCTCTCGTCCAAACATCAACAAGGGAAACAAAATTTTTAAAAGAGACCAAACATTCAAGTTGATGACGAAGAAGGGGGAACTCTAGTTCTCCTTTATAACCCTTCAATGGAGGTGATGGAGCTTCTTTTTTATTCTGTCATTTCATTGTTTTGAACAATTTGGACTATCGACTTCATTTTCTTGCAACTTCCAATAAGTGCCAGCTTATTGTAGATTTTTGTCGACAAATCTCCGTCTCCAACCTGTTGCCGACAAGTCTCACCGACTTCCAATAAAACACCACCAAGATTCAGCGAATTTCAGTAGGTTTTATCCTCAATTTTGTTTCTAGAGCTGGTTTTAACAATTCTCCACATCGGTGAAGATTTCACAAATCTGAGCTGATCATCACGAACATAAGCAAACAACAAATTTCTAACGAACATAATCAGTTCAATACTGATTATCCAAATTGAGGACATCACCTCTCCAAACGCGTTCACAAGCGCCATACACAAGATGTCATGCATTTTTTTTTAAATAAGGGACATCACCCCTCCAAACGCGTTTTCAAGCACCTATCCACCCGAAGGGCTTTGATACCAATTTGTTGTGCGCTCAACGCAACCCTAATACAATTTGTTGCACGCACAATGGCGGTTCGACAATTTTTCCTACATCAACGGGCAAGGAGAACAACTTTACTATTGTGATCAAAGAATACAAAATTGATAGTCTCCTACACATCAAATAGAGAGTCTCTTACACAAAAAACACACGTGCCCAAATGATGCCACATATACGTGGGGTGCGTATATCAGAACTTCTCTCACAAACATATCTCTCTCACAAACATATCTCTATCTTATCTCTTATCTCACACAAATATCAACAAAGAGGAAAAACAAACCATAACAGAAACCAAACATTCAAGTTTATGATGAAGAAGGGAGAACCCTCCTACTTTTATAACCCTTCAATGGCGGTGATGAAACTTCTTCCTTCTTTTCTATTCTTCCACCGTCTTCAACAGTTTGGATTACTGACTTCATCTTCTTGCAACTTCCAGCAGGTGTCAGTTTCTTGTAGATTGTTGTCGACAAATCTTCGTCTTCATTTGTTGTCGACAAGCCTCATCGACTGCCAACAAGTCACCACTAAGATCCAGTGAATTTCAGCAGGTTTTATCATCAATTTTGTTTCTAAATCTATTTTTCAACAATTTTTCACCTCAGTGAAGATTTCACAAATCCAAGCTGATCATCACGAACATAAGCAAACAATCAATTTTCAACGAATATAATCAATTCAATACTAATCATCCAAATTGAGGACATCACTTCTCCAAACGCGTTCACAAGCGTTATACACAAGATGTCATACAGTTTTTTTTTAGATGAGGGACATCACCCCTCCAAACACACTTTCAAGCGCCTATCCACCCAAAGGACTCTGATACCAATTTGTTATGCGCGCAACGCATCCCTAATACAATTTGATGCACGCATAGCGGCGGTTCGACAATTTTGCTTACGTCCATGGGCAAAAAGATTAACTTTACTATTGAGATCAAAGAATACAAATGGAGAGTCTCATACACAACAAATAGAGAGAGTTTCTTACACAAAACACACACACGTGTTCAAATGAGATCACATATACGTCGGGTGTGTATATCACAACCTTTCTCTTTCCCCACTTATCTCTCACAAACAAGTTTTTCTCTTATCTCACACAAATATCAACAATGGGGAAAAGAAAACCCTAACAGAGACCAAACATTCAAGTTGTGATGAAGAAGGGGGAACCCTCCTTATCCTTTTATAACCCTTCAATGGTGATGGAACTTCTTTTTTCTTCTCTGTTCTTCCATCATCTTCAACAATTTTAGCTACCGACTTCATATTCTTACAACTTCCAGCTAGTGTCATCTTCTTGTAGATTGTTGTCGACAAATCTCTGTTTCCAATTTATTGCCGATAAGCCTCACCGCCTATTAACAAATCACCACCATGATCCATTGAATTCCAGCTCTTCAGTTCCAGCAGGTTTTATCCTCCATTATGTTTCTAGATATGTTTTTCAATAATTTTCCACATCGGTGAAGATTTCACAAATCTGAGCCGATCATCATGAACAAAAACGAACAAACAATTTCTAACGAAAATATTCAGTTCAATACTAATCATTCAAATTGAAGACATCACTTCTCCAAATGTGTTCACAAGCGCCATACACAAGATGTCATACATTTGTTTTAGATGAGGGACATCACCCCTCCAAACACGCTTTCAAGTGTCTATCCACTCGAAGGGCTTTGATACCAATTTGTTGTGCGCGCAATGCATCTCTAATACAATTTATTGCATGCACAACGACAATTCGACAATTTTGCTTACGTCCATAGGCAAAGAAAACAACTTTACTATTAAGATCAATGAATACAAATGGAGAGTATCTTACACAACAAATAGGGAGAGTCTCTTACACAAAAAACACACATGTCCAAATGAGACCATAAATACGCATGGTGTGTATATCACAACTTCTCCCTCTCCTCAGTATCTCTCATAAACAAATTTCTCTCCTATCTCACACAAATATCAACAAAGGGAAAAATAAAACCCTAACAGAGACCAAACATTCAAGTTGATGATGAAGAAGGAGGAAACCTCCTTATTGTTTTATCCCCGTGTATCCTTTTATAATCCTTCAATGACGGTGATAAAACTTCTTCCTTCCTATATGTTCTTCCATCGTCTTCAACAATTTCAGCTACCGACTTCATATTTTTACAACTTTCAGGTGGTGCCAACTTCTTGTAAATTGTTGTAGAAAAATCTCTGTATCCAATCTATTGCCGATAAGCCTCACCGTCTGCCACCAAATCACCACCATGATCCATTGAATTCCAGTTCTTCAAGTCCAACAGGTTTTATCCTTCATTCCATTTCTAGATCTATTTTTCAATAATTCTCCATCTCGGTAAAGATTTCACAAATCTGAGCTGATCATCACGAACAGAAGCAAACAACCAATTTCCACCAAACATAATCATTTCAATACTGATCATCCAAATTGAGGACATCACCCCTCCAAACGCGTTCACAAGCGTCATACACAAGATGTCATATAGTTTTTTTTTTAATTATTATAAGTAAGGGACATCACCTCTCCAAACACACTTCCAAGCGCCAACCACCCGAAAGGTTCTGATACCAATTTGTCGTGCGCGCAATGCAACACTAATACATTTTGTTGCGTGCACAACGGTTCGACAATTTTTCCTACGTTTATGGGCAAAGAGAACAACTTTACTACTAAGATCAAATATTATAAATGGAGAGAGTATCATACACAACAAATGGAGAAATTCTCATATACAAAAAACACACGTGTCTAAATGACACTACATATACGCGGGGTGCGTATATCACAACCTCCATGTCTCTTTTTACTTCTCTCACAAATAGATTTTTCTCATATCTCTTCTCTCACATAAACATAAACAAATGGGGAAAAAACCCTAACAGAGATCAAACATTCAAGTTGATTTTGAAGAAGAGGGAACCCTCATTCTTCTTTTATAACTCTTCAATGGCAGTGATGAAGTTTCTTCCTTCTTTTCTACCCTTCCATCGTCTTCAACAATTTCGGTTATCGACTTTATCTTCTTGCAATTTCCAGCTGGTGCCAGCTTCTTCTAGATTTTTGTCAACAAATCTCTGTTTCCAATTTGTTGTCGACTGATCCAGCGAATTCCAACTCTTCAGTTCCAGCAGGTTCTATCATCCATTTTGTTTCTAGACTTATTTTTCAACATGAACAACATAAATATATTAATCAAATCTAACATATTCACTAAAATTGAGAATCTAAGCAAATTTATTATGTCCATTCGAAGACAAAAAACAAATTTTTATTTAGTGTACTCTGAAAATAGAACTAGAATAAACAATAACAAACAAGAAGCCTAATTGCCATAAGAGGATACATAAATAACTTACTTGTTAACCCTAAAACAAACATTTGATCGCTGATGATGGTGCAACTTTGATAGATAGCGACTAGAAAATTTAATGGTTTTCTTTTCAAAGGAATGACAATAATTGTTGAATGATTACTCAGAGAGCATACCTACATATAATAATATACTTGTTGTAATGTCAAAGCATAGACGGTGGGGGACCTTTGCATTTTTGTTTGATCGTTGGGAGTTCAGCAACAACCTCTCTCTTGTCTTGGTCTGCATTGCTATATCTACCGTGTGAGTTCAATATTTCTTGAATAGTAGGGAGTATAGACGAGAGAGGAAAAGGGACCATCGTGTGTGTGTGTATATATACGAGCTTACCCACCTACCAAGCCATGCACAGAGAAATCCAATGTAGATTTATTTTTTGGTAAGTTAAGTGCAATACATTGTGAAGTTATTTAACCATGTTTGCATATGCTCCAAAACAGTATACTTCTGCATCTTCTATTAATGACCTTCTTCTACTGCGATGGAATTGAAATTTAGGAGGATATCTGCAAATGAATTTTGCGCAAGGCCAAACAATGACCATTGATTTATAGGAAACATGATGTTATGTATTTTGATAAGACATCAATCAGGCATGCAATCATAGCTATACACATGGCATAGGCCAATCCTAATACGGAAAAGGCCTCAGCATTGTCCCCAACTGACCCAAACTCAAACCAATATTCAACCCGTAAGTTAGGCGCCCAAGACCAAATCATGCCAGCCCACGTGGCATAGATCTTGGAGCTTAGCCCATGACAATAAGGCCCAAATGCGGATCTCTGAGTTGTCACAGGCCTGAGACCCACTTGTACAAATTAGTTCTTAGCCCAATCAAGCATTGAGTCCTAACCAAAGCCAAGTGCCAAAGAGACTCAATCATGCACATGTAAGATCATGGGCGAGATATCCTCCCTCAATCACGCCCTCGATAGCAGGAACAATTCAGGAGGGAACACTCGCTACTTTAGGTGAGAAAAGGGAAGAAGGAAAGTACCACATACACATTGCTAATTTCATCTAGTTTCTTCCTTGTACCGTTGCCTGACTTAAGTATCGATCAGAGTACCTTCAGCCACCATAACGGTGGTCCCTGACTCACCGTAGCTCGTTTTGCAGGTTTGAAATCAGCAAGGACGGATTTGAACGAATCATATTTCAAGAACATAAAAAAAATCCCCACTACCATAGATTAATTAAGAACACCATTGTTTACAATTAATTAATTTAAATGAAGTAGTACTGATTGATGCAATTAACTTTGATAATGATTGAAAAAATGTAGGGAACCATACATAATTGTGGAATGATAGTCACAAGAGCAACACAGACATACTTAATGATATTTGTATTTGCATATTGTAATAGCGAGGTAGAGACGGGATGACATGAACTTTAGTTTTTGTTTATTTGATTGTTAGAGCCATTATATCCATTCCTCAGCGAAGAATGCAACAACCTCTCGTCTTGTTTTGCACTCATGTATATATAAACTAGTGTATACCCTTGTCGTTGACACTATCACACTTCTCTCTAATGGTATGTACCTACCTTAACATGCCTTATTGGTGCTCGATGAGTTCAAACCTAAACATAGGAAGTAGGGAGTGAGAGTAAGGAAGGGGACCATTCTATAAGCATCCCTTAAATGCACGTATTGCTCTTCATGAGCTAACCCACCAACCCCAAACAACACATGTCGAAATCATTAAAGTTGTTGATTAAACTCATTTATCTAATTTTATAGAGTTAAAATTATCAAAATAACTTTGAGCTCAATCCCAACATTTGGTTTTTGACATATGACTAAGAACATGATGTATAATGTTTGGACTAAAAACATGATGTGTAATATTTGGTTTACTCTTGATCGGTTGATCCCATTGCTTTCAACCAATTTTATAGAGTTAAAATTATCAAAATAACTTTGAGCTCAATCCCAACATTTGGTTTTTGACATATGACTAAGAACATGATGTGTAATGTTTGGACTAAAAACATGATGGGTAATATTTGGTTTACTCTTGATCGGTTGATCCCATTGCTTTCAACCCTAAATGATAAACCCTTTTCATTATTATATATAAACACGATTATATTAATGAGACTTTACTTTTATTAATTTATTTCGGTTGGGAATATGAATATTGGGATTTTATTCCAAATCTTTAATTATGCCATGTTGGCTACTGAGATCTTGTCTCAAAAATCAAAATAGATACTAGAGCAAAAACTATTTTTTCACCATCTCTCAACAATCATGATATAGATCTCCTTATATCACCTTTAGGCAAGCATTGCGATTTTGTCTTTTGAAATAATTTCGGTCTTCTAATTTTAAGAAATTTTTAAAAAAATTGAAAATATGTCAAATATGAATGGATATGCAAAAAATTAAGATACAAGTAAATTAACATAATAAACACATTAAATATAGGCTCCGACTGTTTGACACCACAGTTTTCCCTTGATGACACCACCATCCCCACCTTTCTGTCACACACTGCCACCTATTTTTTAACACCACCTATTTTTTAACATCACCTATATAAACTTACAAGTTACAACTCTCAATTCTCATTTTTTGTCTCTCTTCTCCTCACCCACTCTCAACGGTTTCTCCTCAGAATAACAATAGTCGCTTTTCTCCCATCGTCATTGATGTTGCTCCTGCCGTCGTCGCTTCTCTCCCACCCCACCACATCGTTATCGCTGCTCGCATGCCCCCCCTTTTGCAATAATAGCAACAACAACAACTGTTGTTGCTTGCCCTTCCCTGCCATTGCCATCGCTCCCCACCCTCCCTTTCTATATTCTCCTTCGATCTCACCTCAATATTGCGTGAATGGGTTCCATCCTTGTAGAGGTCAGAATGAGATCGAAAGAGAAAACAAACTCATTCTCGCCCTCAAAGGCTAAAGATTTGGGAAGTCGGAGAAGAAGGGAGTGGATGGGAAGTGCTTACTAGAGGCGGATAAGGAAAAAAAGAAGGTTGTCGATGTTGTTTTTGTTTAATAGACTCCGACACACACAAAAGGGAAAAGGAGAATGAGAAGGGGAAGCTGGTGAAAAAAGGAAGCGGGTGGGAAGTGCTTATCAAATGAGGAGGAACAGCCGCGTGATGTTGTGGTCGTTGATTGCAGACGCACAAAGGAGAAGGATGAGAGATTTTATGTTTTGTAGAGAAAGGGCAAAGAGAAGAAAGGGGGAAAAAACCCTATTTAATGGCGGTTTTAGTTAGAAGGGATGTAAAAAATGCAATTTTTTTGGGTGGTGGTGTTATCATGGTGTCAAAAATCCACAGCCTAAATATGTTAAATGAAATGTAATTTTCTTCATACTTTTTTGGGTTTTACATGAAAATATTGAAATCTACAACAAATGAAGAAATATTTCAGTTGAAAAAATGTAATTTGCTTAATAACTTTGAAGGTTTTACAAGAAAATGTTGAACTTTACGAAAAAATATGAAATATTTCATAATCACTTTGTCGAAAATATAGATTTCGTTTTAGTTACTTTAAACTTCAAGATCTAAAAAAAAAAAGAATATTTTGCTAAATTTCGAAAATTTTGCAAAATCACAGTCCTTGCATTTTGGTATAAATACTACAAACACAATATTTTACTTTATACCATTCACATGCAACCTATACATGCTCAAGACAAATTTATAATGTGGAATTTCGAGTCACTGTATAAACAAATTAGGTCAGTTATGACACTGAAGTTGAAAATGTTTTGTTTAAGTTCGTGATACTAGAAAACTATGTTATAACCTTACATCATGGAGCAATAACAACCATCAATTAGGATGCGTTTGGCTGCAAAGAATCCATGAGTGGATCACCTACATCTAAGCTAATTTGAGATTTACTCACCAATCTACCATTAGATTTTGTTAGGGTTGGGTACGGTTCGAGACTGAACTATGCCATCCCCATTAAAAAAAAAGGCCCAAACCATCTTCTTCAAAATCATCTTCAACCGCCTCAACCTTTATCTGGTTAGCTTGGAGAAGCAAAGCAAGGAAGATACTACTGCTCTCGAATCTGTATTCACAGCTGTCAAGGTTGGAAAGGTACCTTCTCCTCTTGATTTTGTTTAGGTGTGGATTTTGATTTCTGATAGATTGGATTTTAATAAACCCAAAAACTTGAGAGTGAGGCTAGGGAACCAGGTTTTGCAACTGGGTTGATGTGGCGTCGTTAGAGGAGCATTTTACAACATCGAGATACACATAAAATCTTTGGGGATTTCATCATTCTTTCGAGATCACACCACGTCACCCTGGTTACAAAACATGGTTGCAAAAACATAATCTCCTAGCATTTTTGAAAACTCGATAGTCAATTAGTCATTGCAGCCAACCTGTAATCAGTCATCCAAATTTGTTCATTTGTTTAGTTAATTTCACCAATTCCACCTAAAATGAGGCATTTAGATGCTCAAGTTTGAGCTCACATTCCCTTTTCAAGTTTGACACCTAAGAAATCCACTATTAAAGTTGTGAACACCAAGTGTCCAATAAAATGCTCAGTTAAACTAACAATGTTCATGAAAATGCATTGTATGAGAGGTTTCGAAAGCAATTTTACATGTAACTGGGATGGATCGGGACTGAATTGTTGGAAATCGGTTTTGTCCCAATTCCAACAGGTTCGTGATCGGGATTTAAAGAGAAGAACCCGTTTTGGCATAGTTTGAAACGGTTTGGAACCATACCGGTTTGGGTCGGAACGTGATGGATCGGGATTTTTTGCCCAACCCTAGATTTTGTGATCAATAGTGGGAAACTGTGAATGAAAATCCCATGAACACAAGAATCACATGCTTTGGGAGGCCAATGGGTACCGGCTCAATGATAGGCTCGTGTTTTCTTATATGTAAAATAAGGTTCATGTTGCGTTTCACTAACTATCTAATATACAAGTGTCTACATTGTATATGTTCATAAAATTTTTTATGGTAATCATCTGAATATGGCTGTAGGACCAAACTACTATGCTACGACTTTTAATGAACAAGTACATTATTGTTATAGTATATTCACGATGAATACTATACTCATGGTAATTCAATATGTACAAGTGGTTTAGCATTATGATCAGGTGGTCGCTTACGATCGTGGAACATGAAGAAATTTATGATTGTTGCACCACCTCTCAACTTCACTCCCTTACTACACAAAATGGCCTTTGGGGTGACATCTGCCGCGTCACCTGACCTTCCACCAATCATCCTCGTCTGCCCCACCTTATCATGACTTTCTCACATGGGCCACGCTCTTTCTTCTCCGACTGTTATCCCTAACTCCTGCCTCCTCCTACTAGTTCTAGTTCGGAGCAATACCACCTCAACCGTCAAACATCTCCGGAAGAGATAATCTCTGCAGTAGATATATATCATAACATAAGAACAAACTCATTTTCTCTAAGGTTGAAGAAACAGATACCCTCTCGGGTTGGTTTCGCTGGTCTCCATTCCGAATGAACCTCCTAGACCCAAAGAAAGTAATCCAAACCCCAGTTGAGTCCAAGAATTACACTTGTCAAGATCTCGAGCAAGACCTGAGTCTGAGCTGGATCATTGTAGCTCCAAAGGGAAGACGAAATCATCTTAAGCGGAAGGAAAGTTTAGGGATCTTAATGATGGCGTTGGAGAAAGGCAAGGAGATTTACATGGAGTACTTGGAGAGGAAGAAAGAGCGGAATGAGAGGAAGTTGACGAGGGAGAGAAGAAGGTTAGATGCTATGTGTAAAGGTTTTGGCTCAAGTCTAAGTTTGTGTTGTTCCTTAATGAGGTACCAGCTTAGCGGTAGACTTGTGGCGGATGAAATTACAAGTTCAAAATCCAAACTCTGTCGGTGGCATTTGGGGTGGGAGGGGTTATGGGATAAAAAAATAAAAATTGACACGGGTTCAAATGGACCCCAAACTCAAAATACTGTTCCAGCCATAAGTCAGGCGCCCAAGCCTATATTGCGCTAGCCCACGTGGCACCGATCTTGGAGCATGGCCCAAGACAATAAGGCTCAAACATGGAGCATGCAATGTAATATCCTGAGCGAGATTTCCTCCCTCTATCACGCCCTTGATAGAGATGACAGTTGAGGGGGAAACACTATCACTACTTAAGGTGAGGAAAATGGAAGAAGAAATGTATGCATACACATTGCTAATTACATCTAGTCTTCATTCTTTCTTGTATCGTTACCTGACTTGAGCATCGGAGTGTTTTCGACCACTACAACGGTGATCCCTGGCTCACCAGAGTCACCACTGTTCGTTTTGCAAGTTCAAGATCAGCAATGATAGATTTGAGCGCATCAGATTAGCGCCGTCACTGGATGATAATCCACATGTAATGAGAATCAGAGATCAGTTGTCGCTTTTTGAGGTCCCCTTGCTATAGCATCCCGTCACTGGAACTGAAGCGTACAGTTAGCTTTGCGTTGTCCACAAAAATAACTCGTCCATTCACTACCTGCGAGTATATCCAAGAAGTGTCAAGTTAGAATGAAGGAAAGATTTTTAGGTGCATGGCTAAATGCATTCATTAACCTCAGTCTAAATGTACAATAAATTACCTTTCCATTCATATCTTGCATAGCATTTTCCATTTTGACCTTCATTTTCTGAAGCGAAGCCCTGCAAACCGATCAAACAAAGGTTCATAAAAAAACATGGAACTATGCTAAACGAAATTGCAGACCATTTCCGAAACAGTAATGCAGGAAAAGTGGTGAAGCGATTCAACATTTCTTATACAGTCTAAATGTAAAGGGCAATTATCATAAATGGATGTTCTATGAAATCTGGGGCATCTGCAGACTAACAAACTTAAGGGTATCTGTTTTTGCGTCTTAATCTAATCAAAAGTTTGATTATACATTATTTCTATCAATGTCCATGTATGTAATTGAAAGTGGCGATCCTGAGTCTACGGGGGATCTGGGTGAACTCTAAAAATGGACTCACTTTATAAAAAATAAAATAAAAAATTAATGCTTTATTTTAATTAAATATGACTATTCTAGCATTTTGAGATGCAAAATCACTAATTATGTTGTTGTAATCAACTTTTTCTGTCAAGTCCTCAATAGACATTATAGCTAACCCATTTAATCTTTATTGTAAAATGATGAACCGGAGATACGATTTTATCAACTTCAATTTTGATTAATTTTATCCCAATTTTCTGGATCATAAATGTTTCTTGGCCCAAATTCGTTATCTCCTATTAGTTGATTTGTTGCTTCCTTCCCTTGTTCATTTGTTTTTATATTTTTTTTGTTCATTTTCAATTATATAACTAATCAGCGGTGGTAGATTTATTTATTCTTCAACATTTGATGTTGAGCCCCCTATTTTACTGGGCATAAACTTATCAAGAGATCCTGCTAATGACCTAATAAGTTCTTTTTTCTTTTGTCAAAACATGACTTATATTTTCTGGGCATCGTGACCAAAAACAAGAAACAAATCAAACAAACACAAATTACAACAATAAAGAAACAAAAATTATAGCAACAAAAGGTTTATGAATTAGTACAAAATCAACTGATAAGAGACCCTAATTCCACAAATCAATTTTGGACTCACTATACTGGATTTCACAAGTTTTGTCTTCTGCAAACATCCAAACAAAACAATACATATAAATATAATTAAAATCTATTAAAAACCACTAGTACTAACTAATCTGTGTTTAATATATAATCTCTGTAACTTAGCATTTCTCTTTTTTCAGTCAATGACATTTTCTTTCTTCTCACGTCAACACTATTCAAATTCAGAAAGACAAATGACTTTCTTTACGAATTACAGGAAAGAAAATAAAGTTGGATTTATCAAATCAGAACAAGGTTTAGTCGTTTAGAATTAGAGAGAATAAAGAAATGAAGAAATAAATAATTAATTAGATAGGGAAGAGGAGAGGCAGATTGCATGAAGAAGAAAAAGAGGAGTCACAATCATTAATGCGCGTGTTTTCTATGGCATTTAATCGTTTACGTAATGTAGCATGTGCTTTATCTGTTTGTATTATAAATAAATATATTTTTATATTATAATTTAAATTTTGAGGTAATATATATAAAATTTTAAAATATGGGGGCCCTGGGCGACCACCCAAGTCGCCCATGCCCAGGGACGCCCCTAGTAACTGAACCAGGGGAGCTTCAAAATTTTCTATCCGTAAATCATAAATATCTAAGCAACAATCAGAACATAAATCACAATAGTTGCCGATGGAACTTGATCGGTAGGCACAATATCTCATTACAAGGTTAAAGTGGAGCAGGAACAAGAGACCTCAAAACTAACATGGACAATGACGCCGGACAGAATAGAGATTATTCTGCAAGCTAGTTCAACAATAATTCACAGGAAAAGAACACAAGAGATTCGCCCAAAACACAGAGAAACACCTCTGATGTTCAATTAAAATTATTCAAATAAAAAATCTCTGTATCAGCCTACAAACCGGGCTTTATAGCTAAAACTTGTCATTATTAGAATTTTACTAAGAATAACAAAATCCCAATAATCATGTCAAAACAAAATACGTAATAAAAGAAATAATCTGCCAAAAATCTGGCCCAAATTGAGTTCAGAATCACTTCCTAAACAATAATTGAAATATTACTATAAAAGGGAAAAAAACTACTAAATTTGTGAATTCGAAAGGGAAAGCAGTTGATTTTGGCCTCAAAAAGATGTGCACAAAGCCTAGCTGGGTGGCTACGATGTGCGCATCGCCAAGAGTTTTCCAAATTGGGGTCATATGCGCGATTCTGATAACCGTAGCCAAAGTTATGGCCAAAACATCGAAACGCACCCAAAACTGCCCCAATTAGGAAAATATCACAATTTTTTGCCATCTTTACGTTGATCTGCCAACTCAAGATATCTGACTCGAATCCTCCTGCATCAGACAACCAACAAGTCCTTGAATTATCAACACGAAATGTGCTTCTCCTTGGAGAGCTATGCACACTATGATTCGGCTTAAGATGCTAGAACTAGAATGGAAAGTGTTGAGGTGAATCACATATACAGGGAAACTAAAAGATTGACCGACTTGGTGGCTAATCTGTAGACCTCTTGATACTTACCATCTTTACTCAATAGCGAAGTCCTCAAAACTCCGAGACGAGAAGAAAAGAGCAGAGCTTCAGCTTTGAAGCTGTGAAGGTACTAATGGTTAAGCTGAAACAATGGCCAATGAAAAGTTGGCTGGTCCAGTGCGGACTGGAATTGGATGGAGCAAATGACGATGTCTTAATTATTGGCGATTTAGCCAAATTGTTAAAAGGTATAGGAACTCGCACACATTTAACGAGTTTGTCTAGAGAGCAAGGACCCTAGCGCCAGATCCCTTAACACATTTTTAGGAGAGACATCTTGAGGGGATCTTAGAGTTCTTGAGATCTCTCTCCTAAAAGCACGCTAAGGGCCTGACTCTTAAAATTTTTTGCTGATGTAAAAAGAAAACTTGCGCATCAAATTGGAATGTGGTGTAAGCTGTTTCTTACAACAATCTTGTTTTTGGTGATAAGCATGTATTTTACCGTGAAATTCAGATTCATGCGGAAACTGAACTTTTTCATTCTGTGGCAACTGTTGGCGATGACAATTGACTAACCATTGAAGCCTTGAAACTCCATGAGCACCACATCATTAAACTGCGCCAACAAAACACAAGCCAGGATGGAAGTTCCAAATGGTCCACTGACCCCATTCACCAGCAGACTCTTCAGAGCTTCCAAAGAGTTGATTCATTTAAACAAAAATGCAGACTCGAATCTACATCCTAACTTAAAATGCATAACATTAAAACAGGCACATAAATATGCAAAAGACGAAAACCAGAGGGGTGGCAGATCATGAGCCAACCTTCAACTTTGTTGAACTATCAATAAAGAGCATAAAATGCACATTTGATGTGCTGACATACCTCTTAAACCTTCCTGAACTGATTACTTAAAACAAATGGGAAGTGCAAGACTAATGCACAAGTTCCACAGGCCTTTATAATGCACAAACACTTTAATAAAACAAATCAATGTCCAAACACTTTACATGTACAGCGGATAAAAAGGAAGGGAGTATCGGCTCTTCACTTGTCATCTAACTTAAAGGCCACTTCCCTGTCGTAACATTGTAATTTGGATAATCTATTGGTTCAATGAAACCATAAAAGTTAACAAGTCACCAACACCTGCATGAACATCAGAGGAAACCTGATAAATGCTAATTGCTATCTAATCTACTACAACATTGATCAAAGATATTTCCTTCAAATCCAGTCAGCGAAAACTATACACAACCTAAGAAATGCGCTTCATATCCATCAAGGATGCATACAACGGGTAGACACTGAGCTGACATTTGACTTTTCAATTGGTACCCTTCAGCAACTCTTCATAGAGCATGTCAATGAACTGGTCATTCTGTCACTCAGAAAGAGCAAAAGGGAATTCAGTTTTTCAACCAATACATCACACACACTGTAAGGAATTAAGAATCAGAAACCCAATACACATGCACTCAGACGAATCGACATTAACTAGATACTAAAAAGATGTCCACTGTGTTACACAGACTCGAGCGGGTCACTTAACTTTTTTTTTTCATTTCCTATCAAAATTTTCATCACAACATATAGCGTAACATGTGTATCCTCTAATGGATATATAATTTGATATATTGAAAAGAAAATTGCACAAAAAAAATCACATTTCATTATATATAACGATTTCTACACTAAATTACTTGGACTTTGCCAAGTATATATTGGAATGAGTTTGAGTTGTACGAGTGTCTATGCAACACATGATATCCAATACCAATTGGATGGTTCACGCCTTTCAACAATTTTTTTTTATTTTTTATTTTTATTATTATTTTTATTTTTTAATTTAAAATCATTAGGGTTCCTTTCATTTTGCAAACTCAACTCATCGCAAGTAGCCATAGCTAGAACGCAAAGAGATTTTATGGTTATTTCTTGGTCTAAAATTACGTAAGGGCCCTTACGATTCCAAAAAAAAGTATGGTACAGCTCAAAATGAAAGGGCACGCCTACTATTTGTCATCATGAACAGTAATTTAAACTATCTAACTTGTGATGACCTACACCCCGATATGAAAAGAGAATGTGAGGTCAACATTTTTCCAAAATAAGAGACAATTCATATAAAGAATTATGATTATCAAAATGAATTAACTAAAAATCATGAACGAACCTGAACAAGTCTCAGAAGCGTATCACGAACTTTATCTCTAGTTATAACTGACCCATAGCTTGGTGAAGGTGTGAGAGACAGAGGAGGTGTGGGCGGTGGAAAAGGTTGAAGCAAAGGAGCACCATAAGGGCGATGCAGATTCACTGGAGGATGAAGGGGAGGAGCAGTTGGGGTAGAAGAAGAAACTGGTGGCATCATCAATGCAGATGATGAGGAAGGAGGTACAAAGTACAGGGGCTTCACAAGACTAGGAGCACGGTTGCTGCTCATGCTGATGTCAGGAGTGTCAAGGAGCTTTGACGGAGCTGACGCAGTTGGAGGAGCAGATGGTACCTGCATGACTGGCAAAGGGGAGGGTGTGACACTTGGCGCTCGAGAAGATAGAGAGTTGGCAGCAGG
The DNA here is from genome assembly GCA_963556465.1 of Berberis vulgaris. Taxonomy (NCBI): domain Eukaryota; kingdom Viridiplantae; phylum Streptophyta; class Magnoliopsida; order Ranunculales; family Berberidaceae; genus Berberis; species Berberis vulgaris. The sequence continues at coordinate 5,969,474 of OY747135.1, forward strand.
AGGTCGGTCGGGTTGGCCTTGGTTTGCATTTGCAGCATTGCCTATGGTCATAGCAGCCTGCAGAAGAAAGGGCATCCGAATCAAGAAAAAACTTGACTCATAAAAATCACACTTGCATAAAATCAAACATAAATTACCTGCAACTAAAAAACCATAAAGCAACACTTGTGACTGCAACTAATGAACATAAAGATGACATATTGGTAGTTTGCACACTTGCTCTTTTATCTGTATTGCATTTATATGCACTTCTTAAATTTTTGTGTGCCCCTGATGGATAGAAATAGGATGGCCTTATCTGATAGAAATTCGATATCACCTAGTCTCTCTGTTTGATGTGATGTAGGTCATTCCTGGTTGAAAGGAAGTTGTTGAAACTCTCATCATTATTCCACACCCATCGGAAAGCACTTGGATAAAAAATAATCTCACATGTCATTTGAAGGGTAATAAAGGAACGACCTCGTATTCAATCGCAAAATGCTTAAGTTAGTGGATTGAGTTTGAAGGTTGTGCGTATTGTTCGGCAACAGTCTTCTATGAGCCCAAGGGAATTTTTTTATTCATTGTATGTTAATTGGTCCTCTATTGTTGGGCAGCCTCAGAATGGGCAACTTCTCATTGTAAATCTTCCTCAAAATTGAACCCTTAAAAACCTAATGTCACGTGTTGTCAATTCACTAACTCTATATCTTAATCTTTCACATGCCTTCCACATATTCCCCTCCGCATTCCTATATTACTCTACTTGTATTTGATCTTAATGTCCTGCTATTTGAAACTCCATGTGGCTGCCTGCCTTCACATATTGGTAGGCAAGTAGGAAATATTATTTTTTATTTTGTTAAAGCAAAACATGAGGGATCTATTGATTGCAAATGAAAAGGAAGAAAATAATCAAGTGAGTGAGACACAAAAAGGACAAGAAGACAAAATTATAATGAAAATTATCTAACCAAAAGCACGTAAATATTGATACCTTTACAAGTATATTAATACAAACAATCTTCACACAACCTGAACTCCATTTTTACTTCAGATGCATTTACACTCAACTTTACCTAATCCATGTATCTTTGATGCTCTTCATTTTTTTAAAGTAAACATTGGTCTCACAGAAAAGCTTTTTTAACAATCCCATTTAATCTAACTTGTAGGTTTGTGTTAAACTCATAAATATCTAATAAAAAAATGTAAGATTAACTTAATTTTAGGCCTAAAATGAATGTCACTGTGTGTGCATGCATGGAAACAACACCGATACAAAAAAGTAGGGTAGGAACATAGGATACGGTAATTAAGAAGAGTACGTACACTGAAGAAGTTAATAAAAGCAGAATCTTCAGCAACATCTGTAATGTTGGATACAGTGGTTGATGATGATGGCTCCAGTGGGCCTTCCATCACTGACATTGATGGGACTGCTTCCAATTCCTCAAACTCGCTGTCATTAAAAGTCTAGAAGATCAAAAAAATAAAATTTTGGCATAATGAAGAAGACAAATACTGAAAGTCATTTTCTCACAGTAAGATAAAATCCGAATAGTGAATGCATAACAACTTTTTATTTGCTTAGAGTTAGATTTGAAAGTTCTACTTTACAAGGATTAGCCAGTTTTCAAATGAAGTTGTAAACATAGTAACAAACAAAAATACTATGGAGGTGGATGTAGGCTACTAAGAAGTCCTATAGAGCAATTCACTTTGTTTGTAAATGATGTTCAACACTACTACACCACATCTAGCAAAGGAAATATGTCCAAAAACTATGCCAACAGTTTGTCTGACAAATGTGCCTGATAAAAGAAGACAAAATCAGTAGTTGCTAAAATCTGTTCAAGTCAGCATGTGAAATCACACCTTTTAGTCAACGAGACTTTAGACTTTGGAGGAACTTTGGAGTATGCATTCAGTATCCTGAAAACAGTAGAAAGCAGAATGTGTAAGGATTATTACTTGGGTTACAATACCCACAATACAAGCAAGAAGTGACATCTAAAAGAGGGTACAAATCATCTTGAAGTACTAAATCCATAGGTTTAAGAATCGCATATGTAGAGAAACCCATTTACTAAGCAATTGATCAATGCAAGATAATTAATGCAATCAGAAATGTTTCTTAAACTTTCTGTGATCCTTGTGTTACACTTTTCTTCGTGACAAAACCAGATAGGATGGAAATTATCTCCAACAAGGTAACAACCCATGGATAGCCCGAAAATTCCTTATGCTCCTCAAATATTGGCAAAAAATTCTCCCTCACATGGCTATCATTGGAACCATAAACACCTGTGGCAAACCATATAAAATTGACCCACCAAATTGCAGTACAGTCGCAGAAGGGAAATAAAAAAAAATACCCCTTCCGTCTGTCCTCCACCACAAGCTTCTATTATCCCAACTCCAATCAACTCTCCAGGCATGCCCCAAGGCAAGGCTTGAACTGATGCATACCCAAGCTCCCCTCTACCACTACAATCTTCTACTTCAACCTCTCAGCCTCAACCTGTGCAACTTGGACTAGCAGATGAAGAAAAATTACATGTTTACACTTCTTCACCCATGCCCTAACCATCCTCACCTTATTACCACTTTCAAACCCTTCACATTTCAGGCTAAGATGCTAATTTGTTTGGTATTTTGTCCTCAGTTGGGGTTCTTTGTTAGATCCTTGTGGGGGAGCAAATGACGTCCTTATTTCGTATTTATTACTTTACTGATGAGCCATAGCAATTGCATCTTACCTTTCACATCGCTAACCTCTTTCTTAAACTAGACCCCAAACCAACCAAATCTACTATACCACTTCAAAGGAAAACTGACAGATCATAGCGCAGGTAGCTCCCCTACTCTACACTGCGATGTGGATACTAAGTACTAACTCTTTCAGGTTCTATACATCTCTGACTTTGTACAACTAGATTATTGCACATTGATTTCCATATCCAGTATTCTATGAAGCAATATAGGATTCCTCTTAACAAAACCAACTGCAGCTTATTTGAACATAAGAAAGCCAATGTGTCATCAATATTGTACATCAGTCCATGAAACAAAGAAGCAGACACATGACTACATACGAATTTCCAAAAATCAGAAGCTCTGCTTGTCGATATAGGGTTAAAGTGTTCATGTTGAAATGGGAATGTTCAAACATTCATTTTCTTAAGGTGGATGTTCAAACATAATAAGAACCAGATCCGATTTCCTTGTGGGTTGCATTCTGAAACTCTCTTCGATAAAATTGGTTTGACACGTCCGAGCAAAGAAATTACTGAACTAGAAGTGGTAAATAACATACATTGAAAGGATCAATATACCTGGTAAAGAGATTTGCAACTTCCTCACAATCCCGTGAATTATAGAACCAAATACCATTAACTTCTTGAGCAGCATTTCGGTACAGCAAATAAGGAACCTGTAACTCGTACTCAAAATCTCCCAACAGGTTTTCAACTAGATTGTCTGCAACAGACAATATAGATGCTACTTAATACCAAAAAGCAATCGAACTTAAATGCAAATACATCAAAACAAAAGTAACAAACAATAAATAGCACACTGTTCAACTAAACTAGACGGTATTGCACATACGCGCTGTCACATTTAGAGGAATTGAAAATGATCGAAAATCAAATGGCGCCAAAATAGAAAAAAACAGAGGCGCCAAATGAATTAGTTTAAATTTAAAACTGAGGGCAATAGAGTAAAATCACCTTGTCAGGTTGTTAGAAAACCACAGGGACCAAACACATGTAATGATCTTAATGGTCTCATTTGAAATTCTGCAATTACTGTAGATAAATAGAGGTGAAGAGAAGAGAGAAGGGAGAGAAGAAAATTGTATCTGAGGCTCTTCTGGGTTGAGTTCACCCAAAGGGAGGTTACTGCCTTGATTCTGTCTTGTTTTCAAATCAATAATAGTATTCCCATTCCTTTCCCATTCTCGATTTCTTTCCATTTATTCTCTTGCTTGAATCCAAGTCACAACTGTGACATTTGGTATCAGAGCCATTGTTCCTTCGAGACTGTGAGTTAGCACCACCAGTGCAAGTGATGGAAACTAGGGCGAAGGAGATGGAACAATTCATGCGTGAGACCAAGAAGAACCAGAGTGAGACGGCTGGTCGGATTGAATTCTTAAGCAGTGAGTTCAGCAAATTAGCTCTTGCTCATGAAGGATTAGCGAAACACATGGATTCAAAATTCGAACAACTCTTCCAATTGATTCAGCAACCAACCGCTCCAGTACACCCCACTTAACCGAATTCATCCGCTACTCCAAACTCTAATCAGACCGACCATCGATCTAACTCCCAACTTCATTGAGGGAATTCAGGTATGTCACCCAAATTGGATTTCCCTTATTTCGATGGCACAAACCCCAGGTCATGGGTGAAAAAATGCGAGAAATACTTTGAGTTTTTCCAAGTTCCAGAGGTTAATAAGGTCGGAATGGCTTCGATTCATCTATCGGGTAAGGCATGTAGTTCCTCGACCACCATGTAGGGAACAAAATGCTTCAGTGGAAACAGTTTTGCAGTGATCTCTGTGAACGTTTTGAGGAAGCAGTACTGGACAACTTTGTTGATTCATTTAATAAACTCACTCAACATGGCACTGTTAACGAATACTTTGATAAGTTTGAAGAGTTACGATCATTAATGTTGACTCACAATCGCCACCTAGATGAACAATATTTCGTACTCAGTTTTTTTTAGTGGATTGAAAACTAATATCAAGGCTATGGTCCAACTCCTTAAACCAACCACCTTGACTCAGGCTTTCTCATTGGCACGGATGCATGAGGCGTCCCAATCTCAGAATAGTTCCAAGCCATCTCACACCTACTCTTACACCAATAAACCAAATACATACTCCACCACTTTTGCTACCTCATCAAGTAAGCCACCTACTTATACATCACAATTCAACCACTCCACTTATAACTCCAATTCATCCCAAAGACAGCCACCCTCATTAACACATCACAATGCTTCTCGCCCTCATCCTTCAATACCCCCTATCAAACACCTCACTCCCAGCCAGATGCGCATACGCAGAGAAAAGGGACTCAGCTACAATTGCGATGAGCAATATAGGCCGGGCCACTTGTGCAAGACTCAACACTTATACATGTTGATTCCAGAAGAGGATCCACCTGATGACACCGAGGACTTCCCTGAAGTTGTGACAGAAAATCTCCTTGCACGCCCTTCATGGTTGTTCTTCAACAAACACTCTCCTAATCAAGGGATTAATCAAGAAGAAACTAATGTCTGTCTTGATAGATACTGGAAGCACACATTCATTTATCAACCCTAGAGTTATTAAAGCTACTAAATGGCCCACTTGTCTCGGAGATCAACTAATAAGTAATGTTGTCTGTCAGAAACTTCTATGGACAATGCAAGGTGTCTCATTCGAAGGGAGAGTAAGGGTGTTACCTCTAGGAGGTTATGATATGGTTTTGGGTGGTGACTGGTTGAAAAAGTTTGGCGATATCACACTGAATTTGCAGAAGCTTCAATTGACATTATCTATTGATGGTTGATTTGTTACCTTACAAGGAGGGTCAGACTCAGCTGAGTTATGCTTATTGGAGGCCAAGGGATTGACTAGGCTATGAAGAAACCATGCTAGCTCATTTTTCTGCCAACTCTTCTCTATAACTGTCGAGGATACATTGCAGCAACCTGACAAGCAACTTGATACTGCCATACAACAGATCATCTCACAGTTTAGTGACATTTTTAAAAATCCAACTGACCTACCTCCTAGCCGCACCCTCGACCATCACATTCCCTTGAAACCCGGCCATCACCCTCCTTCTCAGACTCCATATAAGATCCCCTACATGCAAAAGGCTGTGGTAGAGAAATTAGTACAAGAAATGTTAGAATCTGGGTTGATCCAAACCTCTCATAGTCCATTTGCAGCCCCCATCCTTCTAGTCAAGAAGAAAGATGGTTTCTGAAGATTTTGTGTGGACTACAGGAAGCTGAATGAGATCACCATCAAAGACAAGTTTCCCATGCCTCTCATAGATGAGCTCCTTGATGAGCTTCATGGTGCACGTATCTTCTCTAAACTGGACTTAAGATCAGGATACCACCAATTGCTTGTTCATCCACCTGACATTCACAAAACGGCTTTTAAAACTCATCATGCCACTTCGAGTTCAAGGTGATGTCGTTTGGGCTTACGAATGCACCGGCCTCTTTTCAGGCTCTTATGAATGAAATATTCAAGCCTCTTCTGAGGAAGTATGTTCTGGTGTTCTTCGACGACATCCTTATCTACAGCCCTAATGTCTCCTGTCATGTGGATCACTTGGCAGTGGTATTCTCCATTCTCAGGCAACATAAGCTTTTGTCAAGCTATCCAAATGCTCTTATCTCGGCCACATTGTCAGTGCTAATGGAGTAGAAGCGGACCCTCAGAAAATTGAAGCCATGGCCAACTGGCCCACTCCTACAAACATTAAACAACTCCGAGGATTTCTGGGTCTCACAGGATACTACCGCAAGTTTATTGAGAGATATGGTATCATTGCTAAGCCACTAACCGATCTCCTCAAGAAAAATGCTTTCACTTGGTCTCCTTTGGCAACTACAACATTCGTACAGTTGAAACAAGCTATGTGTGCAGCCCCCTTGTTGGCACTTCCTAATTTTCAGAACCCATTCCACCTTGAGACCGATGCCTGCTCCATAGGCGTAGGTGTTGTCCTCTTTCAAGCTGGCCGACCAATTGCTTTTTTTAGTAAGTCTTTAAGTCCCAGAAATCTTTCATTATCTACTTATGAGAAAGAGTTACTTGCAATTGTGATGGCTATTCACAGGTGGTGTTCTTACTTGCTTGGGTCCAAGTTCATCATCTTTACCGACCATCAAAGCATCCGCTATTTTTTAGCCCAAAAAGTCACTACAATGACTTAGCAACGATGGTTAGCAAAACTTCTAGGCTTCGATTATGAGATTCGATACAAAAGAGGGGTAGACAACAAGGTTGCATATGCTTTATCCAGATGTATTGATAACAAGGGCCAAGTCCTGGCCTTATCAGCCATAACTACCGCCTGGATTGAGGAAGTATCACACTCCTATACACAAGATCAATTCATGCTATCTCTAGTGCAGAAATTACTCGTGACGCCTGACTCTTGCCCTCCCTTCTCAGTGTCTCATGGACTTCTTAAGCATCACAATCAAATTTGTATTGGATCCACAGGGACTCTTCGCAAGCAATTCCTAAATGAGCTCCACACTTCAGCTCTAGGGGGTCATTCAGGGATCAACTCCACTTACAAACGCCTCCACTAGTACTTCTATTGGCCTAGAATGTAGACTGCTGTCCTCAAATACGTCTCTGAGTGTGACACTTGCCAACGCAATAAGACAGACAACTCCGCTTATGGTGGTCTTCTTCAACCTCTACCCGTCCCGGAGCACGCTTTGCAACACATTTCGATGGACTTCATCGAAGGGCTACCACTTTCAAAACATAAATCACTCATCTTGGTGGTCGTTGACAGACTAACTAAATTCAGTCACTTTATCGCCCTCTCACATCCATACACCTCGACCATGATTGCGGACATGTTCTTGCAACACATTTATCGCCTTCACGGCCTCCCAACTTCAATTGTGTCGGATCACGACAAAGTCTTCTTAAGCGCATTTTGGCAAGATCTTCTTTCAGCTTTGGGCACCAGCTTACACCTCAGTTCATCATACCATCCCCAAATCAATGGCCAGACTGAACGAGTCAATGCTTGCCTCGAGAACTACCTCCGTTACATGACTAGTGACGCTCCACTTCAATGGTCCAATTGGCTTTATTTGGCGGAATTTTGGTATAACACCTCATTCCATACGAGTCTCCAAACTACCCCTTTTGAAGCACTCTATGGATATAAACCTCCACTGATGGCTCTTCCACCTATGGCTCCACATTCAATCTTTGATGTACAACAATTACTGAGAGACAGGGAACACATGTTGAGTATCATCAAAGAAAAATTTCATCGTGCTCAAGAACGCATGAAACATTATGCCGACAGACATCAAGCAGAGCGGGAGTTCAATACTGGCGATTGGGTTTATCTGCGCCTACATCCGTATCGCCAAACATTTGTCCACCTTCACCGCAATCTCAAACTCACGGCCCGATTCTATGGGCTCTTTCAGATATTGGAACGCATCGGCGCAATTGCCTACAGACTCCGTCTTCCTCCAAACTCAAAGGTGCACCCTGTTTTTCATGTATCTCAGTTGAAACGAAAATTGGGTGCCCTTTATGGCTGTCCCTTTACTTCCAGTGGTTGATCACCTGGGATCTTTTCAAACTGAGCCTGTCGCTATCCTCGCTCGACAACTCATTCCTCGACACAACCTAGTCGTCACCCAGGTCCTAGTCCAGTGGTCAAACTCCTCCCCTACAGACGCCACTTGGGAGGATTGGACGCACCTTCACGCCTCTTTTCCTCATTTCAATCCTTGAGGACAAGGATCCTTTCGAAGGGGTTGGCATTGTCACATTTAGAGGAATTGAAAAGGATCGAAAATCAAATGGCGCCAAAATAGAAAAAAAAACAGAAGCGCCAAATGAATTAGTTTAAATTTGAAATTGAGGGCAATAGAGTAAAATCACCTTGTCAGGTTGTTAGAAAACAACAGGGACCAAACACGTGTAATGATCTTAATGGTCTCATTTGAAATTCGGTTACAATTACTGTAGATAAATAGAGGTGAAGAGAAGAGATAAGGGAGAGAAGAAAATTGTATCTGAGGCTCTTCCGGGTTGAGTTCACCCAAAGGGAGGTTACTGCCTTGTATTTGTCTTGTTTTCAGATCAATAATAGTATTCCATTCCTTTCCCATTCTCGATTTCTTTCCATTTATTCTCTTGCTTGAATCCAAGTCACAACTGTGACACGCGCCTAATAGGAACAACATGGTCGCTCAAAAGTCCCAATCAACACCCCCTAATTCAAGCACAGGTCTCTCACTAACCTCCCAACCCCATATCTAACTAAACCAGACCCTTGTTTACCATACAGAGACCATACTCAATATCAAAATTGCATACACAATTGTTATAGATACAATGACATCGAAAAGAGGCGGCTAAACTATAAAGTACCTGTATTGCGACGATTCATTACAATGAACTGGAAACGAGGCTGAGTATTTCTGCATGAAACCACAAAACAACCCAAGAAATCAAATAAAGTTGATCATACCTTCATTGCAAACACAAGAAACATGACAAGAACGGATTTTGCTACAAATTTCTCCAAAACCAAACCCTAGAATCCCAAATCTTGATCCGGAATTAAGTTCAAGTGAGCGAATCTTTTTACCTCTTGACAACAAAGAGGGACCCTTCGACATCCTTCCGACTCTGCAAAATCAAACCAAATACAAGTAATCAAATGAACAAAAACGATCCAACGGAGTGACGAAGAAGTGAAATTTGAAATCTTTACGAACCCATTCACTGAGCTCGATATTGAATTCGTAAAACGTGACGTGGGCAGCGGTCATCAAAATCTCTTCGACGAAGGGATCGATTCGTTGAAGGACTGTGAGATTGAGAAGCTTCGTACTTTCTTGATCGAGATTTGGCATTAATTTCCCGTTTTGCGACATTTTTGGGTTCCGAAGATCGATCTATAAGCCCTAATTGTTCATTAACAAAGTGAGAGAAGAGTGAACAGGTCGATCTGCGGCAAGACTCCCTTTTTAAGTGACTAAAATGCCCTTGGGATTTTGTTTCTTTCTTTGTTTTGTACAACGCGGATGGATGTCGGCACTCCTATGCGAACCCGCTGTTTGTCAGAGAGCCGCGACTACACCACACCACCATTTCCTTTCTCTCACACCACCTACTTTATTTTTCACACCACCATATTTTTTCATACCACCTATATAAACAAAAATCATCCATTTTTTTCCCTCACCATTCAAATCGACAATGGTTCCTCCCTTCCCCATTCGAAATCTTTTGCAAATCTCTCTCACACTCAAATCTTTTGCAAATCTCCTCCCACTCCCTCGAAAACTCTCAAAATCCACTTAAAGTCGAAACCCTTAAACTCAAACTCAATAAATATGCATAACTTAACATAACAGAGAAACTCAAACTCAAAACTAAAAAATGCAAAACAGGGTAACTTTCAACCAATTTAAACTTCAATTGAGATCGATTCTCAACCTCATCAAAACACAAATATTGTATTACTCTTAGTTATCTAATAAACACAATTTGAATCACTTGAAAATGTTTTGAAATGAGCGAAATATAGTCATTTTACTAAAGTCGCACAAATATGTCTCGCAATAAAAACGGGATAGTGTTCATGACTTTCAGTCAACTTATGTGCTCGATTGAGACTGATTCTCAATTTGATCAAAACACAAAGTTGTAGTACTCTGAGTTATCCTATAAACACAACTTGAATCACTTGAAAATGTTTTGAAATAAGCAAGTTATGGTCATTTTACTAAAGTCGCACAATCTATTCGCAGAGTGCACTGTGGGGTATCTCATTGTACAATGCGAACAATTTTTTTTTTCCTGTTGTCATTGTGCAATGCGGGGTATCTGATGAATTATTTTTTTTGTACAACACGAACAGGAAAAAAAATTGTTCACATTGTACAATGTGAGATACCCCGCAATGCACTTTGCGAACAGATTGCGCGACTTTAGTAAAATGACCATAACTTGTTCATTTCAAAATATTTTCAAGTTGTGTTTATTAGATAACTCAGAGTACTACAACTTTTGTGTTTTGATCAAATTGAAAATCGGTCTCAATCGAGTACATAAGTTGGTTGAAAGTCATGAACACTATCCAATTTTTATTGCGAGACAGATTTGCGCGACTTTAGTAAAATGACCATAACTTGCTCATTTCAAAACATTTTCAAGTGATTAAAGTTGTGTTTATTAGATAACTCAGAGTAATACAAATATTTTGTTTTTATTAACTTGAGAATCGATCTTGATCGAGCACATAAGTTGGCCGAAAGTCAAGAACACTATCCCGTTTTTATTGCAAGACAGATTTATACGACTTTAGTAAAATGATCATAACATGCTCATTTCAAAACATTTTCAATTGATTCAAGTTGTGTTTATTAGATAACTCATAGTACTACAATTTTTATGTTTTGATGAACTTGAGAATCAGTCTCAGTTAAGGGTTTAAATTGGTCAAAAGTTACCATGTTTTGCGTTTTTTGAGTTTTGAGTTTGGATTTCTCTTTTATGCATATTTAATGGTGGCGTGAGAAAGTAAAAAAAAATAAAAATAAAAAATAAAAAATAATTCAATGGTGGTTTGAGAAAGAGAAAATGGTGGTGTGGTGTAGTCATTGCCATAAAAAAAAATGGAAAAACTATAGAGAATAAGGTAGTTGCATGCAAAGATTATGATTTCGTTTTTCAAGGTAATTGAACTGGTACTAAGTAAATTAAAATTTTCATTTGTATTTGTTCAATAAGAAATATAAAACAATAAAGGAAAGAAAAAAGAGATAAGAATCCCAAACTAGGAATTACATTCTGTCTCGTATCCCATTCACAGAAAATAGAGATGAATTGATGAATTCATCAGATTCTAGGTCGGGACTAACGGGTTTCGAACCTGCAGCTTTTGCCTTGACAGGGTGGTGTTCTGACCAATTAGAACTGCAATCCCAGAAAATGAGGTATACAACATATATGATGATACATAAAAACGGTCGTGTCTCTAAGCCACACACGTGTCATGATGATCTTAAGGAAATACGGGCTCCAGCATCAGCCCAACGTTGACTTGGCCCGAGCGGTTCTAAACCCGCTCAATTCAGTCCGCCAGGCGGACCCGAACTCTCACAGCATGCTAGGCCCACACGTCTCACAGTTATCCTCAATACCCATAAATCATACTAAGGCAAGTATCTCAAGGATCAGCTTCGGACGGGCAACTACAGTTGCTCTCTGCTTCCAACTAGGAAGCAAATACCAGAGTACATTCCACACAAGAAAACTCCCTTCTACGGATTGCTCTCACATAGGAAATTATCTCCCACGTATCTATGAGCACGAGGCTAGTATGAAACTTCCCTCCTACAACACGACTCCTAATTAGGGAGGGATCTTCATAAAGATCTCATTCCTAAACTACGCCTACGATGGCCTGGTAGAACCAGGACTCATTACACTATAAATAAGACATGAGGTTGGTAAGCTAAGGTACGCTACAAATTTCCTGTTACAACATTACACCTTCCTCATATCCCTGTCTGGCTTTAACATCGGAGTGTCAAACCACCATAATGGTGGTCCGTGGCTCACGTGCGTACTTGTGCAAGTTAGTAGGTCAACAGGAACTAGGTCAGAACAGGGAGCAGAAAATGACTGCATCAGTTTTGCGCCGTCCATTTGGGGTGTTAATCGGTTTGGTCGGTTCAAAGTTGGACCAAAACCAACTCAAGAATTCGGTCTCGATTCGGTTTTTTCAGTTTTTTCCTTTATTTATTTATTTTTTGCTGCTACATACAACCGAGTTGGCTCTAGCACAAAAAGGAATAAGTCAAAGCTACAAAAAATGGAAATAAGGAAATGAAACTTGGTTTGCAAAGGAGGAAAACCAAGAGACAGAGAGAGTACAAATAAAATAAAATAAAATAAAATAAAGAAATAAGGGAAAGCAATAAAGGGAAAGCAAATGCCAGATGAACACAGAGAGTTTCAAGGCTTCGACTATTCATTTATAGAGAATTCTTTCAATTTTTTCTTGTCTATTTCTCTTGATAATTCCATAAGATTAAATTTTTTTGCCCTGTCTCTCATATACACAATACTATAACATCATACAAAAAACTATAACCATAACTGCATTGTTTGCATCTTAATCTATCTCCACCACACCCATGTGATGAACAAGACCGAAACCTTCTATGACGAGTCCACCAGTTTCGTAATTTCATCCTACAAGAAGGGTTTTTTTTTATCAAATCAAAAGTGTCGAAGTTGTCACCATCGCCAATGCTCATCTTTGCTGCAAGCAAGCAAGTGAAAAGTTTGGTTTTCTTCAACAAAATTGAGTCAAACTATGTTTATCCTCCTCAACTTGGAAGTGGTTGGATAGAGAGAAAGAAAAGGAGAGTTAAAAAAGAGAAAGATGACATTAATAAAGAAAGATAATTTGGGTAGGTGGAGAGAAGTGGGTGGGGCTTAAATAAGATAGAGAACGTAGGTTTTTTCAACTTTTTATCTGAATGATGCATTAAGAAAAAAAGAAAGTGGGAGTTAAGAGAGAGGGTGGGGACATGGGGTGCATTGGAATGAGGTGAGAATTTAAATAAGAGAGGGTTGGTGGGGGATTAAATAAGCGAGAGAAGGTTAGGGGATTAAAAACAAGAGAAGGAGAAGGGTTCGGTTTGGTTGTTTCGGATGTGTGAAAAACAAAAACCGAAACCAGATTGAACCAACTCGGTTCGGTTCGATTTCGGTTTTTTTCGGTTTGTGTTTTTTTGGTTTGGTTCGGTTCGGCCAGTTTTCAGTAACCAATTAACATGATGGAGATTTTATTAACTAAATTAAGGAGTTAATAAACCCTACTTGTAATACCGCAAGTGCACGGCTGTCTAACTGGTAGACAGTGGCAAATACGGGTCAATCCCACGAGGATTGACGAAACAGTCGAATTCTAGGACTTATTTAAACTAATTTAGAGTTGGAGGTTACAGCAGATGTAAATTACTAAATTAAGAAAGTGAAATTGAACACTTAAATATTAAATTGATAAGATGATAAGAGAGTTGACCGAGACATCGAATCCACCACAGGTTCTTCGAGATTTGTGTAATCCAAATTATTGTTTTTGAGAATCACATGTTTATTTTAACTAATTCTAAACCCCTAACATTGCATGTCTTCTTACGACACACACAATCATAAATTCAAATTAATTGATTAAAGCAAGCTTCGAATATCAACAAAGGGAACTTCTAACTATCGATTAATCTAGATAATTATTCCAGATATAATCGATGAAAGCAAATTATTGAAATTCAGAAATCAAATGTGTTTAACATTCAAGCATATATAAAATAATAAATTTAGATACGACAAACTCTAGGAAACCCTGTGGTTTCATCTTCGCCTTGGCGTGGGTTCTAGAAGATCATAGCGGATGACGTCACAACATTGGTGTAGGTGGAATCCATCTTAGCACGAACATGCATCCCAAGAAAGAGTTGCTGGTGGACTGTGATGGCTTAGACAGAAGTCGGGTGCGAATAACCTGAGTTGAAACAGTGACTTGCGGTGGTACAGAGCAAAGTTCAGGGTGCAAATAACCAATAGATTCAAAAATCGATTGGTTCCGCCTTTTCTTTCTGCGCATTCGTTTCCAGCGAGCCGCGCCGCTCCCTGCATTGCTTTCTCTTTGCTTATCGCGAGCTCCTTCTCCGGTTAAGATCACCTACAAGAGACAGAGAGATGGTGAGGGAGACACGAGAGAGTGAGAATAAAGGATGAATGGGAGAGGAGTAGGGCAATGCTCCCTGTTTGCTGCTCCTGTCTCGGTGGTGGTGTGCGAGATGCTCTGCTACTTGCAAAAGAGAGGGAGAGATGTAAACAAAGAGAGTGAGATACGAGATGGGAGAGAGAGGGACGAGAAAATGAAGAAACATGAAGGGTGAACAAATAGGAGCAGGGGCGGTGCTCTGTTGTTGCTCTTGTTATTCTATTTCATTGCGAGAGATGGTGGTGGTGCGTGGTCTGTTCGTGATGAAGGAGCAGAAAGAGATAATAAGAAGAGGCATAGAACGTGGAAGGGAGAAGAACATGGATGGTGATGATGGCGAGATGAAACAGGGGACGGTGTGGGCGGTGGTGTTATGGTGGTTTGCGACAGGGATGACGAGTGCAATGGCGGTGAGGGTGCGTTGGACGGTGGTCGTGTGTGGGCTGTTGTAATACCCGCCTAATTAAATAAATATAAAAAAATTTCTTGTTCATTAATTGTGGCATATATTGTAATCTCAATTATTTTGAAAAATATTTTTTTTTCTGTTTGCCATTGCTAAATAGAATAAGGTGTGTGTGTGTGCATTTAGCCAAAAATTTATAAACCCTAATGTTGATGGGTTGTTACTCAATTGTATTTGGGCTTGGTTTTGGGCTTTTATTAAACTGATGATTAGGGTTTTATTTTGTGAAGTTAAAAGATGGACTGCCTTTTGAATTTAAATGGGGGCGAATAGCCACCCACCATATATATAAAAAAAACCCTTTTCCTTTTTCCTTTTCTTTTCTCCTTCTTCCTTCTTATTTTCTCCTTCCTGCTCCACGTTGTTTTGATGATGGCTGATGGGGAAAGGGGTTTGTGCGAGGGAAGAAATGGAGGGCGAGAGGTGGACGGTGGCGTAAGTGTGCTTGTTTGGATTGACTAGTGGCGATGGCTTGATGTGGCGATTAGAATAGTGAGTTTTCTCCATTCCTTTATTGTATGTGAGTTTCTTCATCCCTTTCACTTATACTGTGAGTTCATTTTCGATTCTTGATATGGGTTTCCTTCCATCTCTCACTGTTCTCTTTATCATTCTCTTTGTGTTATGTTAGTTTTCTGTTTTATGGTTGGTTTTAACATATATTGTCTAGTTTCTGATTTTATAGGTAGAATTGAATGAAATTGTTCTATGCTGAAATGGGGTTTGAGAAATTATCTTTGTTCGTAATGCGTATTTGTTATTTTTCATGGGTTTTGGCTTGTTAGATCCGATTGGGAGGGTTGTTAGTTAGGATTCATTTTGATCGAGTATTCTATCCTGTCCTTCTTCAAATTTAGTTCTTGATTGTTTGATGCATTGCACTTGGAGTGTGTGTTTAATTCAAGCAAGTCATAAAGTTGATAAAGTGATCATGTAGTATATTGGAGAGAAGTTCCACCGGAATTGATTGAGTTTAAAGGGATCTTGGAGATTTAAGATGTTTGTAGTTCATCTATTTGATTTTGGGGTTAAAGAGTGTTAGTATTTTTTTACAGTAGAGATTGAAAGTAAAAATGATCTTATTTTTATTGATCAGGAGAAGAGATTGTTTTATTTTATTTTATTTTATTTTATTTTAAACTAGGAATATAATTCTTGGTTTGATTTGTGGGGTAGTTTACACGCTTTTGATTTAATGAATTTTGAAAAGGTTTTGATTATAAAAAAAAATGGAGTTAAAAGCTATACTGCTTCAGTGTTTTTGTATAGTGATTAAGGTATCCTTATCACTTACCAGTATGTGGCATCTTTGAGATCTTGTGAAGGCCACCCTTGAGCAAGTATGGATAGCAAGGAGTGGGTATGGGTAGTTGTTTTGGTTTGGGCTTTTATGGGTTTAGTTAAATGGCTTGTTGAAACGGCTATATCTAAATTTCACTTTCATCCATCATGTTGATTACTACTTCCATGCTTGATCATGTCAGGGCATTGGAATGTTTTTATATTGCTTTATCTGTAAGATTTTAACACCTAAAACATTGATTCCTAAATTTCATCTTTCCTGCGACATTATTCCACTTTCCGACAGGGTAAAAAATTTATTTTTATTTTGACATCGAAATTGGAAATTGGGTTGTAAGGAGATGATGTCTGGTCTGTATTAGTGTTATGTAGGCTTAAAGCCTTATTTAATTTTGGTCTAGAAGAAAATTTTCTAATAATAGATATTGGCTGGAATTTAACTAAGTACTTATTTTAGCTTGGGGATTTGAATTTTATGTGAATTGGTATGCATATTGTTTTTTTCATATGATGCAAAGAGATGGGATATGTGAATTGATAATGTGTCAAATATTACTTGTTCCCCAAAAGAATGGTGGATACTGTGGTTGATTTATTTATGGTAGACAAAGAGTCACCATAAAAGAGTTCGAATTTTAGTTGATTTTTTTATGCTCTTTTCCACAACTCTGAAAAAAAAATGTGAAAAGAAAAGAAATTTTTTGTATACAGACTTGCTTGTACACGTGTGATATGATTTTGGGTATGCAGACTTGCTTGCATATTGGTGCACCGTTCCATGTGAGTTTGGTTGTACGTGTAGATTTAGGAAATGCTTGCCATGGATCGAACTTTGGGTGAGATGACATGTTCCTCGATGTGACACCCCACTTGGAACATGTACGCTCCGAGTGGTTTCAAAGGCAAGGGATGCACACTTGGGTGAGGTGTGTTCGGCACATGGAGGATAGTGCGATTGTGGAAAAGAGGCTAGATTTTGGTGTATGTGCATGATTACCTTAAAGGAAGAAACTAAATGCTCATTCGACCATTGAATGAGAATTACATGTCTTCCTAAAGGTAGAAAATGTGTTTTGTTAATATTTCAATAATAGTCTAATATGACTATGAATTGTATCATTGTTTGGAAATAAATCACCTTTGTGATGATTGATAACTTAGAAATATTATCCAGTTGTTTCTAACCTTTTCATGCAGGATGCAAGTCCACTCATATTTCTGCAGGTCAGACTTGCCATAGTCAACTTCTATAGCGTAAGTACTAGTAAGGGCATATTTATTTATTAGGATGATGACACATTTGCCTCGTTGAGGAACTAAATTCTTTGAATTGTGTTTTCCTTGCATGACACTGTTGCCTCATTGAGGAACTACCTGTTGGTGTGGTTGGTTATTGTTTTTGTTTAGTTTGATGTTATCACGTGTGGATTTATTGATTTTTTTGGATGAAGATTTCTCACACCAGCTTTATTGCTGACCCAAGTGAGCTTTTGCTTCTTGGGTACATTTCTTTGGAAATGTAGCCGATTAGCCCTTTCAGGTTTAGAGACTTGTGAGCAGCGTTACTGGAGTTCCGTTAGTGGAGCTAGCAACGTCAGAGTCTTTCCGGGTTAGAGTTTTATTTGTTTCAGTAATAAAATCATGTTTAGGTGTTGCTGCTATTTGTTTATGTTGTTATTGAATTTTCACGTCCCGAGTTTTGGGGGAAACGGATAATACTACGTGGACTTTTGGATTTTCGTTTTTTTCAAAAATCGGGGCGTGACAGTTGTTCAGCGGTCGGTGGTGGACGATGAGGTTGTGTGGGACAAACAGGGTTGTTGCTCTCTGTTTTGTGCGTGAGAGATGGGGGTAGGGTGGCAGTGAGATGGTGGTGATGGCGAGGTGAGGTCGTTGTCGGTCCTCCTATCGAGCGAGGATCGCCGGCAGGGTGTATTGACGTGGTGGCTGAAAAAGAGAGGAGGAGAAAAGAAACGTGAAAGAGGTGGCCCTTAGGAAAGGGGAGAGATGAAGACTCTAAATAAGTTTTCTCTATTTTCCTAGGTTGGGTTTGGGTTTTAAGTTAACTGTCGGACTTGGACTTAGGTAATAAGTGAATTTGGTTTATTTGGATAAGGTTTAGGCATGTGATATTCGACTTGTCACCCGTTACTTTGTACCACCATTTGAACCAACCAATTGATCATTCTTCAAATTGCCGCCTTAACGCGATTTCATCGTTTACGTTCAAATTCCTAAAAAAACATGAAAATGAAATAATTAAAATAAAATATAATAATCGAAACACTAACATATATAAATTAAGGGGTAATAATTACGTGAATATCATAACACCCTTACCGTCCATGGGGATGACAAAGTTCTTAACTTTACACTAAGCATCGTTTCTCTTCAAATTCCAGAGAGATGGTGGCCATTAGGTCACACAACAATGGAAAACTAGGGGACACGTCAAACGCTCAGATTGTCCCTACTCCACCCCTTTTAGTAGTCCCTGTCATGCACAGATGACCGACTCGTGCTCCCAGAGCAGCGACTGCACCAACAAACCCCGAGGAGTCATCGACCACAGAATATATGTGCTTCATGTAGCACATTCTGAGTCTGAATTATCCCACAGGTCCAAGAAAAAGGTCCTACGAGATATGAAGATCCAAGCGATTCGTGGCGAACAACCAATACAACATGGTCAGGAATGAGGCCCATCCGCGCCACTGGTATTTACGGAGAAAGATCTCCAGGGCGTACAACTCCCACACAATGATGTCCTGGTGGTAACGATTTCTCTGATGGCAGACTGGGAGGTAAGGAGATCTTTAGTAGACACTGGGAGCTAGATGAACGTCATGTTTCTCCACACGTTCCACAACATGCAACTGGAAGAGACAGTGTTGACCCTTGACAGTCGTTTTGTGATAGACTTCAGTGGCGAAAGGGGTTACCAATGGGAAAGATACATCTGACTACAACCAGGGGAACAACCGACTCAGAAAACCTTGTTTCAAGAATTTATAGTGATTAACACGCATTCGGCATACAACGCGGTCATAGGAAGACCCTGGATACACCAGATGGAAGCAACGGTCTCCACCATGCACCAATGCGTCAAATACCAAACAAGCCAAGCGATTGGTACATTGAGAGGCAATCAGGTAGTTGCCAAGGAGTGCCAGTAAATGACGATCCTACCACCCGACTATTCCCAATCTGCGGCTAAAATGATTCTCTGTTCTGCCCAAAGTGTAGGAGGGAAACAACTGACCCCAGACAATGAGGCGCCTGTAAGCCCCCGGGACAGACCCAATGCCAGACAACCAGAGGAAGAAAGCATTACGATCTACCTTGACAGCCCTCACAACAACAAGGTCATTAAGATCAATTCCCGCTTAAGCGAGGGAGTGACGAAGCAACTCACGGAGTTGCTGCAGCGTAACTAGGACATCTTCGCCCGGACCATGCGGGACATGGTGGGATCGATACGTCAATAATAACCCATCACCTCGAGGTGGACCCCTCGAAGAAAACTGATAGGCAGAAGAATATACCTGTGGCGCCCGAAAAAATGCGATCATAAATGAGGAGGTACAACGTTTACTCAACGAGGACATGATCAAAAAAGCACGATACCCCGACTGGCTGGCAAATACCGTTATCGTAAGAAAGAAAAACAGAAAATGGAGTGTGTAGACTACACTGACCTAAACAAAGCCTACCAGCTTTTTGCTCCCCTGCATCGATTGGATCATGGATGCTACTTCAGGGCACAACCTACTCAGCTTCATGGACGCCTATTCAGGCTATAATCAAATATTGACGCACCCCCCTAGATTAAGAGAAAATTTCTTTCGTGATAGAAAGGGGGATATACTGCTATAAGGTGATTCCATTCGGCTAAAAGAATGCAAGCGCTACATAACAGCGACTGGTTAACCAGATGTTTAAAGAACAAATCGGCATGAACATGGAGGTTTACATAGACGACATGCTGGTCAAGAGCCTCCATAGCCCTTACCATGTGCACGACCTCGCTGAAGCGTTTGACCAACTCAGGAAATACCAAATGAAGCTCAACCCACAAAAATACACGTTCGAAGTCGAGTCTGAAAAATTCCTGGGCTATATAGTAAAGAAAAGGAGAATTGAGGCCGACCCAAAAGAGATTCAAGCCCTTCTCGACATGAAAACCCTTATCAGCATCAGAGACGTTCAAAGCCTGACTAGAAGGGTAGCAACACTCAACAAATTCATATCAAAATCCTCAGAAAAATGCATGCCTTTTTTTAAGATACTAAGGAGAACAAAGGGTTCATGGAACGAAGAATGCGAACAAGTCTTTCAAAGCCTGAAAGCATACATGAGGAGTCCAGGGCTACTCTCGAAGCCATCGATAAGAAAAACACTTTACCTATACTTGTCTGTTTCCGAACACGCTGTCAATTCAGCTCTCGTACGAAACAACCGAGGAACCCAGAGACTAGTATATTACACCAGCAAAACCTTCGTAGAAGCGAAAGCACATTATCCAGATCTGGAAAAGTTGGCTTTAGCACTAGTCGTATCCTCCAGTAAACTGAGGCCCTATTTTCAGGCCCACTCCATAACGGTTCTGACAAAGCATCCCCTCCGCTCAGTACTACATAAACTCGAGTTATCTGGTAGGATGGTAAAATGATCGGTGGAACTTGAACAGTTTGACATAAACTACGCTCCAAGAACCGCCATCAAAGCCCAAACGCTGACAGACTTCATTGCTGAGTTCACTGGCGGACAAGAACCAAAGTTGGACCACCAACTCTCGGACTCAAATGCCCAAGTGTGGATCTCGCGTTGCGATGGATCCTCGACTGGAAAAGCGAGCGGAGCGGGGATCACACTCTTTTCTCCCAGTGGCTTCACCCTTAAAATTGCAGTCAGATTCGTCTTTCCCCCTTCAAACAACTAGGCCGAGTACGAAACCCTCCTGTCCGGCCTAAAGCTAGCATTAGGGACCGGTATAGATCGCCTGATAGCTTACAGCGACTCAAGACTGGTTGTCAACCAGATCAAAGGGGATTTCAATAGCAAGGACCCCCGCATGATAGCCTACCGCGACAAGGTACTTGAAATAATGGGCAGGTTCAAGAGCTATGAACTCACGCAGTGCCCTAGAGATGACAACAAAATAGCTGATGTGCTAGCCAAAGAAGTTTCTGCTTCCGACGAAGTATCAAGCGACCTCATCGAACATAAAAAATAATCAAGCATCGATAAAGAAGAACATACAAACATCTGCGATTTGGAAACACAACCAAATTGGATAACTCCGATACTGGAATATAGAGCAACCGAGGCCCTACCAACCGAGAAGGTTGAAACAAGAAAACTTAAAAACAGAGCAGCAAGGTACACTTTCATAAACGACAAGTTATACAAGAGATCGGTGACAGGGCCTCTGCTTCGATGTTTGACGCCTTCAGAGGCGGGCCAAGTCTTGGGAGCAATCCACAACGGTATATGCGGGAATCACCCAGGCGGGAGAACCTTCACCCATAAAGCCCTGACTTTAGGGTACTATTGGCAGACCATGCAGCGAGATGCCAAAGATATCGTCCGCAAGTGCGACAAGTGTCAGAGGTTCGCGCCATATACCCATATGCTGGCCCAGCCAATGACTAGTCCATGGCCATTTGCACAATGGGGAATGAACATCGTTGGGCCGCTCCCGACATCGATTGGTAAAAAATTCCTTCTTATGATCGTCGACTACTTCACCAAGTGGGTCGAGGCCAAGCCCCTATCTAAAATCGGTCAAGTACAGATCAAAAAATTCATATGGGCCACAATCGTCTGCTGATTTGGCATCCCCAGATTATTGGTTAGTTACAATAGAACTCAGTTCGAATGTAACAAGGTCAGGGGAACCGTGCAAAAGGCTGAGTATCAATCACCACTTCTCCTTACCAGGACACCCCAGGGCAACGACCAAGCAAAAGTTACCAACTGGACGATCCTACAAGCCATCAAAAGAAAGCTCGACTCAGCCAAAGGAAAATGGGTTCCAGAGCTACTAAGAATACTTTGGGCATATCGAACAACTAAAAGAGCCCTACTGGAGAGACACCCTTCACCCTAGCATACGGGTCAGAAACTATGGTTTCGGTAGAACACGAGCTGCCAATCTTCCGAACGGGAGAGTTCAGACCAGACGACAACGATGAGGCCTTGCGCATGGGACTATACCTCCTCGACGAAAAATGTGATCTAGCCTCCACCAAGCCTACCAACAACGGATGGTGCAATACTACAACAAGAGGATCAAGCCATGTAAATTCAAAGTAAGAGATTGGGTACTTAGGAAGACCCAGTAGAACACCAAAGAAGCCGGAGTAGGAAAGCTAAATCCGAATTGGGAAGGACCTTACAGAGCTGCCAAGGTTAACAGGCCAAAAACATACTGACTGGAAGACGCAGATGACGACGGGCTTAAACGACCATGGAATGTAGAGCACCTAAAAAAATATTATCAATAAAATATTTTGCTTTTACCAAAATTTTCACTGTTGTTACAACCCTTGACTAGCTCGGCTATGAAAAGACTCGAATATCCTCCAAAAGCCTAATTCGCTCAGCACGGATCACGACGGCTAAGGAAGTGGGAGTCTAGTCAGCTCTTGTCTACTGATGAAGACGACTCACCAAGGGATCATTGCTCTCAACATGGACAATGATCGTCGAATTTACCATGTAAGCTTAGTCAGTTCGCGACTGATGACGACGACTTCTGGTGCCCAAAACCTAATCCGCTCCGCATGGATCACGACAGCTGAGGAAGTGGGAGTCTAGTCAACGCTTGTCTGCTGATTACGACGATTCGCCAAGGGATCATTATTCTCAACACAAACAATGATCGCTGAACTTACTAGGTAAGCTTAGTCAGTTCGCGACTGATGACGACTACTTCTGGTGCCCATTGCCTAATCCTCTCTGTGCAGATCACAACGGCTGAGGAAGTGGGAGTCTAGTCAGCGTTTGTCCACTGATTATGATGACTCGCCAAGGGATCATTGCTCCCACCACGGACAATGATCGCCAAATTTACTAGGTAAGCTTAGTCAGTTCGCGAATGATGACGATGACTTTTGTTGCCCAAAGCCTAATCCGCTCCACGCGGATCACGACGGCTGAGGAAGTGGGAGTCTAGTCAGTGCTTGTTCACTGATTACGATGACTCGCCAATGGATCATTGCTCTCAACACAGACGATGATCATCAAACTTACCAGGTAAGCTTAGTAAGTTTGCGAATGATGATGGCGACTTCTGGTGCCAAAACATAATCCGCTCCGCACAGATCACGACGGCTGAGGAAGTAGGAGTCTAGTCAGCGCTTGTCTGCTGATTACGACGACTCGCCAAGGGATCATTGCTCTCAACACAGACAATGATCGCTGAACTTACCAGGTAAGCTTAGTTAGTTCGCGACTGATGACGATGATTTCTGGTGCCCAAAGCCTAATCCACTCCACACGGATCACGACGGCTGAGGAAGTAGGAGTCTAGTCAGCACTTGTTCGCTGATGACGAGGACTCGTCAAGGGATCATTGCTCTCAACATAGACAATGATCACCGAAAATACCAGGTAAGCTTAGTCAGTTTGAGATTGATGACGACGACTTCTGGTGCCCAAAGCCTAATCCACTCCGTGCGGTTCACAACGGCCGAAGGAATAGGGGCAGAAGTCAGTGCTAGTCTGGCAACACTAAGGGAGTTGTTACAGACTGATGGAGCCTGGTCAACCCCTAACCAACAACGATTGCTGCTGGTTAAACCCTAATATGTCGCAGGAGCAACCCAAAACAACAATATATTTTGACTGACAAAGATAGGCATCCCGCCCAGCAGTGCAAACTTTACTGTCTACGAAGCAACTAAAGTAAACACAACAATATGGGACAAAACAACACTTCCATTAAAAAAAAGTCTAAGGAGAAGCATCTTTCTCATCAGTAAGCCTCGCGGTGCTAGAGCCCTCTCCTCGATTGATCGGCTCGAAAGCAACCTCTTGTAGGGAGTGAAATCAAGGTCAATACCGGGATGTTTTCCCCTAATCAGTTTCAGGAGCTCCAGTCTACCCCGAATGGCCTCGGACGAAATTAACGGCTTCCTGCCTGACACGTGGAAGTCCACTGTGCCCAACAGGGCTTCATAGTGCAAGCGTTCCTCCACCAGCAACCGATCCACCTCCAGAACACGGCGAAGTCCCTCATCAACAACAACTTCCAGCTTCTGCCTTTCAATGACCTAGTCTGCTCCGCCCGCTTCCTTTAGGCATCCTTAGCCTCCCGTTCAGAAGACCACTTGTCCACATCCACCTCCAGGTGTTCTAGTTCGGCCCTGGTCCGCCTCAGTGCGGCACGAGTTGACGCCAAATCGGACTCAGCAGCCCTCAGCCGAGTTCTCATACCAGCAACTTCTTCTTCGGTAACAAAGGTTGCGGCATCCATGCCCTAGCGGTTCGCGACAGTGCCATAATCCTGCAATCAACCATTCAGGAAGTCCGCCTGATAGAGAGCGTCCGAATATCACATCCGCGAAGGCCTTCTCCAAAGCAAGAACCCTCCTACAGGCTTTGGGGTGCAGCGAAATAAGACTGATGACTCTAGGGCATGAGTAGTTGTCTCGAGACCACGACGACACGAAACCTCGACACGCGGTCTAACTCCCCCCCCCCCCCCCCCGCTAAGTCGACAAGGGAAGCCGAAGCATCTGGAGAAAGGTCGCGACCCCTCAAGGGCATCGCCTGTGCAAACCGCGACATACTAGGGGGAGAAGCCGACTTGACATAATTTTGCTTCTTCTTGGAACAACAACGGGAGGTACATACGCCTCCAATTCAGCAAGCCCGGAAGGACTGGGCAAGGCCAGACTTCTCTTTCTCGTGCGGCGGGCAACCACCTCCTTAGTCAGCGAACCTGGCACGAGGTGAGCACCATAAGAACAACGCAGCGTGTGACGTTGCCTGGCATTATGACCTCCTCAACGGAAGTCAAAGGAAGCTTGAGAAACTCCCTCACTATCCGCTTCTCTTACTCGCTGAGAGACGGGATAACAAACCTCACTGAAACAAAGGAAAAACGTCAGAACCAGTATCATTGAAGGAACATACAAAATATGCATGCGCAGACGACCAAGAGACTCACAGAGATCAAACTGAAAGTATCGAGATACTCTACGACTCCCGAGCTTGAAGTAACCATAATCCGTCGAAGTAAAGAGCCATTGCTTCTCCCAAGATTCAGAGCTATCCGCCGCTAGTCGCAGATAAGGAGGACATTTCAACACACAGACACCACTGGAATCCAATCAAGCCTCGGATTGATGGTGGATCACCGACGAGGTCAAAAAGAGGCCAGCATCATGAGCCTTCAAGAGAATTGCGAGCAGTATCTTGAATCCGCTCGACTCCATTTGAGGGGAGACATTCGAAAATGGGTAAAGAAGCGCCAGACATCATTTGGCACTGGAAGTCGGAGCCTAGACTCGAACATGCCTTAGTTTCATCGACCAAACTACTTTCGAAGAAATTGATACAAACAAGGGATAACGGATCCTTGGAAGAAATTTTAACGTTGGCAGCCATTAGAAGATAACGCAGATAACAATGGGGAAATCCTCCTCAAGACAATGAATATTTATAGGGTAGGCAAACCACACTTTCCCTCATTGAACAGTTGCGTACCCATTAATGTCATGCGCCGCTCGAGACGAACGCTTCGAGTCCAATCATCACGACGGTACAATTGTATTTTTAAAGAGTCAGTGGATCGACTTAACGCCCCACTAACTCGGGGGGAGTAGCTAATGATACATAAAAACAGTCGTGCCTCTAAGTCACACACGTGTCATGATGATCTTGAGAAAATACAAGCTCCAGCATCAGCCCAACGCTGACCCAGCCCAAGCGATTCTAAGCCCGCTCAATTCAGTCCGACAGACAAACCCGAACTCTCACAACATGCTAAGCCCACACGTCTTACAACCATCCTCAATACCCATAAGTCCTACTAAGGCAAGTATCTCGAGGATCAGCTTCGGATGGGCAACTACAGCTGCTTTCTGCTTCCAACTAGGAAGCAAATACCAGAGTACATTCCACACAGGAAAACTCCCTTCTACGAATTGCTCTCACATTGGGAATTATCTCCCACGTATCTATGAGCACGGGGCTAACATGAAACTTCTCCTACAACACGACTCCTAATTAGGGATTGATATCCATAAGACCTCCTTCCTAAACTACGCCTACGATGGCCTTGTAGAAGCATGACTCCTTACACTATGAATAAGACACGAGGTTGGTAAGTTAAGGTATGCTACAAATTCCCTGTTACAACATTACACCTTCCTCAGATCTCTGTCTGACTTTAGCATCAGAGTGTCATCGGCCACCACAACGGTGGTTCGTGGCTCACGTGCGTTACTTGTGCAGGTCAGCAGGGAGTGGAAAACGACTGCATTAATATATATTTTCAAAATTTTCATTCAAATATGATTTTAAAAAATATTTTGTTTGTATAGATAAAAGTAAAAATTCCAGTTGGAATTTTGAAGTTATTAATATAATTTAAGCATTTTAACTTCTACATAGTATATAAAGAGTCTCACAAGATTAATAATGTAATACAAACTATATATTGCATAAGAATCACTTATATAACAAAATTTTAATATTAAATTTAGGTTATAACTGGTTAAATGTATGAAAATTGTGATTGACCTAATGAAAGAAAGAAATATTTCAAATTTCAAAATAAATTCAGTAACTCGAACAAAAGAAATATTTCTTAAAATTTCAACATTTTTCGAGAATTCACAATCCTTGGTTGCACATAGGATTGCAACTTGGGCAGGTTAAAGTGACTTGCTGAACCCAAGACTAGGGTGACATGGGCAAAGCTTAGCTTGGGGTCAAAATGTTTATAGGTAAAGACTGTGATTTAGCCAAAATTTAAGAAATATTTTGTTTTTGAGATCTCGAAATTTGAAGTACCGGAATAAAAAAGTACATTATTTCGATGACTTATTTCAAAATATTTCGTGTTTTTTTTTCGAGATTTTGGCATTTTCATGTAAAACCCAAAAAATTATGAAGCGAATTACATTTTTTGCTGAAATATTTCGACATTTTTTGTAGATTTCGATATTTTCATATAAAACCCAAAAATTATAAAGAAAATTACATTTATAGGGACACATACGTACTTAGGCTTCATTTAATAAGTTAATTTACTTGTATCTTACTTTTTCTCCATATTCATGTGTCTGACATATTCTCGAAATCTTTACGTTCTTTCTACATACAACGAAGTATTTCAGGAAATATTTATTAAAATCATAAGACCAAAATTACTTCGAAAGACATCACAATCCTTGGGCATGACTACGTAAAACCGATTCATGAGCGTATAGGGTGCTCATACTTGGGCTTTGCTAAGTTGTCATGTCAAAAGATTTTAAGCTATTGGGTTCTGACTATACGGATCACGAGAAACATTAAACCTTTGAAACTGCAACACGTGTTATACCTGTCGTGCAGTTCTGACACCATAGAATTATGGGTATTACTCATGTTCAAGGCCATTTTGAAGTTTTTTTTTTTTTTTTTATTATAAATTAACCTCCAGTGGGGAGGGGCAACTATGGAATGCCAGACCTTTATTACTTATCAAAAAATTGACTTACAACCGCTACGGGGGTACGTGACGACTTTACCCGTATGAAACACAAAGAAAAATTAAAAGCAAAACCTGTCGTGAAGTCCATTGCATATTTAAAGCACCAAACGAACTCATCCCAAATAGCCAGCGCCCAGGAACCTGGACAGCACCCACCTTATCCGCACGAACTCTGAGTCGCAGCGATGTAGAAACCAGAAACCGACGTTGTAACAGCGCGTATAGCAGAACGCTGACTCTGTCAGCAGCGTATTCTGGCTGCCAAGCTGAAAATTCATCGCACCCTGTCTTGGGGTCCTGCAGACGAACCAAATCTGTCTCCCAGCAGACGTCAATCTCCACCCCGCTACGCCTGAAACGTACAGCAGAAGCACGCATCGCACTCTGCCTACGCAGACCACACTGCTGTCTGTGCTGCAGAGTGCGGAATGTTACACGCGTCTGCAATCCAGCCAACGCAGTCCGCTACGACGCATTCCCTTATCCGCACGACCTCTGAATCGCAGCAATGTAAACACCGGCGCTGTAACAGCGCGTACCGCAGAATGCTGACTCTGTCAGCAGCGCACTCTGGCTGCCAAGCTAGAAAACCATCGCACCCTGTCTTGGGGTCCTGCAAGCGAACCAAACCTGTTTCCCAGCAGACTTCAATCTCCGCCCCGCTACGCCTGAAACGTACAGCAGAAGCACGCATCGCACTCTGTCTACGCAGACCACACTGCTGTCTGTGTTGCAGAGTGCGGACTGTTACGCGTGTCTGCAGTCCAGCCAAACCGCAGTCCGCTACGCCGCATGCCCTTATCAGCACGAACTCTGAATCGCAGCAATGTAAACACCGGCGCTGTGACCGCGCGTACAACAGAACGCTGACTCTGTCAGCAGCGCACTCTGGCTGCCAAGCTAGAAATCCATCACACCCTGTCTTGGGGTCCTGCAAGCGAAACAAACCGGCCTCCCAGCAGACGTCAATCTCCGCCCCGCGACGCCTGAAACAGCATATACAACAGAAGCA
This sequence comes from Berberis vulgaris, assembly GCA_963556465.1. Taxonomy (NCBI): domain Eukaryota; kingdom Viridiplantae; phylum Streptophyta; class Magnoliopsida; order Ranunculales; family Berberidaceae; genus Berberis; species Berberis vulgaris. The sequence continues at coordinate 5,998,497 of OY747135.1, forward strand.
AGCATCGCGCTCTGTCTTCAACGCAGACCACACTGCTGACTGTGATACAAAGTGCAAACTGTTATTCGCGTCTGCAGTCCAGCCAAACCGCAGTCCGCTACACAGCATGCTACATTCCTCCCAGCCTATATATCGCCACGAATGCCCGAATAAACACTCACTACGCATCCCCATGACGAATGTATGCCGTATGCACTCTGTCAAGCATGATTAAGCCTGCCACTCTCCTAGGAAAATCAGTCCCATCGAAAGAAACAATCCTATGATCTCGTTGTGCTCTATCTGCTAACGCATCCGCCACCGCATTGGCCTCTCTATAGATATGTTGGCAATCTAACGTCATTGTCGCTGCCAACAACTTAATTTCTTTCAAAATATTCTCCAAATGCCATGGGATTTTCAAAATATCCTTGAGCCAACCACAAACAAGTGCCGAGTCCGTTTGGACTACCACCTTTATGAAACCCCAAGCAAGACAAAGGCGGAGTCCCTCTACAAGTGCAAGCATTTCCGCTTTATTGTTGGTTCCTGCACCAAAAAAATTTGTTTTCCCACAACACAATGACCCCGAAAGTCTCGAATAAGCACACCACCTGATGCCTTGCCCTTTCGGGAAGATCCATCCACATTTAGCGCAACAAAATCTATGGGTGGGGGATGCCAATAAACCAATCGAACACACTTACGTCTAACGGGTAGCACCTCCAACCCCAAAGCCCGTAAAGGTGCCTTATTGCTGCTAACTTGCTTGGGGATCATAAACTTATTTGCCAATCGCAACTGATGCCTAATGTTCAAAATAGCAAAGGCCGGATTTGGGGACGTATTTTCATACACACATTTGCATCTCTGTTTCCAAATTTCCCATAAAATGAACATAGGAGTAAGAAAAAATAACACACCTGTCTGCGAATTGCGTTTTGCTCTCTTGAACCAAATAACTAGCACCGTTGAGATTTCTGCTGGTCGCCGTATATGCACTTCAAAAATCCTGTCAAAATGACTCCACACCTGCATCGCCAATTCGCCGTCTAGAAAGAGATGATTCAAAGATTCTTGCTTTGGCGAATTACAACAACGGCATCTAGAGGCCAGACTCAAACCACATCTGTATAATTCCCCATCCACCGGTACTCCTCTATGGAGTAATTTCCAAACAAATACTGAGATTCTGGAAGGAAGAATATCATGCCAAAGCTCTGGACTCAACTCATTGACCTGCCCATGTTTACGTAACAGTTCGTAGGCCGAATGCAGGGAAAAGAGCCCATTCTGGTTGGGAACCCACACGCACGTGTCTTCCTCATGAGCCTCACCACTTAATCTCTCAGCAAAAAGGCCACGCGCCAAGTTTCTGAGATCGGGATGGACCAGTTCAAAATTTGTCAAAATCACTTCGCTAACTGAAGGCCAAAGATCCTGATTAACCAGAGCCGCCGATCTCCTGAAAGAAGCGACCATGTTCCAATTTTCTTCAAAGAAACTGATATCCCCCATGCCAATACGCCAAAGCAAGTTACGCAAAAGAAAAGGTCGCCCAAGCATGATTTCTTTAAAGAAAGGAGAAGACCCACCTTTCACAGGTTGACTAATCAAAGCAACTCCTCGTAGCCAGTATTTGCTCCTCATAAAGGTAGCCCATAAAGAGTCTGAAGTAAGAAGGCGCCAAAGAGCCTTGATACGAAAAGCCTCCATCACCACCGTCAAATCTCTAACACCCAAACCATCTTCCGCCTGCGGAAAACAAATTTTAGCCCATGACACCCATTTTTTCTTTAGTCGGCCTTCGCAATCCCCCCAAAAGAAGTCCGCCAGCAAACTATTAATCCGTGATAAAACTCTCCTTGGTACACACATGGTACTAAGGATATAAATAGGAATCGAGCTAAGGACATGTTTAATCAAGATTAATCTGCCTCCTAGAGATAATAGTTTTGCCTTCCATCCCTGAATACGAGCCTGAATCTTAGTGATTAGATCTTCAAAATATGAGATTTTAACTCGCCCTTGAAACACTGGCCCGCCCAAATATTTCAATGGAGCAACGTGAGATCGAAAACCTGTACAACTCGTCAAAGCCACAATGCGCTCCGCTGCTACTTTATCATCCAAAGTAAAAGAACTTTTACTCTCATTAATTTTCTGGCCCGAGGAGGAACAATAACTTCGCAAGAACTCCATGCATCCCATGACTGAAGACTTTCTGCCATTTTAAAAAATCAAAGTATCATCTGCATACAGCAGGTGGGAAATAGGACTGCAACTCCTTGGAGTATAATAATACCCTATTTTACCGCTCTCAAAAGCTGTTTTCAATCGCCTACTCAACACTTCAGAGGCAATAATAAAAAGAAATGGGGAAAGAGGGTCGCCTTGCCTTAAACCCTTAGTGGATCTGAAAAAGCCTTTGTATGCTCCCTGGAGCAAAACCGAAAATCCACAAAAGGCGATACAGTTGGAGATGAGATGGCAGAATCTCCCACTAAAACCAAATTTTTTAAGAACTGCGAGCAAGAAATTCCACTCCAATCTGTCATAGGCTTTTTCCATGTCAATTTTCAGCACCACATTGTCTCCAAAGACCTTCCTGTTAATGTCTCTAATCAATTCCTATGCCAGACCAATATTTTCACCAATAAACCTGCTTTTGACAAAAGCCCCCTGCTCCTGAGAGATCAACCGTGGCAAAATATCTACCATCCTATTGCAAAGGATTTTACTGAAGATCTTATATATCACATTGCACAGACTGATTGGGCGAAAATCAGAAAAGGAACCTGGGTTATCAATTTTAGGAATCAAAGCCATGAAATTCGCCGAAAAGGACATCGGCATTGCCTCCCCTTCAAAAAATTGTATAGCAGCCTCCCAAATATCCATACTCACAATCTCTCAACAAGACTGAAAAAATCAGCAGTAAAGCCGTCTGGACCTGGCGCACTATTTTTGGGAATGTCGAAAACAACATCTCGCACTTCCTCCAAGGAAGGTCGTTTGACCAAGCCCTCGCATTGACCAGGTGCCACCAACTTCGGAATACAAGATAACAAATCCGTATCCACCAGATTATCACCTTGAGAAGACATCAAATTCTCAAAAAATTCATTGGCTTTAGTAAGAATCTCACCAGGTTCGGAAATAGATCTACCGCACGGTAAAGTAATCTGATTGATGGCTCGTCTCTTTTGTTTGGACTTGGTGGAGGCAAAAAAATATTTAGTGCAGGCATCCCCCTCCTTGAACTCTTTTTCACCTGATTTTTGTATCCAGTAAAGCTCCTCCTGTTTGAGAGCTAATCTGTACTCTGCCTGACAACGATGTAGATTACTACAAGCATTGACATCCCAGTTGGCGGCAACATTCAGCCCAGTAGTTCTTATAGATGCGAAACCCGACAAAAGAACTGTTTTCCACTGTTGCATTTCATCCTCCAAAGCTCGGATTCTGCTAAACACATTACCAAAAACTGTCTTGTTCCACTGTATAAGAGCTTTGCGGGTCATTTTGAGTTTGGCATCCACCCTGTCAATAGGTCTCATAGACCCTAAGTCCGTCGACCACTTTTCCTTAATCAGATCAAAAAAACTGGGGTGAGTCATCCACATATTTAAGAAACGAAAGGGGGCAAAACCAATCTTTTGTTGTGTTGGCATAGAAGTCAACAGCGGTGAATGATCTGAAAAAGTTTTGCAAAGATGCTCCACTGTAGGATTACCCAAGACTGTCAACCAAGCTGAATTTACAAGAATCATATCAAGTCTGGCCCAGATTCTCTCACTACCACGCCTGTTATTGCACCAGGTAAGACGAGGACCCGAAAAGCCACAATCAATTAACCCACTATTTTCAATACAGTCGGAGAAATGAGACATGCTCGCCAGGGACGGCTCCACTCCCCCCACCTTTTTGCCCGAATGCAGATATGTATTAAAATCTCTGCCAACCATCCATGGAGTATCATGGTTTGCAGCAAAATTTACCATATTTAACCAGAGATCCCTTCGTTCATCCACAGAGCATTTAGCATAAACAAAAGAAATTAAAAAAATTCTTGAAGCAGAGTCCGTTACCTGACAATGAATGATCTGATCCGACATATCCACCACCGAGAGGACTAGAGAGGAGTCCCAAAGAAGCCAAATCTTGCCGCCAATAGATTCATTCGAGACAAATCCACCAAGCTTGAGCTTGCTTCCAATCTCCATGTGTCTAGTAGCATCAATCATAGGTTCCGCAATCATAAGAATTCGGACTTTATGTTCCACCACCATATTTTTTAACCTCCTTCTCGTGGATTGGTTACCAACCCCACGAGCGTTCCAAAAAAGTAGATTTTCTATCATCTTAACCGCGGGTTGAAAGCGTACCATTCTTGGTCTTACGACGGTTGCCCATAGGCACCGCCAAATCGACTGGTTTCCGAAGATTCTCATCGGACTGAGACCCTAAAGCTAAATCTTTGATAGCTTGTGTTTCCAGTCCTACCTCCGAATCCGATGCCGCCGCATCACTATCTTCCGTGGCATTTTCAAGGGAATTGGTATTCATCTTTTTTTTCTGCTTTCGCAAAGCATGAGTCTCCTTCATCAAACCAACTGCGACATCATACCAAATTCCCCCCTCCTGTCTATTCCCAACTGCCCTGGGGACCGGTAAGTTGCCAATGGCCACGGGATAAAGTCGTGAATCCTGAAACTCCCTCGCTGGATCCTGGACAGGTGAGAGTGCAGGCCGCAGCGGTTGCGACGCAGCAGGTAGGACGCCAATTGCGAGCGAAGCAGGCTGGGAACTCAGGCCACCTGCTGTGAGGCAGGTAGCAGTCTGGAATGCTACCTCCTCGGCCTCTGTTTCGGGGCAGAGTGCGCCCTGTTTCATGCTGTCTGTAGCGGCGCAAAGCAAGGTCTGTCCGTTGTTTAGATCGTGCTCCTGCTGGGGACAAGGATGGGCAAGAGCCGTAGTCTGGCTAGGGGCCTGTGCGGACTGCTGCCGGGGATTGGCTGGGGCCGAGGGCCACCAGTGGACTGCTTGTCTGGGCGTGCGCTGGCTGGGGCTCCCCTGTGATGATGCAAAGTCTGGACAGTGAAGCTGATTCGGTCATCAAAGCTGTGACTGAGTGCTCCCTTGGAGTGTCGCATGTACTTGCCGCACCGTGCGGCGCTGCCCCTTGGTGAGCCATGGTCTGGCCAGAGACGTGCGCTGGGGCTCCCCTGGACTGATGCATGGTCTGGACAGTGGCGCTGACTCAGGCTTCAAAGCTGGGAGATAGTATCACGTTTCTTTGAGGGGCGAGAGGCGATTTTGAGGGGCGTTTTGGGATTTTTTTCCAAATTACGGCTCCTTCAATCCTTCAAATTACGCCTCATCAACGTCATTTTATTTTTTCAATTTAGCTAGTTGAACTCCTTCTCTTTCGATAGTTCTGCTATTTGAACAATGTTTCCCCTTCTAATTGATTTTGGTAAATGGCGTGGTTTCAATTTGGACTAATTTACTTCCCATTTTTCATTTGCTATTGGAGATGCTCTATCACCACATGAAAAATAGGCTTTATGGCCATTCTGAGCTACAACCCCAAGGCAGTTCGATCTCATGCATACAAATTATGAGCTTAGTAGGCTTTAATTAGAAAACTTAGCACCCAGATGTGCAAATCTAGCAGTAGCAAAAAGACTTTAATTGGCAAGTAAAAAACAGAATGCTTCCATTGTATATTCTCAAATAAACCAAGAAACATCACATAATTTGCCAATGCCCCGCGAAATGTTACACCAGCTCAAACAAAATACAGCCAAATAAAACACCAAGAAAGAACCAAGTTAACATTACAAAAGGTCAACATGCTATATCAATATACACATCAATGCCTCGCAGAGCAAGAGCAGACATCATGACCAGCAGCATGAAGATGACTGCTGCAATGAAGGATACAAATGAAGGATACAAGCGATTTAGTTAATATGGTTAGTAGCATAATGCAATGGGAGTTAGGTTGTTTTTTTTTTTTTTGAAAGGCAAGCAGAGTTTTTATAGGATCCAGAACCCATAAAGATGCCGCAAGCTGAGTTTGAACCCATGACCTAGTGGTACCATCCGCCAAGCTCTAACAATTGAGCTATCATGACATTGGCAGTGAGTAGGGGAGTTGTTGCTAACATACTCCACTTCAAGGAATAAAAATCAAGTCCTAATTATGAATTTTACGATTTGAGAGTATGATTTATGCCTAGAACTGACGATAAATGAAGTAGCTAATATGTATTGATTTGATTAATAAACTTCTTGAATGCGGCTAAGGATTTTGAATGAATATGGAAAAAGGTGTTAGTGCATCGGTAAGTATTATGTGAGATAGCACATATTTGTGATAATTGATGAAACAGGTAACTGGGCACCCAATCTGGAAGCATTTAACAAAAAAAAAAGGACAATTATTTATGACAAAACCTATAAAAAAAATTAATAGTAATAATAATAATAACTATTATTATTTCTACTATGCACACACACAACATAAAATGGTAAATTAAAATTAAAAAAAAAAAAAAAAAAAAAAAAAAAAAAAAAAAAAAAAAAAAAAAAAAAGTATACATAGCCTAATCACCACTGGGATTTACTTTTGACAGAGTAGTAATTCTTGAAAATAAAACTATACTCGTCTGGAACCTACGTTTCAGTCAAACATCAAAGCGGTTTCATTTACAGTTCTTGTTCAAGAAAGTGCCACGTTCTTTTCAAAGTATGAAAAAACTCACACGAGTCGGGAGGCCAAAGATTATAGCCTTGCATTGCCACCAAATGTACAAACAATTAGAAACTATCTGACGCATAGCTTCACTCCAAACATTTACCACTATGACCAACTACAGTTTGCAATTTTATGTTTTTTTCCCTAATACATATTTAATTATGACTCACATCATCGTCAAAGTCCATTCCCGATATTTTCGGGGTCGGCAATTATGGCTCACATAATACTTCATTATTTGTAACACAGTTTAGAAACATTGTTTCATTACAACAATAAATAGAGAAAACACATAAATAAATTTTTTCCATAATCAACTGTAATGGTTAATTAATTATCTCATAATTTACTGTTGTAGATGATTTTGTATTGTTTATAGAAACGGTTTCGTTTCGCAGTTTCCGATAGACTGTTCAGGGTACCACGTTTCATTCAACGAAGAAATCCTTACATGAGTAATTAATCCGAGCTCTTACTTCCACGACAAAAGTACAACATTACAAAAACCTCCATTGACACCAAGTGTAACTGCTCGACCAAACTTTGCCTATAAACTCAGTTTCTGTCTGAACTCTCAAGAGAAAACACAAGCAAGCTAAGTGAGAGATAGTATTGGGAAACTAAGAAACTCTCCAAGCTTAGAAGTTCAGAATTCTCAGATCATAAGAGGTTTGGTTCTCTTACCATGAGCCCATTGAAGGTGAACCATAGCTTCTTTGTTGCCACCTTTGCTTTTGCTAGTGCTTTGGTTGTTGTTTTTGGAGTGAGAGACAATGTCTACAAGGATTGTTGCCTGCATTCGACCGCTCGATCTACTTATAGTGCTCCTACGGCGCCTCCGTCGGTCGTTACTGCTCAACCACTTTCTTTTCCAAGAACAACTTCCCAACCTTCGCCACTTTATGGAGCGCATGTTCTACCACATCGATTACCTCCATTCATTCATCATCCAACTCCGACCTTTCATGTCGCTCCGCCGAACCCGTCCTCACTTCCGCCAAGTCCAGTCGTATATGGTTCTCCACCAAATCCATCACAACCGCCTTCGTTTGTTAATTATCCACCTCCAGCAGTTCATGTGCCCCCTCCGGCAATTTCTCCTCCAATGCACCAGGCTTCATCAGTCCACCCTTCACCGCCATTGCATGGATCTCCTCCACCTTTTTACCAGACTCCAATGATACCTCCACAAACTAGCATGCATAAACCTTCACCACAATCACCACCTTGTGGGCAAAATCCTCCATCACCTACTTATAAGCCCAAGCCTCCTGTTAGGCCACCACCATCACCAGTACAAATACCTCCACCTGAACCACATTGTACACCTCCGCAGAGTCCACCACCAACACCAATCTGTGCACCTCCACGAAGCCCACCACCAGCACCAGTAATTCACACACCTCCACAAAGTCCACCACCTACACCGGTTCAGACACCTCCTCAAAGCCCACCACCTGCACCAGTAATTTATACGCCACCGAATAGTCCACCACCTACACCAATTCACATACCTCCACAAAGTCCACCACCTACACCGATTCACCCACCTCCACAGAGCCCACCGCCAACACCAATTTGTGCCCCTCCACAAAGTCCACCACCTGCACCAGTAGTTTACACACCTCCAAAGAGTCCACCACCTACACCAATTCACACACCTCCACAAAATCCACCACCTGTACCGATTCAAACACCTCCAAGAAGCCCACTAACACCAATCTGTTCACCTCCACAAAGCCCACCACTTGCCCCTGTTCACATACCTCCACAGAGTCCACCTACACCAGTTCACACGCCTCCACTAAGACCACCACCTGCACCTGTAGTTTACATACCTCCACAGAGCCCACCACCGACACCAATTCAAACACCTCCACACAACCCACCACCTACACCAATTTGCACGCCTCCACAAAGTCCACCACCTGCGCCAGTAGTTTACACACCTCCACGGAGTCCACCACCTACACCAATTTGCACGCCTCCACAAAGCCCACCACCACCAATTTATTCACCACCCTGAAACTACCACTGATTCAAATACAGCCAACATAAAACCTCCTATATATGTCTACTTATAATACCCCCCATCACACCACGACCCATAGCAAAGCCTTCATTGTCCTCCTTTAAGTCATCGAGCCCCTAGTCCATAGAACTCCTACCCACGTATCAGACCTTATCACCTCTTCCACCATTATTATCCCTACCCTTTTTCACCTATTCATACCCATGGTCCGAAATCCCAAGAAGCTAGAGAAGCATTAGTTGCAGCACTGTCATGTACTTCAGATCTTCCTCACAGAAGAGCAGTGTGTCACCATCACTGTTGTCTCAAGTTATATGGCTGCAGCCATATTTGCTCTTAAGACATCTAAGTTTTGTCATTTGCTGTAAAACCAAGTATATATGTTATAAATAAAGTCAGTTTGTATCGGTGAAATCAGAAATATAGTTTACTTATAGAATTTTCAGTGACTATCATTACTAAAACACCAGCTCTCATTTCATTTTCCAATTTCCATAGCATAATTAGTTCCAATAATATTAAAGCTGTGTTTGATCACACTATTCTATAGAAAAAGAAAATGTTTGACTTGCAGTTTCTGAAGTGGGAAAATTTTCCCAGGTTACAAATTTTCTTGTTAAGACGGGGAAATATTTACTCATACCCGCTGAGTAAATACTTTGTTTGGGGAAAAAGGCCCAAAAGCTGAGAAAAATCTCTCATAAAATAGAGTTGCTCTAGACACTTTGGTCAATTCAATCCCCAACTTCATGCAAAAACAGTGCGAGAAAAAGTAAGATTACTCTCTTCCAAAAAAAAAAAAAACATTCGCAATCAAATACAGCCCAAGTGTTTGGCAAAAAATTAAATTGCTATGTTTTGGACTGGGTATATTTATTTTCTGTTGATGCAATCTATACTACAATTGAACTAAAAGAGTGTTATGTCTCAATTTTTTATTTTATTTTTATCCCTTAACCTTCCCACTCCAGATTTAAGGGTATCTGAACAGCTCTCTCAAGGAGGTTCCCAAAATCTTCCCATCATTTTCTGAGAGCGAGTGAGTTCGAAAGGGAAAGGGTGTGTTATTTTCCTTGGCATTTTAATTACACAGGGGGTTGAACCAACTTTTCCTTTGGTAATTACGATTAAAGGCTCAATTGAAGATCTGATAAAAAGATTTTCCATATAAATGAAAGGCAACCACTGCTCCACACCACCAAAAACGCTTTTTCACATCATCATTGAGTTTTTTTTTTTTTTTTTTTTTTTTTTTACTTACTCACACCACCAATAAATATGCATAATCTAACAGAGAAATTCAAACTCAAAACGAAAAAAATGCAAAACATGATAACTTTCAACCAATTAAAACCATCAATTGAGACCGATTCTCAAGCTCATTAAAACCGAAAATTACAATACTCTGAGTTATCTAATAAACACAATTTTAATCACTTGAAAATGTTTTGAAATGAGCAAATTATGATCATTTTATCAAAGTCGCAAAAATCTGTCCGAAAAAATTTGCTGAAATTTCCTGTTTGCCAAGAATAATGCAAGTTTTTCAGGAAATATTGTTCTGGGGGAATAGGAAATTTCAGAAAAAAAATTTATTGTTCGCCCAGATCAATGTGAGGTTTTGCAAAAACCTCGCATTGTCTCAGGCGAACAATATTTTTTTTGTGATTTCTGGAAAAAAAATTCTGAAGTTTACTTTGTTTTTATGATTGAAAATATTTCTGAAGTTTTCATGAGATTACTTTGTTTTTTTGAATTTTTTTGGGGAGATTGCGATTTGGGGTTTGATTTTTAAGGGTTTCAATTTTGAGGGATGGGGAAGAGATTTAAATGTGGGAGAGGGAATAAATTCGAATGGGGAGGGAGGAATCGCGTTTCGATTTGAATGGGGAGGGAGAAAATGTTGGTTTTTTGTTTATATAGGTGGTGTGGAAAAGTATGGTGGTATAGGAAAGAGAGTAAATGGCGTAGAAGAGTAGAATGGTGTGAGAAAACGCTTATGGTGGTGTGGAGTAGTTGAAAGTGGAAAGGATACTAACTTACAGTCCATTAGGAATAGCAATTTGGCCCCAATTGATGCCACCGGACCAACCTGATGCTAATAGTTTGGGTCTACCTGGTTCAGGTCAGGTATAAAATTCAAATTTGGCCTGAATTGATGGGTAATTGAACGAACCCGATCCTAATAGTTTGGGTCTAGAATCAGTTCAAGTTTAGTTCCTAGTATTCAAAATTGGACTTGAACAGGGGCGTTATGCAAATTATTGTGAGATTTTGTAAGAATGAGATGTCACTAATTAAAAACACATAGTTTTTTTAATTGTTTTAGTAACACATTGAGTAGAAAAAAAAAAAAAAAAAAAAAAAAAAAAAAAAAAAAAAAAAAAAAAAAAAAAGATAAAGAACCTTCCTAAAAGTACTTGGTAGGTCTGTCTTGGGCTTGACACTTTTAACAGGAACTGCTGGTACACCAAGGCCCGAGAAATGTTCGATTCGGTTCCTGGATCAGGCAAACCCAGATGGAACACCCTGTTGCCATGCCTAGCTCATACAAAGTGGAAAAAGAAAAGCATGAACATCTCACACAAAAAGTCCCGAACCACTCAAAGTACAAATGCTATCTGATAGGATTGAAACTTCTCTAAAAATATAGAAACATCTTTTCTAAGAACATAGGAAACATATAAAGGCTCTACATATGTATAGAGTAACACAAGTTAAAGTGAATATGGAATCACACAGATGGATGCACAGTTTCGATGAAATGATTTTCTCATTAATCAAACAAAAACAGAAACAATCCTTCGTCCTGCATTTTTTGGTAATAATTTGAGTTTTAATAAGATTCAAGTGAATGAGTTTTGTAAAAACCACACTAGGGGCTCCCCAGAGGGAAGAAACAAACAACAATCTGTGGTAAGGTTGCAGATTCATATGAACCCGGCATCAATTCCATACAATTCCAATTGACTAATATAATTGACAACCCACTAGGACTCGACTCGCAATAGAAGCAGCTGGAAATGATGAAGATCGCTCAAGAGCGTTTATACATACACTGAAACCATCTTCTGCACCAGGTGCAGCCATATTTTTCCTTGTTGAACCATAAGATGTGATCCTGGCTCTTGACCCAGCTCTTCGATTTCTTGCCTTGGTTATGATGGAACCACAAGTATAAATGGCGAATGGAGGTGCAACACAACCTTCAGACACCGCAGCAACAAATCATGTTCTACCAATCCTCACAAAATGCTACAAAGTTACAACTGCAGAACCTAGTTCACCAAAAGATCATTTTCCGGGATTAATAATGTCACGTGAATCCTTTCCATTTGCTTCACACGTCGAAGTAGTTGAAGTAGAGGGTGTACTGCTACTACTAAATCCATTAGCCTTCACAGATACATTATTGTCTCGTATGGCAGTGATTTTTGGGGGTTCCAACAACTTGACAATAGGCTCCTCAGGAACCATAAGTTGCTTCTGCTGATGTTGCAGGGTCATTTCTATTTGTCTCAGAGAGGGCACATCTCCTCTACAATACCTGTGCCATAAGCTGCGATATGTTGACTCCAAACCCAATATAAATTTTGGGCCATCACAAATTGGCGATTTAGCCATAATGTCTCGCAAACCAAACCTCAGGTTTGAAAGAGCTGTAATGTCTGAGGCCAGGTCCACTGCCAACTTGACGTAGTCGTCCTCGGTTTTGGCAATTAAATACCCTAACCCTGCATCACAATCAGATTAGCGTTACTACTTTATAGAGGTTACAAAAAAGGGGAAAAAGATGTGTCATTACAAGGAAAAAGTAGCAATTTTTGTGCATAAACAATATGCATTTGACAAAGTATATCCTTTTGCATGTCAAATGTCAATGACTCGTATGCCATTGCTTATATTGCAGAAATTAAGAACAAATACACATGAGAAACCCTAACTTCATGCAAAACAGAAAAAAGAGATGAATGAGAGGAGTGAAAATAAAAAATTCCTAGTTTGAAAGCACTATTTGACACAACAACAAGAAACTAGAAGAAAGATGAGGAAGAGAAAAAATTTATTTTTCCACCGTGAAATACTCCTCAATGCACACCCCCTCTTCCCTAAAAGTTTTTCCTTTGATTTTGACAAAGCATGAGGTTAAGTAGCATATTGAACCTCTACCTCTCCCTTCTCCTTCTCCTTTCTCTCCTTTCCCTCTACTCTTTCCACCATTTCCCATGAACTTCTTTTCTTTCAACCAAACACAGCCCAAGAGAGGTATAATGAGAGAGCCCCTCGTTTCTATGTGATAAAAAAATCTACAAGTGCCAGGTTGAAATAATGTGACACTATGTCATTTGTGTGTTTAAAATCTACAAGTGCCAAGTTTGAAATTTATACCCACTTGTAGATTTTAAATAACATATGAAGTGGAAATTTATTTCTAACCAGTAGCCACATGGTAAACATTTGTTCAATTTAAAGAGCGGAACCTGCAAGGGAGGAAGGTACTATGACTTGCACTTCCGAAGTGCACATACTTCCTTAGTAATTGTCAGTAAAAATATTCTCTAATCATTCCTTCTATGGCAAACATATTCATATTGAAAGGCGGCAAGAATATAACCAATGTGATTCTTTATTCTCTAATTGTTTCTTCAACTTCTGTGTTAACATGATAGATGCATAGCCACCCATTGGGAAGTTCGATTTACTAGGAATTAACAAGGAAACTGAATTTGCAGAATAGGAACACCCCTCAAGCAAAAGCCTTTTCTACAAGGATCTTATGCATTAAAGTATACAAGAAGTTCCAAATTCAAAGACAAGTGGATACATACTCCATCCACCCAAAGGGAAAACAACCAAACAGCTAAGAATTGGATAGCCATATCAAAATCACCAGCAAATTAGTCAAGTCAAGAAAAGGGGTCTCAATAAAACACAAAATAAAATAGAGATTGCTCACCAACGCTGCTGAGAAGACTAACACCAACATTATGGGCATGTACTGAACCTGCCATGGTGACACATGGAACCCCCATATACAAAGATTCACAAGTCGTAGTTGTTCCCGCATATGGAAAAGTATCCAAGCTACATGAACAAGTAAAGTGCGATCAACAACAGCCTTGACCGTGATAGACAGAGAGCTAATAAAGATTAAGATAAGTGTACATATACATAACACGAGATGAACCCAAAATATACCATGATTCTCGTAGGTTAACTATTTTGACTTTTTTTTTTTTTTCCAATTCATATTGACGTTTGAATCCCATCAATTTATCAACTGTAAATTGATGTGAAAAAACTAGTTGATGTCAAAAATCAAGGAAAGAAAAAAGGCAACCAGTAGACCACTGACATGAAAATATGCAGCAGGCCAAAGATCCACTATGGTTATAATGTAGTAGTATCTTACCTACGATTCAAACAATGAAATCATACCAATAGTCTCAAAAAAAGAACACAAAAGTAGGAAATTCAACCGGTTTCCATCATTAAACCAACTACGAACAGTACCTTGGAAAGGTGGCGAGTCACAGTTACAGAGAATGGCATTTTCTAATTTTCTTTCACTAACCCGATAAAACAAATTACTGATTTATGAATTATGCATCATCATGTTATTACATGCATGACAGTCGTGTTGATTCTGAAGCTAAGTAATAGCTCTTCTCTGCTATACTCGCAATTAAACTAAAACAACACTTGTAAGCAAGTATCACTAGTTGGAAAAATCAGCAGAAAGAGGAGTCGTCCCTTTCTGAATGCCTAAAAGAATTAATTGCATAAACATCTATAAACTTCTACCTAATATCCATCAGAGAGTACGCCTGCATGTGATCATGATTTAGAAGGATAAGGGGGAGGAGATCAACACGGAGTGATTCCAGTCCCAACTGCTCCAATGTCGAAAGAAATCTCTGTCTCACACTATCACAGCAGAATGGTTTACACTTTACCACGAGCCGGGAGTTGGGAACTGCACATAATATTCTTACCCAAACTTGCAAAACTTTTGGTGTAATCTGGAGTAAAGATGAGAAAGAAAACAGGGTCAACTGATTAGGCAATATCAGCTTCAAAAGTACTACACCAATCCTACCTAACATGATCACTTTATTCTTATTCAAATCAATACCTTTGCCAGATTGTTAAAGCTACCAAAAGTAATAAAACCATTTGAAAGCGCAGGGGTTGGACAAACAGGCCCAGCTTCAGAAGAAGGTGTATAACAAAGGAAGCATTCAGGCAATCTGACCAACTCCTCAACATGCCTGCCACAAAATAGAACTCTTTATAGAAACCACCACAATAGAGTCCAACAAAATTACCAAAACTCTTTTACAAAGAAATAGAAGTAAAATTTCCTGCTTACTTCTGCTTTGTATCAGGTGGGTCAGCCAATGAATCACTGATCCTATAATCAATGGTAGGTAAGCCAGTTGTGTTCGGGTATCCGATCCAGGTAGCCTATAATAAGAGAAAGGTAAAAGTGAATTAAGGACCACATTAAATGGCACACTGACATTATCTAAAGAAGAAGAAGAAAAAACACAAAATCAAACTTCCAACAATTGTGAGGTAACTTTTCAACATACAATTTCACAGAAAATTCCCATATAGATGTTTTGAATCTATACAACATAATTCATTATAAGCAAAGGGAATCCAAATGAGTGAGAACCTCAAATAGAGAAAACAGGGATAAAACTTGCAGAGACCAAAGTAGAAGAAGAAAAAATAATAATAATAAAATTAAAAGCTCAATTTCATAGCAGAGTGTTGCTCCAGCTGTGAAGGAGGTCAGAGATGAAAGTCAAATCATTCCACAGCCACACTTTAGCCCCATGAATTGCCATAATTTCGAACATATTGCAAATAGAGAGAATTTCCAATTTCTTTCCCTTGAAGGTACGACTGTTCTCTCCTTCCAAATCACCCACAGAATTATCAAAAGATTTTTCTCCTAAATCCATTTTCCATTTTTTAGGAGGAACCCTGTGGTTCCAATTGTCAAACCATTGAGAATCAGTCGTTTGGAGAAACTTGTCAAATTACTGATGAGTCCAATTTATAGAGTTACTGAGAGAAACATGAGGGTTAGGAGATATTCAATGGAAACACTTACTAGTATTAGATGCATTTATCAAAAACCAAAGTTCAAAGTAGAAAGCCTCCCATGAAGCATGGACACAAGCACGAAAGAACATGACAAGACAGGAACACAAGAAATCTCTTAAAAAAGTTAGGAATCAGCTCCAGAAAGATACCTTTTATATTTATTATGTTATTGCAGATAGACATAATTAAGAAAGAATTTAGGGATATGCAGAGATACCCCTATTATTAATCAGGAATTCAGAGTACTCCCAAATTAAGGAAAGATTAGTGATACCCCCAAGACTCATCGTCAACGTGATTCTCTTCGTCTTGACCGTGAAAATAACATACTTTTGGCACATGACCCTTCCTAAAAATAGAGGGTTAGGGTATACATAGAGGGTATTTCAATGCATTGAAAGAGATGAAAGGTCAGTTTTGGGTTAGTTTGTTCAAGGGCTATTTAAGGTATTTTGATAGTTGGGAAGGGTCATGTGCCAAAAGCCTCAGTCAAAACATAAAGAACACATAAAAACTTTTGTTGACTAAGAGTCCGGTGGTATATCACTAAAGTTTCCTTAATTTAGGGTACTGGAATTCAACATTAATAATGGGGGTATCTCTGCATACCCCAAGAATTTAATATTTGTTTTTAGTTACAAATAAAGGATATTTATGATGTCCATGAAGTGAAGACATTTCTCCTAATAAGTTTGTTAAGGTTACTATTCGTCGACGCGCGCTACACATGCAAACAAAGAATTGAGTATAACCTAAAACCAAAACCTACATTCGGTCTCAATTGTCTTCCTCTCTGTTTTTTTTTCTTCATTTTTTTTTGTCATCCTTCATCTTCTGCTCTCTGATATTCAACAACTACCTACAACTCCTATTTCAATTTTCTGATTTTACACACAACATAGTTGAATGAAGAATTAGAAAACCCAAAACAAAGCATAGTTGGATTTCTCAATCAAAGCTAAGAAATTCAAAAGCAACAACAACCCAATTTGGGATTATAGTAACTCAAGATACCCTTTACTTACAATCATCGTCAGTAGAGAACATAGTAAAAAACATATGAAATCCAGGGCATGTAAATGTATGTAAAAAAATATTCAACGAGATGCAAAAAGAAAGCTAGATACTAAAGTTTCTATGGTACCTCCATATGTTCTTCACAGTGGAGGAGAGCCAAACGAAGAAAACCCATTGTCCAATTAGATGTCAAGGAGAGAAATTAGAAAGAAAGGTGGGATCTTGGGAGGGAAGGAGAGCCAAACAAAGCAAACACATTCACCCAATTGAAACAAACTATTGTATCCTTCTCTCTTTCCTTTCTGATGGAGGTGGAACAACAAACACTATATCCAATCCAAACCTCCTACTCCATTTTCTTTCGCCTCTTTGAACTCTTCTTCATCAGAATGTTGCGCCACTTCCAATGACCGAGAATTTACCAGAGGAGGTCCTCCTATTTGCTAGTAATTTTGGATGAAGAATCAAAGACTTTGATCACCTGTCCGACCCCAAAATTCAACGGCGCTCAGGATTCCACGGCAAGATTGAAGTTGCAGACGGTCCACCGGAGTTACCACACCCGGCGCACGCTAGTCGACGCTGCCGTTGTGGCTAAAGAGCTCTGGTAAAAGTTTTTTTTTGTTTCATTTAGCTTCAAAAACCCTAAAGAAGCCATTGAAGGTTTCGTCATGGAGTTATGAATTGATTGGAAAGGGAGGGCAAGAGGGATCTTGTGAGATGGTGAGAGGAGACAGGAAGAGAGAGACATCAAGGGAAAGAGGTGTCGTGAAGCTTTACTCTCATTGTGGGTTGTGTAGTTCGTTAGAGGAGGAAGCAGAGACGAAGAGACTTTGTTTTAATAATATTTTGACTCAAATGACCTCATTGCCCCTCGTCACTGTTCATACACCCTTTCATTTTATTCATAAAAAAGATAAATTTGGGAGGGCAAAACGAGGAACCCAAATATCAGGACGAAATCTACAATTTTACTGCTCAGAAACGCACCAAGCGTTATATTGTTTAGATTTAGAATTGGGAACACATAAGCACTCGTCCTTTATTTCCGAGCTTCATTGCGCATCAAATATTTCCAAGGCTTTCAGCCTATTAGCACAAAACAACGAATATCAAGAAATAAAAGCTAGAAAACACATTCGATATTCAAGTCTCCAATTTTCAGTATTTAACTTCATTTGGTGTGGAGTTCCAAAAGGTGGGGCGATTTCAGTATTTCAGAAATCTATCCCAATATCCAATGCAATATGTCAAACAATAATTCGTTAATTAATAAATATAAATAACAATAATATGATAGATGGTATGGAAATTTTTTTAATAAAATAAATAAATAAAAATCCCTTTGGTTTATTTATCGAAGTAAATATTTCTTCAGTGGCAACTTTCTCTATTAACATAAGCAAAAGAGGATTTAACCCTAAAATGAACAGCTAAGAAAGAGAAAATATTAAAGAAGAAAAAAAATCAAAATCGTGTTATTAGTTTTACGGCAGTAAAAGATTCTCCGGAAATACCTGTATAGGAGCAGGTTTGCATGCCATCATGCCCAACTTATTATTCGCTGTGTGGCCAGTTAGTTCCACTAAAATGTCTATTTTATCTTCTCTGACCATGCTAGCAACCTTTTTCTCGTCAATTCCATATATATCTCTCCACATTCCGCCTTTTTTCAGAACTCTCTCTTTAAATCTGTTAGTTTTTGCGTCCCCCTATAACATCAACAGAAGCAATCAAATGAAGAACCATCAATGCAAAATAAACATCAAATATTATCTGACGTAGAATGGATACAAAATCCACTTCGGATCTCAAATCTACATATGGATCCATTTATATTCTATTGTTCTCTAAACAATCTTGCTCCCCTTCTATTCTTTAGTGCATAAGTATTATAGTACGAGACTAGCTCAATTAATTTCCATTCAAACCAAAGAAGAGACAACTGAACATAGATCAGCCATTAACTGGAACAAGTAATGTTTATAATATCTGGACATATATGTGAGGGTAATCTTTGTTTACGAGCAAATATCAAACTATCTAGGTTGTCGTGAAATTTAATAAATATCCAAAATATCTGCTGTAAGACCTTTTTTTAGAATGGGAAATATCTAAGAATCCTGAATACAAGTAGAGTTTGAAAAAATGCTCTTTAGTGTAGGATACCGCATTTCATTGCTAATGTCTTTGTTGTTCTACAAGAGAGACAAAAAGTAATACCTTTACAACTGCAGAGTACACGACAACTTTATAACTTGCATAGTCATGGTACAAGAGAGGTGCTTCAATGAAATATGATACAGAATGAGTAAAATAATCCGGTGATACATATCCGATGACAAGTGGTCGTTCTGGATCCTTAGGATTGTCCCAAGATGTATATTGTTGGAATAATCTCATAAAACGTCTACCCCAATCCCTGCAACAACAAAAGAAAATTCAATGTGGAAAACACCAATTGCTATGCCAAGAGTGGGAAAGAAAATCGACATATAAATGAGACGACAAAGAAGATAAATTTGTACAATGGTATCAAGAAAAAAAAAAAAAAAAACATAACGTTTATTTAAGCAAATGATCTGGCGATAATCAACAAAAAAATTATCAACGAGAGGCTTCTATTAATAGCTGTCAAGTTTCAAAGTAAGACCAGATACAAAAAGAAAAATTAATTGAAAAGTCAAATTTAACCAGAACGATAAACCCAAGGATGATTGCTTATTTCGATCAAGGAAGCATGCTTCAACGGGTATAAAGAAATTGGATTTGAAAGTTTGTAAAACAAGCATTTAGATCAGTTGCATATGACCTCATCCTGGTATTATAGATTTTTATCTAAACAGAAATTCCATGGTCTACGGTCCTATGCCTACATTGTAAATCAATGAACCAGGAAATCACAGTTTACACATTAATAGTCACATGTCAGTAGTTTTCAGACATGTTCTCTTTGAAGTGTAACTTCAAAGGCGTTGGCTTTCAAGACTTTAACGTAAGTTGAGTGAATTCAATGATGGTTCAATAATTCCTTGTTATAGTAACCCGCAGCCTTTCCACTCTGCGATTTTGGTTCCATTGTTGAATAACTTTGACCTTCTTAAAAGTACGACTACTAGTAATATTAATATTAACAAATAATAATAATAATAATAAAAACAATAATAATAATAATAATAATAATCATAATAATAACAATAATAATAATAATGTGTGCGAGAGAGAGAGAAGCTTGAATGTCAATCTGTTAAATATGTATACGCAAGAAAAGTAATATATAAATTATTCATCAACCATTTTGTGGAAAAGGGAAATCTAGATACCTGTGAGCTTCAAAGAGTCTATCATCATTGCCCTCGTTTATATAATTCATAGCAAGCAATCGATTCTGTAGAAATAAGTGTTCAAATATGAATTTATTGTGGTAGCTTAATTAAAGGAAGAAATGATAATTAGAGACAGGACAGTTTCTAGACGAGGCAAATTTCATCCTTGTGTGGAAATATCAAAATATGGCAGAAAATCGGTAGTTGTGATAGTAAAAATACACTGTACATGCAAGTATAACTGAAAGCACTAACGAAATACAGGTAATAGTTTTTATTTTATGCAGCAGAGACACGTTGCATGCTGCAAACTCAATTCTGTCAATAAGCCCCCAGTATAGAAGTACATCTAGTGGCATGACAATAAAAATACAATTTTCCACACAAACCCGTCAAAAAACAGGAGTGTGCAACAGTAAGGAATTAACAAAGTGCACTGAAGTCAAACCTCATTTGAAATTGATAAGATCTCAGAAAATAAACATTTCAGAGAATTCAAACAATTCAAACGCAAATAAAGACATCAATGTTTTTACAATTTTCTTCAGATGTCATAAATAATTGCAACATTCAATCATACCTGGCCTGAGTTACGAGAATCAGGGTCTATTTTAAGACACTGTTCATAGGCTTCAATAGCCAGAGATATATTACCCGCATCTCTGTAAAGAACACCTACATGAAATAGTTTACAAAGTGAAAAACTAAATGTAAAACTGAAGATGATTAATAACGCAATTCAATTGCAGAACCATAATTTTTTTACATTTTTACTAAAATAAAAACGCACACAAAAATGAGCATTGAATCAATCTTCAGAATTTTCCAGTTACCTCTAAGAGCATCCACTATAAGCTAGCTAACTGTGATCCATGTCACATCGACCCTGGGTCTTGACCCACAGTAACTGTAAGCAATTAAATTGGGATCTTGAGACCTCAGAGGACAGGGCCAATATGTATCAACTGCAGAGACCCTGGGTACAGAAGGTGCGGTGTGTGAAATAGCACAGAAACCTGTATGCTCTTTCAAAGAGGGGCCCAATTATGAAAATTTTACCATAAAGTCAAATCTGAATGGAGGTGGGTGCTCTTTGAAAGAGAGTCCCACTTTGTGTGCTGATAGAAAGAGCACCCTAAAATTAACTTATAGTGGACAAGCAAATTTGATCCGGGACTACATGTAGTAAAAAATTAATAAAATATTCCAGACCTAGAATTAGCTTACTGCAAATGCTCCAAGAAACTACAAACAATTTTTCCCCTTCAGCTCTGAAATACTGGATACGTAGATTCATTCAAAGTTTCAAACAGTAAGCAAAGATACATTTTCAGGAGTTTTATATTAAAAAATAATAACTAAAGAAAAAAACACATAAATTTCTCCCGAGTCTAATAAGATGACCCGTTAAACTTGAATACATAGAAGTCACCTCAAACTAGAGTAGAACTTGCAACTTGACTTACTACATCTTTGGAAAGGAAAAGATGACTGGGGACTTAATAATTTGTCTGTGCCCTTGAGTATTGGATCTCCCCCCGATTCAGTAAAACAACCAAAAATAATAAATAAATAAAGACATTCAAGTAAATTTCTCCATAAACAAAAAACTGAAGTACTAAGTTCGTCGTAGTCTGAACTTATCAACCTTGTTTCGACGGTTACTCGAGCTTGTACTTGATGGTGTATAATATTCACATCAAAGAAAGCATAAAAGATGGAAGGGAAAACATAAAATAAAATATGAAAGAAAGAACATAAAAGGTACCTAAATTATTGTATGCTTCTGCATACGAGGGATTTGCAACAATTGCTTTCTCAATCATGCTCGCTGCTGCATCCATCTTACCCTGCAACAAGAATAGACAGCAATAGAAAGAATAGTCACAAAAAAGGTTGCTTTAAGGGATGCTAATAATAAATAAAGAGGGAGGAGAGAAACAGACCTGAACAGTGTATACAACACCAAGATTATTTAACGACTGCGAAAAGTTTGGTTTGATTGATAGAGCCAACTGTAAGATATTGAAAACACATCAGATGTGAGTCTAAGAAGTGCACTGAATATTGGGCAGAACATCCCCTACAATAATTCTACAAGGTAATATAGTTGTCCATAGTCAAAACACAATGGGATGGGAACTCCTTGCCTGATAACATTCCACGGCTTTGTCAAGGTTGTCCCTATCTTTGTATATCACTCCTAAATTGTTGCATGCCTCTGCACAATGGGGATTGAAATGCAATGCAAGTTCATAGAACACAATCGCCTACAAAAACATGAAGTGACAACATAATCAACTTTGATTAACTTTTTCCAGCTAAAGGTAGCATTGTTAAGAAGTGAATATTGAGCAAGATTCTAAAACAGAGGATGGTGCTTTCATATTCATGCCCTACCATGTCAAACTGCAACATTTCACCATATGCAACACCAAGATTATACATAGCATCAGCATAGTGCCAGTTGTAGTACAAAGCCTTCTTGTAGTACGCGACACCTTGGTTGATGTCTCCCTCCAGTTTTACCTGACAAATATTACTGAACCCAGAATCAGATACAGACCAAGTAAACATGGGCAAAAGCAATGATAAGGGAACCAATGGCTACGCTATAGCAATGGATAATAAGGACTCATTTGTGACAACATCAATAAGTTAACAGATCTTGATACAGGTTTGTTATATAATTCAAGCTGCTATGCTTCATAGAGGCTGAAAAAAATACTGAAAACAGATAACAGAGAAAACTCAATAAAAGAAAAACTACGAGAAACTGGTAGCCGTGAAACTTGAGTTCCTATTCAAATCAATGAACTATGGATGTTCTAAAAGAAAGGCACACATTATTCCACCCGACAAGGTTTGCAACATACTGTTTATATAATTAGGTTTCTCCACAATTTTTTTCCTATTTTTCAGAAAAAAAATATACATATATATACCATATTTACTGATAACCATCAACAAGAAGAATGGGATGAAACGAGACCCAAGGCAAACACTGTAAAACTTATCCCCTGAATGAGACATTGAAGAGCAGCCTAAAACAAAAAATATTTTTTTTTTCCTAAGATTCTAAATTTATTAACAAGCTGTTGGATTACAAAGAAATAAATATTAGGATTAGGATTATGATTATGATCGTGTCACAAGATAACCCCTTAAATATGTCTAAGTTTACATCATATTATCCACCTCCCTACAGTTTGCCTTTCTTGTGGAAATGAATGGAAATGGTGAAACAAGTAAGCAAGGATAATCATTTGCAGGTTTGACTTGGTTTTAACCATAACCAATTTATCATGACATTGATTGATCATGGTAGGGTCAGTTTGATCTTAACTTTTTTCTTTAGTAGCTCGTCTGAAACTCTCAAATATCAGTGTGGTAGGTTGGAGGGCCCTGTTTGTAGTCTTATATCAGAGAAGTGACGAGACAATGGTTTAAAGTACAACTTGCTCAAGAGGTCAAGGGTTCAAATTTGCTTAGTAGCATGAGTTTTTGGAAACAAAGACAAACATAAAAATGAAGTTTCTACATGGGAGTCTGTTCCAAGAAAATGAA
Source organism: Berberis vulgaris (assembly GCA_963556465.1). Taxonomy (NCBI): domain Eukaryota; kingdom Viridiplantae; phylum Streptophyta; class Magnoliopsida; order Ranunculales; family Berberidaceae; genus Berberis; species Berberis vulgaris. Next base: position 6,022,303 of record OY747135.1, read on the forward strand.
GCAGCACAAGTCGATCAACTTGAATATTTAAATGAGGTTGATGGTTCTTTGCTCAACATGAGGCTGAAGTGTCCGATTCAAATTATGAACTTCTTAAAGAATATTTGAAAATGAATGGATACAAAAAGTGATCTGTCAGTGAAATCAAACTTAACAAATGATTCAGTTATGTCTAATCATTTTTCTCTCATATAAATCCATTATACATACATATAAACCTATAAGAATTGTATTCAACATTCCATAGAATCAAATAAAGCGGTAAAAAATTTAACTGAAAGCTAATACTAGGAATTGTCAGCAAGATTTCAAAATTGGGGCAAAATCCCAGGCTCAAATTTGAAATTTAAAACCTCCTATAAATTTTCAAATACTGTTATTTTTTTAGAGGACAATATCTTGCCATACAGATCACTCCCAAGAAAATTTAAACATCTTCACTTTTTGTAGCATACTAAAATGTATTTGAGGATTTAATGAATATTCGATTTCATTACTAAATTGAAGACTACATTTTGACGGTGTTAGAAACTTAAAAATAGTCAATGTTTGTATAAATAATCAAACGCAGTAAAAAGCTTAAGACTCTAGATAATGACCCTTAATTACGAGGATTTATCCTTTGATTAAAACAAAAACAACAGAGTTAAAAAGAAATGGAAGACCACCTTTGTTCCCAAGTCTGTCAAGGCTATAGCCATGTTATTCTTTGCAATCTCAAAGTTAGGAGAAACAGCCAAACACCTGAGATACAAATAGTAAATCTGAATGTCAAGTCAATGGAGGTATCAAACAGCATGAAACGAAAGGTTAGCATCCAAGAAGAATCAATAACAAACTAGTTAGTACCTTTCATAACAAGATATAGCTGATTCCAAATCCCCACGATTTTTATAGATAACACCCATGTTGCAATATGCTTCAGCATACATAGGCCTTTGAAGGGCAGCCTTCTCATAGCAACTAAGAGCCATATCGTACTGCATCATTTCAGAATATACAACTCCAAGGTTGTAATACGCAGGCTGCATAGTGGAAAACAAAAGGTACTTAAGAAATAAATACATGCAGCAATGCACATGCCAGGAAAAACTGTTTGCCACCCCATAGTTTTGAAGAATATTATTACAGTATAAAAAACAGTCCACCCCAGAATATTGAAACAAATATTATTACAGCATAGTGGGGGTCTATTTTGAGAGCTTCAAAATATTTCTGGATTCCCTCCTGAGTGTTGCCAGCAAGCTTTAAGCTTGTGCCAAGATCTGTCAGTACAATGGCAAGGCATTCTGCTGCAGGTTTGTATGTAGGGTCTGCTCGCAAGGCCTTCTGATATGACTGCAACAAGGTAAATTATTATAAGGATGAATAATCACTTTGATATTATGTCTTATTGTATTTTGAAGGGTAAAACCATTGAATACAACCAACAAATACATAATGTACAGTAACAAGAGGAAACTGCCAAATTATCTCATAAAACTAGATCATCCAGATGTACCAAAATGAATTCCTTTGGGAGCAAACATCGGAGAAACCCCTCGTCAAAGTGTTGCTAGGATTCCACAATAATCGATCTACTCCAAAATACTTGGATGCCCTCAATCTCCTTCAAGACACACCAACAACTAGCATTAAGAATCAAAGTACAAAAGTATTATCCCATATGGTTCTTCGAAGCTTTGGAGAGCTGACACGTAATTACCTCACTCATGTCTCACCAACCCGATAACCGCATCTTTTCAAAAGGAAACTGGAAGAACCATATGCACCATGCCAATGTTTAACCGGGATTCTTTTTCTTTTCCATGTAATTTTTCACAGTTTTTTTCAATTGTGGCTCTAAGCAAGTGCTCTCTTAGCAAACTAGGAGAATCACAAATAAGGTAAAAATGACAAGCTTGTCGACAATAAAGAGGAACAAGAATTACTGCTAGCAAACTATATTTTTTAAATGCATAAAGAACAGTTAAGGAGAGACTAGTGTAGTCAAGGTGACCGCCTAGGCGTGCCTCAAGGCATTTTTATAGAATTCTGCCCCAAAGTGAGGCAAAACAGAGAAATGAGGCGTCCGCCTCAATCCAAAATGGTTGCAGCCAGCCCATTTGCAGCTCAATTGCAGCAAAAAGAGGTTGCGACCCCAGCTTTCCAAAAAAAAAAAAAGTTGCGACCCACTCTATTATAGGGTTTTACGTTTCTTGGTGTAATATTTGTCAGCATAAAAAACTCCAGTAAGCTCACGTTGTCATCCATTTCCCACAACCATTTTCCTGATATTGTTACTGAACATCACTTACCAGATCTTTATCTTATTGCAACATTCTAAATACCCACATCGAAACTCAAGTTCAGTATGCTTCTCCAAATTTTTGGAAAGATAGGAAACCATTATGCACAACTTGCCTCATCATTTATAATCAAGCTGGTGTTTAGCATTTTGAAGGTCTGAACCCAAATCCCAAGCCACCCACTTCTTTTTGCATGCAAACTAAGTTTCACTTTAGATATGCATTTGTGACTCTTCTTAGATCCATCCCATAGGAATCTCTGGCAATACAATCAACCTTTGCAAGAATAATGATATAAATTAAACTGAAATAGCAACAAGGAACTATGCCTAAGCAACCTCTACAAGGCAGTTTCATCTTCCATGTTGACAATCTCCTCCCCAAAAACGCAATGATTAGGCCCCTTTCATGCTCCTACAGAAAATACCTGATGCCAGACACCAAATATGTTGCGACCCTGTTAACGCCTTGATATTTTCACAGGTATTTGATTGAGAAATTGAAGGGATATCGTCTACTATCAAACAGTGTCACCTGCAAACTGAATATAAGAAAGTTCTCAAGCCTCTTCTACAATTTTCATCTTGCCCTACTTAAGACCTTCTGAATATTCCCCCTAGTATCTCTCGTATGCTCTAAATGGAAGAGTACAAACATTTAACTCGTATTAGTGCCTAAGTGAACGTCCTTATTCCAACAAACTACTCATATATTATCGTAACTCTTAAGCATCAAATTGACACCTAAATGAATATTCAACATCAGTAGTATGATTTTTACCAACTGCAACTCCGAAACACCTAAAGTTCAAATTCAGTTAAAAGGTGCGATATATCTATATTTTCTTGGCTAATGGTGTGGATCTGCTGACAGATGTTTTCTCTAGTCTAGTGCAAAAAATGCCAACATTATGCATGACCCAAAGAGCACACCCTCCTGAAATTCAGAATGATGCTCAATGCCAGAATTTATTACATATATAAAGTTCTATTCTTCTTGTATCAAACACAATGTTGAAAATATCATTGTTTTATTGGAACTATTGAACGTACCAGCTACTTTCTGAAATTCTGAACAGACTACAATTTGTAATGAAAAATAGGTAATTGCTGTATATATAGCACAATGCTGACATGCAATCATTAATTGAAACACCATCCCGAGGGTTACGTTCATCCCAACCGAAAATATACCCAGAAGCAATATTACTTGAGGCTACCATTAGAGTTATCAACTACCACCACCATCAGTCAACTCAAAAAACAAAACAAATTTTATAATCTAGCACCAATTAACCCTCTGTGATAAACATAAGCATACCTCAGCTGCCTCTAACAAGTGACCTTCATCCTTGTATAGAATACCACAGTGTGTGAGAGCACAAGCATTCTGTGGGTCCAGTCTAATGGCTTCTGCAAATGCCTCGAAAGCAGGCTGACTCATATTCTGCATCTGGAGACATATACCTTTCCCAATGTGAGCTTCAACATCTCCACTGTCCTTCTCGATGATACTCTCGTACAAAGCAAGAGCATCCACAAACTTGTTTCTGGACCGAAGGATATTTCCGTAAGAGAGCGCATCTTTACCATCGAACTTCTTGCGTAAAGGAGACACATAAGCAGGAGGAGGAGAAGAAGCACTAGCTTCGGCCGAAGATGACTGACCATTCAAATACCCATTACTATTGGCAGTAGCAGCAGTAGTAGCACCCCCTTGTTCCCTTCCCTTATGAGCATCTGCCACCTCCGTCAATGCCATAAGACTGAAACCTTAACCTCAATATCCTATACAAACCAATATGCTAAACTCCATCAAGAATCAATCTTTATTCCTAAAATCCTAACCAAATTTTGAATTCACTCAAAACCTTACAAAATGCATCAAATTAAACATGAAACGTGCATAAACATCCAGCATAGCTACCATTACACACTAATCTTGATTGCAGAAACTTCAAGAAGTAGGGTTTTACAACTCTAAGAACTTGTATGAAGAAATGCCTAAACTAAACAGAAAACCAATAACTCTATCAAAGCTTCAAGAACAAGAAACAAAACATCGAACTAAGCAAGACTTACTTAGCTTAACAACATCAAACAATAAAAAAAAATGTTCAAGAAATTAGGGATTCTTGAAGAAGAAGAGATCTAATTGAAAACAAAAGAAGGTATAAATCGTATAAAAGATTCAAGAAAATGTCAAGGGTTTGAAAATTACATTTGAGATGAGATGACGAAGGCATGGCGAAGACGAAGACGAAGAAGAAGCTGGGCACAAGCGATGCAGCAGGGTGGCGTAGGATAAGAGAGGGATGGGGGTGAAGGTTAAGCAGCGGGAAATGGAATAGCGCGAGACAGGGAAATAGTGGCGCGAGAGAGACAGAGAGAGAGCCCGTCAATAACGACTCAAGTTTTATTTACGCGTTCGTTCTGGGATCAGCTGATGGTAATTTGATACTGCTATGGGGAGAGATTTACGACAATGCCCTTATAGTGCTGTAGTGTTTTCAGTTTTAGTAGTCAGATGTATTGAGCAAATGTTTTGCGTCTGAATCCTGAGTGATTTGAGTCTTTTATGTACAGTACAGAATACTAAAGGCTACAGACAGAGCACGGCCACCACAAATGTGTAAGGAGTGGCAATGGGTGGTGGATCAGGGGCAGATTAGGTAGGGTCGGAGTGTTGTAGGCCAAACAAGAAGCAAACCCGGATACGACATGTTACCTGACTCAGCCATGATTAACATATGCCTATAACATGTTATGAAATATTGGAATTCTTGTAGAGAGAATATGAAGTTTTCGGCAAAAAAAATAAAAAGGGGAATGAGAAAGAGATGTAAAGGACGAGAAAGTGATTGTTGTAATGGTGGAAAATGTATTCAAAGGGATTCTTGTTATTTTCTTATTGCTAGAGCAAAATGTATTTCATGTGACAACTAGGAAGATGACCATTTATGAAAATAAGGGTGTAAAAGTAATTTTTTTTAAGTAAATTGGTTTTTTAGGTGTTTGGTTGTGAAAACTGAAACGTAACTTTGATTTTGTGAATCTTAGCTCACCTCTAAGAAAACGTATAAAATTTCTTATGTAAAGTGTCATGGGCGCTCATCCATGTTTGAGTTGCTTGGCTACAATGTACACAAACCAAACCTAAAATTTGATTTTCCCAAGGGCATGGACAACCCAATTTAAGATTCTACTAAACCTTAGGCAAAATTAAATAAATAAATAAGATTGTGCTTAGGGTTCGTGTTTGCCCATCCAACTAGCTTTCGTGAAACCCACCTTGTGTTAGTGTGACCAAACCACAACCCTCAAAATTACACTACTAGTACAGAATTTCGAGTTCTTTATTAGATAATGGACACTCGTTCAATATACACAAAAACCATTGTTAAAAAGAAAAGGTGAATGACAATGAGTTTGTTTATTCAATCGCCTCGCTTGAAAATTTAATAAATCAAACCAAATTTAACAAAATATTAAGATTTCTAAAGTAGAAGAAGGTGCCACCACGACTTTTCTAAAGTAGAACGTGTTAAAGAATAGAAATCTACCTATGTTACAAAATAGGAAAGTGTTACGAGATAGAATATGTTAGGAAAGTCAGAATAGAATAGAAGTCTTAGATTTTCTATCTCCACAAAGTTAGGTCAGAGTTTACTTTATAAACTTGTATTTTATTCAATGAATTACAACAATAATAATTTCAATACAATTCTTTACATGGTATCAGAGCAAGGCTTCTCTGGTTAACCAAATTCGAGCAGCCGCGCCAATAATCCTTCTCGCTTGTTAAAAGTTAACAAGCACCGCCAAATACCGCCTCACGCAACCACACAACCTCACCATCTCTGCTTTCTCCAAGCAGCCACAGAACACACCACCGCACACAAACACAAAAACAGGGACGCCATAGCTCGTTGTAACGACCCTAATTAATGCACATTATAAATTTTTAGGGCTTTATTAAATTTGAAGTTGAGTCATATAATAACTAAATAAATAAATAAGGGGGTGTTAGTATAATCTTGTGAAAACCCTAATCATGTAGGGTTTTGCCTTTAGGTTGATTAAATATGGATTTGAATCTTCCCAGTCGTATACAAAGTCTGTAAAAAAAAGGGAAAAGAAGAGAAGGAGCAAAGGAAAAGGGAAAGAAAGATAAGAGTAAAAGGTGAGTTTTTCGGTTCCCTAGATCAGCCTTTCTACTTTATTTAAATTTCTTTCTGAATGACTCTTTTGTAAGAAGTGTATGGGTGTTTGTGTCAGAAATCCTGTTTGGGTCCGAAATTTTGCAACTTTGTAGATAAGAAGTGTATGTGTTTTTTTTTTTTTTTTTTTTTTTTTTTTTTTTTTTTTGTCAGTAATCCTGAGTTGTTTTTGTGTCTCAACTTTTGTTCTTTGTGTTTTATTTTTTATTTTTTATTTTTTTATCTATTCATGGCTATCACTAGGTTGACATATGTACCTAGGTGGGACCCATTTAAGCCATTGATCGATTTGTTGTTTTTTTTCTTTAAGTGCTTAGGTCATGTTACAGTGGGATTAGGTTATGTGCAGTGGGATAGTTGAAATTCTTTTGATGTGTTGTGTCATTGGTTATTGCTCACACGTGTTGTGACATTGGTCATTGGTCATTCCTTGGATAGTTGAAATCCTCATTGGTCATTGCTCACATATGTTTTGATGTTTTGACTCCGGTCCATTTTGAAGTGTTGTGACATTCTCAGTAATTACTTGCTACTATAGTTGAAATCCCTTTGAGTACATTCTAACTGACATGTTTGGACGTTTTGTGACGTTTTTAGTAATTACTTCCACTGTAGTTCCTGATCTGACCACTTCCCACACTTTTCATCCGAATGTTGATTTCATTATTTTGGAAGATCCATGTGTTTTCATCAGTAGCCATTTGATAGCCATTCGTCAGTATGTATTCTTGTCAATTTCTTAGGCACAAAATGCATGTAGCCATTTGATAATAGGACCATCTTATATTTTAGGGAAATTCTAAACAGCAAGGGAAGGGGCGAGGAAACCAGCGAGGGAGGGGGTAAAGTTGTTAACCCCCTCGAGATGCGTGAAAGCGCATATCTCGAGGTGCTTCATGCATCTCGAGGGGGTTAACAGCTTCACCCCCTCCCTCGCTGGTTTCCTCGCCCCTTCCCTCGCTGTTTAGACAAACCCTATATTTTATGAGTCTGGGTTTTGTCCATTTGGAATTTTCAGGATAATGTCATTTTAACCCACTGAACTGTTTTTATAAATATATATATATATATATAATATATATTTCAATCCATGGCAGTGATGTTATTTTAGGGCTGGTCATAATATTTATTATATACCGTATGTACTTGTTTGGAATATTCCTTTTAATGATTATTTCTGTTTAATTTGTTAGTTTATATGTCAACGCATCTTTGTGTGTTAGCAGATTTACAAGCACTTGTTCTAGTCACTAGGTCATGGAATGACATCGATATGATATTTCACTAATGCACTTGTATGCTTGTAGTTGTTAAGTATTTTCTAGGACTAATTTTGTAATGACCTTTTTTATCTTTATCTTGAATGGGTTTTGATTCCCGCGTTGTCATAGGAAATTGGTTTATGAAAATGTTATGTTTTCCGTAAAAGAATGGGTTGATTTATTCATTAATGACAAAGTGTCATTGTGAAAGAAAAGTGAGATATCACAATAAATGATATTGATAAACTTTGATTCCCGAAAATTTAAATCACCTGGAATTGTATCATTTAGAACTACCACACCTTTTTTTGTTTATTATTTTCCCTATCTTATAGAGACACTAAATAACATGCGAGTTGTCTTGCGGATGTGGGGCACCATTTTCTTCTAGAGAAACTAAAATAACTTTCGGGTTAGTCTTGCGGAAGGGTGGTGATTTTGAAATGCCTAAAATAGGCTTGATATTTATCCGTAAAAAATGTGACGTGACTTTATGCGCATTGATAGCCCAAGAGTGGCTTTTGGTACACATATAGTTAGGAGTATCCGGTGATGCATGCATGTTTGTGATGAGACCCCACTTGGGCATGGATGACGGAGAAGTTCTCCTTTTATATGAGATAGACATACGTGCATGTATGTTCGACACGGAGGTGGTGCGAATGTGGTATCGTCTAAGTGATCAATCCGTTAAAAATGAATAATATGCTTACGTCAAATAATGTATGAAGATAATTGTTTTAATTATTAAATTACATCTATATTGTTTATAACAATTTCCATGCAGGATGGCAAGTCTAGTAATATTTCTGCAGGTCAGACTTGTCATAGTCAACATCTACAGAGTAAGTACAAGTAAATACGTATTTACTTATTAGGATGACATGATTGCCTCGTTGAGGAACTAAATTATTTGAACTGTAATTAACCATATACATTCGCCTCGTGGAGGAGCTACTTGTTTTGTTTTGGTTATTTTGACGTACTGTATTTTCCTATCACGCCATGTTATTTTTCTTATTGATTTTTTTGGGAACGAATAATTTCACACCAGCATAATTGCTAACCCAAGTGGGCTTTGGCTTCTTGGGTACATTCCTTTGGGAATGTAGCCGACTAGCTTGTTTCAGGATCTAGTAGTTTTGGGCGAGCTTAGAGAAGTTTGTTTCGTACGTGACGAGCATTGATGGGGAGTTGCACGTTGTTCGAGAGTCTAGGTCCTTTTGTTTATTAGGTGACAGTTTAATCTTTTGTATTAGAACTTGGATTTTTTATTATTTAGTGGGAGAGATACATTCATGAATAGTTGAACTTGTCAGAGTTGGTTCTATGAGATTTAATATATTTTCCTTCCTTTTGATGGGTTTTTTAGATCAGTTGTTTTATTTTCCTTTAAGCTGGTAAATTGTGCATTTGATTATTTCTCGTATATGCTAACTGAATTTTGGGGAAAACGGATAATCCCATGCGGATATTAGAATTTCGTTTTTCTTGAAAATCGGGGTGTGACACTCGTCCTCACCACCTCGCCAACACCGTCCAGAAACAGGGACGCACCAATTACTGAAACAGTGACGCACCTCGTCCTCACCACCTTCATCAACTCGCCGATCAACAATTGACGCACAAAACAACCATCATAACAGCTCTTTCAACACCAGCACCACATTGCCATCTCGATCAACCATCGCCAATCATCATCATCAACAAGAGGCCGCCATCATCAGCATCCAATGAGAAAAGTGTGACCTTACCTTCAGGAAGGATTTCAGTGTGTTCATGGTCTGTGGTTAATCGCTACTTTATCATATTCTTGGCCAATTCTTAGTGGTTTGATAAGTTTGTGAAGTCTAGTGTAACACCCCTAAATTTCATAAAACTAATTTATTTTATTTTGAATAAAATAAAATAGGGTTACATTTAATTGGATTCAAGTTTCAAATTTTTAGGGTTTATTTGGTGAGTTAAAGGGTGGGTGCCCTCAAAATATTTAGTGGGGGGCGAATAGCCACCCATAATATAAAACAAAACCCTTCTTCCCTTATTCTCTTGTGCAACAGGAAGAGCAAACTTTGCTTTTCCTCTTATCCTCTTCGGCGGCGACGAGGGTAGGGAGGCGTGAGGATGATGGGTTGCTGGCGAGGTGGTGGTGGTCTGGCGAGATGATTGTTGCGATGAGAGAGAGATCTCGTGTGCCGGGGGCGGTGTGCTACTAACTAGTGAGTTTTCTTCATTTCTTTCTCTTTTCTGTGAATTTTCTTCTCTTTTTCTCTTATATTTCTTGTCAATTGTGAATCGATTTCAAGTCAATTATGCATTATAGGGTGTTCAGTGGTCATCACCAATTCGTTTTAGAGGAAAAAATTAATTTTGTTATTTCAAACTCTTGCGTATGAAATGTTTGTTTAAATGTTGCACTGCTTATGTTGTTGGTTGCCAAACAGGTAGTTTGATATCTATCTGTTTGGGTATTCTTGGTTTTCTTACATTGGTAATTGGGTTATGAAGTTTTAGCATGGAATCTGAGATAAGTCCGACTTATGAAGGTAGATCATGATTTGGATTGAGTTGGGTTTAAGTTGTTAAAGTTTAGTGTTGTTGAAGTGAATTCATGGAGGGGTTGGAACATCTTGATATTGAGTTGATTAAAGCCCAAGGTAAATGGGGGGTGGCTAAAAGCCAACAAATTGCAGGTGAGTGTTGGGTTGGTGTTAGTTGTTGAAGTAAGAGGTTGTGAAATTGATGCTTATGCTTACAACACCATGATTTATGGACTTTTCGAGTCTGGGCATGTTGATTTAGGGTTGGATTTGCTCAAGCAAATGATACAGGAAGGATTACAACAGAATGTGGTATCGTCTAAATGATCAATCCGTTAAAAGATGAAACAAATTCAAATAAAAATGAATAGATTACGTTTATATTGTTTCTAACCCCTTTTCATGCAGGATGGCAAGTCCACTAATATTTTTACAGGTCAGACTTTCCATAGTTAATTTCTACAGTGTAAGTACAAGTACATGCATATTTACTTATTAGGATGATGATATGATTGCCTCGTTGAAGAACTAAATTCTTGGAACTGTGTTTTCTTGCATCACACTTTTGCCTCGTTGAGGAACTACCTGTTGGTGTGTTGGTGTATTGTTTGTGTTTAGCTTGATGTTTATCACGAGCGATTTTATTGATTTTGGGATGAAGATTTCTCACACCAGCTTTATTGCTGACCCAAGTGAGCTTTTGCTTCTTGGGTACATTCCTTTGGGAATGTAGCCGATTAGCTTTTAAGGTTTAGAGACTTTTGAGCAGCGTTGCTTGAGTTTCGCTAGTGGGGCTAGCGACGTCGGAATTTCCTAGTTAGAGTTTTATTATAAATTTTAGTTTGTTCTATTTTTCTAAACTATGTTTTAGTCGTTGCTGTTAAATGTTTCTATTGTTATTGGATTTCACGTCCCGAGTTTTGGGAAAACGGATAATCCTACGTGAATTTTGGGATTTTCATTTTCTTCGAAAAATTGGGGCGTGACATCTAGTGAGAGACTGTAGGAACAAGTGTCTCAGATCATCATCAACATCCATCAGATCCATCATCAATCAGAACAACATCGAACACCATCAGATCCATCATCAATCCAAGCATAAATCGAACACCATCATCAATCTCCTCGCCTTGGTCGAACACCGGTTATTAACAGAGACATGAAGAAGTAGAAGAAGACATGAAGAAGCAGGAGCAATACAAGCACAAATACAAAAAAAAACCACCATGGTCGACAATACAAGCAGTGGTTCCAACACCACCACATCACCATACAATAAGTCCAAGGCTCACAATATTGGTAATGACCTTTCTATTACAGAGTTAACAGGTAAAATACTCTCTCTTAAATCTCATGGCTCTCGTTCATCTTGGATCCTTGATAGCGGCGCTACTGATCATATAGTTCATAGCCCTTATTTACTCACATTTTCCAAACTCGTCCACAATTGAACCGTTGAGTTTCTTAATGGTACACTTGTCGTTGTTACACACATTGGCACCATGACTTTCTCTTCTGTTTTTACCTTGCATGATGTTATTTGTGTTCCCTCTTTTAATCTCAATTTAATTTCCATTAGCAAACCCACAAAACATTCTCTTTTTGTCACCATTTTTCTCAACAATTCTTGTCTAATACAGGACCTTCGTTCGGGGAAGATGATTGGGACAGAAACTGAGCTTGATGGTTTGTACTACCTGGATGGCACCACCACCACAACTTCCACCACTTATCACATCACTCAAGACAACAACCTTGTGTTATGGCACAACCGCCTAGGTCACCTTTTGAACAAAACTCTTTATCTTTTTCCTGTCTCTTTTCATGGCTAGTACTTGTGTTTTCAATAAATGTGTTATTTGTCCTTTGGCCAAACAAACTAGAAATTAATTTCCTTCATCCCATATTTCGAGTACTACTCATTCTTCCTTATTACATATTGACATTTGGGGAGGATATCACGTTCCTTACCTTTCTGGAGCGTGTTATTTTCTCACAATTATTGATGATTATACACGATGCACTTGGATTTATTTCATGAAACACAAGTCTGACATATGCACACTCTTAATTTCATTCATTAATTATGTTGAAAACCAATTTTCTTGCAAAATTCAAACCATTCGCAATGATAATGGACTTGAATTTTTTCTCATTGATTTTTATGCTTTTAAAGGCATTACCCATCAAACTTCTTGTGTCTTTACGCCCCTACAAAATGGGGTATCGGAACTCAAACATAGACATCTTTTGAATGTCGTTCGTGCTCTTTTGTTTCAAGCACACCTAAACATTTTTTGGGAGAAGCAATTCTCACCGATGCCTATCTCATTAATCGCACATCATCCTCTGTTCTTAAAGGCAAAACGCATTTTGAAATTCACTTTAACAAACAACCCAACTATTCCCACCTTCGAGTCTTTGGTTGTCTATGTTTCGCTTCCACAAATGCCCAACGTCCTAGCAAATTTGATGCTCGTTCTAGTCAATGTGTCTTTCTTGGATACCCTCACGGGCAAAAAAGATACAAAATCTATGATCTCACTCACAAAAAGATCATTGTTTCTCGTGACATCATCTTTCACGAGGAGACTTTTTCTTATTTTTCTGACAAAATGCACTATCACCTCACTGACCGGTTCGACACACTTCCCCGACTGGTCACTCATGCTCCACTTTTTGATCCTCCAACAATGCATTTCTTTGACTAGTCGGACCATTCCCACCGATCGGTCGCCCAATCCGATGTCTCAGTCACCGACTGGGAGAAACCCCGAAAACCTAAACCCAAGCGGTCGCCCCTTCCCTTGTTCCACCATTAGAAGACCCCCCCTTTCCTACCTCGCACCTACACTCGTGCCATCCGTGAACCATCTTATCTTCAACAACATCATCTTGATGCTCGATTGCCTTTCCGATCGTCTCACTCATCTGCTTCGAACGTTGGGCCTTCTACAGGTATTGTTTACCCCCTTTCTGATTTTCTTTTTCTATGACCATTTATCCACCTCTCACAAGGCTTACACCACTTCCCTTTCTTTAGTCAAAGAACCCACCAGTTTTATGCAGGATCCAAAGTGGCGTCAAGCCATGAGAAGTGAGATTGATGTTCTAGAAACCAATAACACTTGGACTCTACAACCTCTTCCTCCTGGCAAGCATTTGGTTGGTTGTAAATGGGTCTATAAGATCAAATTAATCCAGAAGGTAGTGTTGAGCGCTACAAAACCCGTCTTGTGGCTAAAGGATACAGTCAAGTTAAAGGTATTGATTACAAATAGACATTTGCTCCTGTTGCTAAATTGACTACTGTTTGTATTCTCCTTGCTCTTGCAGCCACACAAGGTTGGCATTTATGTCAATTTGATGTCAACAATGTTTTTCTTTATGGTAAACTTTTTGAGGATGTGTACATAAATCTTCCTCCTGAATTCGGCCGAAAGGCAGAGACTCGAGTATGCAAGTTGAACAAGTCCTTATATGGTCTCAATCAAGCCTCGAGACAATGGTTCCTTAAGTTATCCTCTGTTCTCATATCAGCCGGCTACAATCAGTCTAAGGCTGATTACTCATTATTCGTCCGATCCAAAGGTAACAGCTTTACTGCAATTCTCGTATATGTTGATGATATAATATTGGCAGGTAATGATCTCCAATACATTGAAGAAACAAAGAAATTTCTGGTTGCAAAGTTCAAGCTCAAAGATTTAGGAAAATTGAAATATTTCCTTGGCAATGAAGTCGCGAGGTCATCCAAAGGGATTGTTTTATCTCAACGAAAATATGCACTTGAAATATTGGAAGACACAAGGTATCTTGGAGCAAAGCCTTCACGTTATCCTATGGATCAAAACTTGGTGCTCACATAGGATGATGAAGATTTACTACCAAATCCCGCAACATGTCGCAGACTTGTTGGAAGGTTGATATACTTAATGATTACGAGACCAGATTTGGTTTATTCAGTACATGTCCAAAGTCAATTTATGGACAAGCCCAGAATACTACATTTGGATGCTGCACACAAGATCTTGAGGTATATCAAGGCTGCACCAGGATAGGGTATTTTTTTCTCTTCCACCAGCTCATTACAGTTGAAAGCTTATTGTGATGCAGATTGGGCTAAATGTAGAAATACTAGGAGATCCATTACAGGTTGTTGTGTCATGCTTAGCGATTCACCAATTTCTTGGATAGCTAAGAAACAAACTACAGTGGCAAGATCTACAGCTGAAGCAGAATATCGGGCCATGGCTTCTACATATTGTGAGTTAAGCTGGTTGAGGTACATTCTTAATGATTTGCACATTAATTACCCTCAGGCAACTCTCTTGTTTTGTGACAACAAGGATGTACTCCATATTGCATCTAATCCGATTTTTCATGAGCGAACAAAACATATAGAGATTGATTGTCATTTGACTAGAGAAAATATACAATAGGGTACTATTCAGACTGAGCATGTTGGAACACTACATCAACGAGCAGATTTGTTCACTAAAGCTTTGAGCACTTATCAATTTGATAATCTTCTTAGCAAGTTGGGTATTACAAACATATACTCCAACTTGAGGAGGAGTGTTAAAGAATAGAAGTCTACCTATGTTATAAAATAAGAAAGTGTTACAGAATAGAAAATGTTAGAAAAGTCAGAATAGAATAGAAGTCTTAGGTTTCTTATCTCCACAAGTAGGGGTGGGCACGGGACGGGATGGGACGAGATGGACCCATCTCGTTCATTCGGGATCGGGACGGGATAAACCTCATCCTAACCTCGCCCCATCTTAAACGGGATCGGGACGGGACGGGATGAGCACGTACTAAATAATCCTCCAATAAAAAATAACAAAAAGAGTTTTATCTCACATTACTCACACACCAATAATTTCAAATTTATATACATATAACTTGCATCATAAATAATAATAGATATTAAATAAATAAATATTAAATTTTTGTTTGGAAGGAAAATAAATATTAAATTTCATTTAAAATTAATGATTCAATTCATTTAGATTTCATATAGAATTTCATCTCACATTAATTTAATTTCAGCACATCCTAAACTTTAATTTAGAAGAGTATTTTGATTAAAAATAATAATTATTATTATTAAATAAATAAATTTGGGATGAGATGGGATAGGCAAGATTGAAAATCTCCATCTCGATCCCATCCCACTCTAGATCGGGATGGGCGGGACGAGATCGGGATGAGTTTGATCAATCCCAAAATGATCCAAAAAAATTGGGACGGGATGGGACGGGTTCGAGATCGCAGGGTGGGATCCCCACCCCTATCCACAAGGTTAGGTCAGAGTTTACTTTATAAGCTTGTATTCTATTCAATGAATTACAACAATAATAATTTCAATACGATTCTTTACAGAACACGAATGAGCCACCACCTTATCTACCATTGATTCAAAACACCAACAACCACTGATTCAAAACACCAACAACAACTAATTCTAGGGCCATGTTTGGGGTTTGATTGGGTCATAACCTCAGTGGTAGTTGCTTCATAAAATCATATGGTTTAAGTAATTTAGTTGTAATGTGTTCAGGTTATGGCGTGTGACAAATTCTAGAGGCTTTAAAGCCTAGGCTAAAAACCAATATATTAAATAGTTCCATGAGAGTCTAAATCCAGCCCCTAAACAGTATGCACTCCCAAAAACTATAGCTGCATTTTCAAGGAACGCCGATTGAAACTTGAGCTCGTCATTATTAAAGCCTAATTCTGTATTTTACGCATGTTAAATTGCTAACTTCTCTAAAAGCTTAAGCTTCTAAAGATGACATATCTGGCTTATATCAAAGTCGGGATCTATGAAACTGGTGGAGTGGACTTCTAGTTTCAATAGATTAATAATAAAAAATTTACTGTAATTTGTAAAATTAAAACACTCTGTATAATTTCGAGTAGCTTAAAAAACAATGGTTTAATAGAAAAACAAAGTGGCCTACCCTTGTAAGAAAATAATTAGCTCCTTCCATCAGTAGGGAGTTCTTTACTCCAATTCTCATACCTTTGTTTTTTAACATGGTGCTTGTTGGACGGTGAGTATTTGGATAAGAAAGATTTCTAAGAGGAGTGAGCAAAGTAGAGGAGAGGCTCTTGAACTCAATTTACTTGGCTTGGCTTGGAGCAAATGGTTTTACATCAACCTTATTTATAGGGATCTTGGATGACTCTAGAATCTAATAAAATATTCTACATATCTTAGATATTTCTAGAGAACTGCCTACCTAAGATAAATCTAGACTTCAAAGAGAATTCTAGAGAATGATTTTTCTAGAACCTCTCTAGAAAAATCAACCTCTAGAGTATTCTACTTCTTGGACTCTCTAACCTATGGGCTCAGCCCAAACCAACATACAACTAAATAATGAAGCCCAACATCTTGGGCCAAATCAAGTTTACACATCAACACTCCCCCTTAAACTTGATTTTCTAATTCCCAGTAGACTTCTCATCTTGTAGAAATCTTCATATTTGAAGGGCTTGGTGAATATGTCTGGAACTTGATCATGAGTTTTCATGTACTTCAATTGCACATACTTCTTTGCTATGCAATCTCTGATGTAGTGATACCGTGTCTCAATGTGTTTGCTTCTATCATGAAATACCAGATTCTTCCCCAAGGCAATCGTGGACTTGTTGTCATCATATATCTTCGTCGCTCTTTGATGTATTTTGAGTTCCTTCATCAAATTTCTAATCAAGATTGCGTGACATACACATGATGCAGCCGCAACATATTCCGTTTCTGTAACACCCCTACCTTTTCAATGACAATTAAAATTTATGCAACTAAAAAAAAAAAAAATTGAAATTTTTGTTTTAAAATCTTCTTTCGTTTGACAAGTTGTATATTTCGAAAATAGTTTAACTTTCTTTTCTACCGAATCTCTGGACGAGATTCTTTTGAGTTGTATATATTGTAATACCCGCTAATTAAATAAATATAAAAATTTCTTATTTATTAATTGTGGCATATGTTGTAATCTCAATTATTGGGAAAAAGATTTGTTTTGTTTGTCATTGCTAAATAGAATAAGGTGTGTGTGTTTGTGTGTTTAGCCAAAAATTTGAAAACCCAAAAAAATAAGACATTTGCCTTAAGTAAACTAATTAGTCACACTCTAAAAAAAAGAGTGCACATATACTTTAGTTAAACCCTAATCTTGATGGGTTTTATTCAATTTTCTTGGGTTTGAGTTTGGGCTTTCATGAAAGTAATGGTTAGGATATTGGTTAGAGGGAAATAAATGTTAAAAGAATAAGAGATGAGTGATGGTTGTGTTTAGTCAAATAAACCCTAATTAAAAACTCATTTAAGCCCTAGCCTCCTTTTTTCTCTTTGGATACACACAGAAGAAAAAAAAAAAAAAACTTACCTTGAAAAAGGTGGGAGGTGTTGAAGGAAGAAATTTGCTCAAATCTTGGGATTCTTGCAAAAAGAGGTGAGTAAAACTCTATCCCTAGACATTTTGATTTTATTTACATCTTTAATGGGGGAAAAAAAATCGATTTGACATTGTTGGTTTGATTTATATCTTTAATGAAAAATCGATTTGAAATCTTGGTTTGATTTAAACCTAAAAAAAAAAAAAACGAATTGACATCACTATTTACTGTTCATGTTAATATTACTGTTCCTGTTTGACATCACTGTTCTGGTTTGACATCACTGTTCCTGTTTGATATCACTGTTCCGATTTTACATCACTGTTTCTGTTCCTGTTCTTATTTGACATTAATGTTCACTGTTCCTGTTCCGATTTTACATCACTGTTTCTGTTCTTGTTCCTATTTGACATCACTGTTCTGGTTTGACATCACTGTTCACTGTTCCGATTTTGCATCAATGTTTCTGTTCCTGTTCCTGTTTGACATCAATGTTCATTGTTCCTGTTCCGATTTTACATCATTGTTCCTGTTTGACATCAATGTTCACTGTTCCTATTTGACATCACTGTTTCCTGTTCCTGTTTGACGTCACTGTTCAAAAAAAAATATGAAAGTTATTGTCCTTATAGGGATAGTTTGCATGACATCATATGAGTATGTGGCTATTCCTACTACTCAATGTACATTTTAATATTAGTCCATTTTTTTTTATGGAGTATTAGATATTTGTGCACAACAATGGTTTAAATAACAATATTATTTGCTTTATTAGTATAATAATCAAGTTTGTTTGATGTATGGTGTAAATTCTTTGATTTTTGGGTATGTTGATGTGGTGTAACGATCCTAATTATAGTCCATTATAAATTTTAGGGCTTTATTAAAATTTTCTAAAGCTATGACTTTTGTCAGTGGAGGCAACTTTCTATGTGCCTCCACTATAGTGTGAATACTGACTTTATAGGGATTGGTGTAGTGAGTGGGACTTGGTAAGTGGGCTCAGAATAGGTTGAATGGAAGTTTATTTTTGACATACAAAATAGTTTTGTACTGATGGTTGTGAACATTTTGAACTCCCTTCCTATATGTTGTAATGTATGATAATGAGAATTTGAGTATGGTTTCATATATATACATGTGTTGGCCTTTATATAGATAACAATGTTATTAAGTAATTGTGTTATTTAATCGATTGAATTGGGCTCAATAAGGAGCTATGATTGAAAGTGTGATATTCTTCATGCGCATAGGAAGATGAATCTTATATTGAATGAGTTTGATCCCTGTTGGGTTATAGAAAATTTATTTATGGAAATATTATTTGTTTCCCCAAAAGAATGGTGGATACTGTGGTTGATTTATTTATGATTGACAAAGTGTCACCATAAAAGAGTTTTGAGTTTTAGTTTTTTTTTTATGCTTTTTTCCACAACTCCGAAAAAAAAAAGTGAAAAATGTGATTTGTATACAGACTTGCTTGTATACGTGTGATAGAATTATGGATATGTAGACTTGCTTGCATATCGGTGCACCGTTCCATGTGAGTTTGGTTGTACGTACGAGTTACGAAATGCTTGCCCTGGATCGAACGTCGGGTGAGATGACATGTTCCTCGATGTGGCACCCCACTTGGAACATGTACGCTCCGAGTGGTTTCGAAGGCAAGGGAGGCACACTTGGGTGAGGTGTGTTCGGCACAAGGAGGATAGTGCGATTGTGGAAAAGAAACGAGATTTCTTTTTTTGTTTATGTGCATGATTACCTTAAAGGAAGAAACTAAATGTTCATTCAACCATTGAATGAGAACTACATGTCTTCCTAAAGGTAGAAAATGTGTTTTGTTAATATTTCAATAATAGTCTAATATGACTATGAATTGTATAATTGTTTGAAAATAAATCACATTTGTGAGGACTGATAACTTAGAAATATCATCTGGTTGCTTTATTTGAAGAAAACGAAAATCATATAACTTAGAAATATTATCCGGTTGCTTAATTGTGAGGACTGTCACGCCCCAATTCTTTAAGAAAACGAAAATCCTATAACTGTCAAGCCTCGATTTTTGAAGAAAACGAAAATCCCAAAATCCACGTAGGATTATCCGTTTCCCCAAAACTCGGGACGTGAAAATTCAATAACAACAGAAACAAATAGCAGCAACAACTAAAGCATGATTAAATTACTGAAACAAATAAAACTCTAACCCGGAGAGACTCTGAAGTTGCTAGCCCCACTAATGAAACTCCTGTAATGCTGTCCAAAAATTTCTAAACCTGAAAGGCTAATCGACTACATTCCCAAAGGAATGTACCCAAGAAGCAAAAGCTCACTTGGGTCAGCAATAAAGCTGGTGTGAAAAATCTTCATCCCAAAATCAATAAATCCGCACATGACAACATCAAAATAAACAAAACAATAAACAACCACACCATCAGGTAGTTCCTCAATGAGGCAAATGTGTTATCATCCTAACTATAGAAATTGACTATGGCAAGTTTGACCTGCAGAAATATGAGTAGACTTGCCATCCTGCATAAAAATATTAGAAGCAACCGAATAATATTTCTAACTTAACAGTCCTCACAAATGTGATTTATTTTCAAACAATGATACAATTTATAGTCATATTAGACTATTATTGAAATATTAACAAAACACATTTTCTACCTTTAGGAAGACATGTAGTTCTCATTCAATGGTTGAATGAGCATTTAGTTTCTTCCTTTAAGGTAATCATGCACATACACAAAAAAAAATCTCGCTTCTTTTCCACAATCGCACTATCCTCCTTGTGCCGAACACACCTCACCCAAGTGTGCCTCCCTTGCCTTCGAAACCACTCGAAGCGTACATGTTCCAAGTGGGGTGCCACATCGAGGAACATGTCATCTCACCCGACGTTCGATCCAGGGCAAGCATTTCCTAACTCTACACGTACAATCGAACTCACATGGAACGGTGCACCGATATGCAAGCAAGTCTACGTACCCATAATTCTATCACACGTATACAAGCAAGTCTGTATACAAATCACATTTTTCACATTTTTTTTTCGGAGTTGTGGAAAAGAGCATAAAAAAAATAAACTAATACTCAAAACTCTTTATGGTGACACTTTGTCAACCATAAATAAATCAACCACAGTATCCACCATTCTTTTGGGAAAATAAATAATATTTCCATAAATAAATTTTCTATAACCCAACAGGGATCAAACTCATTCAATATAAGATTCATCTTCCTATGCGCATGAAGAATATCACACTTTCAATCATGGCTCCTTATTGAGCCCAATTCAATCGATTAAATAGCACCATTACTTAATAACATTGTTATCTATATAAAGGCCAACACATGTATATATATGAAACCATACTCAAATTCTCATTATCATACATTACAACATATAGGAAGGGAGTTCAAAATGTTCACAACCATCAGTACAAAACTATTTTGTATGTCAAAAATAAACTTCCATTCAACCTATTCTGAGCCCACGTACCAAGTCCCACTCACTACACCAATCCCTATAAAGTCAGTATTCACACTATAGTGGAGGCACATAGAAAGTTGCCTCCACTGACAAAAGTCATAGCTTTAGAAAATTTTAATAAAGCCCTAAAATTTATAATGGACTATAATTAGGATCGTTACACCACATCAACATACCCAAAAATCAAAGAATTTACACCATACATCAAACAAACTTGATTATTATACTAATAAAGCAAATAATATTGTTATTTAAACCATTGTTGTGGACAAATATCTAATACTCCATAAAAAAAATGGACTAATATTAAAATGTACACTGAGTAGTAGGAATAGCCACATACTCATATGATGTCATGCAAACTATTCCTATAAGGACAATAACTTTCATTTTTTTTTTTGAATAGTGACGTCAAACAGGAACAGGGAATAGTGATGTCAAACAGGAACAGTGAACATTGATGTCAAACAGGAACATGAACAGAAACAGTGATGTAAAACCAGAATAGGAACAGTGAACATTGATGTCAAACAGGAACAGGAACAGAAATAGTGATGTCAAACAGGAACAGGAACAGGAACAGGAACAGGAACATAAACAGAAACAGTGATGTAAAATCGGAACAGTGAACAGTGATGTCAAACCAGAACAGTGAACAGTGATGTCAAACAGGAATAGTAATATCAACATGAACAGTGATGTCAATTCGTTTTTTATTTTTTTTTTATTTTTTTTTTAATTTTAAGGTTTAAATCAAACCAAGATTTCAAATGGATTTTTCATTAAAGATATAAATCAAACCAACAATGTCAAATCGATTTTTTTTCCTCCATTAAAGATGTAAATAAAATCAAAATGTCTAGGGATAGAATTTTACTCACCTCTTTTTGCAAGAATCTCAAAATTTGAGCAAATTTCTTCCTTCAGCACCTCCCACCTTTTTCAACGTAAGTTTTTCTTTTCTTCCGTGTGTATCCAAAGAGAAAAAAGGAGGCTAGGGCTTAAATGAGTTTTTAATTAGGGTTTATTTGGCTAAACACGACCATCACTCATCTCTTATTCTTTTAACATTTATTTCCCTCTAACCAATATCCTAACCATTACTTTCATGAAAGCCCAAACTCAAGCCCAAGAAAATTGAATAAAACCCATCAAGATTAGGGTTTAACTAAAGTATATGTGCACCCTTTTTTTAGAGTGTGACTAATTAGTTTACTTAAGGCAAATGTCTTATTTTTTTGGGTTTTCAAAATTTTGGCTAAACACACACACACACACACACACACCTTATTCTATTTAGCAATGACAAACAAAACAAATCATTTTCCCAATAATTGAGATTACAACATATGCCACAATTAATAAATAAGAAATTTTTATATTTATTTAATTAGGTGGGTATTACAGCTTCACATGTAGAAAGTGCAATAATCGGTTGCTTTTTTGAGCTCCAGGTGAATGATGTGTCTCCCATGAAAAACGCAAATCCACTGGTACTCTTTCGATCATCCACATCACCAGCCCAGTCACTATCACTATATCCAACTAACTCAAAGTTGTTAGATGGTGAATAACATAATCCATAATCCAGCGTACCTTTGATATAGCGAAGGATTCTTCTGGTGGTCTTCAATTGAGTGGTGGTTGGAGCTTCCATGTAGCGACTTACCAATCCGACTCCAAAGAGTATGTCCGGCCTTGTACATGTTAGGTACCGCAAGCTTCCTACTAAGCTCTTAAAATATGTAGGATCAACATTTTTTTCCTTTTTCATCCTTTGATAATTTTACTCCACATTCCATGGGTGTGCTTATGGGCTTTCAAGTGTCCATCCTAAATTTCTTAAGTACTTGTCTAGCATACCCTTATTGAGAAATTAAAATTCCTGCTTTTGTCTGTTTTACCTCTATGCCAAGGTAGTAGGATATGAGCCCGACATCCGTCATTTCAAATTCCTTGGCCATTGTTTTTCTGAAATCATCTTGGTTGCTCCCGGTAAAAATCAGGTCATCCACGTAAAGGCACACGATCAAAATATCTTCTCCTTTGATCTTTATATAGAGGGCATGCTCGTAGGGACACTTTGTGAAGCCATTATCTTGGAATTACTTGTCAATCCGACTGTTCCATGCCCTTGGTGCTTGTTTTAACTGTACAAAGCTGTCTTCAGCTTCAAGACTTTCTTTTCATGTCCCTTCACTTCAAAACTTGAAGGTTGCTTGATGTAGATTTCTTCTTCAAGTACCCCATATAGGAATGCAGACTTTACATCCATTTGGTGTATTTTCCACTTATTTTGAGCTGCCAGAGAAATGATTAGTCTAATAGTTTCTAGTCGGGCTACTGGAGCAAATACCTCATCATAGTCAATTCCAGCCTTTTGACTATAGCCTTTCGCGACTAGTCTTTCCTTGTATCTTTCAATTTCTCCATTAGCATTCTTCTTTGCCTTGTACACCCATTTGGTGCCTATCGCCTTTTGTCCTTTGGGAAGTGAAACGAGTTCCCATGTGTCGTTCTTCTCGATGGCCATGGTTTCTTCGTCCATCGCATCTCTCTACTTCTTATCACGTACAACTTCTTGAAAACTGACTGGTTCACAATCAGCAAAGAGACAAAATAGAGTAAGATTATCTTGTCGTTCAGTTACCTCATATAGATCTTGAAGACTTCGTGTACGTGACACATCTCTTTCACTTTGACTTCCACTTGAAACCGACAAGGGTGATGCGTCTCCATGAGTTGTTAATGTTGGCGAGGTAGATGGAGTCATGGGTTCTTGTTGATCTCTTGGTAGATCCATTAGCGTCTTCTCATTTTCCAACTCCGGAAAGAAATTGAACTCTTCTGTATGGGATTAAAAATCCCATTGCCCTTATTCGTCGAATACCACGTCTCGGCTAATCACAATCCTCTTATTGGTCGGATTGTACAACTTGTAACCTTTTGAGTTGGAGTCATAGCCGACAAAGATGAAACTGTCACTTTTGTTGTCAAGTTTGGTTCTTCTCTCATCTGGTACATGAACATGGGCTATGCTTTCGAAGACCCTTATGTGGGAGATACCAGGCTTTCTTCCACTCTATGCTTCTTGTGGAGTCTTTCCCCACACACTTCTTGTTGGTGAACGGTTGGACAGGTAGACTGCACAAGCCACTGCTTCTGCCCAGAACTCCTTGGGTAATTTCTTGCTTTTTAGCATGCTTTGTGCCATATCAAGGATGGTTCTGTTCTTTCTTTCTGCAACACCGTTTTGTTGGGGGGATCTTGGAACAGTTAGAAGGTGTCGAATACCGTTTGCTTCACAGAACTCTAGGAACTCCTTGGATGTGTATTCTCCTCTTCGGTCAGATCTCAAGGCTTTAATCTCCCGTCCACTTTCTTTCTCTACTGTGGCTTTGAACTTCTTGAAGGCTTCAAAGACTTCTGATTTCTATTTCAAAAAATACACCCAGGTTTTTCTTGAAAAATCATCAATAAAGAGAAGGAAGTAATTTCTTTTACCAAGGGAACTTAGCTTGATTGGTCCACAGACATCTGTATGTATCAACTCCAGTGGTTTCTTGGCTCTCGAATTTGACTCTTTTGGAAAGCTCTTTCTGAATTGCTTCCCGAGTAAACATCCTTCACATAATTGTTCAGGGTGATTGATGCATGGTAAGTCCCTCACCATTTTCTTCTTGGATAGTAGCTCCAATCCTCCAAAGTTGAGGTGCCCAAATCGAAGATGCCATAGCCATGATGCATCTTTGTAGCAAGCTTTCAGACACTTCGCGACATCGTTTTGTATGTTGATCAAGAACATTCTATTCTTTGACATTGGCACTTTAGCAGTTAAGTTATTCTTATCATCTCTTATTGAAATGTTATAATCCTTCATACGTATGTCATAACCTTTCTCTAAGAGTTGTCCTAAGCTCAAGATATTACTTTTCATATTGGGAACATAGTAGACATTAGAGATAAATTGATGTGTACCATCTTTCAAACGAATAAGGATGTTACCTCTTCCTTTCACTGCTGCTTTGGAATCATCTCCATATCTCTCCTTCCACACATGTGATTGCTTGCACCAGTGTCAAGATACCAAGTATTTGCTTGGCCACCATCATTCTTTTTCTCAACCAGAAGAAGTGTTTCTTTCGCATTGATCTTCTCTTCCACGTAATTGGTCTTCTCTTCGACTCCGTTCTTGGGAACTCTACATTCAGATGCATAATGTCCGAACTTTTGACAATTATAACATTGAACTTGATATTAATTATCATACCTCGAGTTTGAATGGCATTTTCCACGGCCTCTTGTTGAACTTTCTCTTTTCTCGAAATTGTCGTAATTCCAACCTCGTCCATGATCGCGTCCTCCACCTCGTCCTCGACCTCGGCCATGTTGGTTTTTCTCGTAGCCTTGGATTTCATCCTTCTCCTTGAGTTGCATCTTGAGAAGTTGTTCAGTGATCCCTTGCCTCTTCTTCTGCTTTTCTTCGTAAGCTTGCAATGATCCTTGTAGTTGCTCGATTGTCATTGTTTCCAAATCTTTTGTTTATTCAATCGTTACAACAATGTGCTCTAATTTGGGATCCAACGAGCGGAGTATTTTCTCCATTATCCTTGGATCTTCCAACTTTTCACCGTTCCTTTTCAATTGATTAGAAACGGCTAAAGTTCTAGAGAAATAATCAGAGATTGACTTGGATGCTTTCATATGTAAAGATTCGAACTCACCTCTTAGTGTTTGGAGACAAACCTTCTTCATTTGTTTGGATCCTTTGCAAGAGATTTGTAACTTCTCCCACACTTGCTTACCAGAACTTGCACTTGAAATCTTCTCGAATCCGTCATCATCTAATGCTTGATAAATGAGGTAGAGAGCTTTCTTGTCTCTCTTTCGCAAGTCTTTCAAACTCTCCTTTTGGGCTACGCTTAACGTACGTAGCTTCATTTTCTGGCTCACTAAAGCCTTTTTCTACCACTTCCCGCACGTCGTTCGCACCCAAAAGAGCCTTCATCTTGATACTCCAATTGTCGTAATTGTTGTTGTTGAGTGATGGGACTTGGAATGATGCTATACCATTTGCCATGGCTCTCATACCAAATTGTTGGACGGTGAGTATTTGGATAAGAAAGATTTCTAAGAGGAATGAGCAAAGTATAGGAGAGGAGAGGCTCTTGAACTCAATTTACTTGGTTTGGCTTGGAGCAAATGGTTTTACATCAACCTTATTTATAAGGATCTTGGATGACTCTAGAATCTAATAAAATATTCTACATATCTTAGATATTTCTAGAGAACTACATACCTAAGATAAATCTAGACTTCAAAGAGAATTCTAGAGAATGATTTTTCTAAAACCTCTCTAGAAAAATTTACCTCTAGAGTATTCTACTTCTTGGACTCTTTAACCTATTGGGCTCAGCCCAAACCAACATACAACTAAATAATGAAGCCCAACATCTTGGGCCAAATCAAGTTTACACATCAACAGTGCTTAGGATTGAGGATGGTTAACCAACTCCAATTTGGTTCAGCAGTTCATAATCAATGCTAGATCTATGCTTGTATGAGTTGAATTCAAGACTATTATATAACATTGACAATGAAAACACCCCACTTCGCAGTTGGCCATGAACTACTCGAGTTATTAAATCTTCAAAAACTTCAGATCGATTTCAATGATATAGTATAGCCTGATTGATTAATCAGACTGATACTGCCATTGTCTCCTTGTATTCCTCACTTGTTAGTTACTTTCTCAAGCATGTTGATACAACACTAGAGTTACACCCTTGAAAATTAGTTCGCCAACCTGAGGCCCTGAACAAGATGCACAATCACATAGGAGATCAACCATTGTTGCAGAAAGCAATAAGCAAGAAATAACGCTATTGTACACATTGCATAAGCGCGTGATAGACATGCATGCCACCGCTAACAGAAATAGTGTGGCACAACACTTTACTTGTCACCTACACATTGCACTAATCTCTGAACTTCCCTGATTAGAAATGCAACAAAAAAAAGGGGTAAAATGCGGCCTATTTCGCCTAGTTTGAGTTAACTCTAGAATACACATGATACTCAATGAGTCTGGATGATTACATTTTCTTTATTGCCAATCTAGTTGTTCCCAATCCCATAGTGGATCTAAATTTTGAGTCATATCCGAATCTACAGCATCTCCAGTATGAACAGGATGACCGTTGTCTCCAGAAGATGAACTATCCAGTGTGCTGCTTTTCTCTGGAATCAACATAGTTTGATGAGATGTTGAAGGTGTAGCTTCTTGTGCTTGGTAAGTAGGTGTTGTTTTAGTTGTTGTGACTCCAGATGGACGACGGTCAAATGCCCGTAGGCATCCAGATTTTATGTACACTCGACAAAGGCTAAAGTCACTCAGCATCTGCAATATTAACAACAAAATGTCACGAGGGAGTGGTAACTTTTAAACAAACAACAATAGCTCATAATTGAAATTTCAGTTCAATTATGTTACTATCAGAAAACTTAAAATTAAAATTGATACAGCTAGCTGAAGTAGCTCAGTTAGCTAGAGCGAAGGTTCAAGCCCTTCCTCTAGCGACTATTATTTTTTTTTAATGTTTTTTCAATACACATAAATATGAAAAGTTCATTAATTTATTTCTCAAAGTTAATTAATCAATTGAGCAATATTGCAAATTATAACTAATTCATGAGTCCTTGGATCCTGACTCGAAGAAAAATATGCATATTTGATGTATAAATTATAAGATATCTTCTCCTATACCTTTGGGGTTGAACTCGTTGAGACAGTAGCTTCTACATCAATGGCTCTATACTCGTTCATTTTCCATTTGGTTTTTCTTCCAGTGGGTGCTTTTCCTTTGTAGAACACCAAGGTTTTCTTCACACCAATGACTCGATTATCAGATGAATAAACATAACCAGGTGAGCCCGTAGCTTTCCAATATCCTGAGCTCGTTATCCGGTTAGGCCTTCCTCCTCGGGCTTCTCTCTCGTGTCTAGGACAGAAGAAAAACCATTGCTCAGGGTCCCCATGACATAGGGCTCCTGAATAGTCTGAATCATACAAACAAGAAGAAAATTAGAAGTTAGATGAGTGCATACATGCATGTTCAGTAGTTTGAATAGTAACATATTCTGTTAAGTGTTGATACTAATTGAAATTCTCCTATGGACTGCTACACTAGCTAAAAACTTGTGTGGTTTAGCTTACAAACATAGTACTCAACTGAGTCAATGAATTCACCATTTCTCTCAAGTACTCAAATGCTCATTTTTTGCATTCGGAAACTAAACATATTATCTTATACGAAGAAAGAAGAAAGAATTAGCTAGCAAGCATGCAATTCTTACGGGGGAGGTGCCATGGATCAAGTTCATAAATATCCAGAACTGGGATAACACGTTGCATATCTTCTCTATCCCCATTGAGCTTCTTACGCAGATAGAAGGAGATCAATTCCTCTTCGGTTGGGTAGAAACGATAACCAGGCGCTAAATCATCCATTATTTTGAGGTTCTTTCTGTTCGCAAGTGTCTGCCTCCATGCTGATGATGCTAATTTATAGAGGGGAGTTTGAAGTGAGGGAATTAAGGAGAAGTTTAATTAGAGGAAGTGTTACTATCTGCTAAACGAGTGAAAGGAAAAAATTAAAGTGACAGGGACTTGGCCGAGTGAAAAAAGAAAGCAACTTTTGGAAAAGGAATTGCCTTGCAAGTTCCACGCACTTGGATGGAACATATTTCACGTTCATGATAGCAACTTAACAAGTATAGTACAGAGGATTCTCAGATCCATCAAATGATTTCACGTTCATTTGAACAAGTCAAGTTATGCATTTTTTGAACCCCACTCATTCTATTAATGGCACCACGTACCATGGTCCAAAGCCGTTTCATGGAGTGCAGGTGGTAATTTGTGATACGACACGATGTTTGGATTTGACACCTCGGCACGTTTGATAAAGCTAATTATCTTGATTACCCCGAATAGTGAGGAATTTAGGCCATGTTTGGTTACTCAATGGAATGGGAATGGGAATGGAAATGGAAATAAAAATGAAAATATTACTATGTTTGGATAATCGATGGAATGAGAATGAGAATGATTTGTGTCTTTTACCATGGGCGGAGCTACATATAAGATAGGGGGCGGGCAGTGAATTAGGTCCAGGTATAGCGCAGGTCCTCTAGGTGAACGATCCAGGGTAGTGAGACTCAAGATTCATGCCAAAAGGAAGTATCTTACAAGTCCGGATGAGGTGGAGTTAGTGCGGTAATTCCAACTAGGTGGAGCCAACAACATTGGGAATAGTCGAGTCCATACATCGAGTACTACTCTCAGGATTGTGGTTGCACAAGACACTCAAGGAGGAGGTGTACTTCGAGCTTATATTTTCTATAATGAATAGTAGTCAAATTTGACTAATTGCCCCCTAGAATTTTGCTAATTGTTTTTTGCCCCCTCCACTTTGCCCTCCCCCTCCCCTTGTGAACATCCTGGCTCTGCCCCTGATCTTTACTATTATGCCATTAATTATCATTCATGGATTTTGGACTATGGTGGGTAAGGAGGCATCTATCAGATAAGGAGAAAATAAGACAAATAGAGTGTTGACCATTACAATGGGCATTGTAATGGGTATTCATAAGGTTTTGAGAATGAATGCTCATTACAATGAAATTTGTAATGGTCATTCTCATTATGTCATTTTTATACCTAACCAAACAAATGAATGACTTAAACCATTGTAATGGTAACGACCATTACAATGGTCAAACCCATTCCATTGAGTAACCAAACACGCCCTTAGAGTTGCAAAAACCCATACATAATGTTATACAATGTACAGGTTATGCATTTCTCATCTATAACATTATACAATTCTTCTGAGGGCCTATTTGGCAGCTTGAAAAACATACATGGGAATTGAAACGGCTTCCTTGATTTTGATACCACTCAATATATGACTAGCACATTTAGTGACACATGACAAGCAGAATTTGACGACTAGCACCCAGGCTCAATCTGAGAAAGTTATTCAGACTAACCAAGAGAATTTGGATCAGGCTACGGTGACAGTGGAAAAGGACACAAGAAATAATGTGGTGACTATACCGGTAGAGTCAGAACATCAGAGTGTTGGGATGAATATCCATGAGGAGGCGGCATATTCTTTTGAACAAACAGAACAGGTTGGTACGCCTCCTATTTCTGGGAGAGGAAAAGAAAAAGAAGTTGCACCCCTAATGGTTCATAAGGATGTGGCGACTAAATAGCAGGCATCGGTGCCTAATGTTGTTTGGTTTCAGTCGAAGCAGGAACATTTCTGTGATTTCAATACCATTTGAGGAACACAAACAAGAGATTGATACAAATAAGTCGGACATAAACAAAGGGAGAGAGAACGCTATTAGGTCAAGAAAACTATCAGGTTTAAAGGAAGATTACATATTCGAAAAGAAAAACTTGAGAATAGGAAATACGTTGGGGTCAAGAACACTATGAGGTCTCTGAAGAGGAACATGAACCGGGTCTTTTAAGTGAAGATATTACAAGAGAATCGACTGCTAAGAGTTTTTCAAATGCCTGCACCAAAGACTTCAGGCTTAGTCCTCGCAGATCTTCTAGAACTAAAAAACGAAACAATAAGTACAGATATTGATCCATAGGAATTGCAAGGCTGGTCTATTTTGATAAAAATCATATAGCATATATTCACAATTGACATAATTTTTTCGAATCAAAATGCTAAAGGTGATTGATTGCAGAATTTTTGTTAGAAGGGAACATGTATATGCTATGTATTCCACTCTTGTTCTTATGACAAATTTTGAGCACAAGTTGGGTGGTTGCAGTGGTGTTGTTGGGGCCTTGCGGAGTGGTGATTTGAAGGGGAGGGGCTTGACAGCTGTCACGAACTAGTAATCCGTGCGACACTAGCTATCCAATTCACTAGTAAGCCTATGAGTAGTTACTTTGACGGACACAAATATTAACTTGAGAATGCACAATATCAATCTGTAGACAATATAACAATGCACAATAGTTAGTAAAAGCTCTCATTCACATTCAATAGATTACAATGGGGAGGAACGTTCGGAAGGACGTTGCTCAAGACTAGTTCGATGCTATCGATCGATGGAAATACAAGTTTGAAGTTGAAAAGCAATGCAAAGAAAACCATAAAAATGCTAGCGGTACAGTCTGGCCCGACTATGCAATGGAGGCAACACGTCCTCACAGTCAAGAGCTCAAACCTCCCCCTATAATATAGATGCTAAGCATTTGGGCACTTTTCAAAAGGGAACATTGAGTTTTGAGACCATTAGGAAAGTCTTGAAAGGCCTCTGAACCTTGATTTCCCTAACCAACGGTACTAGTCCTGACACTCTCCCACACTCAATTCGCTGACGCCCTCGCAGTGAACTTTTCCAAGTACTCTTCCAGCTTTGAGAGGTATGGCAGCAGATGCTCAACTGGCTCCCAACTGATCTCTGAAGGAGGTTCATCCTGCCAATTGACCAAATACTCTCTATCTGGGCCTGTGTTGTTGATGAGGCGGTCAGCTAAAATTTCTTCCACTTCTCGATCTGGCTTAGTAGGATGCTTAGGCAATGCTCGGGTAGATACATTTCTTGTGTGATCAGCGGCATCGGCATGGTAAGACTTCAAGTTACTTGCATGGAAGACAGGATGGGTGAAACGGAGCCAATGTGGTAACTTGACGCGACAGGAGACTTTGCCTACTTTCTCAATAATCTGTACCGGTCCCTCATACTTGCGAAACAGATTGTTGTGTGCTCTAGCTGTCCATTTATACTTGTTGAACATATCGAGCTTCACCAATACCAAGTCCCCGACTTCAAAAGGATCGATTCGTCGTTTCTTGTCGGCCCATTTCTTCATGTGACGGGAGGCTTTCTCAAGATAGGCTCGAGCAACTTCAATGTTTTTCTGCCAGGCTTTGACAAATTCAAGAGCTCTTGGGCTGGGTCCTTGGTATCCGGTCAACACTGTATGTGGTGTCAATGGTTGCTGACCAGTGACTAACTGAAAGGGGCTGGAGTGAGTAGCTGAGCTCTTTTGTAAGTTGAAACAGAATTGTGCAACATCAAGTAGTCCCACCCAATTTTTCTGGTTTGCACTTACAAAATGACGAAGGTATTCTTCAAGCATAGAGTTAAAGCGCTCAGTCTGTCCGTCAGATTGGGGATGTTGGCTTGTCGACATATTAAGTTTGGATCCCAAGAGCTTGAACAACTCCTTCCAGAACTTTCCTGTGAATCGAGCATCACGGTCGCTAACAATGTTTTCGGGCAGTCCCCAATACTTCACTACATGCTTGAGGAACAATTGCGCCGTATCTTCGGCTGTGCAAGTTAGTCCGGTTGGCACAAAGGTCACATACTTTGAGAATCGGTCAACAACTACAAGGATACTCCTGAAATCCTCCACTTTCGGTAACCCAGTAATGAAGTCCATGAAAACACTTTCCCAAGGACGAGTTGGAACAGGCAGGGGCTCTAGTAAGCCTACTGGTCGATCTCTTTCAACCTTATCTTGCTGGCAAATAAGACATGTTCGAACATAGGCCATTACATCCTCCTGTATCTGCGGCCAATAGTGCCCCCTCTCTAGCAATGCAAGTGTTCGTCTCCAACCTGGATGTCCCGCCCAATGGGTGTCATGGCATTCTCTCAAAAGTTCTTTCCTCAAACCAGAAGTTCTCGGAACATAGAGGCGATTACCAGTTGTGAGTATTGCTCCATCTTTTATCCAGAACCGTCGAGTTTTGCCCTGCTTGATCAACTCTGTAATCGCCTTCGCTTGTGGATCTGTCTGTAGGCCTACTTTGATCTTTTCCAAGATGGTGTGACTCGGACCAGTATGGGTTAGCACTGCAAGGTCTGCCCTTCTACTGAGTGCATCAGCTACATTGTTAGTGCGCCCTGGCTTGTATTCCAATACTAAGTCAAATTCTGCTAATTTTTCCTGCCATCGAGATTGCTTGGAGGTTAGCATCTTCTGAGTAAGGAAATGGCTTGCTGCAGCATTATCCGTTTTAACAAGAACTTGAGATCCCAAGAGGTAGTGTCTCCACACTCGTAAACAATGTACAATGGCTAGCAATTCCTTTTCTTGAGCTGAGTAACGAGACTCTGTATCATTCAACTTTCGATTCTCATATGCTACCGGGTGACCATCTTGAAGTAAAACTCCCCCTAAGGCATAATCAGATGCATCTGTTTGTACTTCAAAGGGCTTGGTGATGTTTGGCAAGGCCAATACTGGATCTTTCATCACGGCCAATTTCAAGTCTTGGAATGAAGCTTCACACTGCCTATCCCATTCCCATGTTCGGTCTTGTTTCAACAAATTTGTCAGGGCAACAGCTCTCTTAGAGTAGTCCCTTATGAAGCGACGATAATAGTTTGCGAGTCCAAGGAAAGAATGTAGTTGAGACACATTCTTAGGAGAGTTCCAATCATGGATTGCCTTGACTTTCTCCATGTCCATCCGAATCTTGCCATTGCCAATAACATGACCCAAGAAATTGATCTGGGTCTGGCCGAATGAGCACTTTTCCTTCTTGACAAAGAGATGATTATCCTTAAGGATTTGGAACACTTCTCGCAAATGATGTAGGTGTTCTTCTATAGTCCCACTATAAACCACAATGTCGTCAAGATAGACAACCACAGACTTGTCCAGAAGGTGACGGAACAGGCCATTCATAAGGGTGCAAAATGTAGCTGGAGCATTGGTAAAGCCGAAGGGCATTACTAGGAACTCATATGACCCATATCTAGTAGAACAAGCCGTTTTGGGTTCGTCCCCAGCAACAATGCGGACCTGATGGTAACCTGATCTCAAGTCGAGTTTTGTGAAGTATCTGGCGGATCCAAGTTGGTCGAATAAGTCTGCAATGAGCGGCAGCGGGTATTTGTTCTTTATAGTGACTTTGTTCAAGGCTCTATAATCAACACAAAGGCGAAGACTGCCATCATGTTTCCGCTGAAAAAGAATAGGTGCCCCATAAGGTGCTTTAGAGGGCCGAATGAATCCTGACTCCAACAAGCCATCTAGTTGTGTTCTCAATTCGGTCAGCTCTGGAGGGCTCATGCGATATGGACTACGTGCGGGTGGCTTGGCACCAGGGACTAACTCAATCTCGTGATCAATGAGCCTTCTGGGAGGTAGATTCTTTGGCAATTCATTCGGCATCACTTCGCTGAAGTCAGCAATAACTTGGGCAACTTCCTCAGGGATTTTGCTAGTATCATCTTCCATCTCTAGCTTTGCCACAGCTAAGTATGTATCTTCTCCTTTGGCCAAGCCCCTTTTGACTTGGAGCGCCGACAATATTCTATCATGAGTTGTTGGTCGAATTGAGGTTGGTACAATGCGAAGTCTGGGTCCGAAAAACCCCAAGGAGTCCATGAAAGGTAATGGTCCTGCTGCAGCTCCTCGGAAGAATTCTTGGCCAAGAATCACCTTAAAATCATCAAGTGGAACGGCCAAGAAGTTTGATCTTCCTTCCCATGGACCAACCTGTGGTGGCACAGCTCTAGCCATACCATTAATAGAGATTGCCTCAGAGTTGACAGCTTTCAACTTACCCACATCTCCTTCTAAGTTCAGACCCACACGTCTAGCTTCATCTGGGGCAATAAAATTGTCTGTCGCCCCGGAATCCAACAATGCTTGGGAAGGGAACCCATTGATAGTGATGTCGATGTATTGTAAAACCTTCTTGTGTGGGTGCTCATACATTTCTCCTTTGACAGCATTGAGCTTGCGTAGAGCTCCCATCTGGGAGGTCTCACTGTTGGTGGGGTTCGAGCTCGATGCGGTCGGGTTAGAAGGTTCTGCTTGAAGCAAGGACATTAATGAGTGTAGAGCTGGTTTGGATGGACATTTGCCTGTTGGGTGATCCCTGCTATTGCAAAGAATGCATGGGGCAGGGGCAGATGGTCTCCACTGCCCAGAGTAGTTTTGCCCTCCTTTGTTGTTGTAATTTGAGTTGCTAGAGCTGGTATTCCAATTTTTGTTGGAACTCCAATTCTGGTTGGACGGCTGGGAATTATAGTTTCCTCGTTCTGACTTGAGTTTCCCCAGTTTTGGTGAGGTGAGCGAGCATTCGACCCTGAGCTTGAATTGGTACTGCCAGTTCTAGCTGTGGAGTGATTGAGCGAAGTGGATCCAGTCATGGGCATATAATCGCTAAACCTTTCTGCTGCCGCAATAGCACTTGTAATATCTGTCACCTTCTGCCTTTGCAATTCTGCTTGTAGAAGCGGCTGAGCTTGTTCCATGAAACAGAAAACTTTGTCCTTCTCAAACATGTCTCGAATATCTAGCAAGCAAGTTGAGAATTGTCGGACATAGTCTCGAATATTGCCTGTCTGTTTGATGGTGTGGAGCTTCCTCCTTGCTAAGAAATCAGTGTTCTCAGGCAAGAATTGATTTCTGAGTTCCTTCTTGAGGTCTGCCCAAGTTGTAATAAGGATGCGACCTTCTTCCATATCTGCATATTTGGTTCTCCACCATAGTTTCGCATCACCTGCTAAGTACATGGTCGTCATGGTAACCTTGGCTTCTTCTGATTCGGGGTTCACCGCGTGAAAATACTGCTCCAGATCAAACAAGAAGTTCTCTAACTCCTTCCCATCTCGTGCCCCAGAATATGACTTTGGCTCGGGCACTTTCATCCTAGGGTGATCAGTCGTCCCTGTGGCCTTAGTTAGCAAGCCAACCCTTGCAAATAAGTCCTCCAACTGTAATTGGAAGTCACTCATCACCTGAGCTGTGGGGTGAGGCGACTCTTCCATTGCGACTGTTCGTCCCTCTAAGTTGTCAACGTGCTCAGCCAGCGAATCCACTCTGTCTGCCAGTGAAAAGAGTCCATCCAACCGACTAATCTGTTCTCCCAAAGTGTTCAACTGGTCCATTCTGCTTTCTAGTCTATGCATTCGACTAGCCTGTCGTTCCTCCATAGCGCTAAGGCGCTCATTTAGTTCCTGCATCCTGGTTTGCATTCAACAAGCTCTGGCTCTGATACCAACTGTCACGAACTAGTAATCCGTGCGGCACTAGCTATCCAATTCACTAGTAAGCCTATGAGTAGTTACTTTGACGGGCACAAATATTAACTTGAGAATGCACAATATCAATCTGTAGACAATATAACAATGCACAATAGTCAGTAAAAGCTCTCATTCACATTCAATAGATTACAATGGGGAGGAACGTTTGGAAGGACGTTGCTCAAGACTAGTTCGATGCTATCGATCGATGGAAATACAAGTTTGAAGTTGAAAAGCAATGCAAAGAAAACCATAAAAATGCTAGCGGTACAGTCTGGCCCGACTATGCAATGGAGGCAACACGTCCTCACAGTCAAGAGCTCAAACCTTCCCCCTATAATATAGATGTTAAGCATTTGGACACTTTTCAAAAGGGAACATTGAGTTTTGAGACCATTAGGAAAGTCTTGAAAGACCTCTGAACCTTGATTTCCCTAACCAACGGTACTAGTCCTGACAACAGCCTTGTTTAAACGGTTGGAGAACAGGACAGTGCTCAGCTGTGTTGTTTCGACTCTGTTTTTAGTGTTGCTTTTCTCCGATTTTGTTTATGCTTGGCAAGGCAGTTTTTTGCATGATTGGGCACACCTTAAGGTCTTGAAGGCAGCGGAATTTCAGTGTGGTTTTGGTAGTGCAGGCTTTGATTGGTAGCCTTTGTGCTATGTCAGTTTTTCTAGTGTTAATTCTTTCATTTTTCAAATGTTTTGATTCGGGTAAAGTCGTAATGTACCCCCGAACAAACTGTAAATTATTTTTTATATTGAATAAAGGTTTGGTTTAAAAAAAAAAAAAAAAAAAAAACTTACTTGATTCCAATTCTGATGGGGCTAAAACGTTGATTATCATAACAAATGGGAAAACTAGTCACGCGCAAAATTGAACTTCCTAAAGTTATGTCGACACACAACTATTTACTAAAAACACTATCGCAGAGACATGCATAGAATTTTACTTAGTTTACAATGTGACTGCGGTCCCCTTAGCATTGTCCAAAGCCAGGTGGTTTTCTTAAACCAGGAAAAGAAAAAAAATAAAATAAAAATTGTTTTCCCACCAACGAGCCTGAATATTATATCGAAAGAGTTGTGCATATGCAATGTATCAACAAATTTCAACATGAACTCATGCCATGAAATCAACGAGCCTGAATATTATATGCAATTTGGTTTCCCACCAACGAGCCTGAATATTATATGCAATGTATCAACGAATTTCAACATGAAATCAACACTTTGAACACATGCTAACAGAAACTGCTAAAGAAACCATTGAAGCCCATCTGAAAGCATGACCTATTTGAAACCAACAATGCTTACATTTTTTTCAATTTCGTTAATGAAACCATCTGAAAGCATGACCTATCTGAAAGCATGACTTATGAGACTTTTGAACTAACCTACATTTTTTTTCAATTTCGTTAATGAAACCGCCGCAATCCCTTAGCTAGAGTCCTGCTTCATTCCCCATCTAAACGATGCTTCGAAATGTATGCCACAAGTCTCTATATATATATTTTTTCAAAAATATATATAGGCATCCGCATGTACGTATCATAACCATTGTGTTTCAGACAGACATCTACCGTAGCATGGACGATAACTTGTGCCTAGAAACCTGATGTAAGAGTTGATTTTAATTTTTGAAAATTTCAGATTTTGTCCAGACTTATCAGCTAATTAAAATTGTCATTTTCCTTTTTTTTCTCTTTAAATATGGATCACTTACTTGTTTGATTTTCCACAAAAGAGACAACTCTATATCTACATATATAGCAACGAACAAAGTCATTTTGTTTCTATCGAAAACAGCTGAGGTCAAATGAAGTCAATCTGTCTAAAAATGTTAACCTCTAATTTTCTACAGAATCATTTAATTTTATACCCACTTTCCAAGTAGCCTTTACGCGGTATGAGGTTTCTACATTGCTTAACTACTTTCATGATTAATTTAGCCCGACCCGTGCAAAGTGTGCGTTCCTTACGGATGATTAATAGTAGTGGTAGGCATGGTGGACGTACTGGTGGTAGAAAGGGATATTAAAAAAGAGAGCTTTGCTAGGGGTCGAGGGAGGGAGCGAGGGAAAGGGGCGAGAAAGGGGTGGTAACCACTCATCCGCCTCGAGATGAGCCCATTGGATTTGAGATTCGCGATGGTGATCATCTCGAGGCGGATGGGTGGCTTCCACCCATCCCTCGTTCCCTCCCTCGACCCCTAGAATTTTCGTAAAAAGATGTCCTATATATCCCTTTTATTTTAACAGAAACAGTGGTGTCTCAAGCGAATAATATCATTTTTTTCAACACTTTTGAGATTTTCTTCGGTCCTATCTTATTTAATTAAGTTGTTCCAGGTGAAGGAAGACTTAGGATTATAATTTCGGAAAAAAATCTTCACGGATAGTTTACATTAAGATCGTGTTTGTTTAGAGCTAAGAAAAAATTATTTTGAAATTTTGGCTAATAAAAACCAATCAGCCTCTAGAATTGTTCTAGCTAAAACCTCAAATGTTCACATTAGATAATGATGTCAAATATGCAAAATGTTTATGATGATTGAAAGAAGCACAGATAGAAGACGTTTCTATTTTTCCTTCTCATTCGGATGCTATGTGTGCCAATCTCACTCACAAAATTGGATTGTAATGTAAAGGCTTATTATGTATGTTATCTGTTGTTTTCTTCTACCCTACCTTATCACATGTTTTTAGTTCTTTTGCGCGCATATAGGGGTACTGTTCATGACTTTTTTTTTCATTATTAAAAGCATACCTCTATTACTTAGTCAAGCAATTTTATATGTCGGGGTATATTACGACTTTACCCAAAAAAAATAAAACATCTAATCTAAAGTCTATAGCTAAATCACCAAAACAAAATATAAGAGGAAAACAAAAGGGTTATCTCTCATAATAATGGCCAAATCCTGAGAAACCCAATGGTTGAACCTAATTCACCAAAACTAAAACATCAAAAGAAACAAGGACCAGGGGCTAGCCCTAGTTAACTAAAAGAGCTTAAGGGCAAAATTCACAAAA
This sequence comes from Berberis vulgaris, assembly GCA_963556465.1. Taxonomy (NCBI): domain Eukaryota; kingdom Viridiplantae; phylum Streptophyta; class Magnoliopsida; order Ranunculales; family Berberidaceae; genus Berberis; species Berberis vulgaris. The sequence continues at coordinate 6,061,651 of OY747135.1, forward strand.
TCAAAGCTGAAACCCTTAATAAAAAGAGTCTTCCCTCCAAACCTCCTAGATTATTATAGACCAAAAAATTCCAAAAAAAAAACATGACTGGGCAAAGACTTGAATAACATGAGGGGTGGTATTTTTTTTTTCTTAGGATGTGTTTGATTGCAAAGAAAAGAGTAGATGGACTCTACGATATTAACAAGCTAAGACAACTAAGTCACCATACGTTTAAATTACGATATATTTTTCTTAGCGTTTTTTTTTTCTAAGGATGTGTTTGATTTCAAAGAAAATAGTTGACGGAGCGGACTCTATGATATTAGCAAGCTAAGAAAACTAAGTCGCTATATGTTGAAGTAACGATTATAATGATGATACCCTGACGTAAGGAAGCATTATTTTTTTTTTTTCAACTAGTGTTAGCTCAGCTGACAGGCGCGTGACATATAATATTCGTCTAAACCTCATCAAAGGCATTTAATGATTTTGGGATCCAATAAAATAAATGATATAGGTTTTTGTCATCTAACATTCTTGATGCCATGGTAGAAATATGCTTCCATGAGGTTAGTTGCACAGAAACATATCATTTTTTGTAGTTAATAGTTTAAATTTTGTGCACCTCATAGAGCCACAAAAGTCGATACTAAGGCATAAAGGATCCTAATGACACCAACGAAAATTTAACTATCTATTTTTTTGAAGAAAATCATATTAATCTTGACATTTTTAATTTCAACAAAGTTGTTTCATTGAAAAGGTCAAGCACGCATTAAAAATAAAAAATAAAAAAAGTCACGGCGACTCAAAATCGCAGCTGTACAGGGCAACAAATTATATACAAAGTGATTTATAAGTTCACGCAAATGCAAGGAAAAAGGGTATAGCCCAATGTCACACTAATCCCAATTATATAATTAGAGGGTGCCTAATTTTGATTTTTTTGTGACCATCTTTTAGGTGGTCAAACATCTTAAATTTTTTGTGTTTTATTTTAAGAAAAAGAACTCCATAGCCCTTGACTAGTGTATTTCAAGTTGGCTAGACAACTGAATGGGATACACAACAAAATAGGACTTCAGCCTAGAATCCTAGGCCAGGTTTATTTTCACATAAAGGGACAATAATTTAAGCTCCAAATATGGGTTTTGTAAGGTAATTTTTTTCATCAACGGTGTCTTATTTATAATGCGAGAGTTCTCGTTCAGTTAGGTTTTTGTAGTCGTAGTTTAGGGAAAAGATATTGCTAGAGATCCTTTCATAGTTGGGAGTCGTTCATGTAGGAGAGTTTTCCTACATGACTCGTGCTCCTAGATCTGGGAGAGAGATTTTCCTTTTAGAGTGTTGTCCATGCATGCAAGGAAGTTTTCATGCACGACTTATATTCTGTGATGTGTTTCCTAGTTTGAACCAATGTGTTGCTGACATGCCCGTCTTAGTTGATCCCTCAGATACTTGCCTGATGAGGCCTTACGGGTATTGGGATTTATAATGTGACGTGTGGGCTTGGTAAGGCGTTGCATCTTAGATCTAACTATCTGGATTCTGCGGAATTGGGCTTAATGTTGTCTGAGCCTTGCCAAATTTGGTGGGTGATAGAGCCCGCTTTGCTCTGTTGATGAGATCATCGTGACACACGTACAATGCAGATTAAATGACAGTTTGGTGTATCATCAATAACATTATACAATTCTTCCGATGGTCTATTTGGTAGCATGAAAAACATACATGAGAATTGAAACAACTTCCTTGATTCCAATTTTGATGGGGCTAAAACGTGGATTATAATAAATGGGAAAACTAGTCACGTGCAAGATTGCCTTCCTATAGTTATGCCGACACACAACTATTTAGTAACAACACGGTACAACCATTCCCACCCCTATCGCGGAGACATGCATAGAATTCTACAAAGTTCAGACGCAAAATTTTACTTAGTTTCCAATGTGTCTGCGGTCCCTTAGCATTGCCCAAAGCCAACTGGTTTTCTTAAACCGGGAAAATAAAAAAACAAAATAAAAATTAGTTTCCCACCAACGAGCCTGAATATTATATCAAAAGATTTGTGCATATGCAATGTATCGAAGAATTTCAACATGAAATCAACACTTTGAACACATGCTATATGAGACTTTTGAACTAACTTACATTTTTCTATTTTGTTAATGGAACCGCGGCAATCTTCTAGCTAGAGTCCTACTTCATTCCCCACCTATATATATATATATATTTTTTTTTTTCAAAAATATATTTAGGCATCCGCAGGCATCACAGCCCTTGTGTTTCGGATAGACCTCGATCTATACAGTCACCACCATAGCATGAACGATAACTTGTGCCTAGAAACCTGATGTGAGAGTTGATTTTAATTTTTGAAAATTTCAGATTTTGTCCACACTTATCAGCTAATTAAAATTGTCATTTTCATTTTTTTTCTCTTTAAATATGGATCACTTACTTGTTTGATTTTCAACAAAAGAGACAATTCTATATCTACATATATAGCAACGAACAAAGTCATTTAGTTTCTATCGAAAATTAATAGTTGAGGTCAAATGAAGTCAATCTATCTAAAAATGTTAACCTCTAATTTTCTACAGAATCATTCAATCCCACTTTCCAAGTAGCTTTTACGCGGTATGGGGTTTCTACGCGTGTTATATCGATTGCTTAACTACTTTCATGATTAATTTAGCCCTCCCCGTGCAAACTGTGTGTTCCTTACGGGTGCTATTTTTAGTAGGTATTTCAATCTAATAGTAGTGGTAGGCATGGTGGACGTACCGGTAGGACACAATAGAATATTTTGTATAGGAATTTTAAGTTTATATTTTCACAAGGTTAGGTAGAAGTTAATTTGTATAAGCTAGGTAAAGAATAAGAACAACAATAATACAATTCTCCAAATATTTTCCTTACATGGTATCAGAGCAACTTTCGTTGGTGACCTAAGACTCTAGGGATTCAAGCTCTTTCCCGCCTCCGACAACTACGCTAGATACAAGAGGCAGGGAAGGGATGACAGTAGCAAGAACATCTTCAACAACAAGTTCAACCAAACACACTCTGCAACAATTTCATGTAGAACAGCAATAAATTTCTATCAATCAATCATTGCAACTTTGCCTTCATCTTCAAGCAATACCACCACAAGCAAAAAAATAAATAATAAATAAATAAATTTTGTGTTGACTCAAATTGAGCAATACAAAAATCTGTGTTGACTTAACTCGAATTCAGCAATACCAAAATTTGTATTGACTCGAATTGAGCAATTTTCTTCATACCAGAATTATCTAAATTGGATAGTCATGTTGACCACTCGAATCGAACCATTTGTCGTTCACTCAATAGTCATGATTTTTTCATACAATAATCATCCAGAATTTTTATCCAGAATTCGACTTCAGAATTTCCTCTAAATTGGTCTTCACCAAATCGGACCTCAAAGTTTCCTCCAAGCTGCATATTTTTCATCTGCGTCTACATGTTCAACTTGCGGGAGAGTGTTAGAATATGTAGGTTTGCACTCAACATAGCCAAGCCCAAGTCCAAGATTGATTCACATCTACAAGAAGGAAAATACAAGAATATAAAAGTCATAATATTTACAAAATAGGAAAGTCAGAATAGTCAGAATATGAAAGTCAAAATAGTACACAATTAGAATATTTTGTATAGGAATTTTAAGTTTCTTGTTTTCACAACGTTAGGTAGAAGTTAGCTTATATAAGCTTGTATTTAGGTAAGAAATAAAAACAACAATAATACAATTGTCCAAATATTTTCTTTACAAAAAGCTAAGACAACTAAGTCACCATACGTTTAAGTGATGATTGTGTTGATGATGTCGGGATGTAAGGAAGCGCTTTTCTAAGGATGTGTTTGATTTCAAAGAAAAAGGTTGACGGACTCTATGATATTAACAAGCTAAGACAACTAAGTTACCATATGTTGAAGTAACCATTATAATGATGATACCCTGACGTAAGGAAGCATGACTTTTTTTTCTAGTGAGTATTAGCTCAGCTGACAGACTCGTGGCATATAATATTTGTCTAAACCTTGCCAAAGACATTTAATAATTTTTTGATCCAATAAAAAAATGATATAGGTTTTTGTCATCTGACATTCTTGCTGGCATGGCAGAAATATGCATCCATGACATTCTTGAATGATGGAGAAGAAGAAGAAGAGAGGAGGGTAATGAGGATGAGAAGTGGTGATAGCGGAGTGGTGGTAATTGATGGAGAATAAGAAAAAAAAATAGAGAAGTGGCGGTGGTAATTGATGGAAAAGAAGAAGAATAAGGGAGGAGGTAGGGGAAGAAGAGGAGAAGGAAAAGGAAAGGTGGCGGTGGCGGGGTGGTGGTGGTGATTGATGAAGAAGAAGAAGATAGAAGGAGAAGGGGTGGTGGTGATTGATGGAGAAGAAAGGGAGAGAGGAGAAGAGAGGTGATAATGTTTTTATTGCTTATATTGGTGGTATCTTTTAGCAGACGGTGACGCTCTTCAGAAATGTGGTGATGTCCTTTTGAAATAGGGCACACTGGTGATGTCCTTCAGCAAAAATGGTGGTGTCGTTTAGCAAATTTCTTATCCTAATTATCCCGAATTGTGAGGAATTTAGAGTTGCAAAAACCAGACATAATGTTATACATGTACGAGCTACACATTTCTCATTTATGACATTATACAATTCTTTCGAGGGTCTATTTGGTAGCATGATAAACATACATGGGAATTGAAACAACTTCCCTGATTCCAATTCTGATGCGGCTAAATCATGGATTATCATAACAAATAGGAAAACTAGCCACACGCAAAATTAACTTCCTATAGTTATGCCGAGACACAACTATTTAGTAACAACGTGGTACAACCATTCCCACCTTTATCACGGAGACAAGCATAGAATTCTACAAAGTTAGACGCAGAATTTTACTTAGTTTCCAATATGACTGTAGTCCCCTTAGCATTGCTCAAAGCCAGGTGGTTTACTAAATCGGGGAAAGAAAAAAAAATTTGGTTTCCCAAGCCTGAATATTATATCAATAGAGTTGTGCATATGTAATGTATCAACGAATTTCAACATGAACTCAGGCCATGAAATCAACACTTTGAACACTTGCTAATAGAAACTGCTAAAGAAACCATTGAAGCCCCCATCTCAAAGCATGACCTATTTGAAACCAACAATTCTAGTCAGCCATGTTTGTTAGCTTTTTTTGTTTTTTTGGGATTTTTTACACTTATATCCTTTTTTTTATAGATAGTGTTTGTAGTTGTGATTTAAAGAGAAAGGGTAAAAATTGTAAAAACACCAAAAAATATTGCCAAAAAATGCTATAAAACATGGCTGGGGACTTACTCATTTGAAACATACTATGAGTGTTTTGAACTAACCTACATTTTTTTCAATTTCGTTAATGAAACTGTGGCAATCCCCTAGCTAGAGTCCTGCTTCATTTCCCCATCTAAATGATGCTTCGAAATGTATGCCACAAGTCCCTATATATATATATGTTTTTTTTTTCAAAAATATATATAGGCATCCGCATGTACGTATCATAACCATTGTGTTTCAGACAGACCTCTACCGTAGCATGGACGATAACTTGTGCCTAGAAACCTGATGTAAGAATTGATTTTAATTTTTGAAAATTTCAGATTTTGTCCAGACTTATCAGCTAATTAAAATTGTCAGTTTCCTTTTTTTTTTTCCTCTTTAAATATGGATCACTCACTTGTTTGATTTTCCACAAAAGAGACAATTCTATATCTACATATATAACAACGAACAAAGTCATTTTGTTTCTATCGAAAACAGCTGAGGTCAAATGAAGTCAATCTGTCTAAAAATGTTAACCTCTAATTTTCTACAGAATCATTCAATCCCACTTTCCAAGTAGCTTTTACGCGGTATGGGGTTTCTACGCGTGTTATATCGATTGCTTAACTACTTTCAGAATAATTCTAGGAAGTCTGGGTCTGCTGCCTGGGGGCAAAATTATCCTTTTGCCCCTCATTTGTTGTTGTTATATTTAAAGAGTGGTTAAAAAGGCAGGGGCAAAAATGTAAAAATGCCACCCAGGCTGCAAACCCAGGCTCCCTAGAAGCACTCCTACTTTAATGAATAATTTAGCCCTCCCCGTGCAAACTGTGTGTTCCTTACGGGTTCTATTTTCAGTAGGTATTTCAATCTAACAGTAGTGGTAGGCATGGTGGACTGGTGGTGGAAAAGGATATTAAAAAAGATGAACTAATTAAATAGGAATTCAGGCACTAAAAAAAAAAGCTTCAATAGCTACAGATACTAGCGACGGTTTTTTGATACCATCGCTAATTAAAAGATTTGCGACGGCAAAAAACCGTTGCTAATGCTTTTGATAACTGACTCAACCCATAATCATAAAAAACCGTCGCTAATTATTTTGCGACGTCACAAAACCGTCGCTAATTATTTTATTAGCTTTCATTTTTTAGCCGTCGCTAAGCTAATTCTTAAAAAACTTGGCAGCTACGGTTTTTAGCCGTCACTAAAAGATTTTTTTATTAGCGACGGTAAAAAACCGTCGCTAATTATTTTTATTTTTTAAAAAAATTATACACTTAGCTATGGCAAAATACCGTCGCTAAGTTTTACATTATTTTTTTTATTAGCGACGGCAAAACACCGTCGCTAATTGTTTTTTCAAAAAAAAAAATTATACACAAAAGCATTTAGCTACGGCACAAAACGATCGCTAATATTTTTTGAAAAAAATCACGTCACCGATCCACGTGAAACCTCATCTCAACCGTCAATAACACCAAAAAACTTTAGCTCAATCCAACGCACTAAACCAAACCATGTCACCGATCCGCGTGAAACTAACACAACCAATCCCCTTCAATTACCTCTCTCTATATAAATTTAAATTTTCTCTACCAACCAACTTAAACAAAAATTTTCTCTCAACCTCCAGAGAAGAAACCCACAGAGGAGAAGTCCGCCGCCTCCCTCGACACCGATCCCGACCGCCTCTCTCTCCCCTCCCTTCCTTCGCCGCTTCCTTCTCCGCCTCCTTAGCTGCAAGAGATCTCTGAAATCTGAAATCTGAAATCTCATATATTCTATAGATCGAAATTTTTTTTTTTGTGGTTTTTTGTCATTTTTGTATGGATTCTTTGTAAATTTTTTTTGTAATTTTTGTATGATATTCTAGAGATTCTGTGTAATTTTTGTTATAATTTTGATCAATTAAGTTTAGTTCTGGTAGTTTCTATTAATTTCAGAATGGACAATCATTAATAGCTAATTTCATTATAAAAAATGAATTATCATTTGTAATTTGTAAATTTCATTTGTCAATATGATTTGCAACAAAGCTGTCTCTAAATAGCCACGGCAAATACCGTGGCTGTTTTGTCAATTAGATTTGCAATTTAGCGACGGCAAAAAATCGTCGCTAAATAGCCACGGTAAAAAACGGTCGCTAAATAGCGACGGCAAAAACTGTCGCTATTTTTCAACTTGCGACAGTCTTAATTAGTCGAAATTTTCAACAGCTTTAGCGACAAAATTTTTCGAGTTAGCGACGGTTTTTAGCCGTTGTGAATTAGCTACGGGATAGTTTACCGTTGCTGATTCAAATAACGACGATTAAAATAGCCACGGTATTGCGACGGTTGTTGAGCCGTTGCTAATTCATTTTAGAAACGGTTTTTTGACAATTAGCAACGGTTTTTAGCCGTTGCTGAATTGTCTTTTTTTTGTAGTGACGTCTGGTTAGGGCTTAAAAACTTTGTCGGAAAGCGGATGTCTTCCATCATACGCCTTCTCTACCAACTTTTTACGCTTGATTTTTACATTTTAGTTTACAATGTGACTGCGGTCCCCTTGGCATTGCCCAAAGCCAGGTGGTTTTCTTAAACCAGGAAAAGAAAAAAATAAAATAAAATAAAATAAAAATTGTTTTCCCACCAACGAGCCTGAATATTATATCAAAAGAGTTGTGCATATGCAATGTATCAACAAATTTCAACATGAAATCAACACTTTGAAACACAGGCTAGCTAACAGAAACTGCTAAAGAAACCATTGAAACCCTCATATGAAAGCATGACCCATTTGAAACATACTATGAGACTTTTGAACTAACTTACATTTTTTTGATTTTGTTAATGGAACCTCGGCAATCCCATATATAGCTAGATGAGTCATGCTTCATTCACCCACCTAAATGATGCTTCGAAATGCATGCCAGAGAAGTCCCTATATATATAAAAGCAGATGTCTTCCATCATATGCCTTCTCTTGATAGCGGGTTGCCTAGTTACCAACTTTTCACGCTTGAGTTTTACGTACATTTTACATGGTGAGGGGTTATGGCCTTATGGGATCCCATCGTAAAAAATGATCGTATATCAGTGGATGCTCCAATGAAATTACGCTATTGAACAGTTCAACAGCTGAAATGGTTGAAAAGTAAGCACTACTACACCAAATTTTGGTGCCTTCCATAAGGGGGATGTCTTTGTCCCCTATTTTTTTTAAGCAGAAACAGTGGTGTCACTCTCAATCAAACATAACCTAACATTGCCGTTTCTATTTATTGTGCTCATTCGTGTGCTATGTCTGTCAATCTAACTCACAAAATTGGATTGTAATAGAAAGGCTTATAGGTTACGTATGTTATCTGCTCTTTTCTTCTACCCTACCTAATTATCACATGTTTTTGGTCTTGTGTGCATATTGGTGTCCTAGTTCACGACTAAACGAAGATTTGCTGAATAAGGACTTGGTCAATAGCACAAGCATATCGTAAAAATCTTTCAATCCTCTTGCCGCCTTGCGTTCTTGACTTCCCAATGAAAAATGCTGATCTAAAAAGGAAATTTAGTATGAAGATACTTTTTTTTTTCTTCCTAAGGATGTGTTTGATTGCAAAGAAAAAAGTTGATGGACTCTACAATATTAACATGCTAAGACAACTAGGTCACCACATGTTGAAGTGACGATTGTAATGACAATACCCGAATGTAAAGAAGCATTTTTTTTCCAAGTATGTGTTTGATTTAAAAAAAAAAAAAGAGTTGAGAAACTCTATGATATTAGCAAACTGAGACAGCTAAGTCGCCATATGTTGAAGTAACGATTATAATGATGATACCCTGACGTAAGGAAGCATGACTTTTATTTTTTATTTTTTCCGAGTGTTAGCTCAGCTGACAGACTCGTGGCAGATAATATTCATCTAAACCTCACTAAAGTCATTTAATGATTTTGAGATCCAATAAAATAAGTGATATAGGTTTTTGTCAATAACACATGCATATCGTAAAGATCTTTCAATCTTCTTGTCTTGTCGCCTCATGTTCTTGACTTCCCAAAGGAAAATGCTGACCTAAAAAGGAAATTTAGTATGAAGATGTGTTTTTTTTTATTAGGATGTGTTTGATTGCTAGGAAAAGAGTTGACGGACTATGTAATATTAACAAGCAAAGGCCAATGTTGAAGTGACTATTGTAATGACGATACCTTGATGTAAGGAAGCGTGTTTTTTTTTTCTAAGGATGTGTTTGATTGCAAAGAAAAGAGTTAACCGACTCTATGATATTAACAAGCTAAGACAACTAAGTCAGCATATGTTGAAGTGGCAATTATATATAATGATAATACCTGGCGTAAGGAAGCGTGTTTTTTTTTTCTTAAGGATGTGTTTGATTGCAAAGAAAAGAGTTAACCGACTCAATGATATTAACAAGCTGAGACAACTAACTCACCATATGTTGAAGTGGCAATTATATATAATGATAATACCCTGGCGTAAGGAAGCGTGTTTTTTTTTCTTTCTAAGGATGTGTTTGATTGCAAAGAAAAGAGTTAACCGACTCTATAATATTAACAAGCTAAGACAACTAAGTCACCATATGTTGAAGTGACAATTATATATAATGATAATACCCTGGCGTAAGGAAGCGTGTTTTTTTTTTTCTAAGGATGTGTTTGATTGCAAAGAAAAGAGTTAACCGACTCTATGATATTAACAAGCTAAGACAACTAAGTCACCATATGTTGAAGTGGCGATTATATATAATGATAATACCCGTAAGGAATCGTGACTTTTTTTTTTTTTCAACGAGTGTTAGCTCAGCTGACAAACGCATGACATATAATATTCTTCTAAACCTTGCCGAAGGCATTTAATGATTTTGGGATCTAATAAAAAAATGATATAGATTTTTTCATCTGACATTCTTGATGACATGGCAGAAATATGCATCCATGAGGTTAATCACAAATAAACATCTCAATTATTATTATTATTATTATTATTATTATTATTATTATTATTATTATTATTATTATTATTAGGGATAATTTGCAGTTTGCCCCCTATTATAAATAGCTATTTAATAAGTAGACCCATCATTAATCACTATTGCAATTACCCCCTTGACTAGCGGTCAACGTCTGAAGACGGTTTGGGCACGCGCGTTTTTGAAATCAGTCATATTTGAAGGACAAAATGCTCTTCAATGATCTGATGGCTGAAGTTTAAAATTGATACAAATGATCCAATCGATGAGATTAAAATCTCAACTCTCATCCTACGGATAACATTCAAATCTCAACTGGGGGATTGTTACACAGGATAGGACAACTCAAATCTCAACCCTCTCTGACTCTTTGAATGGTTACAGATTGGGGTAATTTGCAACAATTGTTGGGGGGAAAGGAAATACGAAGTAGCCATTGGGAAAAATTCAGTAGTCGTTGGGTTAAACCATATTTAAAGTTTATACAAACCCAAGTTTGGAACTTGGGGTTTCATTAAACAAGTTTGGAACATATCCGAGTACTTCATCATATATATGAGTTCAAAACAACATAATGAAGGTAAGTGATTTTGATTTCATTTGGACGTTTATGTTGACATTTATTAAGATTTGGAGGTGATCTTCAACCTCTCGCATGCGCTTTCTGAACCAGGAGACATTCTTACATTCAAATTTATTATAGGGGGTTAAGTTACTGCCATTATCTATTATAATGGGTTGGGAGTAATTAAAATTTGTTTTTTCTAGTAGGTTCCTTACGACCACTGTCATCAGTACAATCATACAAATGAAGAATGCCCCTATTTGTATTATGTGTGTTCCAAGAATGGTTGTAATGGAGTCTGCAAGCTTTTGAAGTCCAAAATCCAAAAAAATCCAAATAGGATGTTCTTAGCCTGTCAAATATCTGGTTGCAAATGGTTTCAATGGCTTGATGAAGTTATTCTGAGGAGAAATAAAGAACGTGATTCAAGCTCAAAAGCAAATTTCAACTTAAGCTCAAACTCAAGTTCAAGCTCAAGCTCCAAAAGGGGTACTTGTTTCAAATGTGACAATCCAAATCATTGGATGAAAGACTGTCCATGGGTAGATCTTTCATGCCTAATTCCTTCATGCTTTGTAAGGAGGGCTATCAAAAGATCTCATCAACCTCATACACAAGGGCATAAGTACCTCAATTGTGATTCTTGCCTACCTATAACATACCTAGAAGTGGTGGTCAAAACCCTATCACTTCAGTTGAAACTACTGAACAAGTTGAAGTTGAACAAGCTCAAGACAGAAGAAGTAATAACTCTCCAAATGTAACAATTACTGTCCAAATGAGTATGACAATTGAATATCTTTGTAAAACATTTATATCTACCCTAAATAAGAAGTGAATGAAATTAACATTCAATATCAGTGTCACAACAATATGTCATAAAGTCTGACAAGCAAATTCAAGACTGTGATGCCCTTCAATACTTGCAAAATATCATCAAAGTGTCTCACATAAACATTCAATATCAATACTTGCAAAATATAATTCAGTATCATCAAAGTGTATGTCATTCATATACTTGCAAAATATAATTCAAGTGTCGGACATAAACATTCAGTATCAATACTTACATCCCACTATAACAGTATCACCATCACCATAACAGTGTCAACATAACAGTATGACCATCACCATAACAGTATCAATTAGGGGTGGGCATTTGTGACCGAAAAACCGAACCGCAAATCGGACCGATCGGGTCGGTCTGAGTCGGTTTCTAAAATTTATTTTAATATTCGGTCCTAAAAACCGAACCGGACCGAGAAGCTCGGTTCGGGCCTCGATTATCATTTTCAAAATCCACCAGGTACCCGGCCCGACCCGTGAATATAATTTATTTACAATTTCGATTTTGGTGGGGGTTTGTCTCTCTCGATCTTTGTTCTTCATCTTTACCAAATTCAGATCTAGGGTTTTGTTGAGATTGGTGGAGTAAGAAAACATTGGTGATCTTGAGAGGTGAAGAAGATGAGCTGTTAAGAGACAACACACAACACCATAACCAACAAGAGTTCAATCAACTCTGAAGTGGTGTGCATAGATTGCCCAGGAAGCCAAGTATTTCTGTTGGACAGGTACAAGTTGTTTAATTCCACTAGCTAGCTGTGTTGAGAGGGAGAGAGATTTTGAGCTGAATAAGAAGAACGAACCAGCTTGAGCTAAAGAACAGTAGCTCGATTTTGAGCTTTGGCGCGAGCCTGCAAGTTGGCGGTGTTGTTCCGCATGAATGGATCGTTGATGTCTCCCATATTTTCAAAGATCGAACGATCGATCGATCGACCAACGAAACTAAAAACTAGGGTTTTCCAATCAATCGATGTGAACGAAGGAACGTACGAAATCCCTCTTATCTCTGGAGCTGAGTGAGTTCGTACAAGGTGGCGAAGAGAGGGGTTTAGGTTTGGGGATTCAATTCCACTAGCTAGCTGTGTTGAGAGGGATAGAGGTTTTCTTTCACTTTCGCTTCACCAAGCAAATCGTATTCACTCAATTGATCGATTGAAGTGTGTTTGTAAATCGTGTTGAAATTTGGATCAGAAGTTGTTTCTGTCTTTCTCTGTGATCCGAAGCAGCGAGTAAAATTTCTAAACGGGCTTTATCAAATTTCTAAAAACTGTTTGGGCTTTGGACCAAGACCGATCCGAGACTGGCCCGAAATTTGGTTAATCGGGCCTCGGTTAACCGGCCCAACTCGGTCCGGTTTCGGGCCTTAGAATTGCGGGCTTAAAAATATCGGGCCGGTTACTCGGACCTGCCCAGCCCTAGTATCAATACTTACATCCATCACCATAACAGTATCAATACTTACATCCCACTATAACAGTATCACCATAAAATATTGTCTTTAAAAAACAATCTTCAAAACATAACAAGTTAGTATCACATGTTTGGTGTTCTTGGTCATCGTGGCCCCATAGGTTGATTGATCCATTGATTGTCTTGTCTTCATCTGCCTCTACCAGCCTGGAACATTTGTGGCCTTATTGAAAGAGGCCTTACTCCTTGTGCAAAGGGCTGAGTTGGGAACATTGAAGCTTGTAGGTTGTGTGTGGTTGGAGTTGTTGGCATTTCAGGCTGATTAGGTTGCTGTGAAGAAAATGTTGGCATTTCAGGTTGATTAGGTTGCTGTGAAGAAAATGTTGGCATTTCAGGCTGATTGGGTTGTTGTTGAGGTTGAGATGTTCTCTCCCAGTTCCAGAACCTGATTTGGCACCTATTTTCTTGTTGTTCCTACCTCTTCTGAATATAGGTTTTGCCCTGGATGTCTGTCCACAACCTTGTGTTTGCTCCCTAGGAGGTTTTTACATGTTCTGCTGTTGTGACCCTCCAAACCGCACTTTTTGCAGCTCCTTGGTTCATTTTCCACCTGTTCATCCTCATCCCTTCTTCTTTGAGTCTTTGGTCTCCCAGGAGGTCTTTTCACTAAAGGTGGGAGCACCAAGTATGCAAGCTGCCACACATTAAACAATCTTCACATATAAGTACAAATTGCAAATTACCCATAAAACTATCAAACAATATTGACTGTGCAAATTACAAATTACCCATAAAACTATCAAACAATACTAACTATGCAAAGTGAAAATTACCCATAAAACTATCAAACAATCTAATCTAAGACCGGTACTTACTTTTGCCCACTCCCTCATGTTTCTAACAGAATGATAAGGAACAAGCATTAAGGACTACACATGCTTTAACAGAATGATAAGGACTACAATACCTGCAATGAATGCATATGTGTGGGGCAATCATTATATAAGGAGCAAGCATTAAGTTTCAAAGGATACTTATTCTGCCCATACAGGTCTGTGATTGGCTAGACAAACAACTCCATGCACACAAATGATGTTTGTCACCTCCCATTACCTACAATCACAATATCTGACACATGTCTTCACCCTCCACCTAGAACCATTGTCATTATGTATGACTGTGATGAAGCCATCAATAGACCCAAATTGGCTGAATTGGTTCCTTTGTTCCTTAAACTTGTCAATGAGCTTCTGAGCTCTAGGTATTAGTCCATTTATGTCCCAACTACTGCTCTTGGCCCTTCCTATCATACATAAGCCTCATCAGAAGCATGTGATACTCATGTATGAACTTGCATACTAGCATTTCCCTAAGCTTGATAATCCAATTGTTGAAGGTTTCACTGAAGTTCTTGGTGATGTGTTCTGAGCATACTCTACTGTCAATATAAGTCCTGCACCAAGTCTTGACATCCGTTTCAACTAGCCGCTGATATGCTCTTGGATTATTTTTTTTCAACTCTTTCAAACTGGAGATACAGTCAACCTCTTTGTATTCCCTAGCAGCTTTCCAACACAGCCTCATCAAGAACTTACCTCCAAATCCAGCATTCTTAAAGTTCTTGTACATGTGCCTGAAGCAAAACCTATGGTTAAATTCTGGAAATAGTTGTTTCACTGCCTCAATCAGCCCTTTCTGCTGGTCTGATATGAAAGTCAACTTCCCCACATGCATATTCAAGTGCATTTGAATGATGCTCAAGAAGCTGAACCATGATTAGAAGCATTCAGACTGGCAAATGTAGATAGCCAGTGGAAATAGACCATTATTTCCATCCAAGCCTGTCTCAAACAAGCAACAACCCCCATATTTGCTCTTCAAAAACAACCATCCAACCCAACCAATGGTCTACATCCATGCTGCCAACCAAGGATAGATGCAGAGAATGCCACCCAAACTCCAGTAAACCTATTGTCATCATCATTTCTTGAACAAAAAGCAATGCTACCTGGATTTGTTGTCAACAATTCAATACAGCAAGAAGGGATCTTCTTATAACTCTCCTCATATGAACCAATCAATTTTGCTATTATTTTCTGCCTTGTCCTCCACCCTACATGGTAACTTACCTCAACAGTGTGATCCTTCCAGGTTTGTTTGACGAGGTTGTCAGCTGTGAAGTTTATCAAGTGTGTAGTAATGATGGACTCACACTCCTTGGCAACAAACCTAAAGTTCACCATAGGGTTCTTCCCATTATCAACACCTATACATGTGTGCTCTTCCCCCGTGCCCATTCTTGTCCTAGGCTGCATAGCACTGTCATTCAGAGTTTTTACCCTTACACACTATCAGAAGTCTATTAGGATCATTCTTCTTGAACCTCATCACAAACTTGTTCCTCACCGCATACTTTCTTAACCAAAACCCTGTGTCCCATTGTTTGCCAACCTCCAAAACCCACTCATCTGCCTGCCTGTAACACCCCTACTTTTCAAATAACAATAAATAATTTATGTTTCAAAAAAATTCAATTGAAATTGTGTTTCAAAATCTTCTTTTGTTTGACAACTAGTATTTTTCGAAATTCAGCTAATTTTTCTTACCTTCCGAATCTCGGGACGAGATTCCATTTAACGTGTGTATAATGTAACACCCCTAAATTTCATAAAACTATTTTATTTTATTTTATTTTGAATTAAATAAAATAGGGTTACATTTAATTGAATGTGAATTTCGAAATTAGGGTTTATTTGGTGAGTTTAGAAGGGCGAGTGCTCTCAGAATTTTAGTGGGGGCGAATAGCCACCCACCCTATAAAAAGAAAACCCTCTTTTCTTTCTCCTTCCTTCTTCTCTTGTGCAACAGGAATTGTTCCTTCTCTTTTTTTTGTTTCTTTCTTCAATGGCTGTGAAGAGAAGTGTGGGTGATCTGAAAGAGGCTGATCTGAAGAGAAAAGAAGGTGTTTGTTGACAATGGTTTGCAGAGCAAGATGATTGAATAAGCAATCGTGGGGTTCTTCTGTAGGTGTTGTTTGATTCACAAACACTTGTGCAAGACTACAACCGAAACCCTAGAGGACTCTTCGGATCCCGCAGCGAAGAATTGGATGCTTGGGTTTGCTCGTTCTGATGCGAAGTCTGTGCTCCTTCTGCTTGTTCTTGCGATTGATACTGCTTCGGTTAAAGTGGGTGAACCCGCACTTGAATCTTTGTTCAAGTTGTTCTCTTTGAGCTTGATTCATGGAGGATGTTTGGAATGAAAGCTGGACAAATAGGGTGGTGGTGTATTGAGAGAGAGAGGGGGGTTTAGGTGATTCAGGGTCATCACTTTTATATTTTTGGATTGATCTTGCAGTTTGGAACATTGGGTTTTGAGGTTCTGTCAACAACCATTTACTGGTTTTGTTCCATTGGAGCAATACAGTTTCAGGAAACGGGTGTGATGGACACAACATCTGTAAGATGTTTGATCAACAGCATATCTCGTTTCATCCATCTTGTCATCTGTCAGACTGTCAAGGTGTTGCTTGTTCAGAAGGATTACAGGAACATGGTGTGCTCGATGAGGTTATTGACTCCAAATTGCTTTTGGATGAAATGCTACTAAAGGAACTTGAGGTATTAGATGATACTACAGAGGACGTCAGCAACTCCAGTAATATATTCTCCTGCAAAAGAAACTTCTCTTCAGGATCTTCTTTGCTTCCAAAGGGGTTCTGTTAATGATTTCGCTGTTGAGGGACCTAAATTGGGACGAATTGAAGCCATCTGGATTGGTCTTGAATCAGGTCAGGTAGCTGGAGACTTGGAGGTGTGAGCTTGACAGTAATTAATGGATGCCAACCCCAATCTGATAACGCAGAAAAAGTGGAAAATAAGGTGAACCATAACAGTGCACTCAAGTACGACTTTGAAGCTGAGGATATAACCTTTGGAGGAAGTGAGGACATGTCAATGGTTGAAACTTGAAAGTGCCTATGTGATTAATTGATCATCTTGGATTTACTCTCAATGAATAGATAGTTGTAATTAATTGGTTGTCGATCGAAGGGCACAGAGGATCCTCCCAGGATTCTACTTCATTGTTTGTTGCAGTGCCTATATCTTTGTTTGGATGAGGCTTTCAGAGACAGATTCCCAACGCATTTTGCTCTATGTAATAGGAAGAGCAGTTTGCTGGTGTAGTTTGGATATTTGTCAGCTAATGGTACCATAATATGGGGTTCTTCGTATTCGTTGGAGGCTCTCTTGGTGGGGGTGAATGATTCTAGGAAAGATCGCCCGGGGAGTAGTTGTGGAAGCAGCAGTAGCGGTTGCTATTCGGGAAATTTCGGTGAGTTTTCTTCATTCTTTCCCTTTTTCTGTGAGTTTCTTCAGTTCTTTCACTTTTACTATGAGTTTTCTTTAATTTCTCTTCTGATCACATTATGTGGGTATGAGTGTGGAATATTTAGTTAACTGGCCCTTCTACATCAGATACAAAGAGCTGCTATTGCAACTTTGATATCCATGTTTCTTGTCATGTATGTTTTTGTTTTGTTTTTCTGCAATTTGATGAAAACACTGATACATCTCACAATACCACCATGGGGAGAAAGGAACAGAGCTGAACAAGTACCAAGAGGGGGTCCCAACTAGAGTTTCCTTCCTCATGTTTACGCCTTTACGGTGGTGTGGGAGAGACTTGACCCTAAGAGGCATGGAAATTGATGTGGAGTCTACTCTGTGGCATTGACCGGGAGAGCTCTATTCATATTTTATTTCATTGCAGTCGCCAGTTGGGTATACGAAGTGTGGATGCATCCTGGGGTTTATTTATTTGGGATTTATTGGGTAATGCAAGGTTGGATGTCTGACATCATCAATTGATGAATATAGCTTTGCTATGCAAGTGGTTGTTGAGGTATGGAACAGAGAGTATGGAAAGATGCGAGATAAAAGCAAAATTATGATTCTGTGGGGTCAATTTGGGTTATAAGGTTTGTGTTGGCATATGATATATGCGGGTGGGAATTGAAAGCCTTATGGACAGATTTCCTAGGCTCTTTGCTATGTACTGTATGAAAGGAGTATGTTGTCATAATTTGGTGTTAACATTAATGGGCAACAAATGGGGTTACCTGCGAATGATCAAATAAGGCGACATGATGGTACTAGTGGGAGTGGTGTTGGTTCTACTTGTTGTCTTTTGATAAGTAGAGTATATATTAAATAGTACCCTTTTTAGATAATCTGTTGGATTGTTTGATTTGTTGATTGGGTGGTTGGTTCATGTTGTTCTTGAAAATAGAATATTCCCAATTTACAAAATAGAATGGGTTTTGTCTGTGAGAATGAGTTTGCTTTCTTTGTTTATTTGGTTCATGTTTGGGGTCACCCATGTTGATCATTTTTATTGATTGGGTGTGACTTTGTTTGGTTGGTATTTGAATGGTTGATGAATATTAATGCATTGTGATAAATTTGGAGATTTATTTGCATATTGACTTGTTTATGCATTATGAAGAATTGAGATATTTGAATAAAGGAGTGGCTTGATTGCCATATTGTTACATAGCATGATTAATGAATATGCTATGTTTTCCCCAAAAATGTGGGTGAATAGATTGTGAACCAATTCATGTATGACAAAATGTCATTGTGGAAGAATTCTGAATTATGAAAATAAATGATATTGGTAAGCCTTGATTTCTGAAAATATAAACCACTTGGGCTTGTATCACTTAGAACTACCACATCTCTTTTGTTTATGATTTCCCCTCTCTTACTAGAGAAACTAAATGACCAGTGGGTCGTCTTGCGGAGTTGGGGCACCCATTTCTTACTAGAGAAACTAAAATAACCTTCGGGTTAGTCTTGCGGAAATGTGGTGAGTTTGTATGCCTAAAATAGGCTTTGATATTTATCCGTAAAAAATGTGACGTGAGTTTATGCGCATTGATAGCCCAAGGGTGGCTTTTGGTACTCATATAGTTAGGGGTATCCGCGATGCATGCCTGTATGTGATGTCCCCACTTAGGCATGGATGACGGAGTAGTCCTCCTTTATATGAGAGAGGCATACGGGCATGTATGTTCGGCACGGAGGTGGTGCGAATGTGGTATCGTCTAAGTGATCAATCCGTTAAAAAGATGAACCTAATTCAAATAAAAAGAATAAATGACGTTGCATTGTTTCTAATTCTTTTTATGCAGGATGGCAAGTCCACTAATATTTCTGCAGGTCCGACTTACCATAGTCAACTCCTATAGGGTAAGTACAGGTAAATGCATATTTGCATATTACGATGATGATATGATTGCCTCGTTGATGAACTAAATTCTTTGGACTATGTTTTCTTGCATCACACCTTTGCCTCGTTGAGGAACTACCTATTGGTGTGATGGTTTGTTGTTTGTGTTTTACTTGATGTTTATCACGTGCGATTTTATTTATTTTTGAGATAAAGATTTCTCACACCAGCTTTATTGCTGACCCAAGTGAGCTTTTGCTTCTTGGGTACATTCCTTTGGGAATGTAGCCGATTAGCTTTTCAGGTTTAGGGACTTTTGAGCAGCGTTACGGGAGTTCCGCTAGTGGGGCTAGCGACGTCAGTTTTTCCCGGTTAGACTTTTGTATAAATTTTAGTTTGTTCCTATTTTCTAAATTATATTTTTTGTCTTTGCTGCTAAATGTTTATGTCGTTATTGAATTTCACGTCCCGAGTTTTGGGGAAACGGATAATCCTACGTGGATTTTTGGATTTTCGTTTTCTTCGAAAATCGGGGCGTGACACTGCCTCTCTTCACCATTCTCCTCACCATACACATTAGTTGTTTCATCAACAAATGCAGCATGCTCAGTTAGAGGTGAATGTGCATCATGCTCATTTTCAGTTGAATGATTTAAATGGTACTCATCTTCTATAGGTAGGTCATCCAAATGAGCAAACTCATTGGCTTGAAAAGGACCAGCTGAATGGGCTTGGTCCTGTGGTTGAGAAGGACCAGCTGAATGGGCTTGGTCCTGTGGTTGAGAATGACCAACTGAATGGGTTTCTGCCTCAGCTTGGGACTGTGCATCAGTGGTTTTAAGTTCAACACAAGGGAGGTCATCATCAAGCTCTTCTTCAGACAACTCTTCAAAGTTCTTATTCTTTTTCTCAACTTTTGACTTAAATGACTCTCATTTTCTTATTTTGGGCCTGAGCCTGACCCACCCTTATTCTTTTACCACAAGTACTTTTACATTTACCAACATCAGATCTGTCATCTTGTACATTCACTCTTCTTGAAGACCTCCTAGGAGAGTACCAATCATTTGATGTACCAATCATCTTCCTGTTCCAACTTTTGGCACGCACCTTAGGCCTCAGATGGATCTTACTAAGAGGGGTGGGTTGTGTGGTTGGGGCAGGGTCAACTTCAGCAACAATTGGAGTTGAACAGGATCTAGTTTGGTACTTTCATGTACCTATACTACCACTATAGCATCAACAAATATATGCAAAGTGTCATTGACATCAATGTCTGCATGCTTTCAGAAGTATATATATCTGCATCATTGGCTATGTTCATCCTCGCTCCATTATCTATAAAGGTTTGTGTATCTCTTAGTGTCACGGAATGCTTATCTTGTTTTTCTACACCTTCAAGTATACTCTTGTTAAGCTTGTCCCAATTCAGATAATTCCCATGAACTCCCTCAAAAGCAATAGATTTTTCATTATTGTAGTCAGTCACATTCCACCTACCAGGGATCTCAGCCCTCCTACTCCATTTCCCATCATAGTGAACCATCAAATTCCAGACTTCCAACTATTGTCCCCATTTTCCATTACTGCAAGGAAACCCATTCATCAATGAAATACAATACAAAACATGCAAAGTAACATGTATCATAAATAAAGAGAGAATACAAGACAAGTACACATAATGCTTCATAGCCATAGCCATAATGAGTAGCTAACAAATGACAACAATGATTCATAGCAATTGCACTCAATGAGTAGCCTAACAACAACAAGAATGCTTCATAGGCATTGCCCTAACAACAACAACAATGCTTCATAGCCATTGCCCTAACAACAACAATGGTTCATAGTCATTACACTGAATGAGTAGCTTAACAACAACAACAATTACTCATAGCCATTACTGAATGAGTACCCTAACAAAATCCCTAAACATTGCACTGGATGATTCATAACAACGACTTCATTCAACAACAACATCATTGCACTGAAACAAAACACTAAGCAAATAAGTAGTGTATGACCCATCATTTGTGCAAATGAAGAAAACCCTAACAACAACAACATCATTCACACAATCCACGAACACATGCAACAGAGAATGAAACATAAAAATGAAACCCTGAAATAGACGAAAAACACTTACAATACGTCACGCGATTTAATAGAGGGAGGTCTTAGATTTGGCTTGACGTCCTCTTCATTGTATGAGGGAGTAAAATCTCGCCTCAAATCTGGTCCCTCTTCACTAAAATCGCTAAACGATGAGAAATCTTTCCAATGAATACTCGAAGCAGTGCTCTCATCGTCACTACTACTGCTACTCACCAAAACATCAAACATGGCCATCTTTCCCTTCCCCTTCACCTTCCATTTTCCCTTCTTCATCTTCGTTCGAGCTTGCAAGTAACAGAGCAAATCACTAGAGAGAGGGAGAACACATAACGACTGAATGGAGGGAGTTATCCCTCCACTCTCCAACTCTCTGAGAGGTTACATAGGACAGCTCCAATCTCAGCCGTCAACGTCAGTTCATTAGTGGACGGACGGTTGGGATGATGCAATTGGTCACATCCTTCAAATCGTGTGTGAAATGCTCGTGAAAGGCATTTTGGTCATGAAATTACATCACGTGCGTGCCCAGACGGTCTTTGAATGTTGACCGCTAGTCAAGGGGGTAACTGCAATAGTGATTAATGATGAGTCTATTTATTAATTAGCTATTTATAATGGGCAAACTGCAAATTACCCTTTATTATTATTATTATTATTATTATTATTATTATTATTATTATTATTATTATTATTATTTTGTTAGTTACTAGTTTAAATTTTGTGAACGTAATAGAGCCACAAAACTCGACACTAGGGCATAAAGGATTCTAATGACACCTACGGAAATTTAACTATCTGTTATTTTGAAGAAAATAACGTTAATCTTGAAAATTTTAATTTCAACAAAGTTGTTTCATTGAAAAGGTCAAGCACGCATAAAAAATAAAAAAATAAAAATAGTCACGGCGACTCAGAATCGCAGCATTTTGTACAGGGCCACAAATTATATACAAAATGATTTCCAAGTTCATGCAATTGCAAGGAAAAAGGGAAAGCCCAATGTGACACTAACCCCAATTATATAATTAAAGGGTGCTTATTTTTAAAAATAAAAATTGTGACTATCTCTAGGTGGTCAATATCTTAAATTTTTGGTGTGTTTTTTTAGTAAAAAAATTGCGGGGCCCTTGACCATTGTCTTTCCTGTTGGCTAGACATCTGAATGGGATAGCAGCAAAATAGGACCATTGTGTTCTATTTTCACATGGAAGGACAATAAATTTGGGCTCCAAATATGGGCCCAAGTGGCCCTACCCACATACATGGTAGACCCTCAATAACTTGGTACGGATCAACCCGCGTGTGTTGATGCATAGGGATGGCAACGGGGTAGATTGGGGCGGATTTGGGAAAATTCATCCTCGTTTCGTCGGAGATCACAGATCTCCAAATCCATTCCGGATATCCGTTTATACAAATTTTTTAAAACCATCCCCGCTCTGGACGGATTGGCGGATATCCGCCCACCCCAAATAACCGAAAAAGAAAACCACGCTGTCTATGATCGAGAGTAAGAAGTCCAAATCTGGACACCACACATGGAAAACTGGATTGCTATGGTGAAGCAATACAAGTGGCGGATTCAGTCAAGTGGGAGTTCATGAGATGGACTCACTCATGTCAAATCAGACATGGGAATTAGCTAAACTACCCAAATGCAAGAAAACTCTCCGTTGAAAAGGTCAAGCACACATTAAAAAAAAAAAAAAAAAAGAGTCACGGCGACTCAAATTCGCAGCATTTTGTACAGGGCAACAAATTATATACAAAGTGATTTCCAAGTTCATGCAAATGCAAGGAAAAAAGGAAGCCCAATGTCACACTAACCCCAATTATATAATTAGAGAGTGCCTATATTTTTAATTTTTTTTTATTTTGTGACCGTCTTTTAGGTGTCAAATATCTTAATTTTGTGTGTGTTTTTCAAGGAAAAAACTCGAGGAGCCATTGACAACCGAATGGGATACACAGCAAATAGGATTTTAGTTCTAGGCCAGGTTTATTTTCACATAGAAGGACAATAATTTGGGCTCCAAATATGGGCCCAACTGCCCTACATGGTAGGTGTGTGGAGAGTTGTGTGCATGGGATGAGTGCACATGAAGGCATGTGTGTGCAGAATTGTTATACAAAAAATGGAAGGCTTTATTTGACGGATCCAAGTGAAAAATACAGTCAGACTCCAATGGGGTGAGCAAGTATGGATGCTCGATCACTCTATGCAATGAATGCATGGCGCTGGTGTGGGCACCAGGCATGCATGGGTATGGACATTGCTGGAGCAATATTCATGTTTATGTTACCTTTACTTGTATGTTTTGTCTGAATTGGTTTTGTAGAAGGGTTTCACTTATGAACATGTGTTTATATGGGTCTTATAAGGGTTATTGTAATGAAATGTAAGGTGATGTCAATGTAGTAGGGAATGACTAGGTCAAGGGTGATCGAGTAGGCATTCCTGATGGTCTCAAGCTCCAGTGTTACCTTTTGAAAAATGCTCAAATGCTTAGCATCTATATTAGGGGGAAGATGTCTCTTCGGTATGTGTCAAGTTGGATGCAGAGTCAGTACATAGTCAAGGCAGAGCCATGACATGCTTAAAAACAAGTTGGGATTACTTGAGAATGGATGAGATGATCGAAAAATTGACTAGAAGTACATAAAGACCCGAGCCAAACATGAGGCACGTTGGCATAATAATGGATTGACAGACCAAGGAGCTTGCATACTTGGTATATGCACTGATGGCAGACGATACTTGGATGTTGGACTATTTGTAAATGGACTCATGCATGATTGATGCACACATAGATGGCGGTGATGATGACGGACTATTGGTTGATCATGTCAGAGTATGGATGCTTACACCATTGGGCTCGGTACGGATGGTGAACTAGGGCTTGCAGGTCTGATTCAATGTTTGAATGCACGAGGCTTGCATTCGGACATGTGATGAAATGTGTTGGTTAGGGAGATTGTTTGGTGGCAAATACTTGAATGACACATGGATAATTAGTTATTGCAAAGTTTGAATAATGTAGTCATTTTATAAGGCATTTGAGAGTACGAAAGAGGTATATGAGATTACTGGAGTAATCTAATGTAATTTTTATAACCTATTCAAATTGAGTTGGTGCTCAGAGCAATAAAGTAAGGGATTCATCCCAAATACTCTGTATGTGTGTGTCATGCTTTCTTTGTCGGTTATGTTATAGTCAATGGACTGTGTTGTGAAGGGCTGAAACAAAGTAGCAACCTTAATGCTATTTAATATGCGCCACTTAATTTGTTAAATATGCGCCACTTAATTTGTTAAATATGCGCCACTTAATGCTATTTAATCAACTCGCGCTAACACGGGCTCTCTCGTTAAACCAAAAGCAACTGCTAACTACATGATGCCATGGGAAGGATCATTCAGTCCTTCCTTGCTCCCTTAGGCCTTAACACATCACGTCAGCGAAGGTATCATTAAAATGTGTCACTTTCTAACGAATATATCATTAAAGTGTCCTTTCCTTGCATTGATTGTGATTTTGCGAAATCTTACAAAAAACCTTTTTTTTTTACTTTACTAAAAGAAAACTTGCGAAATTGAAATCTCCGTTTTTACGAAAAATTTCGATAAATTCATGCAAGCTTTCAACTTTTCGGTCTAAAAATTTAGATCTCTTTACTCGATAAAAACACAGAGATTAAATTTACTTGTATCATAACATAGATACAAATATATACATCGAGATTCTAATCGTTACACAAACATTGTAAGAGACGATATGGGTAGAGTACACGCCAACATGTACCAGATCACACCAAAAGTGACCCTTATTACAGTTCTTACAATACTAGCCAGACTTAGTGTTGCGTCTTATTGTGGAAGCGGGTAGACACCAACAATTGCACACAAATATCACAAGGATTCAATTAATTAAATAGAGCAACTAGCAATGAAAGTAATTAGAGAAAACCAAAAACATACCACAAGAGACACAAAGTTTACGTGGTTTGGCGAATTGTACCTACGTCCACGGTGAGGTGATTCCACTATATTTAAGAACAATATACAAGAAGATGACAATTCTCACACAATCTCTCAACAAGAGATGAAACAATTCCAGCAATTATCTTTCTCTATTCCCTGTGCTTCACAGTTTTTCTACATTCAATAAAAAAAAAAACTACAGTTCCTAGTATATATAGGAACATCAGTTTCCTGTTTCACAGCAGTTTCCTGTTTCCTAGAATTTGTTTCCTGTTCAAAAAATAGTTTCCTGTTTCACAAAACAATTTCCAGAAGTCCAAACAGTTTTCAGGAGTCCAAACAGTTTCCTGTTTCACAATTCTCCACCTCGGCGAATTTTTTTTTATTTGTTTTAAAGAAAAAAATGAGCCGAAACAAGGCAAAAGAATAAACTGATCAACACTCCACCATAGCTTTGTCACCTCACGAAACCGCCCCAAAGGGCCCTCAATCAACATGAGTCAATGTGGAGTAAGTCCAAACAATGTTGGAACTTAACTCCAGGAACAACCTTTGTTAACATATCAGCAGGGTTGTCTTTTGTGTGTACTTTCACCAAAGACACATGACCATCCTCAATTACATCTCGAACAAAGTGATATCGGACGTCAATATGCTTAGTCCTTGCGTGATGAACCTGATTTTTAGCCAAGTGGATGGCACTCTGACTGTCACAGAGAACCTCAGCACTATCTTGTTCCACACCCAAGTCATTTACAAGACCTTGAAGCCACAATGCTTATTTTACAGCCTCTGTCAATGCCATACACTCTGCCTCTGTAGTAGAGAGAGCCATTGTATCCTGAAACATAGATCTCCAACTAATCGGAGCACCGTATATCTGAAATACGTAACCAATAGTAGATCTTCGTCTATCTAGATCACCAGCATAATCAGAATCAACAAACCCACGAACCTGACATGAATTTCCACCGAAGTCCAAACCCACATCCAAGGTACCTTTTAAGTACTTAAGCATCCATTTCACTGCCTCCCAATGTTTCTTCCCAGGGTTTTCCATATACATGCTCACAACACTAACAGCCTGTGAAATGTCAGGGCGTGTACACACCATAGCATACATTAAACTGCCAACTGCACTAGCATAAGGAACATGCGACATGTATTCATTTTCTTCCACTGTGACTGGAGATAACTTTCGAGAAAGTCTAAAATGTGAAGCCAAAGGAGTAATAACCGGCTTTGCGTTTTCCATGCCAAACCGTGATATGACCTTCTCAAGGTACCCCTTCTGTGAAAGAAATAATTTTTTATTCTCCCTTTCTCTTCTTATCTCCATACCAAGTATTTTCCTTGCAGCACCCATATCCTTCATCTCAAACTCAGATGCAAGTTGAGACTTCAATTTATTTATCTCCACCATACTCTTACAGGCAATGAGCATATCGTCAACATAGAGCAAAAGATAAATAAAATCGCCACTACGAATTTTTTTCAAGTAAACACAACAATCATACTTACTTCGTGTGAACCCATGTTTCAACATAAAAGTGTCAAACCGTTTGTACCACTGCCTAGGTGACTGCTTTAACCCATAAAGTGATCTCCTCAAACGACAAACATGGTCTTCTTTTCCAACAACCTTAAAACCTTCCGGCTGATGCATATAAATTTCCTCCTCTAAGTCTCCATGCAAGAAAGCTATTTTCACATCAAGTTGTTCAAGCTCAAGGTCACCATGAGCTACCAAGCTCAACAACACACGTATAGAAGTGTGTTTTTACCACAGGCGAAAATATCTCATTGTAGTCAACGCCTTCCCTCTGAGCAAAACCCTTAGCTACTAATCTTGCCTTGAACTGAGTACCAGACTCTAGAGTAGTCTGTTTCTTCTTAAACACCCACTTGCAGCCAATTGTTTTC
This sequence comes from Berberis vulgaris, assembly GCA_963556465.1. Classification (NCBI taxonomy): domain Eukaryota; kingdom Viridiplantae; phylum Streptophyta; class Magnoliopsida; order Ranunculales; family Berberidaceae; genus Berberis; species Berberis vulgaris. The sequence continues at coordinate 6,089,015 of OY747135.1, forward strand.
CTTCCATTAGGCAACGACACTAGATCCCAAGTATGGTTCTTCTGGAGAGACTCCATCTCACCCTGCATAGCTACTAACCAACTCTGACTATCTGAATGACGAGCGGCCTGCTTGTAAGTAGTTGGCTCATCATCTTCCACAGAGAGTGCATATGCAACCAAATCAACTGTATTCAACTGACCATAGTGCTTCAACGGTTCTTCAAAGCCAAAATTTTGAACTTGCTTAACCGATCGTTTTGACCTAGTTAAGGCCAAAGGTTGCTGCTGGGATTGATTATCTTCAACTAGTTGTTGTTCCTCATGGTCTTCAGGCTCATAATTCAGATCATGTGTGCCTGCTTCAACCACTTGTTCATATGCTGCATCCACAAATGCTTCAAATTCCACTTTCTGAGTGTTACTAGATTCACCACCACTATCAACCAACTCCTTAGCTTTAGTACAAGCTAACAAGGAATTCTCATCAAATGTAACATCTCGACTGATCACAAATTTATTATCCTCTAAACACCATAGACGATAACCCTTCACGCCTTTTGCATACCCCAAGAAAATGGACTTCTTAGCCCTAGCATCAAGCTTATTTTCTTTCACATGGTAGTAGGCAATACAACCAAAAACTTTTACTATACTGTAATCAGCATGTTCACCTGACCACACCTCATAAGGTGTTTTGCAGTCTAATGTAGAATGTGGCGATCTATTAATCAAGAAACACGCGGTGGCTATTGATTCAGCCCACCATTCTCTGCCAAGACAAGCATTGGAGCGCATACACCGAGCTCTTTCAAGCATAGTACGGTTCAATCTCTCAGCAACTCCATTTTGTTGTGGCGTGTCTCTAACAGTCCAATGTCGAACAATTCCTTCCTGATCACAAAACTGTTTGAAAGTACCCTCAGTATACTCGGTACCATTATCAGACCTCAAAGTCTTCACTTTTCTTCCAGTTCTATTCTCAACCATTGCTCTCCACCTTTTAAATGTCTCAAATACTTCATTCTTAGACTTCAAAAAATATACCCATGTGTAATGGGAATAATCATCAATGAAGGAGACAAAGTACCTGGAACCTCCCTTAGAGGCGACCTTCGCTGGCCCCCACACATCTGTATGCACATAGTCTATAATACCTCTGCTCCTGTGATTGCTTGTACTGAATTTTACCCTGCATTTTTTCCATATTCACAATGCTCGCAAAACTCCATAGTCGGTTTCTGCATACCCTTCAGTAACCCTTGCTTGCTCAGTAGAGACAATCTTTTTTCTGTCATATGCCCAAGTCGCATGTGCCATAACCTAGTGCTTTCCGATGAAGAAGTTCCCACTCTCACATTTCCTGTTACCGTGTTACCCATCAAGGTGTACAAGTTACCTTGTTTGATCCCTTTCATGACAACCAAAAACCCACGGACAACCTTTAAAACTCCACCTACCGTTGTAAACTTACAACCATTGGATTCTAAAACACTAAGCGAGATAAGGTTCTTTTTCAAGGCTGGGACATGCCTCACATCAGTTAAGGTTCTCACAACACCATCATACATCTTAATCCTCATTGTTCCAATTCCAACTGTCTTGCAAGCGTAATCATTACCCATCAGAACAGTACCACTATCAATGTGCTCATAGGTAGTGAACCACTCCCTGTCTGGGCACATATGGTAAGAACACCCATAGTCAAGGATCCATCTCCCAGAGATTTCTGTGTTTTCACCCGCAGCTGAATAACATTCTTCATCATTTTCCGTACTAGATGCATAACTTGTTTCACTAGTATCACCCTTATCTTGCTTTTTCTTGCCCTTCCAACTGTTATCATGATTACTCTTACCTTGATTTGGACAATTTTTCCTAATATGCTCCCACTATCTACATTTGAAACATTGTGGACCTCTAGACTTTGATCTAGATTTTCCACTCTTTGAAGATAATTTCACTTGAGACCTTCCTCTAGCAACCAACCCTTCAACTTGATCTTTCCCACTACCACTCGATGAAGTTTTCTTCCGAATCTCATTGGACAAGAGTGCACCGGTAGTTTCATCAAATGTAAGTTCATCTTTCCCAAACAAAATTGTTTGTACAAGATTTTCATATGACTGCGGCAAGGAGTAAAACAATATAATTGCTTGGTCTTCATCCTCAATCTTCACATCCACATCTTTCAAATTTTAGATAATCCGTGTAAACTTGGCGATATGATCACCAATTGGAGTGCCCTCATCCATTGCTAGTCTGTACAATTGGGTTTTCAAGTATAACCTGTTTGATAATGTCTTAGTCATAAACTGTGACTCAAACTTCAACCAAACATCAGCTGCCGTAGTCTCTTCATTAACTAAAAAAACTATGTCTTTATCCAGACAGAAGCAAATAGCAGCACGAGCCTCCAAATCCAATTCTTCCTATTCATCATCTGACATGGTTTCAGGCTTTTTATCCTTCCCTAGTAATGCCTTGTGTAATTTCTGAGAAATAAGCAAATTCCTCATTTGTATTCTCTAATATCCGAAATTGTTTTTACCATTAAATTTCTCGATTTCATACTTCCCCACATGTGCCTTGCTCACCTTGGATGCCATTGCAAACAAAACTTGTGACTTTCTAGACAAAAAGCTTCACTACGGTTTTTTCTTCAAAAAACTTGTGCACAAACAAACCTTAGCACTTTTGAATCTTCACAATCTTGAGTAGAACAATTCAAGATCAATTTCCCTTAGTGCTCTGATACCAATTGTTGCGCCTTATTGCGGAAGCGGGTAGACACCAACAATTGCACACAAATACCACAAGGATCCAATCAATTAAATATAGCAACTAGCAATGAAAGTAATTAGAGAAAACCAAAAACATACCATAAGAGACACAAAGTTTACGTGGTTCGGCGAATTGCGCCTACGTCCACGGTGAGGTGATTCCACTATATTCAAGAACAAGGTACAAGAAGATGACAATTCTCACACAATCTCTCAACAAGAGATGAAACAATTCCAGCAATTATCTTTCTCTATTCCCTGTGCTTCATAGTTTTTCTACATTGATATAGGAACAACAGTTTCTTGTTTCCTAGAATTTGTTTCCTGTTCAAAAAATAGTTTCCTGTTTCACAAAACAATTTTCAGAAGTCCAAACAGTTTCCAGAAGTCCAAACAGTTTCCTGTTTCAAACAGAAGTCCAAACAGTTTCCTGTTTCACACTTAGAGAAGTTGGGTCGTTTATTATACATAGCACATACTATTATGGGATCCCAATGGGAAAAATAGGAATAGGAACATAGAATCTAGAAGGTGCAAGACCCCATTCTAGCGGCAGAGGCATATCAAATGTCTTCGATGATCCGAACCCATTCATTGAATCAGCTGGGATTCTGTTCTTGGAAGGGCATGAAGTGTAGAAGGCAAGTGGTGTGGAGATGGTGTAGGAGTTGGGATCATGGACCTTTTTAGTAACTTTAGAGACTAAGTTTATCTTGAATGTGCAGAGCTGCTTGGGTCCTCCAAGAATCCTAGCAAAGCAATTAAACAAGGCATCATCATGGAAGAGGAGCTTTTTTTCAAAAGACCCATTTTTCTCAGTTGTTGCAGTGGCTGGTTGCGTCACTTTATCACACTTGATGGAGACCACAACACCTGAGAGAAAATAAGAAAACCACAAAGAGAAGAAACTGGTAAGAGTTGACATTTAGGATCCAAGTCAAAAACATGTGAAAGTTCAACTACTCCATAGCCAGTTGGGAGAAAGCATTTCTACACACATAAAGTAGGGGGTGGGGGGCAGTGTTGTATGAATCGATGAAAATCGCGATTCAAATCCCCGATATGAATCGACTCGGCATGCAAACGGTTTAAATCGTCCAAAAAATTGGACTTCATCCAAATCGGAGTGAATCACCACCGATTCAGCAGTGAAATTGTTACATGCGATTGAAGAACAAACATCCGATTTATATGCTTCGCACAAAATGGAGAATACCAATAGAAAAAAAAAAGGGAAGAAGAAGAAGAACAAGAGTCTGAGAAAAAAAATCAGAGACATACCTTCTCAGATCCACTCCGTCGCGACATCTTTCCCTCGGCTCCGGCTCAGATCCGCTGCTTCTCAAGGCCAATCCCTCAGATCCGCTCACTGTCGAGCTATTTTCGGCTCAGATTGGCTTCGGCTCAGATCCGCTACTTCTCTGCATCTCGATTCTCTACAAGTTCTCTCTGCATCTCGCAAGTTCAAGTTCTCTCTGCATCTCGACATCTCGACTCTCTACAAGTGTTGTGTTGTTGTGTGTTGAATCGATTTCTGCAGTTGTGTGTTGAATCGATTTCTGCAAGTGTTGTGTTGTGTTGTGTTGGTTGTGTTGTGAATCGATTTTTGGATTTCCTTATGTACGAAGGTCAGGGTAAGGGACTCCTAAATAATTTTTTTTATTAATCATTATGCTTAAACCCTCAAAGATAAATAATATAACAGAGACAACCTTATTTTCCAGAGAGTGTTTTTGTCTATAAAGTGCAAATTCGATCCCCCATTAACTTTTATAAACCTAACTTTTCCCAAGTAAAGAAAACCCTACCTTTTGCAAACTCCATTTTTCTATGGAAAATCTCTTCTTTCAATGTCTTTCAATGGCTACCACCAACAAGTGATTGTTTCTTTAACTTCTTCCATAGTCTTCTACTTCATACATTAAGTGTTTTCACCAAACAAAGGAGGTTTTGCTTCAACCAAAGGTAAAAAAGTTTACTTCTCATTGTCTTTTGATATTTTTCATTAGATTACTTTACTATTATCACTATGCCAGATGTAGCTTGGGAACATTGTGTCGCTGTGAATAATAATAAACAACATGTTACGTGTAATTATTGTGGAAAAGAGATGCGGGGAGGGGTTTTTTGAATGAAAAATCATCTTGGAAGAACAAACAAAGATACTTCACCATGCTTGAGCAATTCAGATGAAAATTATTTACTATTCAAGAAGATGTGTACTGATAAAGTGGTTGCAAAGGTTGCTGAAAGGAGGGAAAAGAATGCTCCAATGTATGGGGATGATGGAAATGTAGGTGGAAGCAAATTTGATTATGGAGGTGAAAAAAAACAAACTACCATGAATGAGATATGGAAACCAACTGATAGGGAAAAATGTTGTGTCAAAATTTCTAGGTTCATTTGTGGATGTGCTTTGCCTTTCAACATTGTGACAAGTGTATATTTTAAAGAGATGATTGATGAAATTTGTAAGTTTGGGAGTGGATTAAAACCTCCCACTTACTATGAAATTAGGAACACCTACTTGAAGAAAGAAGTGGAAGAGGTGAATGTGAAGCTTGAGGCCTACAAGAAAGATTGGAAGAAATATGGATGCACTATTATGTCCGATGGGTGGACCGATGGTAAAAGTCGAAACATTACAAATTTTCTTGTTAATAGTCAAAAGGGAACTATTTTCTTGAAGTCCCTTGATACATCAAGCATATTTCATAATGCTGAAAACTTGCACTTGATGTTGGATGAAGTGGTACAGGAAGTAGGTGAAAAAAATGTAATCCAAGTGTACACGGATAGTGCATCGGCTTATGTCAAAGCTGGGGAATACCTTATGAAAAATAGGCCATACCTCTTCTGGTCTCCTTGCGCAGCACACTTGATAGATCTTATACTTTCGGGCATTGGTGATTTGCCTCTCCCAAGTGAAACCGTTAAAAAGGCCAAGAAAGTAACGGTGTACATTTATAGCCACACGTGGGTATTGAGTCTCATAAGAGAGCACACTAATGGTAGGGAGTTAGCAAGGCCTGCCATCACTCGATTTGCCACAGCTTACCTCACATTACAAAGCATTCTTGATAATAGGGTTGGCTTGAGGAGTATGTTTACTTGCACGAAGTGGGAAGAGTCTCATTTTTCAACGAAGCCAGAAGCACTTGAGGTAATGCATATTATACTGGGGGATAAACAATTTTGGCCCGGGGTGAAGTATAGTATTAATTGTGCATCTCCATTGGTTCGTGTTTTGCGTTTAGTTGATGCGGATGATAGGCCTCCCATTGGCTACATTTATGAAGTTATGGATCAAGCCAAGGAAAAAATTTCAAAGAATCTTGGGAACAAGGAGTCGAGATACAAGAAAATATGGAATGTCATTAATGAAAGGTGGAATCTACAACTCCATCGCCCTTTACATGCGGCAGCATACTATCTTAATCCTCGTTTCCATTATAGTGACAACTTTCAAGCGGATGAAGAGATCATGGATGGCTATTATGAAACAATTGAGCGTTGATTCCATCGAGACGAGAAAGGAATCTCATTGACCAACAACTTGATGTGTTCAGAAGAGGTGATGGGACATTTGGAAGACAATCTAGCATTGAGGCAAGGACCACGAAACAACTTGGTATGTTTAATGTTTATTTAACTTGAACATTTCCATTGATTACATGTTTATGTCTTTTTACGTATTAAAATTATGATATTATTATTGTAGCTTATTGGTGGGAAAGCTTTGGAAGCCATTGTCCGGAATTGCAGAATGTGGCTAAGAGAATTTTGAGCTTGACTTGTAGTGCTACGGGGTGTGAACGTAATTGGAGCACATTTGATCAAGTGAGCAAAAAATTATTGTTTGTCTATTTCATATTTTAACTAATTAGTTGTCATGTATGATGTGGATATTTAGTAATTTAACTTTCTAATATGTTATATGCATGGTAGATTCATACAAAGAAGCGAAATCGATTAGAACAAAAGCGACTGAATGCACTTGGATTTGTCAAATACAATCTTGCTCTTGACCAATGCCAACAATATAAGACACAAGGCACAGATCTCATTCTATTGTCGGAGTTAGATAATGACAATGAATGGATTGTGGAGCAAGACGATCCGACACTCCCCAATGATACCTCATGGTTGGACATAGTAGATTGTTTCGTTGAGAATGAAGCGGAGCCAAGCCAAAAACGACATCGTAAGTTAATAATTTATTACTTGTTTGCTTTATTTATTCAAATTTACTTCTAGTTGTTTACTATAGTTACTACTTTTGAACTTTAATGTGAATAGGACCAAGAAATTTAACGAAGTCGACAAAGGGAAAGAACAAAGTCATTGAAGATGAAGAGGAAGAAGGTTGTGACTTGGAAGATGAGATTGATGTCATTGATAATGCAGACATTGCAATTATTGATGCAATTATCGATGAGCATGAAACTACTTCATGAAGGGATCAAAGTTGGAACTAGGGAAAGACTCTAACTTCTAATTTAATAGTTAGTATTGCTTAATATTTTATATTTTGCCTTTTGAAAGTCATTTTGTATACGCTTCCATACATTCTTGGGTATATTTTGCGTATAGGATAGAATGTTAGAATGAACAAGAAGTGTTGAAGTCTTATACTTTTTGGAAAGTGAAATCTTTTACTTTTTGGCAAATGAAGTCCACTTTTCTCTACTATATTTTGTTTGTTTTCCTAGAATTTTCAAAAGACTTGATAAAAGCAATATTCTGCACAAACAACAATATATTGGAACTGATCAACTTTTTTGTAAATCTTCATCACACAAACAAAGTTGAACTTGGATTACATTCATTCATCTTCATTCTAATGGTCATCTCATTCGCGCCTGCCACATCTATTGTCCCACTTTTATACTTTAATCAAGCTGAATACACTTCGAGTTCCAGGTAATTTTGAAACCTATAAAGAGTACAAAGAATGTAAGTAAAAAGAAATGATATATTCCTAAATGAAGGCAAATATATATATATATATATATATATATATATATATTATAATTAAAAAAATCTTACGATTTACGATTAAATCTAAATCTTACACGTTACGATTTACGATTCACTAACACTGATTGTTGTAATGGTGGAAAATGTATTCAAAGGGATTCTTGTTATTTTCTTGTTGCTAGACCAAAATGTATTTCATGTGACAACTAGGAAGATGGCCATTTCTGAAAATAAGGGTGTAAAAGTAATTTTCTTTTAAGTAAATTGTTTTCTTTAGGTGTTTGGTTGTGAAAACTTACACGTAACTTCGATTTTGTGAATCTTGGCTCACCTCTAAGAAAACGTATAAAATTTCTTATGTAAAGTGTCATGGGCGCTCATCCATGTTTGAGTTGCTTGGCAACAATGTACACAAACCAAACCTAAAATTTGATTTTCCCAAGGGCATGGACATCCCAATTTAAGATTCTACTAAACCTTAGGCAAAATTAAAAAAAAATAAAATAAGATTGTGCTTAGGGTTCATGTTTGCCCATCCAACTAACTTTCGTGAAACCCACCTTGTGTTAGTGTGACCAAACCACAACCCTCAAAATTACACTACTAGTACAGAATTTCGAGTTCTTTATTAGAGAATGGACACTCGTTCAATATACACAAAAACCATTGTTAAAAAGAAAAGGTGAATGACAATCGAGTTTGTTTATTCAATCGCCTCGCTTGAAAATTTAATAAATCAAACCAAATTTAACAAAATATTAAGATTTCTAAAGTAGAAGAAGGTGCCACCACCACTTTTCTAAAGTAGAACATGTTAAAGAATAAAAGTCTACCGATGTTACAAAATAGGAAAGTGTTACAGGATAAAATATGTTAGGAAAGTCAGAATAGAATAGAAGTCTTAGGTTTCCTATCTCTACAAAGTTAGGTCAGAGTTTACTTTATAAGCTTGTATTCTATTCAATGAATTACAACAATAATAATTTAAATACAATTCTTTACATGGTATCATAGCAAGGCTTTTCTGGTTAACCAAACTTGAGCCGTCGCGCCAATAATCTTTCTCGCTTGTTAAAAGTTAACAAGCACCGCCTCACGCAACCTCACCATCTCTGCTTTCTCCAAGCAACCACAGAACACACCACCGCACACAAACACAAAAACAGGGACGCCATAGCTCGTTGTAACGACCCTAATTAATGCACATTATAAAATTTTAGGGCTTTATTAAATTTGAAGTTGAGTCATATAATAACTAAATAAATAAATAAGGGGGTGTTAGACTGTTAGTATAATCTTGTGAAAACCCTAATCATGTAGGGTTTTGCCTTTAGGTTGGTTAAATAGGGATTTGAATCTTCCCAGCCGTATACAAAGTCTGTAAAAAAAAAGGGAAAAGAAGAGAAGGAGCAAAGGAAAAGGGAAAGAAAGATAAATAATTATTTTTTATTTTTTATTTTTTACTTTTTATTTTTTATTTTTTATTTTTTATTTTTTATTTTTTATTTTTTATTTTTTATTTTTTATTTTTTATTTTTTATTTTTTATTTTTTATTTTTTATTTTTTATTTTTTATTTTTTATTTTTTATTTTTTATTTTTTCATGGCTATCACTAGGTTGACATATGTACCTCGGTGGGACCCATTTAAGCCATCGATCGATTTGTTGTTTTTTTTCTTTAAGTGCTTAGGTCATGTTACAGTGGGATTAGGTTATGTGCAGTGGGATAGTTGAAATTCTTTTGATGTGTTGTGTCATTGGTCATTGCTCACACATGTGTTGTGACATTGGTCATTGGTCATTCCTTGGATAGTTGAAATCCTCATTGGTCATTGCTCACATATGTTTTGATGTTTTGCACTCTGGTCCATTTTGAAGTGTTGTGACATTCTCAGTAATTACTTGCTACCATAGTTGAAATCCCTTTGAGTACATTCTAACTGACATGTTTTGACGTTTTGTGACGTTTTTAGTGATTACTTCCACTGTAGTTCCTGATCTGACCACTTCCCACACTTTTCTTCTGAATGTTGATTTCATTATTTTGGAAGATCCATGTGTTTTCATCAGTAGCCATTTGATAGCCATTAGTCAGTATGATTCATCACATCAGTATGTATTCTTGTCAATTTCTTAGGCACAAAATGCATGTAGCCATTTGATAATAGGACCATCTTATATTTTAGGGAAAATTTAAATGGCGAGGGAACCAGCAAGGGAGGGGAGTTAACGGCTTCACCCCCCTCCCTCGCTAGTTTCCTCGCCCCTTCCCTCGCTGTTTAGACAAACCCTATATTTTATGAGTCTGGGTTTTGTCCATTTGGAATTTTCAAGATGATGTCATCTTAACCCACTGAACTGTTTTTATAAAAAAATATATATATATATTTCAACCCATGGCAGTGATGTTATTTTAGGACTGGTCATAATATTTAGTATATATCGTATGTACCTGTTAGGAATATTCCTTTTAATGATTATTTCTGTTTAATTTGTTAGTTTATATGTCAATGCATCTTTGTATGTTAGCAGATTTACGAGCACTTGTTCTAGTCACTAGGTCATGGAATGACATCGATATGATATTTCACTAGTGCACTTGTATGCTTGTAGCTCTTAAGTATTTTCTAGGACTAATTTTGTAATGACCCTTTTTATCCTTATCTTGAATGGGTTTTGATTCCCGCGTTGTCATAGGAAAATGACTTATAAAAATGTTATGTTTTCCCTAAAAGAATGGGTTGATTTATTCATTAATGACAAAGTGTCATTGTGAAAGAAAAGTGAGATATAACAATAAATGATATTGGTAAACTTTGATTTCCGAAAATTTAAATCACCTGAAATTGTATCATTTAGAACTACCACACCTCTTTTTGTTTATTATTTCCCCTATCTTATAGAGAAACTAAATAACATGCGAGTTGTCTTGCGGATGTGGGCACCATTTTCTTATAAAGAAACTAAAATAACTTTCGGATTAGTCTTGCGGAAGGGTGGTGATTTTGAAATGCCTAAAATAGGCTTGATATTTATCCGTAAAAAATGTGACGTGACTTTATGCGCATTGTTAGCCCAAGAGTGGCTTTTGGTACTCATATAGTTAGGAGTATCTGGTGATGCATGTCTGTTTGTGATGTGACCCCACTTGGGCAGGAGGACGAAGAAGTTTTCCTTTATAAGGGAGAGGCATACGTGCATGTATGTTTGGCACGAAGGTGGTGCGAATGTGGTATCGTCTAAGTGATCAATTCGTTAAAAATGAATAATATGCTTACGTCAAATAATGTATGAAGATAATTGTTTTAATTAATAAATTACATCTATATTGTTTATAACAATTTCCATGCAGGATGGCAAGTCTACTAATATTTCTGCAGGTCAGACTTGTCATAGTCAACATCTATAGAGTAAGTACAAGTAAATACGTATTTACTTATTAGGATGACATGATTCCCTCGTTGAGGAACTAAATTATTTGAACTGTAATTAGCCTTATACATTCGCCTCGTGGAGAAGCTACCTGTTTTGTTTTGGTTATTTTGTCGTACTGTATTTTCCTATCACGCCATGTTATTTTTCTTATTGATTTTTTTTGGGAACGAAGAATTTCACACTAGCATAATTGCTAACCCAAGTGGGCTTTGGCTTCTCGGGTACATTCCTTTGGGAATGTAGCCGACTAGCTTGTTTCAGGATCTAGTAGTTTTAGGCGAGCTTAGAGAAATTTGTTTCGTACGTGATGACATTGATGGGGAGTTTCACGTTGTTCGAGAGTCTAGGTCCTTTTGTTTGTTAGGTGACAGTTTAATCTTTTGTAATAGAACTTGGATTTTTTATTATTTAGTGGGAGAGATACATTCATGAATAGTTGAACTTGTCAGAGTTGGTTCTACGAGATTTAATATATTTTCCTTCCTTTTGATGGGCTTTTTAGATCAGTTGTTTTATTTCCTTTTAAGCTGGTAAATTGTGCATTTGATTATTTCTCGTAGATGCCAGCTGTTACTTTAGTGAATGACGTTCATGTCTCGAATTTTGGGAAAAAATGGATAATCCCATGCAGATATTAGGATTTCGTTTTTCTTGAAAATAGGGGTGTGACACTCGTCCAGCCACACGTCCTCACCACCTCGCCAACACCGTCCAGAAACAGGGACTCACCAATTACTGAAATAGTGACGCACCTCGTCCTCACCACCTTCATCAACTCGCCGATCAACAATTGACGCACAAAACAACCAGCATAGCAGCTCTCTCAACACCAGCACCACATTGCCATCTCGATCAACCATTGCCAATCATCATCATCAACAAGAGGCCGCCATCATCAGCATCCAATGAGAAAAGTGTGACCTTACCTTCAGGAAGGATTTCAGTGTGTTCATGGTCTGTGGTTAATCGCTACTTTATCAGATTCTTGGCCGATTCTTAGTGGTTTGATAAGTTTGTGAAGTCTAGCGAGAGACTGTAGGAACAAGTGTCTCAGATTATCATCAGCATCCATCAGATCCATCATCAATCAGAACAACATCGAACACCATCAGATTCATCAGATCCAAGCATAAATCGAACACCGTCATCAATCTCCTCGCCTTGGTCGAACACCGGCTATTAACAGAGACGGGAAGAAGCAGGAGCAAAGTAACAGAAAAAGACCTGATTTTCTTTTTACACAGTCGTTATTTGCACCCTCGGATTTACTTAGTACCACCACAAATACAAAAAAAAACCCACCATGGTCAACAATACAAGCAGTTGTTCCAACACCACCACATCACCATACAATAAGTCCAAGGCTCACAATATTGGTAATAACCTTTCTATTACAGAGTTAATAGGTAAAATAATCTCTCTTAAATCTCATGGCTCTCGTTCATCTTGGATCCTTGATAGCGGCGCCACTGATCATATAGTTAATAGCCCTCATTTACTCATATTTTCCAAACCCATCCACAATTGAACCGTTGAGTTTCCTAATGGTACACTTGTCGTTGTTACACACATTGGCACCATGACTTTCTCATCTGTTTTTACCTTGCATGATGTTCTTTGTGTTCCCTCTTTTAATCTCAATTTAATTTCCATTAGCAAACTCACAAAACATTCTCTTTTTGTCACCATTTTTCTCAAAAATTCATGTCTGATACAGGACCTTCGTTCGGGGAAAATGATTGGGACAGAAACTGAGCTTGATGGTTTGTACTACCTGGATGGCACCACTACCCCAAGTTCCAACACTTATCACATCACTCAAGACAACAACCCTGTGTTATGGCACAACCTCCTAGGTCACATTTCGAACAAAAATCTTTATCTTCTTCCTGTATCTTTTCGTGATGCTAGTACTTGTGTTTCCAATAAATGTGTTATTTGTCCTTTGGCCAAACAAACTAGAAATAAATTTCCTTCATCCCATATTTCGAGTACTACTCATTTTTCCTTATTACATATTGACATTTGGGGAGGATATCACGTTCCTTCCCTTTCTGGAGCGCGTTATTTTCTCACAATTGTTGATGATTATGCACGATGCACTTGAATTTATCTCATGAAACACAAGTCTGACACACGCACATTCTTAATTTCATTCATTAATTATGTTGAAAACCAATTTTCTGGCAAAATTCAAACCATTCGCAGTGATAATAGACTTGAATTTTTCCTCATTGATTTTTATGCTTTTAAAGGCATTACCCATCAAACTTCTTTTGTCTTTACGCCCCAACAAAATGGGGTGGCAGAACGCAAACATATACATCTTTTGAATGTCGCTCGTGCTCTTTTGTTTCAAGCACACCTAAACATTTTTGGGGAAAAGCAATTCTCACCGATGCCTATCTCATTTAATCACACACCATCATCTGTTCTTAAAGGCAAAACGCCTTTTGAACTTCACTTTAACAAACAACCCAACTATTCCCACCTTTGAGTCTTTGGTTGTCTATGTATCGCTTCCACACATGCCCAACGTCCTAGCAAATTTGATGCTTGTTCTAGTTAATGTGTCTTTTTTGGATACCCTCATGGGCAAAAAGGATACAAAATCTATGATCTCCCTCACAAAAAGATCATTGTTTCTCGTGACGTCATATTTCACGAGGAGACTTTTTCTTATTTTTCTGACAAAATGCACAATCACCACACTGACCGGTCCGACACACTTCCCTGACTGGTCGCTCATGCTCCACTTTTTGATCCTCCAATAATGCATTTCTTTGACAAGTCGGACCACTCCCACCGACCGATCGCCCAATCCGATGTCTTAGTCACTGACTGGGCGAAAACCCCGAAAACCCAAACCCAAACCCAAGCGGTCGCCCCTTCCCTTGTTCCACCATTAGAAGACCCCCTTTCCTACCTCGCACCTCCACTCGTGCCATCCGTGAACCATCTTATATTCAACAACATCATCTTGATGCTCGATTGCCTTCCCGATCGTCTCACTCATCTGCATCGAACGTTGGGCCTTCTACAGGTATTGTTTACCCCATTTCTGATTTTCTTTTGCGATGACCATTTATCCACCTCTCACAAGGCTTACACCACTTCCCTTTCTTTAGTCAAAGAACCCACCAGTTTTATGCAGGATCCAAAGTGGCGTCAAGCCATGAGAAGTGAGATTGATGTTCTAGAAACCAATAACACTTGGACTCTACAACCTCTTCCTCCTGGCAAGCATTTGGTTGGTTGTAAATGGGTCTATAAGATCAAATTAATCCAGATGGTAGTGTTGAGCGCTACAAAACCCGTCTTGTGGCTAAAGGATACAGTCAAGTTGAAGGTATTGATTACAAAGAGACATTTGCTCATGTTGCTAAATTGACTACTGTTCATATTCTCCTTGCTCTTGCAGCCACACAAGGTTGGCATTTATGTCAACAATGTTTTTCTTTATGGTGATCTTTTTGAGGATGTGTACATAAGTCTTCCTCCTGGATTCGACCGAAAGGGAGAGACTTAAGTATGCAAATTGAACAAGTCCTTATATGGTCTCAAGCAAGCCTTGAGACAATGGTTCCTTAAGTTATCCTCTGCTCTCATATCAGTCGGCTACAATTAGTCTAAGGCTGATTACTCATTATTCGTCCGATCCAAGGATAACAGCTTTACTGCAATTCTCGTATATGTTGATGATGTAATATTGGCAGATAATGATCTCCAATACATTGAAGAAACAAAGAAATTTCTGGTTGCAAAGTTCAAGCTCAAAGATTTAGGAAAATTGAAATATTTCCTTGGCATTGAAGTCGCGAGGTCATCCAAAGGGATTGCTTTATCTCAACGAAAATATGCACTTGAAATATTGGAGGACACAGGGTATCTTGGAGCAAAGCCTTCACGTTATCCTATGGATCAAAACTTGGTGCTCACACAGGATGATGAAGATTTACTACCAAATCCCGTAACATATCGCAGACTTGTTGGAAGGTTGATATACTTAATGATTACGAGACCAGATTTGGTTTATTCAGTACATGTTCTAAGTCAATTTATGGACAAGCCCAGAATACCACATTTGGATGTTGCACACAAGGTCTTGAGGTATATCAAGGCTTTACCAGGACATGGTATTTTTTTTTTCTCTTCCACCAGCTCATTACAGTAGAAATCTTATTGTGATGCAGATTGGGCTAGATGTAGAAATACTAGGAGATCCATTACAGGTTATTGTGTCATGCTTAGCGATTCACCAATTTCTTGGATAGCTAAGAAATAAACTACAGTGGCAAGATCTACAACTGAAGCAGAATATCGGGCCATGGATTCTAAATGTTGTGAGTTAAGCTGGTTGAGGTACATTCTTAATGATTTGCACATTAATTACCTTCAGGCAGCTCTCTTGTTTTGTGACAACAAGGATGTACTCCATATTGCATCTAATCCGATTTTTCATGAGCGAACGAAACATATAGAGATTGATTGTCATTTGATTAGAGAAAAGATACAATAGGGTACTATTCAGACTAAGCATGTTGGAACACTACATCAACGAGCAGATTTGTTCACTAAAGCTTTGAGAACTTATCAATTTGATAATCTTCTTAGCAAGTTGAGTATTACAAACATATACTCCAACTTGAGGGGGAGTGGTTGGAGTGTTAAAGAATAGAAGTCTACCTATGTTATAACATGGGAAAGTGTTACAGAATAGAAAATGTTAGGAAAGTCAGAATATAATAGAAGTCTTAGGTTTTCTATCCCCACAAGTAGGGGTGGGCACGGGACGGGATGGGACGAGATGGATCCATCCCTATCCCATCCCGTTCATTCGGGATCGGGACGAGATAAATCTCATCCTAACCTCGTCCTATCTTAAACGGGATCGGGACGGGACGGGATGGGACGGGATGAGCACGTACTAAATAATCCTCCAATAAAAAATAACAAAAAGAGTTTTATCTCACATTAATCACACACCAATAATTTCAAATTTATATACATATAACTTGTATCATAAATAATAATAATAGATATTAAATAAATAAATATTAAATTTTTGTTTGGAAGGCAAATAAATATTAAATTTCATTTAAAATTAATGATTCAATTCATTTAGATTTCATATAGAATTTCATCTCACATTAATTTAATTTCAACACATCCTAAACTTTATTTTAGAAGAGTATTTTGATTAAAAATAATAATTATTATTATTAAATAAATAAATTTGGGACAAGATGGGATATGCGAGATTGAAAATCTCCATCTCAATCACGGGACGAGATCGGGATGAGTTTGATTAATCCCAAAAGGATCCAAAAAAATTGGGACGGGACGGGACGGGTTCGAGATCGCAGGATGGGATGCCCACCCCTATCCACAAGGTTAGGTCAGAGTTTACATTTATAAGCTTGTATTCTATTCAATGAATCACAACAATAATAATTTCAATACAATTCTTTACAGAACACGAATGAGCCACCACCTTGTCTACCACTGATTCAAAACACCAACAACAACTGATTCTAGGGCCATGTTTGGGGCTTGATTGGGTCATAACCTCGGTGGTGGTTGCTTCATAAAACCATATGGTTTAAGTAAATTTAGTTGTAATGTGTTTAGGTTATGGCGTGTGACAAATTCTAGAGGCTTTAAAGCTTAGGCTAAAAACCTAGATATTAAATAGTTCCACGAGAGTCTAAATCCAGCCCCTAAACAGTATGCACTCCCAAAAACTATAGCTGCATTTTCAAGGAACGCCGATTGAAACTTGAGCTCGTCATATTGAAGCCTAATTCTGTATTTTACGCATGTTAAATTGCTAACTTCTCTAAAAGCTTAAGCTTCTAAAGATGGCATATCTAGCTTATATCAAAGTCGGGATCTACGAAATTGGTGGAGTGGACTTCTAGTCTCAATAGATTAATAATCAAAACTTTAATGTAATTTGTTAAATAAAAACACTCTGTATAATTTCGAGTAGCTTAAAAAACAATGGTTTGATAGAAAAACAAAGTGGCCTACCCTTGTAAGAAAATAATTTGCTCCTTCCATCGGTAGGGAGTTCTTTACTCCAATTCTCATATATACCTTTGTTTTTTAACATGGTGCTTGTTGGACGGTGAGTATTTGGATAAGAAAGATTTCTAAGAGGAGTGAGCAAAGTAGATGAGAGGAGAGGCTTTTGAACTCAATTTACTTGGCTTGGCTTGGAGCAAATGGTTTTACATCAACCTTATTTATAGGGATCTTGGATGACTCTAGAATCTAATAAAATATTCTACATATCTTAGATATTTCTAGAGAACTACCTACCTAAGATAAATCTAGACTTCAAAGAGAATTCTAGAGAATGATTTTTCTAGAACCTCTCTAGAAAAATCAACCTCTAGAGTATTCTACTTCTTGGACTCTCTAACCTATTGGGCTCAGCCTAAACCAACATACAACTAAATAACGAAGCCCAACATCTTGGGCCAAATCAAGTTTACACATCAACACTCCCCTTAAACTTGATTTTCTAACTCCCAGAAGACTTCTCATTTTGTAGAAATCTTCATATTTGAAGGGCTTGGTGAATATGTCTGGAACTTGATCATGAGTTTTCACGTACTTCAATTGCACATCCTTATTTGCTATGCAATCTCTGGTGTAGTGATACCGTGTCTCAATGTGTTTGCTTCTATCATGAAATACCAGATTCTTCCCCAAGGCAATCGCGGACTTGTTGTCGTCATATATCTTCGTCGCTTTTTTATGTATTTTGAGTTCCTTCATCAAATTTCTAATCCAGATTGTGTGACATACACATGATGCAGCCGCAACATATTCCGCTTCACATGTAGAAAGTGCAATCGGTTGTTTTTTGAGTTCCAGGTGAATGATGTGTCTCCCATGAAAAACGCAAATCCACTGGTACTCTTTCGATCATCCACATCACCAGCCCAGTCACTATCACTATATCCAACTAACTCAAAGTTGTTAGATGGTGAATAACATAATCCATAATCCAGCGTACCTTTGATATAGCGAAGGATTCTTCTGGTGGTCTTCAAGTGAGTGGTGGTTGGAGCTTCCATGTAGCGACTAACCAATCCGACTCCAAAGAGTATGTCCAGCCTCGTACATGTTAGATACCGCAAGCTTCCTACTAAGCTCTTAAAATATGTAGGATCAACCTTTTTTTCCTTTTTCATGCTTTGATAATTTTACTCCACATTCCACGGGTGTGCTTATGGGCTTGCAAGTGTCCATCCTAAATTTCTTAAGTACTTGTCTAGCATACCCTTATTGGGAAATTAAAATTCCTCCTTTTGTCTGTTTTACCTCTATGCCAAGGTAGTAGGACATGAGCCCGACATCCGTCATTTCAAATTCCTTGGCCATTGCTTTTCTGAAATCATCAAGCAAGCCTTGGTTGCTCCCGGTAAAAATCAGGTCATCCACGTAAAGGCACACGATCAAAATATCTTCTCCTTTGATCTTTATATAGATGGCATGCTCGTAGGGACACTTTTTGAAGCCATTATCTTGGAATTACTTGTCAATCAGACTGTTCCATGCCCTTGGTGCTTGTTTTAACCCGTACAAAGCTTTCTTCAGCTTCAAGACTTTCTCTTCATGTCCCTTCACTTCAAAACCTGAAGGTTGCTTGATGTAGACTTCTTCTTCGAGTACCCCATATAGGAATGCAGACTTTACATCCATTTGGCTACTGCAGCAAATACCTCATCATAGTCAATTCCAGCCTTTTGACTATAGCCTTTCGCGACTAGTCTTGCCTTGTATCTTTCAATTTCTCCATTAGCATTTTTCTTTGCCTTGTACACCCACTTGGTGCCTATCGCCTTTTGTCCTTTGGGAAGTGAAACGAGTTCTCATGTGTCGTTTTTCTCGATGGCCTTGATTTTTTCATCCATCGCATCTCTCCACTTCTTATCACGTACAACTTCTTGAAAACTGACTGGTTCACAATCAGCAAAGAGACAAAATAGAGTAAGATTATCTTGTCGTTCAGTTACCTCATATAGATCTTGAAGACTTCATGTACATGACACATCTCTTTCACTTTGACTTCCACTTGAAACTGACAAGGGTGATGCGTCTCCATGAGTTGTGTATGTTGGCGAGGTAGATGGAGTCATGGGCTCTTGTTGATCTCTTGGTCGATCCATTAGCGTCTTCTCATTTTCCAACTCCAGAAAGAAATTGAAGTCTTCTGTATGGGATTCAAAATCCCATTGCCCTTCTTCGTCGAATACCACGTCTCGGCTAATCACAATCCTCTTATTAGTCGGATTGTACAACTTGTAACCTTTTGAGTTGGAGTCATAGCCGACAAAGATGAAACTCTCACTTTTGTCGTCAAGTTTGGTTCTTCTCTCATCTGGTACATGAACATGGGCTATGCTTTTGAAGACCCTTATGTGGGAGATACCAGGCTTTCTTCCACTCTATGCTTCTTCTGGAGTCTTTCCCCACACACTTCTTGTTGGTGAACGGTTGGACAGGTAGACTGCACAAGCCACTGTTTCTGCCCAGAACTCCTTGGGTAATTTCTTGCTTTTTAGCATGCTTCGTGCCATATCAAGGATGGTTCTGTTCTTTCTTTCTGCAACACCGTTTTGTTGGGGGGATCTTGGAACAGTTAGAAGACGCCGAATACCGTTTGCTTCATAGAACTCCAGGAACTCCTTGGATGTGTATTCTCCTCCTCGGTCAGATCTCAAGGCTTTAATCTCCCATCCACTTTCTTTTTCTACTGTGGCTTTGAACTTCTTGAAGGCTTCAAAGACTTCTGATTTCTGTTTCAAAAAATACACCCAGGTTTTTCTTGAAAAATCATCAATAAAGATAAGGAAGTAATTTCTTTTACCAAGGGAATTTGGCTTGATTGGTCCACAGACATCTGTATGTATCAACTCCAGTGGTTTCTTGGCTCTCGAATTTGACTCTTTTGGAAAGTTCTTTCTTAATTGCTTCCCGAGTAAACATCCTTCACATAGCTCCAATCCTCCAAAGTTGAGGTGCCCAAATCGAAGATGCCATAGCCATGATGCATCTTTGTAGCAAGCTTTCAGACATTACACGACATCATTTTGTATGTTGATCAAGAACATTCTATTCTTTGACATTGGCACTTTAACAATTAAGTTATTCTTATCATCTCTTATTGAAAGGTTATAATCCTTCATACGTATGTCATAACCTTTCTCTAAGAGTTGTCCTAAGCTCAAGATATTACTTTTCATATTGGGAACATAGTAGACATTAGAGATAAATTGATGTGTATCATCTTTCAAACGGATAAGGATGTTACCTCTTCCTTTCATTGCTGCTTTGGAATCATCTCCAAATGAGACATTTTCGCTCACCGATTCACCTAGTTCGACGAACATATCTCTCCTTCCACACATGTGATTGCTTGCACCAGTGTCAAGATACCAAGTATTTGCTTGGCCACCATCATTCTTTTTCCCAACCAGAAGAAGTGTTTCTTTTGCATCGGTCTTCTCTTCCACGTAATTGGTCTTCTCTTTGACTCCGTTCTTGGGAACTCTACATTCAGTTGCATAATGTCCGAATTTTTGACAATTATAACATTGAACTTGATATTTATCATACCTCGAGTTTGAATGGCCTTTTCCACGGCCTCTTGTTGAACTTCCCCTTTTCTCGTAATTGTCGTAATTCCAACCTCGTCCACGACCGCGTCCTCCACCTCGGCCATGTTGGTTTCTCTCGTAGCCTTGGATTTCGTCCTTCTCCTTGAGTTGCATCTTGAGGAGTTGTTCAGTGATCCCTTGCCTCTTCTTCTGCTTCACTTCGTAAGCTTGCAACGATCCTTGGAGTTGTTCGATTGTCATTGTTTGCAAATCTTTTGTTTCTTCAATCGTTACAACAATGTGCTCAAATATGGGATCCAACGAGCGGAGTATTTTCTCCATTATCCTTGGATTTTCAAACTTTTCACCGTTCCTTTTCAATTGATTAGAAACGGCTAAAGTTCTAGAGAAATAATCAGAGATTAACTCGGATGCTTTCATATGTAAAGATTCGAACTCACCTCTTAGTGTTTGGAGACAAACCTTCTTCACTTGTTCAGATCCTTTGCAAGAGATTTGTAGCTTCTCCCACGCTTGTTTAGCAGAACTTGCACTTGAAATCTTCTCGAATCCGTCATCATCTAATGCTTGATAAATGAGGTAGAGAGCTTTCTTGTCCCTCTTTCGCAAGTCTTTCAAACTCTCCTTTTAAGCTACGCTTAACGTAGCTTCATTTTCTGGCTCACTAAAGCCTTTTTCTACCACTTCCCACATGTCGTTCGCACCCAAAAGAGCATTCATCTTGATACTCCAATTGTCGTAATTGTTGTTGTTGAGTGATGGGACTTGGAATGATGCTATACCATTTGCCATGGCTCTCATACCAAATTGTTGGACGGTGAGTATTTGGATAAGAAAGATTTCTAATAGGAGTGAGCAAAGCATAGGAGAGGAGAGGCTCTTGAACTCAATTTACTTGGCATGGCTTGGAGCAAATGGTTTTACATCAACCTTATTTATAGGGATCTTGGATGACTCTAGAGTCTAATAAAATATTCTACATATCTTAGATATTTCTAGAGAACTACCTACCTAAGATAAATCTAGACTTCAAAGAGAATTCTAGAGAATGATTTTTCTAGAACCTCTCTAGAAAAATCTACCTCTCTAGAAAAATCTACCTCTAGAGTATTCTATTTCTTGGACTCTTTAACCTATTGGGCTCAACCCAAACCAACATACAACTAAATAATGAAGCCCAACATCTTGGGCCAAATCAAGTTTACACATCAACAGTGCTTAGGATTGAGGATGGTTAACCAACTCCAATTTGGTACAGCAGTTCATAATCAGTGCCAGATCTATGCTTGTATGAGTTGAGTTCAAGACTATTGTATAACATTGACAATGAAAACTACCCCACTTCGCATTTGGCCATGAACTACTCGAGTTATTAAATCTTCAAAAACTTCAGATCGATTTCAATGATATAGTATAGCCTGATTGATTAATCAGACTGATACTGCCATTGTCTCCTTGTATTCCTCACATGTTAGTTACTTTCTCAAGCATGTTGATACAACACTAGAGTTACACCCTTGAAAATTAGTTCGCCAACATGAGGCCCTGAACAAGATGCACAATCACATAGGAGATCAACCATTGTTGCAGAAAGCAATAAGCAATAAATAACGCTATTGTACACATTGCATATATAAGCGTGTGATAGACATGCATGCCACCGCTACCATAAAAATCAAATCGGAAAAAACAGAAATAGTGTGGCACAACACTTTACTTGTCACCTACACATTGCACTAATCTCTGAACTTCCCTGATTAGAATTGCAACAAAACAAAGGGGTAAAATGCAGCCTATTTCGCCTAGTTTGAGTTAACTCTAGAATACACATGATACTCAATGAGTCTGGATGATTACATTTTCTTTATTGCCAATCTAGTTGTTCCCAATCCCATAGTGGATCTAAATTTTGAGTCATATCCGAATCTACAGCATCTCCAGTATGAACAGGATGACCGTTGTCTCCAGAAGATGAACTATCCAGGGCGCTGCTTTTCTCTGGAATCAACATAGTGTGATGAGATGTTGAAGGTGTAGCTTCTTGTGCTTGGTAAGTAGGTGTTGTTTTAGTTGTTGTGACTCCAGATGGACGACGGTCAAATGCCCGTAGGCATCCAGATTTTATGTACACTCGACAAAGGCTAAAGTCACTCAGCATCTGCAATATTAACAACAAAATGTCATGAGGGAGTGGTAACTTTTCAACAAACAACAATAGCTCATACTTGAAATTTCAGTTCAATTATGTTACTATCAGAAAACTTAAAATTAAAATTGATACAGCTAGCTGGAGTAGCTCAGTTAGCTAGAGCGAAGGTTCAAGCCATTCCTCTAGGCTAGCGACTATTATTATTATTATTATTATTATTATTTTTAATGTTTTTTCAATACACATAAATATGAAAAGTTCATTAATTTATTTCTCAAAGTTAATTAATCAATTGAGCAATATTGAAAATTATAACTAATCCATGAGTCCTTAGATCCTGACTCGAAGAAAAATATGCATATTTGATGTATAAATTATAAGATATCGTCTCCTATACCTTTGGGGTTGAACTCGTTGAGACAGTAGCTTCTACATCAATGGCTCTATACTCGTTCATTTTCCATTTGGTTTTTCTTCCAGTGGGTGCTTTTCCTTTGTAGAACACCAAGGTTTTCTTCACACCAATGACTCGATTATCAGATGAATAAACATAACCAGGTGAGCCCGTAGCTTTCCAATATCCTGAGCTCGTTATCCGGTTAGGCCTTCCTCCTCGGGCTTCTCTCTCATGTCTAGGACAGAAGAAAAACCATTGCTCAGGGTCCCCATGACATAGGTCTCCTGAATAGTCTGAATCATACAAACAAGAAGAAAATTAGAAGTTAGATGAGTGCATACATGCATGTTCAGTAGTTTGAATAGTAACATATTCTGTTAAGTGTTGATACTAATTGAAATTCTCCTATGGACTGCTACACTAGCTAAAAACTTGTGTGGTTTAGCTTACAAACATAGTACTCAACTGAGTCAATTGAATTCACCATTTCTTTCAAGTACTCAAATGCTCATTTTTTGCATTTGGAAACTAAACATATAATCTCATACGAAGAAAGAAGAAAGAATTAGCTAGCAAGCATGCAATTCTTACGGGGGAGGTGCCATGGATCAAGTTCATAAATATCCAGAACTGGGATAACACGTTGCATATCTTCTCTATCCCCATTGAGCTTCTTACGCAGATAGAAGGAGATCAATTCCTCTTCGGTTGGGTAGAAACGATAACCAGGCGCTAAATCATCCATTATTTTGAGGTTCTTTCTGTTCGCAAGTGTCTGCCTCCATGCTGATGATGCTAATTTATAGAGGGGAGTTTGAAGTGAGGGAATTAAGGAGAAGTTTAATTAGAGGAAGTGTTACTATCTGCTAAACGAGTGAAAGGAAAAAATTAAAGTGACAGGGACTTGGCCGAGTGAAAAAAGAAAGCAACTTTTGGAAAAGGAATTGCCTTGCAAGTTCCACGCACTTGGATGGAACATATTTCACGTTCATGATAGCAACTTAACAAGTATAGTACAGAACATATTTCAAGTTCCACTCTTGTTCTTATGACAAATTTTGAGTACAAGTTGGGTGGTTGCAGTGGTGTTGTTGGGGCCTTGCGGAGTGGTGATTTGAAGGGGAGGGGCTTGACAGCCTTGTTAAAACGGTTGGAGAACAGAACAGTGCTCAACTGTGTTGTTTCGGCTCTGTTTTTAGTGTTGCTTTTCTCCGATTTTGTTTATGCTTGGCAAGGCAGTTTTTTGCATGTTTGGACACACCTTAAGGTCTTGAAGGCAGCGGAATTTCAGTGTGGTTTTGGTAGTGCAGGCTTTGATTGGTAGCCTTTGTGCTATATATGTCAGTTTTTCTAGTGTTAATTCTTTCATTTTTCAAATGTTTTGATTCGGCTAAAGTCGTAATGTACCCCCGAACAAACTGTAAATCATTTTTTATATTGAATAAAGGTCTGGTTTAAAAAAAAAAAACTTACTTAATTCCAATTCTAATGGGGCTAAAACGTTGATTATCATAACAAATGGGAAAACTAGTCACTTAACTTCCTAACGTTATGCCGACACACAACTATTTACTAAAAACACTATCGCGGAGACATGCATATTATTTTACTTAGTTTACAATGTGACTGCGGTCCCCTTAGCATTGCCCAAAGCCAGGTGGTTTTCTTAAACCAGGAAAAGAAAAAAAATAAAATAAAAATTGTTTTCCCACCAACGAGCCTGAATATTATATCAAAAGAGTTGTGCATATGCAATGTATCAACGAATTTCAACATGAAATCAACACTTTGAAACACAGACTAGCTAACAAAAACTGCTAAAGAAACCATTGAAGCCCTATGAAAGCATGACCTATTTGAAACCAACAATGCTTACATTTTTTTCAATTTCGTTAATGAAACCATCTGAAAGCATGACCTATGAGACTTTTGAACTAACCTACATTTTTTTTTCAATTTCGTTAATGAAACCGCCGCAATCCCCTAGCTAGAGTCCTGCTTCATTCCCCATCTAAACGATGCTTCGAAATGTATGCCACAAGTCCCTATATATATTTTTTATATAGGCATCCGCATGTACGTATCATAACCATTGTGTTTCAGACAGACCTCTACCGTAGCATGGACGATAACTTGTGCCTAGAAACCTGATGTAAGAGTTGATTTTAATTTTTGAAAATTTCAGATTTTGTCCAGACTTATCAGCTAATTAAAATTGTCATTTTCCTTTTTTTTCTCTTTAAATATGGATCACTTACTTGTTTGATTTTCCACAAAAGAGACAACTCTATATCTACATATATAACAACGAACAAAGTAATTTTGTTTCTATCGAAAACAGCTGAGATCAAATGAAGTCAATCTGTCTAAAAATGTTAACCTCTAATTTTCTACAGAATCATTCAATCCCACTTTCCAAGTAGCTTTTACGCGGTATGGGGTTTCTACGCGTGTTATATCGATTGCTTAACCACTTTCATGATTAATTTAGCCCTCCCTGTGCAAAGTGCGTTCCTTACGGGTGCTATTTTCAGTATGTATTTCAATCTAACAGTAGTGGTAGGCATGGTGGACTGGTGGTGGAAAGGGATATTAAAAAAGATGAACTAATTCAATAAGAATTCGCGTCTGGTTAGGGCTTAAAAACTTTGTCGGAAAGCGGATGACTTCCATCATACGCCTTCTCTTGATAGCGGGTTGCCTAGTTACCAACTTTTTACGCTTGAGTTTTACATTTTAGTTTACAATGTGACTGCGGTCCCCTTGGCATTGCCCATAGCCAGGTGGTTTTCTTAAACCAGGAAAAGAAAAAAATAAAATAAAATAAAAATTGTTTTCCCACCAACGAGCCTGAATATTATATCAAAAGAGTTGTGCATATGCAATGTATCAACAAATTTCAACATGAAATCAACACTTTGAAACACAGGCTAACAGAAACTGCTAAAAAACCATTGAAGCCCTCGTATGAAAGCATGACCTATTTGAAACATACTATGAGACTTTTGAACTAACTTAGATTTTTTCGATTTTGTTAATGGAACCTCGGCAATCATTCACCCGCCTAAATTATGTTTCGAAATGTATGCAAGAGAAGTCCCTATATATATAAAATCAAATGCCTTCTCTTGATAGCGGGTTGCCTAGTTACGTACCTTGAGTTTTACATTTTACATGGTGAGGGGTTATGGCCTTACGGGATCCCATCGTAAAAATTGATCGTATATCAGTGGATGCTCCTATGAAATTACGCTATTGAACAATTCAACAACTGAAATGGTTGAAAAGTAAGCACTACTACACCAAATTTTGGTGCCTTCCAATTTCCATAAGGGGGATGTGATGTTCTGTCCCCTATTTTCTTAAGCAGAAACAGTGGTGTCTCAATCAAACATAACCTAAATGGAAAACTTTTAGATAATGATGTCAAATATGCAAAAAGTTTATGATGATTGAAAGAAGCACAATAGAAGACGTTTCTATTTTTCCTTCTCATTCGGATGCTATGTGTGCCAATCTCACTCACAAAATTGGATTGTAATGTAAAGGCTTATTATGTATGTTATCTGTTGTTTTCTTCAACCCTACCTTATCACATGTTTTTAGTTCTTTTGCGTGCATATTGGGGTACTGTTCATGACTTTTTTTTCATTATTAAAAGCATACCTCTATTACTTAGTCAAGCAATTTTATATGTCGGGGTATATTACGACTTTACCCAAAAAAAATAAAACATCTAATCTAAAGTCTATATCTAAATCACCAAAAATTTAATGGCTAGCCCTAAATCACCAAAACAAAATATAAGAGGAAAACAAAAGGGTTATCTCTCATAATAATGGCCAAATCTTGAGAAACCAATGGCTGAACCTAATTCACCAAAACAAAACATCAAAAGAAACTAGGACCAGAGGCTAACCCTAGTTAACTAAAAGAACTTAAGGGCAAAATTCACAAAATCAAAGCTGAAACCCTTAATAAAAAGAGTCTTTCCTCCAAACTTCCAAGATAATTATAAACCAAAAAATTCCAAAAAAAACATGACTGGACAAAGACTTGAATAACATGTTTGGAAATATCGAATTGACAAACCTCTTGGACTTGCATGGTAAGGCCTTGGTCAATAGCACATGCACATCATAAAAATCTTTCAATCTTCTTGTCGCCTCATGATCTTGACTTCCCAAAGGAAAAATGTTGACGTAAAAATGGAAATGCAAAGATGGTATTTTTTTTTCTTAGGATGTGTTTGATTGCAAAGAAAAGAGTTGATGGACTCTACGATATTAACAAGCTAAGACAACTAAGTCACCATACGTTTAAATTACGATATATTTTTCTTAGCGTTTTTTTTCTTCTAAGGATGTGTTTGATTTCAAAGAAAATAGTTGACGGAGCAGACTCTATGATATTAGCAAGCTAAGAAAACTAAGTCGCTATATGTTGAAGTAACGATTATAATGATGATACCCTGACGTAAGGAAGCATTATTATTTTTTTTTCAACAAGTGTTAGCTCAGCTGACAGGCGCGTGACATATAATATTCGTCTAAACCTCACCAAAGGCATTTAATGATTTTGGGATCCAATAAAATAAATGATATAAGGTTTTTGTCATCTAACATTCTTGATGCCATGGTAGAAATATGCATCCATGAGGTTAGTTGCACAGAAACATCTCATTTTTTTTAGTTACTAGTTTAAATATTGTGCACGTCGGTTGTAGAGCCACAAAAGTCGATACTGGGGCATAAAGGATCCTAATGACACCAACGAAAATTTAACTATCTATTTTTTTGAAGAAAATCATATTAATCTTGACATTTTTAATTTCAACAAAGTTGTTTCATTGAAAGGTCAAGCACGCATTAAAAAAAAAAAAATTTAAAAAAAAGTCACGGCGACTCAAAATCGCAGCTGTACAGGGCAACAAATTATATACAAAGTGATTTACAAGTTCACGCAAATGCAAGGAAAAAGGGTATAGCCCAATGTGACACTAATCCCAATTATATAATTAGAGGGTGCCTAATTTTGATTTTTTTGTGACCATCTTTTAGGTGGTCAAACATCTTAAATTTTTTGTGTTTTATTTTAAGAAAAACAACTCCAGAGCCCTTGACTAGTGTATTTCAAGTTGGCTAGACAACTGAATGGGATACACAACAAAATAGGACTTCAGCCTAGAGTCCTAGGCCAGGTTTATTTTCACATAAAGGGACAATAATTTGGGCTCCAAATATGGGTTTTGTAGGGTAATTTTTCCGATCAACGGTGTCTTATTTATAATGCGAGAGTTCTACAAAGTTAAGACCCAAAATTTTACTTAGTTTCCAATGTGTCTGCGGTCCCTTAGCATTGCCCAAAGCCAACTGGTTTTCTTAAACCAAGAAAATAAAAAAACAAAATAAAAATTAGTTTCCCACCAACGAGGCTGAATATTATATCAAAAGAGTTGTGCATATGCAATGTATCAAAGAATTTCAACATGAAATCAACACTTTGAACACATGCTATATGAGACTTTTGAACTAACTTACATTTTTCGATTTTTTTAATGGAACCGCAGCAATCTTCTAGCTAGAGTCCTGCTTCATTCCCCACCTATATATATATATTTTCAAAAATATATTTAGGCATCCGCAGGCATCACAACCCTTGTGTTTCGGATAGACCTCGATCTATACAGTCACCACCGTAGCATGGACGATAACTTGTGCCTATAAACCTGATGTGAGAGTTGATTTTAATTTTTGAAAATTTCAGATTTTGTCCAGACTTATCAGCTAATTAAAATTGTCATTTTCCTTTTTTTTTTTTTTTTTATCTCTTTAAATATGGATCACTTACTTGTTTGATTTTCCACAAAAGAGACAATTCTATATCCACAAAGTCATTTTGTTTCTATCGAAAATTAATAGCTGAGGTCAAATGAAGTCAATCTGTCTTAAAATGTTAACCTCTAATTTTCTACGGAATCATTCAATCCCACTTTCCAAGTAGCTTTTACTCGGTATGGGGTTTCTACGCGTGTTATATCGATTGCTTAACTACTTTCATGATTAATTTAGCCTTCCCCGTGCAAAGTGTGCGTTCCTTACGGGTGCTATTTTCAGTAGGTATTTCAATCTAATAGTAGTGGCAGGCATGGTGGGCGTACTGGTGGTAGAAAGGGATATTAAAAAGAGCTTGGCTAGCTGTCGATGAAACCAGCGAGGAAAACAGCGAGGGAGGGAGGGAGGGAGGACCCTCCATCCCCCTCGCGATGGCCTTACGGGATTCTAATTAAATAAGAATTTGCATCTGGTTATGGCCTTACGGGATTTTATCGTAAAAACTGATGTGATGTCCTATATATCCCTTTTTTTTAACAGAAACAGTGGTGTCTCAATCGAATAATATCATTTTTTCAACACTTTTGAGATTTTATTCGGTCCTATCTTATTTAATTTAGCTGTTCCAGATGAAGGAAGACTTAGGATTATAATTCTGGAAAAAAGTCTTCACGGATAGTTTACATTAAGATCGTGTTTGTTTAGAGCTAAGAAAAAATTATTTTAAAATTTTTGCTAATAAAAACCAATCAGCCTCTGGAATTGTTCTAGCTAAAACCTCAAATGTTCACCTTTTCATGATGTTTAACAAGATTTAATTTAATTTATTCTTTTTCTTTAAAGCAAACATAACCTAAATGGAAACTTTTAAATATAATAATTTCAAATATGCAAAATGTTTATGATGATTGAAAGAAGCACATATAGAAGAAATAACATTGCGGTTTCTATTTTTTGTTCTCATTCTATGTCTTCCAAATTTCACTAGCAAAATTGGATTGTAATGTAAAGGCTTATATGTTATGTATGTTTTCTGCTCTTTTCTTCTGTCCTACCTTATCACATGAAGATGAAGACTTGAACATGGATGGAACAATTGAATTGAGAACCTTGGAGACTTTGCAGAGTAAGGAGTTGGTCAATAGCACATGCATAAAGATCTTTCAATCTTCTTGTCGCCTTGTGTTCTTGACTTCTCAAAGGAAAATGCTGACCTAAAAAGGAAATCTGGTATGAAGATGGTTTTTTTTTCTTATGATGTGTTTGATTGCAAAAAAAAGAGTTGATGGACTCTAAGATGTTAACAACGTTAGAATATGTAGAGTTTGCACTCAACATGGCTAAACCCAAGTTTAAGAATGATTCATATCTACAAGAAGGAAAATACAAGAATAAGAAAGTACAAGAATATGAAAGTCATAATATCTACAGAATAGGAAAGTCGGAATAGTCATAATAGGAAAGTCAAAATAGGACACAATAGAATATTTTGTATAGGAATTTTAAGTTTATATTTTCACAAGGTTAGGTAGAAGTTAATTTATATAAGCTATGTAAGGAATAAAAACAACAATAATACAATTCTCCAAATATTTTCTTTACATGGTATCAGAGTAACTTTCTTTGGTGACCTAAGACTCTAGGGATTCAAGCTCTTCCCAGCCTCCGACGACTACGCTAGACACAAGAGGCGGTAATGCAGGAGAATTTCTAGGGTTTTTAATTTGGATTTTTAGGGTTCCTAATTTGCTCTCAAAGTTATTTAGTAAATAACTTTGAGAGATCTTTCAATTTAATTAGGAATATTTTTAGTTTTATTTTAGGATTAGGCATTATTTTTTTTTAGGAATAGACTGCTTGTTATTTTAGTATTTTATTTTATTTTTTCTTTTAGAAATAGGCAATTTCTTTTTAGGATTTACTTTTAGATAATATTTCTTTTATCGTTTAGGAAAAGATTTTGAACCCAATTTGGGCCAGATTACTTATTTTATTACGTATTTCGTTTTAGTATGATTATTGAAAATTGTCATTTTTTGGTAAAATTCTAATAATGAGTTTTAGCTATAAAACTCGGCTTGTGGGCTAATTTAGAGACAGTTTTTAATTTGCATAATTTTGAATTGACATTAGAGATATTTCTCTGTGTTTTGGGCGATTATTTTGTATTCTCCTTGTGAATTATCTGTTAGAACTAGCCCGCAGGATAATCGCTATTCTACCCGGCGTAAGTTGGTATCAGAACTTCAACATCTTATTGGGGTGAGATTTCATCAGTTTCTATGGCTGGTGGTCGTGATCGTGGTCGTCGCGGGCAAGTTCCGAACGAGGAAACCCCTCGCCGTGATCGTAACATTAAGAATATGATGATTGAAGATTTACAGAGGCAAGTTGCAGAGTTTACCCGGCGTCAAACGGCGTGGGATTTCGGTAATTGTGAGATGAAAGATCACGATTCTGATTCCAGTTTCAAAAACCCGTATCCCAATCATGCTCGATTATGGGAGCATGGAGAAACTGTGTATGACGATGAGGAGCTTGAGGAAGACGTGGTAGACGAAACTAAAGAGTTTGGAGAACCTGTGTATGACACTGATGAAGAGGAAGATGAAGATTCTGAGTTCGAGGAGGATCCCTCGAAGATTGAGTCGAAAGGTGTGGACGATGATGAAGATCAGAAAACTATTGATGGTGTTGGAGATTGAGAGAAGATGATGAGCAAGACAGATAAGCTCATGGACAAAGAGTTCATGAAGGACCCCAGTGAGATAACATGGGGATCAGTTGATAAGAAGCTCAAGGTCATTGTAGCTGCACATGGTCGCAAGGGAACTGGAAGAGTTGAACAGGTTGAGCAACTAACTGTCTTGACGAAGGCTGCTAAGACTCATGCTCAGAAGCTTGAGATCCTTTTCAATGTTGTATCTGCCGAGCACCACCATCATCCGCCACCTCTCCTACCTCCCTCACCCACTCTCTCGTCCCTCACCCTCGTTTCCTTCTCTCCCGTGCAGGTATTGGAGCCAAACAGAGAAGAAGAACAACGAGCAACTTGCGAGACGCATGACACGGCTCGCTGGAGATGAAGACCGAGAGTTTCTGGCGGGAGAAAACTGATTTACAAATCAGTTTAGCTATTTGCACCCCGAGCACTTGCTTTTTGTACCACCACATTGTCATTGTTTCAAAATCTTTTGTTTCTTCAATCGCTATAACAATGTGCTCAAATTTGGGATCCAACGAGCGGAGTATTTTCTCCATTATCCTTGGATCTTCCAACTTTTCATTGTTCATTTTCAATTGATTAGAAACGGCTAAAGTTCTAGAAAAATAATCAGAGATTGACTCGGATGCTTTCATATGTAAAGATTCGAACTCACCTCTTAGTGTTTGGAGACAAACCTTCTTCACTTGTTCGGATCCTTTGCAAGAGATTTGTAGCTTCTCCCACGCTTGCTTAGCGGAACTTGCACTTGAAATCTTCTCGAATCCGTCGTCATCTAATGCGTGATAAATGAGGTAGAGAGCTTTCTTGTCTCTCTTTCGCAAGTCTTTCAAACTCTCCTTTTGGGCTACGCTTAACGTAGCTTCATTTTCTGGCTCACTAAAGCCTTTTTCTACCACTTCCCACATGTCGTTCGCACCCAAAAGAGCCTTCATCTTGATACTCCAATTGTCGTAATTGTTGTTGTTGAGTGATGGGACTTAGAATGATGCTATACCATTTGCCATGGCTCTCATACCAAATTGTTGGATGGTGAGTATTTGGATAAGAAAGATTTCTAAGAGGAGGGAGCAAAGTATAGGAGAGGAGATGCTCTTGAACTCAATTTACTTGGCTTGGCTTGGAGCAAATAGTTTTACATCAATCTTATTTATAGGGGTCTTGGATGACTCTAGAATCTAATAAAATATTCTACATATCTTAGATATTTCTAGAGAACTACCTACCTAAGATAAATCTAGAGTTCAAAGAGAATTCTAGAGAATGATTTTTCTAGAACCTCTCTAGAAAAATCCACCTCTAGAGTATTCTACTTCTTGGACTCTTTAACCTATTAGGCTCAGCCCAAACCAACATACAACTAAATAATGAAGCTCAACATCTTGGGCCAAATCAAGTTTACACATCAACAGTGCTTAGGATTGAGGATGGTTAACCAACTCCAATTTGGTGCAGCAGTTCATAATCAGTGCTAGATCTATTTTTGTATGAGTTGAGTTCAAGACTATTGTATAACATTGACAATGAAAACTACCCCACTTCGCATTTGGCCATGAACTACTTGAGTTATTAAATCGTCAAAAACTTCAGATCGATTTCAATGATATAGTATAGCCTGATTGATTAATCAGACTGATACTGCCATTGTCTCCTTGTATTCCTCACTTGTTAGCTACTTTCTCAAGCATGTTGATACAACACTAGAGTTACACCCTTGAAAATTAGTTCGCCAACCTGAGGCCCTGAACAAGATGCACAATCACATAGGAGATCAACCATTGTTGCAGAAAGCAATAAGCAAGAAATAACGCTATTGTACACATTGCATAAGCACGTGATAGACATGCATGCCACCGCTACCATAAAATCAAATTGGAAAAAACAGAAATAGTGTGGCACAACACTTTACTTGTCACCTACACATTAATGCACTAATCTCTGAACTTCCCTGATTAGAAATGCAACAAAAAAAGGGGTAAAATGCAGCCTATTTCGCCTAGTTTGAGTTAACTCTAGAATACACATGATACTCAATGAGTCTGGATGATTACATTTTCTTTCTTGCCAATCTAGTTGTTCCCAATCCCATAGTGGATCTAAATTTTGAGTCATATCTGAATCTATAGCATCTCCAGTATGAACAGGATGACCGTTGTCTCCAGAAGATGAACTATCCAGGGTGCTGCTTTTCTCTGGAATCGGAATAGTTTGATGAGATGTTGAAGGTGTAGCTTCTTGTGCTTGGTAAGTAGGTGTTGTTTTAGTTGTTGTGACTCCAGATGGACGACGGTCAAATGCCCGTAGGCATCCAGATTTTATGTACACTCGACAAAGGCTAAAGTCACTCAGCATCTGCAATATCACTACAACAATTAATGCATTTTTCAAGAAAAAAATTCCTTGACAAAAATCAAAATTTTGTTGGGAAAAACTTTTAACAAGGAAAAAAATTCGTTATTGGGTTCGTGGAGGCATCCCCGTAGCTAAAGGTTTTTACCAAGGAATTACATTTTTATTGGTAAAACAATTGATAAGTCAAGGAAACACAGTGTTGGTAATACTGACAACTACCAAGGAAATTCGTTGGTAAAAATCGAATAGTTTTACCAACAAATTGTTTTGTTGCAAGAAAACTTTTGTTTACCTATGAATTGTTGTCTCGAAAAAACTTAGAATCTTCAAGTAAAATTGTCGTGGGAAAATGTAACTACCTTTATCAAAGAATTTTTTCGTTTGTAAAATGAATGTATATCAATGAAAGTTGTCATAGGTACTGTTAACAATTACCACGGAAAATATTTTTAATAAAAAAATTATATATTAAAATGATCATTCTCGGCTCTTAGACGAGCTAATCTAGGTCCTAATCTCTAAGGACACCACCCACTACCTCCCAAACTCTAGGGACACCACTCTTGATGATAAGACCCCACTATGGAATTCCATATATAATATATTAATTTTTAGGCTCAACGGAAATTGAACTCCTGACCTATAGTAAAATAGGTTGCAATATTTACCAATTGAGCTATTTGAATAATTGTGTTGTGTGAAGCAACTTTATAGCTTATTAAATCAAATTACTCATTTTTTGCAATAAAAAAATCATTGCTACGTATATAATAGAGACCAATATATAATATTTTGTCATTATAAATTAGAACAAAATGTTTTCACGATTATAAAATTTATGTTAAATATCTATCACTTTTAGCAATGAAAAAAATTCACAATAACACCATTATAATTAGCAACAAAATAGTAATAGTATTTCAATGCTATATGTTATTGAAATTGGTTATATCCCCAATGAAATAAATTTAAATTGTTGTAAATAAGAAAACGAGCCTTAATAAGAAAAAATTCATGAAAATTTTATCAATAGTTAGCAACGAAATAAATTGTTACCATTAATATTATAATTAACAGTAAAATAATGTTGTATTGTTAAATAAATTTTATTTGATATTTCAGATGAAATAATATCAATGCTACTAATAAAAAATTTCAACAAATTGATATTTTTCCACTATATAGAGGCTAGGAGCTTTAAATATAAATAAATTTCATGAAAAAATTCCATTATAAGTAATCAAATAAATAGTTGCAATAACGTGATAATTAACTAGAAAAAATTTAGTTTCATTGTTGAAGAAACACGAACAAGTGTTATAGTGCATTTACTAAGAAAATGTTTGTCAATAATATTAATATTTATTAGCAATGAAATAATTTATTGTAAATGACGTCATTATAACTAACAAACTAAAATTTCGTTGAATTAGAAATATTTTGTTGCTAAATAATGTTGGAGGGAAATTGGTTTTGGAATGAATATTTTTCGCCACCTCTTTACAAAGAAAAGTTGCCAACAAAATAAATTTTGTTACAAAAAGTGACAACTCTATGGTTTTTTCAATGAAATTTATTTTTGTTAGAAATAATAACATATTAACAAGGAAAATAAAATTTGTTAGTAAATAAAACATTTTTTGTAGTGAGTATACCAATTTCCAACAAAATAATGATTTGTCGCTATAAAATAGTTAGTGAGCTTTAATGAAAAACAAATTTTCATGAAAATAATTACAGCTTTTACCTATAAAACAATTTGTTACAAGCAAGATTATAATTACCAACAAAATCTTATTTCATAGCTACAGCTACAAAGATTTCATTAAAAAAGATATTGTTTCCAACAAAATAAAAAACATTGCCAATAGATGTGACAATTCTCAACGAAATATTACTTTGTTGCTATAAATTAATAAACGAGTTTTAACAAGAAAAAATCTAATGAAAAAAATTATCAATCGTTATCAACGAACCGAATCATTACTAATAATGTGATTATTGTCTAGGAAAACATATTTCCTTACTAAAGAGAGATGAATAAGATTTAATATTGGTTAACAAGGAAAGTGATTTGTTGTTAAAATTAGTCTTCTTTAGCAACAAAATATTTCATTCCAAATGATGCCATAATTACCAAGGAACAAGTATTTTGTGGCCATAAAAATAACTTTGTTGTTAAATCAATTCGGCAAGAAATTGGTTTGGAGGAAATGTTTCCCGCCTCCTATTTAACAATGAATGTTTCCTACAAAATATATTTTGCTGGAAAAAGTAACAAGTTTATGGTTTTTTCAAGGAAATTTTTTATTCGTTGACAATGATACAATATTAACAAGGAAATCAATTTTCATAACAATAATTTTGTTAGTAAAAGATAGATTTCTTGTAGTTTATTAACAACAAAATGTCATAAGGGAGTGGTAACTTTTCAACAAACAACAATAGCTCATAATTGAAATTTCAGTTCAATTATGTTACTATCAGAAAACTTAAAATTAAAATTGACACAGCTAGCTGGAGTAGCTCAGTTAGCTAGAGCGAAGGTTCAAGCCCTTCCTCTAGCGACTATTATTTTTTTTAATGTTTTTTCAATACACATAAATATGAAAAGTTCATTAATTTATTTCTCAAAGTTAATTAATCAATTGAGCAATATTGCAAATTATAACTAATTCATGAGTCCTTGGATCCTGACTCGAAGAAAAATATGCATATTTGATGTATAAATTATAAGATATCTTCTCCTATACCTTTGGGGTTGAACTCGTTGAGACAGTAGCTTCTACATCAATGGCTCTATACTCGTTCATTTTCCATTTGGTTTTTCTTCCAGTGGGTGCTTTTCCTTTGTAGAACACCAAGGCTTTCTTCACACCAATGACTCGATTATCAGATGAATAAACATAACCAGGTGAGCCCGTAGCTTTCCAATATCCTGAGCTCGTTATCCGGTTAGGCCTTCCTCCTCGGGCTTCTCTCTCGTGTCTAGGACAGAAGAAAAACCATTGCTCAGGGTCCCCATGACATAGGGCTCCTGAATAGTCTGAATCATACAAACAAGAAGAAAATTAGAAGTTAGATGAGTGCATACATGCATGTTCAGTAGTTTGAATAGTAACATATTCTGTCAAGTGTTGATACTAATTGAAATTCTCCTATGGACTGCTACACTAGCTAAAAACTTGTGTGGTTTAGCTTACAAACATAGTACTCCACTGAGTCAATTGAATTCACCATTTCTCTCAAAGTACTCAAATGCTCATTTTTTGCATTCGGAAACTAAACATATTATCTTATACGAAGAAAGAAGAAATAATTAGCTAGCAAGCATGCAATTCTTACGGGGGAGGTGCCATGGATCAAGTTCATAAATATCCAGAACTGGGATAACACGTTGCATATCTTCTCTAACCCCATTGAGCCTCTTACGCAGATAGAAGGAGATCAATTCCTCTTCGGTTGGGTAGAAACGATAACCAGGCGCTAAATCATCCATTATTTTGAGGTTCTTTCTGTTTGCAAGTGTCTGCCTCCATGCTGATGATGCTAATTTATAGAGGGGAGTTTGAAGTAAGGGAATTAAGGAGAAGTTTAATTAGAGGAAGTGTTACTATCTGCTAAACGAGTGAAAGGAAAAAATTAAAGTGACGGGTCTTGGCCGAGTGAAAAAAGAAAGCAACTTTTGGAAAAGGAATTGCCTTGCAAGTTCCACGCACTTGGATGGAACATATTTCACGTTCATGATAGCAACTTAACGAGTATAGAACAGAGGATTCTCAGATTCATCAAATGATTTCACGTTCATTTGAACTAGTCAAGTTATGCATTTTTTTGAACCCGACTCATTCTATTAATGGCACCACGTACCATGGTCCAAAGCCGTTTCATGGAGTGCAGGTGGTAATTTGTGATACGACATGATGTTTGGACTTGACACCTCGGAACGTTTGATAAAGCTAATTATCTTGATTACCTCGAATAGTGAGGAATTTAGGCCATGTTTGGTTACTCAATGGAATGAGAATGGGAATGGAAATGAAAATGGGAATTGTATAATGTTTGGTTGTTGACTTGATTCCAATTCTGATGGGGCTAAAACGTTGATTATCATAACAAATGGGAAAACTAGTCACGCACAAAATTTAACTTCTGAAAGTTATGCCGACACACAACTATTTACTAAAGACACTATCGCGGAGACATGCATAGAATTTTACTTAGTTTACAATGTGACTGCGGTCCCCTTAGCATTGCCCAAAGCCAGGTGGTTTTCTTAAACCAGGAAAAGAAAAAAAATAAAATAAAATTTTTTTTCCCACCAACGAGCCTGAATATTATATCAAAAGAGTTGTGCATATGCAATGTATCAACAAATTTCAACATGAACTCATGCCATAAAATCAACACTTTGAAACACAGGCTAGCTAACACAAACTGCTAAAGAAACCATTGAAGCCCTCATATGAAACATACTATGAGACTTTTGAACTAACTTACATTTTTTCAATTTTGTTAATGGAACCTCGGCAATCCCCTAGCTAGATGAGTTCTGCTTCATTCACCCGCCTAAATTATGCTTCCAAAATGTATGCCAGAGAAGTCCCTATATATATAAAAGCAGATGCCTTCTCTTGATAGCGGGTTGCCTAGTTACGTACCTTGAGTTTTACATTTTACATGGTGAGGGGTTATGGCCTTACGGGATCCCATCGTAAAAATTGATCGTATATCAGTGGATGCTCCTATGAAATTACGCTATTGAACAATTCAATAACTGAAATGGTTGAAAAGTAAGCACTGCTACACCAAATTTTGGTGCCTTCCAATTTCCATAAGGGGGATGTGATGTTCTGTCCCCTATTTTCTTAAGCAGAAACAGTGGTGTCTCAATCAAACATAACCTAAATGGAAAACTTTTAGATAATGATGTCAAATATGCAAAAAGTTTATGATGATTGAAAGAAGCACAATAGAAGACGTTTCTATTTTTCCTTCTCATTCGGATGCTATGTGTGCCAATTTCACTCACAAAATTGGATTGTAATGTAAAGGCTTATTATGTAAGTTATCTGTTGTTTTCTTCTACCCTACCTTATCACATGTTTTTAGTTCTTTTGCGTGCATATTGGGGTACTGTTCATGACTTTTTTTTTCATTATTAAAAGCATACCTCTATTACTTAGTCAAGCAATTTTATATGTCGGGGTATATTACGACTTTACCTAAAAAAAATAAAACATCTAATCTAAAGTCTATACTTATATCACCAAAAATTTAAGGGCTAGCCCTAAATTACCAAAACAAAATATAAGAGGAAAACAAAGGGGTTATCTCTCATAATAATGTCCAAATCCTGAGAAACCAATGGCTGAACCTAATTCACCAAAACAAAACATCAAAATAAACTAGGACCAGGGGCTAGCCCTAGTTAACTAAAAGAACTTAAGAGCAAAATTCACAAAATCAAAGCTGAAACCCTTAATAAAAAGAGTCTTTCCTCCAAACCTCCAAGATAATTATAAACCAAAAAATTCCAAAAAAAACATGACTGGACAAAGACTTGAATAACATGTTTGGAAATATCGAATTGACCTCTTGGACTTGCATAGTAAGGCCTTGGTCAATAGCACATGCACATCATAAAAATCTTTCAATCTTCTTGTCGCCTCATGATCTTGACTTTCCAAAGGAAAAATGTTGACGTAAAAATGGAAATGCAAAGATGGTATTTTTTTTTTCTTAGGATGTGTTTGATTGCAAAGAAAAGAGTTGATGGACTCTACGATATTAACAAGCTAAGACAACTAAGTCACCATACGTTTAAATTACGATATATTTTTTTAGCATTTTTTTTTTCTAAGGATGTGCTTGATTTCAAAGAAAATAGTTGACGGAGCGGACTCTATGATATTAGCAAGCTAAGAAAACTAAGTCGCTATATGTTGAAGTAACGATTATAATGATGATACCCTGACGTAAGGAAGCATTATTATTTTTTTTTTTCAACAAGTGTTAGCTCAGCTGACAGGCGCGTGACATATAATATTCGTCTAAACCTCACCAAAAGCATTTAATGATTTTGGGATCCAATAAAATAAATGATATAGGTTTTTGTCATCTAACATTCTTGATGCCATGGTAGAAATATGCATCCATGAGGTTAGTTGCACAGAAACATCTCATTTTTTTTAGTTACTAGTTTAAATTTTGTGCACGTCGTAGAGCCACAAAAGTTCGATACTAAGGCATAAAGGATCCTAATGACACCAACGAAAATTTAACTATCTATTTTTTGAAGAAAATCATATTAATCTTGACATTTTTAATTTCAACAAAGTTGTTTCATTGAAAAGGTCAAGCAAGCATTAAAAATAAATAATAATAAAAAAAAAGTCACGGCGACTCAAAATCGCAGCTGTACAAAGTGATTTATAAGTTCACGCAAATGCAAGGAAAAAGGGTATAGCCCAATGTGACACTAATCCCAATTATATAATTAGAGGGTGCCTAATTTTGATTTTTTTTGTACCATCTTTTAGGTGGTCAAACATCTTAAATTTTTTGTGTTTTATTTTAAGAAAAACAACTCCAGAGCCCTTGACTAGTGTCTTTCAAGTTGGCTAGACAACTGAATGGGATACACAACAAAATAGGACTTCAGCCTAGAGTCCTAGGCCAGGTTTATTTTCACATAAAGGGATAATAATTTGGGCTCCAAATATGGGTTTTGTATGGTAATTTTTCCGATCAACGGTGTCTTATTTATAATGCGAGAGTTCTCGTTCAGTTAAGTTTTTGGAGTGGTAGTTTAGGGAAAAAGATATTGCTAGAGATCCTTTTATAGTGGGGAGTCGTTCATGTAGGAGAGTTTTTCTACATGACTCGTGCTCCTAGATCTGGGAGAGAGATTTTCCTTTTAGAGTGTTGTCTATGCATGCAAGGAAGTTTTCATGCACGACTTATATTCTGTGAAATGTTTCCTAGTTTGAACCAATGTGTTGCTGACATGCCCGTCTTAGGTGATCGCTCAGATACTTGCCTGATGAGGCCTTACGGGTATTGGGCTTTATAATGTGACGTGTGGGCTTAGTAAGGCGTTGCATCTTAGATCTAACTATCTGGATTCTGCGGAATTGTGCTTAATGTTGTCTGGGCCTTGCCAAATTTGGTGGGTGATAGAGCCCGCTTTGCTCTGTTGATGAGATCATCGTGACACACGTACAGTGCAGATTAAATGACAGTTTGGTGGATCATCAATAACACTATACAATTCTTCCGATGGTCTATTTAGTAGCATGAAAAACATACATGAGAATTGAAACAACTTCCTTGATTCCAATTTTGATGGGGCTAAAACGTATCTTATAATAAATGGGAAAACTAGTCACGTGCAAGATTGTCTTCCTATAGTTATGCCGACACACAACTATTTAGTAACAACACGGTACAACCATTCCCACCCATATCGCGGAGACATGCATAGAATTCTACAAAGTTAAGACGCAAAATTTTACTTAGTTTCTAATGTGTCTGCGGTCCCCTTAGCATTGCCCAAAGCCAATTGGTTTTCTTAAACCGGGAAAATAAAAAAACAAAATAAAAATTAGTTTCTCACCAACGAGCCTGAATATTATATCAAAAGAGTTGTGCATATGCAATGTATCGAAGAATTTCAACATGAAATCAACACTTTGAACACATGCTATATGAGACTTTTGAACTAACTTACATTTTTCGATTTTGATAATGGAACTGCGGCAATCTTCTAGCTAGAGTCCTGCTTTTTCAAAAATATATTTAGGCATCCGCAGGCATCACAGCCCTTGTGTTTCGGATAGACCTCGATCTATACAGTCACCGATAACTTGTGCCTAGAAACCTGATGTGAGAGTTGATTTTAATTTTTGAAAATTTCAGATTTTGTCCAGACTTATCAGCTAATTAAAATTGTCATTTTCATTTTTTTTCTCTTTAAATATGGATCACTTGCTTGTTTGATTTTCAACAAAAGAGACAATTCTATATCTAAATATATAACAACGAACAAAGACATTTTGTTTCTATCGAAAATTAATAGCTGAGGTCAAATGAAGTCAATCTGTCTTAAAATGTTAACCTCTAATTTTCTACGGAATCATTCAATCCCACTTTCCAAGTAGCTTTTACGCGGTATGGAGTTTCTACGCTTGTTATATCAATTGCTTAACTACTTTCATGATTAATTTAGCCCTCGGCAGGCATGGTGGACGTACTGGTGGTAGAAAGGGATATTAAAAAGAGCTTGACTAGCTGTCGAGGAAACCAGCGAGGGAGGGAGAACCCTCCATCCCCTCGCGATTGCATGCGTCCCATCCTTTGCACGCATTGCGAGGGGGATGAAGGGTCCTCCCTCCCTCGCTGGTTTCCTCGACAATTAGAATTTGCATCTGGCTACGGCCTTACGGGATTCTAATAGTTTACATTAAGATCGTGTTTGTTTACAGCTAAGAAAAAATTATTTTAAAATTTTGGCTAATAAAAACCAA
Organism: Berberis vulgaris; assembly: GCA_963556465.1. Taxonomy (NCBI): domain Eukaryota; kingdom Viridiplantae; phylum Streptophyta; class Magnoliopsida; order Ranunculales; family Berberidaceae; genus Berberis; species Berberis vulgaris. Next base: position 6,131,812 of record OY747135.1, read on the forward strand.
TCAGCCTCTGGAATTGTTCGAGCTAAAACCTCAAATGCTCACCTTTTCATTCATTTAATTTCTCTCCTCTTTCTTCTTTTTATGATGTTTAACAAGATTTAATTTTATTTATTCTTTTTCTTTAAAGCAAACATAACCTAAATGGAAACTTTTAAATATAATAATTTCAAATATGCAAAATGTTTATGATGATTGAAAGAAGCACATATAGAAGAAATAACATTGCGGTTTCTATTTTTTGTTCTCATTCTATGTCTTCCAAATTTCACTAGCAAAATTGGATTGTAATGTAAAGGCTTATTATATGTTATGTATGTTTTCTACTCTTTTCTTCTGTCCTACCTTATCACATGAAGACGAAGACTTGAACATGGATGGAACAATTGAATTGAGAACCTTGGAGACTTTGCAGAGTAAGGAGTTGGTCAATAGCACATGCATAAAGATCTTTCAATCTTCTTGTCGCCTTGTGTTCTTGACTTCTCAAAGGAAAATGCTGACCTAAAAAGGAAATCTGGTATGAAGATGGTTTTTTTTTCTTATGATGTGTTTGATTGCAAAAAAAAGAGTTGATGGACTCTAAGATGTTAACAACGTTAGAATATGTAGAGTTTGCACTCAACATGGCTAAACCCAAGTTTAAGAATGATTCATATCTACAAGAAGGAAAATACAAGAATAAGAAAGTACAAGAATATGAAAGTCATAATATCTACAGAATAGGAAAGTCGGAATAGTCATAATAGGAAAGTCAAAATAGGACACAATAGAATATTTTGTATAGGAATTTTAAGTTTATATTTTCACAAGGTTAGGTAGAAGTTAATTTATATAAGCTATATAAGGAATAAGAACAACAATAATACAATTCTCCAAATATTTTCTTTACATGGTATCAGAGCAACTTTCTTTGGTGACCTAAGACTCTAGGGATTCAAGCTCTTCCCCGCCTCTGACAACTACGCTAGACACAAGAGGCGGTGATGCAGGAGAATTTCTAGGGTTTTTAATTTGGATTTTTAGGGTTCCTAATTTGCTCTCAAAGTTATTTACTAAATAACTTTGAGAGATCTTTCAATTTAATTAGGAGTACTTTTAGTTTTATTTTAGGATTAGACATTATTGTTTTTTAGGAATAGACTGCTTGTTATTTTAGTATTTTATTTTATTTTTTCTTTTAGAAATAGGCAGTTTCTTTTTAGGATTTACTTTTAGGTAATATTTCTTTTATCGTTTAGGAAGAGATTTTGAGCCCAATTTGGGCCAAATTACTTATTTTATTACGTATTTCGTTTTAGTATGATTATTGAAAATTGCCATTTTTTGGTAAAATTCTAATAATGAGTTTTAGATATAAAGCTCGGCTTGTGGGCTAATTTAGAGACAGTTTTTAATTTGCATAATTTTGAATTGACATTAAAGATATTTCTCTGTGTTTTGGGCGATTATTTTGTATTCTCCTTGTGAATTATCTGTTAGAACTAGCCCGCAGGATAATCGCTATTCTACCCGGCGTCAGTTGCTATCAGAACTTCAACATCTTCTTGGGGTGAGATTTCATCAGTTTTTATGGCTGGTGGTCGTGATCGTGGTCGTCGCGGGTAAGTTCCGAATGAGGAAGCCCTTCGCCGTGATCGTAACTATGATGATTGAAGATTTACAGAGGCAAGTTGCAGAGTTTACCTGGCGTCTAACGGCGCGGGATTTCGGTAATTGTGAGATGAAAGATCACGATTCTGATTCTAGTTTCAAAAACCCGTATTCCAATCATGCTCGATTATGGGAGCATCGAGAAACTGTGTATGACGATGAGGAGCTTGAGGAAGACGTGGTAGACGAAACTAAAGAGTTTGAAGAACCTGTGTATGACACTGATGAAGAGGAAGATGAAGATTCTGAGTTCGAGGAGGATCCCTCGAAGATTGAGTCGGAAGGTGTGGACGATGATGAAGATCAGAAAACTATTGATGGTGTTGGAGATTGAGAGAAGATGATGAGCAAGACAGATAAGCTCATGGACAAAGAGTTCATGAAGGACTCCAGTGACATAACATGGGGATCAGTTGATAAGAAGCTCAAGGTCATTGTAGCTGTACATGGTCGCAAGGGAACTGGAAGAGTTGAACAGGTTGAGCAACTAACTGTCTTGACGAAGGCTGCTAAGACTCATGCTCAGAAGCTTGAGATCATCTTCAATGTTGTATCTGCCGAGCACCACCATCATCCGCCACCTCTCCTACCTCCCTTACCCACTCTCTCGTCCCTCCCCCTCGTTTCCTTTTCTCTCGTGCAGGTATTGGAGCCAAATGGAGAAGAAGAACAACGAGCAACTTGCGAGACGCATGACACGGCTCGCTGGAGACGAAGACCGAGAGTTTTTGGCGGGAGAAAACTGATTTACAAATTAATTTAGCTATTTTCACCTCGAGCACTTGCTTTTTGTACCACCACATTATCATTGTTTCAAAATCTTTTGTTTCTTCAATCGCTATAACAATGTGCTCAAATTTGGGATCCAACGAGCGGAGTATTTTCTCCATTATCCTTGGATCTTCCAACTTTTCATTGTTCATTTTCAATTGATTAGAAACGGCTAAAGTTCTAGAGAAATAATCAGAGATTGACTCGGATGCTTTCATATGTAAAGATTCGAACTCACCTCTTAGTGTTTGGAGACAAACCTTCTTCACTTGTTCGGATCCTTTGCAAGAGATTTGCAGCTTCTCCCACGCTTGCTTAGCGGAACTTGCACTTGAAATCTTCTCGAATCCTTCGTCATCTAATGCGTGATAAACGAGGTAGAGAGCTTTCTTGTCTCTCTTTCGCAAGTCTTTCAAACTCTCCTTTTGGGCTACGCTTAACGTAGCTTCATTTTCTAGCTCACTAAAGCCTTTTTCTACCACTTCCCACATGTCGTTCGCACCCAAAAGAGCTTTTATCTTGATACTCCAATTGTCGTAATTGTTGTTGTTGAGTGATGGGACTTGGAATGATGCTATAGCATTTGCCATGGCTCTCATACCAAATTGTTGGACGGTGAGTATTTGGATAAGAAAGATTTCTAAGAGGATGGAGCAAAGTATAGGAGAGGAGAGGCTCTTGAACTCAATTTACTTGGCTTGGCTTGGAGCAAATGGTTTTACATCAACCTTATTTATAGGGGTCTTTGATGACTCTAGAATCTAATAAAATATTCTACATATCTTAGATATTTCTAGAGAACTACCTACCTAAGATAAATCTAGACTTCAAAGAGAATTCTAGAGAATGATTTTTATAGAACCTCACTAGAAAAATCCACCTCTAGAGTATTCTACTTCTTGGACTCTTTAACCTATTAGGCTCAGCCCAAACCAACATACAACTAAATAATGAAGCCCAACATCTTGGGCCAAATCAAGTTTACACATCAACAGTGCTTAGGATTAGGGATGGTTAACCAACTCCAATTTGGTGCAGCAGTTCATAATTGAGTTCAAGACTATTGTATAACATTGACAATGAAAACTACCCCACTTCGCATTTGGCCATGAACTACTCGAGTTATTAAATCTTCAAAAACTTCAGATCGATTTCAATGATATAGTATAGCCTGATTGATTAATCAGACTGATACTGCCATTGTCTCCTTGTATTCCTCACTTGTTAGCTACTTTCTCAAGCATGTTGATACAACACTAGAGTTACACCCTTGAAAATTAGTTCGCCAACCTGAGGCCCTGAACAAGATGCACAATCACATAGGAGATCAACCATTGTTGCAGAAAGCAATAAGCAAGAAATAACGCTATTGTGCACATTGCATAAGCATGTGATAGACATGCATGCCACCGCTACCATAAAATCAAATTGGAAAAAACAGAAATAGTGTGGCACAACACTTTACTTGTCACCTACACATTAATGCACTAATCTCTGAACTTCCCTGATTAGAAATGCAACAAAAAAGGGGGAAAATACAGCCTATTTCGCCTAGTTTGAGTTAACTCTAGATTACACATGATAATGAGTCAGGATGATTACATTTTCTTTATTGCCAATCTAGTCGTTCCCAATCCCATAGTGGATCTAAATTTTGAGTCATATCCGAATCTACAGCATCTCCAGTATGAACAGGATGACCGTTGTCTCCAGAAGATGAACTATCCAGGGTGCTGCTTTTCTCTGGAATCAAAATAGTTTGATGAGATGTTGAAGGTGTAGCTTCTTGTGCTTGGTAAGTAGGTGTTGTTTTAGTTGTTGTGACTCCAGATGGACGACGGTCAAATGCCCGTAGGCATCCAGATTTTATGTACACTCGACAAAGGCTAAAATCACTCAGCATCTGCAATATTAACAACAAAATGTCATGAGGGAGTGGTAACTTTTCAACAAACAACAATAGCTCATAATTGAAATCTCAGTTCAATTATGTTACTATCAGAAAACTTAAAATTAAAATTGATACACATAAATATGAAAAGTTCATTAATTTATTTCTCAAAGTTAATTAATCAATTGAGCAATATTGCAAATTATAACTAATTCATGAGTCCTTGGATCCTGACTCGAAGAAAAATATGCATATTTGATGTATAAATTATAAGATATCTTCTCCTATACCTTTGGGGTTGAACTCGTTGAGACAGTAGCTTCTACATCAATGGCTCTATACTCGTTCATTTTCCATTTGGTTTTTCTTCCAGTGGGTGCTTTTCCTTTGTAGAACACCAAGGTTTTCTTCACACCAATGACTCGATTATCAGATGAATAAACATAACCAGGTGAGCCCGTAGCTTTCCAATATCCTGAGCTCGTTATCCGGTTAGGCCTTCCTCCTCGGGCTTCTCTCTCGTGTCTAGGACAGAAGAAAAACCATTGCTCAGGGTCCCCATGACATAGGGCTCCTGAATAGTCTGAAATTTGAATCATACAAACAAGAAGAAAATTAGAAGTTAGATGAGTGCATACATGCATGTTCAGTAGTTTGAATAGTAACATATTCTGTTAAGTGTTGATACTAATTGAAATTCTCCTATGGACTGCTACACTAGCTAAAAACTTGTGTGGTTTAGCTTACAAACATAGTACTCAACTGAGTCAATTGAATTCACCATTTCTTTCAAGTACTCAAATGCTCATTTTTTGCATTTGGAAACTAAACATATAATCTCATACGAAGAAAGAAGAAAGAATTAGCTAGCAAGCATGCAATTCTTACGGGGGAGGTGCCATGGATCAAGTTCATAAATATCCAGAACTGGGATAACACGTTGCATATCTTCTCTATCCCCATTGAGCTTCTTACGCAGATAGAAGGAGATCAATTCCTCTTCGGTTGGGTAGAAACGATAACCAGGCGCTAAATCATCCATTATTTTGAGGTTCTTTCTGTTCGCAAGTGTCTGCCTCCATGCTGATGATGCTAATTTATAGAGGGGAGTTTGAAGTGAGGGAATTAAGGAGAAGTTTAATTAGAGGAAGTGTTACTATCTGTTAAACGAGTGAAAGGAAAAAATTAAAGTGACAGGGACTTGGCCGAGTGAAAAAAGAAAGCAACTTTTGGAAAAGGAATTGCCTTGCAAGTTCCACGCACTTGGATGGAACATATTTCACGTTCATGATAGCAATTTAACAAGTATAGAACAGAGGATTCTCAGATTCTCAGATCCGCATGTACGTATCATAACCATTGTGTTTCAGACAGACCTCTACCGTAGCATGGACGATAACTTGTGCCTAGAAACCTGATGTAAGAGTTGATTTTAATTTTTGAAAATTTCAGATTTTGTCAAGACTTATCAGCTAATTAAAATTGTCATTTTCCTTTTTTTTCTCTTTAAATATGGATCACTTACTTGTTTGATTTTCCACAAAAGAGACAACTCTATATCTACATATATAACGAAGTCAATCTGTCTAAAAATGTTAACCTCTAATTTTCTACAGAATCATTCAATCCCACTTTCCAAGTAGCTTTTACGCGGTATGGGGTTTCTACGCGTGTTATATCAATTGCTTAACTACCTTCATGATTAATTTAGCCCTCCCCGTGCAAACTGTGTTCCTTACGGGTGCTATTTTCAGTAGGTAATTCAATCTAACAGTAGTGATAGGCATGGTGGACTGGTGGTGGTTGAACAGTTCAATAACTGAAATGGTTGAAAAGTAAGCACTACTACACCAAATTTTGGTGCCTTCCATAAGGGGGATGTAATGTTCTGTCCCCTATTTTTTTTAAAGCAGAAACAGTGGTGTCACTCTCAATCAAGCATAACCTATTTTTTGTTCTCATTCGTGTGCTATGTCTGTCAATGTAACTCACAAAATTGGATTGTAATAGAAAGGCTTATAGGTTACGTATGTTATCTGCTCTTTTCTTCTACCCTACCTAATTATCACATGTTTTTGGTCTTGTGTGCATATTGGTGTCCTAGTTCATGACTAGAAGAAGAGTTGCTGAATAAGGACTTGGTCAATAGCACAAGCATATCGTAAAGATCTTTCAATCCTCTTGTCACCGCCTCGCGTTCTTGACTTCCCAAAGGAAAATGTTGATCTAAAAAGGAAATTTAGTATGAAGATACTCTTTTTTTTCCTTCTAAGGATGTGTTTGATTGCAAAGAAAAAAGTTGACGGACTCTACAATATTAACATGCTAAAGCAACTAGGTCACCATATGTTGAAGTGACGATTGTAATGACAATACCCGAATGTTAAGAAGCATTTTTTTTCCAAGGATGTGTTTGATTTCAAACAAAAAAATAAAAAAAAGAGTTGAGAAACTCTATGATATTAGCAAGCTGAGACAGCTAAGTCGCCATATGTTGAAATAACGATTATAATGATGATACCCTGACGTAAGGAAGCATGACTTTTATTTTTTATTTTTTCCGAGTGTTAGCTCAACTGACAGACTCGTGGCAGATAATATTCATCTAAACCTCACTAAAGTCATTTAATGATTTTGGGATCCAATAAAATAAATGATATATGTTTTTGTCAATAACACATGCATATCGTAAAGATCTTTCAATCTTCTTGTCTTGTCGCCTCATGTTATTGACTTCCCTAAGGAAAATGCTAACCTAAAAAAGGAAATTTAGTATGAAGATGTGTTTTTTTTATTAGGATGTGTTTGATTGCTAGGAAAAGAGTTGACAGACTATGTAATATTAACAAGCAAAGGCCAATGTTGAAGTGATTATTGTAATGACGATACCTTGATGTAAGGAAGCGTGTTTTTTTTTCTAAGGATGTGTTTGATTGCAAAGAAAAGAGTTAACCGACTCTATGATATTAACAAGCTAAGACCACTAAGTCACCATATGTTGAAGTGTCAATTATATATAATGATAATACCTGACGTAAGGAAGCGTGTTTTTTTTCTAAAGGATGTGTTTGATTGCAAAGACAAGAGTTAACCGACTCTATGATATTAACAAGCTAAGACAAGTAAGTCACCATATGTTGAAGTGACAATTATATATAATGATAATACCCTGACGTGAGGAAATGTGTTTTTTTTCTTCTAAGGATGTGTTTGATTGCAAAGAAAAGAGTTAACCGACTCTATGATATTAACAAGCTAAGACAACTAAGTCACCATATGTTGAAGTGGCGATTATATATAATGATAATACCCTAACGTAAGGAAGCATGATTTTTTTTTTTTTTCAACGAGTGTTAGCTCAGCTGACAGACGCATGACAGATAATATTCTTCTAAACTTTGTCGAAGGCATTTAATGATTTTGGGATCTAATAAAAAAATGATATAGATTTTTTCATCTGACATTCTTGATGACATGGCAGAAATATGCATCCATGAGGTTAATCACACATAAACATCTCAATTATTATTATTATTATTATTATTATTATTATTATTATTATTATTAGGGGTAATTTGTAGTTTGCCCCCTATTATAAATAGTTAATTAATAAGTAGACTCATCATTAATCACTATTGCAGTTACCCCCTTGACTAGCGGTCAACGTCTGAAGACCGTCTGGGCACGCGCGTTTTTGAAATCAGTCATATTTGAAGGACAAAATGTTCTTCAATGATCTGATGGCTGAAGTTTAAAATTGATACAAATGATCCAATCGATGAGATTAAAATCTCAACTCTCATCCTACGGATAACATTCAAATCTCAACTGGGGAATTGTTACACAGGGATAGGACAACTCAAATCTCAACTCTCTCTGACTCTTTGAATGGTTACAGATTGGGGTAATTTGCAACAATTGTTGGGGGGGGGGGGGGGGAGAGGAAATACGAAGTAGCCATTGGGAAAAATTAAGTAGCCGTTGGGTTAAACCATATTTAAAGTTTATACAAACCCAAGTTTGGAACTTGGGGTTTCATTAAACAAGTTTGGAACATATCTGAGTACTTCATCATATATATGAGTTCAAAACAACATAATGAAGGTAAGTGATTTTGATTTCATTTGGACGTTTATGTTGACATTTATTAAGATTTGGAGGTGATCTTCAACCTCTTGCATGCGCTTTCTGAACCAGGAGGCATTCTTACATTCAAATTTATTATAGGGGGTTAAGTTACTGCCATTATATATTATAATGGGTTGGGAGTAATTAAAATTTGTTTTTTCTAGTAGGTTCCTTACGACCACTGTCATCAGTACAATCATACAAATGAAGACTGCCCCTATTTGTATTATGCGTGTTTCAAGAATGGTTGTAATGGAGTCTGCAAGCTTTTGAAGTCCAAAATCCAAAAAAATCCAAATAGGATATTCTTAGTCTGTCAAATATCTGGTTGCAAATGGTTTCAATGGCTTGATGAAGTTATTCTGAGGAGAAATAAAGAACGTAATTCAAGCTCAAAAGCAAATTTCAACTTAAGCTCAAGCTCAAGTTCAAGCTCAAGCTCCAAAAGGGGTACTTGTTTCAAATGTGATAATCCAAATCATTGGATGAAAGACTGTCCATGGGTAGATCTTTCATGCCTAATTCCTTCATGCTCTGTAAGGAGGGCTATCAAAAGATCTCATCAACCTCATAGACAAGGGCACAAGTACCTCAATTGTGATTCTTGCCTACCTAATAACATACCTAGAGGTGGTGGTCAAAACCCTACGACTTCAGTTGAAACTACTGAACAAGTTGAAGTTGAACAAGCTCAAGGCAGAAGAAGTAAATACTCTCGAAATGTAACAATTACTGTCCAAATGAGTATGACAATTGAATATCGTTGTAAAACATTTCTATCTACCCTAAATAAGAAGTGAATGAAAATAGCATTCAATATCAGTGTCGCAACAATATGTCATAAAGTCTAACAGACAAATTCAAGACTGTGATGCCCTTCAATACTTGCAAAATATCATCAAAGTGTCTCACATAAACATTCAATATCAATACTTGCAAAATATAATTCAGTATCATCAAAGTGTCTGTCATTCATATTCTTGCAAAATATAATTCAAGTGTCTGACATAAACATTCAGTATCAAAATATAATTCATGGAAGCCGTCGCTAAATTGCAAATCCAATTGACAAAACAGCCACAGTATTTGTCTTGGCTATTTAGGGACAACTTTGTTGCAAATCATATTGACAAATGAAAATTACAAATTACAAATTACAAATTACAAATGAAAATTCATTTTTTATAATGAAATTAGCTCTTAATGATTGTCCATTTTGAAAATTAATAGAAACTACCACAACTAAACTTAATTGATCAAAATTATAACAAAAATTACACAAAATCCCTAGAATATCATACAAAAATTACAAAGAATCCATACAAAAATTACAAAAAACCATAAATAAATAAATAAAAAATTAAAATTAAAGTTATTCGATCTATAGAATATCTGATATCAGATCTATCTAATCTCCGAGATTTGAGATTTCAGATCTCAGATATGAGATTTCAGATCTCAGATATGAGATTTCAGATCTCTGAGACCTCAGATCTATCTGATCTCCAAGATCTGAGATCTGAGATTTCTTGCAGCTAGGGAAAAGCGGAGAAGGGAGAGGAGAGGGAGGCGGCCGGGATGGGTGTCGGTTGAGAGAAAATTTTTGGTTGAGTTGGTTGGTAGAGAAAATTTTTGGTTTATATAGAGAGGTAATTGAACGGGATTGGTTGAGTTGGTTTAACGCGGATCGGTGACGTGGTTTGGTTTTGTGCGTTGGATTGAGCTAAAGTTTTTTGGTGTTATTAACGGTTGAGATGAGGTTTTATTTTTGTGTATAATTTTTTTTTAAATCAATTAGGGACGGTTTTTTCCGTAGCTAATAAAAAAATCTTTGTAAAACATAGCGACGGTTTTTTGTTGTAGCTACATGTTTTTGTGTATAAATTTTTTTTCAAAAAAACAATTAGCGACGGGTTTTTGCCGTCGCTAATAAAAAATCTTTGTAAAACTTAGCGACGATTTTTTGCCGTAGCTAAATGTTTTTGTGTATGATCGAGAAAACTGAAATAACCGAAATAACCGAAAAAGAAAACCACGCTGTCTATGATCGAGAGTCAGAAGTCCAAATCTAGACCCCACACATGGAGAACTGGATTGCTATGGTGAAGCAATATAAGTGGAGGATTCAGTCAAGTGGGAGTTGATGAGATGGACTCACTCATGTAAAATCAGACATGGGAATTAGCTGATCTACCCAAATGCAAGAAAATTCTCCATACCAAGTGGGTTTTCAACACTACAAAAAAAAGTCAATTCAGCAACGGCTAAAAATCGTTGCTAATTAGCTTAAAAAACCGTAGCTAAAATGAATTAGCAACGGCTCAACAACCGTCACAATATCGTAGCTATTTTAATCGTTGCTATTTGAATCAGCAACGATAAACTATCCCGTAGCTAATTCGCAACGGCTAAAAACCGTCGCTAACTCAAAAAATTTCGTCGCTAAAGTTGTTTAAAATTTCGGCTAAGGCTGTCCCAAATTGAAAAATAGCGACGGTTTTTGTCATGGCTATTTAGCGACGGCATGGAAAATTGCAAATCCAATTGACAAAACAGCCACGGTATTTGCCGTGGCTATTTAGGGACAGCTTTGTTGCAAATCATATTGACAAATGAAAATTCATTTTTTATAATGAAATTAGCTCTTAATGATTGTCCATTCTGAAAATTAATAGAAACTACCACAACTAAACTTAATTGATCAAAAACATGACAGGAGACTTAATTGATCAAAATTTTAACAAAAATTACACAGAATCTCTAGAATATCATTAAAAATTACAAAAAAATCCATACAAAAATTACAAAAAAACCATAAAATTTAAAAAAAAATAAAAAAATTTGATTCGATCTATAGAATATCTGAGATCAGATAGATCTGAGAATTCAGATATCTGATATCTCAGATCTATCTGATCTCCGAGATCTGAGATCTGAGATTTCAGATTTCTGAGATCTCATGCAGCTAGGGAAAGGCGGGGAACGGAGGGGAAAGGGAGACGTCCGGGATGGGTGTCGAGTGAAAGTTTTTTCCCGGCTTTGGGTTTCTTCTCTGCCACGGCAGACTTCTCCTCGGTGGGTTTCTTCTCTGCGGGTTGAGAGAAAATTTTTGGTTGAGTTGGTTGGTAGAGAAAATTTTTGGTTTATATAGAGAGAGGTAATTGAAGGGGATTGGTTGAGTTGGTTTCACGTGGATCGGTGACGTGGTTTTGTTCTGTGCGTTTGATTGAGCTAAAGTTTTTGGGTGTTATTAACGGTTGAGATGAGGTTTTATTTTTGTGTATAATTTATTTATTTTTAAAAATCAATTAGGGACGGGTTTTTTCCATAGCTAATAAAAAAATCTTTGTAAACCCACTCATCTGCCTCAACTGTGTCCCATTGTTTGCCAACCTCCAAAACCCACTCATCTGCCTGCCTCTCTTCACCATTCTCCTCACCATACACATTAGTTGTTTCATCAACAAATGCAGCATGCTCAGTTAGAGGTGAATGTGCATTATGCTCATTTTCAGTTGAATGATCTAAATGGTACTCATCTTCTACAGGTAGGTCGTCCAAATGAGTAAACTCATTGGCTTGAAAAGGACCAGCTGAATGGGCTTGGTCCTGTGGTTGAGAAGGACCAACTGCATGGGCTTGGTCCTTTGGTTGAAAATGACCAACTGAATGGGTTTCTGCCTCAGCTTGGGACTGTGCATTAGTGGTTTTAAATTCAACAGAAGGGAGGTCATCATCAAGCTCTTCTTCAGACAACTCTTCAAAGTTCTTCTCTTTCTCAACTTTTGACTTAAATGACTCTTATTTTCTTATTTTGGGCTTGAGCCTGACCCACCCTTGTTCTTTTACCACAAGTACTTTTACATTCACCAACATCAGACCTGTCATCTTGTACATTCACTCTTCTTGAAGACCTCCTAGGAGAGTACCAATCACCTTCTTGTTCCAACTTTTGGCACGCACCTTATGCCTCAAATGGATCTTACTAAGAGGGTGGGTTGTGTGGTTGGGGCAGGGTCAACTTCAGCAACAATTGGATTTGAAATGGGTTAAGGATCTAGTAAACTAGATCCAAGATTGGTGCTCTCATGTACCTATACTACCACTATAACATCAACAAATATATGCAAAGTGTCATTGACCACTACTACAGATATAGGCTTGCATAGCGCTTAAAAATAGGCTTAGATAGCGCTATCTAAGCTACCGCTATGGTAGCTTAGATAGCGCTCAAAAAAGCGCTATGCAAGGCGCGTACTTGAATAGCGCTTCGCTTAGATAGCGCTTTTTAAAGTGCTATCTAAGCGTTGATTTTTTTTTTTAATTAACTTCAATAGCGCCTTCTAAAGCGCTATGTAAGCGCTAATTTTTTTTTAAATTAGCTTGAATAGCGCTTAAAAAAGCGCTATTTAATTTAAATGATTTTTTTAAATTAGATTTGTTTATCTGCTAAGATAGCGCGTAAATAAGCGCTATGGAAGTAATTAGATTGTTCTTAGATAGCGCTAAAAGAAGCGCTATTGTAGTATATATGTTAAACTTAGATAGCGCTTATTTGAGCGCTATCTAAGTTATTTGATTTGTTTTTTCTATTTTTCCGATACCGATTTTCTGGGCTAAATATAATATTTAATATAATAATGACAACGTTCAATCAATCAATAAAGACACAACATGATAACTAACTGTTTCTCATTCATTCAAAATATAATTTAAGCATTCATACAAAATTCAATAAAGATACAAAATTGTTCTCAATCACGGTATCCCAAGCTTTGCCACTCAAACTGTAACGGATCAAGAACTTGAGGACATCAAGAGGGAAGTAGAAGATGATGCTGTATAACCAAATCACTCCTGCCCATCCCCACCCTATGCCTTGGATCCTTGCAAAGTCCCAGTTTGCATAAACAACTATCAATGTAGCCACCTTAACACAATGGATGGATAAATTATCAGTTTTAATGGAGAATACAGATATATTCAATGGCATGAAACATCATTTATACTCACCAATTGAGCGGCAAGGAAGGCACTAACAAGCAACACGCCTGGTCGTTCAACAAAGGACCAACTCTGAGATCGGGTCACAAAGATGAGAGCCTGGCTCACTATGCTCACTTGGAGATAGAGAGCTGCAGTGAGTTCTTCGTTGTTGTGCCTGATTGATCTCACGCCAAATGTTTTCTGCACATTATATCATTTGGTAGACAATGAGTAGGATCAGTATGATTAATATATACTAATTGATATATAAGATGTTGCACGTGTTCTTTGGACAGGAGACTACTTACTAAGAAGAAATCTGTCTCACAGGAAGCCCAAAAGAAAATCACAGTCATGATAGCAAGATATGTGCCAAGTACAACTCCAGTTGCGAAAATTTCCTTGAGTTTCCATGAACCTGGCAAAGGAGATGGCTTCACTCTGTCCTTTGAAATAGTCATAATGGTTCCATCATTGAGAACTGCAATGATGAGTACCATGAAGGGTGAGAAATCGAATTTCCAAATGAGTGCAATGAGCATGAAACCCAAAACGATTCGAATGGTGATTGACACAGCGTAGATGGTGTAGTTCTTCATTCTCTGGAAGATGGCTCGACTTGTCAACACAGCACTGATGATCACACTGAGTCCTGGCTCAGTCAGAACTATGTCTGATGCACCACGAGCTGCATCAGTTGCATCTGCAACTGCAATACCAATATCGGCCTTCTTAAGTGCAGGTGCATCATTCACACCATCTCCAGTCATGCCACATATGTGCTTCCTTTCTTGGAGTTTTTTCACAATTTCATACTTGTGTTCTGTGGAAGTATAGTTCTGAGTTAGTCAAAATTATAGTTTGAAAGCTCAATTAGTCCATTTCGAGCTGAGCATGTTTAGACTGCTTAGACCTAAAACTTAAACAATGAAATGGAAGTAATCCTTACCAGGAAAGACGCCAGCGAAGCCGTCGGCCTTCTCAATGAGCTCATCAACAGGAATACTGGCGGTGGCCTCGTCCTTATTCTGGCCGAGGAGAGAAGAAGAGGGATACATATTGGTGCCCATGCCAAGACGACGACCGGTTTCCTTGCCAATAGCAAGTTGGTCACCTGTGATCATCTTGACATTAACTCCTAAGTTGAGGGCTCGGCGGATGGTTTCAGCACTATCATGTCTAGGTGGGTCGAAGAGAGGTAACAATGCCATGAACTGCCATGGCCCTCCTGCGCTTTCCTTGGTCTTCTCAGGGACTTCCTGACAAGCTACTCCTAGGGACCGAAGTCCACGTTCTGCATAATTGTCAATTACGGCATGGACTTTGTTCTTCATATCTGCGTTTAGGTTGCATAGCTCGATGATCTACAAATTACAAACACTTCTAATGTTACATGCATGTATGAAACAGCCAATTAATCTAAAAGCTCAAACTGTTAGAATATAACACAGCCAAAACATAACGGCCAGTAGACGATAACTCCCTATGTGGTTGAAGTCTGAAGATGTGAATTTGTGTTTGACGCTCAGGTATAGAAATTTAATAATGTACCTGCTCTGGTGCGCCCTTGCTAGCACGGTGCCATTTGCCATTCGAATCGACATAAGTGATGGCAGTACGCTTCTCGACAGGGTTGAAGGGTAGGAAGTGTACCTCTGTGATTCCTTCTCGTGCCTACGAAGTAACAGAGCAGATTCCGAAAGGACATCCATACCAGCCATTTCTTCAATTGCAGTCATACGCTTGGTGATGGCACCTTGCTCTGACAATCTGTGAGACCCGATAGCCATGGTCACTGACAACACTGTTGGCATGGCAATTGGAATCCCACCAATTAGAAGCACCTACATGTTATCGATACCATCTCTGTACTTGCGTTTCTGCACAGCGTACATTATCACCACCTCCAATACAATCCCCACTGCTATTGAACATATGCAGAAGTTACCGATGGACGCTAGCACCTAGCAAACAAGTTGCACAACAAAACATCATCAAATGTGTTAAATTACAAACTTACTTCAATAACTCTAAGCTGCTAGAGACAGTTCATTTTTCTTTGAAGTCACTGCTTAAGATCTTAGTACCTTTTGAAAGTGACCAACTTGGTTTGTACTGTCCACAAGATGAGCAGCCTTGCCAAAGAAGGTGTGAACACCAGTGGCTATAACAATGGCCTCGATTTCACCTTGCTTGCAAGTAGACCCAGAGAAAACCTCATCGCCTGGGTTCTTGGTGACAGGTAGAGACTCACCAGTGAAAGCAGATTGATCGATCTTAAGTGGGTCACCTTGTAATAATCGAGCATCAGCTGGTACAATGTCACCCAATTTGATGCTTATTATGTCTCCTGGGACCAAAATCGCTGCCTCCTGTTCACTCCATTTTCCATCTCTAAGCACCTGCAATATTGCAGAGCGATACTTGAGAATTGTTTCACTAACATGTACTATTACAGTGAGAATGAGAAATGTGAAATACCTTGGTCTTGGGAGCAAGACCTGCCATCAAAGCAGCTGCTGCATTTCCGGCATTATTTTCTTCGATGAAGCTGATGGTAGAGTTGATAACATCAATCTCTTTTGTTTCATGCATGGGTTCGAAGGGGCAGCTCATAATTGATGGTCTCATCACCGATACTTTTCATTGTCAACCTAGCTGCACTCCAAGCATGGAGTTGAACATTGCGAAAAAAGTGAATGTAATATATATATATCAAAATGGTTAATTAAATCACTGTATTCCGGCATTTATTTATTTATAAAATTATGAAATTAATTTGTAGTTAACATGCAAATTTTGAATCGGTTTATTGTGGTCTACTACTGTTAAAAAAGAATTAAAACAACTATGCTAGCTATAGATAGATATTCGTGATTTTTTTTTTTTTTGGCAGGGGAGGGAAGATTGAAGATTACGACTACTTTTGGCAATACTTTAATTTTTTATTTATGCAAGTTGAGATTAAATAAAAACTCAAATGATTAAGAGAAAAGATTTTTGTGTCCCCAACAATTATATGTAGAATGACAAATCTAATCAGATCCCTTGTGATAAGTACTGATAAATTACTTGACTAAAATGTATTACCACAGGGAGCTTTCATGCTTTAATCATAGAGGAACTTTTAATTTTTCTAATCATTTGTTAATAGCATTCCAGCTTATACCTGATTATCCTTACTCAAGAAAGTAGCATTCTCCATAATCTTCAAACACTTCAAAAGCAGTACCACAGTTTGAAAAGCAATATCATCTTTCAACTCCCGTATTGAATGAAAACTATGGTCTGACCATTTCTGCAAATAAATATGTACATGGAAAAACTATAAATAAAAAATAATACAACTAGACACTGGTAAGCACATGCATAGAGAGCAGTTCAATATGTAAGAATTCAATAAGGAGAGACTTGAGCCAACTCCAGTAAACACTCCCAGTGATCGGGATAAAAACAACATTCTCCACTTCTCCAGAACATATGAATGATCAAATCACTAACCTATAACTTGAAAATGCATGACATAGCCGCTAAACAATTGAGACAAAGCTCCCCATACACAAGAATATTAGGTCAAAAATTGTTACAGCTGGTAGTGATTTGTTTAAACTTGCAAATGTTAAGAAGAGGAAGATTGAAGTGAACAAAATTGAGTGAAGTGAAGAAAAGCGACAAGAAGAAAGCCCGATGAAGCAAGATTGGCAATGATTGCACCCAACAACTTACTCAACTCCTCGTCATTTCACACTGCCAATTGTATGTGTCGTAGCACTATTCTGGATTGCTTGTTGTCTCTCGCTGCTTTTCCTGCTAACTCCAACACCTGATAAGAAGAAACCCATTGTAAATTAGATTCCCAATTCATTAGGTCAAAATTGTTCAAGTCTGTTTCACAAAAAATCACAAATTTAAGCACCATAATCAAAGTCCATTGTCAATTTCATAAAAATAAACCAAAACAATCAAACCCCATGTAAACATAAACATGATTCAATTTCGTTTCAGAAAATCAAAAAATTAGGGCACAAAAGGCAAATCAAAACCAAACTAATGAAAACCCATTCAAAATCAAAGCATGCTTAACCAACCCGGTTCTAAAGATATAAACTTGAAACAAAATACCCAGATTTAAATGAGCTTCCGACTCCTCGGTTCCTCGCCTCCTCGCCTCCTCTGGTTCCTCGCCTGAGTCGCCTCCTTCCTCGGTTCCTCGCCTCCTCTGGTTCCTCGCCTCCTTCCTCGGTTCCTCGCCTCCTCGCCTCGCCTCCTCTGGTTCCTCGCCTCCTCGCCTCGGTTCCTTGCCTCCTCGCCTCATCGCCTCTCTGTGTGTTTGAAAAGGGGAATTCTAAATGTCGAGGAAACCAAAAAAAACGAAATTTAGGTTTTATATTAGGGCTTGTGATCTTAACCGTCCGATCGTATCAAGATCTGAAAAAATGAGATTTAATTTGATATTTGATCAAGATCGAAGCGCTATACTAAATGTAAGTAGCATAGCGCTTCGAAAGCGCTATGCAAGCACTTTAAAAGCGCTATGGTAGTTTTGGTAACGTTTTTCCACATAGCGTTTTTTAAAGCGCTATCTAAGACATAATTAAGATAGCGCTTAACTGAAAAAAAATTTAAAAGCGCTATTGTAGCGTTTTTTTTGATTTTTTTTTTTTTAAAGACAAATAAGCGCTATCTAAGTGGCGTTACCTAAGCTAATATTTGTAGTAGTGGACATCAATGTCTGCATGCTTTTAGATATACATTATATCTGCATCATTGGCTATGTTCATCCTCACTTCATTATCTATAAAGGTATGTGTATATCTTAGTGTCACGGAATGCTTATCTTGTTTTTCTACATGATGCGAGTTTAACTAACCTAAATAAATAGGTTAATTTAACCCACTTGTAATAACCGCAAGTGCACGGTGCCTAACTGGTAGACAATGGCAAGTACGGGTCGATCCCACGAGGAAGGTCGTTGCAATTGAATTTTATAATTTAATTGAAACTAATTTAAAGGATAATGAGTTACAGCATTTTTAAAACTAAACTTAAAATAAGAGAAAAAATAAAATAATAGAAAAGGTGGATTTTATGGGCTTGGACTCACCAATGAGTTAGCAAAAATTATTTGAATCTAAATTACTGAATTTAAAAACGAGAAGCTTTAGGGATGAGAATCCCTTGCTTACACCGAATATGTGATCGTTAAAATCCAATTAAATTAAATCATGTTTCTATCAAACATTAACAAAATATTTCAAGCAAAAGCAATTTATCAAAAACTTTCAGAAATAAATTATAATTAACAATTAAGCACACAATTCAGTAAAATCAAACACAATAAGTTATATAACCCATTTAGTTTATCGCAAACTCGATGTGGTGGTACTCAGCAGTTGGTCCGAACACGAATCCCGAGAAAATGAAGTACAAAGGCTCTGTGGTGGTACAGAGCGGGAACCGGGGTGCAAATAATGAATATTAGAGTTTAAATCATTCCCGCGCCTCTGCTACAGTGCCTTTCGTCTCCAACGCGACAGCGCCGCTTGCGGTGCTGTTCTTCGCTCCTCGCGAGCGTCCTCCTACTCCAACCTGGTCCTGACCTGCAAAATAGAGAGAGGGATGGAAAATCAGTGAGAGAAGTGTAATGAAAACTCAAAAGAAATCAATACAGAGAGCGGTGGTGGAGCCCTGTTTTTACTCCTGTCGCGGAGGTTGCGTGCTGGCTGACGCGCCGCTTGCGACGGTGGTCGTGAGAGAGGGATGCAGGAAGGAGCTCGAGATGAAGAGAGGCCGAGAGAAGAAGAGGAACAGTGGCTGCGGCGAGGCGAAACAGAGCCGCGGTGAGGCTCTGTTTCGCGGCGTGGTGGTGGTTCTCGATCTGTTGTGATGCGGGAACAGAGAGAGCGAGGTGGAGGAGGGAAAAAACATGAAGGAGGTCCGAAAGAGGGGATTAAGGTCTGTGGAGAGGCGGAGGTCTGATGCGAAACAGGGTTGTCACTCCCCTGTTTCGTGGTGGTGGCGGTGCTCGGGTGATGGTGGTTGAGAGCGAGAGAAAGAGAGACGACGAGATGAAGGGTAATGGTGGTGATGGCGAGGTGATGTTTTTAACGTGAAACAGGGTTGTCACGCCCCTGTTTCACGGTGATTAGTGGCGGTGGTGGTCTGTTTTGTGGTGTGCGGGGTGGCTGATGGTGGGAGAACAAGATGGTAGTGGTGGCTGTGTGGACAGGGGAGAGGAGCAGGGAGATGCTCGGGTGATGGTGGCGGAGCTTGGTGGTGTGGCTGATGATGGATGGGGATGGTGATGAAAATCACTCGATGAAGGACAGAGGATTTGATTCTCAACTGATATTTTTCTTCCCTTCTCTTCCTTCCCTTTCTCATCCATTGAATTTTTGTATTTATAGATAATTAGGAGAAAATGAATATGGACAAGTTCAGGGGAGGGTTCAATGAGTGATTTAAGGTAAAAATAAATCAGAATCTTGAATAATTTAGGGAATGTGTCTAGGGTTTGATTGGGCTTAGCATTGGATTTAGATTTAAGTTATGGGCTTGGTTTTGGGTTTATGGGTTAGGTTTTGGGTTTATGGGTTAGGCTTTGGGTTTAGATGTGTGACCCTCTATTTTGTTCCACCGCTAGAATCGACCAATTGTCGTTCCTTAACTTGTCGCCTTAATATGATTTCATCGTTTACGCTCAAATTCCTTCAAAGACATGAAAATGAAATAATTACTATAAAATATAATAATCGAAACACTAACATATATAAATTGAAGGATATGTTATGTAATAATTATGTGAATATCAAATACCCCCAAACCTATATTTTGCTAGTCCTCGAGCAAAACAATAAAAAGAAAATCCTAACTCACTTTCGTAGGAATCATCGGTTGCACTTACCTTAAACGTGCAACAAGGCTTTAAACCCCTAGATTACCTCTAGTGGACGAGTTATAGTCTCGTGAGGGTTTCCAGAAATGTTACCCACAAACATTACTGACTCAACAAAACTTGGTCAAACAGTGTTCATTTTAAAACTTCAAGAAATGTAAGAAACCAACAATGTCATTTTAGTGTATCAACAAATTTTCAAATAATTTAATATTCTCAAAGATTAGAAAAAATTCACAATCATCCTCAACTCAATGTGTGTGTGTGTGGATAGCACTATCAACATAACTTTTCATTTCAGAGTAAAACAATGAGTAAATTTCCTGTAGAAAGTTTGTTTTGACTTCAAACCTCTCATGTCGCTCACAATAAAACACTCAGAGATTTGGTATTTCACTCAGTTTATATGTGAGGAAAAGAGTAAATAATGGAAAACAGGAAAACAATCATCTCACATATAGTAATATGAAGAACGGACTTTTCAAGAATGGAATGAACATGATCTCATGGACAGGAATATCAATTTCTTTTGGGAATGTTGAATCAAACACCATAGGTCTTGGTTAATAAATCTCCACATCTACGGAACCAACCTTTACCTAAGATCAACTAGGACTTTGTTGGATTGTAACGGGGCTTGGGTAATGGTTAATACGGGGCTTGGGTAATGGTTAATAAGGAATGTCATAAATTTTTAGGAATGTATACACCCATTCACGAACAATTGGGGCTGTCAAGAATAAACCAATGTTGCGCACCATCAATTTTTTCTTCATTATCACATCTTTATCCTCATTGAAGAACCATTTTTTTTTTTTTACTATTTTTCTTTTCTTCAACTTTTTTTTCTTTTTCTTATAGAGGATTTATGAAATATCTCATATTTTGCTCTTTAATGCCCTTTTGACACCAAGTATATCCATCCATACACATTCCCAAAAAAAGTTGGGTAAAGGTTAATGGGTTAACAAATAAAAGTTATTCTAAGGCTCAAAAAGGTTAATGTTATGGGTATATTAAAAGGTTAGTTACTGGTCTAAAGAAAAAAAATGCCTAGATGATTTCTTAAGTTCGGGTCAGTATTATGACATCTCAATTAAATAAGCCAAGAAGTTCTAGTATAATAATTCAATTTTAATGTCATTCCCAAAGCAATTGATCAGAAAAATGAGAATAATGAGATCATCAACGAGATAATACAGACTCAAGAAAAATCAGAGTTTAGGTATAACCCTCGGAAAAATAGAAAGGTTCAAAACTTTCAGGGTTAAGTCTCCACTATTATTCTAAGGTTTTCTAGTGCATATTTCACTCATTAACTTCAAGTTATGCTAATGTGGCTCATGGTGCAAAGATAATCGAGTTGAAAAATCTTATGAACTAGATCTAACTTAAGGATCATACTAAACTTTCAGTCTTTATCAATATACCAATATGTCAAGTTGGCTTGCATTTTCTTGAGCATAAAACATTTACAATCCATTTTCATAATCGCAAAAGACCAAGTTTTCTTGACAGAAAAGCATTTTTTTTTAAAGAACAAGAAAAGAAGAAAACACTACGAAGATTTCACCGACTCATAAACCCTACCCCCAAACCTAATCCAAGCATTGTCCTCAATGTTTAACAAAATAATTCTGACAAATGAATGAAATAAGTACATGAGAGGAGGTTAGAACAGTATTACCGCGGTGAAGATTTTACCAATTTCCAAGAAGTCATCCATCAATGAGGCTCACAAACATAAGAATCATGGAGTTGTCATTAGAAATCGATAAAATGCAGACTCGACACTAACAAAGAAAACTAAAAAAAAGCAAGTTGTAAGTCAAAAACTGTTATGGAGCTAACGAGTATGAGTGAAACACAACTAAATAGGGTACTCGAAAATCAATCTAGACTAACAGCAAAGACACACAACTAAAGCTAGGCTGCCTCCCAGTAGCGCTTGGTTTAACGTCATCAGCCCGACAAATATTCTTCCTAAAAAAAATGGTGTATCAAAAAGTGGAGAAGAAGAACATGACAAACACTTAGTCCATGGTCGTATATCAACAACCTGAACAGTTGAGGATTAGTCCACCAAAATATAGCAATCACATGGGGCACCAAATACACTAGGATATTCCAAAAGTGATCAGTAGTCATACACAACAGATGATCCTTGCGGTCTCCAAAAAGGGAACATCCTATGTTTGGTTCCAAATCAGAAGATTGGATAATTTTCACAACAGGATGGTGAAAACTGAAATCCTCACTACAGCACAAGGGATCGGTGAAAGTAGCCTTAGTAAATGGGAATGTGATGCAAGTAGATGAGACGATGGATATATCAGGTGGTACAGGCTCATCACATGAATTACATAGAGATATTGGTCTAGACAACTCATCACCTGAAAATGCATACCTGAGGGTGTCAGGTAATTGTTTAAGGTCAAACTCAGGTGGCTCAACTGATGGGACTAGTTTTGACTCACTGAGTGGAAAAGGCTTCACTTTAGACTTCCATTTATAACTAGGATCCACAATGGGGACTGAGTCAAGCAAATCATTGACTTCCGTAATGGAATCATCAACAGCAAAGTCTAAACTAAAATGAGTCAAACAAGCCTCTAAATGGTCATGTGTATCATGAAAACAGTCAAGGGGAGACTCTAAAGAATGTTCACAGTTTGATTCAATGCATGAGTCACTAGGGAGGCATGAGTCAACATGGGAAGGAGATGTCTGTAATGTCTCAGAATCTACAGATTCATCAATAAATGAGGCTTTATCAGCCTTCTTATGAGAGGAGGATGCAACCTGTGTAAAATTGGGTGAGGATATAATAACACTTATATCAGGCATTCCTACCCGATTGTCAACCAGTTTTTCATTTTTAAGGGTAGTAATGCATTGAACATCTTCATCATCTCACTCAGATGTGCCACTAATTTCGAATGGACCCTTTTGATTAAAAATAGGTTGATTAGGAAAATTTTCTTACTCTATCTCAGAAAGTGACTCAGCTATCTGACTCACAGTCATCTCAAGTTTTCGGATAGCTTGGGAGTTTTGTTGATAAATAGCTGTCAATTTTGTGATATCCTGAAAATTTTGCTCAACCACTTCTCCTGTTCGCTTTATAAAAATGTTCATGATATCTTCTAACTCATTATCAGGAATGAAAGCTTAAGGAGTCTGAGGAGTGTCTAGAGGGCTTTCATGGTACTGACCATGAGCCCATGATAAGTCAGGATGATAGGCTAAACCTGGGTTATAATAATCTAAATATGGATCATAATCAGGTCGTCGCATGTCATAAAATGAATTGACTTGCTCGGAAAAATTGGCTGGATAATCCCATGTGTTCATTTTTTTTTTTTTTTTGAAAACACTAACTCTAAAATATACACAGGCTCACACGCAATCAGCAACTAATAAATGCACAAGAAACATGCCTCCCTAAGCAATCAACGTTTTTGAGCTCAATTATCTTTTTATCTTTGGGGGACAGATTATTTCTTATGTAGTCTTTATATCAGAGCAATGGGTGCTACAAGATGATCCTAAGAGTGTATACTTTACACCACAAAGTTCAAAATCAGTAGGCTAGAATTTTGTTTCAAAGAAACCGGATTATTGCACAAGAGAAGGAGGTCACAATGGTCCAATTAAGTACTTCCTTGTGCTACCGCTCTGTAAGCCAATAGATGTGAGAACGATGTGATGTTAAATGCACACTTGAGGCTTGTGTTCCTAACCCAAAACTGTTAGTTACACCAATCCTTCTTGTGGATCGTAGCTTACTTATGACTCGGCGTACCGGGTAAATTACCTTTGTGGCAGTGGCCTCTCGGAGTTCATTGAATGATTAAACCCATCGTCACTTTTAGCTTGGGTCAACACAAAAATTATTGGATTCACCTTGGTCTAGGTTGTCCTATGAACACCGCACCTAAAAGATGCTCTATCTAAGTGGAGTGATGAAGTGGGGATATCAAGTCCCACCAATATCTATTTAGAAGTCGGGTCTGCTTATTATGAATTACTAAAGTTTAGCATCCACAATTACAGAAATTAAACAACCAATCACACAATTTCAAACAATTACACAAAGCACCCGGATCGTTAATACATTGCGTGTGATAGAAATACTTACAGTGTGCGTATTCCGTTCTGCACAAAAAGTTAGCACAATTCAAAAAAAAAAAAGTCCGACTTCTTTTTATCTGTTTCACTCAACACACAAGCATATGCAAATAAATTTACTGGTCTTGGTCTTAGAAGTCGGATTTCTAAATCCTAAAAATTATTGGGTAACAATTAAAATTGTTTCCCAATATTTTCTTTTGACTTAGAGAATTTAGGGGTTTTTTATTTGTTTTTTTTGTGATTAAACAAAATGAAAAACAGTAGAGTTTAAAAATTATTACACCACACACTCGTAAAACGAGGTGAAAATAAAATTAAAACTCTCCTCATAAACTTAAAAAAAATTTGCTTGATGTTTGCAGGATCGACCAATTTTCTCGAGAAGCGTGTAATCTGCAAAATGAGTGTAAAAAGACTTAGCAAAATAAAAATAATTTTTTTTTGTTTTTTTGAATTTTTTTGAAATTTGTTTTTTAAATTAGTGAAAATAAATCTTAAATTCAATTACACCGCTACCTTCTCCGGCAACGGCGCCAAAAACTTGATGTGAGTTTAACTAACCTAAATAAATAGGTTAATTTAATCCACTTGTAATAACCGCAAGTGCACGGTGCATAACTGGTAGACAACGGCAAGTACGGGTCGATCCCACGAGGAACGTGGTTGCAATTGAATTTTATAATTTAATTGAAACTAATTTAAAGGATAATGGGTTACAACATTTTTAAAACTAAACTAAAAATAAGAGAAAAATAAAATAACAGAAAAGGTGGATTTTATGGGCTTGGACTCACCAATGAATTAGCCAAAATTATTTAAATCTAAATTACTAAATTTAAAAATGAGAAGCTTTAGGGATGAGAATCTCTTGCTTACACCGAATATGTGATCGTTAAAATCCAATTAAATTAAATCATGTCTCTATCAAACATTAACAAAATATTTCAAGCAAAAGTAATTTATCAAAAACTTTCAGAAATAAATTGTAATTAACAATCAACCACACAATTCAATAAAATCAATCACAATAAGTTATACAACCCATTTAGTTTATCGCAAACTCGATGTGGTGGTACTCAGCAGTTGGTCCGAACACGAATCTCGAGAAAATGAAGTACAAAAGCTCTGTGGTGGTACAGAGCAGGAACCGGGGTGCAAATAACGAATATTAGAGTTTAAATCATTCCTGCGCCTCTGCTACAGTGCCTTTCGTCTCCAACGCGACAGCGCCGCTTTCGGTGTTGTTCTTTGCTCCTCGCGAGCGTCCTCCTGCTCCAACCTGGTCCTGACCTGCAAAATAGAGAGAGGGATGGAAAATCAGTGAGAGAAGTGTAATGAAAACTCAAAAGAAATCAATACAGAGAGCGGTGGCGGAACCCTATTTTTACTCCTGTCGCGGAGGTTGCGTGCTGGCTGACGCGCCACTTGCGACGGTGGTCGTGAGAGAGGGATGCAGGAAGGAGCTCGAGATGAAGAGAGGCTGAGAGAAGAGGAGGAACAGTGGCGGCGGCGAGGTGAAACAGAGCCGCGGTGAGGCTCTGTTTCGCGGCGTGGTGGTGGTTCTCGGTCTGTTGTGATGTGGGAATAGAGAGAGAGGGGTGGAGGAGGGAAAAAACAGGAAGGAGGTCCGAAAGAGGGGATTAAGGTATGTGGCGAGGCGGAGGTCTGACGCGAAACAGGGTTGTCACTCCCCTGTTTCGTGGTGGTGGTGGTGCTCGGGTGATGGTGGTTGAGAGCGAGAGAGAGAAAGACGACGAGATGAAGGGTAATGATGGTGATGGCGAGGTGATGTTTTTAACGTGAAACAGGGTTGTCACGCCCCTGTTTCACGGTGATTAGTGGCGGTGGTGGTCTGTTTTGTGGTGTGCGGGGTGGCTGATGGTGGGAGAATGAGATGGTAGTGGTGGCTGTGTGGACAGGGGAGAGGAGCAGGGAGAAGCTCGGGTGATGGTGGCAGAGCTTGGTAGTGTGGCTGATGATGGATGGGGACGGTGATGAGAATCACTCGATGAAGGACAGAGGATTTGATTCTCAACTAATATTTTTCTTCCCTTCTCTTCCTTCCCTTTCTCATCCATTGAATTTTTGTATTTATAGATAATTAGGAGAAAATGAATATGGACAAGTTCAGGGGAGGGTTCAATGAGTGATTTAAGGTAAAAATAAATCAGAATCTTGAATAATTTAGGGAATGTGTCTAGGGTTTGATTGGGCTTAGCATTGGATTTAGATTTAAGTTATGGGCTTGGTTTTGGGTTTATGGGTTAGGTTTTGGGTTTAGGTTATGGGCTTAGGTTTTGGGTTTATGGGTTAGGTTTTGGGTTTAGATGTGTGACCCTCTACTTTGTACCATCGCTAGAATCGACCAATTGTCGTTCCTTAACTTGTCGCCTTAATATGATTTCATCGTTTACGCTCAAATTCCTACAAAGACATGAAAATGAAATAATTACTATAAAATATAATAATCGAAACACTAACATATATAAATTGAAGGATATGTTATGTAATAATTATGTGAATATCACTACACCTTCGAGTATGCTCTTGTTAAGCTTGTTCCAATTCAGATAATCCCCATGAACTCCCTCAAAATCAATAAATTTTCCATTATTGTAGTCAGTCACATTCCACCTACGAGGGATCTTAGTCCTCGTACTCCATTTCCCATCATAGCGAACCATCAAATTCTAGACTTCCAACTATTGTCCCCATTTTCCATTACTGCAAGGAAACCCATTCATCAATGAAATACAATACAAAACATGCAAAGTAACATGTATCATAAATAAATAGAGAATAAAAGACAAGTACACATAATTCTTCATAGCCATAGCCATAATGAGCAGCTAACAAATGACAACAATGATTCATAGCAATTGCACTCAATGAGTAGCCTAACAACAACAACAGTGCTTCATAGCCATTGCCCTAACAACAACAACAGTGCTTCATAGTCATTACACTGAATGAGTAGCTTAACAACAACAACAATTACTCATAGCCGTCGCTAATAAAAAAAAATTTGTAAAACTTAGCGATGGTTTTTCGCCGTAGATAAATGTTTTTGTGTATAATTTATTTTTTTCAAAAAAAATCAATTAGCGACGGTTTTTTGCAGTAGCTAAATGTTTTTGTGTATAATTGTTTTGTTTCAAAAAAACAATTAGCGACGGGTTTTTGCCGTCACTAATAAAAAAATCTTTGTAAAACTTAGCGACGGTTTTTTGCCATAGCTAAATGTTTTTGTGTATAATTTTTTTAGTAAAAAAACCAATTAGCAACGATTTTTTGCCGTCGCTAATAAAAAAATATTGTAAAACTTAGCGATGGTTTTTTGCCGTAGCTAAATGTTTTTGTGTATGATCGAGAAAACCGAAATAACCGGAAAAGAAAACCACGCTGTCTATGATCGAGAGTAAGAAGTCCAAATCTGGACACCACACATGGAGAACTGGATTGCTATATGGTGAAGCAATACAAGTAGAGGATTCAGTCAAGTGGGAGTTGATGAGATGGACTCACTCATGTCAAATCAAACATGGGAATTAGCTAAACTACCCAAATGCAAGAAAACTCTCCATACCAAGTGGGTTTTCAACACTACAAAAAAAAAGTCAATTCAGCAACGGCTCAATAACCGTCACAATACCGTAGCTATTTTAATCGTCGCTATTTGAATCAGCAACGGTCAACTATCCCGTAGCTAATTCGCAACGGCTAAAAACCGTCGCTGACTCAAAAAATTCCGTCGCTAAAGCTGTTTAAAATTTCGGCTAAGGCTGTCGCAAATTGAAAGCCGTCGCTAAATTGCAAATCCAATTGACAAAACAGCCACAGTATTTGTCGTGGCTATTTAGGGACAACTTTGTTGCAAATCATACTGACAAATGAAAATTACAAATTACAAATTAAAAATGAAAATTCATTTTTTATAATGAAATTAGCTCTTAATGATTGTCCATTCTAAAAATTAATAGAAACTAACACAACTAAACTTAATTGATCAAAAACATGACAGGGGACTTAATTGTTCAAAATTTACACAAAATATCTAGAATATCATACAAAAATTACAAAAAAAATTACAAAGAATTCATACAAAAATTACAAAAAACCATAAAATAAAAAATAAAAAATTTATTCGATCTATAGAATATCTGAGATCAGATCTATCTGATCTCTGAGATCTGAGATTTCAGATATCGGAGATCTCAGATCTATCTTATCTCCGAGATCTGAGATTTCAGATCTCTGAGATCTCAGATCTAAGATTTCTTGCAGCTAGGGAAATGTGGGGAAGGGAGGGGAGAGGGAGGCGGTCGGGATGGGTGTCGAGTGAGAGTTTTTTCCCGGCTTTGGGTTTCTTCTCTGCTGCAGGGGTCTTCTCTGCCACGGCGGACTTCTCCTTTGTGTCTTTATTCTCTGCGGGTTGAGAGAAAATTTTTGGTTGAGTTGGTTGATAGAGAAAACTTTTGGTTTATATAGAAAGAGAGGTAATTGAAGGGGATTGGTTGAGTTGGTTTCACGCGAATCGGTGGCATGGTTTGGTTTTGTGCGTTGGATTGAGCTAAAGTTTTTTGGTGTTATTAACGGTTGAGATGAGGTTTTATTTTTTGTGTATAGTTTTTTTTAAATCAATTAGGGATGGTTTTTTGCCGTAGCTAATAAAAATATCTTTGTAAACCCACTCATCTGCCTCAACTGTGTCCCATTGTTTGTCAATCTGCCTGCCTCTCTTCACCATTCTCCTCACCATACACATTAGTTGTTTCATCAACAAATGCAGCATGCTCAGTTAGAGGTGAATGTGCATCATGCTCATTTTCTGTTGAATGATCTAAATGGTACTCATCTTCTACAGGTAGGTCATCCAAATGAGTAAACTCATTGGCTTGAAAAGGACCAGCTAAATGGGCTTGGTCCTGTGGTTGAGAAGGACCAGCTGCATGGGCTTGGTCCTGTGGTTGAGAAGGACCAGCTGCATGGGCTTGGTCCTGTGGTTGAAAATGACCAACTGAATGGGTTTCTGCCTCAGCTTGGGACTGTGCATCAGTGGTTTTAAGTTCAACAGAAGGGAGGTCATCATCAAGCTCTTCTTCAGAAAACTCTTCAAAGTTCCTCTTCTCTTTTTTAACTTTTGACTTAAATGACTCTCATTTTCTTATTTTGGGCCTGAGCCTGGCCCACCCTTGTTCTTTTACCACAAGTACTTTTACATTCACCCACATCAGACCTGTCATCTTGTACATTCACTCTTCTTGAAGACCTCCTAGGAGAGTACCAATCACCTTCTTGTTCCAACTTTTGGCACGCACCTTATGCCTCAAATGGATCTTACTAAGAGGGGTGGGTTGTGTGGTTGGGGCAGGGTCAACTTCAGCAACAATTGGAGTTGAAATGGGTTCAGGATCTAGTAAACTAGATCCAAGATTGGTGTTCTCATGTACCTATACTACCACTATAACATCAACAAATATATGCAAAATGTCATTGACATCAATGTCTACATGCTTTCAGAAGTACATCTATGTTCATCATCCTCGCTCCATTATCTATAAAGGTATGTGTATCTCTTAGTGTCACGGAATGCTTATCTTGCTTTTCTACACCTTCAAGTATATTCTTGTTAAGCTTGCCCCAATTCAGATAATCCCCATGAACTCCCTCAAAATAAATAGATTTTCCATTATTGTAGTCAATCACATTCCACCTACCAGGGATCTTAGTCCTTGTACTCCATTTCCCATCATAGCGAACCATCAAATTCCAGACTTCCAACTATTGTCCCCATTTTCCATTACTGCAAGGAAACCCATTCATCAATGAAATACAATACAAAACATGCAAAGTAACATGTATCATAAATAAATAGAGAATAAAAGACAAGTACACATAATGCTTCATAGCCATAGCCATAATGAGTAGCTAACAAATGACAACAATGATTCATAGCAATTGCACTCAATGAGTAGCCTAACAACAACAAGAATGCTTCATAGGCATTGCCCTAACAACAACAACAATGTTTCATAGCCATTGCCCTAATAACAACAATGTTTCATAGTCATTACACTGAATGAGTAGCTTAACAACAACAACAATTACTCATAGCCATTACTGAATGAGTACCCTAACAAAATCCCTAAACATTACATTAAATGATTCAGAACAACGACTTCATTCAACAACAACATCGTTGCACTGAAACAAAACACTAAGCAAATAAGTAGTGTATGACCCATCATTTGTGCAAATGAAGAAAACCCTAACATCAACAACATCATTCACACAATCCACGAACACATGCAACAGAGAATGAAACACAAAAATGAAACCCTAAAATAGACGAAAAACACTTACAATATGTCACGCCATTTAACAGAGGGAGGTTTTAGATTTGGCTTGACGTCATCTTCATTGTCTGAAGGAGTAAAATCTTGCCTCAAATCTGGTCCCTCCTCACTAAAATCACTAAACGAGGATAAATCTTCCCAATTAATACTCGAAACAGTGCTCTCATCATCACTACTACTGCTACTCACCAAAACATCGAACATGGCCATCTTTCTCTTCCCCTTCACCTTCCCTTTCCCCTTCTTCATCTTCGTTCGAGCTTGCAAGTACTATTGCAAATCACTAAAGAAATGGAGCACACATAACGACTGAAGGGAGGGAGTTATCCCTCCACTCTCCAACTCTCTGAGAGGTTACAGAGGACAACTCCAATCTCAGCCGTCGATGTCAGTTCATTAGTGGACGGACGGTTGGGATGATGCAATTGGTCACATCCTTCAAATCGTGCGTGAAATGCACGTGAAAGGCATTTTGGTCATGAAATTACATCACGTGCGTGCCCAAACGGTCTTTGAATGTTGTCCGCTAGTCAAGGGGGTAACTGCAATAGTGATTAATGATGGGTCTATTTATTAATTAGATATTTATAATATGGCAAACTGCAAATTACCCTTTATTATTATTATTATTATTATTATTATTATTATTATTATTATTATTATTATTATTATTATTATTATTATTATTTTGTTAGTTACTAGTTTAAATTTTGTGCACGTAATAGAGCCACAAAACTCAACACTAGGGCATAAAGGATTCTAATGACACCTACGGAAATTTAACTATCTATTATTTTGAAGAAAATAACATTAATCTTGAAAATTTTAATTTCAACAAAATTGTTTCATTGAAAAGGTCAAGCACACATAAAAAATAAAAAAATAAAAATAGTCACGGCGACTCAAAATCGCAGCATTTTGTACAGGGCCACAAATTATATACAAAATGATTTCCAAGTTCGTGCAAATGCAAGGAAAAAGGGAAGCCCAATGTGACACTAACCCCAATTATATAATTAAAGGGTGCCTATTTAAAAAATAAAAAATAAATAAATAAATTAAAGGGAAGCCGTCGCTAAATTGCAAATCCAATTGACAAAACAGCCACGGTATTTGCCGTGGGTATTTAGGGACAACTTTGTTGCAAATCATATTGACAAATGAAAATTACAAATTACAAATGAAAATTCATTTTTTATAATGAAATTAGCTCTTAATGATTGTCCATTCTAAAAATTAATAGAAACTACCACAACTAAACTTTATTGATCAAAAACATGACAGGAGACTTAATTGATCAAAATTATAACGAAAATTACACATAATCTCTATAATATCATTCAAAAATTACAAAATACTATAAAAAAAAATGTATTCGATCTATAGAATATCTGAGATCAGATCTATCAGATCTTCGAAATCTGAGATTTTAGATCTCTGAGATCTGAGATCTCTTACAGCTAGGGAAAGGCGGGGAAGGGAAAGGAGTGGGAGGCGGTCGGGATGGGTGTCGAGTGAGAGTTTTTTCCCGGCTTTGGGTTTCTTTTCTGCTGCTGGGGTCTTCTCTGCCACGGCAGACTTCTCCTCTGTGGGTTTCTTCTCTGCGGGTTGAGAGAAAATTTTTGGTTGAGTTGGTTGGTAGAAAAAATTTTGGCTTATTTAGAGAGAGGTAATTGAAGGGGATTGGTTGAGTTGGTTTCACGCGGATCGGTGACGTGGTTTGGTTTTGTGCGTTGGATTGAGCTAAAGTTTTTGGGTGTTATTAACGGTTGAGATGAGGTTTTATTTTTGTGTATAATTTATTTTATTTTTTTAAATCAATTAGGGACGGTTTTTTGCAGTAGCTAAATGTTTTTGTATATAATTTTTTTCAAAAAAAATCAATTAGCGATGGTTTGTTGCTGTCGCTAATAAAAAAATCTGTGTAGAACTTAGCGACGGTTTTTTGTCGTAGCTAAATGTTTTTGTGTATAATTTTTTTTCAAAAAAACCAATTAGCGACAGTTTTTTGCCATCGCTAATAAAAAAATCTTTGTAAAACTTAGCGACGGTTTTTTGTCGTAGCTAAATGTTTTTGTGTATAATTTTTTTCAAAAAAAAACAATTAGCGACGGTTTTTTGCCGTCACAAAATAATTAGCTACAATTTTTTATGATTATGGGTTGAGTCAGCTATCAAAAGCATTAGCGACGGTTTTTGTCGTCGCAAATCTTTTAATTAGCGACGGTATCAAAATACCGTTGGTAGTATCTGTAGCTATTGAAGCTTTTTTTTTGTAGTGCAAGATCAAAGAAGAACACGATGGAAACAAGTGCTACAAAGCAAGAGTGGTGGTTAAAGGTTTCCAACAAAAAAAAAATGTATTGACTACATTGAAATTTTCTCTTCAGTGGTGAAGCTGACTACAATTAGACTTGTGTTGAAAATGGTAGTTGTGGAGAATTTACATCTTGAGCAGTTAGATGTAAGGATAACCTTCCTTCATGGTGATTTGGAAGAAGAGATTTATATGAGGCAACCAGAAGGCTTCATAAAAGCAATCAAATAGATGGTTTGGCTACAAAGTTTATTGGAGGAATTGGGCAAAAAACAAGAAGATAATGTTTTTTATTGCAATAGTCAGGGTGCATCGCATAAATTGTGTCAAATTTCTGAATTTAGTGTTTACAATACTGTTCACGGGAGAGTGTTATCCATCTAGCGAAAAATTCGTCTTTTCACTCCAGAACGAAGAACATACAGGTGTGGTATCATTTCATCCCGTCACTTCTGAAGATGAGATTTTGTAACTTGAGAAGATCAATGGAACTCAAAATCCGACGGATATGCTATCAAAGACGGTGGCTATTGATAAACTAGCTTCAATTGGCCTGCAACTTTAACAAGACCCGAAAAGAGCTACTACATTGATCAAGGTGTGAAGACAAATTGAAATTAGTCTTCAAGTCGGAGATTGTTGTAAATGTCAAAAATAGAGGTTGTTGGAACCTACTGGAAGCTATGATCAATCTCAAATCATACCGCAAGCGCATGATTATCTATTGAATTAGATAAAGGCAAATACGGGTCGAATCCCACAATGAAGACTAAAGTTTGGAAAACTAACTTTGAAAATCAACTTAAAATCCTTAACCTAGTAAAAAAAGGTTTTGAATAATGTTTCTAAATAACAAGAGCAAGTGTAAATCTAGCTTAAAATGAAACTTGAGATATGAAATCTTAGGGTTTTATGGATCACCATCATGGATTGATAGCCCCCATTAAACCACACTTCTAGTTGGTATTCAGACATACTCATGAGCACACCCTAAGCTAGATTCTCGTTTCACCTTAGGGTGAAAAATATAACTTTGAGCACTTAAACATCAAGCCATATGGATATTCTAATCTAGCATAAAAGCATGGTATTAAAGCATCCAAAGAATCCATATTGACATGAAATACTAAGGATCTAATCTCCCATATGTTAACATTCAATCATCATGCTAGACTTACAAGTCAATAACCTCAAAACCCATGAGAGTATAGGTTACGTAGCTTGTGAGTCTTAGATAAAGAAGATCTTGATCATTAAATAGAGGGCTTGTTAGAACAATATGGAATGAAGACTATAGTTTACACTTTTTAATGATGAAAATAAAAGCAAGCGATGTATCCATATTAATGAAAGAAACACTTCTAACAGCTTCATCAATGAGATTAAACCAAAGTCACTAAACAAAGCTAACATTACACAAGTTCTAAGTATATAAGATATTAGAACAACCAAGCTAAGTGGACCTAAATGGGGTCATCCTCCCATGGAGCTTTCCTACACCCTAAGGTGAAGTTTAGCCACACATGGTAGACCCTAGGCCACTCATGGTGATAAACATAAATATAAAGAAAAACTACAAAAACTTACAACACTAAACCCCAAAACTCTCAATCTCTAACTCCAAATTTTTCTCCTCCAAAAATATTTCTTAGTCTCCCTCAAGTGTGTTCATGTGTGGGGTATTTATAGATGAAGAATTGTGAGACTTATGGGTAGAGATAATGGGGTGAAAGGTATAGTATTGGAGTAAAATAAGGAAGAGTGTTTGAGTGAAATAAGGTGGAGTGTAAAAATGATGAAGTAAAGATATGAAAGAGAACCAATGGTATGACAACTCAACGGTTAGAGCTTGGCGGATGGTACCACTAGGTCATGGGTTCAAACCCATCTTGTGACATCTTTATGGGTTCCTATAAAAACCATGTTTGCCTTTCAAAAAAAAAAATCTTTGCCAATGGCATGACAACTCAACGGTTAGAGCTTGGCGGATGGTACCACTAGGTCATGGGTTCAAACTCAGCTTGCGGCATCTTTATGGGTTCTGAGATCCTATAAAAACCCTGCTTGCCTTTCAAAAAAAAAAGATATGAAAGAGAATAAAAGTGAAATAAGGTGGAGTGTAAAAGTGAGCATAGATAGTGGAGTTTGTAGAGATTTTTTTGGCTATGATGAAGTTTCCATGTGGATTTCCAAATCTTCAAGTTGATATCCTCGAGATCCGTAGATGATGATACTTTGTGGGCTTGACTTCATGGGTCTTAGTCTTGAAGATTTTTAGTCTTTGACAATGCATGTGTGAACTTCCAATGGGCTTTTTAGTTGTTGAACTTAGCCTTATTGTGCCATTTTGTATATGATTTGAGATTAATGTTTGATTTTCTATCAAAATACACAAAATGAAATATTTTTATTAGATATTAGGATATAACAAATATAGAATTAGGGGCTTAAAATGTATCATTTATAAGGCTATCAAGCTGCAAGAAGCTGACAACAACTTGGTGGAGTCGGTGGCAGAACCTTGGAGAAGCATGTGGCAACAACTAGCACCAGCCGAAATTGTTGAAGGTGTAGGTGAAAGAAGAAGGTGGTGGAAACTCTTCCTCCCCCGCAAATCACCGCATCCATCTGTTATGAAAGGAAGAGGGTATACCTCAATCCCTTCATCCCAGTATCTTATTCAAGAGAGGAAATATCACCATTAAAAAGGGGAGAAAGAGAGTTATCTTGGGTGTATTTGGGTTGTGGGTTAAGAGTTGTAACTGTTTGTAAACATGCCAAATATGTACCAACTGAGTTGGTAGAGGTGTGGCGGATGGTATCACCTGTCACGGGTTCAAACTCGGCCTGCGGCATGGGGTGGGAAGGGTTTAGGATAAAAATAAATAAATAAAAAGAAAAAAAATAAGTGTTTGTAAACACTTGTATTTTTCTCCAATTAGTAAGGATTTGCAGCAGCACGTGGACGTGGTCCAAGTTGAAGATTATGGTATTGTACACTGTATATTGTTCACATGTGCATTATTATCCTGTATATACATATAGTACTATTCACACCAATTTGTTTTTCCCAATCTCGTAATCTGGTTGATAGGGAAATTTTTGTTTTTCCCAACAAAAACTAATTATATATTTTAATTATCCCGAATTGTGAGAAATTGAAAGT
This sequence comes from Berberis vulgaris, assembly GCA_963556465.1. Classification (NCBI taxonomy): domain Eukaryota; kingdom Viridiplantae; phylum Streptophyta; class Magnoliopsida; order Ranunculales; family Berberidaceae; genus Berberis; species Berberis vulgaris. The sequence continues at coordinate 6,168,106 of OY747135.1, forward strand.
TGCAAAAACCCATATAGAATGTTATACAATGTATTGATTATGCACTTCTCATTTTTAATGTTATACAATTCTTCTGATGATCCATTTGGTAGCATGAAAAACATACATGAGACTTGAAACAACTTCCTTGATTCCAATTCTGATGGGGTTAAAACATGGATTATCATAATAAATGGGAAAACTAGTCACGTGTAAAATTAACTTCCTATAGTTATGCCAACAACACGGTACAACCATTTCCACCTCTATCGCAGAGACATGCATAGAATTCTATAGACATGCATAAATTTCTACAAAGTTAGATGCAAAATTTTACTTAGTTTCCAATGTGACTGTGATCCCCTTTGCATTGCCTAATGTAAAGGCTTATATGTTATGTATGTTCTCTGTTGTTTTCTTCTACCCTACCTTATCACGTGTTTTTGGTTCTTGTGTGCATATTGGTGTTCTGTTCATGACTGAACGAAGACGAATAACATGGATGGAAATAACTATTATTTTTGTCGTTGCATAGCCAAATGTAAAAGCTTATATGTAATGATTAGGGGTGTTAAATTTGTTTGGTCGGTTCAAAGTTGGACCAAAACCAAACCAAACCAAGAATTTGGTTCGGTTTTCACATTTATCAAATAAATAACCAAACCAATCGGTTCGGTTATTTTCGATTTTTATTCTTTTTCTGTTGCTACATACAACCGAGTTGACTCTAGCACAAAAGGAATAAGTCAAAGCTACAAAGAATGGAAAGAAGGAAATGAAGTTTGGTTTGCAAAGGAGGAAAACCCAGAGACATAGAGAGCACAAATAAAAGAAAGGGAAGCAAATGCCAGATAAACATAGAGAGTTTCATGGCTCTGACTATTCATTTATAGATAATTCTTTCAATTTTTTCTTGTCTATTTCTTTTGATAATTCCATAAGATTAAAAAAAAATTCCCGTATCTCATATACACAATACTATAACATCATACAAAAAACTATAACCATAACTACATTGTTTGCATCTTAATCTATCTCCACCACACCCATGTGATGATCTGAACAAGACCGAAACCTTCTATGACGATTCCACAAGTCTCGTAATTTCATCCTGCAAGAAGGTGTTTTTTTATCAAATTAGAAGTGTCGAAATTGTCGCCATCGCCATTGCTCATCTTTGCTGCAAGCAAGCAAGTGAAAAGTTTGGTTTTCTTCAACAAGATTGAGTCAAACTCTGTCTCTCCTCCTAAACTTGTAAGTGGTTGGATAGAGAGAGAGAGTTAAAAAAAAGAGAAAAGTGACATTAATAAAGAAAATGAAGTTGGGTAGGTGGGGAGAGGTGGGTGGGGCTTAAATAAGATAGAGAAGGTAAGTTTTTTCAACTCTTTCTTTGAATGGGGCATTAAGAAAATGAGAAAGTGGGAGTTAAGTAAGAGGATGGGGACGTGGGGTGCATTGGAACGAGGTGAGAATTTCAATAAGAGTGGGTTGGTGGGGGATTAAATAAGAGAGAGAGGGCTAGGGGATTAAAAACAAGATAAGGGGAAGGGTTCGGTTTGGTTGTTTCGGATATGTGAAAAACAAAAATCGAAACCGAACCTAACCAACTCGGTTCGGTTCAGTTTTCTAATGTTCAGTTTCGATTTTTCTCGGTTTGAGCTTCTTCGATTATATTTCAGTTCGGTTCGGTCGGTTTTCAATAACAAATTAACACCCTTAGTAATGATTGATGCCAAAAACCAACATTAATGTCGTTGCATGATTTTCAACTTTAATCAAATAAATAACTATTATTTTTGTTTATTTTTTCCTTCAACCTGCAATACAATTCAACAATGCATAGTGGAAGTAGGGGTTATCGACTACTTCACTTTAATTAGAATACAAGTCTGATTTTCAATTCAAAGAATAAAGAGAAGAGTAAAATAATGGATGGTGAGAATAGACTAAAAGTTAGAGAAAGATAAACAATTGAAAAAGAGAACAATTCTTCTAGGTATCGAGGGAGGGAGCGAGAATGCTCCCTCGCACGTTACTTTTTTGCGGGGTTCTGCTCGTCCAGTCCAGTCCAGTTTTAGTGGGTGAAATATTTTGGCTCCAAATTGAAAATCCCAAATTCGACCGGCCAAATCAAACCCTAGATCTAAATGCCATTTGTTCTTCAAAAGCTTCATTAGGGTTCCAAGTTTCTGCCCTTGATAATGTCGAATAGGAAATTCAGGTAAAAAAAGTTCGAACTTTTGCACTTTTTGTTACTCTTTTTGTCTCCGAAATCTCCCCCAGATTCGAATTTGTTTGGGGTTTCCTGTCTTTGGGGTTCTTATTCTGTTTGTGTTGTCTTCGTTTTCTGCTCTATTCAGGAGATTTCTACTTGTCTATTGCAATCGGGGCTGTAGGCAATTCTACGGAACCACTAGGGGTTAGGGTTATCAAGAATCGAGGATTTTTCGTAGAAGCAGACTGGTACTGGATTGCAGTAGGAGCATTGGCTGGATATATCTTCCTCTTCAATGGCCTTTTCACTCTGACTCTTGATTATCTTGATCGTATGTGTTTTATTGCATCTCTCATTCTTTTTTTTGTTAATTAAGATTATTGCTACTTAGATGCCATAGATTCTGGTCTCGTTGGTGGCTACTCATGTATCAAACAATTGCAGCTCTTGGGAATCTCAGGTTGTTCTATCAGAAGAGTCGATGAACAAGCAAATTGCTAATAGAACTGGGGAAGTCATTGAAATGTCTTCCCAAGGAAAGAGCTCTGTCCGGCGTGCCTCATCGGGTAATCAGACTGGACAAAATTTGAATTTTTTAGTGTAGTATGTAGACATTAACTAAGTTGAATAACATACATGCAGAAAGAGGAGATGAAAATAGTGGGAGGAATGGCTCATCAAGGTCTTCCTCTGTAAGGACTGAAGCAGCAGCTGTAGTTGATCCAAACAAGAAACGGGGAATGGTTCTTCCATTTGAACCTCTGTCCATCACTTTTGATGAAATCACCTATTCTATTGACATGCCACAGGTAGCTTTTACATAAATGAAAATGTCTTTGACTGATGGAATTGGTATCTTTTTTGCACTTCATTTTATCACAAAGATGACAAACCTCTTGTTTCAAATTGGTGATGAGAACAGTGAGGAACACAGTGGACACGGGAAGAACTGTTGTATGCACCATTCATCAGCCTAGTATCGACATATTTGAAGCTTTTGATGAGGTGAAAATTCGAACAAAGAAAGACATTGGCAATAATAGGCCTCTTATATACAAAGTACTAATTTAGTAATTCGGAATTGCAGCTATTCCTAATGAAGCAAGGAGGACAAGAGATATATGTTGGCCCATTTGGTCGCAATTCTTGCTATCTCATCAACTACTTTGAGGCGAGGCTCTTATAAATTGGAATAATTTTCTTCATGACAGAAAATTCTTTTTGTGTGATAACTGATAGATTTTCTTTGTGCATTATTAGGGAATTCAAGGAGTCAGTAAAATCAAGGATGGATATAATCCAGCAACATGGATGTTGGAGGTAACTAGTGCTGCGCAAGAAGGAATCTTGGGGATTGACTTCACCGATGTGTACAAGAAGTCAGAATTATACAGGTGGGTTATGTTTATAAACTACCTGAAAATGCTAGAAATGAAACATAAATTAGCCATTTGTGAATTTTGTTTTATTAATACACCGTGAATGTTTTGTAGGAGGAACAAAACTTTAATCAAGGAACTGGGTACCCCTCCTCCTGGATCAAAGGATATTCACTTCTCTACACAGTATTCACAATCTTTCCTTGTACAATGCATCGCTTGCCTATGGAAACAATATTGGTCATATTGGTGTAACCCACCATACACTGCAGTGAGATTTTTCTTCACAACCAACTTGCAATCAGAAATCAGAGAAGGGGTTTGATGGAAGGCTTGAAGAATCAACAAATATTGTTGAACCAGGAATTGTATAAATGTTGTTGAACTTGCAAGTGCTAGGAAGAGGAAGAATGCAAGTGCTATAGTGGCTTTGAAGAATGAAAACGCTATATTCTGCAAGTCTAGATGGTTAGGCGGTTCAGGTTGCAGTGCAAGTCTGAAAGTGCTATAGTGGCTGAAAGTGCAAGTCTGAAAGTGCTATATTAGCTTAAAGTGCAAGTGCAAATCTGAAAGTGCTATAGTGGCTGAAAATGCAAGTCTGCAAGTGTGATTTACAGACCATCCAGACTTACAGAGCTTAATGTGATGAGCTAAGACACTCTCCATGTTAATGAGCATTAAAAGCTCCATGCACGCACTCCCAGTGTTTTTTAACATGTGTTTTGATGTGAGTGAATGAATGATCTCAGGTTTGGTGCATTATATACATATTTGGTTAATGCAAAGGAGAAATTCAACATCTTAATTAATGGAATACCTGCTCTTTTGACTTGTACTTGGTATGTTATTAGCTCTTTTTAAATTAGTTGATAAGATGTCTATTTTCCATCAATTTTTAAGGCACCACATTGACATGTACTATGTACCTAACTAGAAAATGAAATTTAATCAGGAGTTATCTACAAGTGATTCGTCATTAGAAATAGCTTAACATGGTCGATATGTGAATTTGATGGTGAAGTGATGAAGTTTAAATTGTATTTCAAAGTTGTTAAGCAAGTCTTTCTTTTCTCCAAATGTACAAGTTGTATATTGTCTTACTACATCTAGTCTAGGAGCAGCCAAACAGCTCTAGCGGCATGCATCTCTTGATGTGTTTATAAGATGTACACTAAAGATCAATGTCCTTGTCCAGGAAATGTGAATATTTGATTCCTTCATTAATGATGGCTAACCTCTTCTTTTTTTGTTCTTGCACAAAATACACATTAAGCAACCAACAAAGTCACAGAATATTGCATACGTACTAAGAAAAGTCATAGATCATCCATAGCCAAAAACATATTTATGAAGTTTTGGAGTTCTTCAGAGGGGGAGATGATAAAGAGATTAAAATAAATAAATAAATAAATAAAAAACCAACTGCCTCAGCGCTCCGTGCAAGCCAGTCTAGATGGTTGGCTTCTCTGTAGATATTACACAGTTTCACCTGCTAGAACTTTCTTGTTGGGTTTGGTCTGCTGGATGGTTGGCTTCTCTGTAAATCTTAACCATCCAGACTTGCAGTCCAACTTGCATAATATAGCACTTTCATTCTTCAAAGCCACTATAGCACTTGCATTCTTCCTCTTCCTAGCACTTGCATTCTTCCTAGCACTTGCAAGTTCAGCAACATTAATACAATTCTTGGTTCAGCAATATTTGTTGATTCTTCAAGCCTTCCATCAAACTCGTTCTCTGATTTCTGTCTGAATATCTGAGTGAACTGCTTCTAAACTGCAGAATTCCATAAGACAAAGTCAAATCCTAACATATTGCTGATAAAACAGAATTCCATAAGACAAAGCCAGATCCAAAGACTGCCACACTCATTCAATCGAAAACATAATCCTAACATAGTAAGAAGTCTGTCAGTTGATCTCAAAGCCACTATAGCACTTGCATTCTTCTTATCACTTGCATTCTTCCGAATGGATTGTTCAAAAAATTAACTAAGAAGAAACTAATAATATTAGTACCTTTAAATTCTAGTAAGACCTAGAAACTAATAATATTAGTACCTTTAACACTACAAGAAAACAGGTGTTTAGCGACGGTTTTCAAAAGTGTTTAGCGACAGTTTTAACCGTCGCTACATAATACAGCGACGGTTGGCCAACCGCCGCTAATAAAGGCGTCACAAGAGCATTCGGCGGCAGTTTTTTGCAACCGCTGGCATAAACGTCGTTGTATGTTATTTAGCGACGGTTAGTAGTAACCGTTGGTAAACCCGTCGCTAAATACCATACAGCGACGGGTGTTAACCGTCGCTAAATACAGGGCAAGAATTGACGTTTTATAATATTCTGGGACGGTTCTTAACCGCCGCTATAGTCCGTGGCGCTTACAACGGTTTATACCCGCTGCCAAATTCAAATTGGTAATTTTTTTAGTGACGGTTAAAACCGCCGCTAATGCCTGTCATTATTATCATGATAATTCTATTATGCGCACTAGAAATATGTAAACAATCTGTAGTCACATTTTAACCTGTAATCACATTTTTCAACCTGTAAACAATCTGTAAACAACCCACAATTTTACACAACTATTTTATATCGAAATCATCAAAGAAAACTTGACTTCAACTATATTGTCATCAACTTTAACAAAAAAACCTATATTATCATCAAAGTTAACAATATATCAAAGCTAGTACATGTAGAATTTCTTGAAGTTTGATAGTTAAAATCAAATTTACTACAGCTGAAATTGTACCACGTTCTTGAAAGAAATTAGACAATGCTATGGAGAGTGGAGCCGATGAAGATCCTCATTAGTATTTTGACAAGGTGATAAGGGCCTTGCAGTTGCTGGTGAAGCTTGCCCACTTTCTTCGTCTTGTGCCTAAAAATGATGAGTCAACAATATTACTCTAAACTTGAACCAAATTACAATAATTAATTGATTTATATTTAGTAAGTAACCAATATCATTGTTAACTAATATATATTAAAATAATGTAAAGGCAAAGAAACATACGGGTGTAGTGAATAATCTTGCAAACTCAGCAGGCACATTTCCATCCAACTTCTGAAAAATGTATGTAAATGCTCCCTCATATCCCTTCCTCTTTAATTTCTCTGTCTCTAACTGTGACTCCAGCTGGTGAATTTTCTGTTGCACTTGAAGATCAGTGTTTTGCGTTGGTTGTGAGGACATCATCCCACTAAACCTACTATTGGTGTTGCCAAAGACTTGAGATGGACATGGCCCGAATCCCAAAGCTCGAACTCGGCCTGAATGTTCTTTTCCTAACACCTTAGCAAGTGAATCTTGCTGTGATATAGATCGTGATGTGGAATCTTCTTTCTCAATCTCTAAAATTTTCTCCTACATTAATGAGGCAAGCCATCAAACTTTGAATTCAAAATTTATCTAAACATTAATTAATATAGTTCGATAAAAAAAATAGTTTAATTACTTACACTTATCTGTCTCGCTTCGTCAGTTACATAAGACCCGTCCTTTTTTGTGTGTGTTGCAATATACACCTCTCCCCTACTCACAGATCTCCCAAGTTCATATTCCTACACCGATATTATGAAGTCATATAACTTTAAATAATATTGTTGAGAATGATAACTTAAAGTATGGTAGGATGTAAAATATTAATTACCATCTCAACCTTTAACCTGGAATTGCTTTTTGATCCTCCTGTGTGTGGATCGGTGAGTTTCTTCCTAATTTCAATGTTTTTTTTTGCATTTTTCCTATCAATGTATAGATAAAAACATATTGTTAGCATATTCCTAGCTATCTAAATGAATAATGTAAATATTGTGTTACCTTTGTCCTTTCATCCAAGCGGTAGTCAATAAAATGTGCCCAATCATTACGATCAGTGCCTTTGGGATGTTTTGCAATATTAGCATCTCTGGACAGTGTAGGATCATAAAATTCATGGAACAATTTATGCCTATTGTCCTTCCATTTCTTCCCAATGTTTTGCAAGATATAATGGTCTGCCATTGGATCTTCCACATGTAATTTATTCTTCAAAAATAATAGTCATTAGTATTCAAATCGTTATCAATAATCTTACAAACAAGGTAAGTGACAAGCATAAATTAAGCCATACCTGTATAATAGTAGTATACACGCCATCCTTGTAAGTTTTTGGCACATCCTTCCAAGAGTTGTATCCAACTAGAAAAGCCTTAAAATCGGATCCCAATTCTCCTAAAAAACTTCCTAAGAAACCAGCTGCATCTCCAATAGGTTGATGCTCAGTGTTAAATGGAATCATCACTTTTGTGCCTCTAGGAAGTGACCAAACATCATGTGCCCTCATATGAGATTCTTTTATTAGCCCTTGCTCATCTAGGACAAGTTGGTATTCGTTATACTTCATTCAAAATTAGCGACTAACATATTATTTTCTTGAATAAGTTTAAATAACATACAAATTGTATTCACTATCCAATATTTTCTGGATTTGCGTTCATGAACACTTGACCGTGACTCGGGTGTAGCAACTGGATGAGACTCAATATCATTAGGTAAATGAGAGACTGATGTAGCAGGTGGCTGAGAGATCCATGTAGCAGCTGGATGAGACTCAGAGGTAGTAGTTGGATGAGAGACAGATGTAGCAGCTGGATGAGAAACAGATGTAGCAACTGGATGAAACTCAGATGTAGCAGTTGGATGAGACCGAGCACTAGATTCAAAGGATCGAGATTTTGTCGGTCGATCTATAGGATCTGATTCAACTTGGAAACGTTTAGGCCTAGGCATCACTGAAACTTCAAACAAAAGTCAAATTGTGAAATAATAAATTATATAATGAATAGGAGAAGACAACATGTTTGTAACCAATAAGCAAAATTGTCATAGTAATGTATTATAACAAACATAATTTTTCATACAAAATCTTCATCTTCTATAATATTGTCATTATTAGCATTGATTGCAGGTTCATCATCTATATCATCCCTTGCCAATGGCAAATCTACATTATCATCTTGAAACCACTCATCTAAGTCTTGTTGTTGATAAGGCGTATTCTCATAGAATGAGTCTTCAGTTTCATTCTCGCCCATGTCATACAAGTCTCTTGGCTTTAAATGAACAACAACACTCCATTCTTTATCCACCTCATCCTCCACATAATACACAAGTTGTGCCTCTGAAGCTTGAATATATGGCTCATGATCTTCATGATCACCAATATGTATCAACCGAGAAAAATTGATGGAAGTGAAGCCCAATTCATCTATTCTAATCCCTCTATCAATAGTGGTATTTGCCCACTGACATTTGAACATGGTAACCATGAAACGACCACGATAGTTTAACTCAATGATATCTATCAATTTTCCATAATAAGGAACACTTCCTTCCCTGGCATTATTATCACGACTACTTGCATAGCTTCTAGTTCCAAATGAGCCAAATACTCCACTATTCTGAGTTTTCAAGCCATCTTCTCGCGCTAATGTTCGAAATTTGAAGCCATTAACATTATATGCAGTAAACCTTCTTGCTTGAATAAGTGGTCCTTGTGCAAGAAATATAATGTCATTTGAATGTAATCCGTTTACATCATTCACAACCTAACATCAAAATGATACCATATTAGTCATATGCATGATTATATTACTTAAATGAATAATTGATATAATATATACTTACGCGTCTCCTAAACCAATCTACAAATCCTTTATGAACCACCTTATCTATCTCAACTTGTGATCGTGTACGACTCCTTAGCCTTCTCTTTGTTTCTGTCCTATATTCCCTAAATGTGACATCATAAAAAATAAGTATGAGCCATTACAAAGTTTTTTGAAGAATCATATTAAGTGTTAGAATTTACTCACTGAAGAAACGAGTTGACTTTTGTGCAGTTGATCAACACGTGACGATGTGCTTGCATATATTCTAAAGGTGTTAAATTAAAATATGAAGAACCCCCCACTGGTCTGCCTACCAACGAAAACAAAGTAGCCACTTCAGAAGATCCAACACCAATTACCCCATCATCAACACGGGGTGTTCGATTGAATCTTGTTTCCACATCATCTAAATATCTTGAACAAAAGATAAGAATTTCATCGGCTAGGTATCCTTCAGCTATACAACCTTCCGGTTGTGCCCTATTACGTACATAGGACTTCAAATGACCTAAGTACCTTCAGGATTATAAAAGTAAATGTATTAGAATAAGAAAATCAAGTGATAATTCATAAGGTTTAATTTATGATATTTACCTCTCTATAGGATACATCCATCGATAATGTACCGGGCCTCCACGTTTGACTTCATCAACCAAATGAACTACTAAATGAACCATGACCGTAAAAAATGAAGGGGGGAATATGATTTCCATGTGGCAAAATGTGAGCACAATTCGATGTTGTAGATTGTCCAAGTCTTGAGGATTCAACACTTTACCACATATTTGTCAAAAAAATGAGCACATATCAACCAAAATTGCGGACACTGGAGTAGGCAATGCATTTCTTATTGCAATTGGCAGCAGTTGTTCCATAAGAATATGACAATCATGGCTTTTCAACCCAAACAACTTACGTTGTTTCAAATCAACACATCTGGATATGTTACTTGAGTAACCATCTGGCACAATGAGATGTTTCAAAGTCCTAAGAAATATGTCCTTCTTTGCATTAGTCATTGTAAAAAGACTAGGAAGGTATTTCCCATTTTCATTTGGCCAGAGATCTTCTCTTATACCCATTGATTGAAGATCTTTTCGGGCATTAAGATGATCTTTAGTCTTCCCACTTTCATTAAGCAAGGTGTATATCACATTGTCACATACATTTTTCTCAATATGCATCACATCAAGATTGTGATGGATCAAGTTATGCTCCCAATATGGAAGATCAAAAAATATGTTTTTCTTCCTCCATTGTTGCGCATCACCAACTCTAGTATTTTGCCCACGAGCTCTTTTACCAATAACTTCAACTTCGGGTGTCTTTCCAAATGTAACATTAATATTCTCTACTTGTTTCAAAATATCTGTTCCTGATAGTTGTATTGGTGGATTCCTTTTTTCTTGCTTGTCATTAAAGCGAACTCGGTTCAATCTAAACTTGTGACCAACATTTAGAAAACGCCGATGACCCATGAAACACCATTTTTTACTATGTGGAAGGCGGCAAGACTCCGCATCAAAGTTACATAAAGGACAAGCTAGTTTAGCATGTGTATTCCACCCTGATACGGTCCCTAACCCTGGAAAATCACTTATTGTCTATATTAAAGCTGCTCGCATTGTGAAACTTTCATTCAACGAAGCATCATATGCTTCTACACCAACCCACAACTCCTTCAATTCATCAATAAGAGATTGTAAGTAAATGTCTATATCATTGCCTGGCATCCGCTTACCAGGAATGATCATTGAAAGAGTGAAGGAAGTTTGTTTCACACATTTCCAAGGAGGAGTGTTGTACGGAACTAGAACCACTAGCCAAATGCTATAACTAGTACTCATATTCCCGAAAGGATTAAACCCATCGCTAGCCAAGCCGAGGCGTACATTACGTGCATCCAAAGCAAATTCAGGAAATGTTAAACTAAATTTTTTCCATGCCTCAGAATCTCTCGGATGTCGCATCAAACCATCATTGCCATCCTCACTAGCATGCCATCTCATATCAACAGCAGTCTTAGAAGACATAAACAAGCGTTGCAATCGCGGTATCAATGGAAAATAACGAAGAACCTTTGCAGGTTGCCTTTTTCTTTTCTTACCATTTATAGGCACATTATTTGCATTTCCCTTAGTATTTAGCTTCCACAACCAAGATACTTCTGCAACAACTATAGCCTCTCACAACCAAGATACTTCTGCAAGACATGTAGGAGGTATTGGACTCAAGGAGGGACTCTGAGGAGTGTTCCTGTTGGTGGTGGGTGTAGAAAGGGTAAGAAAATGAAGAAACACTCTTCTACTTCTTCTTCCACTACTTCTACTACTAGTGACTCCCTTTCACACCCAAAACATCAAATTGTAATCCCTTCTTCTACTTCCTTGTCAATCAATACTGGTGGTGGTGGTGGTGCTATGTCATCTTCTCATCCAATCTCATCACCTTTTGCTTTTGGTGGTGGTGTTGGTGGTGGTGGAAGTGGAGGTTTTCTCTCTTCATTAGCACAACTTCAAGCTTCTTCAAATGGAGGAGGTAGTCATCATGATTTTGGATTTGGGGGTTCTAATTTAGCTCTTTTACAAGGGTTTACTCTTCCATCCTTTCAAGCACAAGTACAACAACAACAACAACAAAACTTTCAGTTTCATCAAACACCAACCCATGTTTTCAACGGGATCAATTAGTAGCAAAGAAGGTTTGGAAGAAGTTCAACCAAACAGACCTTCAACATCTCATCATCACCATCATCAAGAGTGGCCCCACATCTTCAACAACTCTACTAGAACTCCAGATCATCCTGTTACTTCACAAGCACAAGGAGGAGGTTATTGGAGCAACACCACCACCACCAACAATTCCAACACCATGAACAATAGCAACACTACTAAGTTTTCTATAAACAATTCCAACACCATGAACAATTCCAACACCATGAACAATAGCAACACTACTTCACAAGCACAAGGAGGAGGTTATTGGTTTTCTATAATTTTTTTATCTGCAAAAGCAAGAGAGAATAAATGCATGCTCTCCCACTTCTTTAGGTCTAATAAGTGCCAGAGAGGGTCTGAACCATGGAAGCAGCTTTGCCGTACAGTTCCACCACCACCCATGTTTCCCGTTTAGGTTGTTTTCTACTTTCTTCTATCCAGTGTCTGCTTTTTCTTTTCTTAGCTCAGTTTCTCTACTTTTGTTAGAACAATGCTTTTGTTATAGAAGGAAGTTTTGGATGTCTCATGCATGGTGAACAGATTATACAAACAGAACAGATTATACAAACAGAGCAGATTTATACAAAAACATAACAGATTATACAAACAGTTTGTACAAAAACAGATTATACAAACAGTCCAGGTGAGTAGATTTATACAAACTGCAGATTATACAAAAGCAGAACAGATTATACAAACAGTTTATACAAAAACAGATTATACAAACAGAATATACAAACAGTTTTTAAGAAAAACAGAGCATGATATCATCAGTGCAGGTTTTAGGAATCTACTTACAATGAGAGGAATCCAACAAGATTGAAAGAATAGGGTTGCTCTACAAAGGGAGGGAAGGGAGGTGGAGAGGTATAGGGGAGGTGGAGAGGTATAGGGGAGGTGGAGAGGTGGGGATGATGGAGAGTAAAATAAATAAAATTAGGTATAGGGTTAGTTCGGTTATAAAATTTGATTTTACATATAGCGACGGCTACAACCGTCGCCATTTAAAGGAACCGCCATTAAATACTATTAATCCGCGACGGTCGACCAACCGTCGTTATATATAGCATGCAGCGGCGGTTTTACTTAAACGTCGCTACAAAACCGCCGCTAACATCCTGTTTTTTTGTAGTGTAAATTCTAGTGGACTGTCACGTATGGAGAGTGAATATCATTCTGTTCACAGTATCCTGATATGCGAGCGAATGTTTCTTGCTTCTTAGGGTAGCCAGATATGGTAATGTTTCCATCTATATATCCACCTGTTTTCCGTCCAGCTAAGACATCCATAAGAGTCGTCTTACCAGCACCACTTACACCCATTAGAGCTGTCAGAACACCTGGCCTGAAAGCTCCACTCACACCTTTCAGAAGCTCCAAGCGATCTTCTGTGACACCTTGTGCTTTCATTTCCTGCAAACCAGTTTGAAACAAGAGGTTTGTCATCTTTGTGATAAAATGAAGTGCAAAAAAGATACCAATTCCATCAGTCAAAGACATTTTCATTTATGTAAAAGCTACCTGTGGCATGTCAACAGAATAGGCAATTTCATCAAAAGTGATGGACAGAGGTTCAAATGGAAATGGAAGAACCATTCCCCGTTTCTTGTTTGGATCAACTGCAGTTGTTGCTTCAGTCCTTACAGAGGCAGACCTTGATGAGCCATTCCTCCCACTATTTTCATCTCCTCTTTTTGCATGTATGTTATTCAACTTAGTTAATGTCTACATACTACACTAAAAAATTCAAATTTTGTCCAGTCTGATTACCCGATGAGGCACGCGGGACAAAGCTCTTTCCTTGGGAAGACATTTCAATGACTTCCCCAGTTCTATTAGCAGTTTGCTCGTTCATCGACTCTTCTGATAGAACAGCTTGAGATTTCCCAAGAGCTGCAATTGTTTGATACATGAGTAGCCACCAACGAGACCAAAATCTATGGCATCTAAGTAGCAATAATCTTAATTAACAAAAAAAAACGAGAAATGCAATAAAACACATACGATCAAGATAATCAAGAGTCGGAGTGAAAAGGCCATTGAAGAGGAAGATATATCCAGCCAATGCTCCTACTGCAATCCAGTACCAGTCTGCTTCTGCGAAAAATCCTCGATTCTTGATAACCCTAACCCCTAGTGGTTCCGTAGAATTGCCTACAGCCCCAATTGCAATAGACAATTAGAAATCTCCTAAATTGAGCAGAAAACGAAACAACACAAACAGAATAAGAACCCCAAAGACAGGAAACCCCAAACAAATTCGAATCTGGGGGAGATTTCGGAGACAAAAAGAGTAACAAAAAGTGCAAAAGTTCGAACTTTTTTTACCTGAATTTCCTCTTCGACATTATCAAGGGCAGAAACTTGGAACCCTAATGAAGTTTTTGAAGAACAAATGGCATTTAGATATAGGGTTTGATTTGGACGGTTGAATTTGGGATTTTCAATTTGGAGCCAAAAATTTTCACCCTCTAAAACTGGACTGGACGAGCAGAACCCCGCAAAAAAGTCACGTGCGAGGGAGCATCCTCGCTCCCTCCCTCATTCCCTCCCTCGATACCTAGAAGAATTGAAAAGAGAAACAAAGATAAACTTACTTCTTCAATGGAAAAAATAAAATGTAATACATGTACTTCTCTACCAAGCAAAAATATAAAGCCAAGAACTATAACAAAAAAAAACTCTCTAAGACTAACTATCCTCTATGAACTCCATGTATGGGGTTTTTATAGGTAAAAAGGGTTTGAGTGAAATAAGAAAACATGGTTGAGTGGAACAAGGAAACATGGTTTGTGTTGGGAAAGTGTTGGCTTGAATAGTCCCACATCAAGTAATGAAGAGTTGTCACAAATGTTTATAAGGAGATGGTTCACTCCCTAATAGTAACGAGGCCTTTTAAGGGAAAACCTACACCACCTAGGCCCAGATGGAAGGCTCGACCCGATAGGTGGTGTTTAAGTTGGGGACAATATCGTTGCTATGTATAGTGGACCAAGGGGTGCGCGCAAGTGCACGTGTGCGACGCCCCAACAATTGGTATCAGAGCCGATGGTTCGGCTGGGACTTGGTCGGCGAAGTGAAGGTGCAGACGGCACATTATTCAGGAGATAGGCGTAGGCGCAGGTGCGCGGTCCGCCAGATGAATGATCCAGATCCTTGCCGAGATGGTGTCCGAGAATATCCTACAAATCTGGACGAGGTGGAGTTAGTGCGGTGGTTGCGACTAGGTGGAGCCAATAACGCCGAAAATAGTCGAGCATGGACAAGGTGGAGTTAATGCGGAGGTTGCGACTAGGTGGAGCCAAAAACGCAGAAAATAGTCGAGCCCGTACACCGAGTGCTACCCACAGGGTCGTGGTTGCACGGTTGCACTTGAGACTCGAGGAGAAGGTGTACTTCGAGATGTTGCAAACCGGTGGATGGATTGTAGGATGTGTGACGATTCGCGCCAATGTGGAGATTGTTGGGAAAGTATTGGCTTGAATAATCCCACATCAAGTAATGAAGAGTTGTCACAAAGGTTTATAAGGAGATGGTCCACTCCCTAATAGTAACGAGGCCTTTTAAGGGAAAACCCCACACCACCTAGGCCCAGATGAAAAGCCACACCCAATAGGTGGTGTTTAAGTTGGGGACAATATCGTTACTATGAATAGTGGACCAAGGGGTGCGCGCAAGTGCACGTGCACAATGCCCCAACAGTTTGAGTTAAACAATGAAACATGGTTGAGTCAAACAGTGAATGGTGTTGGAGTTGGATAAGGAAACATGTATTGTAAATTTTTTTTATGATAAAGTTGGCCATGTGGACATTCAAATCTTCATGTTGATTTTCTCGAGATCTGCAGTTGTTGATACTTTGTGGGTTTGACTTCATGAATCTTGAAATTGAAATTCTTTAATCCTTATGAATGCATTTTAAGGATTGAAATTCTCAAGATCCGTAATTGTTAACCGACTCTATGATATTATCAAGCTAAGACAACTAAGTCACCATATGTTGAAGTTACGATTATAATGATGATACCCTAACGTAAGGAAGCATGCCTTTTCACTTATTTTTTCCCATCGAGTGTTAGCTCAGCTGACAAACTCGTGGCAGATAATATTTGTCTAAAAATTGCCGAAGGCATTTAATGATTTTGGGATCCAATAAAAAAGATGATATAGGTTTTTGTCATCTGAAATTCTTGATGACATGGTAGAAATATGCATCCATGAGGTTAGTCGCACCGAAACATCTCAATTCTTTTTTCTTTTTCTTTTTGTTAGACTAGTACTTTAAATTTTGTGTATGTAGTAGACCCTCAAAAGTCGACACTATGGGCATAAAGGATCCTAATGACACTTACGGAAATTTGACTATCTGTTTTTGTTAACGTTAATCTTGAAATTTAAAATTTCAACGAAGTTGTTTCATTGAAAAGGTCAAGCACACATTAAAAAAAAAAAAAAAAAAAAAAAGTCACGGGGACTCAAATTCGCAGCATTTTATACCGGGCAACAAATTATATTCAAAGTGATTTCCAAGTTCATGCAAATGCAAGGAAAAAAGGAAGCCCAATGTCACACTAACCCCAATTATATAATTAGAGGGTGCCTATTTTTTTTATTTTGTGACCGTCTTTTAGGTGTCAAAAATTTTAATTTTTGTGTGTGTATTTTTCAAGGAAAAAACTCCAGGAGCCATTGACAACTGAATGGGACACACAGCAAATAAGATTTTAGTTCTAGGCCAGGTTTATTTTCACATAGAAGGACAATAATTTGGGCTCCAAATATGGGCCCAACCTCCCTACCCACATACATGGTAGGTGTGTGCAGAGTTGTGCAAATATGGGCTCTAAATGTGTTTGACTCGTACATGTGTGTGCATGGGATGGGTGCACGTGAAGGCAAGTATGTGCAGATTTGTTATACAAAAAATGGAAGGCTTTATTTGTCGGATCCAAGTGAAAAATACAGTCAGACTCCAGAGGGGTAAGCAAGTATGGATGCTGGATCACTCTATGCAATGAATACATGGCGCTGGTGTGGACACCAGGCATGCTGGAGCAATATTCATGTGTTATGTTACCTTTACTTGTATGTTTTGTCTGAATTTGTTTTGTACAAGTGTTTCACTTATAAACATGTGTTTATATGGGTCTTATAAGGGTTATTGTAATGAAATGTAAGGTGATGTCAATGTAGTAGGGAATGACTAGGTCAAGGGTGATCTAGTAGACATTCCTGATGGTCTCGAGCTCCAGTGTTTTTTTTTTTTGGAAAATGAGCTCTAATGTTACTTTTTGAAAAATGCTCAAATGCTTGGCATTTATATTAGGGGGAAGATGTTTCCTGGGTATGTGTCAAGTTGGATGCAGAGTAAGTACATAACCATGGCATGGCCATGACATGCTTAAAAACAAGTTGGGATTACTTGAGGATGGATGAGATGATCAAAAAATTGACTAGAAGTACATAAAGACCCGAGCCAAGCATGAGGCACGTTGGCATAGTAATGGATTGACAAACCAAGGATCTTCCATACTTGGTATATGCATTGATGGCAAACGATACTTGGATGTTGGACTATTTGTAAATGGACTCATGCATGATTGATGCACACATAGATGGCGGTGCATGATGACGGACTATTGGTTGATCATGTCAGAGTATGGATGCTGACACCATTGGGCTAAGTAAGGATGCTTAACTAGGGCTTGCAGGTCTGATTCAATGTTTGAATGCACGAGACTTGCATTCGGACATGTGATGAAATGTGTTGGTTAGGGAGTTTGTTTGGTGGCAAATGCTTGAATGACACCTAGATAATTAGTTATTGCAAAGTTTGAATGAGGTAGTCATTTTATAAGGCATTTGAGAGGACGAAAGAGGTGTATGAGATTATTGGAGTAATCTTATATAATTTTTATAACCTATTCAAATTAAGTTGGTGCTCATACATCAGAGGTAAACTAAGGGATTCATCCCAAATACTCTGTGTGTGTCGTGCTTTCTTTATCGGTTATGTTATAGGCAATGGACTGTGTTGTGAAGGGCTGAAACAAAGTAGCAACCTTAATGCTATTTAATATGCGCCACTTAATTTGTTAAATATGCGCCACTTAATGCTATTTAATCAACTCGCGCTAACACGGGCTCTCTCGTTAAACCAAAAGCAACTGCTAACTACATGATGCCATGGGAAGGATCATTCAGTCCTTCCATGCTCCCTTAGGCCTTAACACATCACGTCAGCTAAGGTATCATTAAAATGTGTCACTTTCTAACGAATATATCTTAAAGTGTCACTTTCTAACGTATAATTCGGAGATTTTTGCAAATTGGTTTTTTCTTCAAATTTATTGCATACTTGCATTGATTGTGATTTTGCGAAATCTTACAAAAAAACCTTTTTTTTTTTTTTTTTTTTTTTTTTTTTTTTTACTTTACTAAAAGAAAACTTGCGAAATTGAAATCTCCGTTTTTACGAAAAATTTCGATAAATTCATGCAAGCTTTCAACTTTTCGGTCTAAAAATTTAGATCTCTTTACTCGATAAAAACACAGAGATTAAATTTACTTGTATCATAACATAGATACAAATATATACATCGAGATTCTAATCGTTACACAAACATTGTAAGAGACGATATGGGTAGAGTACACGCGAACATGTACCAGATCACACCAAAAGTGACCCTTATTACAGTTCTTACAATACTAGCCAGACTTAGAGAAGTTGGGTAGTTCATTATACACAGCACATACTATTATGGGATCCCAATGGGAAAAATAGGAATAGGAATATAGAAGCTAGAAGGTGCAAGACCCCATTCTGGCGGCAGAGGCATATCAAATGTCTTCGATGATCCGAACCCATTCATTGAATCAGCTGGGATTCTGTTCTTGGAAGGGCATGAAGTGTAGAAGGCAAGTGGTGTGGAGATGGTGTAGGAGTTGGGATCATGGACCTTTTTAGTAACTTTAGAGACTAAGTTTCTCTTGAATGTGCAGAGCTGCTTGGGTCCTCCAAGAATCCTAGCAAAGCAATTAGACAAGGCATCATCATGGAAGGGGAGCTTTTTTTCAAAAGACCCATTTTTCTCAGTTGTTGCAGTGGCTGGTTGCGTCACTTTGTCACACTTGATGGAGACCACAACACCTGAGAGAAAATAAGAAAACCACAAAGAGAAGAAACTGGTAAGAGTTGACATTTAGGATCCAAGTAAAAAACATGTGAAAGTTCAACTACTCCATAGCCAGTTGGGAGAAAGCATTTCTACACACAGAAAGTAGGGGGGTGGGGGGGAGATGGCAGTCTTCAATTTCAACTCAAGTCCTCCATTTTTCTCTCAACTACTGACTATGTCAGTGTTTTCCCTGAAATATTTTTCTCTGGAACAAAACATAACCTAAGAAAAAAAAAATACAGAGGTGAAGTGAACCAGAGAGGTCTTGATGCTGAGCACAGTCCACGCATGAAACAGAGCCCTTCACAACAGTGCATGTTGAATACTGGAACTGGCTGCAAGTTACAGTGAACATAAGAAGTAAACCAATAACCCAAGGGAGAGCCATGGAGTGTGCTGTATGGGAGAATAGATAGCATGTAAGATATTAAATAGAAGAGAGCAACAACACCTATTATGGTTTACAGAAGTTAATGAGCAAAAAAAATTAGGTGAAAGTTAGGTGACATAACTCAAACATAATTTCTTTGTCATTCTAGGCGATTCTGTTAAGCTGATTTTCGATGGATGTGGAGGCCAATTACTATTAGCATTAACCCAATGTTGTTTAATCTTTCCAATTGGTACTGTAATTTTATTTCCCGTGAACTCAATAGTGAGACGCATAACTTAGCTACTACTGCTGGACGAATTTATTGTAATCGTATTTAATTTATTATTAATGCATAATGCTTTATAAATAAAAAAATAAAAAAAATAAAAAAATAAAATAAAAAAACTTCTTTGTCCTAAACTGTTGTGTTATGCTGCATTACTTAACTGCCATATATTGATCAACTAATGAAGGAGTAATATTTTCTGTCTAGATAAACTTTGCTCCTCATCCTCTATCAAGTATCAACTACCACCATATAGTAGTGTTGAATCAGACTCATAAACCTATTAAATGTTCATAGGGGTGCCATATAGTAGCATGATAGAGAATTGATTACTGATATCTATTCAAAAAGATCAACATACATTGCAATATATTACTATCATGAATTGATGCAACTAAGCATTGAAAGAACTAAAATCTGTCCTAGACAAAAACTCCAACTACCAACTAAAAAATTAACGTAGAGCAACGTGGGGAATGGTCATTGAAACTGGGACAACAAAAACGAAACTGTTCACATTAACTAGTTTTCAATTTGGATTGCATGCTAAAGGTTTTGTAGAAAAGGGCTCTGACAACCCTTTGGGAGTAAATCTGCAGAGTATTAATCATAGGAGAAGGAATTAAATAAGTTTGGTGGAAGTAATAAATGGTGTTTCTGAATACAGTGAGAATGAACGAAAAATAGACAAGAGTGTCCTCCAACAAACGAGGTGTTTGCCATGAAAATTCAAAAACGTTTATTAGGGGCTCCTGTGAACCGTGTGAGTTCTGGTGGCACCAGTACTCATCGAACTTGCAACATAAAAAGCTGCCATGGTTCACATGACAACATAAACTTAGAAACTAAAATCAGTGAATATGTTTCAATGGTGTGAAATTCTGCCTAAACAAATACCAGATGCCTCTTCATCGAACTCGATGTAATGTCAATATCTCTAAGGTTTGTTTGGTTGCAAATAATTGAAGAACACAGGAAAGGAGAGAAAAAGCAGAGAAGGGAGAGGAAGAGAAAAAGAGGTTGAAGATGATCTTTCAATTTCCATTTCTACCAACAAGTCAGCAACAGATTCTTGGTCCTCAATTTTCATATTTGGCGAAAACTCTTAGCATTCGACTTTCATACCATAAACCCTACTATTTCTACATATGCAACCAAACATATCCTTAAATAAGTAAATATAAACAAAAATTGGAAAGCACTGAAGTATTAAGGATAAAATAATCAATCACATGTTCGCAAGTATTAAGCCTTACTATCAAAAAAAAAAAAAATGTACACCTTATTAGTAGATGTGTCAAATATCGTGCTCCCATAGTCCTATTGTATAACAATCTGGTCCATGTTTTGAAGCAAAAATGTGAGGGCTGGAAATGCTCATAATGATACAAGGACCATAAAGGTACATGTACGTACTTTGAACATAAAGATGCATTACCTACCAATAGAATCCGGTCCATCTTTTGACTTAATTCGCTAATTTTGGCAGAGATATTACAATCTTTATGTCATCCCTAAAAATTCAAACCGTCTTACGACTCATTGATGTGATTAAACTGCATAATCAACACTCAGGCCAATGTAATAATACTCCATGATAGGCTGTATATGTATTTCCCAATCCCAAAAAGTTTTCCAAATCTAATGCCTAAGGTTGATGATTAGTCTGATTCTGGGACGACTATTTTTTTTGTCTCCAATAAAAACAGAAAGTTCTGCTCTCATTTGATCTACCAAAGCTCCAAAACTGCATAGCTGTTATGCTTCTCCCCTAATACCAATTCCCAAGTCATAAAACATTTCCATCCTGCATTCACCTCTTGGGCTCTTTTCACTTCGAAAAAATCTAATTGTCGAGGTAAATGGCGAGGAAAACAGCGAGGGACCCCACAGGGGGGAGGGGGAGCCGTCCATTCCCCCCGGGATGCGCGTTTTCAACCCTCGGGATGCGTGCGTTGAAAAGTCAAACGCGCATCTCGAAGGGATGGACGGCTCTCCCTCCCCCTGTGGGGTCCCTCGCTGCTTTCCTCGACAATTAGACGGCTTGTTTCACTTCACATTCTTGACATTTGGTAGTCTGCTCAGGGAACCACAGCGTAAGGTTAGGGAGAAAAACAAAAGGCTTAATCATAGGAAAACCTAAGCAATTATGATTAGAAAAAGTCAGTATAGGCTCGTCCTCTCTGGCTCGATATCTATTTCAGATATCATAAAGTCAGTGTTTGTCACATAGGCAGTGGGAGAAGCTAGATTGGATCCAGGGCTGGGTCAAGCCAGTGTTGTTAAGGCGGACGCCTAGGCGCACCTCGAGGCGTTTTGGCAAAGAGACGCCTCAAAATGATGCAAAGCAAAGCGGTGAAGTGAGGCATCCGCCTCGGGTTGCCTCACCGCCTCAGCCCATTTGCAGCTTAAAAACCAAAAGCCTATTGCAGCCCACTTGTCTTTTAGGGTTAAGATGGGGGGTATTTAGAGTTTTAGACAAGATAATGACTCCTTGGGAGCTATTGTTGCTGCTGTGTGTGTGTTCTTCTCCTTCTAATCAATTCCTCTTCTTCAAATTATGTGTTGCCTCTTTCATATCAGGTATGTTTCCTCTCTTCTTCTTCTTCCTTCCTCTTCCCTTTCCTTCCTGTGTTTTTTTTATATGATCCGTTCTACAGCTTCTGCTGTGTTTTTTTTATATGATTTGTTTTACTGCCTTTTTTTATATGATATGTTCTAACTCCTTTTTATATCATCTATTCTACTCCTTTTTTTTTTATATGATTTGTTCTGCTCCTTTTTTTATATGATCTATTCTGCTGCATTTTTTTTCTTCACAATAAACAGTAATAAGTAATATTTCAGTGTATGGATCGTAATATTTCAGCGTATGGATCGAAATTTGGTTCAAATTTCCAAAGTTAAACCAATGAGACCTGCTGGGCGATGCCTCACCAAATTGCAATTTTCCAAATACTGTTTCAAATTCAACCATTAATTTCCCATACACTGTTTCAAATTTTCAAAGTTAAACCAATGAGAAGTTGGTGACTTGGTGAACTAGTTTACATTATGCTTTGATGTTTTTCTTGTTTCTTTTTTAGTGATTTAGTGGATATTGGCAAGTTAAGTACACTTATGTAGTGCATATTTTTGCTATGCTATGCAACTTTATTATGTTTCCATTTCAATTCTAAATAGTTGTATGACTTTTTGTACATATTGACTTATGCAAGTTATCAAAATGATGATGAATATTACTTATCTAAATGTGTTTCAATTTATTATAATAAATTTTTTTTTTAAATGTTAAAAACCGCCTCAGTGAAGTGAGGCGTCCGCCTCGCCTCTGAGGCGTTTTCAAGCTCGTCCGCCTCCCCGCCGCCTCAACGCCTTAACTACACTGGGTCAAGTGGTCCTATTTTTTTATTAACCTAGCCAAGGAAAATGGAGAGTTCCTACCTTCAATCCTTCACCCACATTTTTGTTCAAACTCCAAACACATCATGCCTTCGAACAAGGTACCTACAGATATGATGAAACAATACCAAGAATTAGGTACCATTGGCCATACCAAGGTAATTTTATTGGAGGTCTATTTAAAAAAAAAAAACACCCTAAACCCCCCCACACACTCCATCAAATAGAGATTTTATTACACTAATAAGACACCACCATTTCCATGCTCAGTTCAATCATTCCCACTCATCTCTCTTGCCCCCAGGAACAAACCTTGTGACTTTAGTCCATAGCATCTCTTCTTTCCTGCATCCTAGAATTCTTTCACTGTAATGTACACTAGTAGGCACTAATTGGTGAACATAATCCCAAAGTATAATGGTCTAGAAAATCAACTGGTTCATCATGAAAAAGATTGAAGGTAGAAAATTGGATAGAATTTCAGTATGTGGAGCAGAAAAGACATCAACTTTCAAATGCAGTCTTACTAGGTTGTCATTACGGTTCCTAAAATATTTTATGAGCTACAAAGGCACAATTACAACTAATTTTCTAAGAATTTACAACTCGAAGGTGAATTCCAAGGCATTCAATGTATGAAGGGTAATATAAAAACATACCTCGCGTCATAATTCTGGAGTACCTGAGCAACTTGATGCCTTGAGACAATGAGTGGGAAAATAACCACCAAGCAAAAAATCAATACTTGAGATTGCATTACTCACTGCTCTAGTACCAAGTCTGACATAAACTGAGTAGGATCAATGGGTCAGAATTTAGAGCAAAACGTCACTGGTGAAACAACTGAATGAAGTTAAGTGCACGTACCTTTCATCAACCATCTGTCAAGGTTCCATTTTGAAACAACATTTGGGTATCTAAGTGTATGTTTAGAATTATAATTTTGATGATGATATAGGTTTCAACACTTGTGTACAATACTACAATTATTTATAAAACTAAACACATCAAAAGTTTCTGTGTCAATTATCTAAAAAAACAAAACACATCAGACTTCTTGCCCAACTACTTGAAAATTTCACATCTGCCTAAGGCATGCGATAAGTGGTTGCGATAATTCTTTCCCCAACTTATTTTGCGCCTACCCTACCAGAATAGCTTATTACACTACAACTCGAACCCTGGCAACAATTAAGTTATGATGCATGGAGCCTTCAGCCGACAATGATTTTATCAGAAGACAAATTCTTATCTGCTTCCCATGGTATCCTTCATTTCACGCAACGTCAAGCTCTACCACAACAATCAATGGCACTATTTTCTCACAAAAAAAAAACCACTAAAGAAAAACTCAAGTCACCACGTACTCAATCCCTGACAACCACGGCTACCACAAGAAAGTATTACATGAATGTTTGGGGGAAATCATGGCTAGAAGACCTGTAATGATGAATTATCACTACAAAACATGCTTGTAGTATTACATTCCTTGTACAGTAGTGATTAGTTTTGCATCACAAGGAAACCCTTGGAAGTGATTAGTTTTGCATCACAAGGAAAACCTTGGAACACTACTCTCAAAATTCCATTTAAGGCTTATATTTCCTCATAAGAGGGAAAAAAACTTGTTCTTGTGAACATACAAAAAACTACGATCTTAAAAACAGAAAGAAAGGGTAATCAACCAGGTCTCCCATAGAAACATGAACATAGTCAAGGTACAGGATGTCAAAGGTCACGAAAGAACCTAATGTTAATTTTCATAATTCCACTAAATGAGAGGTTTAGAACACTTATTAAGCTTCCTAGGAAAACTGATGGTGCACTTCATACTGACAATCAACATAAATACATGTCCTTTTCTGCTTCGTTCAACCATAAAAGGAAGTAAATCTAAAAACTGTGAATCGACACTTTTATATTACGCTTTTGAAACCAATTTCAGCACTAGGATTCAGTAATCTTATCATTTCCTTTCTCTAAGCTTCCAACTTTGTAGAAATAAATAGCCCTTGACTTCCTGACACTTTTGCATACATTTCTTTCCAAGTTTAGCGTGATGCAACAAATTCCTCAAGAAAAGTTTTAAAAAAAAGATATATATATAATGCTCCAATTCAGTAAAGGCCAATAAGGAAGCAAACAACACAAACTAAAGGTCCTATCAGTCCAAGAATATATTAACAGCTGAAAGGATAACCTGATTATAACATGAACAGGACAATGTAATATAAGATCCAAACTAATTCTACAAGAATACCTCGCAAAAAATGAAGTGGCACCAGAAAGAGAAAGAATGACTAGCAAACGGGTACACAATGTCAGAAGAATGACTAGCCAATTAGGAAGCATGAAGCTTCCTATGGGTTGTCATGCCAGTGTCAGAGACTGTGCTGAACAACACTCTGAAAATTTCTCAAGGTCCATGTTCTCTCATCCTTGTGTTTGTTTTCCAGTAAACCAAAATGCAACCTCTTTTACTAATCTTCTGCTTTCCCACTTTACACAAGTTTCTAATCTCAAGTATTATCCTCCATCTCAGTAAATGCATCCCCTCTTTTCAATTGTACCCAAGCAGAAAAGTCTCTTAGTCAAGTTCTACAATAGCAGAAAGATTCTCACTTCATGTTTCCCCTATCATGCTTTGATTTCCACCACAAACACTATGCCTCTGTGGGTTAAACATCTTGACTAGGGGCTTTAAGTTTAGAGAATGCATTACTGGAAAGGGGGATGACAATTTCCAATCCTCTGAGTACAAATGGTTCTACCCAACAACCCACTCAAAAAAATAATAGTGATAATAAATTGATTAAATTCAAATAAAATCAATGACGGAACCTTTTCTCTAAAAACCACCTGGGCCTGTATCCACTTTGTGTCCACTTCAATAAATCGAGTATGTTAGTTAACTATTATAGTATTACATAGTCATACCCTTCCCTCTTCCATGGAGGGACAATACATAGTCTCTCCACATCTCCCAAGCCCACTTAACTGAAAACATATTTCATTTACACTCATTATTTTGTTTATGTCAATAACTCCAAAAACAATAATCAATCTCATGTGCCATGCAGAGGTATACCTCAAAAATGCTATTGATCGCCCACACCTCTTTCTTCTTTTTTTCTTTCTTTTTTTTCGAACACGGCAAAACAAGAATTAGAATGAAGGAAGGAAGAAGGGCTACAAAAGTGAGTGGGACTCTCACTCGAACAAAAATAAAAACATAATCACTCTCCACAGTATCAAGCCTTGCATATCCAATACTCCACAGTTCATCTAAGCTTTCAACACCCACTTAATTCTAGAAAGAGATGATCACTGAACTCAGGGTTCTTCACCCATTCTATACAACTCCCTTTGAGAAGTATCTCTTCCAAAAAATAAATTAAAGAAACCCACTTAAGAAACACTTTTTAAATGGAATCTCTTAAAACCCTTCCATCATATCATTCTAATAGGAATATATATCTCAATAATCAGAAATAGGATTTTTGTTAGTGTTGCTGCATGCAGAATAAATTGGAAATGAACATTCAGCATATAATTTCACCCATCCTATCTCAGCACAAATTTCAATTACCCGGTCAACACCTTCAGAATACAATATCCATAACCAGTGATTCTACAATTTTAGAATTTATTGAAGTGCAACCCCGTCTGGTGAAGAGTAAACAGCTTGCACTTGCATTCATGTCCCACAAACACCGCAAAATATGCTAAATGTAGTTCGTAAAGATTGTAGTTCTTGAGGACTGACCAGTGGCAACTTAATAGAAATGGTGCTCTATGCAACAATAACAATAATAATGCCAGTGTTGTTGCATAAAACAATTCTGCATAGCCAAGACAGAACTAATAAACAGAGTTGTCAAATAGTAACATATTTACATAGACGAATGGCCAAATCAGGATGAATGAAATAGAGATAAAAGCTCATGAAAACATAGTTTAGAATATATATAATAAATTAGGATAAAGAAGATCAAGATAGATTGTCCATCTGCAATGTACAATGACAATGGTCCTCATTTGAATGAATACGTACCACTAAGGGTTTTGAAAAAGAGGAAGAAGATCAAGATGGAAAGTAAGAAAAATAGAAAACTAAAAACTAAGGTGGTGAGGGCCAATTTTTTTTCCCCACTAATTCAAACACTTGCATTAGAAACAGAAAGGAGTGATACAAAGCTAAGCGAGGAGATCAAAGAGAACAAACAAGAAACAGAAATCGGTGAAAGCCAATATAAAGATCTAATCACAAAAGATGTAGTCTGGATGGAAAAATGGAAGGATTACTCCTCATTCTGTCCAAACATCAACCATAATAGTTCACTCATGTCAAATGTGCAAAAAAAAATTAGACTGGGGCTTTTTTGTTACACTGAGAGTAGCTTTCATTGCTTACTAGCTGTTATTTTTAAGTGATATAGACCAAATAAAATTTAAGGCGCAATCTATGGGTTGGAAAGCCCAAACAGAACCATGACAATAAGGCAATGTGGAACAAAGAACTACATCAGTCTATTGTTACGGTGCATTCTTCCCCCTCACCGCAAAAAGAGTTCTACAAGTGAAATAAATGTAAAAGACAAAAAGAATATCTTCACACTAACTCCTAATCTTGAATGAAAATAGTTTCACGGAAATCAAAAGTGTGTTATGAATATATGATAAGCAATCAAATGCTCAACAATAATCTTGGAACACCACAGTTCAGTCAAAAACATAACCTTATGCAAACAAGGATTGTGAGCTCAAATAATACAACTATAGACCGAACAGCTTTTAGTGAACCAAACAACATAAGCCAAAAAAAGGCCCATATACGCACCAGCTAAAACAAAGAAAAATAACATAAATAACATGCATTTTCTATATGAGAATTTGTAGTTCTTGCTGGGGTTATAATTCAAATGACAGTGTAAATATCACCAGAAGAACATCTATACACCATACACTTCTCCACCTTTTTTTGTTTTACAAGTTGAAATCTATCGATGTAAACATTTACAATAACAAGATGGTCTTGCGAAAGAAAATTGTATTAAATCCATCAAAACTCTATGAAATATAACAAATTGTATCCTTAACAAAACTATAAAAAAAAAATCTCTCTATACCCTTAATTTGATTGAACTATTTCTCTAAAATGAAATCAAGAAACTGACATTTCAAACAAGATCATATTCACTTGCAAGAACAAGAATATAAATTATTTAGCATTAATCAATGAAACCTGTTTTTCGCCACACAGCATTGCGAACCTGCCGAAGATCTCTCCCTTTCAATGTCCTCCCAACGCCTTCGAGAACGGAAAACGTCGTCTCGGTATTACTCGCTCCCTTCGCCACAATCTCATGAGGCGGAAGCAACTCCTTCTCAGTCTCCTCATCACTCTCTTCTACCTCTCTTACATTTCTGGCATTCGGCGGCACCGGAACATTCACCGGAGCCGAGTGAGGAAATCTCTCGGCCTGTTCCGACCGGGAGAACTCTCGATCGTGAAGAAACTGAGACTTCGGAAGTGCCGGAATCATCCTTGACGATGACGATGACGGAGGAAACAGAGTTTTCCGGTAAAGAACCGAGCGATCGCTCGGTGTTCGCTTCATGCCTTCTTCAGGTAACACGGCGAGAACGCCTGAGTTCTCCGGCGGAAGGAAGGTTGAGTGGTTGTGGTGGTTCCGGTTGATCGCGGTAAAACGGTGACGGTTCGATCGTGGCTTAGGTTCGGAGAAATCGCCCGTCCAGAACACTTCGTCTTCGTCTAGCTCGTCTCCAACGACACTGGCTCCGGCAGTGGTTCCTCCGCTGCTAGGGTTTTCAGGTTGCGCGAAGAGACTGAGAAACCGCTCTGTTGACGGCGAGTTGCGGTGGCGATACGGAGAAACGCCGTTAGTTTCCATGTTATAACGGAGTTTTGGAAAGAAATAGAACAGTAAGTGAAACTAAACGAACGATAAATGGGGAAACTGGTAAACATGATGTGAAGAAGGAGACTGGAGATTTATATAGGAATCCGAATTTGCCGATCATGTGGTAAATCTCATCAATTAATTATACTTAATAATTATCTACTATAGAAATCCCAATTTTTTTTTTTTTTTTAAGTGAAGTTATTTACAAAATTAATTTAAAATATTTTCTCCACTATTTTTTTAACATATTTTACTAAATAAGAAAAAAATACAACTCCTAACAAATTCACCATGCCAATGTTTTTGTCGCAAACACACAATAAAAAAAAAATCTTTAAGCCTTGGGGGTTTGGTGTGCGTCTTTTTTCATGTTTTGACGATGCAAAAATAATAATAATAATAATAAATAAAAAAAAAAAAATCTTTGCAGGTTTTTTTTCTTCTTCTTCCGCGTTTTGACACTAAAAAAATAGTTCACTAATACTAAAATTATTTTACTACCATTTTGTGTATTGTTTAAGAAGTATCCACTTCTATTATTATTTGATGTCAATGACTCATGACCCTCCTGTTAAACTAACAATAGAAAAAAAAAAATATTTAACAATTTAATCAAAATAAATCAAGGAAAACAAAGTGTGTGTTACACTTGAAATAAATATTTATGTAAAATTAAAATCATACCAATTGATTTGTTGTTTCTCAAACATTTCATGTGTGTAAACCAATGACATTTTTTTTTTCAAATGGTGACTGGTACTTTAAAGTGGGGTTTTTGTGCCATGTCTTAAAATCTACATAGGATTCAGCTTGCTGTCTATCTTGGATAGCTACTATGTATTGTTGAACAAACTCTTACAGTATAGTCTTCTTGTTTACATACTAGTAAAAAAACATTTTATACTTTTTGATCGTTGAGTTGCTTAACATTCCCGCAAAAAAAAAAAAAAAAAAAAACGTATCTTGCATGCAAGTAGGCACCCAACACTTGCAATCTTCGTACAAAGATTGAACCCACTCATTTGCGCCTAGCTCAAAACTTGCAACTTTACTCTGCCATTCTCTATCAAAGTCATCTTCAGTCCAAAATTATAAATGTACTTATAAAATTTTCATATTTTCTTATGACATGTCCAAGCTTATCACGAACTTTTAAACTATAAAAGAAAAATGTTTTTAAAAAAATTGACTGGAGATGGAAATAAAGGCACCACAAGAAAACAACAAGTAAGCGACGATTACTCAACCGCCGCTAATAAAGGTGTCACTAGGGCATTTAGAGACGGTTTTAAGCGATCGCTAGTATAACTGTCGCTAAATACAATACAGTGACAGTTACAAACCGTCGTCAAATATGAGACAATAACGACGGTTTATAGAAATCCACGACGGTTTTAACCGTCAGGAAAACCTAATGAATAATCAATTTTTTTTGTTTTTGGCAAAGGTTCTTAACCACCATTAAAATCCATAAGCATTATGCGACGGTTCTTAAGCGCCGCTAAAATCCCTTTAATAGTCCTTTCAACCGCCGCTAATGACAGTAGCATGCATATATAACTATATTTTTCAACTTTCAAAAAACCCACAATTTTATACAACTGTTTTATGTAAAAATCATTCAACAAAACTTCAACTATATTGTCATCAAAGTTAACAAAATATGAAAGCTAGTACATGTCAACACCAAGTAAATGGACAAATTTAATGAAATAAAACATTTCACTTCACTAACAAATATTCCTGATTTGTACAAGCACCTTTTTAGAATCACAGTATAAAAGAATAGAAATTTAAGTTGAACATAAGGAACGTAAACACCAGGAACCTATTAAAGCCATGACAAGTGGTTTGAATAGGAAATAAAAGAAAGTTTTACATGTCATGGCAGACAAGAAAAGTAAAGTGAATACAACAACCATAGATGATACATTTTCCCCTTAGGATGAAGGGCAGCTAGCCTTCTATTGGTTGTCCACGTATTTGCACTATTGGAGACCTTGCGTTACTCATGGCTGGTTGACTAGCCATCCTGCAATAAATCAATGGGAGATGAGAAAGAAGTTCATGATTGACATCAATATCTCCAACAACAAAATACCGTTCGAAAATCAATTAACAACAACATTCAATCTCTTCTAAAGATCGAGTATTAGATTCAATTGCAACACCAATCAGAAACTCCGATGATCGGTCGAGGCAGTGCAACACCAAAATCAGTTCCATGCAATTAAATGGTCTTATTTCTAGTACAATAAAACAGAAATAGTACATGTTCTTGATTGCAGCAGCCATAGCCATGAAAGCATGTTCCACATTTATCGCATTTTTGGCACTTGTTTCCATGAATGGGATCCCAATTTCATCAACAAAAGCCTTGACAAGGACATAATGGATTCTAAATTAGTCAAGGTTATCAACCTAGCAACACATCAACTTTGATTGCCTTGAATTTGTGTGAACTTACACATCAAAGGAGAAAAAAGAAAAAGGAAAAAGAGAAAAAACGTGCTACTACCCAAGCTACTTTGTATTGATCCACATCCCCTTGTCAACAGATGTTGATATCAAGCCCCCTATGCATGTTACGATAAGCACTAGAATTAGCTTAGCTGTTTCGTAAGAGACAACTTTGTTTGTTGTCAGGTCTGACTTGTTGCCAACCAAGAGCTTGCATAGCGATCAATTTTATTCAACCATTGCTTCACGTTGTTGAAACTCTCCTGATCAGTAACATCATAAAAAACATGCCAAAACGACACCAACAATTTATACTTTTGCAACACTATTGAAAGCAAAATAAACAAATAACATGGCTAAGACAATAGCCTGGATGACTGTAATGATATTTATAATCTCTAAATACATTTGTGCTTTCAATCAAATAAAAATATCAAAATTTGTTAAGATGTAAGAAAATTATTGAAAAAGAGATGAACAAACTATTTAATCAGTCCTGGAATGGGGGGGGGTCACCTTCCAGCCTTAATGCTAATCATGAAAAGATAACAATAATAATAATAGTGCACCCTGGTTTTTAGAACATCTCCACCTAAACACAGAAGGTTAGTCATCATTCTTGAATTTGATGCCCACGCACAAAAGGGAGTTAGATGACAATCCCCCTTATTATTCTCTTCACATTTGTGTACCCACCCTCCTCTTTTTTTAAGTTAGACTTGATAGGCACAGTTCTACGAGGCATTATCTCTGACTGTTGTTGGGGCGTACGCTTAAGACCTCGCTATTTTTTAATGAATAAAATTAGTTTTGCTATATAGAAAAGAAAATCTGAAGTGAAAATACAACAAAGATTAAGGTATCATAGTATAACCATTGGATCATAATACAACTAATCTCAAAGCTTTTACTAGGTTTCTTGAGTATGAGCATCAACATTTAATTGTCTTCATCATCCAAGTATATTATCAACATATTCATGATAAATCTCTATGAGACTATGAGTTGAAATACTAAAATAGTACTTAAACAACACTAGTCATGTCATGGAATAAACGCATTGTAGAGAAATGAGACACAAACTTATTAGTCATTAAAGAATACCCAATAACCCTAATATTATCAAAGTATCTAGGCTAAAAAAGCATTTTACAGGGTGTGGCATTTGATTCCTCTATTGATAACATTCCCTATGACTTCAACATTATCAACCCTTGCTTCTGATTCTAACAAGGAACTTATATACAACCTTATGGTAACCAACAGTTGAATTGTATCTTATTAACAAATGGGTTACGACCTTAAGTTGATAAAATTAAAATGTGATAGATTACCATCAACAACGTCCTCAATCAGAATTACCTCAATTTCCTGCCTCAAATTATGAATGTTTTTCTCGCTTTTTCCGTGCATGAGGATAAATTTCATCGATCCGCAACAGTCTGCCAACAATCAAGAAACAAATTTTAAATGACAAAATTCACTAAACAGAAACGATACTTGTCCAGTACACTTCCGCCTTCCTTTTGTAAACCTTACCAAACGAACCTTCGCCAACGAGCTCAATTACGTGGTAGTTTTCCACAACCATCTTCTGAATCTCAAAGAAACAAATAATTACATCAAAGACAACAAAACTTACACATAAATACAACACAAACACAGCAAATTGGTTTTCGGACCAATCTACACTATCTAATCTTGCTTCACAACAAATTAATTTGAGAAACGAAGAATTATTGAAACAAATCTTGAACAGGAAATAGAGAATACTCATGATTCAAGTACTATCGATCAAATGTGGAGACTAGGAGTCCGGATTCGCCGCAAATCAAGCGCAAACCCTAGAAAGTTTGAACAGATGTATGGAAATGTGAGGTTTGCAATAAGTTACTTTTAGCCCAATTTTGCAATTCGAGATCGAATGTTGAGAAAGAAAGAGAGATGAAGAGAGTGAGAGTGGGGATCCACTTTCACCCCTTTTATGCAACACTGGAAACCCAATCATGAAAACGAACCTATCGTAAGAATATAAAACAGGGGCTTTTAGAAGCCACATAATAGAGACTTTGACCTTTTGATTGGAGATCAAACTACCTAGATTATTTAATTGAGGATCAGCCACCAATAAACTAAAATAAAAAAAACTTGTATTGTTTGCCTAAACTCTATTACATCATATGTATTTATAACTGAAAGCAAAATAATACTTTCTAATTGAATTCAAACCTAATTCTAATCAAACAATAACTCCTAATTCAAAACAAGCTAATATTCCCTAAAATAGAATATTGTTCTAACTAAGACATTCTAATCTCAAGTAAATACTAGATAGGATTGGCATCCTAACATCCACACCGCCTAAAACAAGGCTTGTCCTCAAGCTTGAAAATCTGAAAAATGTACACGAAACTGCTCGTAACCTTCCCAAGTAGTTTTCTCCACAGGACGGCCGATCCACTTGATAAGCCAGCGTGTAACGACCTTATTATTGCGTTCAAATAATCCTCGATCAAGTAGTTTCTCCGGGACCCATGAGGGTTCATCGGCAAGAGTAGGTAAAGTTGGGTCCGGAGTAATACTATTACCTAACTTCTTTAAAATAGAAACATGTAAAACGGGGTGGATACGAGACGCAGCCAGAAGATCAAGTTTGTAAGCCACAGAACCGATCTTTTCAAGGATTCGAAAAGGCCCATGAAACTTGGGAGAAAGCTTAGAGTAATCCTGAGATGCAGCAGTGGATTGTCGATATGGTTGCAATCGTAAGAAAACCCAATCATTAACTTCAAAATGGCGCTCAGTGCGCTTACCATCAGCATATATCTTCATACGGTCTTGAGCCTGATGAAGGTTATCCTTGAGAACTTGCAGAGTGCGATCACGGTCCCGTAAAGCAAGGTCAACGGCATGAACCGCGGTGCTACCAGGTATATAGGTTGAGATCTTCGGAGATGGCCAACTATAAACAGCTTCAAAGGGAGTCATTTTGATTGCACTATGATATGTAGTATTGTACCACCATTCTGCCCAAGGTAACCATTTTGTCCAACGGCTAGGATGATGACTAGCAAAACATCGAAGATAACACTCTAAGGTATGATTGGCAACTTCAGTCTGACCATCAATTTGGGGATGATAGGCTGAACTACGACATAATTGAGTATCTTGCATCTCAATAAAGGCTTCCCAAAAGTTACTTAAGAAAACCGGATCATGATCGCTCACAATAGAACGAGGCATACCATGGAGGTGAGTAATATCCTGCACAAAGACTTCGGCAACTGAGGCCGCGGTGTAAGGATGAGCCAAAGAACTGAAGTGCGTATACTTGGATAGACGATCAACAATGACCAAAATTGTAGATTTGCGATTGGACATTGGTAATCCATCAATAAAATCCATAGAAATATCTAACCAAATATCGTCGAGTATTGGTAAGGGATTAAGCAACCCAGGAGGAGAAAGAGCTTCACTTTTATTCTGTTGGCAGATATCACAATGAGAAATAAACAATTTTACAGCAGCTTTCATACCAGGCCAGTAAAAATTATGCTGAAGACGTTTATATGTGCGGAGAAAACCAGAATGGCCCCCAGTAGGCGAGGAATGGAACTCATGTAAAAGTTTAGAACACCAAGATGATGATGGAACTACCACAAGTCGACCTTTATAGCGAAGAATATCATGCTCGTATGAATTATGTGGTCAAGGAGATGATTGTTGACAACTATCAATAATAGTACGCATGGAAGGATCGAGATGACACTCCCGGCTAATTTCATCAACACTCAAAAATGTCGGGGAAGATAGAGCCAACAAAGAATTGTTGGAAGGCAAGCGAGAAAGTGCATCTGCAGCTTGATTGACGGAACCAGAACGATAAATGATTTCATAG
Organism: Berberis vulgaris; assembly: GCA_963556465.1. Lineage (NCBI taxonomy): Eukaryota > Viridiplantae > Streptophyta > Magnoliopsida > Ranunculales > Berberidaceae > Berberis > Berberis vulgaris. The sequence continues at coordinate 6,203,580 of OY747135.1, forward strand.
TCATATCCCAGTAATTTAGAGAGACACTTTTGTTGTTCAAGAGAGGAAAGTCATTGGTCCATAAAATATTTGAGACTACGATGATCTGTATAGATTTTGAAGTGCCGACCCAGGAGATAAGGCTGCCATTTATGCACTGCAGCAACAATAGCTAATATTTCCTTATCATAGATGGACATGTTCAAATTGCGTCCAGAAAGACCTTTACTTAAATATGCAAGGGGACAACCCCTTTGCATAAGTACCGCACCAATGCCACCATGAGACGCGTCACATTCAATATAAAAGTCAGCATTGAAATCAGAAAGAGCCAGTACGGGGGTAGAAGTTAAGGTCGTTTTAAGAGCAGAAAAAGACTTGGAGGCATCATCATTCCAGATAAAAGAATATTTCTTTAATAACTGGGTCAAAGGAGCACTAATCTTACCATAATCGCGAAAAAAATTACGATAGTACCCGGTGAGTCCAAGAAACCCACGAAGATCCGTCAAAGAATAAGGACACGGCCAGGAGACAACACTCGTAATTTTATCATCGTCAACTGCAACACCAAGACTCGAAATAATATGCCCAAGATACCCAATAGAGGATTGAGCAAAAGAACACTTGGACGCTTTCGCAAAAAGCTTATGAGTGCGCAATAGCCCAAAGACAATAGAAAGATGGTGAAGGTGATCAGAGATTGATGCACTATACACCAATATATCATCGAAGAAAACTAGTGAGGACGAAAAATGTCATTCATCAAACTTTGAAAAGTGGCTGGGGCATTGCTCAACCCGAAGGGCACAACCAAAAACTTATAGTGACCATCGTGTGTGCGAAAAGTCGTCTTGGAAATATCCGGCTCATGAACCTGAATTTGGTGATAACCTGAGCGTAAATCGAGCTTCAAAAACACCGATGCGCCGTGCAGTTCGTCCAATAATTCATCCACAATCGAAATTGGAAAGCGGTCCTTAATAGTGATTTTATTAAGGGCTCGATAGTCAACACACATGCGCCAAGAACTATCCTTCTTTTTAACCAAGAGAACCGGTGAAGAATAAGGGTTGGTATGTCAAATAAGGCCTACAGCCTTCAATTCAAATACAACTTTATCAATTTCGGCCTTTTAAAAGTGAGGATAACGATATGGCCGAATATTTACTGGAGAAACATCTGGTAAAATCGAAATATGGTGATCATGTGCTCGGGCGGGGGGAAGGGTGTTGGGATTGCCAAAGACATCCGAAAATTTAGCAATAAGTGGTTGAACGACAGCTGGAATGGAAGCGCCCAGGTCAACTTCCTGAGTTAACTGTAAAAGAATGTCGTGACGTTCCTATCGTAAAGAACGATGGACCAGGGTACTATCCATGAACATGACCATAGGAGAATTGTCGTCAATTAATGTATGAGTACAATTTGCCACCGAGAAGGTCATAATCAGTTTGGAAAAGTCCCAAGTAATAACACCCAAATAGCGAAGCCATTCAGCACCTAGAACCACATCACATCCAGTGATACTCAAAAGGAATAAGTGGTCATGGAACTCATAATCTTGTAATTTAAGGGAAACATCCCGACAAGAGCCTAGACTATGCAATTGGCCACCATCCACAATCATGACGCGTAAAGCACCATCTTCATGGATTGGAAACCCACATTGTTTGGCAAAAGACGGGTGCAAAAAATTATGAGTTGAACCAGAGTCAACAAGGACAGTGACAGTCCTGTGTTTTAATTGGCCAGTGATACGCATGGTTTTAGCTTTTAGGCCGTGGGGACCCGAGAAGAGCATGAAGAGAAATCTCTAGAAGAGGTTCAGATAAAGTATGATCCGGAATAGGAGGCTCAACATCAGAATCGTCTTCTCCTTCCTCATTACCCTCGAGGAGTAAAACTTGGGGCTGAGGACAACGATTGTAGCACCCCGTAATTTTTTAATATTTATTAAATTTAATAAACTTCATATATATCTTTGTGTGATTGTCTTCATTAAGTTATGAGCATATGCATGAGCTATTTGTTTGTCTATGTGATGTGTGCTTTGTTTCTTAAGGAATGTTAGTAGAAAATTTATTTCTGGAATGGTATATTATTTGTACTCTAGTGTTGGTTCATTCGGAAGGTAGTTTGTTTATTTAAGAATTAATTACCTACTTACCCTCCTCTACCGAATCTCGGGACACGATTCTTTTGAGTTGTATAAATTGTAATACCCGCCTAATTAAATAAATATAAAAATTTCTTATTTATTAATTGTGGCATATATTGTAATCTCATTTATTGGGGGAAAAGATTTTTGGTTGCCATGGCTAAATAGGATAAGGTGTGTGTGTATTTAGCCAAAAACAATTGTAAACCCTAATGTTGATGGGTTGTTACTCAATTGTATTTGGGCTTGGTTTTGGGTTTTTATTAAACTAATGAGTAGTGTTTTATTTTGTGAAGTTAGAGGGTGGGAGCCCTCAAAATTTTAGTGGGGGTAGATAACCACCCACCATATAAAGAGAACAATCCCTCCTTTCTTCCTCATTTTTTTCTTTCTCCCTACCCTGGGTATTCTTCTTCTGCGGAGAGCTCGGCTGTGACCGAGCGTAGAGCAGCCCCCATCGGCTCAATCTTCCTATTCTCTCTTCCTTTCTTCTTCCTTATCTTCCATCTCCTTCCGCCACTTGATTTCAGCCATTGAAACTTATTTGCAAGCGAGAGGGGGGCTAGACAGTGGCTTGTTATCGAAAGAGGGTTCGATGGTAGGGAGAGGTTGCAGATGGGCGAAGGATTGATCAAAGGGAGGAAGGACTTGACTCTGTTGATTGAGTGATGGATGATTGGGAAGGTTTCGATCGAGGGAAGTGGGTGAGGGATGCGGCCAATGGGTCGGTCGAGCAACTGGATGAGTCGACAATCATTGTAGCTCAACCAGAAAAAGGGACAGAGCCACTCGATCGTTTGAGGGTGGGTTAACAAGTCGGCGATCAACAATGTGAGGTGGTTGTAAATCGATGGGAGTTTGTGGACAACTCTAAGGTCGATCAACCAGTTTTGGGTAACTCTGAGGGCGTCAGTGGAAGTATAAGGGTCGACTATGATGGTGACTGGAACAATAACATAGATGTTGTGGGTGTTGCGGCTTGTGTCTGGTTAGAGGGATGTGTGACGGTGTATGCCAGAAGAAGCTGAATCGGTGAGTCTTCTTTCATTCTCTATATGAGTTCCTCTTTTTGAAATACCCATATCATTGTTTGTTGATTTTGGTGTGTTTGATGGTTTTACTGGCGATTTAGCGTGTTTAGGGGTTTGATGTTGTGTTGGGCGAGACTTTTTATGGATTATTGAGAACTAGTAGGTTTTAAATTGTGTTGGTTAGGTTATTAACTGAACATGAGTATTGAGTTTAACAGTGTCTTGTTCTTGCAGTAAGTTAAGATACATGTCTTAGTGTTTATGTTATCTGTTTAGTTGCTATATGCCTGAAGAATGTCTTGTATGCTATATGCCTCATATTGTGTTGTCAAGCATGGGTATAGGTTGGAATGGAGTGAAGCATATGTGTTGGAACAGTAAAGGTAAATGGACCTACATTCGGGTTCATATAGAGCAGGTGGTGCGTTTCTGGTGTAAATTATTTTTATGTTTTTTTGGTTTGCCCAAATTAGTCAGGTTTGAAGTTACAGTTTTGTTGCTAGTATTATTTTGACATAAGACTTTCTTGTTGTTTCCTCGGATAATCGTGCATTGAAATCGTTTGTTATGCCAAATTAACTTGCTAAGGACTATCCTTATATTGAATGAGTTTGATCCCGGTTGTGTTATAGAAATGAATTTATGAAAATATTACTTGTCCCCCAAAAGAATGGATGAACATTGTGGTTGATTTGTTATGGTTGACAAAGTGTCACCATAAAAAAGTTTTGAGTTTTAGATGAAATTTTTTATTCTCTTTTCCACAACTCCGAAAAAAAATGTGAAAAGAAAAGAAATTGTTTTGTATACAGACTTGCTAGTATACGTGTGATAGAATTATGAGTATGCAGACTTGCTTGCATATCGGTGCACCGTTCCATGTGAGTTTGGTTGTACGTGTAGATTTAGGAAATGCTTGCCATGGATCGAACTTCGGCTGAGATGACATGTTCCTCGAGGTGGCACCCAACTTGGAACATGTACGCTCCGAGTGGTTTCGAAGGCAAGGGATGCACACTTGGGTGAGGTGTGTTTGGCACAAGGAGGATAGTGCGATTGTGGAAAAGAAGCAAGATTTTTTTTTGGTGTATGTGCATGATTACCTTAAAGGAACAAACTAAAATGCTCATTCAACCATTGAATGAAAACTATATGTCTTCCTAAAGGTAGAAAATGCGTTTTGTTGATATTTTAATAATAGTCTGATATGACTATGATTTATATCGTAGTTTGAAAGTAAATTACATTTATGAGGATTGATAACTTATTATCCGGTTGTTTCTAACCTTTCCATGCAGGATGGCAAGTCCCCTCATATTTCTACAGGTCAGACTTGCCATAGTCAACTTCTATAGCGTAAGTACTAGTAAATGCATATTTATTTATTAGGATGATGATACATTTGCCTCATTGAGGAACTACTTAATGGTGTGGTTGTTTATTGTTTTTGTTTAGTTTGATGTTGTCATGTGCGGATTTATTGATTTTGGGATGAAGATTTCTCACACCAGCTTTATTGCTGATCCAAGTGAGTGAGCTTTTGCTTCTTGGGTACATTCCTTTGGGAATGTAGCCGATTAGCCTTTCAGGTTTAGAGATTTTTGAGCAGCGTTACTGGAGTTCCGTTAGTGGGGCTAGCAACGTCAGAGTATTTCCGGGTTAGAATTTTATTTGTTTCAGTAATTTAATTATGTTTTAGTTGTTGCTGCTAATTATTCATGTTGTTATTGAATTTTCACGTCCCGAGTTTTGGGGAAACGGGTAATCCTACGTGGATTTTAGGATTTTCGTTTTCCTCGAAAATTGGGGCGTGACAACGATGGCCACGCTTATATACTTCATCGCAGTTAAAGCAAAGTCCTTTGGCACATCGTTCTTGTTGTTCAACCCATGACAGACGTTTAACACCTAGTGGTATACTAGTAACAGGCTTTGAAGAATTTGCAGCAGTCATAGGGTTAGCAAAATTGCGGACATGCCCTTTAGATCGAGTAGCATTAATGACATCTTCTTGACATAAAGCCAACTCGAAAGCATATGTAATACTGGTAGGGTGTAGCATCCTAACTCTTGCTTGAATATCAACACGCAAACCCGATAGAAAAATGCTAATTTGATGAGATTCAGACAAACCTGGCACCAAATTAGATAGCTTCTCGAACTCAGTAATATATGAGCGAACTGTGCCTCGTTGTACTAACTTGGAAAGAAAACTACACGGATCGATATGTTCGCGAGAGCAAAGAGGTTTTGAAAACTGTTGCCAAGTTAATGTGCCCAGTGATTGGTGAATCCGTCGATACCAAGAGTTGGCATCACCCTGAAGGTAAAGAGCGACAATGGGAAGCATCTGTTCCCTAGAAAGACCGTTGAGTTCTTGGTACTTCTCGGCCTGAAATAACCAACCATACGGATCAGTTCCATCGAAACGGGGTAAATCAATACGGAGGCCCTTGCTAGAAATAGGAATAATTGGTCGTTGTTGATCCGGTTGAACGTATGGTGCCGGGCGATATGGCTGGAGATTCCTTAATGCCTCTAGAATAGTGGCATTAGTGGTCTCAAGTGTGTGGAGGTGGGATGAGATCCCGGTAACTTGAGCAGTAAGCTCATTGACTTTCTCTTGTAATTCAGCAACAATCATTATAAAGAGGGTTGTTGATGTGGTGTGAATATCCGAAGGAAAATTAAGGGACGGACTGGGGAGAATCTCTATGGGTGCAAATAATGCGGTGAGTAGAGTGAAATCTCTCTGCGTCACTTTTGGTCTCGGCAACTGTGTCGTTTCTTTGTTCTATTGAAATTTAAGAAGAGGACTGCGATCGGGATGGAGGCGATGAGAAAGAAATTGGATGGCGAGGTGGAGACTGGACGACGGTCGGTGTTGAGATGGTTTGAAGTGACGGTCGGTCGGTGACATTCTTGTGGTGAGAAGGTAGGTTGTTGTTGTTGTTGTTCCCGTGGTGAGAAAGTAGGTTTGAAGTGACAGACCGTCGGTGACGTTCCTGTGGTGACGAAATTTTTGAGGTAGGTTGTTGTTGCTGTGATGAAGGTAGGATGTTGTGATGAAATCGATGATGCTCTGAAAATTTTGACGATTTGTTGTTGTTGTGATGAAGGTAGGTTGCTGATGATGGATTTCGTGGTTGCTATGATGATGGATGTCGTGATGATGTCGTGGTTGCTGTGATGAAGGTAGGTGATGGCTAGAAAGACGATTTGCTGTTGCGAGGTAGGTTTTTTTTATTTATTAAGATCTGTGAGGTCAGAAGGTGAGGAAACGGTGTTGTTGAATGTGATGGCCAATGAAAAACGAAGTAACAAGAAAGAAAAAAAAAATTGGCTCAGAATCGATGATGCTTTGATACCAGATAATAGAGACCTTGACCTTTTAATTGGAGATCAAACCACCTAGATCCTTTAATGGGGATCAGCCACCAATAAACTAAATTAAAAAACTTGTATTGCTTGCCTAAACTCTATTACATCATATGTATTTATAACTGAAAGAAAAAATAATACTTTCTAATTGAACTCAAACCTAATTCTAATCAAACAATAACTCCTAATTCAAAACAAGCTAATATTCCATAAAATAATACTTCCTAATTGAATTCAAACCTAATTATAATTAAACAATAACTCCTAATTCAAAACAAGCTAATATTCCCTAAAATAGAATATTGTTCTAACTACGACATTCTGATCTCAAGTAAATACTAAATAGGATTGGCATCCTAACACCACAACCCATGAATACGCAATAATCGAAAAGTCTAAATCAGTGGAAACATACAGTGAGAAGAGAGACAGAGAGCCGAACCAAAGAGTGAGAAGAGAGACGGAGAGACTCACCACAATCACTTCTTCCTCCGTCTTCATCGTCCTCCTTCATCTTCTTCTTTTTTCTTTTTCTTCCTCCTCCTTCGTTTCTTCCTCCTTCTCTGAAACATCAGCAACTGATGTGATCTGAAAGATAACAAATTAAGCAGTTAGGTTTATAATTTGGGGTTGAAAACTCATCCATTGGATTTTATTAAGATCTAAAACAAAATCAGATCTGTTAGTTGCACCCCATTTGCACCTTATTTCCAGCACGCTGAGTCTTGATCGAGCCCAAAACGATGGTTAACACAGTCGCAAATAACTGCAATCATCATTAAATAATATTATTTCGCGATGGTTAAAAAATTGTCGTTAAATAAAGTATTTAGTGGCAGTTTTTCAAAACTGTCGCTAAATTACTGTTTTCTTGTAATAGGATGTAACAACTTACTTGCAAGCCAATGGTGTTATGGCCTAGTGGTTAGGGCTGTGTGGGTTTGTCCCCCACGTCCTAGCTTCGAATCCCACCTGCGGCATGGTTACTTTCTAATGGGTGTTGACCTATAGGTCGCCCAGTTGATAGGTTATGGGATCCTTAAAAACCCAGCTCACCTTCCAAAAAAAAAACTTACTTGCAACTTTCAATGGCTCCTTCCAAAAGGACAAAGATACCCAAAAGCGCTATAAAAAATTAGTCTTGATGAGGAAGAAACAAACTATGAACCTGTGTATAATATCCAAAACACGGAAGAATAAGCAAATATGTGCAAGTTTTGTTTTTAGTGCAAAAACATGGAAGATGACTCATACCAAACCGGCAAACATGTTAAGATTTTATTTATTTATTTATTTATTTATTATTATTATTATTATTATTATTATTATTATTATTATTATTATTATTATTATTATTATTATTATTATTATTATTATTATTATTGTGTTTGCGCCAAAACGTAGAGGAGGAAGTATTCCAAATGCAAGACCCACACGTGAAAGAAAAACTTTCAGGTGTGGGATCAATGGGTGTGGGAATCAACCGTTTCGTCATTCATGGGATTAGGGGTCGTTAGATGTTTTGGATTATGGAATGAGAAATAATGGTTATGCATAGTCTATTGGGGATGAGACAGCTAGGGATATTTGTCGTGGAACAGATATTTTTGCAACTATTTAATGTTTTATTAAGGAGATAAAACTATTTAATTGTTGAACCTAATGCACGAGAAGCCCGGGTGCATGTTGTGTTTTTATTTTATCTTTAGATTATCTTATTTTTAGAAATGGAAAATTTTATAAGCATTCTGGTATGCAACCTTTGGATAAGGATGGTATTTTGGCTATAAAATTTGTTACGAATGGAGCATGTGAATGGCAAAAGGAGGTTGAACTTTGTTAAAGACCATAATTTTGTAACAAGATTTCACAACCAAGGTGATGTGACATGATCTGGAAAGATTTACATGCATCTCAATAAATTTGTCATTTTCCCAAATCGTGGCATGTCACCCTACTTGTGAAACATGGTTACAAAATTATGGTTCTCGAGTATTTTTTAAGGACGATAGATCCAAGTTGAGGGCTTATTATATATGTCGTCTGACGCCCAACAATATATAACATGTATATCGGACATCTAAGCCCAAAAGAAATCTAGTATACATGTATGAGGGTAGACTCAATATCCCATACCCAGTTAAGCTCAATTGTGTAATTAGGTTGCTTATGGAAAACTTGTTGAAAATCTAGATCGATTATGACATACATGAACCATTGCATCAAAAAGACACACACACACACACACACACACACACACACACATTGTAGAGTTTTAAAGTCCTATTCTATAAGGGAACTAATAGATTCTCTCTCCCCATATTTTCTCTCAACTATTTTTATTACGGTAAAAAATATATATATGTATAGAGTTTCCAAAAAAAATCAAAAACCAAATTAATAATGAGATTAAATGTGTTGTGTCTTTCATCTCAATTTTCTCTTAAATATTTTAATACGGTAAAAAAAATTAATACAAAGTTTCCAAAAAAAATTAAATATCTAACCCAATTTCGAAAAACAAAAAAACAAAAATCAAATTAATAATTATATTAAACGTGTTGTATTTTTCATCCCAATTTCACGTCATATTTTCTCTCAAATATTTTATTACGGTACAAAAATTTAATATAGAGTTTCAAAAAAAAAATCTAACCCAATTTCTAAAAAAAATCAAAATTCAAATTAATAATGAGATTAAGCGTGTTGTGTTTTTCATCCCAATTTCACGTTATATTTTTTCTCAAATATTTTATTGCGGAAAACAAAATTAATACAGAGCTTTGAGTTTGGAAACTATGTATTATTTTTTTTACGGTAATACATATTTGAGATAAAATATGATGTAAAAACACAACACGTTTAATCTCATTATTAATTTGATTTTTGATTTTCTTTGGAATCTGGGTTAGATATTTGATTTTTTTTGGAAACTCTGTATTATTTTTTTTAACCGAATATTTGAGAGAAAATATGACTTGAAATTGGGATAAAAATACAACATATTTAATCTCATTATTAATTTGATTTTTGTTTTTTTTTTTTTGGAAATTGGGTTAGATATTTGATTTTTTTTAAACTCCGTATTAAATTTTTTTTTACCGTAATAACAATAGTTGAGAAGAAATAGGGGGAGAGAGAATCTATTAGTTTTCTTATAAAATAAGACTTCAGACCTCTACAATTAGTTAGTTATTATGACTAAATCTAAACCATTTGATGATATGCCATCTGATGGTATAGATCGCGTGTCAATTTCTTTGTCACAAATGTTTGTCTTCGAATCCATCCGTATATATATCCACTACAAGAAAAATGGTCAGTGACGGCAAATTTTAAAATACAAGCTTCACTTTTTTTTTTTTTTTTTTTTTTAGTAAATGACTAAAGCTTAAGCTTTAAACTTTTTTTGAGTATTTTTACATTTGAATCGTGTAATATGAACAATATAGTAGAAGATAAATTTTAGTGTTTACATGGTTTGGGTTTTGTCACAAAATTATCGAATTGGGAGATTGCTACTCCATATTTTGTATTGTCAATTTAGCAATGGGGACATGTGTCAATTAGAAAAATGTCCACGATCAAAAGACTCGGAAGAATTGATGGAGCGGATTGATGCGTATAAGAGCCTTCAGATACAAATATCAAGTATATTAAGAAGGCTTAATATAAACTCTAGAATTTTACAATAAATCTTTTTGAAATTTTAATATAATAATGTTTATGATTATTTTGTTAGATTGTCAAAATATAAATTTTGTAAACTATATTTTTGGAAAATTTACTAAAGTTGTATTTTTTTTATTTTTTTTTTTAGTTCCCAAAATTGCTCTACTCAGTTTTTAACTTTGACAATGTTTTGTTTTTTATAAATAAGTCTTTACTTCTTTCTCTTGTTTGAAAATTGATTAGGAAAAATTATTGTGAGGTATAGTTTTTTAGTGAGGCTAGGGAATCAGGTTTTTCAACAGGATGATGTGACATCGTCATATGAGATTCTTTACAATTTCCTACACATAAACTCTTTGAAAATTTCATCATTCTTTCGAGATCATGTCACGTCACCCTGATTGCAAAAACCTGGTTTCCTAACATTTTTGATATATTTTTCATAGTTATATAAAGCTTTTGAAGAGGAAGAAAAACTTTTAAACTTTTCTATCTTACTTCTTTAAAGAATGTTTTGATTAAGCCTTCCAATATACAAACTCTAAAACTTGTTGATCTTGTTCGGTGGATTTCGAAGTGTTTGCTTTGGTTGATTCCAAAGTGTGGGTTCTGAATTGTTGATCATAAAAGCAAAGTTGTGAGTAAAGCCTTGATGATTCTTGGTGGTGTAAGGGATGGATATTTGAAATATCGTCAAGTTTGATCTAAGTTGCTGGTAATGTTTTGAACTTGTACGTAACTTTTTTATAAGTAAATTTTGCTCTCGATTCGTAGTTTTTCCCTTTTAAAAGGTTTCAACATAATTTTTTGTGTTATTAATATTTATTATCAAAACTTTGTTATTAATATTTATTTTCTCCAATTTTTTCATGATTTGTTTTTATTTGCACCGTCATGATTATTCAATCTTATCTGCATTATTATGTTTATTTAATCTTATTCATAATTAATATTATCCACAATTAATTTTTTCCATCGTCGTGCTTATATATATATATTCACATTTCATCAAATCATTATTATTGTGCTTATTTCAATTCTTTAGACATTGTTTTGTTTCTCCGATCCTATCCATATTGTCATCCTTCTTTGATCTTATCGACATTTAATTTTATTTTGAGCTAAAAATGTATTTATGAATTAACTTAAAATAATTATAAAAACACGTGGTGTATTCATAAATCATACATCGAGTGTTGGGATTTTAGATTGATGCATTTAAAGATTATTTAACTCGTAACAACTATTTTAAGGACAATAAAATTGAAGTAAACTCACGAAAACAAGTCAAAGGTATATTTTGTTTAAAGAATAATTTTCTACAAATGATTTAAGACTTAAAATTCAAATTTGGAACTTGAATTTGAAAATGGAGATAAGTCATATGTTCAATGAACAAGTCTATGAGATATAATATTTTGCCCATTTGACAAGTATTGTGTTCATCAGATTTTTTTTTTTAATAAGAGATTTAGTTACAATAGTCGATTTCACTCTTAGACTTTGTTCATTGAGCTGAAACGTCGTCATCAGTTAAATAATCATTCTAACTCCAGTCGTTGGAGCTTAACAACAAAATCGTTTTACCTATTTCTAAACAGATTTGTTCATATAAATTGGTCATCAAAAAGATAATAAAAGTGTTGCTCTTGAGGCTCGGAAAAAAAATATATAAAGCAAAACCGAATGAACAGGCAATGTCACTCCCTCTTTGTTTTTCTACAAAACTAAGCAGAAACAAAAGCACTTACAATACCCGTTCCTGACAATATTTTATTTTGGTTGATTGATTGCCAATACATAATACATTTGTACATTTTTTCTATTTTGAAAACTTTGGATAACAATCAACCACAACATGTAGAACTTTTTATCTATCTTAATTTTTTCATTAATAACTCAATAGTTACTAGTGCCCATATACATTATGTTGAAGTATAAACATAAGAATCCCCTAACTAAGTTATTACTAACTCATTATACATTCTCTTGGACATAAATATATGATTCTTCTAATTAAGTTTTGATAGAATCATATAATTTGCAACAACGTAGAATCCCAATTGTAATTTATAACTTAATTACAACAATCACACATTCATTTCATATGCAAATACATAACATATTATAAAGAGATAGACATGTAAAAGATAATTCCAGCGAAATATATAGATAACTTATTTTTATTTATACACTTACGTATAAACTTAATAAGCAATTAGTAGGGCATACTAATTCAAATATGTACTTTGTTTAATTTGAAAAAAAATATGTATAGCGCGTCAATTACAAAAATGATAAAGCTAACTTGAAAATATGTCAAGATATATCACGATAAGATTTTTTTTTTTTTTTTTTTTTGGTTTATGTTATATGGCAAGATGTCGCTTTTTAGAAGTTGCGACAATTGAAGAAGATTTGCAATACATATTTACTTTTCACACCTCATTCTCTCATTTTCACTTATCTACTTTCTTTATCTAATAAGGACAATATAATACATTTGAAAAAACTAATCATTCCTTTTCTTGTTATAAGGAAAAAAATCAAATACGATCACTAAAAAGCTAGATTTTGTTTAGTTTTAGATAAGGATAGATCCAGTTTGAATTGAATTTTGCTTCCTAATTGCTATCTCTTTCTTCCTTTTGTTCATTCGCTCTCCTAATCCTACTTACAACACACATTTTTTGGCAATCTTACTCGCTCGTTCAAATATCGATGTGATCTTTGTTTATAAATAAAGAGATATGAGTTCTTCAGGTAGAATCACACCTGTATAGATGAAAAAAGTTCAAAATAAAATGAATGATACACTACAACATATATAGGATATGAATGATACACTACAAATATGGAGTGGCCAATTTGTGAAGAACGTCTTATAAGTAAATATGCTTTAATTAATTTTTATTGTGTAGATTACATTGAACATACACCATTAAATATTCCAATCGAGGTCATTTGCAAAGATATGGGAAATACCTAAAATCGAGTTTAGGGAGATATTGAAATCATAAACTAAAAATCGAGTTTAGGGAGATGCTAAAGTCTTAATTCTCCGATAATGAAAATTGAGTTTAGGGAAAACTTTGACCAAGTTTATATAGAAAACAAAATATCAAAAGAAAAGGAAGAATGAAGGAGACAGAGAGGAAAAGTAATATGCTTAAAAACAACAACAAGCAACTCGAAGCTGAAAAAATCTGATTGCATAACAACAACGCGCACAAAACGTAGCACCTCACAGCAGAACAACAACGAGCACAAAACGCAGCACCTCACAGTAGAACAAATTGCACTCTTCTTGCGGTTTCCTCTTGTCTTGTGTTGCCTTTTCCTCTGCTATTTTACTCATGAAGGTTGGGGATGTGGAGGTGACGGAGGGGCTTGATAAACTAAGTTTCGCACGAGGGCAGGATTTTTTTTTGGGGGGTTTGGCAAGGTTGTTGGTATTTTAAGTTGGTTAAATCTTGGCGAAAAAATGGAGGTATATAGGAAATTTTCATGACTTTGACGTGCTTTAAAAGTATGACATTATTTTTCTAAAATTATTATATAATGACTTGGTTTGCGACGTGTACTTTATGTACGTCATCAAAATAAATTACGAAGACGTGCATATTAAACAAGTCATAAATTTACGTCCTCTAAACCCTTATTTGTTGTAGTTATAGAGATTACTCTATATTCCGCAGTTTCTTTTTTAACTAAAATGAAACGAATGTCATATGATCTCTTACTTTTTAATGTCATTTTTTTTACTATTAAATGAATAACTCGTCAATTACATTGCGCCATTTTGTTTTAACTTTTACAGTATGTATTCCTTTTACACCTACATTTTTATTATTGTAATATGTTTTCGTTTATGTTATACAAAATATTATTATTAATTTTTTATTATTAATGATAAGATATTTTTTCGTTTATGTTATATGGCAAGATGTCATTTTTTAAAGTTGCGGCAATTGAAAATGATTTACAAGCTCACCGAATCAACCATAGTAGTATGCTCCAACTGTAATCTTCTTACATACAACAAATCTCCAATCTAATTTTCCCTTTCACACCTCATTCCCTCGTGAAACAATAGAAACAAATTGAAAAAACGAATCCTTCCATCTCTTGTTATGAGAAAAAACAATCAGATACGATCACTAAAAGCTAGGGTTTGTTTAGTTTTAGATAAGGATGAATGCAATTTGAATTGAATTTTAAAGCCGTGATGAAGGCCTTGGGCTCAAGGTCTGCATAGTTTTAAAATGCGTAGTAATTTGTAGATCCAACTTCGTACATATATAGCACATTTCCTTTCCTCACTTAGGTGATGTAGGATTATAATCTTTCATTAGTAGCTCGTCCAACTTCTCTTGGGATCTATGGGCCTATTGGACTTCGCCATCACATGTCTCTCCCGCACCCTCCCCTCAGGTTCGCCCACACAAGGGCATCAGAGCTTCCTGATGTTTTCTCTTTCTTATTTTTGTTCTTTCGTTCTCCTACTCCAACAACACAAGTCTTTTCACACTTTGATTCGCTCGTTCAAATACCGATGTAATCGTTACTTATAAAGAGAGAGAGGGATGTGTTTCTTCACATGGAATCGCGACTTTGGATGTATTTCTTCACGTGGAATCACGACTTTATAGATGAGAAAAGTTGCAAATGAACTGAATGAGGGAGATTACTCTACAGTTTATTTCCAACAAAAATGAAAACTAAACAAATGTCATTACTTTTTAACGTCAATTTGTACTAGTAGATGAATAGTTCACCAACTACATTCACCCTTCTGTTTCAAGTTTTATAGTACGTATTCCGTTTACGCTCACATTTTTATTATTACAATATTTTTTTCATTTATGTTATATAAAATATTAATTTATTATTATTATTATTAATGATAAGATATTTTTTTCGTTTATGTTATATGGGAAGATGTTGGTTTTTTTAAGCGGTTTTTCCTAAGTGCACTGGTTTTTTGCAATGGTTTTTTGCCTGGTGCAATCAGGCACCGTTGGAAAACCAGTGCACTGTAGAAGCACTCTTTTTTAAGTTGCGGCAATTGAAGAATATTTGTGGGCTCGCCAAATCCACAACCGTATCAGTTGTTCCAACTGTAATATTCTGGCATATAACACATCTCTAATCTAACTTTCCCTTTCACGCCTCATTCCCTCATCTTTACTTATATACTCTCTGTATCTAATAAAAGCTATGATTTGTTTAGTTTTAGATAAGGATGGATCCAGTTCGAATTGAAATTTGCTTCCAAGTGTTATCCAATTTGAATTGAATTTTAGATTAAAAAAAAATGGAGTGAGGCTAGGAAATCAGATTTTGTAAACATGTTTTGCAATCAGGATGATGTTGCATCATTAAAGGAGTTTTTTACAACCTCAAGATACACATAAAATCTTTGGAGATTTCATCATTCTTTTCAGATCATGACACGTCATCCTGGTTACAAAACCTGATTTCCTAGCATTTTTGTAAAAGATGTATCCAATTTGAATTAAATCTTCTAACATACAACACTTCTCCTATTCCCACTCACATTACAAGTCTTTTTGCATTATGACTCGCTCGTTTAAATATCCATGTGATGATTATTTACGAAAATTCTTTGTTGCACCGGGGGTTTGCCTGGTATTTAGCCTGGTGCAAACCCCTCACCGTTCATTTTGCCTCGAGATGGGTGAAGCACATATCGCGAGGCTAAATGGATGGTGGGGGGTAGCACCAGGCTAACCCCCAGTGCGCTGTAGCAATGCTCGATTATTTATAAAGAGAGAGAAATGAGTTCATTCACATGGAATCACGCCTTTAACGAAAAATGAAAAAAAAAAAAAAAAAAAAAAAAACAACGAAATGAAAACGAAAAAAATGAAAATCCAAAATCAAAAATGAAAAATGAAAAACGAAAGCTAAACAAATGTCATATGATCCCTTACTTTTTAACGTCTCTTTGTACTAGTAAATGAATAGTTCGCCAACTACATTGCGACCATCTATTTCAAGTTTTATAGTATGTATTACGCATACACCCACATTTTTATTAGGGAATTTGCACTTTGCCCCCTATTATACATAGATAATTAATAAGTAGATCCATCATTAATCACTATCACAATTACCTCCCTTAACTAGCGGTCAACGACCTTTGACCATCAATTTTCAAAGCAGATTATCAAAATGCCCATCAGAAATCAAAGGTTGAGTTTGAATCTTTCGTATCTCAAAAATCTAATATCGAGGAAAATCTTAAGGCCCAATTGAAATCGTAATCGTATCTCGAGAAAAATTCAACTGTTCATTTTATTAAAAAAATCTTTCATCTTGAACAACTCATCTCAAGAAAAATCTAACGGTCCAAATTTAATAGTATACACATCTCTAGGTAAAATCTAATGGTCCAAATTTAATTATACGTGCATCTCGAGAAACATCTTGCGGACCAGCGCACTTCTCTAAGAAAAGCTAGCAACTCATATTTATATGTGTGCGTATCTCGAGGAAATATGACGGTTAATCACATATTTCAAGGAAATCTGACTTTTGAATAAATTTTTATTTACTTTTACCCTCTGAAATAAATTTGAATTTAATTTTGTCCCCTGAAACAGAACAGACCTGAGAGATGAAGGGGGAGGAAGGAGGATGGAGGAGAAGAAAGGGGGAGGAAGGAGGAGGAAGGACGAAGGAGGACGAAGGAGAAAATGGAGGAATGAGGAATGAAGCCCTAACTTTATTATAGGGGTTGTGAAACAGATGAGGAAATAAGAAGTGGAGGAAGGAAGAGGAAGGGGGATGAAGGAGAAAGTGGAGGAATGAGGAAGAGACGGAGGATGAAGGGGGAAGTGGTGGCGAGGTTGCGAGATATAGGACAAAGAAGGGGAGTAGGGATGGCAGTGGGGCAGATTTTCACGGATATCCGCCCCACCCAATCCGTATGGGGCGAATTTGGATATGGCTAAACGGGTTTCGGGGCGGATACGGATATCCAAACAACATCCGTCGAATATTCGGGGCGGATACGGATTTGGCCATATCCGCCCCGCGAATATCCATTTAAGTATGAAAATTTACATAAATACCCCTGACCCTTTAAAAAAAACTACTCATTCGATCTCTCACATCTCACGGACTCTCATCTTTTTCCATAATAGTTGTATTCAAAAGGTTTTTGAGGTGGATCACTTGGTCTTCTCTCTTCTTAATCTCCTCTTGAGCTGCCAACCTTGTTGTTTCTGCTCCAAACTTGTGCAAATGAGAGCCTGCTCTAAATTAGTTATTGGAACTGATTTCTTTGAATGTGTAAATATAGATTGAGATGTTGACATCTATATTGATTAAAACTAAAGGATAAGGGATGGAGTTTTTCAGACATGGAAATTCATAATTCATTCCCTATTTCTTGACTGAAAATGGCAGGATTCATCATTCACTAAGCGCGGGTCGCGTTCTTTGTCTATTGATGGGGTGGATCTAGATCTCGGGGTGGTGGCTTAGGTGGTCGCCATTGATGTTGGGATTTGCTTTGCTCTATTTTTTTTCTCTGTGTTTTGGGTGTCTGATATAGAAATGTGAAGGAGAGTGGAAAGAGAGAGGATATCTTATGTAGGTGGGTGGGGTGGATTTTGAGATCGGGGTTCCACTCTTATTCTTCTTTCTCATATCTGGTTTGTTGTTTTTTTTTTTTTGTTAAATGGGGCGGGGCGGATATCCGCCTATCTGTCTGGGGCAGGGATGGTTTAAAAAAAATTGATAAATAGATATGCGGGGCGGTTTCGGGGACCCAAAATCCCCAGCGGGGTGGGGATTTGTTTGCTCAAATTTGCCCTGTTGCCATCCCTAAAGGGGAGGCAGAGGAAGGAGGAGGAAGATAATCAAAATTTTTTAAAGTATCTCTCAGGTGTGTTTTGTTTCAGGGGGGAAAACTAAATTAAAATTTATTTTATGAGGTTAAGTTATTGCCAGTAAATTATTTTATTGGGTTAATGGCAAAATTGTATTAAAATTTATTTAGATGCCAGATTTCCTCGATATGCGCGCACAAATAAATCTAAGCCGTTTGTTTTTCTTCGAGATGCAGACCGGGTTGTCAGATTTCCCTTGAGATGCGTGCTGGAACATCAATTTTTCTCGAGATGCGTACACGAATAAATACGCGTCGTTAGATTTTTCTCAAGATGCATGTTGGTCCGTCAGATTTTCCTTGAGGCGCTCTGGGCTGTTGATTTTTTTCTCGAGATGTGTTATTTAATTAAATTTGGACCGTTAGATTTACCCAGAGATGTGTGTACTATTAATTTTGGACCGTTAGATTTCCTCGAGACGAGTTGTTTAAGATGAAATATTTTTTAAAATCAATTGTTGGATTTTCCTCGAGATACGATTACGACTTCAGTTAGGCTTTAAGATTTTTCTCGAGATGAGATGTTCGAAAAACGAAAGATTCAATCTCAATATTTGATTTCTGAGGGGAATTTTGGTTATCTGCTTTGAAAATTGATGATCAATGGATGTTGACCGCTAATAAATGAGGTAATTTTAATAGTGATTAATGATGAGTCTACTTGTTAATTAGCTATGTATAATAGGGGGCAAAGTGCAAATTACCCTTTTTATTATTGCAAATTTTTTTTTTCGTTTATGTTACACAAAATATTGTATTATTAACTTCTACAACTTGTCACGAAATTTTAGAAAAGTGTTTTGGATTGCGATGAAGTGTATGGGAGAATAAATAATTTTTTTATTACCTGTAGAAGTTGATTTAAACGAAGAAAATAATGTGAACGAAGAAATGATAGAGATTTTATTTTTTATTTTTTATAAATAAAGTTGTCCATTTATCAAGATCTATTTTTTTTAATCTATCAAGATATATCAAAATAAAATATAACTCGATATTATTGAATAATACTCAATTTCTTTGACAATAATGTAATGAAACATGCAACAACTATATTTGATGGTAGCGATTATAAGTTTCATACTAATGATTATGATTGAGGCATGTAGTACATAAAGCGAATATTGTGGTAGTATGTTTAATTTTTATGGTTATAATGTTTAATGTTTCATATAATTTGAAATGTAATATTTGAACATTATTATTATTATTATTATTATTATTATTATTATCGTCATTATTATTACACGAACCATTAACCATTATAAACACTTTTGCTAGGAAATTACACTAGATTACGAACTCCAAAACCATAATGAGTTAAATAACCATATAAAAAAACTCTTTCAAAAAATTATATGATTTTTCAACAAAAAATATCAAACTATTAAGCTAAAATCAATTTATTCGTATATCAACACTGCGGCACCCTATTGGCTCTATTACAGATCATCCAGATTCTCACAACAAGGGGTCGATTGTGCACTTTATGGAGGGATCTTCCTCCTCAGTTGTGGAAAAAAAGTTGAAATAAGCATCACACTCTATCCACCAAGATTGCAAAGTGTTCCATTTCTCAATGTGCACAAGTCGAATGTGCTTGAGTAGGTCACAAACAATCATATGGATTTTAGGCATTTGCTAATCAGTGGAGAAGTGTAGTGAACACACTTCAACCCTAGCGCTGGAGGATCCACCACCGCTGCAACTTATTGGATGACCGCCATCTTTTTTTTAATCTTTTTTTTTAATATTTTTTTATTGCTCAAAACACTTACCGAACATGATTATTTTTCTAAATAGCCTATTTATGAATTTTAACATGTAAAATTTATTATATAGCAAAGATTGTTGCACAACATTATTTTTATGAGTCTAACAATTTATTGTCAATATAAAAGGCCAAGACAACTAAAAGAAAATATACATGACTTTTTTTTTTTTCAAATGTTCTTACAAGGTACAATAATTTAGCTAATGATTTAAGTAAAAAGTTTGTTGTTAGTAACAACATTTTGATGTAAGGTTATAAATATGTTGGAATTTAATAAGTAAATTTTTTTTCAATTTTTTTTTAAAGATATTCACGATTTATCCGACATACATGATAATATGGATTTATCCATAGATAAATTATTGCCAGCTACAATTTGGCGATGAATCCTTAATATCTAATTATCTGATATATCCAAATTATCTTTGATTTTGGACCAACAATTTATCCGAAATTTATTCGATTTATCTACTTAAGGGTTGATGTATATATTTAACAGGGCCGATATATCTTCTTGATAAAGATATGTTGAACTATGGTTATGACTTATAGTGGGAAAATTATAAGGAGGTTGGTGTTCAATGAGATGTAGTTTGGTAAAAAGAAAGTCAACGGAGGATCTAGTCTAGAGGAAAAACAACACATTGATGCCTTATTCATTTTTTTTTTCTCCGTTGTACGCTTTCAATCTATCTGATTAATTACTTAGATTGATAAATTTGGATCTCAATGGACATGAGATGATAATGAAGGCAGCGACAAAAATTATGAACAACTTCCATGATGATGTAATAGATAAGCGAATAAGGTAGTGGAGAGGAATAAATGATGCCTAATTTGTTACCAAGGATGACCCTAAAGATCCACTTGACGTACTTCTTTCACTTATGGATGAAAATGGAAAAACCATTGCTAACCACAGATGAGATTAAAGCACAAACCGCTATATACTAATTTGTTTACGAATTATTTATTTGATTAATATTTCTCTACATTTATTAAGCTCATGCACCTTAAACCAAATGACCATTAATTAATTTTTTTTTTATTTTTTTTTACAGATGGTAACATCAACTTCTTCTTTCAACATTTCACTTTAAGAAAACATTTAACTTTGAAAAAAAAATTTAAAACTTAAAAAAAAAAACGCAAATGCTAACATTGGTAAATAATGCTTTATTTAGTTAGTGAATCTCATTCGTAATACATGTATCTTTTTAAATACTAGTTTTTTCAAACCGAAAATGAAATTATTTACATCACTCAAATCACTAACACTCGGAGGATAATTTTGAGGTATTCAATTCACCAAAGTCGCCACTTTATATCTTCATATCAAAACAATAAATTATATTCCACGCGTCAGTTTATAACAAATTGTCATAATATCAAATCTTATTGATTTTTAACAATTAGTGAATTCCATAATAAAATTAGATTTTGCCACTTCGACAACCGATGAATCACACTCTCCATTTTCACGGAGATAGAAAAGAGAGAGAAGAAGGAAAAGAAAGTGAGGAGACCAAAGGTTGGTGTTTACCCTCGTTGAGTTTCGACTTTGGATTACACAAGGGAGGCCAAACAAGAAAAGGGTGGATGCACATAGGAGAAAGCCCCTAGAAAAACCCAATAAGGCAGCTTTCTACACGCGGTAAATACAAGCTGAGGGTTCTTAGTTAGCACTTGTGCTTCCCTCTTCTTCTTCGTTTGCCCTATAAAATTTCCCTCCAAACACTCCACCGTCAATTCCGAAACCCATCTTTCACTCTCTCACTCTCAAATGGCGAAGGACGAAGAAGGGTTTCGAGGCGAGATCGAAGAGCGACTGATCAACGAGGAGTATAAGATATGGAAGAAGAACACTCCATTTCTGTACGACCTCGTGATCACTCATGCCCTAGAGTGGCCTTCGCTGACCGTACAATGGCTTCCGGACCGCGAAGAGCCACCAGGGAAGGACTACTCGGTGCAGAAGATGATTCTTGGGACTCACACTTCCGAGAACGAGCCCAATTACTTGATGCTCGCGCAGGTTCAGTTGCCCTTGGATGAGGCGGAGAATGAGGCTCGCCAGTACGATGACGAGCGTGGCGAGATCGGAGGGTTCGGTTCCGCGAATGGGAAGGTATTGTTTTGTTTCGACATTTTGGGTATTGAATTGTTGAAACCTAAATGCTTTAATTTTGGTTCAGCTTGATTTTGCATGTTTAGCATTTGGTGGTAGGAAGATTAGGTTTTGATCATATGATGGACGCTAACCTGGAATTCAAGTTGGTTTGTGATAACTATAAGTCCTAAATTGTGCTATCAAGTTTTCCCAATTTTAGGTTTTTTGACATTTAGGGTATTGAATTCTAAATGCTTTAATTTTGTTTTTGCATGATTAGTATTTGGAGTTAGAAAGTTTAAATTTTGATCAGATTGGAAGAAAATTGTGGATTGATGGACACAGACCCGGAATTCAAGTTTGTCTGTGATGAGTCCTAAATTATGCTGTCAAAGTGGGAATGTTCTTCCAATTTTAGGTTTCCATGAGTTGTGTTTGGAAAGAAATGAAATTGCTCTAAAAGTAGTTTTCTTTCATGTGGAGTAGTAATTAGGAGCTCCATCAAAGATGATGGGGTACTAGAGATGGTAACTGCACTCATAACTTCTGATGTATTCAATCATCTTGGCTTGGAATCATAAAATTCCATGCAGGGGTAAAAGCTTTGTGGATGTCGACATTTATCTGAATTTTCCTATATTGCCGCGACTAGTGAGCTGTTAATTATAGTTCTTGCCTTCACAAAGGCATTTGGTTTAAAGTTAAGATTATGGATGGGGGTAGAACTCAGGGTTTGCCATGATCGTTATTTTTTTTTTTTTCCTTTTTACATTTGTAGCTAAAATTTCAATAGGAGTAGGTATTGATTGCAGGGTTAAAGATTTTTGCGATAGGAAAATAAAGGTAACATTAATACCTTGAGTAACTTAGAGCATCTGAAATCATTTGGACCCGTAACCCAATGTTAAGTGGATAACAAGGTAGAGCTTTCCCTCCTCTCCATTCATCAATGTTTTTCTCTTATTGAATAACATCGGAAGGTAGAGCGGCTCCATGCATAAATGCAGATTCCTTTGGGTTGGTGGGTGGTGTTTTGTTCGAGCTTCAACTTTCAAGCACAAAGGGGATGTTGGATGCACATAGCGGAAACTCCTAGAAATAAGGCTGACACATGCTCAACACAATCTCTATCAGTCCTGTCATTGTTTCCCTTTCTTCGTTGCTCTATAAAAGTCCGGTCCAACTTCACCTCCTCTTTTAAACAACCTCTAATCTCACTTGCACAAGACCTAGAAACCTTCAAATCACAAAGAGAACGACCATGGCACAAGACAATGCTGCTAAGATCGAGGAGCAACTGACCGAAAAGCGATTTATAAACGAGGAGTACAAAATATGGAAGAGGAACACTCCATTTCTATACGACCTCATGATCTCTCATGCCCTAGAGTGGCCTTCGCTGACAGTAGAATGGCTTCCAGACCGCAGCGTACCACCAGGTAAGGACTACGCTGTGCAGAGGATGATTCTTGGAACCCAGGCTTCCAAGAACAAGCCAAATTACTTGATGCTTGCACAGGTTCAAATTCCGTTTGAGGGCACAGGTTTTTGTTCTTCTGATGGAGAGGTATTGCATCATTTCTTCACATTTAGGGTATTGAATCACAAATAATTTAATTAACGTCAATTTGATCCTTTCATATTTGGTATTCTGATCTTGAGTTTGAAAGTTTGGAGTTTGGTCAGATTAGAAGAAAAAAATTGGATTGATGGACGCAAATTGCAAATTCAAATTGGTTTGTCAACAAGGTTTAAAATATCTTAATCGGGAAACGATGTGTGGTCCTATCATGAGGCATGAGGCATGAGACATGAGGCGTAAGCCTCTTTGAATTGAGGTAGCATCATTCAATCAATGTATAATTTAAATCAATTGTTGAACCGTAAGCCTCGCATTGAGGTGAGCCTCAAATTGTGACCTCACAGCGTTTCTTAAAACCTTGTTTGCCGATGAGTCCCCAATACCATCTCAAAGTGTAAACCGTTCTCCTAATCCTTTCCCATGAGTTGTACTAGAGAAAAGATTGCCCTAAAAAGAAGGTTTTGTTTAGGAACTCCATCCACGATTATGTGCCCTCAACATCCGTTTTAGTCAATCATCTTGGTTTGATTGGGAGAAAGGGAGGAAGAAGTATCTGGGTTGTTGGAATATTATAGATAGACGAAGACTTTAAGTTTTGAGTATTTACTACTCGGGAACACAAAGAAGGAAGGATGTACATAACAGAACCATATTTCCAGTGTAATGGAGACAGACAAATTCAGAAAAGGTAAGTACAAACACATGCTTTACACAAGCTGAGTGGTCTTAGTATTTGCGCGTTCAATGTTTCCCTCATCCCTTATTTGTTTGCCCCATTTATTTACCCCCAAATCAGACATGCTTGACACAAGCTGAGAAATCCTAGCATTTGCGTATTTAACATTTCCTTCTTCCCTTTTTGTTTGCCCTAATTATTTCAATCCAAGTCCAATTCTAAAAAAAGAACCTCCACTCCACCATCAATGTCGAAACCGACGAAGAAAGAGAGGAACACTGAGAGAGAGCATGGTGAAGCAGCAAGTGGGATTTTGACGCAAGCCCATTGAGTGATTGATAAATGAAGAGTAGAAAATATGGAAGAAGAACACACCATTTCTATACGGCCTACTTACAACAAAGGCCTCTAGGGCCTTTACTGACTGTTAAATGGCTTCCAGACCGCGAACAGGTGGTAATTTTGGGCACCTACACTTTGGATAATGAGCCCAATTACTTGATATTTGCTCAGGTTAAACTCCCTCTGGAGGATGGTGACAATGACATGTGCCAATACAATGCCGAGCATGGTGAGATTGGAGTTTTTGATTCTGTCAATTCAAAGGCATCACATTTTATTGTGAAGTTAGGGGGATTGATTTGCAAGTGCTTTTTATTCAGTTTGCCCCCTCTTTATTTTTTATGATCAGTATTCAGAGTTGGGTTATTGGAGGAAATGGATTGATGCGTGTTGGAATTTCATATAAAAAAAACCAGGAATTCAAGTTGGCTTGTCCATGAGCCCATGGAGACCTAGCAATGGACTGTTACCCCAATTTTAGGTGTCTATGGGTTGTAGGTAGACAACAAAATATTAATTATTACCCTCAAAAGTAGCGTTAGTCCCTAAGTGAGTATCTTTTAGCAACACTATTCATGAAGGTGTAGTATTCGAGACTAGTATCCGATCTATTCAATCACGTTGGATGAGAAATGCATCTTCTGAAGAAAGAGAAATAGAGAATCGTGAAGTTCCACAGTTCCACTACATCTGCCAGATTTTCTTGTTTTCCGCGAGTAGTCAGTTGTTTACTTATGTTTCTTGACTTCTTCTGCTTTCTACCTCCGTGAGCTTCACGCTCTCCGAGACCTATTTGATGAAATTTCGCTACTGACTTGCTTATCCAAAAAAAAAAAAAAACGAAAAGAAAAAACCCTATCAATGACTTGCAGCAATCAGATTGATACATTTACATTATTGATCGAAGGGCTGAGGATTCAAGCACTACAAAAATGAAGATATCGTTCATATCTTTTACATGTGAATAAACAAGCAATAGCTTTTTCAAAGTCATTTGCTACGATGTCATAGGTGCTGTTAAAAGAAATACATTAGTATGTCAGTGTTGCCTCCCTTTTTTTCACTCCATCTGATTTTGGTGATGACTGAAGTAGACCGAGTTCAAGTCTCCATACTACACGTTTTTGAACCTAGGAGGTATTTGTAGCACTGAACCTTTGAAGCTCTTGTATTATTTGTAGCATCTAATGATCTAGAAGAGATTGCCATGAGATTTATACAATGTTTGTGTCAACAATATTTTGCCTCTTTTACACAATTATCTATGGAACTATCTTCGACGCTCTACATCAACAAATGATGTCTGGAAGGAGAGCCTTATTCTTAGGAGAGATGGGATAGAAGTGAAATCAGGGTCGTGAAATCAGGGTCAAGGGGTTGGGTATGGGTTTGGTTTACAAGATGTACACGATGTTGCTAATGATAGTTCCATTTTTTCGACCCTGAGAGATGAGAACCAAGTAGTCTGGTTTCTAGAGAGCTCCATGATAGAATATACTGGGATATGACTCTTACTCAATGATTGAGATTTGTTGCCTTACAAGTCGTGGATACAGATAGAATTGGATAAATCAAGGTTTATTTGATTCAGTATAAAGTTTGGTAGACAAAATAAAATTGAGGAGATATTATATAAATGATGAAAAAAAAACTTGTTGCAAATTAATAAAATAAAAGGTGGATATACGTGAAAATATCCTACTCGACATCAGTGTTGTACGAATCGGTCCAAATCGCGATTCAAATCGCCGATCTGAATCGACTCGGCATGCAAACGGTTTAAATCGACCCAAAAATCGGAATTCATCCAAATCGGACTGAATCGCCACCGAGTCAGAGTGAAATCGTACATCGTGATTGAAGAACAAAACTACGATTTATATGTTTCGCACAAAAAAAAAAGAACCAATAGAAATCGGGATGAAACAAACAGGGAATACCAATAGAAAAAAAAAAAAAAAAACAGAAACAAACAGGGAAGAAGAAGAAGAACCAACATACCTTCTCAGATCTGGATCTCGCTGCATCAGATCTGCTCCAGAAGAAGAAGAAGAACCAGAATCTGCTCCGTCACCTCGCTGCATCTCGATTCTCTGCATCTCGACATCTCTCAACATCTCGACATGTCTCTGCGACTGCATCTCAACTCTCTGCTGCATACGAATCGATTGTGTGTTGAATCGATTTCTGGTTGAATCGATTGTGTAGGTTGAATCGATTTCGTTGTGTAGGTTGAATCGATTTCGATTTCGATTTCGTTGTGTTTGGCTCATTGGCTGTGTTGTGTGTTGTGTTGTGAAAATGGGAATAAAATTTTGATTTTACTTATATACAAAGGTCAGGGTCAGGGACCCCTAATGAATTGTTTGTTATTAATTATCATATTTACACCCTCAAAGTTAATTAGAATATTAGAGAGACCCTTATTTTACAGTGAGTTTGTTTTTGTTTATAAAGACAAAACCGAGATCCCCCATTAACTTTTATAAACCTAAAAGTAAAAAAAATAATAATATATATATATATATATATATAAATTATAATTAAAAAAATCTTACGATTTACAATACGATTTACGATTAAATCTAAATCTTACACGTTACGATTTACAATACGATTTACGATTCACTAACACTGCTCGACATATCCAAGTATCCAACATTTCAACCGATTTATTCTATGAACATGTATGATTTGTTCTCAATTCACACTGTTTGATATTGTCGATATCTCCGTTATATCCCATAAATATCCACGATGTTTACTCAACAGAAGTCACCTCATTCTGTCTCCCATCCATAATATATATCAGAAACTTTTTTCCCCTAGATACTAAAATCTGTCATTTTAAATACTGGACACAATCACAGTTACTTCTAAGGTGATTATCTTTTCAGACTCAACCAAGGGAAATGTTTTGGATAATCTTACGTCCTAACCAACCAAGATTGTATTCACCATCATCAAATTGATTTTTGCTTTATCATCTACCTCCCAATTCTGAAGGCGCCTTTTAAAATCTCTCAAGGTTTGTGAAACCTTTGTTTCCAGAAGACCTTCCAAACCAGGTTGGTGGTCTGACCTCCATTTACTTATCTGATGACATGAAATAGGACCATGTAAATCTGTTTCCTTCCAAGCTCTCGTCATACTCACTAGGATCTCCTGAGAAACTAGAGTTGGCAGAGTTTCCAGGGCATTCTGGGGGGTATTGTTCATCTTAGTGTTCTCAAGCTGGTGAGAGTTTGTCTGGAAGCATTCCTTCCTTGTGAATCTGGAGTCATTTTTGGCAGTTCATTTCTATATATTTGTTAGCTGGGCCAGCAAATATCAGAGTAGTGGTTATCTTCAGCATACTCTTAATCTGGTTAGGGAACACCTCCAAACCCCAGGTCAGCTTACTAGTCTTAGTCCTATGTTCGAGACTTTTTTCTTTTCATTCCTTATTGTGGCTCCATCAGCCTTCCTTGTCATTTTTTGTTGCTTAATGGATATCTACCACTTTACCAACAAGAAAGGAGATAAAAATGAAAATTCCAGGATAGCTAGAATGGAGAGGTAGCTGGCTGTAGATGGGTCCTTGGGGCAAAGACACAATCACTTTGCCTGGTCATGGAAAGTTAGATGGAGCAACTACATGAGATTGGAAGGCAAATGGTTTTAAATGGAGGTACACGTACTGGATTTTTTGAGCATGTTGTATGCGGATATGTTGTTTAGCAGAAGATTGAAGTTTGGGGATTCGCTACCTCCTACCTCAAGAGGGTTGAGAAGAAACCTTGGCCTCCAAAAAGCCTAAACCTAAAATCATTTTTATCCATGCAGCTACCCAATGCTCAAGATCAAAATAAATGGTATGAACTCGTGCAACTATCGCCCAATAGTTCATAGAAGCATTCCTGGAGGAACTGAGTTGATTGCTAGCTTTCTTCCCTAGTTAGTATAATGGGTTCTTATCTTTTATCATGTGATATCTACGCACACATCCATAAAATCTTCATAACCGTTTCCCAACTCTCCTATAAGTTTAGCAAACTTGCTATTGCAATTTATTTTGGCTTGAATGTTTTTGTCAGATCGTGGTTGAACAATTTGCCAATTCTTCCAGACCTCTTTATTCGAGTACAATTGACAAGCTTTTATCTCAGCCACTTCGTGTCTGACCTGAAGAATTGCCAATCTTATTCCTCGTTTATCTTGTGTCTGTTAATCTATGGAAAATCTTTGTTACTTTTTTTATGGAAGAAGGTTGACTCTAAGATTTGTAAGGGGCTTTGCTCAACTTCTCTTCATCAGCTTAGAGTCATCTTGGCAGAAGGGGGTACCAAACAGATAGTTTGAACAATCCTAATAAGTAATTACTCTATAATGGGATTCTAAACCCAATTCTCATAAAGTTTTTTTAGACCAAGTAGATGTTCATATCCATTACTTACTGAGGATGCACACTGACATAATTATTGTTATTTCAAAACAGGTGCAGATCATACAACAGATAAATCATGATGGAGAGGTTAATCGGGCTCGTTATATGCCTCAAAACCCCTTCATTATTGCGACAAAGACAGTCAGCGCCGAGGTCTATGTTTTTGATTATAGTAAACATCCATCCAAGCCTCCTCTAGATGGTGCATGCAGTCCAGATTTGAAGTTGAGGGGACACAATACTGAAGGATATGGATTATCATGGAGTCAGTTCAAACAGGGGCATCTACTTAGTGGTTCTGATGATGCCCAAATATGCTTGTGGGACATCAATGGAACTCCAAAGAATAAGGCACTCGACACACAGCAGATTTTCAAGGTAAGGTTACCGTTTGATAGTGCATTAATTGTCGTGACAAGTTGGTAGGCACTATTCCTTGCTCTTTTTTTTTTCTTCTTCCATTTAAGTGCTTACAGTATTATGTAACTAAATGCATCCAACTAATAGATCTAGGGCGCTTTCTGCTTTTGCTATCAATCCATCATTAAAGCTCGCCCTGGAAGCAATAGTTCTAGTCTTCTAAATAGCATGGAAAGCTATTATATGTCTCTGGTAGTAACAACTAACAAGGCCGGCCATGCTGTACTCTTGAACCTTGACCTGTTTTATTTGTTTATTGATTCTAATATATATTTTTTATTATAAATAGTGCCATGAAGGTGTTGTGGAAGATGTTGCATGGCATCTTAGGCATGAATATCTCTTTGGTTCGGTCGGCGATGATCATCACTTACTTATATGGGATCTACGATCACCAAATGCCAACAAACCAATCCAAACTGTTGTCGCTCATAATGGCGAGGTAAGCATCCAATCCCAGGATTTAATGCTGCTCAGAAGATACGTATATCTAAGTGCTTTGTTTGTCTGAAAAGGCTCTCTATAACATGCCAACACACTGCATTATGGATAACTTGGAAACTTTGGGTTCCTAAAACATCACGAGATTTGGATATCTTCTTCCAAAATGGATTGACATTGCATCGTAGATGCAAAAGGTCTCTTTTGGGCTGTCCAAGTTTGGGCATAGTCTTGGACTTTAAATTATCAATAGAGGATAACACGATTTAATGGGTTGTCACGTTTGTTACATGCCAGTTAGATTTGCATGTTCTCTAATTGAATTTTTAATTTTGAGAATCGTTGCATCATATCTAATTTTTCTACTAGTATTCTTTTTTGTTTTTTAAACCAGCTCTCAAGTTCGAGCATTGAGATAAATCCCCTCATCTTAGTGGGTTGGAAATGCTCAAAGATATGAACATGCTCATATAAGTTGTGAGCTTATCTTGACGATCTAAATGTATGGGCTCTTGATGAAGTTTTCAGCTGTTTCATTTCGTCATACGGATCTGTCCTCATGTCTTAGTTTCAATATAGTATTAACTGCCCATTGAAGAGATACCTTGTTGGCGCCTAATGCAGAAATATGCCACTTTCTGAAGTAGACTTCTTTGACATTTTTTTTCAATAGGTTAACTGCTTAGCATTCAACCCCTTCAACGAGTGGGTTGTTGCAACGGGTTCTACTGATAAAACTGTGAAGTTGTTTGACCTTCGTAAGATTGCTACATCTCTTCACACCTTTGATTGTCACAAGTAAGGATCTTTCTGGACATTTGCCTTTTTTGCTATCCCCTTGCATTCATGTTATATTTTATTTATTTAATATGATGGATTTTATAATGTTTTTTTCATTATTTGTATGAAGCTCTGACATTATGCTAAACCTTTGATGATGTTTAATTGTTGTAACCAGGGAGGAGGTTTTCCAGATTGGGTGGAATCCAAAGAATGAAACTATATTGGCATCTTGCTGTCTTGGTAGAAGGCTTATGGTGTGGGATCTCAGCAGGTATTTCCTCAAAGCAAATCACATTACTTATTTTTATTGAGGCATAGCTTAATTTTTCATTTAAATTTCCGTGGCAAATAAAATTATAACTTGTATAGCAAAAAGTTTGAAGTTGGGGTGAAGACCAAACAGACAAGGTAATAAAAACCCAACTGCCTTAGTAAGACTTCTGTAATTTATATTCTCTCTCGAGTAAGTCTAGCCAGCCAGGTTTGCTAGCCACTTTGGGCCAAGTCTTGGCTTTTTTACACTTTTTATCCCTTCTCTTTAAAACACAACCACAAACACCACTTATAGAAGGGGTAGAATTGTAAAAAAGCCAAGACTTGGCTCAAAAGTGGCTGGCTAGAATTGTTGTTCTCTATGACCTTAATTGTCCCCACAGCAAACATCTCAGCGGAGCTGCTGTTGTATTGTTGTATGATACCATATCAGAAATGATTGGCGATTCCGATGCCCTCCCAACCGCACGCACGCACAGCAAACATCTCAGCGGAGCTGCTGTTGTATTGTTGTATGATACCATATCAGAAATGATTGGCGATTCCGATGCCCTCCCAACCACACGCACGCACAAGCGCAACAATTCTGTAGTTCCCAAACATATGAAATACAACATCTATTAACTCCTAGAAAAGACACTTCGATGAGAGAAGATGATGAAGTTAATTTTTGTTTTTTTCATCTTATCAGAAGTTGGAATTTCACCTTACGTTTTTTTTTTTTTATAAAATAAGAAAAATTAGAGTATTGCATATTTGATTTATTTACTTACGAATTTTACAGAATATTAGATGTCTTCAAAGACAATTCATTTGTTTTAAGGTCAGGTAATTTTGACTCCTTTTGTGACAACCCTTACACGCTTGTGTGGGTTCCACAGGATTTCTCCAGTCTCCTACCATGACGACATTAGTTTTTGTTTTCTTCATCTTATCGGAAGTTGGTATTTCACCTTACATTTTTTTTTTATAAAATAAGAAAAATCAGAGTATTGCATATTTGATTTATTTACTTGTGAATTTTACAGAGTATTAGGCGTCTTCAAAGACAATTCATTGTTTTAAGTGTCAGGCAATTTTGACAACTCCTTCTGTGACAACCCTTACACGCTTGTGTGGGTTCCACAGGATTTCTCCAGTCTCCAACCATGAAGATCCATCCTCACTAAAGCATAGTTTGTTCCCTCACTGTTAGCCGTAACATATAAAATCAAGGCTGAAGCAGTAACATTTGTCAATTTAGATATTTTCTTCTAACTCATTTAGTGACTCTACCAGCTTTTAGTCCTCGACAATCACTTTCAAAACATATTATTTGCATATGGCACCAAAAAGACACTAGAAGATGCATTGCTGAAATGAAACACGGTCTAGAGTGTTGAGTATAGAAAGCATGAATTATGGAACTTGTGAATTGAAGAAAAGGAAGGGAAGGGTAATACACAAGTTATGCGTCTATCCATTAACCTTACAATTCCAAATTTATGACTTCCGACAACAATCTTTGGCCTTACAATTCCAAATTTATGACTTCCCACAACAATCTTTGGCTGTCCCATTCTCTTGGATTCCCAACTAGCCCCTAGAGTGGTGTGTTTTTGAAGATTAACAGGGTTAAGGGAGGCTTGGAACCATCAGAGAATAGGAAGATGTAAAACTATCTTTAGAAAAAAAAAAAAAAAAGGAAAAAGAAAATGTTACTTGAACAAATCTACTTGTGCAGCTAACTGTTTCTAGTCTGACTTCAACAGTCTATAATGTAATGCGGCTAATCGCTTCAACTCTATCACACGTGCCAGGAGAGTAATGTAAATAAATTGTTAACTATTTACATTTCTTTAGCAAAGCTCGTGAAGAACGAGGACACACACATTTAGATTTCTGAGTTGTCACACTTTGAAAGGGAAACATATCAGTAATACTGAACTTGCTCGTGTTACTAATGGTTTGAATTTCTTGGACAGGATTGATGAAGAACAGACACCAGAGGATGCAGAGGATGGTCCACCAGAACTGCTTTTCATCCATGGGGGTCATACAAGCAAAATCTCGGATTTCTCTTGGAATCCTTGTGAAGATTGGGTTGTTGCAAGTGTTGCAGAGGATAACATTCTGCAGATCTGGCAGATGGCTGAGAACATCTACCATGAGGAGGAGGAAATTCAAGGACCATGATGCAATTTCTGGAACAAGGAAGGAAGATGAAAAACAGTAATGGGCTCTGCATGTGTTTTTTTTTGGGCGGTGTGTCATGTCTGTTGTTTTCTAAGTTATGTAGGAACTGATGCATTGCTCTCAAATAACTTAAATTTCATATGTTATCTCTATCTTTATTCCAGTGGGTTTGTATTTTTCAATTTATGATTGGAAGACTTGATTAGTTGTAAAACATTCTCCACTCTATAGCCATTGACTTCAGCACCTCACATGCTGTAAGCGTTGAGATGTCCTAGCAGGGCTTATGGTATTATAAAGGAACATGTTATCAAGTGGCGTAGAGATAACTTCCTATT
This sequence comes from Berberis vulgaris, assembly GCA_963556465.1. Classification (NCBI taxonomy): domain Eukaryota; kingdom Viridiplantae; phylum Streptophyta; class Magnoliopsida; order Ranunculales; family Berberidaceae; genus Berberis; species Berberis vulgaris. The sequence continues at coordinate 6,237,065 of OY747135.1, forward strand.
ATTATCATCCAGGAGAGATCATAGATTTGCCTTTCCCTTCATGACTTATTTAGGTTAAGTTTTGTTTGCTCATCTTGGAGATCTCTCGTTGATTTACGAAGCGATGAAAAACCTTTCACCCAATTGAAACACGACATGTCAACGAATGTCATTTGAATGTAGATTTCGAATGTTTGAGTAGAATTTTCCTTTTAATAGTAGGATTTATAAAATGAGGATACCAGAAGTAGTTGATGGACAAGTTCCAGGTTCTTGTTCTTGTATTGGATGGTTACCTCCATGCATCTTACCAATGTACATATTTTCTTTTGGTTGGTTTCCCGGTTGACAAGCCTAACTCTCCCTCTTTGTTGGTTTTCATTGAACCAAATTCTTGTTTCTTGAACAACTTCCCCATAGTGAGAATTTGTGTCAATATTCACTCATGTAAGTCATTCCAATGTGCCGGGAGGGAATTATACAAGAAGATTTCTAGTTTTACTATAAGATCTTATAGGTTTTTCCATTGCAGAATTATCATCAACCTTCCTTATGTAGTGTTATACTTCCAAGTCCTAGATAATTGCACACAATAAGAGCTTCTTATTAAGAGCATCTCCACCCATGGATGGACGGAAAAGCAAAAGGAATCAGTGAGGGTTTTCATCCTCAAATTTGTATTCCCCCCCTAGTATTTTGTCATTTTTTTTTGAAGAAAAGTCCTGAGCATTGTTAGCTTTTGCTTTTGAATGTGGAGAATATTTTATCTCCCTCTACTTTGAATGGGGAGATGCAGTCAAAGTGGAGGGAGATAAGATATTCTTCACATTCAAAAGCAAAAGCCAACAATTCTCGACTTTTCTTCATAAGATGATAAAGTAGTAAAATTTACACTCTTGATCAGTCAAAGTGAAGGGAGATAAGAGAGATATTGGCTTGAAACTATAGATTTACACTACCTTTGCACATACATGAGAAATTTTTTTTTTGCCTTTTCTTTCGTGGGTGGAGATGACTTTTGGGGTGAAATGTTTCACCGCATTGGTAGGGATGTGCTTAGAGGAGTGGACAAGGAAACTAAGCAATTCATGAAAGACACTCTTAAGAATAGTTATTTGTAGTTGCTCTATTTTCAACAACGTCGCTTTGGCCGAGTGGTTAAGGCGTGTGCCTGCTAAGTACATGGGATTTTCCCGCGAGAGTTCGAATCTCTCAGGCGACGATTCATTTTTTTTTGGGCTTTGCCTTTCTATATTCTAGGACACCCACACCCATTCTTAGTACCACCAGATTTTCATTCCTGATAGTCCTCCACATATTATTTTAGCAACTCGTGGTACTCGTTAACAAGGGATTGCCTGATATCCTATCTACCTCATATCCTCTGCAATCCCCTGATCAAAAGCCAAAACCAATGGCTTCTTCTGCTGCTGCTGCTGCTGCTGCAGCTCAATTCCTCCATCCAAAGGGCACCACATCACGCGTACCTGTCTCCGTTCCTTTACTTCGATCCAACCCGCAGAGGATAATGTTCAACAGAGACAACCATGGCGTCTCTAAGTTGAGTCATGGGGTCTCAACTGTTGTTTACAAGGCTAGTTCAACAGGGAATAATAACAACATAGTTGGAGGAGGAACTGATGAGGATGATGGGATTTCACTTGGAACCATGAAATTACCGGCTAATATCGATATTCCAAAATTTGAAAGCTTGCTCTTCCAGGTACTTAACACATTTCAATCCAGTAGAATTTTCTTCTTCTTCTTCCTTGAATTGATTGAGTTGCATTTTGTTTTGTTTGGAACAGTGGGCAAACAGTCTCTGCCAAGGAGCCACTCTACCACTTCCCATGCCTTTGAAGGTTAATTTTTTATCTCGTACTTTCAAATTTTTATGATCGCAAATTGACTTGGGTTATAATTTGTGATTTGAAGTGTCAAAGTTTGTTTCCTAGCCTTTAGTCGGGGAAATTGTCCTAGTAAGAGCATCTCCAATGGGAGAACACACAGCAAACACTTCAATGCAAATCTTCAAACCACAAACATTTCGTGCTTGAAATCCTTGATCTAGTAAAGAGTAAAAGAAAAGTGGAATGTCTTCCCTAAATTTTTAGTTTTGTTTGGATGATTGGTTAAACAGGTAGACAAGATAGAAGGAGGAGCCAGAATAGGATTCATAATAATAGAAGATGCCAAGACTGAAGTGCCTTGGTACATAGATTGTTTGGTGTTTCCAGCAGCTGGTGGTTCTGCTCCTATTTTTCGAGCTTTGAGGAACGGACCTAGGAAAGATCAAGCTCCTCCAGGTGAGGAAAGAATCATGAAAGGTCTTGTTCTTGCCCTGAAGAAGTGTGTTGAAATTGCTAGAATATAGGTCCTGGATCAACTTGGCGGAAACTTGAATAAATTTTTTTATTTTTATTTATTTTACTTGTAATATTGATCAGTAAATGTTTTAGCTTTATCAAATCTTCTGACTGACATTAGGAGCGCAATGTTCTTTACCACTATCTACGAAAATACTTCTATCAAGAACAAACCATAGCCTTAAAAAACCGATTGTAGTACTCCTTATGTTGCACATCCTTTAATCTTCATCCCTAACAACGAGCAGGATTTACCGGTTTGAATTTGTGATATGAAGTTCATCTAGAAGTGAATAAGATGGATCTTGTTTAGTGGTGTTGGATTCCATAATCTAAGTTTTGTTTTGAAGTAGATGTAAGTCTACCATCAAGTGTGTAATTTTATTAAGACTATTGTTATTAGTCTACTATTTTAGGGTAGACTACTTTACTCGAGCAACAACAAGTAAATAGAGTTGACCTGAGTGTGACCTTTTGTAGTCGAGTTGAGCACATAGAGTCTTGCGATCCTAGATGGCATGAAACTAGTTGGAGACAATGTTTATTTGACGGGACGCAACTCATACGGTCATACCTATGGTGGATCAAATCGGAGACAATGTTTATTTGACTGGACGCAATGCATACTTATGGTGGATCAAATCTGATAAACATTCTGATAACTCAAGAGTATAAAGGTGATATGCTATGAGGAATATATTCTAATTATGATATTACCTTTCATAAAATATTGTGTTTAATATATATGTATATACAATATGTTAAATATTCTCCATAAGACGGTTTGGCCGAGTGGTCTAAGGCGCCAGATTTAGGCTCTGGTCCGAAAGGGCGTGGGTTCAAATCCCACAGCCGTCAAATTCTTTTATTTTTAAGAAAATTTATTAATCATTTTTTATTTTAGCTCAGTTACTAGCTAATTTACGCTTGTTAAAGTTGCTCAAGAGTTCAATGGCTAATTCCTATTAGTACCTAACTTATGGATAAACAATATAAAAGTTGGTCAAGGAGCGAGCAACCGCCCCAAATCATCATAGGATATTAAGGTGGGGGTATTCAATTCGAGATTTGAATGGACTCAGAAGAATTTTAAATCTCGTGAATTTTAAAAGGTTTCAAATGATTGGATTTTGTAGATTTTATAAAAGTTTGTTATAGATTCTTATAAATTCAATGAATTTTTATAAATATGTTATTAGTCATAGGAAACAATGAAAGAACATTGTTATCCATGCCAACACAAATCATAAAATATCTCTCAAAACATTAATTAAACAATTGTTTGTATGTTACGAGAATTTTACTTCAAATTAAAAAAAAAATCAAATACATTGAAGATGGTCCAAAAGTAATACAAATAACTATTTTATTTCAAATTGTTATCATCGCCACCTCTCATCCCGTCTTCTTCTTCTTCAATCACCACTACCACCATACTATTGCCACCTTTCATCCTCCTCTCACTCTTCTTCTTTTCCATAAATCACCACCGCCACCTCTCATCCCACCTCCACAAATTTTCATATTCTTATTCTCAACCTCCTCCCCCTCACCTTTTTTTTTTTTTTTTTTTCTTCTTCTCCTCCTCCACTTTTTTTTTTTTTTTTTTTTTTTTTTTTTTTTTTTTCTTCTTTTTGCCCTCGCGAAGGTTCTGGCAAGTGAGGAACCTCCGCAAGAGCGAAAAAGAAAAAAATGGGAAAAGAAGAAAAGATGAGGAAAAAAAAAGTAGAAGAAGAAATCAGAAGGAAAAAAAACAAAAAAAAAAAATGAAGAGAGGACAAGAAGAGGCGAAAATAAGAGGAAAAAAATGAGAAGAAGAAGAAGAACAATAATAAAAAAAAAAACAAGAACAAAGGAGAAGAAGAAGTGTGGGTGGTGGTGCAACTAGCGGTAGTAGTGCATGGTGGTGTGGCTGAAAGTTGTGGGGTGAAGTGGTGTTGCTTCTATGAAGATAGAAGAGAAGGGAAGGTGGTGGTGTCATTCAGCAGATTACAAAAAATGGGATGATGACGTCCTTCAGCAAAAATGATGGTGTTATTTAACAATAGCCAATACAAATCCGTTAAAATATGAGGGGGGAGGTTGGATTGAGAATAACTCTTGTTATATATACTTTCCACTCACAAATCCTTCAAAATCCACAACTTTAACAAATCAAAATCCACTACTTCTTGAATACTCCCTGATTTTGGTGAATTTATGAAAAACATGAATTGAATATCCCTTGATTTTGATGGATTTTAAAACAATCCTTTAAAATCGATATTTAAATACCCCTAAATTTATATGTATTATTTTAAATCCTTAATTGAATACCCTGAATTTTAATAAATTTTAAAATCATTCACAATTCATTAAAATTCGTAATTGAATACCACCCCCTAAGCTCAGCTAGTATCTAATTTACACTTGTTAAAGTTGCTCAAGAAGTAACAATCACCTTAAATCATTCAATTGCTTTCTTTCCGGTGGAAGACACACTACCTTTGTCCCCAGAAAGGTGTTTTTTTGAATGATCTATTAGATTTTAGACAAGGTATACTTATGAACAGAAATTCTAACTGTCGAGAAAACCAGCGACAGGGGATGGAGGGTTCCCACTGGCTGGTTTCCTCGCTCGCCAGTTAGACAAGCTTTAGACACACTTAGCGAGGACCACAAGGGACTATAATGTCGTTGGTCTCCCAAAACATCCCCTGGGGTCAAAGTGTTCTATTTTTGGTAATCCAATTCAAGCGTTGTCAACTCGCTTTGTTCTAGCAGTGCCAAATTTACTTCATAAAATTTAAAGTACCACTTGAAGGAATAGACACATGGACTTGGCATATCTACACAATAACTAAATGATTCACGTACCCATCAGAACATGGATTGCAGCTTACATAGACAACAATTACATCAGTGAAAACAGCAAAACTATTACAGCAACAGTTCAAATCAGCAATATGGAAATAAGCACAAACGAAACAAGCAAAACTACTAAGCCAGCAATCCAAATCCGCATATAGAAATAAACACAAATGCAAGCCTCGCAGAAGCAGGCAGTAAAATCCATCGTACAAAGCAGGACAACACCACAAAAGTTGAACCAACATAAAAGCTTCTTACAAGGAAGGTCACATGGCATCATTTCAATCATCCAGATTTTCATGTTCTAAAACTTATAGCAAACATTGACACAATCATCTCACAATTTTCAGTATAAAGTTATATAGTTTGCAACACATTCCAAGCCTAAATAAGAAAATCTGAATAGTCAAGATTCTGGTATCGCGTAACATTTTCATGAAAATCTTTCCAGCATCACAACAAAACCAAAACAAGTTCCTAACAGCTACATGAAACCACCATCTAAAAGAGAGAAGTTCCTGTCCCCTTCTTGTCTCCACCAATCTCAAACTTCTTGCACCTCTGCAAAACAATATCATTATAAAAGAAACAGCGAGATTATATAAAATAAATTGAATGACTCGAGAAGATGTAAGGAGAAACCTTGATTGCGTGCTGTGAGTAATGCTTGCAGGTCTGGCATTGAAACCTCAACACGATCTTCTTGGTGGTCTTTGCCTGAATTAGAAATATAAGAACATAAGTATTCAGCAAAAGGACTCACACAACATTGAATTAATTTGTAACATAAAGTTTTATATATAAGAATCGGTTTAAAGGATATCTGAATTTCCACCTTCTTGTGGAAGACGGGTTTGGTCTGTCCACCATAACCTGACTGTTTGCGATCATAACGACGCTTTCCCTGGGCAGCAAGACTGTCCTTACCCTTCTTGTATTGGGTAACTTTGTGCAGGGTGTGTTTCTTGCACTCCTTGTTCTTGCAGTATGTCTTCCTTGTCTTAGGAACGTTCACCTACAATGGTGGTAGGAAATAATAAGATCAAACGAGTCCAAATTCAATAAACAGAAAAACTTAGGTAGCTTTTATTTTTTGTTCTGATCAGAACTTTGGTTTTGAATAAGAAGTGGTCCAATTTGACCGGGTGTTTGTTTTTACTTTTAATTAGAATTCTAATTAGAAATTCTTAATACGCTCTGAATTCAAAACAACTTAATAAGTATTAACACTTGAGGGGTGTTTTCTTTCAGCACTAAGCACTCAGTGCTAAGCACCTCCTTGGTGCTTATTAAATTGTTTTGAATTCAGAACCTATAAAGAACATTATGATTAAAAGTAAAAATAAACACCCGGTCAAAGTGAATCACTTCTTATTCAGAACCAAAGCTCTAATCAGAACAAACAACAACTGCCACCTAAGTGTAAAGCACCTCGCTATGCAATTAAATCGAAAAGTGGTCACAGCGCGGTCCAAAACCGAATTATGATTAAGTGGGATTAATCAGTCAATTTTTTTAAAGCATATTTTTAAATTTAATCATAGTCATAGGTTACATAAATAAATAATTAATCAAAATAGTGTAAATTTAAAATTATATAACTTTACTAATTAATCATAGTCGTATATTACTTTACTAATTAATCAAATGAATTTAAGTTTACAGGTTGCAACACTTATATCACTACAAACAACCTAACTTTTCAACATAGCAATAAATTGACAAGTCGGCTGGGCCGATTAATTGGTGACTCGCCCATTTTATGCCAATTAATCTATAACCGTTAAACCCCAACCGATTTCACCCAATTCAGTTCAATCAAACCCCGAATTGCGATGGCAATTTTATTGCTGCATTAATAACTTAGCCTCCTTAGTCCTGATTAAATTGTTTTGAATTCAGAACACTCTAGCCTCCTTGGTACTGATTAAATTGTTTTGCTGCATTAATATCTTCGCCTCCTCGGTACTGATTAAATTGTTTTGAATTCAGAACAGAACTCGGTCAAAATGGACCACTTCTTATTAGAACTTTGAGGTTCTAATTAAAATTAAAAATTAAAAATTTATTAAAAATTAAAAATTAAAAATTAAAAATTAAAAATTAAAAATTAAAAATTAAAAAACAAAAAAAAAAAAACACGCCACCTTAGTGCTGACCACTGAGTGATTAGTGCTGAGCACTGGAAAAAAAAATCAAACACCCTAGCTATTCACGCCTTGTCTTCATCATCACAGTATCCAGATTTGAAAATTAAAATCAGATCAGTTGTAACAAGAACCCATCTTAAGATAAACATAAACCCCCTTAATTATCTAAGAGACAACAATGCATATTATCAACTAATGAGCTTCAAACTTAATCCTCCGCACTCTACACCACCTTGAATATACTAGATGACATGTACAAAAACTGACAAGGTCTTGCAATTTTCTCAAGAAACAGCCAACTTTGGCTTTTTTTTTTGGGGTAAAAACTAAAAATGATTCTATTTACAGATAGCAAAACTAATCACTAGCACAAGGGCATATCAAGCAAAGTAGAAGACCGAGTTTTTTTTAGTGAGACTTACCATGGCTGCGAAGCAAGGTTTGAGATAGGGTTTGCTTTTTTTTCCTTCTTGATCGAAAACGGAAGTGGCGAGATGAGGAAAACTAGGCTTTTATAGTAAACACAGAATGGGTGGAATTAGGGTTTTGTTTGATAGATAGAAAGGCTTCTTGTTTACACCGTTGGATTGTCATCAAAACCAGTTTGATAGCTACTTTGAGCTACCCCAAGTCTACTTTGTGCCACCCCAATGTGTAAAAGGAAATAAATTTTTTATATCCAAATGGAGGTAGAGAAAATGAATAGATGATTAACTGCATTGTTAACTTCTAAAGTAAGTTTATGAGAAAATTCTATATTATTTCATATCAGAAATGTACAATGTACAATGCTTATATAGACAACTGAAATGAGTGTTTAGCTGTCAAAACAGACTAACAAACGTATTAACAACCTGACTAACAACCTCTCAATTCTGTCTAACAATCTGACTAGCAACCTGTCAATTGTTAGCCATTGCTAATTATACTTAACATCCCCCCTCAAACTAAGCGTAGAGGCATCAACTACACTTAGTTTGTCACACAGCAACAGGAATTTGGAATTACCAAGAGCTTATCAGCAACCTGACTAGCAACTGGAATATGATGAACATGAATGAGCTTACGAGCAACCTTCTCACGCACAAAGTAAATGTCAATCTCAATATGCTTGGTCCTAGAATGAAAAACAGGATTGGCACTAAGCAGGACAATACTCTTGTTGTCACACCAGATAGTAGGAGTGGAACAACCAATCTTCAGTTCATGAAAAATGGATTGCAACCAAGTGAGCTCAGCTGTAACCGAAGCAAGACTCCTATACTCTGCTGCAGTACTACTTATGGAGACAATACTTTGCTTCTTAGATGACCAAGAATTGAGGTTAGCACCCAAATAAACGCAATAGCCAGACGTAGACTTTCTATCAGTAGGATCAGAAGCCTAATCAACATCACAATAGACAGTCAGCTGAAAATAAGGAGTTGGAACAGTGTGAAGCCCAAGAGTGGGTGTAGCCTTGAGATAACGCAATATTCTTTTCACCACTCGCCAATGTGATTCAAGGGGATTCTGCATGAATTGACAAACACGATTCATTGAATATGCAATTTCAAGCCTGGTGATTGTAACATACTGCAATGCTCCAACAATGCTACGATATAATTGAACATCTTTGACTGGATCACTACCCGTAGCAAACAATTTTTCACCACCACTCATAGGAGTAGATAATCCATTAGCATACTACATCTTAACACGACATAGTAGATCATTGATGTATTTGGACTGAGACAGAAACAGGCCATTGACAGTAAGTTGAACTTGAATACCAAAAAAGAAATGAGCAAGACCCAAATCTTTCAAAGAGAATTGAGTATTTAGCTGATGAATGATCTGAGAAACAGTCTGTGAATCAACACCAGTGATGAGAATGTCGGATGAAAAGAGATGAATTAGACTTAGTGGAAACAAAACCAAGCAGAAGAAGTGTATGTCTGAGCTTATCAAACCAAGCCCGAGGAGCTTGCTTTAGTGTAACACCCCTACTTTTCCAATAACAATAAATAATTTATGCTTCTAAAATTCAATTGAAATTTGTGTTTTAAAATCTTATTTTGTTTGACAACTAGTATTTTTCGAAATTTAGTTAATTGTCTTACCATCCGAATCTCGGGACGAGATTTCATTTAACGTGTGTATAATGTAACACCCCTAAATTTCATAAAGATAATTTATTTTATTTTTAATTAAATAAAATAGGGTTACATCTAATTGAATGTGAATTTCGAAATTTAGGGTTTTATTTGGTGAGTTTAGAAGGTGGGTGTTTTCAGAAGTCCAGTGGGGGCGAATAACCACCCACTCTATAAAGAGGAAGAAAACCTCTTTTCTTTTCCCTTTCTTCTTTTTCTCCTTTCTCCTTCCCTTCCTTGCGTTTTCTTCGATGGCGGCGATGGGGAATGGCGGATGAAGCGTGGACGTTGGGGTCCAAGGCGTGGCAAGAATTGGAGGAGGATTTTGATGTGGAAAGGGCTAACCAGGCTACTAAGATTATGGAACAAAAGGATGAAGATGTGTGCCCTGCGTCTATTCATGTAAATGGAGAGACTGAATCTGTGAGTTTTTCTTCATTTTCCTTTTTAGGTTTTTGTATGATCTGAGAATGTTGAGTGATGATGACCCCATTTATCTGTTTTTGTTTATTTATGACGTTTGTCTGAGGTTTCTTTTCCTTCATGTTTTGTTTTTGTCCCATACATGTTTGATGAAATGCGCCACTGAAATGAATGAACTCACAAATTTCGATAATATGGGTTTCCAAACTACCAAAGTGATTTGTTCTTACAAATTTGCCAATATAATGTGTGTTGTTTGTTTGACTGCGAATGTTAGTTGGCAAGTTTTACTGCTTGTATACTTATTGTTGCATTAGCAACAAAGTTGAGAAGTTTCATTTCTTTTGGAGCCCACAGTAAATATATTTCGGATTGTTTACATGTGTACAGTATGATGTATGCAACAAATAAATAGGTTTATCATATTAATTGCGACTTTATAAATAGTCTATAGGCTATAATGCTAGAAGCAACATGCTTGAGGAATGGTTTTGTGTAAACCCGGAGATTTAAAAAAAAAAAAATTATCGAGTGAAAGAATACTTGTGGGTAGGGGTGGGCAATGTCGGTTCGGTTCGGTTTTGAGTCCAAACCGATTTCGAACCGATTTAATTCGGTTTGCCCAAAACCCAAACCGAAACCGAATTTTGTATTTGTAAACCGATGAATTCGGTTGAACCGAATTTCGGATCGGTTCGGTTCGGTTGGACCGAAATTTCAGGCTCAAGCATTTGAAAGACTTTCATTAAAACATGTCCAATTTTTTTACAGGTCCAATTTTTTTATAGACTCAATTTTTAGCCCAAAATTGAAAACTTTGAGAGAATGGGGTGATTTAGTGCAACAGGGTGTATTGCAATGCATTTGTTGCACTAATCAAGTATTGACACCTACTTTTTATTTAGTTATTTATATATATTTAATTAATCGGTCGGTTCGGTTATAAATCGGTCGGTTCAAAATCGTAAACCGATTTTGAACCATTTATAATCGGTTCGGTTCGGTTTAAATTATTTTCTTTCTACTCATATTTCGGTTCGGTTACCGAACCGAATTTAAAAATCGGTTCGGTCGGTTAACCGAATTTAAATCGGTTTTTGCCCACCCCTACTTGTGGGATGTAGGGTTGTTTATTGGATCAGTAAGGAAGGTTAGATATAGTAGTATAATGTAATCAAAGACCGTCTTGTGATTGGGGAAAATAACAGGACGTGGTGGAGGCGTTGTTGTCTGAATGGTGGTGGTGGTGTTATTGTTTAGTGATGGTGGAGGTGTTGTTTGCAGTGGGTTTTGAAGGGTTGTTGCAGTGGTTTTGAGGGCGTGGAAGGGCTGTGTTACAGGTTGTTCCAGGGTTGATTGCAGGGGGTTCAAGGACTGTTCCAGGGAGTGAAAGAAGAGTTGTTTCAGGCTGTTTAAAGGGCTGAGTGTAGGCTGTTTACTGTTTTGATTGCAAGGTGAGTTTTCTTATTCCCTGTATCTTGCAATTCTGGTTTCTTGATTGAATTAGTGATTTTTTTAGGATTTGATAATGGGGTTTGTGAGTTTTGTTGCGAGGATGTGTGGTTATGATTTGGATTTTGGTTTGGTGGTGTGATGACCTGTATTTGGGTGTCCTTGATGATTTTGGATTGTGGGTTAAAATGATGTTATTGGAATGAGTCCACCATCTTTGTTATAGGGTGCAGTATGTTTGATTTTATATTACAATTGATCACCATGAAGGCTAATCAAATATGATTATTCATTAGGAGCACATATGATTGAGGTGCATCTGCACAAGTCCGGGTTCAACTAGGCATTAGTGAACTATGTTTATGGTGCTTATGTTTGCTAATTAAAATGAAATGCTTTCTAAAGGATAAAGCTATCAAGGACATGCAGATGTCTAGGGAGGCTTTGTTCCATGCACCTTCCTGGGCCTGTTGATTGCTGAAAACGAGGAATTAATCCTTGCAAGGATAACTCTGCATGTAAATCTGTTTAACATTATATGGTTCTGCCAGCAAGATGCACTACCTCAAGTCTTCAAAAGTTTAGTGTTGTCTGAAGAGACTGGTTTGTGATGGTGAGGATCACCATCTCCAGATGGGTATGTTTTTTTCCTTGTTAAGTTAATGAGCTTTGTGCTTGTGCATAAGCTCTGTGCTTCTATCTTTCAACTTCATTCTATGCAGTAGTACTTTATATTTGGTTTTCTTGTGTATTTCATATCCTAGGTGGAGATTAACCAAAGTCCTACATCTAAAGAATCAAATTACATATTAGATAACTCAGCGATAGTCTATAACGATCTTAGGGCGTGGCATCATCTTAAATTATCTTGCGTTGTTTATTGTTCTTGTGCTTGTAGTTGGACTGATTTTGTGTAGGTTTCTACAAGGGTTTTGATTGCGATTTTGAGTAAGTACAATATCATGCTATATACATAAAGTTTTCTGTTTGAGTCTAGTTTTTAAAGGATCTTACAATATCATAATCTGAGCTTTGTATAGGAAGATATACTCATTTTAGTGACAATAGGTAAATCAGCTGAAGGCTGACAGATGGCCTGCTTTGTTTATAAAATCTGTATTATTATAGACATAATCATGGGGTATGCCTTATATGGTTGGAACCTCTTGGTGTCTACTTTTCATTGCCCCAAATGATATGCAATTTGGGGTTCTAACGTGAGAGTTATGTACATTTGAGTGATGATTGGTCAAGTTATTCGGTTAGGACAGCTTGTTCATTTCGGTGTAGTTGGCAAGGTTATTTGTTTGACTGTTTTGGGATGGGAACATAGTTGTTTAGGGTCTGCCTTGGGTTGTCTTGAGTTGCATTTGATGTAAAGAAAAATATTGTTTGGAGCCGAATGATGTTGGTTGCTCTTCTTCTATTTTGTTTCTATTATGTGCATTTGTACACAAACAAGGGTGAAGTTATACTTGTTAAGGGAAACTTAGGTTCAAGGCTTTTGTTAAAGACATGAAAGAATACTATGGAAAATACTTGTAATACATTTGAATAGTTGTATTTTTGGTTTATTAGGAAGTATAATTAGATAATATAATTCAAATTTGGGGTTCTCAATAGTGACCTTTCATGGAGTTTATCAGAAACAAAACTCAATTGTATTATGTTTTGCTTAATTAAATGTCATAATTCTTATTAAGGCACTGTAAGCTAAGTTAGCTCACACAGAAATCAGTGTTTAAGAAAGGCTATTAGATATGGATTTGTTTAGCTTGGTTAAACTACAGTTATTAGCTTAGAACTATGTTTTGCATACTCTAAGTTAATAGTGATGCTTGAGATGTGAATGTTTGATGAATATTAATGCATTGTGATAAATTTGGAGATTTGTATTATTATGCATCTTGACTTGTTTATGCATTATGAAGAATTTGGATATTTGAATCAAGGAGTGACTTGATTGCCATGTTGTTATAGAGCATGATTAATGAATATGCTATGTTTTCCCCAAAAATGTGGGTGGATAGATTGGGAATCAATTTATGTATGACAAAATGTCATTGTGGAGGAATTCTGAATTATCAAAAATAAATGATATTGGTAAACCTTGATTTCTGGAAATATAAACCACTTGGACTTGTATCACTTAGAACTACCACACATCTTTTGTTTATTATTTTCCCCTCTCTTACTAGAGAAACTAAATAACCTGCGGGTCGTCTTGCGGAGTTGGGGCACCCATTTCTTACTAGAGAAACTAAAATAACCCTCGGGTTAGTCTTGCGAAAATGAGGTGAATTTGTATGCCTAAAATAGGCTTTGATATTTATCCGTAAAAAATGTGACGTGAGTTTATGCGCATTGATAGCCCAAGAGTGGCTTTTGGTACGTACTCATATAGTTAGGGGTATCCGCGATGCATGTCTGTATGTGATGTCCCCACTTGGGCATGGATGACGGAGTAGTCCTCCTTTATATGAGAGAGGCATACATGCATGTATGTTCGGCACAGAGGTGGTGCGAATGTGGTATCGTCTAAGTGATCAATCCGTTAAAAGATGAACCTACTTCAAATAAAAATTGAATTAATTACGTTGCATTGTTTCTAATCCTTTTTATGCAGGATGGCAAGTCCACTAATATTTCTGCAGGTCAGACTTGCCATAGTCAACTCCTATAGGGTAAGTATAAGTAAATGCATTTTTACTTAATTGGGATGATGATATGATGGCCTTGATGAGGAACTAAATTCTTGGAACTGTGTTTTCTTGCATCACACTTTTGTCTCGTTGAGGAACTACTTGTTGGTGTGTTTGTGTATTGTTTGTGTTTAGCTTGATGTTTATCACGTGCGATTTTATTGATTTTGGGATGAAGATTTCTCACACCAGCTTTATTGCTGACCCAAGTGAGTTTTTGCTTCTTGGGTACATTCCTTTGGGAATGTAGCCGATTAGCTTTTCAAGTTTAGAAACTTTTGAGCAGCGTTACGGGAGTTCCGCTAGTGGGGCTAGCGACGTCATTTTTTCCTGGTTAGAGTTTTGTTAAAAATTTTAGTTTGTTTATATTTTCTGAACTATATTTTTGTCATTGCTGCTAAATGTTTCTGTTGTTATTTAATTTCACGTCCCGAGTTTTGAGGAAACGGATAATCCTACGTGGATTTTAGGATTTCGTTTTTCTCGAAAATTGGGGCGTGACATTTAGACCATATAAAGCCTTATGAAGCTTGCAAACAGCCTTGGGCCGTGAAGTATCAATGAAACCAGGAGGTTGCATCATGTAGACTTCTTCTTGTAGATCTCCATTCAAAAAGGCATTGTTGACGTCTAGTTGAAATACATACCATCCATACGTGACTGCCACTGTGAGCATAACTCGTATTGTAGTAGGCTTCACAACCGGACTAAAAGTCTCTGCATAATCAAAGCCAACAACTTGTTGAAACCCTCTAGCCACTAAACGGGCTTTGTATCTGTGCACTGTTCCATCTGAATTCTGTTTAATTTTAAAGAGCCAACGACAACCAACTATAGATCGATCCTGAGGAAGATCCACCAGTGACCATGTATTATTCCTCATTAAAGCCATATATTCATCTTGCATTGCAGAAAACTAATGAGGAGTCTCCAAAGCCTCCTGCAAACTAGAAGGTGCAGCTGAAGCCATGTATACCTTGGGCTTGTAAATACCAACTTTCGACCTAGTAACCATAGGATGACCAGAAGCAGCACTAGAAGTAGTCAGAGGAGCAGCACTAGAAGTAGTCATAGGAATAGGACTAGTAGTAGGAATAGAAAGATGCACTGGATTGAAGGCAAGAGTAGAGATATTAAGACTTAGAACTGGATGATAAGATGAAACCACTGGGCTAGATGAAGGAGTATTACCAGAAATGAATGGCCTAGTGACAGTAGGTGTAAGAGGAAAAAAAATAACAGAAGGAATAGGATCATGGACAATAGGAGTAGAGGTAGAAGAATGAGTACTCCATTTTGTATAAGGAAAAGAATTTTCATTGAACAGAACATCTCGAGAGATGTATAACCGACCAGTAGATGAAAGGCATTTGTACCCTTTATGCTGAAGGTTATAACCAAGAAAAACACATTCAATTGATCTAAACTGAAGTTTGGCAGAATTATAAGGTCTTGTGTTAGGAAAACAGGAACAACCAAAAACTTTTAGAGTATGATAATCAGGGACTTTGTGGTAAAGAATTTCATATGGTGAAAGACCCTTAAGAGCAACAGAAGGAACTCGATTGAGAAGAAAAACAGATGTCCTGACTGCTTCATCCCAGAATTTCATTGGAAGTGAAGCATGAGCAAGAAGAGTAAAAGCAGACTCTATAATATGCCTATGCTTTCTTTCAGCAACACCGTTTTGCTGATGTGTAGTTGGGCAAGCAAGTCGATGACAAATTCTATGTTGACCTAGATACTTTGAAAAAGATCTATACTCCCCTCCCCAATCAGATTGAACACACTTAATAGGGAGACCAAATTCTAATTCAACTTGAGCTTTGAACTTAAGAAAAGTTGAAAATGCATCAGACTTGTTTTGTAAAAGAAAAACCCAAGTGAAGCGACTAAAAGCATCAATGAAGTGAATGTAATACTTAGAACCAGATGAAGACAGCGTAGAAGCAGGACCCCATAGATCAGTATGGATTAGTTCTAAAGGTTTTGTATACACAGTAGAAGAACTAGAAAAAGGAAGCTTGTGTATTTTTCCGAAGCAACATGAAGAACAAAACTCCTTATTGACAGTATTAGGAACAGACATATTACATCTGGTAAGAACTTTCTGCACAAGTGGGAATGATGGATGACCCAATCTAGCATGCCAAAGAAATAAAGGAGAAGAAGACATAGAGGTAGTAGAAGGTAATTGACCACTTGAGGTAGTATTATTGACCGAAACACAAGCAACTTTATTGACTGGAATATGGTGAATGCTGGCAGGAATGCTGGAATGCTGACTGAGATACTGAGATTGCTGAAAATTACTGGCATGCTGAGATGAAGTACTGACTTAGAATGCTGGAATGCTGAGATTGACTGGGAAACTGAGAAAGACTATTAACTGGAATATTGGGATTAATGCTGATGGATTCTGCAATGAGAGACTCGGGCTTTGACGCAGCAAACGGCATGGATGGAAAAACATAGAGTCCTTTGTTAAGCTTCCCTTCCAAGAGGACTTGATGTGTGACCTGATCCTTGACAAAACAGAGATCAGGATGAAACTCAAAGAAGACATTATTATCCCTTGCAAACCTAGAGACACTTAACAGATTCTTAGTTAACTTAGGAACCGGAAGAACATTTTTAAGATGCAAAACTTTTGAAGAATTAGAAGATTGAAGAAAAGACTGACCAATGTTCCCAATTTGTAAAGTTGAACCATCACCAACAAACAGTTTATCATCGCCATGATAAGGGACAGATGACATGAGACTCTGTGTATATGGAGTACAATGATCTGTAGCTCCTGAGTCAGGATACCATTTATAATCAGAAGGTGTAGAAACAACACTTGATTGCATCAGGGACTGTGAATGTGCTCTCCAATCAGGATGAGTGGACTGACAAAATGAAGCAGAAAAAACATGACGAGGAGTTGGCATAGTTGGTTGAGATGGTAAGCCTGAAGAAGATGATTGTGAATTGGAGTTCCATGGGTTTGAAACATTAGTGTCAAACCGATTATAGCATTTGAATGCAAGATGTCCAATTTTGCCACAAATTTGACACTGAGGACGATTTGATTGACTACCAGATCCAGATCTAGATGGTCTATACCCTCTCCCAGAACCAGATCTTGAACCTATCAAATTGAATGAAGTTCTGGACTGAGGTCTCCAACCTTGTGAATTCGACACAAAGGATCTAGGTGAGGGTTTGTAGGATGTATGAGCCACATTGATTGAACTCGATACATCAAGTTCTTTAACATGTCTTTCAATCCTGGATTCCTGAGCAAGCAAGAGAGCCTCAACCTCTGCTACACTATAATCATTTGATCTAGAGCTCACTGATACTATAAATGTATCATATAACTGTGGTAATCCATCAAAAATAGCATTGATATGATCTTTTGGAGACAATTGATGTCCTACGGAGGCTAATTGATCAATGATAGACTTAAGTTTCAATAGGTATTCATTGATGGAAAGATCTCATTTCTTGAAGTTTTGTAGTTGAGTTCTAAACTGAGAGATCTTGGCAACAGTTTGAGAGTTGAAGAAAGTTCAAGAATCTTCCAAATGTGTTCAAAAGTTTCACAACCTACTAACCTTGTAAGCAGAGATTCAGTCATGGAAGAAAGAAGCCATGAGAACAGAAGTTGGTCTTGCTGTTCCCAGTTGAGAAATTCAGGATTAACACTATTATTTGTTTGATCTTTCATGGAGAGAAATCTTGACGGAGGTGAGGTGTTCTCAATGAACTTCTGAAGTTTATGCTCTCTAATCATTGCTAACACTTGTTGTTTCCACAACAAGTAGTTGTGTTCATTCAATTTCACAGATAATGCATGAGTAAACATCACTGGTTTTGACTTTGTCATGGCAGAGTTAGTGAGTGATGCAACATTAGAGGATGTGAAATCTGCCATTGATACTACTTAGAAGACTTGAAATGAGGGAGAAGAAGAAAAAGAGAAAAAGGAAAGCTCTGATACCATGTTAACTTCTAAAGTAAGTTTATGAGAAAATTCTATATTATTTCATATCAAAAATGTACAATGTACAATGCTTATATAGACAACTGAAATGAGTGTTTAGCTGTCAAAACATACTAACAAACGTATTAACAACCTGACTAGCAACCTCTCAATTGTTAGCCATTGCTAATTATACTTAACATGCATGAACCATAATTGGGTAACCTATAATCCAATATGCCCAAATTCATGATACAATAAATCGATATCCAAGTCATGGTTTAAGTGGTCCAGTTGGCCTAATTGACTTGATTACCGTGCTTTGCTTCCTACGATGAGTCTCACTTTGCGTCGTCTGTAACATCAACAACATGATCAATATCGCCCTCAGATCAGAATTTGATTTTATATCTTTATTTTAAAAGGATTCATCACAAACACTGTAATCTGAGAAGATTTGCACAGTAGTATAAAACTACAATGGCATGTTGGTGCAAGTGACTAGGCCAAGAAGGTCAGACATGTATAACAATTGACTTTCCAAGCAATTTAATTGCATAAGATATAGAAAATGTGAGAAACGCTAACGTGTAGATAATGCATTATATATTGCAGTACTGGAGTCATTTTATAGATAAGAATCACTATATTGATCGTGTTAATTAGATCAAGAAGCTCCATTTCTAGGCAGTACTAAATAAATTCTGTGCAATGGAGTTGGATTGGGAGGAAGAAGTGAACAACTTCCATCAATCAAAGAAGAGAGTTCAAGAGTTTGTCAAATCTGAGCTCACTACTTCAATCCCTTCTATTTTCATCCACCCACCTGAAACACTCTCGGATCTCAAGCCATCTGAAGCCACATCGGCTTTGGAGATTCCTGTCATTGATCTCAGTGATCTGTACTTGGATGAACAACGACAAAAAATTGTTGAACAAGTGCATAAAGCGTTTCAGACATGGGGGTTCTTCCAGGCCATCAACCATGGGATCCCCATGGACGTGATGGATGAAACCATTGGTGCCTTCAAGACATTCCATGAGAAACCCAAAGATGAATGTGTGTTTGATCAAAAAGTTTTGCTTTATAGTAATGCTGATACAATAGGCCCAAAGGCTGTCAACTGGAAGGACAGCCTTCGGGTCTACATTGAAACTAGCCCCCGAGAGTTGGCAAACATTCCGCGTGTGTGCAAGAAGGAATTGATATCGTGGGATGAGCATGCCAAGGAGCTCGCTGACAAGCTGATAGAGCTGGTCTCGGAAGGGCTGGGTGTGGCTCGGAGTAGATTGAAGGATATTTGTCGTGCCTCGAGTCCAGGGTATTGTTGGCACACTATTATCCTTATTGTCCACAGCCAGATATGACCATGGGACTCCCAACCCACACAGACAAAGGTGTACTGAACCTGCTGTTTCAGAATGAGATGAGTGGACTTCAGATCAAGCATGATTAAGAATGGGTAGATGTCAAACCTACTCGCAGTGGGATCATCGTTAATGTTGCAGATATTCTTCAGGTAATAATTCGATTTTTGTTTACTAGACCGCTGCAATTCCCATGTCAAATTGTTACAAAGTGATCAAACTACCTATCTTTTCAAACTTATGGGATTTGAAACTCCAATCGGATATTTGTTTGTGTTGTCAGATGCTTTCAAATGACATGTACAAATCGGTGGAGCATCGGGTGTTGGCAAATCCTTGTAAGAATCCCCGAGTATCATGTACTGTCATTTACTATCCAGGTCAGAAGACTGGCACTGATACCTATGGTCCATTGCCAGAGCTGTTGTCACCAGAAAGCCCTCCACTCTATCGAGATTTTACCATGGCAGAGGTGTTCGACCAAATAAAAAACAATGCTTCGATAGGTGATTCTATTCTGGACTTTTTCAGACACTCTCTCAAATGACAAAGCAACATGTAACATTTTAATTGTACTCGATCTGCCCTGAATTTCCTTCCCGTGTGGTTTACCTTTATTTTTTTGAGATCAATTCTTGTTTTCAACATGTATGTTTCCACTATTTTCCCTTGCACTGTCCTGCTTTAATTCCCTGTTTAAGCATCCATCCTTCACCATGTTCAAATATTCTTAGATGTTCAGAGGGATGAAGAGAATAACAATACATACAGTAATTGATTCAGTGGACAAGCATTTGGAGGGGATTAACTAATAGAACACTAGCATTATATTGATCAACAGTTGCTAGTACACACTTAAATAAAAACAAACTCAGAAAATAGCCGAAGGATTCATCCTCAGTACTTACTAATGCACAAAGAAAGAAAGAAAAAAAAATGCAACTGAAGTTCAAACTAAGCTCTAATATGTAAATACTTTGACCACTAGATGATATTTTCTCCTTCCGCAATATGTTATCAGCATCCACGTCCAATAGTATGTATGGATGGAATGCATCTTTCCTCCTCCTTGCTTAATTCATCTTGGGCTTATCCATGTTCCATACGCTTAACTTGTTCAAAGTAACGGTCTCTGTTCCATTGTTAAACACGTACAGATGTGCATTCTCTCCAATTGCCAATGTCGGGTACACCCTTGATAAGATGCAAGTTTTCCCTCCAGCACCAAAACTTTCCACAACTGAGTGATCAATCTGCAATTGAATTTAGAGAAACAAAACTTATTACTTGTTGTGCAAATGTTTAGTGTAGGAATATGGGGATATTCATTAAAGGTTTATTCTCGTACCAAACTCCTGAGGGAGAGCTTCCCGTCTGCCAAATCTACATCGACAAACCCTCCATAAGATGGTTTGTAGAATTTTTCTGGGTTCTGTAAGGTTGACCTATATAAAGAGATCCAACCACAATTAGTTAACCAAAAACGCCATATACATAAATCAAAAGAGGATGTGTGAAATGCAACAAACCTTGCACCACCAGAGCACATAAGTACTTTGGGCTTGTCGCCGTCCTTGAATATCCTGAAGAATACACCGGTGTATTCCTCTAATTGCTTGGAAGCCAATGTTAGCAATCCAAAAGGCCCAACAGTTCCTTGGACAGAAGCATCCTTTAGGCCACAAAGAGTTTCAGCATCGACCCAAGAAGGATCAAATGATTCAAGATTTTCCAACTTTGGTAAGTCAAATGTAACTTCAACATCAGCCTGTCAAATAAATCACCAAATAAGTTTTGAAGAATATACACTCAATGCGCATTACAAATTCATAGAAAAATTCTAAAATGCAGACCTGTGCTGCAGTCACCCCTTGCACTTCAATAGGACTTCCTTTGTTCAATGCTATGTTGCTCATACTAACTTCATTTCTTCTCAAACTTTCAATTTCTTGGATTGGCCATTGTACAAGTTGCTTCCCGCTTGGGTCTAGCCACAAAGTCCTTGGAATTGCCTGTGGAAGATAATGTTCTAATGAGCAATGAAATAATAACATCGAAAGCCACCAGTTTTAATTGAATGGTACACAAGATCACAGGTTTAATATAATATGTATCAAAAGCAAAAAATATGCAAAGGGGACTGAAAAACTTGTAGTGAAAATGTACCTGAATACCAGCCCATCCTTTTGCCTTATCTTGATCGACAGTGTCAGACTCATTAGCCCACCCCCACAAAATTCTCCTATTCTTTGACTCATCAAAAAATGTTTTTGATGCATAAAAGTTTCCATAATCGTATCTCAGCCCAGTTGAATTGTCTGGAGAGGTGTTCTCAGGTACATACCGATCCTTTTCAGGAAAATACTGACCAATTGTATAGTACTCAAACCGTGTGAGATCTAAGCTCACCTTAAGCACATGCTTCACATGATCCCCCATTACTGACCAATCTAGTCCAACTGTTTCGGTCTTGTGAACTGGAAAGAAATCTGGGCACTCCCACATACCGGTTTGAGCAGAGGAGTGTAATGGGTGTTTGGCCTTGGTCCATGTCTTGAAATCTCTGCTCCTGTACAAGAGAGCCATTCCCCTCTTCTTTCTCTTGTTTCCAACAAGCAAGTTCCAGTGCCCGTGGCTGTACCATGCAGTTGTTGGATCTCTGTATGAGCTAGCATTGATACCATCAGGTACCATAATTGGGTTGAAGGATGGTTTTACCCATTCTTTTAGTAATGGGTCAGACTCATTCTTTGGGTATGCAATGTTCTGAACTTGTCGACCTTGTGTGTCAATGCCTGTGTAGAGAATTACAGGTTTATTACCTGGGAGGACTGTAGCAGATCCAGACCAACACCCTTGTATGTCAAATGGTTCGCTAGGGAAGATTGCGGGGTCGAGCGGGGTCCAGTTGATTAGATCAGTTGAAATCGAATGAGCCCAAACAATGTTGCCCCATACAGCTCCTTTGGGGTTGTATTGGTAGAACAAATGGTAAACGCCATTGTAATACATGGGACCTGTTTTTCCAATAGAAATCAAACAAGCAAAACAAAGATTGTTAACAGAATCATAAGAATAATATGGAAATAAACGTATAAATATATAGAATAAAAGAGCTTACCATTTGGGTCTGTTCAATTTCATCATTTGTGAATGCCATGCAAGAAATAAAAAGAGGTCAGAAACTGTGATTACAGTAATACTTGTATATGGTGTTCATAGCTTCTTGACATTCCAATCACAACATTCTAGTCGAGCACTAAATTAACCTTATCTCTTCTCTGAAATTGACATTATTGAGATAAAAAGCTACATTGATTCATTTTGTAAACCAACCAGCCAGTGAATCGAACATATTCTTAGATTTAGATGGATAACCAGCCAGTGAATCGAACATATTCTTGGATTTGGATGGATTATAAAAGTCCTTTTCCAACGAAAAAAAAACCAAAGAAAAAAACAGTTGATTTTATATAAGTAGTTTAAGTTTCAAATATACATCAAAGGTTAATAGTAGGTAGACAATTTTAGAACGTCACAACGTTACAGATGAATTTGACTAGGAAGATCATGACATTGCATCATACATTACATTTTCTTTAATGATAATGTAATGTCTAAACAGGAATCTCTAAACATTGAATGAAATCGTTTAGCACACTAAATTCGAAACCGAGTGTCTAGGTGTGTTCAAACACTAGAATTAAAAAAGAAAACAGAACTTTATTAAAAGCTTTCGCAACAGTTTGATTGATAGATTCATCACAGTTAGCAATGAAAATATGTATACAATGGGTAATAATTAAAGAGTATTTTAGTGCCACATAAGTGGAAACAAAATGATTTTAATGCTAAGATTAGGCACTCCTAATAGAAAACTCCTCATTTAGGAAGTAAACGCATCAGGTTAGATGGTGCATGGTCCCCTTTATAAGTTTATACAAATGGAAAAAATAAAAACCATTGACAAATGAAAAGCTGTAATGGCGAAAAAGACATCAAGTTCTGATTTCGAAAAGTAGAAAAAAGTTAAAGAAGATGAAGATCCAGCACAAGGCCTAGACTACATACAACGTGCAAAGGATAACAAAAATGTGCTTTCTACGTAAACAATGCCTAGGGATTATGCTAGGAATACTCGTGTAGTTTCGTGTACCACACTATATGGAAAGAAAAAGGATGGATGGTCCTAGCGCTCAACTTTGTCGATGAGGCCGGCAATGTTAACATCACAATACAATTCATGTGAATCCAAATAAAGATCGATAGATGGACCACCCAATATGGCAAAGCTCAATGTCTATGCTCTACAATGTATCTAAACCAACCATATTACTTATTGGTATGTCCTTTTCTTCCCTGGTAGTCTGATTAGAGGTCCGAATTGTTTTGATAAAACAGGATAACTAGAGAACATTTTGAGACAAAAAGAATGAAGGATCTATTATTGATCACTGGTGTTCTTTTAAATTGTAGAACAAGCAACCTCATTACAATATTCTTACGATGGTATATGAACAAGTTGTTGTATTATATTTATAAAATAAGATTAGTTTAAAATAAATTAACGTATAACGAACACACTAAACAAATCGGGATTAGAGGAAGATTGACTTGAGAGCGAATTTTATTGAAAGAAGAATCCAATCATGTGCGCTAGTCATTGGGATTAGTGCTCAGCTCCCTCTCCCCGCACCAAACTGCTAAACTCATGTCTGCCCCATTGTCATCCCTAATAAACTTTATACGATAAAAATCTATAAGAACATAAAATAATTTATCCGATGGATGGACGATAAATACTATTCCATGATGTGTGATCGATATGAAGATTGACTATATGGAAAGTTGAATTCGTGTGATTTTTTTTTCAAAATTCTGTAGTTTGGATGTCGTGTTGGAATTTTGGATTCTCTGTGTGGGTAAAAGAAACTGACCATTGAAATATTTGAAGCCAAAATAAGCAAAATATTTTCGCATCGAAAGAAACCCAATCAAAATATTCTGCTTGCATAAAATTATTAAAATTTTAAATTTTACAAATAAAACACTTAATAACACATGATATCTCGACTGTTGATCGAATGGACAGATTAGGATCTCAAAACATTCAATGGACATTATTATTTGGCATTAACTATTTTAAACAAATGGATCACTGGATCTGGCGTACGGAAAACCCCCCAAACCTTCTTTTTTTAAAACATTCGTTTTAAAGTAAAACCATACATGAAAACTTGTGCGCACGTTAGCATGAATGGGCTCTGATATATAGCAGTGAATAGCGCACGAGCCCTTCTAGGCGTCGAGGGAGTGGACGAGGAAATGGGTGAGGGGGAGTGTTAACACTCATCTCCTCGAGATGTATTTGAGATTCGCGAAGGCCTACATCTCGAAGAGATGAAGGGTCACACCCCCTCCCTCGCCCATTTCCTCTCCCACTCCCTCTCGACATTTAGAAAAAGCTATAGCGCACACTGATACTAATTAATGATTGGCAGAAGGTTCATAGAACCAAACCAGCAAATCAAAAACCAAAACTAAACTCCATAACACAAGCGCGCATGGACAAATAAAGAAAAATTCTCCAACAACAAAACATAAAACACAAAACACAAAACACAAACAAGAATCTATCTAAATAACATGAAGAAAGAAAGAAAGAAAGTTGCGAAGAAAATGTTACCATTGATCCAATGTTTAAGAGGCTGGAAATGGTAACCAGTTCTTTGTTTCTGATCAACATGGGTGGCTGGAACGGATTGTAAGTGCGAGTAAACCTTATGAGTTGCTTCGACACCATTTTCTCTAATGATGAGACACCAGCAAAACACCACCACCAGAAGCGAACACATAAGAGCTTTTATACTCTTCATCATCATCATCGTAAGAGAAAATTGGAAGAAGAAAAGTGAGAGATTGTTGTTGTGGAAAAAATGAGAGAATGAGAGAAGTATAAATAGAGAAAAACAAGGATAGGATGGGAGAGATTTCAGAAGAACCGTTGAAGAATATAGAATGGGATAGTTATAACCATGGTGACATGGCTAAATCTTAAAACAATGATTAAATTATCAAAGTGTTTGTTTATCTCGAGGTTTGTAAAAAACCTTCTTTGTTACAAAACCTGATTCCCTATACCATTTTCATCTTGGTGTTTTTATTTTACCATACCATTTTAACCCAACCCACTTAAGATAACTCTGGTTTCTTTGATAAGATAATGATCATTGATCTTTTAATGTGGTTTGAAAGATTTTACAACAAAAATGTTAGGAAATCAAGTAATGCAGTGGATCTTCAAAAAATGATGAAATTTCAAAAGGTTTAGGTGTATTTTGAGGTTGTAAAAAACTTCTTTTGACCACGCCACATTATCATGGTTACAAAACATAATTTCCTAGTCTCACTCAGGATTACAATGGTAAAATACGGAAGGATAGAGACAAAAACGAATTATATTATCTTTAAAATAGATTTATTAAATTTCAAATTAGCTGTGATTACTCAAATCTCAACTGGTTGACTAACTTGCAAGTTGATTTTAGTATAAATACTTAACATGTTATCTTTATCCATGAAAACCGATTCATTAACAGCTAGTAGCTGTATTTTATCCAATTTGATATACTTGCGAGTTGGGTGAGTTGGTCCTTGTGGATTCATCGATCCTGGTAATCTAAAATATAAGGTCACATATACGTGCATTGCATATGTTAGTATCTATACATTTTTTAGCATGTAAAATGAATTTAAGTTGATCGAATTTACAGAATTCGAATACATGGTATTGAACAAGCATTAGTTCTAGTCAAGGAATGAGATTTCACGAAATCTGGTGAAATTTCAGCAAAAATTTTGGTTTTTTTTTTTTAAATTATAAAAATAATGGCGAAAGAAATAATTACATTTTTTTCGTAAAATTTTTAAGTTTCTTTGTAAATTTCATTTTTTTCCAAAAAAAAATGCAAAAACCAAATTACCAAAAATTACATTTTTTTTCTTCTTCTAAATTTCATGATTTTTTTTTATAATGATTATTTCTTGTAATTATTTATTGATTTTTGATATCACCCATGATTTTCTAATTATCATTTCTTCTACTTATATATTGATTTTTGAAACCATTCCTTAATTTTCTATTTATATATTGCATTTTATTTTTTTACATATTTTATATACCCTTGAGATTCATTATATATTTATTTTCTACTTATATATTCACGTATTCTCAAATTTTTTATATTTTTTCTTTACACTCCAAAAATATTTCTTAAAATCAGGAGACATAAATTAACCCAAAAAAACGAAATCACAATCCTTGGGGTTGTAGCTACTAAGTCGACAGCATTAATTAATGCTCATTTTTAATCAGTAATGTTACTATCAATTTTTAATGCGAATTATTCAAAATCTTAATGTACCATCCTCATTGGACCACGTCTTCTTCTCAATAAGATATGTTATGGAATTCGCATTTCTCATTGTTATAACTTATGGTATATAAGAAATTTTTTTGATGTGATTGTGCCAATACCAAAAAAAGTAGATTAGTCAATGGTTAAATTATATTATTAAGTCCTAACTCAATGTTATGGTATAGAAAATAATATCTTATAATCTTAGCTTTAATGGTATTGAAAGTAAAGTACATGAAATGAAATGCTCAGCATGATTTATTTAGATACTAAACATGAGGCCACTTATGTAGATGGAGATGTATAAGTAAATGGTTTGACCTAATTTTGAGATTAGCTATAATAATGTTTAATAAAAATAATAAATAAGGACACACATAAATCAACTATGATCACCCAATTAGGGAGTGTCAGGGAGATTTTTTCCAACTTATAGTGGGGTGGTTCAATGAACCATTACATTGTTGATTAATCGATCCTGTCACAATGTGGAACCAAAATCAAAACCATCAAATGGTTAATCACCTGTCATTTATGTTGTCATGACTCATGGATGATGATTTGGAAGTTTATAATACAAACAGATCTTCTTTAATATAATTTGGAAGATGTTTCCACGTAAAATTCAAATTGAAAGTGAAAGAAAGATTTTAAGGAACAATTATTGGAAAGATAAAATTAAGGATAAATATTTATGTTCATCTATTAAAATTTTGTTATTTTAGAATATGTTTTAGTACTAAAGATATTCTCTAAATAAATTGATGAGACATCAAATAATCACTCAATCATAGCCTTACACGTGGCCTGAGTTAATCCTAGTAAATAAAAGGCTTCAATGTAGTTCCAAGGGAATCCATGCGCCAACTACTATTCAACCTGTAAGTCAGGTGCTCAGGCCTAAGACACGCCAGCCCCAGAGACACAAGTCTCAGCACTTGACCCAGGACGATAAAGCTCGAACAATGAATCTTCTAACTGTCACATGCCAGAGATCCACTCGCACGAAATCAGCTCTAGTCCAATCAAACATTGGGTCATGAACAGAGTCAAGTGCCGAAGAGATTCAGTCAATGCACAAGCAGATCTTATGCGAGACATCACACCTCGAATCATAGGAATAGTTGATGAATGAACACTCGCTTTAAGAGATAGATGAAATGAGAAAAAAACGTACACACACATACTACAATTTACATATAGTCTTTACTCATCTTTTCATCGAAATCTGACTAAGCATAGGAATGCTTTTGGCCACCATAACGATGGTCCCTGACTTAGCTACTACTTATCTTTACAGGATCGAGATCAACAAAGACATAATCATAAACAATATCGGAATCTACTATGAAGGTGAGAAGCCAAATTGTTTTTACTAAACATGTAGGTCATATGGTTAACCTAGATTTCAAAATGTCATTATTATTATTATTATTTTTTTATCTTATATGTTTTTCAACTCTAAAATCTATTCCAATCTATTCCAGTCAGAGAGATCGTTAAAGTCTTATATACTAATAATTAATTAATAATTTTTGTCTGAAAATTCACTCATGAAAATATATGAAACTAATTAAATATAGTTTATGCCTAAAAATGTTTATCTCATGCTTCTCAACTTTTGATTGAGAGATGCATTTTTTTACTATAAAGGGCTAAAAAAGATCCTATGGCACGGCCTTAATCTTTTTAACAATCACATAGAAAATGATTTTCATTTATTTATTTGTTTATATTATTTTCATAAAGCGGCATAATAATCATTCTAATACAATGATTAAAAGCTAAAGCAAAGGAGATCCGCAGAGCATATACTACTATTTGTTTGTCGCATTTTCTAAATGGCGAGGGAAAGAGAGGAGGGACCCATCTTCTTTGGTGTGCAGAGATGCACACCGACGCTAATCTCGAGGGGATGGGTGCTCGCTATCTTTACTCGCCCATTCCCTGCTGTAAAGAATGGTTTTTTTTTTTTTTTTTTTTTTGCGTCCACTTTATTTCAATAAATATGTATTATACCATACCTAATGTTCAAAAAATGAGAGCCCCACCATGATTTTCTTTGTGTACAATTTGATGTTTCGCGACCATAGTGGTCGGGGCTTATATATTTTCTTGATATCAATTACACCACGTGAAAAGCAGAGTTCGAACCTTAAACCTGTGATTTCATCCGCCACAGACATACCATTGAGATGGTACTCCATTGGCTATTATTTAATCTCCATCCTGATTCCCATGTCTCTTGAGAGGAAGAATCTCCGAGCTGTATTTAATATTATGAGAGAAGCATGATTGATCCTCCATAATTTACCTTGATTCTATAAGGTGGTGATGTACAAATAATGGTGATTAAATAATTTAAAAAAAAAAAAAAAAAGGTCCAGAGAGTATCAGATAACATATATACTAAATTATAATTATGTGTCCACTTTATTCCATCCCATATATTAATTTCATACCAACAATCTAACAATACGAGTGCCCGCACCATTATTTTCTTGGTACATAAGGTGACATTTTTATGACCGCAAAAGGTTAGGTGCGAGATTTTATTTTATTTTTAATCATTCTCGATTTTTTATATATATTTTCACATTACACTTTTGTTCTGTAGCATATCAAAATGCAATTCATTCTCATTAGAATAATTACGATACATGAAACTCAAAATATTTTTATTATTATATTTCACTTTAATTCTAAGGCACCCAAATGAATTTCAACTACATTGGAGTAATCATCCACTTATTGTGTCAAATGAAATTCAAGTCTTGTTTTTTTTTCAACTACTCATCATGGTCCTTGTACCTGGTTAGTGCCTAGAGAGGGTGTTTAGCACGTGGTCCTTGTACTTGGTTAGTGCTTAGAGAGGGTGTTTAATTAGTACGTAAGTGTCAATTCTACTCCTCTCCCCAAGCTGCGTAGAAAGGTTAAAATGAACCCGAGTAACCTTGTATTATTTCTTTTACATTTTTTTTTCTTCCTAAGAGTGATTATTTCATTCAATTATGTCACGTGAAACTGGAGTAAATTTCAAGAGTGCAGAAGGTCTCTTATCGTCATTCAATAATTTAGAGGACAGATAATTATTATTTTGTCTGAAAATTATTCAACCATTCTGGCTCTCCCATGCTTCTTCTGAAGACATCGAAGGATAATTTATCTATAGGCGATCATCACATTTTCGCGCGCAGTTGCTCTCACATGTAACCAAATAATAATCACAGTATAATTACATATCAGGCTAATGTATTCGACACCTGAAATCATATGTGTTTATAACTCAGGCAAAAGAGGTTTTAAGGTTCCTCAAAATGTTATATCAATTGAAAGCAGCTTAGAGACCTGAAAACTGTCTGCTTAGAAGAATACTGAAACATCAAAATCCCAAAACCAAGTTGCTCAAGCCTTAAACTCACACGACAAACCTAAACTATTCTCGGTTTGTATCTAAGCTCATACCATTCAATCCATGTGACCGATATTGTAACTTTGATCAATCCCTACCCCACAAAACTCGAAATATCTTACTAGCAATCAATAACACACACCACATTTCAACACATATTGCAAATTCCCTTGCTTGTTCTAAAGAAACAAAATTGTAGTAAATAGAAAACAATTGAGAACCCCAGAATTCACAATAACTTCAAACCCCCATTGTTGTCATTCATCACCAATTTCACCAAGACATGCTTTAAAAGCATGAATAGATTTCAAATCAACAAGCACACTTTAGTGGCTTAATAGCTAACATAAATGTAAACATTGCACTCATAATTGAAAGTGTATGAAATGAAAAGGTGCTCTGTTTCATCCAATATATACCCAACCACCAAGGGTCCTGACCTACATTCCATGTGGTGAACCACCTTAGTGTGTGCATGATCCCAAAACTGGTCAGTAGACCACAAAAAAAGGGTCTAAAGTTGCAAAATTTGCACCAGTTTTGTGTTGACACCAGGAAGAATAAGAGTTAGGAGGTTCAGAGAGTTGAATAAATGCATCCCAATTTGTCGTTAATGGGTGCATTGAAGTACTTATTATCTATTTTCAGATGGAGAAGTAGAATGTGGTGGTTTGCCATTTTTGAGTGTCTGATTTGAAAGTGAAACCACACTGATTTTTTTCAACTGAGGTGCTCATGAACATACTGGTGTTGCATTATGTCATCAACAATTTCTGGTGGCATTTTGATATTTGGCAAGTTCAGGAGAAAATTTAATACGAAATTGGAGTTTCATCCATGAAAAAAAAAAGAAAAAGAACCTTGCATCATTCATTCAAACTTGCAGCTGCATAGTCAACCCTTCTTGCTGATTTCTCAAGGTTGTGAGATATCCTATACTGGTGCAGGCTACACAAAACTGAAAACTGCTGCTATCACACACTGCATTTGTTAACTACGAGTAGCTAAAGAGTATAGTTTAGACTATCTTCCATAGAAAATGGTGATAATAGCACACTTAATTAATTGTTCATTCCCAGGGACAAGTTTGATATGAGGAAATAATTGTTAACAATAAAAATCAAATAAATTGTTTTATTTTAAAATAAAAAAACAGCGCAATCTCATTTTGGTTGCAAAAATAAAACCAGAAAACTTCCACTCCTCTTATCATTTTTTTTTGCTTCTGTCAGAATATCGCCTAGCTTGCTCCTAAACAATAACAAGTTGCCTTACAATAATTACATTGATAATTTGTTATTAGTTGTTAAATAAAATAATCAGATAGCAACCAGCATATTTTTCTATTGAAGATAGGAAAATAAATCTATAAAATTTTCTTTACTAAAAAAAGAAAAACAAAAGAAATCTAACTGAAACACAAAATCTACATGATTTTGGATAAACATGGCCGGCTCCTGAAAAATATGCCTAATTTGGGCAACGGCACTATAATCTTACATTAAAAACTTGAAAGTTTTACATAATTTTCTGAATGAGGAAGATGGCTACAAACAAGAGGTCACTATCATTGCAATACATAGTTGAAGCCATAATGATTTCGAAAATTAATAGCACTTGTTCACCAAATAAGATCATTATTCATTCTGATTTTCTTGAGGAAGAAAAATAGTGCTCATAATCAACATAGAAATAATTGGAGTATAACACAAAAATGTGCCAGGAGCCATCCCTCCATTGAAAAAGGCGATGTGCAAACAAGTTGCATTAGAAGTAAACTAGTTGACCAGGAAGCACTAACCTGTCTCCTTGAGGAAGTGGCTGAAATACCAGAAGTAGCTCAACATTTTTTCATGCTTTTCTTCGTCATCAAGACAGATGGGTGGTAGAGACGAAGTGCTTCAGTTAAGTATTGTTCTACAAACCTGAATTCAACAAAATCAAGCAATTAACAAATACAAATTTCGTTACATATATTGAAAGATGAGTCCTAAATCAACCCTTGTTTTCACATACTCCAATAAAAAAGAATAATGACATTTTTTAACACATCAGTTTTCAGGAGTCACAACTGTCTGAAGGCATGCATGTTAAAGGAGCAGAACTCAAAAAGCTCATCTTGTAGCTTACCTAGGAATTTAACATTAGATCTTTCTTTAACTCTCCTGTGGTACTAGAGCTCAGGTTTGCTGTTAGCTGTTATGTTATCTAAAACAATGGACAACCATTAGACATTACTCATCGTGAACGTAAATACACGTCTTAATGTGTAGTATAAGACCATCAGTGGTATTGTCTCACACAATCAATGGCCAACTACATAATTCATAAGAGTATTTGCACCCTTTGAATACTATATCAGTGGCTTTGTGATGCTGTGCAAAGGATGGGGTGAATCAATCGACAGAGCCATCCCTGAGTACAAGCGGGCGATTCAGTCAATCAGGCCTCCACAAAATACACAAGTTTGGGACCCCATATTCTGTTGAAACTACCTAGATTGGGCTCCAAAAATGGAACTTTTACATGGGCCAAATTTTTCGAGTTTGAGTCGGGTCTAAAATCTTAGGGCCAGCCCTGGGAACCCAACAGCTGCTGTTGTTTCTGGGCATAGACGAAGATGAGGAAGCAGAACACATAAACTGTCCTGATACTGCTGCTATTGCCTGTGAAGAAGAGGTGAATGAGAAATGGATTTGAAGACTGAAAAAAAAAAAAAAAAAAAAAGATTATTTGCTAAACAAATTTTACCCACTTGGATTGAAAAAAGGTGCATCTAGAAACACTTGTATAGATTTTTCGAAACAATCTGGTGCATGCAAGATGCAATATTCATGGCCTTGTACCTGCTGCAGAACCAAAAGCAATTAATACAAAAACAAAGAGGGTTAGGAAGCACAGGTTGGCACAAAAGTATCGTTTATATGTGAATATCTCTATTCCATTTAACTTGTTTTTAAGTCTTCAGATATATGATAAAGTTGCAGTTTCCATGTTGGTTTCACACTTATGCCGAAGCAATGAATTAGATGTTCCACCACCTGCTCCGGCAACAGAACTAGATCCCTTAGTTCTCATTGATTTTTCAAAAATGGATAATAACATTATAGAGATTCCTATGTTCTTCACTGTCATTGTTGATCTAATCATTCTATTTCAAGTCATATTATTTGAGCCCCAGAGGAAATGGATATATGATCCTTTGAGCTCAAATTGAACCCAAGTTCACCAGGTTGCCTCAATTTTTTACTCCCCAAACTATAAA
The DNA here is from genome assembly GCA_963556465.1 of Berberis vulgaris. Classification (NCBI taxonomy): domain Eukaryota; kingdom Viridiplantae; phylum Streptophyta; class Magnoliopsida; order Ranunculales; family Berberidaceae; genus Berberis; species Berberis vulgaris. Next base: position 6,270,555 of record OY747135.1, read on the forward strand.
CCCTTTTTGTTGTCTTCTATAAACAAGAATGAGGTAGGACAGGGTTGATGAAACCAAAGCAAGCACCTCTCCTTCTGTCGTGGTAGTTCTATACTGAACTCTGAAATGCCAGCAGTGAATAAGATTTCTCTGTCCATTGTACTTAGAGCCAAGGAAGGTAACAACTAGTCCATTTACGTTAAAATGAATATTTGCAATTTCCCTCATCTGAGTGTTGTCACTTGAACTGAAAAGCCTCATAGTTGAATCCTAACCTCCAACACCACCTAGCCCGTCCCAACTTTTTTCCCTGTAAATGGGGCCTGAGCGGTAAGATCAAGCAAAACTTGACACCTATCACTTAACTTTTACATGTACACTTGAACTGTGAAGTAGTAGGAGTGACAACCTGTCATTGTCCATCTCACTTGGAGACGAGGGAAAAGAAGACACGAGTCTACCTAGTGGCTTCCAACCTCAAAAGGAAGTTATCCGTAACTTTGCTCATTAAAACAATGATGAACTGCATCAGATGCATATTTATACATGCAGATGACAACGCAAAATTGTACCAACGACATAGCTACCCAGAAACATCTTCCACTTACATTGTGTCACCCAATTTATAGCTATTAACAATGGCCTTTAAGTGTCTAATGTCTCTCCTGCTCTTCTTGCTACTTGCAGTGACCACCTCCAGATTGACCAAGGCAAGTGATCCAGACATTCTATCAGATTTTCTTGTCCCACCAAATTGTAACTCCATTGGTGGAAAATTTTCACCTACACTGGACTGCGTGGAGTATTTCATACAAGAACAGAAACTTTTAATGTGACAAAAGTTAGCATGGCTGAGTTTCCAGCTCTTAATGGACAAAGTGTTTCCTTTGCCGTACTTCAATACCCTGCAGGTGAAGTCAACCCCCCTCACACCCATCCGCATGCAGCAGAACTCCTGTTTCTTATAGAGGGTAAAAGCCTCGAGATGGGTTTTGTGGACAGCACAAACAAGTTGTATACTCAGACACTCAAACTTGGGGACATCTTTGTGTTTCCCAAAGGACTAGTACACTATCAGTTCAACCCCGATCCACAAGAGTTAGCTATTGCAGTTTCCGCTTTTGGAAGTGCTGACGCTGGAACGGTATCAATGCCTAAGACCATTTTTGCCACTGGCATCGAAGATAGCATCCTTGCCAAGGCCTTCAAAACCGATATCAGAACCATTAAGAAGATCAAGGCTGGTTTTTCACCAAAGATATAACCTTGAAGCTAGTGTCTTTCCTCAACGTTTGAAAAGCCATGTCATGAGTTATTTGAAACTTTTATTTTGCCTTTGTTTGAAGCTTTTGGAAAATAAATAGCTAAGACCACACTACTGGCCTTGTAGCTGTCCACATGCACTCTTTCTCACCTTTGCAAATCAACAAAATGATGTATTTAGTTTAATAACTAAAGCCTAAAAATATACAACTACATTAAATATTCAAAACCATGTTCTTAATTGCCCCTTGACCAATCTGGAAGTTGGTAACATGGTAGCCTAAGAAAGCAGTTACATTTCACATCCTACCAATCTGGAAGTTGGTAACATGGTAGCCTAAGAAAACATATACATTTCACATCTTACAGGATAAATTGTCCCGAGGGTTACAGTATATTTAACTAACTGCAAGATTTCCAAGTAGGCTGACAAGACATTCATTCAGTTATTTCAACAATTAATGAATAAATTAACATTATGTTACATTAGTATCACCAGTTCGGAGTATAAAATTGAATCAGTTAAGCTAATTATGGTTCAGCAACAGAGTTCATAGCAGAGACATTGACTTGCCTTGATATTAATAGCCAACTAACATTTACCAGTAGTCCTTGCAAGAACAAGCCCCTTCCTTGAAATGGTGAAAGCGGTTTGCATCTCGGACAACAATCTCCCGCTGCATAATTGCTGATACCATCTTACTAAAAGTATGGCAGTCACCACAAACTCTAAGATTCTTTGAAATCCTAATTGGAGTCCCTCCTGGTGTGCTAATAAGACCAAAAGCAATTGCCAGCTTCTCGCTATGGGTATACAACATTCCAACCTTAAGTTCTTCATCCACGTCATGTAACACAAAATTTGTATCTGGAACATATCCAGCTAGTTCCAACTTCTTACTCAAGCTTTTCAACATTTCATATATCTCCTTGGATAGAGGATGAGGTGTGTCTCCCACTCCAAACTGACAGGTTTTATTGTTCACTTCAATCCATGTCCAACCTGGAATCTTCTTCAACCTCCTCCCAGTCATGAGTTCCCTCACCTTTGCGACATCCTCCCACCTACCTGCTTTTGCATAGATATTTGACAGCAAAACATAGTGACCAGGATTAGAGGTTTGCAGTTCAAGAAGTGCTTGTGCTGCTTTCTCTGCCAACTCAATCTTCCCATGGATACGACACGCACCCAAGAATGCACCCCATAACCCATCATCTTTCTTGACTGTCATTCCCTCAATTAATTCTAAGGCTTCATCAAGCTTACCAGCACGACCAAAAAGGTCTACCATACAAGTATAGTGCTTAACATCTGGTCTCACAGAGTAGTCTTCCCACACGGAACTAAAGAATTGGCGACCTTCATCAACCAAACCTGCATGACTACAGGCATATAACAAAGATACAAAGGTAATCTGATTTGGTAATATCCCACTTTGTAGCATCATAGGGAACAATTCGAGAGCTTCCTTTCCACACCCATGATACCCATAAGCTGCAATCATTGCACTCCATGATATAACATTCTTTTCCTTCATCCCATCAAAAATCTTCCTAGCCATATCAAGGCTCCCACACTTAGCATACATATCAATCACTGCAGTTCCCAAAATAACATCAAGGGAAAATCTCTTCCTCAATATATACTCATGAATAAATTTAGCCTTATGGATGGCCCCTAATTTTGCACAGGCAAATGCAACAGTGACCATTGCCACCTTGTCAGGAACAATACCTTCCTCCATCATCCGTTCAAGTAAAACCATCGACTCAGCAGCATTCCCAGATTCCGCATATCCTGAAACCATGACCGTATAAGTAACAAGATCTCTCCTCCCCATTCCATCAAACACCTTCCGTGCATCATCAATAACCCCACATTTCACATACATGTCCACCAATCTAAATGCATCCCAGACTTATAAACAAGGTGATGAAGCATTCTACCCATTTCAACATCCACTGTATCTCTACAAGCCCTTAAAGCAAAGGGCAAGGTATAATTATCCAACCGAACGCCAGACCGTATAACTTCTCTAAAAGGCTTCCGGTAATAAGGATGTCGTTAATAAGGCTTCCGGTACACTAAGCAAGTCTTCTATACAGGTCAGTTCATGGGGTTGTGGGCAGTTAACCATGAAGCCGTACGTATGCCAATATCAGTATTAGTGTTGCGTTTGGATGCTTAGATTCTCCAACATTAGTCTAGGTCCCAAGACCAAATTGACCTAAGTTCAACAAAAATGGATACGAGTTTGAGTGAAAAAAAAAAATCTTTTTTTGACTTTCTATTTTCCTAATGATCACTTGGAGATGCTCCTAAATCTATCTCCTATACTCCTTCTAACTTGTCCCTTGGCACAATGGAAAACGATAGATATGTCAGTGCAGTGAGGCCATTCACAGTAGCTGTTTAATGGGTGAACATTTGGAGTATTGAGATCAGATCAATCATCTTTTTGTTTTGACAACATTTCCCCCTGCTAATAGTTATATCTCAGGAAAAAATCACCAATTTTCCCTTCAGTAAGCCTATAAGTGGGAGAGTAGGTTGGCTGCGCCTATTTTTTTTTTTTTTTTTGAAAGGCGAGTAGGTTTTTATAGGATCACGAAACCCATTAAAGACCAGAATTGGTCTAACACACCATAAATTGATAAAGATGCCGCAAGCTGGGTTCAAACCCATGACCAAGTGGTACCATCCGCCAAGCTCCAACCATTAGTTGGCGTGAGACACCACTTTTGTGTGGAAAATCAGAACGACTCCTTTCGTTTGTCTAAACATACACAACACAGTAAGGAAAATAACTACTGTGGATCTCCTTACACAAAAAGTTCCATATGTTTGCTTCAAATGTTTTAATTCAGATAAAAAAAGTTCTTCCTTCATTGAAAAGGAAACTTGAACAATGCCACTCTCTAAGCAAACTCTGCATTCTCTTCACACTTGAAGTGATATCATAGTACCATGATGGGTGTAGCTTGATAATATATTTTGTATGTCACAAAAGTGTGCTTTTTATTTTTTATTTTTTTTATTTTATCATTTTGGAGTGCATTCGAGCCAACATTGTGTGTACACAGAATCCACAAATGGCATATTTGCTTCAAATGGATGCACTTTTTTATCATCACATACGAAAATTTTTTGTTGCACCGGAGGTTTGCCTGGTATTTAGCCTGGTGTAAACCCCTCACCGTTCATTTTGCCTCGAGATGGGTGTAGAACATATCACGAGGCTAAATGAATGGTGGGAGGTTGCACCAGGCTAAATACCAGGCAAACCTCCGGTGCGCTGTAGCAATGCTCCATCACATATATATGACTTGGTTTTCACTCCACACTTAAGTCTCAACTAATCTTAGCTTTCATGATTGTTGGAAGTTAAAATACATCATTCGCCTACAGATTGTTTGAACTTAAATAGAGATGTAGTGTCAGAAAGGGAAATGTTTGGTTTCTCAACCAGGGTGAAGGATCGATGGCTTTAGACAAGGTCTCACCAGCATTGAAGGAGATCTTGCTCAAACTATATCGGTAACACTCTGCTACTCAAGGCCTAATTTAGTCTAGATTATATTTAGCTATATTTGATTTATGAATTCTAAGTTTGAGAAGATTGTAATCTGCTTGTGTGACAGTGCTGAAAAAGCAATGGAGATCGATCAACGCATATACGAGTTTGGGTCTGTTGAATACTATATTGAGGTATGATAATCCATTGTCCAAAAGACAAAGAGTAATGGAACCACAGATGAAAAACATGAAGTTCAATTATATATCCAGCAGCACTATTGTTGTTATATTGGTTTTCCTATAAACTTATGTCCTTCAATGTGATTGAAGCATTGTAATGTCGTAGCAGGCATCAGCATCAGAACTTCATCATGCTTATTTGTCAATATCCACTTCATTAATATCACCAGAAGTCCCCACTGAAGAATCTGGCCTTCCAAACTGCACCTTGAAAGACTTGAGAAGAGTCTATTCTGATGTGGTTGAGATCATAGAACCCCCTAGAGGAGGATATCAACTTACTCTAAGGATCAATTTCTCCAAACTTCCACAATGTGAAGGTATGGTATGTAGAACAACAGTTCTTTCTCATGTATCCATGGATCATACACAGTCGTTCCTCATGAAACATGTATATAAAGCTAGCTTAACCATTCTGTTATTTCAGAACGTTGTGCGAGGATAATCAAAGACATTTCATCATTGCAAGCCGTGATACTCTGCTCACAACTGAAAGAGATCTTTCAATATCTTGGTTCTAAAGGCAACTTAGACAGAATGTACAAGCCCATCAAACTCGTATATCAGCCAGGAGAGCCATTCTTTGTCATCAAAACGGTACGTTGGTATTTTAATATATGGAGACAAAATACATGCTAAGATATCTGAAAAATGTAACAAAAATTAGAAATAGAGAACGATTCGTTAGAAGATCGCAACCTATAATACAACTTGATTGCAACCTATAGAACAATTTTCATAAGCTTTTTGGATGGGTACATGATCACCGATTTGGTATGAGTTGATTTGCAGTACTTCTCAGTTCAGTAATGATCAATGCTTCATATGTTCTGAACAGCCAGAAAAAATCACTACAATATTTCCAATGCGCTTCAAAGATGATTCAGATGTGATCATTGCCACCTCCTTATTTCAGGTTCATAAATTCTACATAATGAAATCTTTCATGACATGATTGGAAGTAGAAACATATATTTATATACACCTGACTTTGTAAAAATGGATAATTTTTTCCTCTCCAGGAACTCATGGAAGTAAGGAGTTCAGGAGCTTGTGCCAAAGCACCTCCTTGCAACTGGTCACCAATTCCTCCTCCAGAGTTGAGAGGAGAGTCTTTTGACGATTTGAGCACCAATGGTGGATTTGTTTCTTTTGGTATGAGCTACAGTACATCCTAGGGCAGAAAAATTCTAGTTCAACTATCCGCTTTCACCTTCATTTAATCAATCACAAATGACATGTTCACAGACATATTTTCACGACACATTCAAGGTTCAAAGCTAGACAAGACTGTATGGAATCTGTTGAACTTCCACGCGTTTGTGAGGTACCATGTAAAGGTGAATTTGCTGTTCTGTTTTTTTCTGCTAAAATTGAATTATTACAATTTGGGCTGACTAGTTAGATTTATATATTCAGTGCACAAAAGGCTTTATACAAAGAAGGATGAGAAAGAAACTGGAAAGCTTGACCGAGGTATTGAAGTTGAAATTGAGGAAGCTATGTATTCTTTTCTTTCTTTGCTGCAATGTTTCATGATATATAGCAGATCTGCCGATATAACAGATAGAGGCACTAACATAATCTCTACTGAATTTCAGGTTCTCCAGAATGCAACAATGAACGGAGATGAGAATATAAAACAGAAGGCTCAAGGTGATAGGATATCTACAGAGCATAGCATAGAAATTACTTTTTCGTTTGTTTCATTTTTCATATTAATTATGCAAATGCATGTTATCGTATTTAACTTTGTTAATTGATTCCGTTTTATATATTAATATGATACAGGTTGTAAAGGTGTGAAGAAACTCAAAAGATTTTCAAAGTCTAAAATGCTTAGAAGAAAATGCAGTGTTCTAGCCAAGAAGATAAAGGGAATCCGCTCCCCCATTAAAATCAATAGGTTCCATGGATTTCGTCGTAGATGGTGGAAACTTCTAAAGTTTCGTTCCTTGACAAGATATACCAAATTGGATTGATTGATTTTATTCTGTTGAGTGGGATCCAAGCAGAGAGAAAGAGGTCCCATGACTGACTGCTTGACTGATTAAGTTAAATGGAAATATATACCAGTAACCATCTTTAGTCCGTTAGAACATAATTTTCTTTCAGAGCTCAAACGGTCATTTTATTTTGCTCAAATAAGAAACGACTTGCATGGGTGAATATCAGCTGTGTTTAGGCTTATTGCATCTCAAACTCTGAAAAAAAATATGCAAGCAAGATGTTTCATATAAAACTCAGAGCGAACATCAGCGTGACAGGAGGGTGTTCATATTCCTGAGTGAGTAATAACAATCATCTTGAGCCTACTAAGCTAGACAAAATTCTATGGGATCTGCTTCATGAATCAGTTATGAATAATAACAAAAGCTTCTATTATGTGCTTTTTTAACTTGCTAGCTTTCCTGGATGTAACAAAGCATTGTTATAGCCAATATGTGCAATCTCAAAAAAATTAAAAGGCCCAAGATGTTGAACTACAAATGCCAATTAACTTAAGAACAAGATAAATCTCTTTTGGATAGAGATGGTGAAAAAAAAACCCTCTGTAGTACCTGAAAAAAAAAAAAAAAACAGTGTTCTAAAAATCGTTAAGCGGACAGCAAGCAGAGGACTAGCGCCCATAGACCTAAGCAGATTTTTTTTTGTATTATAATTTATAATTTTATAAAATTTAAGCATGAAAGTATATAAATTACTTCCAATTCAATGCCAAGATACATATGCAAAATGTATAAAAAAAAACTAGAGCCTTAATTTTTAATTTTTTAGAATTGGAAATAAATAAAGAAAAAAGTTCAAATACCCGCCCAGGCGGCCGCCTAGCCTGCCTAGTTAGCTCCCAACTGCAAGTGCCTAGTCCCTACCTAAGCAGCTACCTAGGCCGATTTTTAGAACACTGAATTCATAAAGAGTGGACTAATTTGGGTGACATGAGGGAAGGAATATGAGGATACACTGCATAGATAAAATGCCCATTGATCAGTGAAGATATTCCATAATCAAGTAATGTAGCCTTTTCTTTTTCAAAGTTAAAAGAAACTGTTTAAGCATCCATTTTAGCAAGTAGCAGGAGCACACCATTCATCTGAAAGTATATGATGAGTAATAACTCTTTGATCAAATCTTTTCTTATGACATATTGCTTGGTCCAAGACTCCACATTGTAATCTTTCATAATCCATAAATCACAACAATTGGTCAAAGAAGAATTCAATAAACAAAGACAATTTTCTAATACTCCAAGTTGAATAGAGTCGTGATGATTACCATACCGAATCAATGATTTAGGCTTTGGAATAGTAGTAGATATTTCACACAAAATCAAATGAAACAATGCGAATTTTAGGATATCTAGTAACCCAATGAGCCAATCCAATGTAAAGTAGGGTGAGCATCTGAATAACGTTTCAATTCAGGAACACACCCCTTCACCACTCTCAACGAATCTGAACCCAGGGTACATACTTGAGCTTCCTTCTTCCCAGTAATCATAACCACCTTGAATTCAGTGGTAGAAGGATCAAATCCAAATCTAAATGCAAGATTATTTAACTTGAATTCCTGGAGTTGGAGTCGAACATGTTTTCATGTAGCGGGATTACATATGATAATCAACTTAAGACCATTATTCTAAAAACAAACTACTCCATCACAAGAACCACATACAATTATGGGTAATTATCATTATCATCAAATACTGGAAATTTGATCTTTGTAGCCTTATATTGTTCTTCCCCATCCTAGTTCACCTTCACCGCCCCACGAAAAGTTTTATAATGAATGAAATGAATCACTTGCTATCCGCTAGAAACACTTGAAAATTTTAAGGAATTTTTGCACTTTGCCCCACGAAATTATCAATAATTGGCTTTGAACCCAGTCGTCTAACTCTGTTAACAGACACATTCAATTCTTGTAAAATGACAAATTTACTAATCGTGAAATGCATTTTTGATGATCATTCAAATAAAACCAATGATCAATACAAAATGTTCAAATTTTACCGAGTTTGACAAAACTGTTTACAAAATTTACCTAGTATATCCATGTTATCCTATTTAACTTTGTTAATTGATTATGTTTTATATGTTTTTATGATACAGGTTGTAAAGGTGTGAAGAAACTCAAAAGATTTTCAAAATCTAAAATGCTTAGAAGAAAATGCAGTGTTCTAGTTAAGAAGATAAAGGGAATCCGCTCCCCCATTAAAATCAATTGGTTCTGTGGATTTAGTCGTAGATGGTGGAAACTTCTAAAGTTCCGTTCCTTGACAGGATATACCAAATTGGGTTGATTGATTTCATTTTGTTGAGTGGGATCCAAGCAGAGAGAAAGAGGTCCCATGGCTGATTGCTTGACCAATTAAGTTAAATGGAAATATCAGTGTTCTAAAAATCGCTAGGCGTTGGGCGGGCGGCGAGCAGGTGCCTAGCGCCCAGGGGCCTAGGCGGGTGCCTAGGCGGTCTTAGGTTTTGTATTATAACTTTAATAATTTACAAAAGTTAAGCATAATACCTTATCAATTACATCCAATTTAATGCCAATATACATATGCAAAATTTTAAAACATGAAAAATTAACAATCGTGAACAAAATTTATTAAAACTCAAATGACTGAAGTTGGTCATGATGGGTACTTTATATAAATTTGAATTTGTGTACTCTTTTATTTTTCTTCAGATTGCATCAATAACCTCAGTTATGTTTGATAAAATCTACATTAGTAAAATTGGTACCGACAGATCCTTTGAGAATTCCATTAAGTACTCATCATTTGCTACATTTAGACATATACTGAATAAAAAACAATTAAATAGTTTATTCTAAAAAATAGGAAAAATAAAAATAAAATAAGAACACAATCAGCCTTAATAAAAAATAAAAAAATAAAAAATAAAATCGCCCAGACCGCCTAGACCCCGCCTAGATCCCGCCCAGACTGCCCAGACTGCCCGCCCAACCATTAATCTGGGCGGTTTTCCACCTTCTAGCGCCTAGGCTGATTTTTAGAACACTGGGAAATATATACCAGTAAAACCATTTTTAGTCCATTAGAACAATCTTTCAGAGCTCAGACGGTCATTTTATTTTGCTCAAATAAGAAACATCTTACATGGGTGAATATCGGCTATGTTTAGGCTTATTGCATCTCAAACTCTGAGAAAAAAAAATGCAAACAAGATGTTTCATATCAAAGTCTGATAAAAGTTATATAATGAATACTTGCTCTGCCCTCTTAAAACACTTGAAAATTTTAAGGGATTTTCGCAGTTTGCCCCGTGAAATTATCAATAATTGGCTTTGCACCCAGTCATATAACTTCGTCAACAGGCACATTCAATTCTTTTAAACAAATTTACCCTTTGTGAAATGCATTTTTGATAATCTTTCGAATAAAATCAATAAACAATACAAAATGTTCAAATTTTACCGAGTTTGACAAAACTATTTACAAAATTTACCTAGTATATCCATGTTTGTTTTGATAATAATTTAAAAAAAAAAGTGTAAATTAGAGCATACTATGAATTAGATAATACCCCCAAATTACTCTTTACCCACTCCAAGAATTCCCCTACTTAAATTAAACTAATCAAACAATGTACCCATGGAAGGCAAAGGTTTATGTTAGAGTGAAATCCTGAAAGTGGTGTTACTCAATTTCAAAGTTTTGAAATTCAAAATCAATAAATCGAGGCCCAACCTAGAAAGAAACTTGCTTCCTTTTTACGTCCGCCATTTAGAATTTTCCCATTGCATTACAGAGTAGGGGTGGGCACGGGACGGGATGGGATGAGATAGACCCATCCCTATCCCATCCCGTTCATACGGGATCGGGACGAGACGGGATGGGAAAAACCTCATCCCGACCTTGTCCCATCCCAAACGGGTTCAGGACGGGATCAGTGTGCTCTCATTTTTTTACAAATTACTGCTTACCCAAGACCCAATTTGCTTAGTTGAAAAGAGACATAGGCAATTCGTAGAACTACACATAAATGATAACCTTAGATTGAGTATGCAACATCATAATAAACTACTATAAATGATAGCTGAAATTCACCATGTAATTAAGATTTCTGCTGAGTTTTGAATGACTAAGAGGTGGACAGTATAATGGCAATGGTGGACCTGCTCTACTATTTCGAATAGTGAACAAAATGATGAGTAGATTTGGGGTGCTAAGAAAAATGTTTCATTAATGCTTTAAAAAAAACAGTCATTAAATTCATTGTCTTGACACGAAATAAAACTCTCCAATGTAGTTAGCATTCCCATTTTGAGTTTTAAAGAGTTTGCAATTAAATAATTAATTTAGAATTCTAAAAATAAACCAATATCAAGTAGTTGCAGATATAGACTAATATCAATTACACTGATTTCAACTAAATTCATTTTTCTTCAATTACACTAATATTGCAATTTTAAAATAAATAAATAAATAAAAATATTAATAATAAATATTAGCTCGGGACGGGACGGGATTGGCGGGATTGAAAATCTTCATCCCATCCCATCCCATTGTAGATCGGGATGGGACGGGACGAGATCGGGATAGAATTATTCAATCCCATTAAGACCCGAAAAAATTGGAACGAGACGGGACGACATAGGGACGGGAACGGGATCGCGGGATGGGATGCCCACCCCTATTACAGAGTGGGAGAGATGAGAGAGAGAGAGGAGGTCGGTTTTCTTTCTATGGAACTCTCTCACATTCATTATTTCTCAGCTCAGGTTGGTTTGTTGGTTCCATTTCAATGGTTGTTGAGGGTTTAATCATGTTTTCTTCCTGTCGAGTTTCAATGCTTCTTAAGGGTAGTTTGAATGGTTCTTTAGGGTTTAATCATGTTTTCACGCCACGTTGCAGGGAGAATTAGTCAACATGTGAGCACTAGTCGGGCCATCTCGCACTCTGCCAAAGTAATCTCAACGAAGAAGAAATGCAAAAGAAGGGATCGATCAGCATCAACCGTTCTCACATCGCATTGTTTTAGTCAAGGTATATATGTTCGTTCATTCATTCTTTAAACGGGTCTTACAGAATGTGAGATTTTATTGGCATGAATTCTAGGGTTTTCTTTTTCGAGTTTCAGTAATCTCAAGTGTGGTTTTATGTTCCAGAGTTTTCGGAATTTCAATATCGATTTTAGGCTTTCCAATTATGTTTTGGGGTTTCATCAGTAATTGGATTGATGATAATTCTTGAATTGGAAACTGTAGTTGCAATGTCTTTGAATGGATATCTTGTGTTCTGATTTGGTTATTTGGACTTTAAACTGTTAGGAAAAAAGTGCTTTGGTGAATGTTTGTATAGGTTTGAATTGTATGTTTGAAATATCATTTTGTGAAACTGCTCATGAACTGTTTGAAGAAATTTCTGAGAAAGAAAATTGCCATCTGAAATCTACTTGGTTATATCTTTGAAAACTTATCATCAATGTATCCAAATATTAGATTGTTGCTGTAGATTCCACCTCTGCTCCTTATAATACTTTATATCCAATTAGGAGAGTGTAACTTCTATTACTTTTTGTTGGGCCTTATTGCGGAAGCGGGTAGACACCAACAATTGCACACAAGTACTACAAGGATCCAATTAGAGAAAACCAAGAAAATACCACAAGATACACAAGGTTTACTTGGTTTGACGAATTGGCTACGTCCACGGTGAGGTGATTTCACTATATTCAAGAACAAGATACAAGAAGATGACAATTCTCACACAATCTCTCAACAAGAGATGAAACAATTCCAGCAATTATCTTTCTCTATTCCCTGTGCTTCACAGTTTTTCTATATGCAATGAATTAAAAAACACCTACAGTTCCTAGTATATATAGGAACAACAGTTTCCTGTTTCAGGATACAGTGGCTCTCTCTACTACAGAGGCAGAGTATATGGCATTGACAGAGGCTGTAAAAGAAGCATTGTGGCTTCAAGGTCTTGTAAATGACTTGGGTGTGGAACAAGATAGTGTTGAGGTTCTCTGTGACAGTCAGAGTGCCATCCACTTGGCTAAAAATCAGGTTCATCACGCAAGGACTAAGCATATTGACGTCCGATATCACTTTGTTCGAGATGTAATTGAGGATGGTGATGTGTCTTTGGTGAAAGTACACACAAAAGACAACCCTGCTGATATGTTGACAAAGGTTGTTCCTGGAGTTAAGTTCCAACATTGTTTGGACTTACTCCACATTAACTCATGTTGATTGAGGGCCCTTTGGGGCGTTACCCTTCGGGGCGGTTTCGTGAGGTGACAAAGCTATGATGGAGTGTTGATCAGTTTATTCTTATGCCTTGTTTCGGCTCATTTTTTCCTTAAAAAAAATTCGCCGAGGTGGAGAATTGTGAAACAGGAAACAGAGTGAAACAGGAAACAGCCTATTTTGTAAAACAGGAAACAACCTATTTTGTAAAACAGGAAACGCTTTTGAACAGGAAACAAATTCTAGGAAACGGGATAGACCCATAACTAGGTTCGCGATAGACCAATAATGGGTTCGGGATAAACCCGAATCTATTTTACTAAAAGACGGGATAGACCCGACTCCATTTTAATATTGTACACCTTGAACTCTTTGTTAACAATATCAAACGACCTTGCTTCATTACTGAGTTCCTATATTCGGTTTAGAATGGGTTCGGGATAGACCCGAATTCATTGTATAAAAAGATGGGATAGACCCATCAGTGGGTTCGGGATAGACCCGAATCTATTGTATTAAAAGACAAGATAGACCTGACTTTATTTTAATATTGTTAACTTTAAATTCTTAGTTGGCAATATTAAAAGACCTTATTGCATCATCACGTCATTGTATTCGACACAAGAATGAGCTTGGGATAGACCCGACTCAATTTTATTGAAAGACGGGATAGATCCGATTCCAATTTTTATATGTCAATTTTGAATTCTTGGTTAACAATATTAAAAGATCCTGTTGCATCAGTGACTCCTGATATTCGGTTTAAAAATGGGTTTGGGATAGACCCAAATCCATTGTGTAAAAAGATGGGATAGACCCATAAGTGGATTTGGGATAGACCTGAATCCATTGTATTAAAAGACGGGATATACCCGATTCCATTTTAATATGGTCAACTTTGAATTCATGGTTGACAATATTAAAAGACCTTATTGCATCCTCACGTCATTGTATTCGGCACAAGAATGGATTTGGGATAGACCCGACTCCATTTTATTAAAAGACGGGATAGACCCAATTCCATTTTAATATTGTCAACCTTGAATTCTTGGTTGATAATATTGAAAGCCCTGATGCATTAGTGATTTTTGATATTCGGCTCGAGAGTGGGTTTGGAATAGACCCGAATCCATTGTATCAAAAGATGGGATAGACCCATAAGTGGGATCGGGATGGACCCGAATCTATTGTATTAATAGACGGGATAGATCTGACTTCATTTTAATATTGTTAACCTTGAATTCTTGGTCGGTAGTATTAAAAGTCCTGTTCCATAAGTGAGTTTCAATGTTCGGTATAGAAGTGGGTTCGGGATAGATCCGAATCCATTGTGTAAAAAAATGGGATAGACCCATAAGTAGTATTGCGATATACCAATAATGGGTTCGGGATAGACTCGAATCTATTGTACTAAAAAACGGGATAAACCCGACTCCATTTTAATAATGTCAACCATGAATTTTTTGTTGACAATATTAAACGATCCTGCTTCATCACTAAGTTCCTATATTCAGTTCAGAATGGGTTCGGAATAGACCCGAATTCATTGTTTAAAAAGATGGGATAGACCCATCAGTGGGTTCAGGATAGGCCCGAATCCATTGTATTAAAAGACGGGATAGACTTGACTTTATTTTAATATTGTCAACTTTGAATTCTTGGTTGGCAATATTAAAAGACCTTATTGCATCATCACGTCATTGTATTCGACACAAGAATGAGCTCGAGATAAACCCGACTCAATTTTATTGAAAGACGGGATAGACCCGATTCCAATTTTTATATGTCAATTTTGAATTCTTGGTTAACAATATTAAAAGATCCTGTTGCATCAGTGACTCCCGATATTCGGTTTAGAAATGGGTTTGGGATAGACTCGAATCCATTGTATTAAAACACGGGATAGACCCATAAGTCGATTTGTGATAGACCCGAATCCATTGTATTAAAAGACGGGATAGACCCGACTCCATTTTAATATTGTCAACTTTGAATTCATGGTTGATAATATTAAAAGACCTTATTGCATCCTCACGTCATTGCATCCGGCACAAGAATGTATTCGGGATAGACCCGACTCAATTTTATTAAAAGACAGGACATACCCAATTAAATTTTAATATTGTGAACCTTGAATTCTTTGTTGATAATATTGAAAGTCCTGTTGCATTAGTGATTTTTGATATTCGGCTCGAGAGTGGGTTTGGAATAGACTCGAATCCATTGTATCAAAAGATTGGATAGACCCATAAGTGGGATCGGGATGAACCCGCATCCATTATATTAATAGACAAGATAGACCTGACTACATTTTAATATTGTCAACATTGAATTCTTGGTCGGTAGTATTAAAAGTCATGTTCCATCAGTGAGTTTCGATGTTCGGTATAAAAGTGGGTTCGGGATAGACCTGAATCCATTGGGTAAAAAAATGGGATTGACCCATAACACTAAAAAAAAAGGCCTTTAGGGCCGTAGTCAAAATTGTCGCTATAGACAACATTTCGTCGCCATAAATATTGGGCGACAAAATATTAGTCGCGCAAAGGTTGTCGCCACAGCTCTGTCTCGCAAGCCTTTGCGCGACGAAAATAAATCTTCGTCGCTACAAAATCTTTTTTGCGCGACGACACCACAGCTCTGTCTCGCAAGTCTTTGCGCGACGAAAATAAATCTTCGTCGCTACAAAATCCTTTTGCGCGACGACACCAACGATCGTTGCAAAAGGGTGCGTCCCGTAATACTGTTTTGCGCGACGCTAATTTCCTCGCAAGAAATAGATTTGTTCTTCGTGCAAAAATATACTTACACGATTAACCATTTCGTCGCATTAAACTTTGTCGGCATAACTCAATCGTGACGATCCCTTTCGTCGCGTTAGACTTTGTCTGCTTAACTCAATGGTGACGAACCTTTCATCGCGCAAGATATTCTTTACGCGACAACAATATTCATCACTGTAATGTTGTCACACAGGTTCCGTCGATCTAAACATGCTTGATCTATTCTTATGCGACGAAAATTTTTGTCGCTTAAAGTTCTGTTTAATAATTTTGAAATCTTTTAATTCAAATATTTATTTTAATTAAATTTGAAATATTTATTAATTGAATCGTAGAAAGGTTTTGCTAATTTATTTAAATACTATTAACTTTACAAATTAATAATGTAAAATCATAATGTATCCATTACAAATTAAAATTTTCAAACCGTACTGTATAGTTACAAATTAAAAAAACACATCAGTACATTTTTTAGGGATGTGGTGGCTGATGATGGTTTGTCGACAGTAGCGGGAGGCTCGACAAATTAATCCCCGACTGCTGGAGAGCCCCTAATAACATACTCCACCTAGTTGCCTCTTGTGTTTGTCGTTCCCCCTCCAAGGCCTCCCTCTCCGCCTCACGCGCTTTGGCAGCATTTAACTCATTCTGTAATTCCTCCACTTTTGACTGTAATGATGAAACGATTCTGACTGACCGCTGCGAAGCTGAAGATGAGGTGTTGACCTCACGAACTTTAGCTATGCAATCAACTGCTTCCAAGTTGGGCGGTTGATTGCATAAGTATGAAAGTAAATCGGTTCAGAATAAGCATGAAAGTTTGTCATAACAAGGAGCTGATGAGTGTGTACAAACCTTGAGATTTCTAACTTGATGTGGACAACCAGCAGGAATGAAGACTGCTTCTCCAAGCTTCTGCTCAAAGGTCCATGGCTCAATTCCTAAACAGAAACAGAGTTGGTATAATATGAGAAAAAAGCTTAATTTTGTAAAATCAATAGCACAAAAAATGTGATAAAACTAACCAAATTCTTCCTTGAGCGTTCTCTTGTGTTCCATTGTTAAATAGAAAGATTGATCATGAATTGGATGAACAACCTAATGATAAGAAAAATAGAAATAGCAAAAGTTATATGTATGGATATACCCATGTTAATATTATGTGTAAACATGAAAATGAGTTTATTTGCTACCTTCTCAACTGGACAACAATAAACATCTCTAAACTCATTATAGTGCTTTAAAAGGTAAGCCTCTAGCTTTGATACATCTTGTTGCCGGAAAATATCCCACAGAGCACCTCCGGTTTCTTCCTCATTTTTTCCTGTGGGAAAACCTGGAAGATTTGTTCCTTCCACATGATTATGTGGTTTTTGTGCACATACTTTTTTATCCATTCTAACTGTTCTTACACCTTCCCTTTCATCTTGAGCTCTCGATGTCTCATCTTCATCAGTTCCACTTTTGGCCTTCTGCTCTTCTGGAATTGGTACTTCTTTTGTGTGTGTCAGGATATTTACCTGTGCCAATTGGAAAGGAACAAAAGAAAGATAGTAATAAATGAGCTGTTTTACGTGGAATATACTTGCAAATGAATTGATTTCAATTAATAATCCGAAGCATTTTGAGGTTGCAACTTGAAGCCATTACTAAAGGGGCGTTATCTTCAAACAATGATGATTCACGGATAAAACCAATAGAAGAATAGTAAATGCTATTCAGAATGTGAAAATACTACGTCTGACATGTCCAAATGAAGCTTGGAGACTGAATCCCCTCTCCCAAGCTCCTCAGCGACGCCATAAGCAATATATGTTTTTGGCCCCATATCAGGCTTAATCACTTCATCTGGAAGCTTTACAGCAAGGTTGAGAAAGCCTGACCTAGGGTTTGTGTACTCTTGAAATGGCAAGGCACTAATGAACTCGTCACAATGGCGTGGTAGCACATCCTCGAAATTGGCAGAGGGAGGCCAATCTTTCAGCTTTAACATTAGCGGCCACGAGTTTTCATAGGCCTTGCCTTCTGTATACCCTTTGAAGAAATGTTGTGTACTGATATCAACCTGCATTTCAAAGCTGAATCAGAGTTGTGATACAACATATTTGACCACCAATGACTGTTTATGTAGTGCTAAAATGTGGGGCCAAGTTTCAACATAAAAGCTCATAGAATTTCCCTAGATTATATAATGAACTCTGTTTATACTAAGGTGCTTCTAGCTCATGAAACTGTTTTACTAGATCCCTGATGAGCTATCAATTGGTGGAATGATTGCTTAAAGCTTTCCGTAATAGAACATGACAATTTCTAATTTTGATTTTGACAACATTAACAAGAGATAATCAAATACAGATCCAATAATTAACAAAAATAAGAGGCGAAAGGACTGACCTGACAGTTCACTAGGCAGTCAATGGCCTTCACTTCAGGTGACTTAGAACCACCCCCTAAAAGATTTCCCTCTTGAATCTCCTGGCAGCAACTAAGACAGAGTTCATATGAGCAGTTTGGGCAGCTTCTATGAAGATCAAATATTGACGTTGCACAATTATTGCTGCATCAGAGTCAGAAATGTTAATCACAATAAGGCATTAGAATAGAGCACGAAGATTAATAAGAACGAAGAAGACAAGCTTACCAGTAAACACGTTCATTAGCGTAACATGATTCTTTTGATAACTCTATTTCACTTAAAGAAACACTTGTACAAATTAAGTTGTTCCACAAGAAGAAGATAGCACTAGTATCATGTAAAATGGAAGTAATGCAAAAAGTGGCAAATTACAGATGGGTAAAATTCAACAAGGATAGCATCTACTTCCACCCAGAGAGTAAAGACCAAAGATGTATACATCCGTGGGTTGGGTTGAGAAGGCAAACAAAGTGGCATAACGTAATGTACGAAATATTGCATTAAAATTAGACATATTACATGTAGAAAAAAAAATTATATATTGCTAATAACCATCGTCTTATTCAAATCATAATCAGATCAAATCACAGATTGCAAGTATCGTCACAACTCACAAGCAAGACATTATGAAACAACCTTTCAATCAATAAAACAATGAACCAACCTAGGAAAAGACCTTACCATGCTAGGATTGGCAAGCGACCCGATATCAATACTATGATCAACCCACAACGATGTAACCACCATTCTTCCATTCTTTCTTGCAACCACACATCTAGGGTCACCCTAATAAACAACACAATAATATTAACGCAATTGCTACCATTAGGTCCATCACCCTAAATTAGCCCTAACCTTGGAAAATCAGTAAAGGGAGTGGTCAAACTACTTACATAGGCAACTTTGCCTACTATCAAATGCGAGCATTTCGGGCTATTTTCTCCGACATAAACTCCACCTCCACTCACAAGCTTAGATCTAACCTGCAAAGAAACAAACCCAGACATCAATTTCACGGTGAAGTTCAAAAAGTCACAGTTTTCCAACAGATTTGAAGTGAAATTTCGTGAAATCGAAACAAAACCTCACAAAGAGGCAACTGAAATGAACTGAAGTACCTCTTGTTCTTGGATTGGATCGAAGCCAAGAAGGGCGAAGCGAACGCTAAGGAAGACCTTCGATTGATCGGCGGCTTCGAGGGACGAATCATTTTCGTTGTTTCGAAGCATTTTGTGCGAAATCGAAGTGAAGAAGAAAGAGAAAGAAGGTTTTATTTGAAACCCTAAGAGAGACATATGAGTGGGAGAGAGAGAAGAAGAAATGGAGGGATTTTATTTTGGGTTTTTTATAAATACAAAATTTGATTTTTGGTGGAGTGTCGCCAGTATTCAAAATTTCACCCCAATTTTTTTGCCGCCAGAAGCACGCGCCGGGTTTTTAAGGGGGGAACATTTTGTGCGACGAAACATCACATTTGTTTATTTCGGAGAAATTTTTTTATATCATTATTTAATTAATTAATTGAACTTCGACATTCATTTAACAAATTTATGGCAAAAAATTCATAGTACATTAACAAATTTAATTAAATGAACTAACAAAATACATAATATTATTAACATCTTGTAAACGACCTAACAAATTATATTCCTTCAAATGTATTTAATCTGAATCAGTAGAGTAATCACTTTCGACTTCTTCTTCAAATTCATCTGACATGGTTGCCTCAGATTCTCCTAAAACTCCATCTTTTGCAGGTGATACCTCAACATCATATTCGTCATCAATCGGAGGAAGTTCGACAAATAACTCAAATGGCTGTTGGATAATGGGAATGCTTGAAGATGAATTATCTTGGCCAGCGGTGTCGTCATCACTGTGGTCATCAGAAGCCTTTTCAAGAATGTCTCATATACTTCTGTGTTGGATCGTCTGGACTACTTTGCATTCACCACCGGCTTTAGGATCATCTAGATAAAAAATTTGTTTTGCCATAGTTGCCAAAATAAAAGGATTATGCTCGTACCAAAGTGTGTTTGTGTTCACACTTACTAGACCATATTCTCGTTTAATACTCCCGGCTTTATGTGGGTTTGTATCAAACCAACGACACTTGAATAAAATCACCTGGCAACGGTCTTTGTACAGTAATTGAATTACAGATGTCAGTTTACCATAGAAATCAACATCGGCGGTGTCGTCGTCCCCGCCAGGTACTGATACGCCGCTATTTTGAGTGTTCAAATTGTTGTCTCGCTCGATAACCAAGAACTTAACACCATTCACATAACAACCCGAAAAATGATTCAGATCGAATAGGACCTCTCGCCAGTTTTGATAATTCATCATCGTAAAGAGCTGAATTTACTTCCTTCAATTGTAACATCTATTAAAAGAAAAATTATATATATTCAGAATATGTTGAATACCAATTATAAAAAAAAATGCAATATTATCAAATTTTCTTATAGTTATCAACTTACGTGTTTGCGAAACCATTCAGGAAACAATTGACGATGCTTCTCGATCCGTAAATGTGGAGGATACTTACGCCTAATTAGTTCTTCATGCTCCTCCAAAAATGGCAAGGCCTCGTCACAATTGTTGAGTATGAACCAATGCGCAACTTTCATGTCGTTATCGCTAAACTGATCATTTGTTGGTGGCTCACCAAACGGTCGTGCGAGTTGCGCAAAAACAGAAAGTATCTCAGTTCTAGTACCACCGTCATTATTTCGTTGAGTTCGGTTGAAGGACGTCTCAACATTATGGAGATACATTGCACAATAAGTAAGTGATTCATTTGCAATATATGCCTCCACTATGGATCCTTCGGGTCTTGCCCTGTTTCGTACGTACCTTTTGTATGTGCCTAGTATTCTACAAAATATAAAAGATGTCAAACTCGTTACAATAAATGAAGAATAGTTAGAAAACAAACATATGAGTTACCTTTCTATTGGGTACATCCACCGATAATTGACCGGCCCACCAAGCTTTGCCTCACCCGGTAAATGTATCATCAAGTGAATCATGCAAGTAAAAAATGCTGGAGGAAATATCTGTTCGAATTTGCATAAGATGCCGAAGGCAAAACATTTTCCTTCGGAAGCATCCGCTTCATAATTCCCATTAAATGAGAAAAACACTTATTCGACATATGATGTTTCACTTTGCAATGCATCAACTCCACAATGGCAGTAAGCAGGGAGAACTCTGTGCAAC
This sequence comes from Berberis vulgaris, assembly GCA_963556465.1. NCBI lineage: Eukaryota > Viridiplantae > Streptophyta > Magnoliopsida > Ranunculales > Berberidaceae > Berberis > Berberis vulgaris. The sequence continues at coordinate 6,292,201 of OY747135.1, forward strand.
CGGGGTATAATGCTTGTTGGGCTTGTTTCAACAGTCTTTCATAGTTTTCTAACTCTTCACTTTGCAACATGTTGGGAGGTACGGTATCTCCTACCATATCATCAATGCCATATTCGTTCATCGATGCATATGGATAAGCGTCATTTATTATACCCATAACTTGGTCATTATCATTCATGGACGTTTCTTCAATGTGCGGCACAAGTGGCTGGGAATTCGATGAAGTCGAACCAAATTCTCGTTGCTCCCCATGATAAATCCACCTCGTATAATTCTGAATCATCCCATACCTCGCCAAATGATATCGAACCATATTGAATGTCTGCCACAAACAATTGTTACAACATTGACACGGACACTTGATATGATTCGTCGTACCAGTGACACGTGCCCTTGCAAACTCAATGAAGCTCTCGATCCCATTTAAATATTCATCACAGCATTTGTCCTGATTTTGTATCCACTGTCTTTCCATTACGCCTGTTTTCAGTTTATAAACAAAACATGAGAATTCAAGAGAGTTAACGACACTAATGCGATTAGGTTTCAATGTGGAAAAATTTCAGCAGCATCTCAATTACAATTCTTCAAGTGGACGATGTAGTTATTATTAATTAATAAATATCTAGTATGCACTCGAAAAACAATGTGAGACACTCCCAAAAATCAACATGATAGCAACCTAATTTCATGAAATTTCAAAAAATAAAAAAAATTTAGCAATTTCCTCACCGTTCTCCAAGTGAAAGAGAGAGACGATTGGAGGTGTGGCCGGCGCCGGCGATGCAAAGAGAAGACGAAGCCTAATTAAGTGCTGGAAGATTGGAGTATATAGTGAGAGAAATCAATCGAGCAGAGAAAAGGAATAAAATGAGAGGAGGAAATAGTGAAAAACGCAGATCTGATTATTCTAATTCGTGGAGAAGATGAACAGGTCAGAGCTTGTGCGACGACACCGTTCGTCGCCCTGGGATGTTTTAGGCGATGAACATGCTCGCTTTACGCGACGAATCTTGGTTGTGAATACTTTATGCGACGAAGGTTTCCCGTTCGTCGCGTAAGATATTTTAAGGCGACGACAACGTTTGTCGCCCTAGGATGTTCAAGTTGGTCGTTCAAAGTGGCCGACACATAGCAATAGGTATTTTAGGGAGACAAAATATTTCGGTTTAAGCGACGAAGGCTTCCTGTTCGTCGCGTAAGATATTGGTAGACGAAGGTTTCTTGTTCGTCGCGTAAGAGATTCGATGCGACGAAGGTTTTCAGGTCGTCGCGTAAGAGATTCGATGCGACTACGGTTTCCAGGTCGTCGCGTAAGATATTTTTATGCGACCAAACAATGTGTCGCCCGAGGATATTCAAGTTGGTCGTTAAAAGTGGTCGACACGTAGCCCTAGGTATTTTAGGGTGACAAAATATTTGGTTTTAAGCGACGACACGTTGTCGCATATTAGGTATGCGACGAAGGCTTTAACTTCGTCGCGAAAAAGGTTTTGACGAGACGAAACAGTTCGTCGCGTTAAGTAGTTAGCTATTTTTTGTAATTGCGTGACGAAATTAAATAAGTCGTCGCGCCAGGATAATGTTGAGCGACAAAACTTCCCTCGTCGCGCTACGAGTCGTCGCTAAAGGGATTTTTTTAGTAGTGTAAGTAGGCTCGCGATATACTATTAATGGGTTCGGGATAGACTCGAATCTATTGTACTAAAACACGGGATAGACCCGACTCCATTTTAATATTTTCAACCTTGAATTTTTTGTTGACAATATTAAACGACCCTGTTTCATTACTGAGTTCCTATATTCGGTTCAGAACGGGTTCGTAATAGATCCGAATTCATTTTACAAAAGATGGGATAGACCCATAACTGGGTTCGGGATAGTCCCGAATCCATTGTATAAAAAGACGGCATAGACTAGACTTTATTTTTATATTGTCAACTTTGAATTCTTGGTTGGTAATATTAAAAGAGCTTATTGCATCCTCACGTCATTGTATTCGGCACAAGAATGGATTCGAGATAGACCCGACTCGATTTTATTAAAAGACGGGATAGACCCGATTCCATTTTAATATTGTCAACCTTTAATTCTTTGTTGATAATATTGAAAGCCATGTTGCATTAGTGATTTTTGATATTCGGATCGGGAGTGGGTTTGGAATAAACCCGAATCCATTGTATCAAAAGATGAGATATACCCATAAGTGGGATCGGGATAGACCCGATACCATTGTATTAATAGACGGGATAGACCCGACTTCATTTTAGTATTGTCAACCTTGAATTCTTGGTCGGTAGTGTTAAAAGTCATGTTCCATCAGTGAGATTCGATGTTCGGTATAAAAGTGGGTTCGGGATAGACCCGAATCCATTGTATTAATAGACGGGATAGACCGACTTCATTTTAATATTGTCAACCTTAAATTCTTAGTCGGTAGTATTAAAAGTCATGTTCCATCAATGAGATTCGATGTTCGGTATAAAAGTGGGTTCGGGATAGACCCGAATCCATTGTGTAAAAAAATGGGATAGACCCATATGTAGGTTCGCGATATACCAATAATGGGTTCGGGATAGACTCGAATCTATTGTACTAAAAGACGGGATAGACCCGACTCCATTTAAATATTGTCAAACTTGAACTTTTTGTTGACAATATTAAACGACCCTGCTTCTTTACTGAGATCCTATATTTGGTTTAGAATGGTTCGGAATAGACCCGAATTCATTGTATAAAAAGATGGGATAGACCCATCAGTGGGTTCGGGATAGACCCGAATCCATTGTATTAAAAGACGGGATAGACCTGACTTTATTTTAATATTGTCAACTTTGAATTCTTGGTTTACAATATTAAAGACCTTATTGCATCATCACGTCATTGTATTCGACACAAGAATGAGCTCGGGATTGACCCGACTCAATTTTATTGAAAGACGGGATAGACCCGATTCCAATTTTAATATGTCAATTTTGAATTCTTGGTTAACAATATTAAAAGATCATGTTGCATCAGTGACTCCCGATATTCGGTTTAGAAATGGGTTTGGGATAGATCTGAATCCATTGTATTAAAAGACGGGATAGACCCGACTCCATTTTAATATTGTCAACTTTGAATTCATGGTTGACAATATTAAAAGACCTTATTGCATCCTCACGTCATTGTATTCGGAACAAGAATGGATTCGGGATAGACCCAACTCAATTTTATTAAAAGACGGGATAGACCCAATTAATCTTTAATATTGTGAACCTTTAATTCTTTGTTGATAATATTGAAAGGCTTGTTGCATTAGTGATTTTTGATATTCGGCTCAAGAGTGGGTTTGGAATAGACTCGAATCCATTGTATCAAAAGATGGGATAGACCCATAAGTGGAATCGGGATGAACCCGAATCCATTGTATTAATAGACAGGATAGACCTGACTACATTTTAATATTATTCACATTGAATTCTTGGTCGGTAGTATTAAAAGTCATGTTCCATCATTGAGTTTTGATGTTCGGTATAAAAGTGGGTTTGGGATAGACTCGAATCCATTGTGTAAAAAAATGGGATTGACCCATAAGTAGGCTCGCGATATACTAGTAATGGGTTCGGGATAGACTCGAATCTATTGTACTAAAAGACGGGATAGACCCGGCTCCATTTTAATATTGTCAACCTTGAATTTTTTGTTGACAATATTAAACGACCCTGCTTCATTACTGAGATCTTATATTTGGTTTAGAATGGTTCGGAATAGACCCGAATTCATTGTATGAAGAGATGGGATAGCCCCATCAGTGTGTGCGGGATAGATCCGAATCCATTGTATTAAAAGACTAGATAAAACTGACATTATTTTAATATTGTCAAATTTGAATTCTTGGTTGACAATATTAAAATACCTTATTGCATCATCACGTCATTGTATTCGACACAAGAATGAGCTCGGGATAGACCCGACTCAATTTTATTGAAAAACGGGATAGACCCGATTCCAATTTTTATGTCAATTTTGAATTATTTGTTAACAATATTAAAAGATCCTGTTTCATCAGTGACTCCCGATATTCGGTTTAGAAATGGGTCTGGGATAGACCCGAATCCATTGTATTAAAAGACGGGATAGACCCATAAGTCGAGTTGCGATAGACCCGAATCCATTATATTAAAAGACAGGATAGAGACCCGACTCCATTTTAATATTGTCAACTTTGAATTCATGGTTGACAATATTAAAAGACCTTATTGCATCCTCACGTCATTGTATTCGGCACAAGAATGGATTCGGGATAGACCCGACTCAATTTTATTAAAAGACGGGATAGACCCAATTAAATTTTAATATTGTGAACCTTGAATTCTTTGTTGATAATATTGAAAGGCATGTTGCATTAGTGATTTTTGATATTCGGCTCGAGAGTGGGTTTGGAATAGACCCGAATCCATTGTATAAAAAGATGGGATAGACCCATAAGTGGGATCGGGATGAACCCGAATCCATTGTATTAATAGACAGGATAGACCTGACTACATTTTAATATTATTCACATTGAATTCTTGGTCGGTAGTATTAAAAGTCATGTTCCATCATTGAGTTTTGATGTTCGGTATAAAAGTGGGTTTGGGATAGACTCGAATCCATTGTGTAAAAAAATGGGATTGACCCATAAGTAGGCTCGCGATATACTAGTAATGGGTTCGGGATAGACTCGTATCTATTGTACTAAAACACGGGATAGACCCGACTCCATTTTAATATTTTCAACCTTGATATTTTTTGTTGACAATATTAAACGACCCTGTTTCATTACTGAGTTCCTATATTCGGTTCAGAACGGGTTCGGAATAGACCCGAATTCATTTTATAAAAAGATGGGATAGACTCATAACTGGGTTCGGGATAGTCCCGAATCCATTGTATTAAAAGACGGGATAGACTCGACTTTATTTTTATATTGTCAACTTTGAATTCTTGGTTGGTAATATTAAAAGAGCTTATTGCATCCTCACGTCATTCTATTCGGCACAAGAATGGATTTGAGATAGTCCCGACTCCATTTTATTAAAAGACGGGATAGACCCGATTTCATTTTAATATTGTCAACCTTGAATTCTTGGTTGATAATATTGAAAGCCCTGTTGCATTAGTGATTTTTGATATTCGGATCGGGAGTGGGTTTGGAATAGACCCGAATCCATTTTATCAAAAGATGAGATAGACCCATAAGTTGGATCGGGATAGACCCGAATCCATTGTATTAATAGACGGGATAGACCCGACTTAATTTTAGTATTGTCAACCTTGAATTCTTGGTCGGTAGTATTAAAAGTCATGTTCCATCAATGAGATTCGATGTTCGGTATAAAAGTGGGTTCGGGATAGACCTGAATCCATTGTGTAAGAAATGGGATAGACCCATAAGTAGGTTTGCAATATACCAATAATGGGTTCGGGATAGACTCGAATCTGTTGTACTAAAAGACGGGATAGACCCGACTCCATTTTAATATTGTCAACCTTGAATTTTTTGTTGACAATATTAAACGACCCTGCTTCATTACTGAGATCCTATATTTGGTTTAGAATGGTTCGGAATAGACCCGAATTCATTGTATAAAAAGATGGGATAGACCCATCAGTGGGTTCGGGATAGATCTGAATCCATTGTATTAAAAGACGGGATAGACCTGACTTTATTTTAATATTGTCAACTTTGAATTCTTGGTTGGCAATATTAAAAGACCTTATTGCATCATCACATCATTGTATTCGACAGAAGAATGAGCTTGGGATAGACCCGACTCAATTTTATTGAACGACGGGATAAACCCGATTCCAATTTTTGTATGTCAATTTTGAATTCTTGGTTAACAATATTAAAAGATCCTATTGCATCAGTGACTCCCGTTATTCGGTTTAGAAATGGGTTATGGATTGACTCAAATCCATTTTATTAAAAGACGGGATAGACCCATAAGTCGATTTGTGATAGACCCGAATCCATTGTATTAAAAGACGGGATAGACCCGACTCCATTTTAATATTGTCAACTTTGAATTCATGGTTCACAATATTAAAAGACCTTATTGCATCCTCACATCATTTTATTCGGCACAAGAATGGATTCGGGATAGACCCGACTCAATTTCATTAAAAGACGGGATATACCCAATTAAATTTTAATATTCTGAACCTTGAATTCTTTGTTGATAATATTGAAAGGCCTGTTGCATTAGTGATTTTTTATATTCGGCTCGAGAGTGGGTTTGGAATAAACCTGAATCCATTATATCAAAAGATGGGATAGGCCCATAAGTGGGATCGAGATGGACCCGAATCCATTGTATTAATCAACAAGATAAACCTGACTACATTTTAATATTGTCAACATTGAATTCTTGGTCGGTAGTATTAAAAGTTATGTTCCATCAGTGAGTTTTGATGTTCGGTATAAAAGTGGGTTCTGGATAGACCCGAATCCATTGTGTAAAAAAATGGGATTGACCCATAAGTAGGCTCGCGATATACTAGTAATGGGTTCGGGATAGACTCGAATCTATTGTACTAAAACACGGGATAGACCCGACTCTATTTTAATATTTTCAACCTTGAATTTTTTGTTGATAATATTAAACGACCCTGTATCATTACTGAGTTCCTATATTCGGTTCAGAATGGGTTCGGAATAGACCCGAATTCATTTTATAAAAAGATGGGATAGACCCATATCTGGGTTCGTGATAGTTCCGAATCCATTGTATTAAAAGACGGGATAGACTCGACTTTATTTTTATATTGTCAACTTTGAATTCTTGGTTGGTAATATTAAAAGAGCTTATTGCATCCTCACGTCATTGTATTTGGCACAAGAATGGATTCCAGATAGACCCAACTCCATTTTATTAAAAGACGGGACATACCCGATTCCATTTTAATATTGTTAACCTTGAATTCTTGGTTGATAATATTGAAAGCCATGTTGCATTAGTGATAGAACCATAAGTTGGATCGGGAGTTTGTTTGGAATAGACCCGAATCCATTGTATCAAAAGATGAGATAGACCCATAAGTTGGATCGGGATAGACCCGAATCCATTGTATTAATAGACGGGATAGACCCGACTTCATTTTAGTATTGTCAACCTTGAATTCTTGGTCGGTAGTATTAAAAGTCATGTTCCATCAGTGAGATTCTATGTTCGGTATAAAAGTGGGTTCGGGATAGACCCGAATCCATTGTGTAAAAAAATGGGATAGACCCATAAGTAGGTTCGCGATATACCAATAATGGGTTCGGGATAGACTCGAATCTATTGTACTAAAAGACGGGATAGACCCGACTCCATTTTAATATTGTCAACCTTGAATTTTTTGTTGACAATATTAAACGACCCTACTTCATTACTGAGTTCCTATATTTGGTTCAGAATGGTTCGGAATAGACCCGAATTCATTGTATAAAAAGATGGGATAGACCCATCAGTGGGTTAGGGATAGATCCGAATCCATTGTATTAAAAGATGGGATAGACCTGACTTTATTTTAATATTGTCAACTTTGAATTCTTGGTTGGCAATATTAAAAGACCTTATTGCATCATCACGTCCTTGTATTCGACAGAAGAATGAGCTTGGGATAGACCCGACTCAATTTTATTGAAAAACGGGATAGACTCGATTCCAATTTTTATATGTCAATTTTGAATTCTTGGTTAACAATATTAAAAGATCCTGTTGCATCAGTGACTCCCGATATTCGGTTTAGAAATGGGTTTGCGATAGACTCAAATGCATTGTGTAAAAAGATGGGATAGACCCATAAGTGGATTTGGGATAGACCCGAATCCATTGTATTAAAAGATGGGATAGACCCGACTCCACTTTAATATTGTCAACTTTGAATTCATGGTTGTTAATATTAAAAGACCTTATTGCATCCTCACGTCATTGTATTCGGCACAAGAATGGATTCGTTATAGACCCGACTCCATTTTATTAAAAGACGGGATAGACCAGATTCCATTTTAATATTGTCAATCTTGAATTCTTGGTTGATAATATTGAAAACCCTGTTGCATTAGTGATTTTTGATATTCGTCTCAAGAGGGTTTGTAATAGACCCTAATCCATTGTATCAAAAGATGGGATAGACCCATAAGTGGGATCGGGATGGACCCGAATCCATTGTATTAATAGACGGGATAGACCTGACTTCATTTTAATATTGTTAACTTTGAATTCTTGGTCGGTATTTTTAAAAGTCATGTTCCATCAGTGAGTTTCGATTTTCGGCATAGAAGTCGGTTCGGGATAGATCCGAATCCATTGTGTAAAAAAATGGGATAGACCCATAAGTAGGTTTACGATATACCAATAATGGCTTCGGAATAGACTTGAATCTATTGTACTAAAATACGGGATAGACCCAACTCCATTTTAATATTGTCAACCTTGAATTTTTTGTTGACAATATTAAACGACCCTGCTTCATTACTGAGATCCTATATTTGGTTTAGAATGGTTCGGAATAGACCCGAATTCATTGTATAAAAAGATGTGAGACCCATCAGTGGGTTCGGGATAGAACCGAATCCATTGTATTAAAAGATGAGATAGACATTACTTTATTTTAATATTGTCAAATTTGAATTTTTGGGTTAGAATATTAAAAGACCTTATTGCATCATCAAGTCATTGTATTCGACACAAGAATGAGCTCGGGATAGACCCGACTCCATTTTAATATTGTCAACTTTGAATTCATGGTTGACAATATTAAAATACCTTATTGCATCTTCACGTCATTGTATTCGGCAGAAGAATGGATTCGAGATAGAGCCGACTCAATTTTATTAAAAGACGAGATAGACCCAATTAAATTTTAATATTGTCAACCTTGAATTCTTGGTTGATAATATTGAATGGCCTGTTGCATTAGCGATTTTTGATATTCGGCTCGAGAGTGGGTTTGGAATAGACCCGAATCCATTGTATCCAAAGATGGGATAGACCACTAAGTGGGATCGGGATGAACCCAAATCCATTGTATTAATAGACGGGATAGACCCGACTTCATTTTAATATTGTCAACCTTGAATTTTTCGTCGGTAGTATTAAAAGTCTTGTTACATCAGTGAGATTTGATGTAAGGTATAAAAGTGGGTTCAGGATAGACCCGAATCCATTGTGTAAAAAAATGGGATAGACCCATATGTAGGTTCGCGATATACCAATAATGGGTTCATGATAGACTCGAATCTATTGTACTAAAAGACGGGATAGACCCGACTCCATTTTAATATTGTCAACCTTGAATTTTTGTTGACAATATTAAACGACCCTGCTTCATTACTGAGTTCCTATATTTGGTTTAGAATGGTTCGCAATAGACCCGAATTCATTGTATAGAAAGATGGGATAGACCCATCAGTGGGTTCGGGATAGACCCGAATCCATTGTATTAAAAGACGAGATAGAAATGACTTTATTTTAATATTGTCAAATTTGAATTCTTGGTTGAGAATATTAAAAGACCTTATTGCATCATCACGTCATTGTATTCGACACAAGAATAAGCTCGGGATAGACCCGACTCAATTTTATCGAAAGACGGGATAAACCCGATTCCAATTTTTATATGTCAATTTTGAATTCTTGGTTAACAATATTTAAAGATCATGTTGCATCAGTGATTCCCAATATTCGGTTTAGAAATGGGTTTGGGATAGACCCAAATCCATTGTGTAAAAAGATGGGATAGACCCATAAGTCGATTTGTTAGACCCGAATCCATTGTATTAAAAGACGGGATAGACCCGACTCCATTTTAATATTGTCAACTTTGACATCATGGTTGACAATAGTTAAAGACCTTATTGCATCCTCACGTCATTGTATTCGGCACAAGAATGGATTCGGGATAGAGCCAACTCAATTTTATTAAAAGACGAGATATACCCAATTAAATTTGAATATTGTCAACCTTGAATTCTTGGTTGATAATATATAAAGGCCTGTTGCATTAGTGATTTTTGATAATCGACTCGAGAGTGGATTTGGAATAGACCCGAATCCATTGTATCAAAAGATGGGATAGACCCATAAGTGGGATCGGGATGGACCCGAATCCATTGTATTAATAGACGGGATAGACCTGGCTTCATTTTAATATTGTTAGCCTTTAATTCTTGGTCGGTAGTATTAAAAGTCATGTTCCATCAGTGAGTTTCGATGTTCGGTATAGAAGTCGGTTCGGGATAGATCCGAATCCATTTTGTAAAAAAATGGGATAGACCCATAAGTAGGTTTGCGATATACCAATAATGGGTTCGGGATAGACTCAAATCTATTGTACTAAAAGACGGGATAGGCCCGATTCCATTTTAATATTGTCAACCTTGAATTTTTTGTTGACAATATTAAACGACCCTGCTTCATCACTGAGTTCCTATATTCGGTTCAGAATGGGTTCGGAATAGACCCGAATTCATTGTTTAAAAAGATGGGATAGACCCATAACTGGGTTCGGGATAGTCCCGAATCCATTGTATTAAAAGACGGGATAGACTCGACTTTATTTTAATATTGTCTACTTTGAATTCTTGGTTGGTAATATTAAAAAAGCTTATTGTCAACTTTTAATATTGTTCAATTTCAGCACAAGAAGCTTCATCACAAGCTGCCTTCTCAGCGGATAACTCTTTTTCCACATCACGTAGACGAGCACGAACCCCATCCAACTTGGCTTTCAAAGACTCGAGCTCAGTAGCAGATTTATCTCGCATACTTTCCGCCTCAATCAACGAAGTTCGAATAGCCTTTGCAGTTTTCTCCGACTTTGCGCATTGCGCTCTCAACCCGTCGATTTGGGAAAGAATGTGAAAAAACACCAGCAACAGTGCTGCCAACCTCCTATCCAAAGAAGCCACTTGATCACGACTAGCTTGATAGACCGAGCCCATCACCTTGCATAGGCGAGATGATTCATCTCGTCCATTATCTGCTCAAGACCATGATCAAGGTGATCACATGGATCTAGTACGAGCATCGAAGGCCTTTCCACTAATCACATGTGCCACTTATTTATCAACCTGCGTGCACCATCTTGCACATCAAGTAGAGTGAACCGACAAAACTTGCCATCCAACTTGATACGAATATCTTTTGGGCCAGGCTCAGTCCAACCAACCCATGGATGAAGAACACGAGGATTCGAGAGCAATGAAGAACCCCCCCCCCCCCAACAGCTGGAAGGGCAGAAGGGATAACAGTGACAACGAAAAAACTGTTTTTACCCTCTCATCGAGGAGCAACCGTGGCAGGAGTAGGACTAGCAGTAACGGTGGGAACAGGAGAATCTAGACAGACATGAGAAGAAACTAAGAACTCGGCTGCTTCGCTGACGTCAATAGAAGGAGAAAAAGGATAGTGAACCTCGAAACTCTGACCGCCATCACCATATTTAGATTGTTCCACTGCTAACTGAAGCATTTTGTTGTTGATAGCCCAGGGATCATCATCAGACAACTCATCAACGTCTGAGACACTATAGGTAGAAAGAAGCATATTTTCATTATCGTCCACTGGACGAGTAGTCTCTTTCTCGCTTCTCTCCAACACCAGCCTCAGTTCCTCAGCTTCCTTGAAAGATTCGCAATTCCCTTTTCCAACATCTTCGCAGGAAGGACTTGGGTGAGATGTAAGCTCCATAACATCCTGAACAAGATTTGGACGGGATGCAATCCGAGCAAAACCACGAGTAGAAAGTCATTTCTTCCTTGGAATTCGACCAGGATCTATCAACAGCTGCCTCGACGGACTAGTGGATCTCGCAAGCTTCCTTTTTTCTGAAAACCGGAACTATGACATTAACAGGAGCATCGAGATCCGTAACATGTCTGTCCAAACTCACTTCCCAATCAATGCTAGCATCACTAACGCCAGCACGAGCAGCGTGAGAAGCAATATCCTTAGCACGAGACTCAGTAAACAAGACTCACTCCGCTTCATTCATAGTGTACAAACTGTTATGCTCAAGGATGTCATTGAAAAGAAATGCCTCCACAGGAAACCTGTGAAGCTCCAAAAATCGGTCACTGATCCTCTGCTCCTCAACGATTAACTAAAGATTCTTTCGTCTATTGGGAACTCGGAATGATCGAAAAATCAGACGACCTCGTATTTGGAAGTAGCAAGAGTTCATAGAAGCATAAAACCAAGACCTTGACCAATCACGAATGTTAATCGTTAAGCTTCTCAAAACAAACAAGAAAACGGAGGAAACATGTATCCTTGCTCACCAACAGACCAACCACAGAATGCAAAACCCTCACAGTCAAAGGAATGCTGGACAGAATAGCCCTCACATAAGAAGAAACCATTACTCTCCAACCATTAGGACCCATTTGGGCAGGAGGAATGCCCAAGAAGTTTAGATACTCCCAGAACAACTCTGAAACTGGGAACCGAAAGCCGAAAAAAACATGCACGGATACAGCGCGATGTATCCAGGCCTTGGATTACAAGGACTGTCATCCTGTCTAGGCAGGATAATCTCAAGGTCGGGCGGCAGATTGTAATCAGAACGAAGATTGTCCACCGTTGCCTAAGAAGCTTTCTTGGGAGAAAAGTGAGCCTCAAAAATATCTAGCGACGTAGCGCTTAGTTAATCACCAACAGACATCATTAAGCAACAAAAGAACAAAGAAGCGAAGAAGGTGAAGGAAGAAACGAACCCTAATTTCACAGATAGCGAAAAGAGAGAAAACAAAATCGTCACATCCCCTTTTATAGAGTCGAGCAATGAAGGGATGACTAATGGGACAGCGTGCGAGATATGATGGCTACGTGAAATCCAAAAAATGTGCACAAAAATGAACGAGCAAGCAAAGAATCGAGACACCAACCCGCAAAAAGTTACTGACAACATTAAATACAAGGCAGTAATGGAATTGAAAGGTAAACCATCATGAAGTTAGTGGCCACATCAGCATACCCACTAACTAAAGTAGGAGTAGCTGATGATAAATCAAAATATATTGATCATCACAGCCATAACGTGGCAGAAAACGTCCATCGCAAGGATACAACATCCCATCCACTAGGCCAGCTTGTAAAACCCAAAAAGAACCAAGCTAACCACAGAGGCCCAGATAAGGCCCACTATAAGAAGATATAATCAAAGCCTAAATCCAGACCCGAATGAATCAAAGGCCAAATCCAGGCCCGACACAAGTTTTCTCATAAAGAAGAGGAGCGTTGCACCAAAAAGAGTAGTGGAGTGAGTTACGCCTTCATGGACGCATCTCCTTCAAGGAGGAGACTGTTACGATAAACATCTACTTCCGTTGCGCCTCACATACTTAAGTCGGCAGAGAATTAACCGCGACCATTATAAAAGGTAAAGGGAACATTTCAACACAGGTATGCAACTTTAACTAAGTTTTGTCCAGATTTACTTCATTCTTCAAACAGATTGCTGATTTAAGCAACGGAGTGCCTTCAGCCACCAAAAAGGTCATCCTTGGTAGTCTTACATTTGTTTTGCGGGTCAAATTCACCGGAGGACGATTTTTGGATGCATCTGAAACTATAGTTTTACCTTCAATTACACTGCCTTGAAGGAAATACAAATTTGCATGCCTAACCGCTGTTGTCACGCCCCGACCCGCCACGGGAAACGCAGCGTGCCGATGCGTGAACTAACCCGTAATACATGCGGATCGTAACCAGCCACAACATCATAATATAACACATTCTTGATACGAGAATCAAACAAAAATAAAACTACGATAAAATTTGAACAAAATAAATATATATTTGATTCGCCCCGCCATAGTCATAGCGACAAAACCAGTATACAAACATCTAGTATAACAATATAGTACACCTGATAACACAAAGGAAGCAAAACATACCCGTACAGGGTGGACACGACCAAACAGCACAAAACGCGCCTACAACGGAAAATGGGGCCTACGCACCACGATCAGCAGGAATGCCAACACTGCCTGCACTCCAATAGAAGCACACCCCTTGCGGGGTCAGCAAAGCACAAGCTAGCTGGTGCGAGCGAACTAAATACAAATAATAGAATAATAAACAAGGAAAATTCATGTCACACAACAATGAATAAGCAACAAGTTCTAAAGTCTAAATCACACCGTAACTCTAAGGATAATGTTTCTAAGTTCAAGCAACAACACAAACATTTCAGATTCCACAATAACTACAAGTTTACAATAAATGTCGATCATTACACGTGATTCAAACATGGTAACTATCAAGCGATGGAAATAAAGACAATCTCATAATTCTTCCTAGTCTCCTAGGTATAGCAATCAGGTTGAAACCAACAATTCTGTAAAATTTTGTATAACTGTCTCATATCGTAGGTATCCGCATACCCTACGAATGTGTCTCACCCAGACACATCCCACCACGTGCACCAGTACCACTTCGAGCTTGTTTGTATCCTAATGGGGTGCCATCTGCCAGGATACAAACTCCAACATCCCAAACGACTAGCCTAACACGACCAACCTAACACAATCAAACTCAAGCGCGCTAGGAGGGAAAGTGAGTAATCTCCAAAGCACGTCCCCCGGGACCCGTCCTACTGCACTCTATAGTGGCAAGTGCGTGCGGGAGCTCACCGCACCTCAGCAAGCTTGCCACATGCAATAGCGTCCTCAATGTCAGGTGCGAGTCATCTCAAGCACCATCCAACTCACGATGCGAGCAAGCTCCTAAGCATCGGCACAACAGGCATTATAGCGGGGTAAAGACACTTATACTAATATCCACATGCACAAATGACGAGTCTGTACATAATCAAAGGTAACAGACATGCAATCATAATCAATTCGGCAATTTTTATAAAATCACGCCTATGCCAGGGTCCCAACATGACCCAATTCACCACGATAAATTTATTCGAGTCGATTATCATACATGCTCAAGACTCGGCAATCCACGGTAAAACATGACATACTATGAAAACTCGAAAACAAAGCATACAAGTCCAATGTCATTACACCAAAGCCTAATCACACCAAAATTCATTCACTATTCGATTTCATTCAAGTATATCATGCTTTCAGAAAACCCAATACGTAATTCATTCACAAATAACCAACCCAATCATCGAAATATCTTAAAACCCCGAATTTCAGATTTGGATTCAATTATACACAATCGACGATATAATGTAAAATTTAAATTCAGGATTTCAAATAATTATTTCTCAAAATAAATATTATAATTCCACTCACCTGAGCGGAATGGGTTTTCAAAACCCAATTCCTACCGGTCGAAGCTCCTAACTCGCAAAACCACGAATGCGGGACCACAGAAATTTTTAAAACTGCAAGGCGGACTCGAAAATGAGCAAACTAGCCGAAAACTGAAAAAAATAAATAAATTACAAGCGGCGCGTGACGGAAAGAAAACTTACTGGCAATAAAAATTCGGCAAACACCCCGCCAAAACCCAAAGTTTGGCGAAAACGCGCCGAAACCCTCCCTACTCCGGTCTGATCGCCTCCAAACCGCACAACAGGCCGGAAATGGGTCTAAGAACACTCGGAGTCACGAATGTGAGGCTCACCCACGCACCCAAAGCCCGGATTCATGCCGAAGAATCCTCAAAACGAACATGCACCCTGATTTTTTTTTGAAAAATTCGGCCAACCCCAAAATCAACCTTGCATGTCGGTTCTAAGGGCTCCAAATGACGCCACCAAGGCCCCTCCACGGCTGATCGGAGCTACAGAAACCGATCAAACAAGCCACCACCACACCCAAATGTGAAAACTGATTTTTTTGTTTGTTTTTTTTTTTTTTTGCGAAAAACCAACAGAGAAACGAAGAGGGAACAAGAGAGGAAGAAATGAGGATGAGGAGGTGAGATTGGGGGGAAGAAAACTGACAAACACCACGAATTCTCGCTGGAGACGAAAAGGGCGAAGGGGAAAACCTCGCACTGGAACGAAAGAAAAAAAAGAAAACAGAAAAAAGAAGGAAGAAATGGGGGAGTTTTGTCTTTAAAGGGTGGGTGGCTATGTGCACCCACCGCATTAACTGAGTACACCCCCAATCAAATATTTTTTTTTTTTTTTTTTTTTTTTTTTAAAAAAAAACACATATATTACAGCTGTCATAAGCAACATGTCACCAAAATAAACATTGTAGTACACATTCTCACCAACATACTTGTAGCCTTGTGCTTCAAGCACCTCAAGAGAAATCAGCCCCTTTGAAATTGCTAAAACATGACGTACCTCGGTAAGCTATCTACATGACCCATCTGTCAAGTGTAATTTGATTGTACCAACACCCATCATCTTGCAAGGCCGAGAGTCACCCATCTTAATTGAATTGCCCTTAACTTCGCGATAATTGGTGAACCATTCCCTTACGGGACACAAATGATACGAAGCTCCTGTATCTAACATCCAACCGTCATACAAATGATCATAAGATTCTGCCATCAATGCATGTGCTAAGTCACCCCCGATGAGAATATCCTCTACCATATATGGTGTCTCAACAACATTTACTACACCCTTACTCTCATTCTCTTGCTTATTGTGATTATCCTTCCACTCTAGACAATCCCTCTTGTAGTGGCTCTTGCGCTCACATTTGTGATATTCAATCTTGGACATATCTATGCCTTTTGATTGAGACCGGTTCCTTTTGTATTTGTTCCTCTTGTTGTAATTTCTTCCCCTTGTTATTGAAAGACCATGCGCTTGAACTTCCTCATTCGAAACACTCTTTTCAGAAAGCCTTTGCAAGTACAACTTTAACAATATCACTATACACAAAATTTTCTTTCTTCAATGTTGTCATTTGATAAACGGTTTTCATCCCGGCAACAAAGAAATTAACAAGAATAATGCCTTCTGACTATTCTCAAATCTAGTCCCCAAGCTAACATAGTCGGAGTATAAACATTCAAACTCATTTATGTGATCAATCAAGAGTTTACTTGGCTACAACTTGAAATTGAAAAACTTCCTCTGTAGGTACATCACACTATGATAAACACTCAAAACATTGATTTTTATGCCCCATTTCTCTATTTATTATTCTCTAGTTATGCTTAAAATTATTTAAATTTTTTATTTGTCTCGAATTTGATTATTGTTATAATTTTTGTAAAAAATCGAGAAATGTGCAAAATTCGAGACAATTCTACCATAAATTTGCATGATCCGGAGCAATTGTGAAATCTATAAAAAAAAAATACGAAATTCGATACATTTGGGCATGTTCATGGAGACATGTGGCAGATTTCAAGATAAGAACTTCAAGTGTGGAGTATGCAATTATAAAGACAAATAAAGCATAAACTCAAAGCATATTTCAAGAATCAAATAAAAAATATTCCACTACCTTGAGTTTTGTCTCATTTATCTACACTCCAATTAAGATTATCTTGATGTATTTATCCCTAATTATGACTCCATTGATTTTATATGATATGATTTGGAGTATTATCAAGGGATTTTTAAGATTTTTCTCATTTCTAGCTTGGAGGAAAACACTATAATAGGCTTCCAAACTCTGGGAGAAAAAAATCATCCAATACATCTAGTTTTTTTTTTTTTTTTTTTTTTTAATATACATCTTTCTTTTATCTCTAGCATAGCTCAGATTAGTTTTTATTTGGAATTTTTGTTCAAGTTACATGTAAGTTTTTAGTTTTGAATTTAATAAAAGTTAATTTTCTTTATGCACTAGTTGTTTTTTAATTTAATTAGTTTATTTTCTCATCTACCTTTCTAGTTCCACACTCTCTTAGATTATTTCATCACAATGATCATGGTAAGCTAAACCTCTCCTCTTAAGGAGAGGATATGAAACCTACTTGAGTGATGTACATTTTTTTAACACAAAAAATAATAAAACCTGTATTATTTCTATTAATCCTATATTCCACCAATGAATCAAAGTTGTCAAATCGAATGAGGGACAACGAAGGATTATGTGAAATGAAGATATGGACTTGGAAACAAGTATTATATATATATATATATATATATTTGCAGTTTTTCAACTCTTCATAAATTATAACCATTCATTGAAAAATCACCATCGAAAGAGGTGTGGATTAATGATGGTTAAGAAATTTCTTTTATCATCATCGAAAAAGGTAAGCGAAATTCTATCTTAGAAAAGAATTTTCTTTTGAGCATTGGTCTTGAATTAAAAATTAAAGGAATTTGTGAAAGTGTTCAAACAAATATTTACACAAATGTGTTAAATTAATCTCTACAAAACTAAGAGGTGGATTCTCCAATCTTGGAGACCTTTATTTTAATTGGTAAATTTGTTTGGTAATTTCATCCTCAATTTTGAATCAAAGTTTGTTTTAAAAAATTTAAAAAAATTCATTTTCTATTCTCCAAATCTTATTTCCCTTCTTTCCACCAATTCTTAATTTTATTTGATCTTCTAAATTGCTTCTAAAATTTTGAGCTTGAATAATTTTAACTTAGAGAGTAGGACAATAACCCCTACGAATCACTATACTTGTATTTTTCTTAGAATTTTGCAGGTAATTGATAAGAAGGGAACAAATAAAAATACAAATACAAAAAAAAAAAATTTGTTGATTTGCTTGGAATTTTATGCGACAAAAATTTTGAGCAAATCACACTCATTTGATCATTTTGAAAATGCATAGCCTGAAGCTTATTCCAAATACCCTGAGTCGTCATTTCATCGGTGAAATTGTAAGCCACGTTGTGAGAAAGACACAAACGAATCGTATTATATGTCTTCTGATCCACTTGACTCTACTTTTCAATAACCTCAACCGTCGCTTTATCTGTTTTATCTAATGATGGTTTCTTTTTCTCATCCAGTGCATCGATCTGATCCAATAACCAGAATATCTTTATAATCTATCTGCCAAACTTTAAAATTGTTCCTCCCATTGAATCAAACAATGTCGAACCCATGGATTTTCACATAGCCATCATCCCGCGATGAAGAAACCATTTCAGCCATTTATCTGACACCTTGAAAGCACAAATACCAACCAACTAGGGCTCTGATACCACTTGGTGGCGCGTTAGGCACGTGCGCGCACCTTGGTCTATTATACATAGCAATGATATTGTCCCCAACTTAAACACCACGATTTTGGGGCCCCATCTTGGGCTTCTATAGTGTGGGGTTTTTCTCCAAAATGTCTTGTTGCTATTAGGGAGTGGATTCCTTATAAACCTTTGTGGCAATTTCTCCTTAGTTGATATGAGACTATTCAAGCCAACTCTATCCCAACAATCTCCACATTCGACGTGAATCATCACACATCCTACAATTCATCCGTCTGGTCGGCAACATCTCGAAGTACACCTCCTCCTCGAGTGTCTTGCGCAACAACAATCCTGAAAGTAGTACTCGGTGTAAGGGCTTGACTATTCTTGGCGTCATTGGTTCCACCTAGTCGCAACCACCGCACTAACTCCACCTCGTCCGGACTTGTAGGACACTCCTCTTAGTGTGGATTTGGAGTCTCACCCTGGATCGTTCACCTGGAGGACATGCGCTCCACCTGGACCTGGCTCGCTGCTTTGCACCTATTCTCCTTGAGCTAGGTAACGTACCCTGAATTGTTCACCTAGAGGACTTGCGTTCCACCTGAACCTGGCTCGTTGTCCTGCGTCTACTCTCCTTGAACGATTTGTCGCCTGCACCTCCTAATTGCCAAGTCCCAGGCGAACTATCGACTCTGATATCACTTGTTAGAGCGTCGCGCACCCCTTGGTCCATTATACATAGCAACGATATTGTCCCCCTACTTAAACACCACTACATTGGGCTCCCATCCTAGGCCTTGGTGGTGTGGGATTTTCTCGAAAAGGCATCGGTTATTAGCTTTACAGAAGGACTCTCAAAGTCCAAACAATTGGGAGCCAACCAAATTAAGAAACAGCTCACATGATGTTTTCACAAGATGTTCTTCGATGCAATTTATCCTGTTTATTTGCGAAGGACAGGTGGGGTTGTTCTACTTTGACACATTGGTTTCTTATGACCCTAAAAGTGCGAAAGCTACATTGCTTAATGAAGATCTCAAACTTGAGAAATCCAATTGGTTGTGTTTGTATCGAGCAACTCCTTGGGTTGGATGCATCTTCACACCCAAATCACTGCAGAGAATAAAAAGCAAATGAGGCATACAGAGAAATAATTTCAAGTTTGTTAATAGTTGTAGAATGAGCATGTTAATAAATAGTTCAAAGCAAGTGTTGCTTAGAATCTGATGCATAAATCTATGCTGCAACAAGTGCTACAATGTTGTAAATTTCGTAAATTTGGTCGTGCAAGAATTTTCACTGAGCTTAAGAATATTGAACCTATACAAATCCAAACAAAACTTCACTAAAATGGATTTCGAAAATTAAAATTTTGTACTAATCTAAAGTTTCAAAATAACATTAAATTAGAATATTTTCTCCAAAAATAATGAATTTATGATAGATACTTATATTTTGTCATTGATGTTTTCTTTTGGAGATTGCTACCATTTCTTTCTTTCTTTCTTTCTTTTTCTTTTTGCGGAAGTCACAAAGTATCTCATAAACTATTATCTCATTCTTATAATTTTGAACTAGCAAAAGAAAAACATATCAAAGTGTTTTAGTTTGACATTTTACAACTATGATAATCTTGTCGGGTATGTATAGATATCACAATATAAAAAAAAAATATTTGTATAGTTCCCTTATATATATTTAGCCTCCCTTAAATCTCAGAGACCACCCTGAATAATTACATGATTTGGTACGTACATACATACACACAAATATATATATATTATCAAAAGCAAAAACCCACCACTAATTTTTTCACCACTTCTCCATCTGAATAATTTACCAACCCAAGAAAAAAAAATGGGAAAGAGCAACAAACACGAAGCCAGAAGCCATGCAGTCTAACACGAAGACAAGGAATGGAGTCTCTCGATAGTAACAAATGAGCATGAGTTAGGCTCAATCTTTCTTGTTTTTGTTTATTCATCATCAGTACTCCTTCATCTTGTGTTCCTTCTTACATAAAAAATAAAAAAAAAACAATAAAATAAAAAAAATCCGTCGCTCTCTCATCTCTTGATTCCTATCTGTATATATTCACTGAGATGCTCTCCATTTCTTACTCTCTTTTCCTTCCTTTGGTGAGAGGTGGGTGCATGGTCTACATGTTTTGAGGTCTCCTTTGATTGAAGAGTACTGCAGCCTGTTGAGCAGACAAGGGAGGCTAACCCATATCTATTTTTGCTTCTCATACCTCACAATCCACATACTTGCACGTTCTCTTGCAAAACCTGCATTTAATGCTCTTTATCCCTTCTACTATACAAATACCAACTAACTACACCATCCCTTAACCATCAAGCACACAAAACCTAACTGACATCCTTGTCAACATGTCATTCCTCACTTCTCTTCTCCTTCTTCTCCTCTGCCTTTCCATGCATGCATGCCATGGCCGCCATCTTCATGTCGTTAATAAGGCTTCCGGTACCCCAATTCGCCATTCTGTTAAGGTCAGTGCATGAAATCTAAAACACTTTATTGTTTTCATAAAAAAAAAAAAGGTCCACAAATTTGGAGATTTCATCATTCTTTCGAGATCACGCCATGTCACCCTGATTGCAAAACATGGTTTCCTAGCATTTTTGATACTAAATTGTAATTATGCGTCCACTTTATTCCATCCCATATATTAATTTCATACCAACAATCTAACAATACGAGTGCCCGCACCATTATTTTCTTGGTACATAAGGTGGCATTTTTATGACCGCAAAAGGTTAGGTGCGAGATTTTATTTTATTTTTAATTATTCTCGATTTTTTATATATATTTTCACATTACACTTTTGTTCTATAGCATATCTAAATGCAATTCATTCTCATTAGAATAATTACGACACATGAAACTCAAATTATTTTTATTATTATATTTCACTTTAATTCTAAGGCACCCAAATGAATTTCAACTACATTGGAGTAATCATCCACTTATTGTGTCAAATGAAATTCAAGTCGATGTTTTTTTTCAACTACTCATCATGGTCCTTGTACCTGGTTAGTGCCTAGAGAGGGTGTTTAGCATGTGAGTGTCAATTCTGCTCCTCTCCCCAAGCTGCGTAGAAAGGTTAAAATGAACCCGAGTAACCATGTATTATTTCTTTTACATTTTTTTTTCCTTCCTAAGAGTGATTATTTCATTCAATTATGTCACGTGAAACTGGAGCAAATTTCAAGAGTGCAGAAGGTCTCTTATCGTCATTCAATAATTTAGAGGACGGATAATTATTATTTTGTTTGAAAATTATTCAACCATTCTGGCTCTCCCATGCTTCTCTTCTTCTGAAGACATCGAAGGATAATTTATCTATAGGCGATCATCACATTTTCGCGCGCAGTTGCTCTCACATGTAACCAAATAATAATCTTGTCTCATAATAATCACAGTATAATTACATATCAGGCTAATGTATTCGACACCTGAAAATCATATGTGTTTATAACTCAGGCAAAAGAGGTTTTAAGGTTCCTCAAAATGTTATATCAATTGAAAGCAGCTTAGAGACCTGAAAACTGTCTGCTTAGAAGAATACTGAAACATCAAAATCCCAAAACCAAGTTGCTCAAGCCTTAAACTCACACGACAAACCTAAACTATTCTCGGTTTGTATCTAAGCTCATACCATTCGATCCATGTGACCGATATTGTAACTTTGATCAATCCCTACCCCCACAAAACTCGAAATATCTTACTAGCAATCAATAACACACACCACATTTCAACACATATTGCAAATTCCCTTGCTTGTTCTAAAGAAACAAAACTGTAGTAAATAGAAAACAATTGAGAACCCCAGAATTCACAATAACTTCAAACCCCCATTGTTGTCATTCATCACCAAGACATGTTTTTAAAGCATGCATAGATTTCAAATCAACAAGCACACTTTAATGGAAACATAAATGTAAACATTGCACTCATAATTGAAAGTGTATGAAATGAAAAGGTGCTCTGTTTCATCCAATATATACCCAGCCACCAAGGGTCCTGACCTACATTCCATGTGGTGAACCAACTTAGTGTGTGCATGATCCCAAAACTGGTCAGTAGACCACACAAAAGGGTCTAAAGTTGCAAATTTTGCACCAGTTTTGTGTTGACACCAGGAAGAATAAGAGTTAGGAGGTTCAGAGAGTTGAATAAATGCATCCCAATTTGTCGTTAATGGGTGCATGGAAGTACTTATTATCTATTTTCAGATGGAGAAGTAGAATGTGGTGGTTTGCCATTTTTGAGTGTCTGATTTGAAAGTGAAACCACACTGATTTTTTTCAACTGAGGTGCTGATGAACATACTGGTGTTGCATTATGTCATCAACAATTTCTAGTGGCATTTTGATATTTGGCAAGTTCAGGAGAAAATTTAATACGAAAGTGGAGTTTCATCCATGAAAAAAACAAAAAAAAAAAAAAAACCTTGCATCATTCATTCAAACTTGCAGCTGCATAGTCAACCCTTCTTGCTGATTTCTCAAGGTTGTGAGATATCCTATACTGGTGCAGGCTACACAAAACTGAAAACTGCTGCTATCACACACTGCATTTGTTAACTGCGAGTAGCTAAAGAGTATAGTTTAGACTATCTTCCATAGAAAATGGTGATAATAGCACACTTAATTAATTAATTTTTTTTTTTAAATTGGGTCGTTGACCCTTTTTATTTATTTATGAATCCATGCCCGAAGGCTACATGACTGACCCAATAGGGTTAACCAAACCAGACCCGAAGGCTACAATATTGTTGCCACTTAATGTCCTCGTCGCCTCCATCTCGCATAAAGATTTGCTTTCGCTTCGGTCCATCGCCTCCACCTTGCATGAAGACTCGCTTTCGCTTCTCTCAGATCTAGTCCATCTAAGCAGCTGCATTCAATACCCGAAGGCTTATCAACGGCGGAGCAAATGTGCTCCTAATAATCGGGCGAAAACTCACAAAATCCTAACTGGTGAGTCTCGAACCCGCGACCTCTCACAAGGAGAGTGGATGTCCGACCAACTGAGCTACAATTGGTGGACGCACACTTAATTAATTGTTCATTCCCAGGGACAAGTTTGCTATGAGGAAATAATTGTTAACAATAAAAAATTTTATTTTAAAATAAAAAAACAGCGCAATCTCATTTTGGTTGCAAAAATAAAACCAGAAAACTTCCACTCCTCTTATCATTTTTTTTTTGCTTCTGTCAGAATATCGCCTAGCTTGCTCCTAAACAATAACAAGTTGCCTTACAATAATCACATTGATAATTTGTTATTAGTTGTTAAATAAAATAATCAGATAGCCACCAGCATATTTTTCTATTGAAGATAGGAAAATAAATCTATAAATTTTTCTTTACTAAAAAAAGAAGAACAAAAAAAATCTAACTGAAACACAAAATCTACATGATTTTGGATAAACATGGCCGGCTCCTGAAAAATATGCCTAATTTGGGCAACGGCACTATAATCTTACATTAAAAACTTGAAAGTTTTACATAATTTTCTGAACGAGGAAGATGGCTACAAACAAGAGGTCACTATCATTGCAGTACATAGTTGAAGCCATAATGATTTCGAAAATTACTAGCACTTGTTCACCAAATAAGATCATTATTCATTCTGATTTTCTTGAGGAAGAAAAATAGTGCTCATAATCAACATAGAAATAATTGGAGTATAACACAAAAATGTGCCAGGAGCCATCCCTCCATTGGAAAAGGCGATGTGCAGACAAGTTGCATTAGAAGTAAACTAGTTGACCAGAAAGCACTAACCGGTCTCCTTGAGGAAGTGGCTGAAATACCAGAAGTAGCTCAACATTTTTCCATGCTTTTCTTCGCCATCAAGACAGATGGGTGGTAGAGACGAAGTGCTTCAGTTAAGTATTGTTCTACAAACCTGAATTCAACAAAATCAAGCAATTAACAAATACAAATTTCGTTACATATATTGAAAGATGAGTCCTAAATCAACCCTTGTTTTCACATACTCCAAAATGTCTTAAGCACCTTGGAAGGAAAAGAAATACTCCAATAAAAAAGAATAATGACATTTTTTAACACATCAGTTTTCAGGAGTCACAACTGTCTGAAGGCATGCATGTTAAAGGAGCAGAACTCAAAAAACTCATCTTGTAGCTTACCTAGGAATTTAACATTAGATCTTTCTTTAACTCTCCTGTGGTACTAGAGCTCAGGTTTGCTGCTAGCTGTTATGTTATCTAAAACAATGGACAACCATTAGACATTACTCATCATGAACGTAAATACACGTCTTAATGTGTAGTATAAGACCATCAGTGGTATTGTCTCACACAATCAATGGCCAACTACATAATTCATAAGAGTATTTGCACCCTTTGAATACTGTATCAGTGGCTTTGTGATGCTGAACAAAGGATGGGGTGAATCAATCGACAGAGCCATCCCTGAGTACAAGCGGGCGATTCAGTCAATCAGGCCTCCACAAAATACACAAGTTTGGGACCCCATATTCTGTTGAAACTACCTAGATTGGGCTCCAAAAATGGAACTTTTACATGGGCCAAATTTTTCGAGTTTGAGTTGGGTCTAAAATCTGAGGGCCAGCCCTGGGAACCCAACAGCTGCTGTTGTTTCTGGGCATAGACAAAGATGAGGAAGCAGAACACATAAACTGTCCTGATACTGCTGCTATTGCCTGTGAAGAAGAGGTGAATGAGAAATGGATTTGAAGACTGAAAAAAAAAAAAAAAAAAAAGATTACTTGCTAAACAAATTTTACCCACTTGGATTGAAAAAAGATGCATCTAGAAACACTTGTATAGATTTTTCGAAACAATCTGGTGAATGCAAGATGCAATATTCATGGCCTTGTACCTGCTGCAGAACCAAAAGCAATTAATACAAAAACAAAGAGGGTTAGGAAGCACAGGTTGGCACAAAAGTATCGTTTATATGTGAATATCTCTATTCCATTTAACTTGTTTTCAAGTCTTCAGATATATGATAAAGTTGCAGTTTCCATGTTGGTTTCACACTTATGCCGAAGCAATGAATTAGATGTTCCACCACCTGCTCCAGCAACAGAACTAGATCCCCTTAGTTCTCATTGATTTTCAAAAATGGATAATAACATTATAGAGATTCCTATGTTCTTCACTATCATTATTGATCTAATCATTCTATTTCAAGTCATATTATTTGAGCCCCAGAGGAAATGGATATATGATCCTTTGAGCTCGAATTGAACCCAAGTTCACCAGGTTGCCTCAATTTTTTACTCCCCAAACTATAAACCTTTTTGTTGTCTTCTATAAACAAGAATGAGGTAGGACAGGGTTGATGAAACCAAAGCAAGCACCTCTCCTTCTGTCCAGTGGTAGTTCTATACTGAACTCTGAAATGCCAGCAGTGAATAAGATTTCTCTGTCCATTGCACTTGGAGCCAAGGAAGGTAACAACTAGTCCATTTACGTTAAAATGAATATTTGCAATTTCCCTCATCTGAGTTTTGAAGAATGATTTGTTGTCACTTGAACTGAAAAGCCTCATAGTTGAAATCATGTCAGCTATCTTACTTTTTCTTCCTGTTGGAATCCTAACCTCCAACACCACCTAGCCCGTCCCAACTTTTTTCCCTGTAAAATGGGGCCTGAGCGGTAAGATCAAGCAAAACTTGACACCTATCACTTAACTTTTACATATACACTTGAACTGTGAAGTAGTAGTAGTGACAACCTTTCATTGTCCATCTCATTTGGAGACAAGGGAAAAGAAGACATGAGTCTACCTAGTGGCTTCCAACCTCAAAAGGAAGTTATCCGTAACTTTGCTCATTTAAACAATTATGAACTGCATCAGATGCATATATATACATGCAGATGACAACGCAAAATTGTACCAACGACATAGCTACCCAGAAACATCTTCCACTTACATTGTGTCACCCAATTTATAGCTATTAACAATGGCCTTTAAGTGTCTAATGTCTCTCCTGCTCTACTTGCTACTTGCAGTGACCACCTCTAGATTGACCAAAGCAAGTGATCCAGACATTCTATCAGATTTTCTTGTCCCACCAAATTGCAACTCCATTGGTGGGAAATTTTTCACCTACACTGGACTGCGAGGAGTATTTCATACAAGAACAGAAACTTTTAATGTGACAAAAGTTAGCATGGCTGAGTTTCCAGCTCTTAATGGACAAAGTGTTTCCTTTGCCGTACTTCAATACCCTGCAGGTGAAGTCAACCCCCCTCACACCCATCCGCATGCAGCAGAACTCCTGTTTCTTATAGAGGGTAAAAGCCTCGAGGTGGGTTTTGTGGACAGCACAAACAAGTTGTATACTCAGACACTCAAACTTGGGGACATCTTTGTGTTTCCCAAAGGACTAGTACACTATCAGTTCAACCCCGATCCACAAGAGTTAGCTATTGCTGTTTCCGCTTTTGGAAGTGCTGACGCTGGAACGGTATCAATGCCTAAGACCATTTTTGCCACTGGCATCGAAGATAGCATCCTTGCCAAGGCCTTCAAAACCGATATCAGAACCATTAAGAAGATCAAGGCTGGTTTTTCACCAAAGATATAACCTTGAAGCTAGTGTCTTTCCTCAACGTTTGAAAAGCCATGTCATGAGTTATTTGAAACTTTTATTTTGCCTTTGTTTGAAGCTTTTGGAAAATAAATAGCTAAGACCACACTACTGGCCTTGTAGCTGTCCACATGCACTCTTTCTCACCTTTGCAAATCAACAAAATGATGCATTTAGTTTAATAACTAAAGCCTAAAAATATACAACTACATTAAATATTCAAAACCATGTTCTTAATTGCCCCTTGACCAATCTGGAAGTTGGTAACATGGTAGCCTAAGAAAGCAGATACATTTCACATCCTACCAATCTGGAAGTTGGTAACATGGTAACCTAAGAAAACATATACATTTCACATCTTACAGGATAAATTGTCCCGAGGGTTACAGTATATTTAACTAACTGCAAGATTTCCAAGTAGGCTGACAAGACATTCATTCAGTTATTTCAACAAATAATGAATAAATTAACATTATGTTACATTAGTATCACCAGTTCGAAGTATAAAATTGAATCAGTTAAGCTAATTATGGTTCAGCAACAGAGTTCATAGCAGAGACATTGACTTGCCTTGATATTAATAGCCAACTAACATTTACCAGTAGTCCTTGCAAGAACAAGCCCCTTCCTTGAAATGGTGAAAGCGGTTTGCATCTCGGACAACAATCTCCCGCTGCATAATTGCTGATACCATCTTACTAAAAGTATGGCAGTCACCACAAACTCTAAGATTCTTTGAAATCCTAATTGGAGTCCCTTCTGGTGTGCTAATAAGACCAAAAGCAATTGCCAGCTTCTCGCTATGGGTATACAACATTCCAACCTTAAGTTCTTCATCCACGTCATGTAACACAAAATTTGTATCTGGAACATATCCAGCTAGTTCCAACTTCTTACTCAAGCTTTTCAACATTTCATATATATCCTTGGATAGAGGATGAGATGTGTCTCCCACTCCAAACTGACAGGTTTTATTGTTCACTTCAATCCATGTCCAACCTGGAATCTTCTTCAACCTCCTCCCAGTCATGAGTTCCCTCACCTTTGCGACATCCTCCCACCTACCTGCTTTTGCATAGATATTTGACAGCAAAACATAGTGACCAGGATTAGAGGTTTGCAGTTCAAGAAGTGCTTGTGCTGCTTTCTCTGCCAACTCAATCTTCCCATGGATACGACACGCACCCAAGAATGCACCCCATAACCCATCATCTTTCTTGACTGTCATTCCCTCAATTAATTCTAAGGCTTCATCAAGCTTACCAGCACGACCAAAAAGGTCTACCATACAAGTATAGTGCTTAACATCTGGTCTCACAGAGTAGTCTTCCCACATGGAACTAAAGAATTGGCGACCTTCATCAACCAAACCTGCATGACTACAGGCATGTAACAAAGATACAAAGGTAATCCGATTTGGTAATATCCCACTTTCTAGCATCATAGGGAACAATTCGAGAGCTTCCTTTCCACACCCATGATACCCATAAGCTGCAATCATTGCACTCCATGATATAACATTCTTTTCCTTCATCCCATCGAAAATCTTCCTTGCCATATCAAGACTCCCACACTTAGCATACATATCAATCACCGCAGTTCCCAAAATAACATCAAGGGAAAATCTCTTCCTCAATATATACTCATGAATAAACTTAGCTTTATGCATGGCCCCTAATTTTGCACAAGCAAATGCAGCAGTGACCATTGCTACCTTGTCAAGAACAATACCTTCCTCCATCATCCGTTCAAGTAAAACCATCGACTCAGCAGCATTCCCAGATTCCGCATATCCTGAAACCATGACCGTATAAGTAACAAGATCTCTCCTTCCCATTCCATCAAACACCTTCCGTGCATCATCAATTACCCCACATTTCACATACATGTCCACCGCCGCAGCCGACACAAAGCAATCTAAATGCATCCCAGACTTATAAACAAGGTGATGAACCATTCTACCCATTTCAACATCCACTGTATCTCTGCAGGCCCTTAAAGCAAAGGGCAAGGTATAATTATCCAACCGAACGCCAGACCGTATAACTTCTCTAAAAGTTCTTAAACAACTCTTATAATCCCCAACCTTGGCAAACCCACCAACCATTGCACTCCAAGAAAAAGGATCTCTCTCACCCATATTATCAAACACTGAGTAGGCGTCATCCAACGCCTTGTGTTGGGTGTAAGTGTAGAGGATTTTGTTTGCAATAAAGAGTTTCTGGGTCATTCCAGTCACAGTTGCTTTTGCATGGATTTTCTTGATTTGTGAGAGGGTTTGGCAATTGAGTAGAGCAGAGATGTAGAACTTGGGGTCAAGTGAGGTGGCAAAATGGGGTTCGGGAGATTGGGTTTGTTGGATATCGAGATCAAAGAAGGGTTGTTGTTCATGGTGTTGTCTGAGGGGTTCTGCGATCTCTGCAGTTGATAGAAAAGATAGGAAGTGTGGATGTTTGGAGACGGAGAAGGTTAGATGTTTATGTTTGAGTTTGAACATTAGAGGGTTCTAACGTCTGTATTTCGCGGTAAAAGGGTGTGGTTTGAACTTCAATGTAAAATTATCAAAGACTTTCGCGGCGTCCCATGGTGTTTTATAAGATCCCAAGGCAGTTATGTTTTGATACGACTCTTTGTAAAGTGGGATTAATTTGCATACTCATACCAAGCCACTTCTCCCAATCGCCAACGTTTCACAAGAGTTTTTTTTTTTTTTTTTTTGATAATGCATATTAACCTCCCGAGACTGGAAATTTGTCCGGAAGATATAAAATAAAGCTCAGGATACAGATCCCGCTAACAGATCTTGAGAGATCCATTCTATGGATTACAGCGAAGAATAGAGATATATATATATAAAGAAATATGGTCACACGAATATAAAGGGGTGATCATTTCTACTGTGGATGGTACACAATAATCTCGGTACAAAGGCCCATTTCTGACCTATCTTCTTTCTATTACGCTGTCACGGACTAGTAATCCGTGCGGCACTAGCTATCCAATTCACTAGTAAGCCTATGAGTAGTTACTTTGACGGGCACAAATATTAACTTGAGAATGCACAATATCAATCTGTAGACAATATAACAATGCACAATAGTCAGTAAAAGCTCTCATTCACATTCAATAGATTACAATGGGGAGGAACGTTCGGAAGAACGTTGCTCAAGACTAGTTCGATGCTATCGATCGATGGAAATACAAGTTTGAAGTTGAAAAGCAATGCAAAGAAAACAATAAAAATGCTAGCGGTACAGTCTGGCCCGACTATGCAATGGAGGCAACACGTCCTCACAGTCAAGAGCTCAAACCTTCCCCCTATAATATAGATGCTAAGCATTTGGGCACTTTTCAAAAGGGAACATTGAGTTTTGAGACCATTAGGAAAGTCTTGAAAGGCCTCTGAACCTTGATTTCCCTAACCAATGGTACTAGTCCTGACACTCTCCCACACTCAATTCGCTGACGCCCTCGCAGCGAACTTTTCCAAGTACTCTTCCAGTTTTGAGAGGTATGGCAGCAGATGCTCGACTGGCTCCCAACTGATCTCTGAAGGAGGTTCATCCTGCCACTTGACCAAATATTCTCTATCCGGGCCTGTGTTGTTGATGAGGCGGTCAGCTAAGATTTCTTCCACTTCTCGATCTGGCTTAGTAGGATGCTTAGGCAATGCTCGGGTAGATACATTTCTTGTGGGATCAGCGGCATCGGCATGGTAAGACTTCAAGTTACTTGCATGGAAGACAGGATGGGTGAAACGGAGCCAATGTGGTAACTTGACGCGATAGGAGACTTTGCCTACTTTCTCAATAATCTGTACCGGTCCCTCATACTTGCGAAACAGATTGTTGTGTGCTCTAGCTGTCCGTTTATACTTGTTGAACATATCTAGCTTCACCAATACCAAGTCCCCGACTTCAAAAGGATCGATTCGTCGTTTCTTGCCCATTTCTTCATGTGACGGGAGGCTTTCTCAAGATAAGCTCGAGCAACTTCAATGTTTTTCTGCCAGGCTTTGACAAATTCAAGAGCTCTTGGGCTGGGTCCTTGGTATCCGGTCAGCAGTGTATGTGGTGTCAATGGTTGCTGACCAGTGACTAATTGAAAGGGGCTGGAGTGAGTAGCTGAGCTCTTTTGTAAGTTGAAACAAAATTGTGCAACATCAAGTAGTCCCACCCAATTTTTCTGGTTTGCACTTACAAAATGACGAAGGTATTCTTCAAGCATAGAGTTAAAGCGCTCAGTCTGTCCGTCAGATTGGGGATGTTGGCTTGTCGACATATTAAGTTTGGATCCCAAGAGCTTGAACAACTCCTTCCAGAACTTTCCTGTGAATCGAGCATCACGATCGCTAACAATGTTTTCGGGTAGTCCCCAATACTTCACTACATGCTTGAGGAACAATTGCGCCGTATCTTCGGCTGTGCAAGTTAGTCCGGTCGGCACAAAGGTCACATACTTTGAGAATCGGTCAACAACTACAAGGATGCTCCTGAAATCCTCCACTTTCGGTAACCCAGTAATGAAGTCCATGGAAACACTTTCCCAAGGACGAGTTGGAACAGGCAGGGGCTCTAGTAAGCCTACTGGTCGATCTCTTTCAACCTTATCTTGCTGGCAAATAAGACATGTTCGAACATAGGCCATTACATCCTCCTGTATCTGCGGCCAATAGTGCCCCCTCTCTAGCAATGCAAGTGTCCGTCTCCAACCTGGATGTCCCGCCCAATGGGTGTCATGGCATTCTCTCAAAAGTTCTTTCCTCAAACTAGAAGTTCTCGGAACATAGAGGCGATTACCAGTTGTGAGTATTGCTCCATCTTTTATCCAGAACCGTCGAGTTTTGCCCTGCTTGATCAACTCTGTAATCGCCTTCGCTTGTGGATCCGTCTGTAGGCCTACTTTGATCTTCTCCAAGATGGTGTGACTCGGACCAGTATGGGTTAGCACTGCAAGGTCTGCCCTTCTACTGAGTGCATCAGCTACATTGTTAGTGCGCCCTGGCTTGTATTCCAATACTAAGTCAAATTCTGCTAATTTTTTCTGCCATCGAGATTGCTTGGAGGTTAGCATCTTCTGAGTAAGGAAATGGCTTGCTGCAGCATTATCCGTTTTAACAAGAACTTGAGATCCCAAGAGGTAGTGTCTCCACACCCGTAAACAATGTACAATGGCTAGCAATTCCTTTTCCTGAGCTGAGTAACGAGACTCTGTATCATTCAACTTTCGACTCTCATATGCTACCGGGTGACCATCTTGAAGTAAAACTCCCCCTAAGGCATAATCAGATGCATCTGTTTGTACTTCAAAGGGCTTGGTGATGTCTGGCAAGGCCAATACTGGATCTTTCATCACGACCAATTTCAAGTCTTGGAATGAAGCTTCACACTGCCTATCCCATTCCCATGTTCGGTCTTGTTTCAACAAATTTGTCAGGGCAACAGCTCTCTTAGAGTAGTCCCTTATGAAGCGACGATAATAGTTTGCGAGTCCAATGAAAGAACGTAGTTGAGACACGTTCTTAGGAGAGTTCCAATCATGGATTGCCTTGACTTTCTCCATGTCCATCCGAATCTTGCCATTGCCAATAACATGACCCAAGAAATTGATCTGGGTCTGGCCGAATGAGCACTTTTCCTTCTTGACAAAGAGATGATTATCTTTAAGGATTTTGAACACTTCTCGCAAATGATGTAGGTGTTCTTCTATAGTCCCACTATAAACCACAATGTCGTCAAGATAGACAACCACAGACTTGTCCAGAAGGTGACGGAACAGGCCATTCATAAGGGTGCAAAATGTAGCTGGAGCATTGGTCAAGCCGAAGGGCATTACTAGGAACTCATATGACCCATATCTAGTAGAACAAGCAGTTTTGGGTTCGTCACCAGCAGCAATGCGGACCTGATGGTAACCTGATCTCAAGTCGAGTTTTGTGAAGTATCTGGCGGATCCAAGTTGGTCGAATAAGTCTGCAATGAGCGGCAACGGGTATTTGTTCTTTATAGTGACTTTGTTCAAGGCTCTATAATCAACACAAAGGCGAAGACTGCCATCATGTTTCCGCTGAAAAAGAACAGGTGCCCCATAAGGTGCTTTAGAGGGCCGAATGAATCCTGACTCCAACAAGCCATCTAGTTGTGTTCTCAATTCGGTCAGTTCTGGAGGGCTCATGCGATATGGACTACGTGCGGGTGGCTTGGCACCAGGGACTAACTCAATTTCGTGATCAATGAGCCTTCTGGGAGGTAGATTCTTTGGCAATTCATTCGGCATCACTTCGCTGAAGTCAGCAATAACTTGGGCAACTTCCTCAGGGATTTTGCTAGTATCATCTTCCATCTCTAGCTTTGCCACAGCTAAGTATGTATCTTCTCCTTTGGCCAAGCCCCTCTTGACTTGGAGCGCCGACAATATTCTATCATGAGTTGTTGGTCGAATTGAGGTTGGTACAATGCGTAGTCTGGGTCCGAAAAACCCCAAGGAGTCCATGAAAGGTAATGGTCCTGCTGCAGCTCCTCGAAAGAATTCTTGGCCAAGAATCACCTTAAAATCATCAAGTGGAACGGCCAAGAAGTTTGATCTTCCTTCCCATGGACCAACCTGTAGTGGCACAGCTCTAGCCATACCATTAATAGAGATTGCCTCAGAGTTGACAGCTTTCAACTTACCCACATCTCCTTCTAAGTTCAGACCCACACGTCTAGCTTCATCTGGGGCAATAAAATTGTCTGTCGCTCCGGAATCCAACAATGCTTGGGAAGGGAACCCATTGATAGTGATGTCGATGTATTGTAAAGCCTTCTTGTGTGGGTGCTCATACATTTCTCCTTTGACAGCATTGAGCTTGCGTAGAGCTCCCATTTGGGAGGTCTCACTGTTGGTGGGGTTCGAGCTCGATGCGGTCGGGTTAGAAGGTTCTGCTTGAAGCAAGGACATTAATGAGTGTAGAGCTGGTTTGGATGGACATTTGCCTGTTGGGTGATCCCTGCTATTGCAAAGAATGCATGGGGCAGGGGCAGATGGTCTCCACTGCCCAGAGTAGTTTTGCCCTCCTTTGTTGTTGTAATTTGAGTTGCTAGAGCTGGCATTCCAATTTTTGTTGGAACTCCAATTCTGGTTGGACGGCCGGGAATTATAGTTTCCTCGATTTTGACTTGAGTTTCCCCAGTTTTGGTGAGGTGAGCGAGCATTCGACCCTGAGCTTGAATTGGTACTGCCAGTTCTAGCTGTGGAGTGATTGAGCGAAGTGGATCCAGTCATGGGCATATAATCGCTAAATCTTTCTGCTGCCGCAATAGCACTTGTAATATATGTCACCTTCTGCCTTTGCAATTCTGCTTGTAGAAGCGGCTGAGCTTGTTCCATGAAACAGAAAACTTTGTCCTTCTCAGACATGTCTCGAATATCTAGCAAGCAAGTTGAGAATTGTCGGACATAGTCTCGAATATTGCCTGTTTGTTTGATGGTGTGGAGTTTCCTCCTTGCTAAGAAATCAGTGTTCTCAGGCAAGAATTGATTTCTGAGTTCCTTCTTGAGGTCTGCCCAAGTTCTAATAAGGATGCGACCTTCTTCCATGTCTGCATATTTGGTTCTCCACCATAGTTTCGCATCACCTGCTAAGTACATGGTCGCCATGGTAACCTTGGCTTCTTCTGATTCGGGGTTCACCGCGCGAAAATACTGCTCCAGATCAAACAAGAAGTTCTCTAACTCCTTCCCATCTCGTGCCCCAGCATATGATTTTGGCTCGGGTACTTTCATCCTAGGGTGATCAGTCGTCCCGGTGGCCTTAGTAAGCAAGCCAACCCTTGCAAATAAGTCCTCCAACTGTAATTGGAAGTCACTCATCACCTGAGCTGTGGGGTGAGGCGACTCTTCCATTGCGACTGTTCGTCCCTCTAAGTTATCAACGTGCTCGGCCAGCGAATCCACTCTGTCTGCCAGTGAAAAGA
Source organism: Berberis vulgaris (assembly GCA_963556465.1). Taxonomy (NCBI): domain Eukaryota; kingdom Viridiplantae; phylum Streptophyta; class Magnoliopsida; order Ranunculales; family Berberidaceae; genus Berberis; species Berberis vulgaris. Next base: position 6,327,822 of record OY747135.1, read on the forward strand.
GTCCATCCAATCGACTAATATGTTCTCCCAAAGTGTTCAACTGGTCCATTCTGCTTTCCAGTCTATGCATTCGACTGGCCTGTCGTTCCTCCATAGCGCTAAGGCGCTCATTTACTTCCTGCATCCTGGTTTGCATTCAACAAGCTCTGGCTCTGATACCAACTGTCACGGACTAGTAATCCGTGCGGCACTAGCTATCTAATTCACTAGTAAGCCTATGAGTAGTTACTTTGACGGGCATAAATATTAACTTGAGAATGCACAATATCAATCTGTAGACAATATAACAATGCACAATAGTCAGTAAAAGCTCGCATTCACATTCAATAGATTACAATGGGGAGGAACGTTCGGAAGGACGTTGCTCAAGACTAGTTCGATGCTATCGATCGATGGAAATACAAGTTTGAAGTTGAAAAGCAATGCAAAGAAAACAATAAAAATGCTAGCGGTACAGTCTGGCCCGACTATGCAATGGAGGCAACACGTCCTCACAGTCAAGAGCTCAAACCTTCCCCCTATAATATAGATGCTAAGCATTTGGGCACTTTTCAAAAGGGAACATTGAGTTTTGAGACCATTAGGAAAGTCTTGAAAGGCCTCTGAACCTTGATTTCCCTAACCAATGGTACTAGTCCTGACATACGCCTTACGGGGTGTTTGTTTTTGCTTCTGAATTGAGTCAGAAGTCTTAATAAAAAATTGATCACCTTGTTTTGGGTGTTTGTTTTTAGTTCTATCAGAAATCAAACTTCTGATTGGAGTAAGCAATAGGAAGGTGATGATCACTTAGCACTGAGTCCTTAGTAAAAACTTATTCTAATAATAACCTTAACATAATTTTGTAATGACAATTATTACCCCCATATTCTTAAAAGTAAGTAGGGCTAAACTTTGGTGGCATATCTTCATTCTCTTTACCAACTCTCCTTCATCCTTTATTTTCTTTATGTGTATTTTCAAGTTTTTCTTTATCTCTCATACTCTGCATGTCGTGTATATTTTCAAGTTTTTAGCATGTAGTTTTTGTGTCTTATATATATCATAAGATATCAAATCAAATAATTCATGTTTTGATTAATGATTTCATCAAATAACTAATTAAAACGCCACAGACATATTGCTCAGATTCAACAATAATGCTAAAATTGTATTCGGTATGATTTTAAGCACAATATTTATGTCATAAATTTTTTAGCTCAGTGGAACAAAATTGTCAAACAGTTATCATTCAACACCTAAAAACAAACATCTTTTAATTTTACAGCTTCTAATGAGCAGCTCATTCAAAAGTAAAACAAACAACTCATTCAGAAGTTCGTTTTGAACTTCTAAGCACTTAAAAAAACAAACGCCCTCTTAGCTTCCTCTCCCTGTCACTGAATTGACCATCGAGGTCTCCAACCGGCCAAATACCACACCCTGGGTGGAGTTTGTGTTAGTTCCAATAACCAGATCAAATTCTATCATCCAACCTCAGCATGAGAAGTTTCGATCATAAAATAACCTTCAACAATAAGGAGGTTGCAAAATTAAAAAGGTGTGCAATTCATGGGTGTGCAATAATTCAATAGGTGTGCGAGCACGTAAATATAGGAGTCAATCAAAGAAACTCAAAGCCTCGACGATTTTAAATAGAGAATTTTTTGCTCTTTGAGGTTTTTTTTTTTTTTTACTGAAAGCCAAACCCCTGTATGACACGTGGCTTTTATTGTAAATTCAACTAAAACCAAGTAAAAGTGCAATAGTTACCGATTAGTTATATCACAAGCTTAGTCACATATTTTGTTAGGAGTGATGCTTATGTTCTCAGTCCTCGCTTTGGCATTTTTGGACGGATTATTTTCAAATCATCGCTCTATAATTACCAAATTTCACTCTCAAAACTTAGATCTCTGCTCTAATGATTTGGAGCCAATTTTCTCAAATATACCCTTTATGGTTTATGAAATTTCACTTTCAAAATTTGAATCATCATAAATGCTTTTGTTCTTAATCATTTGATTTTTTTTTATAATTATTATATTTTTGATGTATATTACTGAAAACGTTTTGTGCACATAATAGTTTTAAAATCTCTCTCTCTTTCTCTCTCTCTATAGATATCTATTATTTTATTTTTACAAATCTAACTATGTATCTTATGCATGTCGTTCGTATTAAACAATTATTATTTAATAATTATTTTTGTTGATTTGATATTAATAAAAATATAATTAGTGAAACTTAAGTTAATATTTTAAAATATACAACAATGAATTTTTAAAATTACAGACACTTTAAATAGCAAAATTCTAGATGTCGAGGAAATGAGCGAGGAAACCAGCGAGGGAAGTGAGGTGGCGGGGTGGGAGCCGTTCACCTCGCTCGGGATGCGCGCACAAAAAATGACGGCACACATCCCGAGAGGGGTGAACGGCTCCCACCCCGCCACCTCACTCCCCTCGCTCATTTCCTCGCCCGTTTCCTCGCTGTGTAGAATCACTCCTTTAAATATTAGCAAAGTTTGAAATTAAGCACTTTCATGCTCCTGCTCTCTCTCCCATACCCGCTCGCGCTTTCATCGTCTGGTGAATAAGATCACAAATAATATTTCTTTGGACAATAACCCAAAAAGCAAAATAATATTTCTTTGGACAATACGAAATTGAGGACCATCTTCCTTGTGTGTTGAGCATGATCCTACACATTCAAATTTTCTACTCAATCTTTGTCTGACTTTTAATTGTTTTTAACATAAAAGAGTAATCTAAACAGGTGTAATCAAGTTATAGTTCATATGCCAACTAAAAAACTAGACAAATAATAGCTACAAATCAATTACTCCATCAAAAAAGATGTTGCATCATGTATGTTGTTTTCACTTATCTATCCAAGTGTACAACCAACAAAGGAAAACAATCAACTTTTGTGGTGTCTTCTCATTTGATAAGCTTTACAGATTGACACCAATCAAACACTCTTTTTGGATTCTCAGCTAAATATCACCATGTTTTGCTACAGTTCATCAAAAGAAGCAGCAGATATTCTTCAGTTCTATAAAGACTTTAGACAAATTAGTCTTCAGCATTTGAAATCCTCCTGATTTGGATGTTTCGATTTGAAAATCTTGTCGACATAAGTTTCAAGCCAACTCAACTGTTATACTTATCTGTCCATGTGCCTCTCTTTCACAATCAAAGGGCAATTAAATTTTAGTTTAAATTATCTCGAAAAAATTTCGTCCCAACACATGGTCTTTTTTTTCTATTTAATCATGAGTACAAGCGATTACATTTTCATACAATACATCATTGCTAATAATTCAATTCACCCTTTCACATAAAATATAAGTTTAGAATTTCCAAAAAAATGTGTATCCAATAGAAGCCGTGTCTTTCGCATTTTGGGTGAAATTTCTATCAAATTTTAAACAGGTATTGAAGTGTCCGACAACCCTCACAGGGTGTATTTGGTTTCATGGAATCGCATGTTTTAAAGGAATCAATGAGTGAAGTGTGATTATCATGTTCATGAAACTTTCATTCTCACCATTGATCAGTGAACTTTAAATTAACTTAAATTTAGGTGATCCCCTCATGAACTCCCATGACATAAGATTCAATACAATCAAACATACCCATAGTGTCATTGGGCTGTTGAATAGAACTCGTGATGAGCAATAATAACAATAAGGGTTCTTAAAAACAATGGATGACACACTAGTAGTAAGTGTTAATCCTATGGTTTGTATTTGTACATAGATTTAGATTTTTTTTTTTTTAAAGTGTTTTTTATTTGGGTGGATGCTTTATGCAAAGGCCAATTGGCCAAAGTGCTAAGAACCAACATGACAGCTTGAAATGGATAGCAAAGAATTAAGGTTTTCACTTGTTCATAATTTCATATGTGCATCATTTTTGTTTAGACCAATTTGTTACTTTATCAAGTGTTCTGTAAAATCAATTCAAACACGGCACTATTTTGTGGATGATCTGTCGACACAAAAAGCTGTGCTGAGAGAGAGAGACAGATGGTTTGAAAATCTGTAACAACACAAAGTATAAGAGGAGGAGAAACATAGAGCACCAAAGAAAAGATACACCACATTTTTATGCTTGAATTCTAAAGTAGAAGAGATGAAAATCAATGGTCTGGTTTTCTTGGTCTTCACTTACTTTCTTCATGTCTTTGCATCTCAAGAACACTTGGTTTCAGGTAATCTTCTTCTTTAGCTCTGTGCACTCAATTCAATAGTAATTTGTTTGTACAAAGTGTTCCCTATATAGATCAAATGAAACATTGGGTTGTTGACAGATCCAGTTCTAATGCTCAGCTGCATCTTTTATTTTTATTTTTTTTGTTTTTTCAGCTAATACAATCTTGTTTTTATCAAATTTTGGAACTGCAACTCAAAAAAAAAAAAAAAAGGAAATTTTATTAGATAACATTTTATCGAGATACACATAAACACTTTAAAAATTTTATCATTCTTTCAAGATCGCTTAAAAATCTGGTTTCCTGGTATTTTCGAATGAACAGTTGTGAAATCAGGATAATAACTAGTTAACAGCTATCAGCAATGACCACAACTCTGGATCCATTTTTTTTATGGTTCAGATTCTAATTCAAGGGGCAATTGATTTTAATAACCCACTCTATGGATTCCTAAAAGAGAACTAGATTTTCTGATTCACACAATTGAAGTAGCTTGATGTCAAAGCAGCACAAGTGTGAATGGGAATTACAGCAGAATCTGACATAAAAGTGTGTTTAGAAGAAAGTTGCAGAATTTCAAGTACCAGCACATAATCTTTGGACAATATCATGAGTATTTTGAAATTGTATGATCACTGTAACAGTAAGGAATTCATAAAAATATGACTACTGAAAGTTCAATTATTCAATCAGACAAACCGTTTTGCATGTTAGTATCATCACTGTAGGCATCCAGGAGATTTTCCTACTTTGTCCCTGAGAGTTCACCATCTTTTCTAACATAATAAGCATACTAGGCAGGACAAAAGCAATGGTAGATGATTAACGAACTTATTTATATGTTCTATTTCAAGCATTTGTGCAGGAAAGTGGCAAGATGAATCCAAGAGGAAATGAGAAACAATTCACAAGGGAGGAAGGTAACAGGGTTGTTTCAGTCGATAAGATTGGTGGTGTTCGTTTCACTAGCAGTGCAGGCGCAGGTAAGGGCGCAGGTAAGACTTATGATGGCAGTGATGGTCAAACTGGTGATACTACTCCTCCCAAGTCCCCGAATATACCAGGGACTACTGCTGCTATTCCTCTTTATACAGCTGCAGGAGCTGCGCATAAATATAACAACCACCATAGTGGTGCGAGCAGTCCCAAGCATAGCCAAGTTGGGTTTGGAATCACTGCTGTGAGGATTGCCATTTTAGCCCCACTAGTCCTGATGCTTGGCAGTTTTTGGCTGTAAGCATTTCACATGTTTTGTACTTAAAACTTCATAAGAGATCTCAGTGGGTTAATACTTTCGAAACCATGGAGAAACACAATGCCATATGTCTATATATCCATATTAGATTGTGGTTGCTAGATGTTTTAATTTGTGTGGATGGTTAGTTTATTCTTTGATGATGTGATAGTGTTGAAACATGAGATTGAATTTTAAAACAAAATGGTTTTTTAACTTTGAGTCTCTCTTTATATTGTTTAGTCTCGTATCCTCTATATAACTCACTTTGGAAAAGTTAATAAAGATAATGTTTGGACTTAGGTTTGGACCCCAAGGGGTACCCACTTTAGTGAAGGAGGGAAAAGACTAACCAATGTTGGTCCATTCCACACGCGCGCCTCTGCCGGCCGAGTCGGGTCGGGTTGGATTGAAACCTTTCTTTTTGCTGAAATTTTATTTGAAAAATAAAATATTTGTTCTTTATTTGCTTCAGAGAACAAGACTGAGTCGGAGGAGACCCAGTCTTTTCTCCCCACATTTCTCCGTGATTTCCGCCGCCTTTTAAGGCACATTTTTCTAAAAGAGATTTTCTATCAGCCTATAAATACCAACTCTCTCTTAGATAAATCATATACAAAAAGCAATCATTTTCAGAGTTTATTTGTTTTATAAACAGTCCATTTCAGATAATGTTATTTGTTTTGTAAACAGTCTGTTTCAGATAATTTCACAGAGTTCTAGTTGTTTTATAATTTCGTATTTACTCATTGTTTTTTGTGATCCCGAGCAAAAGAGTTAGGGTAAAAAGATTTATGTTCTTCATCAGTGCATGTGATTGAACGAGACAGAAAAAGATTTCTCAGTTGTTTTATCCCGGGGATGACAGGGCTATCAGACTGCTTGCACAATCTTAGACAGAGGCGCAAAACGTCTTAAAGAGAGCGACCTAGTCCGCGACTCAACCCAAGAAAATTCGGTAACTTTGTTCTTGTTTTAAATTTGCAGCATTTATATTTCCTACAATTTTAAGACGAACATATATGTCATGGCTTCTAATACCGAACTTGCTACTAAGGACCTAAACAGGCCCTTTCGTTTTGAGGGTCAACACTTTAAAAGATAGAGACAAAAAATGTTATTTTTCTTAACTACGCAAAAAGTTGTTTATATCTGTAATGCCGAGAAACCCGAATTGTCTGCTGAATCTGATGAAACCCGCACTAAGGAACTAGATCACTGGATTGAAAATGACTTTTTGTGTAAGAATTTTATTCTGAATGGTCTGTGTGATGAATTGTGAAAAAACTGCTAAGGATATTTGGGAAGCCCTTAGGAAAACATATGACACTAAGGAGGCTGGCACAAAGAAATATGTCGTCAGTCATTATCTGAAATACCAAATGATTGATGACAAATCTGTGGAAACCCAATCTCACGAGCTACAGAAAATTGCTCATGAAATCATATTTGAAGACATGGCCTTCGATGAGCAATTTCAAGTAGTTGTTGTGATAGATAAATTGCCCCCAAGCTGGAAAGACTTTAAGAATGCACTTACGCATAAAACCAAAGAGTTCTCTCTAGAGAGTCTGATTACCCGACTTCAGATTGAGGAGGAAGTTCGAAAACAAGATCAGAAAGATGAAATTCTGATTATTTCTAACCATAAGAAATCCACCCCTGTGGCTCTGAAACCCGGTGGAAAGACTATGAAAAGTCAGAGTCACAATAAAAATTGAAACAATCAGAATCGAAACTATCAGAACCGGAACAATCAGAACCGCAACCAACAAAATCAAAATCCTCCACGAAATCAGAATGGACAAAAACACCCCTCAAGAAATGAATCAACACAGTTCCTATGTTATACCTGTAACGGGCCAGGGCATATGGCCAGGAACTGCTGGAATGGGTCTCGTCTTGCTCCGCAGGCGAATCTAACCGAATACCAACTTATAGCCATGGTCTATGAGATCAACTTTGTTGGTGGATCCGAGGGATGGTGGGTTGACACTGGTGCTTGTCGACATGTCTGCTATGATCGAGAAATGTTCAAGTCCTATTATGAAGCTGAGGACAAGAAAGTGTTGTTGGGTGATTCCCACTCCACCATCGTTGCTGGAACTGGCGAAGTCGAGTTGAAGTTTTCCTCTGGAAAGACTGTCATCCTAAAAGATGTATTGCATACTCCGGAGATGAGGAAGAATTTAGTTTCTGGTTACCTTTTGAACAAGGCTAGGTTTACTCAAATAATAAGGGGTTGATTTGTATACCATTACTAAGAACAATGTATTTGTCAAGAAAGGGTATGCCACTGATGGTATGTTTAAATTGAATGTTGATGCTAATAAAATTTCTAGTTCTGCTTACATGTTGTGTTCTTTGAATACTTGGCATGCTCGACTCTGTCATGTTAATAAGCGAATAATTAAAAACATGAGTAACTTAGGACTTATTCCAAAATTGTTCTTAAATGACTTTGAAAATGCAACTATTGTAGCCAAGCTAAAATAACCAAAACACCACATCAATCTGTTGTTAAAGAATCTGAACCCTTAGATTTAATACATTCAGATTTATGTGAACTTGATGGTGTTTTGACTAGAAATGGAAAACGTTACTTTATTACGTTCATTGATGATTGCTCCAATTATACATTCGTCTATCTAATGAAAAATAAGAGTGAAACATTTGACATGTTCAAAATATTTTTAACGGAAGTTGAAAATCAGTTTAATAAAAAGATAAAAAGGTTTAGAAATGAGAGAGACACTGAATATGACAGCAGTAATTTCATAGAGTTTTATTATTTTCATGGAATTATTCATGAAAAAGCTGCATCATACTCTCCTAAGATGAATGGCAAAGCTGAAACAAAAAATAGAACTTTTACTGAGTCATTAGTTGTCATTCTACTTAACTCCGGTGATGCATCACACTAGTGGGGAGGGATTATTTTGACGGTCTGTTATGTGCTAAATAAAGTCCCTAAATCGAAAAGTAAAATTTTTCCTTATGAGAGTTTGAAAAATAGACAATCAAACTTTTCATACTTCAAAACTTGGGGTTGTTTAGCTTATGTTAGAATTTCTTATCCTAAATGAACAAGCTTGCCAGTAAAGCATATGAGTGTGTATTCATAGGCTATGTCGTTAACAGGAAAGCCTATAGATTCTATAACCTAAGTGATCACGTTATCATATAATCAAACGATGTTGATTTCTAACAAAATCTGAGCCTAGGAGAAGTAAACGAAACTGAACTTCTAAAAACTATGGGCCCAATTTCTATGCCTTTACAGTAGATGAGGATCCCCTTAACTTCTAAGAAGCCTTGTCTTCTATAGATACCAACTTTTGGGAAGAGGCTATTGATGATGAAAGACCGATACCAGCTGTCTTGATCCATTGCGATAGTACAACGGCTATTGCAAAGATACAGAACCGTTATTATAACGGCAAGAGACGACAAATACGTCGTAAGCACAATACAGTTAGAGAGTTTCTATCTACTGGTGATGTTAGAGTGGATCATGTACATACTGATGAGAACTTGGTTGATCCTTTGACGAAAGGATTAGCCAGAGAGAAGGTTTTCAAAACCTCGAAGGGAATGTGACTTATGCCCTTAGATTGATGAGTTATTCATGATGGTAACTTGACTTATAGACTGGAGATCCCAAGAAATAGGTTCAATGGGTAATAACAAGTCGTATATGAAGTGAATCATGCTGACTTTATAGTAATTTCATTCCTAGTTTGTAGCATGATTTCCTGAAGCGATAGTAGGATGAGTTAAAAACTCTTAATGAGATCTATACTCTATCTGGAGTGGAGTACCTAGCTACAGGAGTACTCTTGATAGACCCACCTAAGTGATTGTGGAAGTATGGATGTTTCCTATGGAATTTGTGGGCAAAATTTCTAGAGCCTTCACTATACTGGGATATACGTGCATAGCCTTAAAGCATGGGCATTTTAGACTTCACCCTAGTAAGGTTGTGCGTGTAATGTTGTTAGAGGAGTTCACAACTATGAGTTACTCTAGTATAATCTAAATCATGAACACTACGCAAGAGTTCAAGTTGAAAGACACTTTTGTTTATGCACAATCTTAAATTATAGATTGCTCGATGAAGAAATGTTTTTTTTTTTTTTAATTCAAGTGGGGGATTGTTGAAACATTAGTTTGAATTTTTTTAAAACAAAATGGTTTCTTAACTTTGAATCTCTCTCTATATTGTTTAGTCTCATATCATCTATGTAACTCACTTTGGAGGAGTTAATAAGGATAGTGTTTGAATTTAGGTTTGGACCCCAATGGGTACCCAATTTAGTGAAGGAGGGAAGAGATAGACCAATGTTGGTCCATTCCACCCGCGAGCGTCGCCAGCCGAACCGAGTCGGGTCGGATTGGATTGAGATGAAACCTTTCTTTTTGCTGAAATTTTATTTGAAAAATAAAATATTTTTTCTTTATTTGCTTCAGATAACAAGACTCAGTCTTTTCTCCCCACGTTTCTCCGTGATTTCCGCCGCCTTTTAAGGCACATTTTTTCTAAAAGAGATTCTATCAGCTTATAAATACTAGCTCTATCTGGGATAAATCATATACAAAAAGCAATCGTTTTCAGAGTTTATTTGTTTTATAAACAATTGATTTTAGATAGTGTTATTTATTTTGTAAACAGTCTGTTTCAGAGAATTTCACAGAGTTCTAGTTGCTTTATAATTTCGTACTTACTCATTGTTTTTCGTGATTCTAAGCAAAAGAATTAGGGTGAAAAGATTTCCGTTCTTCATCAGTGCATGTGATTGAACGAGACAGAAAAAGATTTTTGGGTTGTTTTATCATGGGGACGATGGGGCTATCAGACTGCTTGCACAATCTTGGACAGAACTATGAAATGTATTAAAGAGAGCGACCTAGTCTGCGATTCAACCCAAAAAAATTCGATAACTTCGTTCCAGTTTTAAATTTGCAGCATTTATATTTCCTACAAATAGTGTTTCTTGGACAATTGTTTGTATTGGAATCTTTTTTACTCGATGTGATTGTACCCTCCAAATCGCATTGAAGATACACCTGATCAGATTGGTTCCGAGTAATTGTCACAAGTCCAATGTGGTACGAGCTTGTAAAGTAGAGGGTTGGGGAAGATATCTACAACTCGTTCGCCAATAATGTGCACATATAACTAAGGAATCATTTTCCGCAATGTGGTGGGCAAGGGTGCTGATCAAGATAAAGACCAATGTTTCATACAAGCTGGTTAGACCTGTAAGCATAGTGCATTGGACTAGTTAGGCAAAGATCAAGAGGTTGATGTTGTTGCAGTACTATCTTGAATAAACTGGGGTTGGAGGCAACCGTGATAGCCACCTCTGTCTAACTTAACAACACTCAGATTCGCCATGATCATTGCCCAAACACATAATTTTCATTAAAATTTTCACTGAAGGTTTTGAGTGGCTATGGTGTTTTGAGGTTCTAGTCATCTCTTCGTATTTGGCATCATTGTGGTCCTCGACTGGTCACCGTGGTGGTCCAATTACCAAATTTAAACCTTCACTTGTCAATAATTATGCTGAGTATCAATTGGATGGAAGCCAAATATAACCCCTCCCACCCCAAATGCCATTTGCAGAATTCGTTCTCGAACTTGTAATTTCATCAGTCACAAATCTACCGTTAACTTGATACCCAATGTCATCCAACCTTCTAAAGTGCACCCAAAAGGAACTTGTAAATGGATGGATGACCCACCACCCACCAGTAGTAAGTGTTAATCCTATGGTTTGTATTTGTACATAGATTTAGATTATTTTTTTTTAAGTGTTTTTTATTTGGGTGGATGCTTTATGCAAAGTCCAAAGTGCTAAGAACCAACATGATATCTTGAAATGGATAGCAAAGAATTAAGGTTTTCAATTGTTCATAATTTCATATGTGCATCATTTTTGTTTAGACCAATTTGTTACTTTATCAAGTGTTCTGTAAAATCAATTCAAACACGGCACTATTTTGTGGATGAGCTGTTGACACAAAAAGCTGTGCTGAGAGAGAGAGAGATGGTTTGAAAATCTGTAACAACACAAAGTATAAGAGGAGGGGAAACATAGAGCACCAAAGAAAAGATACACCACTTTTTTATGCTTGAATTCTAAAGTAGAAGAGATGAGAATCAATGGTCTGGTTTTCTTGGTCTTCACTTACTTTCTTCATGTCTTTGCATCTCAAGAACACTTGGTTTCAGGTAATCTTCTTCTTTAGCTCTGTGCACTCAATTTAATAGTAATTTGTTTGTACAAAGTGTTCCCTATAGATCAAATGAAACATCAGTTCTAATGCTCAGCTGCATCTTTTATTTTTATTTTTTTGTTTTTTCAGCTAATACAATCTTGTTTTTATCAAATTTTGGAACTGTAACTCAAAAAAAAAAAGGAAATTCTATTAGATAACATTTTATCAAGATACACATAAATACTTTGGAAATTTTATCATTCTTTCAAGATCACTTAAAAATTTGGTTTCCTGGTATTTTTGAATAAACAGTTGTGAAATCAGGATAATAACTACTTAACCACAACTCTGGATCCATTTTTTTATGGTTCAGATTCTAATTCAAGGGGCAATTGATTTTAATAACCCACTCTATGGATTCCTAAAAGAGAACTAGATTTTCTGATTCACACAATTGAAGTAGCTTGATGTCAAAGCAGCACAAGTGTGAATGGGAATTACAGCAGAATCTGACATAAAAGTGTGTTTAGAAGCAAGTCTTTAAATACCAGCACATAATCTTTGGACACTATCATGAGCATTTTGAAATTGTATGTTCACTGTAACAGCAAGGAATTCATAAAAATATGACTATCGAAAGTTTAATTATTCAATCAGACGAACGTTTTGCATGTTAGTATCATCACTGTAGGCATCCAGGAGATTTTCCTACTTTGTCCCGGATAGTTCTCCATCTTTCCTAACATAATAAGCATACTAGGCAGGACAAAAGCAATGGTTGATGATTAACGAACTTATTTATATGTTCTATTTCAAGCATTTGTGCAGGAAAGTGGCATGATGAATCCAACACGAAATGAGAAGCAATTCACAAGGGAGGAAGGTAACAGGGTTGTTTCAGTCAATAAGATTGGTGGTGGTCGTGGCACTAGCAGTGGAGGCACAGGTAAGGCATATGGTGGCGGTGATGGTCAAACTGGTGATACTACTCCCAAGTCCTCGAATATACCAGGGACTACTGCTGCTATTCCCCTTTATACAGCTGCAGGAGCTGCGCATAAATATAACAACCACCATAGTGGTGCGAGCGGTCCCAAGCATAGCCAAGTTGGGTTTGGAATCACTGCTGTGAGGATTGCCATTTTAGCCCCACTAGTCCTGATGCTTGGCAGTTTTTGCCTGTAAGCATTTCACATGTTTTGTACTTAAAACTTCACAAGAGATCTCAGTGGGTTAATACTTTCGAAACCATGGAGAAACACAATGCTATATGTCTATATATCCATATTAGATTGTGGTTGCTAGATGTTTTAATTTGTGTGGATGGTTAGTTTATTCTTTGATGCTGTGATAGTGTTTCTTGGACAATTGTTTGTATTGGAACCTTCTTTACTCAATGTGATTGTACCCTCCAAATCGCATTGAAGATACACCTGATCAGATTGGTTCTGAGTAATTGTCACAAGTCCAATGTGGTACGAGCTTGTAAAGTAGAGGGTTGGGGAAGATATCTACAACTCGTTCACCGATAATGTGCACATATAACCAAGGAATCATTTTCCGCAATGTGGTGGGCAAGGGTGCTGATCAAGATAAAGACCAATGTTTCATACAAGCTGGTTAGACCTGTAAGCATAGTGCATTGGACTAGTTAGGCAAAGATCAAGAGATTGATGTTGTTGTAGTACTATCTTGAATAATCTGGGGTTGGAGGCAACCGTGATAGCCACCTCTGTCTAACTTAGCAACACTCAGATTCGCCATGAACATTGCCCAAACACATAATTTTCATCAAAATTTTCACTGAGGGTTTTGAGTGGCTATGGTGTTTTGAGGTTCTAGTCATCTCTTCGTATTTGGCATCATTGTGGTCCTCCCACTACAAAAAAAAATCAATTCAGCAACCGCTAAAACCGTTGCTAATTGTCAAAAAATCGTAGCTAAAATGAATTAGCAACGGCTCAACAACCGTCGCAATACCGTAGCTATTTTAATCGTCGCTATTTGAATCAGCAACGGTAAACTATTCCGTAGCTAATTCGCAACGGCTAAAAACCGTCGCTAACTCGAAAAATTTCATCGCTAAAGCTGTTTAAATTTTCAGCTAAAGCTGTCGCAAATTGAAAAATAGCGATGGTTTTTGCCGTGGCTATTTAACAACGACATCCATGTCATCGCTAAATTGCAAATCAAATTGACAAAACAGCCACGGTATTTGCCGTGGCTATTTAGGGACAGCTTTGTTGCAAACAAATTACAAATTACAAATGAAAATTCATTTTTTATAATGAAATTAGCTCTTAATGATTGTCCATTCTAAAAATTAATAGAAACTACCATAACTAAACTTAATTGATCAAAAACATGACAAGAGACTTACTTGATCAAAATTATAACAAAAATTACACAGAATCTCTAGAATATCATGCAAAAATTACAAAGAATCTATACAAAAATTACAAAAAACCACAAAAAAAAAAAATATATTCGATCTATAGAATATCTGAGATTAGATCTATCTGATCTCCGAGATCTAAGATTTCAGATCTCAAATCTGATATCTCTTGCAGCTAGGGAAAGGCGGGGAAGGGAGGGGAGAGGGAGGCGGTCGGGATGGGTGTCGAGTGAGAGTTTTTTTCTCAGCTTTGGGTTTCTTCTCTGCTGCTGGGGTCTTCTCTGCCACGGCGGACTTCTCTTCTGTGGATTTCTTCTCTGCGGGTTGAGAGAAATTTTTTTGTTGAGTTGTTGATAGAGAAAATTTAAATTTATATAGAGAGAGAGGTAATTGAAGGGGATTGGTTGAGTTGATTTCACGCGGATCGGTGACGTGATTTGATTTAGTGCGTTAGATTGAGCTAAAATTTTTTGGTGTTATTGACGGTTGAGATGAGATTTCACGCGAATCCGTGACGTGGTTTTTTTTTTTTTTAAATCAATTAGCGACGGTTTTGTGCCGTCGCTAATAAAAAAAACTTTGTAAAACTTAGCGACGGTTTTTTATCGTAGCTAAATGTTTTTGTGTATAATTTTTTTTTCAAAAAATCAATTAACGACGGTTATGTGCCGTCGCTAATAAAAAAAAATTTGTAAAACTTAGCGACGGTTTTTTGCCGTAGCTAAATGTTTTTGTGTATAATTTGTTTTTTCAAAAAAATAATTAGTAACGGTTTTTTTGCCGTCGCAAAATAATTAGCGACGGTTTTTTATGATTGTGGGTTGAGTAAACTATCAAAAGCATTAGCGACGATTTTTTGTCGTCACAAATCTTTTAATTAGCAACAGTATCAAAATACCATCGCTAGCATCTGTAACTATTGAAGCTTTTTTTTTTAGTGTCGACTGGTTACCGTGGTGGTCCAATTACCAAATTTAAACCTTCACTTGTCAATAATTATGCTGTGTATCAATTGGATGGAAGCCAAATATAACCCCTCCCACCCCAAATGCCATTTGCAGAAATCATTCTCGAACTTATAATTTCATCTACTACAAATCTACCGTTGAGCTGGTATCCAGTGTCATCCAACCTTCCAAAGTGCACCCAAAAGGATACTAAGGGGGGTGTATTGTATCTGGATTTTGTGGGTAATTTAATAAATTTCATGGATTCTGAAAATCCAAGTGTATTCAATTTGGATTTTAAAAAGTCCACAAAAGTCTAGGGGTATTCAATCAGGATTTTAAAAAGTCTTTCTGAAATCCACAAAGTCTAGGGGTATTCAATATGGATTTCAAAAAGTCCACAAAAGTTTTAGGGTATTCAAAATATCATTCATATTTATGGATTTGAAAAATCATGGATTCTCATGGACTTTATAGTGTTAGGTATAAATAACAAAGTTCAATAGTTTGCCAACCTCCATATCAAAGATTTCAACGTGAAAAAAAGTCTCCCAAAGTTCTTCCTTGTGCCAGCCGCGAAGAGGTTGGTTCCCATCCTCTTGTTTTCTCGATTCTTTTTCTATCCATCTCTCACCATCACTACCTCCATCCGCCATCAACCACCATCACCCGAGCACCACCATCATCATCCGAGCACCACCACCACCACGAAATAGGGGCGTGACAACCCTGTTTCGTATCAAATCTCCCTGTTCCACCATGCCACAGAGCACCACCATCTGTTCCTCCGCCACTCTCCAGATCACTCCGCCATCACCACCACCAGAGCCACCACCTTCTCCGCCATCACCCGAGCACAACCACCATCCAGCCGTCTTCCTCTCCGCCACCTGGAAACAAGCGGACAGCGAGCAGTCACGCTGCAGCGCGAACAGCAGCCAGCAGCTCGGCCTCTCTTCGGCTCGTCCTCCGACCACGCCTGCGCAGACACAGCCACAACCACCGCGACAGGCCAGCACGTCGTCCTCCTGCATCAATACCACCTGCTGATCTCACTCTCGCGGGGCAGTCACAACGTCGCGAATCAGAACCGGAGGATCTCCTCCATCCTCAAATCTCGGTCGATTCCTCCAGAGGATCACCGGAGGATCTGCTGATCTCTCTCTCTCTCGGGCTCCTGCTGCAGTGGGATCGTTCCCGCCTCGCTCTCTGTTCGAATCGAAAGAGAAAGGCTGGGGTGCTATTTGCACCCCACCTTTTAACTGTATGCCACCACTGTTTAAAGAATATGAGTTATTGGCACCCCGATTTCTCTCTGAGCAGCCACAGTACACTTGCAATAATTTCTAGAAAGTCGTTTATACAAAGTCCGTGGATTTTCATAAATCTCTAGAAAGTCTGTAGCAAAAGTCTATGGATTTAAGAAATCAGCAGAAGTCCGTGGACAATTTAAAGAGTCTGTGGACAATTTAAAAAGTCTGTGGACTTTTCAAATTATTTATCAATTCCATAAGAATCCAGATACAATACACCCCCCTAAAATCCAAGTCAAAAACGACATCAGTCCATCACTCTCCAACTCCCCATCTCAATAATTACCTACTTGAATGCTTTCCAAATCCAACGGTGCAGATCTTCCCTCACCTCACCAACACGTTTTCCTTTATTTACACAACCCACTTTATGGTTTGTTGTTGAAAACCATTCAAACCACTTTCTTACAACACTTTATATGCACAAAAACACTCACGCCTGAGCATCTCCACACACCTACCACCACTAGGCCCTCTCCAAACTCTCCAAAATCTCCAAAACCACCACCAAGTTCATCACCATATGGAGAGCAAAAAGACCAAATGGAGCTGGACCTCGGCCCTCATCGGTGCCGCAACCGCAACGGCCTCCGCAGCGCTTATCTGGGGCAGGCCCAGGGACCCAACATTCCATCTAATATCAATCAAGCCCAAGTCCTTCAAGGTCAATCTACAAATCCTCAATGCGGAGCTTATCCTCACCGTACACGTTACAAATCCCAACATCGCGCCCATCAAGTACTCCTCGACTTCCATGTCAATCTTTTATCAGGGGACACTTCTTGGGACAGCTGATGTCCAAGCCGGTTCACAGGCCTCCATGTCCTGTGAGCTGCTTAAGCTCCCTGCGAGGCTTGATGGGCTTCAATTAGTCCATCATGCCTCGCAATTTCTCTCTGATGTCGCAAAGAGAGAAATGGTGCTTGATGCAGCTGTAGACATTGGTGGCACGGCTAAGGTGCTATGGTGGGGGCACAAGTTTAATGTCCACGTGGATAGTCAAATCATCGTTGATCCGGTGTTTCTCGATGTGATCGATCAGGAAAACAAGTCGGACCTAGACCTGTTTGTTGCTTAAATCCTGCTAATTGTGATCTGCTTCAAGAATATGTGTGCTAGTTTATAGAAGATGATGTAAACTATTATTGTATGTTTCTTCTATACTTTCTGATACAACTATTTGGGGATCATTTTGTAACAGAAGAATTGGAGCTTTGTCAAAATTTGTAGGAAGAATTTATTGAAAGCAATGCCTTTCAAAATTATGGTGGCAAATGGCAAACAAACAATATGTCAAACAACTTGATGGCCTTCCAGAGCCCATTAAGATCAGTCAGTGAAAAAGAATTACAAATTAAAGGTCTGGTTGGTAAGCTATATTCCATTTCCCATGTTAAGTAAAATTTTGCTGTTTGGTTGTCTATTTAGTAAAAAAAAACGATTCTGCACGAGACTGATTCCCCCCATTACTCATAGAAATCCAATTCTAAGGTTAGGGCTTTAGAATCGAAATCTAACGAAACAATTCCAAATTCCATGCTTGTTTTTCCTGCAACCAACAGACCCTTAAAAGAATACACACACATTGGTATTCTGTTTTTGTATGCACAATGCCCTCAAGGTGTGTTGTAGAAAATCATGAAAGCAAAGTTTAGGTCTCCCAGTTAACTTCACCATTAGCACTAAGGGCAAACCTACTAATGGGCTGAAACGGGCAATTTTGAGAGTCGAAAATCCAAAGACTAGGAGAAACAAAGAAAACTGAAAATCCAAAATGTCTGAAACAAAAGCCCAATAAAGAGAATCCAATGAGGTTCAATGTTAACCCAGAAGGTTGCCTGTGTTGTTGTCCCATATGGGGGTGTTGTGTACTAGTATTTCAGAGTGAATTACTAGATTTGGTTGTGAAATTCTGGATGCGCGTCCTGATTAGCAACCCTTGGACTGTCGCAACTTCTAGGAAGTACCATCCCAAACCCTCCGTACGAGGTCTTAAGCAACATCACCATCGCAACCTAGTCATCTTTTGAATGGTGTGCAGAAAAAACAATGCTTTGTTTGAATCAAAATAATCAACCACACGAGTTCAACACACTAACAAAGCACACAGCATAGACTAATACACCAGTCGTCAAGTTGGTATGATTATGACTCCGGTAAACAAGGTCTCCTAAAAAATGCAGCAACTCCTGCATTGACTTGTACACAATTATTTGGTTTTCCATGCTCAAGGAATGTCATAAGAAATAAGGAGGGATGAGAAATGCTTCCACCTTTTTGTCTGATGCAAAGGTCAAGCAATACTACATGTTGAAAAATTCTAATTGTCGAGGGAACCAGCGAGGGACCCCACAGGGGGTGGGAGCCGTCCATCCCCTCGGGATACGCATTTGAATTTTTGGAATACGTGCATTGAAAAGTCAAACACGTATCCCAAAAAAAAATGAACGATTCCCACCCCCTTACCCCACTCCCACTCCCCCTTCCCCCTGGTGGGGTCCCTCGCTGGTTTCCTCGCTGGATCCCTAGACAATTAGACGGGTTCCTACATGTGGCAATGCATTAGGTAAAGTGTCGGATTAGAATGCAATCAAGTTGATCGTGTTACTTTGGACAAGATCAAACAATACCAAGGCCCCATTTGAGAAAGCTTAATGAAGTCCTTGTTAGGTTGTATAAGAGACACATATTAATCATAAGCATGCATCGTGTCACGGGCTTTTCTTTTCTTAAGTACTTCCCGTGCGATACTAGCAAACTCTGCCCCGACTTCCTTAGACTATGGAAAGTTAAGCAAGCTAAGAACACACAAAAGAACTTAAAAGAACTAAAACTTGTATTGCTTGAATTCTCTGAGGTGACTACAATAAATGAGGCCTTAGCCTATTTATACAACTCTACCTCCTCAATAGACGGTGGTGATCAATTTGATCTAACGGTCTATAATGATCTTCTACACACTTCCTTAGAAATATCTAAGAACTAGAATCCTATGAAACTCAATGAAATTTTATGAAAGGTTCTAGAGAACTCTTTAGAAACAATGTAGAATACTCTACATTATTTACACTTGCTAACCTCACTTGGATAGGCAAGAAGATAGTTGTGACATTTCCCTCACCTAATCAGGCGACGTTCTCGTTGCCTTCAAATCCTCGTACGCTTGGATTTGCGATGTTGGATTGGCTCCCAGCTAGCCTCACTTTCAGGCAATCCCTTCCAATTGACGAGTAGCTCGTGTGGGAGATTGGTTGGAATGGCGCACCTCACGATCTTGCAAGATAATCTCTACTTCCTTGTCATGTTGGATCTTCATGCCCATTGGTGCTCCTTGTGAAACTCCTTTGTTTGGATCATCCTGATCTTCCTTATACGGTTTCAATAAACTCACATGGAAGACTGGATGGAACTTGATCCTCGGCGGCAATTCGACGTTGTATGCTTGTTTTTCCACTTTCTTGACTATGGGGAAAGGACCCTCATATCTCCTGATAAGGCAACGATGCAATCCTGAAAGTTTGGCATGAGCATGCATCTTGACAAGCACAAGGTCTCCAACCTGGAACTCTCGAGGTCGTCTCTTCTTGTCGGTCCACTTCATCCTCTTGGATGCCTTCTCCAGGTAAGTTCGAGCCTCATCAGCTTGCTCATTCCATCCTTTGGCAAACTTATAGGTTGATGGACTCACTCCAGTGTAACCAGTGGCAATAGAACTCGGGGTCATTGGTTGTTGTCCCATGACAATCTCAAATGGGCTACGACCCGTCGTTTCACTCTTCTGCAAGTTGAAAAAAATTGGGCAACATCCAACAACTTAGCTCAATCTCGCTGGTTGGCACTCACATAGTGCCTAAGATATAGCTCCAGCAAAGCATTCATCATTTCCGTCTGACCATCCGTTTGAGGATGAAAGCTAATAGAGAAGTTAAGGTCGATACCCAACAACTTGAATAACTCAATCCAAAATTTCCCCGTGAACCGAGCATCCCGATCACTGATAATAGATTTGGGCACACCCCAATACTTCACCACATGTTCGAGGAATAAATGTGCGGCTTGCTCAGCTGTGCACTCCTTGGGTGTGAGAATGAAGGTAGCATACTTCGAAAATCTATCCACGACCACAAGTATCCAATTGCAACCTTCCGATGCAAGCAAACCAACTATAAAATCCAAAGAAACACTCTCCCAAGGTCTCTCTGGGATGGGGAGAGGTTCAAGTAAGCCGGCAGGTGACTGTTGCTCCACTTTGTCTTATTGGCATACAAGACAAGTCTTTATATATGCTTCGATATCATCCCTCATATGTGGCCAATAATAGGAATCTTTCACAAGAGCAAGAGTTCGATGTATACATGGATGTCCCGCCCACTTGCTATCATGGCATTCTCTCAAGACTTCCTTCCTTAGGTTGTCATGAGGTGGAACATAGATTCTCTTTCCCTTAGAGTATATCAAGCCGTCATCCACCCAAAACCGTCTTGTCTTCCCATCTTTGACAAGAGATATGATGGTTTGAGCCATGGAATCATGTGTCAATCCTTCTTTTATGCGTCCCTTCAAGCTGCTTTGAGGTTGACTTATGTCAGCAAGTTTTCATTTTCTACTCAAAGCATCCGCAACAAGATTAGCCTTGCTAGGCTTTTACTCCAAAGTGTAATCGAACTCTGCCAAGAAATCTTGTCATCTAGCTTGTTTTGGTGTGAGCTTCTTCTGTATTTGGAAGTAGCTAGTGGCAACATTGTCGGTTTTGACCACAAATTTGCTCCCAAGCAAGTAATGACGCCATGTTCGCAAGCTATGCACAACCGCAGTCATTTCCTTCTCTTGCACTGTGTACCGCCTCTCAGTATCATTGAGTTTCCTACTTTCAAAGGCAACAAGATGTTCTTCTTGCATCAATACTCCACTAATAGCAAAGTCGGAAGCATCCGTATGTACCTCAAAAGACATAGAATGGTTAGGAAGTGCCAACACCGGTTCCTCCACAATTGCCTTCAATCCTTCGAAAGCTTGTTGGCATTTTGAACTTCAATCCCAACTTCGTCCCTTCTTGAGCAAGTCCGTCAATGGAGCGGCTATGGAAGAGTAGCCTTTGATGAACCTTCTATAATAGTTCACCAAGCCAAGGAAAGATCTTAACTCGGTGACTTTGGTCGGTGGTTCCCACTCTTGGATGACTTGTACCTTGGACTTGTCCATACGAAGCTTGCCCTTGCCAATGATATGACCCAAGAATGTCACCTCCTCTTGGGCAAATGAGCACTTCTCCCTTTTGACATAGAGCCCGTTCTTCTTCAAAGTTTGGAACACTTGCTTCAAGTGATCTACATGTTCCTCCAATGTCTTACTATAGATCACAATGTCATCAAGGTACACAACTACGGACCGATCAAGGTAAGGAGCTAGTACCTTATTCATTAGAGTGCAAAATGTGGTCGGCGCATTAGTTAAACCAAATGGCATGACTAAGAACTCGTAAGACCCGTTCTTTGTAACACATGTCGTCTTTGGTTCATCTCCTTCGGCTATGCGAACTTGATAATATCCCGAGCGCAAGTCAAGTTTGGTAAAGTACCTTGCATCACCAAGTTGATCAAAGAGATCCGCAATAAATGAAATTGGGTACTTGTTCTTGATAGTGACCTTGTTGAGTGTTCGATAGTCAATACAAAGCCGTAGGGATCCACCATGTTTCTTTTGAAATAAGACCAGCGCACCATATGGAGCTTTGGAGGGTCGGATATAACCAACATCAAGTAAATCCTTCAATTGTCTTCTTAACTCCTCAATTCAAGAGGTGCCATACGATAAGGAGCAAATGCGGGTGGCTTTGCTCCACTTCTAACTCAATAACATGATCCACCTCTCTTCTTGGTGGAAGCTTCTTAGGCAACTCGGCAAGCATAACATCCTTGTACTCCTTGAGAACATCTTGGACAACCTTAGGTGCATTCACCCCTCCATCTATGAGACCTTCGTCTTCCTTGAGGGTAGCCAAGTAAGTAGGCTCATTCCTCTTTACTCCTTTAGAAAGTTGGAGAGCGAACATCATTCTTTCCTTACTTATCTCCCGTACCACGGGCACAACACAAGGTTGTCCATTCTCCATGATGCACATGGTGTTGGCATATGGGACCAGGAAAGCCTTCACCATGTCCAAGAAATCTATACCCAAATAGAACTTGTGATCATCAATTGGAGCAATAGTTATGTCGACTTTACCTCGCCATTGTCCAAGTCGAATATCGGTGCCACGAGCTACTCCTTCAATTAGAAGACTTTTAGCATTGACTCCCTTGATATATCATTTCTCCTTAGTATATGATTGGCCAATTTCTTCAGCAAGGTCTTTGGTCATGTAGACTGTGTCGGCTCCGGTATCCACCATGGCTTTCAAAGTCTTGTTCCCGATCTCGGTCTCCACGTACATCCTTCCACGTGGTTGTTCCTCGACCTTAGCTTGAATGGCACTTAGGAGATTCATTGAGACAATCCTCCTTTCTTCTTTTGCTTCTTCCTCCATGACAAGCGCGGCAAGTTCCCCCGATTGGGACACTCGAATGCCCGATGGGGTCCACTACATAAGAAGCAAGATATCGTCTTGGGTGATCCATCTTTTTTCTCCTTCCCCTTGTCTTTGGAGTACTTGTGTTCCTTAGAGAACTTCTCTTTATCTCCCCCACCTTTGCCATCATTACTCGGCTTTTTCCCTTGCCCCTTGGATGAGTCCTTTCTCTTGAACTCAATCAAGGATTCGGCCGCAGCCATAGCCGTTGCAAGGTCTTGCACACCTCGCCTCTTCAATTCCAACTTTGCCCAACCTGTTAGGCCATCAAGGAAGCTAAACAAAGCATCATTTTCTCCCATGTCAGGAATCTCCAAGAGCAACCCCGAGAACTCCTTCACATACTCCCTTATGTGACCTTCCTTGTGTTGAAGGCGGCGAAGTTTGGCCCTAGCTTCGTTTTCGGCATCCTCCGGGTAGAATTGTCTTTTGAGTTCCTTCGTGAATTCTTCTTAAGTGTCGATGGTGCACAATCCCTTCTTGACATCATCGGACCTTCTGCACCACCAAACTGTAGCAACATCATTTAAATATATGGAGACACTACGTACCTTTGATGTTTCATCTATTATGCCAACCACATCAAAGTAGCGCTCCATGTTCCACAAGAAGTTGTCGATCTCCCTTGCACTCCTTGCCCCACCATAGGCCTTAGGTTTGGAAGCTTCGACTCTGTGAGTGATTGTCCCTGGTGTAGTCCCACCATTGGCTACCGCAGCCATACACACATTGAGTTGAGTTTCTAGCTTCTCAACTCTTTCCCTGTAAGCATGCATCTCCGCATTTTTTGCAACAATTTGGGCTTCAAGGGACTCGATCTTTTTGGACACCATGTCCACTACTGCATTTAAGGCTCCTTGCATCTCTTCCCGGAGCTTTTGGTCCTCCCCATTGGACGCTTGCCCCTTGATGCGTTGGTCCATGTCTTCGACTTTCTCCCTCAAGTCGGACATGGTGACACACAACTTAGCCAACCTTTCATCCATCGCAGCGATCATGTCCTTCGACTTGTCCTTGCGGACTTTTCCACCTTTGTCGTTGTTGCCAATTGATGGGTTGTTGACCTCCGACGACATTCTCTTGTGTAGAATGATTTCATCAACCTTACCAAACCTGGCTTTGATACCAATTGTCACAGACTTTTCTTTTCTCAAATATTTCCCGTGCGGCACTAGCAAACTCTGCCCCAACTTATCAAAGAAAGCTAGTCAACCCTGCCCACGAAAGACTTACTTAGACTATGAAAAGCTAAGCAAGCTAAGAACACACAAGAGAGCTTAAGAGAACTAGAACTTGTATTGTTTGAATTCTCTGAGGTGACTACAACAAATGAGGCCTTGGCCTATTTATACAACTCCACCTCCTCAATGGACGGTGGAGATCAATTTGATATAACGGTCTATAATGATCTTCTACACACTTCCTTAGAAATATCTAAGGACTAAAATCCTATGGAACTCAAAGGAATTTTATGGAAGGTTCTACATTATTTACACTTGCTAACTTCACTTGGCTAAGCAAGAAGATAGTTGTGATAATCGGTAGAGATTCAGATAATAAACATCTCAAAGTTGGAAGAAGTATACTGGTCCCGTGCTAATCTGAATCAACCACTCCTAGGCAGTTCATAGCACACGCCTGTTAATTTATAAGAAAAAAGGATCCACCAACATCGGCTGAACTTACTCCACTATTCAATTTTACAAAGCATGGGAATGAGGAAAGACAGCATCACTCAAAACTAGCTTGATATGCCTATCTCAGTACATATCACAGGCAAGAGCTTAAAGAGTAAGCAATCCAGGTTCTTTAGATACATCATGATTTATCGCTACCAGTTTCAGGTATTTTCAGCTTTCCTCTGGTTTCGTAATTAATAACTAAACAAATATTATAGAAGTATTTTAATGCTTTATGCAGTAAGAATGCAAATCATATTTCTCCAACTGCTAATGAAGTTTTTATAATGATATATTTTTTTGTCTGATTCAAACTGAACTGTTTCATGTGAATGCAGGAAGCTTATATGACAGATAAACAAACTCCATCCGAAAGACCAGCGCCAATAAAACAAAAGGTAGAGCACTAATATTCTAATGTAATTCAACTAATCTGTTGGTAAATGAAGAAATGGAACAAAATCCCAGAAATGATGACTTTCACTAACTAAATCTAGACAAGATCACCTTTCAAATTGTATTGAGATCGAAAGCGCGAACCATTTACTAGAGTTGTGGAAGTATATACGTTACTTTACAAAGTAAACTCATTCATGAAGACTAGATGAAGAGTACTTGAATCAGATCAAAAAAGCATCTCTTCTCCTAAGTCCTAACTAATGAACTCCTCAACCAACCTCCCTATATCGAATTGCCCATGACAACATTCAACAGCACTAACAACCTCCTGAAAAGCCGAAACACTACAAGGAACCACCAAACCATTTCTTTGTTCAAACCCGAATTCATTTTGCGCCTTCTCCAACAACATCCTGAATAAAGGATGAGTTAGGAAGCTTGTTGGTACAACGAATCTCTGACGCTCTTCTCCAACATAAACTGCAAAGAACCCAGTTGGTGTAACAGGTAAGGACGTTGGTTCATCGGTTTCACTTAATAAGCATTCATAACGGGATGCTTGATTGGTTCCACCTCTTATGACCTTCACCTTCTTCGCCAATTTCTTCACTGAATCCATCTGTTTCCCAAGCATTTTCATGGGTCATAGAAGAGTAGCAGTTGAGAGGTGTGTGAGGAAGGATAGAAGGGTGGAGAGAGCTTAGACAGGAGAGGGGGTCACATAGGTGTTCATATAGGGGGTGAGACAAAGTTGTGGAGGGCTTGTATTATGGGTAGAGGGGAAGGTCTCCCACACCTATGGATTTGACTTTGAGGAAGTGAAAATCTATGGTACCTTGCTTTTTTTTTTGTCTTGTGGAAATTCCTTTCATTTACTTAGAATTTTCAATAGCTAAAATAACTAAAAACATATATTTAAATTTTCTCAAAAAAAAAATCATGAATTTGTTGAAATATCAATTGGAAATGAAAACGAACCTCAAGAATTCGAAATTCTTTATAGGTGTATGTAGGAAGGTTTTGACTTTAGCTTATTGTATATTCATGTCTTAATTTATTTAACACGGAAGTTTACTTGATAATGATATAAATAATAGGTACAAGTACATAATTTTGTAATAGTTAGATTTGTCTTTGTCACCATATCGCATCAAAATGGTACTTTATTCATCATATATATATTCATTCCAGTTTTTAAATTATAACATTTTTCATTTTTAAGCTATGATGTTTTTATATAATTATTATTGCTAACAAATTACAACTAATATCAGACTAATTTTAGCTATGTTCACTTGGTTGGTTAACATGTGGCAACATTTGGTACTATATGTATGTAATCAACATTATAAGGTTCTCTCTTCAGTCAATTTTTTGTTATCTGTTTATTTAGTTATTCATTTATTTTTGTTATTTGTTCTTCTCTACCTATAGGCATTTAGGCAGGTAAGTAAATATTGTACCTTAAGTACTTGAACTGATCTTAAGAGAGAAGATTCCTTGATAACTTCATCTAGAGTTCTTCCATCCAACATCTCAATTTCCATCTCTATCAAACTTCAATATTACCAATTTAATTAAGAAGAATTTGGAAGAGAAAGTGAGTGGTTGGTGGCAGTTTGACCTATGTGGGCAGCATGAACCGAGTGGAAAATTATTATAAATGGTTGCATAAACAATCAGCCCCATTAAGTGGCCCTCACCAAAAATCCTAAACACTTCTCTTGGGGATGATATCTTATCAAGAGTTGCCAAGATTGAAACCCCTTATTAATAATAATAACAATAATAATAATAATATCTTTAGTGACCCCATAAGCCCAAAAACTAGAGATGGAGCAAGTGACAAAAGGAAAGGGAAGAGAAATAGATCATGCGAGGTGGAAAGAAATAGAGAATAGTTGACAATGGAGATGCCTCTGCTCACTTCAAGACATGGTTGGGCGCCATTACAAGAAATTTTATATAACCCAAGACTTCACCTACTTATCAAAGGTCGGCCATTATAAGAAACCCTATACAGCCATACTCCCAAAAGAGACCGTGTAAATGGCTTTAGGGTTTAAAATATATGGTTTCAATTGCTTTATTTTCTACAAATGCAAGTTTTTAGTGTGAGACATTTTACAGGTTTGATGCTCTTTAAAGCCAAATAGAAATTAAAGGACAAATGGACTCAGTGACTAAAAAATTCTAAAAGTGAAGAAAAACTGAAAAGGATTGGAGGCTTTTTTTTCTTGGTTCTTGAAAAGTCTGAAAAGCAGAGCATGTTGAAGCAGCTGAAGATATTTGACTTAAAGGTACAGAAAATGTACTATTAGATAGAAGTTTCCAAGATAATATACTAATTAAAAATTCAAACACTGTTTTTTATATTCTAAGGCCTGCACTAATCATGGCTTAAAATAAGGACTAAAACATCGAATCGATGAAGGGATGCATGAATCACTATATGAATATCACCTGTTTCACTTCACGCCTTATCAGGCAGATTTTGATGCACACACCATATGGTTCATGCCTTTAATAAAGAGATTTACCAAAAATCATGCAAAAAAAACACTCCTCGTAAACATTAATTAACTATAGGAACTTTGGATTAAGAGGATAGAACAAACTTGTTCGTATAACTTGACTTGGAAGTTTTCACCACTGTTTTAGGGGACAATTTATAATGGTATGTAAAAAGACGAGAAAACAGTACATTATTTATGTTATAATTATCGTTGCTGGCGAAAATTGATCATGGTCAAATTTTAGGAGAAACTAACAACATAAGGATGGGTTTGGGCTTTAAAAATACTATGAGTGTCAGAGGTACCTTAAACCACATTTTGTTAAACAACTTTCTTCTTTAGAAATTAGGGCTGAAAACCGAACCGATTTAGGTCAGTTTTAAAATTTTCAAACTGAAACCAAACCGACCATTAACAAAAACGATCCGAAACCGAACCGATTCTAATTTATGCAAACTGTAACCGAACCGAACCGACTAAAATTGAACTAAAACCGAAATAAAACCAAACCGACCGACTATTTTAAACATATTGTATTATTTACATATAAAAAATATATTATTTATTATATATATTCGGTCGGTTCAGTTTGGTCGGTTAAAATCACATAGAAACCGAAAACCGAACCGACTACTTCGGTTTTGAATTTTTTAAAACCGAAACCGATCCGAATTTAAACCGAACCGATTGGTTCGATTTAGATCGGTTCGGTCGATTTAATTGGTTTGATCAATTTTTTGTTCAGCCCTATTAGAAATCAAAATGGAATAATAAACTTCAACTTTTTAACACAACTTTAGTTTTTACCTTTTAGGATTTATGAGTTCAGATCCAAATTCATATTTAGAAAAGAAAAAAAAATGATCTCAATTTAAAAGAAATTCCTTGATCTCGGATCCTGGCCCGGGTCACTTTAGTATGTGGCGTATGTAACTTATATATTTTTTTTCAATCAATAAAATTGTCACCACCACATCGAGTAAACTATAAGTTTTACAGAACCAAACTAAAAGCCACAACTTACAACCCGGTAAACAGCTTAAATCTAGGTTACATCATAATTTACGCTTTTTTCTTTTAAGAATAAAGTATTTAATTTATGGCCCCATGATATGGCAGCATCACTAGCAGTACTATAGTAGGACTATCTATATGGAAGTAAATCTCAAGAACTGAGTCCAAGGGAGTTCCCTTCCCCAGTAACTCATTATGCAGTCCATAATTTCCTGTGGCTTACCAAGCAAGATCTAAAGTGCTCAATTAGAGATAGGAATTCAAAACTTAATTTTTGATTAGCACCAGCAAGGAAGCCGATGATGAGAAGTAAGTTAAGACCTCAATGCCAATATAATCAAATTATGCAATCGATCATGTCCCCCACTAACCTAGATTTTCTTACAACTTTCCACGTATTGACATGATAGTTTTTTGTTTCAGGGGATGGAAATCTTACAACATTCTCACAGACACCAGGTATGACCTATAATATGGATCAAAAAGTCAAAATATTTTGATTGTTTATCCTTCCCACCAGAAACATCACTGGAGATCCAAAAGATGCTGGTGTAAGTGGTAAGAAAACTCATTTTGATCCTAACCAAAAGTCAGAGAAAGACATAATTAATAAATCAATAATGGTAACTAAAGATGGTCTAAAGACGACAACCGCAACACATACATGCACCTCACGTTTAACTAGTAAACTTCCTACAAATTCACATAAGTGGATGCTAGAAATGACTTTATTTTCAGTCAAAATACAGTAAGTTTCAGTTAAAGAAACTCTGTTGGCTAAGCTTTGCCTGCATAAAACATGTGCCGTTAACAAAATGTAGGTCAGAACCAACAACCACTTTTTCCCATTATAAAAAAAAAAAAAAACACCTATTCATCTAGCTGATCAACAACCGTAGAGAAGACATAGGCCCGCTTCTAATCATATAGTTTTACATAAAGTAGGATAATTCATTTTAATATGCTAATAATTGGTTCGTACCTACTATATGGCATGAATTCCATGCTGAGAGTTAATTTAGTAGTTTCCTTCTCTCAATATAAAATTTGATGTTGACTGAATCTGAACATATATTAATTTCAAATAGTACATGCAGAATATTAGCATATGCCGACAAGCCACTCAGTTAAATTCTTTCTGATAAAGGATCAATAAATAGAGATTAAAAAAAACCTGGGCCTCGTGGTTTAGAAATGTGTTATCTGCTCAAGTTTGCGTGACTCAAAGAACTTGCAGCGGCCTTTACCACTTGATTCGATGTCCTCAATCTTCCTTTTGAAACCTGTAATACCAACACTGCTTAGTTTTAGCTGACGACGATTGCCAGTATCTTCCTTCTCGGCTTCGTCAGATTCCCTACAATATAAAGATGAAAACAATCACTCGTCTTCCAAAACCCATATGCACAACTGCAAGCAAATCTTACCCATACCACCAAAACCAATGTAAAGCTACAATCAATCTAAGACCAATCAAATGATCGATATGTTCTGCTATTGAACAGTAATTGAGAATCAAGTATTACAAACCAAACAGCTCCAGTGTTATTAATACTAATCCATAGAGTATGTCTTCTTTATATTTCTATGATTTAAACAACTAGCGAAAAAATGGAGCCTTGGGTAATTGAGAAGGTTCCCTACATTTTGTTGGTCTAGGTATATGAGAGTAAGCGTGATACATAATTCAAAGCCTCCACACATTTTACGGATTTCATACTTCAGTTTGTTGGATTCAATGACTATTTGGAGACTAACAAATCTCTTTTACATTCTTGTCATATGACTCGTATAGTTAAATAAAACCTCGACACATCTCCAAAGCACACCATTCTCCACTCTCCATGAAATTCTTATATTCACTTAAGAAGATACAACCTAATAAATTTGCACATTCAATGGTACACTTGATGTGATTTATCACATGAATTGCATGTACCTCTGCACTATTGCATCATAACCACATTAGAGTAAAAACAACAAATGCAGCCAAACTGTTTTGAGAAGAGCAAGTCTGGGCAGAGTCAAAACTCACCATACGACTTCAACTATGTCCTTGAAGTAAGGAGTGCACGTGCCCCAGCTGAAACGGACCAATGATGGGAACCCAAATACTGGGTGTTTGTGATTTTCCAACCAGGCCTTAGTTTCAGGATCTGAATGCATACAAAGTGACCTCCACAGAATCAATAATGCATTTATAGAAAATATGGCATTTAGGCATTCCAAATAGATGGAAAAGGGCGTGGACATAGAATGTACGAAGAGCTTCGAAAAACCTTAACCATTTGTTACCTCCGGGGTATCCAGATCCAAAGTTTCTCTGCAGATTCTCTGCCGTTTCATCAAGGACCCAATCGCGCAAAGCTCGATCTCTGGTTACCTATATCGCAAAAGAAGAGAAAAATGAGAACTGCACTGAGGAATCTTAACAACTCATAAGAATACAGTCAGTCACCTTTGCCACTATGCTAGCTCCACTAACAACCGGATAAAGACTATCAGCTTTCTTTGCAACCACAAATTTGACACCTGGAAATCTCTCTGACAATTTAGTTTGGTACTTTTCTACATCACCGACAGTATCCACATAAACCTGAAGCATATGCAAGAACGCAGCATCATGGTACTTGGTTATAGTATAGTAAGAAAAGAAAAAATGTGGACAACATCCAAGGACCTTCCAAGGATAAGCTAATAGTCTAGCCTAATGGTTTCACCTTCTCGATAGATTCGATGAGCTACTAGTTGTCAATTCAGGAAGTATTATACAGAAACTGCACCTAACTTTGAAGTCATTACCTCAGTTAGAAGAACTCCAATATCTAGCACTCTCGCAACTAGACCCATGGCAGAATTGTGTGATATTTCGTTCAAGTTTATTTTAGTTCTATATAAAAGTAAAAGGGAAAGGTCATTTCAAAATGGAAACGTGATAAGGATCCAAGTACAAGAATAAGCTATTCCGTACTAACTTTTTCAGCATTTTAGCTGACAGCTCTTTTGGTTCTATAACATCAACTGCCCAGCCGATTGATTTGTCAGTCTTCAAACTTTCAAATAGTTCCTCTCTTTTTTCCTCTTTTAGAGTCTTTGAATCTGCATAAGAGGGCCAGAAAAAAGAAAAGTAGAATGTCATTGCATAGCACAATCTTCTCATGTCGAGATAACTGGACAGGGGATAGAATATTAGTCATTACTCATTCGAAATGATTATTTATAACAATTAGCAACTAGTGAAAAAGCAAACCACCAATTCCTCTAAATATTTACAAACTTCAAAATTCAACACACTCCAAGCATGAGAAGTCTATTACTATTTGCATTTGACCACCTCGTGTAACACGATGTGGCAAAAACCATGAACTTTATTACAAGTATTTTAGTTGAGAATGCGTAGAGCAAAGCACCATTACTAGGATGCATATGGACCAAGTGCAGTTCACCCTCAAGTTAAATATGATACAAAAACATACGGTAAGTGTTCGGTTCGGAGATGAAAACGCCTAAGCATTCGAAAAGCACCAGCTCAGGAGCCACGAAACCAATATGTCATCTTGGGTACCTGACACCACTATTATGCATTTGTTATAGATGTCCATTTGTGAGTTCTACCTCCAAACACCTGCTTGGTGTTATGCTACACATTTCCTCCAACCTCACTTTTCTATAAATAGCAAAACGAAGGACAATTAGACTCAATTCCTAGCAATAAATATTCTCATGCTCTGGTTGATAATATTTCTAAGACCTTTCCCTCACATGCCCCAACCTCTCGCACTTCGTCTTGCTACCATCTATAATGCAGCCATGTCGATGATTGTACGATCATAGGATTGAATCACCTCAAAATGCATCCAATCCTCTCCACTGATCCTCTCTATGTAATCTTAACTCGTGAAGTTCGTAGCCATCCTTGTCCAAAGTAGATATTTACATACAGCTCATGATATCAGGATGTGAAAAACTAACTCTAGTATATGAGCTACAAATAAATATTAGATATTTTGAAATAACTCAGCATTTGAATTATATAGTAATAGCTATCAAACATGTGAGAAAAAAAGGCTGACAATATTTTCCTAAAATCCTAGTTCTTGTGTCAAAGGCTCAAACACAATAATTTTTTTTCCTCAATCTTAGCTTTGTTGAGACGTTCAGTCAAACAGACAGTGTCTAGATCATGAAATTTAATTTCAAGCGGTGAATTATGTAATTAGTTATCTACTCCAGTCAATTGCTATCCCAGCTAATGTACATAAGTGTAGAACAATGTGCATGCTAAGTACCTCCAATATCAAAGTGATTGAACATTAATAACTCAAATGTTGCTCACACTCTTCTATATCACTAATTCTAATGGATTTAAAAGAAAATCTGATGTAAGCTAGTAATTAAGTAGTATTATTTGTAACTGGCCAGATATAACAACGCCCATATTAGTTAGGGTATTAACCAAAGTAGGCTTAGGGTTAGTTTACTTGCCAAAGAAGCTACTAAGCTTATATATATATATATTCGGTCGGTTAAAATCACTTAAAAAGCGAAAATCAAACCGATCGGTTCCGTTGATTTAGTCTATTTTTTGTTCAACCCTACACCTTATTTATAATATGTAAAAACAATATAATATGTTTAATTTAGTCGATTGGTTTGGTTTTAGTAACATTTTACTCAGTCGGCTCAGTTTGAGATTTATATAAATTAAAATCGGTTTGGTTTCAGTTCGATTTTCTTAATGTTCGGTTTGATTTTCTTAATGTTCGGTTCGATTAAAAATAAGTCGTGGGTTGAACATTATAGTGGGTTGCTTGATTGAATAAAATTTATGTTTTTTTATTTATCTCTTTTGGCCAGGGTTTATCGTAGTTCCAGTTTAGCTTTAGATAATGTAGAATTCATCAATTGGTATCAAAGTCGAAGCGCTCCTATTGTGTATGCCGACACAGAGAAAGATTGGAAGATGTCGGAAGAAGAGATATCTAAGGTGATTTAAGCCATGGAAGCCTGAAAAATATTGAAAGATCTCTTAGATGTTGAAAGAGAACAAGATCGAGAGAAGAGGATTGGCAAAACAAACTATCAGGGTTGCAACAATGGATTCAGTAAGAATTTCTTACCAGATGATAGAAAAGGAGATGACAAAGATTGAACATTTGATTACAAGACTCCTGACAGCTGACAAGGAGACCATCGAGCACCCACAAAGGGTACCAGTCGATCCCCAAGAGCCGAACAACACAGCCGGCATCACCCACTGCCACAAGCAGCGGCACGATGCATCCCAACAGGTCGATGACCCTTCAACGGCGCCCCTCCCTATACCAAGTCGTGTGGGGGTT
This sequence comes from Berberis vulgaris, assembly GCA_963556465.1. Classification (NCBI taxonomy): domain Eukaryota; kingdom Viridiplantae; phylum Streptophyta; class Magnoliopsida; order Ranunculales; family Berberidaceae; genus Berberis; species Berberis vulgaris. The sequence continues at coordinate 6,361,651 of OY747135.1, forward strand.
ATTTGCCCCCCCAAATTCAGACTGCACCACCGCCATACTCTAACTTAAGTGATTGATCTGCCATGTTCTGCCATAGACTCTCCATATTCTAATTTTGGTATTCAGACTGTTCGCCACCACATGACAGGTTATGTACCTTCGTGGGACAATGTGTATGATTCAATTTGAAACAATTTCATGGCCAATTTTGAGGAAAAGCTTGAGCATAATATTCAAACTATGAAGTGGATATCCCACTGACCATTGATTCAAGTGGGACTTCATCTTTGGTAGCCAAATTTAAGTTTATTTTTTATGGTCCAAGCAACTAACATGGACAATTCGAGGTCGATGTCTGCTTGTGCACTTTGCGCTATGCTCCGTAACCTGTTGTTTGTGCTCGTTTGAGTTCTTCAACTTCAAACTCGATGACGAGCTTTTTCAACCCAGGGAGGGTGATGTAAGCGGGTAATTAATTAGTATTATTTGTAATTGGGCCAGATATAATAAAGCCAGTATTAGTTAGGACATTAGCCAAAGTACGGTTAGGGTAAGTTTACTTGCCAAAGAAGCTAATAAACTTATAAATAAGGCGTAGGGTTGAACATAGTAGTGGCTTGATTGATTGAATAAATCTCTTAGGGATTATCGTAGTTCTAGTTTGGCTTTATATTAGCATAGAATTTCGTCAAAATCCTAAGGAGACAAATAACCAACTTACAAATTTTAGTGAAAATTAAAATAATAATAATATTTAATTAATTAATTTTCTAATTCCTAATTATTTCTTCCCAATACTTTTTGCAAACTTTTGCATTACATTAGAGCATCTCCAATGGAACAAGAGGATTAATGTAAGTTTAGTATAGACTAACTAAAATAGAGTAATCATTTAGTCTAATTTTAATTTGAGTTATCAGTCTATCTAACATTAGCAAGGCTTAACGCTTTCCGCAAGAAAAAGAATATAATTTTCATCCTAAAGTTATCCACCTCTCCAGACCTTTTTAAACTGGTTGTATTTGTCTACCATTGGAGGTGTGCCTAGTCTAAAATTCGACAAAAAATAATCCTTTTGTATCATGGAGATGCTCTTACCTGTTCACATTATATACTTTCATGGACACAAACATACAGCAATATGTCATTGAAACATTGGAAACAACATGTTATTTGAAAAATGCAGTGTGCCGGCGCTTGGGTCTCATACAAATGGACTCACTACCTTGGATCTTGGGTCTCATTGAGGTCAGGGGTTATGTTGTGGCCAGATCCCCAATTTGGAAAAGAATCTCAATCAAGCATACCAACAATGTAACAACAATCTTATTTGTCATAGAGGAGTTAAATATGGATACATTCTATCTGCGGCCATCGATGACAAATACACATAACAGACACGGTAATGCTTAACCAATAAACAAAAACAGCGAGACTCTGAAAGTAAAGCAAGATCAAAAGTTAGGGTTAAAAATTGGTGGAAGAGGCAGATATTTGGAGCAACACCAAATCCACTATTATTTGCTTTTGGTTCAAGTTAGGGGAAATAAAAGATCAAGAAGTCGAAAAAGATTAACAGAAATGTTTGAACAAACGCCATTTTCGAAGCGAAATAAAAGAGAAAGGGAAAGAGAGTTACCAGCGAAGTTCAAGGAAGCGAGAGTTTTCTTGTAGGAGAGAGCGCAATACAAACATCCATAAACCATGGGACCTGAAACAAGCAAAACCTAGATCAATGAAAACAAGAGGAAAGAAGGAGTGAAGAAATTGGGCGAAAGAGATGAATGGGGGTTGGGTTACCTAAAACAGGGCCTCTTCCGGCTTCATCTATGCCCATGATGCAAGGCTCGGATGCCCATTTCTGCAAACAAGCGTCTGATCTCATTTTTGTTTCTCTCTCAGCTCTGAATCCCCAAATTTGGTTCCCGCCAAAAAGAGAGCAGAAAGCGAAGAAGAAAGAGAGAGAGAGAGCTGGTTTGGCTGCTTACGCTTTCTCCACCGTTTTGTGCTGTAAGAATTGCAATTCAATCATGGCTCCGATTTTTTGACACCACCATATTTGCTGGACTACCATCGTCCAAGAAAAAAAAATTTAGGTGATAAAAAACAACCACCATTATAAATAAATAAATAACACCACCACTATTAGGGTGGGCGTACTAATTCGCGATCCCATTCGGATCTAGTCTCATTTTGTCCCGATTTTTTTTTGTCCTTTTGGAATTAATCAAACCCATCCGAACGGGATTGGGATGGAGATTTTTAATGACATCCATCCCGAAATTATTTAGTTAATATTTATTATTATTATTTTAATCAAAATCCTCTTCTAAATAAAAATTTAGGATATATTTAGGTCAAATAGAACTCATGAAAATTTATGCAATTTCACATTTTAGATTGATTATAGGATAATTATTCTTGTAGAAAATAAAGGCAGATGATGGTTTTGGTTAGCTTTATACTATGACTTACATAGTTGAAGAACATTGCTCCTAATTGTATATTGTATGAATGATATTTCAATTCTTACGCAAATATGCAAGACATATCTATGGAAGGGCTTTATCTATCTTTCATCATTCACTTGAAAAACTTAATTTCATTGTAAGGTAACCCTCCACAAATTTTATATGACATTTAATGTTGTTATGATGAAAGTAATGCGTACATAAATTTGACAATATTGGTGTGAGCAATGGGAAATGAAATTCTTTTGTTATTTTTCATTTGAGTATTATTTAATACATGTTCATCATGTCCCGTCCCGAACTCGTTTAAGATGGGACGAGGTATGGATGAGGTTTATCTCGTCCTAATCCCAAACAAACGGGATGAGGTTAATCCCGTCCCGTGCCCAACCCTAACCACCACCTCGTTCCGCCACCGCTAGTTGCACCTATTTTCCTCTTATCCTCTAATCTCTTCCTATTCTCTATTTTTGTCTTTCTCTTTTTCTCCTTTCTTTTCAGGAATAGTCCCTACCCCGCTGCTGGGCGCATCACCCTCCTTGCCCCCGCATTTCTCTTTTTCTTCCCATTTCCACATCCAATAAGTTTCAAATGAAGTTGAAGATCAACAAATCATGCGATTTTAGCTCCATTTCAGTCCTTCTTCCACAATCAAGATTCAAATCCATCAGTGAAACAATAACTTAACTTCATTTCATATGTCTTTCTCTCATTTGCCCTCGAGAAGAAAAAAAACATTGGAAAAGAAAAATAAAAGGTGTGGTCAGCTTGCTGACTAGCAAGGCAAGGCAGGGCGGTGCGGTGGTGGTGTTTCTAAGAAGAAGAGAGGAAAATAGAGAGGGAGAAGAGGGAGAAAATTGGAAAATGTGTTTATATTGATGGTGTCATTTAAATAGATGATCGCGTCCAACATAAAGGTAGTGTTGTCCTTAAAAAAATAGGGGTAATGATGTCGTTCAACAGAAATAGTGGTGTAAAAAATTCGAAGCCTTCAATCATTTGGCGGAAATGCTAATCACACTCACTTGTTATGTATCCCACCTTTTTATTTTATTTTTAATTTTCCCAGCTAATCGTATATCCCACCTAGGTTTACTCTACTCCCACAATTTCCATGCCTACAATAGAATCCCATGTGCGTTGAAATAAAATAAATAAAAATATCTTCAACACTATAAAAGCATATGGTGGAAAGGAGAAACAACAAATGAATTTTCATTCTTATATTTTACATCTCCATTTGACCAGTTTTCTAAAAAAAAAAAATTTCATTTATCCCTTAACCCCTCCCACCCTAAATACCGTCGCCCAGAATAAATCTACCACTGAGCCGGTACCCCGTTGATTGCTTTACATCTTCATTCGACCAATCCCACTGCTTTGGGAGTTAAAATTACAATGATAATAATTATCTTTAATAATTTGCTTATCACACAACCATGATAATTTTTTGTAAGCACTCTTGCTTACGAGGACATTACTAAAATTAATCTTAATTGGGTACCTCATTTTTAATTTGATGATTGTTGCAATTATGGTGCATATGCTGAAATGCTGAAACTGACACCCGGAGTGAAAAATACACAAACCGAACACCATAGCCAAATCACTCAGAATAATACAGACAAACATTGACCCTGCAATCAAATACCATTTCTACATCTCAAATTCATTTTAAAGTTGGCTCATGTAATTCACACAAACTTAAAAAAAGTTGATCGCAATTAAGGACACAAGTCAAATATATGTGAATACAAATCTATCAGTTGTGTCTTTGGTACAACTATACACTTTTCACATAACATATGCTTGTGCTACCCTAGTCCTTGGGTCGTAATATGGGGAGATTTTGAAATTCAAAAGATGATGAAGTGTGACACATCCACTTTTTCAATTCCTGTTACAAAGTAGATTCAACTCAATATTATGAATACTAATGCTCATAAATCTAAAGATGCCCACTTTATCATGGATTGCAGAAATTTAATCTAAACTGCAAACAATATTACAATCAACTTCATGTTTAGCATAGTACTCTATAGTTGGCATAATGAAAGATAAATGACTTATTATAAGAACATCTCCAATGGTAAAAGTTAAAATGGGGAATTCACTATCCGTCATTTTAACCAAAAGTTAAATTTAGGAGTCTCTCTATTTTTTCATCACTCCAACCACATTCCATATTTTAACTTTTTCATCATTATTTAAATACATCTTTTACTTTTCATCATCATTGTTTTAACTTTTGATTTTGTTTTTAATTTGAAAAATTAAATAATTGAAATATTTTAATGTTATTTCAGATTTAGGGGATGGTATGGTTAACCCAAAAGTTAGGGATAAGTTGAAAGTGAAGTTAAAATTGGGAATCCATTGGAACATGCATTTTTGGCTATTAGGGGATCCATTGGATATGCTCCAAGAGAAGACGAAAGTTCAAAAACTTTTAAAATAATCAAATCTATTTCACCATCAATCAACTCCTTCAAGTACAATAGTGAAGAATTAGGAGGTTAAATCTAAGGATGTCAGCCAAAATAGTGGCATCAACCCAAATTTGGACCCGGGGGCTCATGCGCACAAAGCACATGGCCCCCTCATGTGCATCAACTCGAGTCATCGAATCTATTGGACGGATCAGATTCATGGACTTGAAAAAAATATATCGTTCAATATCATCTTACGAGCAAATGGGCGTATACCTCATCTCTTCGTTCACGTGTTCTACTCTTCTCTCTCCCTTCAAAAGGTTGTAATCTCTACTGAGATCTAGGGTTTCCCTTCAAGATTATCTACTCTCTCTTCAAGAGTCTCTACTCTCCCTTCAAGCTCTCTCTCCCTTGAAGCTAGGGTTTCCGCTCTCTTCGCGACGAAAAAATCTTCAAGGACGCCACTCCCAAATATCTCAAGGTTTTCAACTGAAGAGAAGAATCCTCGAGGTGAAACCTCTTATTCTTTGAAGAAAAAGCAATGAAGAAGCAAGAAAGAGTAGTAATCTAGGGTTTCGACTGATTTGGGTTTCATCGCCTAGGGTTTCGATTTTGTCCCAACTCCAACTGCATGTAACTTCCAACTCCAAGTAATCTTCGTATCTTCCTAGTTTCATCACTTCTTCTTCTTCGTTGATCTGGGTTTTTGTTTTTGTTTTTGTTTTTGTTTTTTTCCACTTTTTCTCTCATATTTTCTTCAATTTGTTGGATTTTGTGGTGGTGGTGGTGGTACTTTCTTGGATTTTGTGGTGGTGTTGGTGAAGTTGATTGGGGATGTGGTGGCCGGTGGGTTGGTTTAGGGGTGGTGGTGCTGCTGACAAGGTCGATTGGAGTAGTGGTGGTGAGCTCCATTGAGAATTAGGTGGAGCAGAGGTTGTGGTAGTGAGGTCGATTGGGGAGTGGTGGCGGTAGTACTTTCTTGGATTATGTGGTGGTGTTGGTGAAGTTGATTGGAGATGTGGTGGCCGGTGGGTTGGTTTAGGGGTGGTGGTGGTGCTGACAATGTCAATTGGAGTGGTGGTGGTGAGCTCTATTGGGAATTAGGTGGAGCAGATGTTGTGGTGGTGAGGTCGATTGGGGAGTGGTGGCGGTGGTACTTTCTTGGATTTTGTGGTGGTGTTGGCGAAGTTGATTGGGGATGTGGTGGCCAGTGGGTTGGTTTAGGGGTGGTGGTGGTGCTGACAAGGTCGATTGGAGTGGTGGTGGTGAGCTCTATTGGGAATTATGTGGAGCATAGGTTGTGGTGGTGAGGTCGATTGGGGAGTAGTGGCGGTGGTACTTTCTTGGATTCTGTGGTGGGGTTGGTGAAGTTGATTAGGGATGTGGTGGCCGGTGGGTTGGTTTAGGGGTGGTGGTCGGTGGGTTGGTTTAGGGGTGGTGGTGGTGCTGGCAAGGTCGATTGGAGTGGTGGTGGTGAGCTCTATTAGGATAAAGGTCATAATGTAAATGTAATTTCAGGAACTTGGAGGTAGATAAACCCTTATGAATTTAACCAGAAATATGTCTTCATTCACAATGACTGGTGCTTTTTTTAGCAAAATTTACAAGTTCGACAGTCCTCAAATCATACCATGGGAGGTGAAAAATTCAAAGTATTTTTTTTGTCCACTCTATGCTCAATTGTGTTGTCAATCTGATGTTTTTTTGTTCACTTTGTGCTTCAATCTGATGTGTTTTTTTTTTTTTTTGCTGAATGTTTTGGTATGGTTGTATGTTAGATTATTATTATTCTTGAATTGGTATTATTATCCTTGAACTGTTTGCTTCTTAGTTGAAATTGGGTTTTTAACGTAGGAATGGCATACAAAGCCTATGTTGTTTATCGTGGCCGTATATCGGGAGTATACATGACTTGGCCAGGTTGTATACTACAAATAGATGGGTATAAGGGTAGTGTGTACAAGGGTTTCACATCAGCTGAAGAAACATATGAAAATTATAGCATGTGGGTGCGCTCAGAAGAAGTGAGAAGAGAGCACCAGCCAAGAAGAGAGCACAATGAAGATATGAAACCCAACCAACCAAATAACGATCACGATGGTCGTGGCGAAGAAACTCAAAGACATGAAACCCAAATCAACGATCCTTGGGCATTTACAAGGGATCTGATCAACACATTGTTAGTGGTGATTATAATGATTCTTGTAATTGTTTTTTTTTAAGCTTTTGGTTGGTAATGAAATGTAAGTCATTTGAACTTCTATTTTGTAATTTTATTTTGTAATGTACTTATGAAGAGATTTTGTAATGAACTTCTAGTATGTAATGTACTTATGAATAGGTTTTGTAATGAAGTCCTAGTTTGCTCAGATTATGTATTGAAAATTCAGTTTGCTTGCATAGGTTTTATTGAATAGGTTTTGAAAATTCAGTTTGGAATATGAAAATTCAGGTTGCTTGCATTGCATTTTATTTTGTGCGTTGGTGCACCCAGAGAGAAGGAAGGTCAAGGCCTTCAATAAAGCAGGTTCTCAGACTCCCTCATATTGTCCCATATTGACATGCATGCACAGGAGGTCCTTAGTAAAAGGACATTCAATAAAGCAGGTTCTGAGTCATGTTGCTGTGTTATTTGTTATAAGTGAATTGTAAGAACCTTAAACCATATCTAAGGTTGGTATTTTTGGCTAAAATCCAAGATCATATCAACTTATAAGTAGCTAGGTGATCTAAATACATTTTATTTTTTTCAGTATAAGCTCAAGCTCTGATCTATGTTATCAACCAAATGCATAGTTGCAAGGGCAAGGCTGCTTCAAGCATGCCAAGCTTTTCATTTTTCTTCTTCTCGGTTATTGAATACGCGTAAACAATTACTTGTACATATCAACATTATTCATCTTCAACTAACTTGGCATTCTTATAAAAAGTAATTGATTAGAATACATAATTAGTAATTAGTGTATATACAGTATACAACATAGGCACAAAAATAATAATTAGCGTATATACAGTCACCTGCAGGAAATGATATGCTATCCTGTGCATGCGGTCTAAACAAAAATTTGGCATCTTCATAGTTACAAAATTTGTACACGGGATTAAGCTTGAATAATCAGTGTGACCAAATTCAATTAAGCTTAAAATTTTGGGCATTGGATTAAACCTTAGTGATCGTAACAAAACAATTATATCAACATATAACAACCTGAACCTGACTTACATCAAAACAAAAAAATATTACAGAGGAGCATTTTACAACTCCCTAGTTATAGTATAAACCTGAACTGACAGCAAAACAAAACAATTCACTTATGACAACCTGCCTTACATCCAAAAGCTTCAAAACAATTCACTGCATTTTACAATTCACTTATAACAAATTACACAGCAGCATTTTACGATTCACTTATACCTGACATCATTTTACATCACTTACAACATTATATCCAAAAACATTTTACATCACTTATAATGCTTTTACATCCAAAAGCATTATACCTGACAACATTTTACATCCAAAAACATTTTACAGAGCAGCATTTTACAATTCACTTATAGTATAAACTTTCACCTGACAGCAGTTTGTCAACAAAACAGCTCACTTATAGCAACATATGCAACTCACTGTATAAACCTGACAACAGTTTGTCAACAAAACCTATAATTTGTTTCCCCCATTTCGTTGTTTGAACCTGATGGCTGCAAAAATAAATAATAAAGATTAACAAGCAACAATATGACATAACATTGTAAAAATAAATAATAAAGATTAAAAATATAATAAGCAAAAATATTTACATACATGTGAGAGTAGCGAATAAATATGATCAAGTCCTGACACTCTATTACTTCCCAAATTCAAACCCTCACCGGGGTGTGCTTGATTTGGAGGTTGAAAGGGTACATTGACATTGCATATACCTTCTTCATCACCATTAAAGCTTGTGTTATCACCCTACAAGAAATTATACACATAATTATATAAGTGTCACAATTGGAAATATACATTTGGTTAGTATGAATTAAAGCAAGATTACCTTGGAGGACGAGGTATTTGTTTTCTTAGCCTTTCCTATATGTATCTCATGTAGAGATTTCATTCGTTTTGAACCTTTTCGGCCTTCTTTTTTCTTCAAACCTTTAATATTTCCCATTTGGAGCACACTATTTTGCTACAAAGCTTCTTGGGGTGCAATGTCATTGTTCATGATGATCTCTTGATGCAACCTTGTATACTCATCTATAAACCTCTCCATATTGGCACGTGTGTCCTTATTCATCGAAGCTTGAAATGTCATTCGTAGAAGATATGATTGGATCCTACGAACCTAATCACCTACATTTTCTTCCGTACTTGAACTTACTTGATTTGATACACGTTTACCTTTCACTCCCCTTGTCCATCTATCCAACATGTAGATTTTCGGAATTTCCATGATATCAAGTCGGCCAAACATTTTCAAAACATGGCAACACAATATTCCCATTGTCTCGAATTTCATGCAATTGCAATTTACCACATTCAAGCTAGGGTCACAAAACACCTTAAATTCATTCTCTTTTGTATCATGAAAAACAACAATGTACTCGTGTTTATTTTGATCTTCCTTTTTTATCAAAGCCATTGATGCAAGATCAAATTCTTCATGGAAAAGTTTGAAAATTGAAAGTGTGTAGATTTGTGAGGCTTGTTTCAACAAAGGGGATCTAGATAATCCCAATGTAGGCACTTTTTGCCTTGCAAAAAATTCAACCTCCAACTCATTATTCCTCTTTTGCTCTAATACCCTATCAAAATGTTTAAAAAAATCCAGTGAACACTCCCAAAGTTCTAAATTCTCTATTAGTGCCAAAAGTGGTATCAAATGTTATCACATCACCAAAGTCCACATAATCTGCAAGCATTTTAGAATCTGCCCAAAATATATTAGTAACTAAATCATCACTATCCAGCTGAAATGAATAATAAAATGATGCATTTTTTGAGTTTTGTTGCTCAAAGTACCGTAGAATACCTCCAAGCCCTCCATTGACCATCTATTTCTATCTCATTGATCTTAGGTAAGTTTTTTGATCTTCTAATAGAAACCCAAGATTACCTCTACCTCCTGCTTCCCTTCTCAAAAGTTCTTGTGCAGCCTTAGAAGTTATACCTAAGTCAGAAACCAATTCAATCGCTAAGGCTTGTGATCTGTTTACCTCCCTATGCGACCTTAGCATATGGGTCGTCTCATTGAGCTCCAAATCATGATTGTGAGCGATAATAAATTCTTTGACTTTGTATTTGTCGATCACTCTATCGAACCTAGTTTAAACATTACTTTGCAGTCAGTTCTAACATCTCATCTTTTTTTAGTGACAACACCTTTTTGTGGGTGTTTTTCTCTCTTGAGACCATGCTTACAACAAACATACATTGCATTGATAATTATCTTATCTATTATACTCTTATTCGAGTACTCATTCCTAACTCCAAAGCCCATTTTTTTCCCATAATTTTGCAAGTATTCTCAACCACATTATAATGAATCAAACATCATGCCGACACTTGGATCATCAACATCCATAGCATCCATGCCAACTAACACAATTTTTCTGCATATTGAAAAGTTGATATCGTCAATAATAAATTGTTACACATATAATCAAAACATCACAAAAATTCCAGCAGGTTGCATAAGAAGGTTCTTATATAATTTCTTTTTCTTGCTAGGTAGTAGGTTGAAACCGAAAAACAAAAGCGCCTAAAGGTACTTGAATGTGTTGCGTGTTGTATTCAGAAAGAACTTGCAACTGGAGTTGAAAGAATTTATATGATATGTTTATGGCTAGACCACGTAGTCATGTAGAATTCCAATTTATATGATGTTGGTCAAAAGTATTTCTCGATGATATGCTTAAAACTTAATGTTATTAAAGTAGTTCCCTTGACTTCAATTGTGTGGACAGTCACAAAGGAGACAATTAGGATGCTAAATGCATGATTAGTTGGTGGGTATAATGTCCATAGAGCATGAAGTAACATATATCGTTCATGTAAACTCATTTATCATCATGAATTTGTGGAAAAACCTTTCTTACTTGGAGAAGAGTTGAATAATCAATAAATAATCAAATCAAGGGAAATTATCGTTCATGTAAACTCATTTATCATTCATGTAAACCCATGATCATTTATCACCTATAATTTCTATCAAATCAGTTAAATAATCAATAAGCATGGTGGAAAAGAGTTGAATGGATGAAGTAAATTCCTTATCAAGTAACATATAATGTCTCAAACAGACATGAGTGTTGATGGAGAAGGCTTGGAGAACAAATACCTCTACATGGGGAAATTCTAAATGACGAGGAAGGGAGCGAGGAAACGGGCGAGGGAGGGGGTGAAGTCGTTCACCCCCTCGAGATGCGTGAAAGTGCGTATCTTGAGGCATTTTTGCGCATCTCGAGGGGGTGAACGACTTCACCCCCCTCCCTCGCCCGTTTCCTCACTATGTAGACAAACCCCCTCTACATGTCTACACTTCTTCTTCGCATGATTCTGGTGGGGGTGAGTGTAAGTCGGTGTAGGCAACCTAATTCGACGCCGAATCTCGAGCAAGAGGGAGGAAGAGAAGGAGAATCACGGTCCTGTTTCAGTTCCCACCACACTTCTTGGCATGATTCTGGTGAGGGTGGGTGTAGGTCGGCGTTTGCATCCTGATTCGACACCGAATCTCGAGCAAGAGGGAGGAAGAGAAGTGGGGTGTAGGTTGGTGTTTGCAGGCCGATTCAACGCCGAATCTCGAGCTCGAGGGAGGAAGAGGAGAATCACGATCTTGTTTCCCACCTATCTCCCAAAACCTTTCATTCCCCCTTTTTGATATTTGAAACTCTCATGCCTTTGAAATATATTTTTTCAAGTCCATGAATCCGAGCCGTCCAATAGATGGCTCAAGTTGAGCACATGAGGGGGTCTTGTGCTTTGTGCGCATGAGCCCCCCTCGATCCCCCAAATTGGGAGTACATAACACACCTACTTTGCAACAATGCAATAACTGGGAATGGGAAACACTATAAGTGGACAAAATATACTTAAAAACACCAAAATAAGATTAGTCATAGAATGATTTTGTTCTAAATATGAAAACAACAGAACCTCAAGTAACCACAGTCGATACTACAAAACTGTTTCCAAAACTTAAAAAAAAAATTGCTAATTGGAACAAGCGACAGATGTCCATGAGAAGGCCTGATTCATATACCAAGTAAATAAAAGCTCACAGCCTCCTTCCTCTTCTGCCACCCTTTCGGCGAGTGCTGTCGGTGGGAATTGGTGTCACATCCTCTGAAACAATTGAGCACAGGGATTTAAAATTAGTAATTACTTCAGAGTCTAATGTCCTTCACAATGGCTATTCAACAACTTATGATCATTTTGAAGTTCACAAAAAATAAAATCAAACCAGATGTGCATTTGGGAAGTAAATCTTTGATGAGTGTCCAGAAAATTTCTTAGAAACTAACCAATGCGCCCAATTTTCATCCCAGATCGCGCAAGAGCCCTCAGAGCAGATTGGGCACCTGGACCTGGTGTCTTAGTTTTGTTCCCTCCAGTAGCACGAAGCTTAATGTGCAGAGCAGAAATCCCAAGTTCCTGCAGGACGTGTGAATTGGAGAGAGTTAATAAAACAGTGTCAAAGCATACAAAAAACTAGTTTTGGGGTCGAGTAGTGAACAAGTTCTTTACTATGAAAGAAATTAAAAGGAGATGCTGAAAGGAAATACTGATAAATCTCATTACATCTAGACAATCAAAGCAACCAAACGATTTCTGGAAGGGCCAATTTTTTTTGGAAACGTGTTATTGTATTGTGCAAACCAATTGCAAATGAAAAGTAAATATTGACACTGAAGACCGACTTCTTACCTTGCAGCGCAGTGCAACATCTTGTGCTGCAAGCATGGCAGCATATGGTGAAGATTCATCTCGGTCAGCCTTCACTTTCATCCCACCTGTTACATTTAAATGAAAAAACATAAACCCCAAACTTAATTCAAAATATCATAACGCAAAATAAAGTACACCATTGTCATTTTACGTTACATAGATATATACATATACAAATTGTAACAGCCATAAAAAGAATTTAGGAGCAAGTTCAGTTATACAAGGTTTCCCCAATCAAACCACCTGAAACTATAGAAATTTTCCACCCACTGAAAGCACCAGAGATGTCAGTTTGAGAACATGAACATAGATGTCACCTAAACAACTTAAAGTTGTGATCCAGCCCACAAGCTGTTGAATAGATGTTGCCAAAACTCCAGTCATTAAACTCCATAGAGCATTAAAAAGTGTAAAGTTTTTTCCCAATTAAAACTTTTGTTCTAATAATCAGACCACTTTAAACTAGGTGTTTGTCTTTAGTTCTAATCAGTAGCATTGGTACTCATATATGACTTTAATTCAGAACATGCGTTTTCAGTAAGCACCGAGGTGGGTGTTAAGGAACACCTTTTGTTCTGATCATAACAAGAACAGGATAACATTAAAACGGGTGCTTGCTTGTACCTCTAGTCAATAGAAGAAAAGCTCTTAGGGGATTTTTGTTTCTTTTTCCAGTGAACTAAAACCTTCTGCTTATAACTAGAAGTAAAAACACAGTGGCCAACTTCTTATTCAGTACCAACATTCTAATCTAACAGAGAGCCAAATGCTGCATTAATAAGTTTTAACCAAGGGGGTGACTGATGCCATAAAAAAGGCAACATAGAGTGATCTTGCATGTGATTCGGAAAGAGCAAATGCATCCAATGTGCAAATAAGAACCGTAAAAAGAGAGAAAATATATAGCCATATAGCAAATAACCTAGTCAGAACTAAATTTCAAGTTAATTAGTAAAAGTTGTTCAGGGCTCCAATATCCATATATACAAATAAAGAGTACCAAACACTGAAATAAAAAATCAGTCTTACCAGTAATACGGACCATGGTTTCCCGTCCTGACAAATCAGTGACGTGCTGCAATGAAATATAGAACTTACAATCAGCATCATAAACAAATAGCACAAACAAAACTTACAACAACAAACAAAATAATTACAAAAGCTTACAATGAAGGTGTCATTGAAAGATGCAAAGATGTGAGCAACACCAAAAACATGTTCTCCATCCCTAACAGCGGGTCCAAGCGTCACGTTCTCCTCCTTGGGCTCTCGAACCTTCCTCTTAGACTTTACAATAAACAAAACATAACACAAACTATCACATTAGTCAACTAGAACTTTATTCATAACATTGATATCCACACTAAAATTAAATTAAGTATGACATTATCTATATTACAAATCAGGATGGTGTTTGGGATTGGAGATAAAATACGGATGAGATTTACCCAAATATAAAAATCTAACGAATTATATAGAAAACACTAAAAGTGCATGGGTTCAATTCCCATACCCAACATTTTGATATTTATTTATTTTTCTTCAATTGTTGATGGTGGTGATTAGGCATGTAAGTATGAAGGATGAAAAATTTAAGGGTGATCAATAATATATTTTTCTTCAAGTTATAATGGGGTATTGGTGCTATAAAAAATAAAGTAAAATAAACTCTATTTATCATGTTAAACTTTTATTGTGCCAACGGCACAAGGAATACTCTAGCAAAATATTACAAATCAGAATGGTGTTTGAGGTTGGAGATTAAAGACGGCTCAGATTTATCCAAATATAAGAATCTAATGGATCACATAGAACTTAAAGCGGTCCGATTCTCATACTCAACATTTTGATATTTATTTATCTTGATAGTTAAAGTAGACTAAAATCTATTTATAAGCCAATGGGGAATACCCTAGTATACTACAAACCAAGACAACATTGTATGGCATTTTCAAATTGGATCCTCTATTTGAAAGTGACAACTATTGCTCCTTCTAGTTACACAACTGTGATGAATGATGATCAAGTCCATTCCAGAACACTCAAAATTCGATCTAGCAGCAAAATTGATCTCTTTCAAAACCAGACTGTTAATGCATCACCTATGGAGAACTCAAAACTCCCTTAAATAGTACATTGCAAAATTTTGGCTACAAACCCATCTTGAAAAGTGAGCAAAAACGCTAAATTTGATAAACTTTTAATAAACTTTTTGTATGAGAGCTTAAAAGAACTCTAATTTTAAGACAAAGATAAACCCTAGGTTAGGTTAGCATTGAAGATGCTCAAGGTTCCAAAATCACTGATCGACTTATTTAAAAAATGAACCATAATGGGTTTTCCAAAATCAGTACAATACCTCCAACTACAGGACATTAAGAACTACTCTTACAAGTGCCACTAATCGTGATTTAAACCCTAAGTACAGATAACACATCTATGGTTTCTCAGATCAACTAAACAGTAAGATAAAGAATACGATGATAAGCACAGAGGGAGACGAGAGAGGGAGTTACCATGGCTGCAAGTGAGTTTTAGGGTTCTTGCTCTGCTCTGTTTTCCAAATCGCGGCAGCCAAAGAGGAATGGGTTGCAAAACCCTATGCGTTATATAAGACGTGTGTATCATCTAGGGCTTAAAAATGCATTTAGCCGATTGGGTTAGGTTCAGGTCCGGCCCATAGCCAAACCGATCTCTGAAATCGTGAGTCGTGACAACTGATATCTATATTACAATTCAGAGTTGTGTTTTACTATTTATTATTGACTGTGACAAAATCAAATCAAAAGGGATTAGAGATAAAAGATGGTTAGGATTGAAAGTTGGGAAATGTATTGAATTTGAGGGTTTAGATTTATTTACTATGATGGCATATTTGTAAATATAAAACATGTATAAGGGCAAAAATAATGAAAAACTATTGAAAAAAATTTGTGGAATGTACATGTGGCATTGAAAAAATATTATATTTTCCTTTTAACAAAATGAAAATTATCATAACTATCTACATTGTCGTTAGATTTTGGTAAGCTTAGTATCGGTAAAATGCATTTTTGAAGATCTTTCCAACAAAATCAATGATCAATACAAGCGCTAAAATTTAATAAATATATATTCTATAATTAAAAAAGACATCCTTGAGCTTGGATTAGGCGAGGATATGTGAGAATACCGCATTGCTTGGAGAACCAAAATCCATGTGCCCGACCCCGAAAATATCGGGAATGGGTTTTGATGATGATGATGATATTCTATAATTAAAAAATGTAAAATATATTTCACATCTTTAATATTTTTCAAATCAATGAGACGAGCCAATCATACCAGAAGAAAAAAAATGAGTCGGGTATCTTAATGCACATTTAAACAAAAACCTTAAATTTCATGTTTTGGCGAATTCAAATACTGGGGGATAACTCATTCTCGGCGTTTAAATTTTTTCCCCAACTGACTCAAATTTGACCGAGTGTGACCCTAAAATTGATAATATAAATTTTTACCTTAGAATAGGCTTACACTTCAATACTATTGAGAACGAAAATGAGGATAGTGACGGAGGTGTTCGGTACAAAATATTTAGCAAAAAAAATTATGTGGAGTGTCAATGGCACGGGGCATACTCTAGTATACTAACATATTACCTGTGCCTATAGACCTTCATATTATTTTTTTTCTTATATAATTAACTATGTCTTCATATTTCTGTATTTATTTTATCTACAACAACTAAATTCAAAGTACATCTTCAGTGAAAAAAATCACATTTTAACATATAAGCTAAAAGGTTTCAAGACGTGCTAAACTCGATCAAACTTTATACACATTTTAGTCAAATTCGGTCAAATTAATTGCTTGAAAATAAACATTATTTTTAACTTTATGTATTTATCATGGGTTTTATTTGAAAGATCTTTAAAATTACATTTCAACGATACCGAATTTATTGAAATCTGGTGATTAAATAAAAAATTATTGGTTAAAATTTATCGAAATCGGACATGATAGAAAGAGGTCGAGGGATTAGGTCAAACTCGGTTAAATTTTCAATTCGAAAAATGTCTTTTAAGACCTATTTTTTTTACAAATTAGACATTTTAGATGTCGTAGTTGATGTAATGGCTAATTTGGACCTACTTTTATACTTGTATGATCAACAATGACTCTTTTATTGACCCAAATGAACTCATAAAGTTAAAAGGCATTTCTATCATTCCTAAACAAATATAAAACTTATTTTTACACTTTTATGACTAACAATGGCTCTTTTATTGATGATTCTAATTATGATCAACTAATTGTTTTCACTGGTTGGGTAGGCTATATATATACGTTGATGATTTTTGTCATTTTATTTCCGCAATCACTCTCCAAAACATATCTAATTGAGCCAAAATATCACATAAAATTTTATATATATTATTATTAAGAAAAAAACTGTGTGTGTGTGTGTGTGGGGGGGGGGGGGGGGGGGGGGGTTCAGTTATAGGTAGATCTCAGTCCTTACCTGTTAATGGAGTAAAAAAAATCACTTATTTGTTTTAATTTTTAATTTTTTATGTTTGTTTGGTGGGCATGATTTCAGCTATAAAAATATCAAAGTCCTTGCATCTTAACTCAAATCGTTAATAACCCAAAACTCAGTGTAAAAAAATTAAGAAATTAGTCTACATGAGTAATACTCAAGTTTTTTTTTTGTTTCTTACAAAAATTAATATTTGTGAAAAGATAAGGGATTCAACTATCTGTTATTGGGAATACATCAAAGCTGCCAAAATCTTTTAAAATAAATGACAGTTGAAGTTGAGGAGACTACAAAAAACTATGACTAATCATTGCAATGAGCTATAACGGGCAATAATAATAATAGAAAATAAAATAATAATAATAATAATAATAAATTAATTAAAAAAATGTGATACTTCTGACAACATTAGATATGCTTTTGAGTGATTGTAAAAATAAAATGTCAAAACTCATCAACTTATATAGTTTACCAACCAATTAAAGCAATTGATTTATCATAATTAGAATCATTAATAAAAGAGTCTTTATTAGTCATAAAGTAGGTTTGTTATTTGTTTATGAATGGTAAAGATGTCTTATAACTTTATAGGTTAACTTTAGTTAATAAAATAGTCTTTGTTGGTCATAAAAGTATAAAAGTAGGTACAAATTAGTCATTACATCAATTATGATATCTAAATGGTTATTTTATGAAGAAAAAAAAATAGACCTTAAAAGTCATTTTCCGTTTTTAATTAATCACAAATTTCCAAGGGTTATTTTCTTTTTGACCCCATTAGTTTATGTCTGTTATAGCTTGACACCCAAAATTTTGTGTATTCCAGTTAGACACCTATTCTGACTTTTGATTATTAGGTCAAAGACATTGACTGACTCAAGTCATCTATATATTCCTTAAATACCAGATTACCCATATTGATGAAGTCACGTACTAGGACAATTTTGTTTTGAGATAAAATATATGTTTAACTCAAGACAACCTTAATCAAATCTTCCCCAAAAATCTCCTCTTGCAACAAGTCTCTTATCTATCTACAAATCAAAAGCTAAGGGAGGTCTTGGATTCGAGTAATTCAATCAAGCTTTCATCTCCAATGAATGTTGAGATTTGGCGAAGAAGATGGAGTTTTACGGATAAGAGGTATCCAAGAGAAACATGGGCTCCTTTGAAAGAGTTTGATCCACCAAAATATCCACTACCCTGTATGGTTTTGCTTGGAAAAAAGCCATTATGAACCTTAATTTTCAGTTTGGATAACAGATTTCATTCTGGAATGGGTCACCCACTTTGCAAAAAACAAGTTGAGTGGCTGAGCTATTTCAAGGAACTAGGGGTGGGCACGGGACGGGATGGGACAAGATAGACTCATCCCTATCCCATCCCATTCATACGGGATCGGGACGGGACAGGATGGGATAGACCCCATCCCGACCTCGTCCCATCCCAAACGGGTACGGGACGGGATCAGCGTGCTCTATTTGTTGATCAAGTTTTTTTTATAATCTAATAGGTATAAAACTATAAATTACTACAGGAATAAATATTTTAAGGCTTTCCTATTTTATCAGAATATATACTCTCCATAGATTTAAACAGAAAAAGAATCATTCATGTTTTTTTTTTATCCCAGATAAGGAATTGCATAGAAGTATGATCTAAAAACTTATAGGAGGCATATGACGAACAATATAACTTCCACTGATTGTGTCAGATGCACATTTTGCATTTTTTCAACGTTCAGAGTTTATTTTCCATCATAACCTGATCTTACCTATGCAAGGTTAAGAGCCTTTTTTCTATTATTTGCACATGCATCATGTATTGCTATGCCAATTTTGGGGCGTTTGAAACTGTGGGAGTCACATTTAACTAATTTATCATGGTAATTCACTACACCAAATTGGCACTTTTGTAACAACTCTCAAAACAGTATCATTTTTGAGATGTTACAATCCACCAAACAATTTCAATTCAAAACTAAATTTAGTCAAAAAAATGAAAAACAGTAACACAAAAAAAATGATACAATAAGTTGGATTATCATGAATAGTATCACTTTTATAACCATACTCTTCATGGTGATACAATTATTGTATCATTTTGTTTGTGAAAATGTGTAAAATTGTTAGGTGAATTGTTACACTTCAAAAGTGATACTGTTTTGGGGTTGTTACAAAAATGTCAATTTGGTGTAGTGATTCTCTACTATCCATTATTGGAGCTACGAAAACTTCATTCTTTTTTTTTTGCAGGTGATTCTAGCATCCTTGAGAAGTCTCCGAACCCAGGCTAGGATTGGATACCATTGGAGTTTGTGTGCCAGATTTCAATTTTATTTTGGCCATTGCCCATGGTTCCAGAAGCGCATTAGTGCTAACAAGTGCAAACCTTAGTGGACAACCTAGTAGTGTGTGCATCAAAGATTTTGAGAACCTATGAGAGCACTGCGCTTATTTATATGATGGTGGGTTGCTTCCTTCTGGACATGTTGGATCAACTGTGTGGACTTAATGAGGCTAGAAAAGTACAAGAGATGTGTATGTGAGAGACAAATTGAGATGCTAAAATGTTATGTACATCAGTGAATTTATATGGGCAACCAAATATTGCAATCCTAAAATAAAAAAATTAAAAAAATATATTAATAATAAATATTGAAAAATTAGCTCGGGATTGGCGGGATTGAAAATCTCCATCCTATCCCATCCCATTATAGATCGGGACGAGATCGGGATGGAATTATTCAATCCCATTAAGACCCGGAAAAATCGGGATGGGAACGGGATCGCGGGATGGGATGCCCACCCCTACAAGGAACCATTGGCAGTACTTCTGATTAAACCGCGGCTGACATAGAGGTTGAAGACTTGATTCTGCTATTGGAAGTAGGGATGGCAGTGGGGCGAATTTTCACGGATATCCGCCCCACCCAATCCGTTTGGGGCGGTTTTGGATATGCCTAAACGGAATTTGGGGCGGATACAGATATCCAAAAAACATCCATTAAATATTCGGGGCGGATACGGATTTGGCCATATCCGCCCCGCGGATATCCGTTTAAGTGTTGATATTACAAAAATACCCTCAACCCTTTAAATGCGAAAAAAAACCTACATATCTGCCTCTCACCTCTCTCTCAGTCACTCACTTCATTTTTTCAGCTCAAACAAACAGAGGAAGAGGAGCAAAAGCAGAGACAGACCAACACCCGTCTCTCTCTCGTCTCCAGTCCAGTCTTGCTCCTACCCCTCTCTCTCTCGTTTCCAGTCCTTCGTCAAAGTGAGGTCTCTCTCTCGTCCAGTCCTTCGTCACAGCGAAGGTCGTGTCCCTTCGTCCCTTCTTCTCCCTCAAAACAGCGAAGGCCGCCGCGAAGGGGTCCCTTCTTCTCTCTCAAAACAGCGAAGGCCGCGAGCGACCCTCCCTTCTTCTCTCTCACAGCGAAGGCCGCGAAGGGTGGCAGAGGACGACCCTCCCTTCTCCCCTCACGCCGCGATCTGCCTCCCTGCTCCCTCACACCGCGAGAGATCTGCCTCCCTCGAGAGATATGCATCCTTGCTCCCTCGAGATATCTGCCTCCCTCGAGAGATCTGCCTGACTGCCTCCCTGCTCCCTCGAGAGATCTGCCTCCAGCCTCCCTGTTCCCTCACACCGCGAGAGATCTGCCTCCCTGCTCCCTCACGCCGCGATCTGCCTCCCTCGCAGAGAGATCTCTATTTGAAGCTTGGAGATCGAAAGACAAGGGTTTCTTCCTCTCCCGCATCAGAGATCAAGATCAAGATCAGATCTGAGACCGAGATCGAATCTGATCAAGATTTGATATGATCTGATCTGATCAAGATCAAGATATGATCAGATCAGATTTCAAGATCTGATCAAGATCTGATCTCAGAGATCGATTTATTTGAATTTGTTGTAAAAAAAAATTTGAATTTGTTGTAATTTTTTTTATTTTTTTGTTAATTTTTGTATGGTTTGTAATTTCAGGAATTTTTTGTAATTTCTGTATGATCTCAAAAAAACCAAATCTGTTATAATCTGTTTTTTGGCGCAATGGTGGTGTGATTCGATATATTATAATCTGTTTTTTTTTATTATTATACGAGAATCTGTTTTTTTTTTTCTTCGGGTATTTTGGGCGCGACGAATATCCACCAATCCGTCCGGTTCGGGGATGGTTTTTACAAAATATGGTAAACGGATATTCGGGGCGGATTTGGATATCCGTGATTTCCAGCGGGGCGGGGATGGATTTGTCCAAATTCGCCCCGTTGCCATCCCTAATTGGAAGGTCTAGAATTCACATAGCCAATAATCAGGACAAATGGAGATGAGATGACAACAACAAGTTTCACCCTTACCTTTGCATGCAAACAAATGTATGTCACACAATCAATTTAAATACACTACTCACACAATCAATTTAAATAATGATAACAATCAGTTGTACATGATCAATTCCACCATTATTTCTTTACTTTCACTTTTTGTCTCCCCACTCATTGAAATGTTTCCCTCGAACACTCAATTTCACATTTCTAATTAAATCAAGGTAATTCACTCTCTCGCTCACTTCTCAAAAGCATATCTCCATCTTTCACACAAGGGCTTCCTCCCTTCCACCAACAATGACAAACTTCACTTTCACATAGGAGCGAGATTTAAAACGACAACCCAGATCTCCAAGGGGTGTGATTCGACCAATAGTACAACGAACTATAGAGGGTTGCTTGACTGGTTGGCAGTGGTCGGTGGTGGGGCGATTGTTTTTTGCGACCACCAAATTATAGGGGGAGGAAGAAGATGAAGATAGTGTAGGGGGAAAGGAAAGTTATTGACAAGGGAGTTGTAGAAGATGGTTTAAGATTGCCTTGAGATACACACAGATTTGTATCCAGCGTGAAGAAAAAAGAGTAATCAGGTCTTTAAAATAAATATAAATGGTTTAAGTTGGTCAATATCATTTGACCTGACAGTCAATACTCAAATTGGGTGTTTGACTGGAATATAAAAAAATTTGGGTGCCAAAGAAGAATAGCAATAAATTAATGGGGGTCAAAAGGGAAATAACCCAATTTTCAAATTGTGGCAGTGCGTATCCCCAAACTTTATTTTTTTCAAAATATGGAGTTCATGGTCTTTGCTTGAATCCGCCTTAAGATGTTCATCTCATACTTTGATTAATATTGAAAATTATGACGTAAAATGCATTAGACATGTTTTTTAATGCATATAACATGAAATTACATGTTTAAAAATTTTAAGTGTTTGTAAATATCATTGGTTTCATTGGAAAGATCTTCAACAAAAACATTTCAAATATATCAAGTTTACCAAAATTCAACAACTAAGTAGATAGTTTTGGCAATTTTAATTTAAAAAAAAAACACACAGACTTTTCTCTCTCCCCCACATGTACATTCCATCAATTTTATTTTATTTTACTATTTTGTTTTTCATTTTCTTTGCCTTCCACAAAACTCTAGTTGATTTGTAAATGGACTATAGTATTTTACGTGTCGTTGGCATGATAGCAAGTTGCGGTTGTGGCATCAGGGTCAAACTCGATCGAAATTTTTTAAACAAAAAATTAAAACCACATGAGTGAGTTCTCCCCATTTTTTGATTCGGGATCTTTGTTTGAATGACCATTAAGATACCCATGTTGTTGGCACTACCCTCACGACACATTGTTTCTCAATGCCTTTTCCCGTACAACCCTCACGACGTCTATTCGTAATAATAAACCATAAATTAATTGTCGTCATAACCTGTCATAAATTACTAACTCTCCCGTATAAAATTGCGACATTTCAAACCCCCACCAAACAAAGAACCCAATAAGAGACAAAAAAATCAAATGAAAAATATTATTTTGTTTTTATAAAACAAATTAAAAATTAAATTTCATCGTCAAAGCCCATTCCCGATACCTTTGGGATCGGCTACACGGATTTTGGTTTTCCAAACAATGCGGTCTTCCTACATATCCTCGCCTAATCCAAGCTCAATGATGTCTTCCTTCACCGCTTTCATCCAAGTTTTCAACAACCGTCCCCTCTGTTAACTTATAAATCTAGACATTTTATAATTGGCGCCATGCTTAGTCTCCTCCGCACGGGACCAAACCACGTTCAACGCATTTATCTAATTTTGTCCTCTATGGGCGCTACACCTAAGTATCTCCTAATTATTTCATTCATAATTTTATCCTCAAGGGTTTTACCACACATCCATCTTAACATACGAATTTCTATTATCGTCATCCTATGAGTAAGTTGTCTCGTAGTAGCCTAACATTTTGAACCGTTTAGCATGGCCAGTTGAACAAGTCTTATAAAATTTAAATAAATTTAAAAAAAAAAAAAAACACGACAATTTGTAGTATAATCTTGGACTTTTGAATTTTAAAAGTGTTTCTAAAAGTCTATGCCATTTTTTTTACCCAATTGTTTTTAGCTATGTCGGTATCATTTGCAATGTTCTATCTGTTATTAAAAGTGCAACAATAAATAGAATCTGACTATGTAAGAAAATATTCATTTATAGCATAATCATACCAGTTCAATACATGGTAGAAATATAAGTACAATATCGTACGACATAAGTTTCATTTTCTAACATAACATGTAAACATAGTATGAAAATGTATTTTCTTCAAAGTAAATAGAATCCTCTTTCCCGTCACTTTCTTCATCCACATGCATCTTCATCATCATCACCTGTCATATAAACATAAAGATATATCAAAGTAAAACTCTTACAAGACAAAAACACCACATCCACAAGCAACATTCACAAGCACTACACCACAACTAATTGACCATGGCTAGCTACAAGCAAACGTCCAACAACTAATTGACACTACTGCCGCTATTTTCTCATACTATTAATTAACCATTTGCAAGACTGCAGTATATATTCACAAGGCATGTGGTGCGAGAGTGAATATATTAAGCGTAAAAAGGATTGTAGTAATGCAAGAGTAAAGATTACATCCATTTGCAGCATCCATGAATAACAGAATTGCATTAAAGATCACATAAACAAACAAAACCATGCTATAATGAATTTTTTCACCAAAGTCAACTAGGAAGGAAGTATCATGTGGTAATAACAACACTTACCTTTCATCCCCTGTGTTGAAAACTATTATCAACTGCACAGACTTCATTCTCCTCAAAATGCAACCTTGACTTATTAAACTAAAAAAATTATTAAACCAAAAATTGTTAGATTACCTGTAGCTTTATAAAAAGTTATTGTGTAAGTGTAGATATATTTTCCAATAAAATATATGCCACAGTACCACACATACATTATGCCCATGAAGATCAAAGACAGGGCAAGTGGGATCCATCTGGCTTCTGGAACTTTCACAAGGCATGCTGAGATGTATAGGAGCTCAATAAACCCGAAAAATGTTAGGAATGCAATAGAGGTAACCATCCATTGCTGCCACACAATTATTAACACCATACACATCAAACAAGTTGTTACAAACCTCACTGTTGTGATTGCAATCCTTACAAGATAAGCAATGTCTCAATTATGACAACAATTCCTACATGACAAACAACAAGAAAAACTAAAACACCATGGGAAAAAATTATGAATACAAGTTTTGTTTGTTATTAAGCATTGTGGAATCTTAAAAATTATAGTATTGGAATTTCAAGCAATAAGAGACCTTACCTGCCAATATGTTAGAAAAACAATTGATTTAATCATAGCAAACTTTGGTACTAGATTGAATGGATGAAGCAAATCTTTGCATGCCACTTAAAACAAGACCAGGGCGTAGAGCGCCATTGTGTATGATATTGTATAAAAGATGGTGATATACAGGTATGCTTGATTTGCACAAAGATTTCCAATTTTAGTATTTCCCTTTGGCATAAAGCATGAATGCAACAACAACTAAAACGGGTTTCAGGACCACAAACTGCAAATCAGTTTGCTTGCATCTCCGTATGAAGCGTCTGTATAGACAAAATATAAGCAGCAAACATTTTCTTGTTTATGTCATAGATGCCGACTTATGTGAAACTGTATGTTAAACTGTTAACAATTGGATCAGAAATTTTAAGAGGAGAATTAATTATATACAGTCACCCGTCCAAAGGAATAGGCGGGAAATAACATGTTAAACACCACAAAGGCTTCAGAATCCTGCCACTTAGACTTATAACAAAAACTCCTAGACCACCCACCCAAGCCAAGCAAAGTGACAAGAGATTGTAAATGACCCAAGCTTCATACCTACAACATGATTGGTATTTAATAATTTGACAAAACAGAGCATAAAAAGTTAAAACTAATATTTGAAACTCAGTTGATACTCAAGCTTATTTGATTTCATTCAATTGTTGTTCATTTGCTAGGATTCACATAATGGAATTATGAAATTAACCAATTAACTGAAGGTGTAAATTGGCATGCTTTGCTACCACAACTACGTGTACTCAGTCACTAACTCATAAATATTTGAGAACTAGCAGGTACGAACTTTTAATATAATAGTCGATGTTGGAGCTCTGTATATAAAGAAGTCGGTCATAGCATGCTAACAAGCTGGAAACCATCAAAAAATAACTTTCTAAATGAATCTCAACATAAATAACTGAGTAGTTTGTTGCTACACGCACATAGTACACATAGTGAAACTTGGAATGAAGATTAATCAGTGGAAAAGTGTGGGTTTCTCATTGTTAGCAAAGGTTGTTAAGGGTAATTAGTATCTCGCAAAATAAGTGAAACCAAAACTCTAGGTTGGACCACTAGTTAGTTATGTGCTTAGTCATATGATGAACCTTGAGCACTCGAAAACAGGGAAGTTTGAGCAACTTCAAATCAACCATTAAGATCCAAGCCCTATTTGAAACCTACTAATTTCCTTGTTTGAACCCGCTAATGACCCTGTTTGACCCTGCTAATTACCATGTTTAAACAATGGGGTGAGCTTAGAATTTTATGTCAGCCAAGTTGGACAATCCAAGCCCAATGCTATTAAAATCGCATCAAAATATAACACTAAAATATTGTTTCTTTTACAAGACTAGCTTACTGCAAGATACGTAATTTTTAGAATCAATTGTCAAGAGCTCAATTTTGATTCACAACCCTCATTTTAATTAAATGATTATTTCTTACAAAATTTTGATATTTACAAAACTAAGCAAAAATGATCCAGACTTAATTGAAAATGCATAGATTGAGATGTTAAATTAAAAGATACGTTTGATTCAAAATGATCGAACAAATAATCATTTCATCCCTAAATTCATAGATAGAAACATTTGGGCAATATGGGTAATGTCATAGATGAACTTCTAAATCTTTGTCTAGTGAAACATATGGGTAATGTCATTTAATATTACCTCTCCAACACCAAGGAACAAAAATGTGTACTCAACTAAGGTTCCACTGAGTAACTTAAGTGCTGACACAACCCTGGCAAGGACCACAGAAGCTACCCCTGTAATAACATATCAAATCTACTCGAATCAACTTATTAGAAACCAAAACTCAGGAAAAGCCTCACAGTATGTTACCTGTATATCATCACTGAAGACAAGATGAGTTGTGTGATATTTTGAAAGCAGCTCAAAAACACTAAATCCTCAAACTACATGATTTAGAACAAAGATCCATAAAAATATTAGAGGCAAGTGATCAACACGGACCTGGGGCATCTGATATACAATAAGTTAATCAAACTGAGGTCTAGTTAAGAAGGATAACATGTACAAGGACTTTCTCTCCATAGACCTGCTTGACTGCACCCATGAACTCATACAGAAGCTCAACATACTCCTACAGATGTGAAATACAAAACCATCATCACAAAATTGACATAAAGAAAATTAGTGGTTTATCATATAAAGTTTAACAGGAAATGTTGTAAAGTTTCCTGTCCAGTTGCCCTCTTCTGCCTCGGCTCAATGTAGAACTCGTCATTCAACAACTCCTCATTGTTTGTCCCCACATCAATGGTCACAGGTAGGGATTGCAAATAACACACAAACAATGAATTTCCATAGTGAAAGTACTATAATGGCTTTGAAAGAAAGTACAAGTCATAAAAAACAAATCCTTGTACATATGTAGAGATTGAAATAACATACCTCTGTAATCATTTGTAATCATCTATGCTTGTTTGCCAATCTCATCTGGATATGGATAACGGTTTGCTCCAAAAGCTTTGCATATTTTTGAAATTATGTTCTTTGCTCTTTCTCCATATAGAAAATAACAAATACATTATTCTCAACCAATCATAAAAATCTCAACTTTAATTAAAAACACAAGAGATTGAACTCAAACTCAAAATCAAAATCAAGGATACTTCCATCTTCACTCTCTTCGCTCGGTTTCATGAGAAACCCATCTATGGGGAGATTGCTACCACTGAAATAAAACTCAACCTGGGACAAATAACAAGTTTTGGACCTAATAAACACGAGAAAACGTGAAAACGTGGTTCTAGTGTTGAAAAGAAGAGAAAGGGTGGGATTTTTTATACCTGACGGATGACTTTCTTCATTATTTCTTCGTCTAGAGAAGTAGGAGTCATTCTTGTGCATTGATGAAACTCGACTAATGTAAGGGGAAGGAAGGGAAGTTAGGATTTCAAAGCGTGAAAGGGTTTTAAATTTAGGGATTATGAAGCATGAAAATTTTAGGGATCTAATTCAACTTGAAAGCTCAAGAAAAATAGATTTTGGGAATGATTTTGCGACATAAATCATGCAAATAAGCAAGAAAAAAGAAAGTGTAGAAATGAAGAAGCATTTTGAAACGAATTTGAAGGAAAACACCCATTTGCATAATTTACAAGATCAAACACAGAAACCCCATTATATTTACGAAATTGAAATCAGAGAGAGATTCAGAAATGTGAGAAATGCACAAGAAATGAATTAATTGGATGAAAGAAAGTAACAAACTCTTGGAGGAGTGTCATTGTTGAGATTTCTGGTTGCGAAGCTGCAGCTCGACGAACTGGCTTTTCTCTGCTCCTGATTTCAACATCTCTCTCTGAATGAGATGAGATAGATTGAAGTGAAAATTATGCTCGTTGGTGCCTTATTTGTTCACACGATTCAAAAAGAAAATAAACCTAAACCTTCACTACGCCATTCTCCCCAACTTTCTCCTCTACTCCATGTTAGACGAGACCGAGCGAGAGAGGGGTGAGAGCGACAGAGAGAGCAAGGGTAGGGAGGGAGAGAATGGCAGAGCGAGGGAGGAGAATCACATAGCGGGGCTGTGTGTTTCTCTATTCGTTTTAGGTTTTTGGTTAGAAATAGCGGGATGTGAAATTTTTGGGCAAATGATGAGCGGTCTTGCGTTTTTAATTACCTCTTAATTCTTTAACGACCTTTTGAGATTATAATGTTATGAAAACTAGGCTTTTTATAACATAAGTGTAAAAAATGCTATTATCAAATGTCGTAAATGAGAATGTGTGGTGTAGTGAAAATACGGTTATATTGTTTAAAACTATTTTAATTTGTGGGATGGACACAAACAATTTATTTTTTCGAGACATGACATATTACTTGACAAGGTTGGGTGGGTATGTACAAGTCGGTCACTTTTTTTCTATTGACGCTCAAAATAGTTGGCAAAAATGGAGTTGTTATTGCAACATAAACAAAAACGATACAAGCTTATTCTATGATGTTAGGGGGTAGCAAGTTGATGTAACTCAATTGCTCAACGGGTACGTCGAGCAAAACATGTTTTAGAGCTTGTTAGGAACGTGGTACTAACTTAAAGGCTTGGCATGATGGATGCACATAGATACTCGTGCATGCTTTGGGCTTTGCCAAGTTGTCACGTTAAAAGAACTCAAACTACTGAGTTCTGACCATGCGGATCACAAGAAACATCAAACCTTTGAAGTGATTCCTAATGATCTTGAGCTTCAATGCTTTATTTAGGTAACTTTCCAAATGTTAAACAACTACCTTAGGGGGAAAACCTTGCTAGCTTGCCTCCCATGCTTGGCTCAACCTTGCATGACTAGTACGTAGGCAGTGTACTCATGGTCTAGGATGACCTTTCGAGGTGCAACCTCGGGCCACTCATGACTTGTTTGAAGGGGCATGTCGAAAATACTTAGAGGATACTCACACAGTGAGAATTGGGAGTAGGCTGTTGGATATGAGTAAATGTTAAATTTATGGTATAGTTAGGCGGGATGCTATCCAAGTTGCATATGCCAAGGCCTTGCTCATGTATGATGTATTCGGCTATCTCATATCCTCATTGGATCGAGTGTGCCTAGTTTAGTTCTTGGCAAGCGATGGCCAAGTTTTTTGAATTGATATCCTCCCACTCTAGTATAATTAGAATTGGATTAAGAGGCCTTAGGGAAACCTTAGTCTCATGGCTCTTATGTTGGATTCATATTGAGTATGCAAATTATTCGATCCTTTAAGGCTCATGCTAGAGTTCTTTTATGCTAGCACGCCGCACAAACCCTTCCATTGTCGTATGATATTGCTTCACAGCAGGTCTGTGACACAAGCATGAATGATAATAAGCTAAGTATCAAACCAACATCAAATTTATCCTTAAAAAATTAGAACCCAAAATCTTTGAATGCCTACATTAGAGACGTCTAATAATTTGATCCCATGACAAAATTGAGAAAGTCAATTCATCGATATCAAATGACTCAAATCACACAAACCCAACACTATCGTGGATGCTCTTACAAAATTGGCCCCCCAATATAAAAATGGGTAATTTGCACTTTGCCCCTATTATACATATGTAATTAATTAGTAGACCCATCATTAATCACTATTAATATTACCTCATTGACTAGTGGTCAACATTCATTGACCGTCAATTTTCAAAGCAGATTATCAAAATGCCTCTCAGAAATCAAAGGCTAAGATTGAATCATTCATATCTTGAACATCTCATCTCGAAGAAAATCCTAAGGCCCAACTGAAATCGTAATCGTATCTTGAGAAAAATCCAACAGTTGATTTAAAAAAATCTTTCACCTTAAACAACTCATATCGAGGAAAATCTAACGGTCCAAATTTAATAGTACACACATTTCTAGGTAAATCTAACGGTCTAAAGTTAATTATGTACGCATCTCGATAAAATATGTCTGTCCATCACACATCTCAAGGAAAATATGACAGTCCAGTGCGTATCTCGAAGAAACTTTAACGGTTCAAAATTATCCGTGCATGCATCTCGAGAAAATCTAATGGTTTGGCACACATCTCGATAAAAATCTAATAGTTCGACACATATCTCGAGGAAATCTGATGTCTCATATTTATTTGTGCATGCATCTCGAAGAAATCTGACGTCTGAATAAACTTTTTCCTTTGAAATAAATTTGAATTTAGTTTTGCCCCCTGAAACAAAATAGACCTGAGAGATGAAGGGATGAAGGAAAAGGGAGGAGAAGGAAAGAGGAGGAAGGAGGAAGTTGAGGAATGAGGAATGAAGCCCTAACTTTCTTATAGGGATTATGAAATAGAGGAGGAAGGAAGTAGTGGAGGAAGGAGGAGGATGGCGGATGAAGGAGGAAGTGGAGAAATGAGGAAGAGTAGGGAGGATGAAGGGGGAGGTGGTGGCGAGATAGAGGATGAAGAAGGAGAGGAAGATGAGGGAGGAGAAACATGGTCAAAATTTTCTTGATCATCTCTCAGGTCTGTTCAGTTTCAAGGGGCAAAACTAAATTCAAATTTATTTTATGGGGTTAATGGAAAAATTATATTAAAATTTATTCAGACGTCAAAATTTCTCGAGATGTGTGCACGAATATATATGAGATGTCAGATTTCCTCGAGATGAGTGCAAAAACGTCAAATTTCCCCTAGATGCATGCACGAACAATTATGAGCCGTTAGTTTTTTTCTCGAGATGTGTATACGAATAATTTTGAACAGTCAGTTTTTCTCGAGACGCGCATTGGACAGTCAGATTCATCTCGAGATGCGCATTGGGCTGTTAGATTATTTTCGAGATGCGTAAATAATTAAATTTGGACTGATAGATTTAACTAGAGATGTGTGTATGATTAAATTTGGACTGTTAAATTTTTCTCGAGATGAGTTGTTTAAGATGAAAGATTTTTGTTAAATATCAACCGTTGAATTTTTCTCGAAATACGATTACGATTTCAATTTGGCCTTAGGATTTTCCATGAGATGAAATGTTTGAGAGATGTCAACCCAATGCTCGAGCGTAGTGCTAATGTGGAGGCAAGTGAACACACACCGACTCAGGACAAAGAGAACACCATAACAGATGAGCAGAGTAGTAACGAGGAACATGAGCAAGATCCTTCTAGTGAAGAGGTTGCAAGCGATTTGTTTTCAAAATATTGCACTAAAGATTTTAGTCTCTGCCCTCGAAGATCCTCTTGGGCTAAGAAAGCAAACAAAAAGTATAAAGGTTGAATCCCTTCCTCCTTAACAACGGAGACAGGGATAAAAAAAAAACAAGAGGTTTCTTCTTTGGGCGATGTTAGTTGAAGATTTTTTATAGGCCTAGTAACCATGTTCACTCTCACTAGACTTCTCTTTCTTGTGAGAGTTTGTTATCTGTTTTTATTGTTGTTTTTGCTTTTGTTTCATTTATATAAAGGTTTTGGGGTCCTTAAAACTCAGTTCGCTTTCCAAAAAAAAAAAAATGTTTGAGATACGAAAGATTCAATCTCAGCCTTTGATTTTGCATTTTGGTAATCTACTTTAAAAATTGACGGTCAATGAATGTTGACCGCTAGTAAAAAAGGATAATTGTAATAGTGATTAATTATGGTTCTATTTATTAATTAGCTCTGTATAACAGGGGGAAAAGTGCAATAAAAAAAAATGCCAGCGAGGCTGAATACGCGTGTATAGGTCTATAACTCGTCCATCTCAAACAAAACCCAAGTCCCCCCGCTGCTTCTCAGTTGACTCGTCTGTTTAGGGTTTTGGAGAGGTGTAGAGTTCCGCTGAGCCCAAGTAAACCCTAGACCTTCTTCGTCTCCCCACACCATGAGCAGATCAGGCCAGCCTCCGGACCTCAAAAAGTAAGTTTCTCAACCCTAACTTTCTTTCGCTTACCCCTTTTAGTTTTGTTTCCAGGGTTTTAATTTGCTTCTCTGTTTGTTCTTGCAACAGGTACATGGATAAGCAACTCCAAAGTAAGTTTTTTCTCGAAGACTTTGTAGCTTCGATTCTTGGTCATTGTTTTGAAATCATCAAGAAATTAATAAAGAATCATAGATCTGAGGTTGTATGAAACAATAGTGTGAACAATGGGGTTGCAGGAAAGTAGCCATTTTGCTTTTATGCAATAAGATTAGGGAGTACCCAAATTAAATTGAATTATATCTTCGAGAATAATGACATCTTGATGTGCTTTTTAGAGCCATCATAGTGCAAGGGATCGAAGGGATAGGTACTGACCCACTATGTTATTAGAGGTTATTGGAGATTGCTTTACAAATCTGAAAATTGGTAATTTATGTTGCAGTCAAGCTGAATGCTAATCGTGTTGTGGTTGGGACACTTCGTGGATTTGATCAGTTTATGAATTTGGTGATTGACAACACTGTGGAGTCCAATGGCAATGAGAAAAATGATATTGGCATGGTGGTAAGTTCTACTTTCATATGTTTCTAATAGAAAGTACTATTCAATTTCTGGTGGGTTATTTACATTTGATGTTTTTATGTTTCTGCAGGTTATCAGGGGAAATAGCGTGGTTATGATTGAAGCTCTCGAGTCTGTCAGACAAGGGCAGTAAATGGGTATGGTATGGATGTTTTCGTTCATGTCGTCTTACGCTGATGTGCTGGTAGGCTAGGAGAGTAAGATGTTGTGTAGTTGTGAATTGTACGAAAATCAGAAGTTCTTCGATTTTCTTTTACTTTGTGTTTGAGATATATACTCTTTGGAACAATGATGCCATGCTTATTATGCTTGCATATTTGGATCTGGTAGCAGTTGTCATGAATGTATAGCTCAGTGATCTAATTACTACTGAACTTCTGTAGGAAACAATATTAGATTTATTGTAGAGATGTCGTTACTCTGCACCAGTTATATGCTTTACTTATGCAGAGGTTTGTATCTCAACATGCAACTGATAACCCAGGGTTATGTGGCCATTGGTCTACTCTATCGTGTTTTTATTCAAGCCTTCTTTGGTATTGAGAGGATATTTTATTTTGTAATTTGTAGCTTACTTCAGTTTATGGTTGCTTGTCAGGAGAATCAGAAAGCCAGAACAGGTCTAGACTTTTTTTGTTCATTTTTTCTAGGCTTCCTCTGCTTGGTTTTTAACTTTTTATTTATTTTATTTCAAGTCCAACAATCATTTTGGAGATATCATCTTACTGTTTTTTACTATCGTCTCACGAAGGGTGCTCTCCATCTCTTAACCTCATCTCAGTTCGTCCCTTCTGGCAGCAACAACCTTCCAGACTGAATTTTCTCGTTTGGACCATTGTGCATGATCATGTGGTCACTGTTGATAAACGAGAAGAAGGCTGATTATTATCCATAGCTGTTCTCTTTCTGATGCGAGCTTGAGTTGATTCAACATCTCGTTTTTTTTTCAAGGTTTTTACTCGTCTTGTTTGATCAACATTTACCAATGACTACGGGGTCATACTCTAGCAGCAGACTCTTTTGATCAGTGGTATAACCAGTGGTCCGTTAGTACGCTCTGTCATAGGCAACTGTGTGGGGGATCATTTATTCATTGCAATTATCTGTAGGGGGATCAAATTTCTCGTCTACCAATGGATCATACTTGGGGAGTTATTACAGATCAGCCTTTTCATTTGCATTTTCAACAGGGGTAGGATCTTTACTTTGTAATTTAGCTGGTTTTTCTTTGCAACCAGTTGACCTCTCAGTCAGAAGTTGGTCTATTTTTTCCTTCCTTTTTGTTTTGTTCCTAATGGGAATCCCTCTGTTTTATTGGTAAAAAAAAGTTGCAATTATCTTGGCTTTATGGAGAGAAATAACTGCAGTTTTGAAGGGAAGTGTAATGAGGGATGATAAATATGGTTATCAAAGACAAAGTGATCATGTGGTGTTGGGGTCAAGACCCGAGATATTCTTAAGGGCTATGTGTGGGTGGGGTAGTCTTTTCTCTCTGGTTTGTATTTCTCCCCTAGCTCAGGAGTTTTATTCATTGTTTTTGCCATAAAAAAAAAAAAGAAAAAAGAAAAATGGATGTGATGCAATAGAAAAATATTGAAGGAAGAGTAGAACCAAAATATCCAAAGCAAAACCCAAACCTAGAAAAACATAAGCCTTGCTCAGAAAAACTTATATAAACATAATGGAGGTTAAGGAAATTAGGAAACGGGTTGTGCGGAGTGAGAGGAACATAAATGGAGAAGTACACTTGAGAGCACCGGCCTGGGCTAAGAAAAATTTGAGTACAATGTAGCTTGGGGATTACCATTTGTGTAAATTACATATACTATCAACTGTAGGCATGCTGCATGGCAGCCTTAGACATTGATCAGCCTAGAATGCATTGGAAATGGAGTAGGGACGCAAGCATTATCGACTTTGCAAGATATCGAACTTCTGACGTTGGGTTTCACTCTTATACAAAAGCTTTGTTTGTTGCAGGCTTGTAGCCTGTGAATCACCGACACTAACAACCCCATAACCTAATCTCCTTTTGGTCGTTCAAAAAACTGATTTGCTAACTTGTGGACAAGACATCCACCCTACTGCAGCAGAGCCTGAAATGCAATTCTGGACTAGTTTTAGGATGGCAGTAGCTCATTTTCAGTCCTACAACTAGATTCTGGGATTTCTGAACCTTTTGGTCGTGATTGGGTTGGTACTTATTTATTTAGTATACAATCATTATGCAAATGTCATGTACCTAATGAGTGAATCAGAATAAGTTGTCTTGCAGTGATTTTGTAGTGCTGTATACAACAATGTGTTTGAACTCAATAATGGCAATTGCTTGATGTGGTACTTGCTTTAAGCTTGGGGAAGCAATTACTTACAAGAAATAATTCAAATGGAATGATTTGTACGCATCAGAGACACGGCAGAGTGAGCAAAATTATCCATTTTCTTGTGGTTGATGTCAGTGGCATTGACATGGCAAACAAAGGTGGCCCCTATGTGAATATGTATTTGTATCGCGCCCCTACATATCTATATGCTTTTCTGAAGAAAAGAGAATTATAGCATTACTTTCTTGAGGGTCATATCATCTTTGAATTCAAAGTAGTGGAATCCCTTGTATCTGGATACTTGCATTTGCAGGTCCCTGACTGGACCTGACTGCTTACTTTATCTTCCCCTTTGCATTAAAGTTACGTGCACTAGATGAGCTCCAGTATGATGCATACAATCCCAGCAATGTATGCGCGACGCCCCTTCTACCTTTTTCTTTATCTCTTTACCATTTTGCTCATGTGCAGCCTGTGGAACAAGTTTTCAAATAACGTATTTTCTATGTTTCAAGTCTACAACATTAGTAACCTTTGTGCTCATTTTTTTAGGAACAGTGTCTGACAATAGGAGCCTTGTAGATCTTTTCATTTTCCTTAACTCAGATATCACTAAGGGGTCAATTACAAATTTTAATGAATTGTGAAGGATTTTAAAATTTAGTAAAATTTGGGGTATTCAATTAAGGATTTAAAATAATACATGTAAATCTAGGGATATTTAAATACGGATTTTAAAGGATTGTTTTAAAATTCATCAAAATGAGGGGTATTCAATTCATGCTTTTTAAAAGTCCACCAAAATCAAGTGGTATTCAAGTAGTAGTGAATTTTAATGGATATGTTAAAGCTGTGGATTTTGAAAGATTTGTGAGTGAAAAATATATATAATAAGAGTCATTCCAAATCAAATATTTTTCCTAATATTTCAACAGATTTGTATTGGTCATTATTAAGACACCATCACTTCAGTTTTTTGGAATCTGTTGAAGGATATCACCACCTTCCATTCTCGACATTTTCTTATCTCTTCACAGGAGCAACACCACTTTGCTCCACAACTTTCGACAACACTACTATGCCCTACCTCCGCTGGTTGCACCACCACTTGCACTTCCTCTGCTCATTTGTTCTTGTTTTTCTTTTTTGTTATTATTATTATTATTATTATTATTATTCTCATTTTTTTCCTCTCTTCTTCTTCTCCCATGTTTTTTTCTCATTCGCCCTTGCGGAGGTTCCTGCAAGTGGAGGTTCCCCACTTGCCAGAACCTTCGCGGAGGCAAAAAGAAGAAGAAGAAGAAAAATAAGAAGAGAGGAAAAAAAAAAACAGAGAGAAAAAATGGAGGAGGAGAAGAAGAAGAAAAATGAGAAAATAAAAAAAACAGATAAGAAGAAGAAGTGAGGGTAGGGCTGAAAAAAAAATCGATCAAACCGATCAAAATCGAACTGATTGGTTCGGTTTAAATTCGGTTTGGATTGGTTTCGGTTTTAGAAAATTCAAAATCGAAGTGGTCGGTTCGATTTTCGGTTTCTATGTGATTTTAATCGATCGAATATATATAATAAATAATATATATTTTATATATAAATAATATAATATGTTTAAAATAATCGGTCGGTTTGGTTTTATTTCGATTTTGGTTCGATTTTAGTCCGTTCGGGTCGGTTACGATTTGCATAAATTAAAATCGGTTTGGTTTTGTTAATGGTCGGTTCGGTTTTAATTTGAAAATTTTAAAATCGACCTAAGTTGGTTCGGTTCACGATTTGGGTGAAAAATCGAACCGTCGGTTCGATTTTCAACCCTAGGTGAGGGGGAGGAGGAGGAGAATAAGAAGATGAGAGGTGGCGGTGGTGATTGATGGAGAAGAAGAAGAAGAAAATGAAGAAGATGGGGAGGAGGAGGAGAGGTGGCGGTAGCGTGATGGTGGTGGTGATTGAAGAAGAAGAAAAAGGGAAGAGGAGGAAGATGAGAGGTGGCGGTGGTGAAGGGGAGGGGAGGAGGAAGAGAGGTGGCGATTGTGATTGATGGACAAGAAAGGGAGAGATGAGAAGAGAGGAGAAGAGAGTTTATGATTTTTTTTTGTTTATATTGATAGTGTCCTTCAGCAGGTGGGGGTGTCCTTCAGAAAGGTGGTGGTGTC
Source organism: Berberis vulgaris (assembly GCA_963556465.1). Classification (NCBI taxonomy): domain Eukaryota; kingdom Viridiplantae; phylum Streptophyta; class Magnoliopsida; order Ranunculales; family Berberidaceae; genus Berberis; species Berberis vulgaris. The sequence goes on from OY747135.1 coordinate 6,399,106, forward strand.
CTTCAGAAAGTATGGGGGTTGGTGGTGTCCTTCATAAAAAATGGTGGTGTTATTTAGCAACAATCGTATTAGCTTCTCTCTTCTTCCATTCTTTTTTTTTTCTCCCTTTCGTTTCTCTTTTCTTTTAGGGTTCTTGTTCTTTCTGACGAAGATCAACAAACTCTCTCATCTCAATCTCAATTGAACTCATTTCCATATAAAACACAAACGGAGTAGTGCTAGTGTGTGTGGCCTTACACAACTTTTTTCATAAGGAGTGTTGTTCTAATGAATTTTCAATTGAAGAAGACGACGAGCCTGCATCACTGTCAGAAGAAGAAAACTAATGAATGGAGAGCAACTATAGCTTCAAATATGTGGGGAGATGTTGTGAGTGTCGGGAGTCAACGATAAACAATGAAGATGGTGATTTATTTATTTATTATTATTATTTTTTCTGATTTGTCTATCTATTTTTATCGGAGAATTATTTGCATTGTTTTTCTTTTCGAAAAGAAAAAGGAAAATAGTTATTTGTATTTGAATTTTTTTTTGTTTGAAATAAAATTCTCTGGTGCATACAAATTATTGTTTAATTGATGTTTTGAGAGATATTTTATGATTTGTGTTGGCATGGATAGCAATGTATGTGATTTTCTTTCATTGCTTCTTGTGACTAATAACATATTTATAAGAATCCATAGAAATCCATAACAAATCTTTATAAAATTTACAAAATCCAATTATTTAAAATTCATCAAAATCCAGTGAATTTTGTAAAATCTTTTGAAATCTTTTAAAATCCACAAGATTTAAAATCCTTTAGAGTTCATTCAAATCCCGAATTGAATACTCCTCTTAAGAATGAATGGTGAAATTCTCTATCTACAAGAGAACAGTTTGCTACGTTAATCGTGATGCCTTACTAGATTCTATTTTCACAGGTTCCTTGAGTTACCTGCTCCTTGGCAAATGTACTTGACCGAAATTAACCTATTGTCTCTTTGGATGGAATTATTTAGTTTTTATCCTTGTTTTATTCATTGGTTATTCATATCTAGAGTCATTATATTTTGGCAAAAAATCTAGATAGCCAGGACTGTGACATGGGGGTTCTCTGTCCGTGTGATTGTGTTTGATTGGGTCATTATGAACATCTCTAGAATGATGGATGGTATTGAGCCTGGCTTGACTCTCTAGAAAAGTTCATATTTTGGTGTTGTATTACATCCTCACACCGGTAAATGTTAAAATCCCGAACATGGATAACAGCTATCAGAGCGTCTCCCTCTAAGGCCCCTGCGTGGTTGGTGGATTCACGACATTTCCTAGACCCCTTTATGCAGTATGTATGTATTAGGATTATTAGTGTACATAATTACTAGTGTACATATTTAGTCAAGTAAGCTATTTTAGGAAGAGCTATTTTTTAGGAAGTGTTACTTCCAAATTTGTTTTGCAAATATTTTGTAAATCTTGACTTTGTAACAATATCCCTAAATTAGGGAGTTTCGTAACAATATCCCTAAATTAGGGAGTTGAGCTTGGCTATTTAACGCCAATAGCACAGTAAATGGTAAAATATCAAATTCTTCCACAATTATCAGTTTATTATGGTATCAGAGCAATGTTAGATAATTTTTTTCTTTCGGTGAGCATTCTGCCGCACATCTCATCGTCCATATTCATTTAGTTCTTGAAGTTAGTTAAACACCATGCCCGAAGGTGATAATTCTCATGGCACGCAGCAACAATCAACTCTCACAAATCCCACATCACCATACTTCTTTCATCCGTCTTTTAATCCAGGTTCCGTCTTATCTCAAGTTAAGTTAAAGGGTGAAAATTATTCTTCGTGGGAACAATCTATAATTTTGGCCTTAAGATCACAGAATAAAATATGATTTATTGATGGCTCAATTTCAAAACCAAACAAAAATGATCCCCAATTTGTGGTTTGGGAAATTGTTGACTCTATGTTATGCTCCTGGATTGCAAATTCTCTCGATGACCCTATTAGGGCCACCGTTTCTCGTCTCAGTAATGTTAAGACCTTATGGGACTGTCTCAAGACTAGATACTCGGTTAAAAATGGACCTAAAGTCTACAAAATATGGTCCGACCTCACTCTCACCAAACAAACCGGCTCCTCCATTATGTCATACTATACCCAATTTCTTGGGATGTGGAAAGATCTCTCAAATTTGTCTCCTTTAGAGTCTTGTACTTGTGAAAATGGCTCACCAATTCTTGTTTGGTTTAATAATCTCAAGACCTACCAATTTCTCATGGGCTTAGATGAGTCGTATAACACTTTGCGCACGCAAATTATTAATATGGAGCCGCTTCCGGACCTTGAACGGGTATATGCTATGGTGAGTCAAGAAGAAAGCCACAGATCCGTTCTCCATCCCCGAGATTTTACCCCTGCCGTGGGCTTTGCTGTCTAATCCCGATCATCTTCAATTGGGCCATCCTCATCGCAGCAACAACAACAAGTTCAGTCGACTGGACGCCCCTTTTGCACTCACTGTCAACGACTTGGCCATGTGTATGAGCGATGTTGGAGTCGCCTTGGCATATCTCCTCCACCGAATAGAGGTCGCGGACGAGGCAGGGGCCTCTTTTCCCAATCAGGCCGTGGGCAGTCCTCCTCCGCCGCTGCAACACAGTGGGGCGTGTCATCCCCTGCTCCTGCTGGGACAACCTCTGTCGGATTCTCATCATCTGCATCAATTTCGGGCCTTTCTCATGATCAAGTTCAACGTTTACTGGCCTTGATCGAGTCCAGTCCAGAAACTGAACAATTATCCGGTAAGCAAAATTCCGATGTTTGTTGGCTTATTGATAGTGGAGCCTCGCACCATATGACCGGTAATATTTCTATTTTATTTAATGTTCGTGACATTGCTCCGACGCCTATCGGTTTGCCCGATGGGTAACATACGTCTGCTATTAAAGAGGGAACATGTGTCTTGCAACCCGGTCTTACTATTCACCATGTGTTATTTGTGCCTAATCTGGCCGTGAATTTGATCTCTGTTAGTAAGTTGATTTATGATACCAATTGCCTTGTGACGTTTACTGATCGCTTGTGTATTTTACAAGACCGCACCACGAGGAGCCTGATTGGATTGGGTGAGTCACGAGGAGGGGTGTACCATTATCGACCAGTGGCGGTCGCGACAGCATCAGCGGCTCGAGCTCCGGAATCCTATGATACATGGCATCGTCGGTTGGGACATCCTTCTTTTAAACCTATGTCGTTATTAAGTATTGATGGCAATAAGGTCGATATGTCCGCCAAACAGTCTATTTGTGATATTTGTTGTTGAGCCAAACAAACTCGGTCTAGTTTTCCTTTAAGTAGTAATTGTGCTACGAAAATGTTTGATTTGATTCATTGTGACATTTGGGGCCCTTATCGACAGTCTACTATTTCTGGTGCAAGATATTTATTTACTATTATTGATGATTTCAGTCGTGCAGTATGGGTTTATTTGATGCATGTAGTTTATTATTGAGATAACTTTGTTCCCTTGCCAAAACGCAATTTGAAGCATCAGTCAAAATAATTCGTAGTGATAACAGATTGGAGTTCACATCTACACCCATGACTTCCTTTTATGCTCAACATGACATTATACATCAAACCAGTATAGTCGATACCCCACAACAAAATGGCTGAGTTGAAAGAAAACATCGTCATGTTTTGGATGTTGCCCGAGCCCTATTATTTCAAACATCCCCACCTATTGAATTTTGGGGTGAATGTGTCCTCACTGCCGCTCATCTCATTAACCGTACACCTACACCTTTTTTTACATGGCTTTACACCTCTCGAAAAATTATACTCCCAAACACCCTCTCTTACCCATCTCCGAGTTTTTGGTTGTTTGTGTTATGCGGCTTATGCCCATCATAAAGATTGCTCAAAAGACAAATTTGCCCCTCGCAGTCGCCGATGTGTGTTCTTGGGTTATCCTCATGGAAAGAAAGGTTGGAAAGTTGTGGATTTGGAGACCAATACATTTTTTGTCTTAAGGGACGTTATATTTGATGAACAAAATTTTCCTTTCTCTCAACCCACATGTCCTTCCTCTCCCTTACCACTAGCTAATGATTGTGCTTGGGAACAGTCGAGTACTGAGATCTTGGTGTCCCCACGTTTGGAGTCAGAGGGAGGTGTTCCTTCCAATGGATTTTCTTCTTCCCATGTTGAGCCGGTCAACATCTCTGCTCGGTCAGCTCCTGTCACGCCTACGGCCTCGGCGCCTCCCAGGGACGAGCAAGCTCCTGCCATCTCATCTCCTGTTGCACCAGACCAGGCCGTGACCACCCAGCCTCTTGGTCACGGCCAACGCTCTAGACAGCTGCCTGTCCGTCTCCGTGATTATGTATGCCACACAACACAAGTTTTACACCCCTCTTCGTCTCCTCTTTCCACCGGGTCCTCAGGTACGCGGTATCCTTTAGCCAATTATATTGCTTGTGCAAATTTCTCGGCTTCTCATTCACAATTCTTGGCGGCTGTAACTGCTGGGGTTGAACCCCGATCATTTACTGAGGCTGTGCAAGATTCTAATTGGAGTAAGGCCATGTAATCTGAAATCGATGCTTTGGAGCGCAATGGTACATGGACCATTATCAATCTTCCTGCAGGTAAAAAGCCCATTGGCTGCAAATGGGTGTACAAATTGAAATATAATTCTGATGGTACTATTGAGCGGTACAAAGCCCGCGTTGTGGTCCGCGGGGACACTCAAATTGAAGGCATAGACTATGGTGAAACTTTTGCCCTGGTTGCTAAATTGGTCAGTGTTTGGACATTTCTTGCTATTGCGGTTATTAAAGATTGGGAATTACACCAACTAGATGTTAACAATGCCTTCCTTCATGGTGATCTTCATGAGGAGGTTTACATGTGTCTTTCGCCGGGATTCTCTTCTTCTCATCCCAATAAAGTTTGTCGGCTTCGAAAATCTCTTTATGGTCATCGCCAATCACCGCGAAATTGGTTCGCCAAGCTTGCCACTGCTCTTCGTAATTATGGTTTTCTTCAGTCTCATGCCGATCATCCTCTGTTTACCTACCGTAAAAATGATATTTTTTTGTCTGTTCTTGTCCATGTTGATGATCTTATTGTGGCAGACAATAATTCACAGGCTTGCATTTCTTTCAAGAAATATCTTAATGACTGTTTTCAGCTTAAAGATCTGGGGCCTCTCAAATACTTCATTGGCATTGAGGCAGCACGCAACTCTTCTTGTCTTTTCTTATGCCAACGGAAGTACACTCTTGATATTTTGAAGGAAACGGGTCTTACGGGTGCCAAGCCAACTGCGACACCCATGGAGCAGAACCATACTCTTGCTCGTGCAACGGGTCGCCTTCTTCATGACCCGGGTCGCTATCGTCGACTGGTGGGACGTCTTGTCTATTTATCTATCACACGTCCGAATATTTGTTACGTTGTTCACATTTTGACCCAGTTTTTGCATGAGCCGCGGCAAGACCATCTCGACGCTGTGTTTCGAGTCCTTCGCTATCTCAAAGGGACCCCGGGTCAGGGTATTGTACTTCGCTCTAATAGCTCTCTCCAACTCTATGCTTTTTGTGACTCGGACTGGGCCGCCTGCCCAATGACACGCCGTTCCCTCACGACTTATTTCATCCAACTCGGGTCCTCTCCTGTGTCTTGGAAAACGAAGAAGCAGCCCACTGTGGCTCGCTCATCCGCGGAAGCTGAATACCGCGCCATGGCTGTAACTACTTGTGAGCTCACTTGGATGAAATCCTTCCTGTTGTCTCTTGGGGTTTTCCACGCGAAGCCCATGCACATTTTCTGTGATAATCAGGCGGCACTTCACATCGCCTCGAATCCAGTCTTCCACGAGCGTACAAAGCATATCGAAGTGGATTGTCACTATGTCCGAGAACAGTTACTCGCTGGGAATATTTCCACATCTTATGTTCCGTCTTCAAAGCAGTCTACCGATATTTTCACTAAAGCCCTTGGTCATCAACAATTCCAGTTTCTACTTGGCAAGTTGGGTGTTCGAAATCCTCACTCTCGAACTTGAGGGGGTGTATTAGGATTATTAGTATACATAATTACTAGTGTACATATTTAGTCAAGTATACTATTTTAGGAAGAGCTATTTTTTAGAAAGTGTTACTTCCAAATTTGTTTTGCAAATATTCTGTAAATCTTGACTTTGTAACAATATCCCTAAATTAGGGAGTTGAGCTTGGCTATTTAACGCCAATAACACAGTAAATGGTAAAATATCACATTCTTCCACAATTCTCAGTTTATTAGTATGAATTTGTAGTGGAGATTATGGAGTATTCCTTTCACTCATTCAAAATAGCTAATCATGCGATTGGATTAGAGTATAAACGCCTCCATTACCATGTGCTCCCAGTCTTCAAAATTCAACTCATTATTATGTTATGTAAGTGGAGACATTTTTTTGTGTGTTTATAATTGCTCACCTAGTCACCTACCTTAACAAAATGATACCTTTATCTGAATGTTAGAGCGCATGTGGAGACATTATTTTTGTGCTTATAATTGCTCACCTAGTCATCTTCCTTAACAAAATGATACCTTTATCAAAATATTAGATTGCAAGTTTCCTAAATTTGTATTCTCCATACCTGCAAATGACATTATCTTTTAATGATGTATCAATACCAAGGTTGTGATATCTAAGATGTCACGATGTAGTATCAAGAGAATGGAGTAAAGTATTGCCAACCCTAATTAGGTGATACATGTTGCAAATATATTTTGGAGAATTAATAAACTTTATACCAATTTTGAATTATCTTTGATGATTTTGATGTATAGATAGAGATTAAGAGAGCTTACTTGGATTTCAAATAAAGTGAAACAGCCCGCTCATGAAGGAAGACTTGCATACTTTACACACTATAGACTACCCACCACCTACCATGTAGGTATAGTCAAATGAAGTACTTGAAATTAGATAATTAATTAATTTACTTCATTAAATCAATGATTATCAACATGTTCATAAGTATCCTCTAAACAATTTCTCCTATTTATTTATTTATTTATTATCTTGTCTTTGCATTTTGTCCTCCACTCTATTTGAATAATTTACATTTTTCTTATAGTTCAGTGTAAATTTTTTATTTATTTAATAAACTACAATCATTTTATATTGAACCAAGCAGAGGATAAAGCCATCTTTGGTGCTCATCTTTTCTTATTTGAAAGGGTCAACCTCTCAACAACAAGTGAACGACGTATTGACATCGCATTTGGCATTCACAATTAATTCAACAAGCTCAAACAAAATTTTCATTTTTCATTAACTTGATTTGATAGGAACTTTAAACAACTTGGTTTAACACTCCAACCATATTTAGGTCTCATAGTTTGATGGCTGAAACTCTTAATCAGAGATTATTGGGCCAATAAGTAGTAGGTAATATAAGGAGTAGGTAATCGTGAAAAGTAGCCAGGTTAGTTGGTTAAGATGTGATGGTTTGACTCCCATATCTTAGGTTTGGTGCCTACCAGCGGTATGTAGGAGTGGGCATGGGATGAGATGAACCTGACCTCGTCTCATCCCAAACGAGTTTCGGACGAGACGAGATGAAAATGTACTATATAGTCTTCCAACTAAGTATAACAAAAAAATTTCATCTCAAATTACTCACACACCAATAATGCTTAATTTATGTACATGTAACTTTCATCAAAACAATATAAAATTTTATATTGTACGATTAATATAATTTCTCATGTTGCCGTAATAGAAGCTTAAAAATGAAAAATATTGCTCATAAACCAAATTTCCAACTACATAATTCATAGTGCAAAAATAAATCAAACCATCATTTGTCTTTATTTTAGACAAAAATAATTGTTCTATAATCAATTTAAAATGTGAAACAACATAAATTTTGATTGGTTCTATTTGATCTAAAATATTCAAAATGAAGTTTCTATCTAAACAAATAGTACCAAATCAAACAAGTTTTCAAACATTGGATGTTTTGATTTAATTTCAACATATCCTAAGCTTTCCTTTAAAATAGCAGTTTGATTAAATTAATAATAATCAATATTAAATAAATGAGTTTGGGATGAGACGAAATTAAAAATCTTCATTTCACTCTAAATCGAGATGAGTTTTATCACTCTCAAAAAGACCAAAAAAATCAAAACAGAACATGACGGGACGCGGGATGGGATGCCTACTCCTCTCAGCATGGGGTTAGAGGAGGGGTAGGGGGTAATGGTAGAAAATTTAAAAAACAAAAAAATAGTAGTAGGTAATCAGTGTAACTAAACAACAACATAAACACACTAAACCTTCCCTCTATCTTTGCTTCTTCAAACTTGAAAAAATACTCTTCAAAACAGAGCCAGCAAGACAGACAAAGAGAGATAATGATTCCCACGTCCCACCACTCCCAAATCTTTCCTTCAATCCAACTCTACTCGGTTTCAAAACCCCATTTTGCCAATCTCTCAAAATTTCCCCAAAGACCCCTTCATTTCATGTAATCTTTCGATTAAAGTTTCGATCTTTTTCGACACCCTTTTCATAGTTGTCCTCCCTTCCTCTTCTTCTTCAAGCTCCAATGATGGAGTGCCCAAGTAGCAGACGAGTCAACCCCACCACTTCTTTTTTATTATTGGCTCTTCCTCTGTTATAGAGAGGCGAAACAGAGTGAGATCAGAAACAGAGTTTTGAGTAAGAGATCAGGTTCTTCCTCTGTTACAGAATTATATGGTTGCTTGTAGGACTGAGAGTGAGGAGCTCTGTTCAATGGAGATTGGGGTGCCGACTAATGTGCGACATGTGGCTCATGTTACATTTGATAGGTTTAATGGGTTTCTTGGATTGCCTGTTGAGTTCGAACCCGAAGTGCCCAAGAAAGCTCTAAGTGCCAGGTTTGTTGGAAAATTTTGATTTTTGATTGAATTTATGATCTGGGGTTGCTTGAATTTCTTGACAAATTTTGCTTTTTGAATTAAAATTCTGAATCGGAATGTTATTCTATGGTACAATGATAATTCAAAATCTCTTGTAAAAGATTCTTTACAAAGAATGAGTTTTTGTACAATTAATTAATTTGTTTTCCACATTTGAGATTAAGATCCATTGAGTTTGATGCAGAAATTGGAACTGTTTTCGTGAATTCAATTCTGAGGCCTCCCCTCATACTTGGATTCCCATGAGTTATGGGAAAATAGTCTTAGGAAGAATCGATTTCCTGTAAGTAAATAGAAGACCAAACATACCTGATAAAACCAGCCAACATAGGGAGCACATAAGATGTTTTATTCATATACTAAGTTGGAGTTTCCTCCGTTTTATACATGAAAACAATTCTAAATATTATTTACATAGCATTTATGTAAACTTGTCAGGATTTTACTCTACTTGGCTGCCTTTGATTTCTGATATTATTCTCTGTAGTGCGAATGTTTTTGGTGTTTCCACGGAATCTATGCAATTGTCATATGACTCTAGAGGGAACAGTGTGCCAACAATACTGCTGTTGATGCAAAGTCGCTTGTATGCTCAAGGGGGTTTGCGGGTATGTAACCGGAGTTTTCTACCGGTCCTTGTAGATGTGGTTTAAGCCTTCCGCATTTTCTCATTTACCCACCCTTACTGAACTATTGGTTCATGTGCAGGCAGAAGGGATATTCAGAATTAATGGAGATAATACTCAAGAGGATTATTTCAGGGATCAACTAAACAGAGGAGTCGTGCCTGAGGACATCGACGTGCACTGTTTGGCAGGTCTTATAAAGGTGAACAGTCCTTTCCTTCACAACTTCAAGTTAAAAAATTGGCGTCTCGGAAGTCCTTTGTCACTAAACTGCATGAAAATACTTAAACTTGTATGCCCAATTGTTTCAAAATTCTTGATGATTGAATGTCCTGCATTTGATGTCCCCTGCATTAAGAAATGTAACAGAAATTTCCTGTCATCTTTTAGTTGAGTGTGATTATGTGTTTTACATGCATGATTTAGTCGCTAAATTTATGCTTCTGCAGGCATGGTTCAGAGAACTTCCAACTGCGGTGCTGGACCCTCTTGACCCTGAACAAGTGATGGAATGCCATTCAGAAGATGATTTTTGTCAGCTTGCAAAACTCTTACCTCCGACTGAAGTTGCTTTGCTAGATTGGGCAATCAACCTGATGGTTGATGTCGTCCAAGAGGAAAATCACAACAAAATGAGTGCCCGCAATGTTGCAATGGTGTTTGCTCCAAACATGACACAGGTGACTGACAAAATATACTTGATTTATGCATAACAACTTTATGGTAGTCTTGTGAAGAGATGCTTCAATTTAACAAGTATAACAGTTTAAAATCTGGTTATAGTTGTATAATCCCGATATATTTCGGTATAATAATGGTTAAGTTGCTTTCTTTTATGTTTATATATGCTACACTTGCATGAAATCCTAAGATTTTTACCATATTTCCATTACAGATGGCAGATCCTTTGACTGCATTGATGTATGCTGTGCAAGTGATGAACTTCCTGAAGACACTTATAGAAAAGACACTCAGACAAAGAGAGAAGAACTCCATGATAGATTTGTCTCCTAATAGTCCCATAGAGACTTCAGATGAGAACAGTAGCCGTAGCCTTTCCCAAACCAGTTGTTTGGAGGAGTCAAACCAGGAGAAAGAAAAGATGAAGCCGGACTTCATTGCTGATACCAGAACTCTAACTTTCCTTGGAAAATCCATTTCTCTTAAAAAAGCGTCTTTTGTCAGTGATCACTCTTGCAATGTTCCCACTCAAGTTGATATTGTAGAATATGAACCGCAACCAGTTGCAAATGATACGAAGGCTGTGCTTGAAGAAAAGTCACATAAATACAAGACTGCTCAATCAAGTAATGTAGATGCACAGAAGGGATTTCAGAAGGCCATTTTGGAACCAGTAGGGGTAGCTGGACCCCTAGAGAAACCAAGGGGTCCCCGTGTTATTACCCTTGCAAATTCACGGAAGGAGCGGGTTGAAGCTTGGCTGGTGAAGGGATAAGTTTTCCAGAGAACTTGGTTGTTCTGGTCAACAATGTTGGAAGCTTAAAGAGGTAGAGAGATGATTGTGCCATCGTTCATGTAATTTATCTATTTGTGACCATGTTTTTCATGTTATTCCGCACCTGCATTTAGTAGTTCCTGATAACTATGTTTTATTTGCACAATTGCTGTTCGTTTTCTTGTTAGATTTGGCCACCTCTCAATCTTCCATTCACATAACACAGTTTTCTTAAAATATATCTGGGCCTATATAAATCATCATACTCAAGGTTCTGGTTACACAATGACATTTAACCGGGTTAATATTCTGCTGTGTATTTTTTGATATTCTCATGCCACTTTTAGAATATCATCTCTATAACCTTCCGTTTATGACGACAATCCCTTCCACTGCGCACTGGTTTTCTCTCCTTTCATCATTGTTTTCATTTTTCTCTTCCTCCCTCCCTTCAACACGCCCCATGTTTCTTCTCCTTGTTCTGTCTAACCAGAGCTGTCATCTGTTGCTGTCTCTCATTGCTATTCCTTATTATTATTGTTATTATTTTGGTTGGAAAGTGAGCTGGGTTTTAAGGACCCCTAAACCTTTACATAAATGAAACAAAAACAAATACAAATACAGAAACAAACTCTCACAAGAGAGAGGATTCACCAATACAAGCCTAGACTATGAACAAACTCAGTCTTTGTACATTTTGTTTGCTTTTTTAGTTCTATTGGATTTTCGAGGACAAATGCTAGAATCTTTGGTGTGAGTGTTAGAGAACGTTTTTGTAGCCGATTCTGTAATCACATCATTATCACTAGAGAGGCCTGACTCATGCTCTTATTCAGGAACCTGTATCCTCTTCCCATGCATCTTTTAACCAAATGTAGTATGCCTTCACTGCTTCCTTGCCACGTCTTGCAGTAGCTTCTTGCATTGTAGAAGGAATATCGTTTCCCTTTTCGTATTCATTTATCATCATTAACGTATATTCAATCTCAGGAAGAGTAAGAATATCTTTCGCTTCATTCAGTTCTGCTTCGGTGAATTGTTTCACACTACAGTGCCCAAATTTCTCACCATCATTGACATTCTGGGAGTTGTTGTCTTTCTTTGCACCTGAAATATTGGCTGCCGGCATGTTGTTGACTTCTCCTACTTTATCATCATCGATTGAGGTGGACACAATTTCATTTGGGTACTTATTTTCATGTTCTTCCCCCAATTCGTTGTCGTTCTTTTCTATTGCATGACCTTCTACAACTACTGCCTGGTTTTCTTCTATTCCTTATTCTTATCTCTGCTCATACTACCGCTTAGACTTGTTGTCATTGTCATAAGAGGTTGAAAATCTGGAAAGGAGGGTACTTCGTTGTGGTGAAGGGGGCGAGTGGCAACCAGGAGCGTAGCCAGGAATTTCACTTAGGGGCGCTTTTTTTGTATAATATATATACTAAATCTTCTTATATATTAATTGAATGAGGTAATCCAACATTTGAAATGCATAAAAGGTTAACTGTCTCGCGTTTGGACTCAGGAATTACTTGTCTTGGCTTGACAATTAATAAATTTAGAATTACAATACAATATTACAATATATAGGTTGTTCATCTAGAATATACAAACAAAATTTTGAGTGAGTTAGATGACAAAATGGACAAAAAAAAAAAAAAAAAAAAAAAAAAAAGAAAGAAAGGGAGAGAGAGGCAGAGCAACTAATCATGAGAGCTAATTCGAACACCTCTTGATCTGTTAGTAGCTGATACAATCATGCTTATGCATTTATATATAATTTGCACAGGCTTGAGCATCAATCTGAATTCTGACAGCATAGCCTATCTTCCCAGAAAAAAAAAAAATCATTCCTATATGCACGTTTCTGATTACAATTAGGGAGTTTTTATCTTCAATCAAGCCAACACTAGTTGTGTTGCTGTTAAGTAATTGAGTTATTCTACATGGCCAGGAAATGAGGAGGGGAGGGAGGTGGTGGGGTGGGGAACGTTCACCTTCCTTGGGATGCGTGCGCCAAAAAAGACGGCATACATCCCGAGGGAGGTGAACGGTCACCACCCCACCACCTCCCTCCCCTCGCTCGTTTCCTCGCCCACTTCCTCGACATTTAGAATTCCTGTAAGTAATTCCTCCATTTTCTGTGTTAAATAAAATTAAAGGAAAGAAAAACCAAGTAATGTATATATAAAAGGAATGCTGTGATTAATCTGAAGAAGAGCTTTCCCCACCAATTTCTTCTCTTGGGAACGACAGGAAGTTTTAGATCTAAATCTATTAATAGTTGAGATTTCGTAATAACTTGGCTTGAGATATTTTTCTAAATGGATTGATTACAAAATTGTAATTATTACAAAATGCATCTTTCCATTAAAATGTAAATTGTAATTATTACAAAATTTCAACTTGGCTTGAGATATTGTTCTTTTTTTATTATCTTAATTGTTTTCTTTTCACCACAACTATGTTATGAATAGTTATTTTTTTTTATTTAATTTTTTTGCAAATTGTATTTCAAGCTTACATAGTTTCTCAAGAGTCATAATAATTTTGAAATGCCAACTTTCGGATAACGATAGTGTTCAATATTGTTTGTCATACTAATTGAATTGTGTAATCTTGTGTTTACATAATGGTGAGCCTTGAACATACTAACCTTATATCTGGTGATTCTTAAAACTCTATTATATTGATATACCTGCGAACTAAAGTTCTCTAACATTAAAGTTTTTTCACATTGAAATCTTGAAGAATGATGAATGAAAGCACGATCCAAGAAAAAGATAGATTTTAAAAAAAGATTGCTATGATTGAATTCCCATTTTAGTTAAGAAACTGTATCCAGATTTGAACAATCAAAATATGTCAAACTAATCTAAACAATTAAATAGATTTTATATCTGGTTAAAAGATGTATGGGAAGAGGATAAGAACCGCACATGCAATAAATTGAAATAGGAAAATTGTCAGGTTCCTGAAGAAGAGCATGAGCCAGACCTCTCTAGTAATGATGATGTGATTATAGAATCGGCTGTAAAAACGTTCTCTAACACCCACACCAAAGATTTTAGCCTTTGTCCCTGAAAATTCAATAGAACTAAAAAAGCAAATAAAAGATACAAAGACTTAGTTTGTTTATAGTCTAGGCTTGTATTGGTGAATCCTCTATCTTGTGAGAGTTTGTTTCAGTATTTGTTTTTTTTTTAAATAAAGACTTATTAAAATAAAATAAAAGACTTTTAATAGGAAAAAAATAAATAATATCTGAAGGTTTATAAATTGGGTCCGGATTCTTTGTCTCCGGATCCTGACCCTTAATTTCACGCAAGAAGAAATGTTGGGTAGCACGTGGAAGGATATAGTTCATCCATATATTGTAGTGTACTATACCAGTTTAGACTCTAAAGTAGAGAATCCATCGATGATGATTTGAACTCTGACCCCAATTTCCCCCTTCTTCGTCTCAATCTCCAAACCCTAATCTCCAATTCTCCATCTATTTCTTTCAACATCTCTCCATGGGACCTCAAGATCGATGAAACCCTCTTCTTCAATAGAATAAAAGAAGAAGTTTTGCAAGTTAAAGGTGAGATTTTTCGGATTTTGGTATATCTTGTTTTTGTTTAAATTGCTTTGTTTTTATGGTTTCTTTTTATGTAGAAAAACTTGGGTTGTTGTTAATTTCATGATCAGATTACTCTCAATTTGAAAGTTATGATTTTTATGAAATGTTTGTGCATTTTGATTAATTGGGTATGCGCTCAGATTACTCTCAATTTGCAAGATATGATTTTGATGAAATGTTTTGTGGATTTTGATTAATTGGGTATGCGCTATGTGTGTGTCAAATACATGTTCAGAGTGGGCATAAATTGATGATTTATGTTTTGAATTGTTAAGCTTGATTAGCACAAGAAGTAATTGGTTGTTGTGATCTTGCTATTCAAGGGGCAAGGGGAAGGGGTGTGTTCATAATTGTAAAACCTTCAACGATTTTGCGAACTGTACTCGTTTTAGAATGTAATGGACATTGAAGAGAAATGCTGGTGGTAGTTACTATGAGTGTACTTTTGCATTATTAATTGTGAATGAGATTGCACATAGACCATACTTTGTGTGCCCTTGACACTCTTGGAGTTTTTATTGTTGTGCAACCCAGGGGCACCATCAGTTACTGCTGATTAATGCAATGTAACATTGAAGGTTTGTT
Organism: Berberis vulgaris; assembly: GCA_963556465.1. Taxonomy (NCBI): domain Eukaryota; kingdom Viridiplantae; phylum Streptophyta; class Magnoliopsida; order Ranunculales; family Berberidaceae; genus Berberis; species Berberis vulgaris. Next base: position 6,414,357 of record OY747135.1, read on the forward strand.
GAAATGTTTCTTTCATGGAGAAGGAGCACAATAGTAATCGTAATAGCTAGGTAGAGAGGGTAGATAGGAGAGAAAAAAGGAAAAGGGTTCTGAAGAGTTGGCTTAGGTTTGCACATTTGTAATGTAATGTGTTCATTATGTACTCAATGGCTGTTTGTCTAGTTGAAAAATGAGTTCAATGCACTACTTTTTCTTTTCTTTTTGAATATTATCTTGAAGAATATTTCGGTTGATTTTTTCTTTGTAATCTCTTGCAGTGTTGTAGATCTCAGTTGGTCTTCATCTTCATACAACATATATCTTCATACAACATATACTGAAACCCTACCAATTTTATATCTGAGCTGAAATTTTTTGAAGCCTTAAAAACTCCCTTGAATTCCATCTTTGTTACCTATTTTCCCAACTGGAGATGCCAGGCGGAGACCTTCTCTACCCAACGCCCCCTGAGACAATCCTGCCACCACCTGAGTCAGTTGAAGACGAGACATGGGTATGGACTCAAATCAAAGCTGAAGCTCGCCGAGATGCTGAGTCAGAACCTGTTCTGGCGAGCTACCTTTACTCGACCATAATCTGCCACTCCTCCCTTGACCGATCCCTCTCTTTCCATCTCGCCAATAAGCTCTGCTCTAGCACCTTAGTTTCCACCCTTCTATATGACCTTTTCCTCAACTCCTTCTCAAACGATCCAACTCTTCGATCTGCTGCAGTCGCTGATCTCCGTGCGGTTAGAACTCGTGATCCAGCTTGCATTTCCTATTCCCATTGCCTCCTTAACTACAAAGGCTTCTTGGCCTGCCAAGCTCAACGGGTGGCTCACACGCTCTGGACCCAGTCGAGATGCCCTCTGGCCCTTGCACTCCATTCACGTATCGCCGACGTTTTCTCCGTGGATATCCACCCAGGTGCTGTTATAGGAAAAGGGGTGTTATTTGATCATGCAACAGGGGTGGTGGTGGGTGAGACTGCGGTGATTGGCAACAATGTGTCAATATTGCACCATGTCACGCTTGGTGGCACTGGGAAGGCCAGTGGGGATAGGCACCCCAAGATTGGAGACGGGGTTTTGATTGGTGCGGGTGCAACGCTTTTGGGGAACATCAAGATTGGGAAAGGGGCAAAAATTGGCGCTGGATCGGTTGTCTTGATAGATGTACCACCGAGGACTACGGCAGTAGGGAACCCAGCTAGACTTGTTGGAGGGAAAGAGAAGCCAGCCAGATGTGAAGATGTGCCAGGGGAGTCTATGGATCATACATCCTTCATTTCTGAGTGGTCTGATTATATCATCTAATGAATTGATCTTTATGTTTTGTTTGGTTGGTCTATGTTGATGATTACTGAGGCGCACATTCTAGTTTAGATCATACTTTTGTACTTTTATTTTTGATATTAATAAAGTCAATATGAAGCTATTTCTATACTATCTGTTTTTATCTTTTGTTTATGCTTTTCTGGGCATTATAACTAGGTTGTTGTTACTGGTACAAGGTCTATACTATCTGTTTTTATCTTTTGTTTTTATCTGTTTATGCTTTTCTGGGCATTAACCCTCATAGTATGATCCTTCCAGTTATTCCCTTGCCACCTCTGTGAACTGTCGGTATTATGAAATCAAGGTTGCGTGGAAAGGTGATGAGGCCTTGACGTCTTTTGAGTCCTATGAGTTTGCAAGGAAATCCCTCAGAAATCATGTGTTCACTCTATAGTGTCATAGGAATCTCAAGCGCATGAGTAGTGTCATGCAAGTGTAGTTCAAATGGTGATCGTCAATATGGCTACTGTATGCCTAATAGTGATTAGTGAGTTGTCTCCAAATCTTTCAACGTGCCACACCTCTATGATGAACGCACCCATCTTAGATCAATGTTCAGATGAGTTCTGTTGCGACTGATCATATTTTGCATGAAGTTGGAGTAAGATGTGCGTCCTGAACAAATGTCTGGAAACATGAACTATCTACTACTCTTGATAAAGTTGTAAACTGTTCACTTGCATACAGACAAGAGAATGTGGGATAGCTCAGTCAGATGAGTTTCCTTATTCTTCATGCATGGGAATATGGATCTGAGGGTCAAGTGAAGCTCATGTTGCAGGAGAAGTAGAAGCTAAGAAAGTTGGACTGTTGGCTCAATTACAAGCGGTATGTACCGTATTATCAAGCTTAAGTCTAGATTTGTGCTATCGACGGAAACAAGAAAGAAAGCAGCCTGTCTATTTTAAAAAAAAAGCTGTTCATACGTGGTACTTTAAAATTTCTAATATTAAGTTTCATTGTCACTCTGGCAATTCTATGTTCATTTAGCTCATTGTTTGTCCTCCCCTGATCCCAGGTTAAGAGATACAGCAGATGCTTAGATGAATCCACAAAGTGGCATTCAACAGGACAACTGAGCTGAACCCTCAGACACACCCATTTTTACCTTTAAGACAGTTTACCTCCTATATATAAAATGATCATGGAGAGATGATCACCGACCAAGTTATGATGATCGAAAAATCTTTCAACAACAGTCTCATGAGAGAGGAGGGGCTGATGAGTTTTGGCTCTGCAGCATTTAAGAAATAATCATGGAGACCACAAACGAGGTCTTTTTGGCCAATGGGGTATTAGCTCAGCTGTTAGACAAGTCCATAGTTCAAACCCTGCCGGAGGCGTTTAATGGTTATGGGATCCATAAAATCATACTCGCCTTTCAAAAAAAAAAAAAAAAAATCTGCTTGAAAGTCTGTCTAGGTTTGGGGTAGGATGCCAACACCAATGAGCTTGAGGGATTTTTACCATTCATTCTGTTCTAATTTAAAGGTTTTACATGTTTACTAATTTTATGTATTGAAGTGGGATTGTGTAGCGTTTGTAGTTTGCCTTCCAAGCAATAGACCCTGGATCTGACTCCTGGCAAATGCATTTTTGCTCTTTTCATTCAATTCGATTTATTTTGTTCTTTTATCTCCCTGCTATTGTCGATGGCCTATCTCGTTTCGCGACTATAACTCTGTATGTTAAGAGGGTACGATACTCATTTTAGTGAAACGAGTCTCTTGGTGAACTTCTGCCAACAATAGCAGAAAAACTGAAGTAGAAAATGAAGAGTCAACTTGAATCCATCCTTATATTTTTATTTTGCTTTTCAAGGCTTGAGTTGTCTTCTATGGTGCGATGTGATAAAGTAATAACCAGTTTCAAATTTTTTTTTTGGTCATTCTACAACAAAGTGTAACCATGTAGTAAAAAAAAATTCTTTTCTTTGTTTCTTTTTTTAAGGCTTTTTCTTCCGTGGGAGCAACATTTTCCACCTACCCATTTAAAGACGGGGCATACATGTAAAAATCAAATTTCATATAACCAACGATGACAAGAGAGTTTGTTTCAAACATGGTGCAACGCGACAATGTATAACAAGTTTTTTTTTTTTTTTTTTATAGAATTTTCTTTTACGATAGAACGTTTCTACTTACCACTGACCTAAAAGACGTGGCATCCATGTTTAAATCTTATAGCCAACAATGACGAGAGTTTGCTGCAAAGATGGTGCAATGCGATAATGTATAACCAGGTAGTGAATTACTTTTATCATCTCATTTTCTTTGCTTTTCATAGGACATTTCCACTTATTGCTCACCCAAAAGATGCGGCACACATGTAAAAATGAAATTTCTTATAGCCAACAACAAGAGAGTTTCCTCAAAATCCCTGCTCCTTTCTGATAAATTGCCAACTCTCTAAAAGCTCGAACTTGTAGAGAACTTGTAAATTCACACGGGATAAGATTCCAACACTCCCCCTCAGCGCAAGCGCGAGGAAAGTACTGAAAATTCTCGTAGCAATTGCGCTGGACGATACTCGAACCCACGACCTCCAAGGACCAAGCTCTGATACCATGATAAATTGCCAACTCTCTAAAGCTCGAACTTGTAGAGAAGGCGAATCCAATCATATATCAAGAGGAAGCGAGAGCGGGGTCGTGGGACTATAATTATATCGGTGGGTACCAATCGTACAACTACACCGTAAATTCACACGGTACTACCGTGGATAAGAACATGGGCAATTTTAGGCCCATGGATAATTGGAGTGAGTTTAATATTCCAACACTTTCCAAAAAAAACAAGAAGAGAGTTTGATGCAAACATGGTGCAATGCAGCCAGTTGTAAAGGAAAACAATAACATCTTAAATATGGGAAACCTCTACATACAAACAATATGGGGGATTAATGTTTTAGTGTGGTTATCCAATATGGCGGTGATGATACACTAAACCATCCTTTAATTCACATCATATACGTCAGCAGAGCAAAACGAGTCTGATTACCCACTCAATTGGCAAAGCCCAAATAATACTAACCTCGTCTTGGCAAAATCCAGAAGGTTGGATCCAAATTGCATAACTCTACTAAGCCCACACATCATATTGTAAAATTCAATACCCGTAAGGCCTAATTAGACAAGTATCTGGGGGAACAACTAAGATGGACATGCCAACAATACATTGGTTCAGTCTATGAAATAAATACCAGAGTATAAGTCGTGCATGAAAACTTCCTTGCATGGACAACACTCCAAAAAATGAAACATCTCCTCCGGATCTAGGGAAAGTCTTCTACATAGACGACTCCCAACTAGGAAATGATATCCAGTAAAATATTTTTCCTTAAACTACGTCATTAAAGGCCTAGTCGAACAATGACTCTCGTATTATAAATAAGACACATGGTTGATGAACAAATGAACGCTACAAAACTCAATTTACAACTTTAAGTCTTTCTCAAGCCTTGTTTGACTTTAGCATCGAAATGTCATCGGCCACCACAACGATGGTCCTTGGCTCACGTGCGTTCCCTGTGCAGGTTTAGGTCAAGGTTAAGGATAACAAGATTCAACTATTTCAGGCGGTATCATGAAAAGTTAGGGTAGAAAATGTAACGAAGTTTATACAACAATGTAGTAAATGTAATTTTTCAATTTTATCGGAGAATTGAATTATCCGTCACCATTAAGGTTCGTAGTGTAAAAGACTATTATTTGTTTTCTAAGATTTTTATAACTACATGTACCGTCGACCAATTTAAAAAAGACCTATTTAAAAGTTGTGACATCCATGTAAAATTGGGTTTCTTATGGTTAAGGATGACAAGAAAATAAAACAATTTTGTAGCAAACTTGGTTCAATGTAACAAAATAACTTTAATTTTGTTGGATCCCAAAATCGAACTTGGGCATTCGTTCTGGTGATTTCATTTGCCACAAGTACACCACTTGAGTTAGTTAGCACCTGGACTTTATTAACATCTCCTATTCCCCCTTAATATTTCTCCTTCTGAATCATTATTCCTTTCATCCTCTTTTCTTATCAGATGTCCTGGTAGAGTTATAGAGGGTCATATAAGGCTTTAAGTTTTGTAATTTTTCCTAAGACCCCTTGTGACATAGAGACATTTGAGATGCTTTAAATCCTTCTATTTCAAAAGGCGAATTAGCATGAGAAAGTTGTATATGTTGGCACATATATATGGATTAAATTTATTTTTCTACTCTGTTTTCTCTGTTTCTGTTTTATGGAAAATGAAGCTCACCTACATCAAACATCTTATGGTCCAACATTTGTACAAACTTTGCAGTCGTTGCTACTGAAAAATAAAAGCTCATTTACACGTTACAGGTCCAACATTTATACAAGACTTTGCAGAGTTGTTGTTACTGAAAATGAAAGTTCATTTACACATTTTAGAGCTCAACATTTATACAAGACTTTGCAGTCGTTGTTACTGAAAAATGAAAAGTTCATTTACAGTACTTGCTTTCATGATTACAAAAGGGGGAAGAAGTAATAAATTCAACAGAGATCAATGTCTTCAGAAATCTGTTTTGAAGGGGTACAATGTCATTCCAAGTTCATGAATCTATGAAGTAATAACACATTTAAACACATTATATAATTGACTTTTTTTTTTCTTCATTAAGGCGCATTATGTAATTATCAGTTCGATAGATCATATTTTTATTTTTTACCATCCTAGCAAGTATTGCTATTTTTTAGTCTGCAAGTTCAACACCTTACTTGAAAAGATATAATGACAGACCAAGTTAACTTGGCTAGAACCAGATGTTTTAAAGCATTACATAATGCCGTATTTGGATAGAAGAGAGAAATATGCTGGAGAGCTATGGCGACCGGTGTCAAGCATTAAGCGCCTTGCTGACATTTGTCATCAGCACAGGTGTGATACATGTAATCCGAATAGACCCTCTTCTTCGACCCTAGCGTCTCTTTCTCCTGCATAAATACATTCACTCTCCTCCCACCCATTCCCTCATTTTTCCTCTCTTTTCGTCAATGATGAACTTTAATGAATTCATTCAAGAGTTGGACAATCAAGTGAGTGCTACTGCTAGAAGAATTCAGGCAAGAATGGCTGAGGATGCAAGAAGGGGCGAGGAAGCAAGAATGGCTGAGGAAGCAAGAAGGGCTGAGGAGGCAAGACGAGCTTATGATGAAGGATCTTATCCCTCTGAGATCTTTGGTGAGTTATACTTTCAGCAGCACCCGGTGTATCCATTGCCTCATTACCGTGTACCATCCTCTTCTCTGCCTACACCAGTTTCTTCTCAAGGTAGTATTGGGGGGGCCCTGCCTGCACCAATTTCTTCTCGTGGCAGTATTCCGGAGCATCTGTCTACACCAGTTTCATCTCGTGGTAGTGTTGGGGAGCCCCTGCCTCCACAAATTCCAACTCATGGCAGTGCTATGGAGTCTTTACCTCCACCAATTTCTTCTCACACCAGTGTTAGGCCTCCACAAATTGCTTCTAGTGGCAGTATCCGGGGGACTTCAGTTTCACCAGTTTCTGCTCATGGAAGTGTTGGGGAGGCTGTTAGTCCACCAAATTCGCCTCACATCAATGGTAGGGGGCTTGTGCTTCCGCGAATTCCTTCTCATCCTGGGGAGCATTTGTATCTGGTGCAGACATACCGTGCTTTCAATGGAAGACTTGTTACGGAAATTTTCGAGATTGAAAATCTTCATGCAAACAGGGAAAGTGGCCGGCCAGTTAACTAAAAAAAAATATTATGGTGCTGAAGAAGAAAAGAGTTTAATGGCTATTTGTAACGGTGTTAAATGCTGCCTAGAATAGTTTGCAGGTTGTAGGTTTCTCTTTCATCTCTTGTGAGGTGAAAATAATCAAATGTTCATGTTCAGTTTCAAGGGTGTTTCATGTAAATTTAAAGACTAGTTTCCCCACCATTTTTCTCTCCATAACTAGCAAAAGTTCATTTCCAGAAGAAAGATCATCTTCAACCTCACAATAATTGTTATATCAATATATCTCTCTCCTTCCCTCATCTTTCTTGACTTCCATTGGAGAAGACAAAATTGGTTGAAGCACCGACAGAACTGGAAGCCCCCTTCCAATTTCTCTTTCTTTATTGTCATCCATGGAGTTCTTGGAATCAGATTAATTGACAATCAATCACCTCTAGACCATGACAATCAGATTAATTTTCTTGATTAATGACGACAAGAAAATAAAGAGAATTGTTACATGCACCGACAAAATAATGAACTGCTTAGTAAATAATTTGTAATCGCTATGCTTTACTTGGCAACTATGCTAGATACGCAAAGTTACTCCTCAATGTTTACCTGAACTTAGCAATCAATCAATATTGGGTGACCACACCAAGATTTGGAAAGTCAATGACATGACATGAAAAATGAAGACATCCTAGTATGAAGGTGATAATGTATTTTTCAGTTTCTAGGAGAAGTATCCTTACAGCACAAAAAACGAATCAAACCAGTAGATAAATTTTATTTCCATGAACATCATCTTCAACTCCAAATTCTCTAATGTCCCCTTGTTTCCATGGGAAAAGTTGCGAAGACACTGTGTACTTATTAAGTGGTGCAAAACAAACACCTCCCTAGGAGTGGGGTATAGTAATCAATGAGTCATTTAAGGTGATTAGTTCAATGTGACATGGAACTACTACGATGTAACATCCTCAATATAACTTAATAAAGTTATTTTGATAAAAATTTAGATAATTTTAACTAACCATTTCTTCAAGGAAGAATAGATTTCATTTGTAAAACATACCACAAAGCGATGCAATTGGCAATGTGCAAATCAGATAACTGAATTGCCAATTCCTCTCGAAGATATATTTGCATGAACAAAACCAGATATATTTGCTTGGAGACCACATCTTGAAGAGGAATTGGCAGTTCAGTTATCTGATTGTACATCACCAATGGCATCACTTTGTGGTATGTTTTACAAATGAAATATATTCTTCCTTGAAGAAATGGTTAGTTAAAATTATCTAAATTTTGATCAAGATACTTTAATAAGTTATATCGAGGATTTTACATTGTAGTAGTTCAATGCCACATTGAACTAATCACCTTAAATTACTCATTGATTACTATACCACACCTAGGGAGATGTTTGTTTTGCACCACTTAATAAGTACACAATGTCTTCGCAACTCTTCCCATGGAAACAAGGGGGGACAGTAGAGAATTTGGAGTTGAAGATGATGTTCACGGAAATAAATTTTATCTACTGATTTGATTTGTTTTTTGTGCTATAACGACATTTCACCTGAAAACTGAAAAATATTTTTCATGTCATGTCAGTGACTTTCCAATCTTGGTGTGGCAACCAAGTATTGATTGATTGCTAAGTTTGGGTGAACTGAGCAGTATCTAGCATGGTAGTAAAGCACAACAATTACAATTATTTACTAGGCAGTTCATTATTTTGTCGGTGCATGTAACAACTCTCTTTATTTTCTTGTTGTCATTAGTTGATACTTGTAAATTAATCTGTCATTAGAGGTGATTGATTGTCAATTAATCTGATTCTACAGTAAACAAAATGGAAAAAAAGAAGAAGAGCATTTACCTATATTAATATAACAGATAGTATGGTAGGTCTCGTCTTCCCCTCCTTTTGAAACAAGGAGTGCTTCCGGTTCTATCGGTGCTTCAAACAAGGCATTTGATAAATGAAATTCAAGAGCGTCGTAAAGCGCTAAACCCCTTTTTGAGAAATGTTAGAGCAAGAGAGATATAACAAATTATTGTGAGATTGAAAATGATCTTTCTTCTGGAAATAAACTTTAGCAGATCAACAAAGTTCCTTGCCCTGTTGTTGTTGGGATATGTTTTTTTTTCATATTTACAATCCTCAATCCCAACAAGAACGCTTCATTCGTGTAAGTATGAAGCGCATGTGCATTTACAATGTCAAAAATCTCCTTAGCAAGACTTCCATTCAAAGAGTGATTTGAAGCGCATGTGCATTTATGCAGGCAAATCGCCTGGTTTGAATGGAGGTCTTATGCTGTGGAGAATCTTGACATTGTGAATATGCAGGTAAACATAGAAAAGGGATGATTGAGTTGTTGAGTAGATAGAAAAAAGGTTATGGTGATGAATAAGGAAGACTTTTAATGGCTATGTGATTATCGTAAATGCTGTCAAGAATAGTATGCAGACTTTATGTTTCTCTTCCATCTAGTGAGACGACTATAACAAATGTGTTATGTGCACGTAGTTCATGTTTTAGCATCTACGAGTGCTCTTAAAGACTGGTCTTACAATTTCAAAATCATTAGATGAGATTTCCCTGTTTGAAAACTTTGGGGGTTCTAACTAGAGCAAACTCTAACCCATGAACTTGCAGCAAATGTTTGTTTTTGTTAAGCAAATCAACAGATATCTTTAAGGTCTTGATGTTTTTAAAGAAATTATGGACGACAGATAAGAGTGGGTGAAAAATGGAGCATTTGAGGTTGAAGATACGCAATTTTGAGTTATTTACCATAATTCAATTGGAAACTCAATAGGGTTATTTACCATTTAGCCCCTATTAATTCAGGTGTAATCCTAGATTGGTGCCATTAATTTTGGTTATTCCGTCTAACCTCCATTTTAAGTGTTGATCATTAAGTCAACTGCTTTGACTAACGGATACCATTAGTTATTTGGAAATTATTTAATTACCCTCATGTACCAAGAACGCGATGGATACCAAAAAAGAATTTCTAGAATACTTTGGGTGCTAAATGGTAAAATTTGGCTTTTCTCTCTTCCTCCTTGATATTCACGTAATTATTACATAATATATCCCTTAATTTATATATGTTAGTGTTTCGATCATTATATTTTATTCTAATTATTTCATTTTCATGTTTTTGTAGGAATTTGAGCGTAAACGATGAAATTGCGTTAAGGCGGCAATTTGAAGAATGATCAATTAGTTGCTTCAAATGGCGGTACAAAGTAACGGGTGACAAGTCGAATATCACATGCCTAAACCTTACCCAAATAAACAAAATTCACCTATTACCTAAGCCCAAGTCCAAAAGTTAACCTAAAGCCCAAACTCAACCTAAGTAGGAGAATAGAGAAAACCCCTACTTAGAGTATTCCTCTCTGCCATCTCTGGTGTTCTCACGTCTCTTTTCTTCCACGCCTCTATTTTCCTCCTTGGCAGAGACATAGAAACTTTCGTCTCTCGCCACTAACCAACCACCATAACGTCCCTTTCTCCTTATCTTTTGTTCTTCTCACCATCACCACCATCACTCTGCCGGTGATTCTCGCTCAATAGAAGAACCGGTAGTGCAACCACCATAACCTTGCCATCATCACCATCTCACAACCCCTGTTCCTCCATCGTACTTTCTTGCAACCACTGAAATTGAAACAGGGAACACGACCACCACCATCACACCATCACCGTTCCTATTTATCTCCCTATCAGTCCTCATCATCACAAACAGAGACCATCACCTCCCCCTCACCCTGTTTCGCACAATCGGCAGCCATCACCGCCCCTCTTTTTCCCCTGTTTTCTTATTTCTCTCTTCACCTTGCCACCGTCCAGCAGCCACACCGCAACCCCATTCTCTCATCGTCCTCCACTTCCCTGATCTCTCTCTAGCAGCCAAACACCGAGCACCACCATCAGATCACGTCCTCGCGCACAAAACAGGGACACCTCCCTGTCCTCTATGTTTATCTCCTTTCTGTTCCATCACACCAAACGACCACCACCACCATCGGATCACGTCACTGTTCCTCTTTCTCTCCCGGATTAAGCCACAAACACACCACCACCACCGGATCACATCCATGTTCCTCTTTCTCTTTCGGATTAAGCTACAAACACAACACCACCAACACCGAACAACTCACGCACGACACCGTCCAGCGCACCACCACGCCACCTCGCAATAGAGCTCCACTGCCCTTGTTTCTCTCATCTGTTCTCTCCCTCTTTCTGTTCTTTTTCTCGTTCCTCCCTCACTTATCTTTTTCTCTGTCTTGCAGGTGATTTTTACCGGATAAGAATAAGCAGGACGCAGAGGAAGCTCGCGAGAACGGCAACGCATGGAGTAGCTCGCGAGAAAATGAAGACCAAAGGAAGTTGGAAGGAAACCAATTGTTTTTTCAAATAGTTGGTTATTCGCACCCCCAGACTTTGCTTTGAGCCACCACAGTCCACCAGCAACTCCTTCGCGTCGCGTGTTCGTGCAGGAATTGATGGATTCCACCTATACCAGTGTTGTGACATCATCCACCATGATCTTCTAGACCCCGCGCCAAGGCGAAGATGAAACCACATGATTTCCTAGAGTTTGTCGTATCTGAATTTACTATTTTCTATATGCTTGAACGTTAAATACAATTGATTTCTGAATTTCAATAATTTGCTTTCACCGATTATATCCGGAATAGTTATCTAGACTAATCGGTAGTTAGAAGTTCCCTTTGTTGATATTCGAAGCTTGCTTTAATAAATTAATTTAAATTTGTGATTGTGTGTACCATAAGAAGACATGCAATGCTAGGGTTTTAGAATTAGTTAAAATAAACCTGTGATTATGTGTGCCGTAGAAAGACATGCAATGCTAGAGGTTTATGCCTTTGCTGAAATCAATTGCAAACTTAGATTAATCTTTAGGTTAGTCGTGTTGATTCTTGAAAACAATAATTTGGATTACACAAATCTCGAAAAACCCGTGGTGGATTCGATGTCTCGGTCCACTCTCTTATCATCTTACCAGCTTAATTTTAGTTGTTCAATTTAGTTCTCTTAATTTAGTAATTTCCATCTGTTGTAACCCCCAAACTCTAAATTAGTTTAAATAAGTCCTAGAATTCGACTGTCTCGGCAATTCTCGCGGGATCAACCCGTATTTTCCACTGTCTACTAATTAGACAGTCGTTCACTTGCGGTATTACAAGTAGGATTTATTTTCTTATTAATTTAGGTTAATAAAAACTCCATCAAGTTTTTGGCGCCGTTGTCGGTGATTGTAACTGTACAATTAAAATCTATGGTTGTTTTTGCTAGTTTATTAATTAGGTTTAATTTTCTTTTTAGGAACAGTGTTACGAGTCACTTTCTTATTTGTTTTATTTGCTTGAGTTTGAATTATTTTTGCATTTATTTTGTAGGCACCACACACATAGGAGCTCAAGTGGGAACAAAGTGAAATATTGCGATTCGCGAGGAAACTCTAAGAAATCGACTTCTACCCGGCGTCGCAAGTAACCCTAAAGAAGTTCACGCCGGAGGTAACTTCTACCCACAGTATCTACACGCGGTTTCTGTGTGATCACTTGTGTTTATCTTGTTCTAGGTAGTATTGCATGCAAATTTGAATAGTGGCAGGATTGAGTTGAAACCTCCGTGCCCTCTACCGCGGATAGGTTAATCACCATCTATTTTAGGGTTAGGAACCTAGGCCTTCACTATTTAAAATTTGTAGCAAGATAATTATTTAGGACAGGTGTGACGCTCATAGGGACCCTCTTTGGACGTTTGATAGCTTGAACTGGTCAAGTGAAGGAACATATTCCATTTGGGAACAATTCTTGAACTGAGATTTCACTTTGAGCTAAAGAGTGGAAAAAATGGTAGGAGCAACTCTGTAGTGGCGGATTGATAGGAAATTATCGTGCCTCTCCCACGGTTAAGTAAATTGAATTTTCATTCCCGAACAGTGCACAGTGATGCCAAACAGGAACATGAACAGTAATGTCAAACAGGAACAGGAACAGTGAACAGTGAGGTCAACATGAACAGTGACGTCAAAATAGGCAACGTGAACAGTGAATAGTGATGTCAAAATAGGCAACGTGAGCAGTGATGTCAAATCGGTTTTTTTTTCTCCATTAAAGACGTAAAATCAAATCAAAATGTCTAGTAAATCGTATTTACATTGGAAAAAAAATATATATAAGGATAGAGTTTTACTCACCTCTTTTTGCAAGAATCCTAAGATTTGAGCAAATTTCTTCCTTCTGCACCTCCCACCTTTTTCAACGTAAGTTTTTCTTTTCTTCTGTGTGTATTCAGAGAGAAAAAAATGAGGTTAGGGTTTAAATGAGTTTTAATTAGGGTTTATTTGGCTAAACACAACCATCACTCATCTCTTATTATTTTAACCTTTATTTCCCTCTAACCAATACCCTAACCATTACTTTCATGAAAGCCGAAACCCAAGCCCAAGCCCAAGAAAATTTAATAAAACACATCAAGATTAGGGTTTAACTAAAGTATACGTGCACCCCCATTTTTTTAGAGTGTGACTAATTAGTTTACTTAAGGGAAATGTCTTATTTTTGGGTTTTCAAATTTTGGCTAAACACACACACACACACACACCTTATTCTATTTAACAATGGTAAACAAAACAAATATTTTTTTTCCAATAATTGAGATTACAACATATGCCACAATTAATAAATAAGAAATTTTTTATATTTATTTAATTAGGCGGGTATTACAGCCTTTAATGATTACTTCGCCCCTCTTCTTACTAGTGTTCCGTCTTGCATTGTCTTACCTGAGACAAATGCAAACAGTTTCGAATTCAAACCATCTATTATTCATCTGCTGCCTTTTTTAGGGTTTTGAGAAGGAAGACCCTTATCTTCATGTCAAAGAGTTTCTTGACATCTGCGCCTCCCTGAAGTACCAAAACTTTTCTGACGATTCGGTCCGTTTTAGGTTGTTTCCTTTTTCTTTGAAAGATAAAGCGAAATCATGGTTAAATGCATTAGAGACAGGATCCATCACATCATGGGATGCGTTGTCAAGAAAGTTCTTGACAAAGTACTTCCCCATTCATAAAACGAATGCCCTCCGACGAGATTTATCTAATTTTCAGCAAAAAGAGGGCAAACATTTCTATGAAATGATTGAACTTTATTGATAAACAATAGACAATAAAGTTATGTACATTACAATAAGACCAATCATCAAGCAAATTGACAAATCCCATGTATTCCTACAATATGCTTAACTATAAAAAAAAAAAAAAAAAAAAAAAAAAAAAAAACATAACACGATCATAACACAGTAAATATCAAAACCCACCATATAATATAAAAATTAAACCAAACCCATTTCTCAGAAAGACACTCACAGATTTCATATCTAATCAACAAACTCAGCATTGTTAAATTCATACAAAAATATATATACATAAAAAGGGAGAATGAAAAAAACTCACAATATGACTCCCGACCACGCTCACCCATCACAGTGAAGAAGATTATGTGTCGTTGTTTTTAGAAAACCAATCAAATAAGGATCAACTTACATCCAAGTCCATACCTCTGTTCAGTTCATAACATTATAAGCTTATAAAAATTATAGATATTATAACATAAAAATGAAATGTTGGGAACTCAATCGTATTGAACTTCCATTAATTAATGCACAGTGACTTAGATGAATAAATATGTTTTATGTACCTTATACACCAATGGAAAGATAAATTATTCCCTATGGATAAAACTAGTATGGGTTACTTTTTTTTTTTTTTACGGTGACGTCAAACAGGAACAGTGAAGAGTGATGTCATACAGGAACATGAACAGTAATGTCAAACAGGAACAGTGCAGTCAAACAAGAACATGAACAGTAATGTCAAACAGGAACAGTGAACAGTGATGTAAACAGGAACATGAACAATAATGTCAAATAGGAACAGTGAGGTCAAAATAGGCAACGTGAACAGTGAATAGTGATGTCGAAATAGGCAACGTGAACAGTGATGTCAAATCGGTTTTTTTTTTCTCCATTAAAGACGTAAAATCAAATCAAAATGTCTAGTGAATCGTATTTACATTGGAAAAAAAAATAGGGATAGAGTTTTACTCGCATCTTTTTGCAAGAATCCCAAGATTTGAGCAAATTTCTTCCTTCAGCACCTCCCACCTTTTTCAACGTAAGTTTTTCTTTTCTTCTGTGTGTATTCAGAGATAAAAAAATGAGGCTAGGGTTTAAATGAGTTTTTAATTAGGGTTTATTTGGCTAAACACAACCATCACTCATATCTTATTATTTTAACATTTATTTCCCTCTAACCAATACCCTAACCATTACTTTCATGAAAGCCCAAACCCAATCCCAAGAAAATTGAATAAAATCCATCAAGATTAGGGTTTAACTAAAGTATATGTGCACCCCATTTTTTAGAGTGTGACTAATTAGATTACTTAAGGCAAATGTCTTATTTTTGGGTTTTCAAATTTTGGCTAAACACACACACACACACACCTTATTCTATTTAGCAATGGCAAACAAAACAAATATTTTTTCCAATAATTGAGATTACAACATATGCCAAAATTAATAAATACGAAATTTTTATATTTATTTAATTAGGCGGTATTACAGCCTTTAAGGATTACTTCGCCCCTCTTCTTAGTAGTGTTCCGTCTTGCATTGTCTTACCTGAGACAAATGCAAACAGTTTCGAACTCAAACAATCTAGTATTCATCTGCTGCCTTTTTTTTTATGGTTTTGAGAAGGAAGACCCTGATCTTCATGTCAAAGAGTTTCTTGACATCTGCGCCTCCCTGAAGTACCAAAACTTTTCTGACGATTCGGTCCGTTTTAGGTTGTTTCCCTTTTCTTTGAAAGATAAAGCGAAATCATGGTTAAATGCATTAGAGACATGATCATCACATCATGGGATGCGTTGTCAAGAAAGTTCTTGACAAAGTACTTCCCCATTCATAAAACGAATGCCCTCCGACGAGATTTATCTAATTTTCAGCAAAAAGAGGGCAAACATTTCTATGAATGCTGGGAAAGGTTCAATGAACTCATTATCAGGTGTCTTCATCACGGATTTGAGAAGTGGCGACTAGTTCAATACTTCAAAGACGGTTTAACTCCTCAAAACCGTCGTATGATTGATGCCCCTAGTGGCGGGTCACTAATGAAAATGAGTGTCAATGAGATATGGGAATTCTTTGAAACGCTTTCCGAAAATTCTTAGCAATGGGATTATTCAAGAAAGGAGTTTGATAGGCGTAAGGGCGGTATACATATTGTCATAAAACGATTGAACTTTATTGATAAACAATAGACAATAAAGTTATGTACATTACAATAAGACCAATCATCAAGCGAATTATCAAATCCCATGTATACCTACAATATGCTTAACTATAAAATAAAATAAAATAGAACACGATCATAACACAGTAAACATCAAAACCCACCATATAATATAAAAATTAAACCAAACCCATTTCTCAGAAAGACACTCACAGATTTCATATCTAATCAACAAACTCAGCATTGTTAAATTCATACAAAAATATACATAAAAAAGGGAGAATGAAAAAAACTCACAATATGACTCCCGACCACGCTCACCCATCACAGTGAAGAAAATTATGTGTCGCTGTTTTTAGAAAACCAATCACATAAGGATCAACTTACATCCAAGTCCATACCTCTGTTCAGTTCATAACATTATAAGCTTATAAAAATTATAGATATTATAACATAAAAATGAAATGTTGGGAACTCAACTGTATTGAACTTCCATTAATTAATGCACAGTGATTTAGATGGATAAATATGTTTTATGTACCTTATACACCAATGGAAAGATAAATTATTCCCTATGGATAAAACTAGTATGGGTTACTTGCAATAGCTAATTGTGACTTGCAAAATGATTATCCTGCATACTATGCTGAACAAGTCAACTCTTTTGATGCGATGCGGCGACCTGGCAATAATTCGTAACCTAACTATTACAATTCAGGGTTCGCCAAACATCCAAGTCTCTCCTGGGCCCATGGCCCACACCAAGGGGGACCTGTTATTGTCTCACAGGCTCCTCAATCCCCTAGCTTGTTAGGCCCCACCTTAACCAAGTTTCTCCATCCAACACATCAAGTTTAAAGGAAACGGTTAATCGGTTTTTTGCAGCACTCAGAAAGTATAATTGAGCAAAATTCTAAGGACTTATCTGAGTTGAAAGCCACAACTCAACACCAATCTCAAGCCCTCAATAGACTTGAGATAGTTGTGAGTAAGATTACTCAATCTTCTTCTGAGAGAGAGCTAGGGAGATTTCCTAGTCAACCTGTTTCAAACCCGAAGGGTTAATTCACAGTTGGTAGTACATCTGAGTCACGCCATGAAGATGTCCAATCTTTATTACCCTTAAGAGTGGAAAACAGGTTTACAATCGGGTACAAGTGCCCGATTCGAGTGTCGTTGCATCTCCGTCTCAGTCAAAGCAGGTTGCATCTTCATTTGATAAGGAGGCTGATAAAGCCTCACCTTCTAAAGATGTGCCTTTTGACTCTGACCCCACTTAGACATCTTATTTTCCTAGGGCACTGTTTCCATTACGGTTAGCTCCAGCAAAGAAAGAAACAAATGTTAATGATGTAATGGAAATTTTTAAACAAGTTCACATTAATATTCCATTGCTCGATGCTATTAAGCAAGTTCCTATCTATGCCAAAATTTTGAAGGATCTTTGCACACATAAGCGATAGATACATGTGCAAAAGAGAGCCTTCCTCGCCGAGCAAGTAAGCTCAATTATTCAACATAGAACCCCGCCTAATTATAGAGATCTTGGGTGCCCGACTATTTCTTGTGTTATTGGTGATCATATGATTGATAAGGCATTGTTGGATTTGGGGGCGAGTGTTAATTTGTTGCTATACTCTGTTTATGAGCAATTAGGTCTCGGCGGACTAAAACCGACTAAAGTAACACTGCAATTGGCAAATAGGTCAATCAGAATTCCCCGCGGTGTTATAGAGGATGTGATCATTAAGGTTGAAAAATTCTATTTTCTGTGGACTTCATAATTCTTGATACACAACCTATTCACAACCCCTCCAATCACATTCTAATTATTTTGGGTAGTCCATTTTTTGCTACATCTAATGCTATTATTAACCGTAGGACTAGAATCGTGAAACTATCATTTGGCAACATGACCGTCGAACTCAATGTTTTTGATGTAAGCCAACAACCTTCTGAATCCGAGGATGTTTGTGAAGTTAACATGATTGAGAATTCGATGGAGAATTCCTTATTGTAGACTGCATCAGATGATCCCTTAGCAGCATGTTTGACTCACTTCGGTTTAGACTTCGATATTGATGATTCCATTAGGGAAGTGAATGTTTTGCTTGATTCAACCCCTATTATGTATTCGGGTTACACATGGAAGCCTAAAGTGAAACTCCTTCCACTCAGTGAGTCAAAACTGAACCCTTCTGCTGATACTATTGGGCTTTCTAACCCATTCCCTTTCTCGCCTTTTCATGATGACCCATTTGACATATGTCCTCCTAGTGACTCCTACATGAAGCCTGATTCTCAAAATTCTTTGGAGAGAATACATCTCATAGATAGTGCTGATTCCAGGTTTGGGGGTGTTGTTGAGCTGTCTAGCTCATCATCTTTGTGCAATTCATTTTGTTATGATGAGCCTGTACCACCTGATATATCTATAGACATACCTCTTTCCATCCCTTTAATAGTAACTGACGCTACCTATGTGGATCCTTTGTTTTTAAGGGATGATTTTAGTTTTGACCATCCTATTGTGCAACACATTCAATCTTTACATTCTGCTAATGTGGGGGGACACACAGGGCACTCAATTCTCTGACACGATTATTCTCATTCAGAACCAGTTAGCTTTTGTCAACTCTCATCTTCCCCATCCTAGTCTGCCTCCCTCAGAGTCTTTTCAGATGGCCTCAGATTCAGTGATCGTTAATTTTGATGCTTATTTCTTTGCACATTCTTAGCAGGGTGCTATTGGAGTAGTTGCTATGGATTTGGAAGACAATGTTCTTGCTACGGTGTCTAGTCCAATCCGGGGAAACGTCATGGACAGTACTATGCTCGAGTTCCATGCAGGCGAGGCAACTCTTTTGTTGGTTCAAACTCAAAGGTGGAGAACATGTCTTGTTTTAGGAGATTCTGCTAACTTTATGCAGGTGGTCCCTTCACATGATACTACCCCATCCTTTGTTTTGGAGTGGGCATGGAAATAGGGATGGTAGTGGGGCGGATTTTCACGGATATCCGCCCCACTCGCCCCATTTGGGGCGGATTTGGTTAAGGGTATATGGAGGTTGGGGCGGATACGGATATCCAGATTATATCCATTTATTATTCGGGGCAGATACGGATATTTAACCATATCCGCCCCGCGGATATCCGTTTAACCGATTAAATTACTAGAATACCCTTAACTATAAATAGGGAATACCCTCGTCTCATTCTCATAATAATCTCATTTGTTTCTCATTTCTCACAAAACTCACAACAATTTCATTCTCATTTCTCACCAGCTATTTCACTCATTTCTCACAAAACTCACAGCGAGGTGGTCGAAGGGTCTGCCTCAAGGGTGGTCGAAGGGTCGGCCTCAAAGGGTGGTCGAAGGGTGGTCTCAGCCTCAAAGGGGTGGTCGAAGCCTCAAAGGGTGGTCGCAAGGTGGTCTCGGCCTCAAGGGTGGTCGCAGGGTCGAAGGGTGTCGAAGGGTGATCTCGACCTCAAGGGTGGTCGCAGGGTCGAAGGGTGATGATCACGGCCTCAAGGTGAGTCGCAGGGTGGTCGAAGGCCAGATCTTAGATCTCTGGTCACAGATCTGAGATCGCAGGGTGGTCGAAGGCTCTGAGATATGAGATATCTGATCACAGATCTCTGATCTCGGATCTTTGATCACATCTCAGATCGATCTCTGATCTGAAGACCAAAGAAAATTTTTGTAATCTCTGAGATCTTCATATTTTTTGTAATATTTTTTAATTTTTGTAATATCTGAGACAAAATATATTTTTTGAAATATTTTTTTGTAATTTCTAAGAATGCAGTGTTGCTGTTATGGCTGGATATCCGCAATCCGTCTAGGGCGGGGGCGGTTTTGAAAAATACTAATAAACGGATATGCGGGGCGGATTTTGAGCCCCGCAATCCTCAGCGGGGCGGGGATGGATTTGCTTAAATCCGCCCCAATCCGCCCCGTTGCCATCCCTACATGGAAACCTCTCTTTTGTAATATTAGTCGACTACTTATTTTGCTGAAAAATTGGAAATGTATGCATATAAGAAGTCTCAACTCCGAGGCTCGTGCCCTTGCTGCGAGAGCGGGGTCTAATCTCTGTAATTCTTATTATTAATGCATAATGCTTCATCAAAAAAATAAATAAATAAATTGCATAGGCAAGAAGTAAAATCATGAACAAAGCCAATGCGGTACCAACTAGTTGGTAGAGTTGTGGTAGATGGAACCACAAATCTAGGGTTCGAATCCTGCCAGAGGCATTTCTGATATAGTTATGGGATCTTGTTAAAAACCTAGCAACAACATGGACAAAGAACAATGTTTTCTAGAAATCATTCTAGCTAAGAAGGTTTAATGTCCATCAAAATTCATAAATCTATGAATCCTCTCATTCATCCCGACTTCCTTTTTCTTCTCGTCAACAATAGATCCAAAACAACACTGGTCGACGGAGAAAGGGGTGGTAGAGGATAATAAGACAATGGGTACACAGGCTGTTAGTAAACAAAGACCTCAATGACATGACCGACACTTCTTCCACATCCCCTGTGGAGTTTGTTTTTGGTGTCCATCTCTTGAGTCATGGGATTAGGATCATTGTACTTAGCGAGAGGAAAAAGGAAAAAATGGGTGAATGAGAGGAGAGGAAAGCAAATGATATTAATTTAAAGCGATAAAGAGAGATGGGATTTGAAGAGAGCGGTTTGCGTGGAGCCTATGGTGGTGTCATACTTCTGCGTAATGTGAGTATTTGATACGAGTCACTTAGTTTAGCAATGCATTTTCTCTTTCTTTTATCCAAATGTAGCATATGTGACGCTTCGCAAAGACAAGTGAGAAGAGTTCTCCTCCACCGATGAGTTCCAAGAAATATGTTTCTCGAGTCAGTGAGAACCGGAAGGGAAGAATTGTGAAGCATGCACCAACAAAGAAAATTGGTGAGTATAACATCTCAAAGACAAGCAAGAAGAGTTCTCCTCCACCGATGAGTTCTTTGTGTTGTTATTGGAAGCCCTATATTTGTCTTGAAGAAGTTTCAATTTAAAAAGAAGGGTTGTAGTCATGGTTGGTGATGAAGAAGGTCAATTGTAGACGATGGAGAAGAATTTGAGATCCCTCGAGTGGGCAACTGTGAAGGTAATCGCCATATGTAATGATCATGTAGATGGAGATTGACAATTTATTTCACATTTGATCATCATCTACATGATCATAACATGTGGTCATTTACTTCACCATTGCCCATTCGATGGCTCTCAGGGTGTGTTTGGTTGCATGAAATCCTATGTTATGGAAATCCATGAGGAGATTCCTACATTTTAGGCTAAATTGATGTATCACTCCACATCCACCATTTGGTTTTGTGATCAATGGTGGGAATGAAAGTCCCATGAACATGAGAATCACATGCCTTGGGAGACCAAAGAGTGGGATTCCCATGTTCATGGGACTTTCATTCCCACCATTGATCACAAAATCAAATGGTGGTCAAATGGTAGATGTGGAGTGATATATCAATTTAGCCTAAAATGTAGGGGTCCCCTCATGAATTCTCATGGCATAAGATTCCATGCAACCAAACACACCCTCAAATTCTTCCCCACTCTTTGTTTCACAGTCCGATAACAAGAATAGTGGTTCCCAAGCCAGTGAGAACCAGGAGAGAAGAATATTGTGAAGGCACCAGCCACAAAAATGGTGAAGAACATCTCAAAGACAGATTAGAAAAGCTTTCCTCCATCAAAAACGTCTCTACATTCTGATGGGAAACCTGTCTCTGTCTTGAGGAAGTTTCAGCTCAAAAGAAAGCTTGTTATCAAGAAAGTCAAGGCCAAAACACAGAAGAAGGTGAAGCAGTTGTAGATGGAGAAGGATCTGAAATCCCTTGAGCAGTCAACGGTGAAGCTAAGTCAATGGCTATATGTAACGATGATGATCAGATGTGAAATAAACAATAATCTTCAGTTTTTGTTCCAAAAGTGTCAATCTACTCTATTTTGTGTTTTTAGATTGTGTGAACTCTACACACCTGGTTCGTTATTTGATTGTATTGGTCTTTAATGGGGCTAATGAAGCTAGTCAGATTGACGGAAATTTGAAATAAACATGAAATTAAAGGTAACAAATCTTTCAAACTCTGATTTAATGGCCTGCCATAATAGTTTGAGCAATAAAACACAACTGTATTCTTTCCCCCTTTCCTTTCAGTTTCCATTCACCGGAGTCGAATTATGGACCAAAAAGAAACTTCAGTAAAGTGGCAAACACGCTAGTAATCATGCAGAACGTGGCGCATGCACAATCCAAATAAATATTCGATGATTATAAAATGTTACTGTAAGTACATAAGTTTTAAGCAATTACCTATTAGAACCTTATTACGAAGCAAAATTGTCTACATATGACAAAAGGGAATTAAGCGGGCCTAGGCGATTATTTAAAAGCAATTGTTTTAAGCGTCTAGCAATTAACAATTTAAGCAAAATTAAGCGGGGCCTAGGCGCTAGTCCTCTGTTCGCTGCCGCCTACCGTCTCGTATGGAGTGCTCTGGGTTAAAAGCAGTGTTGTAAAATTGCTAGAAGGTAGGCGGCAGCGAACAGAGGACTAGCGCCTAGAGGATTAAGCGGGGCCTACGCGATTATTTATTTGTTATTATAATTTAAACATAATAGCATATATATTACTTTCAATTCAATGCCAAGATACATATGTAAAATGTATTAAAAATAAATAAAAATAAAAGAAATTTCAAAAAATTTAAAACAATTAAAAATTAAATAAAAAAATTAAGTAAAAAATTAAAAGAAATTTCAAAATTTAAAATTTAAAATTTAAAATTTAAAATTATAAAATTAAAAATTAAAAGAAATTTCAAAAACCCACCTAGGTAGCCATACGACTCCCATCCCACCTGAGCGACTCCCGGCCCACCTAGCGCTTAGACCTGCCTAGGCCGATTTTTAGAACACTGGTTAAAAGCAGGGAAATGATTTGACTCAAAGCCACTGCCACACCAAAACCCAATGGATTAAATGCAAGAAATAAATATCAATTTGGATATATACCTATATATGAACATACTTGAACAGATGAATCCAGGATGCCACCGAACTTCATTACCAGCCCTATTCTGCTACATACTTCTTCACACCAAAGACATGACTTCTGACATCCTTTGTTAATTCGAGCACAGAAATAATTTGTAATTCAACATGGTTCTTCAAAATTTCGATAGTGCCCGACTTGGTTAACATACCGGTTGGATAACGTGTAGGGATCTTCTCAAATGTAGAACTGCGTCATTGAAAGAAAAACTAAATGGTAGCACAAATAGACATTGCTTCATCATGCAATAAATGTAAGTTAAAAAGTTTACACTTCTGTTCCTTACCCAATTCTGCAACAAAACCTTTTGCTGCTAACTTCTTCATTAGTTGGACCAAGCATATGAACAAAACACTTTTTGAATGCCAATGGCGCATCGAAATTCTTAAAGAGAAGTTTTCCAGTAAAAGCCAGGAAGAAGAATCTATTTTGACAAAAATGAATTATCTAAAAGCAAAGCAAGGATATCAATTGAATACTTAAAACTGCAAGTTCAGAATTGTTCCCAAGATTTATCTGTGAACTGAAAAATAATTTCTATATTATTTATACAAGGCCAGAAAATAGTGTACTATATCCAATTGAGTTAACATAAACTGATATGGATATGATCAGAATCTCATTGACAAATCACTGTAGATAGCAACAGAACAAATCACATTACAATAACTCAATACTCATTCTTGAAAATACAACATAGTACTACAGCCACAACTAAAGAAAGTACCCAATTCACATATCTTTAGTGTCCGAGTCCCTAAAACTTCACACCTCCCACTTAAGCAAATACGGGAGGAAGAACATACTAGTGAGCAAATAAAAGTAGGAAGAAACAGTTTATTAGGCTACAGTATTCTCCTGAAGTGTAGAAGCATCGGGTCTTAATGTGCAGGAATTCGTTATCTTGTATACACAAAAGAAGAAGAAAAAAAAGATTTAATAAACTAGCAGTAGTGACCATCTCTCTTGCTTACCAATGTCAACACTTGAACCCTTTGCAAACCATCAACCACAGTATAATGATGACAGCAAGGACACTTCCACCAACCATCAATTTCAATCTGAGGTTCTGCAGCCACATCCTCCGTCGAAGTTGCCTGCCCTGTCTCTGAAAGCTGTCCGCCTGAAGAGGACAGCATATTTTGTGTTATGGCGTATCACTTTGTAACCACAGTAGACAAAAAGTTAATAATAGCATAACAATTTTGGTTATTCAATTTTTTGTTTGTTTCACTATGGGTAGTTTAATTTTATGCATTTTTAGATTCCACCCAAGGGCGGTGAAATATGAGAAGAAAAGTAGCTGGTTGCATTAAATACACTTCCTAGAACTTCAACTAATAAGTGAATTTTCCACGCTCGAACAGCACAGGAGATGAGCATCCATTAAAAAAGACGAAACAAACCTGGAACTGAAGATTCTCTGTTTTATCCACCAGAAGTTCAATTTTCTCCCCACGATCCAGAACCTGAAATAGAAAACTTCCAAGGATCCATCAGATCAAGAATTTGCTGAAAGATTTGCCAAGGCTTGACAGAGCATTTAGAAAGGGGAAAAAAGAAAAGAAAAAGGAAGGAACACAGCACATATTTTGATGGAAAACAAGGCAACATAAACAAAAACTCCTGCGGCTGCAAAAAGCAATCATGAAATGCAATGGATGGGGAACCTTTACGTTCGCTTGAAGAGTTCATTCATCCAAAACCACAAGGCAAGAATAGAAAAAATAGATTTGCACAGCACAAATAAAGAAATGGTAATTTTGTAATTCTCATACCCATGACGGATTCCGAAATCTACATTTCATCCATTGTATCTTCTAAACCAAATGATAATATCACTTACAACCTCAACAAGAATATTGTTAGGACACTCTAAAAGGGCGACACAGTCCTCCTGCATGATTTCCCATATAGTGTTATGACCCTTAGAAGTGAAGAATACATGCGTAAAGAACGTTGGTTAAACATATTCTTGTGATTGATATAATATTTTTTACAGTTACACATCAAGGTGCATTTTTTACTTTTAAACCCAATGGGGCCACCAAATTTACCCTTATGGGGCGAATTTCAAGCCAATGACATTTCACAAAGGCAAAGGTTTTTTCCATTGATAGGATCTTAGATTGGCTTCCCATGAGTAAAGAAAATCATGCATTTCAAGAGGATTTCAATCCAAACAAAGACATGCATTTCTTTATTCCATAGAAGTCAAATTTCTTGGGAATTTGAAGCTAAACCACCTACACAATGAACCCAAACGGAAGGTGACAATTCCTGTACTTTTTTTTTGTTTCTATGCAAAGTGGCATACAATTGGTTATTTATTTATATATTTTATTAAAAAGAATCAGAGCTTTTATGGATCACATAACCATACTATGCTGTGGCAAGATTCCAGACCCCCCCCCAACTGTGAGACCAACCACCACAATTATTCCCACCTAAGCTAGCTGGCATTTTTTAATCAATAACAAAACATCAAATTCAATAGCAAAGCAACAAGAATATAAGGCAAGAGAGTGAGAAACTCTTGATACACAAACGTAACAAACCATAAACAACTGAAAAAACAAAAAACCAACACATAAACAACTAACTAGCTCGCAAATTGCCCCACCCAAACATACAATCTGAGAATGGAACGGCACGGGCATACAATTGGCTGCTAATATCATGCTTGAGGGCAACGGGGTACTAGCTCAGCTAGCTAGTAGACTTGTGGCGAAAGGAATTACAAGTCCAGGGTTGGAACCCGTTTAATGGTTTTGGGATCCAATAAAACCTTGCTCGCCTCTAATAACAAAAAAAACAAAAAAAACAAAAAAACAAAAAAACAAAAAAACAAAAAAACAAAAAAACAAAAAAACAAAAAAACAAAAAAACAAAAAAACAAAACAAAAAAAACAAAAAAACAAAAAAATCATGCTTGAGGGTTATTTTTTAAGCTCAATGACAAACTACTATAGAAGTGACTGCAACCAGTGTTAGTGAATCATGAATCGTATAGTAAATCGAAAAGGTAAGATTTTGATTTAATCGTAAATCGTAAGATTCATAATATTATAAGTATATGTATCTAAATTAATAAATATCCATAATTATACCCAAATAAAAAAATCAAATATGTAAGAGGGCATTTTCATTAAATTTGTAAGTATTTAATAATATAAAATGCCTTTTGTGAAGATTTGTAAGTGGAAAAGCATGGGTTTTGTGGCCTATGACTTATCATTATGTGTTTTAAAACATAAAAAGACTTGGTCATAATGAATATTTCTCAGCATTAATCTTTAGAAGCTCATGTCCTGGGCCTGATTTTGTATGTCAAATTTAAAATATACACCCACAATGATTTAGGCCATTTGGTAAGGCCCATTATATATACTATTTAGGTAACTATATTACTATGCACTGAATTTAACATAAACTCTGATTATTTTACTTAACCTTCATTATAATGTGTTTTGAATTAATTTGTGTTGATTATTATTTAAACCCAATCAATCCTCCACATGTCAACACGCGTAGCTACATGTTCAAAGCAAGCCATTAAAGTTTCTCTCTCTAGAGAAGTGGAAACACTTAAATGAAGTGATATAACATCACCATTAATAACTCAACACATAACACCATGAATGAAGTGACATAACATCACCTTAATAACACATCACACAACACCACTTTTACTCTCTCCTCTTTAAAGTCTCGACCTTCACTTTCATTTCTTCCCCTTTCACTCTCCCATCTCTCCCCCAACATCACTTTTTCTCACCCTGTGTCACTTTTTGTTTTCTCTGATGGCTTCAAAATCAGTTGAGAAGTAACAGAACAACCCCACCCATCTTTTTTTTTCCACAAATCTTTACTCTTTCAATCTGGGATTCTCTAAAAAACCTACACAAGGTGACGGTGACGGGAAACATAGCAGCAGAGAATTTGATTCAGAGGTTGGTAAAAACATGGAAGCACGCGAAGATGTGGTCGGAGAAGATCGAGAAGAAGGAAATGACTGTAATCCTCTTTTTTTCTTGTACTTGTTTGGATGTATTCCTCCTCAACGCAATCGCACGATCATGTTACAATCGCGATTTAAACCTTGAATCGGGGACGATTCACACCGATTTAGGTGAAACCCGATTTAATGGGTGATTCAAATCGGTTATAGACCAAGTCGAGTCAAATCGCCGATTTGACTCGCAATTTTGAACGATTCATACAACACTACTGCAACCCTATACACCCACGTCTTTACAAATTTATATACGCTCGCAGCCTTGCAATCATCACCTATCAAAATGTCCAACTTGAAATTGATGTAAGCACTAAGTTATTAATGCGGCAAAAAATCGTCGATTAATCGCAATTCAAAATTTGACCGAACCGAACTGGGTGAAATCGGTTGGGGTTTAGTGATCACCGGTTAATCGGCGAGTCCCCGATTAATTGGCCCAGCCGACTCGCCGATATATCTATATGTTAGAAAGTTAGATTGTTTGTAGTAATATAAGTGTTGCAACCTGCAAAATTAAATTCATTTGATTAATTAGTAAAGTAATATATGACTATGATTAATTAGTAAAGTTATATAATTATAAATCTACACCATTTTATTAATTATTTATTTTTGTAATCTATGACTATGATTAAATTTTAAAAATATATGCTTTGAAAAAATTGGCCGATTAAATTCAGTTAATCCCGCTCAAGGATGCACCGACTCTCCGAAAACCCCCCGAACCACGCGTCAAATACGTGTCGGACACGGATTCGCGTACGACACGCGCTGGACACGTATTGGACACGGGGTCAACGGTCAAAATTCGTTGACTGGGTTGGACACGGCCTGGATACGGTCCGGACACACGGCCTGGATACGGTCCGGACACGGTCCAGACGTAGTCAAAATTCGTTGACTAAAATTTTTTAATCAAACTCCCGATCCTTCCTCCCTCCTCCCACACAGCGACAGAGCAAAAACAAAAAATCGAAAAACCCTAACCCACAAACCCTAACTCACAAACCCTAACTCACAAAGCCTAACCCAGATCGATCGATCGAGAGACAGTGGTAGAGAGATCAAGAGACAGAGGTAGAGAGAAGAGAGAAGAGAAGTCAGAACAGAGATCATCGATCGATTTCGACTACAAGAATCGATCGATTTCGACAGAGAGGATTGAGGACTGTAGAGAGATCGACAGACGGAGGAGAAGAGAATTCGGAGCAAAGAATCATGGCGTCCTCATCGACACCAGGTACTTTCGATCGATCGACAGGATCGATCGATTTCTTTTTTTTTTTTCCTGCTTATCTGAGTACTCTGTTAGTTTCCTTTCCTGTGATTTATTTCATCGACCCTCGATCGATCTTCCTGAGATCGATTTCATCGATCGATCGATTCGATTTCTGTTTTTTTTTTTTTTTTTGTTCTCTGCTATTCTCTGCTATTTTGGTTCCTTCCTCATTTGACATTTCTATGATTTCATCGATCGATTCGATTCGATTTTTTTTTTTTTCCTGCAAGTAGATGTTTTCCTGCGATTCCTTTTTTGTTTTGCAAGTAGAATTGTTTTGCAATTAGAATTCCAGTTAAAATATATAGAATTGTTTTCCTGTTTTTTTTTTTTTCCTGTGATTCCTGTTTTGCTGTGTTTTTTCTTTTCTTTCTCTTCAGTCTTCATATATATGAAAGCATGCATGAAATACTTGCACCTATTGGCTTAAAACTAAATAAGAAATTAAAATTGGTTTTAGCAGGCCAAGGAACTGGAGATGATCTTTGGAAGCATGTGACAAGATTAGGAAGACCAAGTGAAGGTGGGGGAAACCTTAGATGGAAGTGTAACTATTGTCGGAAAGAATATACAGGCTCTCTTACTAGATTGAAGCACCACTTGTTGAAGATAAGTAGTCATGAGATAGCTATTTGTGCCAAAATCTCCCCCATACAACTTAGAAAGGTGCAACAATTTATTGATGAAGCTGCATTGAGAGCAGAAAGTTCAAGGGTACGAAGTGTTCCTTTACCTCCTTCAGTGGGATCAAGTAGTCACCCGCATCTGAGTTCAAGTAGTGGGGGGGTTGGCCCTTCAATTCCACTTCCATACAATGAACAGAGGAAGAGGAGAGCCATTACTAATCCTATTGCACATGCGTTCAATATGAGTGAGCGACAAGAGTTGGATGCTTTGATTGCAAGGGCGTTCTACTCAGCTGCATTGCCATTCAACCTTGCAAGGAATCCATATTTTCAGGAGGCTTTCACCTTTGCAACGAATAAAGCAAAGTCCATTAGTGGTTACAAGATTCCTGGGTATAATGCATTGAGGACGACATTGCTTCAAAATGAAAGGAGCAACATTGAGAGGTTGTTGGAGGCAACAAAGTTCACATGGGTTACTAAAGCGGCAACAATTGTTTGTGATGGGTGGACTGATTCTCAAAGGAGGCCTCTCATTAATTTCATAGTGATTAATGAGGGTGGGCCAATGTTCTTGAAGGCTGTGAATTGTGAAGGGGAATACAAAGACAAGTTCTTCATTGCTAATTGATCAAGGAAGTTGTACGTGAGGTTGGGCCAAGGAATGTCGTTCAAGTTATAACCGACAATGCTCCAGTTTGTAAGGCTGCAGGTTTACTTGTTGAGAGCGAGTATCCTGAGGTTTTTTGGACACCTTGTGTAGTCCACACTCTCAACCTTGCCTTGAAGAATATATGCGCTCCAAAGAACACGCCTGCAAATGAAAAGGCCTACAGTTTGTGTAGTTGGATTATTGATGTTGTTGGGGATGGGGTGATGATCAAGAACTTTATCATGAACCATTCCATGAGGTTGCACATGTTTAATGAGCATTCGAGATTGAAGTTGCTTTCCATAACTGAGACATGCTTTGCTTCAAGCATAATTATGCTGAAGAGGTTGAAAGACATTAAAAGTAGCATCCAAAGTATGGTGATTGGAGATAAGTGGGATTCCTATAAGGAAGATGATGTTGACAAAGCACGGATTGTGAAAGGAATACTATTGGATGACTTGTGGTGGGACAAAGTGGATTATGTGCTTCGTTTCACAGAGCCTATTTATTCAATGTTGTGGAGGGCTGATACAGATAAGTGTTGTCTTCACTTGGTGTATGAGATGTGGAATGTTATGATTGAGAAAGTGAAACAAGTTATTTACCGTCATGAAGAAAGGAAAAATACTAGTGAGGAGGAGTCAGAGTTTTTTTCAGTGGTGCATCAGATATTGGTAGATCGATGGGAGAAAAACAACACACCACTGCATTGCTTAGCACATTCCTTGAATCCAAGGTAAATAATTACATTGTTTTTAACTTTTTATTCTACTTATTATTGAGTCTCGACTAGAAGACTAGAATTCATGAGTTATGCACTTAATGTTTATATATTAATTTGTGATTGACATTGCTAATATATAATATAGGTATTATAGCAGCGAATGGTTGCAAGAGGATCCTAATCGTATTGCGCCACACAAAGATCCTGAGATTACAAATGAGAGAAATATATGTTTCAAGAGATACTTTCCTCTAATTGAAGACAGAAAAGCGGTTGTTACAGAGTATGTAAGGTTTTCAACTGCTAGTGGACAGTTTGCAGAAAGTGATGCTCTACAGAATAGAGCATACCTAGAACCTGATGTGTGGTGGGTTGCTCATGGTACCAGTGCACCTAATCTCTTGAATATTGCTTTGAAGTTACTTGGCCAACCTTGTTCTTCCTCATGTTGTGAGAGGAATTGGAGCACATATAACAACATCCACTCATTAAAAAGGAACAAATTGACCCCAAAACGAGCTGAAGATTTAGTATATGTGCATTCCAACCTTCGTCTTTTGTCAAGAAGAAAACAAGAGTACCAAGAAGGTGAGACAAGGATGTGGGATGTCACAGGAGATACTATTGATTCGTTGGATTTGGATGCTACTGGAGTGCTTGAGATTGCCAGTCTTTCGCTTGATGAACCTGAGCTAGAGGCTGGACTGTTGGATGCAGAAAATGTGACAGTGGATCCGCTAGTTAATGAAGAAGAGATCTAGCCGCCTCGCTGGTGACTGGTGAGTTTTTAAAATTATCAATTTACATTATCAAGTTAATGAAATTATATTGCTTTATGCTTTATGAGTATGACTTGACTACTTGAGCAATTGAGCTTGACTTTATGATGCATTTGTAAATTTGAATGAATGAATTTGAATATATTATTGATATGTTTGAATTTGATGAGTTACAAAAAATATATATTAAAAAATTAAGTTTGACCGTGTCGCCGAGTCCTATTTTTTTGAAAATTGCCGAGTCGCCGTGTCCGAGTCCGAGTCCGTGCATCCTTGATCCCGCTTAATCACATTTCAGTCTTGGAACGACCGCTTTCCTATTTAGTAAAAAACGCTTAGGTGCGAGGGGCAAAAAGGCAAAGAGTTGCACCCCATTGCATCCAGGCACACCTTTCTTCATGAAGCGCTAATTAAGAGCATTTTTTTAAGTTAGTCGCGGGTTGCAGGGCGCTAAAAAATGTGCCTTTTGTACATGCCTATTTATGCATGTGGCAGGCACATTTTTATTATTATTTTTTTCCTGATGAAAACCAAACGCTAATAAGCGCAGCCGTCACAAGCCCCAAAAGACCCCTAACCCATTTGTTTCCTGTTTGTGCTGCATTGAGGAGAAGTGGAGGAGACACTCATGCCACAAGAGGAACATTCCAACTTAGAGATGAACAGTATGAGGAGGAAGAAGATGAAACGGAACAACAATAAGATAGTGATAACCTTGGGGTGGAGGAAGATGATGCAACATCTGATGATGATTGTGATTGAGAAGTTGGGATATGGAGGCTTGGGTTCATGAAAGTTGTTTCACTTTTTGATATGTTTGTATATTGTTGGCTCAAAATTTTAATGATGTATTTGACATTTTAGTTTGGAATCTTGGTGCAAGTTATATAAATTTTCAAGTTGATACAAGTCTAAAGTACGTTAGGTGCAGGCTTTGAGCCTTGAGTGCGCCCTGACTACATTGCTTGCAGCCTTGAATTATGTCATCAACGTCTAACTTGGAAGTTTGAAATTGATGTAAGCATGCCAAAAATGTGATCAGAAAGTTCCTTCACAATATAGACTAAATAAGCAGGGTAAGGAATAAAGTAGAATGGGAAGAAGTTCATCTATTAAGTGAGTATCATGATATGGCTAAGGTCTCCATCACTGAGAAAAGTGAGATTCATCCCACGTCATAAAGAAAAGGAAAGATCTAGGATACTAGAGATTTATACTCAGATATTGTATACAATATTCCCGATTATTATGGGTA
The DNA here is from genome assembly GCA_963556465.1 of Berberis vulgaris. Taxonomy (NCBI): domain Eukaryota; kingdom Viridiplantae; phylum Streptophyta; class Magnoliopsida; order Ranunculales; family Berberidaceae; genus Berberis; species Berberis vulgaris. The sequence goes on from OY747135.1 coordinate 6,447,186, forward strand.
AGGTCTCCATGCCTCCTCCATTTAAACATGATGTGAATCTCAAAGTCTTCACATACTTCTTCTACCCAATGTCCAATCTCCTTTTTCTAATCTAATTCTTCTTTAAAAATATTGTGTAAGCAAAGGTAGTTTGGAGATCAACACTGAAAGGACAGAGAAAAAAGAGACTAAAGCACAATGGAAGAAACATGTACCTTCTCAATGTTGTCCATCATTATCCCCTTGACCTCTGTAATTTGTGCCCTTAGTTTGGATAGCTTACTCATCTCTTCTGGATTATTTGTGCAGTATTGCATGTGCTCCTTAAGAATTGGCCTGTTTCAAAATAGGGCATTTTCACAAGCTCACACCATAGTCACAGAAAAGAAAGGTCCACAATATGCACAAGGTTATTGGTTCTACATACCCGAATTCCCTGTCAAGATTGTAGGCAATACTAAATTTGTCCTCAAACAAATCATCTTCATCTTCGTCTGCAAGAGAATGAGGACCCTCGTTACCAATACTTGCGCCATAACGCTGTTTAAAGTCATCCTTCACTCTGTCAAGGTACACAAATGGAATACTCCTCCCAACTGCTTCATCTGCAACAACTAGAAAAACTGCAAGACCAGAAACTTTCTAATTAAAGAAAGATTGCCTAGAATGTTAAAAACAAAAGGAAAACCAACTTGATGTCCAAGTAGCCATACCAAATCCACTGTCGAGGAGGAAGTTGAATGTGTAGCCATCACATGAGTAAGTGTACTTGTTGCTATTAGATGAAAGTTTCTGCAGGCACTGTACTGCAATCGTACTAAAGTTCCCAGCAAACGACGTGTGTTCTGCTAAGACAACAGTTCCCCTTGCAACAAAACTATAAATTAAGCCCTTGTGACTCATGGCTCAGGTACCACTTCGAATGTATTAGATCCAGCAGAGTAGCCAACAGTTGTTTTACCGTAGCAAGATCTACAACAACCATATTTCTATGTTTATCAAAAAGCAGATTTAGTCGAAAAACAAGATAAGATTCCATGAGAATCCACAACACAAAGTTAAATAGTGAACAAACTTTACTTCATTTACAACATCATTTTCAAGAGTTAATCTCGTGCCATTAATTGCATTGTGTGAATCCATATCCACTCTACAAACTTTGTGGTTGCTCAACTACTGTTGCTCTATTACCAACGATCAGTATCTTGTGTTTTAGATGAGTATGCTTTCATTATCCTTTTAACCTTACTAGCAGTGAAACCATTGTCTATTTTTACCTATCATACCATGGGTATGTAAATGGAGCCAATGGTAAGATCACGAAACACCCAAAAGATAAATATTGAGTCCTTGACAATGAATTTTACAAATCTCCAATTAATGGGTTTCCGACTAATGCAGCACAAGGGAAACATTTGACCTTTTGTTCTTGAGTGACGTCCCGCAGGGAGGTGAATGATTTTTAGTGTTTAAACCATTAAGGAATTATAAGCTGATAATCACAAAGAATTAAGATTCTATCTACAAAGTTTCATAAAGCACTTAAAAATCTTGATAAATCAAGAAAACGAGATAGACAGTAAAGCGGGCTAGCTACGAACCCCCACCTGAGACAACCAATTAAGTCATGCAAACAATTCTTGAATCTTGCAATCGTAGAACAAGAAAAGATAAACCCTAATTATCAAAAACCAAAGAAATAGACATGAAATAAACCAAATTAGTCCCAAGAACATGAAATTCGAACGGAATACTCACGAAAAAAGAAGGAGAAGCAGTAAACTAAACTCAGATCAGAAACTGATAACTCTCTATGTGTTAAGCGAAGAATTGATTCGTCGTCAAACACTAGTAGCACAGACACAGTGGAAGTGATTCGATCGATCGATCGACACAAAATGAAGTTAAGTGATTAGAATTGAAGGGGAGATCGAACCTGAAACCAACCCTAGCAAAGTCGATTTGTGTTGGTTTAGTTTGGTTTGGTTTGGTTTGCTTGGCATGCAAGGCTTCTCTTCTCATGAATTTTATGTTCTCAGACTCTTGAAGACAGAGTTGTCTCTCTCTCTCTCTCTCTGACGAAGACTTGTGGTTTACTTGCGTGTTGTTCATGCAAAATGCCGAGGGGACTTTAAATAGGGCTTCTTGGACTAATACGTTCCATTTCTTGCATTTGGGCTTGGGCTTGGGCTTGGGCTAAGAATTGTCAACCCGACTACGGTATGGCATTAGAGCACTCTCTCTTTCTGACATTTTTCTCAAAGTTTTGTCCATGCTCTCATACGGTCTCATGTTCTGACCTTGCGTAACAGCTTGATGATATATAGCTTAGGACGGTAACATCTTGACTTAGCTCGAGATATGGTTATTATTTTTAATTGAACTATTTGATTTGTCGATATGAGTTGTTTGAGATACAAAATATTCAATCTTAATCTTTTATTTGTGAATGGTATTTAGGGTAGGCAAAAACTTATTTAAATTAGGTTAATCGACCAAACTGGTTTTCAAATTCGGTTCGGTAACCGAATCGAAATATGAGTAGAAAGAAAATAATTTAAACCGAACCGGTTATAAACGGTTCAAAATCGGTTTACGGTTTTGAACTGGCCGATTAATTAGATATATATAAATAACTAAATAATAGGTAAGTGTCAATACTTGATTAGTGCAATAAATGCACTGCAGTGCACCCTATTGCACTAAATCACCCTCTTTCTCTTTCAGTTTTCAATTTTGAGCTAAAATTTGAGTCTATCTAAAATTTGGGTCTGTAAAAAAATTGGACATGTTTCAATGAAAGTCTTTCAAGTGTTTGAACCTGAAATTTCGGCTCAACCGAACCGAACCGATCTAAAATTCGGTTCAACCGAATTCTTTGATTTACAAATACAAAATTCGGTTTTCGGTTTGGGTTTTGGGTAAACCGAATGAAATCGATTCGGGACTCAAAACCGAACCAAACCAACATTGCCCACCCCTAATATTTTTTATTTGTGAATGGTAGTTTGATCATCTAAAAAACGGACATTTTAAAAACAAATTATGAATGCACGTTGACCACCAGTCCTAAAAAAAAAGACTGAAATAGTGAATAATTATAGAGGTACTTGGGGCAAATAACAAATAACCCTTGATTATAAAGGTTACAATAATCCCACCAAGTCAACCTAGCCCAACTGTGTTAGGAATGTCCAGCCCAATCACCCCGGACTTGGGTTTAGTGATTTAATATTTGAGTTGGCCTCCCGAGTTTGTAGTTGCATATGCAGACTGACTATTTGTATATCATATAGTAGTTTTATGATTTTATCATTTACATGTGTTTGATTTATCATGAATGTGTTTTAGATTGGTTCTTCTACTTAGGCTCAAAAGTCTTCTTCTTCAGCAACAAGTCTAGACAGTCAGGCCATGACGCCAGGCCGTGCTGTCCCGCAAGTGGTTACGGAGAGAGAGAGTGCACCAATTCTAAACAGTCAGATTTGATAGTCACTTTTGGATCTAAGCTTTAGTTTTTTAGTTTTTTGCATGTTAAGCTGATTTGTTTGTTTTTGTCTTGATTTTTATTGCTTGTTGATGGATCAGTTGTATGTTCTCATGCGTTCTTTTAGAAAAGTTGTGTTTGCTGGCGAAATACTTTTTGCTCTTTGAAGTTTTGGAAAAATGTGTGTTCAGATTGCTTTGGTTTTTACCAAAAATATTTGTCGTATTATGGTAAGATCTTGATTGAGAGATTGTTTTGAGTTTGCAGTGTGGACAACAGTTTGTTTGCTTATTACGAGTTGTGTACTTATGATGGTGTAGAATGTGATATAGTTCTCAAAGTGCTTATCAAACCTTTGAGAGGATATTGATCTAAAATGAGACCAACGAATTTCAATCGATTGGTTTGGACTGCAATGTGGACAACTTATTACTAGTGTTATTTGCATGGTTGGGCGTGATCCTCTGAAGTTTTATTTTAAGTTAAACTCTTTAAGTGGGGTTGAAAGTTAAAGAGTTGGTGGGGCAGATAAAAATGGTGGTTTTCACGAGTCATGTATTTTTTAGGATGTGGAATATTTTCTTTATGACAGCGTCTATTTGTACGCTAATGAAGATTCTGAGCCTTACATTGGAAGGATTGTGAAAATGTGGGAATTGCCGGACCATAGAAAGAGAATTAAGGTTATTGGTTGTCCCACTCTCTCTTTCTGTAACCACATGCGAGACAGCACGTCCTGGCGCACTCCGGGCTGTTTAGATTTGTTGCCTCTTTAGTTCTCTCTGTTTCCCCAAAACAGTCGAGTGACTAAAAAAAAACCACACAACTTATTTAAAAATATGTTCAGTGCCAGTAATTTCTGAAGTACCATAAAATTACTAACCCAAACACAGATCCTGAACCCTGAAACTACTGCACGCTGAAGATCATCATGTTTAAAGGCTAAGCCTATCAGGGGCTACTGCCTACCTTTGTTCAGAACCTTCAACATAAACTGGATAGATTGAGAAGCATCGATAGAGAGAATCAACTTACATGACTAAAGTTTCACAAACATACAGCTTTCAAAGAGTGCTGCAAGATCTAAATACACACATTAGAGTTGTTTCTTGTTTCTTTTCTCTTCAAACCAAATGAATTGAAGAAAAATCTGGAGCAGTCTCCAAGAGCATTTAAGCTAAGACGGATACAACATTACAGATCCTTCTCAGCTCAACTAAGCTTAAATAGAGTCTTGTGAACTAAACCAGCTTCTGTCTTTAGCAAAAGCTGCAAGGAACAATCAATTGTTGTTAGGCCTTGAGACCATTAATCAAGGGGGCTTCCCCTCTGGTTCTCTTAACGTAAGAGACATAGTCAGCATAATGCATTGTGTAGAGCGTGCTTTGGTAACGAGTCAGGGAGATCTGCTTCCGGAGAAACTCAGTGATGGTGCCATTGAAACCAGCTTTGCGCATCAATGTGTCAATGGCCTCGATTGTTGTCCAACCTGAAACCAAAAATCCCGCAGAAATGAGATAAAGGAAGTGAGTACAAAACTCATTTTTTCTCAAGTAGCATTTTCCCGTAACTTTTTTGTCAGAGGTCTCAAATTATTGAAATAATATGATAGTAAAATATGAATGGAGAACTTTGAAACTAGGGACCATCCCTATGACGAGAGATGTACATTTTCAGAAGGGTTCGTTATAATTTGACAATAGGAACTGCTGAGAAAAGAAGACTAATACTCCTTTAGGTTGGATCATAATATGAGATAGACTACTCTTAGTTTGAGTGGATAGTATCTTGTATTATTAAATTACTATGGGGGTCTTACGAACCAATCAAAATGAAGAAGTAACATCAATAACAATATATGCAAGATATGCTTTCTGGAACTTGATATTAGATCAACAACATATTCATTTAATAGGTATGGGAAAGATCAAAACGTAGAAGAGAAGTAGCACTAAAACTATGACAATGAAGCAAAGCAAAACAAAATAAAATGACCAGCATATATGTGATGTGGTTATTTCAGAATCTCTAAGCATGATGGTAGATAAGATACAAGGTAAATCTGGCTTGAGAATACACACAAATAAGACACATAATCCGTGAAAAAAGTTCCTATGGCATAAGATGAAGGTGGTAGTAAAGTAAGAGCAACAAGAACGACATGCAACAGGAGCGACATGCGTGTAAGTAAAAAAAAAACAACTGGAACGACATACGTGGAGGTAAATTGGGATAAAATATAAACAGGAATATTGATGGTGATATAATTCAGAACATTCACAAGATAGAAATATGTGTGGAGGTAAAAATTGGGATATAATGCAAACAGTGATATTGATGATGATATAATTCAGAACATTCAATAAATAGTAATAAGTTTTGTTAGAAACTACAATCAAACCTAGACTTCACAAGTCGCATTTCAAAAATTGACAATTTTACAAAGGAAACATCACAAGACGTGCTCCAATTCAACAAACTCTACAGTAGACAGAACATATTAAGGATTAGACTGAAAATGCAGGAAAGTAAAGATCTACCTTCATGTGCTGCCACCTCAGGCAGGTAAGTAGCACTTCGACTCACGTTATAATCAGGGTCAGTAAACTCAATAATTATACCGTGCTTCCCTACCTGCCAAATTAGAATTTGTTTCAGACATAAGGGAAAAAGTTGAAAGGTATGTTGCATGAAAGAAGTAGGGTGATTAGGGGGTGTAGACATGTGCGCTTGTGTTCCTTAATTTGCATATATTATATTCCTTTCATTAGTTGTAAGTTTTTACCTTTGTAGAATTTAGATGTACGAAGTTGATCAGCAAAAATAACTCCGCACCACACTCATTTATCATACAAGCTTTTGAAGAAGTTCATCATATTAGTTTTCAAAACATCATTGCTATTTGGCAAAAAAAAAATATTTTGTTAATATAAGAAAACATTATTATCTAGTTCTTTCCTACCAACAAGCATGTGTTATCCAAAGCATATTTTTTCTCATTTTATAGAAAATGGATCTGTGGAGAAAGTTGCAAATTACGAAAAATAATATGAGAGCATCCAAAGCCCAATATAGAGAAGAAACAAACCTCCCAGTCATCGTACTGGAAACCAGATTCATAATCAGTCAGAATGGAAACTGTACATTCCAAAGAAGGCAACTCTTTAGGTTGTATGGGGGGGAACCGGCGGTCCCTTAGAGCACTGCAATAAACATGTACAAGTCAAATCAGAAGCTGGTGCAACAAAAACATGTACATAAAGTTATTTTTTAACAATTTGATTTCAAGCACAGTTTTATGCATAACATGTGTAGTCTTGCATTGACCTGGATGAGTCTCAAATGTGATCCATTTGTATGACCATTGTATTTGAAGTGTGTTTTACAACCGAGTCTATTATAACATGTGGTATTGTGTATCTTTATACATTAGGGACAGAGATAGAGGGCAAGAAGAGCCCACGTATCCCTCCCCCACCCTACTCCCAAAGATTTTGAAATCCTTGACCTAGGTATGAAGCTAACGAAGACATCAAGCATATACTTGGGACAAACACACAAATTCTCATTATCCCAACTACCTCATTTCCAAATCAAATAAATAAAAAAAATTAAAGAATAAAATTACCTAGTCCCCCAAGGTTCCACTTGTGTCTAACAAATTGAAGTTTTTTTGCTATGATTATAGACTGTCACTCTGGGGCTTCTTATGGTCCCAAATTGAAGTCATGCATTAGTCATCCATATGCACAAAAGGCTTAATATATCCTAAGCAATGCTAAGTATATTTGTTACATACTCAGATAAGTTTAAGTACCAATGAGATCAAATTCAAAGCGTAGGTCTTTGACCAGCAAGCATAATTCCACCTCAAAGCATGTACATAGAACAGTAAAAAAAAGACTGTATGCCAATACTTTGACCAGCAAATATAATAGACATTGGCTTAAAGGCAAGGAGCTACTTGCTGATCTAACTGGCATTTGATATGATATGCCAGATAACTAGAAAGGATTGTGTTCAATTATTCCCACATTAAAAACGAAGAACATATGTATACATGCAGTAAAGAGAGAGGGATGTTGGTGCTCGCATTCAACAAGTAATTTTTCCATAATTCAAATCGAAAAAAAATACCTTGTTAAAGCATAGTCCTTAAATCCATTTATAATAGCACGGGCTTCCAAAGTTCCTATGCATCCACGCAAACGAGGCTCCCCACCATTCACTATTTTCTTCCATGTAACAAACAGTGGGCTGAAATTGCAAAGTGGTTACATCAAATGTAATTACAAAGAGGATAATAATGTTTGAACTAAGTGCAGGGCATCTGATACTGTTATCATGTTATGATTTCCACAACCAAAAATTCAGCATTATTTTACCACCTTATCAAAATTGCCTCATGTGTTGTTTCCAAATGTAGAGTGCTCATTAAAAACACAAACAAGAAGGCAAGGGGGAGAGGGATAACAATACTTTCTAAAGAGACCATGCAGTTTAAAAGGGCTGACAGACATGGCTACAATTCTGCCTCGGACTCTTCCTGACTTTTGTAGCCAACTTAGTCCCACTCATAGAGAAACATGATGCTGAAATTTAATGTCATCCACAAAGGTAATATGTGACGAATAAAGGAAAGGGAGTTAAACGAAGTGCTAAGTGGATATCAATTTTCGAGGTAAAAGACTTTGTTCTATGAGAATATTGTATCACCCAAAATTTTCGAAAGCTCATTTTGCTGTACATCACGGATCAAAATTTTACACTCATGTCACCCTTTCATCATTCATACTGCCCCAAACATTGGACTGCATTTTCCAAAAAAAAATTGGAATATTACTACCGAAATTGCATTGTACATTCAGAATAGACCTAAGAAGACATGATCCCAGGCGGATACTTGGCATGTCCCCACTCTTCCAGGCCCGTTACATGTGGTGGTACATGAAACAAGCTAGCATTACAGTTTCACTACAAATGGGGGGTGTTTGTTTTCATACAACAATTCAAAACCTTGAATTGATAACAAAATCATTTTGATCCATTATTCCATTGCCCATCAAGCATAAAAAAAAAAAAGATACCTTCAAAAATGTTATGCTATAAATTTATTAAAATTAAGTTATATGGAGCAGCATTTTAGCAATAAGTAACATCAATCAAAGAAACCCACAATTGCAACATACAAACCCATTAAAGTTAAATATTTTTCAAGAAAATCAGAAAAGCTTACTATTGACCCTCGTTGAAGGCTGGTGGAGGCACTTGTTCGTTGTTGTAGTGAGCGATGAGGGTGTCGAAGCAGTAGACCACCATTTCTCGATTTGCAGACACCATTTTGAAGAGCGAGAAACGGTGGATCAAAGGGGCGGATGATCGAAACTTGGAAATCAATAATGGATGATCGATGAAGAAGGAATCGTTAATTGCCTCTCTGGTTCCCAAATGATTAAGAGAGAGAAGCTTTTTCTTTGCTTGTAAATACCTTTCTTTTCTTCTTTGCCTCTCTGATATGGTTGATTACATGTTTGCCCTTGGTCTTTCAAGAAATTACGAATTTGGCCCACGGTTTAGATTCTCGAAGAACCTATAGGACGGTGCTGGAATCTTTTTTCAATCCTTCTACGTATCGAGGGAGGGAACGAGGTAGGGAGCGAGGATGCTCCCTCGCACGTCGTCCTGCGTCGTCCGTCGCACGTGATCCTGCGTGAATTCAAAAAAAAAAAAAAAAAAAAAAAAATGAAAAAACAGAGGGAATCGAAAATTTTGGGGAGAAAAGGAGGGAACCTCTCCCTCTCCCCATTTCCATCTCCATCTCCACAGAGAAAGAGAAGACACAGAGAAAGAGAAGAAACCCCATCGAATCTATTTCTCCAAATTTCCCCAAATTTCGATTTCAACTTGGGTTTATCCTCCCCATCGAAGAAGAAAACCTATCGAAGAAGAAAACCGAGAAGTTCACAACTTTCTGGAAGCTCGGTGGATCCTCCCTCCATCGAATCTTCCCTCCCCATCGCACCTTCCCTCCCCATCGAAGAAGAAGCTCCATCGCATCCTCCCTCCCCATCGTCGACTCCACCGCGAGAAGAATCGAGAAAATCAGTGGAATCGAGAGAATCAGCGACCCATTCACGTGCAAACCAGAGAAGGTAAGTGCCAAACTTGATTTCTTCATGTGGGAGTTTCTAGATCTAGATCTAGGGTTCCTGACAATTTTTTTTTTTTTTTTTTTTTTTTTTTTGTATGTGAGTTAGAAAATGAAACTAATGCTACAATCCCCTCTTTTTTAATGTTCAATCCATGTTTTGCCGTGAAAAAATAAAAATAAAAAATCCATGTTTAGTAGTAACTATAAACATTCTGATTTAGATTTGAGTAGATTTGCATTCTGTTAAATCTGGACTGGTTAAAGTTAAAAATCCTATCTCTCAGGATACCTAGTAGGCTTTTCTGATTTACTCTAGTTGAATCAATTATATGCTTTGGTGGTAAATGTTGTTTTGATGAATGTTTAAGGTGTTTGGTATAGAAAAATTGGCCTGAATATTCGACATCCTGGAAGCATTGAGCCTGTAATTGAACATATAGATGCTAGTGACGGTGATGATGAAGACGTTGATGACGATCTCCCATGTCCTCATGAATCTGAAGGAACTCCAACGGAAGAGAAAGTTGTGCATATGATGCTACTTATGGAGCAGCAGTGGACGGCCTTCAAGTCATTATTATCTGAGGTAGCAGTTACAAATTGCCAAGCCTTTGATTTAAGTTTCTCTGTTTTTGTCTCAACCCCTCTGATTCTTTTTCCATTTATTTTCAGAAGCAGGGAAGCAAAAGTTTCTTTATGGCACAAAACTCGTTCGCAGCAGACACCGAAATAGAGACGGAAAAGGGAAAATACAATGTATATAGACTCACAGAAGAAGGTTATTTCCATTTCATTTTCTCTTTAAATTTTATCAAAAAAACTCCAGTTTCCCATTCTCTCGGTCCTTTATTTTTTCAGATTGCCAAATTGAAAGAAAAAAATTCAAAGCTAAGAAAGAAGCTGGAAATTGCTGAGGCCAAGTTTGAAGGGGTAGGTCCTTCCCCACCAATTCATATTTCAGTTACATTTAGGGTTCCTGACAAAATGTTTTGATGTACAATGATCCTGAGACTGTTTGCTTCTCCTCAGAGGGTTTGATTTGATCTCAACTTCACTGTCTCAGCTCACAAGTAACATAGACACTGCCCTCCAAGTCAGCTTCTTCACGGTGTTATGGTTTCCGATGTTCCATGTAAGATTTGTTATTGCAAAATTGTTTATCAATTTAACTAGCTAGATTCAAATTTCCACCCACACAAATTGAGTGAGATGAGGTGTGGTGGTGGGGAAAAATTTAGGTACAAAGGTGTAGGTTGAAGACCACTGTGTTCGACAGATTTGGACTAGCCCACTTCTATCATTTGGAAGGAAACTTTGTTTATGTTTAATATTGTACTCGTGGAAATTGAATTGGGGGATAGATTTTTATGGTTTTCTGATATGGACCATTGAACTGGGGCTGGATTGGTTGTGTGTCCTTGAAGGATCAAAATTGTTTTTGCCAAAAATACTCGTGTCCTTGAGTTTTGTATTATGAGTGAATGTATTTCCACAAACTCACTAACACCTCATGTCACATAGAAAGGGCAAGAAAATCTATAGGATATGTACTAAACTTGATCAAATTTTACTTGTTCACAACTGAAAGAGTCAAGTTAATGTTGCCATAATCTCATTAGGCACCAGTGCACCGCACTTGCTTGGTTCTAACTGTACTAGTTGAGTGCAACAAAATGAAGTTAATAATAACCTGAACCTGGGATTTAAATAAAATGAGTAATTTTTATTCAGTGATATCTACGGATTCTGAATCTGATTTGCATTTTGGTTGCCGATTAATATATGCATTTGAACTTACATTATTGCTGCTTTTACCCAGGGAGCAACAGAGTTGGCTAAACCTTCTTTGATGTACAATGATCCTGAGACATCTGAATGTGACAAAGAAGAAGAGAACAAAAAAAGAGAGAAGAAGAGGAAGATAGATCTCACCGAACCATCTGATGGTCAAGGAGAAGTTGAGAAGGATGAAGAAGTAAACTTCAGGAATGGAAAGATGAAGAAAGCCAAAATTGTAGGTTTAATTGTTTGTTTTTCTTCTCTTCTTAGTAACTGTAATTGAATTTGGAAACTTACAACTTTTCAATGTATTTCACAGCTTGCAATTTCCATGGCAACCAAAGCAGCCTCACTAGCTAGAGAACTGAAATCCATAAAATCAGATATGTGTTTCATGCAAGAAAGATGCACTATGCTTCAGGAGGAGAATGCAAGTGGAGAAAGCAGCTCGCGAGTCTGAGGTTTGTCCCTTTTATAACAGTCTGATGGTTTGTCCCTTTTATAAGTAGATTTTTGTTTAATGGTTTTTTTGAAAGGAAAATTTTCATGGTTTATTAGTCTAGAGTTGCACATGCAACTCGATCCCTTTAGTACTGCAAATAGTTCTTAAACTCGTACTAATGGAGGTTGTTCATGTTTAATTGTTCTTTGGAAGATCGTTAGCATCATTTATAAGCTTAATCATATTAAGGTGGCAGAAATCTATAAATTCATATGCCTCCATCGAGTGTTAAGTAGATGTAGTTTTTTTTTTAGTAATATAAGCTCATTGATTCATACTGAAATACTGGAAGCAAATAGTCTTCGCTGCGAGGCTATGTAGTTTATAGCACCATACAGGACATTTTTACTCCATGATGATGTTTTCTTTTTTATGCACTGCAGGGACATGCAACCATTACTAGAGAGGCAATGAAGAAATGAAGCAATGAAGCAAGCCTGCATGTCAGAAGCTACATCAGTCATGTATATAAGAGATCATGGGTGCACGTCGTATCCTGAAACACAGGTTCTTCACAGTAATATGATAATGTACTTGAACCAATCATCATCTGCCGCTTCCTACTCGGGTGGCTTCAATGGCGACCTTCCATCTATTGGAGCATCCAATTCAACCCCTTCGCAGCAAGGGACGGCATTGAGTCTCATTAGTTCTAATGTTGGGGGGCAGGGTTATGGTGTATGGAGGTTGCAATAGCAGACTAAATTTGTAATAGCATGGTGAAAAAGTTTCCCCATGCTGAATTTGTAATTGACAGACTGACATTGATTTATTTTTGCTGCTATATTCCAGCAGTTTATGTAGATATTCCAGCAGGTTGCAATAGCAGTTTTTGTAGACAGGTTGTGTTATATGGTGCTATAGTTTTTTGGTGCTATATGCCATCAATTTTCAGTTTTCAGGTTGTGCTATATGCTGTAATATGTAAAGCATTTTGTCAAGCATTTGAGCATTTTGTCCTTAATCCATGTCAAGATTTGAGTTTCATTTTATTTTCTGAGCCACTTGTAAGGTTTAGAATCATAAGTATTTTGTATAAATCCATCAGATATCAAGCATAAATAAGCTGAATTCCGTTCCAGATTACGAAGAAGTGTAGCTAAATACATGACATCCAGAGTTCGATTTTTGTCGATATCCTTGTGTTTGTATTCATTCACACACCAAACAAAAATTCAATCTAGTGTACTACAAAACCAAATCTAGTGTTTGTATTCATTCACACCAAATATGGTTGGAATCCATGTTAAATGCTAAAAAACAGTACTGGCATTGATACTACAACCTGAATAAGTTTCAATCTAGTGTACTACAAAACCAAATCCCATGCTAAAGAAACATTCATTTTCCAACAGGCCGTCCATATCAGCTTGCATCTTCACCAGCAAGACCGTCCATATCAGCTTCATATATACCAAATCCAACAACAGCGGTAACAACATCGTAGAAGGATGCATGCTTTTTTGTTTTTTTTGCTTCTACGGCAAGAGAAAGGCCAGCAGCAGCTGCAGCCCCAGCAACCTGTTGACAAAGAAATAGAAGGATTTCAAGTTAGTCACAATATTCAAGAAGCGGTACTTTGAGTGCATCTAAAGGGCCACTAAACATCAATTAACTAACAATTAGTTTAATGGGTCATAACAGAATCAAATGGCATCAAATGAGTTTGCTACCTACAAATTTTACTTGCTTATCATTTCCTACTCCATTCAATGTTGTAGCTGGTTGCTGTTCATTTGATATTTTTAATGATAGGGAGTGTTCTAATTCGACATGTCGCTAATAAGTGCCAATGGGTACCAAAAGATTAACAGCAAAGGCATGCGTGAGGAGAACACCAAAATACCTTTCACAGACTGCGCCTGCAACGCGCGGACTGTTCCAGACCACAGACTGCGCCTGCAACGCGCCGCTGTTCCAGACCATGATGTCTCGACCACAGACTGCCCCTGCAACGCGTGGACTGCCCCTGCAACGCGCGGACTGCCCCTGCAACGCGTGGACTGACCCTGCAACGCGCGGACTGCGCCTGCAACACGCTGCTGCTCCAGACCACAGACTGCGCCAACGCGCTGCTGTTCCAGACCACGCTGTCTCGACCGGGGCTCATAAAAACCTAAATTGCTTCAAATTGATACAAAGTCAGAATTTGCAGAAAATGAATCTGAAAAACTGAATATGAATTGCTTCAAATTAATACAAAGTCAGAATTTGCAGTAAATGAATCAATAAATGAATCTAAAAAACTGAATCTGAATTGCTTCAAATTAATACAAAGTCAGAATTTGCAGTAAATTGATACAAACACATCTCAAAAAGACTGTCAAACCTTGTACACAACACCATTATCATACAAAACATACAAAATACATCTTTCAAGTCATAACACATCCCAAACAAACAAACACAGTGTTTTGAATTCTTATCGACTGACATTCAAAACACATCTCAAAACCATCTCAACAACCACATGACAAAACCAAGGAAGCTCACCAGAAACTATACACAAATGCATTGCTAACAAGATTGTGGCCACTGTTGTAAGCCCCTCCAGCTTCTCCAACCCATGCAGTGGCAGACGAGGTGCTACTCTTCACAATACTTTCAAGGCTACTGAATGTATTCGCCACTCCATCAAGATAGCTTGGGTCAAGAATTTTGTCAATTAAGTGCTCATCAACACCTATTCATCAAAGCAAAAAATGTTTCCCATTATACCAAATATGCGAGACTTGACTCAACAGTGAAATTGCCCTGGTCAGAACATTACCTGGGCCAAGATTATATATGTGGTGGGTGACTACGTCAAGCTTATTTGTTGTTTTATCTACAAGTTCTTTGTACCAATCTGCGGTAAAGAGACCGCCTGGTGCTATTGTAAGTGGCTTCGTTTTGAAACCACGGTAGATTTCATTTACAACAGAGTGGAGTTTGATCACATCAGAGGCGTACTGGTCTGCTGCAACCCTTAGACCAACCCCGGTTCCACTCAATTCATTTCCTGACAAGCAAAACAAATGTAAAAAACTAAACCATACACAAATCAAGTTGCAAAACGGAGAGTTTTTCTTATAGCACATGTTAGTGGGTGTGCTCGTGTGTTGCAGATGAATTTGTGTTTGAATACGACAACAGCCTGTTAAGCTAAGTATATAAGTTGGTATTGATCTAGTAGCAATTGTTGTTTCACAACTGAAACGAAGTAGTGTTTATTGTGAGTTATAATGATCCTAGGAGAACGGTTAAATTGAAGAACTGAGATCAGTTTATACCAAGTTCCCAACCATAGATGCTATAGCCTTTGTTAACAGTATAGCGCATAAAGGAGGCAGCATTGCTGGAATTCCAAGGTCCTGTTGCTGACTGGTCTGGGTTAATAGTTCTACCATTGAGTGCATTCAATCCAAAAATGATCTCAGCCCTGATAAAAATCAGAAGAAATAAACAAACATAAAGCCTACAGCGAACAAATGCTAACTCTGCCAAATGAGAAGATCAGATTCAAAATTACCCAGCCTTCTTGAAGAAACTATTTAGCTCATCCCATCTAGACATGGGTAAGCACCCTCCAGTGAAGCCAAACGTGGCTGAGGTATTTTTTCTGAATGGTTCACAATGTGGATGGTAATTTCCGACATCATATATGACGAGATCTTGCAAGGTACCCCCAAGTCTAAGCTTCAATGGTGAAAAAGCTGCAGAATTGTACAGAACAAAATCAGAGTTCACAATGTAAGCAAACAAACATAATATCCTGCTAAAATACATAAATTTAGCAAAAGAAACCCTTACCTTTGACGGCATTTAACAAAATTGGATTGTTGAGATCCTACAAACAGGCTCAATGCTTCCAGGATGTCGAATATTCAGGCCAATTTTTCTATACCAAACACCTTAAACATTCATCAAAACAACATTTACCACCAAAGCATATAATTGATTCAACTAGAGTAAATCAGAAAAGCCTACTAGGTATCCTGAGAGATAGGATTTTTAACTTTAACCAGTCCAGATTTAACAGAATGCAAATCTACTCAAATCTAAATCAGAATGTTTATAGTTACTACTAAACATGGATTTTTTATTTTTATTTTTTCACGGCAAAACATGGATTGAACATTAAAAAAGAGGGGATTGTAGCATTAGTTTCATTTTCTAACTCACATACAAAAAAAAAAAAAAAAAAAAAAATTGTCAGGAACCCTAGATCTAGATCTAGAAACTCCCACATGAAGAAATCAAGTTTGGCACTTACCTTCTCTGGTTTGCACGTGAATGGGTCGCTGATTCTCTCGATTCCACTGATTTTCTCGATTCTTCTCGCGGTGGAGTCGACGATCGGGAGGGAGGATGCGATGGAGCTTCTTCTTCGATGGGGAGGGAAGGTGCGATGGGGAGGGAAGATTCGATGGAGGGAGGATCCACCGAGCTTCCAGAAAGTTGTGAACTTCTCGGTTTTCTTCTTCGATAGGTTTTCTTCTTCGATGGGGAGGATAAACCCAAGTTGAAATCGAAATTTGGGGAAATTTGGAGAAATAGATTCGATGGGGTTTCTTCTCTTTCTCTGTGTCTTCTCTTTCTCTGTGGAGATGGAGATGGAAATGGGGAGAGGGAGAGGTTCCCTCCTTTTCTCCCCAAAATTTTCGATTCCCTCTGTTTTTTCATATTTTTTTTTTTTTTTTTTTTTTTGAATTCACGCAGGATCACGTGCGACGGACGACGCAGGACGACGTGCGAGGGAGCATCCTCGCTCCCTACCTCGTTCCCTCCCTCGATACGTAGAAGGATTGATCTTTTTTAAGAGTAATTCTAGATGTCGAGGGTTTGGGCGAGGTTTTGGGCGAGGGAAGTGCGCCCAAAACCTCTTGTCCTTCCGGGTCTCCTCTCATCTTGGTTGTCCAGTTGGTGTTCTCCCAATCCGCTATATGTTTTAAGATGTCGGTCCGGCTTGTTTTTAGGGCTGTGTACAATTTATACTCCTTCCTCATCACACTAGTTATCCGCTCATAGCGATTTCTTGGATTCCCGCTAGTTGGACTCAATACGTTTGTCGTTCCTATGTTTATTTGAATGATTGTTATCCTCTCGTGATCCATCATCTCACCTTCTTTCGTCTTTCCTCGAATGGTTCGCCTTGCTCATTCCTTCTCCTCGCAGCTTTCATTTCTTCGAGGGAAATATGTTTTTGTGCTATTTTCAGCAGGACCGCCATGCCTTTTGTAGGCTCTAGGTTAAGCACATCAAAGAAGGGGCATCACTTCAGTTTGATGATGAAAGTTGCAGCGGCTATGTTGTGGCTACATCCATCAATCACTATTAACTCATTGGTGAAGCGAGTGACATATTCTTGTAACGTTTCTTCGGGCTTCTGGCTGATGTGCAGGAAGTAATGAGTTCCTTTCCTCATCCGTTGGTTCCCAATGAATCTGGTAATAAAAGCGGTGGCTAAAGCCTGGAAAGATTCTATCAACCTCGGAGGTAGGTTATTGAACCAATTCATCGTTGTCGGCGTGAGGTTGGTTGGGAATGTTCTGCATAGGACTGACTTCGTTGTTTCCTTTCGAGCCATCATGTGGTGAAAATGTCTTAGGTGATCTATTGGGTCGGTGGTTCCATCGTACACTTCGAACTTTGGTGGAGTGAACATTTTTGGCATTGCCTTCTTCATGAGTGCATCAAAAAATGGCGGCTTGGCTAACTCGTACAGTACGTTGGGATCCGTTACTCCAATTCTGAATGGGATTTCAGCAATCATTCTGCCGCGCTGCGGAGTCTTGTCTTGTGGAAGCTTGCTACTCTCGATGTTTCCCTGTTGGGGTTTTGGTAGGGCTTTGTCGCTTCCTTGAGTTCGGTCAATGAAATTTTTTTGGGGTGGTGCCCGAGCAGGGTTGGCTGGCAATGATCTGTACGAGTAAACTTTAGAAAAATTTTCAGAAATCACAAAAAATAAAATTATTGTTCGCCTGAGATAATCCGAGGTTTTTACAAAACCTCATATTGATATGAGCGAATAGTAAAAAAATTTGCTGAAATTTGCTGTTTGCCCAGAACAATGCGAGTTTTTGCAAAAACCTCGCATTGTTTTAGGCGAGAGTTTTTAAAATGACCATAACGTTTCAAGTAAAATGACCATAACTTGCTCATTTAAAAATATGTTTAAGTGATTAAAGTTGTTTTTATTAGATAATTCATAGTACTACAACTTTTGTGTTTTGATCAACTTGAGAATCGGTCTCGATCGAGCACATAAGTTGGCCAAAAGTTAGAGACACTATCCCGTTTTCATTGCGAGACAAATTTGCACAACTTTAGTAAAATGACCAAAACTTGCTCATTTCAAATATTTTCAAGTGATTCAAGTTGTGTTTATTAGATAACGCATATTACTACAATTTTTGTATCTTAATCAACTTGAGAATATGCCTCGATCGAGCAAATAAGTTGGCCGAAAGTCAGGGACACTATCCCGCTTTCATTGCGAGACAAATTTGTGCGACTTTAGTAAAATGTCCATAACTTCATCATTTCAAAACATTTTCAAGTAATTAAAATTGTGTTTATTAGATAACTCAGAGTACTAAATTTTTTGTGTTTTAATCAAATTGAGAATTGGTCTCGATCGAGCACATTAGTTGGCCGAAAGTCAGGAACATTATCTCGTTTTCATTGCAAGACATATTTGCGCGACTTTAGTAAAATGACCATAACTTGCTCATTTCAAAATATTTTCAATTGATTCAAATTGTGTTTATTAGATAACTTAGAGTATTAAAATATTTGTGTTTTAATGAGCTTGAGATTCGATCTCAATTGAGGGTTTAAATTGGTCAAAAATTACCCTATTAGGCATTTTTTCATTTTGAGTTTGGGTTTCTCTGTTAGGTTATGCATATTTATTAGTGGTGTGAGTAAGTAAGAAAAAAAAAACCAATGGTGGTGTGAGAGAGCGCTTTTGGTGGTGTGGAGTAGTCGTTCCCATAATTAAATTAATGGGTGTATTTCGAGAAAACCACGACACTCTTGATAATGTATTTGTGAATTATGTCAAAATAATGTAAAAGTATACGGTGGAATCAAACACACCAACAGGTAAAACAAGATCAGTAAACACACAATGAAAAACCACAAACATTGGTTAAACAAACAATCACATTAACACACTAATAGGTAGTAGGCATAGTAGACTACTACAATGCTTTCTCATGCCCTAGCTCAAAATTGAAATAGATAATGATCATGGTAAGATACTATAATGTCATAGAACATCACATAAACAACATAAAATAGATATTACAATAATGATTTTATGCGAATTTTTACAACTTAATAACAAAATTTCACAAACCCTACTTTAAAATAAATAAATAAAATTTAACATCTACCAATGAGTATTACTTACATTGTTCACATGAGGTTAACTTGCTATCAAACAACACTTGGAAGACTTCATCATCAACCAACATTAATCTATACAAACAAAAACCTAAAAAAACACTAAAAGATGAAAACAAATTTACATGGGTTCGTTCCACAGTCATAAGAGGATCTTTCCGCATATTCCCTACCTGCTTTTGGAATTGAGTAGGATTTGAGCTACCAACATCTTCTTCAAAGTTCTTAGAACACTTGGAAGAAGCCACAAGCTCTCCAAACCCTCATTCCTCTATTTCTCATCCTATCTCATTCGAAATCAAACCCAAACGAATCCAAATTCAAGCAATGCAAATCAAACGCAATTCAATGGCTGAAGATGAGGTCGATTAGGGATGGAAATGGATGGAGATGCGCCGGAAAAAAGTTATCTCGTGTCTCCTCTAGAGAGCCTCGTGTTTTTGGTGAAAAAATGATCGGAGATAAATTTTTGATCGCGTGATGGCAAGAAGTAAAAAAATCTACCAGTTTTGGAGGGAAAACATGGTGTTTCACAGAGGAAAATGTAGGTGTATGTAATAAAATGTTCACTTTCAAGTGAGTCAATTGAACTTGTGAACTTTGTGATGTTGACTTTCCTTGAGTCATAATATAAAACATTCAATAAGTTTAGGCGAATAACTTCAAAGATGAATACTTTCGCTTATTTTTCAAAACAAACTCGATTCAAAAAAAAAAGTGACTACTCACCTCCCCCTTTTAGTCGATATTAACCTAATGTCAATGCACTCTGTGTGATATCATAGCTTACATAACATATTCAACTCTCAAATGTGTGCCACATCACCATGGATACAAAAAAAAAGTATTAATTCTCTAATAGTTTTCAAATATATAGTGTCATCCACCGACAATTAGAGACACTACTATATATCCTGTAGGTATTCACTTCATATGCTATTCCCTCAACCTTTAACATCTCTCGCATTGTCCATTGTTGTGAAGCTCAATATAATTACTTCCCACCTACACTATAGATTCATGAGTATTTGCATTGTGATTCACAAAAATATTTCTGATGATACACCAAATTATCCTTTAATCTGTATCGTACGCATGTCATGATGATCTTGTCATTAGAAAAAAAGGGGTCTGATTGCTCACCAAATCAACATTAAGCTCAATTCGGCATAATCTAGAGGGTTGGATCCAAATTGTAGCGCCCCATTAAGCCCACATGTCACATGGTAAAGGCCAATACCCGTAAGGCCTTATTGGGCAGGTATTTGGGGGATCACCTAAGACGGGCAGGCCAGCAATACATTGGTTCCAACTAGGAAACATATATCGGAGTATAAGTCGTGTATGAAAACTTCTTTGCATGGACAACACTCCAAAAGGGAAACCTCTCCCGCAAATTTAGGAACAAATTTTGTGTAGGGAAACTCTCCTACATGGACAACTCTTAATTAGGAAATGATCTCCAACAAAATCTCTTTCCCTAAACTACGCCACCAAAGGCTTAGCCGAACGAGGACTCTCACATTATAAATAAGACACAAGTTTGATGAAGAAACATGCGCTATAGAACCCGGTTTACATTTTTAAGCCTTTCTCAAGCCTTGTCTGACTTTAACATCGGAGCGCCATCGGCCACCACAACGGTGGTCCTTGGCTCACGTGCGTTCCCTGTGCAGGTCCAAGTCAAGGTAAAAAAGGTCAAAGATAGCAGGATTCGACTACATCAATTTCTAAGATCCTTGCAACCAAACTCAAAAACTTTTTACTAAAAATTATCTTTCTAGGGTTAGGTGTCTTTGCCTCTGTAGACTTAACGGAGATGATAAAACATTGTTTTAGAGTTTTTTTAGTCATTTCGAAACAATGAAAGGAAAACGAGGTTGGGTAGCTCTTAAAATAGATATGTCCCAAACATATGATAGAGTTAGAGTAAAACACCTTTAACTTATATCATATCCAAATAATAATTCAACTAAGGGCATTGCACATGATATCCTTGAATTGAGTTCAATTTCAAAACATCCTCTTCAACCAACCCTCTTTTTATCGAAAAGTTCAATTAGTTCATCCCTATTTGGAGAGATGAGGAATAAGTAATATGAAGAGGAAGTGGGAGCGTGGAGGAGGTTGGATACTTTTTATTTGTCTTTTAACCCCTCCCATCCGAAATGCCGCGGGCAAAATTCGAACCCTTAACTTATAATGCCATCGCCACAAGTCTATCAGTTCTACTACTACCACTTTGATGGTTGGAGATTTTGAGCTATCATGAATGTGTCATGATCTTGAAGTACATCTGAAATCCTAGTGGGTCATATCCGGTAACCTAAAACTTGATCCATCGTCGATACTTTGTTTTGTATATGGATTTTGGATACAGGGTCGAATGGATGAGCTAAGACAACTGGTTGGGGGATTCGAGGGGGCTCATGTGCATTATGCGCATGATCCACTCATATGCACTAACGGGAGCCATCATATTTATCTAACGACTGAAATTCATGGAATCTTTTTACATATAAAAAGAGTAAACTTTTGCATATAAAAAGAGGAAAGGCAAGTCTCTCTCATTTTCCCTCCTCAAAAATTATTTTGGGTCTCTCTCCTTGTTTGCTCCTTTAACACTTAGAGGGTGTCTGTTTTTGCTTCTGAATGGAGTCAGAAATTCTTAATTAATAAAAAGTGGACCACCTTGTTTGGAGTATTTGTTTTTAGTTCTAATCCGAAGTTCTACTTCTGATTGGAGTAAGCAATATGGAGGTGCTGATCACTTAGCACTGAGTGCTGAGTAAAAAATATTGGAAGTGTTGAGTAAAAAATAATTCCAATAATAACCTTAACATAATTTTGTAATGATAATTGCTGCCCATCTTCTTAAAAATAAGTAGGGCTAAATTTTGACGGCACACATTCATTTTATTTACCAAGCATTGTGGTTCTACCTACCATCACAAGGACTTGGTAAGAAACTTATCTATTTTATCTAATTTGTCTTTGTTTTCTTTCTTTGCATTTTTAAGTTTTTCTTCACCTCTCTAACTCTCCTGAGCAAACTGATAGTGAACAACCACAACTGTCTCAAGTATTTGGATTACGTGAACAAACCGATATGGTTAATTTACGAGATCGTATTGCAAACGAATTATTAGTAAGAAATTTGGTTTGATAATTTTTTTTTAAATGTACTTGGTCATATTTCGATATTCTTATAATGAAAGGTATTGTAACATTATCTAGGATTTGAATAATTATTAGGTATGATTTTAAGCACAATATTTATGTCATAAATTTTTTTCAGCTCAGTAGGGCAAAATTGTCAAATAGTTCTCATTCAACACCTAAAAACAAACACCTTTTAATTTTACAGCTTCTAATCAGTAGCACGTCATAAAGCAAAACAAATAATTTATTCAGAAGCTTGTTCAACTTCTAAGGACTTAAAAAAACAAATGCCCTCTTAGTGTTTTGCATATAAGAAACCATTCTGTATTGCAAACCACCACCAAGTGTTGTTGTGTGCCCACCCTTTGCAAAAACGTCTCCAATCTCTCTCTATTTCTCACTCTGCTTTGTCTTTTGTGTTTATTTGTTTTTGTTTCTCTTCCTCTACTCCACGAAAAACCCAAACCCCAGACTTAAACCCATCAAGTATTCTCTCATTCCACCCATGGTGATTGAAATGAAATCGAAATAAAACAAGTTTGAAGAAGAATTTCAAATTTCAGTGTGAGTACTTTGCTTTTTTGCAATGGCTTCTTCTAAGCACCAGATAGTTATTAAAGGAAGACCAAGAACCGTTTATTCTACACCACTACATAAACGAGATACGTCGTCAGCCCAAAAAGCCAGTTCAGTTTCAAAGAAGAAGAAAACCCAATTCAGAAAACTCGACTTCTTGTAACATCTAACTTGTGTAAAAATGCTTGCTTTCTATCATCTCCAGATGTTCAAAACTCGCCTCTCTTCGATTTCCCTGCCTCCCCTTGCAAAAACTTGAATACCACCCTCTTCATCCAAATCCCTTCCAACACTGCAGCTCTCCTCCTCGAAGCCACTCTGAGAATACATAACAACCAATTTGATGACACCCAAAAGGCTAAAATGACTAAAAATCTCGCCTTTAATCTATTTCCATCAATTTTGAAGAAAGGCAAATGAAATTGAAGGAAAATGGAACTTTCAGCAGTGTCTCAGACAATTCAGTAATCGGGATCAGAATCTCCGACGGTGTCTTTGAAAATTAATGCATTAGGGAGGAACTTAGGGTACCTTTCATGCAGAATCGGGAACCCAATTGACGATTGATGGCGGTGTGACCCAAAATCCATTTTATAATTCAAATCCAAAATCTTGTCTAATATCCAAAGCATATTCCTGCAAATTCAAATTTTTGAAACCAAAAATCCAAAACACTAACTGGTGAAGTAGCAAACAAGGAGCAGATTTTCTAATTGTCGAGGGAAAGAGAGCGAGGGACAGACACCCATTTTCCCTCGAGATGCACACCATCCCCATCGAGATGTGCACTATTGCTCATCTCGAGGGAGATGGGTGTTCCCTCGACAATTAGAAAAGCCCAACAAGGAGAGAGACCTAAAATAAATCAGGAATTCTAAGTGTCGAGGAAATGAGCGAGGAAACGAGTGAGGGAAGTGAGGTGGCGGGGGTGGGAGCCGTTCACCTCACTCGAGATGCGTGCATTGACTTTTCACGCGCGCATCCCGAGCGAGATGAACGGCTCCCACCCCCGCCACCTTACTCCCCTCGCTCATTTCCTCACTGTGTAGAATCACTCAAAATAAATTTTGAGGAGAGAGAATGAGAGAGACTTGCTATTTCTTTCCTGAGTCAGTCTAATTGGCAAGGAAACCAGCGAGGACCCTCCATCCCCCTTGCGATGCGTGCAAAGGAGGGAAGGCACACACCGCGAGGGGGATGGAGGGTCCCTCGCCCGTTCCCTCGACAATTAGAATTGGGGTTCTTTCCTTGCTCCCTAGAATTTTCGTTCTCTTTTTATATTAAAAAGGGAAATTCTAAATGTCGAGGGAAAGAGCGAGGAAACCAGCGAGGAAAAGGAGGTGGCGGGGGGTGAACCGTTCACCCCCCTCGAGATGTGTGCCCATTTTTTTGGCGCGCGCATCTCGAGGGGGGTGAACGGTTCACCCCCCGCCACCTCCTTTCCTCGCTGGTTTCCTCGCCCTTTCCCTCGACACATAGAATCACTCTATTAAAAAAGGAGTAATTCTAGATGTCGAGGGTTTGGGCGAGGTTTTGGGCGAGGGAAGTGCGTCGCACGCGAGCAGCTGACGTGGTGAAAAAAAAAAAAAAAATTTGCGAGGGAAATCAAAATTTTGGGCGAGAAGAAGAGGGAATGGAAGCTCGAAACCTCATTCGCTCCCTCTGTCTCTCGCTCCCTCTCCCTCTCCCTCTCCCTCTCCCCATTTTCGACAGATTCGACCTCCCTCTCCCCATTTTCGACCCCTCCCTCGACACCTTTCTCAATCTCTTCCACAAACCCTAGACCTAGCAAAGCTCCCTCGAAAGAGGAAGAAGAATGAAGGAAGAAGAAGAAGTGAAGATTGAGAAAAAGAGCAAAACAGGTTGATCTTTTCAGATCTGTTCATCTTCTTCTTCTTTCTGATCCCCTCTTGTTTTTAAAGATCTCTTCTTCTTCTTCCATTTTTTTTCTTCTTTCGGCAGAGCAAAACAAGTTGATCTTTTTTTTTTTTTTTTTTTGATTTCGTGGGTATACGCAGAGAAGAAGAACTGAAGAAGAAAGGGGAAGAAGAACCAAAGAAAAAAGAAGAAGCAGATCAAGATGGCTCTCCCTTTTCCTACCTTCCTTCAAACCAAATCAAAGGTATGTTGTATCTCTTCTTCTTCTTTTTTGTTTCAGATCTCTTCTTCCTTTTTTTAGTGTTTTTTTGGGTAAAATTTAGCCATCACGAGCCATGTTCTGTGGGTATACCGTATGCATGCTCTGTGGGTATAGCATATCTGATTTCTGATGTTGAAAATTCTTTATTTCAGATCTCTTTTTCTTCCTTTTTTTCTGGGTTTTTTTTATGTAATTTGAGTATGAGCCATGTTGCCTAACTTACAAGCTTGACTCTGTTTTTTTTTAGATAATCTTCCCTTTTTTTCTGTGGTTTTTTTTTTATGTAATTTGGGTGGTAGGCTTATATAAGGTGGGTTGGGAGTGATTTAGAAGTCTGGGTGTTGTTCATAATTGAGTTTTAAAACAGTTTTGAGGTCTGGGTATCTCTGATTTTGATAGAAAAGTGTGGGATTTAGGATCATTTTAGTGAAATTCAGGGAAAGTTGGGTTTTTTTTTGTGATGCAAATGAGATAGATCTGGGAGACATTTTTTGTGTGAATCTTACAAAGAGTTAGAAGATTCTTGTTGAATTTCCCCGGTTTTGGATTTTTTACATTTTTATTTTTTTTGTGTTTTTTCATTATAAAGGGGTTAGTGGTGATTTGGTTTTTTATTCCCGTGAGAAGATTTAATGACAAGAAAGGCATTATTGAGGAAGTTCATCAGTTGAATGTTCAACTATACTTGTGAATGAATCAACTTTAATTCATTCAATTATATTTATTGTGTTTTGAGTTTCTTATTTAAGGTGAAGTGAAGGAGGGGTTCATCTTATTGTTCATGCATTTCGGGTCCGGCTAGATAGTTCCCTTTCCTTCATCGTCTGATAGTTCTCACACTCACAGTGAGTAGTGAGAACAAAGTATGTTGTAGATCATAGAAGTGAGGAGTCCTTGGAAAATAGTGGTATGGGAAAGAAGAAGAGAAAGAAGAAGAATCATGTTTTCCTCCCAAATTTGGTTTCTCTTTTTTCACCATTTTCCATGAGATATTTTTCTTGAAAACCAGACAGCTATAAATTGAATAATCAGCTTACCTTACTAGGTGTGCTCATTTATATAGAAGGCAGTATGAAGCAGATGTTCTAAAACATTCAATCAATTTTACATTCTTTCATTACATTCACTAGCATATCAACTAACAAACATAAGTCTGCTACCTTGACCAATTGTTGCAAGAATGACATATGAGAATAGCATTGACAAGATATATCTTTATCTGTTGAGTACTTGAAAACCAATCAAAACTGTCAGAATGAGAAAGCTCTTGGGCGAATCTGCTACTTGTTCTATGTTTCTCTGCGAAACTGATGCTATAGGCTTGCAGTTTGTTTAGTCTTCTGTTGTTCTGTTTGGCCTTTATCGCACACAAATTACCTAGCATCATGTGAACCTGGAAACATATACAAATGTTTGGTATAGATCAAGTCGCTCTTCGATCCCCACGAAGTGCTTTGGCTAGGGTTAGTTTTAGATCATCTTCCCTATTTGCTTTGTGTTTGTGCTTGATGAATTTGTTTTAATGTTTGTATGTAGATTTTGTGATTAGAATTTTAGAACTATTTCAAGGATTGGTGTAATTAGATTAAAATAGTTATATTTGTATCGATTGTGATTTCGTGTGAATTGCTCCTGGTTCTTCATTTGTTGATGACTTCTCTGTCAGCAATGCAGGTTAGCTTACATGGTGGTCAGGTTATTTCATGGAGGAGTGATCAAGGGGAAGAACTTCTATTCACAAGTAGTAAGGTTAAGTGTTTTAAGATAATCGTCAAGTTCTGATTGTGTACCTAAGAACTGCCAAAGTTCTTTCGAGAATATGGATGGTCTACTACAATAGAAGTTTTTAAACTGAGCATATAAAACCCTGTTAACTGGTTGTTGGGAAGTTGCTAAAAACTTCCATTTGATTACCTGTGTTCTTTGTGGATGACAGGATATTGAGAAGGAGAAGAGGGGACAAGAAAAACCTGAAGCAATGGATGAGGATGATATAGACAATGTAACCGGATCTCCTTACATATCTGACTATGGATTTTGTTCTTTGTATCTTGCAGTGAGTTCATGAAAACGGCAAGGAGGCTAACAGTTCTAACAGATGCAGGCAAAGAAAGTCTAGGAAGGTAGATGACAAAAATCCTTCTCTTGTTAAGTGTACAAAGAATGACAAAATCATCTCTATTTCTTTTTGTAATTTGGGAGAAACACCTCTGATTAAATTCTGAAATGAAGTTAATCAGAGTAGTTATTTTCATGAATTGTATCTTAATTTGTATATCTCAATGTTCAGAAGTCATTAATTCATTCAAAGAATTCGTACAAATACATGTTGAAATCCTTGTGCAGGACATGGATCACAGGCTCGAGAGTTGCAGACAACAGAATGAAATCTGCAAATACGACAGGCCTGTTGAGCATATTTGTTTGAGTTGTAATAGTTTAGGTGTCTAGGTAAAAGGATTGCTCAAACCATTGGTTGTGAAAAATTGGCTGGTTCTGTGATGTAGGAGTCTTTGTAGGAGTCCCCCCATCTGTTACTATTGACTGCAGTTTCATTGAGGTTGAAATCGTAAGTGGTCATGTTTGAGAGTGACGAAGAGCTTCTCATTAAGAACAAAAGAAATATGTACACATAGTTTTTTACTCTTCTTGGTTCATCTCTGTATTTAAATTGTTCAGTCAATATTTGATTTCCAAAGGAAGTCTGCTCTCTTCTAAAGAAATGGAAAAGTTTGGCATAAACTGCAGGACATTCTCGGTAAAAATTTGAAAGGTTTTTGGTTACAACTATATTACTGAACCCTTGGTTGAACCTATTGATAACGGTATGATAGTATATCGCAGAATTACTTTTTGGGTGTTCGAATGCAGAAGGGTCTTAGTACTTTTTTGTTGAATGTTTTGGCCTTGAAATGCTGTTGGTTTGATGTATCTGTCAACTCTGGATTCAATGTCAGACTGGAATGCTTGGGAACAGAAAGCCTGTCAGAATACAATCTAGAAGAGGATAAGCAATAAGAAACTTGTATTCAAGGAAGACTAGTTTAGAAGGAATGGAAGTCTGATATTAGATGAATTGTAGAATTACAATGAAATGTATCAGGCAACATTCGAGAGTGCCAATCTCCTATCTGAGCATAGCTCAGTGTACATTTATTTCTTACAGAATGAAATCCATGAATTTCTCTATTTCCCCCTATTTATATACAATGCTATCTGATACAATGCCTTCTCACTGATTGTCTAGAACTTAACAGAATTGCTAACAACCTTAACAGAGCAACCATCTTAACAGAGCAACAGTCTGAACTTATTACTGTCATAACTCCAATAACACTTCACAGCAGTTCCAATAGCCTTCACAGCAGTCCACATAGCTCCTTACAGTCTGCGTATCTTCCCTTAGTCCCGTCATCATTCCCGCTTCCTCCTTGTATAAGTAAACTTGATAGGAGGCCTATCAGAAGATCATTATGCGATTATACAGCATGAACAATGAATATTCAGGAAAAAGCTGTTTCATACTTGAATAAGGAACCAGCCATCTAGAAAGAAAATTTAAGACTGTAACAAGAAAAATGGCAACTATTTTCTAGTTTTCAACGGCCAATAATTAGGGGCACAGATATAAGAGCTTCAAAACTTTCCATTGGAAGACTTTAATGAATATTGAAAGTTGCAGAATTTTTTGACCTGAGATTGCTACAAATCCATGATGTTTTAAGTGGGTAATCTCTGAAATCATGTACACAAGGTAGCGACCTAAGCTGTGTAACAGGTATGGGCTCCCACCTGATTAATCTCATGGTCTAGATGCCCAAAGTGTCTCCACCATACTTTAGGTGCTTTCAGATTCTGAAACAGAATCTGATTCTGAATCTGAACGAAACTCAACTGGTCTTACTCTATTCAGATTAGCTTCTAGTGGAGGGAATCCGTCATCATCACTGGAATTCATTTCCTTGACAGTTTCTGATATGGGTTCTTGTGAGGTGCTTGGATCATCGGCTATTGCTGTTTTAAAAGCTTCTGGCCTGCAGCATGTATCAAATGGAAGTATAAGAAATAAAATTGAAAATAATATAATAAAAAAGAGTGAACAAAGCACAAACTCGCAGTAGGCTATGCAAGGGTAAAGCAACTGAACTTACCTGGTGCCTAAGGTAAACCAAGAAAGGCTAACTACATCTATTTCATTTACAAGGAATAACTCATTAAACAGCATGTCAACTACTGAACTCCAAGGAGACAACAGATGGATATGAAAGGCCAAACCTAATACAGTTAAGAACAAGAAACTGAGAAAGTGGATGTGTTGAGTTTTCGTTTTCCGTAACTTGAAGTAACTTTTATAATAACTGCTTCACATAATCTCATAGATGATAGCTTATTTGTAAATGTATATAATGAAAATGTAAATTGTACATAACCACATGGGCGAGAAAGGGAACAAACCATTTTGCAGATTTCTGAAGAACTCGAACTTGTTTATCATAGAGAACTTGTGAAACTGTGCAAGCCACCTTGCTACCAGATTCAAGAGCTTTATCCCTCCCTTTTCCATCTATAATAACAAAGCTTCCTGCACAAAGAACCGCAACAATATATCAATCACAGAATCTCAAAAGACCACTGATAAGGAACCCCGTCCATACCATACATCTAAAATCTTTCGTCGGTCTAATAAACCAAACTACCTGGACATTTTGGATTTTGCAAGAAGTGGACATTACCATATTGAATACACTATTTAAGTATCCGACTATCCAAGACCTGATATCATAGTAAAAATCATGAGAAGTAACAATCACGATCCACTGATAAGGTAACCGACTAACTGGGAATTTGGAAGTATGAAACTTTTCTTTGATTAAAAAAAAACAAAACTACTTTCAGAAACTTCAACACCCTACTAATGGTCTACAGGTGCAATCAACATTTCCTTGTAACACTAACCTCGTTTCATCCACATGTGTTGAGATTTTGTCTTTTTAAAATAACAAAAATTGAAAAAACCAAATATGTGGTTATCTGGTTTTGAACCCAGGACCTCTCCCCTGTTTTGAATTACACTCTAATGGATAGTCCCATATCAACTATATACCTCTTTGAGAAAGAGTATATAAGAAGATATGTAGGAATTGGGTTTGGACCCCTAAGGGGTACCACTCTTTTATGAGGAGGGGAGAGATAGGCCCTCGCGCCCGCCGCCGCCGTCCGTCCGGTCGGGCGGGTCGGGTCGGGTCGGGTCGGGTCATTTAGAAAGCCAAGTATTTTTTGCTAAAATTTCATTTGCAAAATTTGCTTTTAAGTGGACGGTCCTTGTTGCAGAATCTTTTTTCATCTGTTCATCTGCTTTCGGTTCCGCAATTTCAGCAGCCAACGAATCTCTTGTCGGCTTTCATTCCTTAAATACTCTCTTCAAATCAGAGCTTCAGGAAAAACAATAACAGAGAAGCAATCTTCATCAGAGCTTCTGTTTTTTCAGTCTTGCAGTATTTCGAAATCTGTGTGAGTTAGAGCTTCTTCCAGTTCTTGCAAAACAGAGAGTTTCTTCTAAAACTGGTTTTCAAAAAAAAACAGAGTTCCTGCAAGCATCAAAAAAACAGAGTTCTTGCAAAATCTGGAACAGAGTCCAGAGTCTTCCCACTTGGTTCGAATCTGTTCTTGCCAACAGTCCAAGTTTAGATCTGTTCTTGCAACAGACCGTGTTTATATCTGTTCTTGCAACAGTCCAGCTTGATTCAGTTCTTTCAAACAGTCCGTGATTATATCTGTTTTATGCTGATTTTGATTCCGAGCAATTAAGAAGAGGGTGATTTGCATTCCGTTCAAATACTGTGCAATTTTTGAACGAGACAGAGATACTGGGCTGTTTTATCCTGGGGACGGCGGGGCTTCGAAACTGCTTGCACAAATTGGGGCAGAGCCGCGAAACGTCTTAAAGAGAGCGACCTAGTCCGCGACTCAACCCAAGGAATACTGGTACCATCGTTCCTACTATTTATTTCGAATTAACAGCATATTGTTTCAACAATTTTAAGACGAATTTCTATGTCTGCTGCCATGAATGCTATTACTGAAATTGCTGCAAAAGACCTTAATCGGCCCTTTCGTTTTGAGGGCCAACACTTTAAAAGATGGAGACAAAAGATGCTGTTTTTTCTAACAACACAAAATATTGCTTATGTCTGTGATACTGAAAAACCGACATTGCCTGCTGAACCCACTGAAACCCAAACCAAAGAATTAGACCGTTGGATTGGAAATGATTTTTTATGTAAAAATTTTATCCTGAATGGTCTGTCTGGTGACCTTTATGATTACTATTGTTCTGAACAAACCGCAAAAGATATTTGGGATGCCCTTAGAAAGAAATATGACACTGAGGAGGCTGGCACAAAGAAATATGCTGTCAGTCGCTATCTGAAATTTCAGATGACTGATGATAAGTCAGTGGAAACCCAATCACACGAGCTTCAAAAGATTGCTCATGAAATTATATCTGAGGGAATGACTTTAGATGAGCAGTTTCAAGTAGCTGTTGTGATAGACAAATTGCCCCCTAGCTGGAAAGATTTTAAGAATGTCCTTAGGCATAAAACTAAAGAGTTTTCCCTAGAAAGCCTGATAACCCGACTTCGAATTGAGGAGGAAGCCAGGAAACAAGATCAGAAAGATGAAGTTCTGATTATTTCAAACCATAAGAAGTCTACCCCTGTTTCTCTGAAACCCACTGGGAAGACTATGAAAAATCAGAATTACAATAAAAACCGAAACTTTCAGAAACGGAACCAGCAGAACCGCAACAATCAGAATCAGAATCCTCCGCGAAATCAGAATGGACAGAAACATCCCTCCAAGAATGAATCAGCACAGTTCCTTTGCTACACCTGTGGTAGGCCAGGGCATATGGCCAGGAACTGCCGGAATGGATCTCGCCCTGCACCTCAGGCGAACCTAACCGAAGACCAACTAATTGCCATGATCTCTGAGATCAATTTTGTTGGTGGTTCCGAGGGATGGTGGATTGACACTGGTGCTTCTCGACATGTCTGCTATGATCGAGAAATGTTTAAGTCCTATTCTGAAGCTGAGGACAAGAAAGTGCTGTTGGGTGATTCCCACTCCACTACAGTTGCTGGAACTGGAACAGTCGAGCTGAAGTTTACCTCTGGCAAGACAGTTACCCTGAAAGACGTCTTGCATACTCCAGAGATGAGAAAGAACCTAGTTTCTGGTTTTCTTCTGAACAAGGCTGGGTTTACTCAGATCATAGGGGCTGATTTGTACACCATTACTAAGAATAATGTATTTGTGGGGAAAGGGTATGCTACTGATGGAATGTTTAAATTAAATGTTGAAGCGAATAAAATTTCTAGTTCTGCTTATATGTTGTGCACTTTTAATATCTGGCATGCTAGACTTTGTCATGTTAATAAACGAATTATTAAAAACATGAGTAATTTAGGACTAATTCCAAAATTGTCCTTAAATGACTTTGAAAAGTGCAACTATTGCAGTCAAGCAAAGATAACTAAAACTCCACATAAATCTGTAGTTAGAGAATCTGAACCTTTAGATCTGATACACTCAGATATATGTGAACTTGATGGTATCTTGACTAGAAATGGAAAACGTTATTTTATTACGTTTATTGATGACTGTTCTGATTATACTTTTGTATACTTAATGAAAAATAAAAGTGATGCCTTTGATATGTTTAAATTATTTTTGACTGAAGTTGAAAATCAATTTAATAGAAAGATAAAGAGACTTAGAAGTGATAGAGGCACTGAATATGATAGCAGAACTTTCATTGAATTCTATAATTCTCAAGGAATTATTCATGAAACAACTGCTCCATATTCTCCTGAAATGAATGGCAAAGCTGAAAGGAAAAATAGAACTCTTACAGAGTTAGTAGTTGCCATAATGCTTAACTCCGGTGCTACATCGCACTGGTGGGGAGAAATCATCTTGACAGTCTGTTATGTGCTAAATAGAATTCCCAAATCGAAAAGTAAAACATCTCCCTATGAGATTCTGAAAAATAGACAACCAAACTTGTCTTATTTGAAAACTTGGGGTTGTTTAGCTTATGTTAGAATTCCTGATCCTAAAAGGAATAAGCTAGCTAGTAGAGCATATGAATGTGTATTCATAGGATATGCCATGAACAGCAAAGCGTATAGATTCTATAATATTA
Organism: Berberis vulgaris; assembly: GCA_963556465.1. Lineage (NCBI taxonomy): Eukaryota > Viridiplantae > Streptophyta > Magnoliopsida > Ranunculales > Berberidaceae > Berberis > Berberis vulgaris. Next base: position 6,480,563 of record OY747135.1, read on the forward strand.
AAGATCAAGTCATTATAGAATCAAACGACGTTGACTTTTATGAAGATAAATTTCCTTTTATTTCGAGGAATAGTGGGGGTACATCCTCAAACAATGTACCCTTGATCAGGATTAATGAAACTGAAAAAATCACAGAATCTGAGCCAAAAAGAAGTAAACGGAAACGAACTTCTAAGACATTTGGCCCCGATTACTATGTCTTTTCAGTCGAAGAGGATCCTCTTAGTTTTCAAGAGGCTCTATCCTCTATTGATGCCAATTTTTGGGAAGAGGCTATAGATGATGAAATGTACTCTCTTGAGTCTAACAGAACCTGGCACTTAGTCGATCTGCCACCAGGTTGCAAGACAATAGGATGTAAATGGATATTTAAGAAGAAATTGAAACCCGATGGTAATGTTGACAAGTTCAAGGCTCGTCTCGTAGTCAAAGGGTATAGACAGAGAGAAAATGTTGATTTCTTTGACACATATTCTCCTGTAACTAGAATTACATCTATTCGAGTGTTAATTTCTCTTGCTGCAATACATAACCTAGTTTTGCACCAAATGGACGTTAAGACTGCGTTTCTTAATGGCGATTTGGAAGAAGAAATTTACATGGACCAACCTGAAGGTTTTGTTATTCCAGGACAAGAACACAAAGTTTGCAAACTAGATAAATCACTTTATGGTTTAAAACAAGCTCCAAAACAATGGCATGAAAAATTTGATAACCTCGTCATCGCACATGATTTTAATGTGAACGAAAGTGACAAATGCATTTACTATAAAGCTGAAAATGGCATTTGTACTATAATATGTCTGTATGTGGATGACTTGCTTATATTTGGGTCTAATATCCATGCCGTGAATAAAGTAAAAGCTTTATTATGTGCAAACTTTGATATGAAAGACCTTGGAGAAGCGAGTGTAATCCTTGGTATAAAGATTACTAGATCTGAAAAGGGAATTTCTTTGGATCAATCACATTATATCGAGAAGATCCTAAAGAAATATAATTACTCTGACTGTAAACCTGCATGTACTCCTTATGACTCTAGTGTAAAGTTGTTCAAGAACACCGGTGACGGTGTTAGACAATCTGAGTATGCGAGCATTATTGGTAGTCTTAGATATGCTACCGATTGCACTAGACCCGACATAGCTTACGCTGTTGGATTACTATGCAGATTTACAAGTAGACCTAGTATAGAACATTGGCATGCTATAGAACGGGTCATGAGGTACCTGAAGAGGACTAAGAACCTCGGATTACATTATCAGAAGTTTCCCGCTGTCCTTGAAGGATATAGCGATGCTGATTGGAACACCCTTTCAGATGACTCCAAAGCCACCAGTGGCTATATTTTCAATATAGCTGGTGGAGCTGTTTCTTGGAAGTCCAAGAAACAGACCATTTTGGCACAGTCCACGATGGAGTCAGAGATTATAGCATTAGCTACGGCTAGTGAAGAAGCAGGTTGGTTGAGAAACCTGCTAGCAGAGATCCCTTTATGGGAAAGACCGATACCAGCTGTCTTGATCCATTGTGATAGTACCGCGGCTATTGCAAAAATACAGAACCGTTATTATAACGGCAAGAAACGACAAATACGTCGTAAGCACAGTACGATTAGAGAATTTCTATCTACTGGTGCTGTGAGAGTGGATCATGTACGAACTGATGTGAACTTGGCTGATCCTTTGACGAAAGGATTAGCTAGAGAGAAGGTTTTCAAAACCTCGAAAGGAATGGGACTAACGCCCTTAGATTGATGAGTTATTCATGACGGTAACCCAACCTATAGACTGGAGATCCCAAGAAATAGGTTCAATGGGTAATAACAAGTCGTGAATGATATGATGTGAATCATGCTGACAAAATAGAAATCCCATTCCTAGATTTAAGCATGAATTCCTGAAGCGATAAAAGGATGAGTCAAAAACTCTTAATGATGTCTATACTCTATGTGGAGTGGAGTACCTAGCTACAGGAGTACTCTTGATAGACTCACCTAAGTGATTGTGGAAGTTTGGCCGCTTCCTATGGAATTTGTGGGCAAAATTCCTAGAGCCTTCACTTACTGGGATATACGTGCATGGCCGTAAAGCACGGGCTTTTTAGACTTCACCCAGGAAAAGGTTGTGCGTGTAATGTCTGTTAGAGATAGAGTTCAAAACTACGAGTTACTCTAGTATATTCTAAAGCATGAACACTACGCAAGAGTTCAAGTCGAAAGACACTTTTGTTTATGCACAATCTTATATGTTATAGATTGCTCGATGAAAATTGTTTTAAAAATCCAAGTGGGGGATTGTTGAGATTTTGTCTTTTTAAAATAACAAAAATTGAAAAAACCAAATATGTGGTTATCTGGTTTTGAACCCAGGACCTCTCCCCTGTTTTGAATTACACTCTAATGGATAGTCCCATATCAACTATATACCTCTTTGAGAAAGAGTATATAAGAAGATATGTAGGAATTGGGTTTGGACCCCTAAGGGGTACCACTCTTTTATGAGGAGGGGAGAGATAGGCCCTCGCGCCCGCCGCCGCCGCCGTCCGTCCGGTCGGGCGGGTCGGGTCGGGTCGGGTCGGGTCATTTAGAAAGCCAAGTATTTTTTGCTAAAATTTCATTTGCAAAATTTGCTTTTAAGTGGACGGTCCTTGTTGCAGAATCTTTTTTCATCTGTTCATCTGCTTTCGGTTCCGCAATTTCAGCAGCCAACGAATCTCTTGTCGGCTTTCATTCCTTAAATACTCTCTTCAAATCAGAGCTTCAGGAAAAACAATAACAGAGAAGCAATCTTCATCAGAGCTTCTGTTTTTTCAGTCTTGCAGTATTTCGAAATCTGTGTGAGTTAGAGCTTCTTCCAGTTCTTGCAAAACAGAGAGTTTCTTCTAAAACTGGTTTTCAAAAAAAAACAGAGTTCCTGCAAGCATCAAAAAAACAGAGTTCTTGCAAAATCTGGAACAGAGTCCAGAGTCTTCCCACTTGGTTCGAATCTGTTCTTGCCAACAGTCCAAGTTTAGATCTGTTCTTGCAACAGACCGTGTTTATATCTGTTCTTGCAACAGTCCAGCTTGATTCAGTTCTTTCAAACAGTCCGTGATTATATCTGTTTTATGCTGATTTTGATTCCGAGCAATTAAGAAGAGGGTGATTTGCATTCCGTTCAAATACTGTGCAATTTTTGAACGAGACAGAGATACTGGGCTGTTTTATCCTGGGGACGGCGGGGCTTCGAAACTGCTTGCACAAATTGGGGCAGAGCCGCGAAACGTCTTAAAGAGAGCGACCTAGTCCGCGACTCAACCCAAGGAATACTGGTACCATCGTTCCTACTATTTATTTCGAATTAACAGCATATTGTTTCAACAACATGCTTTTCCGAAATTTGGCCGGAAGAATAGCCAATGATTTCCCACCTTCTGCATCGATTACCTAAGAGGTATAGTCATGAGAAAGGAAAGAACGAAAATTAAAATCGTACATGTGCAAAAAGACAAGGTTTAAGTTCATCTTCGCTTTAACAATAAGGAAAATAAAAGTAGAACTTGTTGTTGGAAATGAACATATAATCTACATATTGTAATCTCTCCCCTGTTGTTAATTTCTATCAACCTAAAACAACTTAAATGTCAGGAAAGAAAATACAAAATAAAACATGCAAGAAATTAAACTAACAACAATCCACATCCCAGCACAACCCAACATCAAAATCAAACCTTTATTTCCATTACTTCCATAGGAGACTACAATTCAAATTGGGTGAATTATCCAAATCAAACTATACATTAAAAACAATGGGGTTGCTTTGAATTCAACAGAAATACACAAAAACTAACCTCAATGAGATTGGAGCCTCGAAGGGATACAACTTCCATAGGGTTTCTTCCCCCTTACTACTTGTGAATAGAAGTTCTTCCCCTTGATCACTCCTCCATGAAATAACCTGACCACCATGTAAGCTAACCTGCATTGCTGACAGAGAAGTCATCAACAAATGAAGAACCAGGAGCAATTCACACGAAATCACAATCGATACAAATATAACTATTTTAATCTAATTACACCAATCCTTGAAATAGTTCTAAAATTCTAATCACAAAATCTACATACAAACATTAAAACAAATTCATCAAGCACAAACACAAAGCAAATAGGGAAGATGATCTAAAACTAACCCTAGCCAAAGCACTTCGTGGGGATCGAAGAGCGACTTGATCTATACCAAACATTTGTATATGTTTCCAGGTTCACATGATGCTAGGTAATTTGTGTGCGATAAAGGCCAAACAGAACAACAGAAGACTAAACAAACTGCAAGCCTATAGCATCAGTTTCGCAGAGAAACATAGAACAAGTAGCAGATTCGCCCAAGAGCTTTCTCATTCTGACAGTTTTGATTGGTTTTCAAGTACTCAACAGATAAAGATATATCTTGTCAATGCTATTCTCATATGTCATTCTTGCAACAATTGGTCAAGGTAGCAGACTTATGTTTGTTAGTTGATATGCTAGTGAATGTAATGAAAGAATGTAAAATTGATTGAATGTTTTAGAACATCTGCTTCATACTGCCTTCTATATAAATGAGCACACCTAGTAAGGTAAGCTGATTATTCAATTTATAGCTGTCTGGTTTTCAAGAAAAATATCTCATGGAAAATGGTGAAAAAAGAGAAACCAAATTTGGGAGGAAAACATGATTCTTCTTCTTTCTCTTCTTCTTTCCCATACCACTATTTTCCAAGGACTCCTCACTTCTATGATCTACAACATACTTTGTTCTCACTACTCACTGTGAGTGTGAGAACTATCAGACGATGAAGGAAAGGGAACTATCTAGCCGGACCCGAAATGCATGAACAATAAGATGAACCCCTCCTTCACTTCACCTTAAATAAGAAACTCAAAACACAATAAATATAATTGAATGAATTAAAGTTGATTCATTCACAAGTATAGTTGAACATTCAACTGATGAACTTCCTCAATAATGCCTTTCTTGTCATTAAATCTTCTCACGGGAATAAAAAACCAAATCACCACTAACCCCTTTATAATGAAAAAACACAAAAAAAAATAAAAATGTAAAAAATCCAAAACCGGGGAAATTCAACAAGAATCTTCTAACTCTTTGTAAGATTCACACAAAAAATGTCTCCCAGATCTATCTCATTTGCATCACAAAAAAAAACCCAACTTTCCCTGAATTTCACTAAAATGATCCTAAATCCCACACTTTTCTATCAAAATCAGAGATACCCAGACCTCAAAACTGTTTTAAAACTCAATTATGAACAACACCCAGACTTCTAAATCACTCCCAACCCACCTTATATAAGCCTACCACCCAAATTACATAAAAAAAAAACCACAGAAAAAAAGGGAAGATTATCTAAAAAAAAACAGAGTCAAGCTTGTAAGTTAGGCAACATGGCTCATACTCAAATTACATAAAAAAAACCCAGAAAAAAAGGAAGAAAAAGAGATCTGAAATAAAGAATTTTCAACATCAGAAATCAGATATGCTATACCCACAGAGCATGCATACGGTATACCCACAGAACATGGCTCGTGATGGCTAAATTTTACCCAAAAAAACACTAAAAAAAGGAAGAAGAGATCTGAAACAAAAAAGAAGAAAAAGAGATACAACATACCTTTGATTTGGTTTGAAGGAAGGTAGGAAAAGGGAGAGCCATCTTGATCTGCTTCTTCTTTTTTCTTTGGTTCTTCTTCCCCTTTCTTCTTCAGTTCTTCTTCTCTGCGTATACCCACGAAATCAAAAAAAAAAAAAAAAAAAAGATCAACTTGTTTTGCTCTGCCGAAAGAAGAAAAAAAATGGAAGAAGAAGAAGAGATCTTTAAAAACAAGAGGGGATCAGAAAGAAGAAGAAGATGAACAGATCTGAAAAGATCAACCTGTTTTGCTCTTTTTCTCAATCTTCACTTCTTCTTCTTCCTTCATTCTTCTTCCTCTTTCGAGGGAGCTTTGCTAGGTCTAGGGTTTGTGGAAGAGATTGAGAAAGGTGTCGAGGGAGGGGTCGAAAATGGGGAGAGGGAGGTCGAATCTGTCGAAAATGGGGAGAGGGAGAGGGAGAGGGAGAGGGAGAGGGAGCGAGAGACAGAGGGAGCGAATGAGGTTTCGAGCTTCCATTCCCTCTTCTTCTCGCCCAAAATTTTGATTTCCCTCGCAATTTTTTTTTTTTTTTTTTTCACCACGTCAGCTGCTCGCGTGCGACGCACTTCCCTCGCCCAAAACCTCGCCCAAACCCTCGACATCTAGAATTACTCCTTTTTTAATAGAGTGATTCTATGTGTCGAGGGAAAGGGCGAGGAAACCAGCGAGGAAAGGAGGTGGCGGGGGGTGAACCGTTCACCCCCTCGAGATGCGCGTGCCAAAAAAATGGGCACACATCTCGAGGGGGGTGAACGGTTCACCCCCCGCCACCTCCTTTTCCTCGCTGGTTTCCTCGCTCTTTCCCTCGACATTTAGAATTTCCCTTTTTAATATAAAAAGAGAACGAAAATTCTAGGGAGCAAGGAAAGAACCCCAATTCTAATTGTCGAGGGAACGGGCGAGGGACCCTCCATCCCCCTCGCGGTGTGTGCCTTCCCTCCTTTGCACGCATCGCAAGGGGGATGGAGGGTCCTCGCTGGTTTCCTTGCCAATTAGACTGACTCAGGAAAGAAATAGCAAGTCTCTCTCATTCTCTCTCCTCAAAATTTATTTTGAGTGATTCTACACAGTGAGGAAATGAGCGAGGGGAGTAAGGTGGCGGGGGTGGGAGCCGTTCATCTCGCTCGGGATGCGCGCGTGAAAAGTCAATGCACGCATCTCGAGTGAGGTGAACGGCTCCCACCCCCGCCACCTCACTTCCCTCACTCGTTTCCTCGCTCATTTCCTCGACACTTAGAATTCCTGATTTATTTTAGGTCTCTCTCCTTGTTGGGCTTTTCTAATTGTCGAGGGAACACCCATCTCCCTCGAGATGAGCAATAGTGCACATCTCGATGGGGATGGTGTGCATCTCGAGGGAAAATGGGTGTCTGTCCCTCGCTCTCTTTCCCTCGACAATTAGAAAATCTGCTCCTTGTTTGCTACTTCACCAGTTAGTGTTTTGGATTTTTGGTTTCAAAAATTTGAATTTGCAGGAATATGCTTTGGATATTAGACAAGATTTTGGATTTGAATTATAAAATGGATTTTGGGTCACACCGCCATCAATCGTCAATTGGGTTCCCGATTCTGCATGAAAGGTACCCTAAGTTCCTCCCTAATGCATTAATTTTCAAAGACACCGTCGGAGATTCTGATCCCGATTACTGAATTGTCTGAGACACTGCTGAAAGTTCCATTTTCCTTCAATTTCATTTGCCTTTCTTCAAAATTGATGGAAATAGATTAAAGGCGAGATTTTTAGTCATTTTAGCCTTTTGGGTGTCATCAAATTGGTTGTTATGTATTCTCAGAGTGGCTTCGAGGAGGAGAGCTGCAGTGTTGGAAGGGATTTGGATGAAGAGGGTGGTATTCAAGTTTTTGCAAGGGGAGGCAGGGAAATCGAAGAGAGGCGAGTTTTGAACATCTGGAGATGATAGAAAGCAAGCATTTTTACACAAGTTAGATGTTACAAGAAGTCGAGTTTTCTGAATTGGGTTTTCTTCTTCTTTGAAACTGAACTGGCTTTTTGGGCTGACGACGTATCTCGTTTATGTAGTGGTGTAGAATAAACGGTTCTTGGTCTTCCTTTAATAACTATCTGGTGCTTAGAAGAAGCCATTGCAAAAAAGCAAAGTACTCACACTGAAATTTGAAATTCTTCTTCAAACTTGTTTTATTTCGATTTCATTTCAATCACCATGGGTGGAATGAGAGAATACTTGATGGGTTTAAGTCTGGGGTTTGGGTTTTTCGTGGAGTAGAGGAAGAGAAACAAAAACAAATAAACACAAAAGACAAAGCAGAGTGAGAAATAGAGAGAGATTGGAGACGTTTCTGCAAAGGGTGGGCACACAACAACACTTGGTGGTGGTTTGCAATACAGAATGGTTTCTTATATGCAAAACACTAAGAGGGCATTTGTTTTTTTAAGTCCTTAGAAGTTGAACAAGCTTCTGAATAAATTATTTATTTTGCTTTATGACGTGCTACTGATTAGAAGCTGTAAAATTAAAAGGTGTTTGTTTTTAGGTGTTGAATGAGAACTATTTGACAATTTTGCCCTACTGAGCTGAAAAAAATTTATGACATAAATATTGTGCTTAAAATCATACCTAATAATTATTCAAATCCTAGATAATGTTACAATACCTTTCATTATAAGAATATCGAAATATGACCAAGTACATTTAAAAAAAAATTATCAAACCAAATTTCTTACTAATAATTCGTTTGCAATACGATCTCGTAAATTAACCATATCGGTTTGTTCACGTAATCCAAATACTTGAGACAGTTGTGGTTGTTCACTATCAGTTTGCTCAGGAGAGTTAGAGAGGTGAAGAAAAACTTAAAAATGCAAAGAAAGAAAACAAAGACAAATTAGATAAAATAGATAAGTTTCTTACCAAGTCCTTGTGATGGTAGGTAGAACCACAATGCTTGGTAAATAAAATGAATGTGTGCCGTCAAAATTTAGCCCTACTTATTTTTAAGAAGATGGGCAGCAATTATCATTACAAAATTATGTTAAGGTTATTATTGGAATTATTTTTTACTCAACACTTCCAATATTTTTTACTCAGCACTCAGTGCTAAGTGATCAGCACCTCCATATTGCTTACTCCAATCAGAAGTAGAACTTCGGATTAGAACTAAAAACAAATACTCCAAACAAGGTGGTCCACTTTTTATTAATTAAGAATTTCTGACTCCATTCAGAAGCAAAAACAGACACCCTCTAAGTGTTAAAGGAGCAAACAAGGAGAGAGACCCAAAATAATTTTTGAGGAGGGAAAATGAGAGAGACTTGCCTTTCCTCTTTTTATATGCAAAAGTTTACTCTTTTTATATGTAAAAAGATTCCATGAATTTCAGTCGTTAGATAAATATGATGGCTCCCGTTAGTGCATATGAGTGGATCATGCGCATAATGCACATGAGCCCCCTCGAATCCCCCAACCAGTTGTCTTAGCTCATCCATTCGACCCTGTATCCAAAATCCATATACAAAACAAAGTATCGACGATGGATCAAGTTTTAGGTTACCGGATATGACCCACTAGGATTTCAGATGTACTTCAAGATCATGACACATTCATGATAGCTCAAAATCTCCAACCATCAAAGTGGTAGTAGTAGAACTGGTAGACTTGTGGCGATGGCATTATAAGTTAAGGGTTCGAATTTTGCCCGCGGCATTTCGGATGGGAGGGGTTAAAAGACAAATAAAAAGTATCCAACCTCCTCCACGCTCCCACTTCCTCTTCATATTACTTATTCCTCATCTCTCCAAATAGGGATGAACTAATTGAACTTTTCGATAAAAAGAGGGTTGGTTGAAGAGGATGTTTTGAAATTGAACTCAATTCAAGGATATCATGTGCAATGCCCTTAGTTGAATTATTATTTGGATATGATATAAGTTAAAGGTGTTTTACTCTAACTCTATCATATGTTTGGGACATATCTATTTTAAGAGCTACCCAACCTCGTTTTCCTTTCATTGTTTCGAAATGACTAAAAAAACTCTAAAACAATGTTTTATCATCTCCGTTAAGTCTACAGAGGCAAAGACACCTAACCCTAGAAAGATAATTTTTAGTAAAAAGTTTTTGAGTTTGGTTGCAAGGATCTTAGAAATTGATGTAGTCGAATCCTGCTATCTTTGACCTTTTTTACCTTGACTTGGACCTGCACAGGGAACGCACGTGAGCCAAGGACCACCGTTGTGGTGGCCGATGGCGCTCCGATGTTAAAGTCAGACAAGGCTTGAGAAAGGCTTAAAAATGTAAACCGGGTTCTATAGCGCATGTTTCTTCATCAAACTTGTGTCTTATTTATAATGTGAGAGTCCTCGTTCGGCTAAGCCTTTGGTGGCGTAGTTTAGGGAAAGAGATTTTGTTGGAGATCATTTCCTAATTAAGAGTTGTCCATGTAGGAGAGTTTCCCTACACAAAATTTGTTCCTAAATTTGCGGGAGAGGTTTCCCTTTTGGAGTGTTGTCCATGCAAAGAAGTTTTCATACACGACTTATACTCCGATATATGTTTCCTAGTTGGAACCAATGTATTGCTGGCCTGCCCGTCTTAGGTGATCCCCCAAATACCTGCCCAATAAGGCCTTACGGGTATTGGCCTTTACCATGTGACATGTGGGCTTAATGGGGCGCTACAATTTGGATCCAACCCTCTAGATTATGCCGAATTGAGCTTAATGTTGATTTGGTGAGCAATCAGACCCCTTTTTTCTAATGACAAGATCATCATGACATGCGTACGATACAGATTAAAGGATAATTTGGTGTATCATCAGAAATATTTTTGTGAATCACAATGCAAATACTCATGAATCTATAGTGTAGGTGGGAAGTAATTATATTGAGCTTCACAACAATGGACAATGCGAGAGATGTTAAAGGTTGAGGGAATAGCATATGAAGTGAATACCTACAGGATATATAGTAGTGTCTCTAATTGTCGGTGGATGACACTATATATTTGAAAACTATTAGAGAATTAATACTTTTTTTTTGTATCCATGGTGATGTGGCACACATTTGAGAGTTGAATATGTTATGTAAGCTATGATATCACACAGAGTGCATTGACATTAGGTTAATATCGACTAAAAGGGGGAGGTGAGTAGTCACTTTTTTTTTTGAATCGAGTTTGTTTTGAAAAATAAGCGAAAGTATTCATCTTTGAAGTTATTCGCCTAAACTTATTGAATGTTTTATATTATGACTCAAGGAAAGTCAACATCACAAAGTTCACAAGTTCAATTGACTCACTTGAAAGTGAACATTTTATTACATACACCTACATTTTCCTCTGTGAAACACCATGTTTTCCCTCCAAAACTGGTAGATTTTTTTACTTCTTGCCATCACGCGATCAAAAATTTATCTCCGATCATTTTTTCACCAAAAACACGAGGCTCTCTAGAGGAGACACGAGATAACTTTTTTCCGGCGCATCTCCATCCATTTCCATCCCTAATCGACCTCATCTTCAGCCATTGAATTGCGTTTGATTTGCATTGCTTGAATTTGGATTCGTTTGGGTTTGATTTCGAATGAGATAGGATGAGAAATAGAGGAATGAGGGTTTGGAGAGCTTGTGGCTTCTTCCAAGTGTTCTAAGAACTTTGAAGAAGATGTTGGTAGCTCAAATCCTACTCAATTCCAAAAGCAGGTAGGGAATATGCGGAAAGATCCTCTTATGACTGTGGAACGAACCCATGTAAATTTGTTTTCATCTTTTAGTGTTTTTTTAGGTTTTTGTTTGTATAGATTAATGTTGGTTGATGATGAAGTCTTCCAAGTGTTGTTTGATAGCAAGTTAACCTCATGTGAACAATGTAAGTAATAGTCATTGGTAGATGTTAAATTTTATTTATTTATTTTAAAGTATGGTTTGTGAAATTTTGTTATTAAGTTGTAAAAATTCGCATAAAATCATTATTGTAATATCTATTTTATGTTGTTTATGTGATGTTCTATGACATTATAGTATCTTACCATGATCATTATCTATTTCAATTTTGAGCTAGGGCATGAGAAAGCATTGTAGTAGTCTACTATGCCTACTACCTATTAGTGTGTTAATGTGATTGTTTGTTTAACCAATGTTTGTGGTTTTTCATTGTGTGTTTACTGATCTTGTTTTACCTGTTGGTGTGTTTGATTCCACCGTATACTTTTACATTATTTTGACATAATTCACAAATACATTATCAAGAGTGTCGTGGTTTTCTCGAAATACACCCATTAATTTAATTATGGGAACGACTACTCCACACCACCAAAAGCGCTCTCTCACACCACCATTGGTTTTTTTTTTTCTTACTTACTCACACCACTAATAAATATGCATAACCTAACAGAGAAACCCAAACTCAAAATGAAAAAAATGCCTAATAGGGTAATTTTTGACCAATTTAAACCCTCAATTGAGATCGAATCTCAAGCTCATTAAAACACAAATATTTTAATACTCTAAGTTATCTAATAAACACAATTTGAATCAATTGAAAATATTTTGAAATGAGCAAGTTATGGTCATTTTACTAAAGTCGCGCAAATATGTCTTGCAATGAAAACGAGATAATGTTCCTGACTTTCGGCCAACTAATGTGCTCGATCGAGACCAATTCTCAATTTGATTAAAACACAAAAAATTTAGTACTCTGAGTTATCTAATAAACACAATTTTAATTACTTGAAAATGTTTTGAAATGATGAAGTTATGGACATTTTACTAAAGTCGCACAAATTTGTCTCGCAATGAAAGCGGGATAGTGTCCCTGACTTTCGGCCAACTTATTTGCTCGATCGAGGCATATTCTCAAGTTGATTAAGATACAAAAATTGTAGTAATATGCGTTATCTAATAAACACAACTTGAATCACTTGAAAATATTTGAAATGAGCAAGTTTTGGTCATTTTACTAAAGTTGTGCAAATTTGTCTCGCAATGAAAACGGGATAGTGTCTCTAACTTTTGGCCAACTTATGTGCTCGATCGAGACCGATTCTCAAGTTGATCAAAACACAAAAGTTGTAGTACTATGAATTATCTAATAAAAACAACTTTAATCACTTAAACATATTTTTAAATGAGCAAGTTATGGTCATTTTACTTGAAACGTTATGGTCATTTTAAAAACTCTCGCCTAAAACAATGCGAGGTTTTTGCAAAAACTCGCATTGTTCTGGGCAAACAGCAAATTTCAGCAAATTTTTTTACTATTCGCTCATATCAATATGAGGTTTTGTAAAAACCTCGGATTATCTCAGGCGAACAATAATTTTATTTTTTGTGATTTCTGAAAATTTTTCTAAAGTTTACTCGTACAGATCATTGCCAGCCAACCCTGCTCGGGCACCACCCCAAAAAAATTTCATTGACCGAACTCAAGGAAGCGACAAAGCCCTACCAAAACCCCAACAGGGAAACATCGAGAGTAGCAAGCTTCCACAAGACAAGACTCCGCAGCGCGGCAGAATGATTGCTGAAATCCCATTCAGAATTGGAGTAACGGATCCCAACGTACTGTACGAGTTAGCCAAGCCGCCATTTTTTGATGCACTCATGAAGAAGGCAATGCCAAAAATGTTCACTCCACCAAAGTTCGAAGTGTACAATGGAACCACCGACCCAATAGATCACCTAAGACATTTTCACCACATGATGGCTCGAAAGGAAACAACGAAGTCAGTCCTATGCAGAACATTCCCAACCAACCTCACGCCGACAACGATGAATTGGTTCAATAACCTACCTCCGAGGTTGATAGAATCTTTCCAGGCTTTAGCCACCGCTTTTATTACCAGATTCATTGGGAACCAACGGATGAGGAAAGGAACTCATTACTTCCTGCACATCAGCCAGAAGCCCGAAGAAACGTTACAAGAATATGTCACTCGCTTCACCAATGAGTTAATAGTGATTGATGGATGTAGCCACAACATAGCCGCTGCAACTTTCATCATCAAACTGAAGTGATGCCCCTTCTTTGATGTGCTTAACCTAGAGCCTACAAAAGGCATGGCGGTCCTGCTGAAAATAGCACAAAAACATATTTCCCTCGAAGAAATGAAAGCTGCGAGGAGAAGGAATGAGCAAGGCGAACCATTCGAGGAAAGACGAAAGAAGGTGAGATGATGGATCACGAGAGGATAACAATCATTCAAATAAACATAGGAACGACAAACGTATTGAGTCCAACTAGCGGGAATCCAAGAAATCGCTATGAGCGGATAACTAGTGTGATGAGGAAGGAGTATAAATTGTACACAGCCCTAAAAACAAGCCGGACCGACATCTTAAAACATATAGCGGATTGGGAGAACACCAACTGGACAACCAAGATGAGAGGAGACCCGGAAGGACAAGACAAAAGCCGATACTACTCTTTTCACAATGATCACAGACATGATACCGAGGACTGCTACAAGTTAAAAGAAGAAATCGAGCATTGGATCCAAAGAGGAATACTGGAGAAATTCATCGGCACACCAAACAAACAGCTCAAAGGAAAAGAAAAGGCAGATACTGCGGCCACAGGATCAAAAGAATAATCCAGGGAATTGATATACGCTCTACTCCATATCCACCCCAGTACAAAAGCATTTCCCGCCCGAGCAGATCTATACCAAAGTAGAAAGGTCAACACCTTGAAGACGACTGCACTGACCAACTCAATGACTCTGACAGCGGATACAAATTCAGCCAAAGTTACTTCCAAATGAATTAACAATGACAAACTCTATCAAGCTAAAAAAAGCAATGCCTAACAGGGAGCAATAACAGGCCAAACAAAAGAGATCATAAATTAAAAGGAACGACAGAGGCACGAAACAACGACGCGAGGATAAACACCTACCACAGAAGAATAAAAGAAGAAACGGTCCACAATGTAATAGTACCACTCCAGAAAACTGACCGCTAGAAATAGTCAAAGAATCAATAAAGTTTCGATTTCGGAATTAACGTCCCTCAAAGATGAACAACTTCGTAGCAAAGCTATACGAAACAATCGGTGTATAAAGCCCAAAAGGAATCATGACGCAAGTTGGATATTTTACAATAAACTTCTGGTCCGATCAACCAAAAAAGTAAAAGTTGGACACCCGAGTCAACTAAACATAGAAACTTCAGGTCGACTAGAGTGTCGCACCAACGAAGTAAAAGTTGGACGAACGAGTCAACTAAATAAAACTTGAACGAACGTATCAACCTAGTAAAAACTTCGAGCTGATCGAGACGTCGAATTAACGAAGTAGAAACTAGGCGAACAAGTAAAACAACTTCGAGTCAATTGAAACATCAAATTAACTGAGTAAAAGTTGGGCGAACGAGTCAACTAAGTAAAACGACTTCGGGTCGACTAAAACATCACACCAACGAAATAAAGGTTAGACACCCGAATCAACAAAAGCTTCAAATCAACTGAAACGTCGAATTAACAAAGCAAAGTCTCAACAAACCGAGAAACTACTTCGAACTAGCTAAAACATCAAGCCAGCGAAGCAAAGGTTGAGCGGACGATTCAACGAAGTAGAGGCAACCTCGAGACCACCGAATCAACAAACCAACTTGAAGGAAACAAACTCTGTGGTTGATCAAATGAATAAAGTGAGCAAACAGAGGAACAAGTTAGCATAATCCATGGATTAACTAACATACCAAATCAACAAAGCAAAAGATAAGCAAGCAAAACAACTTTCCACAAATATTCAGAGAAGACAAACATAAGATCAATACATGCGTGCTAAAGCATAAGAAAATGTCAAAGCTCAACATCCGTAGCAGCAAAATATCAAAGCCCAAATACAAATTGTCACGACAACAACGGACGAACAAAGTCAACAAGAAAAAAATAAAGGAAAAAACTCTTGCCATTCATTCAAAATCTTCTCAGTTACACTCAAAGGTAGAATTGAAAGACTAAGGGAAATATCTATAACATCCTCAACAATACCATCTGCAGGAGCCAGATCGTCTACAATAATTATTTTTCAAGATGAGGAGGAGGCGGCTCTTTAGCTATTGGATCACCAGGAGGATATTCAACACCCTCATCATCCTCGAAGGTCCATAGACCAAATGACGATACTGGGACATCGAAACCCTCAATATAATCTAGAAGCTCAGTCCGACCATCGACAACGCGCTGCCAATCTGCTACCTCCGTAACACAGAGTCTATCCTTAACAAAATCAAGCTCGTTTTTTACCGTGATGATTTGGCCCTCAGCAGTAGTGAGCATTACGGAGGAATCAGCCTTGACCTCCTCAAGTGAAGCCAGTAACTGCTTTACCCTTTATTCAACGATGTCGTGATTTTTAGAGTGCTCTATTATGGCACGCGCAGACTCATCACGAAGCGTCTTCTCAGCGGAAAGCTCTTTCTCCACATCGTGCAAATGTGTGTAGATGGCGTCTAAGTCAGCTTTCAAGGATTCAAGTGTGGCCACGTACCAATCCCGTGTACTTCCAACTCGGCCAATGAAGCTTGAGCAACCTCAACAGCTTTAATCCGTTCTGAGCATCTCACTTTTAACACGTCATATTGGTAAAGAACATGAGAGAATACCAACAACAACACAGTGAGCTTCCTCTCCAGAGAAATCACAAGATTGTGATTAGCCCAGTAACTCAAACTCATCACTCCTGCATATGCCAGATGGGTCATCCCGTCCCAGTAACTCAAACTCAACACGGACATCGAGACCGATCATCTGTGTCATTCATTAATCAACTTACGTGCACCATCCTGCAAGCTAAGACGAGACAACCAACAAAACTTTCCATCCGATTTGACACAAATTTCTTTAGGAGTAGGTTCCTTCCAACTTACCCTTGAGTGAAGAACGTGAGGTCCGGTAGTATGGAAGAACCACCACCACCCACAGTTGAGAAAAATAGAAGGAACGACGGGAGAACCTCCATCACCCTCTCGTTGTTCAGCAAAAATGGAACACATGACGATCCCAACGAGAGCAGAAGAATTCAAGTGGGCTAAGGAAGGAGGGATCTCCACCCCTCCATCAAAATGAGGGGAAGAAGAAGGACGAGGTTGCACCTCGGGAACCCGATCATGACTGCCAAGCTCCTTAGACTGAACAACAACCAATTGGAGCATCTTGTCATCTAAAGACCAAGGATCCTCATCAGAACACTTGACAACATCAAGGCCGCCATAAGCAGATAAGAGTTTTTTTTTCCCATCGTCCAGCGGACGAACGATATTTTTCTCATTCCTCTCCAAAGACAACTTCATCTCTTTTGCCTCCTGCAAAGAGCAGCGATCTTCCCTCAAATGATTTCTATCAATGAAATTCGAATAAAGAAATGTATGACGCACAGAGTCAATAAGTCGTTTATTCCTCGTAACACGGTTAGAAGGCAGAAACAACCGCTTCGACGGACTAATAGTCCTTGGTACTTTTCTCTTTTTAGATGAAGGACCGGTAACACTATAGACATGAGCATTGAGATCCGTAACGCCCGAACTCACTTTTCGATCAACGACATTGTCATCACATTCAACTACAACAGCATGGACAACAATCTCGGCGGCTTGCCTTTCGGTTAACAAAGCTCGCTCGGCCTCATTCATGTTGTATAGACCACTGCGCCTCATCATATCATCAGTAAGATAGGCATCCAATGGAACTACTGGAAGCTCCAGGAAACGCTCATTGATAACCTGCTCTTTAGCGGTCAATTACAGATTTCGACGCTTGATAGGAACTCGAAAATACCTTACTGTCTGTAGACCTCGTAAATTGAAGTAGTAAGAGTTGATAGACGCGTAAAACCAATCTCGCGACCAACCTCTGATGTCATCATTGAGATTGCCAAAACACGCAGGAAAATGAAAAAAAAAAAAAACATGTACAGTTGGGTTTCACGCTAAACCTCACCAAAGGATGCAAGATTCTAGTGGTTAAATGAATACCAGAAATAATGGCCCTGGCATTTGTGGAGACCATAACCATTCAACCATTCAGACCCATCTGAGCAAGAGGAATACCCAGGAATTCTATATACGACCAGAACAACTCCGAAACTGGAAACTGAAGACTAACATATAACATGCAAGGGTAAAACGCAATATATCCCTTCCTCGGGCAACAAAGACTATTGTTTTCACGAGCAATAATGATTTCAAGGTCAGTGGGCAAAACATAGTTGGAATGGACACTATCCAAAATAGCTTGAAAAACCTTATTTGGGAAAAAATTAGCCTCACAGATAGAAAATTGATTACCGTCCAGTAAAGCACCGGCAAACATCGCAAGTAAGAAGGAAAAGACAAAAAGAAGGGGGCAATAAAAGAGAAGAAAAAACACTAATAGCAAAAACGGCGTAAAGAAGGGGGCAAAATAGCCACATCACCCTTTATACAATCGGGCAACTAAGAGATTGCTTACGAAGTGACATATGAGACATAATGGCGCATTAAAACTCCCAAAAAATGTGCGTGAAAACGCACAAACAACGAAGCAATCGAGACGATCAACCGACCGAAAGTTATTAAACATTAAGTTTGGTGCAGAAGCACAATTGAAATACCAACCGTCACACATACACACTAACTAAAGGGGGGTAGCTGATGATATATCAAAATAGACCGATCGTCACGGTCGTACACGTGGCATAAAAACCCATCACGAGGATACATCACCCAATCTATTGGGCCATCTCATAAAACTCAAGAGGAATAAAGCCAACTACAGAGGCCCAGACGAGGCCCGCCACTAAGGAGACATAAATAAGGCCTGAATCCAGACCCAAACGAATCAGAGCCCGAGTCCAAGCCCGACACGGGTTCTTTCATAAAGAAGATAAATGTTGTACCAAAAAGAGCCGTGAAGGGAGTTACACCTCCCCGGACGCATCTCCATTAAGGAGGAGACTGTTACAGGAAACATCTCCTTTCGTTGCGCCTCATGCTTAAGTCACGCAGAGAGTTAACCACAACCATTATAAAAGATAAAGAAAACATTCGACATATGTATGCAACTTTAACTGAGTTCTGTCCAGATTTACTTCCTTCTTACAACAGAGTTACTAAGTTAAGTATCGGAGTGCCTTTGACCACCAAAAAGGTGATATTCGGCAGTCTAACAATTGTTTTATAAGTCAAACTCACAAAAAAAAGATTTTTTGACGTATCAAATAGTCATGGTTTCGAGATACACCGATTGATATAGTTATATCTCAAAGAGTCATCATTTCTCCAATGATCGCCAATATCACCCTACTTACCTATCTGATTACTAAAACTTGGTCCGTACCAAGACCGTAATCCGGCCAATAAAACCACCTCAAAAGAAAGAAAAGTTCGGGTCCTAAACGGACTTGGGCCAGTACTGTAATCCGGCCCGTTGATACGTCAAAATCCATGCGCGGCGCGCGGAAAAATACCCAAAACATGAACCTCTCAAAACCCTAGCGCTATAAAACCCCTCCCCCACTTTTCACAGAAATTCATTTAATCAAACCCTAGTAGTCGCCGCGCTCGCGTAAGATGAGAAACTCAGAAGCTCTTCATTATCAAAAAGACCTGGTTTGTTATTCATCTCCTCATTTCGATTTCATTTCTTGTTTCGATTTAGTGTTTGGTATGGTTGATTACGGGAAAATGATGACTTCAATTGTCGCCCCAGTCTAACTCGCACCATCAATAAATGGTGCGATATGGTGATTGACTTTGTTATCTATTTCTGATTCCCTTTAATTTCAACTTATCCATTTCATGTTTTGAACAAATTGATGTGAGTTGAGGAGAGATATGAGGATTACTACCCAGAATTCACTGCATCATATAGAAGTGATGAACAAAACATGCACTACCATCTGATCTCTCTTCCATTTACTCAATATTGTCATTTTTTTATAGTTAAAATTAGTTTTGATTTGATAGAGAGAGCTATCAAGGATGACTAATTGCCAGTATTTACTGAGATAATACAGTGATTATTATATCAATTATCACCATCTTTCGGCTGAGATTGCTCTCTTTCGCATCAAATTCTACTTTTTCATCATTTTTAACAAGAAATTTGATTACAAAATTGAACTAGTATTGCCCTTGGTATCTGATGCCTAGTAAATCTGATTGCTGGGTTTCTCGTTTTATGGGGCATAGATTGAACACAAAAATCAGGACTTTGCGACACAGGTTGTCTAACCATTTTATTAGCTTCCTGTTACTTTTACCCTGTTTACATTCTTTTTATAGTCTATATTACAATTCACAACGATGTTTTACTTTTACAAAGTCAAATTGAAAGCATTAGACATTAAAGACGGTTAGAATTGAAATTGGAAAGTGTACTGAATTTGATAGTTGACATTGACATATTTGTAATTATAAAATATGTAAAAAAAGTAAAATTAATGAAACTTTTGAAAAAAGTTGGTGGAATATATACGTGGCGGATAGAGAAAATATTGTGTTTTTTTTTAGCAAAATGAAAATTGTATTTACGTCAATGTTGAATTTTGGAAAATTTAGTATCGTTGAAATGTATTTTTTGAAGATGTTTTAACCAAAATCAATAACCAATACGTGCTAAAATTTTAAAAATATATATTTTATAATTAAAAAGACGTGTAATGTATTTTACGTCTTTAATATTTTTCAACGCAATGAAACGAGTCGATCATTTTTGAAAAAATGAAGGGTCGTTTTGGTGTTTTGGCGAATTCAAAGATTTGGAGACCAATTTTCTCCACACTGATTCAAATTTGATCGGTGTGATCTCATAATTGACTTACACTTCAGTATTGATTGAGAGCGAAAATGGGAATAGTATAAAATTATGTGGAGTGTCAACGGCACGGGGCATACTCTATTAATATACAAATTAATTTTGTCAAAACAATTTTTATAAGACGAAGGTCCCAGCAGTGAGTTGCCTTACTCTTAGGGCTTGTCTAATTGGCGAGGAAACGGGTGAGGGTGGTAAAAAATGTCTAAAATTTTTTTAACACTTAATTTTTTAACCTTAAATTTTTAACCTTCGAATATTTTGCAGAATCGTACAATGTACAATTGAAATACATGAAAAATAATCAGTACAATTTTTTTTTAGATAACTTGTGCCTGGGAGGGTGGTAAAAAATTCTAGAGAACTTGTGTCTTGGGAGTGGTATGGTGATCGGATCAACTCTTATCATTTCTTGTACCAACCCTATCATTCTTTATCCTTTTTTCAAAGGAAGGGAATGTGGTCTATCATGTGCTGATCACCCCTCTAGTGAAGAAAATATCACCCATTCAATCTTTTTAACTCTCACAACAAAAACCAGTACTCGTCTGCTTCAACTTTCTCCCATTCAGACGCGTTGACCGTCGTATAATCTTCAATTCTTCATCCTCAATATAATCTTCGTCCTCATCATTAAGATAGTCATCTGGGAAACATGACAAAGTTCCATCGCAATCTAGACCATCCATTACATAATATGGTTTCAGCTTCGGAGTACCTTTAGCCTTAACGTTGGACTTGCATGATGGATTAGAATGACACTCCCAGCACCTTGTCCTGCCACATTTACTTGTATATTTTGAGTGATTTGTTGGCTTGGAGGAGACTTTTGCGTACGAGCCAGCAATACAACTGGAATCGTCAATTTGATTGATTACTCTGGAATTGGGTCTCGGATTCCATGGCGATGGAAAGATTGTGTGATTTCTAACCATCCCATGTTGGCGGCCTTCGCTCTTCATATCTGCTGTTTTCTGAAGGCTTGATGATAAGTGGATGTTATGTTTCTCCTTTCCCTCATCCCTTTAATATAGCTACTTTGGAGAAGTTTGAAACTGAGATGAAATGGAAGCTTGGTCACCAAGTATCTAAGTCCTTGTTCTTGTGCTGCAAGTAAGTCAAACTATAAATAAAAGAAAATATGTAATTCCTCGCACTTGTAATTTGACCAACAACAAATGTTTGGACTATCTTATTCCCCTGATTCTAGGGAGGCCCACCACTGCCCATTCTCCTTGAGATGTTGCCTTTGAACCTATCTTGAGATGCCGCCCTCGAACCCATCTTGAGGAGGATCGGTGGGTGGTGGTGGGCTTTCCCCGCCACTCACTTGCTCCTTCCCTCTGTCAAACAAGATCCTTCCCCCTCACTCCCTGGAAGGTCTCATCTTATTCACAATCACTTCTCTCAAACAAGAGCCCTTCTACACGTTGAGGGAATATGCGGAAATGGGTGAGGGGGATTTCTCCTTTGAGATTCGTGAATGTACATATCTCGAGGAGATGAAGGGTCACATCCAACCCATGCCCATTTCCTCACACGTTCCTTCGACATTTAGAAAAAGCGGTAAAACAATTGGCAACTATAGATAGTTTAACCTGAGAACATGATAACGTTGGATGAATTGATAGGTGGCAATCAAGAAACATATCAAACACTGAAGCACATGGAAGATTACGAAGAAATATCACAGAACCTGCAGCGCAGTTGTGTAACCATGTTGATATACAGCATAAAAGAAGCTTATGAGAAGCTAACCGTAATATAGTTGATACAATGCTTTAGCAAGCTCAGTCCTAAAAAAAAAATATTAACCACAAAATAGCTAGAGCAAAAATTTACCCACTTTAAGAATAAGCTTAATTTTGACTAAAAAGGAAAAAAAAACAATAAGCCTAGTGAAAGGTTGGTATTGCAACATGGGTTATTTACGTTTTCTGTACATATTATTTAGGCATAATTTATATTGGGTATAAAAGTTTGTCCTAATTACATATTGGGTACAATTTTGCTCTTCATTGTTTGTAAGAGTGGGCATAGGATGGGACGGGACGAGCTGGACTCATCCCGTTCATTTGGGATCGGGACGGGACGGAATAGACTTCATTTCAATCTCGTCCCATCTCAAACGAGATTGGCACATACTAAATAGCCCTTCAATAAAAAATAAAAAATAATAATTTATCTCACATTACTCATACATCAATAATGTCAAATTTATATACATATAACTTACATCATAAATAATAATAGATATTAAATAAATAAATATTAAACTTTTTTTGAAAGGCAAATAAATATTAAATTTCATTTAGAATTAATAATTCAATTAATTTAGATTTCATATAAAATTTCATCTTACATTGATTTAATTTTAACACATCCTAAACTTTAATTTATAAGAGTATTTTGATTAAAATTAATAATTATAATAATTATTAAATAAATAATTTTGAGACGGGTCGGATAGGCGGGATTGAAAATCTTCATCTGGATCCCATCTCATTCTAGATCGGGACGAGGTGAGATCAGGATGAGTTTGATTAATCCCAAAATGACCTAAAAAAATCGGAACGAGTTCGGATCTGCGAGATGGGATGTCCACCCCTAATTGTTTGTTCAACAATGCTAATCATGGTGATGTCCTAAGGAGCACACAACTTGCATGTGTCTCATTCGACAAAAGGCTTTAAACGATCATATTTAGTGTGTAAGTCGATAAGCTACATGTAAGGCTAGCACAAACTAGCCGTCAGTGCCTGAGCCTCTTTCACCAACATATATACAAGAACAAACTGCAACAAATCTGCCCTCAAATCCTGTCATTCAATAAGCAAGCTATAAAAAAAAATGGTATGTATCCGCAACAAATCTTCTCCTCTCCACCACTTCCATGGAGTAGCAGGGTATAACACGTATCTAAAGTCTAATTATACCAGAGGGGGTAACATCAAGTATAGTGCTTGTAAGATGAAAACTACAATGGGTAACATTCATTGATTATAAATAGCTCAACATCATCAAATATACTTACTTCAGTCAACTCTCTCATGTTTGAAATGTTGTTGATACCCCTTAATATGTTTTCATATAAACTCTGGTAAGAAAGGGCAGAACTAGATTTCTCATGGAAGGGAGGCAACTAATTATTATCTGAATTAGTGAAGTAATGGACCCACCATTTAAGGAAGTGTGAGGAGGTAAAATGAGGGTGAAAGAAGAAATGCATAATTTTTAGGAGGCAATTAGTAGTATTAACTAAGTTGACCTCAATACTCTATAGGTAAACGGTAAACCCATCATGTGAACAAATGGACAACAAACCCCCCTTCTCTCATTGTAATTGTCAATCAGTTTTGTACCATGTCCCCTTAATATCCCATTAAATGTAATGTGGTAATCTTCAACAATTATGCATATGAAACAAACATAATACAAATGAAAGCACTCTTTACTTGTATGATTGTGCTAATGACAGTGCTTGCATTGAATCTGTAGAAAAAATAAATATATTTTATTATACTTACCCCCCTTATTATAAATTACTGACTGTAACTTATATAATACAATTTTGAATTTAAGAATGTCACCTGAAACAAAACAGACCTAGGTTGAAGATGATCTGGAAGTTTAAACAAATGTCCACAAAAAATGTGAAAATGAAATGAAAACCATTGACTTACCTCAATAAAGGTATTCTAAACGAAATCTATGAACTAAATAACTAATATTTAGGTTTTTTTGTAATTTTTTCAAAACATTTTTTATAAAATGAAGGTTCTGGGGAGATGCGCTATTCTGAAAGAGATCTCTCTAACACTACTCTTTTTTATTTTTTTTACCTAAGAATATTTTGCCGAATCGTACAATGTACAAACCTAGTTGATGTTTGATGCATTTTAAACCCTTGGCTACATTCGGTTTATTTTTATTTTGTATTTATGTAGTTGTTAGATGTAAACCATTTGCACATTGAAGGATTGGATGATCTTTTGCTACCCCTACAAATGAACTGAAGGATGAAGGATTTCGTATGGACTGTGGACTAAATTTAGATTGAAAGGATTTATTATGGACTGACTATGGTCTAATTTTAGATTGAACATAACGATTGGTTATGAAAAAAATGAAGGAGTATTGTTAATTCGTGCTACATTTGGCAGGTGGGGTCTATGTGTTGGATAAGGGGGTCAATTGTCCCCCTTATATTTTTTTATAATTTT
Organism: Berberis vulgaris; assembly: GCA_963556465.1. Taxonomy (NCBI): domain Eukaryota; kingdom Viridiplantae; phylum Streptophyta; class Magnoliopsida; order Ranunculales; family Berberidaceae; genus Berberis; species Berberis vulgaris. The sequence continues at coordinate 6,505,226 of OY747135.1, forward strand.
CACTAAGTTACTTATATGTTTTATCTTGCCTTTTTTTTTTTAATTTTAGATTCCCCTTTATATATGTACAATCTTAGCTTTTGACTTTAGGTCATTTTAAAATAAAGGTTTTTTTTTATTTTTTTTTATTTTTTTTTTTTTAACTCCACCTTTTCCAATCCTAATCTAAATCCCGAGTGATGCTACGGTGCACTGGTACCTTGCCTGGTGGGACCAGGGCACCGTAGATGTACCTCGAGATAGGAGTTAATGTTAACTCCTATCTCGAGGTACATCTACAGTGCCTTGGTACCATCAGGCACAACACCAGGCAAGGTACCAATGCATCTTAGAATTTTCCCTAAATCCCATTCCATCTCTTTCTCTCTCTCCCTTTCTTTAATTCTCATCTATCCATCCACCATTTCTCTTTCTTTTTTAATCTCTTTCTATTTTAATTTCCACCATATTCATATTAACATTTTTAATTGAGTTGAGGATCAGTGGAAGGGAAATTATACATTTCAAATACATATATATATATATAAAATCTCTATCTATTTAATCTCTTTATTTTAGATTAAATAATTATAAATTTAAGATTTCAAAAGCTGTTGTTTGTTTGCTTCGTCTGAACTAGCTCAAAAGGAGAAAATTCTCCATCCAGTCCAAAAAAGAGACACTACCTAGGCTACTGCTGCTGCTACTACTTTATACCACCATGCTTGCTTCTATTTTCTCCAATTCAAAAAGGTAAACTCTTCATTTGCCCCCGGGTTTGCAATCCTGGATCCGCCCTGACATTTGGCATGCCGAAACTGTGCTACATTTGCAGAGAATGTCCCAAAATTGGCAAGTGCTTAAAATGTGTTCAGAAGCAATGGTTTCATGATGTATTATAAACTCGATCTACAACAAATCTTTTTAAGGGCATGGAGCTCAACTCCTAAAGAAACTTGATTCATCATTACTAGAACTTGATATCAGACAAGATAATTTACATCACATTTCAAGATTTATGCTTTGTAAATATAATGATTCAAATTTTGCTCCTTTTTAGTAGAACAACAACTGTATTATTTGAAATACATGAAGAATGCCAGTACAAAGATCATGCAGAAAACATCATCCAGTCTCACAACAAACACCAATCATCATCTGCTTCAACTTTCTCCCATTCAGATGCGTCTACTGTCGATACAATCTTCAATTCTTCATCCTCAATATAATCTTCGCCATCATCACTGAGATAGTCATCTGAGAAACATGACAAAGTCCTTGTCGCAGATGCTCCAACACAATCAAGACCATCCATTATATCATATGGTTTCAGCTTCAAAGTACCTTTAGCCTTGACTTTGGACTTACATGTTGGATTAGAATGACACTCCCGGCACCTTGGCCTGCTACATTTACTGGTATATTTTGAGTGATTTGTTGGCTTGGAGGAGACTCTTGCGTACGAGCCAGCAATACAACTGGAATCGTCAATTTGATTGATTACTCTGGAATTGGGTCTGGGATTCCATGGTGATGGTAAGATCGTGTGAGTTCTAACCATCCCATGTTGGCGACCTTCTCTCTTCATATCTGCTGCTTTTCCAAAGGCTCGATGATAAGTGGATATTATGTTTCTCATTTCCCTCTTACCTTTATATAGCTTCTTTGGAGAAGTTTGAAACTGGGCTAAATGAAAGCTTGGTCACCAAGTAACTAAGTCAGTCCTTGTTCTTGTTCTGCAAGTAAGCAAGAATAGATAAGCCATCCACATCATATAAATAATTCCAAGAATGATAAGCTTATGTCAACTATCAAGGAGTATAGATTTAATACATAATTCCACGACTGTCTCACATGCTTGTATAGTCATTAGGAAGGATATCAACCATCAATTAATAATTCGACCGACAACAAATGTTTGGACATATATTATATCTTAGTAACAATCAACTCCGTCAAAGATTTAAAGTGGATTGTCAAAGGATTTATCAAAGTATCATCTATTTGCCACGACTATTGTGATATATACATTAGAAAAACAATCGTAGATTGCAGATATATACCATGATACCGACATTTCCAACACTGGTTCAAAGTTATTAGGATGGGATAGCATGTCAAGGCTTGTTTGTAGCTTTAATATCCAGGCTTTAATAAACTATGGAAGCCATAAGTTTTTCAACTCCGGAGAATGCAAACACTGTGACAAGTATGACATCAAATAGAATTGAGAAGTTCAATGCATAAGTCTGATCTCGTAAATAATTCCTTTATCAAATACTCAACGGGTTATACGGTCATGAGATACAACAAATTCTCAAGGGAAAGACAAGCTGTGATATAACTTACCATTCATCCCTGTATCTGTTGGTGATTCCTTGTCTTCTTCGTGCTTGAGAGACTTGGGCTTATGTCATGTTGAGAACCAATCTCAGACATTGGCCTATGTGTTGAACAAGAAGTCTTGCAGATTGTGATGTTTCCAACAGACAAAATCCAGTATGGCCTCTTCTCACCCCCTTGTCTTAAAACTGTTGCCACCCATACACTCCTAGTCTTGGTCCTCAACCGGCAACTCCAGTAAGAATCAGCCAAGCACATTACTGAATGCACTGGTTATCACCAATAGTCATTGCAAGAACAAGCTCCATCTTTACAATGGTGGAAACGACTTGCATCTCTAACAATGATCTCACGATCGACAACCTTGCTAACCAACTTAATAAACAGATGACAATCACCACACACCCTCAAGTTTTTTATGACCACGATCTACTTTCCTGCATCGGTGTTTAAGAGCGCAAATGCAATTGCTAGTTTCTCACTGTGCACTCCTGTCCCAGAGACGGTTCTCTCACTTTTCCAAATTTCATTATTCTTGGACACACCAATATCCATCAAATCCTCCAACCCATTTAACATCTTATATAACTCCTTGGCTTGAGGATGATCTCTACCGCCAGCCATGAACATATGAACTTTATTTACCCTTAAGCTCAACATGACTACACCCAGGTTCTTTCCTCAACTTGTTTGTTCTCATCATCACTCGCACTCTCGCAACCCCTTCCAAGTTATCTGCCTCTTGAGTATATATATGTGATAGCAAAACGTAGTACCCAACATTCCAGAGATCGAGCTCAATGACTCGCTCAAAAGCTAATCAGCTAGCTCCACATTGCCATGAATTTTACACGCCCCTAGGAGAGCACCCCATACTCCACCATCAAGTTTCATAGGCATTGACGCAATGAGCTCCCTGGCTTCCTCAACTCAAACCGACCAGCTCGTCCAAGAATATCCACCACACATGCATAATGCTCTGGACCTGGACACATTCCATAATTTCCTTTCATCTAAAAAAAAATACTCCAATCCCTAGTCTGTCAACCCAGCATGACTACACGCAGAAAGCACACTAACTAACACTGCTCCATCAGGTCGTATGCCACTCAATACCATCTCATCAAAGAGCTGCACAACAGCCTCCCCATGCCCATGCACTCCATACCCAGCAATGATAGCTGTCCACGAAACAATAGTCTAGGAAGACTATTACTTGCCATGCCATTCTGCGCATACCCAGATATCATTGCATTCCATGAAATCAACCCCTTATCAGATATCTCATCAAACAACTTCCTCGTAGAATCAATCAACCCACACCTAACATACATGGATAGCAAAAATTCAACAGAGACTGGTCTGACTCAAACCCAAACTTAATATTACAAGCATGAAGAGATATCCCAAATCCCATATGGTTCGGAAGAGCACACGCAGGGATCACCCCAAGCATTGTCATACCATTATGGGTCAGTCAACACATTTGGATTAGATGCGCAGTACACGCATACCCAAGACTATTTACCTTGCTTGGTTCTGCAGAAATCCAACTAGTCCATATCCTTTTCTGAAAATTGTTTAGGCTGAAACCTCAGACAAGCTTTGGGTTTACTATTGGAGCATGAAAATACACTCTCAAAGCTCAAACAAAACTCATATTTAGTTATTGCGCTTGCCTATTGAAGATGCTCTTACAATTATAGTCTCTCAACAACAAAAAAAATACACTTGTACTGTTTTTACTTAGCATACACCTATTTTTGTGGTTGTCGTGGTAGTTCTACATGGTAAACAGGAACTCGGAAAAAATATAGTAATCTACGTCAATCCAAATGGGACTTTATATAACAACAAATCAACAATGCACCATCAATTACGTTATCATAAGAAACCCCTCGAGACAAAATTACATATAACAGGATTTGACTAACTAAAACTTTCATGACTATCACATATTCCCAAAATTACATCCACTGACCAGAAACTTTGCGAGCTTGGAATGTTTTGCTGATAATGGAAAATAACTTCTCGTGCTCAGAAAAATTTTCGGCAACGCTGTCTTCTTTTCACTTGAATGATGGAGAACTGAACTGTTTGTGATACTCTGAGCATTTCCAAAGCCATGTTTTATGTAGGTTGTTTGTTTTAATTCTTGCTTCCAAATCCACGAGGGCTTGGCCTTGCTGGTCCAGAATCTGCAAATTGCCTCCTAGACTCTGATTTCCTTTTCCTCCTTGCAGTACCATTTGGTGCCTGATGCAGAATGATAGAAAGATAGTAAAAGGTAAGATAATAGTCGGTGAAATATATTAGCCATGGGTCAGGATCCATAGAACATGAGGATGGATTGATTGGTCGTCCCAATCATACTAGCATTTGGTTTTTCTGAATGCTATCAACCACTTCAAAATTTTGAATCAATTTATAAAGAATGGGATTTTTAACGTTTCATTACCACGGGATGAGCATACATGAATATAATGCCAATACAAAGAAAACATAAGAAAGAAAATGACCTTTTCTTCGGCTTTTAGTGCCTCCTGGAGATTGCTCAATGAAGGAAGAGATCCCCCTTCCATGACCCCCATTAAGTTCTTCATACGAGCACGCATTTGGAACAGTTGCGCTACGACTTGGTTCACCTGAAGGAGTTGAAATACTAAGTTTTTGCTTGAAAACTATACAACTATCTTTATATATTTCTACAAAATCGAGATAGAGGGCTTATTACAAGCTATGAAGATACAGGCAAGATTTTCTCTTAACTTATATCTACTTGCTTTAGTGATAGAGTAAAAAACAACATGTATACAGACCTGCTGTTCTGCTTTACCAGATTCTTTGGCAACTCTTTTCCTCCTCTCAGGAGATTCTGCCAGCAATTCAGGCTTTTCCCTTTCCTCTGCGATCAATGTTTAAACAGGAAGATATTTCAGCAGAAGGAAAGAGTTCCATTCACAGAATCAACTTGGAAGTTACATTTGCATATCAACTTGCACTGAACAGGGTGGATGTAGGGGAGAGGTGCAGTAAAGTCTGATCCTTCCATAGCTATAAGTTAATAACCAGCTCTTCTAGAAAGAAACTGGGGATGATTTCCCAATAAAATGAAATGATGACTACATCTGTCTTTTGTATCTTACCAGCATGATTGGAAAAACACTTCTCAAGCTGTGCTACATACTAAATTAACACAAAAGAAAAAGCTAACCCAAATTCCACTAGTCCAGGCACTAACATAAAGCATGCAGTGTAAGCTTCTTCAACCAGTGTAAGCTCAGAAGAAAAGGAAAAAAAAGAAATTCATAGGCCAATATGGTTATGGCTGAAGTGGTAGGTAAGAACCCCTTCAGGTAAAGAGGGCAGGTCAAAACATTATGCATCTTCATCAAAAGAAATTCACAATGTTGTGTGCTAAACCAATTGGTTATGAGTATTGCAGAACAAGAAAATCTAAAGCCAAAACACTTGAGATTTCTAAAATTGTAACTTTCTTGAAACAATAAACGGAAGAAGCATAACCTGGGGTCATTACTTCAATCATCGCCTCCATTATTTTTAAGCTCTTCTCTGCTTCCCGAATCTGTGCAGGGGACACCTGTACTCGAACAAATGGATCAAGGGAGTCAATCACATTTCTCTCATTCTACACTATCTAAAGTGAAGTATTTTTCAGACATTCCACTCCTTCAGAGGTTTCTCCATAAATTCAAAAGTAACAAGGTAGTCTGGAGATAAGAGCCGGCATGAACATAACATAAAAGATAGGGTAGGATGTAATTAACCAATAAAAAAATTCGAGAAAAGTAAGGCTCAGTGACTTGTACCTTCCCCATGCCTGGAATCATTCCAATAACCCGGCTCATAGAACCCATCCTTGCTACAGCACGGGTCTGCTTTAGTAAGTCGTTGAAATCAAATTTCGCATCCATTATCTTCTTTTGCAATTCCTCTGCCTCTTCTTGGCGCATCTACTTCGTGAACTAAAGTTAGATGTCATTTATCAAACAACCACTCTATGTAAAAAAAAAAAAGGAATTAATGGCCACTCACAACTTCTTGTGCCTTCTCCACAAAAGAAAGAACATCTCCCATTCCTAGAATACGTCCAGCCATACGATTAGGGTAGAAAGGCTCAAGGTCTTCCATACGCTCTCCCCTTCCAACTAGCTTGATTGGCTTCCCAGAAACCTGACATTATCCATCATTTACGACTGTCTGAGATGATAATTTGAATATTTTCCATGATATGTAGAAATATTTAGCAAGATTTTTTTTTTTATATAACTAGGGAAAGATCAAGAAAGGAACAAACCTCTCTAACACTAAGGGCTGCTCCTCCTCTGGAATCTCCATCTAGTTTCGTAAGTATAGCCCCGGTAATTCCAATCTCGAGATTAAATGCAGTGACGAGAGCTGTAAAGTATTTATAATTTGAGTACATCCTTTGAAATGTGAAGTTATGAATTGTCACATTTTATTCAAATCTTCCTTACTTTCTAGCTAGCTTTCTTTTACATTTTATGAATATGAAGTACTTCTCTTATACATTTCCAAATTTCTATTTATTATACATATCTACGAAACTAAACCTATGTATGGAAGACTTTAGCCCAAACATTGAGGACACTCGAGTATCAGCCACACACCGTGTGCCAGATCAGCACCACAACTTAACAAACAAGATTGAAAATGTGAAGCAATTGTAATAAGATGGAAGTAACACTGTACATGAAGTCCCTGTAGAATGCTGTAGATGACCTCCATTACAAGAGCGTTCCTCTAATCAAAGATCCAAACTATAATTCATCCTATTGATTGCTAATTCATGTACCTGCAGCTTCTTGACCCGTCATTGCATCTACCACAAGCAGCACTTCTGTGGGATTCGCTGCACGCTTCACTTCCTTTAATTCATCCATCATTGCTTTATCTATCTAAAAAACAAACAAGCATGTCAGATCAAATGATGCATTCAAGAAGATCTTGTTACTAGGAAACATCCAGACATCTAAGCAAAAGTTTGACACAACTATATCTCAGATAACCTGAAGTCTCCCAGCAGTATCCACGATGACCACATCTGCATTCTTCTTTTTGGCCTCTTGTAGACCTTGTCTAGCTATTTCAGAAGGCTTCACATCTGTTCCTGCTGTATATACAGGCACATCCACCTGTCACGAGATTATAATTGAATAGGATAATGAATTAAATGATTCTACGTAATGTCAAAAGCATATATAAATCTTTTTTGCCATAAACAGGGAGAATGATATAGTGAAACTAAAATAGGATTAGTCAATGGATTTGCATGTTATATACCCAAGAATTTCAAGCATGTACAAGATAATGAAGATGATATGGAAAATGAATGCAAAGTTGACATTCCGTATAAAATTTAAACTTCATCCATGCCAGACTTCCATTTCCATGTATCAAGGAAGTTTGATTCTTTGACTCACCTGTTCACCTAAAATTACAAGTTGGTCAATTGCAGCAGGTCTGTACACATCTGCAGCAACGAGCATGCTAGTCTTTCCCTGTGACCAGAAGCAATGAGGTTAGCTACGTGCCTAGGAGAGTGTAATGCATGTATGCTACATAAACTTCGGATATAACCTGCTTCTTAAGATAGAATGCTAACTTTGCACAAACAGTCGTCTTTCCCACTCCTTGTAGACCAGCCAATAATATAACCGTTGGACCAGATTTTGCAAAAACCAGTTCAGATACTTCTCCACCCATCAACTTTACAAGCTCATCATTTACAATCTGTCACAGTCAAATAGAAATGAATAACCACAAAATATCAGATAAGCACACAAAGTATTACTGATGACGAACTTCAAACATTCTATCACTCTTCTCAGTGTTCTCTACATAACTGGAAGGGAGATGACAATATTTGTATTTCAAGGAATGAACCAATCACCTTGACCGATTAGTCTATCCATCCCCCCGGACATTGATACTCCATATTTTGTATTGTCAATTTAGTGACATGTGTCAATAAAAATTCAAAAAATTGAAATGTCCACGATCAAAAGATTCAGAAGAATTAATGGAGCAGATTGATGTAGATCACAACCTTCAGATCCAGATATAAGGTATATTACGTATATCGAGAAGACTTAATGGAAAACTCAAGATTTTACAAGAAATGTTTTTGATACTTTAATAAATAATTATTTCTCATAAAAATTCTACATCAATCTGCTCCATCATGTTATTAAAATACTCTACGCACATTTTCGGTATTTTAATAAAATTCTACATCAATCTGCTCCATTATTTTGTACTTCCTTCTTCAAAAGATGTCCTGTATACAAATTCTAGAACTTGTTGATATTGTGGACTCTAAAGTGTTTGCTAGGGTGAATTCCAAAGTGTGGATTCAGCACATTCCATATTGGTGATCTAGAGAAGCAAAGTTGTGAGTCGAGGCCTTGAGGATTCTTGGTGGTACAAGAGCTGGATAACTGAAGATGACAAATAGAAGTATCGTGGACTTTATTCTAGGTTGTGGGTAACATTTTGAACTTGTACGTAACTTTTCTTATTAATGGATTTTGCTCCCGATTCGTGGTTTTTTTTCCTCTCAAGAGATTTCCACGCAAACATGCGTGTTATTAATTTTTATTATCCGCACTTTGTGATCGATAACATAGTTAATTAATTGATAATATCAATCTCAAAAATTTCAAAACATAATTAAATAAATTGGACAAAACATGATGATTTTATCAATTCCATTAGTATAAAATACCAACTAGTCCAATTAAGGTTATGTTTGTTTCAAAAGAAAAATTTTCATAGGAAAATAACAAAAAAAAGAGGAGATGGGGGAGAAAACAGAAAAAGTTTTCCATCTTGAGGTTGAATATGACCATGGATATAGAAATTTTTTCTTTGTTGCCCCCAAAGAAAACAATTTCCACATTTTCGAAGAGATCTGAGAGGATAGAGATCATCATCAGATTCATGTTCTTTGTCATCTCTTCCTCTTTCTATCATCTCCCTTTAGCAAATTTTATGTAAACAAAAATTTCTTTCGAACCAAACACACCCTAAGTGAGAGCATCTCTTCTCTAATGAAAATACGTTTTTGCTACAGTAAAACAGGTAAGTCTGGTATCATTTTTCTTTCCCATAATGCCCCTATTGAAATCAAACAACTCCCACCGCTAACCGCCACTAAACAACGCCCAATGGACAACACAGCAAAGTAAGAGACAATTTATTCCCTTCTTCTTCTTTGTCTTTCTCTATTCTCAAAGGCAACACCTCCGTCCACTCTTGCTCTCTTCTTCCTCTATTTCTTCTCCACCGTTACATCTTCTTCAAAAAACAGCGTAAGATACAAAACTTGCAGATGTAGCATAGCAACAACAATAAGCCAATTCGTCTTCCTCTCTCTTCTTTCTCTATTTCTTCTCCACTGTTTCATCTCCTTCAAAAAACAGATGAAGAGACCCTGAACTCTCACCGCACAGAAGCAAGCCGATCGCCATCAAAATTCACCGCCCCACAGACCTCTGTATCTTCTTCTTCTACCCTTTCCAAATGAGACATTTCTCAAATTTTTGGGGTTCTTCGATTACCTCTTCTCTAAGTTCTCGATCTTCTATGGTTGTCCGGCGACGTAATCAAGGATCCCTTCGTATGCTTTCTCACTCGAAACTTCGGCTATTGGAAATGAAAACTGGCCGAAGAACACAACTGCATCTAGAAACAGAGCAGTGGAGAGAAAATGGGTCAAAAGTAGGATAAGATAGTGAAGAATCTGGGTGCTAGAAGAAACAACGCAAGAATGATGAGTGAAAAAAAAAAAAACAAAGATGAAGTGAATTGTGAACATGAGAAGCTTTTCTGGGATTGCCATGGCTGAAATCTGAGCAATTTCAAAGATGGGTTTTGGAGAAACAGAGATGATTGAGAGATGGAAAGATGGAGACGGAGAGATTATTATTGGAAGTTTGATCTCTCTATGCTGAGGTTCTATGTTTGTGTTGGAAGTATTTCCAATTTGTTTAAGTTGGGATTTTTCAGTGAGGTAAAGGTTGAAAATGCAGATTTGACATGCAAGTCAAAGGGTGGGGCATGGTTCATTGTCCAACAATTCTAGCCAACCTTGTTTACTGGCTTCTTTTGGGTTTTGTTTTTTGCATTTTTACAATTTCACCCGTTCTATACGTTGGTGATTGTGATTGTATTTTAAAGAGGATAAAAAATGTAAAAATACCAAAAAAATGCTCAAAAAGCCAGCAAACATAACTGGCTAGAATTACTCTTCATTGTCACTACTCACCAATATAATATTTCAATGGGGGTTGTTGGCTGACACAACACTTCATTGAGCCCATTCTAGGGAGTGAGGGAGGGTCCAACACCGCCCACCCTCCTTGAGATGCGCAGTGATGGACATCTCGAGAAGGATGGGCGGTGTTGGGCCCTCCCTCGCTCCCTAAACTTACTCATTCAACTAAAAAGAGTATTGTTGTATAATAATAACAAATATATAATAATTAATTAATAGGTTCGAGAACTCAAGAAAAAAATCCTCAAGTATAGTATTCAACGGCTCAACCTACATACATCATGATGGGTTACTTTACATGCATACACCAAGCATGGGTTACTTTACGTGCATACATGCAAACACCAATATACATATGACCAAGTATGGGTTAGTTTACTTATTTTTATTTTTTCTGTTATCAAACAAACAAACCCGAGACAATAAAATAAAAAAGTGAGAAACCAACTTATAATATTCCCAAACTGCCTCTATAAAACTTTACAAATTCTCACCACCATTGTGGGCTTTACAAAAGAAATATTTACTTGAACATACAGGCTTTTGTTTTGGACATTTTAGCCCATGAGTCAAAATGGACTTTTAGTAATTGAATTGGCCCAAATGCTCAAAATGTGTTTTTGCTAACTATTTGTTGCATACTCATTGAGTTATGAACCAAATCATTTACAGTGTGTAGATTATTATCAAGTGTAGATTATTATCAAGTGTAGCAGTGAGGGTGAACTAAAGTGTCGTCTTTTTATTAAATAGATAAATAGTAAAAATACAAATTTAGTAAAATTCTCATGAAACAAGGATTTTACACCCTATGAAATAGTGCAAGCTACTGAACATTCTTACTATATAAATCGAAGTAAAGAGAGTAGTAAAAACAAAAAGTTAACTGGAAAATTAAGAAAGTTCCTCATAATAGTACTTGAAAATATTTTATGTTGAGGTGTGTTTTGTAAATCATGTGACAAGAGATTTGATTTTTTTTTTTTTGTTTGAATGTAATCCATAATTTATTTTCATATTTGGTAATTGAGTGACCTACTTAGGGAGTGCCGAAGGCACGACCCAAGGACCAGGGTGGCATGCTGATGTACCCATGGAAAGTGTATGGCCATGCCGTTGGCACGGCTAGTGTACTTGTAAAGAAAACTGCTAGAGAGATTTGCATACCTTAACTAGTTGCTGATCTGGCCTCACTCCTTTTATCAACCCAACACCAACTGCCTGTTCACTCACAGCCTGAACAAACCTCCTTGTGACGGGCAGGCTTACCTGTCCATGGCATGCAAATTAAATTTATGTACATGTATACATAAATTAAACCTCCTTGTGATGGGATGTCCACCCCTAATTGTTTGTTCAACAATGCTAATCATGGTGATGTCCTAAGGAGCACACAACTTGCATGTGTCTCATTCGACAAAAGGCTTTAAACGATCATATTTAGTGTGTAAGTCGATAAGCTACATGTAAGGCTAGCACAAACTAGCCGTCAGTGCCTGAGCCTCTTTCACCAACATATATACAAGAACAAACTGCAACAAATCTGCCCTCAAATCCTGTCATTCAACAAGCAAGCTATAAAAAAAAATGGTATGTATCCGCAACAAATCTTCTCCTCTCCACCACTTCCATGGAGTAGCAGGGTATAACACGTATCTAAAGTCTAATTATACCAGAGGGGGTAACATCAAGTATAGTGCTTGTAAGATGAAAACTACAATGGGTAACATTCATTGATTATAAATAGCTCAACATCATCAAATATACTTACTTCAGTCAACTCTCTCATGTTTGAAATGTTGTTGATACCCCTTAATATGTTTTCATATAAACTCTGGTAAGAAAGGGCAGAACTAGATTTCTCATGGAAGGGAGGCAACTAATTATTATCTGAATTAGTGAAGTAATGGACCCACCATTTAAGGAAGTGTGAGGAGGTAAAATGAGGGTGAAAGAAGAAATGCATAATTTTTAGGAGGCAATTAGTAGTATTAACTAAGTTGACCTCAATACTCTATAGGTAAACGGTAAACCCATCATGTGAACAAATGGACAACAAACCCCCCTTCTCTCATTGTAATTGTCAATCAGTTTTGTACCATGTCCCCTTAATATCCCATTAAATGTAATGTGGTAATCTTCAACAATTATGCATATGAAACAAACATAATACAAATGAAAGCACTCTTTACTTGTATGATTGTGCTAATGACAGTGCTTGCATTGAATCTGTAGAAAAAATAAATATATTTTATTATACTTACCCCCCTTATTATAAATTACTGACTGTAACTTATATAATACAATTTTGAATTTAAGAATGTCACCTGAAACAAAACAGACCTAGGTTGAAGATGATCTGGAAGTTTAAACAAATGTCCACAAAAAATGTGAAAATGAAATGAAAACCATTGACTTACCTCAATAAAGGTATTCTAAACGAAATCTATGAACTAAATAACTAATATTTAGGTTTTTTTGTAATTTTTTCAAAACATTTTTTATAAAATGAAGGTTCTGGGGAGATGCGCTATTCTGAAAGAGATCTCTCTAACACTACTCTTTTTTATTTTTTTTACCTAAGAATATTTTGCCGAATCGTACAATGTACAAACCTAGTTGATGTTTGATGCATTTTAAACCCTTGGCTACATTCGGTTTATTTTTATTTTGTATTTATGTAGTTGTTAGATGTAAACCATTTGCACATTGAAGGATTGGATGATCTTTTGCTACCCCTACAAATGAACTGAAGGATGAAGGATTTCGTATGGACTGTGGACTAAATTTAGATTGAAAGGATTTATTATGGACTGACTATGGTCTAATTTTAGATTGAACATAACGATTGGTTATGAAAAAAATGAAGGAGTATTGTTAATTCGTGCTACATTTGGCAGGTGGGGTCTATGTGTTGGATAAGGGGGTCAATTGTCCCCCTTATATTTTTTTATAATTTTCACTAAGTTACTTATATGTTTTATCTTGCCTTTTTTTTTTTAATTTTAGATTCCCCTTTATATATGTACAATCTTAGCTTTTGACTTTAGGTCATTTTAAAATAAAGGTTTTTTTTTTTTTTTTTTTTTTTTAACTCCACCTTTCCCAATCCTAATCTAAATCCCGAGTGATGCTACGGTGCACTGGTACCTTGCCTGGTGGGACCAGAGCACCGTAGATGTACCTCGAGATAGGAGTTAATGTTAACTCCTATCTCGAGGTACATCTACAATGCCTTGGTACCATCAGACACAACACCAGGCAAGGTACCAATGCATCTTAGAATTTTCCCTAAATCCCATTCCATCTCTTTCTCTCTCTCCCTTTCTTTAATTCTCATCTATCCATCCACCATTTCTCTTTCTTTTTTAATCTCTTTCTATTTTAATTTCCACCATATTCATATTAACATTTTTAATTGAGTTGAGGATCAGTGGAAGGGAAATTATACATTTCAAATACATATATATATATATATAAAATCTCTATCTATTTAATCTCTTTATTTTAGATTAAATAATTATAAATTTAAGATTTCAAAAGCTGTTGTTTGTTTGCTTCGTCTGAACTAGCTCAAAAGGAGAAAATTCTCCATCCAGTCCAAAAAAGAGACACTACCTAGGCTACTGCTGCTGCTACTACTTTATACCACCATGCTTGCTTCTATTTTCTCCAATTCAAAAAGGTAAACTCTTCATTTGCCCCCGGGTTTGCAATCCTGGATCCGCCCTGACATTTGGCATGCCGAAACTGTGCTACATTTGCAGAGAATGTCCCAAAATTGGCAAGTGCTTAAAATGTGTTCAGAAGCAATGGTTTCATGATGTATTATAAACTCGATCTACAACAAATCTTTTTAAGGGCATGGAGCTCAACTCCTAAAGAAACTTGATTCATCATTACTAGAACTTGATATCAGACAAGATAATTTACATCACATTTCAAGATTTATGCTTTGTAAATATAATGATTCAAATTTTGCTCCTTTTTAGTAGAACAACAACTGTATTATTTGAAATACATGAAGAATGCCAGTACAAAGATCATGCAGAAAACATCATCCAGTCTCACAACAAACACCAATCATCATCTGCTTCAACTTTCTCCCATTCAGATGCGTCTACTGTCGATACAATCTTCAATTCTTCATCCTCAATATAATCTTCGCCATCATCACTGAGATAGTCATCTGAGAAACATGACAAAGTCCTTGTCGCAGATGCTCCAACACAATCAAGACCATCCATTATATCATATGGTTTCAGCTTCAAAGTACCTTTAGCCTTGACTTTGGACTTACATGTTGGATTAGAATGACACTCCCGGCACCTTGGCCTGCTACATTTACTGGTATATTTTGAGTGATTTGTTGGCTTGGAGGAGACTCTTGCGTACGAGCCAGCAATACAACTGGAATCGTCAATTTGATTGATTACTCTGGAATTGGGTCTGGGATTCCATGGTGATGGTAAGATCGTGTGAGTTCTAACCATCCCATGTTGGCGACCTTCTCTCTTCATATCTGCTGCTTTTCCAAAGGCTCGATGATAAGTGGATATTATGTTTCTCATTTCCCTCTTACCTTTATATAGCTTCTTTGGAGAAGTTTGAAACTGGGCTAAATGAAAGCTTGGTCACCAAGTAACTAAGTCAGTCCTTGTTCTTGTTCTGCAAGTAAGCAAGAATAGATAAGCCATCCACATCATATAAATAATTCCAAGAATGATAAGCTTATGTCAACTATCAAGGAGTATAGATTTAATACATAATTCCACGACTGTCTCACATGCTTGTATAGTCATTAGGAAGGATATCAACCATCAATTAATAATTCGACCGACAACAAATGTTTGGACATATATTATATCTTAGTAACAATCAACTCCGTCAAACATTTAAAGTGGATTGTCAAAGGATTTATCAAAGTATCATCTATTTGCCACGACTATTGTGATATATACATTAGAAAAACAATCGTAGATTGCAGATATATACCATGATACCGACATTTCCAACACTGGTTCAAAGTTATTAGGATGGGATAGCATGTCAAGGCTTGTTTGTAGCTTTAATATCCAGGCTTTAATAAACTATGGAAGCCATAAGTTTTTCAACTCCGGAGAATGCAAACACTGTGACAAGTATGACATCAAATAGAATTGAGAAGTTCAATGCATAAGTCTGATCTCGTAAATAATTCCTTTATCAAATACTCAACGGGTTATACGGTCATGAGATACAACAAATTCTCAAGGGAAAGACAAGCTGTGATATAACTTACCATTCATCCCTGTATCTGTTGGTGATTCCTTGTCTTCTTCGTGCTTGAGAGACTTGGGCTTATGTCATGTTGAGAACCAATCTCAGACATTGGCCTATGTGTTGAACAAGAAGTCTTGCAGATTGTGATGTTTCCAACAGACAAAATCCAGTATGGCCTCTTCTCACCCCCTTGTCTTAAAACTGTTGCCACCCATACACTCCTAGTCTTGGTCCTCAACCGGCAACTCCAGTAAGAATCAGCCAAGCACATTACTGAATGCACTGGTTATCACCAATAGTCATTGCAAGAACAAGCTCCATCTTTACAATGGTGGAAACGACTTGCATCTCTAACAATGATCTCACGATCGACAACCTTGCTAACCAACTTAATAAACAGATGACAATCACCACACACCCTCAAGTTTTTTATGACCACGATCTACTTTCCTGCATCGGTGTTTAAGAGCGCAAATGCAATTGCTAGTTTCTCACTGTGCACTCCTGTCCCAGAGACGGTTCTCTCACTTTTCCAAATTTCATTATTCTTGGACACACCAATATCCATCAAATCCTCCAACCCATTTAACATCTTATATAACTCCTTGGCTTGAGGATGATCTCTACCGCCAGCCATGAACATATGAACTTTATTTACCCTTAAGCTCAACATGACTACACCCAGGTTCTTTCCTCAACTTGTTTGTTCTCATCATCACTCGCACTCTCGCAACCCCTTCCAAGTTATCTGCCTCTTGAGTATATATATGTGATAGCAAAACGTAGTACCCAACATTCCAGAGATCGAGCTCAATGACTCGCTCAAAAGCTAATCAGCTAGCTCCACATTGCCATGAATTTTACACGCCCCTAGGAGAGCACCCCATACTCCACCATCAAGTTTCATAGGCATTGACGCAATGAGCTCCCTGGCTTCCTCAACTCAAACCGACCAGCTCGTCCAAGAATATCCACCACACATGCATAATGCTCTGGACCTGGACACATTCCATAATTTCCTTTCATCTAAAAAAAAATACTCCAATCCCTAGTCTGTCAACCCAGCATGACTACACGCAGAAAGCACACTAACTAACACTGCTCCATCAGGTCGTATGCCACTCAATACCATCTCATCAAAGAGCTGCACAACAGCCTCCCCATGCCCATGCACTCCATACCCAGCAATGATAGCTGTCCACGAAACAATAGTCTAGGAAGACTATTACTTGCCATGCCATTCTGCGCATACCCAGATATCATTGCATTCCATGAAATCAACCCCTTATCAGATATCTCATCAAACAACTTCCTCGTAGAATCAATCAACCCACACCTAACATACATGGATAGCAAAAATTCAACAGAGACTGGTCTGACTCAAACCCAAACTTAATATTACAAGCATGAAGAGATATCCCAAATCCCATATGGTTCGGAAGAGCACACGCAGGGATCACCCCAAGCATTGTCATACCATTATGGGTCAGTCAACACATTTGGATTAGATGCGCAGTACACGCATACCCAAGACTATTTACCTTGCTTGGTTCTGCAGAAATCCAACTAGTCCATATCCTTTTCTGAAAATTGTTTAGGCTGAAACCTCAGACAAGCTTTGGGTTTACTATTGGAGCATGAAAATACACTCTCAAAGCTCAAACAAAACTCATATTTAGTTATTGCGCTTGCCTATTGAAGATGCTCTTACAATTATAGTCTCTCAACAACAAAAAAAATACACTTGTACTGTTTTTACTTAGCATACACCTATTTTTGTGGTTGTCGTGGTAGTTCTACATGGTAAACAGGAACTCGGAAAAAATATAGTAATCTACGTCAATCCAAATGGGACTTTATATAACAACAAATCAACAATGCACCATCAATTACGTTATCATAAGAAACCCCTCGAGACAAAATTACATATAACAGGATTTGACTAACTAAAACTTTCATGACTATCACATATTCCCAAAATTACATCCACTGACCAGAAACTTTGCGAGCTTGGAATGTTTTGCTGATAATGGAAAATAACTTCTCGTGCTCAGAAAAATTTTCGGCAACGCTGTCTTCTTTTCACTTGAATGATGGAGAACTGAACTGTTTGTGATACTCTGAGCATTTCCAAAGCCATGTTTTATGTAGGTTGTTTGTTTTAATTCTTGCTTCCAAATCCACGAGGGCTTGGCCTTGCTGGTCCAGAATCTGCAAATTGCCTCCTAGACTCTGATTTCCTTTTCCTCCTTGCAGTACCATTTGGTGCCTGATGCAGAATGATAGAAAGATAGTAAAAGGTAAGATAATAGTCGGTGAAATATATTAGCCATGGGTCAGGATCCATAGAACATGAGGATGGATTGATTGGTCGTCCCAATCATACTAGCATTTGGTTTTTCTGAATGCTATCAACCACTTCAAAATTTTGAATCAATTTATAAAGAATGGGATTTTTAACGTTTCATTACCACGGGATGAGCATACATGAATATAATGCCAATACAAAGAAAACATAAGAAAGAAAATGACCTTTTCTTCGGCTTTTAGTGCCTCCTGGAGATTGCTCAATGAAGGAAGAGATCCCCCTTCCATGACCCCCATTAAGTTCTTCATACGAGCACGCATTTGGAACAGTTGCGCTACGACTTGGTTCACCTGAAGGAGTTGAAATACTAAGTTTTTGCTTGAAAACTATACAACTATCTTTATATATTTCTACAAAATCGAGATAGAGGGCTTATTACAAGCTATGAAGATACAGGCAAGATTTTCTCTTAACTTATATCTACTTGCTTTAGTGATAGAGTAAAAAACAACATGTATACAGACCTGCTGTTCTGCTTTACCAGATTCTTTGGCAACTCTTTTCCTCCTCTCAGGAGATTCTGCCAGCAATTCAGGCTTTTCCCTTTCCTCTGCGATCAATGTTTAAACAGGAAGATATTTCAGCAGAAGGAAAGAGTTCCATTCACAGAATCAACTTGGAAGTTACATTTGCATATCAACTTGCACTGAACAGGGTGGATGTAGGGGAGAGGTGCAGTAAAGTCTGATCCTTCCATAGCTATAAGTTAATAACCAGCTCTTCTAGAAAGAAACTGGGGATGATTTCCCAATAAAATGAAATGATGACTACATCTGTCTTTTGTATCTTACCAGCATGATTGGAAAAACACTTCTCAAGCTGTGCTACATACTAAATTAACACAAAAGAA
This sequence comes from Berberis vulgaris, assembly GCA_963556465.1. NCBI lineage: Eukaryota > Viridiplantae > Streptophyta > Magnoliopsida > Ranunculales > Berberidaceae > Berberis > Berberis vulgaris. The sequence continues at coordinate 6,524,348 of OY747135.1, forward strand.
AAAGCTAACCCAAATTCCACTAGTCCAGGCACTAACATAAAGCATGCAGTGTAAGCTTCTTCAACCAGTGTAAGCTCAGAAGAAAAGGAAAAAAAAGAAATTCATAGGCCAATATGGTTATGGCTGAAGTGGTAGGTAAGAACCCCTTCAGGTAAAGAGGGCAGGTCAAAACATTATGCATCTTCATCAAAAGAAATTCACAATGTTGTGTGCTAAACCAATTGGTTATGAGTATTGCAGAACAAGAAAATCTAAAGCCAAAACACTTGAGATTTCTAAAATTGTAACTTTCTTGAAACAATAAACGGAAGAAGCATAACCTGGGGTCATTACTTCAATCATCGCCTCCATTATTTTTAAGCTCTTCTCTGCTTCCCGAATCTGTGCAGGGGACACCTGTACTCGAACAAATGGATCAAGGGAGTCAATCACATTTCTCTCATTCTACACTATCTAAAGTGAAGTATTTTTCAGACATTCCACTCCTTCAGAGGTTTCTCCATAAATTCAAAAGTAACAAGGTAGTCTGGAGATAAGAGCCGGCATGAACATAACATAAAAGATAGGGTAGGATGTAATTAACCAATAAAAAAATTCGAGAAAAGTAAGGCTCAGTGACTTGTACCTTCCCCATGCCTGGAATCATTCCAATAACCCGGCTCATAGAACCCATCCTTGCTACAGCACGGGTCTGCTTTAGTAAGTCGTTGAAATCAAATTTCGCATCCATTATCTTCTTTTGCAATTCCTCTGCCTCTTCTTGGCGCATCTACTTCGTGAACTAAAGTTAGATGTCATTTATCAAACAACCACTCTATGTAAAAAAAAAAAAGGAATTAATGGCCACTCACAACTTCTTGTGCCTTCTCCACAAAAGAAAGAACATCTCCCATTCCTAGAATACGTCCAGCCATACGATTAGGGTAGAAAGGCTCAAGGTCTTCCATACGCTCTCCCCTTCCAACTAGCTTGATTGGCTTCCCAGAAACCTGACATTATCCATCATTTACGACTGTCTGAGATGATAATTTGAATATTTTCCATGATATGTAGAAATATTTAGCAAGATTTTTTTTTTTATATAACTAGGGAAAGATCAAGAAAGGAACAAACCTCTCTAACACTAAGGGCTGCTCCTCCTCTGGAATCTCCATCTAGTTTCGTAAGTATAGCCCCGGTAATTCCAATCTCGAGATTAAATGCAGTGACGAGAGCTGTAAAGTATTTATAATTTGAGTACATCCTTTGAAATGTGAAGTTATGAATTGTCACATTTTATTCAAATCTTCCTTACTTTCTAGCTAGCTTTCTTTTACATTTTATGAATATGAAGTACTTCTCTTATACATTTCCAAATTTCTATTTATTATACATATCTACGAAACTAAACCTATGTATGGAAGACTTTAGCCCAAACATTGAGGACACTCGAGTATCAGCCACACACCGTGTGCCAGATCAGCACCACAACTTAACAAACAAGATTGAAAATGTGAAGCAATTGTAATAAGATGGAAGTAACACTGTACATGAAGTCCCTGTAGAATGCTGTAGATGACCTCCATTACAAGAGCGTTCCTCTAATCAAAGATCCAAACTATAATTCATCCTATTGATTGCTAATTCATGTACCTGCAGCTTCTTGACCCGTCATTGCATCTACCACAAGCAGCACTTCTGTGGGATTCGCTGCACGCTTCACTTCCTTTAATTCATCCATCATTGCTTTATCTATCTAAAAAACAAACAAGCATGTCAGATCAAATGATGCATTCAAGAAGATCTTGTTACTAGGAAACATCCAGACATCTAAGCAAAAGTTTGACACAACTATATCTCAGATAACCTGAAGTCTCCCAGCAGTATCCACGATGACCACATCTGCATTCTTCTTTTTGGCCTCTTGTAGACCTTGTCTAGCTATTTCAGAAGGCTTCACATCTGTTCCTGCTGTATATACAGGCACATCCACCTGTCACGAGATTATAATTGAATAGGATAATGAATTAAATGATTCTACGTAATGTCAAAAGCATATATAAATCTTTTTTGCCATAAACAGGGAGAATGATATAGTGAAACTAAAATAGGATTAGTCAATGGATTTGCATGTTATATACCCAAGAATTTCAAGCATGTACAAGATAATGAAGATGATATGGAAAATGAATGCAAAGTTGACATTCCGTATAAAATTTAAACTTCATCCATGCCAGACTTCCATTTCCATGTATCAAGGAAGTTTGATTCTTTGACTCACCTGTTCACCTAAAATTACAAGTTGGTCAATTGCAGCAGGTCTGTACACATCTGCAGCAACGAGCATGCTAGTCTTTCCCTGTGACCAGAAGCAATGAGGTTAGCTACGTGCCTAGGAGAGTGTAATGCATGTATGCTACATAAACTTCGGATATAACCTGCTTCTTAAGATAGAATGCTAACTTTGCACAAACAGTCGTCTTTCCCACTCCTTGTAGACCAGCCAATAATATAACCGTTGGACCAGATTTTGCAAAAACCAGTTCAGATACTTCTCCACCCATCAACTTTACAAGCTCATCATTTACAATCTGTCACAGTCAAATAGAAATGAATAACCACAAAATATCAGATAAGCACACAAAGTATTACTGATGACGAACTTCAAACATTCTATCACTCTTCTCAGTGTTCTCTACATAACTGGAAGGGAGATGACAATATTTGTATTTCAAGGAATGAACCAATCACCTTGACCGATTAGTCTATCCATCCCCCCGGACATTGATACTCCATATTTTGTATTGTCAATTTAGTGACATGTGTCAATAAAAATTCAAAAAATTGAAATGTCCACGATCAAAAGATTCAGAAGAATTAATGGAGCAGATTGATGTAGATCACAACCTTCAGATCCAGATATAAGGTATATTACGTATATCGAGAAGACTTAATGGAAAACTCAAGATTTTACAAGAAATGTTTTTGATACTTTAATAAATAATTATTTCTCATAAAAATTCTACATCAATCTGCTCCATCATGTTATTAAAATACTCTACGCACATTTTCGGTATTTTAATAAAATTCTACATCAATCTGCTCCATTATTTTGTACTTCCTTCTTCAAAAGATGTCCTGTATACAAATTCTAGAACTTGTTGATATTGTGGACTCTAAAGTGTTTGCTAGGGTGAATTCCAAAGTGTGGATTCAGCACATTCCATATTGGTGATCTAGAGAAGCAAAGTTGTGAGTCGAGGCCTTGAGGATTCTTGGTGGTACAAGAGCTGGATAACTGAAGATGACAAATAGAAGTATCGTGGACTTTATTCTAGGTTGTGGGTAACATTTTGAACTTGTACGTAACTTTTCTTATTAATGGATTTTGCTCCCGATTCGTGGTTTTTTTTCCTCTCAAGAGATTTCCACGCAAACATGCGTGTTATTAATTTTTATTATCCGCACTTTGTGATCGATAACATAGTTAATTAATTGATAATATCAATCTCAAAAATTTCAAAACATAATTAAATAAATTGGACAAAACATGATGATTTTATCAATTCCATTAGTATAAAATACCAACTAGTCCAATTAAGGTTATGTTTGTTTCAAAAGAAAAATTTTCATAGGAAAATAACAAAAAAAAGAGGAGATGGGGGAGAAAACAGAAAAAGTTTTCCATCTTGAGGTTGAATATGACCATGGATATAGAAATTTTTTCTTTGTTGCCCCCAAAGAAAACAATTTCCACATTTTCGAAGAGATCTGAGAGGATAGAGATCATCATCAGATTCATGTTCTTCGTCATCTCTTCCTCTTTCTATCATCTCCCTTTAGCAAATTTTATGTAAACAAAAATTTCTTTCGAACCAAACACACCCTAAGTGAGAGCATCTCTTCTCTAATGAAAATACGTTTTTGCTACAGTAAAACAGGTAAGTCTGGTATCATTTTTCTTTCCCATAATGCCCCTATTGAAATCAAACAACTCCCACCGCTAACCGCCACTAAACAACGCCCAATGGACAACACAGCAAAGTAAGAGACAATTTATTCCCTTCTTCTTCTTTGTCTTTCTCTATTCTCAAAGGCAACACCTCCGTCCACTCTTGCTCTCTTCTTCCTCTATTTCTTCTCCACCGTTACATCTTCTTCAAAAAACAGCGTAAGATACAAAACTTGCAGATGTAGCATAGCAACAACAATAAGCCAATTCGTCTTCCTCTCTCTTCTTTCTCTATTTCTTCTCCACTGTTTCATCTCCTTCAAAAAACAGATGAAGAGACCCTGAACTCTCACCGCACAGAAGCAAGCCGATCGCCATCAAAATTCACCGCCCCACAGACCTCTGTATCTTCTTCTTCTACCCTTTCCAAATGAGACATTTCTCAAATTTTTGGGGTTCTTCGATTACCTCTTCTCTAAGTTCTCGATCTTCTATGGTTGTCCGGCGACGTAATCAAGGATCCCTTCGTATGCTTTCTCACTCGAAACTTCGGCTATTGGAAATGAAAACTGGCCGAAGAACACAACTGCATCTAGAAACAGAGCAGTGGAGAGAAAATGGGTCAAAAGTAGGATAAGATAGTGAAGAATCTGGGTGCTAGAAGAAACAACGCAAGAATGATGAGTGAAAAAAAAAAAAAAAAGATGAAGTGAATTGTGAACATGAGAAGCTTTTCTGGGATTGCCATGGCTGAAATCTGAGCAATTTCAAAGATGGGTTTTGGAGAAACAGAGATGATTGAGAGATGGAAAGATGGAGACGGAGAGATTATTATTGGAAGTTTGATCTCTCTATGCTGAGGTTCTATGTTTGTGTTGGAAGTATTTCCAATTTGTTTAAGTTGGGATTTTTCAGTGAGGTAAAGGTTGAAAATGCAGATTTGACATGCAAGTCAAAGGGTGGGGCATGGTTCATTGTCCAACAATTCTAGCCAACCTTGTTTACTGGCTTCTTTTGGGTTTTGTTTTTTGCATTTTTACAATTTCACCCGTTCTATACGTTGGTGATTGTGATTGTATTTTAAAGAGGATAAAAAGTGTAAAAATACCAAAAAAATGCTCAAAAAGCCAGCAAACATAACTGGCTAGAATTACTCTTCATTGTCACTGCTCACCAATATAATATTTCAATGGGGGTTGTTGGCTGACACAACACTTCATTGAGCCCATTCTAGGGAGCGAGGGAGGGTCCAACACCGCCCACCCTCCTTGAGATGCGCAGTGATGGACATCTCGAGAAGGATGGGCGGTGTTGGGCCCTCCCTCGCTCCCTAAACTTACTCTTTCAACTAAAAAGAGTATTGTTGTATAATAATAACAAATATATAATAATTAATTAATAGGTTCGAGAACTCAAGAAAAAAATCCTCAAGTATAGTATTCAACGGCTCAACCTACATACATCATGATGGGTTACTTTACATGCATACACCAAGCATGGGTTACTTTACGTGCATACATGCAAACACCAATATACATATGACCAAGTATGGGTTAGTTTACTTATTTTTATTTTTTCTGTTATCAAACAAACAAACCCGAGACAATAAAATAAAAAAGTGAGAAACCAACTTATAATATTCCCAAACTGCCTCTATAAAACTTTACAAATTCTCACCACCATTGTGGGCTTTACAAAAGAAATATTTACTTGAACATACAGGCTTTTGTTTTGGACATTTTAGCCCATGAGTCAAAATGGACTTTTAGTAATTGAATTGGCCCAAATGCTCAAAATGTGTTTTTGCTAACTATTTGTTGCATACTCATTGAGTTATGAACCAAATCATTTACAGTGTGTAGATTATTATCAAGTGTAGATTATTATCAAGTGTAGCAGTGAGGGTGAACTAAAGTGTCGTCTTTTTATTAAATAGATAAATAGTAAAAATACAAATTTAGTAAAATTCTCATGAAACAAGGATTTTACACCCTATGAAATAGTGCAAGCTACTGAAAATTCTTACTATATAAATCGAAGTAAAGAGAGTAGTAAAAACAAAAAGTTAACTGGAAAATTAAGAAAGTTCCTCATAATAGTACTTGAAAATATTTTATGTTGAGGTGTGTTTTGTAAATCATGTGACAAGAGATTTGATTTTTTTTTTTTTGTTTGAATGTAATCCATAATTTATTTTCATATTTGGTAATTGAGTGACCTACTTAGGGAGTGCCGAAGGCACGACCCAAGGACCAGGGTGGCATGCTGATGTACCCATGGAAAGTGTATGGCCATGCCGTTGGCACGGCTAGTGTACTTGTAAAGAAAACTGCTAGAGAGATTTGCATACCTTAACTAGTTGCTGATCTGGCCTCACTCCTTTTATCAACCCAACACCAACTGCCTGTTCACTCACAGCCTGAACAAACCTCCTTGTGACGGGCAGGCTTACCTGTCCATGGCATGCAAATTAAATTTATGTACATGTATTTTTTCCCCCTTGTGGTAGTCTCAATCACCTGATCATTAATATTAATTAATAAAAACACACTTACATCTGCTTCTAATAGAGCTCTCCTGATTTCTCGCATAGGTTCAGCAATGTTGTCTTTGGTCAAAATTTCTGAAACGTAGATCAACCAACTTATGAGCTTGTAGATAAGAAAACAAAGTTCAAACAGAATAGAACATAACCGTAAGCGTTTAACATTGTTGCTTATAAAAGGCGACCAATGTAATAGCCAACTGAAGCGGTAGCAGATGTAGTAAGGAGGACAGAAGACACAATTTGGGCACTACAAGAAGAGTATTAGAAGATCCCAGAAGGGACAGGGCAATTAGAGTTCTTTGGTGAAGGGTATTCACCCCCGTTCAAGATATCCTTTTCTAGTATCACAATGATCATTTTCTACAAGTTCCAGTTTACATAGTTGTTGTACGAAGCAAATACATGGTTTTGGAGCTATACGTTCGACAAGGATACTTGGTGTCTGACACGTCGACTGAAAATCTACCTACATTGGACACGTCCATGCATTACCACTTACAAGAACACGTTGTTTATTTTCCAGTAATAAACTTCATTCGTTAGTCATATCTTTTTAATTTGTAAATCAATATAGCTACTCACATATTACTATTTTGAGATAATCTAATAATAAAACTAGTAAACCCGCATGCATGTTGCACATGAATAATAAAAGTAACCTCAGACATTTACAAAAACAAAAGAAAACAATAGTCTAGGGATGAGGTTTTTTTTTTTCGTTTAAAGTATATGCATCCAAGAGCTATATTAATCTATATTATTTGTGGTTAGATTTTTTCTTCCACACAAATTTTCTATAGTTTATAAAAATAATAGATGGAGACTTTTTTTAGTTTCATAAATCAAAGATGGAGATTTGAAATGACATAATTTTTTTTCTTTATTGACAAACAAAATTACATAATTCTTGTTTTGCTAATTATTAAAAAAATTGATAGTGAGTTTGAGCAGTCGGTAGTTATTAAATTTAAATTACTCAAACATTCAAAAGTGTTAAAAGTTGAATACACTAAAGAAGTCTTTAATACCCTTACAAGTTAAATGAAACTAAATTATTTTTAAAATAAACAAGGTCTAAAAATTGAGGTAGTTACTCTAAGGGGTCTTGGCTTTATAGATAGTAGAGATGTACAAATTGATATAATACTTCAGGTATATCCCTTGCATTCCGTGTGTTCTTATTGCATAACGTTGAAGTGTGTATTTATACTTTTATAGCCTTCAACTGGGCATGGAGCCTCATTTAATTTTACTGATTGAGGTGTTCTAAGTTCAAACAATGAGCAACAATAAAGACGGTTTCTCCATTTTCTTTCCATATAGATGTGTTTCATGCATTTCTTTGGCTCAAAATCAAAACCTTGATAAACATCAATTTGAACAAGAATGTGTAAAATTAACAATGTTATAGTGAACAAACAATCATGAAATATGTCGTGAACCAACCAACTCTCCCAAAAGTCTGAGTTGTCCAGGAGGGAAAGGTTCATGACTAGGATCGTGACATTGCCTCACGCTTCCAAAGTCGACGCCCTCATCGGCCTACTCTATCGACACTAGCCCAATGAGCTTCTCTCACCTACCATTATTCAACAACTTAGCACTATGCCCATACATAATGATAAATTATTTTAATTCAGCCTATAGGTCACCTCTGCCAAGAATGAACCTTGGATGTGGGGTTTGGCTCCGATACTAATTATCGTGAACCAACCAACTCTTCCAAAAACCCGAGCTGTCCAGGACAAGGTTCATGACTAGGATCGTGACAAAATAATACAATTTCTCACTAACATCTACACCCTTGAATTAACACAATCTCATTTTCACCCTAGACTTCCAAATTCAGTAACAACACATCAAACCATAATTAATAGAAGAAATAACTGACCTTCGCCTCTGAGTTTGTTCCAAGCAGCTTCGAGACCGCTTGTGAGCTGCCCGAACATCTCCGCCCTTATAACACCACCCATTTCTCTTCTTCTCACAGTGGGAGTCTTGGATTGCACCCACCCCCATATCTGTCTCTGAGATTACAAGCAAAACCCATATCAAGAAAACAGTTTAAATTCCAATAACCTTTAACAATTTCTTGAACATGGTTTGGGAGATTACTTACTGTGAAAAGATTTCTTGAAGAATTTGTGACGGAGAGACTCGAACCAGTAAAAGAAGAGCATAATTTTGTGGTGGATTTTCTTGGGTTGCAGAGATTTCTATTAGTTGGCAATGAAGAAGAAGTAGGAGAGAAGTGGCGGGAAGAAACGGTGATTGCTTCCATGTTGAGGTGTTTGGGTAACAATAAGAAGAGATTATGTGAAGAGCTTTGTTTTGTCACTCACAGAGAAGAGAAGAGAAGAGAAGAGAAGCCCTTCCTTCAAAAGCTCCAAGTGGAAGTATGGAAGGTTTTATCCGTTTGTTTATCTTCAAAGATCGCGAAGGCAATCCAGTCTGATAAGGGCACCCACCACACATCACTACTCGAATAAAAATACCGAGTCCGAGTTCCACATGAGGATTGTAATTTTGTTTTTCTGAGTTAACTTTGGTTCTCTCATTTTAAGAAGTAATTTGTGAAATATTTTGTTATATGTAATTTCAAATTTAACAATATAAGTTATGTATTTTAAACTCTTAAATACTGCATAAAAAAATCTCAAATCGTCAAACGACTCATAGGGTCGTACAGACTACGTATTACATGATAATCATTCACATAACAAAATTTTGATACTAACATCATTATGGCATGTTAAAATCAGTGTTTTAAAAAAAGCACTAGGCGGGCGGCGAGCAGGTGCCTAACGCCTAGTGTCACAACTATCTTCTTGCCTAGCCAAGTGAGGTTAACAAGTGTAAATAATGTAGAGTATTTCACATTATTCTAGAGAGTTCTCTAGAACCTTCCATAAAATTTCATAGAGTTTCATAGGATTCTAGTCCTTAGATATTTCTAAGGAAGTGTGTAGAAGTTCATTGTAGACCGTTAGATCAAATTGATCACCACCGTTCATTGAGGAGGTGGAGTTGTATAAATAGGCTAAGGCCTCATTTGTTGTAGCAATACAAGTTCTAATCACTACACCACAAGGCCACTTTTATAGCATTTAATTATAGCGTTTTTTACACATTTGCTATGAAAAGTTAAGTTGCATTACTATTGAGTTTAAAAACCCTATCGCTATGGCGGGATTATAAAACGCTGAGCGCTCAGCCAAATATTTGAGGTAGCGCCATTTTTCTTCTCTCCCTCAAACTTAAATTTTGACAAAAATTTCAAGTTTAACATCGAAATCTCTTCTTTCATTTCGATTTCGATTCCCCTCTCAACACACCCAAATCCCATCTTTCATCTCTCTCTTCGTTTCATTTCTTCAATGGTGACTGAACAAGTTAGAACAAAGCAAGAGATAACTTCCCTCTTGTTTCCTCTCCCTCTGCTCACTATCTAATTGGAGAAGGAGAGGACAATAGGTTGAGAAATTGCTAGGTTTAGGTTAGCAACAGTGAAATTTGGGGCTCCAATTTGGTCAAGTGACATGTAGAAGAGAAACAATAATCCCTGCTGCACCCGAAGCACTCCTAGAAACAGAAGAAGCAGCAGCAGAGAAGGTCTCTGAAGTTCCCCAGTCCATTGAAGAAGAAACAGAGGTTTCCATTCTACCCTTCAATTCTATTCTGTCTTGAATTATGTTTTTATATTTACTTTATAGTTGATTCCACATGTTCTTGCATTTCGTTAAATGCATCATCTTAAATTCTGTCTCAGTTTTCATTGTGAATAACTTCGTCTCCCATTCAAGCAACATATGATTAGCCAATTTGGTGTTTGAAGCAAAATAATGTTTTTTTTTTGTCACATTTCCTCCAATTGGTATCATAAATTCTGTCACATTTTTTCATTATTATTTGATTTTCTAAGACCACATTAAGCCCAAAGAGGTTTAAATCAACATTTCGTAGTTTTCCCTAATTTGGCTCCTTGGGTATTGAAAATATAGTTTCGATTACATTTAATCCATTGGGTATCTGCTTCATTTTATGTTCTATATATTGTTGAAATTTTGTTATCATTTTTATTGAATGCAGAAGCTTCAAGTAGTGATGAAGCCTCCTTGGATGGAGAAGAACATCGGTCTTGCACTTGACAAGATTATACCGGGTCATGGATAGAGACCTTCTCGTCGCCTTTTCTGAGTTTCGTCATTGGAAGCCTACTTAATACTAGCTATTAACTTCATCTTCATATATGATGGTACTGATTTGATTTCTCTAATAACTATAGGTTTCTAGAAAAATTACCTATAATGGGCATGAAATGCATGAATTTGTTCCGAGGAAAACTTCTGCTTATATTAGTCAGAATGATCTCTACATTGGAGAAATGACAGTGAGGGAAACCTTGGCTTTCTCTGCTAGATGTCAAGGTGTCGGGACTCAATATGGTAAGTCAAGAATGATCTATACATGTTGGATTACCTGTATTAAAGCCATTCCATTCCATTCTCATTCGAATTTCTTACTATATAAAGTATCACTGTCTATGTCTGTCTGTGTGTGGCTCTTCCTTAGAACACCAATCATTTCAAGTTTGATAGTTGTCGTATATTATCTAAGCATATTAAAAACAGAACAATGTACTATGTGTTTCCCAAAGAAAAAGACAGTGAAATGTTTTGAGTGTCAAAACCCAACAAAGTATGTCCACGGATGGTTATCGGTAACAAAATACAACTAAATCAACAGTGTGAATTACAAAAACCTTCTTTTCAGCATTAACTACTTTTATTAATTTTATTTTTTATGATGATATCTCTCATCAAGTTGTAGATGTCAGTGTAGATGAGACAGGCACAAGGTGAGATGAGACAAAGCAGCGTGTTTCATCTTGAAGGCACATTTTCTAACCTTTTTCTTTTGGTAAAAATGTAAATTGTAGTTATCTATTACTTTCGTTCATTTGTTGTATTTTTCCCTAGTACATTCGTAAGTTTAGACTCTTGAGTAAATGCGTTCAAATTTCAAAATCTCTACTTCTCAAGTACTCACGCTTCAAATGGAAAGTGCATTTCTTTCTGTTCCTGTTGTTTTCACTCTTTCCCTCCTTAGTCTTCTTTTTTGTGCATCTTAGTCTCTCCATGTTCAAATGTTATGAAACTTGCAAGTGTTTTCATGTTTTTTAGATACTAGAGAATCAGCTCTGCCACTTTCTCTGATTAATAAATAGCAGTTACTTATTATGTAAGCTTATATGTTTAATGAAATATCCATTTCTTCCAAAAATGACATATCTAGAAAGAATTATCGATTTTGAATGAATGAAGTTGTAGTTATTTCCCAGATGCTTATTTTGAATAAAGATATGACTTTTCTTTTGCTTTTGTGCCGCTTGTTCTGGGTTTTGTTGTGATATGCCTTTTCTCATTCATGAAGTTACATCTTCTGCTTGCATGGTAGATAATACATGTATGATATTTTTTCTCAAATTAAAATTTTCATTCAATTGTAGTTCATTTTTTCTATGTGCTGAATATTGATAACTCATTTTGTGTACTATATACAGTCATAGAATGAAATTGCCTTGTGTAAGGACTCATTTTTGCATATAGACTTGTTTATGTATATGAAACCCTTTCCATTTGTCTGGATACTTTTGGATTAGTACTGTGTTCAGTTTGAGCTGTCATGCTCAGATGTCTTACATTCATAAGTTGTCATGTTATTTCATGCAAAGCAGCCCAATATTGGATACTGAAGTTAAATATGAATAGTTTGTTTTACATGGAAATTATGTGGGGTGTCTGGTCAATGACTTTTTATTAACCTAAAATAGTTGCAACTTACAAAATGGAGTGTCCCTGTTACTCGAACATTTTGCTCTATTTCAATGCATGTGCCTTGTTTTCACATTTTTTGCTCTATTTCAAATGCTCTGAGCTGTCAGAAATTGTAGGTCATGTTGTCGAGTTCAAGTACATACTGTTCCAAGATCTTTGTGTCTTAACTTCACCTAGCTTTTGAGTGTCTCATTAGGCATCTTTTTCAAGCAGTGCTGATCAGTATGGAAGCTGGTTCATTCAGCAAAAACTTGAGACAGCCACATCGAAAGAGAAAATCATGGTTTTCCAAGAGATCACGCCTGATGCTTTTATATTGATGACCGATGTCTTTGGAAATTATGTAATCTAGAAGGTATTTGTACTTTAATAATCCATCAGTTTTGAAACTGATTTTATGTTCATTCTGCTTGTTTACGCATGGCATAACAATTGGAGTTCTCCTTCAGTGTTTTGAGCATGGAACCGTGTCGCAGAGAAGGGAATTAGCAGACCAACTGAATGGGCATGTATTTGCGCTACTTCCATCAAAAGATGACATGGCTACTCAAGAATATGCACTACCTTACAGCAAAGCTGATGCAAATTCAAAGGTCAGTCCTGTTTTCTGTGAACCCTATGCTCCAAACATGTTTTATTTTTATATAGCAAAATATTCCCATCAAAACTTCTAAACCAGATTGCTAGTTCCATCTCAAAGTTTGAATTCATTGTTAATTTGGGTTTTTTTTTTTCTTCCTTCATTGGATGTTTACTCTACTTTTTTCTGGCAAGTGGCAGCGTGTGCAGGGCAGGGCTCACCCTGCTCAGTGGTGTGGAGATGGTGTAGTGAACATGTTTGCATTCTGTAGTTTGTGCCTGGAACAACTTTCAAGTCCTGTGGTTATAGAGGTTCTACATGCAGTTCTTGGGGGTATTATAAGGGATTGATGCAGCAATGTGAGTTTTTGTGTGAGAGGTGAGCCGATGACTCTGCCGTTACGTGCTGCATGTTGCTGCAGTGAGGTTCTTTGCAAATTATAGTAGGGGAACATAGTATTGTTTATGCTCTGTTTTTGTGGCTGCTGTAACATGGACTGATGTTTGGTTCATGCAGCTATTTGGCATGATAATCTTGATACTTGGAGCAACTTTTATACTATTTCTTGGAGCATCTTCATTGTTAGTCTATCATTGGTAAGAATTTATTGATTAGCTGGTTTTAGGAATATTTTAGATGTGGTCTACTTGTCAATGAGATGGAATATTTGCGTACTCTGCCCCAAAGAATGCTCTGCCCCATGCTCTCAAAGTGACAATGATTCCTTTAGGGAGGGAATTTTTTTTTTTTTTTTTTACCATTCTGTATGGAGTGTACGTTGTGAGGGGCATTGATTTCTTTTTTCTCCCTGTTACTGTTGTATTTTAGAAGCTATGACATTATAAAGTTGTGGCTTTTAGCATATGTACAAAAACAAGAATGATCTCTTTTGGAGTTCCATTTAATGATGCTTACCATTTGTTTATTGATGTTTTCTTTACATGTAAATGTTTATGGAAAATGATTTATAACCTAGTAAAACTTTGGAATTTTTTGTGCTTAAAATAGTTTGCTATGTTTCAGAATGTTGGGTTGATATTACTGTTCATCTTTTAGTGGAAGGGATCAGGTACTACCAAGTCAAGAAGAAGCTGAGAGACTTTATCATGTTTTGCCAACTTGTCAAATCTGCAACTTCAGAGATAGTGGTCACTCTCTTTTCCTGGTATGCATAATTTTTGTTTCTTGCAGTTTCAGCTGTAGTATGCTTCTGTGTTTTGGTTCTACATGCTCATGAAAAAAAAACCTAGTAAGAATTTTCTTCCTAAACTAGCATTCATAAAGTTTCCATATTTGGTTGATAGTTTTTTGACACTAACTATATTTAAATGCATCAAGCAGGTTACATGTATTTCCTCATCTTATTTTCTTCTTTTTCTTGTTAAACATTTGTACTTTCATATTGAACTTGGTAAATCACTGCTTGAGTCATCTTATTAACCTCCAAAGTTTGAATTTTCTTCATAATTAGATGGGGATTTGATTAAAATTTTGGTCATAGATTCATGGCTCTCTTAAAAACATTGTTCAATAGGGTAAACTAGTTGCGTCGGTTTATTCGGAACAAAAAAATATTCGGTTTATTCGGAACAAGGTTGCGTCGTTGCTCAATTTTTATCCTAAATGATGCACTTTTTTTTTTAATGCTAAACTGCATTTAAAGCTATTTTCTTTATATTTCACTTGATTCTGATTGGGTTATGCAGCAGCAATCTGCAGTTTACTGCCTCACTCGAGCTGGCGTCCTTACTGTTTCCAGCGAATTTGAGAGGAGTGATGGACATGAAGCGACTTTTTTTCTCCCCGAGCTCAACAAGTTGTCAACTGAGACCAAATATAGCAAACTCACCATCTTATTGCTTAGCTGTGGTATGAATTATTACTATGAGATCATTACGAGGTTCACTTTTGGTCTTTGCCTGAACCTGCCATATCTACTGTTGATGACCTGAACTATCCAGAAAAAACAGATACATACTACATTGTAAACGTCCCATACATATTTTCATCATGTTGGAAGGTTAGCACTGCTATTCTTGAAATTTAATTAGTTTCCTAGTATCATTGTTTGAGTTTCTGGACACTTTTAGAACATCCATATTTTCATCAATTAGTTTGTTGTTAATTTCTTGTCTTCACTTAACATTTTACCTAATAAATCAGGCATACATCTAAATAGCAATGGACAAATTGGAGCTGAATTTTTGTTGAAGAATGACAAGGTTATAAAGGAGAGCTTGAAGTCTAAAACAGAAGACTCAATTATGGAGAAGTATGGTAATGCAACTCCTGATGAAGAACTTCTAAGAGAGCTTCTTCTAGGACAGGTAAGGCGGTTGCCAATCTAATAGGGCTTATTGGTAGAAGTATTTCTCCAAATTTCATATGCTTCCGTTTTCATATTTTAAGACAAATGTTTTTGTTGGTATTTGCAGGCGAGTGCATTATTGCCCAGAAAGAAGTATGAAGAAGATGTTTACATTAATAACCACACAACTATTTGGGGTTCATGGTGGAAAGATAATCAGTGGGTTACAAGTGCTGCAAGCAAACAATTAGGAATAGCTACTGTACAGGTGCAGCTGGAATTGGGGTTACAAGTGCTGCAAGCAAACAACTGTTTTTGTTGTTAGTGATCCTATTTGGATTCTATAATGTCAATGTCCACCAATAGTACAATATATATGATGATTCGAATGTTTATAATTTTGAGTTGATAGCAAAAAAATTATAATTTTGTTGTTAGTGATCCTATTTGGATTCTATAATGCGAATGTTTATACTTTTGAGTTGAAAATAATTAACAGTTGATAGAAAAAAAAAAAAAAAAAAAATTTGCTATGTATACTTACCGCTATGGTAGACTCTACTATAGCATTTCAGAAACGCTATAAAAGGATCTACCATAGCGTTTTAAAAACGCTATAAAAGCCAAACTTTCTATAGCGGTTTAAAACCGCTATAATAGACCCAGGGTCTATTATAGCGCCGGCAGACATAGCGTTTACTAAAACGCTATGGTATCCTACCATAGCGTTTTTGAACCGCTATTAAAGGGCTTTTTTTTTGTAGTGAATTCTCTTAAGCTCTCTTGTGTGTTCTTAGCTTTCCAAAGTCTAAGTAAGTCTTTCGTGGGCAAGGCTGACTAGCTTTCTTTGATAAGTCGGGGCAAAGTTTGCTAGTGCCACACGGAAAGTACTTGTGAAAAGAAAGTTGTGACAGTTGGTATCAGAGCATGGTTTTGCAAGGTTGGTGAAATCATCCTACACAAGAGAATGTCGTCAGAGGTCAACAACTCATCAATTTGCAACAACGACAAAGGTGGGAAAGTCCGCAAGGACAAGTCGAAGGACATGATCGCTGCGATGGATGAAAGGTTGGCTAAGTTGTGTGCCACCATGTCCGACTTGAGGGAGAAAGTCGAAGACATGGACCAACGCATCAAGGGGCGAGCGTCCAATGGGGAGGACCAAGAGCTCCGGGAAGAGATGCAAGGAGCCTTAAACGCAGTAGTGGACATGGTGTCCAAAAAGATCGAGTCCCTTGAAGCCCAAATTGTTGCCAAAGATGCGGAGATGCATGCTTACAGGGAAAAAGTTGAGAAACTTGAAACTCAACTCAATGTGTGTATGGCTGCGATAGCCAATGGTGGGGCTACACCAGTGACAATCACTCACAAAGTCGAAGCTCCCAAACCTAAGGCCTATGGTGGGGGGCAAGGAGTGCAAGGGAGATCGACAATTTCTTGTGGAACATGGAGCGCTACTTTGATGCGGTTGGCATAATAGATGAAGCATCAAAGGTACGTAGTGTCTCCTTATATTTAAATGATGTTGCTACAATTTGGTGGCGCAGAAGGTACGATGATGTCAGGAAGGGATTGTGCACCATCGACACTTGGAAAGAATTCACGAATGAACTCAATAGACAATTCTACCCAGAGGATGCCAAAAATGAAGCTTCGCCGCCTTCAACATAAGGAAGGCCACATAAGGGAGTATGTGAAGGAGTTCTCAGAGTTGCTCTTGGAGATTCCTGACATGGTAGAAAATGATGCTTTGTTTAGCTTCCTTGATGGCCTAACAGGTTGGGCCAAGTTGGAATTGAAGAGGCGAGGTGTGCAAGACCTTGCAACGGCTATGGCTGCGGCCGAATCCTTGATTGAGTTCAAGAGAAATGACTCATCCAAGGGGGCAAGGGAAAAAGTCGAGTAATGATGGCAAAGGTGGGAGAGACAAAGAGAAGTCCTCCAAAGAGCACAATAACTCCAAAGACAAGGGGAAGGAGAAAAGATATGGATCACCCAAGAAGATATCTTGCTTCTTATGTAGTGGACCCCATCGGGCATTCGAGTGTCCCAACCGGGGGAAACCTGTCGCGCTTGTCATGGAGGAAGAAGAAAAAGAAGAAAGGAGGATCGCCTCAATGAATCTCCTAAGTGCCATTCAAGCTAAGGTCGAGGAACAACCACGTGGAAGGATGTACATGGAGACCGAGATCGGGAACAAAACTTTGAAAGCCATGGTGGATACCGGAGCCGACACAGTCTACATGGGCAAAG
Organism: Berberis vulgaris; assembly: GCA_963556465.1. Classification (NCBI taxonomy): domain Eukaryota; kingdom Viridiplantae; phylum Streptophyta; class Magnoliopsida; order Ranunculales; family Berberidaceae; genus Berberis; species Berberis vulgaris. The sequence goes on from OY747135.1 coordinate 6,541,805, forward strand.
ACCTTGCTGAAGAAATTGGTCTATCATATACTAAGGAGAAAGGATATATCAAGGGGGTCAATGCTAAAAGTCTCCCAATTGGAGGAATAGCTCGTGGCACCGATATTCGGCTTGGACAATGGCGAGGTAAAGTCGACATAACTATTGCTCCAATTGATGACCACAAGTTCTATTTGGGTATAGATTTCTTGGACATGGTGAAGGTTTTCCTGGCTCCATATGCTAACACTATGTGCATCATGGAGAATGGACAACCTTGTGTTGTGCCCGTGGTACGGGGGATAAGCAAGGAGATAATGGTGTCCGCTCTCCAACTTTCTAAAGGAGTAAAGAGGAATGAGCCTACTTACTTGGCTACCCTCAAGGAAGACGAAGGTCCCATGGATGGAGGGCTGAATGCACCTAAGGCCGTCCAAGATGTTCTCAAGGGGCACAAGGATGTTGTGCCTGCCGAGTTGCCTAAGAAGCTTCCACCAAAGAGAGAGGTGAATCATGCTATTGAGTTAGAAGTTGGAGCAAAGCCACCCGCATTTGCTCCTTATCATATGGCACCTCCTGAGCTCGAGGAGTTAAGAAAACAATTGAATGATTTACTTGATGTTGGTTATATCCGACCCTCCAAAGCTCCATATGGTGCGTCGGTCTTATTTCAAAAGAAACATTATGGATCCCTACAGCTTTGTATTGACTATCGAGCACTCAACAAGGTCACTGTAAATAACAAGTACTTAATTCCACTTATTGTGGATCTCTTTGATCAACTTGGTGATGCAAGGTACTTTACCAAGCTTGACTTGCGCTCGGGATATTATCAAGTCCGCATAGCCGAAGGAGATGAAACAAAGACGACATGTGTTACAAGGTACGGACGAGTTCTTAGTCATGCCATTTGGTTTAACTAATGCGCCGGCCACATTTTGCACTCTAATGAATGAGGTACTAGCTCCTTACCTTGATCGGTTCGTAGTTGTGTACCTTGATGACATTGTGATCTATAGTAAGACATTGGAGGAACATGTGGATCACTTGAGGCAAGTGTTCCAAACTTTAAAAGATAACGAGCTCTATGTCAAAAGGGAGAAGTGCTCATTTGCCCAAGAAGATGTGACATTCTTGGGTCATATCATTGGCAAAGGCAAGCTTCGTATGGACAAGTCCAAGGTACAAGCCATCCAATAATGGGAACTACCAACCAAAGTCATCGAGTTAAGATCTTTCCTTGGCTTGGTGAACTATTATAGAAGGTTCATCAAAGGATACTCTTCCATAGCCGCTCCATTGACGAACTTTCAAGAAGGGACGAAGTTGGGATTGGAGTTCAAAATGCCAACAAGCTTTCGAAGGATTGAAGAAGCCAATTGTAGAGGAATCGGTGTTGGCACTTCCCAACCATTCTATGTCTTTTGAGGTACATACGGATGCTTCCGATTTTGCTATTGGTGGAGTATTGATGCAAGAAGGACATCCTATTGCCTTTGAAAGTAGAAAGCTCAATGATACTGAGAGGCGGTACACAGTGCAAGAGAAGGAAATGACTGCGGTTGTGCATTGCTTACGAACATGGCGTCATTACTTGCTTGGGAGCAAATTTGTAGTCAAGACCGACAATGTTTCCATTAGCTACTTCTAGACACAGAAGGAGCTCACACCAAAACAAGCTAGATGGCAAGATTTCTTGGCAGAGTTCGATTAAACTTTGGAGTACAAGCCTGGCAAGGCTAATCTTGTTGCAGATGCTTTGAGTAGAAAATGAGAACTTGCTGACATAAGTCAACCTCAAAGCAACTTAAAGGGGCGCATAAAAGAAGGATTGTCACATGATTCCATGGCTCAAACCACCATAGCTCTTGTCAAATATGGGAAGACAAGACGGTTTTGGGTGGAGAACGACTTGATATACTCTAAGGGAAGGCGAATCTATGTTCCACCTCATGACAACCTAAGGAAGGAAGTCTTGAAAGAGTGCCATGATAGCAAGTGGGCGGGACATCCAGGTATACATCGGACTCTTGCTCTTGTGGATGATTCCTATTATTGGCCACATATGAGAGATGATATTGAAGCATACAAGACAAGGTGGAGCAACGGTCAACTGCCGGCTTACTTGAACCTCTCCTCATCCCAGAGAAACCTTGGGAGAGTGTTTCCTTGGATTTTGTAGTTGGTTTGCCCACATCGGAAGATTGCAATTGGATACTTGTGGTCGTGGATAGATTTTCGAAGTATGCCACCTTCATTCCCACACCCAATGAGTGCACAGCCAAGCAAGCCACACATTTATTCCTCAAACATGTGGTGAAGTATTGGGGTGTGCCCAAATCTATTATCAGTGATCGGGATACTCGGTTCACGAGGAAATTTTGGACTGAGTTATTCAAGTTGTTGGGTACCGACCTTAACTTCTCTACTAGCTTTCATCCTCAAACGGATGGTCAGACGGAAAGGATGAATGTTTTGCTAGAGTTATATCTTAGGCACTATGTGAGTGCCAATAAGCGAGATTGGGCTAAGTTGTTGGATGTTGCCCAATTCTCTTTCAACTTGCAAAAGAATGAAACGACGGGTCGTAGCCCATTTGAGATTGTCATGGGACAACAACCTATGACCCCGAGTTCTATTGCCGCTGGCTACACTGAAGTGAGTCCATCAGCCTATAAGTTTGCCAAAGGATGGAATGATCAAGCTGATGAGGCTCGAGCTTACCTGGAGAAGGCATCCAAGAGGATGAAGAAGTGGGTCGACAAGAAGAGACGGCCTCGAGAGTTCCAGGTTGGAGACCTTGTGCTTGTCAAGATGCATGCTCATGCCAGACTTTCAGGATTACATCTTGGCCTTATCAGGAGATATGAGGGTTATTTCCCCATAGTCAAGAAAGTGGGAAAACAAGCATACAAGGTCGAGTTACCACCGAGGATCAGGTTCCATCCAGTTTTCCATGTGAGTTTATTGAAACCGTATAAGGAATATCAGGATGATCCAAGTAGAGGAGTTTCACAAAGAGCACCAATGGGCATGAGGATCCAACATGACAAGGAAGTAGAGACTATTTTGTTAGATTGTGAGACCCTTGTGTGGGCGGACCTGAGGGGGAGGGTGAGGGTGAGGGTTGGAGCCCAATAGGCCCAACAGGCATGTGGATCCCAAGAGGGGTTGGACTAGCTACCAAGGGGAGATCATAGTCCCACATCGCCTGGGTGCGGGATGGTGATGTGTTATATATGTGCGAGGTTGGATCCCCATAGTAAGAGGCATTTTAAAGCCATGCGGGTCGGTTGGGCCCAAAGCGGACAATGTCTTACTGTGCGGATCGGGTCGTCACACAGATCGTGTGGTGCGCCGTTCCAACCAACCTCCCACACATGAGCTACTCGTCAAGTGGAAGGGATTGCCAGAAAGAAAAACTAGTTGGGAGTTAATCCAACATTTGTGGCAATTCAAGGAGCAAATCCCAGCGAACGAGGATTTGAAGGCAACGAGGACGTCGCCTGATTAGGTAGAGGAGAATGTCACAACTATCTTCTTGCTTAGCCAAGTGAGGTTAGCAAGTGTAAATAATGTAGATTATTATTCCACATTGTTCTAGAGAGTTCTCTAGAACCTTCCATAAAATTTCATAGAGTTCCATAGGATTCTAATCCTTAGATATTTCTAAGGAAGTGTGTAGAAGTTCATTGTAGACCGTTAGATTAAATTGATCGCCACCGTCCATTGAGGAGGTGGAGTTGTATAAATAGACTAAGGCCTCATTTGTTGTAGCCACCTCAGAGAATTCAAGCAATAACAGTTCTAGTTCTCTTAAGCTCTCTTGTGTGTTCTTAGCTTGCTTAGTTTTCCAAAGTCTAAGTAAGTCTTTCGTGGGCAAGGCTGATTAGCTTTATTTGATAAGTCGGGGCAAAGTTTGCTAGTGTCGCACGGGAAGTACTTGTGAAAAAAAAACCCGTGACACTAGGCGACACCTAGGCAGTCTTAGGTTTTGTATTATAACTTTAATAATTTACAAAGGTTAAGCATAATACCTTATCACTTACATCCAATTTAATGCCAAGATACATATGCAAAATTAAAAAACATGAAAAATTAACAATCATGAATAAATTTATTAAAACTCAAATGACCGAAGTTGGTCATGATGGGTACTTTATACAAAGTTGAATTTGTGGACAAATATCCAAACATTCTCTTTTATTTTTCTTCAAATTGCATGAATGACCTCAGTCAGGTTTGATAAAATCTACATTACTAAAATTGGTACCGGCAGATCCTTTGAGAATTCTATTAAGTAATCATCATTTGATACATTCAGACATATACTGAATAAAAAAAACAATTAAATTGTTTATTTTCAAAAAAGATGAAAGAAAAATAAAATAAGAACACAATCAGCCTTATTAAAAAAAAAATTCGCCTAGACCGCCGAGAACCCGCCCAACCATTAATCTGGGCGTTTCTCTAACGCCTAGGCCGATTTTTAGAACACTAGTTAAAATATATGAAGATTGAAATATTTATTTTTTTCTCAAAAAAAATCCTTTGAAAAAATAAATATTACAGATTTCAAAAGATATTTCGACAACTCTAAAATAAAAAGACAGCGACTACTCCACATCACAATTTCCTTTTCTCACACCACCATTGAGTTTTTTTTTTTTTTTACTTACTCACACCACCAATAAATATGTATAACCTACCAGAGAAACCCAAACTCAAAACAAAAAATGCGAAATAAGGTAACTTTCAACCAATTTAGACCTTCAATTGAGACCGATTCTCAAGCTCATCAAAACATGAAGGTTGTATTACTATGAATTATCTAATAAACACAATTTTAATCAATTGAAAATATTTTGAAATGAGCAAGTTATGATCATTTTACTAAAGTCATGCAAATCTATCTTGCAATGAAAACGGGATAGTGTCCCTGACTTTCGGCCAACTTAATTGCTTGATCAACATCGATTCTTAAGTCATCCAAACACAAATATTGTAGTACTATCGGTTATCTAATAAACACAACTCGAATCACTTGAAAATGTCTTGAAATGAGCAAGTTATTGTCGTTTTACTAAAGTCGTGCAAATCAGTTTCGCAATGAAAATAGGATAATGTTCCTGACTTTCGACCAACTTATGTGCTCGATCGAGATCGATTCTCAAGTTGATCAAAATATAAATATTGTAGTACTTTGAGTTATTTAATAAACACAAATTTAATCACTTGAAAATGTTTTGAAATGAGCAATTTATGGTCATTTTACTAAAGTCGCGCAAATCTGTCTCGCAATAAAAATGGGAAGTATTCCTGACTTTCGGCCAACTTATGTGCTCTATAGAGACCTATTATCAAGTTGATTAAAACACAAAAGTTGTAGTAATTTGGGTTATCTAATAAACACAACTTGAATCACTCGAAAATGTTTTGAAATGAGCAAGTTATGGTCATTTTACTAAAGTCGCACAAATTTGTCCGAAAAAATTTGCTGAAATTTCCTATTTGCCCATAACTCTACGAGTTAAAATTTTTTACTGTTCACCCAGATCAATGCAAAACCTCGCATTGTCTCAGGTAAACAATATTTTTTTGTGATTTATGAAAATTTTTCTGAAGTTTACTTTTTTTTTGTGATTGAAAATATTTCTGAAGTTTCCATGAGATTACTTTGTTTTTCTAAAATTTTTTGAGGAGATTGCATTTTGGGGTTCGATTTTTAAGGGTTTCGATTTTGCAAGAGATTTGAATGTGGGAGAGGGAAGAGATTCAAATGGGGGGATGAATGAAGTTTCAATTTGAATGGGGAGGAGAAAAATGTTAGTTTTTTGTTCATATAGGTGGTGTGAGAAAGTATGGTGGTGTGAGAAAGAAAGTAGGTGGTGTGAGAGAGTAGAATAGTGTGAGAAAGATAAAATGGTGATGTGGAGAAAACATTTCTTGAAATTTCGACTTATTTCGAAAAAAGGCTCATACTTTTTGAAACCACCATTTTTTCAAGGACACCCCCCTCTTTTTTTTTTACGTGTTTACAACCAATAAAAGGGTATTTTTGTTTTCCTCTTCTCTTCCTCTCTTCTGTCTCAGGAACAACAACCACCACCTTTGCACCGCCCACTTTCTCTCATCCCCTCTTTTTCTCTCTCTTCCTAGTTTTCTCCTTTGTTTTTCTCTTCTCTTCATCTTCTTCTTCTCTTTTATTATTTTTAATTTTACAGAGACATTTGACCACACGCAATAAATATCGTGAGATTCAATTAACGACAGACATTGCACGTCGTCAAATGTCTCTTTTTTTCGTTGCCCAATGGATCCTGCAAATAAGAGAGTTGGGCTCATAAAACCCGATCCATCCCTCGCTGTGTTGTTCACGAGAGAAGATGAAAAATGAGGAGAAAAGGAAAATTCTAAATGGCGAGGAAATGGGCGAGGAAACGGGCGAGGGGGTGAGTGTGACCGCTCATCCCCCTTGAGATGCATGCCTGTGCCCTCGAGAGGCACAACTGCGCGAATCTCGAAGGGGATGAGTGATAATACCCACCCCCCTCGCCCCTTTCCTCGACAGCTAGAATCACTCAGGAGAAAAATAGAAGAGGTGTGGCCAGCCAACAAGTGGACAGAGTCAGAGAGGGGTGGTGCGTTGATGGTGTTGTTCCTAAGGAAAAGAGATGATAAAAGACGAGAGAGAAAAAAATTTAATTTGGATTTACATTGGTGGTGTACTTGATAAAAGTGATGGTGTGCTACAAAGAATAAGGGTGGTGGTGTCCTATAACGGTGTCTAGAAGCATTTCGACCATTCAACAAGTCTCAAGGAACGATACGGAAGCAATGTGGTCGAGTAAAGATGCAGTAGATGAAGAGCTGGTTCCAGGAGCTACTTCAAACATGCCCCAAGTCAATTCTGTTCCGTCCTTGCTAGCTACTTCCAAATTGCTCAAGGTAAACCAACACAACATGCTTATGTGTTATTAAATTATTTTTGTGTCTGTGTTCTGTTTGGTTCATTGATCCTTTGGTGAATTGTTATTGATTGCTTCTGTGGCATCTAATTTCTGTATTTGTTGAGAGATTGAGCTAAAAGGGTTATGAACAACAAGAATAAAGATTGAAAATTTTCTTATATATCATCAAGAGATTGGAACCTCTAGGGTTAGTTTCTTTTAGGGGTTTTGCTGCAATGGAATTATTCAGGTTTTCCAAAAACTGATCAAAGACTTTCTTGTGTTCAGTTTGACGAGTTTAGTATTTCCTCAAAATGGGCTTAGTACTCTTTCTTGTTGAAATTTTTTTATTTTTTTTTCCACAAAATCTTGATGTTTCAACTGATTAGCTTTCTATGCACAAGAAGATATTAATGGTTATTGCTAACATTGTTACTTTTACTGAATATAAATCAAAGGAACAAGCAGAAGCTGAAGAGAAGAAGTGTAGGAAGGAAGCACAAGATGCAGCACGTTTACTCAAATCGTCAATTATACTGTCTGGGGTTGTGGTTGCTGTTTATGGGGTTATCTTTGCAGTAAAGAGGTTACGAAAAGCATAAACTCAGTTTGGAGGTTCAAAGTTCAAACAAATGATAGGATCATGGTAGACAAAACTGCCCACGCTCAACTTATGTTTTAGTTTTTTTTTTTTTTTTTTTTTTTTTTTGAAAGGCAAGTGTGCCGGTGGGTATAGAACCTAATACGTAGGGTTTAAACCACCGCAGCAGCCTTCACCATCCAACCAGCTACCATCGGCAACTTATGTTTTAATTGTTAATGTTGTAGATTTTTTTTATTTATTATTATTATATATATTTTTTAATGATGTAAGACAGCAATTTAAATAGAAAATGATGTTCCAAGGGATTGAAAAGGATGTATAAATATTGGGTTTAAAGGATACTTGCATTGACAGAATCATGTCATCCATTTTTCTTCTCTAATTAATGTAGAATGCGAGATTCACAATGGAGATCTGGTTGCCCCTGTATCATGGCTTTCAATCAATCATATACAACTTGGACCATATCCAAACTGCAACATATGTACCAGCCTTTCTTTGCGGAGATGTACCTGCCTTGAAAATGAAGGTTTTCAAGGTGACAATGCTCAGCACCCTGAGATGTCTCAATGACTAACAACCATCATGTTCTAGAGTATAACAAAATATCAGAAACAAAAATTGTGGAAAATTTGACAGGAGTATTATTAGTCTTACAAGTTTATCACACACAAGCAAAACCACCTATGTGATACATATTCATTCTGCAGCCAAACACTATGTTGAGCTTGCATTTGTTTTAGCTGAGCAATCGGACTAGGGCTGTCAATGGACTGGATTTGGATCCTAAAGTTGCAAAAATTACTTAGAAAAAGTTGAATTTTAATCACTAGCCAAATTCCCTAACATTTAAACTTACATTTATAAATTTATTGATTTCTTAAAAAATCAGAACACGGAACATACGTGCTAGCGCTTCGACACCCTATTCTGAGTAAAATGAGCGACACCCTATTCTGAGTAAAATGAGAGAATCTGATTCGACAACTGCCACTGCCTCTGAAGAAACCTCTGAACAGTTCACACTATACAGAAACATTGTGCACCCAATATTTTCAACTAAAGGTTAGATGATTTCAACTTTACCCCTTTTTAACCTGGAATATGCTTATGGCACTATCTAAAAACTCAAAACACCTAACAATGGAAATGAATATCGGCAGAATATGTAGAAAACTTGAAATTGCACTTATGACCAACAAGAATCCAAAAAGATTTGAACTATGATTCATGACAAAGACTTTCCCTTCAGCAGTTTGGTCAAGGCATTGTTCCTTCACTGAGAAGAAACAGTCATCCAGCTATTATGAAACAAAAGGAGAATTACGAAACGTAGCAGAACATTATGCAGATCGAACATTGTATGATTTGAATTTATTAAGAACTGATTGGAGAAAACATCTTTGTGTGACTGCAGCAATCGAAATATCCTACTGCATAGTTCACCATTTCCTCACTCTGTGCTATCTAAGCTCGGTCCTGCACCTCCTCTGGCTTTTTAGCAGATCCTTTGAGATACCACCCCAGTGCACCAAATGCAGTGACAACACCAGCAAGAATTGCATAGTTCCTGTTCTTGCCAGCTGATACCCCACCTGTGGAGGACGTTGACGATCCGCTTATCTTCACATCTGTTACTGAGCCTCCACTGCTTGCAGCTGGTTCCCCTTCTGGTTTTGAGCCCTGAAAACATTAAAATCCAACATTTCTAGGTCAGTGCCAAGGAAGCAACCCAAGTCAAGTCGTTTACTCCTTGCTTTGTAATTTATTTCTTTGTTTTTTTTTATTTTCTTTGACCATTGATAATGCGCTATGCGATCCGTTGTTTATACTATTACTTTTCTATTAAAAGAGTGAATGTATGAATGAAAACCCCAGTTATCAGCTCCACCTATTTGTTCTGCCATGTCTACTATTCCATCTCCCATGTTTCAATGACTTTGCAACAATTTGGTTTGTTTCGCCACAGAATTTGATAGTAAACACTCATTCATCTTCAAGTAGCATAATTCTCAAGAATATATCAATAACCAACCAACAACAGATGACCACAAATCATACCTTGTGTGCAAGCTTCTCCAGTTTCTCCTTCTCAACTTTCTGTAAAGATCACAATAGCACGGCATCAGTACGGTGAGAGAGTAGAAATATCGTGAAAGTTTTGTATCATAAAAGAGTCAAACAATGAGTATCAAGCAGAATAAATGAAATATGATAAAAAAAAACCTACTTCTTAACTCACTAACAAATGGATTCATCATATTCCTAAAGAGTGAGAGCTCCAACTAGTAAGGTGTAACTGTACCCTTTAAACATTAACATTACCATTGACAAGTGATCATGTTCAATTTTACATTCTGATGATTTTTGTTTACAAATATTCAAGTGTGCATCTTAATGCCAAAACATTAATGTAATCAATCAAATACACTTCAAAAGGCTACGACACAATTGACATTAACTCTTAAAATAAGATAAAGTTTGAGAATATGTTGTGCTTCATCAAGTGTCAATTTAAACCTCAATGATTGTGGGATGAAAGGATATAGCGCTAAATTTCTTTCCCAGGTCATTCTAAAGGAAGTTGAGAAAAGGGACTGATGTAAGCGGGTAATTAATTAGTACTACTATGAGTCAAATATAATAAAGCTCATATTAGTTAGGGCAATAACCAAAGTAGGGTTAGGGTTAGGCTTAGATTGCCTGCCAAGGAAAGTACTTAAATTATAAATAAGGCATAGGATTGAACATTGTGGTTGGATGATTGATTAATAAATTTGAGTTAATAAGGCATAGGATTGAACATTGTGGTTGGATGATTGATTAATAAATTTGAGTTATTTTATTTATCTCTTTTTTTTCTAGTTTTAATTTCGCCTTAGATTTAGCTTAGAATTCATCAATTGTATGTCGATACAAACTAAATCTGACAAATACACAATGAAAAGGCTTAGAACTTAGAAGATGAAGAAAGAAAAAAAACTAAGGCAATTAAGATATGGAAGCATGGAAGACAACAAAAAATCTCTTAGACGCAGAGAAGAGACATAGAGAAAGCGAGATAGACACTGCAGAGATGGAAATAGACTCAAGAGAGAAGAGTATTGGCGAAACAAACTGGCAGGGTTGTAACACTAGGTTCAGAAGGAAATCGTGCAAACATTACCAGTGGAGATGAAAAAGATTGAACACGTGATTGCACAAATGCTTGCCTTCAAGAATATGCCGGAACAAAAAACAGTACAGTTAGTGGCTATGAACTAAAGGGAATTGCAAATCTTTGGTGACAAGAAGAGTGTGCTCGTCGGACAGCCATGCGTTTACCTCCCATGACTAATTGGGATGACTTAAATGAGTTGATGCATGCATCTTTTGTTCCTTTATATTATGAGCATGACAATCGCTTAATGGGAGGGACACAAATGGGCGTACAATTCATGACTACGACACTGGATTTCAAACTTTGTGTATGTGGGCGAAGCCTCAAGAGCCGGAACGACAAACAACTTTCCGTTTCTACGACGGGTTGGATGCGAGGACAAGTCTATGTTAGCTTTCGAAGAATTTAACACCCTCTTAGCAGTTGAGAATATGGCTAAGCGAGCATAAACTAAACTTCAGCTACAAGATCGTGCAGAGAAGAAGACTTTGGTAACCCTGGTCCGCTTTTTCACTACTCATCCACAGCAGCCTCCTCCTGATGTATTACTTAAATACTTTGGGTGTGGTCAACCTGGCCATGTTCGGAATAATTGTCCCAAAGGTAAGTCTGTGTTGTTGGCTGATGAGATTAATGAACAATAAAGTATGGAACGGGTAACCCCAATTGATGGTGAAGGCGAGCTTATTTCCTTGGTTGCAGAAGACACGACTTGTACCCTTGAAGCTTGTGGACAAGCTTCTTCAACCAAGAGAGGGTGATGTAAGTGGGTAATTAGTTAATACTGATGCGTCCAAAATCCAATTTTCATTAAGTTAACCTGCAAAACAACTATTAAATTGCCAAAAATCACATTTTTGGTGGCCGAAGGCACTCCGATGCTTGAGTCAGTAACTCAATTGGAGATGGAGATAAAACTGGACAAAACTCAGTTCAAATTGCATCCCTTTATCAAATGTTCCATTTATCTTTTATAATGATTGTAGTTAATTATCTAAGTGACTTAAGCATGTGAGGCGCAATGGGGGAGACTTTCTCTGTAACAATATCCTCATTGATGAAAATGCGTCCATGGAGGTGTAACTCCCTCCACGACTCTTTTTCTATGCAACGTTCCTTCCCCTTGAGAAAGAACTTCATTGGGCCTGGGTCTGGGCCTTTGATTATGACCTATTGCCCTTTTTGGGCTCTCATGATTGAATTCGTCTTCTTTGGGCCTTATGAATTGGCTTGGTCTTAGGATACTTGATCCTCGTGATAGATGATCGTTGCCACGTGTACAATCGAAATGTTGGTCTTATTTGATGTATCATCAAATACTATTTGCAATTGGGCCAAATATTATAAAACCCATATTAATAAGGGTATTAGCCAAAGTAGGTTTAGAGTTAGATTGATTGCTAAAGAAGATACTAATCTTATAAATAAGGCATAGGATTGAACATTGTGGTTGGTTGATTTGAGTTATTTTATCTCTTGTTTACAGTTTATTCTACCTTTAGTTAGCTTTAGATTTAGTTTAAAATTCATCAAATATTATCTGAAAAGTACAAGAAACGAGATTGCACATCGTATTGTACAACAAGAGTTTTTCTCTTGTCCTCTCTAGTGAAGAATGTCATTCCTCTTAAAATATGCACGAGTATCCACCAGATTGGCAACCATGTCTATGTCAAACAATATGATATTGGTATAGCCACATAGTTTCTAATTTAAAGCAGTATCTGAACACCACTACATTTCAAGGACAACTCCTACAGCCTGCCAACACACACACATAAAAATGCAATGTTTCCTGTGTACCTATCCCAAATTGCATGTTGCAAGAAAAAATCAGTGCAATCCTGACTTCCTTCTCGCTCTAAGATTTCTTGCCATTTAATTTTCTATTCCATCTAACAGCATAATTAACTCTAATATGCTTTTTTCTTTCTTTCTTTTTTGTGATCACACACTGAAATTCTAATATGCTCAAACACACTCTTTACAGTTAACTGCATCGCCAAGGAATATGCAGGAGATTTCCTACACGATTAACTCCATCAAAATACCCAATCGCAAGTCAAGACTTTTCCATTTTGAAGAAGAGTTGTCAAGGTTTGAAAACATGTGTCACATATGATTACATCAACTACAAATACGATTAAGAATTTAAAGTTCAGATAAAAAAAAATTAATAGCATTCCGAATTAAATGTTGACCACTTGACCTCCACAAACTATCTTATATATAAAAACATCAGCATCTTTAATAATGTATCTACTACTTTTTCATAACAATAGAATGTGAAAAAGATTGAAGCATCATGCGCCCACCTTGTAAAATTCAGAACAGGGACATATGATATAACATAATATTGTACCGCCAACGGGCCGGGAAAGGGCAAAAACAATTGGAAACAACTTAAAATTGTCCAGAATAAAATATTATGTATAGTAAAGGAAACAATTTGAGAAACATACAGTACGTGATGCATATAAATATATAGGTCTCAAATTAATACTTCACTTTCTTCATCTAACATGTATGTCCCATATTGCCCCAAACAAGAATCAATCAAGGTGTATAAAAGCATTTAAAATCATATGATGTACCATTATAGCATTCAGAATCCAATACATGTTTTTTTTTCGAAATATGAAGTCCATATTTGCATTGCATCTTTGAGTTGTTCTTCCTTATTTTAGTTCGCATAACATCTCCATAATTTTTTTCTTTTCTTATCCCCAAAACAAAATAGAATTGTATTAATGAAACTTAAACACGAGTGAGGAACTCGCTATGCAATAAACTTTCAACATGGTGCTCAAAACCTCATTTCAATTAATGCAATCCCTATGCAGGATATTTTGATATATGGTTAACTTTCATTTCTATCAAAATCACTCAATCACAGCTCACATACAGCTTCCTGACTACTAGTGGATGTGATGCTTTCCTTTACGAATAATTTTCAAGGTTCCACAACTTTTTACTTATTATGAATGTATCAAACTATAAATATAGAGGATGGTACCTACAAAGACTTCACAGCATACAAAGAAAAGGTGATGAACAATAACATAAGATGGTACCTACAAATATCGAGGATTACATGATAACACACATTCCTGAGATCTGTTGCTAATACTTTCTTAACCTAGAAAGGAAATAATGACTCCATTCTAACTGTGTTCAGACCCAATTTACCTTTAAAAGTAAATAAATTAAAGTCCATCTAGGTGCACTGGAGAAAACATATCAACATCACATTTCGACTTATACCAAAAAAGACTGTAATCTACAGGATAAGTGAAAAATAGTAAAATATGTGGCTTCGTAAAGTACTAACAAGGAACATTGTTGAACTCTAAAGGTTTCGACACCTATAGGTCCTATACCAAAATAACTTTAACGTTCACTATTGCAGATATATGACACGTTGTGAATGTTACCGATAATAAATGTTTTGAAACAATTAGAACAAAAACTCAAAATCGTCAATAAAACATGGTTTAAAATGACTAGCATATAACTGCATGTAATAAATGTTTTGAAACAAATAGAACAAAAACTCAAAATCATCAATAAAACATGGTTTAAAATGACTAGCATACAACTGCATGTCATTTGGGATATAAGAATCACTATGTAACTTAGATACTAAAAGTGCTAGAGGAATGTCTATTATTTATTAATGTAATGAGATTTTGGGAAAATCTAAAGATGTGGAAAATCAACAGAAGCAAACATTTGGTATATGTGCTATAAATTCAAAATAGCAAAATCAAAGCATGTTCTCCCTTGGCATGGGTAATGTTTTGTTCAAAGTATCCTTCATTTTATGCATTTCTATCGAATCCCTGTAAACTGTATTCATCAAATATCAATAACATAGTGCTTGTGAGCTATAACCCCCCTCAATGAAGCTCATGAGTCTAACATATATAACAGCCTCACCTCCTACTTTTTCAACTTATAGCATTTCCAATACATAGTTTCTTCGCATTTAAAAAATAATTAAAGTGAGAGTTCCATTTACCATAGGGATTATACATACTCATTACGACATAACAATGTCATCTAGTACATCAATCCTAGCTAATGTATGCAATGGAAACATGAACTCTACCTATTGTGTGTGAGAAAATACGCCTTCAAGCCTTCAAACCTTCAAACTAGAACATCTGCCACAATGTAAGAATCCAAACCACTTTTCCATTTTTCATCACTAATTAACCTACATTTTGACACTTCATATCATCAAATGCAATCGTTCTACTCAGTATCTAACCACTCCATGAAATCAACAAACCCTAATTTCAAGAACGGGGCCGACATTGTCCAAAAATCAAGCAACTAAACCCTAATCCAAGAACCTAGACAATACAAGATTGGAAGCAACGATGCAAGTTCAAGCATACTAGATCAAAATCAAGCAAAAGCAAACGTGTTCATCGAACTAAACGATCACAATCAAACACCGATTTCATTTCAAGAAACTTCAACAAAATTCAATAAAGTTCGAGAAAACAATAACTGAAGATGAAATCGATGGAAGGAGAAATGGACCTTGATGTAGACGTTCTCTGCGGCCTTCTCTTCCTCGCTGAGGACTTTGCCGCTACCGCTCGAGAACCTCCGCGACACGTATCTCGAAGCGATTGCTAGTCTCGACGCCATGGATGAATCGGTTGAAGTCACTGTAGGTTTTTGTTTGGGAAGAAAGAAAGAAAGAAAGAAATGGTACTTTCTGTGTGAGTGAAGGCACCTCGGGAGTGGTGAGGAATGCTTATATAGTGAGATATTGTGTGTTCGTTACTTTTACGCTGATGGACTCGTCGCGTGTGCGTGGATCTGAGACGTCCAATTATGGGTTCTACAGAACTGGATATTTAATCTGACGGTCGAGAATCATATATAGTGTGTGGGTCGTGATTCGTGTAAGAATAAGAGAGGAAGGAAGTACCCCAATCTTAATTGAGAAAATAATGTTAGAAACACCCTTGAAACAACACTAAGGGCATCCATGAATCCTGAACTTGTGATTTCATCCGTCATAAGTCTATGGCTGAGTGAGTATTCATTGTCCACAAGTCTACTTGTAGTATTAACATATTTATACATATTTAAGTTTGAAAATGCTAAGAAATCAGGATTTTGCAATTAGGGTGACGTGGCGTTATCCTAAAATAATGATGAAATTCCTAAAGTATTTATGTGGTTCTACTAGGGCAGGGCATTTCAAACCGAAAGACCGGACCGAACCTGGAATCGGACCGAATGGACCGGTCCGGCTCGGTCTTTCTAATATTAATTTTTCTTCAGTCCTAAAAACTGGCCCGAGCTTCTCGGTTCGATCCTTGGTTTCTATTCTAAAAGCCCACGGTCAACCGGCCTGGCCAGTATCAATTGTCTTTTTATTTTTATTTTTACTTTCCAACATAGCCCAAAACCTAAGCCCAATCTCATATCTCCATACAACCTCTCAGTCTCACCAACCTTTCAAATGACGCCTCCTCATCCTCGATTCCTGTTCCTCATTTGATCACGAATATTCCTCATCCTCCTCCTCCTCCTTTGATCAACGAGAGATTCTTCCCTTGGTGAGGAGTTTTGTTGATGCATCCCTGAAAAGTCAAACCAAAGCATTCTATGTGGTCGCTACATGTAATTGGATTGGAGGGGTTTTGGAACCTATAGCTATAGGAACTGCTGTCAGACGGGAGAAATCACAGTTCGAGGGACACCTTTTCCCTCACCTTTTCGCGCCTATTAATTTTTCCCTGCCCATCCACCCCTATCTCCTTTTTTTTAGATTTCGTCTGACTTATACTTCACCCACTGATCTTCATCTCCTCCTCCGCCGATTCACCACCACCACCCACTGATATTCACCCATTGATCTTCATTTCCTCCTTCGCCGATTCACCACCACCATCCACTGATCTTCATCTCCTCCTCTGTCAAACAACTATCATGTTTTATCATGAGATATGTTTCTAGCATCCTCACTATCATGTTGTTTGTCCCAAGATCTGCCTCCTAAGGCTTCATCAAGTTTGCTAGCACTAGTTTCTTCCTTAATGTCTCCAGATCCAACATTGAGTTGACAGGTGGATTTCGCAATAGATTCTTCTGGAAAGGAACCTATAGCTACTAGGGCTGGATTATGGACTATGGACATGGGCTTGGGCTGAAAACTGGGATGTAAAATGACCGAGACCGACCCGGCTCGAGCATTCGGTTAACTGGCCTCATTCGGTTCGGGCTCGGGCCCAAAATTTTCAACTTTTGAACGATTGGTCCGAACTTCGGTTTGGCTTGTCGTGCCGGGTACCCGGACTTGCCCAGCCCTAGGTTCTACAGAGTTGGATATTCAATCTAATGGTCGAGAATCATAAATAGTGTGTGGGTCGTGATTCGTGTAAGAATAAGGGAGGGAGGAAGTACCCACCCTTAAGCAATAAAATAATCTATTAGAGACACCCTTGAAAGAGCACTAATGGCATCCATGAACCATGGAAGACTTGTGATTTTATTCGCCATAAGTCCACGGCTGAGTGGGTACTCATTGTCCACAAGTCTACTTGTAGTGTTAACATCTTTATACATATTTAAGTTTGAAAATGCTAGGAAACCAAGTTTTTGCAATTAGGGTGACGTGGCGTGATCCTCGGAAAGTGATGAAATTCCTAAAGTGTTTATGTGGTTCTACAGAGCTGGATATTCAATCTGACGGTCGAGAATCATATATAGTGTGTGGGTCGTGATTCATGTAAGAATAAGATAGGAAGGAAGTACCCGCCCTTAATCGAGAAAATAATTTTTAGAGACACCCTTGAAAGAGCGCTAAGGGCATCCATGAACCCTGGACTTGTGATTTCATCTGCCATAAGTCTACGGCTGAGTGTGTACTCATTGTCCACAAGTCCACTTGTAGTGTTAACATCTTTATATATATTTAAGTTTGAAAATGCTAGGAAATCAGGTTTTTACAATTAGGGTGACGTGGCGTGATCCTAAAAGAATGATGAAATTTCCAAAGTGTTTATGTGATTCTACAAAGCTGGATATTCAATATGACGGTCGAGAATCGTATATAGTGTGTGTGTCGTGATTCGTGTAAGAATAAGAGAGGAAGGAAGTACCCACCCTTAATCGAAAAAATAATTTGTTAGAGACACCTTTGAAACAACACTAAGGGCATCCATGAACCATGGATTTGTGATTTCATCCGCCATAAGTCTACGACTGAGTGAGTACTCATTGTTCACAAGTCCACTTGTAGTGTTAACATCTTTATACATATTTAAGTTTGAAAATGCTAGGAAACCAGGTTTTTGCAATTAGGGTGACGTGGCGTGATCCTAAAATAATGATGAAATTTCTAAAGTGTTTATGTGCATCTCGAAGTTGTAAAAAGTCTAGTCTGATGATACCACATCATCTTGGTTACAAAACCTGATTCTCTAGCCTCACTATATTTAAGTTACCATCGTTTTGTAATTGCACGTGTTTGAAAACTCATATATACTCTACGGACAATTGTTAAACAAATAGGGAGTTGCTACATATACCCGACTGTTTGACTCGATGCCTAAAACTTGATTTCTTAGATTTAGTTTTTAAAAATTGGTTCGTGTATCCAACCACATTTTTGTAACCCTAAAACAACTATAATCAATTACTAAGAGAATAATAATATTGATGTTATTGATCGAGGACTTTGTAGAAAAGATTTCAATAATGAATTTTTGGATGTAAGATTTTTTTGGGTTTTAAATACAATTTTTTCGAGTTTGTTATAATAGTTGCAATAACTTTTAAAATTAACGCAAACACTTAAATATTTATTTATATCTATTTATATTACAATTCAGAATGATGTGTTGCTATTCATTACTGACTAGGACAGATTAAGGATTGGAGATAAATGATGGATATGATTGAAAGTTGGAAAATTTGTTAAGTGTTGAGATTCATTTTTTATGATGGCATGTTTGTAAATATAAAACGTGTAGAAAGAGTTAAGAAAATGAAAAGTTGAGAAAAAAAAAAGTCGGTGGAATGTACAAGTGGCGGAGAGAGAAAGTATTGTGTTTTTTTTTCCTCAACATGAAAATTACCATAATTATCTATGTAGTTGTTAGATTTTGGTAAACTTGATGTTGGTGAAATGCATTTTTGAAGATATTTCTAACAAAACCAATGATCAATACAAATACTAAAATTTTGAAAATATATATTTTTTATCAGAACATGCAAGTATTTTTAATATTCAATGCCTAAGTATAATACTTTTCAAACAAAACGGACAGACATTTAATGAACATTTAAATAAATACCCCAAACATTTAATCGGTTATAAATTATCCGAGTTTAATCTAAAAAAATTAGTTTACATTCTAAAATATGATTTACTTTTTTTTTTTTTTTTTATGAAACTGGTTGAGGCAATGGTGAGTGTGTCCAGTGCATGGCAAATATGAGCAAAAAAAGGGTATGCAGAGTGTCAACAACATGGGTAATATGCTAATTTAATACATATTGACGAACACATTGTATCCTTCTGCATTTTAAATTAGATGCATAAAGAAGAGATAATTTATTTGCAATGTGGTTTGAAAAGATTTTTTAATACATATTTATTATTTCAATTGCACAACCTATCAAAATATTTATTATTTATTGAAGAACGTGTGATGATGGTTAGTATATCTTTGATGTTTGTAGCAAATTTGAAAGTTGAGAATTTGTGATTGAAGTTTAGTTGTATCGATAATATACTTTTATTATTTAATTAATAATAAATTAATACTTGTAAAGAAAATTTAACCCAAATAGTGTTTTTTATTTTTGTTTATTTTTATAAAAATAGTAAGTATGTTAGATATTTAAGGTTGATGTAATAAAATTTAAATATCAGGATATCAAAGAATTGGTGCAACCCAAAGAATCGATTACACGTAGCAACTCCAACAGATATTATCGTAAAAAAAAAGTCCTATTTGTTCACTCCAACATTAGGTCCGAACCCTAGACAGCTCCCAGCAAAAAATGGTAAATTAAATCAACCCAAATTTGCATCTTCTTCTCCATCGCATTCGATCACTGACTTTGATATGTTTACAGGCGCCGAAGAAGGAGAAGGCACCCGCGGCATCGAAGCCCGCCAAGTCTGGTGGAGGAAAGCAGAAGAAGAAGGTAAGGGTTTTAAATTAAATAGGGGTTTAATTACGATTTTTTTTTTTTTTTTGTATTTAGGTCTGAATTAGGGTTTTGTTGTTGGTTTAACAGAAGTGGAGCAAGGGAAAGCAAAAGGAGAAGGTGAACAACATGGTCTTGTTCGATCAAGCAAGTTACGATAAGATTCTCTCTGAGGTCCCCAAGTACAAGCTCATCACTCCTTCCATCTTGTCTGATAGACTCAGGGTATGATTTTTTATCTTCAAACATCTATGTTTGTCTAAGTTGTTCTGGAATGTGAATTTAACAAAACATTGTGGGTACTTGATGATATATTAAGTGTATTTTGTGGATAATATTGAATGTGTAATGGAATTGCTTGTGAATACGGTATGATCATTCTCTCATGTTTTTTTTATGATTTGCAATTTTAGATATGATGGAAATTTTGATATTTTGTAACTGTGGTGCTTCATGTTATTTCAGATTTAGG
Organism: Berberis vulgaris; assembly: GCA_963556465.1. Taxonomy (NCBI): domain Eukaryota; kingdom Viridiplantae; phylum Streptophyta; class Magnoliopsida; order Ranunculales; family Berberidaceae; genus Berberis; species Berberis vulgaris. Next base: position 6,562,159 of record OY747135.1, read on the forward strand.
GATGGTATGGTTCCCCTAAATTTAGGGGGAAGTTGGAAGTGAAGTTAAAATAGGGAATGCTGTAGGGATCCATTGGAGCATGCATTTTCTCACATGAGCCCCCTAAAATAGCTTTTTGGCTATTATAGTGTATACACTTCTAGTTAAGACATCCTTTTGTAGTTTCTTTTACAGTTTTACCTAGTCAGTTGGTTAAGTGGTGCATCAAAAGGATAGATTTGGAATAGAGTGCTTCAAAAGGATAGATTTGGATTAGAGTGATAGACTCTTCTGTATGATGCAAGGCAATTGTTTTTCTCTAAATACTTTATCCAGCTTCGGTTTGTTTAGATAGACTGTGAGATTGCTTTTCTCAGAATGGCCAGTTGTTTTTTAGATGTCCCTAACCAACAAATGGTGTGGTGATGAAGCTATTGTGGACTAGAGTTTCTGATCTGGGCTTCTTCTCCCAGAAATTTGACGACAACCCCTTGGCTGTCTGAGCACCAAAATCCTTATCTAGTTTTTCTTCTCCTTACTCTTTGAGTTTTTGTGTTGTTTTTTTTTTTCCGCTTGTTCGCATTCATTACCAATTTTAGAGGATATCAGTTCCTCTAAGGTATAATGGCTAGGATGTATCACTCATTGTTTGTGGTTATCCTGATCTCTGGTTTCTGTTCTATGCCATAAGATCCTGGAAACGCCTCATACATTTTCCCCTTTTGTGTTGATTTACAATCTTATTGATTTCAAAATAAGGTCTACCAATCTGTCTCAACTTTTGAATCTTAACTCTCTTTTGGGTGCTTTTATACTTTTTACCCCTTCCCTTTAAAACACAACTACAAACACCATCCACAGAAAGGGTAGAAGTGTAAAAAAAAACCAAAGAGGCACACTAGAATTTTTCCTTAACTTGGGCTGCCAGTGATTCCATTTCTAATGCCACCTTTTCCTTCCATCCAACCCCGTTCACGTTTACTTGAGAAGTAGAATTAAATCTTACATCAACATCTTTTATCATTTCCCCCATTGAAACTGTCTTTAACTTTTTTCCACGTCCGGTACGAATATGAGAATTTAATGGTTTAAAATGTTGATATTATTTTTTGCTAATATGATTTGATTTTTAACTTTTGATAGTAGTATTGTGAAAATGGTTACTTGCCCAATACCTTTTGTTGCTATTTGTGAATGTGGTGCAAGTAACACACAGTTCATGACGCAAAAACCAGTGGCGTACAAAAAGAAGGTTGTTCAGATAGAAATGATATTCAACAAATAAAATTGTTATGCTCTTAGACCAAGGAAGCCAAAGTCCAAGGTCCAATCAAAGATTCATAAATTTTAAATTAGGCTTGAGAATGAGTAATAACCAAAGCTCTCAAGCCAATCGTACACATGCATATATAGTAAATACAACCGATGATAAATGAGAAAAGCTGTTATTTTCGAGTTAGGTGGGACTAAACATAGGCACATGAATATGTCATCAAAATATCCAAACACAAATTGGGTTTGGGGGACTTAATGTTTTGTCCCGCATTGCTTGGAAATTGCATATTTTTAGACTTTAGTTGTTGTACTTTCCTTTGGTGCACTGAAAAGTTCACTTATATGTCAGTGGCTTGATCAAATTCACTGGAGCTTGGTTGGTAATTGTGACGATTTGTCTAGCCAAATTAGTGTTTAGTCTCATTGGTGGGGGTTTGGATAATGCTTACATTGACAACTTCTACTAGGTTCGTTAACAATTTAACTTGTCATTTTGGTTTGTTGATCCATGTTTTTACTTATTTTTTGTTTATGGACTTGTAGGATTCCATTCTCTCCCAACAAGATTCTATCATACAGAAACCTCTTGTGTCATTCAATCCCTCTCAAGTGTATTTACTGGGTTCTTTGGTTATTTAAAATAGTTGTTGCACAACAAGGGTTTGATTGTTAAGTCCCATGGACAAACAATAGTTATTGTTTTTCTGAAATGTGTATGTTAGGAATGCGGTGTAGTTGTTCGAGTTTCTATGTTGCTATTAAATTTACACTAATAGTTGTTTTTTCGTTATACCTCTTGAATTCGTTTAGTTTAGGAAATAGCATGGGGATTGATCATTTAGGCTTGAACAATGCTTGTATAATTGAGTTGGGTGTTGCACAAAAGAACAAGAAAAAAAAAATTGTGCATCTGTTTTTCCTTTTGCACAAAAGTTTGCCTATTCAATTTGTAATCCCATGTTTCAAATCGCTTATGAGATTTCTGATTTCTTTGTTGGCTGGCATCCTCAGGTCAACGGATCATTGGCACGTAGGGCTATCAAGGATTTGATGTCCAGAGGTGTCATCAGGATGATATCTTCTCATTCCAGCCAGCAGATTTACACTAGAGCAACCAATACCTAGAAGAAGTCTTGCAGAAATGTGGTTGTTTTCTATTAGATACATGGTGTTAGTTAGGGGCTTGCTATTTATTGTCTATTATAATTACGGCTTACTGACTTCCCGTTGTTACAAAAGTTTTTCGGATTTTCTTTATGATAGCTCAAGTTGTATTCTTGAGTTGGTCGATGGGCGTTTATTTTCTATTTATATTGAGTTCTGCCGTATTTGAGATGATTCATACCGATGGTAAATTATGTACCTACTGCCATTTTATGAGCATGCGACCCTTGTACTCCGACATGTTTTTTTTTTCTTCCCTATCACTAGCGTAAGAAACACTTTAATTTATGTAGGATTCAAACTGAGAGGTCTCTTCAAGCTCTTTAAACTCCTCATTCTTGTTCTAAACACAGAATCACAAATTTCTGCAATGTTAGTGTTTGAAGTTACTTGTCTGGGCCTCTCGGGATTAACTGATTCAGATCAATTTGAGAGTGAATTGTTTTGGAGAGACCAATTGGAGGTTGACCTAACAAAGTGATTAATTTGAAAAACTATCAGTGATTTGAGGAATGAAGGTCGTCTGTGAATCAAGAAAATATGATCCTCTTGTCAAGTCCCATTGGATAAACGATATGCTATATCCACAATCAAAATTTTGATAGTTAGTTTGGTTATACCCAAAATGGATGGTTATTTTGATAGTTAGTTTGGTTAATAGCACGTGGAGGAGAGATAAAAGGTTCACAATATGTGAAAAAACAATTAGTTATTTTTAGAAGTTGTTGAAATATTAAATCCATTCCAATTATTCATCAGCTTAAAATTGTCCATGTGCTTATTCACGGTAGTATCGTGTGAATTTTACGGTATAGATATACGATTGGTACCTACCGATATCGTTATAGTCTCACGACTTCGCTCTCACTTCCGCTTGATATATGATTGAATTCACACTCTACAAATTCGAGCTTTTAGAGAGTTGCCAATTTATCATGGTATCCAAGCATTGGTCTTTGAAGGTTGTGGGTTCGAGTCTCGTTCAGCGCAGTCGCTATTTTCCTCGCGCTTGCGCTGAGGGGGAGTGTTGTAATAGCAGTGTTGGAATATTAAACCCACTCCAATTATCTATGACTGAATTCACATTCTCTGCAAGTTCGAGCTTTTAGAGAGTTGACAATCTATCAGAAGTCAAAATATTTATAAGTGAAAAGCAAAAGTAATTGAATTTGAATTTAAGCAAAAAAAAAAAAAAAAAAATTCTTAGAAGTTAAAAGTTTTGGGGTTTTCAAACTTACTTAGGTAGTTTTTGGCGAGTTCCCAAACGATCACTAATTGTGTTATAGACTGTCACAAAAACAATTACCAAACTCCAAGTTAATTGTTAGAAGACACTGAAAGTAGGTTGGACAAACGCAAAGAAAACGGGATCTATGGGTTCATTCTACATTACCTTCTAAAAACCATAAAAAAAAAATTGGAAATGGTGAATCCTATTCCCACTTGGAATAACATTTTGAGTGTTTGTTTGGAATTTTAGAGGTGGGCATGGAATGCCATCACGTGCCATAGATTCCCACCATTGGTGGGAATCGGACGCCTCACTCGTATTGGGAAAACAATTCACGGGTCTTCCTCACGAGTCCTCCTCTCGATCTGTTGCTCCAGTCTTCCTCTCGATCTATTGCTCCAGTCTTCCTCTCGATGTCTTCCTCTCGATCTGTTGATCTGTTGCTCCAGTCTTCTTCTCGATCTGTTGCTCCAGTTCAAGGGTTTGTTGACAAAAACAATTCACGGGTCTTCTTCTCGATCTGTTGCTCCAGTTCAAGGGTTTGTTGACAAGGAGAAGGATCTGTGTTGTTCTTCATATCCTTATCTGCTTTTCCTCTGCGATCCTTGCTCTTCCTCTTCGATCTCACTCGATTTGCTCTTCATTGCCAAGCCAAACCAAACCAAATCTGACTCCTACGTCGCCTATCTCACTCGATTTGCTCTTCATTGCCAAGCCAAACCAAACCAGTTCAAGGGTTTGTTGACAAGGAGAAGGATCTGTTGTTCTTCATATCCTTCTCAACTTATTCGTTGGCTGATCTCCACCTCCAACACAACCTTTGCTTCTCATCAAAGGTAAATTATATTTCCTTGTTTTTTTTTATATGTTTTCAAAGATGGGATTTATATGGAGAGGGGAAGAAATTTTAGTTCAATGAATTCCATTTTTTATTTTGTAATGTACAAGTATTTACCACAGATCTGATCATGGGTATGTTAGAAATTTCCAGTATGGAACATTGAACATGAACAACAGTACAGAAACCATCAATAGTTGCTATTTGACATTGATCCAACCTAAAATTGATATTTTTCTCCTTTCTTCTAGTCTGGGTCATGTGCACCATAAGAAAATAAAATGGCACAAAATTTATGGCTTGATTGTTGTTATCGGAAGACTGAAAAATACATGGTTGGGTTCAAGCCCAAAGTGAGTTGGCTGTAGTTGTAGAGGTTGTCAATCAGGGGTTTTTGAGGATGATACACAAAAAAAAAATGATAATGCTTAGGTGTTTTGTTAAGGAGAAGCTTTTTCTTGACTGGGGTTTGCATTTTGGATGTTGAATGACACATACCAGTGTCACGTATCCTTGGGGTTTTTCTACCCGTCTTTGGATTGACACATACCAGTGTTGTTACACAGGTGTACATTTGAGTACCAACTTCAATAGAGGATGTTCCACATCATATGTTTAGATAAAATATATTTCTCTAGGAAATTTTCAATGTTGGAAGTTCGTATGTACTATTTAGACCCCACTGTATACGGTTACACTTACTCGTATTTCATCATTTAAATACGAATCTGTGGATAGTGATCTTGTTGCTTGCTAGAAATGTGGTTTGCAGTTTTTTTCATGTTGTCATTTTGTGTCTTATACAGTTAGTATGTTTATGCTTGTCATTAGATATACATATAGTCGTATAGATGATGCATCATTTCTTTTTTTGAGTGAAAAAATCATGAGCTATCGCTTAAGTTTCTAGCCAAGCTTTTGTAAATTGAATGAGAAAGTTATTATTTTCTTGATTTGTACTATATAGGATTCTCGTAAATATACTGGCACTGTGGAGGACTGTTGTTGTGATTATGAGACTGTAGACAGTCTTAATAAAGAAGTTTTGAACCCGTTGTTCCAAGAGCTTGTTAGAACTCCGTTCTTTCGATATTTCAAGGTATGGCATGTTTTTTGATATCCAGTGCATTCTTTATTTAATTTGTATTCTTTGCAATTTGGTTTTTGATATAGCTCTGCTATGTTATATATAATTAGGATACCTTGAAAATTATAAACCATTTGGATGTACAACATTTGTTCAGAAATGATTTCCATTGTGTAATTATATTAATTACTGTATTTCAACTTGATGATCATCTAGTTGCACACCCAACATTCCTAAAATCAGTAAAGTAACTTAGGAAAAGAGAAACGTGCCATGCCATGATCAAAATTATAAATCAATTTTATCAACAGTCCATTTCTCTTTTCAAATTTTATTTTTCCCTTGAATTCTAGGAGCTCACACCTTTGAAAGAAAATAGTTAAGAGGAGACATGTACATATATCCCTCCAATTAATTATTGGGAAGCAAAACCCTTTTTAGCTTTGGAGCTTTTTTGTGCTTTAGATATGATTTTGGTGGCTGCCTTCCAAATTAGCAATTATTAAGTCCCACTCTCAGAACAGACAAAGACAAAGACAAAGACAAACACAAACACAAAATAATGACTTAAAACAGACAAGAGTTCCCATCACTTGTGGAAAAGCAATAGTGATCACACACTCCCTCATCAACACTCACTTTCTCTCCATTTTCCTTCTTTGTTTGTATGTTGAATTGAATTTGGAGTTGGGAGTGGGAGTGAAGACTTGTGTGTTTTGTTATGTTGACATGGCCTGTCAATTGGAGGGACAAAACAACAAAGAGAGTGAGCCAAACGGAGAGAAGACCAATTGCTACTTAGGATAAATGATAAGGTGGGTGGTCATTCCTAGTTTCTCCATAATCTCTTTATAATCAACATTGGACCATTCCTTTCATACATACTGCTATGCTTGCCAACGGCTCTAGATTAATTAAATTGGTCACTAGGGGCTGGCTGCTCTTTTGTTTCTTTGTTTCAGATTTGGTTTTGTAAAGTTCTTTGAACTAACAAAGAGTAAAGAAAGTAACTCTTTCATGACAGAGAAAAGGGTATATGTATGGCCCATGCATGCTATTCACACATCATTGACAACTTCTTCCCCTCTTCTAGTATGTTTGTTTTGATTCTAACTTGTAACATATTCCTAAGCCAAATAAGAAGATGACTGCGCAGTGTTGATTTCTAATTTTAATAAGAAGCTCTTTTGACATATGTCTCAAGATACACATTAAAATATGATTAAGATAACATGTTACCAATATTAGAGAATCTACTAACAAATACATAGAGTGCTAACATGATGTTTTTTTATACAAAGTCTATGTGTATACCTGTTTACCTTTCTTAGTTTTGTGACTTATGTTCATTTGGTAATTGATATCTATTAATATATGTTTCTCTTGCTTTTGATAATTGATAGGTTATCTTTGTAGGTATGACATCTAAATTACAATGGAGTGATTCGATGGATTTGGTTTTGATTAGAACATTGGTGGATGAGAGTAATACCGGAGGAAAAAAAACAGATAATGGGTGGAAGTCAAGCGCACTAGAGCGCATGGTGGAAGAAATTAAGAAATCTCACAATATGGTAATTACCCACGATTATGTCCGGTCGAGGCTGAAGACCTTCAAGAAGCAATATTTGGCAGTCCGAGAAGTTCATAAGCAAAGTGGGTTTGGATTCGACTATAGTAGCGGACTCATCACTGCAGACAACGAAGTGTGGGAAGACTATGTTGCGGTAAGCTTTCTTAAGCATGGTTCAATATGGTTTGGTAGGACCTCATGCGAGTTATTTTTCAATGTCATTGAGAATGCTAGTTAGAATTTATTGAGAATTTTAGTTTTCTAATCTTTATTGAAAACTTTTCTCCAACTATTTTTATTTTGTTGATTGTTCAAATCTTTTTGTTAAATTAGATTGTTTCTCAATTATATTTATTAACATTGTTTAGGCACACAAGGAAGCAAAAAAAGTTCGTGGCAAAATCTTTCCATACTATGGCGACCTTGCAATCATCATAGGAAATTATCAAGCAACTGGCGATCGTTGTATAGCAAGTCGTGATGATGACAATGTACCCATGGTTGAAGCAAGTGAAAGTGTCCATACAAACACTGGAGACAGGGAAGATGTTGCCTCGGGTTCTACTACATCGTCTCACAAACGCAAGCGAACGTGTGACAATGATGATCCCGAGTTTGCTAAGGCCATATCGAGTATATGTAAGGCATTTGAGCAAGTGAGTGCTATGCCTATACGATTGGAAACATTTCCTTGGCAAGAAGTTGAGAAGGCTGTAAGGGCAGTTCCTGAACTTATCGAACGTCAAATTTTAAAAATCATGAGAAAGTTCAATGGGAACGTAGAGCTTGGTACTTTCTTTTAGGATTGACCAAAAAAACAAGGGAGGGTTGAGTTCTTGCAGAGTTGGAGGATAATTAATTTGGAGCAAAAGTAATTGGCTTCTTGTCTTTAATTTTTTTTATGTGTTTTGATTAGTAATCAAGGAGTTCGAAAGTTTGGATTTTGTTTAATTGGTGTTTGGGAGTATGTGGTTTAGGACTTGTTATGTTTATGCAGTAAACATGATTTCATTTTGAAAATTTTAGTCAAATTATATATTGCTAAATTTTTTTATTAGAATTCTGAATACTAGTATTGAACGTTGATTTTTCATTGAAAGATTTAAGCAGACGTCGAGTTTAATATTATACTGTAAGGATGTTTTGCAGGAAGCAGAATCAAAACCATATTCTAGTTTATATATAAAAGTAGAATTGTGGGATCTTCAAAATGATTTTTTTTTTTTTTTTAAAATTCCCATGATTAGTTTTGGGCAACCAAACACTCACAATAGGAATTGGAATCCAATTCTCATGGACAACCAAACATCAAAGTTGGTCAAATCTATGGCATGGGATGTCATGACATGGGATGCTATGAAATGTGATTCCAATTCCCATCTTAGGATTCCATGCAACTAAACATACCCTTAGGGTGTCAGCTTGTTTAACATTAGCAAAAGAGCGCTTCTACACAGCGAGGAAGCGGGCGAGGAAATCAGCGAGGGAGGGAGAGAGAGAGCGCGGGAACCGTCCATCCCCCTCGGGATACGCATCAGCATTTTTCATGCGCGCATCCCGAGAGAGATGGACGGTCCCCGCTCTCTCTCTCCCTCCCTCGCTGGCTTCCTCGACATTTAGAATTCCCCTTAGCAAAATCACATCCCATCCTTCTTTGGCTTCACAACCCATCAATGCCTATATGTGGATGCTCAGTGCTGGACGAAGAGTAAATTGTTACCTTTTCATGCAAAACTAAATCAATGAAAACCAAATTTAAGTGTGAAGTATTTAAGATTATGACTACTAATATCATAGTGAGCAACTAAAACCATCTCCAAGAAATTTCTTAATTCATTAAAATAATATTTATTAAGGAGTTCTTAAACAATAAGGAGTATGAATTTTTGAATGACCTAAGAGCCTCCTTAAAACCTCTCCGTCAATGTTTTATTATTTTTTTCTTTTAATACATGGGCTCAATAGGTATACAAAAATGAAAAAAAAAATCTATTATTGTGAGCATATAGTAGAATCTACATAGATTAAAAATTATTAAATTAGTATTAAAGAACTTCTTTATACTCCTTAGTTTAGGGGGAGAGAATGCACTCCTTGGAGGCTCCTTAATGTCATTTCATACTTAACAAAGCTATTGGAGAAAAAAAGTAGTATATCCTCGTTAAAAAAAAAAAAATTGCCACATGCATTAAGGAGGGTTTTAAGAGTCTTTGGAGATGCATTAAGAGGGTTTTAGGAGTCTTGGAGAATGGAGATGCTCAGACAAATTGACAGATTCCACTTTGCTCTAGACTGAATGATGGAGGTGAATACAACAAATTAAGTGATCCTGCAAAAGTAGACTGAGATGGTTGTCCAGAGATAACTCAGGTCAGATCTTAAACAACCTAAAATGTCTGCATGAGCTTTTCACTTAAATACTCATGTTTTGAATTTGATGTATAAAAAAAAGGTGAACAAACGAAGAAAAAAAAAATTCAAAAATTAAATATTTCCACCCACTGCAACTCAGTCCATAATTACCGTTTGCCTGTAAATGGCGAACCTGACCAAAATCTGAATCTTGACACAAGCTCTGTATAACAGTAATGGAACTCTGATGTTCTCAACTGAAGTCATCCCCACACAAATATACACTTTGGCCCTCCTTGCATAATGGATCTTCTTGAACAGCTCATCTGCGAGGATAAGCAGGTCATTCACATCAATAATCAGTGTTTTTCTTTCCCTGTTTTGGGGATCTTCAAGAGATCATTTGATTGGGAACTTGGGGAAAAATCCCATGTTATCTATCAATAAAACCTGCCCTTTTATTTCATGTATTCCAATACATTCTGGGTTATCTCCTCAAGAAAGGAAACAAAGCCCATGATACTGGTTATGCCACTTCCATCAACGTCCTGTTCTTCGATGAGATAGTTTTCAAAAGGAGAAGCATCATCTCGCCCTCCCTGGATGAAGATGAGCTTTGGTGTGATGCTTCTCTCTTGTTTCAGTTTGTTAATTGTAGTCCGTAATAAACCTGACACAGATGTTATAATTTTAGAAACAAAGCATATGCGCATCTGTTTTGAAACTGAAATTATTTGAAGAGGATAACAGGATGTTGAGAGAAACTCACAATCATGGAGAGGAGGAAAGGGAAGTGAAGGGTCTGCTGTTGGAGAATAATACACAATAAGAGTTGTGAATGCATCGAGGAAAAATATTGGACTTCCACTTGTTAGTAGCGCAGCACGGCTTAGCGAGTGCCGTGGGTATGCTTGCTTGTCTGGTGTAGCATATGATGTTAGCATGGGATATACAGCACGGTGAAGGGCACTGGGATCCAGAGCACTGCATCACAGGTTTCAGTTAATCCAAAGTTAAAGTAATTCAAAATTACTGTGAAACGCCAGACAGAGAATTGAGTTCCATGCAAAATAATAATGTCATTTCGGACTTGATGATTTTCAGAACTATTTACTTGGACTTTTCCAGCTATCATACTTTACTTATGACGAGGAATCTAAACTTTATTCCCTATTTATGTTGTGATGATCTTCCAAAATCCCAGTAACTTGCATGCTTAAAACACATAAAACAGACCACAGCAACCCAAAATTGAATGCTCGCTATGTTTGGTTAGGAATATTAACTACCTGAAAAGACATTGCAGGTATATGCGATAATCTGGGTGGACACCCTCTTCATGGAAGCGAAGGAGGGGACTTCTGAGCAAAGCAAATACAAGACGGGGTAGAGGCTGTACTTGTGGACAATGAGCGAAAGATGCATCAATATGCGACAACAATGAACCTCCATTCTCTTTCTGAACAAGCTTAAAAGCTTCATTGTACTGAGCTGTAAGGATCACAAGCCAATCCTGGAGCAACATTCTACCTTCTCGGACACCTTGCTCCAAGGAAGCTGATATAACCTGAAGAGAGGAAATTGCCAAATAATTAATAAAGGACCAACAGATAAAACTCATATGATAGCAAGGTCAGCAGCCTATAACCTACGCTTATCAATAAGAGAACACCCTATAAAAGTTCAAACTGTATGAGATGCCATAGAAACAAGCTCGCATGGGTATGATAGTCGGACAAGTTCATTCATATGAATTTGGTCCACATGTTGTAGAATCTACAAATTCCAAGCTCCATTGTCAATACTTTGAAGAGTTAAAATTGCCACCTAAGTCGTGGGGAGGAGAAAGGTGCTTTGATCTCAAACGCCTATGCCACCTTGTGGGGTATTTAGCTTGACTGTAATAGGTATATATTTAAAGGCTCACGCACAAGGGCAGATTGCTTGATTATGGAAACCACTGTGATCCAAACATTTTTTGTCAACTGAGACTCTCATGTAATAACTTTGTTTAGTCATCGATCAGTTCATAGCTTGTTTATAATTATTTTCTAGGAAATTTTTTAACCTTCTCTTCAAAGAGTAAAAGTCATTAAAATGAAATTACCTTGTGAGCAAGGATTGAGAGAACAACTTCAGCATCTACACTGTCATACAATTCATTCATATTTCCAGCAGTTCCATACTGCAAAGTCCGTATCCTCATTCTTCGTTTGAGAGAATGCTTGAGTCTACACAATGGCACACACATCAACATAAACCATTCCATCAGTCCTTACACTTTACTACGTCTAAAGGAAAAGATGTTAAAAAGACGGGGTCAGGAAGACTACGAAATTATGTTCAATTGCATTTAGTTGGTCACTTAAGCCAGTCATATACCTATTTGCAGAAGTCAATCCTGTATTTGTATTTTCCTCTGGCGGCACAACAACAGTGTATTGAAATGCGATTTGTAGCACAGGAGGTTCTGAATGCCTGAAAGAATAGTCAAGAATCCATCATATTATCCTATTTTCACGCAAAAAACTAAATAAATAAATACATATATATTCACACACACACATATCTACAATGAAAATATGAAATCATCGAAATTTTCTAAGGTACGTTACATAGGTAGGTTCTCCAAAAAATCATCTACTTTGAATGAACCAGTATTTGCATACTGCTGCTAATACTTAATGGAGAAGAACCACTTGCATGACGTGCAAATCTTAATACTGTAATTTATGAAGAGTTTTACAAAGTGATTACCTCGTACATTACATACAAAAAATATGCATAGGATTTGCCTAACTTCAAATTGATGAAGGAACACAAGTAAGAAACTTCCAAGAACCAAAACCAAAGAAAGAATCCAGTTCATGCAGTTATAAAGCTCAACATATTCATACAACTATTCCTAATATATAACGACTTTTCTTGTTCAATTCAAAGTGGTACCAGGAACGATTGTATTAAGTAAACTATTCTATTTAAGTAAAATGATTAACATGACAATATCATGTCAGAAACCCTCATGACTGTTTTATACCTTGAGAATCCTACATCATTGGCAAACTCAAAGTCATAAGCATAGGTGGCATAAGAATCACAACAGATAATGTGCTGAACATTTTCATACTGAGGATCAGGGAAGAAATGGCCATACTGCAACATAGTAGCACACCAACAAAGATGTGAGGATAATGAAGCAAACAATTTACAAGTTTCATTTTAGAAAACACAATCTGACCAAACATACCGAACTTGATGGCTTAAATTCAGAAGATGTCCTAACACGAAGTACACAATTGAATGCATAAGGTCGGTTCAGCATCCGATATCTGCAACAATATGAACTCAGAATCATTTTCTCTTTAGAGGCAAAATGCTCATTGTCATCAGATAAAACAAAAGCCCACCCTTGCCAAAATGCGTATGTGCAGGATATTTAAAACCTTATGTTCTACTTTATTTTGGTAAGATAAACCTTGTGATGATGATATTAAACAAAAGATATTATATTTAAATAAGCCTTGCGCTGAAACACACTCATGGAGCAAAGCGCTTTTAAGACTTACATGTCCTGAGGAAGTGTTGAATCCTCCGTGCTTGAATACAAAAATAATGACCCTCCACTCTCAATGCTAAGAAACTTTAGAGATGCTAAGTCTGTATATTCATTTGTAACAGCAAATATGTCGACACAAACCCCTGCTTGTACAGCCACAGCAGCCTGTGAAATTTGTGTCCATGTTACATTTCCCACACACGATCGTTGACAGATAACTAAACACCAGCATAAATTATTCTCACCAGATCTTTGTAGAAAGGTGTCTGCTCTGGAAGCAAAGCACGGTCTGCATCTACCCGCTTGCTGGCGTATTGCTCACCATACCGTCTCGTATCCAATTGCCCAGCTCCATAATCAGGGGGACCAGACAAAAAGGCGAATATCCTGGCTGTTCATGTTAAGTGAGGATCACTGTATTCAGGTCAATCTTCATATACGATAGTACATCACGTTCATCAACACACATTAACAAAATAATAAAACAAGAAGTTAATCTTTCTAGTCATGCAAATCCCGGGGGAAAAAAACAAGTATATGTTGAAGAGACTCTTCTAAAGAGTGAATGTTGTGCTGCATGTATCCCATCCCAGTAGGGGTGTGCAAAACAGCCGAGAAAACCGAATGACCGACCAAACCGAACCAAACCTCGGTTTGGTTCGGTTATCCATATGTCAAAACCGACTCTTTCGGTTTTGGTAGGTATATAACCGTTCAAAACAAAACCTATAATCATTCAACAAAATATATATATACAAAAAAAAAAAATTGGAAAATGTCAGTCTGGTTCGTTACGGTCGGTTTTAGGGTAAAATGTGGGTTTTCGGTTCGGTTCAATGAACAACATACCTAAACCGAGTTACCTCGATTTGGTTGGCAATTTTCACTCAAAACCGACCGAACCAAACCGTGCACACCCTACAGTCAAGAATATATGGCCTCAAAACAATACTCTCTTTTCCTCTTTGTTTTCCTTTCTTTATTCAGAGTGTTCAATAGCAATACTCTTCGGACCTGCTCTATAAATTGTTGATCACATTGCAACATTGCAATATGATATAAACTATAAGACCCCTGTCATAATTTTTTGTTGTTTAGATGCTGCCTAGTCCTACAAATCCTCATTTTCTGGATCAAAAAGACCTTTGTCCAACTCCAACGAGGAACTCCATAAATTTATGATCCAGCACCTACGCCTTTATCCATACAACATAAAAGCAAACAGATGGAGTGTGATATTTACGGGATTTATTTACCTAGAGCAAATGTATTTCCATATTCAGATCCGAGATAGTTGATAAGGGATTCCATTGCTGCTCCAAAACCTCGCCCACCTAGCAAAACACCATCAACTGCTTGTCCTGGACCTGCTGCTCTTTCCCAGGAAGTAGTTGGCCTTAGTGTTTCAAGGGCAGCTGCAATGCGGTCTTTGCAAGTTTCCACCTGCCATAATCAGTATACTTCAATAAATCACTCCCATTCAATGTCCACAAGACATCTCATAAATCAAGGGAGGTGCTTCTGGCCCAAATTCTATTTCACTGATTACTTATGTACATGTACTTCTAAAAAGTAAAAACAAAGTGCAGATGACTACTTCTACATATACGTACAGGAGCCAGAAAGCATAACAATGGCATTACGTCTTCAAGCTCAATTGGTAGCATCTCTTCCATATCTGAGGGGACAAAAACATTCTTTACTACTGGTACAGGTCCTTGAACATCATATAGTCCTATTTTATGGCTGAAGGTAGCAAGTCCAAACAATGACCCCGGTGCCAGAGCTGCCAAAAACAAAGAAAAATGTTCATTTTCTAATTATGCACTTGGTCAAGTAAAATCAACAGACTTGTTTTTAAACTGAGTTACCACTTACCTTCCAAAGCCGCTAAGAGAGCACTTTTAGTCAGTTCCAAGAACTCTTCAGAAGCTGCAATTAAAAAAAAAAAGTCATACTCTTCACATATTTACTGTTAAATCATTTGAGGTTTAAGGATCGCGTGACTAAGGTGTAGGAACTGAGGCTTAAGCCTCTCTTTGTAAACCGACGGCCTGACCCAACTTTTGTTCTCATGGAATTTTCTGAAAAAATTACTTGTAAAAGTACATTCAGGCTATAACAAAAAATAGAAATGTGACTTTGTGAGTTCTCGAAAGATATTTCTTTTTTTTTCTTTAGGAAATGGTGTTACTTTCCTAGGTTGAAATCATGTCGTGACGTTTGGGTGGGGTAAGTTATGCCCTTTTCGAAATTGTTTTTGATGGAGCAGGTGGAACGTGGACTGGAAGATATTCGAGGAACTTTTGTTATATGCAGAAGCGTTACAAATATTGAATGCAAAGTTACCAAACAAAGACAACTAATACCTGAGACAACAAATTTACGTGATTCGACAAATTTGCTTACATCCACGGGGAAAATAGAACTTCACTATTGAGATCGAATAATACAAATTGGGAGAGAGTCTCCTACACAACATCAATAACGTTAAATATACATGTGTCTAAAAAGACACCACAAATATACAAAAGGTACATATATAACACACTCACTCTTCACTTCTCTCTTCTCTATCACACACCGACACACGTACACAAAAGGGTTTGTGGAAGAACCCTAACACACGGCAAAACCTTCAATCGATCTACATAACCGAGGAACCCTAAGTTCCTTTTATAACATATGAAGGCAATGAGAGAGAAGCGGTGATGGAGAACTCCACCACCTTCTCTTCCCGTCCATTCTTTTCCCTTCCACTCTCTTCATTTCTTCAATAATTTCGGCCACCGACTCCTGCCAACAAAGCAACCATAAATCAGCCATCATCTTCCATGATTTCGACTGAAAATTTCCAGCTACTGCCATCTTCTCTGCTTCCATCTTCTCTGTCATCAATTCCAGCAAATTGCAGACAAACCGAATTCTAGCTAATCCAAATTGAGGTATGTTTTAAAACTTGTTTTTCAACAATTTTCCATCTTGGTAAAGATTTCACAAATTTAAACCAACCACAACAAACACGAACAAAAGCAAACAAATGATTTCTAACGAACATAATCAGACCAATATTGATTATCCAAGATTGAGGGTATCACCCCTCCAAAGGCCTTCATAGGCTTCATACACCCGAATGTGCCAGTGTCATACACCAAAATAAACATGATCGAGCTAACAAACCAACTCCACCTTGGATAGAATAGAGTTTTGAATATAGAATAAAGTTTTGAATCAAAATATTCAGAAACACAATGTTCATAAACATCCATGTTGTATATTTTCACATCTTCTACCAAATGTTTCTACAACTTGTGCAGAACATTCTCACATTTACTACCTGCAAATAGATGTCAAACCCTTGAGATATTCGTACAAACATCCTTGAAGCTATCAGTAACTCCACCAGAAGCAACATCTACAGAGCCATCAACAACACAAGTTGCTCTACGAAATTCAATTTTCCCATTATTGGTAACCGTACTCCCCTGCAAGAACTCTTTCGAATAGCCTTCATCAACAAAAGTGCACCAGAAAGGACCTTTAGAGCTAGACCATTTACCATAACCTTGTATCCTTTGGACTCTAAACCACTAACAGTTATGAGATTTTTCTTCAAATTTTTTCAAATCAGGTACACACCGAATATAATTCAAAACCCGAACAAATCCATTATGCAGGTTCAACTTGATTTTACCTATTCCTGCAATTTTACATTTTTCATTGTTGCTCATATGAACAACTCCGCTATTGACTTCTCTGAAGTTAGAGAACCAGTCCCTATGGTTACATATATGATAGGTAAAACTCAAATCAAGAAATCATTCATTCTGGGTAGTTAAATCGCTTCGCGGTCCAAGAGCGATTTTCAATTAATCGGGAATAGTCGAAAATAATCGGGATTTAATCGGTATATTTTTTTAAATCATATATTTTTTAAATTTAATCATAGTCATATACAAAAATAAATAATTAATCAAAATACTATAAATTTGTAATTATATTACTTCACTAATTCATACTGGTTGCTCCTCTTCTAAATTATCTTCTCCACCCAACAAAATGTCGCCCTCAAGAATTTGTGCAACTCTAGCCTTTTCAATTTTTTTTCTTTTTTACATTTTGTAATGCTTCGGCACACATCATTCTGCACATTAGGACATGATCTCACATTCCCTTTCTTATGCGCAAGATGTTCTTTAAATCTTGAGATTCTAGAACTAATTTGTGTTTTGCAAAACTTGCACCATATCAAATTTTTGTTGCTAGGTACTCTGCATTCTCCCCATTCCCATGCTATGTCATCAGATGCCCTTTTCAAGGTACTTGATTCTGATGTTGAATTGGTACAAGGGTTTGAATTACCTCCAGAAGACATGTCTATCATAGTCATTAGACAATTAGTCACTTTAAGAGCCAAATTTGAAAAAAAACAAACACAAAATTTCAAAATCCAAAAATGAGCAAATCGGAAGCCCTGCCGATTTTGCTTAGTCCGCGAAGCCTTGCCGATTTTTACACAAACCGGAACGGTCTAGTCCCGTTTTCTGATTAATGGGCGGTTTAACTACCCAGCATTCATTAGAACGAGTCATTAATGCTGATGTTGTTGACGATGAATAAGCATCTTCATCGAAATTGTGCATCACATTCCCATCTGACTTTTTTTTTCCTTTTCTATTGCAGCTTTCAATTCCTCACAATCAATCTTCCAGTGGCCTTTCTTTTGACAAAATGCGCATCATTCATCATTCAGCAAAACTTTTTGTCCACATATTTTCCTCTTTAATATGATCTTTCTCTATCACCAACATTTTTATTTTTAAATTTTCCCCTTGCCACCAATACTTCAGACATTGCATCGCGAATTGCGATAGACCTTTAGATCCATCCACTTAAATTTATAATTGATCAACGCCTTAGCAACCTCATCATAATTCAACTCTCATTTTTCCATTAACAAAGTTATAACGAAATGTTAATATTCTCCAATACAGGAATTCAAAAGGCACAAAGCCTTGTAATTTTCAGGAACATCTTCTTCCAAATTCAATAGGTCGGCGATAAACTTATTGAACTCATCCAAGTGCTCAGACAGAGTAATTTCGGGTCTTATATTCATCTGAAAAAATTGTTTCATGATGAATAGCTTATTTTATATGTTCTTCATCATATACGTATCTTCCAACTTTTTTCTAGAACACTTGTTCATTCGCTAAACACAACCATATTGACCTGCATGTTTGGCAAGTCAACTTGTTCTATTCTTCTTCTCTCATGGTCTCCAGCTTATCTCCTAAAACATCCTCTAAATTCTCTTTTGCCAACACATGAAAACTTCGCATTGCCACATTCCAAAATTATTCTTTCTATTGATCTTCTCAACGCCAAATTTACCGACTGTAGTGGTAACTATCTTTGATCTAGAACTTAATGGATGTGACATGTTTTCCACCAATCACTGATTCACGCACCTTCAAACGAAGCCAAAGAACTAACCCTCGGCTCTGATACCAATTTGTTACGGGCAGAAGCATTACAAATATCGAATTGCAAAGTTACCAAACAAAGACAGCTAATACCGAGACAACAACTTTATGTGGTTCTGCCTACATCCACAGGGCAA
The DNA here is from genome assembly GCA_963556465.1 of Berberis vulgaris. Classification (NCBI taxonomy): domain Eukaryota; kingdom Viridiplantae; phylum Streptophyta; class Magnoliopsida; order Ranunculales; family Berberidaceae; genus Berberis; species Berberis vulgaris. Next base: position 6,580,837 of record OY747135.1, read on the forward strand.
AGAAGAGAACTTCACTATTAAAATCGAAGATACAAATGGATAGTCTCTCGCACAACGTCAATGGCATTAAATATATACGTGTCTAAAAAACACCATGTGGGGTGCGTATATAACACACTCTTTCTCTTCAGTTCTCTCTTCTCGATCACACACGTACACAAAAGGGTTTGTGGGAGAACTCTTAACGCATAGAGAACCTTCAATCGATCTACGCAATCAAGGAACCCTAAGCTCCTTTTACAACAGATGGAGGCAATGGGAGTGAGGCGGTGATGGATAACTCTATCACCTTCCACCACCTTATCTTCCCGTCCATTTTCTTTTCTTCCCTTCCACTCTCTTCAACAATTCCAATAGATTCCAACAAATTGCCGATAAGTCAAATTCAAGCTAATCCAAATTGAGATATGCTCTATAACCTGTTTTTCAACAATTTGTTATTCAATCTATTTTTAAGTAGTGGAGGTAGCCAATTTACTTTCTCTTTTATCTTCCAATGTTACAAGTTCATTACAAATAAGGAAGATGATTGTTTTACTTATCAAGCTACAGTTCAACTATCCAAATCAAAATTCAATTATGAAAATTATCACAACCTAACATCATTATATATATAAAGAGAGACGAGATCAAAACTTACATGACAAATCGACCGCGGCCACATAGACCGGACGCGCCTGCATTACACCCTCCTCATCTGCCACAATCACACACAAAACCATCAAATCACCAACCAACAAAAAATATCAAGAAAACCCCAAATAACGAAACACAAACCCTACTAATTCCAAAATTAAAAAAATTACCAGGGAGTTGAAGATCCACAAACGAGGAGGACATCTCGGCGCAAGGCTGCGGTAGTGAGTGCCTGGCGATCGCCTGCGAACTGAGCACATTTAGAGTTCCACAGAGCGAGCAAGTCCACGCCCATTGGTCCAAATCGCAGTAGGTGTTGAAGTAGCCCCAGCAATTCTCGCACCGGGGGAGGAGGTGCCCGTCCGTGCCCAACACCGGCCTCGTCCCCTGCTCGTCCGTCGTGGAGAACGGCGTCACTGTCACTCCCCATGGGAGGCCGGACGCCTCTTGCGCGTCAGTGTCTGTAGGGAATTTGTAAACTGATGCACGGACCGCCATGGATTTGAGTGGGAGCTTGGGATTCGGCCTGCTGGTAACGATTTGGTTCTTGAAGAGACGAGTGTCGAAGGAACTTCGGTCCGAAAACAAGGTATTTTGCAGGCAGGGGATTTGGGTCAATTGGAGGGTGTTTCTTTTTACTTAATAATGAATTTAGAAGTCTTACGGATGACGATTAGAAGTTATAAAATTAAAAGGTGTTTTGTTTCACAATTTCGCTTCACTGAAAAAAAAAAATGTATAACATAAATATTGTGCTTAAAATCATACCCAATAATTATACAAATTCTAAATAATGTTATAATACTTTTCATTACAAGAATATCGAAATATGACCAAAGATGAAGGAGAATTGAAAATATACACGACAGGGAGAATTAGAGAGATTAAGAAAATTTTGAAAATATAGATAAATAAAACAAATATGAATGAGATAAGTTTCTTACCAAGTCCTTGTGAATGTAGGTAGAAGATGGAGGTAGCAATTGTTATTACAAAATTATGTTAAAATTATTATTGGAATAATTTTTTACTCAGCAATCAGTACTAAGTGATAAGCATGTCCATGTTGCTTACTCCAATTAGAAACTGATCGGAACAAAAAACAAACACTTTAAACAAGATGGTCCACTTCTTATTAAGATTTCTAATTCCATTCAAAAACGAAAACAAACATCCTATTTGTTTTTAGTTATGATTAAAGTAGACAACAATAATACAATTATTTTCTTTACATGGAAGTAAGCAACATGGAAGTGTTGATCACTTGACATAAAAAATATTTCAATAATAACTTTAAAATATTTTGTAATGACAATTGCTGCCCACATCTTCTTAAAAATAAGTTGGGTTAAATTTTGACGGCACACCTTCATTCTCTTCACCAAGCATTGTCGTTTTACCTACTTTCACAAAGACTCTTCAACAGTAAAAAAAACTTATCTTGTTTTTCTCTTTCATATTTGTTTTATTTTTCTATATTTTTTAAGTTTTTTTTTCATATCTCCAATTATTCCTCTCATGTATATGTTCAAGTTTTCATTATGTAGCATGTAGTTTTTATGTTTTAAGTGTATGTTAATCCTATTAAAGATTCTAAAATATGATTAATTTACGATATCGTATTTCAAACGAAATATTAGTAATAAATTGGTCATATTTCAATATCTTGTAATGAAATGTATTATAATGTTATCTATGATTTGAATAATTATTGGGTATGATTTTAAGTACAATATTTATTTCATAATTTTATTCAGCTTAGTGGGGCAAAATTGTCAAACAATTCTCGTTCAGCACCTAAAAATAAACACTTTTTAGTTTTATAACTTATAATCAACAGCAGGAGGTGTTCATGGCTTTTGAGGAGAAGTACAAAATTAATGGCGATGGGTTGTTACAGTTACTCACAGATGAATATCAAGTGGCTGTAAAAAATGGAGATGTGCTAGGTGCAGAAGGACTGAAAATGATGATAAACCCCAATAACTGGGCAATGCTAACTGCAAGGGTGCCAGCCAGTCAAGAGCAGGCTGCAGCACAAATGAATAAAGAGGTTCTGCATAAAGCAGATGAATGTACAATGCCAACCAGTGTTGCATCATCTGGCCCTAGCAAAATTCAAAAAGAAATGCAATGGCAAACCCTGTCGTTGCACCAGCGAGGATGAGTTGGGCATCAAAGCAAGCATATGGGCTCTACAAAACTTAGGTATGAACCTCCAGCTACTGTTGAAGGCAGGAAAATAGTACAAGTGCAAACTACTGACTTTGCGAATAGGATAGAAGAATGTGAAAGGTTGGTTAATGACAACTTTGTGGGCAAGCGCTTGGCATATGGTTATGTCAAAGAGTGGCTAATAAGGATGTGGGGAATTCGAGAATTTGATATGAGCATACACAGAGATAAGAATTTTGTATTCAAATTCAATAAGGAAGAAGATAAAAGTAAGGTATTGAAAATGGAACCTCGGCATATTGCAAGCAGGTTGTTCATCCTCAGGGTCTGGTCACTTTCTATGGACAAGGATGCTGAGGTGCTTACCTCGATACCTATTTGGGTTACACTGAAGAAAATATCTTTATTCCTATGGAATCCAGAGGGTATTCAAAGGATTGCTAGTTTTATTGGAGTGCCTATCATGCTTGACAAAGCTACTGAAGAAAGGACAAGATTAGCGTATGTGAGGGTGTGTGTGGAGGTGGATGTAAACAACCAATTACCCAAAGACATCTCGGTGGTTATCAATGGAGATCAGAAAAAAAAATAGTTGAAGTTGAATATGCATGGATTCCTATAAAATGCAATTCTTGTGCAGTTTTTGGCCATACAAAACAGCAGTGTTCAAAGAGCAAATAAATTAATACTTCAGGCCATATGGTATGGCAAGCTACGGGTAGGACCCAACCACTAGAAAGACAAAACTCCGATGGTTGGACGATCGCCAAGGGTAGACATACATTCAAGTCGAAGACTCAACCCAGTTTAGAGGGGAGTACAGGGCCCATCATAGGAAAAGCAGGGAATGTCACCAGTATATAGAGGCCGCCAATGAGGCAGAGCATAACATAAATGATTACCAGAGTGATGCCATAACGCAGAGTACACATCCATCTTCTTAACAACCCAATGCTCGAGCGTAATGCTAATGTGGAGGCAAGTGAACACACACCGACTCAGGACAAAGAGAACACTACAACAGATGAGCAGAGTAGTAACGAGGAACATGAGCAAGATCCTTCTGGTGAAGAGGTTGCAAGGGATTTGTTTTCAAAATCTTGCACTAAAGATTTTAGTCTATGCCATCGAATATCCTCTAGGGCTAAGAAAACAAACAAAAAGTACAAAGGTTGAATCCTTTCCTCCTTAACAAAGGAGAAAGGGATAAAAAAATAAGAGGTTTCTTCTTTTGCCGATGCTAGTTGAAGATTTTTATAGGCCTAGTAACCATGTTCACATTCACTTTCTTGTGAGAGTTTGTTTCTATTTTTGTTGTTATTTTTGTTTTTGTTTCATTTATATAAAAGTTTTGGGGTCCTTAAAACCCAGCTCACTTTCCAAAAAAAAAAAAATCAACAGCTCATTCAAAAGCAAAACAAACAACACCTAAAAACAAACTCTAGTTAGAAGTTAGCTTCCAAACACTTAAAAAAAACACTCGGTAAAACTCAACACAACAGTCATTAATATTTATCTCTTTGTAGGGAAAAAATTGAGTTGCTCAAGTATCTAAAGTTAGAAAATAGCAGTTTATAAACTTTCAAAATAGTTATATATCATGATCATCGTATTAGATGAGCAACTTACTTATCAACTAAAGTGGTATATCTCTTCAAAGGGATAAAGAATATCATAGTGGAAAGTTGATGGTGGTCAGGACGTGACTGTGGAAAGAAGCAACAACAAACAAATAGTTAAATAGGTATTGTTATTACAGATATGTAGTCGGAATGTGATTTTTCGAAATATGCCAAAATTTTGAAATATTTCATATTCTGAAGTTACCGAAATTTCTTTCGAAATTCGAAATATGTCGAAATGTTGTCGAGAAAATAAATAATTTTTAATTTCCATATATTTTAACATGTTAAATTTGTAATTTTAGTATAAAAAAATTTGTTATGTGAGTGACTTTGTAATATGTAGTCTTTATGACGCTACAAGTCGTGTGAGACTTTTTATGTAGTACTTAAAAGTTTAAAATGCATAACTTATACTATTAAATTGAAAATCACAATCGAAATCTTTACGTTTTTATATACAAAACGAAATATTTCTTAAAATCGGGGGACCAAAATCAACTCGAAAAATGAAATCACAATCCTTGGTCGTAGGGAAGGTAAAAAACTTAAAAGGTCACACACATTTGGGGATAAAACAACCGTGGAGATGATGTGACTATGGAAAGGAGCGATTACGAATGAGAGGATGAGGAACAATTATAGAGAAAAACGAGACACAAAGCGCAGAGGTTGTATTCCAACTCCAAACATGCAAGAGAGTTTTTTGTTTAGGTTTTTTATTTTTATTTTTTTTACCCTAATTATATTATTCATTATTATTTTTTAAATAAATAAACTATGTTTTATTTTCTCTTTTAATGGGTTGTGCCACAAGTAGAACAAAAGCTCGTCTATAAAAAGGAAATCTAAAATGTAATCCCGCCCAATTCACTTACCAATATACTCTTATTATTTTAGAAGTTAATAATATTTATTTATTGGTAATAATTATTAATTGATAATAATTACAAGTAATAATAGTTTACGATTTTAATTTCAAACCTAGGTTAGGTTGGTGGTGGGTAAGAGATAAATGATGGGTGTGTTTAGCGAAAGAAACCCTAAATTCTTCCTTTAAAGATAAACCCTAGTTTTTTTTTTTTTTTTTTTTTTTTCTCTTTGCACACACACAAAAGAAAAAAAAAACCTGCGTTGAAAGGGTGGGAGGCGCTTGGAAAGAGGAACCTTGGATTCTTGCAAAAATCAGTGAGTACAACTCTATCCTTGTTAAGTTTTTGTACTATGATTGATTAGGCTTATTGTGTATGAGGTGACATCTGTAAGAGAAGGGTTTTTTTTTGGGATCTGACATTTGTAAGTGGGTTTTTTTTTTTTTTTTGTGTATGAGGTTTCAGTTTTTGCAAACTGACATCTGTATGACGTTTGTATGAGGTTTCAGTTTTTGCGAACTGACGTCTGACATGTTTTTTTTATTTGATTGGCATCTGACGTCTGACATGTTTTTTTTATTTGATTGACTTCTTTATTTGATTGGCATCTACAGTTTCAGTTTTAACATATGTCTAATCAATATATGTGGTATGGGTTATTGATTGTCACTGTTTTAACAAATATTACAAATTCAGTTTTAACAGTTTCGGTCTAATCAATATATGTGGTATGTGGTATGGGTTATTGATTGTCACTGTCTAATCAATATATGTGGTATGGGTTATTGATTGACTTCTACAAATTCAGTTTTAATAGTTTTAGTTTTTGTGTGTATGGGTTATTGATTGTCAAGTGGAGGTGACAAGTGATGTCATGTTGAAACATGGGGTTGTATGGTTATTGATTGTTGAAACATGGGGTTGTTTGGTTAAACAAAACATGGGGTTATTGATTGTCAAGTGGAGGTGACAAGTGATGTCATGTTGAAACATAGGGTTGTATGGTTAAACAAAACATAGGGTTATTGATTGTATGTGGAGGAGACAAGTGATGTCATGTTGAAACAGTGGTCATGGTTAAAATATTGTGAATATAACCGTGGTAATTGTAGGGGGAATGTGATGTGATGTTAATTGATTTGGAAAAATAATGGCTCAAATAAAATACTTGGTAAATGTTCTTTTTCCACAACTCCAAAAAAAATATGTGAAAAGAAAAGAAATTTTTTGTATACAGACTTGCTTGTATACGTGTGATAGAATTATGGGTATGCAGACTTGCTTGCATATCGGTGCACCGTTCCATGTGAGTTCAGTTGTACGTGCAAATTTAGGAAGAATACTTGCCAGTGATCGAACTTCGGGTGAGATGACATGACACTCGAGGTGGCAACCCACTTGGGTCATGTACGCTCCGAGTGGCTTCGATGGCAAGGGAGACATACTTGGGTGATGTGTGTTCGACACAAGAGGAGAGTGCGATTGTGAAAAATAAGCCAAGAATTAGAAAACAAAAATAAATAATTAAATAAAACCATTGAATTGAGCATGCCATGAAATTGTGTATAGATTATTTTAGCTCTTACTAGGTTAGCCTTGAGGGAAGAAACTAACAGCTCATTCGAATCTCGAATGAGAACTACCTGTCTTCCTTAAGGTGAAATTTACATTTTGTCCTTTTATATTTAATTGTCTTGATTTGTAAGTTTGCTCACACCAATATGATTATACTGTAACGACCCTACTTTAACACATAATAATTTTTATTTATTTATTTATTTTATTTAGTTTTGACTTTATTAAATTTGAGGTGACGTCAAGTAATAAGGGGGTGTCACTAACCTTGAGCAAAACCCTAACAGGTAAGGGTTTTGTCTTTAGTGGGATTAAATAGAGGTTTAGGTTTTCTTTTTCTCTCGGCGCTTAAAAAAAAGGAGAAAGAGCAAAAAGGGAAAAAGAAAGAACAAGAAAAGCAAAAGGAAAAGAAAAGGGAGAAGAAATAGCAAAACAGTGAGTTGAGTTTTCTTGTTTTCCCTATATGTACTTTGATATTTATTTTATTGCTTTTGAAATAGGAGTTGAAAGCTACCTTTTTTGTGTCAGAAAATGCAAAACAGTGAGTTTTCTTGTTTTCCCTATATGTACTTTTATATGTATTTTATTGCTTTTGAAATACGAGTTGAAAGCTACCTTCTTTTGTGTCAGAAATCAATTATCTTGTGATTTTCGTTTTTGTTTTGACATTGTATGTTTTGACAGACAAATTGACAATTTATTTAGTAGTCTATTTGTACATCTGCATCATCTGTAGAGTTTATTTGGAAGGGAAGGGAGATAAAAATCAAGTTTTGGGTAATGTGTCATGCTATTGGCTAGATTCAACTCATGGGTTTGCATTGGGGGTGACGTGTATTCCAAGCTGGTGACACGTTTGTGTTTCCCAAGGGTTTTGTTCATTACCAGTACAACAATGATGTACATGATTCTGCTTTTGCCCTCTGCATTTGGTAGTAATGTTGAATCTGTATCAATCCTTTTCTTTTTCTTTTTCTGTGTCACCTCTGGCATTATTGATGAGGTCCTAGTCAATGCTTTTAAGACTGATATTTCCATCGTGCAAAAGATCAAGGCTGATCTTACAACCAAATCCTAAAACTAGAGCCTGTTACCATTCCGTGTAATTTCTTACTCTAACCATTAATTTTTTTTGAATTGATATTTAGCCCGCATCTTAGAGGGATCTGTCTGTATTTTCTCCACTTGTTTGATTAATGTATCTACCTGATCGATCCTTGTCTTCGGGCATTTCATAGTAAAAGGGTATTCCATTATTCTTTAATTTGATGTATGGAGAGTACTATGTGTAGTAGTGTTTGATTTTGCACTATGGCTTGTTTTGTTTTGATGTCTCGTTGATTCTATTGATGTAGGACCATTTAAGATTAATGGTGTTCCTCTGTATGTATGCATCTTGAAATGATTATGTTCTCCCAAAGGAAGGGGTGGATCATTATGAATGACAAAATGTCACTTGATCACCGTGTTATTATAAAACATGATTTATGAATATGCTATGTTTCCCCGAAAGAATGGGTGGATTTACTTATAAATGACAAAAGGTCATTGTGAAGGAAATTTGAAATATCAAAAATAAATGATATGGATAAACCTTGATTTCTGAAAAAATTTAAATCACCTGGAATTGTATCACTTAGAACTACCACACCTCTTTGGTTTATGATTTACCCTCTCCTACTAGAGGAACTAAATAACCAGCGGGTCGTCTTGAGGAGTTGGGGCACCCATTTCTTACTAGAGAAACTAAAATAACCTTCGGGTTAGTCTTGCGGAAATGAGGTGAATTGTTATACCTAAGATAGGCTTTGATATTTATCCGTAAAAAATGTGACGTGAGTTTATGCGCATTGATAGCCCAAGGGTGGCTTTTGGTACTCATATAGTTAGGAGTATCCGCGATGCATGCCTGTATGTGATGTACCCACTTGGGCATGGATGACGGAGTAGTCTTCCTTTATATGAGAGAGGCATACGGACATGTATGTTCGGCACGGAGGTGGTGCGAATCTAGTATCGTCTAAGTGATCATTCCGTTAAAAAGATGAATAAAATTCAAATAAAAATGAATAAACTACGTTTATATTGTTTCTAATCCTTTTTTATGCAGGATGGCAAGTCCACTAATATTTATGCAGGTTAGACTTGCCATAGTCAACTTCCATCTAGTAAGTACAAGTAATATTTCTGGAGGAACTACCTGTTTGTTTTGATTTCTTTATCGTATTATATGTTTTTGGTCATGCCCTGAAATTTGCTTTATTGATTTTCGGGAATAAAGAAATTTCACACCAGCTTTATTGCTGACCCAAGTGGCCTTTGGCTTATTGGGTACATTCCTTCGGGAATGTAGCCGACTAGCTAGTTTTCAGGATTTAGTAAATCTCGGGCGGGCTTAGAGCATTTCGTACCATACGTGATGAGCATTGCTGGGAGTTGCGCGTTGTTCGAAAGATTAGATCATTTTTATTTGTAAGTGACAATTTAATTATTGTAATTAGAACTCGGAGTTATTTATTATTTCCTGGGAGAGATACATTCGTAAATTGTTGAACTTGTTAGCGTTGGCTCTACGAGTTTTAAAATTTTCTTCATTTTGATGGACTTTTAGATCAGTTGTTTTATTTTTCCTCTATTTGGTAAATTGTGCAATTTATTATTCCTCTATTTGGTAAATTGTGCAATTGAGGTGTGTTCGGCACAGGAGGAGAGTGCGATTGTGGAAAAGAAACCAAGAATTAGAAAACAAAAATAAATAATTAAATAAAACCATTGAATTGAGCATGCCATGAAATTGGGTATAGATTATTTTAGCTTGTACTAGGTTAGCCTTGAGGGAAAAAACTAACAACTCATTCGAATATCGAATGAGAACTACCTGTCTTCCTTAAGGTGAAATTTGCATTTTGTCCTTTTATATTTAATTGTCTTGATTTGTAAGTTTGCTCACACCAGTATGATTATACTGACCCAGATTTTGTATTGTTTTACAAATTTGGGTACGTTCTTAATGAGCGTAGCCGTAGATAACCATCAGGGTCAATTGGAGTGTAAGGAAGGATAGTAGCTGCGTGGCGATAGCTGAGGAGTCGACACATTTTATTCTTTTTAGATCTTTATTATTATTCCTAGGTAATCAGATGTAGGATTTAGATATAAATGCTCAGTTTTGTCAAATATTTATTTGGGGAATTTATTATTGAAATTTTCATTTATTCGTTGTGGACCTCATTTTTAGAGGAAGAATATTGAGGAAGCTTATTAGTTGTTTTCTGCCTTATGACTGTACCATTTAATGTGTTCCTGTCATGCCTTGGTTTTTGGACAATCTATTTATTTATGTTGTTCAAAAATCGGGGCGTGACATTTTTGGTATCAGAGCATTTGGTTAGCCTAGATCTAGGGTAGGTCTAGGTGATCCTCGGAAGTGTGGAAATGGGATTATGAACGTTGGGATTATTTAGTATTAACGGTTATTTATTTTCGCTTGAAGGTAATGGCGAACACTCGATCAAATGGGGCCAATGGACAGAATGGTGATAACGGGCGGAATAACACTAATGGCCCAAATGGTTCGAATGATTAGGGAGGGGGTCCTAATTTGGTTCAGGTAGACGTGGGAGCCATGATGACGCAACTTTTGCAGGTTGTGCAGAACAACCATCAGGATAGTCATGGTGACCCGTTTGTCAGGAGAAATAAGGAGTTTGGGAACCTAGGCGGTCAGATGTTTAATGGAGAGACTGGCCCTATTGCAGCTGAGAAGTGGATTCGCAAGTGTGAAACTGTATTCAATCGGATGCAGATGACTGAGGTACAGAAACAAGAATTAGCTGCTCATAACTTGGATGGTAATGCAGGTATTGGTGGGATTCTGTGGAGGAGAGCATGGATACGACTGTTATGACTTGGGAGACTTTCAAGTCCAAATTTGACTGTCAGTTTGTACCTGAAGCTGTGAAATCTCAGCTAGCTGCAGAGTTCTTTAGTTTGACGCAAGGTACAAAGTCAGTGACCCAGTATGTGACAAAATTCAACGAGTTGACTCGGTATGCTCCGTACTTGGTTGATACCCCTGCCAAGAAGAATCAGAAGTTTATCAGGGGTTTGGGTCATTATCTGTCAAAGTCGCTTTTACCCTTTGATAAAGAACCCTTTGACAGAGTTTTAGACTTAGCTCTCAAGTTTGAAGAGCAAGACGCTGTTTTTCGAGAGGCTAGAGAGAAGAGCAGGGGAGGTGAGTCGTCTAGAAACTCGCGTTCATCTGGGAATCGAGATCAGAACAGGTATAAGCCTTATGATCAGAATCAGCGAGGACCTGGATTTCAGTATCAGCCGAGGTTCCAATCTGGAGGTCAGTTCTAGCAGAGGCCCCAGGGAGGAGTTGAGTCCCAGGGAGGTTTCAGGCCGCAAGGTGGCTTCAGGCCCCAAGGGCAGCAGTGGCAGAGACCGACATTTCATAATCAGGGCCCACAAGGCCCATATCAGCAACCTCAACCTCAGGTATCTGCAGCACCACGAGGGCAGGCTCCCACTGATAGGTTATGCTATAAATGTAACCGACCAGGGCATCTCATTCGTGATTGTCCCAGTTGGCGAGACGCTCCACAGGGTAGGCAGGCCCCACCAGCTCCAGCACGTGCATTTGCGGTTCTACCAGGGCAAGAGAATGTTGAAGGTACCATCACCACTCAATTTCCCTTGCGAGTATTATTTGATTCTGGTGCTTCTCATTCTTTTATTTCTCGGCGAATGGTAGAAAAAGAAAATCTTAAAACTATGCCACTTATCAAACCTTTATGTGTTGAGACACCCATATGAGGCACTGTCACATTATCTGAGTATTGTAGAGATTTTGAGATCTCTTTAATGGGTCGAAAACTTGTTGCGGATTTGATAGTTATGAATTTTGAGAATTTTCATGTTATCCTTGGGATGGATTGGTTGGGTAAAAACTATGTTACTATAGATTGTGCCGCGAGGACCATTTTGATAGATACACCAGGGTTGCCGCGAGTTAGTCATGTTTGTGAACCTTGTGGGGACTCCACAATGACGAGCACTCTATACTCTATGGATATACCAGAGAAAGATATTAGCGTGGTTGAGGTGGTGAAGGATTATGAAGATGTATTCCAAGAGATTCCTGGTTTACCACCTAAGAGAGAAGTCGAATTTCGAATTGACTTGTTGCCAGGGGCAACACCGATTTCGAAAGCTGCATACTGATTGGCTCCTAAGTAGTTGGATGAGATGAAAGTTCAACTGGAGGAATTACTCCAGAAGGGGTAAGCAAATTTTCTCGTATGCTTTTATAATAGTTATATATATATATGTGTGTGTGTGTGCTTATTTGTGAGTAACTTTATGGTTAATCTTTAAAGGTGTGTATATTTAGGTTTATACGACCAAGTAATTCTCCATGGGGTGCGCCTGCTATTTTTGTTTCTAAGAAGGATGGTACTTTGAGGATGTGTGTCGACTATAAAGAACTAAATAAGGTGACAATAAAAAATAAGTACCCTCTTCCGCGGATAGATGATTTGTTAGATTAGTTAAAAGGGGCGGTTATATTTTCACAGTTGGATTTGAGGACTGGGTACCATCAGATGGGTGTTGAAGAGCAGAGCATACCTCTTACGGCGTTTCAGACTCGGTATGGGTTATATGAATTTCCGGTCATGCCATTTGGATTGACCAATGCTCCTGCGTTCTTTATGGATTTGATGAACCGTAATTTTCGTCCGTACATTGATAAATTTGTTGTCATTTTCATTGATGATATTATGGTATATTCTCGAAACATGGAGGACCATCGAGAGCATTTGAAAGTAGTGTTGCAGACTTTAAGAGATCACAAACTGTATGCTAAATTTAGCAAGTGCCACTTTTGGGAGAAAGCGGTGAAATTTCTTGGGCATGTGATTTCTAGCGAAGGGATAGCCGTCGATCCTGACAAAGTTGTAGCAGTTAAGGAATGGAAACAACCCACTAATGCAAGTGAAATTCGGAGTTTCTTAGGGTTGGCTGGATATTACAGGAGGTTTATTGAGAAATTTTCGTTGATTGCAGCACCTTTGACGAGTCTGACTCGAAAGGATGTCAAGTTTGTATGGACTAAGGACTGTGAGACTGCATTTCAAGAGTTGAAGCAAAGGTTGACTACAGCTCCAATTTTAATCATTCCCACGCGTGACGGGAAGTTAGTGGTGTTTACAGATGCTAGCGGAACAGGTTTGGGATGTGTTTTGATGCAAGATCAGAAAGTAGTTTCATACGCTTCTAGGCAGTTAAAGCCACATGAGAGGCGATATGCCACGCATGATTTGGAATTAGCAGCAGTGGTTTTTGTTTTAAAAATATGGAGGCATTATTTGTATGGAGAGAAATTTGAGTTGTATACTGATCACAAAAGCTTGAAGTACCTATTTTCACAACGGGATTTAAACATGAGGCAACAGAGGTGGATGGAGTTCATTAGTAGTTATGATTTTGAAATCCTTTACCATCCAGGCAAAGGGAATGTGGTGGCGGATGCCCTTAGCAGGCAACATAGTGTGTTGACCGCTCTTATGGTGCAAGAGTGGAAGATTCTCGAGGTTATTGCAGCTCATGATGTTTTGACTGTTCCGCATACTAGAGGAGCTTATGTTTGTAGTTTGACAGTAAAACCTACCCTGATTACCCGGGTCATTTCCGTGCAGCACACTGACCCGTTTCTCATGAACAAAATAAATGATATGATAATTGATACGTTGGATTAGGGGTGGGCAAACGGGTCGAGGATCCGCGGGTTCAAACCGAACCGGACCGTTTTGCTCTAAACGGTCCGAATTCTAATTTTGTATTTTTAGATACGGTCCGGATCGGTTCGAATCCGTTATAAAACGGTACGGTCCCGGTTCCTATTATATAAAAAGAAATGGTCCGGGTTGGACCCGTTTCAAAACACATTTACAGGTTACAAATTAAAACACTAAAGTCTAAACTCTAAAGAATGTAAACCTAAACTAAAAAGAGGATATGTAGAGGAGAAACAGTAGAGAGGATCTGTAGAGGAGAAACAAATCTTCCCCTCCGGTCGAATCTTCCCCTTTCTTCTCTGTAGCCGCACGGTTCGTCGGATTTTCCCCTCTCTTCTTTGTAGCCGCACGGTTCGTCGATCTGTAGAGGAGAAACAAATCTCTTGTGATCTTCCTCTACCAGGTTCCTAGGAGAAATAAATCTCTTGTGATCTTCCTCTACTAGGAGAAACAAATCATACTGGTTCGTCCATTGTTATGTCATACAAATCATATAAATCATACTGGTTCGTCGATCTGTAGAGGAGAAACATATCTCTTGTGATCTTCCTCTACCAGATCTCTTGTGATTTTCCTCTACTAGAGAGGAGAAACAGAGAGGAGAAACGGAAAGGAGAAACAAATCTTCCTCTACCAGGTTCCCCTTCCACTTTTTGTTATTTGATTTCTGAACTATATGTTCGTCGATTTATAGAGGATAAACAGATCTCTTGTGATCTTCCTCTACCAGAGAGGAGAAACAGAGAGGATAAACGGATAGGAGAAACATATCTTCATCTACCAGGTTCCCCTTCCACTTTTTGCTTTTTGATTTCTGAACTGTATGTTCGTCGATCTGTAGAGGAGAAACAGATCTCTTGTGATCTTCCTCTACCAGAGAGGAGAAACAGAGAGGAGAAACGGAGAGGAGAAACAGATCTTCCTCTACCAGGTTCCCCTTCCACTTTTTGCTTTTTGATTTCTGAATTGTATGTTTAGTAAATTATTCAACATGTATCCAATAACTCTCAAATGCTCCTGTCGTTAGCTATTTGTTTCAATTTCTCAATATACATAAACAACAATGTAATCAATTTTTTGATGATCTTAGTTTTTAGAATGATGTTTGTTTGTACTTTCACTATAACTATTTTAATGCAATTACTTTGAAGAATCCAGTGTGAAGATTAGTCCATTGATACCCAATATTTGAGTAACTATTTAATCTATCATCATATACAGATGCAGTGTGACATTTGTTTGTGTAAGACATAATCAACTTAGATTTTGGAACCGTAGGAACCGAACCGTTTCAAACGATTCGAGTTAGGTTCGGTTCCAATGTTCAAAATAAGGGAATCCGGACCGGACCGGATCCGTTAAATTTAAACGGTCCGAGTTAGGTTCCTCAAAATTTGGAACCGATCCGGACCGTCCCCACCCCTTACGTTGGATGACTGCCCTACTGATTGGTCCGTTGACATAGATGGAGGATTGCGATTTCATGGTAGACTTTGCGTACCAGATATTTCGGCATTAAATAAGGAAATTATGGACGAGGCTCATCGTTCTAAATTTACTATTCATCCAGGGGGTACGAAGATGTATCATGATTTGAGAAGGAGTTTTTGGTGGGAAGGCATGAAATGAGATGTTGGGGAATATGTCTCTCACTGTTTCACTTGTCAGCAAGTGAAAGTGGAACACCAGAGACCGTCTGGTTTATTGCAGCCTCTAGAAATACCCATGTGGAAGTCGGAACACATTTCGATGGATTTTGTTGATGGTTTACCAAGATCTCAGAGGGGTAATGAGTCAATTTGGGTTATTGTTGACCGTTTGACTAAGTGTGCACATTTTATCCCCATTGGTGCATCTCGAAATACTGACAAGTTAGCTGCTATGTATATCCGAGAAGTGGTAAGGTTGCATGGGGTTCCTATTACCATTGTTTCAGATAGAGATCCATTGTTTACATCAGCATTTTGGGAAAGTTTCCAACGTGCTATAGGTACTACCTTGGCTATGAGCACGGCGTATCATCCACAGACTGACGGGCAGACTGAGCGGGTAAATCAGATTTTAGAGGATATGTTGCGAGCTTTCATCATGGATTTTGGTGGTAGTTGGGAGGATCACTTACCGTTGGTGGAGTTCTCATACAATAATAGTTACCAATCAAGCATTGGTATGACGCCCTTTGAGGTTTTGTATGGTAGGCCTTGTAGATCTCCTAGTTGTTGGGCAGAGGTAGGTGATACAATATTGTTGGGACCGGAGATTGTTAGGGAGACTGCAAGGAAGATTGAGATTATTCGAGGAAGGATAAAAACTGCTCAGAGTAGGCAGAAAAGCTATGCAGATCAAAAGCGCAAGAGTGTAGTGTTTGCGGTTGGTGATATAGTTTTCCTTAATGTGTCTCCCATGCGAGGTGTGATGAGATTTGGAAAGAAAGGGAAGTTGAGCCCACGGTATATTGGGCCATTCGAGATTGTCGAATGTGTTGGTCACTTAGCTTACAAGCTTGCGTTGCCGCCCAGTTTGTCGATGATTCATGATGTCTTTCATGTCTCGATGTTGAGAAAATGTGTGAAAGATCCAACTCAGATTGTTCAACCTACCGCTATTGAACTGAATGAGGATTTGACCTATACAGTTGGGCCGGTGAGGATAATTGATCGTGACGTGAAGCAACTACGACGTAAGAAAGTCAACTTGGTCAAAGTTCAGTGGAGTGAAAAGGAGAACGATGTCACCTGGGAGTTGGAGGACAAAGTAAAGTGTATGCACCCAAAATTATTCGCCTAATCCTTATCCTACCGAATCTCGGGACGATATTCTTTTAAGGTGTGTATATTGTAATACCCGCCCAATTCACTTACCAATATACTCTTATTATTTTAGAAGTTAATAATATTTATTTCTTGGTAGTAATTATTAATCGATAATAATTACAAGTAATAATAGTTTACGATTTTAATTTCAAACCTAGGTTTAGGTTGGTGGTGGGTAAAAGATAAATGATGGGCATGTTTAGCCATTATTGCAAAAATCAGTGAGTACAACTCTATCCTTGTTAAGTTTTTGTATTATGATTGATTAGGCTTATTGTGTATGAGGTGACATCTGTAAGATAAGGTTTTTTTTTGGGATCTGACGTTTGTAAGTGGTTTTTTTTTTTGGTTGTGTGTATGAGGTTTCAGCTTTTGCGAACTGACATATGTATGACGTTTGTATGAGGTTTCATTTTTTGCGAACTGAAGTCTGACATGTTTTTTTTATTTGGTTGGCATCTGACGTCTGACATGTATACATGTGATAAAATTATGGGTATGCAGACTTGCTTGCATATCGGTGCACCGTTCCATGTGAGTTCGGTTGTACGTGTAGATTTAGGAAGAATACTTGCCAGTGATCGAACTTCGGGTAAGATGACATGACACTCGAGGTGGCAACCCACTTGGGTCATGTACTCTCCGAGTGGCTTCGATGGCAAGGGAGGCACATTTGGGTGAGGTGTGTTCGGCACAGGAGGAGAGTGCGATTGTGGAAAATAAGCCAAGAATTAGAAAACAAAAATAAATAATTAAATAAAACCATTGAATTGAGCATGTCATGAAATTGTGTATAGATTATTTTAGCTCTTACTAGGTTAGCCTTGAGGGAAGAAACTAACAGCTCATTCGAATCTCGAATGAAAACTACCTGTCTTCCTTAAGGTGAAATTTGCATTTTGTCCTTTTATATTTAATTGTCTTGATTTGTAAGTTTGCTCACACCGGTATGATTATACTGACCCAGATTTTGTATTGTTTTACAAATTTGGGTACATTCTTAATGAGCGTAGCCCCAGAGAACCATCAGGGTTAATTGGAGCGTAAGGAAGGATAGTAGCTGCGTGGCGATAGCTGAGGAGTCGACACGTTTTATTCTTTTTAGATCTTTATTATTATTCGTAGGTAATCAGATGTAGAATTTAGATATAAATGCTCAGTTTTGTCAGATATTTATTTGGGGAATTTATTATTGAAATTTTCATTTATTCGTTGTGGACCTCATTTTTAGAGGAAGAATATTGAGGAAGCTTATTAGTTGTTTTCTGCCTTATGACTGTACCATTTAATGTGTTCCTGTCATGCCTTGGTTTTTGGACAATCTATTTATTTATGTTGTTAAAAAATCGGGGCGTGACATAAACGCTACACATGTCCACTGATTTTGGTGCCCCATAATCGTAGTATGTATTTTAGCTACAATCTATCCCCTAACTATACGTAGGTGTGGCATAAAGTTTTCCACCAGAGGGTGCCTCATGTTTTGCGTAAATTTGTTGTAATATCACAACACCCATCATGTTTATTTTTGCAAAAAATGGTTTATTATGCCTTTTTTTACAACCACATTTGCGGTCATCGCTTAGTTTTTTTTTTGTTGTTGTAGTGTTATCAAATGGTTTAGGGAAATTTGATAATCATTGGTAATTATATAACGCAAATATTAATTTTCTTAACAAAATGACAGTTCTCATACTCGTAAAGACCTAGTATAAAAGAGTTTATATTTACTATTAATTCTCGACCCCAAGGAAGTTTTATGGCTTTGCTCCTGGGGTTGGAGATATTACTGAGGATATCATTATATTATTTTTCGTTTTGGTTATTCGTTTATTAGATATAAACGCATGAGGGAAACAAGTATTTTGACTACCCATTTGGGACTTCTTTAGTATTCATTGTAAATTAGGGGACACAAGAATAAATGATAACTCTATCATTTGAGTCGAAAAATTTGAGAAAAATTAAAGGCCAACATTGGAAACAATGTATCAAAGTTTTAACTCATTTCGACACGAGTGCCTCAATATACACATTAAAATGTGAAAACATGATTTCACCGTAGGGTCCACCTAGGGCGCGACATAGGTCTGCCTACCAAAGGCCATTGTCTGTGACCACCCGAAATAACAGTCCTT
The DNA here is from genome assembly GCA_963556465.1 of Berberis vulgaris. Classification (NCBI taxonomy): domain Eukaryota; kingdom Viridiplantae; phylum Streptophyta; class Magnoliopsida; order Ranunculales; family Berberidaceae; genus Berberis; species Berberis vulgaris. Next base: position 6,599,471 of record OY747135.1, read on the forward strand.
AAACACCCACAAATACCGTTTATAAGAATATTTAATGTCATTGACCTAAACACATATTTCGAGGAACAATGTCGTAATAGGCTGAAACTTTGACAAGTTGTTTCTAGCGCTAATCTGTAATTTTTTTTTTAAGTGGGTCCTATTTGGGTTAGTAAAAACTATTTGTTGTAACCAAAGTATCAAAACTTATTTATTTTGATTAAGACATTTTCATAATTGAGAGGGTTACAATTTCTTGAAATTTTGTTGACGTCACTTTAATGTATTTTCGAGATTTAAAATAACTTTGCTAGGGAACCGGAATTTGTAATTAGGGTGATGTGTCACCAATTATGAAAATGTATATACATATATCTAGAACTAGGGGGTGGCACAGGACGAGATTGACCTCATCCCTATCCTAGCCTGTTCTTTCGGGATCGCGACATGATAAATCTCATCCCGACCTCGTCCCATCCCAAACATGTTCAAGACGGGATCGGCGGGTAATAATCAAGAACAAAAATGAAAATATCAGACTGTCAAAAGGAAAAATAGAGTACAAAAATTGTATATAATTCAATAACTATAGTCACAGAGTTTAGGAAAAGGTATAAAATATCAGCAAAGGCAACTTTAACTTTGTTGCCTGACGAATCTCTCAAATGAAGAACCAACCGAGTCTTATAATAAGAATGGATATTGGTATATAAATAAGAAAATGCCATGGATAAACAGCTCCAACCCACCTTCGTTATCTTTAAACTCATATCAAGAATAATGCCAACATGGAAATATTTATTTGGTTGTGATTAGTATTCTGATGCTTGGCCAAATTAATGACGAAGATAATAGAATTTAGTGGAGTGAATCATCAAGATCTTTATATATGGACAAAGAAAGATAGATGACGTTGACATGAAAGTTGTTGTCAAGTTGGCAGTTATTGATACTATATATCTATGGTATAGAAGACATGACTTAAACAAATAATTAAGAATCGATTTATGTCACTATAAACTACAATGATAGATTTCCACTGACTTAGAATCAATAAAATCAATATAAGATGGTTTACTTGACCTCCATGGGAATCAACCTAAACCAACCATCTAAGTTAAACCTGTCATATAAATTGGAGTCTTAGGCCAATGCAACTATTAAAATATTATTAAAAAATTAGTTTGGGATGGGATGAGCGAGATTGAAAATCTTCATTTCGATCCCATCCCACTCTAGATCGGGACGAAACGAGATCAGAATGAGATTGATCAATCCCAATAAAAACTGAAAAAATCGGGACGAGACAAGAAATGATCAAAATCATGGGATGGGATGCCCACCCCAATTTGGAACACATCATCCTCGCACATCATATCTGGTTGCAAAGTATTTTCCAGATTATAAAAAGTGCCAAAATTGTGTATCCTCACGTGGTCCGCACGTGCATTTTCATGGCTGGCAATTTGGCAACTAGCCAGTCGAGGGCATTTCCGTAATAAAACTCAAGTTGACAATCAAAAATCAAACCAGATCGATAGAAACCCTAGTTTCTCTATTTAAGTTGAGAGAAGAGAAGAAGAAAGAGAGATCTTCTTTTCAATCTCTCAAGCTCGCTCGCTCGTTCGTTTTCGTCAAACCAAAGTCACTCACTCAGCTGAGCTTCTCTTCTCTTCTCTGGTGATTTCTCTCTCTCCTTACCCTTTATCTGTTCCGTTTTAGGGTTTCTCTCTTCTCTTTCATGAATTCAATCCTTCCCCAAAATTTGCGTTGTTGATTTTAGTTTAGTTGCTTGATTACGATTGATTACGAGTGTTTGAAGAAACTTCCTTCGAATTGGAGTTGTAAAGTGCATTTGTGTTCTACTAAAAAGGGCAACTTTCATCATTTTTTGGACTAATTCTTTAATCTCCAAGTCGTTTTTTGAGACCCCTTTATGACCATTGCTTGATACCCAAACCCTCATTTGAGTTGGAAGTAGTATATTGAGCTGAGAGGTCAGTAAGGCTTCTCGCTTTAGTAGTTTTAAATGAAAAGTGGGTTTGGGTAAGCTGATCTCCTTTTACATATTGGGGCATTTGATGAATTAGCCCCTTTAAGCATAGTTTAAACTGGACGCTTTTGTGTTTGTGTGGTCAAGCAAGTGAGCTTGCACAGTTTGTGGTTACGTTTTTGAGCTAAGTAAAAATTTTCAAGCAATGGTAGTAGAATAAGAGGATGGAAAGGATTGAGGCTAAAGGAAACTGGATAATGAAGGCAAATGAATGTCAATCATTGAACCTGTGTAGTCAAGGCGACCGCCTAGGTGCGCCTCAAGGCATTTTTACAAACTTCTGCTTCAAAGTGAGGCAATGCAGTGCGGTGAAATGAGGCGTCCGCCTCAGAACGCGTCGCCCCCTCTCACTGCCTCAACCGCCTCAGCCCATAAACTGGTTGTAGCCCGCCCAATTGCAGCCCATTTTTAGCCTATTTTCAGCCTAATTGCAGCAAAAAGAGGTTGCAACCCACTCTATAATAAGGTTTTATGTTTCTTGATGTAATATTTGATCAATTTGATAAAAACAAAATAAAAAGTTTTTAAGTTTTGATAAATTTGTCACACTTTTTATATTAATTTTTGGAAAAAACATACCATGTTTTGAATAACATGTGATCAACATCAATCTTGATTTTTCATAGCTCAGTTTAATGATTTTTATGCTTTTGAAATACCAATAGTGATTATACTTGTGGATTTTTACCAACAATTTCTTCTAACAAATGTTCAATATTCTAAAGTTTTTATTCTTTCAAGATTATTGATTTTTAATGATTTAGTGGATGTTTGCAAGTTACTTGATACTTATGTAGTGCATCTTTTTGCTATGCTATGCAACATTATTATATTTTCATTCCAATTTTAGGTAATTGTGTTACTTTTTGTACATATTTGCTTATAAACTTATCAAAATGATGTATACTATTATGCTAATATGTTTCAATTTATTATAAAAAATCTTTTAAAAAGTTATTTTGATTTTAGGTAGTTGTGTCACTTTTTGTACTTATGATACTTATCAAAATGATGATGTATACCACTATGCTAATATGCTTCAATTTATTATAAAAAAAATCTTTAAAAATATATTAAGACCGCCTCACCTCACGCCTGAGGCGTTTTCAGGCCTGTCCGCCTCGCCTCCTCCTCCGCCTCAACGCCTTAACTACAATGCATTGAACAAAAAATATGGCTCTACCTTAAGTAAGTGATTCATATTGGAGTGTTCGATGTGTGAAGCACATACTAAACTAAACTTGTATTTGGAGGGGAATGGTAGTGTAGAACAAATACTTGGATAATGGGGTGGGATGACAGAGACAAATGAAGCAAGAGCATTGTCTCTACTTAGGTTTTGATTAGTGATCGGAAAATCAACTTTTTAGTGGGAGAAAAGGAAGCTGTTCTGCAGTCCGTTTGACTAATATGCACTGGTGTATATCGATTCCGTTCGACCAATGTTAACGTCTTTTCAATTTTAGTTGGCACATTATAGAATTTTATTTAACTAGAGTCCAGAATTGGATTTATGCCATTGTCATACTTTTGGTTTCACAATGTTCTCATGCTCACAGGGTACGGACAAAAAGAATTACTCACAATTTCAATAACTAAATATTTATAGGCTTAATGAATTTGAAACTTATTAGCCGTAGTGCTCCTGAAGTTTTGGTTCCAGTGCTTTGTTATATTTGGGTATGTAACCTATGGGTGAAATGCTTGTTTCTATTTTATGAGTTTGATACAGCGTTGCTTATTTTATAGCAATCTTTGTGTTTGTGTTATTGTAATTTGCTGCTTCTCATTTTCAATTCTGATGTGTCAATCGTCTCAAGTTGGCTAACAATTGGTCCATTTTGTTTGGAGGTGGAATTATTTGTGTAACTGTCATTTCAGCGTATAATTTAGTTAATCCTCCTATCTGTTGCAGCTATACCTTATTTTGTTGCACAGAAAATACGTATTTTCTCTTTAGGCACTTTTGTTACTTTGTGTTTTCACGCTGCATTGTTTGATGCATTACGTTTATCCACTCATTTTTTGAAGTTTTTAATTATCTCAAGTTCAAATTCTTATATTCTCTTTTCCTCTTTTCTTCTTGGTGAATGCTTTTTGCTGGAGTTTAGATAGTTGAGCAGTTAAAATGGCCTTTATTTTTTGAGCAGCAGCCTGATGTCTAAATTGCAAGAAATTCATTCTTCATATTTTACACCTGTTGAGCATCATCATCATCATCCTCTTGCTTATCATTCAAATTTCTCTCTTGCCTGTCTTTATTAGTATTGTTGCTACTTAATCATCCCTTTTTGTGAAAGTCACGCTAAAAATCCTTGGAGCCATATCTCATGGCATGTATTCGATCAGTATTCTTACTCTTCAACTCCTTTTGCCCTTTCATTTTTCCATCATTCGGCATTATCATACTTCCTCCTACAAATGCATCTGGCTTCTGTGCTTTCTTCTCAGTTGCATTGCAAGCTTATTTGAATAAATATATAAGATGCCGAGAGCGAAGGCAAGTGTTGCCGCAGCTAGAAAGCCAACCGAACCTGAAAAACCAGCTGAACCAAAAAACCCAGTTGAACCTGAAGAACAGGTGGACCTGGATGGAGACAATGATCCTGAGGAAATGACAGATGAAGAAGTCGAGTATGAAGAAGTAGAGGAAGAAGTGGAAGAAGAGGAAGAAGAAGAGGAGCCGGAAGAAGAGGAGCCGGAAGAGGCCATGGATGCTGATGGAGTGGAAACACAGGGTGAAGCTAGTGATGAGGATGAGATGAAAACTACCACGGATGAGGATGGTGACGAGAGCAAAAAGCATGCTGAGCTTCTTGCTCTTCCTCCTCAAGGTTCTGAGGTATACATTGGTAGCATTCCTCAGGATACTTCTGAAGAAGAGTTGAGGAACTTTTGCGAGGATGTAGGAGAGGTTACTGAGGTAAGCAGTCTGATTGTTTATAATGTCGTATTTTTCATTTCTTCTTTGCTAGAGCTGACACTTTCCAAGTGTATTAACAACAATAGGTCAGAATAATGAAAGGGAAAGACTCAGCAGAGAACAAGGGCTATGCATTTGTGACCTTTAGAACTAAAGAATTGGCTGCTAAAGCCATTGAAGATCTAAACGGTACTGAACTGAAGGTAAGTAACTATCACAGTTTAGGTGTTACATTTTGCATCATTTCTAGTTAATAAAGTGAAAAAAACATTCGTCGCGCTTTCAGTTTCTTTCTTCAAGCTCGCTCAGTTTATTTATTTTGACTGTTCATTTCCATCATTGTTTACCTAAGTTATTGATCTCCTTTTACTTGTCATCAATCTCTTTTTTATCAGGGCAAAAAGGTCAAGTGTTCATCGTCTCAGGCGAAATATAGGTTATTCATTGGTAACGTTCCCAGGGAATGGGCAAAGGAAGATTTAAATGAAATTGTGACGAAGGTTGGACCAGGAGTTGTTAACGTGGAATGGGTGAAGGTTAGTTTGTCTGTATTATGGATACTGTTAGTTCCGCTGTGGCTACATGTATCGGTAGGATTAGCAAATATTGAAGTTCCTATTATATTGGGAAGGCCTACTGAACTTGTTCTTCATGTATTTCCATTGTCCTTGCAGGATCCACAAAACCCTGGCCGTAACCGTGGATTTGCATTTATCGAGTATTACAACCATGCTTGTGCCGAGTATTCAAGGCAGAAGATGTCTAACTCTGAGTTTAAGCTAGACATGAATTCCCCAACAGTCAGTTGGGCTGACTCAAAGAATTCAGAATCTGTTGCCAACACCTCGCAGGTTTCTGCTTCCATCTTTTTGTTTTACTTCTTTTATCTGGTGATTGAAATGTTTAATGCTTTGGTTGCCTACATTGCATATCTTAAATGCTCATTGGATGCAGAATCACTGAAATCCTGAGCTCGTAGATCAATGAGTTAATTGGATTTATTAGTCATCCCCCAAATGATTTTTTTTTCAACATCCCAAATAGTTTTGACAATTGTTTGAATGGCGATAATTTTTTTTATTGTTGAACTCATTTATTGGGTTTTACCAGAGTTATTTAGTTGATTAGCTATGTTAAAGTCTACTCTGTAGACATGTTGATGTATGGTGTAGATCGTGGAGGAAGTTGACACAAATATCATCTAAAGATTGAAATCACAAAAATCATCTGAAGAATCAGGATATCATTTTCTAGTTATTTTCTTTTCTTTTCTCTGTAGCATACAAATTCTTCTCTTTTCAAAAATCCACATAACACAAACCAAAACCATATAACAATAGTTCCAAGCTTTTTATCAGAAAAATGTAACTTTCAGAATGAGATGTCCTATTCTCAAGTAGTTCATAATTAAGAGGTATTTGAGATCACAATCTTGGTGGTGTGGGCCTCCTCGTGCATTTAGGTTTCCTGGATCAGATGTCTAAGGGTATCTTTTTATTTACAGATTGCTAAAGGCTTCATATACATCCCACATTCCCACCCACTAAACATGCTATTACTCTAGAGTGAAGTATTCCTTGAGTTCTATTCTATAATTTCTGTTGCGTGAATGATAACTTTGAGGTTTATCTACAGGTTAAGGCTCTGTATGTGAAGAACTTGCCAAAAGATGTAACTCAGGATAAGCTGAAAGAGCTGTTTAAACACCATGGAGAGATCACAAAGGTAGTGTTGCCGCCCGCCAAGTCCGGACAGGAAAAGAGCAGATTTGGATTTGTACACTTTGCAGAAAGATCAAGTGCCATGAAAGCACTCAAGAACACAGAGACATATAAAATGGATGGTGATGCTCTCTTTTCAGATCTTCCATGAGCATTTTTTTGTTTTTTGTAATTTAGACCTACTGACCTAGTATTTGACATTGATTGGGTTCATTCTCATTGACAGGTCAAATTCTTGAGTGCTCTCTGGCAAAGCCCCAGACCGACCGGAAATCTGATGCAGGTTCCAATATGCCAAAGTCCTCTTTACTCTCTAGCTATCCACCACGCATGGGATATGGGCTAGTTGGTGGAGCCTATGGTGGTGGTGCCTATGGTGGTATGACAGCAGGATACGGCGCTGCAGGCTATGGACAAAGTGCTGCTGCAGGCTACGGCCAGGTGCAACACTATTCCTATCCTTTTCTCCCACTTTTTTTGAATCATAGTTAACATAAGGTGCTAGGCCGTATACATGTTTGTAGTGGATCCTTAGAAATGTTCAAAGAGAAGGCTTTCACATTATATACATCTGAAATGAGAATAGATGGTTAATTACAAGAAAAGACATGCATCAAAACTTGTGAAATGTAGGGTGCAACCAATCTAAGAATATCAACAGAAATGTTCACTAAACCTAGTGTTTCACTGTTGAAAAATGGGATGTAAAATATTTCCATCTTACTGCAACTCTTGTTATTGTCTGCCTTGGACCAAAAAGGCAAAAACTGCAAAAAATGATAGAATGTTTGTCGTTTCCTAAACTTCTGGGTGCATTGGTTCATTATTTTTAAAAATATAATTCTCTTTATTTTGCAGCCCATAATATATGGCAGGGGACCGACTCCTGCTGGGATGGCAATGACACCAATGCTTTTGCCCGATGGACGAATTGGATATGTCCTGTAAGTGAGACGATTTTTTTTTTTAATTTTTTAATTTTTCAAAGATGAGGTTCCAGCATTTGGAATAACATTTCAAATTTGAAAAAATGTTTTGGCGACCAACTTCTCTTAAAATCGGATATACATGGATATGAGATTTTGGATGGGCCTGATGTGTTTGTTTTAAGAAAAATTTCCCAAAAAAGTTTGCCAAGAATGAGAAGGCGGAAGTGAGGAGAGAATGGAGAATATGAAGTTATGATGATGTCCACCTCATATTTTTTTTTTTAACAAAATTGTGGAAATCATTTTCTTGGGGTGGGAGCAAAGAATATTTTCTCAAAATGTACTCGTCTTCAACCTCAACCTCAAGTGGAGAAAATTCTCCCTCCTTCCCCCATTTTGTTGTTTTCTATGGGAAATTTTTCTTTAGAACCAAACACAAACTACACAAGTCAAACAATATAATTGGTTCTCACTCCTCAAGTCTGGGAGGTATGGCTTGTGTATCGTCTTCCTCAGTTTCTAGGGAAAATTTGTTTTCAATTTGCGGAAACTTGATTTGGATTTTGTGCCAAGGAACTTCGTCCACTTATGGTTTTATGTGATGCAGGCAACAACCAGGAGCACACCCATATTCACCGCCACCTCCACAGCATAAAAGTGGTGGCAATAGGAGTGGTGGGAGCGGCAGCAGTGGTGACCGCAGGAATGGTGACCGCAGAAGTGGTGGTAGCTCAAGTGGTGGAAAGCGGGGTGGTGACAGTGGACGTGGACGCAGATATAATCCATACTGATTGAACCCGTCAGGCACATCGAACTAGAACAAGAACTTCTGAACATGAAGCATGTTTTAAATGTTCCGATCACCCAGTGTTAATTGTTAACAACTTACAATCGTGATGTATGAAGTTATCTTATCCCCTCCCTTGGTAAGTAGATTTTCTAGGAGTTCGGATGATTCTGGACAATGTTAAGTTAGAATTATATTTCATACAGTTGCCTTTTGCATTTGTGTGTGCCACCCATATGAAGAATTGCTTCTCTTTTCTGTAATGTTTGGTTTTAAATTGTTTCACATGAACTATAACTATAATTTCGGATTACGTGATATGAGCTTCACACAAATCAGTGGAGATGTCCCTCAAAAATCCAAATTCAAAGCGGCAGGCCCCTTTCCCATTTTCGATGCTGCCGTATGAGAACAGACCCACAGATGGTCTCCTTTTTTATTGTTCTCAAACGTTGGAGTATATTATCCATAATATGTACAGTCACAGATTTTAGTTACTTTTTAATTGAAAATCATTTTTCTGCGAAATATCAACCCATGCTTGACAGGAGTCATAAGGTATCAACTCACTTGTGGAATTGGAACTATTTAACTCAGTCAATGTGTCTCAAAACTGGAGTCATAAGATGTGTTGTCGCATGATCCTAACCCATGAAACAAAAATTGTTTCATCAATGACATCCTTGAGTTTGGATTAGGTAAAGATATGTGAGAAGACATTACTAGGAGAACCAAAATTCGTGTAACCAAGCCCAATGGTCTTTGATGATGATGAATGAGATTCATGAGAAAGCAATACTAAAGTTATGTCTAGATTGGCTCCGTTGGAAGTGGGAGTTGATGTCAGTGACTTAGGGATTGTTTCATGAAGGGGAACTACTGGTGGCGAAAGTCAATAGGGGTGGTCTTATCCTCACACAAAATGAGCATCGGTTTGTATTATAAACAAAAAACGAGTGCCATAATATCCCGACTGTCGAAAAAAAATAATTCCAAATAGATTTCAGAGTATCTAATATAGTACAAGTACTTCCCGTTGGTTGTGGCTAAAAGCCCAAATTGCAATTAGAGAACGAGGCTCCGAGACACTGGGAATCCTTGTTGAATGATTAAGGTCATTCCCAGTCGATCAGAAATGCTGATCTAGTTTACACTTGAAAATCTTAAACCTGTACATGAAAAGTAGCCACTCATAAAGATCAAATCCCAACCTTGTGGTGGGAGAACTTACTCATCAGGGACGTCATTCATCTCCATTGGCTTCTTCATCCTCTTCTTCTTCTCCACCATCTTCTGTAGCATCATCTTCTCCATTTCCATTATGGTCCGATGGTTCTTCAGCTTTTCTTTTCTTATTCTTCTCCTTAGTCTTTGCTGCTTCTGCCTTTTTTCCAGCATTTTTCTGCCTGAAGTCTGCAAAGAAGTAACAGAAGCTTAGGAAATAGCCAGTTCGACTTTCAGCATGGGGTTCCATCTTCTGACAAGAACACAGATACACAGACACACATACACAATGTGAATTGTCAATTCTAACCTATGGATCTCAAGAAAATTGGCAAATGGTGAACTTAATAGAAGAGAATGACAGTTGATAATACCCACTTGAACCTCAATACTCACATGTTGCATGGGCTGAGAGTTGGCGCGGCTCATGACAAGGAAGGAGTGGGCAGGAAGGTCTTCATAAATTGATTATATCTCTAGTGGTTTCTGTGTCATCCAAGAAGTACTACAAGTGGGACAAGTTCTTAGAGCTCTTTAATAAAGGAACCAACCACAAGATTTGAAGAGGTCCAAGCATAGTTACCTGGTACGGGGAACAAGAGGATACGTGGAAGGGGAACAGATTCGGGGTACAATGGGTTCCATGGTACAAAATTCAAAAGAGTAAGAATAGTCGGTACGGTATTTGGGGTCGCAATTAGTGTATTATTTTAACTACGTATGGTATTTAGGTATCATACTTATTTTACATATACCAAATATACAAAAAGAGGTGAATGCATGAACGTGGATCAATATATAATAGTTTATACAGTGATCTAATTATGAAAAATTGTTGAAAATTTTGAAGGATTGGGAAATTTAAACCTGTAATAAGCAAGGATGCACAAACTCTTCGGAAAACTTGTCGCACCCATGTCCAACACATATCCGACACAAACACTCGCTCGACACGCCTTCCACACGTATCAGACACTTGGTCTACGTGTCGGAGGGTCTAACATATAGTCAATGTGGTCAACATGTCGGACACGCTTCTAACACACCCAAAACTCGGTCAGGACACATTCAACAACCAAATTTATTTTATTTTTTAATTGGATTCATATAAGTTATAACCACCTAATTTGAAAAAGCCACTAAAGCATAGAGGTAGTTTATGCTTCTTCTTAATCTCTGTTTATTCTTCTTTCATCTACTTTACTTTACTTTTTTTTTTTTTTTACAAAATGTTATTTTCTTCTCCACATTTATACCTCTTCTTTTCCTCTACTGTTCTTTCTTCATCTTCTATTTCTATTGATTTTTCCTACTTGCAATAAAAAGATGGATGCATTGTTGTTGTTTTGTTTTGTTTTTTTTTTCATTCAAACTCTTTTTTTATTGAATTGTTGTTTATGTCCATTTGGTTTTATTGAAAAAAATGTATGACATGTCACCGTGTCGTTGATTCCTAGTTTTTCTAAAATTGTCGAGTCGACGTATCGTGTCTGTGTCCGACACGACGCGCGTGTTCGTGCATCCTTGGAACTAATAAGTGAATGACCTAATAAAAGATAAAAAAAGTAAATCTAAAAGGACCCAACTACACTTGTTTTTCAGATCTGATATTCTTTGCTTATTCTCCCTTTGTTCTCTTCTTAACCAAATTGGTTATTGAAATCTATCGATCTGAGTTGTGAATTGTACCAGTGTACCGCAAATCGGTAGGCGCGACCCAATTTGAAATTTGCGGGGGTTGAGCGAACCAGGGACATCTATGGGTCCAAGGCAAGAGATGAAAATTAAGGGGAGATATTTGGTCACAGAAGTCTACAGAGCTTTATCCTAGCATACAACTCTTCGCATCTATGGGTGGAGGAATGGATAAATTTGGGATTTGTTGCCAACTGCTATGGAGTGTATACTTAAATTTTTGGAGGCCTCCAAATACTTGGGATGCACCGGGTATTCTATAATTAGTGAATAGCACCAACTTAAGCAAGGATGATTGATATGTGTTGTTAGATTCAAAGAATGACCATTTTCATGTGAGCTCCTTGTTTGGCATAAGAAGAGATCCCCACCAGTTGTATCCTTAAAAATTAAAATACAATGTCTACAAAGGAGAAAATGAAAACTAAGAACTACTGATACACACTACAATACAATCAAGTAAGCTATACCTACATATTTGGCTCACATCCCACTTAAATCTAAAGAGGCAAGAAATTGGAAGATTTGCAGAAAACAGGCTGTTTGACTGTGGCTCTAGTTGATCACAACAACATATGGAAAACATCAAAAGCCTTAGGTGCAGATATTAGTTGGCTTGTTAAATTGAGAAAATGCTTCTAACTAGACCACATGATAACCAATCAGCCTAAAGCAAAGTTTTTACCTTGATGAGTGTGGTAAAGAAAATCAGTTGGTCATTTCAATGACGCTAACTTGGTCAACTGATTTATCCATGAAAACATACAATAAGATTACAAAATCATAAGTCTGTGAGTAGAAACCCCAAACTATCATAATGCGCAGGTTAAAAGATCTAAAAATGCGAGGAAAACCTAATTAGGAGTTGGAAAATGACCTGCCTGAATCAAGGGAGGTTCTTTATTGAAATAAAATCAAGAATTCAGCAGTTTTAACAAGAGATAATATTTAGGCACTAACCTTCTAAAGAGGCTTTAAGAGGCCTGATAAGCTCCGGAAATTCAATTTCTTCAAGCGCTTTGAAAACATCCTCAGCATTGATTGTCTGTCTCTTTGATTCCCTACATACATCGTTCGCCCTATACAAAATCATCACCATCAAGCTCAAAACGTAACAAGCTACAGTATAAGCAACTCCATTCTCACAGTATTTGTTCGATTATTACTCCAAAACCCTAGATCAAGAAAACTGCAAGAAATGTAAACCTGTCACGTACTGAAGAATTGTAGAGAAGAAGAAATACAGGTGGGTAAAATGAGCGCCAAGTTTGAATTTGTTTAGCAGGGCATAATTGTAATTTTATCACTTTGTTAGTTAGACCGACATGGGTCAAACCACTGGTTCGCCGAAGTTATGTTAAGGAGATAGATTTAAAAGGGAGAAGATGTAATAAACAGGGTATGACGAGTATGAATTAGGGCTTGGTTCTCTGAAGAACTAAAGTTGTAATCATTTTTTAATTCCATTGTTAAATTCAAGTGTTCTTTCCCTAATTTAATTACTTCTTGTCACGGTTCGTGACAATTGGTATAAGAGCGCTGGTGGAATCAATTGGACTGAGCAAAAATGGAGACGAGAGCGAAGGAAGTTGAACTGTTCATGAAGGAGACCAAGAAATATCAGATTGAGACAAGCGGATAGAAACCAAATTTGAGCAACTGATGCAATTGCTGCAACACCCACCTGTTGTTTCTGGATCTGTTGGTTTGAATACTCCTCCAACCACTTAAATTTCAACCCAGACTGATCAAATCAATAGATCTATCTCCCATACTCCCTGGGAGACCTCTGGTACGTACTTCGGAATCCCTAAACTAGATTTTCCCCAATTTGATGGTTTGAACCCTAGAGCGTGGATAAAAAAGTGTGAAAGATATTTTGCATTTTATCATGTAATAGAAGAGAACATGGTTGCTATTGCTTCAATCCATTTCAGTGGAAGAGCTGATTCATGGTTTCTAGATTACCAAGTAGGTAGAAATACTCTTCCCTGGACCCAATTTGTTCATGATCTGCGTGAAACATTTGAGGATTTAGCCCTAGACAACTACGTGGACTTATTCAATAAATTGAACCAAGAGTCTACTGTTACTAAGTACTATGACAAATTTGAAGAACTTAAAGTCACTCGTGCTCTCACACAATCAACACTTAGATGAAACCTACTTTGTGTTGAGATTTTTGAGCGGATTCAAGCTTGATATCAAGTCCCTAGTGCAGCTATTCAAACCTAATATTGTCAGCAAACCTTCTCCTTAGCCATAATGCACGAAGCCTCCACAATTCAAAAACAGTCCACCAACAAGGGCTTCCATCAGACTTCATATACTTCCAGAAACCCAAATTACTCTTCCATCACTTATACCAATCCAAAACAAAACCAATCGTCAACTTCTCAGTTCACCATGCACTCCAGTGCCAACAACTATGCCACTCCTTCAAAAAACACTTATCCCACTACCTCAAACCCAACAGTTAGAACTGGTGCAAACACTCCACCCATCGAGAGGCTGACTCCTATATAAATGAAGATGAGGTGTGAGAAAGGACCATGTTATATGTTATAACTGTGAGGAACAGTATAGACCAGGACACATTTGTAAACAACAACATCTATACATGTGTTGGTCCCTGAAGAAGAGTTATCTGAAGATGAAAATGGGAATATCCTGGAGACAGAAGATTTGATACAAGAAATCCAGCTGAGATGGAAGTATCCCTACATGCTATCCATGGTAGCATGACAAGTAATACCATCTTACTGAGGAAGAGGCCTATATCAATCCTTATAGACACAAGAAACACACATTCATTGGAAGACCCAAGGGTCATCAAGGAGACTAAGGCCTACTCTATGTAGTTAAATCGGAAAGCTGTTGTAGTGCGATCCAGGACTGAATTACGATTAAGCGGGATTAATCGAATTTAATCGGTCTACTTTAAATATTAATATATAATATTATTTTTATTAATTTACAGTTGAATTTAATTTTGCAGGTACCTAGACTTGTTTAGGAACAACAAACACAAAACAACAGCACAAGTAACAACAAATGATAGCAAGTTAGCACTTAGTAAATAGCAATATGTAAACTCTAAAACTAACATTCAATCATTAAAAAATAACTCGATATAAGTTATATCAGTAAAAATAATTTACATTCAATCATTCATAAATAAACCAATATAGGTTATATCAGTAATTATAAGTTATAGCGATAAAACGGCAAGTCGGTTGGGCCGATTAATTAGTGACTCGCCGATTTATCGGAGTCTGCTAAACCCCAACCGATTTCACCCAATTCGGTTTGGTCAAACCCCGAATTACGATTAATCGGCAATTTTTCGCCGCATTAATAACATAGGGCCTACTACACTGACCCCCAGATGATAGTTAAGGTGGCCAATGGACAACAGTTACTTAGTAATGCAATGTGAAATTGTTTACAATGGACAATGCATGGTATTCTTTTTTAAGGAAGTGTGAGACTACTACCACTTGGAGGGTATGATATGATGTTAGGAGGTGGCTGACTAAAACCCTTTGAGACATTACCATTAATCTACATAAATTGCAAATTGCTATGAACATCAAGGGTAAGCAAGTGACCCTTCAAGGAATTACTGATAGTGGATCATTATGTTTATTGGAAGCCAAAGGGTTCTCAAAGTTCTTTAAGAAACACACCCCCTCTTTCATAGGTCATCTATTTTCTATCACTGATATAT
The DNA here is from genome assembly GCA_963556465.1 of Berberis vulgaris. Classification (NCBI taxonomy): domain Eukaryota; kingdom Viridiplantae; phylum Streptophyta; class Magnoliopsida; order Ranunculales; family Berberidaceae; genus Berberis; species Berberis vulgaris. Next base: position 6,614,512 of record OY747135.1, read on the forward strand.
CAAAACCATTCCCAAGTCCTTACAAATATCCTCACTGAGTTTCAAGACCTTTTTCAGACTCCCACAAAACTACCACCTACAAGACCATTGGACCACATAATACCACTCAAGTCAAACACTTTCCCACCTTCCAAGAGTCCTTATAAGGTGCCTTATATGCAAAAATTTGTCATTGAAGAGTTAATCAAGGAAATGTTGGATGCTGGACTATACATCACTCACATAGCCCATTTGCAGTCCATATTTTACTTGTTATAAAGAATGATGGAATATGGAGATTTTGTGTTGACTACAGAAGGCTCAATGATATCACTATTAAGGACAAATTTCCAATGCCCTTAATAAATGACTTGCTTGATGAGTATATGGGGCAACTATATTCACCAAGTTGAATCTCATATCAGGCTACCACCAAATACTTGTCCACCCTACTGATATTCATAAAACCCATTATAGTCACTTTGAGTTTAAGGTCATGCCCTTTGGCCTCACCAATGCCCCTACAACATTTCAAACACTCTTGAACCAAATATTCCAACCATGCCTCAGAAAATTTGTGTTGGTCTTCTTTGATGACATACTTATCTATAGTCATACCCTAGACCAACATCTCACCCATCCACACTTAGCCTTTTCCACCCTAAGAAAACATCAGCTTTTTGCAAAATTGTCCAAATGCATTTGCACAAGCTAGACTGGAATACTTGGGTCATATCATCAGTGCACAGGGAGTAGAACCTGACCATAAGAAAATTGCGGCAATGGCTAGCTAGCCCACTCCTTCCAATATCAAACAATTGACGGGATTTTTAGGGTTGACTGTGTACTACAGGAAATTCATAAAGAATTATGGACATCTTGCTCAACCACTATCTGAATTACTAAAAAATGACTCTTTTCAGTGGACACCAGTGGCAACTCGGGCCTTCCTACATCTAAAGCAGGCTATGTGCCAAGCTCCTCTACTGGTCTTACCCAATTTCAATATCCCCCTTTTGTTGTGGAGACTGATTCATGTAGAAACTATCTCAAGAAGGAAGGCCTGTTGTCTACTTCAGAAAAGCTCTGAGTCCAAAGAATTTATCATTATCCACATATGAAAAGAAATTATTGGCAATTGTAATGGTCATACACAAGTGGAGGTCCTACCTGTTGGAATCCAAATTTTATACTTGTATTGACTACCAGAGTATTAGATACTTCCTTTCTCAGAAGATGGTTGTCCAAGCTCATGGGATTTGATTATGAAATTAGCTACAAAAAGGGAGCAGATAACCGAGCTGTTGATGCTCTATCAAGGTGTACTGAACGCAACTCTCAATGTCTACTGGCCTAGGATGAAACCTTGTGTTAACCATTGTCTGTACCTGATCATGCATGGCAAGTTGGCAACAAATATCTATGGTCAACCTTGTGAACAAAGTTAGCTCTGAGTTCAACATACCATCCCCAAACTGATGGTCAAACCTGAATGCACAAATGCCTGTCTTGAGACATATCTGCATTGCATGTCAAGTGATGCACCATTTTAGTGGTCAAAGGGCTTTACCTAGCTGAATACTGGTTTAATACCTAGAGTGCATCGACTCTCCGAAAATCTCCGGTATCAAGTGTCAAATATGTGTTGGACATGGACATGCACTCGACACGTATTTTACACATGGTCAACGGTCAAAATTCGTTGACTGGCATCGACTCATCTTGGACCGGTCCAAACACATGGTTGCAAATAACTAGTTAATGGGTGCAAATAGCATCCCATTTTTATCCTCCCTCGATCCTAAGTCTTTGATCCAAATTCCTAAGTCTTTCTAACCCTAGAAATTTTCATCAGAAACAATCAGAGAAAAGAGGTTGAGAGAATCAGAGAAAAGAGAAAGAGAACTTGTTCTTCTTCATCAAGCCACATAGAATTCGATCGACCGATTGAGATAAAGGGAGTGATCGAGACAGATAGAGAGAGTGATCGAGACAGATAAATAGAGAGATCGAGCCAATGAGAGAGAGATCAAGCTAGAGACAAAGAGAAAGATTGAGGGTGGTTGAGAAGCTCAGGTTGTTTGCTGGACGGAGCTAGAAAAATAGGGAGCTTGCAGGAAGGAGACGATGTCGTCCTCAGCTAGTACCTTTCTTCTTTCATTTTTTTTCTACGATTTTTTTCTATGCTTCATTTTCTTCTCTGATTTTGTTCTGCTCCGATTCATCTCTGATTTTTTTCTGCTCTAATTTTCTTCTTTCGGTTTTTTTTCTACGAATTTCTTCTATGCTTCATTCTCCTCTGATTTCTATGCTTCATTCTTTTCATCACTGATTTTTTTTCTTTTTTCTGCTTATTCCATATTCTGATTTCATGAATATGACTCTCTGTGTCTATCTTTGAGGATGTGTGTTTTTCCAATACCAGTAGAATAAAACAATGCTGATTTTCTGCTCGTTTATGCTCTTTTAACACCGGTAGAATAAAACAATGAGTAATTCTGCTGATTTTCTTTTATGCTCTCTGTCTCTTATATTTTATGTTCTATATCTTTTATGCTCTTTTATGTTCTCTAATCTTTTATGCTCTTTTATGTTGATTTTTTGCTGATTTTTTATTTAACTGCTAAGAATAAAAAAGTAGATTAACATTTAGCAAAGAATGAGTATTTCAATCAGTGAGAGTGAATCAATGAATCGATATTGCAAATAATGAGTTTTTCAATCATTGAATCAGTTTTTCAGTGAACGAGTTTTTCAGTGAATGAGTTTTGTAGATTAGATTATACTAATACAACATTTTTTTTTGTCTCTTAATGTTTTTTTAGGCCAAGTGATTGGAAATGATCTTTGGAGGCATGTGACAGTAATAAGATGACCAAATGAAGGTGTAGGAAATCTTAGATGGCGGTGTAACTTTTGTCAAAAAGAGTATATGTGATCTCATACTAGATTGAATGACCACTTGTTGAAGATAACAGGCCGTGGGATAACTATTTGTGCCAAAATCCCCCCCTACAACTTAGAGAGGTGCAACAATTTGTTGAAGAAGCTACATTGAGAGCAGAAAGTTCAAGGCTGCGAAGTGTTCCTTTACCTCTTTCAGTGGGCTCAAGTAGTCACCCGCACCCAGGTTCAAGCAGTGGGGTTGGTCCTTCAATTCCATACAATGAACCAAGGAAGAGGAGAGCCACTAATAATCCTATTGCAAGTGTTTTCAATATGAGTGAGCGACAAGAGTTGGATGCTTTGATTGCAAGGATGTTCTACTCAGCTACATTGCCATTCAACCTTGCAAAGAATCCGTATTTTCAGAAGGCTTTCACCTATGCAACGACTAAAGCAAAGTCCATTAGTAGTTACAAGACCTCTGGGTATAATGCATTGAGGATGACATTGCTTCAAAATGAAAGGGGCAACATTCAAAGGTTGTTGGAGGCAACAAAGTTCACATGGGTTACCAAAGGAGCAACCATCGTTTGTGATGGGTGGATTGATGCTCAAAGGAGACATCTTATTAATTTCATAGTGATTAATGCGGGTGGTCCAATGTTCTTAAAGGTTGTGAATTGTGAAGGGGGTACAAAGACAAGTTCATCATTGCTGGTTTGATCAAGGAAGTCGTACGTGATGTTGGGTCAAGTAATGTGGTCCAAGTCATAACCGACAATGCTCTAGTTTGTAAGGCTACATGTTTATTTGTTGAGAGCCAGTAGCCTGAAGTGTTTTGGACACCTTGTGTAGTCCACACTCTCAACTTTGCCTTGAAGAACATATGCGTTCCAAAGAACACGCCTGCAAATGAAAAGGCCTACAGTCTGTGTAGTTGGATTATTGATGTTGTTGGGGATGGGGTGCTGATCAAGAACTTTATCATGAACCATTCCATGAGGTTGCATATGTTTAACGAGCACTCGAGCTTGAAGTTGCTTTCCATGGCAGAGACGCGCTTTGCTTCAAGCATAATTATGCTCAAGAGGTTGAAAGACATTAAAAGCAGCCTCCAGAGTATGGTGATTGGAAATCAGTGGGATTCCTATATGGAAGATGATGTTGAGAAAACACGGCTTGTGAAAGGAAAACTATTGAATGACTTGGGACAAAGTGGAGTATGTACTTTGTTTCACAAAGCCTATTTATTCAATGTTGCGGAGGGCTGATACAGATGAGCTTTGTCTTCACTTGGTGTATGAGATATGAGATGTTATGATTGAGGAAGTAAAGCAAGTTATTTACCGCCATGAAGGAAAGGCAGATAGTGAGGAGTTAAGAGTTTTTTTCAGTGGTGCATCATATACTAGTAGATCGATGGGAGAAAAGCAACACACCATTGCATTGCTTAGCACATTCCTTGAATCCAAGGTAAATAATTACATTGTTTTTAACTTTTTATTCTACTTAGTCTTGAGTCTTGACTAGAAGGCTAGAATTTATGGGTTATGCACTTATATTTATATATTAATTTGTGATTGACATTGCTTATATATAGGTATTATAGCAAAGAATGGCTTTAAGGGCTTCTAATCGTGTTTTGCTACACAAAGATTTTGAGATTTCAAAGGAGAGGGATAACTGGATAAGTGCTTCAAGAGATACTTTCCTAATATTGAAGAAAGAAGATTGGTTATTATAGAGTATGCTAAGTTTTCAGCGGGTTTAAGACAGTTTGAAGTGATTATCTACAGAATAGAGCATACCTAGAACTTGATGTGTGGTGGGTTTCTCATGGTGCTTCTGCACCATTAATCTAGACTTTAGCTTTGAAATTACTTGGGCAGCCTTGTTCTTCCTCGTGTTGTGAGAGGAATTGGAGCACGTACAACAACATTCACTCATTAAAAATGAACCAAATGACCCCACAACGAGTTGAAGATTTGGTGTATGTGCATTCCAACCTCCGTCTTTTGTCAAGAAGAAAACAAGAGTACAAAGAAGGTGATACAAGGATGTGGAATATCGGAGAAGATACTATTGATTCGTTGGATTTGGATGCTACTAGTACTGGATGCTTAAGATTGCCAGTCTTTCACTTGATGAACTTGAGCTAGAGGTTGGGCTGTTGAATAAAGGGAATGCGACAGTTGATCCGCCAGTTAATGAAGAGATGTAGCCGCCTAGCTGGTGAGTTAATGAAATTATCAATTTACATTCTCAAATTAATGAAATTATGTTGCTTATGCTTTATGAGTATGACTTGACTTTATGATGCATTTGAAATTTTGAATGAATGTTTTATTGATATGTTTGGATAGTTCACTATTATTATTTATGTTCATATGCGTTACAAAAAAATATATTAAAAAAATAAGTTTGACCGTGTCGCCGAGTCCTATTTTTTTGAAAATTGCCGAGTCACCGTGTCGTATCCGTGTTCGACACGACATGCATATCCGAGTCCATGCATAATACTCATTCCACTCCAGCCTACAATCTACTCCTTTCCAGGCACTCTATGGTTACACACCTTCAATATTAGCCTCCCTCTAATTACTTCTTTGGCTATTACAAACTTTCAACTGTATCTTAATGACAGAGAACACCTATTATACATCATCAAGGAAAAGCTCCAGAAGCTCAAGAACGCATGAAAGTCTATGCAGACAAACATCGCACGGACAAAATACTACACATTGGCGATTGGGTCTACTTGAAGCTTTAACCCTACAGGCAAACCTCGGTCAACATACACAAAAATCTCAAGCTATTTGCAAGTTACTATGGACCCTTTCAAGTCAATTAACAAATCATCCTAGTAGCCTACCCTTTCAAGTCAATTAACAAATCGGCCCAGTAGCCTATCACTTGCAACTTCCTCCTCAATCCAAGATACATCCAGTTTTCTATGTTTCACAACTGAGGAAGAAATTGGGTAGCTCGATCATACGTGCTTCTCTCTTACCATTGGTGGATGCACATGAAAATTTCAGAGCTGAACCAACTACCATCTTCACTAGAAGAATGATCCCTCGCCACAACAGGTGCTTGTTCACAGGTCCAATTCGACACCCAAAGAGGTGCTTGTTCACAGGTCCAATTTGACACCCAAAGAGGCCACCTAGGAGGATTGGTCTCACATACATGTCATGTTTCCCCATTTTAATCCTTGAGGACAAGGATTGAGTGAAGGGGAGGACATTGTCACGTACTGAATAATCGTAGAGAAGAAGAAATACATAGGTGGGTAAAATGAGTGCCAAATTTGAATTTGTTCAGCAGGGCATAATTGTAATTTTGTCACTTTGTTAGTTAGACCCACATGGGTCAAACACATGGCAACCACTGGTTGGCCAATACGAAATTATGTTAAGGAGATAACTTTAAAAAGGAGAAGATGTAATAAACAGGGTATGAAGAGTATGAATTAGGGCTGGGTTCTCTGAAGAACTAATCATTTTTTATTTCCATTGTTAAATTCAAGTGTTCTTTCCCTTATTTGATTACTTCTTGTCACGGTTCGTGACATAACCCGATTACTTCTTGTCATGGTTCGTGACATAACCCCAAAATCTTCAAGATGATTCTTGACTCGGGTTTCTAATAATTGCAAGAAATTTCTCTTCTTTGACCTCAAACCAGTACAACCCCTATACAAATTTATAACATACAAACCCATTAAACTTCATTGCGTAAAGTATTTGTTCAAGTAATTTACTCCAAAAACCCTAGATCAAGAAACTGCAAGAAATGGGTGGTAACCCAACAATCTTCCAGAACGATTCTCGACTCAGGGTTTCTAATATTTACTAATTAAACATGACTGCAAGAAATTACTCTAAAGTTCATTTATTTTGCAAAATCAATTGTAATGTAACTAATCAAGAATATGAAGAACCAAGAAAAGAAACAGAGAGATAGCGAATGAGCTGTTACGTTGCGGAGAGATAGTGAATGAAGATTCGAGCACTTTCAGAGAAAGCGACTAGAGCGTCTTTGTGAATGTTGAGATCTCCGCCGCTGGACAACTGAGATAGCTTCTCCTTGACCACCCTGCGCACGATAGCCTTCGGCAGCTCCTCCACTTCTGCTGCTGTGGGTTTCGACGTCTCCTTCGTCATTCTTCGATTCCTAAACCCTTTCGACCCTCTCTATCTCTCTCCGTCTCCAACGTTTTGAAATACAGGGATAGTTAAGGACTGGATTTCCCGCTTTATAACGGGGTAGTTAAGGTAAAAATTACAATTACCATGTAGTTTGGCCAATTAATTAATTATTTTTATTTTTCTCACTATGAGTAAGTTTTTTCCCCCACTTTTAAACGATTTTAACATGTTGTTGTAAAGAACTTTGGATTGCAAAAAATTGTAAGGATTCTGTGGAAGACAAAAAAAAAAAAAAAAAAAACAGAAAATTAAGCTGATCTCAAATGTCTACAAATGATGTTGATAAATGCCTAATTATGCATATATAAAGTATAATTTAGAGGCGTTTTCACTATATGTCACAACACAATTTTCACAATTTTTTTTAAATGATTTTAACGAAGCATTTGCATGCACATGCACATATGCCTAAAGTCTCGTGCAAAATTTATTTTTCTTAATTATTTGTATTTATTGTGTAGCAAAATTTTGTAAGAAAACCCACAAGGGCACCCATCGGGAGCATCGAGAAGTACAACATTTGCCTCATAAGATTAAATTTGCCTAAACCCTAATAAAATACCCATTTATCAGATAAACCTAAAACCCAGTCCACTAAAATTTAACCTAAATTTAGTCTCATAGCCCCTTGAAAAACAAAACCAATTTTCCTACTTTCAGAATTCTCACATCTAAACCAAATACATCACACAACCGATTTTCTAGCACAGGTTCACTCCACCAAGAGTTCCCTAATCTAACCCAAAGTCCATTAAACCAAATTTTAAACGTCAACACCTTACACCAAATCCTTTACATTACCAAGACTATTGATCACACTTAGCTTCATCATTCTCACCATCAACAAGTCAACATACATTTTTTATCCTTCCATCCTTTAACAAATCAAAAGATTATGAGAAATTAAATCTCAAATGTTACGCCAAAAAAAGATATGATTGGAGGTAATAAAAGGATAGGTGGGATCCAAGAAAGATGAGCCTGTCTAACTGTCGAGGAAAACAGTGAGGGAGGGGGGTGTGACCACTCATCTCCTTCGAGATTTGCGCTTTTGTGCATCTCGAGAGGAATGAGCGGTCACACCCCCCTCCCTCGCTGGTTTCCTCGCCATTTAGAATTTCTGAAGAAAGATACCATCTGAAAAATCAAAACAAAAGGAGTTCAATGGAGTCTGTTTGCTACAATCATTATGGGCCAATAACTCACAACTAGGGTGCAGATGAAGCCATGTATGAATTCTTGTAAGTGAATGAATATTCATGTTTCTTCAATATTATTCTACAATTATTATTTAATCTTGCTTCTGAGATTCAAAAATAGTTTAACATTCTTTTATGAATGAAGTTCTTTTCATCATTAGAATGATCTGATTCTCAATCCATGTTGAGAAATTTAATTCCATGTCCAATGAGTGCAATATTTTGTGCTTAGGAGCTATTTGACAAGATATACTTGTAAATTGGAACTCTTGTGCAATTGAAGGAGATTAAAATATTTGTTTAAATTTAAAGTTAAATATTTCAAATCACACAAATGAATTTGAGTGATTTTGAGTATTGAATGAAGAAATCTAGATTAGTAATTCATTGATAGACCCTCACAACATTGATGGATTCTTCAACCCTAGTACTTTTGCTAGGTTGAACTATCTCTCAATAGTTTAATAGTTTAGCAAATGCTATTTTTATTTGTATTGATTTATTTTCAATCCCATCTTGTCTCTTTTTAGAGAAATTTTTTGTCATTAGTTAAAACTTAATTTGAGCTTTTAGTTTAATTTCCATAAGTCCTTGTGGGATTGACCTCAACTTGCCAGATCTACAAGTTGGATCTCATGCACTTGCGAGTAGAAAAAGTGTGCAAACAACAAAATTTTCAATCAAATATATACGATAATTCAAAAAAATTCTAGGATAAAATATTCCTCAATTCTCAGATACCATGGTTATATCGACCCTATGCATGGTTATTTCAAAATTTGAGGTGATTGACTGATTCAAGTTATCTCCTTAAGGAGCTCAGTAGTTAATTAAGGAAATTTTCCTATTTTGATAAAGTTTCCTTAATTAATTAGGAAAAGGAAAGTTTCATTGACCAATAAGGACAATGAAAATTTCATATTTGAATTATGTTTCTTTTTCAATTAAGACAATAAGAGTTTCCTAAATCAATTAGAAAATTAAAACAACGAAAGTAATACGGAAACACTTTCCTAATAGGATTAGGTTTTTCTTGTTATGTTAAAACAATACAGTTCTCACTGAGGACAAGGAAAGTAAGAAAAATAATATGAAAATGCTTTCCTAGTAGGAGTGGACTTTCATTATTTGGTTTGAACTTGTTTAGCCTATATATAATGTCTTCATACGTATGTACAAGATGACATTCATAAAAATGTAGAAAATGCAGAGGATCCAAACTAGAGAAATGTAAATCCATAGCTTATGAAGTAGAGCTCTCAAAAGAGTTGTTCTTGAAAGAGAACCTCAAGAGTTTGTTCTTCAGGGATGAGCCTCTTGAAGAGTTTGTTCTCGAAAAAACATTGTAACCTTTGTTAGTTAATATGATAGCTAATAAGAGTGAATAGAGGAGGATGGCTATAGGATTTCATGTTCATGTCGAGACCTCCAACTTTTGTTGGTTGTGGATTAAAGAAAACCTTTATACACTTGTAAGTCTTAGTTCTCACTACTTGTGGTGAACCAACAACTATCATTGATTGGATCAATTGCTTAGGGGTGGGCAAAAAATCGATTTAAATTCGATGAACCAACCGAAGCGAAATATGAGTAGAAAGAAAATAATTTAAATCGAACCGAACCAATTATAAACAGTTCAAAATCGGTTTACAGTTTTGAACCGACCAATTAATTAGATATATATAAATAACTAAATAACAGGTAGGTGTCAATACCTAATTAGTGCAACAAATGCACTGCAGTACACCCTGTTGCACTGAATCGCCTCTTCTCTAAAAGTTTTCAATTTGGGCTAAAAATTGGGTCTGTAAAAAAATTGGGCCTTGTATGAAGAATATAAAATTTCCTTGTACGCGATAATAAGAAGTTTCCTTGTATGAGACAATACAGAGTTTCCTTGTATGAGAGAATATGAAGTTTCCTTGTAGGAGACAATCGGAAGTTTCCTTGTATGATACAATAGGAAGTTTCCTTGTACGAGAGAATAATAAGTTTCATTGTAGGAGACAATTGAAAGTTTTCTTATATGAGAAGATATATGGTTTCCTTGCATGAATTTATATATAGATTTCTTGTGGGAGGTTTGTGTAGACTTAGAGATTGAGTGAGGCTTCATTGGTGATTGTAAACCTTGATTCTCAAATTCATAGTAGATTGTGGTGTGCTCCGTGGATGTAAGCAGGTTTGGCCGAACCGCGTTAAATTCTTATGTTATTTGGTTTTTGCTTCCTTTCTTTATTTCATTGGTTTTGTTGCTTACCTTCATCTAGATTGTTCGGTTTGTTATCTGTTGCTTTGAATCCCAAGATCCTAGGATTAGTAGTAACACTAATCTGTAACAACTGGTATTAGAGCATTGGGTTTGCGAACCCTGGACACAGAAAGTGTTTGAAGAAATTCCTGTGAGGTCTTCTTGTTGGTTCAAGTAGGAGTAATAACTTCGAAAAAAGATACAACCAAGATAGAGAAGTTTGATGGGTCAAACTTTTGGTTTTTTAACGTGCAAATGGAGGATTACCTTTATAAAAAAATATTTACCAACCATTGAAGAATGAGAAACTAGATAGTATGAAACAAGAAGAGTGGAAAGTGTTTGACAGAAAAGACACTCAACACCATAAGATTGACATTGGCGAAGTTTGTTTTCTTCAACTTTAAAAGTGAAAAAAGACGACCATATCGTTGATGAATGCCATGTCAAAGATGTGTGAACAACCTTTTGCAGTGAATAAGGTTCACCTGATAAAGAAGTTGTTTAATATGAAAATGACCGAAGATGGGAACTTCAGTGATCATCTTAATTTCAATGAGATTGTTGACCAATTGACAACAGTTGAAATCGAATTTAGTAATGAGATTCAAGTGTTGTTGATTTTGTCCCAGTTGCCAGAGAGTTGGGTTGGCACAGTTACATGGTTAGTAGCTCTGCAGGGAAGAACAAATTGAAGTTTAGTGATGTATCAAATATGATATTGATTGAAGAATTAAGAAGAAAGATAGATGGAGGTTCCAGTTCGGGGTATGTTTTGAACGTAAAAAACAGGGGCAGAAGCAAAATTAAAGCCCATGATTGGTATAGGTCTAAGTCCAAAAAACACACATCGAAGTCTAAAAAATCGAATAGTTCCAAATATCACATTAAGTGTTGGAACTGTGGCAAAAATGGCCACTACAAAAATCAATGTGAAGCCCCGAAGAAAGATATAGAAAAGAAATCAAATCAGGCAAATCTTGTGATGGAAGATTCAGATGATGCATTGATATGTTCTATGAAAAACAAACCTAAGTGTTGGGTGATAGACTCAGGCACATCATTCCATATTGCCTCAAGCAAAAGGTTCTCATAAAACTAAAAACCTGGTGACCTAGGTAAGGTGTACCTTGGTGATGATCAACCTTGCAACCTGGTTAGTAAGGGTGTAGCACAGATCAAGCTGAATGGGTTTGTGTGGAAGTTAAAGGATGTGAGACACATTCATGACTTGAGGAGAAATCTGATTTCAGTAGGGTAGTTGGAAAAAAAAGGTTATGTGATAACCTTCAATGGTGATAACTGGAAGGATTTTTAAAGGTGCAATGACTATTATACGTGGTAAGAAAAATGGAACTCTCAACACGACTTCACAAGCAAGTGGATTAATAGTTATTGCTGAAACAAAAGCTGATCCTGACTTGTGGCACCGGAGACTTGGCCACATGAGTGAAAAATGACTGAAGGTCATTCAGTCAAATGGGAAACTACATCAATTGATTTGTACGAGAGTTGCATCATTGGGAATCAGAAAATGGTTTGTTTCAAAAAGTGTGGAAGAACTCCAGAAAAGGAAAAACTTGAGTTAGTTTACACAGATGTATGGGGGCCAGCAAAAGTCTCATCCATTGGTAGGAAGTCATATTATATGACTTTCATTGATGATCATAGTAGAAATGTTTGGGTATACTTCTTGAAACATATATCAGAAGTGTTTGATGTGTTCAAGAAGTGGAAGACGCTAGTGGAAAATGACACATGTTTGAAGGTGAAGAAGTTGAGATCCGATAACGGTGGAGAGTACATTGAGTGATGGTTTCAAAATGTATTGTGCTGAGAATTATATAAGAATGTAAAAGACTTTGCCAGAAACATCACAGCAGAATGGTGTGGCAGAGGGGATGAACAAAACATTGACTGAGAGAGCCAAATGTATGCATTTGCAGGCAGGTTTGTCCAAATAGTTTTGGGCAGAAGCAGTTAGTACAACATGTTACTTGATCAACAAGGGACCATCATCTCCTTTGGAGCAGAGGATACCAGAAGAGGTGTGGACTGGTAAGATTGTAAACCTTTTCCTTTTAGAAGTTTTGGTTGTGTTTCTTATGTAAATAAGTAATAATTATAAAAGCAAGTTTGACTCCAAGTCACGTAAATGTTTTTTCATTGGATATGGTCGTGATGATTTTGATTATAGATTTTGGGATGATCTAAACAGAAAAGTCATTAAAAGCAGGGATGTAATATTCAATAAAAAATAATGTACAAGAACAAAGATAAAGCACAATCAGTTAGATGGGTGCAAAGTGATCCTGAGAGTATGATGGTATGCTAGATCATGATGTGGTATAACAAACAGGTGAGAGTAGTCATAGGGTACTACACTAAAGAACATGACACAACAAAATGATACTCCACAGAGTCCAGCTCCAGTCCCTGTACTTAGGATATCTTCCCGAACTCTTGCACCAAACAAAAAGAATGCATCCCCTGCTTACGTAAATTATTTGCAGCTCACTGACAAAAACTATTTGAACTAAATGTTACTTACAGATGCTAGAGATCCTAAATGCTATGATGAAACATTTGAGTTGACAGATGAGAAACAGTGCGAGAATGCAATGGACGATGATATGAAATCACTCATCTCAAATGAGACATGAGAGTTAGTTGAACTACCCAAAGGGTAGAAAGCCTTGCATAATAATTGGGTGTATCGAGTTAAGCAGGAACATGATAGCTCCAAGACATATAAAGCGAAGCTGGTAGTCAAGGGGTTCTAGCAGAAGGAAGGCGTTGACCACACAGAGATATTTCTCCAGTTGTGAAACAAAATACAATTAGAACTCTATTGAGTATTGTGCAGTAGAAGATTTGCACCTTGAGCAGTTAGATGTAAAAACTGCATTCTTCCATGATGACTTAGAGGAAGATATATACATGTAACAACCTCAGGGTTTCATAGTGAATGGTAAGGAGAGACTGATATGCAAATTAAGAAAAGTTTATATGATTTGAAACAGGCTCCTTAGACAGTGGTACAAGAAGTTTGATGGTTTTATGCAGAAGAATGGCTACCACAAGTGCAATGCTTACCATTGCTACTACTTCAAGAATTTTGCATCCAGTTTTATTATTTTGTTATTGTATGTTGATGACATGTTAGTTGTAGGGTCAGATACAAGTGAAATTAAAATATTGAAGAAGCGGCTAGCAAATGAATTTGCCATGAAAGATTTGGGGCAACAAAGCAAATTCTTGGGATGAAAATTAGTGGGGATAGAAAAAATTTGTTTTGAAGTTGTCTCAGGTTGAATATGTTGAATGGGTTCTAAAGTGGTTCAATATGAGTGGTGCTAAAGTTGTTAGCACCCCTTTGGCAAACATTTCAAATTGTCAGAAAAGTAGTCTCCCAAGATAAAGGAAGAGATAGATCACATGACTATGGTATCGTATGCCTCAGCCATTGGAAGTTTGATGTATGTCATGATTTGCACGAGAATAGACATTGCTCATGCAGTGGGAGTTGTGTGCAAATTTGTACGTGATCCTGAAAAGCAACACTGGGAGACAGTTAAGTGGATATTGAGATATCTAAGAAGCACCACTGACATGTGTTTGTATTTTGGTAAAAGTGATCTCAGATTGCAGGGATTTGTAGATGCAGACAATGCATGTGACATAGATAGCAGGAGGAGCACCACTGGTTATGTATTTACAGTTGGTAATAGAGGAGTTAGTTGGGCTTCTCAGCTGCAGAAGCTGGTGCTTTATCTACTACCGAGTTTGAATACGTTGTCAATAATGTGGCAAACAAAGAGATGATTTAGTTGCAGGGTTTGTTAGAAGAATTGGGTTTAAAACATAATACAGTGTTTTGTACAATGATAGTCAGAGTGCAATTTGTCTTGCCAAAAACTCTACATTTCATCAGAGAACGAAGCACATAGGTACTCATTACCATTTCATCAGATATGTTGTAGAAGATGAGATCTTGAAACTTGAGAAGATCAAGGGTAGTAGAAATCCAACAGATATGTTGACAGAGGCAGTGACAATTGAAAAACTGAGGTCGTGTTCAACTTCAGTTGGCCTTTCAGTTTAAGAAAATCATGATGAGCGCAAAACTATGGTGTAAATTGGTTTACTGTTTTGATTCAGTTTCCAAGTGGGAGATTGTTGAGATTTGTGGAGTCTGAATATATTTTAGTTTCCTTGTACGAAAGAATAGGGAGTTTCATTGTATGAGAAAATATAAAGTTTTCTCGTATGAGAACATATGGCTTTCTTGCATAAATCTAGATATAGATTTCTTGTAGGGGGTTTGTGTAGACTTTAGAGATTGAGTGAGATTTCATTGGTGATTGCAAACCTTGATTCTCAGAATTCATAGTGGATTATGGTGTGCTCCGTGGATGTAGGCAGGTTTGGACGAACCATGTTAAATTTTTGTGTTCTTTGTTTTATGCTTCCTTTCTTTATTGCATTGGTTTGCTTGCTTGCCTTTGTCTAGATTGTTTGGTTTGTTATATGTTGCATTGAATCCCAACGTCCTGAGATTAGTAGCAGCACCAATCTGTAACACACCACACATTGTTACTGACCGGCATTTAACAAAGCATGATCAAAATTTTCAACAAAAGACCAGTTGCCCAAAAGTCTATGAAGCCTTCGTCATGAGATATGTTTCCCTCTTAATATCAGGCCTTAGATAATTCAACCAACGCAGCCTACAACTATCTCCGCATCTTTTTAGACCTGCATGGTTGAACGACAAACCACAATAGGAGTTCCCAGTTTTTATTCACTGTAATGTAGAATTTAGGCAAGTTGCCTGCTTTGTTGGGAAGGCTTTTCTATCTGCTTTCACCATGGATATTGATGAAATCAGCGAGTAATTTAATCCTCAATAGCAGTCCATGTTCCTCTGTTCAATTCTACCTTAGAGCAACAAGGGATTCTTCCGGTCTTTTTGAACGCTATTACATTCTTTGGGTGTATGAATTGACAATCGAAAGCTATTAGGTCCAAGAATTGAGAATCTTAGGTGGGCGCAGGCGCAAGTGATCTTTATCCTAGTTTATATAGTGTCATAAGTTCAGAAATAGTTGGTGTAGTAAGTTTTGAAATAGTTAACCACTGACGAAACTATAAATTTCCTCACATTTGATCTTAAGTTTAATGGAAAAATGGTTTGCATGGGTCTGTTGCAACTATTTTTAGCATGAGTTGGACATACAAATTTAAGTTTGGGGTGCAAGTCCACGAATTTTTGGGTGGACACACACAACAAAAATTGTGAGCAATAATCACAAATTTACCAAAAACAGGGGACTTTACTATGTTTTCCTATAGCCCCATTTTATGGTTCTTTCCATTTTCCTTTACGATGTTAATTAACTACCGTCAATTTTTCAATGTAATTGTAGTGGTTCAACCCTGCCGACAACATTTGGGGAGGTAGGGGTTATGTGATTAAAAGAAAACTTACAAGTTGCAACCTACCTCAACAACTACATTTTACCAAACTTCGACATTTTACCTTCATTACGATATTTTAATTTTTATCTCCTCTATTCGATTTTTAGCATTAGTTGGACCTACAAAATTTAAGTTGAGACTGCAAATTCACAGATTCTTTCGGGACTGAAAGCTCATCAAACTCTACACTCTTAAAGTTAGGTAAATGTGAAGAGAAAGTCAAGGTTCAGTTAGGATTTGAATTCCGTTTGAATAAGCCCTAGTCTTTAGGGTACTTGTTTATTGTATTTGATTTCTCAGTCAGTTGCTTAGATCACGTTGGTTAGTTGCTAACATGAACTAGTTTTTCTCCTTTCTATTAAAGGTTGTAAAGGCTATTTAAAGCCTAAGTTCGTTCAATAAAAGCTATCATCTTTCCCAGATATAGTTGAGTATTGCTTTTGATTCTTAACATTCTGGTATCAGAGCTCCCACTGGGCCTGATAAAATCAAAGCAGCAGCCTTTGAGTTTTTGCAGCAGCAAAGAAGATGACAACCGAAGGGTACTTTGTGCAGCCAGCCATCCCTCGCTTCGATGGTCACTATGACCATTGGAGCATGCTAATGGAGAACTTCCTACGATCTAAGGAATTTTGGGGGTTGGTAGAGACTAGCTATGTTGAGCCAAAAGTAGGAATACAGCAGACAGAAGCACAACGCAAGAAGTTAGAGGAATTGAAGCTGAAAGATCTGAAAGTGAAAAATTATCTCTTTCAGGCTATTGATCGGACGATATTGGAGACTATTCTTGTGAAAGACACTTCCAAACAGATTTGGGAGTCTATGAAGAAGAAGTTTGAAGGGAGTGCGAGGGTTAAGAGGTCGCATCTACAAGCTCTCCGCATAGAGTTTGAAACTCTAGATATGAAGGCTGGTGAAGGAGTCACTGAGTATTTTTCAAGAGTATTGTCTGTGGCCAACAAAATGAGAACATATGGAGAAAAGATGCAGGATGTCACGGTGGTGGAGAAGATTCTCAGATCATTGGGTGAGAAGTTCAATTACATTGTTTGCTCAATCGAGGAGTCCAAAGACATTGATCAACTTTCTATAGATGAGTTGCAGAGCTCTCTGATTGTTCATGAGCAAAAGCTCCAGAGGCATACAGGAGATGAGCTAGCTCTCAAGATAACATCAGAAGACATGTTAGGTGCAAATGGACGAGGACGAGGTGTTTACAGAGGCAGAGGAAGAGGAAGAGGTCGTCAACCCTACAGCAAAGCGACAGTGGAGTGTTATAGGTGTCACAAGCTTGGACACTTTCAATTTGAGTGTCGTCCAAGCTGGGATAAAGAAGCTAACTACGCTGAGTTAGGAGAGGAGGAAGATATGCTGCTCATGGCTTATGTGGAGGTGAATGAAGCTCGAAGGGAAGACGTTTGGTTTCTAGACTCTGGATGTAGCAACCACATGTGTGGTGACAAAAGCCTATTCTATGACTTAAATGAAGATTTCAGGCACAAAGTGAAGTTGGGAAACAACACAAGGATGGATGTGTTGGGCAGAGGCAATGTAAGGGTGAAAGTAAGTGGCTTTGCTCATCTTGTTAGTGAAGTTTATTATGTACCAGAGCTTAAAAATAATCTTCTGAGTATCGGACAACTACAAGAACGAGGATTGGCAATCCTCATTAAGCAAGGAAAACTCAAGATCTATCATCCAGAGAAGGGGCTCATAATACAAACTGATATGACAACGAATAGGATGTTTGTATTATTAGCAAACTCTCTGTCTCAAAATCCATCCTGCCTCTACACATCAATACAGGACTTGGCACATCTATGGCATTGCCGGTACGGACACTTGAGTTACAAGGGGTTGAGGACTCTCCAATTCAGAAAGATGGTGCATGGCATGCCTCAATTCAGGCCTCCATCTCCAATTCAGAAAGATGGTGCATGGCATGCCTCAATTTAGGCCTCCATCTCCAAAGAACAACAATTGGAGAGCCACAGAGAAGCTTCAACTTATTCATGCAGATCTATGCAGACCAATCTCTCCCATCTCCAATAGCAAAAAGAGGTACCTCATATGTTTCATTGATGATTTTACTAGAAAAGCTTGGACTTATTTCTTGGTAGAGAAATCATAGGCATTGAATATGTTTAAACGTTTTAAGAGTTGTGTGGAGAAGGAGGTGGGAGGATTTATTAAATGCTTAAGAACAGATCGAGGAGGAGAATTCACATCTTCTGAGTTCAGTGAATTCTGTATTGAGCATGGAATCAAAAGGCAATTGACGGCAGCATATACTCCACAACAGAATGGAATAGCTGAACGAAAAAATCGAACAATGATGAACATGGTTCGATGCATGTTGTCTGAAAAGAAGATCCCTAAGACTTTTTGGCCGAAAGCAGTAAATTGGACGACGTATGTTTTGAATCGGAGTCCTACACTAGCGGTGAAAAATCAAACACCCGAGGAAGCTTGGAGTGGAAGCAAACCCTCAGTGGCACGGGTGCGTAGCACATGTGCATGTCCCTGATGTGAGAAGAACAAAATTGGATGCAAAGAGTGTTCCATGTGTGTTGTTGGGAGTGAGTGATGAGTCTAAGGCATATAGGCTCTATGATCCAGTTGCAAAGAAGGTAGTTATAAGCAGAGATGTTGTTTTTGAGGAGGACAAGTCGTGGAGCTGGGATAGGAGTTATGAAGAACATGTCATAGCTGATTTGGAATGGGATAATGAGGAAGATAATAGGGAAGAAGAAGCTAATGTAGAGGAACCAGACAGCTCTTTAAATGAGGAGAATGGAGGAGAGTCATCGAGCTCAAAAGAAGGAAGAGATAGAGGACCTCCAGTGTGGATGAATGATTATGTTAGTGGAGAAGGGCTCTCGGAGGAAGAAGACATAGGTGCCAACTTTGCTTCATCTGCTTCATCGGATCCGATACATTTTGAGGAGGCAGTAAGGCATGAAAAATGGAGGATGGCTATGGATATGGAAATAAAAGCAATAGAGCGGAATAACACATGGGAACTCACTGACTTGCCTCAAGGTGCGAAGAAGATTGGAGTGAAATGGGTCTATAAGACCAAATTGAAAGAAAATGGAGAAGTGGATAAGTTCAAAGCAAGATTGGTGGCGAAGGGGTATGTGCAACAAGGAGTGGACTACACAGAGGTATTTGCACCAGTTGCGAGGATGGACATAGTGAGAATGATTGTGGCCTTAGCAGCTCAAAAGGGTTGGATTCTTTATCAACTTGATGTCAAATCGGCTTTCCTGCATGGGGAGCTTAATGAAGAAATGTATGTGGAACAGCCTAAGGGTTATGAAGTGAAGAACAATTCTCATAAAGTATATAGGCTGAAAAAGGCACTCTATGGACTGAAACAAGCTCCACGAGCTTGGTTCAGTCGTATTGAAGAACATTTCACCAGTCAAGGCTTTGAGAAGTGTTATAGTGAGCACACCCTTTTCATTAAGACGAAGGAGGGAGGTAAGATTCTCATTGTCAGTCTATATGTTGATATATTAGCCAACGGAAGTATGCTTTGGAGGTGTTGAGAAGATTTAAAATGGAGAGTTGCAATCTGGTTCATAATCCCATTGTTCCAGGTTGTAAGCTTTTTAACGATGAAAAAGGAGTCCGAGTTGATGAGACTTTGTTTAAGTAGATGGTAGGTTGCCTTATGTATTTAACGGCTACAAGGCCGGACATTATGTATGCAGTGAGTTTGATCAGCAGATACATGGCCAAACCCACTGAGTTACACTTGATGGCAGCCAAGAAGATATTGAGATATTTGAAGGGAACCACTGAGCTCGGGATTTTCTACAGAAGGGAGGGTGTGAAGGGTTAGTTGGCTTTACAGATAGCAATTACGCAGGGGATTCGGATGACCGCAAAAGTACGTCAGGGTATGTGTTTATGTTGGGGTCTGGAGCTATTGCTTGGTCTTCAAGGAAGCAGCCTATAGTCACACTCTTGACCACTGAAACGGAGTTTGTAGCAGCAGCAGGTTGTGCTAGCCAAGCTGTATGGATGAGGAGAATACTTGAAAAGCTGGGTCTGGAACAAAGTAAGTGCACCACTATTCTTTGTGATAATAGTTCCACGATTAAGCTTTCAAAAAATCCTGTGTTGCATGGTCGGAGCAAGCATATTGATGTGCGGTTCCATTTTCTTCATGATCTCACTCGAGAGGGAGTTGTCGAGTTGGTCTATTGTGGAACATAATATCAGCTGGCAGATGTGATGACAAAGCCACTTACCTTAGATGCATTTCAGACTTTTCGGGGTCAGTTGGGAGTTTGTCAAGTTCCTAAGTTAAACTAGTTGCAGCTGGGAACTAGTTTAAGGGAGGGAATGAAGAGAAAGTCAAGGTTCAGTTAGGATTTGAATTCTGTTTGAATAAGCCCTAGTCTTTAGGGTACTTGTTTCTTGTATTTGATTTCTCAGTCAGTTGCTTAGATCACGTTGGTTAGTTGCTAACATGAACTAGTTTTTCTCCTTTCTGTTAAAGGTTGTAAAGGCTATTTAAAGCCTAAGTTCGTTCAATAAAAGCTATCATCTTTCCCAGATATAGTTGAGTATTGCTTTTGATTCTTAACAAAATGAAGGTAAACTAATTGTTGGATGGAATTCAAAGAACAAATATTGTGAGCAAATATTCATACTGTTAAAAACAGGGGAGTTGCCGTAGTTGTCTTACTTGTCTATGTTATTCCTAATGTCCTGTTTGGGTGTTCTTTCCATTTTCGTTTATGTTTACTAACACTACCACACTACCATCTGCCTCAGTTAATGACTAAACAAAGTTAGATCAAATCGTGATCAATCTACCATTTGCGTGCTTGGAATACACTTACCTACCTAACATTCCTTACTTCATTCCTATATGAACAACCCCATGCAATTCAATCCTCCACACCACCGCCACCTCCAACATGGCACCCTATGCCATGATCATCAATATGTTTGTCCTCCGCGAGTTTCTCTATGCAGTCATTCTTTTTATCATAACATGGTCCTTCATTTGTCGAGTGCTACCAAAGCCACGACGTACCCTTCCACCAGGGCCGAAAGGCTGGCCAATAGTTGGTGCACTTCCCCAATTAGGATCCATGCCACATGTTGTACTAGCACAAATGGCAAAAAAATACGGTCCCATAATGTACCTAAAAATGGGCACATGCAATATGGTTGTGGCATCAACGCCAGACTCTGCACGGGCCTTCCTCAAAAGCCTGGACCTCAATTTCTCAAACCGTCCCAAGGATGGCGGTCCAGTCCATTTGGCTTACAATGCTCACGACATGGTGTTTGAAGACTATGATCCCTTGTGGACATTGTTACGTAAGTTATGCAACTTACACATGCTTGGAGGTAAGGCAATGGATATATAAATGGGCTAATATGAGGAGGGTGGAATGGGACACGTGCTAAAAAACATGGTTAATGCAAGTGTTAAGGGCGAGGCAATTGTTGTAGCAGCTATGCTATCCTTCGGTATGGCAAACATGATAGGTCAAGTTATATTGAGCCAACGCGTTTTTGTGACTAAGGGGATAGAAAGTAACGAGTTTAAGGACATGGTGGTTGAGTTAATGACTACAGCTGGATTGTTTAACATTGGCGATTTTATTCCTCAAATAGCTTGGATGGATTTTCAAGGGATTGTGAGGAGAATGAAACATGTTCACAAGAAGTTGGATGACTTTATATCAAGGATGATAAAGGTACATAGTGCAACTGAGAAGGACAGGAAAGGGAAGCCCGACTTGCTTGATGTTCTTATGGCTGACTGTGGGAAGAGCCTTACCTTTACTAACATCAAAGCTCTCCTCTTGGTAACATATAAATGCTCACACTTTCATTACATGTTGCCACTTTAAAACATGCATGCATTCAACACACATATTCTATAAAACACACTATACGATATTAACAGCTTTTTCTATCACCAGAACTTGTTTTCAGCAGGTACTGACACATCATCGACCACAATAGAATGGGCTCTCACCGAGATGATGAACAGCCCAAGCAGAGATGGATAAAGTAATAGGAAGGAACCGACGATTTGAAGAATCAGACCTTCCAAAGCTCCCATACTACCTGCAAGCAATATGCAAGGAAACATTCAGAAAACACCCATCAACACCACTCAATCTACCTAGAGAGGCAATCCAGGCATGTGAAGTGAATGGGTACTACATACCCAAAGGAACTAGGCTGAATGTCAACATATGGGCAATTGGCCGAGATCCAGACGTGTGGGAGAACCCAACCCAGTTCACTCCCTAGAGATTTTTAAGTGAAGAAAATGCTAAAATTGACCCTCGAGGGCACCATTTTGAACTTATAACATTTGGGGCAGGGAGAAGGATTTGTGCAGGAACTAGAATGGGAATTTTACTTGTTGAGTACATTTTGGGCACCCTTGTTCACTCATTTGATTGGAAAGTCCCTGATGGAGGAGAGATAAATATGGATGAAGCATTTGGTATAGCTCTCCAGAAAGCAGTTCCTCTTTCTGCTATTGTCACCCAACGCTTACCACC
This sequence comes from Berberis vulgaris, assembly GCA_963556465.1. Taxonomy (NCBI): domain Eukaryota; kingdom Viridiplantae; phylum Streptophyta; class Magnoliopsida; order Ranunculales; family Berberidaceae; genus Berberis; species Berberis vulgaris. Next base: position 6,637,070 of record OY747135.1, read on the forward strand.
TCATGCATATGCACTTTGAGTATCGAATAGTGCAGATTACACATTACGTTTTAAGCCTAGTTTGTGTGGTTGTTTGGATGTAGGGATTTTGAAATCCCAGCTTTGTTTTCCTTGTATTGTATTACTTATTGGAAATAAAGGTACATGCTCTTTTCCCAGAACTGCTGCTCTGAACCAGTTGGGTTCTGTACGTGTCTTCGGATTAATGAGATTTGTCAGTTAACCTAAAAAATGGTAATGGAATTAAGGGAATGGATGTTTAGTTTAATGTAGTCTAATATGGGAGAGGAGGGGATGAAGTTCTCAGTATCCCAATAATGAAGTGGTAAACGAAAGGGAATTAAAAATTGCAACCTAAAAAGGAAATTGTTATGTATTGTGCTCTTTTGAGTCAGAATCCTCAGTCTTTGGGTCTTACAACTCTACACCTCAAGAAAGAAAAAAATGTCATCTCAATGTTTGAAACTTGAAATATATAGGTGGATGAGTAAGAAAACTTGGTTATATGTTTGTCAAACTTGGTTATATCGTACTTAGATAACACATATCTTGACAGTTTGCCAAGCTTAATTGAACAAGAAACTGGCTTGGAGCCATGGACAAAACACAATTTGTACTTGACATTAAGGGTTGTGCTCATTGCATGACATCAAATAGCAAAATTGTCACCATTTAATGATTCAGAAACGAAGGACATGCCAGGGTTATCAAAGTTGATGCGTCCAAATCGGTCCCTGTAGATTCCTGACATGCAAAAGAACAATAGTGAGCCAAGGACCACTGTTGTGGTGGCCGAAGGCACTCCGATGGTAAAGTCAGGTGACTTGACTGAGTAAGGATGGATATACTTGACTGAGTAAAGATGGATGTACTGTAAATTGGATTATAAGTGCGTACCTTTCTCATCCCGTGGTTCACCTTATATAGCGAGTATTTCACTCCGGCATTGACTCTATCGTCGAGGCGTGATAAAGGAAGGAGATCTCGCTAAAGATCTTACCCATCAATGCTGAGTTCCATTCGACACTTGCTTTGTTTGGGACCCAATACTTGATTGGATCAAGAGCTTTGCAAAATATATGGGCATGTGACAACTCAGAGATCTGCATTTGGGCCTTATTGTCTTGGGCCAAGCTCCGAGATTTGCACCACGTTGGGCTCGCATGATCTGGGCTTGGGCGCTTAACTTACTGGCTAAACGGTGACTTAACTGAGTCTGGGCTAGACCGTGCTTGGGCCTGCTCGGACCTCGCTGAGGCCTTTCAGTATTAGCGTTGGCTTATGTCATCACGTGTATGGATGTGACTGGGTGACAGTTTTGATGCCTCATCAAAAGTGATGCAAGTAAAAGGGACTCGATGAATCAGATTTGGTCTTTCATGGGGGTTTGCCATTGAAGAAGAAGTGTCTACGGAAGGATTCAACATTTCATGTCTAAAGAAATGGATAAAAATAAATTTAATAAGGGAGTTAGCACAAAAGGATCACTCAGGCTTTGATACCATGTAAAATGGTATTGAACTTGATGATTTTAATGATTTCATTGAATACCAAATGGCTCTGTAAATAGAGTTACAAAGTCTTAGCTACAACTAAGGTTATGTTTTTTTGAGAGCAAACATGGTTTTTGAAGGGTCTCTGAACCTCTATCCTCTATCTTGATTTATATGGTTAGTAATTTCCAAATAACCCAGCCACACCTTTACCGAAATTTCCATATCCTCAGATGTCATCTTAAGTTTAATGGTAAAATGGATTGTATGACAGTACGAGTCTGTCTTGAAAAATATGTTTAGCATGGATTAGACAGGCAAAATCTAAGTTGAGAATCCAAATCCTTGGGTTTTGGGGATTAAACCCTATACTCTTTTTAGGTTAGGGTCCATCATGAAAGTAACAAGATACCAAACTCACAACACATATTGTCAGTAATAATCACATATCCAACAAATAGGGATCATACTATATCTGTATATATCCTCCTATTGTCCCATTTGGGTTTCCTTTCCATTTCCTGTATGTTCTTCACACTGCCCTCCAATATTTCAATGTACTTGTGTTGGTTCCACTCCACCACAAGTTAGTTCAATTGGGGTAAACAGAATTAGATGAAATCCTGATATCTACCATTTGCATGCTATCTACCTAGCTACCTTTCCTTACTCCACCCCAATATAGCAATCCCAAACAATCAATTCCCCCCACCATTGCTCCCTCTAAAATGGCACTCCTTGCCATCTTCATTGGTATCTTTGTCATCCGCGAGTTTCTCTATGTAATAATTTTGTTCATCATAGCGCGTTCAGTCATTCATAGAGTGTTCCCCAAACCTCACCATACCCTTCCACTGGGGCCGAGAGGCTGGCCAATAGTTGGTGCACTTCCTTATTTAGGCACCATGCCACATGTTGCACTAGCCCAAATGGTCAAAACATATGATCCAATAATGTACCTAAAAATGGGGACATGCAAGATGGTCATTGCATCAATTACAGATTTTCCATGCGCCTTCCTAAAAAAACCTACACCTCAATTTCTCAAACTGTCCCAAGGATGGGTTTCCGATACCTTTGGCTTACAATGCTCAAGACATGGTGTTTGCGGACTATGGTCCCTTATGGACATTGTTGCGTAAATTATCAACTTACACATGCTCGGTGGGAAGGCACTCGAGGAATGAGCTGATGTGAAGAGGGTGGAGATGGGACACATGCTCAAAACCATGGTTAATGCAAGTCTTAGAGGCGAGGCAGTTTTCATGAATTAGAACATGTAATGAATTGCCTAGTTCTTTCAAAGAAATTTTTTGAGGCAAGCAATAATCTTCTGAAGGTTTTTGAGTTCAGATTAGATACAAACTCCCAGATTATGACACAAGTAGCCTAACCTTCATACAATCATAAAACAGAAGGTGCGATCTGTAAACAAAAAAATTACTGATATATTTATATATCCAATGCTCCAAATAAAGAAGTGGTATATTAACCAAATTGCAAAGCGAATAAAGCAATCAACTTCAAAGCAGCATTTCTCCTGCCAATCTTCAGCATTAAGAGCTATACATTTTGTAATCCAACGAGCCAAACTGTCCAAAAATTCGAAGTTAGTTTTCAGCAATAAGCACTGAAAATCTTGGCAGGCGAACAAGGCCTAAATTAGCAACATATAGGGCATTGGATCAACCCATTCTCATTACACTCCTCACATCTCACCATCTTTCTCTGCTCTTCATCCAATACTTTACGACTCCCGTTGCAGTCCATACACATAACAAATCGTATCCCAGCGCACCCTTCACACCCCATGATCGCCCCCGGGATCCCCTCAAACAGAATTCGCAATTTACCCTCCTCTTCCATCTTCACCACCTCCTCAGCTCCTCCAATTAGTCTTCCCTTCACAAACACCACTGGTACTGTAATCTCCTGCTTTCCCATTATCACCCGTAACTCATCTCTAAACCCGGAATCCATCGAAACATCTTTCTCGATCATGTAGACCTGATGAGATTCGATCACTGATCTTACCACATTGCAATCTTCAAATGTCTTCCTTATACCCCTCAATGTAGTTGTGTAGATTAAAACTGAATTATCTTCACCCGATGACTCTTTCTCAAATAACTCCAACAGCGAACCCGAACAATTCGCCTCGTGAACCCCAGTTGCTGGAAAGGTAATCACATTCTTAATTTGTTCTTCCTGTTCTTCTAACTCTGCCTCGAAGAATGCAACAAGTTCTGGATCAAACAGAGGACTTAAACCCTGCCTTGGAGGCGTCGAGAACCCCACATCAAATTTGAAACTCTCTGTTCTGATCTCCAATGGGGTTGTGCTCTTTGATCGAATTTTCAAAATGGGTATCACCCTTTTCAAATTCTCCGAACACAAATTTTGAATTGGGCTTCCCTCCAAACCCCCATTGCTCTGCCTCTGCATGTTCTCTTTCCCTGCAAACTTCTTATGTTTCTGTGAAGACTGATGAAGAACCGATGAACTGGGGCTTTTCTTCGCAGTCGAAGAAATGGGTATTTCGTCTTCGAGATCTTGCATCAATTCCCAAGTGTTTATGATCTCTGGTTCTTGATCTTCTTGAGAGTTGGGAAGAACCACAGAGGTCTCTGTCTCTGTATCCATTTTGAGGAGACCATAAGTGGTGGAAGTGAGAGAGACGACATGATGAGTCGAGTAATCTGAATCAGCGAAGAGAACTTCTTCTTGATTAAACTCTTGCTTCGAGGGTTTGGATGAAAAACAGCCCATTTGATTTGATTTGCAGTTTATTGTTCATTTGTTGTTGTTGTAGAAGAGTGGGCGAGTTTTACGAGTAGTTCTTAATTTTCTTAGCAGTTATGATCCAACGGCTGAGAGCCTCAACGGTCGTAAAATCGACGGTTCTGGTGGTATAACGGATTAGCAGGCCAAGGGATGAGGTTGGAGGGCTGAGATTTGCCCAAATATATGAATAAAGATCGTATAGAACTCAAATCACCAAAAGTGTATGGGTTCGAATCCCATACCTAACATTTTGATATTTATTTATCTTGATATTTAGAGTAGAATAAACGTTTATCATGGCAACAACACGATAAATACACTAATGGTGTACAAGTAAACTCTATTGATGCTTGGGATAGATTTGGTTGATCTCTAGAAAACACTCCATAGGATTTAAGAGATTCCAACAATACGATTTAGATTTTGATGTATAAATTGGACTTATCGTGTTTATGGTTATACATATTGCAAAACAAACCTATGAACTACATTTCAAAAGTTGCCTGTAAGAACCTGAATTCCTGGTTTTGTGTTTACCATCAGATGACCTATATAAGTGGATTTATAATCAAATGAAAAACTTTGTAAATTTGGTTATATATTTTTACCATGTGTACAAAGTTATATAGGTGGAGAGATCATTGCGACCAAAGTCTATGGAAGAATGTTATTTAACATACACATGGTAAGAAAATTCTAGGGAGCGAGGGATGGGTATAACCACCTGTCCCCCTCGATATGGGTGTAACCACCCATCCCCCTCGAGATGCACGCACTAGAAGGGCTCCACACGGTAACATGTCTTAGTGACCGGAGTTATTATAAGAATGCTCAGTGATGGGTTGAAGAGAACTATGTTTCTTTACAATAAGATTATATAATATTAGATGTCAATGATTATTCTTTGATTTGTCAAAATACAAATTTCATCCATTCTCGACACCATCATGATGAAACATAAATTAGGTGATGAAAAATTAGATTAATTTGTGTCTAGGAATGTGATTTCACGGAATTTCGGTGAAAATTTCATTTTTTTTATTATGAAAAGAAAAATGGCAACAAAAAAGTACATTTTTTTTAGTGTTTTTTAAACAATTTCGGAGTTTTTTTTTCATTTATTCTAATTATTTTGTGATTTTTGAAGCCACCCATATTTTATAATTATCATTTATTTTATTTATATATTGAATTTTGAAACCACCCCCTGATTTTCTAATTATATGTTGATTTCATGTTTTTTTCATTTCTTGATATTTAGGTTTCATTTAATGTGTCTAATAGATTTATTTACTTGCATCTTTTTTTTTCATAGATTTCACATACCCTTGAAATTCACTATATATACATTTCATGTATCATCGAAATTTTTACGTTTTCTCTTTACACACTGAAATATTTCTTAAAACCAGGAGACTGAAATTAATTTGACAACAAAATCACAATCCTTGGTTTGCATGAAGCGTTGAGGGCTAGATGTTCAAGGTTCTATTGATCTTTTTGTTGTTCTCATCAATTAACTATTCTTTTGACAATAGCAATACACACAAAATGTGTGATGGCTTGATGGTTGCACTCTCACTACAAGAAAATGGGAATTTAGCGGCGGATATTTAGCGACGGTTTGCAAAACCGCCGTTAAATGCTTTATTTAACGACGTTTCGTTGACCGTCGCCAAATAATATTGGTTAACGACGGTTGTGGTTAATTGCGGCTGTGTTGATCGTCGTCATGTGCTTGGTCCAAATTCAGCGTGGTGGAAAAACGTGCAAATGGGGTGCAATTAACAAATCTTGATTGTGTTTTAGATCTTAATACCATCTAATGGATGAGGTTTCAACCCCAAACCTAATAATTTATTTTAACTTTCTAATTTATTTTCACTTCATATTCTTTCTTTTTTTCTTTTATTTAACATAGCTAGAATAGTGTTTGAAATAAGAAATGACGGAGGAAGAAACGAAGGAGGAAGAAGAAGTGATTGTTGGTGAACAAAACAACATTGTCATTCAGAAACCACTGTATGCTGAAATCGTCAACAGGTAAATCGATTTGAGTAAGCTGAAACCACTGTTGCTACTTTCTGTGTTGACTGTTCATTTTCTGGCTCCTTGCTAACGCATTGCACAGTTCATATTGTATCCTAACGCATTGCACAGTTCATCTGTATATCCTAAGTTACAATATTGTATCCTAACGCATTGCACAGTTCATTTGGATATTGTTCATCTGTACAATATCTGATGAACTGATATCCAGATATTGTTCATTTGTATATATCCAGATGAGATGATCAATGCATCATACAGATATTGTAACTTAGGATACTTGATACAATAATGAAAAGATACCTGATACAATTGTTCAGTGTATGGAATAGTATGCAATCTGATTTCACATGTCATGGCAAAGCATATACATTATCTTTTATTTTCATGATGTGGAAATTATTGTATACTGAAATCTTTGAATGTGTTACACTAGTCCAGTCATCATTTTCAGAAGAAAATGACCTAGACACGTTTTCTGGATCTGAGTTAAGAGGTTATTGTCAACAATACGCTTGAATGCTACGGTCAACTAGGTTGTATTAAGGACTCTAGCATAAACAAGGATACTCATTAGTTAGTTTTGAAACTGACAAATGACAAGGGATTATTCTTGGGACTCGTTGACAACATTACGGAGGCGCAGCATGGCTGCTTGCAGGCTTGCGAGACCTGTCCAGGCAATGAACTGGACAGAGTATTCTGTTTTTACAAAGTACTCTGCTTTATTGCTGCCTGTTATAGTTGGCAGCGTGCGTAGTGCGGATTTGTGATCGCATGTGGTTTTGCAAGATGTTGCGGTTGAATGGTTAGGGACAAAGTGCTCTGCCTGGTTGGACACGCAGCTGTCATAATTTGTGGCGAGATGCAGGACAGAGTACCTTGTCTCGCTGGACAGAGTATTGGTTTTGCTACTGATTTGGCGGTGTATATGTATGCAGAAGGTGTTGCTTTTTGGATGGTTGCTCGGGCGGATCTTTGCACTCAAAGCTCCCTTTTATTTCTAGAACTAACAAGACCTCTTTCAAGACCTCTATCAAGTTGCCAAGAAATGATAGAACTGATATTTATATATCATCCAATTAATTAACTTTCATGTAGTTGGAGAATTTCTCTGTTATTTAAATGAAGTTGTCTGTTTCAATGTGTATTTAGAGGTTCCCACTTCATTTGGAATCTAAATTTAAATGAAGTTGTTTGTTTCTTCCACATAATAATCTGCATTTGGAATCTAAATTTATAGACAAGGGACTCAGACATGTCCCTCTTATTTGCATCTTAGGTGAAAGGGGCTATTTATCTAGCTGGTTTAGAATCTTCAAATCTCATAGCAGGTATTGATTTCACAAAGAGCAACCCCAAACCTAACTAATTTATTTTAACTTTCTAATTTATTTTCACTTCCTATTTTTTTTTTCCCGTAATATTCAGTTAACTTTATTATTTAACTTAGACTAGTATTTCGAGGAAGAAACGAATGAGGAAGAAGAAGGAGGAACATTCGAAGGAGGAAGAAGAAGTGACTGTTGGTGGTCTCTCGCGCTCGTTCGATTCGTCCATCATCTTAGTTCTTCCATATCCCTCACGGTATGTCTAATTTTTGTATCTTTCTCATAAGCATGCTATCATGTATTTATCAATAAACAAACAACATGTTTTAGATTTCTTACTGGCATGTTTGCAAACAAAACAACATGTTTTAGATTTCTTACTGGCAGCATGTTATCATCGATTTCTTACTGGCAATAAACAAAACAACATGTTTGCAATAAACAAAACAACATTTTTAGATTTCTTACTAGCAGCATGTTATCATGTATTTAGCAATAAACAAAACTGCATGTTCTTAATTCTAGATTTCCTGCTGGCAGCAGGACATGTTTGCAATATGAACAAAATAGCATGTATTTAACAATAAACAAAACAACATAAGCATGTTATTATGTATCTAACAATAAACAAAACAGCATGTAATAGATTTTCTGCTGGCAGCAGGAAATGTTTGCAATATGAACATAGCCATTATCAAATTATTATTGTTTGATTAGTAGGATCGAATTTATTAGTTGTTTTGTTTTGATTGAATTCAGATATTTTGAAATGGACAAAACTTGGATTTTTATGCCGAGGAATACACTTGAATATGCGGAAGGATTGAATTAGTTTTTGGATTTTGCATTTGCAAACAAGTCATCTGATAATAGAATAAAGTGTCCTTGTCCTCGTTGTGCTTTTAGAAAATGGGAGACTAGAGAAGTGGTGTATGATCACTTGATTTGTAGACCATTTTCGAAAGGGTACACTGTTTGGTTACAACATGGGGAGTTGGGTACAAGTCAAAGTTCTACTGTCATGCATGTAGTGCAAGATAGTCAGCCTATTCAAGATCCAATGCAAGACATGATCCATGATGCTTTTGCATTTTCTAGGCACTATGCCCATGAAGAATCTTCCACATCACATGGACCACATGAAAGGGATGGAAGGATGGGGGGTATAAGCAGTGGGTTGAATGATGAAGTTAAACAGTTTTTTGAGTTGCTAGAGGATGGAGGGCAAGAGCTATATGAAGGGTGTTCAAAGTACTCAAAATTATCTTTTTTGGTTAAACTGTATCACATAAGGGTATTTGTGGGATGAGTGACAAAGCAATGTCGATGATAGTAGAGTTGATGCATGATGCATTCCAACATGCAAGGATCCCCGAAACTTTCTATGAGGCCAAGAAAACCATTAATAAACTTTGTCTTAATTATACTAAGATACATGCATGTCCGAATGATTGCATGTTGTACTGAGGATTGGATAAAGATAGACAAACATGCAAGCAATGTGGCACATCTAGATGGAAGCCAAATACCAAGGGAAATGCAAATAATGTGCCTATAAATGGTAAGAAAAGAAAAAGGCAACCTGCAAAGGTTCTTCGTTATTTTCCATTGATATCGCGGTCGTAACGCTTGTTTATGTCTTCTAAGATTGCTGTTGATATGAAATGGCATGCTAGTGAGGATAGCAAAGATGGTCTGATGCGACATCCGAGAGATTATGAGGCATGGAAAAAATTTAGTTTAACATTTCCTGAATTTGCTTTGGATGCACGTAATGTACGCCTCGGCTTGGCTAGCGATGGGTTTAATCCTTTCGGGAATATGAGTACTAGTTATAGCATTTGGCCAGTGGTTCTAGTTTCGGACAACACTACTTCTCCTTGGAAATGTGTGAAACAAACTTCCTTCATTCTTTCAATGATCATTCCTGGTAAGCGGATGCCAGACAATGATATAGACATTTACTTACAACCTCTTATTGATGAATTGAAGGAGTTGTGGGTTGGTGTAGAAGCATATGATGCTTCGTTGAATGAAAGTTTCACAATGCGAGCAGCTTTAATATGGACAATAAGTGATTTTTCAGGGTTAGGGACCCTATCAGGGTGGAATACACATGCTAAACTAGCTTGTCCTTCATGTAACTTTGATGCAGAGTCTTGCCGCCTTCCACATAGTAAAAAATGGTGTTTCATGGGTCATCGGCGTTTTCTAAATGCTGGTCACAAGTTTAGATTGAACCGAGTTCGCTTTAATGGCAAGCAAGAAAAAAGGAATCCACCAATACAACTATCAGGAATAGGTATTTTGAAACAAGTAGAGAATATTAACGTTACATTTGGAAAGACACCCGAGGTTGAAGTTATAGGTAAAAGAGCTCATGGGAAAAATACTAGAGTTGGTGAGGCGCAACAATGGAGAAAGAAAAACATATTTTTTTATCTTCCATATTGGGAGCATAACTTGATCCGTCACAATCTTGATGTGATGCATATTGAGAAAAATGTGTGTGACAATGTGATATACACCTTACTTAATGAAAGTGGGAAGACTAAAGATCATCTTAATGCCCGAAAAGATCTTCAATCAATGGGTATAAGAGAAGATTTCTGGCCAAATGAGAATGGGAAATACTTTCCTAGTCTTTTTACAATGACCAATGCAAAGAAGGACGTATTTCTTAGGACTTTGAAACATCTCATTGTGCCAGATGGTTACTCAAGTAACATATCCAGATGTGTTGATTTGAAACAACGTAAGTTGTTTGGGTTGAAAAGCCATGATTGTCATATTCTTATGGAACAACTGCTGCCAATTGCAATAAGAAATGCATTGCCTACTCCAGTGTCCGCAATTTTGGTTGATATGTGCTCATTTTTTCGACACATATGTGGTAAAGTGTTGAATCCTCAAGACTTGGACAATCTACAACATCGAATTGTGCTCACACTTTGCCACATGGAAATCTTATTCCCTCCTTCATTTTTTACGGTCATGGTTCATTTGGTTGATGAAGTCAAACATGGAGGCCCGGTACATTATCGATGGATGTATCCTATAGAGAGGTAAATATCATAAATTAAACCTTATGAATTATCACTTGATTTTCTTATTCTAATACATTTACTTTTATAATCCTAAAGGTACTTAGGACGTTTGAAGTCTTATGTACGTAATAGGGCACAACCGGAAGGTTGTATAGCTGAAGGATACCTAGCCGATGAAATTTTTATCTTTTGTTCAAGATATTTAGATGATATGGAAACAAGATTCAATCGAACACCCCGTGTTGATGATGGGGTAATTGGTGTTGGATCTTCTGAAGTGGCTATTTTATTTCCATTGGTAGGCATACCAGTGGGGGTTCTTCATATTTCAATTTAACACCTTTAGAATATATGCAAGCACATCGTCACGTGTTGATCAACTGCACAAAAGTCAACTCATTTCTTCAGTGAGTAAATTCTAACACTTAATATGATTCTTCAAAAAACTTTGTAATGGATCATACTTATTTTTTATGATGTAACATTTAGGGAATATAGGACAGAAACTAAGAGAAGGCTAAGGAGTCGTACACGATCACAAGTTGAGATAGATAAGGTGGTTCATAAAGGATTCGTAGATTGGTTTAGGAGATGCGTAAATATATATTATATCAATTATTTATTTAAGTAATATAATCATGCATATGACTAATATGGTATCATTTTGATGTTAGGTTGTGAATGATGTAAACGGATCACATTCAAATGACATTATATTTCTTGCACGAGGGCCACTTATTCAAGCAAGAAGGTTTACTGCATATAATGTTAATGGCTTCAAATTCCGAACATTAGCATGAAAAGATGGCTTGAAAACTCAGAATAGTGGAGTATTTGGTTCATTTGGAACTAGAAGCTATGCAAGCAGTCGTGATAATAATGTCAGGGAAGGAAGTGTTCCTTATTATGGAAAATTGATAGATATCATTGAGTTAAACTATCATGGTCGTTTCATGGTTACCATGTTCAAATGTCAGTGGGCAAATACCACTACTGATAGAGGGATTAGAATAGATGAATTGGGCTTCACTTCCATCAATTTTTCTCGGTTGATACATATTGGTGATCATGAAGATCATGAGCCATATATTCAAGCTTCAGAGGCACAACTTGTGTATTATGTGGAGGATGAGGTGGATAAAGAATGGAGTGTTGTTGTTCATTTAAAGCCAAGAGACTTGTATGACATGGGCGAGAATGAAACTGAAGACTCATTCTATGAGAATACGCCTTATCAACAACAAGACTTAGATGAGTGGTTTCAAGATGATAATGTTGATTTGCCATTGGCAAGGGATGATATAGATGATGAACCTGCAATCAATGCTAATAATGACAATATTATAGAAGATGAAGATTTTATATGAAAAATTATGTTTGTTATAATACATTACTATGACAATTTTGCTTATTGGTTTCAAACATGTTGTCTTCTCCTATTCATTATATAATTTATTATTTCACAATTTGACTTTTGTTTGAAGTTTCAGTGATGCCTAGGCGTAAACGTTTCCAAGTTGAATCGGATCCTATAGAGCGTCCGACAAAATCTCGATCCTTTGAATCTAGTGCTCGGTTTCATCCAACTGCTACATCTGAGTCTCATCCAGTTGCTACATCTGTTTCTCATCCAGCTGCTACATCTATCTCTCATCCAATTGCTACCTCTGAGTCTCATCCAGCTGCTACATGGATCTCTCAGCCACCTGCTACATCCGTCTCTCATCCACCTGATGATATTGAGTATCATCCAGTTGCTACACCCGAGTCACGGTCAAGTGTTCATGAACGCAAATCCATAAAGTATTGGACAGTGAATACAATTGGTATGTTATTTAAACTTATTCAAGAAAATAATATGTTAGTCGCTAATTTTGAATGAAGTATAACGAATATCAACTTGTCCTAGATGAGCAAGGGCTAATAAAAAAATCTCATATGAGGGCACATGATGTTTGGTCACTTCCTAGAGGCACAAAAGTGATGATTCCATTTAACACTGAGCATCAACCTATTGGAGATGCAGCTGGTCTCTTAGGAAGTTTTTTAGGAGAATTGGGATCCGATTTTAAGGCTTTTCCAGTTGGATACAACTCTTGGAAGGATGTGCCAAAAAGTTACAAGGATGACGTGTATACTACTATTATACATGTATGGCTTAATTTATGCTTGTCACTTACCTTGTTTGTAAAATTATTGATAACGATTTGAATACTAATGACTATTAATTTTGAAGAATAAACTACATGTGGAAGATCCAATGGCATACCATTATATCTTGCAAAACATTGGGAAGAAATGGAAGGACAATAGGCATAAATTGTTCCATGAATTTTATGATCCTACACTGTCCAGAGATGCTAATATTGCAAAACATCCCAAAGGCATTGATCGTAATGATTGGGCACATTTTATTGACTACCGCTTGGATGAAAGGACAAAGGTAACACAAACTATTTACATTATTCATTTAGATAACTAGGAATATGCTAACAATATGTTTTTATCTATACATTGATAGGAAAAATGCAAAAAAAAAAATTGAAATTCGGAAGAAACTCACCGATCCACACACAGGAGGATCAAAAAGCAATTCCAGGTTAAAGGCTGAGATGGTAATTAATATTTTACATCCTACCACACTTTAAGTTATCATTCTCAACAATATTATTTAAAGTTATATGACTTCATAATATCGGTGTAGGAATATGACCTTGGGAGACCTGTGAGTAGGGGAGAGGTGTATATTGCAACACACACAAAAAAGGACGGGTCTTATGTAACTGACGAAGCGAGACAGATAAGTGTAAGTAATTTAACTATTTTTTTATCGAACTATATTAATTAATGTTTAGATAAATTTTGAATTCAAAGTTTGATGGCTTGCCTCATTAATGTAGGATAAAATTTTAGAGATTGAGAAAGAAGATTCCACATCACGATCCATATCACAACAAGATTCACTTGCTAAGGTGTTAGGAAAAGAACATTTAGGCCTAGTTCGAGCTTTGGGATTCGGGCCATGTCTATCTCAAGTCTTTGGCAGCACCAATAGTAGGTTTAGTGGGATGATGTTCTCACAACCAACGCAAAACACTGATCTTCAAGTGCAACAGAGAATTCACTAGCTGGAGTCACAGTTAGAGACGGAGAAATTAAAGAGGAAGGGATATGAGGGAGCATTTACATACATTTTTCAGAAGTTGGATGGAAATGTGCCTGCTGAGTTTGCAAGATTATTCACTACACCCGTATGTTTCTTTGCCTTTACATTATTTTAATATATATTAGTTAACAGTGATATTGGTTACTTACTAAATATAAATCAATTAATTATTGTAATTTGGTTCAAGTTTAGAGTAATATTGTTGACTCATCATTTTCAGGCATAAGACGAAGAAAGTGGGCAAGCTTCACCAGCAACTGCAAGACCCTCATCACCTAGTCAAAATAATAATGATGATCTTCATCGGCTCCACTCTCCATAGCATTGTCTAATTTCTTTCAAGAACATGGTACAATTTCAGCTGTAGTAAATTTGATTTTAACTATCAAACTTCAAGAAATTCTACATGTACTAGCTTTGATATATTGTTAACTTTGATGATAATATAGGTTTTTTTTTTGTTAAAGTTGATGACAATATAGTTGAAGTCAAGTTTTCTTTAATGTTTTCGATATAAAATAGTTGTGTAAAATTGTGGGTTGTTTACAGGTTGAAAAATGTGATTACAGGTTAAAATGTGACTACATATTGCTTACATATTACAGGAAAATACAAGAATAGAAATGTACAAAAATAAAAAAGTACAAGAATAGAAAAATACAAGAATAAGAAAATCCAAATAGTCAAAGAAGTAAAGTCAGAATATAAAAGTTATAATAGAAAAGTTAGAATAAGACTCTATTTTGTATAAAAAGTTGTAAGTTTCATGTTTCCACAAGGTTAAGCAGAAGCTAGCTTTTATTCAATCAAAGAATAAAAAAAACAATAATAATACGATTCTCAAATTATTTTCTACGAATGCACATCACTAAAAATTGTATTTTTATTATATATCTTGTTGGCCAAGTACATGTGGGTTTTTCAATGAATCATGTTCAAAATGGTCCACTTCTTTTTCATGACCAAAGTTTCGATGAAATTTTAAAATAAACGCCACCTTAAACTTTTCGTGAATATGAAAACAAAGTCTAGGCAAGTGCAAGTGCAAGTGGCAATGTCTTCGTGTAACATTTAATAACATACATCGATAACTTTAAAACATTTTACAGTATCAATGCAAGTATATTACTAATGAATGTTTTAAGAAAAGAAGATTTTTAGAGAGCTAGGTCAGGCCTAATACCATCCATCATCTTAGAGATGCTCATAATGACCCAATTAAACACAATCACACGAACATAGAACACCCTTGTCGTTGTCTTGACTCTCTAAATTTTTTGCTAAGAAAATGAGAAAAACCTAACATCGCACACCGAAGAAAAAAGGAAAAACCCACAACTTGCCCAACAAGTTACATTACATAATTCAAGAAACTTGTAGCATGTTCTTATCAGGCTGTGTTTGGTTGCACAATTGGCAAAGTTTTTGAGAAAAATCGAAAATTTGTGTGACTATTTTTATGATTATTTGTGAAAACAAACACCGACAAAATAGACACCTGGAAAATTAATTTTGGGGATAAAATTTTGTTTTCCAAGCAATCAAACACACCCTTACATTATAGACACCCTAAACCTTGACATACGCTGCTCCCTCTAAAACCCCAAATACGGCATCCATTCATGGGAGCTTATTAGCAGTCGAAGCCCTATCGACTTCTCAGTCCGTACTCCGTCCACACCACAGCATCCACTCTCCTTCCTCAACAACAATCATTCCCTTCAAAAACCCTACTCTGTTCGTCTCAAGAACCTCATCTCACCAATCAAGCAAAGCAGCTGCTTCAGCAATCCACCCACGGTAAGAACACTCCCTCTCTCTGTTTTTTGTGTTGTTGTTTCTGTTGGAGTCTTGTTTGCTATGAGAACTCTTGAGAAGCTTGGATTTTACAACTTTGAAGACCCCATGTCCTCTAATTTACAACCCTAATGTTCAGTTTCTCTGATAATGGAGGTGAGAGGTTTAGCTTGATTAGTTTGTGAAAATGAATTCACGGGGACACTAGATTAGCTTAGATTCAGATACCCTTTTATGATTTTTGCAAACCCCAGACTGCAAAATTTGTAGTTCTGTTTTTGTGTAATCGGGGTCTTGATTTTTCATGAGCACTCTTCCAAAGCTTTTATTTTAGAACCCCTCTTTCCAGTTTCACAGACCCCATCACAACCCTAATGTTCTAAGGTTAATTGGTTTAGTTTTGTTAGCGGGGGTTTGCGAACATGGCTTCATGGGAGTGCTAGATTAGGATAGATTGACAAACTCTTGTGATTTTTGCAAAATTCAGATTGAAATTTGTGCCCATAGTGCCAAACTGCTAATTTTGTTTCTTCTAACAATGGAAGTCGGTTGCTTGGGAATGTTCTGATAAGTGTTGTATGAATCGTTAAAAATTGCAAGTCAAATCGCTGATTTGACTCGACTCGCCTTATAACTGATTTGGATCACCCATTAATTTGGGTTTCACCCAAATCGTTGTGAATTGTCCCGTTTCAAGATTTGAATTGCTAAATTGCAATGTGTTTAAGATCGTGCGATGTAGTTTATTCATACAGAAGAAAGAAAACTCAGAAAAAATAAGAAGAACAACAGGAGAAGAACAACAACAGGAGAAACATTGTTTCAGTTTGGCTGAAAAGAAGAAAAAATGGTTTCAATCCCCATGCGATCGAAGAAGACGGCTCCTCTTGAGTTGTTACCAACCCCACGCGATCGAAGAAGACGACTCCTCTCGAGTTGTGTCCACCCAATGTGATCAAATAACACAGCTCATCTCTTGAGTTGTTTCGCTGTTTCTACCCCCACGCGATCAAATTGTGTTTATTTAGGTGCAGGTTGTTGAGTAAAAGTTGTTCAAATCGATAGATTGAGACGTTGGGTTGTTTATGGTTTGAGAGGGGAGAGCTCTGAGTCTGTGAAAGAAAGTGATGTGTGGTTGTTGGAGGATATTTGTGTATTTTTCATCTTTTGGTTTGAAGTATTGAGTTATTATAATAAATCCCTAACAAAATAGTTTATCATTATGAAATCCTTAAAATCCAGTGTGTTTTGTCCCTTTAATATATATATATATATATATATATATATATATATATATATTATATCATATAATATTGTTAATAAATCTTACTATTTATGATTAAATCTAAATCTTACACGTTACGATTCACTAACATTGGTTATGGAAGTTGATTGGTTCAGGGAGCACCATATTGGCTTAGATTCATAAACCTTTCTATGATTTGCTAAACCCTAGATTAGTGTTTTATTTTTATTTTATTTTCTAACTTTTTTATTTCTGACAAAGGAAGTTGATTAATGGAGTTTTGTTGGTTTAGTGGGCTTTTGGTAATGGGTGCATGAAAACTCTTATTTTTGGTTGGATTCGGGTCTTTGATTGCTGGAAGTCCCAGATAGAATGGTTTTCTGTGGAGAGCATGTCAAAGTTTTATATTGATTTTTTGGGGGGGTTCTAATCTTGTTGTTTGTTATTATTGAAAAACATCCCAAACCTTAACAAAAGCTGGGAAAAAGTGAAAGGATTTTCATGGTCTGCTATAACCAAGGTTGAAAGTTTCATTTCAGACCAAAATGTAGGTTTTTCATTTTGGTATCCCTACCAATTCAGTTAGAGGAATTCATGAAAAACTACAATAATGACTGGCTGAAATTTCGTTAATATTATTTTCCAATCTCTTACATTCTGTATAAAACATTATACACTAACACACACATGTATAGGCGAAGGGTTGGGTAAAGTGAGAAAGATCAATGAAACAACGTGATTGTAAAGCTAGGGTGCAGATGTGGCCTGGAGAAAAGATGTTACATTTTTTTCTTTGATTAGTAAAATCATATCTTTGTATTTGCATTAAAAGAAAAGCCTTTGGGTAGGGCAGGGAAAAACCATGCCCAAAGGCTACAAAAGTATATAATATATCCAGACATGTAAGTTATGTCTATCTGTCTGGCTAACCCCCCAGTCATACAGTCATACATACAAGAAGAGAAAGAAATGTCCCCAAGTACACCCCATATTACACCCCAGAGCCACAAAGTGGTGATTTTGACATCTGTCCAAAGACTATCTAGGGGTTTGCATACATTCTTAAAGACTCGGTTGTTTCTCTCACTCCAAATAAGCCAAGAGAGGGCATGAAGGATCATCTCCCAAAGCCAAGCCCCAGTGTGGTTAAGTTGAGGGTGAGCTGGCTTGGAGGATGAGCAAGTCCTTCCCCAATGAAGGAAAGTAGGGGAGTTGGGTGCTGCCACTCTGAACTCGGAGAAACATTTATTTTAAATCTGCTGAATTGAGGGGCAGGAGAGGAGTTGGTATACTAATTCAGAAGTTTGGCCACACATCACAGAGTTATTGGGAATGGTGAGACCTCTCTTGACAATATTATCCCCAGTTAGAATTCTATCATGCATGATTGTCCAGAGCAAGGGGACTTGACTGATCCAGATGAAACTGTAGAGCTTGTTGATCCTGTGATCAATAGGTGTCATGTTGATTTGGGGACCAATATTGAGGCAGCAATCTTTGACAAAAAATTTATTGTTCTTACTCCTCCAATCCCAATTCCAAGTATCTCACTCCCCATCCAAATGTACAGCTTGAAGAGAGTGAAGAAGATTAGCCAGGTGGGGGATCTCCCAATCATTTAGGTTCCTTCTCAAATGAAGGTTCCGGTCCTCATTGCATTGTCAAAGATAGAGAATCTTTGATACTGCTCTGTTTGAAGGTGGAAAGGTTGTAAATACAAGGAAAGGAGACTATGGGAGGCTGTTCACCAAGCCATTTGTGGTTCCAGAATTGGACCCTTTCTCCATTGTGAACTTTTAAAACTTAATAAAGTTTATAAAGCTTTGTTCCAGAAAAGATTCCGAACTTTTAAAACTTATAAACCTTCATAATACTATATATTAATGCTTTAATGTCTGTATTCATCATAATACTAATTATATAATGTCAAAAGTGTGTTAAATAATTAACAGATTATGGTCTCATGAATAAAAGATCATCTTTAACAGGTGTGTTGAATGATTTTGGACATTTTGCCATTAGGTACTGTTTGAAATGTTTTCTTAATGTGTTAGACTATACTTTCTTTTACCAATACTTCTACCTTGTTGTCGGCTGTTTATGTTCTTTTTACAGTTTTTGCTTCTTCCATTTTCTATTTCTGTTGGGTAGCTTCTTGATTGTTATTGCTTGCATGGGATCTTAGGTTTAAAAGTTTCAAGCATCTAGGTCTACTGTTTATTTTTCTTATTTCCACCATTTATTTGTTGTTTGGCTGTTGCAGATGGCAAGATGGGACAAACTTCTATCCCTCCCTGTGCAGAGCCCTCCAAAATTCGAGATCTCTGCTGCTGATCTTGAATGGTCAAAAGTGGAGGGTTGGGCTGATAATATCGAAAAAGTTGCTTTCATTCCTTTTGATAGGGTGGATGACTTTCTGAATGGAGAATCTGCAAACAAAGAATTTCCGACCAGATTTTATGTTGAAGCAAGGAGAAGAGGGAATCCCTCGAAGGAGAAGGTCGACGGGATTCTTGAATTTACTATGTAAGTCTTATGCTATTCTAATTTGATAGTGCCTGCCACCAGGCCATATTTTGCAATCATCTAAGCAATCTGGTTCAAAATATAGGTACCGCTGCGCATTCGGGCCAGATGATCGTAGAGAGGGGGGAAGTATACGACCAAGCAGGAACACTTATGTCCCAAAGAAGAAACCTGCTGGCCGACCAAGTATTAAGAGAGGTTGTCAGTGTTATTTTTTCGTGAAGCGTTTAGTTGCCAAGCCATCAGCTGCGCTCATTATATATAAGCAGGATAAACATGTAGATGAGAATGGTTTGCCATGCCATGGTCCACAGGACATAAAATCTGCAGGAACTCGAGCAATGTTTTCCCCTTACATAGCGGAAGATCTTCGTCTTCTTGTCTCATCTCTGCTTCATGTGGGATGTTCTGTTGAAACTATAATGCACATGCGCAATGAATCAATTGAGAAACAAACGGGTCCATTCAACCCCGATGACCTACTCAACCATCGGTATGTCCGCAGACTGGAGAGGAGTATCCGGCGTTCCAATTATCATCTCGATGAAGATGATGCTATCAGCATTGAAATGTGGGCTGATAAACATGAGAATGACATATTCTTTCGTGAAGATTACTCTGATTCGGGCCCTTCCATTTTAGGAATTCAAACAGAATGGCAACTGCAACAACTGATCCGGTTCAGCAACAACAGCATCATGGCATCTGATTCAAGATTTGGAACTAACAAGCTGAAGGTTAGCTTGTTTTATTTATGCTCTCGTTCCATGTGTCATCTGTTAACTTTCAATGGTTTTTAGAACTCATTTTTCTCTTTTATGCCAATCTTGTATAGTTACCTGTTCACAGTCTCTTAGTGTTTGACTCGGACAAAAAGGCCATCCCAGTAGCCTGGATATTATCACCTCAATGTGCAAATGTAGATGCATATAAGTGGATTAGAGCTCTTCAAAGAAGAGTCCATAACAAAGATCCTACATGGAAGTTAGCTGGGTTCATAGTGGATGATCCTTCAGCTGATGTTACCACCATCAGGTCTGCCTTTACTTAATTCTTTTTAGGAGACTGGATATGATATGCATCTATTTTTCATCTTGCATCTGAAACAAACTTACGTAAAGGGTTATCAGTTGATTTGATTTGTGTATAGGCCGTTGCATTTGAATGTGGACCCAATAAAGTGAAGATACCAAAATGATAAATGCAAATCCAAAACATAACAATCTGATACTATAGGAAATACATATAAGTTGTGTTTGGTGCGTTGAATTATATTTCTCTTGCAAAAAGTGTCCACTGTTTAAGTTTCAGAATAAACAAACAACCTTCTTGTTGTTTGGTTAGGCAACAATTTGTCTATTAAAAAAAAAGACTTCCATGTTATCAGCTAAGATTTTAAAAGCTTGGCTTTCAATCTATTTTATGGGGGCCAAATCCAGACCTATCTAAGTTCAGGAGCAAACATATTCACTATAGTTTCTTCATCTCTAATTCAATGACACTATGAACAAGATAGGTGTTAAATTTTCAAGCCAAAAATTTTCTAGCACCGATATTGCAAAAGAATTAAGTCACTTATGGGTAAGTGGACCTTAGACTTACTGTTACTGACAATACATGAGGAAGAGGCCATGTCATATATTAGAATTATGTAGTGCATCTTAATTTATGTTACAACTTACAAATGACTATTTGAAAATTTAGAGTGAATCTGCTTTTTATTCAGGGAAGTTTTCCGATGCTCTGTCTTGATAAGCTTTTGGCGTGTCCGTCACGCGTGGCATAAAAACCTGGTAAAGAAATGTCTAAATATTGAGATGCGTTCTGAGATGGCCAAACGGCTGGGCCAGGCAATATATAACATCTGCAAGGGAAGTGGTGATATCCATATGTTTACTGATTTCATGGAAGACTTCATTGACTGCCCCGATTTCGTGGATTATTTCAGAGCTTCTTGGTTTCCAAGAATAGGTTGGTCTCTCTTTCTCTTGTATGTTTATGTGTGTGGAGTGAAGCATATGCTCCAAGGTAGACCAAACGAGATTTCTTACTTACACAGTAATATCCATCGTCCTCGGATGTGTTTTTCATTTTAATAATATCAACTAAAATGCAATGTCCTTGTTCTAATGCAAATGCATCAAAGCTTTTGCTGCCAATTCATGTTTTTCAATTCTTTTGCATGAATCCGCTGTGCTTCCACCTTCTCCGTCAATGGTTGGAGTAGGTTGTTGCAAGAAAAGAGGTGGGGAGTGTTTGAAATTTGTATTATGAAAAAGGAAAGTAATTGTAAAGAAACTAAACATAATGGTAAAAATGCCGAAGATAAAAACAATTAATACCACAAGAATAACTGTGGTAGACATATAACTAACAGTAACTCCTGAATTTGGCGGACACAAACTGCTGAGATTACATACACAATTTTGTTTCGGTTGCATCACTTGATAATTTCAGAGTCTGTCGCAAAAGGTCTCATTTTTCTTTTTAACTCAAGGACTCGTAATAACTGATATAGGCTCACTCTTTTTCCCCCTTTTTGGTGTCCTTAGGGATGTGGATCGTTGCATTGAAGTCACTTCCATTTGCTAGTCAGGAAACTTGCGCATCTATAGAAGGTTATCATCATAGCTTGAAGGGGCAGTTATTATGTGAGAAAAAGGAAAGCCTTTATCGACGCTCTGATTGGCTAGTGGATAAGTTGTATAAAAATGTACATTCCCATTTCTTTATTGACCAGTATCCAGGGAAGGAAGAATTTGCACGATACATGAAGGGTAAGACTGTGATTAGTTTAACATCCTGGCGCCGAGCTTCGGATATTCCAGATTCTGATGTTGCATTGGAAGATAAATATGCAAAAGTAATTAGCCAACGTGTCCGGGAGAAAGCATATGTGGTATGGAACCCTGGGTCTGAGTTTTCCTTGTGTGATTGTGATTGGTCAGGACTGGGCAACCTTTGTAAGCATATGATAAAGGTAACTAGCGTTTGCCGCAGAAAGGTTGATATGCCGTCCATCAGCCTTTTCAAGTACAAGCAAACTTTAATGAGTATGCTGCATTGCCCACCCTACGATTCTTTGATTCGCGATCATGCAGTTTCTCTAGCTGCATCTGTACAAATACAACTGAGTACATTGCTTGATATTGAAAGAACTGCAAAACAACATGGCAGTGATGATGCTATTGGAGATGCAGATGCAATTGTTATTGAGGATACACATGACATTTTGAAAAATGCCTCCGAACTTGGAAATGGGCTTCCTGATGGTGTTGCTTCAGTCGATTTGGTTGGTGAGAAGGTGATGGATAAAAGAGCATCTGAAAATGGCATAGTAGGTGGTGAGGTTGCAGGGCATATGAGTGCTCAAGATGACATGGATGTTGATCCAATATCCTTGTGCGCCTCACCCTCGAGATTCATGCCTTCTGATGACATTCTATTTTCCAATGGGAACGAAGAGAGGCAGTTGTTTCATACAACTTTTGACTCAACTGAAAGCTATTCACTAAATAACGATGATTTTATAATTAGCAACAGGGTTCAGGATGAAGAAAAAGATTTTTGTGATGCTATGATCTCCAAAAGGGCTTGTGGTGATGATTTAGATGGGGCCCTTACTGGAAATATGATGGACGTGGATCCAAAATCCATTCAGCTTCCAATGTTCCAGTGTGAAATCCACTAAACTCTAATTTGTCTTGGTCAGAACTATACCAATTTTTTGGAAAATAAGAACACCATGATCATGCAATCCATGTAAATGCCTTAATGAACTTTTTGATTCAGACTGCTCAGAACACTATTCGGATCAGCTGTTGAGGAAGCAAATGAGATTGTGGCAGCAACTGGAGCTCGTAAGTATCATTCTTTATTTTTCTTCAAGTCCTTTTCTTGAAGGGCTATTGATGTGATATGAGATCTTCACATATCTTACCTATGCATTGAACAGTAGGAAATGGCGAGAATTTACTCAGTTTAGAAATTTTAATTAATTAATTTTAACTTTAATTCAAGTTTAAGCCATATTATCTGAGGTATTATCTGGAAAGGATTAAGATTCTTTTGTACAATCAATCATAAAATTCTAGGATCGTTAGTAATATGTGGGTCGTTGATCTTAATAGCTTAAAGCCTCCAATTCAGCATGTGTTTCCTGTCGGGGACAAAACCTTAACTTTTGCAGTACAGAGAAGCCTTTCTTTTGACTCTGAGTAACAAAGATACTCATTTCTTCAAGAATTTACAGTGCCTGTCTGTAAATTCTTAGTGTTTGAAATTCGAGTAATCTGAACTTTTATGTCTCAGTTGAGTTTGAATCGTTACTGCCACAAGTTTCTAGTTACTTCTGTCTCCTTTCAGCTATAAGTAAATGCTTGGTCAATTAATAATTTTTCCTTGAAACTGTACCTGATTTTGTAATTCTATTTTGCGGTTTGAAGGTGTGATCGATCGTTGGTGTGCAAGAGTAGAACATGCAGTTTGGATGGTGTTCTTGATATTTTTGTACTTTTCTGATGCATGATTAAAGAGCTATGTGCTGATGTTTCTTTTGCAAGCTGTCAGTCCATTAAAAAGTTTCTGCCGATGTTTCTTTACCTTCATCCTCTTCCTCCACTGTTTTTTTTGGGTGAAATTTCCACATTGGATCAAGCTTTTATGTGGAAGCTTCTTCCAAAGGAACTGATTGGATCAAGGCTCTCAATCCCATACCGGTTATACTTTGTTACGGTGATGTGCATGGTAAGCATATAACAAAATTTCTTGAATTGGCATTTTCCTTTCGGATTTTAAAAGAACAAATACCGTACAGTGTTTACTTTTGTAATTCTATGATCTATAGTGTCATTTATTGTTTATGGTTGGGATGTTAGTTAATGATACCCAGGCCCTAGAATCTACCTTGAACCTGGTTAAAACTGTGTATGCTCAAAAGAATCCTTGTCTTTGTTATTCTTTATTATTAGCACTATAGGAAGACTTGACCCACAACCTGTGTGTATGTTGGGCTGCGGTTCATAATTTTTTGGTTTTCTTTGTTTAATGTTTTTACTGGCCAATCTGATGCATGGTTAAGAACTAGGAAGACTTAATATGTATTAGCAAAAAAAAAGGAAGACTTAATATGCACCCTCATCATTTTTATTTTTCTTTTTTTCTTTTTTATGACCATCGTGACTATTACTGTAGGGTTTGAGGAAAGATGAAGTGATGAAGATGAAAATGTTCAACAATTGGATTGAGGAGAAGGCGACTATCCGGGGCATCAATGTGGGGAGTGTCTGTTCCAAAGTTCTTACTAGGATTTCAGGACTTCGACTTCCCTATTGCAGTTGTTGCTGTATAGGGGGGATACCATGTTCAAAAAAGATTGAAGGCAAGAAGATGATGGGAGGCACTATTGATATGCAAACGTCAGTGATTTAGCAGTTAAGTCTTTCTGTAAAGTAGTACTCATGTTTTAGCAGTTTATTGAATTTTCTACTCATGTTACTGATTTGCTGCTTGTGTTAAACTAGTCTGTGCTTAGATATGTGATTTATACATAATATTGGTTTTTTTTTTTTTTTAGCAATAAGATATTTTCCAGTTATTTCAAAAAATCGTCTAGGTTTTTATGGATTTTACTTGAGCCTACTACTCACTTCTTATACTACTTTATAGATTTATTTTCAAAAATAAAAGTCGACACCCCAATGTGATCAAGTGAGTTATATTTGTCAATAAAAAACATTTAACAAAATTGAGTGTGTAAAAACTAGGAAGACTTAATACTGAAATTTGTTTAGTGTTTTTACTGGCCAATCTGATGCATGGTTAAGAACTAGGAAGACTTAATACTGAAATATGTTGATTTGTAAGTGTTAATTTTTTTTTTTTGGAAGGCGAGTTGGGTTTTTAAGGATCCCATAATTTATCAACTGGCCGACTACACCCATTTTATAGCAAAGGAGCGTATATAATTAAAAACTTGTTATAGCAAGGGAGCGTATATACAACTAACATTTTATCACGCCCTCCAAACCCGTACATAATTAATTATTAGTTGTTTTTTTTTTCTTTTTTTAATCACAAAGACCACCAAAAGGTCAAAATTTAGTCACGGACTTGTTAAGTTTTCCTTTAATGCAACTTGTATGGTTCAAACTCCAAAGTTCAATTCCACGTTCTTCAAATTCCAATGCAGGCTCAACATATTAACAACAAAACTAGACAGTAGGTTTTCATTCTTAACTTTACTTCATCGTGATTTTGATTTCTCTTCTATAACCCTCATTATTTGTGAGATTCATACTATTACATTTCACTGATGAATTTATTAAGGTTGCTATCAAGGTAAATTTTTGGTGGGAGAAATGCACGACTTAACTCTATTTGAAATAATGAAATGAACTCGATTCATTCATGTAATCTTTAAAAAAAAAAAGTAAAGAAAAGAAACTAACTTTTGACTTTGTGGTGGTGATTTAAAATAACTAATAAACAATTATGTGGTGGACATGATAAAAAGAATGATGGTAATATGCACAGTAAATATTAGGTATCAGTCTCTCTCAACATAACTAACACTTGGCTCTTATCATTTTCTTTTTCAATTAAATTAGGTGTTGAGATTCATACGAAAAGCTTTGGCTCAAACAATCATTAAACCTCGTCTAAACTACTCTTCTCAGCTAAAATTCACACAAAGAAACAAGAAGAGATAGGAATCA
Organism: Berberis vulgaris; assembly: GCA_963556465.1. Classification (NCBI taxonomy): domain Eukaryota; kingdom Viridiplantae; phylum Streptophyta; class Magnoliopsida; order Ranunculales; family Berberidaceae; genus Berberis; species Berberis vulgaris. The sequence continues at coordinate 6,663,225 of OY747135.1, forward strand.
CTTTATGAAGTGCAATGATGTTTCATTTTCTAAAGGAATAGTAAAAAGTGCATGTCTTCAATTCTAATTTTTTTTATTTTTTTATTTTGCCCTCCCCTACTACTATTAATTACATGTAAAAAGCTAAAAAACCAATTAATAGGGCAAGGGGTATTTTTATTTTTTAATTAAAAAAATACTATTACACTTTTTACAATTTTGCCTTTTTTCAAAATTTTCAAAATTCGCCCATCTCAAACTTTGATTATTTATACCTATGTTCTTAACATAAATTATTTAAAGCTTCTTATTTATTTATAAGCTATATATATATGTCTTTAAAATTATATATAATTATTTTATTTAAAAATTTAATAATATTTTTTCTTATTATTGAGTTGTTCATCATAATTTTTTTTTTTTTTTTAACTAAATATACGTGCACGAAGGCTCATCCACACCCTAGTTTGTATAAGCCAAAGAGTTACCAAGATTGCCTTAACAATGGACTCACAAGTCAACAAAGTGCACTTCCCTACTCTTATCATCAGTGTGCACAAATGGCATGAATTCGAAATTGATTAAGACTCACTGAGTGTTCTCTGTAGGTGTGTGTGTATTGTTGGAGGGACTGTGAAAGAGGGAGAGATACCTATCTTCTCTGTACAATATTAGCCCAAATGTGATGACAAACACTCCAAGACATGGAATGTTAAGACAGAAAGAAAGAAAGACAATGGTGATCTCTACTTCTTATGAATTAAGTGTGACAAATCATTTTTAAGATTACTTAATGATACTTATAAGTAAGCTCCTTCTTTTGCTTTTGGGGCTGGCGTCCTAAAAAACAATTGGTGCGAGAAGGAACTCAAGAACACCCAGAATTCCCCCAAGCATATTTAACTCGGATGAAACCAAATTATTCATGGACTGTTCCATGGATCGTTTTATGTATTGTTTAATAGAACGTTCCATCAGTCCTAACACCCATCATGTCATTTTTCATTTAAAATACTAGGGCTGAATATGGTTTTTCTTGCAGTGGTTGGACATATATCTAACACTACAGTTTAATTTGAATTATTGGTTTGTTTGTACGATCAAACGAAGAAGCTTCTGTGGAATTGAAGAGAATGGAAGTGTGCTCTTTTGAATTTTCTGAATATGGAACCTGGTTTTCCAGCAGCTCATGGCATCATGGGGTTGTCATTAGGTTTGGATACTTCCATGGGGTCAACAACCAGCCACTATTTTTTTTGACTCCATGAAGAAAAATAAATCAATATTTCTTCCCATAAAAAAACTTTTAATTGATGTTCAAAATCAACCTTCCTTGATTTCATCCTCTAAACAAAAGACAAATATTTAAATAGTTTTGGTGGAGAGTGCACATCTCAGGAAGGACGTCACAGCAAGTTTAAAACAAACCTCAATCATGCAAGGCTGCCTGCAAGATTACATTTCTCAACTACATCCTTCTTCCTTAATTTTAATTAAGTAGTAGTCTTGGAAAATTTGTTACCTTAATTACCTTTGTCAATATTCTTTTGACCAGAATGCTTTTAAGAGGCTACAATTGCTAGCCAAAAATTCTAGCTAGCATTGTTTGCTGGCCTTTACAATTTAGTCAGGAGTTTTCTAGAGAGTCAGGCTCGCGCCAAGCCAACCCAATACCATCTATCATCCTAGAGATTGAGTCATTTTCAGCATCTCTATAATGATGGATGGTATTGGGTTGGTCTGGCTCTCTAATTTTTTTTTTTTGTCCAGAAAGTGATGTAGCATAAAAATTACTTGCTTTTGGGTTTTATATAAAAACTTAGAGCGGGTTTGGTTATATGAAATTTAAGTAATTTTCAGGCGTATTGTCACAATGAACCTTAAGCTTGGCCATTTTTCATGGGAAATGGATTCCAATTTTTATGTCAAGTGGGTTTTCACTGTTTGGTTATGTATTTAATGATAGAAAAATAATTCTGAATGTGTCTAGTTTTTTCATCTCTCATAAAAATTCGAATCTTCGACCCATCCCTCGGAAACAAAACTTCGGAAATGGTTTCAATTTCTATATCTATTTTTCAATTGGCCATTTTCCATGGGAAATGAGATCAATTTTCCATGTCAAGTGGTTCCGTTGTTTGATTGTGTAGTTAATGACAGGAAAAAAATTTCTACATATGCCTAATTTTCCCATCTCTCTTGGGAATCCAAATCTCTAGTCCCCCTCGAAATCGGATTTCGCTGGAATGATTTCCATTCCCATGTCTATTTTCCATCCTACCAAAGGTTGTTAGGTTAGCTATTTTTCTTGAGAAATGGAATTCATTTTCCTAGTTATGCAGATTTTCGCTGTTTGATTGTCTATTTACTGACACAAAATCAATTCTTTATAAGACTGTTTTCCCGATACTCATGAAAATCCAAATCCAAAGGGAGGCTTTGAAGTCAGATTCATAAAAATGATTTTAATTTTCATGTTTATTTTCCTTGCAACGCAAAGAGACCCTTAAATCAACTCTAGTCAAATCCATATGTTTATTGACCAAATAGAAGACTCTAGTATAAAAGTTGGAGAATAATACTACAGGGCACCGGGAGATTGCCTGGTGAACCGTTGATGGCCGGGAGATATACCACATTACTATTAACCAAAATATTTGGCAATCAAAATTTTGCAACTAGCATGACATGGCATGATCTACGAAAATAATATATTTTCGAGATACACGTCACCATGATTAAAGTTATTTTTAAATGATTAAGAAAAAAAAAAAAAACTTGAGATGTGATAGATACGGACATGTCAAAAATAATTGAGCAAGAAAACCATCACCTGTTTAATTAATAATGGATTAACTCCCCTAAAAATCCGTGATTATCTTTTGTTGCTTCCAGGCCCCACTCCAACACTCTTATCTGTGGGGGCTCTCGATTCGTGGTTTCCTCCCACACTCTTCCTTCTCCTCTCTCCCAAATAACCAAATTCTCCCAAACAATCATAAAACCAAAATTTCTTGAAAGTCTGAATAAATGCCCGAACTCGATCCCGAAACCCTACTCCGCTCCTCCAGCGATTCCAAGATCGGCATCGAAACCCGGACTGAGTCGTCCCCGCCACCAGACTATGCGGCGGAGTCGTTCTATCTCTCGAAAGATGATGAACTAGACTGGCTTGATCGAAACGCTGCGTTTTACGAACGAAACGAATCCACCAAGGGCAACTCTCACCCTATCTCGACCTCTCAACGTTACTCCTCTGCCTTCAATGTGAAGTCCAAAGCTTCTATCATCTTAGGGCTTCCGAAGAACAAAGCCACCAATTATGCGGACGTTAAGTCTCGACGCTATTGTAGACCGGTCAATAATACCGCCCGGTTCTTCCCTAAGCGGTCAAGATCGTCCGGGAAATCTAACCTCCCTTTGAGTGAACCTGGCTCCCCTAAAGTTTCTTGCATTGGAAGGGTCAAGTCTAAACGTGGTGATCATCGAAGAAGCCGCCGTGGCATTCGACAGAAACCAATTACACCAATGGATATTGATGTTAAACCGGTGGTGAGACCTAAACCGGTGGTTCGTACCGGGTTTTGGAAAACATTGAAATCGGCTTTTGGTGTAGGGAGGCGGAAGACCCGGGCGGCTGATGAAGACAAGCCACCACTAACAACGAAAGCGACGACTGAATCGGTGGTGGCAGAGCCGCCAGGGCTGGGCGGGTTGAATCGGTTCGCTTCAGGGAGGAAAACTGAGTCGTGGGACTTGGATGTGGGATCGGAGTCTGACTCGTCGGATCATGGATCGGTGTGGCGTCGACGTGGCGTAGGCCCACCGAAGCTGGTTGATTGCAATCGTGAATGGACGATGGTGGGACCCTCATCGGTTTAGGATTGTTGACTAAATTGCCATCGTTGAATATTGGAAACTACAAATCACTACACCAATAATAGGTTGGAAAAAATTTAAACTCTTTGTTTCTTGTTTGGCTGTTTTTGTTGTTGTTTGTCATTAGCTGCATTGGTTTCACATTTTCAATTTGTATATTGTTTTTGGTTTTTTATTTTTATTTTTGGTTATTTTGTAGTTGAAAATTTTTAGAGGATTTGGTTCAAAATCATTGATTTGTGCTTGGAACGGGTGATTTACACGTGATCAGATCAGTTCTACCCCTCTTCAACTTTTCCAAACTTATGGAGAGAATGATATACTGATCAGATCACATACAGACCACCCCATGTACAAATCGGTGCTCAAGGACCAAGAATCAGAGATTGTTTAATAGAAATACATTCTAACGAGAGCCTAGTTTTATTTGGAGTAAGTGTATAACGAATACAATGATTTTGGCGATAACAAACAAAAAGAGCGATGACAAACGAATTGTTTATTTCGAAAGGAAAAAAAAATAAAAAAAATCAGACTGACCAGTTAGAAGGTGGGTAGATGATATTTCGGGTATCATTTAAAAAAGAGTGAGGCTAGAGAGCGAGGAAACGGGCGAGGAAACGAGCGAGGAGAGGGACGTGGCAGGGTGGGAGCCGTCCACCCCGCTCGGGATGCGTGCCACAATTTTTTGTGCACGCATCCCGAGCGGGGTGGACGGCTCCCACCCCGCCACGTCCCTCTCCTCGCTGGTTTCCTCGACATTTAGAATTCCCCTTTAAAAAATGAATGAGAATGTCTGAATTTTGATTTGCATGAAAAGGGTGGAGAGGTTAAACTATGGCTATTGTCAGTATATAAACAAATTATGATTGTTTACTATATAAGGACCATGATGAGTAGGGCATATATATGAAATTCTAGACTGGTTTTTTTTTTTTTTTAGATTAATTTGCATAACGATATTTAATGTAAAATCACTGATCTCACAAACTAAAGTCATATGTAACTAAAATCATATGTAGTCATGCTCATGGGCGGATCTACCTTATAGCTTAGGGCCCCCTTAGCTTTTTAAGAAATTTCACTAAATTAACAATATTTGCAATCTTGCCCCCTTTAAAATTTTAGATTGCTCCCTCTCATAGATAATAAAATACAAATATACACAAAATTGCAAACCCTTTGCAAGTTCACCTTTCCGCCTTCTCAATTGCTCAAAATGATTTTGACAAAGATCGATTTTCTCCAATCCCCTCCAATCACACAAGACGATTTCAACGGAGATTGATTTCTCCAATCGCACAATACGATTTAGATCAGACATAGATCGATTTATGGAGGTGGTCTTACTCTCTCTCTTGCTTGTTTGCTCCTCATCGACACTCTCCAGTCTTCACGGTAGCCTGCTTCAGCTAAGCAATTAGACGGTAACATTCTTAATATTAACAGTTGTCCACCAATTGTAGCTCAGTTGATCGGACATCAACTTTCCATAAAAGAGGTCGCAGGTTCGAGACTCACCAGTTAAGATTTTGTGAGTTTTCACCTGATTATTAGAAACACATGTGCTTTGTCATGGATAAGTCGTCTTCATGCAAGGTGAAGACAACGGACCGAAGCGAAAGTAAGTCTCCCTGCGAGATAGAGGCGACGAGGATATTAAGTGGCAACAATATTGTAGCCTTCGGACTGGTTTGGTAAACCTTATAGGATCAGTTAAGCTGCGGTTTAATCATATTTATTTATTTATTTTAAGAATTAAATTATCTGTGATTTACTTTTTTGCCCCCCTTTATCTATAATCCTGACTCCGCCCCTGCGACTCATGCTAGATCATCACCTGTGGACTTCTTGTTTGACTATAAAACAAGTTATCTACTTATTTGAAAAGCAAGCTTGGGTTTTGAGGATCATCGAACTTTATCATTAAAATTGGGACATAAAATGTATACCAAGTACATGTTTCAAAATGGTTTGAATATTTGGGAGGGTAGTAATATGTTACATCATTCATACAAAAGTTCATACAAAAGTTCAACTCATTATGATATTAGATAATCCATATAAATGATTTCTCTAGAATATCATCTGCATTTTTTGTATTAGATTACCCTAGCAAATTCAGGGCTGACATCTTTGACCATACGAGCCAAATCATCATGTCCCTGTATTTTTCGGGGATTTGGGATTCTGAACTTGAATTGTGGTAAAAATAATTTGGATTTACCGAAACCAAAACCAAAACCAAAACCAATACGACGAAATCCTAACCTAACCAATGTCGATTCCAAGTGGTTAGACCTAATACTATTCCTTATGAACCATATCTTATCTGAGAGATGGGGATAATTGCATCACCAAATGAGATATCATTAGTTAGTTCACCATAATGAAGAATAAAATATATTAAATTTATTATTTTGTTTAAATATGAAATAAGAGGTTTAAAAAAAGGAAGAGAGAAGGGAATGCAGACATAAAAATAGGTGTTGGTCTATGAGAAATTAATTAGTTTATAAAAGTGGGGGGTGCTCATGTAAACTAATCTGAAATAGTGAAAGAAAGGAAAGTGGATGTATGGAAAGCATGCAATTTTAAACAAGAAAGTAAAGAACATATTTTCCCCTCATAAGAAGGCAACCCTTCAAAGAATATTGATTAGAGAAACAAAAGCTCATAAAGTGAAGTTTATTGAATCGACATCAATGATGATTAAGGTTTTTTAATATCTCAACACAAAACATGTTGGTTCTTGAATATGCTGAAAGTTTGAAATCCAACCTTATGAACTTTACGCAGAAAGGAGGTTGTAATAGAGTAAAATATTGGCCTAAACATGCAAAAGTTCGGAAATGTTTTACATGCTTTCACACGGGATAATGTTTTTCAATATAAAAAATCTACTCAGCCTGGTCTTTGTGCTTGGCGTGAATGTCAATTCTACTATTCTCTCTATATGTTTGGAGAAGATGGAGAAAGGGGTAGAGTCAACACTCATGTGCTGGACACCCTCCCTAGGCACTAATTAGTGCTCTCTCCCCAATCTGCGTAGAAAGGTTCAACAAATATCATATATAATTAATTGACATCCTAAATGAGAAGAAACATTCGGTTTCTCTATTGAAACTATTTTCGTCATCTCTAAATATATAATGCATGCATGACATTTTCTTTTTCACACAAAGCGAGTTTGATCAGAAAGTTTGATGATTTTAGTGGCTAATCCGAGAAGGGAGTGATTTGGGTTCTATGTTTAGGAGAAGCACACAATTTATCGGTACGTTAATTTCTGTATGTTGAACAATGGAAGCACGGAAGGCTAATGGGGTACCAGCTCAGCGATAAGTCTGTGACTGATGGAATTACAGGTTCAGGGTTCGAACCTTATCGTTGACATCTAGAGTGGGAGGGACTTAGGGATAAAAAAAATAATTTAAAAATAAAAACAAATGGAAGCACTTAATAAGAATAAGAGTAAGTCTAGGGAGCGAGGGAGAATGCGAGGGAGGGCCCAACACCGTCCACTCTCCTCGAGATGGGCGGTGATGTGCATCTCGAAGACGGTGGACGGTGTTGGGCCCTCCCTCGCTCTCTAGAATCATGATAAGAATAAAAACAAAATCTGACAATTGATTAATGTTAACTTATTTGCACATTCCACACCAAAAGGGTCACTGCAAGGGATATCCTTGCTTCATTATCTATAAATTAGTTGTTACGATCACAGCTCCAAACTCTCAAGGATGAAGTATAGTTTGTATATCCCATATTACATTTGAAATCCTAGGTTTTGGATTGGGAGCTAATAAAAAGAGACTGATCTGGATCATGACACCCCCCTTGACTATGCTCGAATTTTCGACTTTTTCCGATTCACCCTGACCTAATCCTTATCTAACAAAACGTTCTTCTCATAATATATGTAAGCTTTTTGTTAGATCCCCATCTAACCTGTCTAGCTGAATTGGTACAACGACGACATTTTTTCCACTTTTATAATTATTTATTGTTTTTTTCATCTTATTTTACCTTTTTATGCTTAGGGTGAGTTTATTTTTGTTTTTCATGGACAAATTAAACTAGTGAAGAGATTCGAAGAGAAAAGGGAGGGGAGTGAGTAGAAAGTTTTTGACCTCTCACCTATCTTCTCTTAAAATCATGGGGAAAAAAAAACTTTTGGAGGATTAAGAAAAGTTTTCCATATAAAACTCAAGTATTACGGCTATCTTCATCATTATTGGATGAAAACTTTTCTTACTTTCCCTCTCATCTCAAATATTTTCATGGTTTTCCATACAAATAAAATTAAACACTCTTAGAAATCCATAAAAATCTTGTTCGCATAAAATAATATTTTTGATCAATGTATGAATAGTAATTCTTGAATAAATAAAGTTTGTGTGAATTGAAATTATGCTAGGAAAGAATATTTCAAAAAATTTTAGCATACTTATGTGAAAACCCTTCTTAGTGCAACACTATAAACTGTGCTAACTTAAGATTTGGTTCGAAATAGTTTATTTAAAACCCATCTTCTTTGTCTATTTATTACTACGGCTGTCGTTCAAATACGTTAAAATAAAACCTTTACTATTATTTTCACCAATGAATCATAAAGTCTTAATCAAGGATTGTAATTTCGTTTTTCGAGTTAATTTTGGTCTCCTGATTTTAAGAAATATTTCGGTGTGTAAAGAAAAAACGTAAAAATTTTGAGGATACAGGAATTATATATATATAAGAAGCAATTAAATAAATCTATTAAATACATTAAATGAAGCATAAATTCTAAGAAATGAAACAAACATAAAATCAATATATAATTAGAAAATAAGATAGTGGTTTTAAAAATCTATATATAAGTAGAAAAAATGATAATTAGAAAATCAAGGGGTGGTTTCAAATATCAATAAATAATTAGAAGAAATGATAATTATAAAAAAAAATCCTTGAAATTTATGAAAACTCCAAAATTTTACGAAAAAAACCCCTCAAAAATGTAATTTTTGGTAGCTTGTTTTTATATATTTACGAAATTTACGAAAAAAAATGTAATTATTTCTTTCACCCTTTTTTCGTAATTAAATAAATGAAATTTTCGGTGAAATTTCGCGAAATCTCATTCCTTGGTCGGATTTTCTATATTTGCGAGAAAAATATTGAAAATTTCAAAACAACCTCGAAAATTTTCGAAATAACTCTAAAAAAATGTAATTATTTCTTTCAGCCATTTTCTTTTCATAATTTAAAAAAAACAAAATTTTTTGTGAAATTTTCACGATATCTCGCGAAATCTCATTCCTTGACCACTAGTGATAATCAAAATTGCAAAAGGCTCCCATTCATAATAGAATTGATAGTCAACCCCGATTTCAAAATGGATCACGACAATTACGAAAATCCATGTTGAACATGTAATGTTTGTCCATCATTGAAAGGCAAATTTCAACGTTAAAAGTTTCACCAAACGCCATTCAAAAAATGGCTGGTAAACGTTGGAAGGAGGTGAGTAAATCTCTGACATTGTATTCGGGAGGAGTCGGAATTGCTGTGAGGAATGTTGTTGTCACGCCCCAATTTTTCGAGGAAACGAAAATCCTTTTATCCACGTAGGATTAGGATCATTCGCTTCCCCAAAATTCGAGATGTGAAAATTTAACAACAGAAACATTAAATAAAATTAACATAGACAAAAATTCTAACCAGATAACTCTTTGAAAATGACTGCTCCATAAAAATAAACCGCCAAAGATGCCGCCCCAAAACTCTATAACCTGATAAAGGTCAAATGACTACGTTCCAATAAGAACGTACCCAATAAGCAAAAGCTCACTTGGGTCAGCGATGTAGCTGGTATGAGTAATCTACATCCTTATAAAATAAAAAAATTTACATGATTTAACATGAAAATTTCATAAACAAGAAAATAACACTCAAAGTCTTGTAGTTCCTTAACGAGACAAACTTTACATACTAATCAGTTTTATCATGCTTAAAATATAAATTTATTTTACCAACACTTACCAAGTGAAGGTTGAATATGGTAAGTTCGACCTGCAGAAATTGTTAGTAGAATTACCATCCTGCACAAAACGGTCAGAAACAAACGGATAAAATTTCTGAGTTATCAATCCTTATAAATGCAATTTATTTTCAAACAACGATACAAATTATAACCATATTAGACTATTATTAAAATATCAACAAAACGCATTTTTTGCCTTTAGGAAGACATATAGTTCTTATTCAATGGTCGAATGAACATTTAGTTTATTCCTTTAAGGCAATCATGCACATACACAAAAATCTTGTTTTTTTTCCACAATAACACCCCTGAATTTCATAAAACTAATTTATTTTATTTTGAATTAAATAAAATGGGGTTACATTTAAATTAAATTCAGGTTTCAAAATTTTAGGGTTTATTTGGTGAGTTAAAGGGCGGGTGCTCTCAGAATTTTAGTGGGGGCTAATTGCCACCCACCTTATAAAGAGAAAAATCTCTTTTCTTCTCCCTTCACAGCAGCGCCTCCTCCTTGTTTTCTCCCCTGCGAGTTCCTCTTCTTCGACGAAGACAACGATCGAGAAATCGACGAAGACAACGATCGAGAAAACTTGATCGGTTCAAATGAACGAAAGCCGATCCCACAATTCAATTTCGAGATTGGAGAGTTGAGACACAAAATCTCTCATAATTTATTCACTTTCAATCTCAACAACATGAGGTATAAGTACTTCTTCTACACCATCATCTTCCTCCCTCTTTTCCTGATTCTTGTTTACTTCTCCGTCAATATCAACAACTTGTTTCATAGTGTAAAGATGATTGGTGGTGTTGATTCTACGCCACAAGGTCGAATGTGTGAGGATGATGTCGATAGTCTGTTTGTGTGCAATGAGGGCTGGGGGCTGTTTGATTTGCAATGAACAAAGAGAAGGTTACTAGAGAGGCAGAGAAGATAGTGGAGTGGGCTAAACAGGCTTCTGCTAGGATGGATGAATTTGTGATTCATGATGTTGTGTCCAGTGATGATGAAAAGTTCAGATAAGTTCGATTCGATCGGGTTTGGTGCTGGTGGTACTCTATTAGAAATGGAGGATTGCTGTCACGCCCTGTCACGCCAAGTTGTTCCATAATGTGAAGACAGCTTTGCTGTCACGCCCTGTCATTAAGCAGGCGTCTTGTAGTTGGACTGATTTTGTGTAGGTTTCTACAAGGGTTTTGATTGCGGTTTTGAGTACGTACAGTATCATGCTATATACCAAAAGTTTTCTGTTTGAGTCTAGTTTTTAAGGGATCTTACGGTATCATAATCTGAGCTTTGTATAGGAAGATATATTCATTTTAGCGACAATAGGTAAATCAGCTGAAGGCTGATAGATGGTCTGCTTTGTTTGTAAAATATGTATTGTTATAGACATAATCATGGGGTATGCCTTATATGTTTGGAAACCTCTTGGTGTCTACTTTTCATTGCCCCAAACGGTATGCAATTTGGGGTTCTAACGTGAGAGTTATGTACATTTGAGTGATGATTGGTCAAGCTATCCGGTTAGGACAGCTTGTTCATTTCGGTGTTGTTGGCAAAGTTATTTGTTTGACTGTTTTTGGATAGGAACATAGTTGTTTAGGGTCTGCCTTGGGATGTCTTGAGTTGCATTTGATGTAAAGAAAAATATTGTTTGGAGCCGAATGAGGCTGGTTGCTTTGGTGTAAGTTAGTGTTCACCCATGATTGACATGCACTTCCATGTTTGTGTTGAAATTGTCTTTTTGGAGATTGCATGTAGTGGTTTTGTTGGATTCAGCATTTGATATACTTTCTGCCAAACTAAGATGTATGGGTTTATCCCTAAAAATCACATTTATATGGAGAGTACTATGTGTAGTGTTTGATTTTGCACTATGGTTTGTTTTGTTTTGATGTCTCGTTGATTCTATTGATGTAGGATCATTTAAGATTAATGGTGTTCCTCTGTATGTATGCATTTTGAAATGGTTATGTTCTCCCAAAGGAAGGGGTGGATTTCATTATGAATGACAAAATGTCACTTGATCACCGTGTTATTATAAAGCATGATTTATGAATATGCTATGTTTTCCCAAAAAATGTGGGTGGATACGATTGTGAATCGACTTAGGTATGACAAAATGTCATTGTGGAGGAATTCTGAATTATCAAAAATAAATGATATTGGTAAACCTTGATTTCTGAAATATAAACCACTTTGACTTGTATCACTTAGAACTACCACACCTCTTTTGTTTATTATTTCCCCTATCTTATTAGAGAAACTAAATAACCTGCGGGTCGTCTTGCGGAGTTGGGGCACCCATTTTCTACTAGAGAAACTAAAATAACCCTCGGGTTAGTCTTGCAGAAATGAGGTAAATTTGTATGCCTAAAATAGACTTGATATTTATCCGTAAAAAATGTGACGTGAGTTTATGCGCATTGATAGCCCAAGGGTGACTTTTGGTACTCATATAGTTAGGGGTATCCGCGATGCATGCCTGTATGTGATGTCCCCACTTGGGCATGGATGACGGAGTAGTCCTCCTTTATATGAGAGAGGCATACGGGCATGTATGTTCGGCACGGAGGTGGTGCGAATGTGGTATCGTCTAAGTGATCAATCCGTTAAAAAGATGAATCAAATTCAAATAAAAAATTAATAGACTACGTTTATATTGTTTCTAACATCTTTTCATGCAAGATGACAAGTCTACTAATATTTTTGCAGGTCAGACTTGTCATAGTCAACTTTTACATCGTAAGTACAAGTACATGCATATTTACTTATTAGGATGACGATATGATTGCCTTGTTGAGGAACTAAATTCTTGGAACTGTGTTTTCTTGCATCACACTTTTGCCTCGTGGAGGAACTTCCTGTTGGTGTGTTTGTGTATTTGTGTTTAGCTTGATATCACGTGCGATTTTATTGATTTTGGGATGAAGATTTCTCACACCAGCTTTATTGCTGACCCAAGTGAGCTTTTGCTTCTTGGGTACATTCCTTTAGGAATGTAGCCGATTAGCTTTTTAGGTTTAGAGACTTTTGAGCAGCGTTACTGAAATTTCGCTAATGGGGCTAACAACGTCAGTATTTCCCGGTTAGAGTTTTATTATAACTTTTAGTTTGTTCTATTTTCTAAATTATGTTTTTGTCATTGCTGCTAAATGTTTCTGTTGTTATTGAATTTCACGTTCCGAGTTTTGGGGAAACGGATAATCCTACGTGGATTTTGGGATTTTCGTTTTCTTCGAAAATCGGGGCGTGACACGCACTATCCTCATTGTGTCGAACACATCTCACCCAAGTGTGTCTCCCTTGCCTTCGAAACCGCTCGGAGCGTACATGTTCCAAGTGGGGTGCTACATCGAGGAACTTGTCATCTCACCCGAAGTTTGATCCATGACAAACATTTCCTAAATACTACACGTACTACCAAACTCACATAGAACGGCGTACCCGATATGCAAGCAAGTCTGCATACCAAAATTATATCACATGTATACAAGCAAGTCTGTGTACTAAAATAATTTCTTCTTTTTTTTTCACTTTTTTTTTTCAGAGTTGTGGAAAAGAGCATAAAAAAATCAACTAAACTCAAAACTCTTTTATGGTGACACTTTGTCAACCATAAATAAATCAGCCACAATATTAATCCTTTATTTTGGGAAAACTAACATTTTTCATAAATAAATTTTCCATAACACAACAGGGATCAAATCCAATTAATACGAGGATGCTTTTTAGCAAGTCAATTTGCATAACAATCCAAACTACACAATCAGTACCAGTGCCATAATCTTTAGTAGTCATTGTCTCCATTCGTGTATATGTAAAGAAAAAATAATTCGGACAATATACAAATAGTGTTGACAATCTGGATATGAGTAATAACACATTCAACCCAAACTACAGAATCCATTCTACATGATGCCATAGGCTAACAAGACAACAATACCAATTATGAACCAAAATCATTATATATTTCCTATACCAAAAGTATTGTATCCTTACATGTTTAGTGTACTTGAAGAAAACAAACATCAAGTCTTTGACATTCTTCTACACACATCACCACTTCATGGAAATAAATCAAACAAAACAATTCAAATCACACACTCCGAAGCATTCAACTACAGTTTCACAACCAAACCAGAACCTAGTCAAAGCCTTTCCAAGCCTTTCGACTTTCCTAATCAATTTAAACAACCCCCAACTCAGTTGTAACTAGCCTAGTTTTATTCGCCAAACAGTCGGGTAAATAACCCTCCAAACAATACTGAAATGAACAAGTTGTCCTAATTAAACAGCTTGACAAGTCATCACTCAAATGTACATAATTCTCACAATATAATTCCAAATTGATACCGTTAAGGGCTGTAGAAAGTAAACACAAAGAGGTTTCCAACCATATATGACATGCCCCCTGATTATGTCTGTAACATTAAAGATTTTACAAACAAAACAGATCATCTGTCAGCATTCGTCCAGATTTACCTCTTGTCACTAAAACAAGTATATCTTTCCGCACAAAATTCAGATTGCGATACCGTAAAATCCTTTAGAAACTAGACTCCAACAGAAATATTTTGATATATAACATGATATAGTACACCCTAAATAACTTAATCAAAACCAGCATAGAAAAACTGCACATAATCAAGACTGATAGAATACACAAACAAGTTTTAGCTATTAATTGAAAAATGTTTTCGACCTTGATTTCTCAAATTCCACTTCATCCCAAGTATAATTTTCAAGTTTATTAGGTATAAAAAAATACATATCACTTACAAAAAAATTTCCAAGCAAAAATATATGAAAAGAGAATGGAGGAAAAGTCATTAATTTCTACCAAAACGTTTATAGGAATTCTAAAATTCAATCAGTGACATTTGTTTTTGCCTCGAGGGAGATCTAACCGTTGGATTAACTCCAAACTAATGATATTTAGGGTTTCCTAATTTTATTTTTTTTTGCTAAATGTACACACACTTTCTACTCATTTAACCACTAAAAATAAAACAAGTTTTACACATTATAAAATTATAATACATTACAAATTTATAAGTAAATATTAATTATATTTGTGTAATTAGGCAGATATTACAATATACACACCTCAAAATAATCTCGTCCCAAGATTTGAAAGGTTAAAAAGCAATGTGAATTAAAAAAAAATACAAATTGGCAAAAGAAATAAGATTTCAAAAAAAATATATATATACATTTTCAAATTAGAAGTTATTCAAATTCTATACTTATAGAAAAATTTTCACATCAAACATGCAGAGATACGAGGTTGTTACCTACGTATATATAATATTTTAATTAGAATACAAAAATAATAAATTGAAACACTTTATATACAATCATATTTATAAGGACAGTGAAAAAGTACGCGTATTACACGATGTCACCCTCTCAAAAAAAAAATTTGGATTCCCATTAGTAGTGGGAAAACAGTCTCACGAATAATCGATTTTCTGTTAATAAATAGACAACAAAACAACAAAAATCTACATAACAAAAAAAAATGGATTCAATTTCTGATGAAAAGTGGCTAACCAAACAGACCCTAAAAGAAAACCCAACTTAAACTTAAGCCCAAAGTTTTCGGGCCCAGCCGGTTACCTCTTGATCTGCAGTCAAATGCTTTACCATTAAGCTATTGACCTTAGATGTTATATAGTCCACCATAAATAACTATATTAAGACAAGGGAATTCCGAATGCTCTACCACCTAACTATTGACCTCTTGATCTGCAGTCAAATGCTTTACCATTGAGCTATGTGATTTCTCGAAAATTGTCGAAATTTCATGAAACATTTCCTAATTTGAAGTTATTGAAATATGTTTCGAAATCCGAATTTGTATTTTTTTTTTTCTTAAGGGAATTCCCATGAGGAAAGAAATAAAATTTTCAATCTCTGTATATTTCAACATGAATAATTCTATTTTATAGGAATTCCCCTGAAATTTGTTTTAGTACAAATTTTTTTTTTTTAGTAATTCTTATGTAATATGTAGTATTTATGTCACGATAAGTAGTGTGAAACTTTTTATAAAGTATTTAAGAGTTAAAAATTTATAACTTATATTATTAAATTTTAAATTACAACCAAATTGTTTATGTTTTTTCTATACAAAACGAAATATTTCTTAAAATCAGAGGATCGAAATTAATTCAAGAAATAAAATCACAATCCTTGAATCCACCTACTTGACCACAAGCAATTGAATCTGAAAATCAAGATGACTAAGTTTACAACTGTATATATATATATATATATATATATATTTTTTAAATCTTATTTCTTTTGTCAATTTCTATTTTTTTTTTAATTAGAGTTTTGGGGCGGCATCTTTGACGGTTTATTTTTATGGAGTAGTCATCTTCAAAGAGTTATCCGGTTAGAATTTTTGTCTATGTTAATTTTATTTAATATTTCTGTTGTTAAATTTTTACGTCTCGAGTTTTGGGGAAGCGGGTGATCCTAATCCTACGTAGATAAAAGGATTTTCATTTCCTCAAAAAATCGGAGTGTGACACATCGTCATCAAATTGGCTGAAAGAGTTTCAATTTTCATGTTTGTTTTCTGCGCAACCAAACAATCCCTTAAATATTTGGGGATGCTTTGGTCAACACCACTCCTCCCCAACTAATGGGCCTGGGCCAAAAAAATTTGGGCCCCTGGTTTATTTCAGGAGCAATGCTACATGGCGAGGAAACGAGCGAGGGGAGTCCCCCCTCCACCTCACTCCCCTCGCTCGTTTCCTCGCTCATTTCCTCGCCATTTAGAATTTCTGTTATTTCATATCAAACCATCATAAAAAATTTCGATGAATTCATTCTGTAAAATTGGGGGTGAAAAGAAAATATGTCTAAATTCTCTGAAATTTTTTTTTAAGAAAATAAGTAAAGCTCTTTGGTGAAGTGAAATGTAAGTCTACCATGTCGATCGATTCAAAGAATTTAATGGAGAGCGGTGTCATTGGGGAAAATTTTGAGTTTAATGGAAATGGATTCAGACTTCCTTAGATATCCATAAAAAATTTATTCGCCTTACAAAAATAAATTTGATCGATGTATAAAAATTAATTATTGAATAAATAAAGTTATGCTAGGGAAAGACTTTTAAAAATTTTTAAACATACTTATGTAAAAACCCTTTCTCAGTGCAACACTATAAATTGTGCTGACTTAAGATTTGGTTTAAAAATAACTTATTTAAAATTAAAACCCATACTTACGAATGTTAATTGGTTGATTTTCAAAGAAGTTACAAGGAAACCTTTGTCATTATCTCAACAAGTTAATGTATTAATATTTATGTTGATTTGCAAATCATCAAGGGTCCATAGCTCAGTGGTAGAGCATTTGACTGCAGATCAAGAGGTCACCGGTTCGATCCCGGTTGGGCCCTTAAATTATTATTAATTTTATTTTTTTTTGCATTTCTTTACAAATTATTATGATCTAGGCTGAAATTTAAAAAAATCCTTTCTATTTTATTTTGTTTGCATTTCTTTATAAATTATTCCCCTTTAAGTTAAAATTATTAATAGGGGTAGATGCGCTTTACGTGTGCTTATATTCAGTATTTTGGATGATTTTACTAAAAATAAAAAGTTGGCTAACAAAATATTATCTAAATTAGTTAGACAAATTATCTAATATAGTATTACATTTAATCTATTTGACATTATATTCAATATTTTGAGTGACTTTGCCAAAAAAAAATTCAAGTTGGCGAACAAATATTATCTAAATTAGTAAATTACGCACTGATTTTGCTAGGCCTATTGTGACATAAGATATAGGCATTTGATATATTTGACATTAAAAATTTACTTATTGTAGAAAGTTAGGCTAGATAATTAATCAAGTGAATGAGGGTATTATCGGAATATGAATTTCTTGACACATTTCAGCGCAGAGATGAACAATGTAGGGGTGGGCATCCCATCCCGCGATCCCGATCCCGTCCCGATTTTTTCGGGTCTTAATGGGATTGAATAATTTCATCCATATCCTGTCCCGTTCTAGAATGGGATGAGATGGGATGAAAATTTTCAATCCCGCCAATCCCGTCCCGTTCTAGAATGGGATGAGATAGGATGAAGATTTTCAATCCCGCCAATCCCGTCCCGTCCCAAGCAATTTTTTTAATATTTATTATTAATATTTTTATTTATTTATTTATTTTTATTCATATAAACTTACAGATGATTGACAGAAACTCATGGTAAACCATTATGAATATGTTAGAGCATCACCAATAGGTCTATATTTCTTCCCTAACAAAAGATGAAATGTCATTTTGTCAAGGAACCATGCATTTTGTTTCCCACAGTAATGAAATTGTAAAATCAGTTGGGAGACCATCAGAGCGACATAATACTCTTAGTGGGTCCCATTTATTCATTTTCTAAAAGTCAAGCCCATTCGACTTCATTGTTAGGGGATTTAGTGGCTACCCTTATATTTGCATGCCACATCTATATCTAATTATAAGAAATATATTTTTCACTCTTATATGATGATAATCTTCGCGACAGTCACAGGCAGCACGTTGATTCCGTCCCGTCCCGAACCCGTATGGGATGGGACGAGGTCGGGATGAAGTTTTTTCCATCCCGTCCCGTCCCGATCCCGTATGAACGGGATGGGATAGGGATGGGTATATCTCGTCCCATCCCGTCCCGTGCCCACCCCTAGAACAATGTTCAATGAAATTGTGTTAGAGAAGTGGAAGATAAGTAAATAATGATAAAGACGGGGGTAAAAATGGAAGTTTATTGGTTTGACACATTTGTGTAGGGATGGCAGTGGGGCGGATTTTCACGGATATCCGCCCCACCCAATCCGTTTGGGGCGGTTTTGGATATGGCTGAATGAGTTTTCGGGTGGTTTTGGGTATCCAAAAAATATCCGTTCACTATTCGGGGCGGATACGGATTTGGCCATATCCGCCCAGCGGATATCCGTTTATCCGCTTCATCATCATCATCATCATCATCAAAGCCCATTCCCGAGATTTTCGGGGTCGGCTACATGAATTTTGGTTCTCCAAGCAATGCGATCTTCCCACATTTCCTCACCTAATCCAAGCTCAATGATATCTTCATTCACCGTCTTCATCCAAGTTTTCAACGGTCTTCCCCTCCGTCTATACCCTCCATTAACTTGCCAATCTAAACATTTTCTAATTGGCGCCGTGTTTGGTCTCCTTCGCACATGACCAAACCAAGTTAAACGTCTTTCTCTAATTTTTTCCTCTATGGGCGCTACACCTAAGTATCTCCTAATTCTTTCATTTCTAATTTTATCCTTACGAGTTTTACCACACATCCACCTTAACATACGCATTTCTGCTACTGCCATCCTATGCGTATGTTGTCCCGTAGTAGCCCAACATTCTGAACCGTATAGCATGACTGGTCGAACAATTGTCTTATAGCATTTCCCTTTTAGCCTTGCAGGCATCCTTCTATCGCACAATACTCCTGACGCCATTCGTCATTTCAACCAACCAGCTTTAATCCTGTGGTCTACATCTGCTCCAATAGCCCCATTCTTTTGAATTATAGACCCTAGATATCGAAAAGCCTCACACTCCGGGACCTCGACACCTTCGATCTCAACTGCATTACTTCTCCCTCTTGGTTCACACCCAAAGTTGCACACTAGATACTCCGTCTTCGAACGACTAATTCTAAAACCTTTACTCTCTAAAGCCTCCTGCCACTTAACTAATTTCTGACCTAAACCTGCACTAGTCTCATCCATCAAGACAATATCATCTGCAAATAACATGCACCAAGGTACATCTTCTTGCAGATGTCTCGTCAACTCATCCATGACCAAAGCAAAGAGATATGGACTTAACGCCGACCCTTGATGTAGTCCTACTGTCACTGGAAATTCACTAGACATCCCACCTACTGAGCGAACGCTTGTTACAACCCCTTCATACATATCCTTAATGATATCGACATAACATTGAGACACTTTCTTCCTTTCAAGCACCCACCAAATTAACTCCCTGGGGACCCGATCATATGCTTTCTCCAGATCAATAAAAACCATATGCAAACTCTTACGTGCCTCTCGATATTTTTCTACAGTTTGCCTAAGCAGGAAGATGGCCTCCGTAGTAGACCTACCTGGCATAAATCCAAATTGATTCTCCGAAATCGTGGTGAAACTCCGAAGTCTTTGCTCTATAACTCTCTCCCAAAGTTTCATCGTATGACTCATAAGCTTTATCCCTCTATAATTCGAGCAATCCTGAATATCCCCTTTGTTCTTATAAATTGGTACCACAATGCTATGCCTCCATGAATCTGGCATTTTTCTAGTTTCCAAAATCCTATTAAAGAGCTTAGTTAGCCATTGAATCCCAACTTCTCCCAGACATTTCCACGCTTCAATTGGTATATCATCCGGTCCAACGGCCTTCCCTGTCTTCATTCTTTTTAAAGCTTCTCTCACTTCCGTGGCACTAACTCTGCGATGGAACTCGCGATCCCTCCCTTCCTGTGAAGCATGTCCCTCCAAGTTCAACTCCCCTACATGTGTTCCATTGAGTAGGTTCCAAAAATAATCCTTCCATCTATCTAAAATAGCTTTATCCTGCATTAAGACTCTTCCATCCTCATGCTTAACACACTTAACATGACTCAAGTCCCTAGTTTTTCGTTCTCTAGCCTTCGCTATCTTGAAAATATCTTTCTCCCCTTCCTTCGTACCTAGCCTATTATAAAGAGCATCATACGCTCTCTTCTTAGCTTCCCCTACTGCTCTACTACTCAACTTCTTAGCCTGCTTATAAAGCTCATAAGACTCTAGGCACCTATCTTTTTGCCACGCCTTAAAGCATCTTTTCTTTTCCGCAATGGTTTGTTGCACATCCGCGTTCCACCACCATGTCTCCTTATCATAGAAACATCCTCTTTTGGCCTGTCCTAACTCTTCCTTCGCACATCTTCTTATTCGGTTTGCCAAATGTTCAAAAAGATCCGCGCTACTAGTCCTATCATTTTGTTCTAGATGCTCCCCGCCCTCTGAAACTGACTGGCCACCCAAAATCCTCTTTCGAAATCTTTGGCATACATCTCCCTGTAAGGTCCACCACTTAATTCTCGGTCTAACCTGTTCTATAGCAATACGACCCCTACTCTTAAGACAAAAATCGAGAACTAACAGCCTATGTTGGGATGTCAGACACTCTCCTGGTATAACCTTACAATTTTTACACCTACCTAAATCGTATCTCTTCACAAGAAAATAATCAATTTGACTTCTATTATGCCCACTCGCAAAGGTCACCAAGTGATCTTCCCTCTTCTTATAAAAAGTATTTACGATCCCAAAATCCCGAGCTAAAGCAAAATCTAAAATAGAAATTCCCGCAGTGTTTCGATCCCCAAAGCCTTGACCTCCATGTACCCTCTCATACCCAACTCTATTCTTACCGACATGGCCATTCAAATCCCCGCCTAGGAAGACCCTATCGGAAGAGGGAATTCCAAGAACTAACTCCTCTAAAGAGTCCCAAAAATCCTTCTTAGTCTCCTCGTCCAAACCCACTTGGGGTGCATACACGCTAATAACATGTATTATCTCTAGTTCTAAAGCTAATTTAATACTTATGATTCTATCCCCAAACCTCCTAACGTCGACTACTGCATCCTTAAAAACTTTATCTACCACTATTCCCACCCCGTTCCTAGTGCCATCTTTACCAGAATAGAAGAGTTTGAACCCTCCTCCTAACTCTTTAGCCTTGTTCCCCTTCCATTTTGTCTCTTGAAGACACACTATGTTTACTTTCCTCCTACGCATGACATCCACTAATTCTATCGTCTTTCCCGTCAAGGTTCCTATGTTACAAGAGGCTAATCGAATCATCCTATCTCTAGCTCTAACCTGGACTAGCTTCTTTACTCGCCCCCGTCCAGAAAGGTGCGAGAACCCTTGCCTATTTAACACTACAGCCGGGCGCCGCTGCAGCGCGCCTTGCTCATTTGTCACTACACCCGAGCGTAGGTGCAGCGCGTCGCTTATAGCGGGGGACGCCCTAATCCGTTTATCCGCTTATTAGGTAAAATTACAACAATGCCCTCCCCCTATATAAGGGATTAAACCCTTGATCCCTCTCCCTCATTCCCTCCCTCTCACACCCGCCTCTCCCTCTCTGCTGCTCTGCCTGCCTCTCATACTCACAGAGAACACTCACAGGGGGAGGGGCCGAGGAGCGACTCGAGCGAAGGGCCGAAGGCCTCTCCCTCTCTGCCTCTCACACACAGAGAACACAGTGACGAAGCCAATGCGGAGGCCGAAGGGAAGGGTCTCTCACAGGCTCACAGCGAAGCCGGAGGCCGTCCGCCTCTTCTTCTCTCTCGACTCTCACAGCGAAGGTGAAGCTCGTCCGCCTCTTATTCTCTGATCTCTCTCACAGCGAAGGCGAAGCTCAAGCTAGGCCGCCTCTTCTCTCTCACAGCGAAGGCGTCGTCGTCGCCCCTTCTCCTTCTCCTTATCTGATCTTAGCAATAAGATCTGATGTTAGATCCATCCAGATCTAAGTCTCCTTCTCTGATCTTAGCAGATCTGATGTTAGATCCATCCAGATCTACGATATGATGTTAGATCCATCCAGATCTACTTCTCCTTCTCTGATATGGATCTACTTCTCCTTCTCTGATCTTAGCAGATCTGATGTTAGATCCATCCAGATCTACGATCTGATGTTAGATCCATCCTGATCTACTTCTCCTTCTCTGATCTTAGCAGATCTGATGTTACGATCTGATCTCAGATCTAGATCCTTGATCAGATCCAGATCTAAGATCTGATCACATTTGATCTAAGATCAGATCTCTGATTAGATCTAAGATCAGATCTCTGATTAGATTAGATTAGATCTGATCTCTGATTTGATCTGATCTGATCTCATCAGATCTCTTAAGATCAGATCTGATCTGATCTCAGATATCAGATGGTTTTTTTTTTTTTTTTTTTTTGTGTAATACATCAGAGATCGAATTTTTCGAATATGTTGTAATATTTTTCTGAATTTGTTGTAATTTTTTTTAGATCAGAAAATCAGATAGTCAGATCTGATCTTTAGAAATATTTTTTTTAATTTTTTGTAATTTGTTGTACATATAAATGATATGTAGTGTAGAATTATTTGTATTGTTATGTAAAAATTGTATCAAAACCCACTTTTAAAAATATTGTTGTTATGTCAAAATATTGCGGGGCGGATTGGTTGGGGCGGGGATTCAAAACCCACGTTTAAATCTATTTTATGCGGATATCCGGGGCGGGGTGGATATCCGTAAATCCGTCTGGAGCGGGGGCGGTTTTGAACATTACTGATAAACGGATATGCGGGGCGGATTTTTATCCCCGCAATCTTCAGCGGGGCGGGGATGGATTTGCTTA
Source organism: Berberis vulgaris (assembly GCA_963556465.1). Classification (NCBI taxonomy): domain Eukaryota; kingdom Viridiplantae; phylum Streptophyta; class Magnoliopsida; order Ranunculales; family Berberidaceae; genus Berberis; species Berberis vulgaris. Next base: position 6,686,558 of record OY747135.1, read on the forward strand.
AATCCGCCCCAAACCGCCCCATTGCCATCCCTACATTTGTGTACACCAACAAACAAATTTTCGTTATAGTTACAGACTAGGGTGTCAAAGCGCTCCACTTGCGCGGATATTTCATATATAATATATATACAATAATTAAATAGTAAGAAAAAAATTATTATTAAATTTTTATAAAAAATAATTATATATAATTTTAAGGGCATATGTATAGTTTATAAATAAATAAGGGTTTCACATAATTTATGTTAGGGGCTGATTTTGATTGTAAAAATATGAAATTGTGGATGACAAAATGAGAAATCCAAAAGTAATATGTAAGAGTTTTTTTTATTTTTATAATTTATAGATAATTGGAAAATTTCAAATAAATTATATTTGAGATTTAGGTATAATGTTGAATATTTATAGGGGGTTGATTGATTATAAATAGTTTAATTTTGAAAGGGTAAAGTGGTAAAAATGTCGATAGTGTTTTTTTATTTGTAAGGGTATATTAATAATTTATTAATAATTAGAGGACTTCAAATAAATGTTAGGGGCTTAGGTGTAATTAATGAATATTAGGAGGGGTTGAGTATAGCTAAATTTGAGATGCAAAAGTGTATCAAAATGTAGTAGTATTTTTTCAATTAAAAGACATAAATATTCCTGAAACTATTCATTTGTCTTTGGTTTTATATATAATTATCAAAAATGTAGGAGGGCAAAATGAGAAAGTAAAATTTGAATTGAAGACATACTTTTTACTATTAATTTGTTAAAGATGAGTTAAAAGAAGTTTAGGTGATTTGAGCTAAAATAAAAAAAAATAAAAAAACTAAAAAAAAATCCCTTTCCAAAGAATACTTTAGGCTTAAATTGGGTTGTTGGCCTTTCTTTTAAATATTCTGGGATGCTTGTCAACACCCCTCCTCCCCAACTAATGGATCTGGCTTGTTCGCCTCTGGTTTGTTTCAGAGCAAACTCACCCAAACCATCAGAGCTGGAATTGAGTTTTTTTTTAACCCTCCCCACCACATGTGGTTGGCTGGGTTCGAATTCGTGACGTGTGATTTCATCCTGTCACACTTCTACCAACTCAGTTCTAAACTAATAATTACGCTGTCAACTAGGTTCGAGGAATTGCAGTTTGATCCTATGAATTGCATTTTTTTTTTAAATTTTACCATCATAAAAAAAATTTCTGAATAAATTTTTCTTGAAGAAAATAAATAAAGATCTTTGGTAAAGTGAAATGTAAGCGAGTTTAATGGAGAGGGACGTTCTTGGGATAAAATTTCTCAACTATATCTACTATAGAAAATACGTATTTATGAATCGATATAAGAAGTGTACATTTTTCTACTAATTACTCTCAAGGCTTACACATGAAAGTGGAAATTTTCAATGAAAACGTTTAGCTACAATATATCATACTGCTTGCAAAGTGAACCTTTTAATGCTTACGAGTTTCATCGTAGAGTTCAACTTTTCGCCCATTGAGTGCCTGTGAAGGCCTGGAATTGTCTTTGCATGTAGAGTCCAGTGGAGCCTTCAAAAGTGCTATTTGCTCCTTTGATATTTCTCTAGGCTGCATTGATCCATTATACTCATTAAGAATGTTTTTGAGTTGCTAAAAACTGACCAGAAACTTTTCAAATTGATATTTTCATCAAAAAATCTGCCAGGTCTAATCTTTCGGTCACACACAGATGAGAATGATTTTTTACGCAACCTAGAAAGGTAAACGTTTTTGTATTGGTGCTAGTATACATTACCTTGGCAAGGATGGTCCAAAGAACATTTTCAGAGCAGGGAGGAACAGTAAGAGAACCATGATATCTTAAATACTTCTGGGTGCCAGCAGTCAAGCCCTTGGTATCCAGGTTGAAGACGCGAAATTTAGTTTCATGCTCTGAGGCACTGTTCGGCTTAGCCAGTAGTTCCAACTGAGTCTTCATCTGCAAATTCAAATCAACCCACAATTTTGTTATTTGATTCAACTCCATCAAGTTTATTGGCTATGGTGCCATAAATTGTTTCAGTTTCTTACTTGATTGATCATTGGATCAGCAGCGCCATCTTTGTAGAGGACTGATATCACTGCAAAAAAACCCTGAGGGGTTGTGTGGACTAAATGAAGCTCAGCCACGAAACTGCAAACATTCAAAAAAGACTCGGCTCAAAATCAGTTCTAGGAAAATTATAAAGTGCATCAATCATCACACCGTTCTCCATCGAGTGTGTGTTCAGAAGGTGTATGCCAGTGCATTTGCTTTAGAGTGAAGTTTTTGCCGTCCATGATCACATCTCCAGCATAGAGATCATACTTCACCTGCAAAACAAATAAATAAATTACCATTTCTTAGAAATATTTTGGAGAAAATGATGATGTTTAAGCAAATTCTTCAAGAAATATTAGAAATAAGGACTATATACACCAACCATACTAAAACCCTGTATTAGATGCAAGCTTTACAAGATAATATAAGCTAAAGTTGTGATAGAGCTGAATACAAGCCACGACGCTAACACCTGTGTTGATTAATGAACCATTGGCAACATCATTTTCCCTGCCTAACTTTGGCAACTTTGGGTTGAATATAAGATCCTTGTTCACAATGTTGATGGGGGATTGATGTTTTCCATGTTTGCAGGCGTGAGCAGCTGGACTCAAGGTGCCCCAGTGCTCAGGTCCGGTCGATCCAGTGTAGCTAAATTGTATCAGTTTCTCTGGGGAAAAAAAAAATCATACTGATCAAAATCACTTTCTATCATCATTTTGAATGAAATAAATTCAGAATGAATTAGAACATTATAGTAGCTCACGTTCAGTTAAGGTTGCGCTGAGCAACATCGCAAAGCCAACGAGGAGAACATGGTTGCTGGTGGCCATTGCATACATAGTAGAGCTTATCAGCTTCCTCCTTTGGGTTCTCTGTAAGTTTTGAAGAAGAGAACAATGGAAGGTTTAATTTATAGGAAGAGTTTTGCAAGTATGTCTAAGGTTCCAGTGATGGTATGACCAATTGTTATTAACTGAACTATAGCTTAATTAGTATTTGAGAAGTCATTTGGAGATGAGCTGCCAATGATTTTCTTTGATGTGAGTGCCAACTAAATGGTGAGTGACTCACCATGCACCCCTGATCAAAATATTTTACAGGATGTCACAATTTTATGAAAATTGCATAATATGTTGGCAAAATTTTTGGAATTTTCTACTGAATTACGATTATCATAGATATCGACATGTTGGTCAATGCCGCACATCCAATAGAGTTTTATTCTGTAAACTTTCGTTTTCAATAATTCTATTTTTTTTCCCTTCATTTTGACCCAGTAAAAAAAACTAGAATCCTCCTGGCAACAATATTTCTTACTAAGTTGTTTCATGAGAAGTTTAATCTATATCTTAACTAAGATATGTAAATGTGAATAGTTAGCATTAGAAAGAGCTGTAACTTTGTAGATGTGTTGTGTATGATACATAAAACCCATCCTCTACTCATGTCCCGGATTTCCGATTCTATTGTTAATCAAGTCATAAAAACAATCTTGCGCAATCATTATTTGTTACAAAATCTGACTTTAACAAAATATTTTGATGATTAACATAAAACTAAACAATACTACCACAACTTATTCCTGAACATCAACTTGTTCAACAGAGAAGTCGCACGGTTATATGAAAGTTTGAAAGCAAAAACAAAATACAAAACCTTTTGCCATTGGTTATCTGACTCAAACAAACCTTCATTCTTAATCCCAGGTTAAGGCCAACATAGCCGAAAACTTTGTCAGCTCGTATATAGTGAAAATTCAGATATTGGTCATTTATATATAGTAAAATAGGATAAACTACATTATATCGTCCTATGACCTAGTTCATGTAGTTTTAAACACCATCAATGTCACTTAGGACGACGAGGCTAAATTTTTTGGCAGAACCTTCCCCACCATACATGGATTTGTCATCAGGCTGGCCGGCATTATGGTTTGATCTAGCCTAGCCATTGATTGTGCGCCCTCATGGTATTGCACAAAAAGGTCATTCTGTTTCCTCCCACCTCCTCATGTTCTGTGTTTCTCAACTCAACATGTGTTTCCCACCATATTTAAATACATTCTCTTGATCATAATTGGAATAGCCACACAGAGTCACAGTATTACGAAACTAATCTCAATGTGGCATGTCATTGGTTTATGTCTGCCTTTTGATGGCAACAGCCATTTGCTTCCACTCTAACGATTGAAACCTATAATAAAAAAGCTAAAATCTTTTGGACCTCCAACAGAATATAATTGGGATAACAGACATGGAATGTGAGCTTTTTAGAATGTAGAACTTTAGCACTTCTTGTGGTGGTGGTGGTAGTGGGGTGGGGGGACCTCACACTTAACAGCATCTGAAATCCAGTGCCGAATATTCATCAGGACCAGGGCCTGACAACATGGATTGCATATTGAAAACGTAATGTGAATTCCTAACGCTATGAGTTTGCAATTAGTAATCCAATACTTATGACCAATATTGAGTGAAATCTCACTTATAAACTAACAATATACACTATGATAAGAGGTACTCAACAATACAAATTGTAATCTAATCTGCAACCAAATTCTAGCTTATAACCTATCAACAAACAGTTTCCTGGCAAGAGTAGTTCAACGACTACCAAAATGCAATTTACATATTAAGAGCTGTTTAAGTTGCAAATGAGGGATAAGTTACAATGTGGCAAGAACAGCTGCTAAGGTAGAATTTGAAAGTGAGTAAATTTGAAAACAAGAGAGAAAGAAGTAACACACACCATGCACATTGACAGAAACAAACATTTTTACACAAATAAATGTCACAGCACATAGTAACTTCAAGGAGATAAAAAGGACAATGTACAATGACATCATCAAGTCACGACCCTGTGTAATCAAGCAGTTAATCTAACTGTAATGACATCAAAGATACATAAATGTATACATCAGACCTGGTAACCACCAGATGACCAGACATGGAAATCCCAAGTAAAAGATATTTCTGGTGAGAACAAATACATTTATCAAAAGTCCTAAGATGTGTCACTGGACATCAATACATGATAACTCAGTCCACTTTAAATATGGTAACTTGAGTGATCCAAAAATTTCCGTATCCTTGGAACTTTTTTAGTTTGTTTGCATCTGAAAACAATGGTTTATCGCTATACCTTTCCTTTGTTTTATAAGGACAAACTGAATCAGAGTTTCTAACCCTGTGCTTCATCATTACACAACTCGAGGATCTTATTCAACAGAAGAAAATGAATATATTGGATAAAAGGTTGGTTGAGGAAAAATTAGCTTACAAGAAAATTTTAGAAGCTAATACAATTATACACAGAATTGTGCAAAACAAATAACCTTAAGATCTCCAGTATGTGATGTGTTTATCAGAGAACATAAGTTGATAGTAGATAGTCTATGATTTCTGCACTTTCAAACATGCTTACTCCGGTGTTGGGGTCTTATAAATGTTGGGAAATTTGGGAAGAACTAGAACTTAAGAAAGACTAATTTTATTAATCTCTCAAAAATTTACACCCTTACTATGCTCACTACTACACTTGAGCTTGTTTGCTCCTTGATGCCTACACCTCACAACCTCTCCCTTATTTATAGTAGCTCTAAGGAGGTGAGAGGATTCTAGAGAAGCAATCTCAAACACACATCTTTGCTTCTCTAGAACTCTCTCAAATGTCTAGAGTATTACAAAGGTGTAGAATTCTCTAGACATTGAACCATCTAGAGAATACTCATTCTTGTTGGATCTTCTAGATAATGGGTTTGGGCTTTAGGTTTTAAACATTTGGGCTAGTTAGTGATGATTTTCAATAGTCCCCTCAGCACTAACTCCGTTGAAGATCATGCCAAGTTATTTCCGAAAATCTTCGAACTTTGTCGTGCCAAGTCCCTTAGTGAATATATCTTCTACTTGGTTATTCGTCTTGGTTGTTTGCATCTCTATCTCATTGAAGTACATTCTCTCTAATGAAGTGGTAGTGGACCTCTACGTGCTTTGTCCTTGCATGGAACACCGGATTTTCAGCTAAGCGTATTGCAGACTGATTATCACAATGCAATGGTAGTGCATAGTCGACTGGCTGGTGAAGGTCCTTCATTAGTTGTATTAGCCAAGTATTTTCCTGTGCTGCCATAGTTGTTGCTTTGTACTCCGCTTCTGTAGTTGAGAGAGATATTGTTGGTTGTCTCTCTACACCAAGTGACTGCTCCTGAACCAAGACTAAACACGTATCTTGTAGTCAATCTCCTTGTATCATGATCTCCAGCATAATCCGCATCGCAGTAGCCAACCATTTTGCATTCCTCATCTTTCTTGTATAGAATTCCAATGTCAGTGGTACCTTTCACATACCTTAAGATTCTGCGAACTATTTCGAGATGAGCCTTCTTCGGCTTCTGCATGAACCGGCTTGCTACTCCAACTGCGTAGGCTATGTCTGGCTATGTGAGGGTTAGGTAGATTAGGCTCTCGACAAGCTGGCGATTCATTGTTGTATCTTCCAAGTTTTTTCCTTTATCAGCACATAACTTAGCATTGGTCTCCATCGGTGTTGAGGTTGGTTTACACTCAAGCATCCCGTATTTCTTCAATAAATCTCGAGCATATTTCTGCTGGCAAAGGAATAGGCCTCTGTCACTTCGTTCTATCTCAAGCCTTAGGAAGTGTATTAATTCTCCTAACTCCTTCATTTGGAAGCGGACCGCCAGGTTTATTCGTACTCTTTGAATCTCTTCTGTGTCATTTCCAATGACAATCAGATCATCTACGTATACTAGCAATATTGCTAGTTTTCCTTCATGGGATTTGATAAATAGGCTGGAGTCTGAATGTGCAACTGAGAAACCGCTTTGAACTAAGAACTCCGCTATCTTCCCGTACCAGGCCCTTGGTGCTTGCTTCAGTCCGTACAATGCCTTCTTTAGCTTGCAAACATAGTTTTGTTGGGTTTTACACTCAAACCCCCTCTATTGTTCCATATATATTTCTCGGTCAATTTCACCGTGCAGGAACACGTTCTTCACATCCATTTGCCATAGTTTCCAAGATTTATTTGCTGCTAGTGCAAGTAGAACCCTGACTGTAGTAATCTTGGCTACTGGACTGAATGTTTCATCGTAGTCCAACCCATATTGTTGTGAGAACCCTCGAGCTACCAATCGAGCCTTGTACCTTTCTATCGAGCCATCAGGACGAGTCTTTATCTTGTAGACCCATTTACATGATATGGGCTTTACATCCTTGGGTTTTGGTACCAAGTTCCAAGTTTGATTTTGCTCCAGGGCTTGGATTTCTTCTTCCATTGCATTTCTTCTTCCATTGCATTTCTCCAATCCGGATTTTGAGATGCTTCTTCAAATGTTGCGGGCTCTCTAATGTTGTGTTCTTCAGTCACAACATTTGCATACTTTGGATTGGGCTTGCGTTGTCTAGTTGACCTTCTTAACTGTTGGCCCACATCTTCTTCACTTTCTTGAACTTCTTCTGGTGTTCTTTCATATACACCAGTCTGCCATGGGCTTGAAGATGTACTTGGTGTTTTGGGTGAGCTCGGTCGTACTCCTTCTTCATCATTTGCAGGTGGTGACTCATTTTCCTGCATTTCCTCTTGTAGACTTTTGGAGTCTGGCAGAAGTAATTGTTGTGTAGACCACCACGATGAAGCTTCGTCAAACACCACGTTCCTTGATGTATAACACCCTCCGTTGTAGGATTGCAACATTTCCACCCTTTTCTTTGACTGTCGCATCCCACAAATATGCAATGAATAGCCTTCTTGTCGAACTTACTTCTTAGGTGATCAGGCACGAACACGTAGCACACACATCCGAATACTCGGAAGTGACTCACTGTAGGCTTGGTATGCCATAACTTCTGGAACGGTGAAAGGAAATCTAATTTTTCTTGTGGCAGCCTGTTGATAACATGGGCTGCAGTCTTCATACACTCGACCCAAAAACGACTCGGTACATTCTTCGCATGCAACATACTTTGACATATCTCTGCCAAATGTCGATTCTTCCTTTCAGCTATGCCACTTTGTTGAGGGGTGCCTGGACATGTTAGTTGCCTCCTGATTTTACACTCCTTCAGGAAGTTGGTAAATTCATCCGATGTGTATTCTCCACCATTATCGGTACGCATGCATTTGATATTCTTTCCTACTTTGCATTCGATGTCCTCTTTAAATGCCTTAAATATGTCGAGAACTTCTGATTTTTCCTTCAGAAAGTAAACCCACACGTACCTTGAAAAATCATCAATAAAAGTCACCATGTATCGCATTCCACTGACTGATGGTTGCTTCACCCGGCCGAACACATCTGAGTGGATGAGTTGCAATGGTTCATTGGCCCTAAACTTTGACTCCTGATCGGGCAGTTGATGAGTTTTTCCATACTGGCACCCAACACAGACTGTTCCTCCTCGTACGTCCAAGTGAGGTAGACCCTTCAACATTGACTTGATCATCATTATCTTCAACTTATGATAGCTAACATGCCCTAGCCTTGCATGCCACAAGTCAACAGTTTCACTGCATCGAGTCTTATCCACATATGCTGATTCCGCAGACATCACATAGATAGACTCCAACTTTCTTCCCGTCATGATGGGTGTACCTGATGGCTTTAGAGTTCGGTACACCTTAACATCTTCCGGCCCGAACAGCACATACTTGCCAGTTGCTGTTAATTGTGATACTGACAATAAGTTTTTCTTCATACCTGGAACGTGATAGACATTCTGCAATTGAACTTGATTAGGGCTGAAGTGTGGAGTGAATGTAGCCTCCCCAGTGTGAGCAATCGACAATCTCGTGTTATCGGCAGTTATCACAACCCGGTCTCCTTTGTATTGACATAAGCTTGACAACTTCTCATTGTCTCCAGTCATATGGTTGGAGCAGCCTGAGTCAACAATCCAATCCTTACTGTAGTTAACTTGCACGTCTTGATCTTCAGCAGCCATGGCTACCTCATTCTTGGAGAAGTCAATTTCTTCATCTGAAAAATCCTCACGAACATGCTGAGTAGTTGCAAAGGATACTTGGAAGTCCCATTCTTCTTCACTGTTGTCTTGGTGATTGTGAGATGTCACCAAGTTTTCTTCAGCTGTCTTCTTCTCTGACCAACAGTCTTTTGCATAGTGGCCTCTCTTTCCACAGTTGTAGCAACCGTTCTTTCTCCGGTTGTTGTTGTTTCTGCCTTGCTTGTAGCTCCTCTCCTGGGACTTCTTGGGCCTGCTATCTTCTTCTTTATCTGATCTTACAAAATTCTTCTTTTTATACCCGCCCTTTATTTTATTGAAGAGCGCCTCATCTTCCTTATTTTCCAGAGAGACACCTGCCATTTGCTTAGCCAAACTTTCTTGATTGGCCAACAGACTTTCAAACTCCACAATAGAAGGTTGAGTTGGCCAACCACGAATGGCAGTAACAATCCCGGTATATTCAGGTTTTAGACCATGAATTATTTTTTTTTCATCATATCTTCAGTAACTTTGGAGGCAGGGTCTAACTCTGAAATTTCACGACATAAAATTTTAATTTTTAGAAAATAGTCTCTAATAGACATACCTCCTTGCTTGGAGTTCATCAAATCATTCTCCAAGAACTGTAGGCGCGCATCATTCGTTCTTGAAAACAAAGATGCAAATGTATCCCAAGCTCCTTTGGGTGTGTCTACTTCTTCTATATACTGAAGCATTTCATCCTCGATCGTCGTCTTGAGCATATAAAGCGTCTTCCCTGCTTTGATCTCCCACTTCTTGAATTCGACAACATTCTCCTTTGGCGGTGGTGTAGTCTCACTACCACCAACAACCTGCCACAAGTCCTGCCCTTGCAAGTAGGACTTTATCCTTGTCTGCCAACTCTTGTAATTATGGTGGTTGAGCTTTGTAAGCCCACCAGTTGTGCCAACAAGATCTCCCATCGTGACAAGGTACAACCTCCTTTGTGCTACCGAATAAGCTTGGTCTTACACCAATCTGCTTCATAGTCCCGAACTGTGCACAAACGATCTCCGACTAGACAGTGTTTCACCAAGGGTGAGAATAGTACCATATGTATGAATAGGGTGAGCTGTCTCTGATACCAAATTGTTGGGAAATTTGGGAAGAACTAGAACTTAAGAAAGACTAATTTTATTAATCTCTCAAAAGTTTCTTACAACTTCATTTACAACTTTACACCCTTACTATGCTCACTACTGCACTTGAGCTTGTTTGCTCTTTGATGCCTACACCTCACAACCTCTCCCCTATTTATAGTAGATTTAAGGAAGTGGGAGGATTCTAGAGAAGCAATCTCAACCACACATCTTTGCTTCTCTAGAACTCTCTCAAATGTCTAGAGCATTGAAAAATTCTAAATGGCGAGGAAATGGGCGAGGGGGTGAGTGTGACCGCTCATCCCCTCGAGATGCGTGCATGTGCCATTGAGATGCACAACTGCGCAAATCTCGAGGGGGTGAGTGGTAATACCCACCCCCCTCGCCCCTTTCCTCGACTCCTAGAGCATTACAAAGGTGTAGAATTCTCTAGACATTGAACCATCTAGAGAATACTCATTCTTGTTGAATCTTCTAGATAATGGGTTTGGGCTTTATGCTTCAAACATTTGGGCTAGTTGGTGATGATTTTCAACAATAAATAAGGTACCTGCTCAATATTATAGTTTTAACTAGTAAGGCACCTGCTCAATGTGGTAAACTCACACTTTTGTCTAATTCATGGAACTTAAATGAATCAGCATCGTTGGATAACTGAAAGTGGCCTACCTTCTGATACAATATCTGTCTCTATGGACTGCCGTGGGCACAACTGCAATGCCAAGCCACAACTTAGGATGATAAGGAGAAGAAGAGAGACCAGCAGTGAAACAATGCCATATACAGAGTAGAGGAAGAACTAGAAACATGTTAAAGTAATTGAATTCACCAAAAACTAAGTTCACAATCAAAACTTTGAAAAGATATTGTATGTAACTTGGAAAGAGGGAAAAAACATTTATCCAGAATAATTATGAAATTCAACAACTTGAAAGTATAATTGCATCCTATACTTGTAACATCAACCATATCAACTCAAAACTGAACACATTGTTAGTTTCCTCAATATTTCAGTAGAATTTCCTTGTCAAAATATTGTGCCCAACAGCATCTATGGCGGTTCCTTTGAAAATACACTATCTCATAGGAATAAATCTTTGACTGAACCCTTTTAAGATGAAGAGAACGGGTGAAAAGCAAACTGAGTGATTGGCAGGGGCAAGGGACTTCTTCTCAAACCAGGTTTTGCTCAAGAAAAATGGAGTTTTTTCTTGAAATGGAAACTAGATTTTAGTACCAACTGATATAGGAGTTCGAGTTGTAGCAGAAAAAACTTATGGTCTAAACCTTGAAATCACTAGTTCCTTAGTTTGAACCAAATAACCCAGGTTCAAAATTCAAACCAGGGGCCTCAGCCAGGAAATTTACTACCATGTCAAACTGGTTCAAAACAACGACCTCCCGCAGCACAATCCTACCAGTTACAGAGTTGATTATTTCCTATTTAGGATTCCTTTTTACTTCTAAAGTGGCGAGGAGGAGGATTTACATATACGATTACTTTGGCTCCATTTCATTATGTTCAAGGTGGCTTCCTGTATTCATCTTAGCTTTAGTACAGTGATTGCCACGAAATTATGTTGGTTTGCAGATGTCCTAATTGTTATTTTCTGCTGCGTTTGGATACAGGTTTTAAGGTTTGATCCAATTTTTGTTTATTTAATTTAAAAATTGGTTGGTTGGGTTCTCAAAATTAGGATGTTAATCCTCTTCTTGGTAGGAGGATTAGTATATACATGTTGGACGATAAAAATTATATCAATGTAAAAATTAGGCATAGAAAAATCATTTTCTCATCTAGATCCTACAGATGACAATGTTAACTTTAGGCTACGATTTAATTTGTTCATTTCTATGACTATAATTTATGAGTAGGTATTCATCTTCAGGTATTTGAGGAAAATGTGTTGCATTTTCCGATATTTATTTCAGAGATCCATGAAGTGGATATACCTTGTCATGGCAATTGGAGGTATGATTGGTTTTTCTAGCATTTTTGATGTCTTCTCCATCTTACCACTATCCATTCAGTTTTGTTCTATTGTATACTTCATTATTTTTTATTGGAATTCCTAGCTCTCGCGAGACTTCGTTCACATTCTGAATTTTGGAAAGCGAAGGACCATGCCAATCAGGTGTTGTTATAGTGAGTGCACCGCTGGAACCTCAAAACAGGTTGAAAATTACATTCTCTTACATGTAAGCCTTACGTCATAGGGTTCCAATAAGAGCTATTTTGTTTACTGATAGATCGGACACAACGGATAAACAGTTTATTCAAGATCAAAACAAATGAAAATGAAACTCTAGTTTACAATGAGATTACAATATGCACTAAATACCATCATGAGAATGAGAACTATAATGAGAACGCCAAAGGTGTGATGGCTCAGTGGTTGAGCAGTGGCAGATGATATCACTAGGTCATAGGGTTGAACCCAGCCGGCGGCATCTGGGGTGGGAAGGAGAAAAAAAAAGATAAATCGTACTTATATATGTGATTAGTGAAATAATTGTGCATTGGAATGACCATACACCACACCTGATTGCTATATTTTCCAATGGAGAAAGGAACCAAACACTTGGTGGTCACCCTCGCCTTCTTTCTCGGATCTAACCCGCCCACCACAAAAGGAACAGAAAGTCGCTACTCCTTCAATCCTAAAGAATCCACCATGAGTTTTGAAACCAAAATTTTACTCAACTTTCCATCGATAATCATACTACAAAATTTTCGTTTATAACTGCAAAGGGTACGAAAGATATTATGTTCTTTCAAGACTTCATCTATGGATGCTTCGCGATGAAGAGAAGGGGAAATTGAAATACAAGGTACATAGAAAAATCATTAAACAATGTACAACAAACGTGAAGGCTCAACGAAAGGGCACCCGCATCCCACGAAGGGAGAAAACTCCTTGAAAAAACCCATGTCCTGCGGACCACCCTCACAGCCCCACCGTCCGGTCGTGTGTGCACGACGTTGAGCCAGCCGGCGTGGCAGGGCGTGTGAGCCATCAGACGCCCTACTCGGCGTCTTCTCGGCCATTGTTGGACCCTTTTCTAATCCGTTTGATTTTGATTCACGGGGCTTTGTTTTCACAATCATCTCCTTCCCTCGTTTGTTCTCTTTTTCATGTTCATGTGTGGTTCGATATACTCGACGAAACATTACCGGAGCTTTCTTGCTCAGATACTAGTTGATAGATCAGACACAACGGATACGATATGTAAACTGTTTATTCAAGATCAAAACAAATGAAAACAAAACCCTAGTTGTTCATACCAAGAACCCTAGTTTTCTTGTGATTACAATCAAAACTACCTCCAAAATAAACCCTACTACTTTCCTAAGGCTAAATAACACCCCTTTATTATTAAGCACACCTACTACAATAATATACTCTAAAATAAAATAACATCATTTACACTTTTCAATAATATACGTCACCACCCCACCACCACTTTTCTTCTCATATCTTCTGTCTCATGAAACAACATCACTGCACCGCTCGCCCCGTCGACCGGTCACACCTCTCATCTTCTTTTCTTTTTTTCCTTTTTCCTTTTTTCTTTTTTTCTTTTTTCTTCTTCAAGTTCTTCTCATCCACTCTTCCTTTCCATCGCCGGCACCACTCAGCCCATGCCTCCTTCTTCTCTGTTTTTTCCTGGTTCTGCTAGTGGGGCCTCCTCATTCGCACAAACCTGCTCGAGAGTAAAAAAAAACCAAACGAATGAGAAAATAAGAAAAAGAATAAAGGAAGAGAAGAGGGAGACGGGGCGGGGTGGTGTTATCGGCAGCAGAGGAGAAGAGATAAGAGAAAAAAAAAAGAAGATAAAAAAATAAGAATAAGAACAACAAAGGAGAAGAGTAAAAAAGGAAAGGTGGTGGTGGGGTGGTGCAGTAGTGGTAGTTGTTGTTCCTGGGAGAGAAAAGATGAAGCGAAGAGGAACAGTGGTAAGAGAGGGTTTATATTGGTGGTGTCCTTCAGGCTTCAACACATCAAAAAGGGGTGGTGGTGTCAAAAAGTCACTGCCAACTTAAAAAATCAAGTTTTAAGTTACTTAAAGCGTCGACAGTAAGCCAAAGGTTTTGAAAATAACAAAATTCTGGATTGACATTTTAATAAATGAGGGATGAGGAGTGATGTATCATGGGTATGTGTCCTAAATTGTTGATGGTGGTGGCTAAATTAGTTATGGTGGTGGACGTGCCAATTTTTGTCCTGGTATTTAACGAAGGCGACGACTATTTGGCACCACAGATTCTTCTCACCCACACCACTCATCTAATTTTTTTTCTTTCCCACACCATTCACTTTCTGTCCTACCCCACAGTTATCTTCCATATCACTCGTTTAAACCATTATTTCTTTCAGTTTTCTCACCCTACCTTCTCACCACCACCTTTCTTCTTCCAACATCTTCTTATTCTCTTCCCTCCCCATCCTGGGGCACCCCCAAAGCACCCTTCGCATATCCTCCTAATTTCGTCAAATCGAAATTGAAGACGAAGTCGAAGAAGAAGAAGAAGAGCTAGAGCCTTTACAGGATCTCGACCTCAATTCTTCCATCACCCTCTCCCTCTTCTTCTTCTCCTTCTCCTCACACTTTCTGTTTTTTTTTCTCGCCACGCTTGTGCGAACTCCTCGACTGCGAGTTTTCCACTCGCAGGTGCCTCTGTGCAGGTCGAATTTTTTTGTCCTCGCAGCGGCCTCGGTGAGTGGGGAAACCCATCCTCGAATAGGAAAGTACGAGGGGAAGGAGAATGAGAGGGATAGGGCGACGACCTGTGCAAGAATAAGAGAGAGTGGGAGAAGAAGAGAGGAAAACTGGGAGAGAATGGGAAAATAAGAGATTGTGGGAAAACTAGGATAGGGAATGAGAATAAGAAGATGGAGAGGGGATGGGAGAGGAGAAGATGGAGAGAGGAAGGAGTAGAAGAGATTGTGGCTATGGCTCCGTCTTCTCTATCTCTCGTCGTCGCCGATCATCTCTCGCAATCGATCTCCTCTTTCCTCGCTACCCCCTTCCATTTGTTATTGTAGTTGTTGTTCTTGAGAATAGAGGGTGAAAGAAGAAGAAGATAAATAGTGGTTTAAATTAAATTGGTGATGTGGATTAGCACGTAAAAAAAATTTGATGGTGGTGTGGGTGAAAGGAATCTGTGGTGCCAAATAATCGTTGACTTTATTGAAATCAAGAAGGTTAAGAGGCCAAAACAAAATTTTGAAGTCACCCAAATTAGATGATTAATGAAGTCAATGCGATCTTTAGACCTAAACCTAAATAAACTTAGGGCTCAAGGCCCATTCGTTGAACTGATACGAATACGAATGATAGGACCCAAGTCTAAATATCCCTTTTCAGGGGGGCTATTTTGGATGCAGGCTTGTTAAAGGCCCATATCGATTGCCACGGAGGGTCCATGACTCCAATCTGAGTTAGCTTGCATCGTCCACTCTTCAGTGCACTCTCTTCTTCTTACCTTCAACAACGAAAGCCAAGGTACGCATCACTTCTCTTCTCCTCACTTTCACTCCCCATTTCAGATCTTATTGCATAGAAATGCTTTCAAGTTCTTGATTCAGTCCACTTTTATCATCTTAAGTTTTCTATTGTGATTTCATCTGTGTTTAAATGCGTTGTCGCACCTTAATCGTTTGACGAAATGTCTATGAGAATCGTAATGCTTCATTATGTGTATTAAATGTTTGATACAATATTTAGGCTGATTACCAATTCACTCCATCGGAACAGGAACACATTGTTGCAACATGAAAGCCTACGGTGTTCACAGGTTTTCGGGTTCTCAGAGGGCAATTGCATTGAATTATGAGCTTTGTTCGCTACGCAGAATATCCAATTCTGCGGTTTACGCTGAAAATAAACAGAATTTTAATTTTCGGGCAAGGTGCTCACGTACGTATTGTTTAATGTTACAAATGGATGTGTTAATAGTTTGTACCTTCAATATATTGGTGATGGCAGAGTTGGAACTTGCAGGTTCGGCATTGTCCGTCAGATGCGCTGTCCGTTTCCGACCTTGTATTGACATTCACAAGGTGAGTGAGTGTGGCTGAGTTCTGATCACAACTTGCAATCATTTATGATTAAGTAATGTAATGGAGAGTGAGTGGAAAAAACTAAGAAAGATGTGAGTTGAGGTTATACAACAACAAAGAATTTAAGACTCCTTGATCATTCTGAAGAAAGGGTTTTAGTTTTAGATATGAAATGGGCCAATGGGAGGGCTATAGTTGGTTGTATGTTAGGCTATGCTTGTGTTAATTCATTTAGAACTAGCTTTGATGCGTGTTTGACACCATAGCCTTATTGTTTTTGGATGGACTTTAAAATGTTTCAGGGGAAAGTGAAACAAATTGTTGGGTCCACTATCCAGGATTTAAAGGATGGTGGTTCTGATCCTGTAACCAATTTTGAATCAGATAAGCCAGCTTCACAGTTTGCTAATTTGTACAAAATGGATGGACTTACAGGTGGTCATGTGATTATGCTCGGTGCTGATGCCTTGAGCAGAAATGCAGCATTGGAAGCTTTGCATGCCTACCCTGGTGATTTGACTGTTCTTATACTATGTTGACTTTTTTTTTTTGGGAAAGATTCAAATTTTTAGTTGGTAGCAGTAGTTCAAAGGTGGTATACATAATGATCTCAGAACATCTCTAAAATGTTTGAGTTGGTTAGTACTTGCAGGTTTTTAGAGAGGGTTAACTTTATTATGCCAAGATTAAGTAAACTCTATCCATCTAACTGTACAGTAACTTATTCATGTTTGCTTGAATCTATCGCTTGCCTAGTTCAAACTAATGCAATGACAAGAAAATTTTAATACCTGTTCTGTGGCAATGTTTCAGTCTGTAGTTCCACACTTCATCGCCCTTTTCTCTTTTATTTTTCTTGTGATTTTGGCATATCTGATCTCCTTTGTTAATATGCTTAAACTTAACAGAATTTTCTTATACTGAAATTACTGTGAGGAATGGTATCTTCTAGGTGGTCTTCAAGTTGGAGGTGGGATAAATTTGGATAATGCTTCGAGTTATCTTGATGAAGGGGCCAGCCATGTCATCGTTACTTCAGTATGTAACTCATGTGCCTTTTAAACATCCTCTTCAAGTTATTTGCTTATTCATTTCAAACAACTTCCAATCTTCGTGTAAATTGGGGTTTTTTCAAGTATGTTTTCAACAATGGACATATGGATCTTCAAAGGCTCAAAAGTCTTGTCAATAAGATCGGAAAACAGAGGCTGGTGCTGGATTTAAGCTGCAGAAAGAAGGTATGCAACATCAATTGCAACAGTTTGGTTTACCTCATTGAAATGTGATTTTGATTTAAAATCTTTTCTTTGTTGTGTTTATTTTTTTAAAATTTTTACTAATTTTTGTATGTAGGATGGGAAGTATGCAATTGTCACTGATAGATGGCAAAAGTTCAGCAATGTTTATCTCAGCAAGGAAACTTTGGATTTTCTTGCAATACACGCTGACGAGTTTCTAGTGCACGGAGTTGACGTCGAGGGAAAGAGGTCAGCTTTTTTATCCTATTTTCCTGCTTAAGTGCTTAGTAACTGGAAATTCCTTGTCTGACTAATTCCTCGTCTAAGTCTTCATACCTAAAAACAACTATACATGAATTTCTACTAGGGTTTTTTTTTCCTAATTTCACCGGTGTACAATATTATTTGTCATCATGTAGGGAACTTGATTCTGACTGTATCATTACCTGCAGGTTAGGAATTGACGAAGAGCTTGTGGCGTTACTTGGAAAGCACTCACTGGTGTGTACTATCTGAATTCAACATACATTCTTTTTATTGTCATTTTCCACTTATAAGGTGCTCCTTGTGTTTCCTTAAATGGCAGTGTTATTTCAGAAAAAAAAAAATAATAAAACAAAATTAAGCATTCAAATATGTGGAATAGTTTGGTTTACTGTTTACTGGGCTGTATCCAACTTTAGAAGCATGTCACGGCAGTGTTATGGGAATTGTTAAAATTTGTTCAGGCTGTTTTGATTCTGAGATGTCTAGAAATTTACTATCAAATATAGGACACACATGCATTTATGTAATTAGAACTACGACCCATGCACCAATGGCAGCTAGGTATATCTTTCAGTTCTCCATGTCATCAGTGTCTATATGACAGAAATGTCAGTGTATAGGTTATTCATAGTTATTGCATTGTTGATAGACTCAAGTATTTTATACATATAACATACTCCAGTGCAATGTGCCCCAATGGCTATATATAACACTGGTCTGCAAACCTTTGCTTAGATTCCTGTAACTTATGCTGGAGGTGTGACCACGATGGATGATTTGGAGAGGATAAGAGTAGCAGGTAGCGGACGGGTAGATGTTACCGTTGGAAGTGCTTTGGATGTTTTTGGTGGTGATTTGGCATACAAAGATGTGCTTGCTTGGCACAAGGAACAAGAGTCCTTCGTGGTTTAATGAGCATTGGGCATTGTTGTATTGTTCTATTTATAGAGCTTGCGGGTAATAATACACTTTTTTCCCCCTTTTTTACATGGATTTTAACTATTAATCTCTCTAACATTAGATGTCAAAAGAATGTTCTTTTTGAATAATGCCATGCTCCTTTTATGTTATCTTATTTCTTGCATTCTTTGCAAAGTACTTGTGATAGAATTAAAACTATAAGTAAGCAAGAATCAAAATACGAAGTAAGTTGAAATAAATGTATGATAATTGAAGAGCAAAATAAATATTCTTTTATTTCAATCAAATGCCTAATAATGAACAAGTTATGCCTTATTTATAATTATCTTAAATTCTTTAGCAAACAAACAAACCTAACCCTAATTGAAAACTCTTGCCCTAATTATTATGGGATGTTACGAAATAGGCCCAATTACAATATTACTGATAACAATATTACTAAAGTACCCCGCTTACATCAACCTCCTCAGGTTGAAGAAACTCGTCTTCGAGCTTGAAGTCGAAAAAGTCAAATAAACACAAACAACCACTGAGAGAACCCAAGGCGTAGTGCACAAGCAGAAGTCAACCTCGAAGTTTGTTTTTGCAGTGGCTTGTACCCCAAATAATCAAATTAAAAACTTGGCACCAAAAAGAAAATACAATAGGAATCCTAAGCTCAAAGTAGATCCCTTGTGTGATTTGAATATTGTGCGCAAACTTGTCAAATTTTGCCATAAAATTGACCCAAATTGGATCACAAACAGATATCACATTGTCCATCATGTGATGGTGAATAACGATAGCATAACAACTAGAAATATCAGATCCTTGTGGTGGTACAAAGTCTTCATTTTGATGGTCAATAACTTAATAACTTTATCATCTAGAGGAGAAGAATTTTACTCATGTGGTGGGACTAAATGTGTTTTGGGATGTAAATAACTTGATGGGACCAGGGACTAAAGTGAAAATAAAAGGACAAGGACTTTTGGAAAAAAAAAAAAAAAGAGCAAAGCTAGGGCGCACCGGATTTTTACCTGGGATTTCGCCTGGATGGTGCTAGGCACGTGCCCATCCAGGCGTGCCAGGCACGTGTAACTAAAGCGGACAAAAAAAAAAAAAACAGAAGGAGAAGCTCATCCTCATCCTCCCCAATCGACTCATGCTTTGGGAGATGATCTGTAATGATCTGTAATGGTTTGGGAGATGATCTGTAATGGTTTGGGAGATGATCTGTAATGGTGGAGTGGTTGGGGATGCGTGACTGTTTGTGAGAAGGAATTGCAATTGTCGGAGGCCGATCGAAGAGATTTGCTCATGAACCCAAGTGAACCCAAAGATTTGCTCATGAAGTGATTTTGAAGAGATTTGCTCATGAACCCAAGATTTGCTCATGAACCCAAGAGATTTGCTCATGAAGTGATTTGGAAGAGATTTGCTCCCAAAGATGCTTGTTAGACTTAGAAGTATTAAACAAACTATCCATTTCAATCCGAAGATTGATCAGACATTTAGTTTCCTCATGAACCCAAGTCTCTGCTCTCTTCTTCTTCTTTAGAAATCAATTGGGGTTGGCTTGTTAGACAAGTACATGGCCACATCGCCTTCTCTCATAGAAACATGCATTGATCACCCTCAATGGGTTTTGTAGATTTGGAGATGGAGAGAAACACCCAGACCTCAGATTCCAAAACCAAAATGGGTGTCTTTATTTCTCTAATTTTGGAGTAAAACTTCTTCTCTGCGATTTGAGTTCTAGATTTTTTTTTTTTTTTTTTTTGCTCACCTTAATCGCACGTGCCTGGCACGCTTGGATGGGCACGTGCCTAGCACCATCCAGGCGAAATCCCAGGTAAATGAGCAGTGCTGTTTAGAATTTTCGAAAAAAAAATCTTCCTCAATTCGACTGAAACAGAGAAGGTGGGTTTGAGGATTGCGTTTGCGATGGATTGATTCGGGGAGGAGGGGGTTTCGATGGAGGACGAGGGGTGTGAGTCTGCGATTGACCAAGGCATGGGTCTGTGGGAGGCAGTCGACCTGGGTGGAAGCGATCGATTGAGGTATGGGGGGTACGATCGGTCGTGACGATGGTTGGGAAGGGGGTGTTGAGGTGACCGATCAGGGAGGCTTTGTTGATAAACGGAGGAGGAAGGATGAGCAACAGGAAGTCGATCGACTGTGGATTGGAGTTTGGGGGGGGGGGGAGGCGACCGCACGCGGCAGTGTCAGAAGGAGGTCCGATTGACCTGATTTGGCAGCTAGAAGGGTCGATCGACTTGGACAGAGAATTTGTCGACACCGAGGAGGGTCCGTTGGCATGTGGCGTTGCTGTCGACGATGTTGGTTGAGGACCCTTGTGATGCTGCCGATGGTGGTGGTGTTGTTTGGGGTTCATTGGCTTCGTTGCTGCCTGCCATAAACTTTGACATCATCAATTCCATCATCTTCATCCTTTCTTCCATTGCCTTCACTGTCTCTAAGGTTGTCGCCACTTTTGTCTCAATATGTTCTTTCATCCTTTGTTCCAGTCTTCCAATCTTCCACTTTGTCACAATATGTCCTGCGAGTTAGTTCTTCCAATCTTCATCTCTCAGGGTTCTCTCAGAGTTGATTTTATTTTCGTCGTGCAAAGATGTGTTTGGGCTCTTATACCAATTTATAGAATTAAAACTATAACTAAGCAAGAATTGAGATAAATCTATGATAATTCAAAAACAAGTAAACAAAATAAATATTTTTTTATTCAATCAACTGCCTAACAATAAATAAGCTACGCTTTACTTATGATTGTCCAAACTTCATCAACTTGTGACCCCATAGTTGAATGACCACTGAGTGTATTAAACCAACCACTTTTGGGACTTTATTAGATCTAATTGCCCTTCTTAGAACAGACGCTACACTTAAGATATAGGTGAGCAAGTTCATGATCCAATCAGTTGTTCGACCACATTTAACTAATTATGCGTTAAACGATAATTTAACAAGAAATGTGCACTTGGAATTTTGTGTCCTTCTCTGATTACATTGAACTTAAATTTCAGCTGACTAGGTTATTGAGGGGGTCTTAACACAAACTTTGTCATCCTGGATCAAATCATATCTTATTGGACAAGTACGATTATAGCTTGTACAGCATATTGAAATTTAAAAGAAAGTGAATGATTGCATAGAGTCTAGTTGCTTGTAGGTCAGTAACACCGACCATAACTTGAACTCAGGTATGCTCATCTTTTCATAAGAAAGTTGAGCACCACTAGTCGACCACTACTTGATAGTGGGTGGGGTTCTCATTCTTTCCTTTTTCTATTTAGGTAAGGGAGTACATCATCCCACTGATATTTCTCCTGGGAGTTTCAGACTTTAAGATATCCTCTGTAATGCTCTTGATGAAACTGTTTTGCCCTTGAACGCAGACAGTGGTTAGTTAGTCCTGGGTTAGATTAGTTTGGTCCAAAAAAAAAAAAACTCCATTTGATCACTAACACAGAGACATGCGACTTAAACTATTTAACTGAACTAAGATGTTCCATGAAGTGATACAAAAGATCTCCTAGTGAAAAGGGGTTGACCATAGTTATGATAGTGTCTTCTATTTATAATAGCTTTACATAGTTGGGAACAAGTAGGATTGTCTTTTGAGCAATTCCCACCCGGGAATTCTAATTGGCGAGGAAACGGGCGAGGGATGGGGGTGCAACCCTCCCTCGCCAATTAGACAAGCCCATTCCCACCACTTCCAATGGTTGGCTTAGGCTCCATAGGGGAAAACCTAATTATATCATGGAGTATATCATAAATCATATATTATCATTATCCAAATACTAGAATCATCTTTAAGGTGTCTAAAACTCTTAACACGAGTGCTTAAAAGAAGTTATTCACTTGATTTTTATTCACTTGTTTTAATCACCTTTTAATGACGCGGTTTTCATACGTCTAACCTCAATAATAAATTATGAAGTTGTGGCCTATGCTATAATTCAAGGAAATAACCACTTAATATATAAGTTGGGCGAAACGGTGTTGTATTTTTCTTTTTCTTTTTTTGGGGAGGGGGGCATGGATCTTGAATTTTATAGTTCTTAAGGAATGTAGAAGTTTTCATACTCTTGAGATTTGTAATATCAAAGTAGAGCTATTAAAACATGAAACTAATATTAATCCCGCTAAGTGTTGGAGTTTTATTTTAAGTATTTGACAGTTGAGATAAGATCATATAAAATTATAATGACTTAAAAGCGATATGGGAAGTGAAAAAGTTTGATTATCTTTGAAGGCTTCATTTGCTTTTCCCTTAGATGGAAGATAATGAAACATCAATAAAACTATATACATATGATTATCTTTGAAGGCTTCATTTGCTTTTCCCTTAGATGGAAGATAATGAAACATCAATAAAACTATATACATATGAGTATGAGTTTAGTGAAAGCCCTCGAGCAGATATATAGTATCCACGAGAGCAAGATAAAAAGGAAAAAGAAAAGGAAAAGAAGAGAGTACAAGGAGAGGATTGGAATCATTCAGGTATGCTTTTTAATGCAGGCATCCATCCTCTACAACTTCCATCTCTGTTAGCATCATTTTTAGTTTGTTCGCTTTGAAGTTGAGATAACATCTCATCAACTGAAACTCCTTCCTTACTCAGCATCTCTCTCAACTCCTGCTTGGTAATAACTAACTTGACTCTGACAACATTAGTTCCTTCCTTGGCTGTGTTGGTTGAAGCCCTGTTATTGACCTTATTTGATGGTAATGGAGGTGGGAGAAGATAGTAGACACGGTTACCTACCATTTGGGTTTCAGGACAAAGACACCGATGTACTGGAAGTGCATCGGAGATTACGTGGCCAGCGAACTCAGATAATACTTGGTGCACTTTTATTGGTGTTTGATATTCCAGGATCTTTCCATCAATCTTCATGATCCTTACAACCTTGTGCTGGTGAACCACGCAATTACCCATGGATTCTAAAGGCTACTTTCAGACACTGAAAGTTGCAATCTTTTGTGCTTATGAAACAGACTAAAGGGCGCTATTGTTTAGTTTGTTGTTGAGTGAAGGGTGCAATGGGAAGGCTTGTGTTGTATTTATAATACAGAGATATACAACTACCTTTGATGCACATCCTAATTACAAGCAAGGACAGACCACCCCTTCCCCACCCATGACCCCACATACGTTGATATTTTTGTTTTGCTTATTTAGTATTGCATGCTCACAAGCCTAGCATGTGCCTAGAATGAACCATAAGGTCCTTGCTGTTCGAGTGGTAAATGTCATTGTCTCATATTGGTATGTACTGAGTGGGTTGTCAACCGCCCACCCCAATTGTTCTAGTGGAAGAAATTTTGGGATCCAGTGGAACAAAGTAAATCGTAATAAGTGGTTGACAATCAGGGCACAGTTTCAGTTTCATTGTTGACTGCAATTTGCAGTGTTGAATTTTACGATACGATCAAATCAGCTTGTTCTTATAAGGAACAATCTAGAGTTAGCGGGTTTCCTTACATAATGGTTCTGTGTCACAAGATGTTGAATTACTTATATACCATAGCAGAAGCTTTGATTATGTGATGAAGAGTGCAATAAAATGAAAAAGATGGATGATGGCTTTACTGTAATCGGAAAATTGTTGTAGTTATGTTGAAGAGATGTATAGAATAGTAAGAAGGTACAAAAAAAAAAACCACTTGCAGATAATGAGGCATGATTCATGGACAATTAAGGAGAAACTTAGTGGAGGGAGGTGATGTTGTTGTCAGTCAGCCAGCATGCTTCATAGGGTTAGAGTTTCACTTTAGTATAGTGGTGGTAGAAAACTATCTATTTCTTTCTTTAATCCTACACTGTTACTACTGTTTTCAGTTCATAGAGTAGATCATAGGGGGAGGAAATTTTTGGTAAGGAAATTTGTTTTTCATATCATCTGTCTGTTTCTGTAGGGAATAATATCGATCCCGATTTGTTTGATTCTAATAGGAATAAAAGAAATGGATCAACTTCATACATGATAAAAATTTATTGTCCATCAAGAAATGGAGATGGATCCTATTCAATCATTATCGTGATAAGTATAGTTGAGATTTCCGCGTTTGTATATTATCAAAAAGGTTAAAGATGATCATCCAACACCAACTAAGTGGGGTTGGCTTCTTGGCTTCCTAGGTCCATTGGGTTTCGGCCGTTCTTTTTGGGTATTTAACAACTAATGTAGCTAAATTTAGCTTAGATTTGAAGTCTTCTCAGATCTGTAACTGAGCTTACAGATATATTTTGACAATCGTAGTTTTTGGTTATATTAATGACTTGGCCTGCTTGTTATGTGATCAATAGAATTAACTAATAAAACCATCAGTATTATAATTTATTTCAACGGTAGGGACGAATAGATGGTGTCTGTCTTGATCTTGAAGGTTTAGGATAAGTTTTTTGCTTTATAGAAACATTGACATGATGAAATTCAATTTGCACAGTATGCGTATTTGATAACGAAAGAAACAATCTTTAATGAATTAGAAGTCATAATGCGAAGTAAAATCACGTTAGCCTCGATAACATATTAAACTCTTCCAACTTTGCTTACACACATAGCTTAAATTGATTATTGTAATTCAAAAGACGTTTTTTCAGCTCCCATTACAAATCTTTCCTATTTCTCAGATCTGAAATTTTTCTTCGTTATTAAAAATCTAAAATATTAAGATTTCATGTTCAAAGTGGTAGTTGTTTTCCTCCCTGAATTTCACACCATTTTGTACATAATATTTTGTCATAAAAATAACTTGGCGCTCTAATTTACATGAAGCAAGTTTGCAAGACTGGTAGACTCGCCTGAACTACAAATTTTTTGTGATATCCATATTACGAAAAGCGATCGAAAAACCTCAGTGTGGCCTGGCCTAGATGCCCTAGAAAGCTAAAACATAGCTCACCAAACCCTTCGGCGTGATTATCGTAATGAAACACATTACTTAAATTAGTCGTAAAGTTCCATAGAGTCCTGCAGACATGTGTTTGTTCTGTGTGGACTATTTGCAACAAAAGCGTACACCGTCGATAACTTTTTTATCATGAATCCACTATAGAATTGAAAGCGCTCAACTTCCCTTTCAACACAAATGACCCGTTTTTCTCATTCTCTCATTCTGTTTTATTCCACTTCTCTTGTCAACTGAATTCATTTCCTTTGTTCTTAAGCTTTAAATATGTTAGATTTTTGGACTTCTCAGGTTGGATGAAGACATGGATATGGCTGACTCATCCAACTTACGGGATCGCGACACTTGTTCGTTCGACAGTGGGTTGGCACCGTCTAGAGGAACTGTTTTGGTTGGCTAGCTTATTTTGACTTGTGAAATGACATTTTTGATTGGGTTGTAAGAGTGGTTTTCCCCATTGTGAATGTGAACGGAACATTCACCATGGTTGTAACTTTCAAACAGTATGAATTATTGATTGTTTGTGAGCATGATTTGGACGCGCATGAACAAAAAGTGCAGACAAAGATCATATGGATCAAAGACTAGTGATTACTATGAGTTTTTCTTTAGCACTAGGGTGTTAACGCGCATTACATGTCGATGGATATTCAATATTTTTTTATTTTATAACAATAATTTAATAATAAAAATTATTATTATTGAAGTTTTAAACAAATAATTATATATAAATTTAAGGTGTGTATAGTTTATTAAAAAAAAAAACAAAAGGGGTTTCAAATAAATTATGTTAAACATATAGGTATAATTAATCACTGTTTGAGGAGCGGATTTTTTATTGTAAAAGTATGAAATATGAAAGACAAAATGAAAAATTCAAAAGTTAGATGTAAATGTTTTTTTTTATAATGAATGTTTGCTGGGGTTGATTTTGATTGTAAATATTTTAAATTTGAGAGGGTAAAATGATAAAAAATTGTAATAATATTTTCATTTGAATGACGTAAACACCCTTTTTCACTTTTGACCTACCTTTCATTTTTCTTATAAATATCATAGAGTTGGGATGGCATTTTTGGTGAATTGATCAAGTTACCTGTGGCGTTTTACCCAAAAAGGATTTGCAATCATGGTGATGTGGTGTGATAAGAGGATGGTGGAATCCTCGAAATATACATAAACATCTCAAGCATCCAATCATCCTCGCCAAACTTTTTGTTAAACAAAGAAACTCTATATAAGCTTGTAAAAATAGGAAACATAATACTTCTTATTCTATTCTAAGCTTTCTAACATATTTTTTTATACTCACTCTCCTATTTTGTAATATACGTAGAATTTTTTTCTTTTAACACTTTTAGCAGAGACGATCCATACATGAAAGAGGCCATCCTTGCCAAAGTTTATGCAATATTTGTTTTCAACTACAGAGAGGAAAGAAATACTTAAAGTACCCAAAATAAGAAATAAGATATCCTAAAAATGGCCACCCAGTTGATGATTGTGGTGTAGTAGTATTAATATAAGCATGATGGGTAAGTTTTATTCCTTGTCGGGGATATGCACATTCCATCCATTGTCAGGGGATACTATAATCTCTCGGCTCTACTATCTACACCAACTGCGAGTAGTTCTAACACTAGGATAAAACCGAACCGAATCCAAGGACCTTTTTGTCTTTTGCACTTTCATCATGGGCATGGCCTTTCATTCTCATTTTGCTCGTTGTTTTATCTTCTAAGAGAGCTTCTACGGAGATTGGTCTCAAAGCATTGAGTTGTGTCTTAAAGGGTGGTATGTACGTGATCGGACCACTCTACCCTTATTTTTATGGGTATGAAGAAGTTGAAAAGGGGCATAGTTGATTCGATCACGTGCGGACTACTCTCCTAGACACAACTCAGTGCTCTAATACCAGACTCTCTACAATTTTTCATATTTTTAATTAAATATTGGGTTCCAAATGTCATCATGAAAAGTCAAAGCGCGCCATTTTCACTATTGAAAAAGAAAATCAAGAAAACCAAGTGGACGATTGTGTTGTAGTAGTTGGTCCTTGCATTTAATTTTGGGTTTGTCTAAATAGCGAGGAAACCAGCGAGGGAGGGGGTGAAAGTGCCTTGAGATACACGCTTTCACACATCTCGAGGGGGATGAACGGCGTCACCCCCCTCCCTCGCTGGTTCCCTCCCCATTTAGAATTTCCCTTTAATTTTATGATCATCTATCTCAGAATTTCAGAATCTGAGTTATTGAAACATAATGAAGTAATGTGTAAAAGCTCTCTCAAACTACTTTAACAATGTCACAGTTCGTGCATTTTCACCTGTTTTCTGTCTTTGAATGGTTGAGTTTCTTCCTCATTTGTTTTTATATCAATAAATAAAACTCAACGATCGAAGAATACGTGTGGAAGACAATCTAGACCATAGGACCTTACTGAATCAGAAGAGATGAGCACCTAGGAAAAAGCAAAGTTACTCTAATTTCCTACTACAAATTTCTATCCCTGCAACACCAAATTCTACAAATTTCTAAAGATAGAGAGGATCGCTTTTACATTTTGCAAGTCCTGGATTAATTCAATCTTACTTCATACTTCAGAGGTGCATAGATATTTGAAGTTATATTTTCTTGTGTTCTTTCTTCTTCAGAGTGTATTTCAAAACAAAATGAAGCCACACACGTAGTGATGGCATGGGGATGTATAGCACTACAGCTCACAGGTAACTCGATAATGTTGGCAAACTGAAATACCCTATTCCATGATTTTGAAATGGCAACATTTCATAATAAATGATGTTATCTCAACAAGGACAACCAACACTAACAGATGGCAAGAGCCACAAAACCAAACTAGTTCTCACACATTCAAACTCGTCCAATATAACTTCTACTGGCGTTATTTAATAGAGATCACCTTCCTTGTGTGTGTGAATAACGCAGTCTGCAGTTGGATACGAAACACAAGTCAGCAAGTAGCCTTTCCCCATCTGTTCATCATCAAGGAAAGATCCATCAGACTGGTCGACTGAACCTGACACCATCTGCCCAGCACAGGTCGAGCAAGCTCCAGCTCTGCAAGAGTAAGGAAGCTCCACGCCTGCATTCTCAGCAGAGTCTAGGATGTAGCAGTCATCCGGAGCCTCAAATTCGTTCTCTTGGCCATCGGGTCCAATGAGCTTCACCTTGTATGTTGCCATAGCTGATACTTTGAAGGACCAGGATGTTTTCAATCCAGATGTGGATGCTCTCAACCCAAATGACTTTGAAACACTTTTGAGAGATCCCAAGGAGGATGGAGCTCTCATGAAGGCACTGATGGCTTTGGGATGGGCACCATTTTTCATCAAGCAAGCTGAGGGCACTCTCACAGTCGACATGTTTGTACCTAAAACCAACATCAACAAAATGAACTGTAAGAACGTGTTTTCTGATGAAATAAGTAGGATTGACCAGAAGCAAGGTACAAGAGAACGACTGGGCAAATGGGAAGAGTTTCGTCAGTCAAACTGCAATTGTGACACTGGATACAACATAATAACGAAACCACATCTGAGATTTTCCTTTTCAATTGAAAAGGAGCAATTGATAGGGAATTCCATGACCCCAAGTATCTACATGTGAATCAAGCTACCCTAAAGGTCTACAATAAGGTCACCATGTAATACAATATGAGCAGAATATATGCCCTGCTAGACCAAGAAATGGACGAAGGCATCCATCTCTCTTAATCAAAGAAGCAAAATTCAATGTCTGGAGTTATATGAGAAGCGCAAACAAATGGCTCTTTGCTCTTCACTCGATGCTCCATGATTTTACCAAGAGGTTTCAATGATCATTTGACTTCACAATGTTGAAAAAAAATTGAGATATATTTGTTCAAAAATGGGTTCCTTGAGCTGTTCAAAGATTACCAAGAAAAAGGTCCAATCTCTTAGAAAACGATTACAAAATGCAACACAACTTGCACGAGTACAGAACTGAACTATTTGACATAACTTACATCTGCTACACAAGAAACAAGCATGAACAAAATAGATAATGTAAAAAAAAAAAAAAAAAAAAAAAAAAAAAAAAAAAAAAACCTAATCAGGTATAGGAATAGAACCACTATACGAAAAGTAACATTTTTGGCATTCAAAAGGAATACAACAAAATAGATAATGAAAAACAAAAGCAACTCAGCTAACAAAGAAGCTACTCCTGAAAGCTAAGTAAAAGGTTTTTTGAGATTCTATAGTTTCCTGGTTCTTTTTTCTTAAATGACAGCAAAAGGCAGCAAACTGAAGTACCAAATCATGATCAACTCAGCACACAGAAAATGACCATTGGCCAATCTAATATTGCATTAGCACAGCAGAACTGCCAACTTTTTTGTGCAAGGCAAGCTAGGGTTGAAGGGACTCCACCCTTGTAATAAGAAAAAACGCAAAGAACTACCAAAATGGGTGTTATTGTGGGATTGAGGGGGGCTCCTGCGCACTGTGGGCAGGAGGGGCTCCTGCGCATCCATCTCAGCCGTTGGATCAGAATCCAACGGCTCGTATCGAATGGGAGGAGAGAGGTTTTTGGCGGGAAATTTTTTTTAAATAAAATCTGGATTTCAAATTCTCTCCTCCCATTTGATACGAGCCGTTGGATTCTGATCCAACGGCTGAGATGGATGCGCAGGAGCCCCTCCTGCCCACAGTGCGCAGGAGCCCCCCTCAATCCGTTATTGTGGTATGCCAAAATAAATTCAAACCAAACATTTTATGCAAATTTCAAGATTCAAGTCTTTGCAATTTGCACAACCAAAATGTATGAAAATCAAATCAAATACATATCTTCATTTCAAAACGTCTAAAAGTAAATTGAAATAAGATAGGCGATAAAAATATAAATAACATCCTTTTATAAAAGTCAATTATCTAGCCAATATCATTATAACTTTTATATAACAAACCCTTTTAATAACTTACAATTCACTAATTCTTAAGAGCCAGCGCCAGGCTTTGCCCAATACAGTCCATCATCCTAGAGATGTGCATTTCGAGGATGATGGACGACATGGGGGCTTGGCTCTTTAGACAAGCTCCTTACAATTTGTTAATTTATAGAACGCATTGGACTGTCCACGAGGTCACATCAACAATAAAGCATCTAAATCAACCACCACAAATTAACGATGATCAACAAATTTACTTGAACAAATTGAACTCAAGAACTACATTACACACGAGGCCACCTTCATTGTATATTTAGCCCCCCCTAAACGTACGTGTCGGAAATGAAATTCAAACACAAGTTTTTCTTTGATCAATAAAGTAAGGTTGTGAGCTACATCTAAGGAATGTGATTTCTCGAGATATGTTGAAATTTCACGAAATATTTTTTATTTTAAAGTTACCGAAATCTCTTTCGAAATCTAAAATATATCCAAATTTTTCACAGAAAATAAATAAATATTTTACATTAATGTTATTTTAGTATCAAACTTTGTTAATCGTTGTGTGAGTGATTCTTATTTAAGATGTAGTCTGAGACATTTTATATAATATTTAAGATTTTAAAATGCATAATTTATATTGTTAAATTCGAAATCACAATTGAAATCTTCAATTTTTTTTTCTACACAGAACCGAAATATTTCATGAAAAGTTTCTTAAAATTAAGAAACCGAAATTAACTCAAAAAACGAAATCACAATCCTTGGCTACATGAATACCTTGGTATCAAGATAGTTCAGGTTCTTTCTTCTTTATGGCATCTTGAATTGTCTCCAAAAATGGTAAAATCTAATCCAATAAGCCATACCATTCAACGGGTTTCAATTTGCAACATGTTATCAACAACAACAAGGTCGAAATTTTCGGCACAATATCGGGGTTTAAATCTTGTTCAAAGACTAATGCGGGGTGGGTGGGGTTAGGATTTAATGGCAAATTGGGTTTAATCATTCATCGTGACAAGAAGGAACACGAAGCACGCAAGCGAATCTAAGAACTAACAACAAAAATTTCAACATGAAATTTGACGATCAAAACAACCAAGAGATTAGTGAAATCGATGGATCGAAATCGTACCTGAGTGAGTGTGGGGATGAAGAAAATGAAAGAGTCCTAACGAGAATGGCGTTTGCCCTAACTGGTATTTATAGAGAGAGAAGAGAAGAGAAGTGAGAGCCAAACGGTTGAATTGCTCGACTGTGAGGGCTTCATTTACGGTGGGCGCCCATCAGTGTTTCTTCGTGTTACGAAAACAACAACAAAATTAGGTGAGTTGTGACAGACTCCAAAAATAAAAATAATACATTAAATATCTTCTTCTGTTTTTTTTTTTTTTGCCTTTTTATTGTGTAATTGAACTCTTTTGTGAAAGGAGTTTTAATTATATTACAACACAAAAAATGCATGTTAAATGCAAACAAAGTTAACATAATTTTCAAATATTTACACTAGAAAATCGTTTTTATGTATGAAGAATCTTTTATAATAAAAAATGAATAAAATGGTCTATTTTAATAAATAAAATACAATGGTATGTTGAGTCAATGGTGGGTTTTAGCTGGAGCATCTTAACATATTTTATTCACTCAACAGAGGTGTCTGTCCATTTTGGTTAGGTGGTTCATGTTGGTTGTACACAACTTTCCATCAAGAGTCATTTGTTCTTTAGTTTTTTTTTTTTTTTTTGATAATATTGAGTCATTTGTTCTTTAGATTACTCAATGAGCTAACAATACTTTAGGGGTCATCAATGGTTGAACCATCTTTTACCAGTACAAGTATCAGTTTTGTTGATTGAGATTTTTCCCACTGGTGCTGGCCAGAGCTCTTTTTTAATTGTGTTCTATTTTATAAAAATTTATGAAAAATAAATAAGAACATAACGCCACAAGGATAATTGGACACAATTATCTATCGAGCTAATGAAAGTGTCGGCATGATGAAATTAGAAAGATAAAAAATAGCATCAATGTGTTCCATGAACTATTTATTATTTTGTTTGGATTCTTAAAGCTCATGTTACATATCGGTTTTTGGACAACTGAAAACATTTGAATAGGTCTCTGACATTACCAAATTATATATTCATGTTCTAAAGATGAGGAAGAA
The DNA here is from genome assembly GCA_963556465.1 of Berberis vulgaris. NCBI lineage: Eukaryota > Viridiplantae > Streptophyta > Magnoliopsida > Ranunculales > Berberidaceae > Berberis > Berberis vulgaris. Next base: position 6,719,225 of record OY747135.1, read on the forward strand.
AACAAAACACAAAAATAATTATTTTTACATTAAAGAATGTCAAGACACCATGAAGGTGTCAAAAATCAAGTTTCTAAATAAATTACAAGTCGAACATATTTTTCACAACAATTTTCTAATCTCGATAAAAATAGAATGTTTTGATTTATTGAGCCCTTAAAAATCTCTCATATTTCTATATTTTCACACACACCACATGAGAACGTGAGGAACCCTACGCCATAACCACTCCGCCCGCCAGAAAGGATTAGTTTGGGACCACCAACTTAGCCAATCCAAAATGGAACTTTGAAACATCAAACTCAAACCAAATTATGACAAAAAACTATTTCAAATGGATTTGAAGAATCTGCAGTGAAGCATCAAATGATCCAGCGTCTCATCAATCTCATTACAAAGACTTTCTGTGTGGATTCCTCTTTTCCTTAACATATCTTTAGTTCAGATTCTCTCATGCAACACTAACTAACTAAAGAAATTTATCCGAGGAATTTTTTTTTCACCAAAATCAGATTCTTGTGAAAGGAAATGAAGGGGTTGGAATGAGTCTCATAATGAAAGGTAGCCAACATATCAGAAAATTCTTTCACTGAGAAGCCCACACCAAACTATCAGGGCCCTCTGAGAGCATCTGACTATCCAACAGATGCATTAATTTGGCGACATCCTCTAACTCCCCAGTATTTAGGGGTCTTCAAAAGGAAAAATCCCAAGAATCGCCATTAAACCAAAAATTGCTAACTCTCCCATGTTTTTGGTTGTTAATGATAAACAACATTGGAAACAGATCCTTCAGAGGTTGGTTGCTACACCAAGAATCATGTCGGAAAGAGATGAGATCACCATTGCCACATCAAAGAGATGTGTGGGGGTAGAAACACTTGCGCACCGAGAGATAGACTTCCACAAAGAGCATCCACAGGGAGAGTACTTAGTTCTCTTATCCCAATCCCATCTATTGCACCCATATTTATCAATGATGAGCAATCTCCATATATTGTCACTTTCTTCTGCAAATCGCCAAAGCCAAAGTAAAGCAAAATTGAAAGTGATCACTTGGCGAATGCCTAATCCACCTTGAGATTTGGAACAATAAATTTTGTCCCAACCCACTAAATGCATCTTTAATCACAACAAATTTGGGACAACAAATTCATTGTGACTTGGATTACCTCCAAGGAGTTAATCACAAAGAGTATGATGGTACATCAAACTGTCATCCAATTGTCGTTATACACGTGGCGTAAACTATCATAACTAGAGATGGTAGTTACGAAGAAAATAAATCATGGCGAGAATCAATCCTCTGAGAACGCATCTCAATTAAGAGAATGTCGTTACGAATGATATAAGTCATGGCGTAAATCACTCCCCCAATGACACTTCTCAATTATGAGAGGATCGTTACGAAGGATATAAGTCATGGTGGGGAATGAGAATCACTGCCCCAAAGACACATCTCAATTACGAGAATACCATCACGAATGAGATAAGTCATGGCGGGAATCACTCCTCCAAGGACACATCTCAATAAATGAGGAGATCGATATGATAAATGTCCCCCTCTATTGCGTCATTCGAGCTTAAGTCATGCACATAGTTAGACACACTCATTATATAAGGTAAAGGAAAAGGGATGAACATGGAGGTACGAAAACACATTACAACTATACTCTGTCCAAGTACATTTTTTCTTACAGTTAACTTACTTAAGCATCTGAGTGTCTTCGGCAACCAAATATGTGGTTTTTAGCAATCCAACATTGTTTTGTAAGTCAGATATCGAGTAGAACGAATTTGGATGCACCAGAGTATTTGTCTTTGGGAATTACAACATGTATCTGACTATTTGGCTCGACACCTTCAACTTTATTTTTTTAGATTTAGCTTTTTAAAAATTATTTGGTGTACCTAATCACATTATATTTACCCTAAAACAAAACATTCAGAGAATAAAATTCCTTATGTTGCTGAGTGGGGACTTTGTAAGAAAAATCCTTAATGTAAAATTTTTGATGTAAGATTTTTTTTAGGTTTTAAATGCATTTTTTCCAAATACATAGTTGCAAAAATTATTAAATTATGTATTTTTTATTTATTATTTTAATTAATTAGTTTTGTAAACCCCTCTATGGTTGATAAACACAGTGAATTTAATGAATGTTTGACTGAATTTTAGTTTGTGTTATTTTCCATTTGGCTCCCATTTGTTTATATCTATTCCTATTTGACTCTCATTTATTCTTGTATTCTAGTTCAAGTGTGTTGACTAACAAATTTTATTTAATTTTTTTAAATTGACAAATCTACCTCATATAATTTTCCAAATCAAACATTTTTTATTTTTTTTTTCCCCACAACTCCACCCACTCTTCTTTTTTAAAAAAATTCTCTCTCCCCCCACCGACCCACCCTCTCACCAACGCACCTTTTTTTTCATTTTTTTTAGAGAGTGAGAGTGGGTTAGTAGGAGTTAAAAAATTAATTAAGTAGTGGTAAATTTGTCTTTTCAAAAATATTAGATGAAATTTGTTAGTCAGCACCCTTGAACAGACAATTATGAGTGTTATACTGACATACAAGAGCAAATAAGGGTAAAAAATGAATAAACATAAACAAATGGGGGTCAAATGGAAAATAACCCTTTTAATTTTTTATATAATAATTACTTTTATTTTTTCATATTCAAGTGTTAATTAATGCTCCTAAGCAAAAAAAATTCACCATTAAATAAGTTGTATTAATAAAAACTAATTAGTCCGTGTTACATATGTTAGGTTAGTGCAACAAAGTCAGAACATCCCAAAATACTAGTGCAACAAAGAGTCGGTACAATCGAGCCAAATAGTCGAATACACTTAACAACTTCCTCGTCTTTTTACCAGTTTAACGTAATTAAGGACTTGAATTTTGCCAAAAAAAAAAGGCACATTTGTTCAAGAAATTCAAGACTTAAACTTGTTTACGGAGAAAAGGTGTAGTCATGAGATATCAAATTCTTATCTCTTGCCTTCCCTCTCCTTTCGATGTTTCCCTGAGGTTGAGAAAGATGAAAGATGTGGTAACACGAATAAGACGCGTAGGAGAAGAGAAAAATGTTTGAAGCTACACTTTCTTGTTGACATCGTAGTTTCAGGAATAGTCTGTTGGTCACATTGGCCAAACATGCTGTCTCAAATTCCCATCACAAAAACACTCCAACAGCCTCAAAAGCAATCTTTCACGAGTTTGATCGTCTTCCATGGTGCAACTAACATGCACATTATGGTCTAGGGGAGCTCAAAATTGCAAAAACCTTGTTTCAGTTTAATCTGATACTGAATTGCACCACCACATAAACCAAGAGGTCTAGAATTCACACACATTTAGCATGAAAATTTCTCAAAGAATATATCACAGTATACGGGTATACTCTTGAAATGGGGGCAATAAGCTAGTATGAACTCCACATCCGACCATCTATATGCAGCAGAAATTTTAAAGTCAAGGGAGAGCAGTGACCCCCTTATTACTTCAAAAATGGAGCATTGTGCCTTTAGGTAGCAATCAACAATAAGCCTCTGTCATATCACTCAATGGGGTATTAGCTCAGCTGATAGACTTGTGACTGATGATATTACAAAGTCCATATTCAATCAATTATCCTAGCGTAGTAGTGTCGTCATGTAGTAGAACTTTCCTTTTGGGAGCGAATTATTAGTCTAATTGCAGACACATATCACCATGAAATTCATGTTTTATTAAATGTGAATGTGAATTATATAGACTTGGACATTCAATCTCTTGTTAGCTTCATTCAGGCTTAATCTTGAACTTGCATGTCTACAAGTCGTAATCCTTTCAAACAATTGTTTACGTCAATGGGATTAATCACATAATAATCAGAGTACAAAAGAACATACTGAATCTATTACAATCAAGATTTAAGTAGAAAGAGAAGACTATCAACTGGGAAATGTAAGAGATTTGCTAAACTCAATTAGAATTCAATCTGACACAAACAACTTGAATTCTTAACTCAATGCAATTACCTAACAAACAGATTAAATGGATTTACTCAACTTTTTCACCTAGTTAGAAATCTGTAGTAGCAAGGGAGAGTTTAGGGTTTTAGTTTGACGAATCAAGAAGAAAGATTGTGGTGGGATGGATCATGGTTGCTGGAGCAGCAAGGGGAAGAGCTTCAGCTCCCAGTAGTGCAACACAACCAACGATATTGTTGAATTGTTTATATTCAACGGAAGTCAGGAATTTAGCCCACATCAACTAACTATATACTTGTAATCAGCTATTTGTATCTACCAAAGCGAGTTATTAGCACGACCTTACTTGAACAGGATCTGTTCTATAGGCTCGTACCTCTGTATCAGGAACCAACGACTGGCTGATGAATGATGGTCGTGCGATCAGAGCGTGATTAACGGCTGGGGTTCACTCTGATGGAGTTGGGCTCACTAGCTTTAGAGGATCGTTCTCAGCCGCTGATCAGCAGTTGGGGTGGTCGCACGGTTGTCTGACAGACTCTACAACAATTTTTAATGGGGTCATAATCTAAATTCTTAGCATGGTGAATTTGATATATCTTGACTTGATAGACTTGTCCTAATACATTATTCTTTAAAATTGAAGACAACTGCACATAATTATATGAAATTTTTATTGGGAAATTCTAAATGGCGAGGAAACCAGCGAGGGAGGGGGTTCACACATCTCGAGGGGGATGAACAGCTTTACCCCCTTTCCTCACTGTTTAGATAAAACCCATTTTTATTTCAAAAAATCTAGACAGCCCGGTCCATGTGGATGATGGATGGTGTTGGGCTGGCCTCGCGCGAGCATGGTTCTCTAAAAAAATTGTTTTTATTTTCATATTTGATGAATCCATAGATCATGCTTCTTTTTTTTTTTTTTTTTATGAGAAACCATTTAATTATGCTTTATTTCTCTATGAACTATGTTACTCAACATAACTTCAATCTTTCCTCGCTTTATTGACAAATCTTGGCAGTTAGGTTTGGTAGTTATTTTTGGACTAAGTTTTTATATTTTTTACACTTTTTACCCCGTTTTCTTTAAAACACAACCACAAACACCATTTATAGAAATGATGGAAGTGTAAAAAAACATAAACTTGACCCAAAAGTGGCTATCAAACCTGACTGCCTAGAATTGTTATTTATTGACATAGTAAATGTTCATATTTTATTGAGCAAGTCTTGGGGGTCTCTTTTGTACCTCTTTTGATTTTTTTACAATTTTTACTCATTATCTTTAAAAACATCATCCATAGAAGAGGTAGAAGTGTCAAAAAAAAACCCCAAAGAACCCCACAAACAAGACTCCCTAGAATTGTTGTATTTTATTTAACCATGGATCAAAGATGTTAAACCGTGATTAACTTATTTTGACAAATGGACAACTATGTATCGAATGTTCCTCCATCCATCTCGAACATAACTTCAATCTTCCATTGATTTAGATTCATTCTTGAATGGCTCCTGCTAAATAACACCAACATTTCTATTGAAGGACACCACCGCTTGCTGAAGAGAAAAAAAACAGAGAAAAAAGAAAATGGGAAGAGGTGATGGTACTGATTGATAGAGAAGAAGAATAAGAAGAGAGGAGGAGGAGAGGTGGTAGTGGCATGGTGGTTGTGTGATTGAAGAAGAAAAAGAAGATGGAGGGAGGATGATGAGATGTGGCAATGGCGTGATGTGCTGGTGGTGGTGATTGAATAAGAAGAAGAAAAAAGGAGAAGGAAAGGTGGCAGTGGTGAAAGGAAGGAAAATGATAGGTGACGGTGACGAGGTGGTGGTGGTGAAAGGGAAGAATGATGAGAGGTGACAGTGGTGATTGATAGAGAAGAAATGAGAATAAGGGTTGAGGTTTTTTTTGTTTATATAGTGGTGGTGTCATTCAACAGAAAATAATAATAATAATAATAATAATAATAATAATAATAATAATAATAATAATAATAATAATAATAATAATAATAATAATAATGATAATAATAAATAAATAAATAATAATAATAATAATAATAATAATAATAATAATAATAATAAAAATGTGGATGGTGATGTCCTTTAGTGGAATTGGAATTGGTGGTGTTATTTAGTAAGTGTCTTTGGTGATAATCTTTTCTCTCCTCTCTTCTTGAATCTTGGTCCAATCCCAAATGGATGGAATGTTGAGTTCAGTCCTTCGGAACTCCATCCATCTTTTTTCACCTGGCCTCGATGATAACCCATTTTTGTAGTGAATATCAAATTTAAAAGATATCAGACAAAGCCATCGAATCTTCCCACTTAGGGCTCGTTTGGTTACTTGATGGAATGGGAATGGTAATAGGAATGGTAATGGTAATGGAAATATGTATGTTTGGTATACTTTTAAAATGGTAAGGTGGTAATGTAAAACTTATTTCCAAAAATACCCTCACTTAAAAATCAAAAACCCCAAACCATCCCCACTATCTCTCTTTATAAGTCAACTCTTCCCTTCTTTTTTTTTTTGTGACATGGTGGGTGGTGGATTTCTTCACAGGGAGGGTGGGTGAGGTGGTGGTGGTGGGTGAGGTGGTGAAGGGTGGGTGAGGTGGTGGTGGTGGATGGATTTCTTCACAGGGTGAGGAAGTGGTGGATTTCTTCACAGGAGGGTAGATTTCTTCACATGGTGGGTGGTGAATTTCTTCACAGAGAGGGTGGGTGAGGTGGTGGTGGTGGGTGGATTTCTTCACAGGGAGAATGGTGGGTGAGGTGGTGGTGGTTTTTTGTGACAGTGGGTGAGGTGGTGGTAGTGGGTTTGTGACAGTGGGTGAGGTGGTGGTGGCGGGTGAAGTGGTGGTGGTTTTTTGTGACAGTGGGTGAGGTGGTGGTGGCGGGTAGATTTCATGAGAACAGAGGGAAAAAGAGATTACAAGGGGAGGGTGAGGAGGGTAAAATTGTCATTAGGTAACCTTGACCATTACAAATACTAATGGCCATTCATAGGGGGGAGGTAGGAGTGGCCCTATGAATGGCCATTACAACTAGATCTGTAATGGAGATTACTATTACAATGGTTTTTTGCTTCATCAAACAAAGGAATGTAGTTGACCATTGTAATAGCCATTACATTACAATGATCAAAGGAGTAACCAAACACGCACTTATAATGCAAATGCTATTGTTTCACTAAAATGACAGAAATAATCACTTCGGTGTAGTTGCAATGCACACACAGAGCAACAGAACTTACATTCAATATCCCTCTGAGAGAGGCCACTATCAATATAATCAACTGTACATATGGTCTCCATTCCACTCGCACTTGCAATTACTACAATGAATTTTCAAAATAATAAGTGGACAGATGCACAAATTCAACTCCCAGCATGGAGTTTCGACCCAAGCTATCTCTTTTAGGGGAGGCTGCTGGTTTGAGCCTCCCAAAAGTGGCTGGTGGGGGAGCCGACTCTGTAACAGCAGATAAGGCCTTCATTGAAGAAACCTAATCAAAGTTCTACAAAGTTTGAGAATGCAACGTTTATGCCCACCTCCTAGCAATTGGTTGAAATACCATGTCCGGCAAACCGAAAGAACACAATCTCTTTTTGCAGAAAAATAACAATGAACTTATGAACCAATCCTAGTGTAACACATTCAAAGTGCGAATTTTGAGGTTAAAACTCGGATTAATACAGATATTAATCACACCATCTGTTTTTCCAAACAGTAGAAATCGGTCGGCAGGAAGGGACATCCTCAATATGCCATTTTCAAGCCACTCGAGAAAACAAGAAACCTGCACAAGGAATTAGCAGAAGTATTACTTGTCAAAATAGATCCCCGAATAAAGTTGCAGCAACTTTGCAATCAAATTACCCAAGTAACATTGGTTTGGTGAAGCAATTTAAAGGGTAGCAAGATAATAGCATGGGGAAAGATGTGTGGATTATGGACATACAAGTATGCCCTGATCCAATTATATTTTGGCACAGGATTTATGTCTATTATTGCAGAGGAGAACACAATGGACAAATATAAAAGTATGAGGCAATACAAAAGACGCTGTAAAGTAATAAACAAGAAATGAACTAATATGGGAGAAGTGCCTAAACAGATGATAAATGACAGAAAGATGCAACGCAAGGGAGGTTAAAAATGGGTAATTGAATCCTATAATAAAAATGAATGTAACAAAACAAAATTTGGACTGCGTCACATTTCACAAGTTAGAGTTGATTAAATATTCTTGCTATTTCAACCACTGTATAGAGAGGTGTCCGGTTATGATGATGAACAATATAGCAAGTACAAGCATTTGGTTGATGCTCTTCAAACTTGAGACAACTTTAAACACTATCATGTTGCACTACCTTGATGACAGGTGAAGGATTTGCCTTAAAACTTAATATACATCAGTAAATCACGTGGCCCACGTAATTCTTCGCTTACCTTTCCTAATAATACAATGCATTACCTAAAACATAGCAGTAACAAAATTGTCTCTAAAAAAATGTGCATACCTAAAATTATGAGTGCAAGAAATATTGATGCTGCTATCTGCAACGGAAATTTATTAGACTGGATATTATAGCGCAGTCTTTGATATGCCTTCCTACAACCACCAAGCATGCGGGGTGATTGCATAGTCTTGAATACATCAGAACAAAATCCACGTGAAATGTTATATCTACCCTGTCAAGGAGAAATCAAACATAAGTTAGCAAAATTATGCAGCTAAGAAGAAACTAATATTAAAAGGAAAGGCTAACGTCTCGTTCGGGATACAACAACAATATTCACATTATATTCCACCACTCAATCAATTAAAAAAATGTTGCATTTCCTCACTAAATTCTGTTCCTTTCAGGCTTTTATATTTCCTATTTGTTTTACTGAGTTTCGATTTTAAGAGTATGCATATTGACTACTTTCCACGTCTTAGAATAAACATTAAATGGAAACTCAATTGACTGCCATAGCCCATAGGCACTCACTATGAATAACAAATGAAACAAGATTTGAACTACAAACATGAACAACATATTTAATTACCTGCCCTATTGGCAAAAGTCCAATATAAGATGACAAGGGCTTTTGATCCAAATCTGTATAAACTTCTCCATCTTTCGTCCGCTTTAGAAAAGACCTAGATATTTTACTCCCATGTGGAAACCGAAGATTACCCCAAAATCCCAAAACATCAAGTCTGTTCCGCGATCCTTTCAACTTGTTCTTTGAGAAAACCCTTTTGGCATTTGAATAAGAATTTTCCAAATCCCAAGTGCCGTCTTCATCATTCTCAGGTGATTCTTTCATTGGAACCAACGTCTCAGAATTCGACTGAGTAAAATAATTAGAGCCCACTTTCCTTAATTTATTTGCCTTCAAGTTATCAAAACTGTTGTCTAAATGCATAACACCATTCACCTGTGGGTCTTCGATTTCTGTTGTTTCCAACTCTATAATCTCATTGTTTTTGTCTACAGGATCCGAAACCTTGGTTGAATCAAGAAACCTATTCATAATATCGCTACTGGAGTGATATTGGGCGAGATGGTCCACGGGATTCCCCCCAGTAAGAAATAATGCCAGCCCATCCCTATCGTTTTCATTTAAGTTTACCCACTGGGTGTTTCTCTCAGGGGCTCCTTTTGACGGACCTTCCAACCCTTTCTCAATGTTAATAATTTGTTCTCTAATGGCTCTAATAAACTGCTTGTGTCTGAAAATTGCATCTGCCCTCAGCCTGGAACTGTCTGATGAAGCCGCTAGACTGACTGCTCTTTCAAAGTCCTCCAACTAATTAGCAAAAACACCAAAAGAGTGCATTTAGTTTTAGTTTTGCTAATAAAAAACTGAACCCCCCCAAAAAAAAATATATATATAAACTAAAATAAATACGAGGGTATTATTCACTACCTGCCACTTTGTTGTTCCAAGAGCAGTTGCAAGATCTCGTCTATGATGTTCTATTGAATTAAGTAACTTCTGATCTGCAGGTTCACTTTGAAGAAGAATTTGATCATGCAACAAAATGCGGAAGAATGATTCCATCCTACAAATGAAAGAGAAGCTTAACCACCCAAATAGTTATGCAACAATTTGATCATGCAACAATTTCAAGCTCAATCATGCAACAATAAAAGTCGTGCTCAAATTCTTGGCAGTTTGATTGAATAGAGAATGAAAACCACAAAATAGCAGCAATTTTCACTAAAAGGATCATCGAACTAGAACAATTTCAAGCTCAATCATGAAAAAAGCACATTTACCCATTATCAGAAATCACAAGTTCTTCAAAACCCATACACCAAAATCAAAACTTTTCATTCACCGACACATTGAAGGTAATATTTTTGGGGTTTCAAGAAAACGAACCTGTCTGCCGAATCTTGCACAACTTCTGCCGCAGAGAACAGAGGATCAGCTTCCCATTGCGCAAAACCCGACGCCATCTTCTTATTCTTCTGAGCTCAACCCAAAGTTGAGAGAATCAAGAGCCTTCTACAAGTAAGCCATCAATGTCTCTTTCTAAGCATAATTTGTTCGAATTGGAACCAAAATGTTCCTTCGTTGTCAATGGGGGAGAAACCGGAGAGACTGAATTCTAGGGTTTGGTGAACGTTGACAAAAGGGGGAGAAGTAGAGACGAAGAAGAGAGGTAAGTTTTCTCTTTCCCCTCTCACTCGAAAATGAATCTCAGTTGGATCGATGTGAGATTAGGTGGTTTGGTGGAAAGAAGCAAAATTTTGAATCAAGTTTCAAGCTTGTTTCTACTTTGTTCTACTTTAGCCTTCCTTGGCTTTAACTTGAAGTAGGTCTTTGTTTCCATAATTATAAAATAAAATATTAAAAAATTCATAAAAATTGTAAATAATTGGATCAAAATTTTAGTTCAAACGAAGCAACCAAAAACATAATTTGTATACAATAAACTTTGCTTGGACACATTCTATCAAGAGAACATATTGAGATGGGTCGTTGATATGGTATTTCTAATGCTAATTAGTAAAAAAAAAAAAAAAAAAATTGTCATGAAAGGCGTGAATTGACGGATAAGTGATCATGGAGGAAATTTGTTGGAATAAATTAAAAATTTGCTTAAATAAAAAATTTATTCGGATTTTGCTTGTAATTAATTGTTAGTTACGGCTCTATTTGTTTCATGTTGTTCAATAGAAAATTATATTCAATGATCAAATATTTGCATCGCGTGAAGGTATTATTTGAGTTGATGTTGGTGTAAGGGTGGAGATGGTGTAGTTGATTTTGTGGTCAAAGTAGTTTGTAGGAACGATGGTTGTGATGATGGTGGTGGCATCGATGAAGGTGGTTGCAAACTTGCAATAACGATAGTTGTTGCCATAAATATGATACAATGATGGCAGCAATTGTGGTGGTAATGGTAGTGGTCGCACTAATGCGGTGATCGTATTAGTGTGGTGGTGGTAAGATAGGTGATTGTATTAACGTGGCGGTGGTTGGTGTTGGTGGTCGCTGAAGAAAATAGAGGTTTATACAAGAAAATACCAGGAGATGTAAGGAGAGTTATGGCAAAAGGACCAAGAATTAGGAAAGGTGATCAACAACCTTGAGATATAGCCACTATTTTAAATAGGGGTGGGTATCCCATCTCGCGATCCTGAACCCGTCCCCGTCCCGATTTTTTTAGATCCTTTTGGGATTGATCAAATCTTGATCCCGTCCCCGTCCCGATCCAGAGTGGAGTGGGATCAGGATGAAGATTTTCAATCTCGCCTATCCCGTCCCATCCTGAATTTATTTATTTAATAATAATTATTATTAATTTTAATCAAAATATTCTTCTAAATTAAAGTTTAGGATGCGTTGAAATTAAATCAATGTAAGATGAAATTCTATATGAAATATAAATGAATTGAATTATTAATTCTAAATGAAATTTAATATTTATTTGCTTAAAAAAAGTGTAATATTTATTTATTTAATATCTATTATTATTTATGATGTAAGTTATATGTATATAAATTGGACATTATTGGTGTGTGAGTAATGTGAGATAAAAAAAATTTTGTTATTCCCCCCCCCCCCCCCCCCCCAACCATCATTTCTCTTTTGTTTTCCCTATTTATGACTTTTGATTTGATGAAAGGATCAGACAAGGGAAGTGCTAATTTCTGCATACAAGTGAAAACCAATCAAAGATGAACTCGTGAAAGGATATGTCCCTGATCTTCGTATGGGAGTTTCCCCATCTCCATGTCCTCCGTTTAAAAGACGAAAAATCTGTTTCAAACACCTAATTTCCCCTTCAAAAAGACACATTCCCTGCCTCCATAAAGGCCATGTCAACACATGAGGACCTGTTCTTTGCCAACCCATCTAATTCATAGAGAATGTTGTCATCTGAGTTGTTCCTTTCCAATATTTCATTACCATCATGTTGAATCGAGGGGAAAAATCGAACCCTTTTATTTTGGAGGCTACACTAAAGGGCAGTGTTTGGAGTGTTTGTGCAAGGAGTGAACAGGATGAAATGTGACCTGACAGGTGTGAATTGGCTTCCAAAGCACCGATATGTTCTTATGGGACGAGAATACATAGGTTTATTTCTGACTATAAGAATGAGTTTATGCAGGGGATTGAAGTGGTAGTGGGCAAGGGCAACAAAATCAGTTCTTGGAACAGTGTGTTGGTAGGGAATGCTACCTTAAAATTTTGTTCTAAAATTTCTACTCTTTGCAATTTTAGTAAAATGACATGTCTGCTTAATGAGATTGTCATTTACTGAATGTTGAAGAAGAAACAACTACGGAAAGGGATTGTATTGCTTGATACCTTGTTACCCCTTGTGTTCATTTCCTTTCCTATTGAACCCATGTTACCCCTTGTGTTCCTTTCCTGTTTCCTCTTGTCTATGTGTTTTCTCTTTGTGTTACTGTACAAGAGATTCGGGAGAGTCAAGGGAGACGAAGATGAATCAACCTATAACTCATTTTAAATCTGCAGATATTCCCTTCATCTACAATAAACAAAATCCATCAAAGCAATAAGGCCCAGCAGCTGTTTGTAGAATTTCTTTAATGTCTAATATATTTGGTTTGTTAGAGGATATGTCATTACCAACTTCTTTTTTATCTTGCAAATAATTAGAAATCTATAAAAGTCGTTCATACAAAGTCCGTGGATTTTCATAAATCTCTAAAAAGTCTGTAGCAAAGTCTATGAATTTAAGAAATCAGCAGAAGTCGTGGACAATTTAAAAAGTCTGTAGACAATTTAAAGAGTCTGTGAACTTTTCAAATTATTTATCAATTCCATAAGAATTCATATACAATACACCCCCCTTAATGATACCCCACTGTTCAACCACTGAGCCACACCTTTGATCGTTCTTCCTTGGATCACAATGATAATACAACCTGCAACGTGTTACAATCCTTTAATTTCATATATTCAGTACATGCATCTACCACTTAATGCTACAGGGCTGTTTATAGCTAATTGTGGGGGTTTGAAAACAAAACCACGTCTTTGATAGAGTTTGGACGACATATCTCACCAACCGGCTTCGACCCCAAATTCGTTTTAGTGTATTCAGAACGAAGTTTCGGTTTTTTTTTTCCAAAATTATAGGTTTATCAAAAAACGGAGATAAAATAAAGAGGAGATGAACCCTTTCATGGCACTTCCATCTTTAGGAGAGAACTCTGCTCCCCATCAAGCGGGAGAGTAACAGAGTTTAAAGCACACTGGATATGCCGATTCAGTATCACATGATGGCTTCATTGCATCGACAATTACATAAACACGTATACGACAGCTGCAACAAAAACACTACATCAAGAACATAGATAAATTCCTCCTTACTACAGCCAAATTGACATTAAACCAAAACTTATGATCCAATGTAATAAATTTCAACTAAAGAAAAGATGATCTGAACACTATCAGAAGATTAAATTGAAAATCTCTAGCCCAAACATTTAATCAAAATTTATGCTCCAAGAATGTATTAAGCCAAAACAAGAAGGACGAATCAGTTCCTAAATATCTTTAGTCCTTGTACTATCTTCATTACCATCTAGTAAAAAGATGCACATCATCTAGAAGATACGGACAGGCTTTCCCATAGAAGTCTTCAAATACAAGCACCTCACCTGATTTCATAAGCAACAAGAACATATGAGCATTACATATGCAAAGTATAGAGGGAAGGATAAGATAAAAACTCACATTTTGCCAATTCTTCTTCAACAAAGAAACAAGGAAGTTGACAGAGAGTTGCACATTCTGGAAAATCTGCTTCTCATCCATTCCCAAGTTACCAACTGCAACACCCATGCAAAGTACCTTCTTAAGCTGGAATTTGACCATAGCCTTGGTTTCATTTACTTTAGACTCCAGCGATTCTTGATGAGTAACCAATGTTGGAAACTTTCCTGTATCCAAGTCATAATTAGTAGTTAGTACAATGCTCCATAATTCTTGGAAACAGTACACATAATGATAAACTAATGACAGAGAGCAATTTGAATTTTGCTTCAAAATGGGTTTAAAGAGGATGGGGAAAACTTGCCTGCTTTGTTGAGACCAGGACCAAGAAGACGGGGAATTTGCTTAATTACAGCTTCAGATGCAAGAAAAGCATGATACCTCTTTGCAAGCTTCTTCACTAGTTTCTTGTTCTTGTTGAGCTTCTTCAACCCTTCTACGTCCATGAAGTCCAAACCTATTTTCTGGGCCTGCACATAAGAAAATAAGACGAGTGAATAGAATCAACCACGATACTACAGGGCTAAAGTCATATGCAACCTTTAATTTGACTTTTCTCACAGGAACTACAACCATTTAGGAGGGGTGTTCAATTCGGGATTTGGATGGACTCTGAAGGATTTTAAATCTTGTGAATTTTTAAAGGTTTCAAAGGATTTTACAAAATTCAGTGGATTTTGATGGATTTTAAATGATTGAATTTTGTAGATTTTATAAAGGTTTGTTATGAATTTCTATGAATTTTTATAAATATGTTATTAGTCATAGGAAGCAATGAAAGAACATCACCTACATTGTTATCCATGCCAAAACAAATCACAAAACATCAATTAAACAATTGTTTGTATGCTACGAGAAATTTATTTCAAATTTAAAAAAAAAAAAAATCAAATACATTAACTATTTTACTTCAAACTGTTATCCTTGCCACCGCCACCTCTCTTCCTCCTTCTTCCTCTTCAATCGCTACCACCACCTCTCCACCTATTCTTATTCTTCTTCTCCATCAATCACCACCGCCACCACGCTACCACCACCTCTCATCCTCCCCCTCTTCTCATTCTTCTTCTCCATCAATCACCACCGCCACCTCTCATCCCACCTCCTCCCGTTTTCATCTTATTATTCTCCTTCTCTCCCTCACCTCTTTTTTTTTTTTTCTTTTCCTCCACTTTTTTCTCTATTTTTTTCTTTTTCTCCTATCTTCCTATTTTTCTTCTTCTTCTTCTTCTTTTTGCCCTCGCGAAGGTTTTGGCAAGTGATAAACCTCTACTCGCAAGAACCTTCGCCCTTGCTAAGGAAAAAAAAACATGGGAGAAGAAGAAAACAAGAGAAAAATAGAAGAAAAACAGAGAAAAAAAAAAAGAATAATAAATCAGTACGAAAAAAAAAGAGAACAAAAAATAAAGATGAAGAAAAGAGAGGACAAGAAAAAGAGAAAATAAGATAAAGAGAATGAGAAAAGGAATAACGATGGTAATGAGAATGAGAATGAAGGGAAGGTAGGGCATGGTAGGGAATGAAGAGAATGAGAATGAGAATGAGAAAAGGAATAACGATGGTGCAGCCAACAATGGTAGGGCATGGTGGCGTGGCCGAAAGTTGTGGGGCGAGGTGGTGCTGCTCCTGTGAAGAGAGAAGAGAATGACGATGAAGGGAAGGTGGTGGTGTCCTTCAACAGATCCCCAAAAAAATGGGGTAGTGGTGTCCTTCAACAGAAATTATGGTGTTAATAACAATGGCCAATACAAATCCTTTGAAATATGAAGGGAAATGTTAGATTTGGAATGACTCTTGTTATATATACTTTCCACTCACAAATCCTTCAAAATCCACAACTTTATCAAATCCATTAAAATTTACTATTTCTTGAATATCCTTGATTTTGGTAGGCTTTTAAAAAGCATGAATTGAATACCCCATGATTTTGATGAATTTTAAAACAATCCTTTAAAATCCGTATTTAAATACCCCTAGACTTACATATATTATTTTAAATCCTTAATTGAATACCCCTAGATTTTAAAATCATTCACAATCCATTAAAATTCGTAATTGAATACCACCCCCTTAGTGACTCTAAAACGATCAATTCCTATTGGAGGATAAAGGGAATTCTGGTAATCCCAAAAACATTTTCAGTATAAGGTTTGTATCAAGGTAACTAAGATTGTGTCCAACAATTTAAACAACAAAATCCAAAAATAAAATGAAAGAAGGATGTTAATATACGCATCATAGCGAGCCATGAGTTCATTGAGGAATAACCCTGGCTTTCTGAGATGACAACTCAATATCAGATTCTCTTTTAAACATTGGCAGAGCCGCAGAGGTTCATCCCCAAGGTATAATTAATGAACCTAGGTGATTTTTCTCTGGGAGAATCTGGGATTCTCGGAGCGCCTAGCAACTTACTTCACCAGTGGCAGTCAAAACGATAATATTGTCAAACAGAAAGAGAGTCAAATCTGGGATCCTGTATGAGCAAAACCGCCATGACTTTTCCTTCCAAGAAATTTGCTCAAAAGTAAAGGAATTTTACCTCTTCAACGTGCTGAGCATCACCAAGCATGCAGACCTTCATCTTAGGGCGAGGAATGTGTGGAAGCTTGACAGAACCACTGAAACGCTTGTCCTTCTGAGGATCATAGTTCTTCAGACCAATCTGGAGCTCAACTGTCTCCACGAATTTGCGTTGTTTCTCCTTGGAGTCCCCAGTAATCTGGGTGATGGCTTCTCTCAACACATCACTCTGAAGCTTACTATAAAAGTTAAAAAATAACACGCGAATTAAAACTCCAATGAACTGCTATAATTCCTAATGACATCAAATATGCACAACAATAAATTACACTTTTAATATGTCAAATTCTTAAAAATTATAAACAAATTGATGATTAGTTTCCGGGTCGACTAAGATATTTACTAGTCTCATATACCCATAAGGACATTATAATTATCATGTGACAATGGCAAAATCATTCATTAACCCAAGTTTTATGGATTATGAAAAGCCAAGAATTGCTCAAAAGGGGTCTGAATATCCGCATTACTAATGACCCAAGTCATCACTACAAAATCTGGGTTTTTCTCTACTAGTGGATTCAGTGATTGGTAACAAAAACACCGTAAAAAAAACGATCAAAGAAAAAGCAAATAGTGTTGTGAAGAAGAAAGAAAGAATACCTCATGGTTTCTACTCTGTAAAACCTGCAGACCAAAACCAAAACCAAAACCAAACAGATAAGAAAACTTGTTGTGGATCAAACAGACCCACATGAGAGTTGAAGATCGAGTAAGAAGAAGACAGTGAAGTAAAGCTTACCGTAGAGATGAAGAGGCCGACCTTCTAACAGTGGGCGAAGAGGAGAGAGAAGAGATTTATGAGTCGAAACTTATAAGAGAAAATAAAACCCTAGCTGCTAGGGTTACAAACCCGGGTTGGGCCCAGGCCAACAAGGTACTGGATTGGGTCCTTTTCTTAGCACTGTGCAGCATCGTTGGGCCTTGGTTCCATTTGGATAAAGTTGGAGGTCTCAACCAAATTAAAAAAAAAAAACAGTTACTAAATAACACCACCACTAATACTGATTAACACCGCCACCTCCCTTTTTTATCTACTGAATGACACCACCAATAAAAAGGTCATTTCTTCATTTTTCCTTCTTCTTCTTCTTCTCCCTTTTCAAAGGAAGAACACCACCCCAACCCTCCTCCCCCCGGATGCACCGCCCTTTCCCGTTTTCATTTTATTTTCCCCTCCTATCTTCCTTTTCATGTCCTTTCTTTAGATGAACAACCCCCTGCCCAGCTTCATTATCTTCATTCCTCTCATTTTTTCCTTTTCATATCCTTTCTTCTCATGAACAACCCCACCCCTGCCTTCTTTCTCTCTTCCCTTCTCCTTTTTTCCTCTTCGTCTCTTTTCTTCTCATGAACAACCCCATCCCCGCCTTCTTTATTTCCTCCCCTCTTCTTCTCCTTTATTCTTTTTAGACTAAACACCATCACCTTTTTTTTGGATGTTTATCTTATGAAAATGATTGTTTCCATTAACGCCTTGTTCTCCTCCTCCAACAAATTTTGCTTCTCTGTTGCAAATGGAGATTGTTCATAATATTTGCATTGAACAACCCAAA
Source organism: Berberis vulgaris (assembly GCA_963556465.1). Lineage (NCBI taxonomy): Eukaryota > Viridiplantae > Streptophyta > Magnoliopsida > Ranunculales > Berberidaceae > Berberis > Berberis vulgaris. Next base: position 6,737,613 of record OY747135.1, read on the forward strand.
AAAAAAAATTTTGCCATTCAGAAATTCAAGTAAAAAATGTTGCATTTTGTGTTGAGACCAAATCAGTACACCAAAATGATGGGTTTAAGGATGAAATTGACTACAAATCTTACAACCCGTGTTCAAAACAAATGACATTGACTGGTCTATAGCATTTATTTTATTTATTTTTTTGGAGAACTCCAATGGAGAAACAAATTGAAAATAATACTCTACAAGTGTCAAAGTGCTATGCTGAAACCACTTTAAATGGTAGATTTTCATTTCCTATGTAATCAACCAAGTTTTCCCATTGAAATGATCCACCACTTTGGAAGAATAATTTAGAACATCCAAAGAACTTACTATTTCTTAGCATCATAGTGACCCCACCAATTAAGATTACATAAATGGAACTATAATTTTGGGCTTTCAATTTGGACCATTTAGGTGACCTATTAATTTTTTTACAAAAGAAATATTGTCTTGAAATGGAGAAAAATTTTTAGTGCCTATCTGGAATGCAAGTGTCCCAAAATGCTAAAAGACCATGAGTGAGCGAAATGACAAAAACCACCAAAAAGGACCTAGATGAGGAGGAGGTTAAGTTTTGGCTTATGTACATGCGTAGTATATAAAAACACAAGTACAAGTTGCACACTGAATACTTCCATTTGCAGATTCATGCGAGCTTCATACTCACATTCAAATGCGAGTATAATAACAAAAATCGCAGCGGCAACTGCGACCTTGTCCAAATTTGCCTAGAAATACTACTATGCAGCGGATCATGCGATTTTAAGGATACCATTAGCAGGAACCGCTGCGATGGGACAAAAACATATTGTGTCTAATTTTTTTTTCCAGCCAAATTTTAACTTTTTGCAATTTCTATGGTTTAAATACACTATATCCATAATCTGTTTTAACAATATATTTTATTTGATAAGAATGTCCTTAAACCATAGAAATTGCAAAAAGTTAAAATTTGGCTCAAACAAAAAAATTAAAAAAAATAGACAATCTGGTTTTTGTTCCATCGCAACGGTTCCTGCGAATGGAATCCTTAAAATCACATGAGCCACTGCATTTGGAGCATTTAATGTGCTTGTTAAGATCGCGTTTGCACCTTAAGTTTCGATTTGTTGTTGTTGTTGTTAAGATTGCGTTCACACCTTAGTATTCATCACTAAATCAAGAGAAATAGGATAAGATGAAGAGAAAAAAAAAATGCAATGTTCAAATAAGAAAAACTCATACGAAGAATGGGATGAAATGGGCAGTCCATAAGATGACTCTTTCTGGGATGAGGACCCCCACTCATCATCATCTTCAGATGATGAGGAGGATGGTGATTAGGAATAACAGTCAGAGGAGGATGAGGACAATGAATCATTATCGTCATCTGATAAGGACGATGATGATAATGATAGTGGGAATTCATTAGTGGACTACTCCTCCTCTGACAAAGAGGGTCGTGAACGTCACCCCCCCCCCCCCCCCCCCGAAGGACTTTTTTGAGCGCCTCCTAGACAATTAATGTATTTTTTTGTAATATTTAAAAATATTAATGCAAATATTATGTGTTTTGTATTGTAATGTTTTTTTGAATTTCTAAAATTCCAATTTGTGTCTGTTGATTGATGACATTTTGTTTCGAAGAAAATAAGAGAAAAAGAAAAAGATAATAGGAGAAGAAAAAACATACAAGAGGAAAGAGGATAAAAGGATAAGAGATGGATAGAGGAAGCCAGCAGGTTGGTGGTGTGGTCGACGATGGCGGGGTGGTGATGGTTCTTGATGGAGAAAATATGGATAGATGAGGAGGAGAAAAAGAATAAAAAATAATAATAAGAAAAGGAAAAAAAATGATAGGAGAATAAAATAATGAGATGAAGATAAGAGGAAAAGAATAAAAGAAAATGTCCTTGGTGAATAAAACAGGGAGAGAGGATAAGAGATGTTAGGTTTTTTTTTTTATTATTATTATTATATTTTTTTATATTGGTAGTGTCATTCAGTAGTGATGATGTCCTTCAGAAAGTAAGGGGTTGGTGGTGTCAATTAGTATAAGTGATGGTGTTATTTAGCAGGGGTCAATAAAAATTAGGGAACAAAGTTATTGCAACTAGGGCGTTGTGGCATGAATTTTGAAACTTTTTACGACACTTTCAAGGACAACCCGAGTCACATACCGAAGGCATCTCATGAAGGAATCGAAAATGGCAATATTACACGGATACACACTATAAGAAAAGAAAAAATAATGGATACATTTTTTTGTTGGAGTGGCTTATGGAAATGAAAGTTTGATTAACCACACTGAAGGTTTTGTCTGAGAATGGCGAAGGCATGCCGAACAACTGATGCATATTTTACTAACCTAAATTAATAGGCCAAGTTAACCTTACTATTATATCGCAAGTAAATGGTTGCCTAACTAGTAGACAATGGTAAATACATATTGATCCCACGAGGTTTGAAGACATAATAAAAAACTAAGGCTACATAAACTAGTTTAAAAGGAGGTTACAACAATCAAAATAATTTTCTAAACTAATGCAAAGTAGGAAAACAATTCAAATTTGAGTTTGAGAATCAAAGAGAGAGAGAGATGTTAAGGCTTTCGAAGCATCCATCGTGTTTATAAAATTATATTAATGTCAATTATTGTCCCCTAGCAATGTAATGGATTGCTTTAGCAAAAATGCAAACCTCTAACATTAATTGTATATTTAAGGCATAACTAATCACATGTTTAAACAAAAATATAGAATAATTATAACTACCATGGATGCATTACATACACGATGAAAGTAATATATGGTTGTTTACAAATCAATCCAATGTTAAACCATACAATGCGTTAGAAAATAATAAAAAACATAAAAGTAAATTCTACTAAGCTTAAGGAATCATCTACGCCTTAGCGAAGGATTTAGAAGATCATAGTAGTGGTCGCAGTAGCAGCGCAGGTGAATTCCATCAGCTCCTGACGAGCACGCTTCACAAAAAATGTAGATGTTATGTAGTGGTACAGAAAAAATACTAAGTGCAAATAGCAAAATAAAGAGGTTGAAAACTATTTTCCCTTCTTATTATTCTTTTTATTCTTTCCATGCGTCTCCCGTGTTTTGCGATATTTGCGTTGTTGTTTCTGTTCGTTATTTTGCGAGAAAGAGAGAGGGGACAAAAATGAAGTTGGCGAGGGATGGTGATAATGTTACGAGATGGAAAAAAGATGAAAAAACAGGAAAGGAGGTCGAGCGGAGGAATACGTGAAGGGGAGCGAGATGATGTTATATTTTTCTGTGCGAGATTTGTTTTATTGTGAGATATTTGTTTTGATGTGAGGTGGTGTGACGAGAGGGAAAATAAGGAGATTACGAGTGAGAAGTGAAGGTCCATTTGGGATATAATACTCTGAGTGGGCGGATTTTGAGGCTGACAGGCTACCTTGTGGGGGCGGGCTCTGAGGCTAACAGCTCCATGTGTGGGCGGACTCAAAAGACTGGCAGACTACCAAGTGTGAGCGGGCACAGAGACTGACAAACTATCTCGGTGTTATAGTCCCACATCGTCTGGGTGAGGGATGAAGATGTACTATATATGTACGAGTTTGGATCCACATGACACAACGCGTTTTAAAGCCGTGCATGTAGTTAGGTTGAGTCCAAAACGGACAATATTGTATTATGTGGATCGGATCGTGACATGGGATAAAGGAAACAAGGTGATGGCGAAAATAGCAAGGTGAGTTGGAGAATAAGACGTGATGGAGGCTATTCGTGGTGGTTGTCGGAGATGGTATGTGGCGTCGTGCATGAGATGGTGGCAATGTGGTGATGTTTTGGCGAATTGGCTGGCTGGAGAAGAAGCAACAGTGAGAGGTGGACTCTGTTGGTGGTTTTTATTTGTGATGTGAGGAAGAAAAAGGGAAGAAGGGGAGCAATAGGAGGGTGTTGGTGGTCTTCTAGCGAGCCAGAATGACTGCCGAAGTAAGGGTAGCGATGGAGAGTGGCCCGAAGTGGTTGACAGAAAAAGATAGAGGAAGAAAAAGGGTCGTGAATAAGAGAATAAGGCAGGAGCATTTGGCTGCCAGAAAAGGGAGATGAGGCAAAAAGGCTTGCCCCCAGAGAACGGGAAAGCTTTGTTGTGTAGAGGAGGAAGAAAATAAATCGGAATTTTGGTTGGGCTTGGGTTTAGGTTAAGAAAAAAAGGTGGATTTGCATTTGGTTGGGTTGGGTTTGGCATGTGATGTCATAGCGACTTCCAATTTCACCCATCACTTTGTACCACCATTTGAACCCGTCAAGTAAGAATTATCTGAAGTGTGCATTTATACAGTTTCACCATTTAAGCTCAAAATCCTGTAAAAAAAAATATGAAAATTAAATAATTAGAATAAAATAAAATATTCGAAGCACTAACTAATATAAATTATAAAGTAGTGTAAGTGTAAATTACGTGAATATCAACAATTTAATGGTATGCCGAAGATATGTCATGATAGTCATGTCGGCCCATGCATGCTACCAAGGAAAACAAATGGGTCCGCCAAAGGCACATATATACAAAAAATATAGTGAATTAAATGTTTTTTTAAACGTGTATTATACAAAATCAATTAGATATTCAAGTTTATGCAACACGTTTTATATAGACAAGAGTATTAAGCGATGATGCACTCATACGAAAAAAAAAAAAAAACTATGTATTAAATGTCTATAATTTGCGAATTTGATTACTGTGGCTAAAACTAATAAAAAAAAATGTTACTTTCATTGATGGAAACTTAAAAGTCGTGGGAACGTTTGTAGGGAAATGAGTCGAAGTTCTTTTTCATGGAAAAATAAAACAAATGAAATAACATTACAAGAAGCCAACCATCACCACCGAGAAAGAAGGACAAAAGACTACCGATTTCAAGGCTTAAGTGTTTGTTTTCATTCCACAGGTAGAAGAAAGCACTCCTAAAAAAAATAAAAAATAAAAAAAAAATAACGAGTCACGTCTCACACGACCTCCCAAAATCTCCGCGGTGGCTCTTGTAACGTAAATGGTGCTGCCAATACAAGCCCATTATAATGAGGTCTTCAATTCCAAAAAGCGAAATTTCCTCCTCGTCGATGGATCTTTTGGAAGGGAATCTCGAATTGAAGGAGTCTCACAAGCTCGAAGGCCACACTGATAGGGTTTGGAGTCTCGCATGGAATCCCGCCACCGGTTTCGACGGGATTCCGTCAATGCTCGCTTCTTGCAGTGGCGATAAGACCGTTCGTATCTGGGAGCAGAGCTCTTCAGGTTCTTGGCAATGCAAGGTTCGTTCCTTTGTTTTATTGATTTACATCAAAATTTTCAAGAAAAAACCCTAAAAGTTTGATCTAAGAGCTTGATACGTTGGAATTTGATTTGCAGTCTGTGTTAGATGAAACACACACGAGAACTGTGAGGTCTTGCGCTTGGGCACCGAATGGGAAGTTTCTTGCCACAGCTAGTTTTGATGCCACTACTGCTGTTTGGGAGAACGTCGGGGGTGACTTTGAATGCGTTTCAACTCTCGAGGTATAGGAAGTCCTTCCGGAAAATCAATTAAATGTTGTTCGTTTCGATCAAATTCACTATGACATTGTTTCCATAAGCTCAAACTGTTGTTGATTAGTAAAGTTGGGTTTGAAAATAATGATTGAACAATTACGATACCCATCAGTAATCTTTTTAACGTAATAGCTAACTTCAAACACTCAATCAATAAGTGGGTATTTAATTAGTCATTTAATATAAGTCTCAAGCGTAGTAGCTTAACCATAAACATGATATGAACTCACTGTATTAGTGCTCCAAATCAGATGTAATCAGTGGCGGAGCCAGGAATTTCATTAGGGGGAAGTGACAAAAAATATAAAATAACTTAACAACATTTATTTGCATGAATCATGAGTTATATTGTTTTATATTATTCTAATTTCAAGATTATAAAAGTGTATTTTAGCTACCAATCAAGTTATTCATTACAAATATTTGGAAATTTTAATTGAATCTAATTTGAAAATAAGATTGACGCTAGAGATTTAAGGTAAGATATGGATAGATTTTTTTATAAGATGTATTTTAAGAATATTTCAAAAGACATTCAATGGATTTTCAACCAGCTTGTTGTATTCAAAGAAAAATCAATGAAAATAATGTTACCCATCTATACTAGTCACTAAGGGAAACCAGTATACATGAAGCACAAAACTACATAATTTAATGTATTTGTAATAACTATTTGATACATTATATTAGATACAGGAGGCAAAAGGGGGCTTGGGAAATGTTTGATAAATAGAAAAGGGCAATCTAACAAATCTCAAATAATTAGGACCCACTTACACCATGTACTACAAATGATTTTAATAATTGAGGGAGCAATTTCAAAAGTGCGATAAATAGACGGCGGCAATCTAACAAATCTTAAACAACTGAGACCCACTTACACCATGTACTACAAAGAATTTTCATAATTGAGGGGGCAACTTGGAAAGTGTGATAAATAGAAGGGGGGCAATCTTAACAAATCCCAAACAACTAGGACCCACTTAGACCATATAATGTAAAGGATTTTCAAAATTGAGGGGGGGGTGGGGGGGGGGGGGGGGGAACTGCCCCCAGGCCCCCCACTCGGGCTCTATGTGGCTCCGCCACTGGATGTAATATGCTATGTTAGTGTGTGTCTTTATACATGTTAAACAGTCTACACCACCCATGATAGCGTCTTGCATTTAATATCTTTGATATCGTTTAAGCCATGCTCAATATTATTTTATTTAAAGATATCAGAGTGAAGGGCTTTCACGTTTTTAGGCCTATTTCAGACACTTTCATAGAGTGGATTCATGATTCAAGGTCCGGAGTACTGATAACGATTGGGAATTGGATGTGGTGGAGAACGTTCCCACGCATGAGTGTGGAATATTTGGAAAGACTGTAATCACTACATCTTTGATGGAGAGACAAGATCAGTTGATTACATTATTCTTCAAATCCAGCATGCTTTATGGTGGCGGACAGAGAATAGAAAAATTCCCGAGACTCCTAAACTAGAGTATTCATGTTTGCGTGGGAAATGTTTGTATTGGTTTGGCTATCCTTTTGTACTCTAATCCCTTTTGTGGCCTTTGTGAGAATTTTTCCCTCACTCGGATCCCTTGCTTTAATAAATTTTCTATCTTATATAAGCAAAAAAAGAGGGGGGGGGGGGGGGGGGGGGGGGGGGGGGAAGAAGAAGAAGAAGCAGGTCAAAGGGCTTGAGGAACATAGATATGCTACGATGCCGATAAACTTAAAACTTGGATACTATCTCTCGTGATTTAACAAGATTAAATTTGAGTACTGTGTTCTTGATCTCCTGCATGTTCACCCCAACTAGCTGAAGTTTTTTTTCCTTATAATATATAGCACCAGAGCTTAGTTGCCATCTGTCTGGCTCGACTTTGATGGTATTATAATAGTTATTGTTTCTCCTCATACACGACTTAAACATAATCAAGAAAAACTGACAAGATTTTGCTTGTTAGTTGCTATTTGCATAATATGACCTGGTACAAACTCTTTCTTAACAAAGCATGCCATAAAAACATGTCCAGTTTTCTCACATTTTTTTATTTATTTTAACTGACATGTCTGCAAGGAAAATAAAAGTTCATCTCATATTTCGGATATTTTACTCCCTTGTTAATATGGGTGTCGTTTACGAAATTATTTATTTTCTATTGCACACATGAAGGTTTTATTGGTTCAAACTTCTTTCAATATTTTTATATAAAAAATATCACTCTTTTGATGTATAGGGTCATGAGAACGAAGTCAAAAGCGTTTCTTGGAACTCATCAGGATCATTTCTTGCCACTTGCAGTCGCGATAAAACTGTCTGGATCTGGGAGGTACTGCCTGGGAATGAGTTTGAGTGTGTTGCAGTGTTGCAAGGACATACACAAGATGTGAAGATGGTTCAGTGGCATCCATCTATGGACATTCTATTCTCTTGTAGCTATGATAATACTGTTAAGGTATGAGATTCAATGGTATTTTCTGTTTTTTCCTCTCTCTTCTTTTTTGCCTTATCATATAGAATCCTAAACAGATGGGAGTTTTGACTAAGAGCCAAATAAATCCTAAATGAGTTTTCTTTATCCAAATAACAGATATGGGCCGAAGATGGTGATGATAATTGGCATTGTGTTCAGACTTTAGGTGAACCTAACAAGTAATGTACCTTGACACTTCTTTTTTCCCCCTCCCAAGTTTTTCCTTAAAGTAGATTGACCATTTCTTTTTATTTGTTAGTTTATATTCAATGGTGGTTGCTTGATGGTTTCGCCGTCAACACTAACTATTGTATCCGTTTGCTAGTTATAAATTTTCGTTGAGGCACTGTATAGTTTTTAATTACATCTTCTTTGTTCTTTATAGTGGACACACATCTACTGTCTGGGCATTATCCTTCAATTCTGCAGGAGACCAAGTGGCTACCTGTAGGTATGCTGTATTGCTGTGCATAAATTTATAGTCTACGTTGTTCTGATCTTTGCAACAAAATGTTTCTCGAGTGCTGGTTGCACACTCAATTTTCTTTCCACATTATTATCAATGTAATCTTAGTTGGATGTTAGAAATAAGTTCAAATGTACCATTCTTGCAGTGATGATCGTACTATAAAGGTGTGGGGAGTGACTCACCTTGATGAAGACGGATATGCGCCTTGGTGAGAGATGCTTCCTTGACACTTTTTTCACATTCACCTGCTAATTTTTCCTGACTAGTTTGTTCATTATCCTTCGTTTTGGATTTTTGGTTGGTGGTTTTCATTATCACAATTACATACTTTAGTTCCACACACATACAAATTGCTTTTATTGTTACTGATTCTCGCCTGTTTTAGATATGCATTTTTATTAGATGAGAAATTGTTGATCTACGTTAATGTTGGTGAATGGTAATAACTGGTCGTGGGGTTTCTTTCGGGAAAGAGAAGTTTATGGCGTATGGAACTAAAGTATTGTTGGTCAATGATAAACCGGGCAGTTCTCTGTTTGTAGCAGTCATTCCCAGCCCTACAAATCGAATATGGAAGCTTCAAACCAAGGTTTTCTCCCTTTGGTTGTTGCGCATGATATTTTCTGGATGAAAGAGCTTCCACCTAGAGTTAATTTCTTCATTTGGGTATTAGCTCATGGAAGGGGATCAATTATTACAAATAGATGCGATATTTGTGAGGTGGAAGAAAAATTAATCAACCACTTGTTCTTTGCTTGTCACTTCTCTAGAAAAGTTTGGAATCTCATTGGGGGTGAATTAATTGCTCTTATTCCTACTGGAGTTTCTTTCTTTATTGGGTTTCTAACTGGAATAAAGATGGGTGTTTTTGAAGGCAAAGTGGCTCTGGGTTAGAGTTCTTTTGGTAGATTTGTGGGGTCATTTGGAAAGAAAGAAACAACATTCAGAGTAATAACAAAGAATAATGACGATACCATTGTTAAATAAATTAAGTCCTTAGTTTGGCATTGGGGAAACATATGAGGCAAGGCATGGCGTGGCTCTACATCCTTGCATCAGCATCACGCCTCATGACCGCCTATGATGCTAGCCTCAAGGTTAACCCCCTTCCCCCACCCCCCCAAAAAAAGAAAAAAAGAGCGGACTACGATGGCCTCTATAATGATTTAACAAGTTATATTGCATGCAATCACATCTTAATTATATCACAATAGTCAATATCAATAAAATTTGTGGAAACTTCATTCTAACTGATACTTTCCTAACTCCAAATCTCATCATCAATAGCAAACTCGATATGGATTTGAAGTTAGAGCTGGATTTGATGAATAAGTCAGTAAAATGGAGAGGAAAGAAAGAGATTGGGGAAGAGAATGAGAAAGGGAAAGAGAGACATTTAAGGAAGGAGTTTGAGGATTGTATTGAGATGCAGATGTATGCTGAGATTTGTTTTCATCTCGAGGAAGGTTGTCAGACCTAAAGAATATGGATAATTGGTTCTTATAGTAGAACATAGATGTTTTGGCCGTGTCAATGTGAGTACTAGATTGGTATTTCAATCTTTTTGGGTACTATCTGGTAGATTAAAAAAATTGGGTACCAAAAGGTAAATAACCCTTGTATTTTTGCTCGTCAATAAGTGCAAATGTGTGTGGTGGGTGGGGAGGCATATATTGCTAAAAAAATCTCAAAGAAGGAAAGGAAAATATATGGAAGGAGAAGAGGATAATTGACTTGTTAGTCAAGGAGCACAAACACAAGAGGAAGTGGGGCGGTCGAGGCGATAGGCTAGGTTATCCTAGGCATAGGATCACATCAACTTTGCATTAGGCAAGGAGGCCACGTTTAACATCACTTTTAGGCTAGCTTTTGATAACATATTTTTTCTGCCCCCTTGTAATGTGACCCTCTCACTCTTAGTCACCTATTTTAATATGTGCCTATTGGTTTTGTTGATTAAAAAAAATGGAAACAACAAACCTGCTTAAAAGTGTTTGGTTAGTGTGTGAGACATGTTCAAAAGGTGTCTGAGCCATGTCCACTTAGCCCATCTTAGCATCCAACAAGAAAACTTGTTCGACACATTTTCAAACGAATCAAACCGTATTTGTTCAACACGTGTGCTGACACTTGTAGGTGAATCTTTCAAAGTGTCTGTGCTTCTTAAATGGTAGTTGTCTTTGTTTTGTGAGTCTCCCTCACGCTTTCTTTTCAAATTTAGTATTTTTTTTTTAAATTATTTTTTATCAATCAAACAACAGGGGTATCAATCTGAACAAAGGTGACTGAGTCTTGATCTTCAGTAATAATAATCCTCTCAAGGGAAAATAAAAAGTTTAACTTTGCTGCCATAGCAGCTATGCAATTAAACCGGACAACATGATATAATGGTCCAGGAGCGTTATAGGTTACAACGAGATATAACAATATATAACAAAATATTTTTTAAATATATATTTTATATCCCCACTAAGTATTAATGTATTATAGACTCTATACTTTTATACCCCACTATATTGTCATTTTGTTTGCAAGAAAAGAAATATACACAGTTTTTTACAACCATTGTTTTCATGATTTTCTACTCCTAAATCATTCAAAGCTAAACTCCAATTCTGCCTCTTTCTTTGCAACCACATTAGAAACAGTCTCTCTTGAAGGGTTTATAATTTTGATGTTTGATGTGAAGATATGCCACAGTCAATTGATTATACAAACAAATATGTTTTTTTTTTTTTTTTTTTTTTTTCCAATAGAAAATCTCATATTCAGTAACTCAAACAATAGATTATATAATATTGACCAATTAATGTTAAAATTAGGACAAAGTTGTATTACAGGTTCAAAGAACTCAACCCAACCCATACCAGACAGAACTGGTGACACGTGCTTAAACCATTATTAGCTCAGGGGTAACCTCTCTATTATTTGTAAGTACATCTAGTCAATGCCTTTATTAGATGTCCTTAATATGAAATTTATTTGCAAGATCGCAGTAACAGCAACAGCAGATTCAAGTACTGCTTCTTCATCTTTCCTCTTAGTAGCAGATCCAAGCAACAACAAATCCAAATACTGCTTCATCAACAGATTCAAGCCGCAGATCCAAGCAGTAGCAAATCCAAGCAACAGATCAAGTACTGCTTCTTCATCAGCAAATCCAAGCTGCAACAACAAAGATCCTACTCAACTCCTAGTGGCTAAGGGGATCCCTCCTCCTCCTCTTCTTCTTTTTCTTCTTCAAACACAGAGATCGCACAGGCCAGAGGGTTGATCGATCTCTGTGATTGATCTCTCCTCTTCTCAGTTCTTCACTGAGTTCACTCTTCTTTATCTTCTTCGTTCCTTCTTCTCTCTGAGATATGAAATCAGATCTGAAAAAAATAAAAGAAAACGATAGTTTTTTTTTTTAATATATACTGTAACAAAAGTTATAATGTCGTTACAATATAAAACGTTAAGTGCATAACAACCGCTATATTAGTGTTATACCGACTGCCGTTATAACCTGCCCTTAAATCTAATCATTATACTCCTCAACTCCGACGTTATGACAGAGTTATTTCGGAGTTATAACTCTGTTTTAACTGCACAACATAGCAGATGTCACCCGAAAATAATTCAAGAGTTGGTTCTAAAGCTGTAGCTGAATTGAAACAACTAGCCTATTGAATTGTATTTAGAGTAATTCAAGATTTTGGTTGACTTGAATGTAGGATACTGCATGTAAATAGTTTGTGGATAGATATTAAGGTTACTTTGTTTGTGTGAGTGGGGCACTTTTAAAGATTCCCACTTCTCTTCTATGTTTGTTTGGGGGGATATAGTGCTGAACATGAATACTTGATTTATACTTTTTGGTCTAGGAGTTAGAGGTTCTTTTCCCACTGCCTACTAGCTTTCTCGTGTATTGATGATTTAAAAGAAAAAATGTAGGATATTGGACAAAAGTTCTTGTAAAATTACTTGAGCCATAAAATTTTGTTTACAAATGAGACTGTAAGGAACCTGTGAAAATGTATTTATGATCTACATTTTATCAATTGATGTATATAGGCATTTCTATATCTAAGAAATTTGCATTTTGGTTCTGCAGGAAACATCTGTGTACTCTCTCTGGTTATCATGATCGGACAATATTCTCAGTTCATTGGTCAAGGTAACAATTCAGCTCTATCATTCTTTCAGTTCAAATATTTTGCCAGTCAGTCTGTCCACAGAATGATCTGCTTGTGTGTCTACTTCAGTCGGTCATGCATTTGGTTTGTAAAGGTTTTCACGATTTTGGTATAGTTGAAGTTTGCAAAAGAAGTGAACTTAATAATCTTCTGAAAGTTAAATCTCTTGTATGCCTTACTCTTACAGTTACATAAAAAGTAGCAACTAGCAAAGAAGGTTCATCACAAGTTTCCAGGGCCAGCTGAACAAATCAAGTTCCTCCATTCTCTTGTATTAATGTTAATTTTTGAACCAGTATGTTGTCTTAGGTTGATAACAAACATCCAACTGCTTGATCCTTTTAACTTGTTACTCCCAATTGAAGGATGAAGTTGTATGGTAGCCATTCTTAGAGTTTTTAGGCCCAGCTGAACAAGTGAAGCGTTTGAACCGCTATGTGCCATTGTGCTGTCTCAGGTTAATCACAAGTAAGCCAACCTCTTGATCCTTGGAAAATTTAGTGACTATACCCTTAAACTTGGGATTAATGAGAACATATGGTGGACAACTACTAATCTCAGGAGTCTTAAGACTCTGGCTGTAGGCAAACCATGGTGCATGTAGGAAAAAAAACAAAGAGGAAGAAACACAGGATTTGTTTTCATTCACATTCTCTTCAAGATGATTAGAATTCAAATTTTTAGGTAAAAGAAGAATATGTCTTAACGCCAGGGCTGATATATGCATGCTATGCCATGGGAGTTGTGCCTTTTTCATGAGTTGTGGTATTCAACTACTACAGCTCATTAAATTGGTTTTCCCATAGTTTGGGAAAACTGCAGTTCAAAGGGGTGTTCTGAAGAGCTGCTTGTAAATTGTCTGATTTTTTTTGCATCTTTAGTCTTCCTTTGGAGATCCCTTATGAATTTGTATATTAATCTTTTGTTTTGAATTAACTGTTACACTTTATCAATAACCGGTGTAACGCTTATGCTGCTTGGGTAATGTGTACTGTACATTGAAGCTTAAGCCTCACTAGGCTTAATCCTCGATGAATGACCTGAAGGCTGAACACGTTTTTTCATTTCCCCACAAAAACGTTCTTTTATTCTTTATTGACGAAAATGTTTCTAAAAAGCCTTAATGGAGTTTTCTTTCCCCTCCCATTTGATTTTGGAGAAAAGTCAGTGTGCTCTCGATTTCTTAACTTTCTTGAATCTTACGCACTTCTTGTGGCATCCTTGACCAAATGTTACAAATTTTTTTTTTTTACTAGTAAAGGTTACCTATTATTTAATTGTTCCCGTAGCAGTAGTGCAGTACTAAAAAACTTTGGACATTTTAGGCCGACTGGAATTTCTGTGTTGTGCATTAACATATTGACAGTTTTAGTTGCCTTCATGCCATAGCAAATTTTCATTTCGGTAGCAATCATTGAAGTCACACTTATATGTGTCTCTTTGGTTGTTATCATTTTCTACTGGGGTTCTGAATATCTTGAGCATTTCTCCATTTGAAATTTACGTAGTTTGTTTATTAATTTAACAGGGAGGGAATAATTGCTAGTGGAGCTGCCAATGATTCTATAAATCTTTTTGTGGAGAGCAGAGACAGTTCGGTATGTTCTTCAACCTCTATTTCATTAACACTTCCTGGGCCAATTGAACAATTCAAGATTAGACTTGATGGAACCAGTGTTCAATAAGCCTTGGGTACCAGGACTGTTTCCCATCTCCTGCCATTTCTTGCAATAAATGATTAGTCCTACAATTAATCAGTGCATTATTTATGCACTCATTTTTATTTTTAACCATAGCAAAGTCGTTAAGCAATATGGACGTTAAAAGGAGGGGTAAATCAAATCACTAACCTAAGAGCTGGCCATTCCTAATGTGCGTAGAGAATGGGGATAGATCGACTTTGTTCTCCAACTGCCTTATATTTTTTGTTTGTCCTTTTCCTTGAGCAAATTTTAGAAACTTGAGAGAGGTGTTTGACTATCTTATGTGATGATGTTGCAGATTGATGGATCAACTTACAAACTGCTCCTGAAGAAGGATAAAGCTCATGACATGGATGTAAATTCGGTGCAATGGAGCTACAAGGTAATTCGTGCATCAACTTGGTATAGGGACAAATATCCTAGCCTTTAAGTCTGAAAGTTTACAGGTTATGGGTTTGATTGCTGTTCCAAGAATACCTTTGAGCACAAGTTTGTTTGTAGAAAGTTTGAGTTGACATTTTATTCATTCAAAAATGCCTTTGAGCATAAGTTTGTTTGTAGAAACTTCCACCCAGCTGGGCGGCTCATTTTATCTGGGTGGAAGTTTTCAAACTGGGGCAAACTCCCGGGACCATCCATAAGTATTGTCTATTGCGAGTGTTATATGGATGGCAAGCTTGGTATTTCAATGCTTAAATCTGAAAAATGGAAACACCATATGGTAGGCTTGCTTCCTTGACGAGGTTCAATGGTGGACTGAGGATTTTCCTTGTCAGACTGTCTCAACATTAGTTGATGCCACAAAAGAGTATAGTAACGTGATTTAAGTGCTTGTAAGCCGATGCGTGAGAAAATGTGGTGAAGTAACTTGTAAGGTTCTAAAAATCGCTAGGCAGTAGGTGGGCAGCGAGCAGGGGACTAGTGCCTAGAGGCCTAGGCGGGTTTTTTTTGTATTATAATTTATAAAAGTTAAGCATAATAACATATAAATTACTTCCAATTTAATACCAAGATAAATATGCAAAATGTATAAACATGAAAAATTAAGCATAATAGCATATAAATTAATAAGCAACACAAACTCAACATCCACTTTTTACTCTTCTCATTCTTCTCCAAGCATAATAGGCTTAATAGCATAGAATTCATTGAAAAAAAAATTACTTGAAAAAAAAATTTAAGCATAAATTCATAATAGTATAACATTGTCCATGGAGGAAAAAAGAAAAAAAAGTTTAAAAACCCACCCATGTCTGTCGCTGCCCAGCTCGTCTAGCCCATCTACTCCCTGCCCAATCGCCGCCTAGGCCCCTGGCTGATTATTTTCTCTGACCACCCATTAGTCCGGGAGTTTCCCAGCCGACTAGCGCCTAGGTGCCGCCTAGGCAGATTTTTAGAACACGGGTAATTTGTGGAGACGATTGCAAGAATAGAGTTGGATAATATTTCAGGGTACTTTTCTATGGTCCTAGGAGATTTGTCAATAACTACAAGTATAATCTGTAATCCACTGAGCAGTAGATATGTTAACCATCATCAGTAAGTATAAGTCATCCAACTGATCAGTAAATATATTAACCAATAGCAGTAGATATGTTAACCTGTCATCCGTAAATATAAATCATCCAACCGATCAGTAAATCTATCTTACAATTCAGCTTGGTTTTTTGTCCTACGTGGCAAACTTATAACTTTGGCAGAACTTAAGTGAAATTTTGGAACCCCCGATCAGTAAATATATTAACAAATCTGAGGAGGATGTTAATCCTTGACTAGTCACTACCACCCCTAAAAAAAAGGAAGAAAAAAAGAAATGGCGGTTACCGACTTGTTTCCTAATGCATCAAATTCTATTTTGTAGATTATTTTGTATGCTTGTGTGTATTTAACTTTTTTCTTTTGGAAATTGAGCAGGAACCCCGCCTACTAGCTTCTTCAAGTGACGATGGAACTATAAAGATATGGGAATTGGTGACTGTACCCTGATTCACATTGATCGATCTTTTACATCAGTGATGCATGTGATCAATATGTATTTTTAGATTGTAGAATTATTTAATTTCTTAAGAACTTAGCAGTCATGAAAAATCAGGAAATCATATTAGTTGTATTCACACTCGACATTGTTAGAAGACTATTAGTCATTTATAAATTATCCCTGACAAATGATTTGTTTGTATAGATATTTATACTTGGAAATAAATGATATATTGATATTTCTGATAATATGACTGTCACGAGTATATATTTCTGTATACTGTTCTGTTCTATACCTGTGTTGTCAACAGAGACATTTTTCTCTGATTGGCCCCATGGATATGGCAATGTCAGAAGATGAAGTTGGAGTGCCGACTAATGGACCACTGTATACCAGCTTAATCCAAATCGTAGGTGTACAGGTTTTATCAGAAAAGGCTTGGTGTGACTCATCTTTCAGGGCAGCTCCTGCTCCTGTGCTTCCAACAGTTATCATCGTGAGTCTGTATGCAAGGCCTTGCTTCACTTGTTAAATCTCTTTCATCATATTATTTGTTAGTGCATGGACTGTGACCCACCCACTGCTTAGCAATGTTATTATCTCGAGCTTAACCACCCGATGGGGTTTACGTATGGGTTTTGCTTTAAAAAGTTTCCATAAAGATGATGTTTATGCATACGACCCATTACTTAGTTATGGTGTTGTCCCCAACTTAACTACTTAGGGGTCTTTGTTTTAGAATGAAACTGGTTTTGCCATCGCTATTGAACTTGAATGAATTGTTGGGAGTTGATGTGTTGAATTATGCCATTTGAAATGCGTGTGTGATGCCAAATGCCTGTGTTTTACGTCACTTGAGATGTGCACATGGATCAATACCAAATGATGCTGTAGGGCTTGAATTGGTCTTAAATCTAGTCATAGTTGATGCGGTTGAATCTTGTTCTCTTTGACCTTTATTTGCACAGAGAACACACATGAGTCGAATACCACCGTTGTGGTGGCTGATGATACTTCGATGCTAAATTTAGACAAGACTTGAGAAAGATTTAAAATTGTAAATTGGGTTTTTTAGTGTATCTTTGTTCATCAACTCTGTGTCCTATTTATAATGCGAGAGTCTTTGTTCGATTATGTCTTTGGTGGCGTAGTTTAGAGAAATAGATCTTGTTGGAGATCCTTTCATAGTTGGTAGTTATTCATGTAGAAGAGTTTCTTTATATGACTTGTGTTCTTAGGTTTGCGGGAGAGGTTTTCCTTTTGGAGTGTTGTCATGCAAGGGAGTTTTTATGCACGACTTATACTCTGGTATTTGTTTTTTAATCGGAACCAATGTATTGTTGGTCTGCTCGTCTTGGGTTGATATCCCAAATACTTGTCTGATTAAGCCTTACGAGTATTGGGCTTGACCATGTGACTTGTGGGCTTAGTAGAGTGTTGCAATTAGGTCCAACCTTCTGGATTTTGTCAAAGTGGGCTTAGTGTTGTTTGGGTTTGCCAGATTGGATGGACAATCAAGCTTGCTTAGGTTTGCTGACGAGATTATCATGACACGTGTATGGAGTAGATTAAAGGACGGTTTGGTGTATCACTAGCTGCTTTCCCCAAGTTAGTACGCCATCACGTCGGTCTACTAAGTGATTTCAACATGAACTGCACAGTCGTGATGATTGAGCCTGAAATGTCGTCTTGAGTGACACACATCATTAAATGAGTATGTGACTGCTCGAAAAAGTGGCGCGAATCCTAGGCCCTATATAAGTTGACGTCTCTACATATGAGAGTTTCTTTACTTCTGTAATATTTCTGAAACTCCTTGCTTTCTTGCTTATAATTTCTCAATTGCATTCAAAAGTCCACACTTTCTGTCATGGCGGACAATGTTGAACTCACTCCCGATTAGAAGTTGTCCTATGTTTGCCATAACTTTTTTCGAGATTAGAAGGTCGGTGAATTCGATTTGGTTAAGCTCCGGAATGAATATGGAATTCTTGAAGACTTGGACTTACCCCTTGAGCCCTAATCGAAACCCTTTAATGCCTCCACAAGGGTTCATAGCTTTGCATAAAGGCATGTTTCAATCCGAGCTCCACTTCCCGATTTCGGAAGATATCTGGCACTTCCTGACGTATCTTAGAATTCCTCCCGCTCAGATGGTAATGAACGGGTTTGGGACTTTGATCGTGTCCTTATCAGAGCGAAGGACACTGTCCTTTGTCTAACCCCACGGGTGGTCCAATGGCTGACTTTCGTTTGGTTGGATGCTCACGAGGTCTGTCAGTTGAGCCCGCCGACTTGCTTGGGTTCACTGTCCGAAGACTTCAAGTTCTGGCAGAAGTACTATTTTCTGGCTCCTTCAAACTCTTCGTACTTTAAACTGGAGGGGCGTCTGATTATCAGATACTTCCAATTGATCGCAGTAAGCATAATGTTCCCTTCCTCTTTTGTTGTCCAACCACTATGGATATTGAATCATTGGTTTATTATTTTTTGCAGGTAGATTTGTTGCTCCAACTCTCACCAAGGAGGAGGAGTCGATAAGGAAAAAGTTCAATGAGCTTTCTTTTATGACCATTGAAGAGGTTATGACTTCAAGCAACATTGCGTGGAGCGGGTTGTTCGAGTATTTCAATGTAGCTCCTACTTTGTTCAGGTTGTTGCCGAAAGAGGCCGGCAGTAGCCATTCAAGGAAGAAAAAACTAACGATGCCTAGCCCTACGAGGCAATCTGAATTGGAGGCAGCTCTGCTACCCATTCGTCGACCCAAGAGGAAATGAGCTAGTTGCAAGACTGATTCTTCTTCTGATCCACTGGTTTCATTGGAGAAGGAGGTGACCATTGCGAAACCTGGAAATCGGAATTACCAGTTCGCAAGAGAGATGGTTCTGGGAGAGTAGAACATTGTGTTTGAGCCCCTACTTTCGTTGTCGATTTGGAAGAGGATCGCTCGAAGATGGCGGGCCTTGGCGAGGTCGAAGCTCTACATCTTGCCAGATCCTCGGATATGGATCATGCCGCTGAATTTACTGGTGCTCCCCGTTCTATTGAAACTGACCCTCTTGTTGAGAAGGCCTTGGCTGCGGAGCTGGCATCTTTGATGGGTCACATTGGGACAATGTTGACGTCCAGGGGTGAAGTGGGCGTGTCATTGGACCGTGTGCTGTACCCGGACGCCTATGAGAGTACATGATTTGGAGAAGGCTTTTGTTGAATTGTAGAAGTCATATTCTAACGTGCTTTATCAGATAGATTCCTTAAACATGCAGTTGGAGGAGTCTGGCGATTCCAAATCAGTACGGGTCGCTCGGGCTGATATTGAGGCCAAGCTGGAGGCCTCAAAGGCTGAGCTGAATTTGACCAAGGTTGGCTTGGCGTCCGCTAAAGTAGATTTGGGGTGCACTCAGGAGGAGTTGAAGCGCATATAAGAGGTGGCCGACAAGGCACATGTTGATATGCAAGCCCAAGCTGTTGAAAAAGAGCGATTTAAGATTGAATGGGCTGCCCTACTTCAAAAGCTTGACTCTGAAGCTATTGACGGGCGTCATTGTATCCCATGCGGAAGACCAAGCTATTTCTGCATTGGCTGAGCTAAGTCCGCTGAGGCAGCAACTGGTAGAGGAGCAATCTCATGTGGTCGCGCTTGTAGAGAGGCTGAAGAAGGTGGAGACGGGTCTAGCGAGTCTGAAGCTCGGGAACAGAAGCAACAAACAACTCTTGATTTTGCTAAGATCGTCTAGGCAGGATGGAACTGTTAGGGTTGATCGAAAAAGAAAACCCTGACCTTGAGCTTGATTTTGGGTGCTACAAGAAGGCCGCTTATTGGAAGTTCGACGAGGAAAAAGCTTCTGATCCAGCACCTTTGACTGGCAATTCAAGACAGGCCTAGATGATGTTGGTTTATCCCCCATAGTCCCTTATGATATAACTGACCCTTCAGCCTCTAGGGCCGATTCTCCCCAACAGTTGTAATTCTTAAAATACAACTTAACTAAAGCTTGTTAAGTGTTATTTCGTATTTGTACTTTCTTAGCTAAATTTTCATGCCATTATTCTTCAAATTTCTTTGATCATCTAAATCTGCTTATTGGCGGACTAGACAGTGGGTCGGGCCAAAAGCCATCATCATCACTCGAAACTAACTAAGTTTTGGTCTGGTTCGGCGATCACTATCTGCGGAAGGACAATGATCTCTGGCAAACCATCATCATCAGGCTAAAACAGCACTAACTAGACTTCCATTTTTTAACCCGTCGTCATCTGTGCTCGACGGATTATGCGTTAGAGAGGACTAGAAGCCATCGCCATAGTCGAAACTGACTAAGCTTTGGTCGGGTTCGACGATCACTATCTGCAGAAGGACAATAACCCCTGGCAAGCTATCATCATCAGGCTCGAAGAACACTGACTAGGGGTGGGCACAGGACGGGATGGGACGAGATGGACCTCATCCCTATCTCATCCCATTCGTTCAGGATCGGGACAGGATAAACCTTATCCAGACCTCGTCGCATCCCAAACGGGTTTGGGGCGAGAAGTGATGGGACATGATGAGCATGTACTAAATAGTCTTCCACAAAAAAAAAATTCATCTCATATTGCTCACACACCAATAATGTCTAATTTATGTACATATAACTTTCATCATAACAATATAAAATGCCATATAAAATTTCATCCTACATTTTTCGTAATTGTATCTTGTAAGAATGATATAAATTGTAAAGTTCTCATAATATAAGAACAAAAATGAAAATTATTGCTCATTGACCAAATTTCCAACTACATAATTAATAGTGAAAAACTAAACCAAACCGTCATTTACCTTTATTTTCAACAAGAATAATTGTCTTATAACCAATCTAAAACATTTGAAAAAAATCAATTTTCATGGGTTCTGTTTGATCTAAAATATTCAAACTAAAGTTTCTATCTAAACAAAGAGTACTAAATCAAACAAGTTTTCAAACAATACATGTTTTGATTTAATTTCAACACATCATAAACTTTCCTTTAGAAGAGTAGTTTGATTAAAATTAATATAATAAATATTAAAAAAATAAGTTCGGGACGGAACAGGATGGGCGGGATTGAAAATCTTCATCCTGACCCCATCCATCTCTAGATCGGGACGAGATGACATCAAAATGAGTTTGATTAATCCCTGAAGGACCCAAATAAATCGAAACGAGATGCTACGGGACCGAGATTGGATGGGATGGGACCAGGACCGAATCGGGATCGCGGGATGGGATGCCCACCCCTAGCACTGACTAGACTTCCACTTTCTAACCCATCGTCATCTGCACTCGACGGACTAGAAGCCATCTTCATCAGTTGAAACTGACTAAGCTTTGGTCGGGTTCGGCGATCACTGTCTGTGGAAGGACAATGACCCCTGACAAGCCATAGTCATTAGGCTCAAAGAGCACTAACTAGACTCCCACTTTCTAACCCATCATCATCCGCGATCGACGGACTAAGCGTTAGAGCAGACCAGGCATTAGAGTGGACCAGAAACCATTGTCATCAGTCAGAACTAACTAAGCTTTGGTCGGGTTCGATGATAACTGTCTGTTGAAAAATAATGACCCCTGACAAGCCATCGTCATCATGCTTGAAGAACACTGACTAGACTCCCACTTTCTAACCCATCATCATCCACGCTCGACAGACTAGGCGTTAGAGAGAACCAGAAGCCATCGTCATCACTCGGAATTGACTAAGCTTTGATCGAGTTTGGTAAGTCTGACTCAGGTGTCCTAACTTATGCAATTCTATGAGTGGTCTAACATGAGGACCAGTTCTGCAGATTCAAGATGGGGATCAGACGATAATTGATTGGATATCAAACTAGACTGGATGAACAACAGTGGAAGTTTAGTAAAAACAAATACCTTTATTGATAATATTTTTTAAGGTGCTCTACATTCCATGGCTATTTTAGGCTTTCACTGTCCATGTTTTCCAACCAATATGTCCCTAGCCTGTTGACCTTGGTCACTTTGTAGGGCCCTTCCCAATTCAGGTTCAACTTGACTACCCTGGTTCTTTAGTGTTCTGCTGAGTTTTCTAAGTACACAGTCTCCCAATTTAAACTCACGTGGCTTGACTTTCTTGTTGTAGTACTGAGCAATTCTTTGTTGGTAGGCATCTATCTTGGCGAAAGCCTGATCCCTTTTTTTCCAAGGAGGTCTAACCCAACGCATAAAACTTCATCGTTGTCTTCCGATCATAATTCTTTTGTTTGAAAAGTTGGCATTTCCAGCTCCACTGGGACCATCGTTTCCGATCCGTAAGCTAGGGCAAAACGTGTCTCCCCAGTTAGGGTTCTTTTGGTGATCCGGTATGCACTGAGACACACTTTCCCTTGGTCACATCAAGTTTTCTTTTGAGCGGTTCCAAGATTGTTTTATTGGTGACTTCCGCCTGGCCGTTGGCTTGCAGGTGCCTTGGCGAGGAGAAGTGGTGGCTGATGCTAAGATCCTTGTATAGTTTTTTTGACATTTCTACCTTCTAATTGGGTTCCGTTGTCACTGACTAGTGTTCTTGAAATGTCGAACCTACAGACGATGAAGGCCCATATGAATTTCTCAATTTGGTTTTGTCCTATCTTGGACATGGATTCAACTTCGACCCATTTGGTGAAGTAATCCGCAACTACAAGGATGAACTATTTATTGACCGAGGTTGGGAGTGGCCCGATGATGTCCATCCCCCATTGGGCGAACGATCAAGGGCTGGTTATCGGAGTCAAGGGCTGAGCGGGCATGTGCATATATGGCACAAACCTTTGACATTTTTTGCAACTGTAGATGATATCCTTGACGTCCTGCTGCATCTTCGACCAATAGTATCCTAAGGTTAGGGCTTCATGGGCCAGAGTTCTCCCGCCTGGGTGGTTCCCGCAAATTCCATCATGAATCTTTCTAAGAACATGACTCGCCTATGAGGGAGTCACACATCTGAGTAGGGGTCCCTTGGCTGACCTTCTATATAGTTTATCGTTTAGGATAGTGTACTGCACAACTCTGATTTTCAGCTTTCTGGCCTCAATCTTTTTGGTCGGGATGACTTCGTTATTGACATATTCAATAATGGGATTCATCCAATTTGTTCATACGTCTGTCACGTAGACTTTGTTGGACTCTACTTCTTCCAGACTCGATTGCTTTTGGAATTTGATGAGCCTATCGGTAATCTCAGCAGTAGCTGAGGTTTGTTTGGCCAGTGTGTCTGCTATTTCATCATCGTCTCGGGGACACTGTAAGATTTCAAACATTTTGAATCCGCTCATGGCGTTGATTACCTTATCGCAGTAAGCCATCATCCTGGATCCTAGCTGTTGAACTCCCCTTGACCTGATTGATTACCAGGGGTGAGTCATTGTACGCGGTTAGCTCATCTACCTCGATCCCCTTAGCGAGCTTCAGGCCGAATAAGAAGGCCTCATATTCTGCTTCGCTATTCGAGGCGAGGAAGCCGAACCTGACAACTTTTTCTAGGGCGAAATTTCCTGGAGAGTGGAGAATGATTTCAATTCCGCTTCCTCTACTGTGGATGACCCGTCGCAGCAAAATCCATCAGTGGTTCGCCTACCTCTGTTCTTTGTTGCCAGACTCTTGTTCGCCACCGCCAGTAAATTTGGCGATTAAGTCCGTCAATGCTTGAGCTTAGATGATTGTTCTTGTAGCATAGTTGATATCAAACTACCTTAGTTCCACTGACCATTTAACCATCCTGCTCGATAATTTAGGTTTGTGCAACATTATGCGAAGTGGATGTTTGGTCAGGACCATTATAGAGTGGGGCTGGAAATAGTGTTGCAGTTTCTTGGAGGAAACGACCAGTGCTAGAGCTAGCTTCTTTAGGTCCGGGTAGTTTGCCTCTAATTCTACGAAGGTTTTGCTGGCGTAGTACGTCGGTATTTGTACTCCTTTATCGTTCCGCACAAGAGTTGAATTGACGACGTGCTTTGAGACTGACATCTATAAGTAAAGTGTCTCTCATGGCGCCGGTTTCGAAAGTAGTTCTGTACTTCCCATGTATGCTTTCAAAATCTTGAAGGTTTGCTCGCACTCTTCATCCCATTTGAAGCCCTTGCTTCCTCTCAAAATTTTGTAAAAAGGGGAGGCATTTGTTGGATGATTTGAAAATAAACCTGTTGAGTATTGCCACCTTCCCAATCAGGCTCTGAACTTCCTTGATGGGGTCAGGGACTTCATATTGAAAAGAGCTGAATCTACTTTGGTCGGCCTATATCCCTATTCAGTTCACTATATAACCTAGGAATTTGCCTAACTCAACCCCAAATGTGCATTTTTGCGGGTTGAGCTTCATCCGATACTTGTGGAGTTTATTGAATGCTTCGGCGATGTGATCTGGACGGCGGAGGCTTTTGACCAGCATATCGTCTATGTAGACCTCCATGTCCTGTCGATTTGTTCCTCGAACATTCAGTTCACCAGTCATTGGTACGTTGCTCTTGCGTTCTTTAAGCCGAACGACATCACCCGATAATAGTATATCATTCTTTCAGTTATGAAAGAGGTCTTATCTTTGTCTGAGGGTGCACCTATATCCGGTTATACCCAGAATAGGCATCCATGAAACTCAGAAGGTTGTCTCTAGACGTGGCATCCACGATTTGATCAATGTGGGGAAGCGAAAAGTTGTCTTTTAGACACGCCTTATTCAAGTCTGTGTAGTTTACGCAGACTCTCCACTTCCCATTTTTTCTTTCTTACCAAGACGGTGTTTGCTAGCCAGTCTGGGTACTGTGCCACTTTCATCATGTCAGCGTTGAGTAGTATCTGTATCTCTTCGTTTATGATCTGGTTTCTTTTTGAACCATGGGTCTATTCTTCCGCCTAAATGTTTTTTTGCATGGGATCAGCCTCTGATCGATGAGTGATCATGGAGGGGTCAATTTCCACCATGTCTAGCGTCGTCGGGCGAAAACATCCTGATTATGCCATAACAACTTTATTAGTCGTTCTGCTAATTCTTTGCTTAGGCGAGAACCTATCTAGACGACTCTGTTGTTGTTGGGGCTGTTGAGGTAGATCGTGAAAAATTTCTCCTCTTGTTGACCGACATTGGGTTTTTCTCTTGGACTAGCTGGAGTCTCATCATCTGTGTTGAAAGATTTTTCTTCAATCTCCGGGTCTAGGCTTTAAGAAATCATAGTCGTGTGCCCTAATTGTAGTTGATAGTTGTCCAGTTGCTTCAAGGCTGCGTCGTGGTAGTCTCCGGCTTCTGACCGATTTCCTCATATGGTGCCTACTGTTTGATTGGTAGGGTACTTAATGCACTGGTGCAAAGTAGAAACCGTCGCCTCCATCTAGCGGAGCCAAGGCTTCCCAAGGATGATGTTGTAAGTGGATGGGGCGTCGACCACCATGAACTCCTGGAAAAGGACCTTCTGAAGTTGTGGTTCTCCTGCCACTACCGTCAATTTGATTTTCGCAATAGGGAGACATTTCTTTCCTCTGAACCCGACCATGGAGTGACTAGTGGGCATTAGGGTTTCTTCATTCAGCTGCATGTTGTGGAATGCGTTGAAGAATAGAACGTTCAAAGAGCTCCCGGTGTCTACCAAAGATCTCTTCACCTCCTAGTTTGTTATGAAGATGAAAATTACCAGGGCGCCATAACGCAGAGATTGGACACCTTGGAGGTCCCTATCTATAAAGGTCAGGGGCGAGATTGGGTTATGGATACGAGTGTGTTGCACCTGTTGGTTCTCGTAGATCGTCCGACTTTGCAACTCATGGAGCGTTTTCTTTTGGGACCTGTTGGATTGTTCGAATTTTGAGCACACTCGTGCAAGGCATATATGGTGTCTAGCGCCTCGCATTCAATTTTGTTGACGACCTAGTCTCCTTCCCTTCCCTTGCCCAGTCTTGTTTGACGTTTGGGCTCATGAATTCTTTGAGTTTCCCTCTTTTGTTCCAGTGCTCAATCTCACACTTGAGATTCTTGCAGTCTTCGGTATCGTGGTCGATGTCCTTGTGAAATGAGCAATATTTTCTGTTGTTTCGTTGTGAGGGGTCTCCCCGGAGTTTGGCGGGCCACTTTACTTCTTTCCAATCCTTAATGGCCCTTAGGACATCGGACAGGCTGGAGTTGAAGGGAGTAAAGGATTGGAAATCGACGTAGGTGGAGGCTTCATCTCCCCCGGTGTGACCAGAATCAGGTTTGCAGTTATTCTATTTCCTCTTACTTCTGTCGTCGCCTTCCTTCTCATTTTCGGAACTAGAGGGTTTCTTTTCGGACTATACTCCCTTCTTAGCGGCCAACATCTCATCTAGAGTGATATATTTCTGGGCACTCTTTAGCAAGTTCGCTATATCAGTTGGAGGTTACAGAATAAGGAAATCGTAGAACTTGCCTCTTCTCAGATCGGATGTGAAGCTGCGATTGCGGTGTCGTTACTACAGCCGTCGATGAGGATCAACGCATCATTGAAGCGTGTGACATATTCCCTCAATGTCCCGCTCGGCTTCTGTTTGAGGGTGATCAGGTAATGCGGGCCCTTCCTAATCTGCTGGTTACTGACAAAGCGTGTGAGAAATCTTGTTGCTAGGGTTCGAAATGAGTCGATGGACTTTAGAGGTAGGCTGTGGAACCAGATCAACGCTGATTTCTTCAGGCTAGTAGGGAATGACCGACACATTACTGTTTTAGACCCTTCTTTTAGCGTCATCACATGCTGGAAGTGGCGTAAGTGATCGGCCGGGTCTGTTGTCCCTCCGTAGAACTCTAGTTTTGGTGGAGTGAATTTCTTTAGTAGTGGCTCGTTCATGATGTGATCCATGAATGGGTGGATGGTGAACACGTTAGGATTGGTGGCCCCTAGTCGGAGGGGGTTCTGTGAGGCGAGTTTGTTGGCCCTAGACGTTGGGTCTCTGTTGGCTGCTCCTCCGCCCCTAGTTCACTATGAGCCCGCAAGAGTAGCGTGGATCTCCTAAAAGTGTTCTCTGGTGTCTTCCGGGGACGAGGATTTTTGCTACTCCCGATCTCCTTCTGTGGGTGGAGGGTTTCACTGAGTGAGCATCTCCACTGCTCATGCAATTTGCTGCGTCTGGGTTGAAAGTGGATCCGCTCTGGGGTTTGCCGTGGCTGCTGCCGGCACGAGGGTCTAAGGTTGTTCTCCCCATGGTGCTGGTGTCATTGGGGCTAGAGGCGACCTTCCAGATAGAGCGTTTGAGGGCTTAGGGATGTCTCCATTCTTGCGAGATCTGGTGGTCACCATCTCTCTGGACTGTGAGCTAGGGTGATATCACTGTTTTTAAAGGAACTTCGTCGTTCCCCACGGATGGCGCCAAACTAATGTGGCGGAATCATGTTCTCCTTGACCTTGACCTGCACAGGGAACACACATGAGCCAAAAAACCATCATTGTGGCGGTCGATGGCACTCCGATGCTAAAGTTAGACAAGGCTTGAGAAATGCTTAAAGTCGTAAATTGGGTTTTGTAGTGTACATTTGTTCATCAACCCTGTGTCTTATTTATAATGCGAGAGTCCTTGTTCTACTAGGCCTTTGGTGGCGTAGTTTAGGGAAATAGATCTTGCTGGAGATTCTTTCCTAGTTGGGAGTTGTCCATGTAGGAGAGTTTTTGTACACGACTTGTGCTCCTAGATCTGCATGAGAAGTTTCCCTTTTAGAGTGTTGTCCATGCAAGAGAGTTTCTATGCTCGACTTATACTCTGTTATTTGTTTCCTAGTTAGAACCAATGAATTGTTGGCCTGCCCGTCTTGGGTCGATCCCCCATATATACTTTTCTGATTAGGCCTTACGGGTATTGGACTTGACCGTGTGACGTGTGGGCTTAGTAGGGTGCTGCAATTTGGTCCAACCTTCTGGATTCTGCAAAAGTGTGCTTAGTATTGTCTGGGCTTTGCCAGGTTGGGTGGGCAATCAGGCTTGCTTAGATTTGCTGACGAGATTATCATGACACGTGTATGATGCAGATTAAAGGATGGTTTGGTGTATCATCAATAGTATTTTTCCTATGGGTTTATTTGTAAAGGCATCAATGCCAGAGATATCTAATCTTGTATGTGTTAACGTATCTCAGAAGTGTAGCATCGAAACCATTTGGGACTCTTATTAATGTTTTGAAAAACATTTAGGCAACGACTACTCAACATCACCATAAGCGCTTTCTCACACCGCCATTGCGTTTTTTTTTCTTACTTACTCACACCACCAATAAATATGCTAAACCTAAAAAGAAACAAAAAAAATCGAAAAAATGCAAAAAACCCCCCAAAAAATGCAAAAACGCATCCTCTCCCTCCCTCGATCTCTCGCACTCCTTGTTGCGTGTCGTCCCAAACTCGGGGACCAAACTTCACTTCCTCATCCTCGTCCTCTTCCCTATCTCTTCCTCTTCGCAAAAACCCCAAAATCGCAAAGGGAAATAGCAAAAATTTTGGTCTCCTCGTCCTCCTCCGCTCCCCTATCTCTCCCTCCTCGGTTGAATTCCACTGCATTTCACTTGGAAGAACTTATTTGATTTTATTAGATAGAAATGAAAGAGTTTACTGAAGTTGATGATGTTAGAAATGAAGATTTTAAGGGTGAACAAGATGATCAATTTAAAGAGCAAAGACAATCCATTTCAATGGAGGTAATTTGCATAAATTGTTTTTCCTCTAATTTGCATCTAATTTTTTTTTTTTTCAAAATAATTGATTGATTATTGTATGATGCATAGGCATTTCTAATGGATGTAATAAGTATGGAGATGCTTTATAACGATATTGAGAACCCAAAGACGACCCATTTAAAGGTAACCGCCATTTTTTTGTTAAGTAAATTAAAATTTTAATTAATATATGAAACTAATTATAAAATGAATTATTATGCAGAATGATGATGATAATGTTGATGGAAGTTGTGACAATAACAATGAAGAAAGATCATTGGCACTGGTAGTCGATGATAGTCACTTATTTGTTACAGATGAGGTAAGAAAGTTTGTGTTTTTTTGTTTTCACCATTTTCCATTGTTATAAATATGTTATTGTTGTTATTAACAATTTTTTTAAGATTTTCTCATCAAGGTCCGCGTTGATAGTTTGGGTCCAAGACATCAATAGGGATAATAACATAGTTGTTATTATCACTAAATCGGAACCTGCTAATCAAATACGGAAGAGAAGGTTCCATTTTGTTTGTTAAAGGGGGGGGGGAGCCTGATAAAACGTTAAAGAATTATGTTCGATCAAGTAGTATAAAAAAGTGTGGCTGCAAATTTCAGTTGAGAGGGATCCCACAGGAGAATGACCATTGGATGTTACAAGTGACATGTGGAACCCACAATCATCCTCGATTAGAGTCACTTGTTGGTCATTCGTTTGCTGGAAAATTGAATGAAGAGAATATGATTTATGTGCAGAATATGGCGAAGTCCAGGACATCTTGTCTCGGCTGAAAGAGATATATCTGAATAATATCTCGAATTTGAAGCATATTTACAATGTAATGTGTCGGATAAAGCTACTCCAACAAAGAGGCAGGACGACTTTGCAACATACTCTAGAGTTGTTGAGGGAACACAAGTACATAGAGTGGCATACTGTGGATCAGGGTAATAGAGTCACCAACCTTTTTTGGGCACATCCTAAATCTATTCAATTGGCATTTTGTTTTATGTGTTCTGAGAAGGAAGAGTGATACGCTTGGGCATTGGAAAATCTTGCAAGAATTTTCGAGTCAGACAACTTGCCAAGCGTGTTTGTGACTGATAGAGAATTGAGTTTGATCAAGGCTATGAGCGAGTTTTTCCAAAGGCAAGGAGATTATTGTGCACATGGCACATCAACACAAATGTTGAGAAAACTACAAAAAAACACTTTGACAAAAATGATGGATGGGTCGAGTTTATAGATTCATTTTCAGATTTGTAACAGAAGAGAAATGGAATAAGGCTACAATTGAGTTTGATAGAAGATGGGCATCATACCCAAAGTGTTTGGAATATCTCATGACAGTTTGGTATCCCTATAAGGAGTACTTTGTCAGTGCATGGATCGATACATTTATGCATTTTGGCCAACGAACAAGGTACATTCCTTAATGTCTAGACAAAGATGCATGATATGATCGAAATCCAACTGGTCGAGATAAAATCGTCATTTCAACATAGTCTGACGAAGGTGAACACTGACCATATGTTCAGTTTATTTGGCTTACTTCATGGGTCAGTGGCGTACAAGGCTATTGATTTGATCAATTAAAAAATTTGGAGGTGTGAAAATGTGGGGGTTGACCATGTCAAGTGTGGTTGTGTGTTTCGAACGACTCATAGATTACCTTGCACTCATGAACTTATAGGTTATTTAACTCCCACAAGAAAAATTCCAGTACGCACCATAGACAAGTATTGGCTTCAATTTGGCACAACACCTATTTGGGAATGTGGCGATGTTATTATCGACCCAGTGATTGACGCCATTATGAATAGGTTTAATGAGTCAACTCATGATCAAGAGTTGGTGATGAAGAAAAATCTTATAGAGTTGAGTTCTCCGGGTAACAGTGTGATGATTGAACCATTAACACTTGTGGCTGGAAAGGGAAGACCTAAAAATAAGAAGTTGGCTAAGCACGAGAGGTCCACAAAAAGGGATCCATCGGGACACGAATACGCCGCGACACAAGAAGAAATGAAAGGTAAAAGTAAAAAATTGTTAATAAAAAAGAAGTCAAAAATTCATAACCATAGATTGATGAAGGAGATTTCGTCTTGGATACAGGATTATATTGACAACATTGACAATGTTTCAGGTGACGGAAACTATGGCTTTCGATGCATAGCCAAATTCCTTCATTATGATGTCGAAAGCGATTGGAAACAGGTACGGAAAGACCTACTGATGGAGTTTGAAAGTAATGAAGCGTTGTGGGTTGCATTGTGGCACAAGTCAGAGGTAAAGGATGTTTTGCTAATTCCAGAAGGCCAGGTGCGGATAGACAGGGAAAGTTGATTTATGGACCCCGATATGTTAGAGCTTGCAACGAACCGTTACCATTGCGTATTTGTTTGTTATGGGAACCAAAGCACGACCTGTTTTCCATATGTTTACCCGACACCATAGTTTGATGAAGGACGCGTTTGTTTCGTGGCACACTTGGCTCAGAGTAGTCACCATATCTTCTTTCATATGCAACCGAACCCACCATTGCCTCCTATAGTACAAACTTGGCCATGTCGCATGTTTCCTTTGGCAATCTCGTTGAAGAATATTTTTAATGTCCAGCTCGGTATTGGTGTGACAGTGGTGAAGAACTTCAATGACAAGAATAAGAAGAATGTGAAGAAGTCGAACAAGGTGGTGACCATATTGAACTGATGCACATATTGTATTTTGCTAATCATTATTGTGATGAAAATAATATCAGATAAAATTTAGAAAATCTAGTTTGATGCGACAATGCGACTTGTATGGAATTCACATAAAGGATTAGTTCGGAAGACTTGTATGGTTCGAGTTTAGGTTTGATGTGACAATGCACATAAATTTCAGAAAACTAAGTTTCACAATTTTTTTTTTTACAAACAATATATGCAGGTTTTTGTTTTGTTCGCAGATAAATGCGGGATTTTTGAGTTTCAAAAACATTACCTGAACCTCTGTGGACTTTTTGAAAAAGTTCGCACTGGTCCAGGCGAACAGTAAAAAAAAACTGTTTGCTTGGAACCCTAAAAAAGCCCGCATTTTTATCTGCGAATAGTAAAAAAACCTGCATATTATTCTGAAACTCAGTTTTCTAATTTTTTTTTCTTAATCTTGTTTTCTGACTTTATTTGCATTGTCGCATCGACCCTAAACTTTTTCGCTTTGTTTTCTGACATGATGTCGCATTATTTTCTGACCTTAGTTGCCATTATTTCTGCAACTTTTTTTTTTGCAAATTATGTCATTGTCGCATTGTTTGTTACTTTGTTACAACAATAGCCTCGCATTCAATTCATTGTAACAATCTTAAAATATAAAAACTTCTTAACAAATGGAACAATCAATATAAAAAATAAGTAAAAACTCATAGTTCATTAAAAAATATTTTAGAAGTGTACATAACTATAGCTTCTTAACAAATATTTCCCAAAGGGTTTTTTTTTTCTTTTTTTTCTAGAAGTTTAAAAAATGAAGACACTATCTTTGCCTCCAAATATAGTGTCTTTGTTCAAGCCTCGATTTGCTTCTACGCTCACTTCTTCCACCACCAACTTCACCGTTGTCAACACTGAGGCGTATGTCAGGCTCTTTTTCCTTTTGTTCCAGGGTAACGGGCATATACATTTCATCTAGCAAATCCCGTATTCTATTTTGTCGGGCAAGCAACGTAACCCTGTCGACCTTCCCCCCTATTCAATAGAGGCATTGATCAAGTTATGAGCTTGAGCAATGACAATCTCCTGCAGGGAAATATTAGATGTTAGTGCAAACCATGTAAAATTTTGAAATTACGTAAATGTAAAATGTTTTTAATTACCCTCTTGTTTCAAAAAAAAACAAATTTCTTCTTAGGGGATGACTTCTCCTCTTGCTCGGTGGTTGTATAAAGGGATGTGACGCCAGACAGAATAACGATTATTCTGCAGGTTAGTTTCAACAGATAATTCACAGGAAAAGACACAAAAGGATCACCCAAAAAATAGAGGAACACCTCTGATGTTCAATTCAAAATTATGCAAATCCAAGCATGTCCAAAGTCAGCCCACAAGCCGGGCTGTGTAGCTAAAATTCGTCATTATCAGAATTTTACCAAAAATAGTAAAATCTCAAAAATCATGCCAAAATGAAATACGTAATAAAAGAAGTAATTTGCCAAAAATCTGGCCTTAATCGGGGTCAGAATCACTTCCTAAACGATAAATGAAATATTACCATAAAAGGAAAAAAATAACTAAAATTGTGGATTCGGATAGGGAAAAAGTGGATTTTGACCTCTAAAAAGATGTGAACCAAGCATAGCTCAGTGACCACGACGTGCATGCCAAAAAGAGCTTTCCGAATTGGGGTCATATGTGCGGTTTTGATACCCGTAGCCAAAGTTATGGCCAAAATACCGAAACGCACCCAAAATTGCACCAATTAGGAAAAGATCATGACTACCTGCCATCTTTGCACAAATCTGCCAAGTCAAGGTATCTCAGTGCCAACAACGTGCCATCTGACAACTTAGCATCATCTGACTCGGATCCTCCTGCATCAGTCGCCCTGGGCTGGAAAGAACTCGTCCTCGAGTTCACAATAGCTTCATCGGAATCCACAAAACAAGGACTTAGGTGCTTTACATTAAAAACATCAGAAGTCCTCAAATGATTGGGGAGGTGCAGTCTGTTGGCGTTATCATTGATCTTCTACAGGATCTCACAAGGTCCAATCTTCCGCTCCTTAAGCTTATTATACTCTACAACAAGAAAATGATCACGGGTTAATACTGCCCAAACAAAATCACCAACATCAAAAAGTACCTGACGACGGTGACTGTCGGCCTAAACCTTGTACTTGGAATTACTCTCATGAATGAACAACTTCACCTGCTCATGGATACCCCGAAGATGTTCTGCCATCGCATCTGCCTTGTGACTCAAACGACCCACACGTGGAATAGGGGCTAAGTCAAGCACCCCGGATGGATTCTGACCATAGACAATCTCAAATGGGCTCATGCCTATGGTTCTGTTCTTCGACCTGTTATAGGCAAATTCTGCTTGAGGTAACACCAAATCCCACTGCTTTGGTTTAGTTCCTGCCAAACTCTTCAAAAGGTTCTGCAAACTCCGGTTCACCACCTCGGTCTGACCATTTGTCTGGGGGTGGTAGGCGCTGCTAAAATTCAATTTTGTCCACAGTTTCTCCCATAAACTCCTCCAGAAATGACTCATGAACTTGGTGTCACGATCTGAAGTAATGGATCGGGGAACACCATGTAAACGCACAATCTCCCTGAAGTAAAGATGGGCGATCCGACAACATCCATTATTTTTCTGCAAGCTACAAAATGGGTCATCTTGGAAAACCTGTCAACCGCAACTAAAATAGAATCCAAGGCCCGTTGGGTACGGGGTAAGCCCAACACAAAGTCCATACTGACATCAAACCAAGGGGCTTCAGGTACAGGTAAAAGTGTGTACATGCCCACATTAGAGATAACTCCCTTGGACCGCTGACACACATAACAATGCTCTACATAATGAGTCACGTCACTAGTCAATTTGGGCCAATAATAGTTAGAAGAGATCAAGGCCAACGTCTTATCTATCCCAAAGTGACCCTCATTTTGAAGTTCACTAATAATCTGCTGCCTTAGTGAACAATCTGGAATGCACAACTGTAATCCACGAAACAGATCACCATTATGCAAAATAAAGTCATGTCATTGACCATCAGTTACCTCCTGAATTATCCTCCCGAAGGAAGGATCTGCAGTATACATATCAGAGAAAGCCTCAAATCCTGCAACTCTGGTGCTTATGGTGGTGAGGAGTAACGTACGACGGCTCAGAGCATCTGCGACACAGTTCAGACTCCCTGCTTGGTGCCTCAGTGCAAACGTGAACTCCTGCAAGTACGCCACCCACTTGGCATGCCGTCTACTCAGCTTGTGTTGGCCATTGATGTACTTCAAGGCCTCATGATAAGTGATAAGAATGATCTCCCTCTGTACTAGGTAGTGATGCCAATGCTTCAGGGACTGAACTATGGCATAAAACTCCAGATCATAGGTCAAAAAATTCTTCTTTGATCCTGATAGCTTCTCACTGAAAAAAGCTATGGGGCGCCCCTCCTGACTTAGAATACTACCAATGCCAACCCCAGATGCATCACAGTTTACCTCAAACACCTTTTCAAAATCATGAAGTGCCAAAACTTGTGCCTCTGTCATCTTCTGCTTGACCAGTTGAAAACTGGCCACCACCTCCTCGAACCACTGGAAATCACGTCCCTTGAGGCACTCTATGATAGGAGCAATCAGAGTGTTGAAGTTTTTGATGAACCGACGGTAGAAGGACGCCAATCCATGGAAACTTCTGACATCGTGTAAGGTCTTTGGTTTGGGCCACTCCAAAACCGCATCTATCTTCGACTGATCTGCATGAACACCATCAATAGACACAACAAAACCAAGAAAAGTTACAGAAGTAGTGAAGAAAGAATACTTTATCTGATTGATGAACAAGCGCTCCGTCCTCAACATATCAAAAACAGCACGGATGTGATCAAAATGTGATGCCCATGTCATGCTATAAATGAGGATGTCTTCGAAGTAAACTACAACGAACTTCCCCATGAAAGGCCATAAAACCCGATGCATAAATCTCATAAATGTGCTGGGCGCATTGGACAGTCCAAAAGACATGACCATCCACTCATACAATTCATGTTGCGTCTTAAACGCTGTCTTCCATTTCACCGTAATCCTGTTGATTGCTCTGCTATCAACACACATACGTCAAGTGCCATCTTTCTTCGGCACAAGCAGAGTAGGAACTGCACATGGGCTCATACTCTCACGGATGTAGCCCCTCTCCAACAACTCTACCACCTGTTGCTGCAACTCTTCAGATTTCTTGGGACTGAGGTGATAAGCCGGTCGATTAGGAAAACTGGACCCCGGAACAAGGTCGATTTGATGCTGAATATCCCTCATAGGTGGCAGCCCAGGAGGAAGATCCTCTGGCATCAGGTCAGAAAAATCTGCTAGCAGCTGCTGCACCTCTGCTGGCAAATTTGCATTCACGTCTGCTGCACTATTCCCACAAGGCAGCAGAGCATAGACCACGTATCCATGCTCAATCTTAACTAAAAACCTGGACATAGAAAGCAGGTTAGTATTATTGGCTATCAGGGTAGGAGTGGTTCCTTCTCGACGAGGTGCCAACACAATCTTTTTCCCTTTGATGCTAAGGAAATATGTATTTTTCCACCCATCATGAATAACACTGCGATCATACTGCCAAGGTCTACCTAACAAAACATGACAAGCATCCATAGACACAACATCACACCAAACATTATCAAAATATTTCCTGCCGATAAAAAAACACTAGGCATCGCCTATCTACTGCTACCTCACTGCCTTTATTCAATCACGACAATTTGTACGGCTTGGGACGATGATTTGTCTTCAACTGCAATTTCTTGACAGCCTCTTCAGACACTACGTTCTCACAACTGCCATTGTCAATTATCATCTTGCAGACTTTATTTGCAACTGTGCAGGTCGTGTGGAAAATATTGGTTCTCAACCAATCGTCCCCTGAATCGCCCTTGGGAGTCAGTAGAATCTTACAAACGACCAGAGTCTCATGGCTATCTTCATCTTCATCATCGTCATACATAGGCTCTCCAAGCTCATCAGTTTCGTTTACCACGTCTTCCTCAATCAGGAGATTGTTGCCCTTCTGACTAGCAGACTTTCTGCACTCAGTCGCTCTATGTCCCTGTTCACCACATCTGAAACATCTAATATTTGAGTTAGAATTACCCTGCGGTGGCTGCTGAGCAGAACGAGATTCTTGAGGGAGAACTAGCCGAATGCTTTGATCACTTCTGATCATTGGCCTCCTATTTTTCCACAGCAAGTGCACGCTGGTATGCTTTAGAAACGGTCCACAGCGAGTGAAGGCTGAGGACATCCTGCAGAGGCTGTCGTAATCCCCCCAAATATCGTGCTACCATTTGCTATTCCGTCTCAGATAAATCATTCCGGGCTATCAATTAATAGAACTCCTCCGTGTAGTCATCAACGATCTCGTGCCTTGCCTCAACGAATGAAGTCGCTGAAACAAAGTTTGAGTGTAGCCGAAAGGAAGGAAATGACCATTCATCTTCTTCATCATCATCTCCCAATCAATGATCTTAGCCTTGCCCGGCCCTTCTCGTGATCGCCTCAACTGCTCCCACCTCACAGATGCTCTGTCTTTGAGTTTGATGGCGACCAATTTCACTTTGACACGATCTGAGACTTCCTTATACTAAAAAATACGCTATACTTCTTTCAACCAATTGATGAATCCTTCAGCCTGTAACGTACCAAAACAGTCGGGCAGATCCACTCTGAAATCGAGGTCTCCATGACGATCCTCTCGACCACGGTGCTCCCATAATCGAGTATGACTGTGATACAGGTTTTTGAAATTGGAATCAGAATCGTGATCTTCCATCTCACGATCACCAAAATCCCGTACCGTTAGACGCCAAGTTAACTCTGCAACTTGCCTCTGTAAATTCTCTATCATCACATCCTGAACGTTATGATCATGGTGTGGGGATTCCTCGTTCGAGACTTGCCTGCGATGACCACGACCACTAGCCATGGAAATTAATAAAATCTCACCCCAGGAAGACGCTGAAGCTCTGATACCAACTGGCGCCAGACAGAATAACGATTATTTTGCAGGCTAGTTTCAACAGATAATTCATAGGGAAAGACACAAGTGGATCGCCCAAAAACACATAGAAACACCTCTGATGTTCAATTCAAAATTTTGCAAATCCAAGAATGTCCAAAGTCATCCCACAAGCCGAGTTGTATAGCTAAAATTCGTCATTATCAGAATTTTACAAAAAATAGAAAAATCCCAATAATCATGCCAAAATGAAATACGTAATAAAAATAGTAATCTGCCAAAAATTTGGCCCAAATCGGGTTCAGAATCACTTCCTAAACGAAAATGAAATATTACCATAAAATGAAAAAAAAACTAAAATTGTGGATTTGGAAAGGAAAACAGTGAATTTTGACATCTAAAAAGATGTTCACCGAGCATCGCTCGGTAGCTACGACGTGCGTGCCGAAAAGAGCTTTCCAAATTGGGGTTATATGTGCGGTTCTGATACCCGTAGCCAAAGTTATGGCCAAAATACCGAAACGCACCCAAAATTGTCCTGATTAGGAAAAGATCACGTCTAACTACCATCTTTGTGCTGATCAACCAACTCAAGGTATCTCAGTGCCAACAACGTGGCATCTAACAACTCAGCATCATCTAACTCAGATCCTCTTGCATCAGGATGGCTAATGTAGTAAAACCAGTCCAAGTAATCCTTCGTACAATCCCATGGAAGCTTCACAGGGCACATTGTTTGTTAGTTGGCACGACATGATAATGGCACCTTTCGGCGAACGAAGACAAAACCCCATACTTCATAGAATAGTGCTTGCCAGATCAATCTTTATTCTTCATTTTGGCTTGGATTGGAAGAGTTGGGATGACTTATACATTTCCCATTTGTCTCATAACTCTATCGGGGTGATATGGTTATTCTATGTTGAGGCATAACAAACATCCTGTGAACCATGTGATGCCTTGAGGGGGAGTGTTTTTCTTGGACTCCACGTAATGGTCCCAAAGTACTTGCGAATTATAATAATTTAAACTTATTAATATATGACACATACAAAAAAAATTATTGAATTCAATGATGCATTTTTACCTCTCCAGGAGACATGTCATCGAGATGCTCCCTAAGAGCGATGATTTGTTCGTCCAAAACCCCTACAATTTGTGGGGGTTCCCACTTAGCCATGGTGGGGAGTCTAACATCCTACTTTAGTTTTGCATTACCCTAGAGTCTGAAGTGATCATATATCCATGCCTGTAACCGAAAACAACGTAAATAAATATTATGAAATTCTTATATATTATGAGGGTAATTAACAAAATAAAAAATTCGAAACATACCTCCAAACGAGGCAAATATCTAGAAATTTGCTTCACTCCCTCTCTGCTAGCGCCACCCAACTGACGAAACAAGAATGCCAAAGCTTCTACGGCCCCATGCATACTTGTTAACATTATCCACCTTCATCATCATCTTCAAATATTCATTATGAACCTTTGTTCCACTTTTATCAACAAATATAGTCATACCCAGAATAAACATGTAACCCCTTCACACTTGTTCTTTCCTTTCAAAAGAATCAGCTTCCGTAGCTTGTCTACAACAGTGGTCCTGAATAAACTTCATTTCCACAGATCCGCCATTCTTCTTGACATGCACCTTTGTTTCTTTATTTTCAATCCCCAAACCATCCACCAAGAATGTAACACATTCATCTAACGTCATTTTCATCGTCGTTCTAACCGACTTATCAAGAATCGACAAATGAGTTATACGACTGACGTCATCCAGGGTGATGCTCATCTCTTCAAAAGGTAGGTGGAAAGTGTTGGTCTCAGGTTGCCAATGCTCCACGAAAGCTCAAATGGTCACCTTATTAAGACGATCCTTACAATATTTAATCAAGAGATACATACCACTATTGTAAATCATTCTCTTTACTTCTTTCGACTCATGTTTCAAATTTCAATATATAAAATTCCTATATTGATGCCGACATCGCAATGCGCCCCGTTCCTAAATACAAAAAACATATACATTAAGTAATTCAATGTCCAAATATATATAAATAACACGCTTATATAATTTAACCAACTAAAACTATTAACTTATCTGTTCACCATCCCAAATGACACGAGAAATATGTCCATGGTAATCGTCTAATGTAGAATAAAAAAGGTATGGTGGTGTAAGGTATGGTGGTGTGAGAAAGTTGGGTTTTTGTTTATATAGGTGGT
The DNA here is from genome assembly GCA_963556465.1 of Berberis vulgaris. Taxonomy (NCBI): domain Eukaryota; kingdom Viridiplantae; phylum Streptophyta; class Magnoliopsida; order Ranunculales; family Berberidaceae; genus Berberis; species Berberis vulgaris. The sequence goes on from OY747135.1 coordinate 6,777,598, forward strand.
GTAAGGTATGGTGGTGTGAGAAAGAAAGTAGGTGGTGTGGGAGAGTAGAATGATGTGAAAAAACATCAATAGTGGTGTGGAGTAGTCGCTGCCTAGATATAGATGGGTTTGTATATTCGCAGAGGCTATTATGGTTACTCCCATACCAAATCCCATGGATGTATGGCTACAAAGCAAGTCTAACGACCTAATGAAAACCCATTAATCTTTGTAGTCATGTATAGAGGAAAATACACTTGTCTTAAAGCCAATCTGGTCATTCTAAGATCACAAACAACCCTTCTACAAGAACAAAAGAAAAACCAGAATTGGAGCAAAAACAAGCAGAAGAGATATACAATCGCGAATTTTGGAAATGTCGTTGAGTGAAGGCCCAAAAAATAACTACTAACCAAATTTCTTTTTCTTTCTTGCTCACTTCTCATTTCTCTTTCAATTCTTCGTCTTCTGTTGGGTGCTTCGACATAGATATTTTAACTTTAATAACCTCTCATACTGCCACATGAGTAATGGCATCGGTTCTGCTGCCATTTCATTATTGAACTCTCCAATTGTAAATATTCATTTTGCACCAGAGGAAATAGATCGACATTAATCCTGATTCCTTCTTGGATAATAAGGTCTTTCATTTGACATATGAAGCAAATACTAATGTAATGATAGTTAAAGATTTCTTGCCACGCGATGTGTTCTCTGTTCTCCTTGTGTCTTGTTGAAGAATCCCTATAATACCATATAGGGAAAGGTTCCAAAGATCTTTATTCAAATTCATCCTTATGAATACAAACTGCCCAGGTGGAACTATTGACAAGGGACACCATACAATGGTGGAAACTAATTCATCACATGGAACTTAAAAGATTAAAGAAAAGACTAAATTAAATGAGCACATTTTTTTCTTCATTTTATTGTTTCCTGTACACTCATTTGAAAGGAGGAGCTCTATAGTATGCTGGAATAGTTGCAGGGAAAAACGTCTGCCTCACTCCTTCTGCCTTAATAATGGAAAAAATGATTCCTAAAGCAATCTGCAATCACCAACAAACTAAATAAGTCAACCAGTAATGTTTTCATAATTTCATTATTTTTTTTCCTTACATGTTGGGAACTTGATAATTAAATGAGCAATTCACGAAACTATGGTTTTCAAGTTTTCGTTTTTAATGTCTACACAAGGCAAGCAAGGGTTGAAGGGACGAGCCAACCCAATTTTATTTAAGAATGAAATAACTACAAACAATAATGAAGGCAAACAAAAGAATAACCTGAGTCCCACTTATGGAACTTTTAAGGGGATAAACAAGAAAAATAAGATAGAAATATGTACTAAGCACATTCTGGATGATTAACATAGAAACACTCGATAGCTCTTGATAGTTCTTGAACTAGATCTAATGTTATCCTCTTCATTTTTGGGATTTGCTTCAACTACATTAGCTTTAGGATCTAGCTCATCATCTCAAACTGGAAATTTCACATCACATTCTCTTTCACTTAATTTGTTAACACCTCGAGGAGCTATCACCTCCTATGAGCCATCTTCAACTTCATCACTTCCATCAACATGATCGCCATTGTCATCACTTCTCTCCTCCTCCTCATCATTATAACTTACGCGATCATCTTCATCCTTCATCCTCATCATTTGCTTCCTTATTCTTATACTTCCATCATCATTCTCATTACTAACAATCTCTCCCCCCCCCCCCAAAAAAAAAAAAAAAAAAAATCTCCCCCCCACCCCACCTCCGTGTGCCATTTTCTTGATTCTCATCGTTAATAAGAGAGCTTAGAACCTCAAACCAATTCCCATTTGCACTACATTAAATCGACATATTTGTAACAACCCCAAAAAAAATATTATGTTGCGTTGTAACAGTTTACCAAATAGTTTCACAAATGAATTGGTACAATAATTGGATCACCATGAATAGTATGGTGTTGCAAGTCATACTATTCATGGTGATCCAATTTATTTGTAAAACTGTTTTTCAAATTTTGTCTGAATTTAGTTTTGGCTTGAAATTGTTTGGTGGACTATTACATCACAAAAGTGACACTGTTTGGGGGTTGTTACAATACTGCCTATTTGGTGTAGTGTTGGTTTTGGTGATACTTGCAGTTCTATGGTTTGGGAGGTGGCACCTACGATGGGCCAATAAAATGACTATGTCACTATTTTGCATAGCTAGCTCTTTTCTCTATCTCTATTTTATTTATTTATTTAATTTTTTTTAATAAAAAGGGAGTTGTTGACCTTATTATTTATTAATCCATGCCCGAAGGCTATATGATTGACCCTATATGGTTAACCAAACCAGGCCCGAAGGCTACAATATTGTTGTCACTTAACATCCTCGTCACCTCCATCCCGAATGGAGACTTGCTTTCACTCTAGTTCATTGCATCCACCTCGCACGAAGAATTGCTTTGATTCTCTCCAGTTTGGTGCATCTCATCAGCTACATTCAATACTCGAAGGCTTATCAATGGCGGTGCACATGTGCTCCTAATAATCAAGCAAAAACTCACAAAATCCTAACTGGTGAGTCTTAAATCAGTGACATCTCACAAGGAGAATCAGCTACAATTGGTGGACAACTAGCTCGTTTCTCACTTTTTGATTATTTACTTTTGATGAGGCACCAACCGAGCCTTTATCCTTTTTAGCTTCTTTTAACTCTTTCTTTGTGGTGATTGACTTCTTCTTCTTATATATGAGACATTTCTTTGCTCCCTTTGATCACCAATTCAAACGACTTTTTGTGGGTTTCTAGCTTGGTATTAAGCATTGCAAGATTTATTTATTTATTGTTATTTTTTTGTAAGAGCCCATCTGTTCAATACTTAAATTAAAGAATATTATTTTAGGGAAAAATGTTATGAAACCCATGCTAAATGCCATAAGTTGGTTTTTTGAAAATAATGATCCGAGCTAGTCATTATTTACAATGAAAATGAAGGTAAGCTATAACTAGGGTTATTTATGGTTCAGTATGGTACGATTTCAGTATGAAACCAACCGATCTTTATCAATCGATTTAATAGAAATCCAAACCGAACAAAGTCAAATGTGTAAAGAAACCAAACTAAACCAAACCAAAATGAAATTTAATTAAACAAAAAACTTAACCGAACCGAAATTAAATTAAAATAACCTAAATCAATCTTAACAAAAAAAAAACTATGAATTAAGCCCCTCCCAACCCAAATATCGCCGGTAGGCCGATTCGAACCCTGGACTTGTGATACCATCAACCACAAGTCTACAACTTTTTTTTTTTTAAAAGAACCTCCAGTGGGGAGGGGCAACTATGGAATGCCAGACCGTTATTACTTATCAAAAAATTGACGTACAAACGCTACGGGGGTACATTACGACGTTACCCGTATTAATAAGCAAAAACAGAAATAAAAAACCTATTCTAAAAGACATATGCTCGAAGCAAGACAAAAATTAATACATCAAAATGACTTTTGACCACAAAAAAGAAACCAAAACATCGTGCGTGCAATTACGCCACAGACTGCAGCGCAAATGCTTACCAAACAGCACTGAACACACCCAAACAGCAGCGACAGTTCGCAACAAAACACCAACCACCAAACAGCAGCCACAACACCAAACAGCAGCGTCAGTTCGCAGCAAAACAGATCACGCTCAGGCCTCAGCAGCAGACCTCAGTTAGTCCAGGCAGAGTGCGTGTTTGCACCCCAAACAGCACTAGCTCTACTATATATACATATAATCTATATTACAATTCATAGTGGTATTTTACTATTCATTGCTGACCAGGACAAACTAACGATTGAAGATAAAAGATGGCTAAGATTGAAAGTTGGGAAATGTGTTAGAGGGTTTAAATTCATTTCCTATGATGACATGTTTATAAATACAAAACATGTAGAAGGGCAAAAAAAATTGCGAAAAAGGTTGGTGGAATGTACATGTGGCGGAGAGAAAATATTGTGTTTTTTTTTTCAAAATGAAACTATCATAACTATCTACGTAGTTGTCGAGTTTTAGTAAACTTGGTATTTTGAAAATTTGAAAATCTTTCACAAAACCAATAATCAATACAAACACTTACAATTTCAAAATATGTATTTTATTATTAAAACATGTAAATATTTTCATGCCTATGTATACTATTTTTAAAGAAACGAACGATATTTTAATGGGTTATAATGGGTTAAAATGTGCGAAAATTGAGATTGGACTGATAAAAAAATATATTTTGGATTTCAAAAGAAATTTTGGTAACTAAAAAAAATATTCTGTGAAATTTTGACATTTTTCGAGAAATAACATTCCTTGCTAACAACTAAAACCTCTTCAAAGGAATTACACTCATACTCTTCAAATTAGGGGGTTCGTAATTTTTGAAGTTATTTCCTTCAATATACTGGACAAAAAAAAATACTTTTACGTCTAGTCAGATGAGTTGATTGATATTATGAATACAGTCACACCCTCACCAATTTGGTACAAGTTACTTTATTCCTTAATACTACCAAAGCCTATAGTTCCAAAATCGGCTTGTGTATAACCATCAAACCATCGCCTTAGAAACAATTCTGGCTTTAAGTGTTAGAAAATTCCCTTAAGGTGGACCTACATAGTTCATAATATTATACGTTGTGGGATGTCGAACTATAGGTGAGTGGTGTTTGATTAGACTTAATTATTTGTGATCATTCAGAAACAAGACCAGGGTCATAAACACATTTCTAATTATATGTTGTAGGTCTTGATATGTGTTACTAAATTGAGTATGGATGTTATTTATGTGTAGATGTCAATTTAAGCACTACCATAATTCTATTATTGATGATAGGCTAATAATAAAATTAGGGCTATATACGGTTCAAGTCCCCATTCCAAACCTAATTCCTACCTTTTACTTTTCCATCCGGTTTGAGAGAAATAGAAGAAATTAAGGTTATGGAGGGTGGAAGACTTATCTGCTACGTGTTGCTTGGTAATGATTGCTACGTGCATATTCTTCATCAATGACTTCAAGCACCCATTAATAACTAAATTGTTCTTCATTGATTATCGACATGAGGTCTTAGCATGAGTCTAATATTGTTCCAACATTAGTTGATTATTTTGAGTTTTCATAGTTCTAATCAAATTGAAAGTTTTAGTTTCGTATAGTGATTTAAGAGCTACTGTGTTTTTCCCCCTGTAAGGGTATGATAGATGGAGAGAGGAAGAGAGAGGTTGCGTTGCATGGTGAAGAGGTCCCTAAATCCCCAAATCAATTGTGTGATAAATCAAGTCACATGCAAATCATCAACACCAAGACCAGTGTGGTCTTGAGAGGTGTTGAAGAAGTTATGCAAAGGAATTGGGTTCCACGCAAGAGTGACCGACTGAAATCTTCTTTATAGCAAGTGTGTGTGTAAGATAGAGAGAGAGAAAAATAAAGAGATAAAGAGGGAGAGAGGGTTGGTGCTTGAGAAGTTTTTGTTGGAAAAAAGTGTTTGTTGAAGGTGAGAAGGATAAAGAGGGCATGGGGCTATGGGAAAGGGTAGAGAGATGAAAAGACTTGTTTGCATAGATAAGACCTGGTTGTTCAAAGCAGGGCAATCATTTACAGAGTGGAGGTTTGGCATCTCATAGCTGCCTGATGCAGGAGGATCCGAGTCAGATGATGCTGAGTTGTCAGATAGCACGTTTTTGGAGCTGGGATACCTTGAATTGGCAGATAAGTGCAAAGATGGCAGGAAATCGTGATCTTTTTCTAATTGGGGCAGTTTTGGGTGCATTTCGGTATTTTGGCCATAACTTTGGCTACGGTTTATCAGAATCGCGCATATGAACCCAATTCGGAAAGCTCTTGGTGGTGCGTACGTCATGGCCATAGAGCTATGCTCGGTGCACATCTTTTCGAGGCCAAAATCCACTGTTTTCCCTTCCGAATCAACAAATTTAGTAGTTTTTCCCTTTTATGGTAATATTTAAATTATCGTTTAGGAAGTGATTCTGAACCCGGTTTGGGCCAGATTTTTGGCAGATTATTTCTTTTATTACATATTTCGTTTTGGCATGATTATTGGGATTTTGCTATTTTGGTAAAATTCTAATAATGGCGAGTTTTAGCTATAAAGCCTGGCTTGTGAGCTGATTTAGGGATACTTTTTTATTTGAATAGTTTTAATTGAACATTAGAGTTATTTCTCTGTGTTTTTTGGGCGAATATCTTGTGTTCTTTTCCCTGTGAATTATCTGTTGAACTAGCCTGCAGAATAATCGCTATTCTGTCCGGCGTCAGTTGGTATCAGAGGTTCATCATCTTCTTGGGGTGAGATTTCATCAGTTTCTATGGCTGGTGGTCATGGTCATCGTGGGCAAGTTTCGAACAAGGAAACCCCAAACCTTGATTGTAACGTTCAGGATGTGATGATTGAGGATTTGTAGAGGCAAGTTGCAGAGTTAATCCAGCGTCTAATGACGCAGGATTTCAGTGATCGTGAGATGGAAGATCACAATTCTGATTCCAGTTTTGAAAACCCGTATCACAATAGTGCTCGATTTTGGGAGCACCGTGGTCGGGAGGATTGTCATGGAGACCTCAGATTTAGAGTCGATCTACCCGAGTTTTCTGGTACGTTACAGGCCGAAGGATTCGTAGATTGGTTGAATGAAGTAAAACGTATTTTAGAGTATAAGGAAGTTCCAGATTGTGTCAAAGTGAAATTGGTCGCCATCAAACTCAAAGGCAGAGCATCTGCATGGTGGGAATAGTTGAGGCGATCACGAGACATGCAAGGCAAAGCCAAGATCACTGATTGGGAGAAGATGAAGAAGAACATGAAGGGTCACTTCCTTCATTTCGGCTACACTCAAACTTTGTTTCAACGACTTCATTCGTTGAGGCAAGACACAAGATCGGTTGATAACTATATGAAGGAGTTCTATCAATTGATAGCCCATAATGACTTATCTGAGACGAAATAATAGATGGTGGCACAATATTTGGGGGGATTACGACAACCGCTGCAGGATGTCCTCAGCCTTCACTCGTTGTGGATCGTTTCTAAAGTTTACCAACGTGCACTTGCTGTGAAAAAACAACAGAACATGAGGCTTATGATCAGAAATGATCAAAGCAGTTGACCAGTTTGCCCTCAAGAATCCTGTCCTACCCAGCAACCACTGCAGAGTAATTCTAACTCAAATATTAGATGTTTCAGATGTGGTGAACAGGGACATAGAGTGACTAAGTGCAGGAAGCCTGCTATTCAGAAGGTCAATAATCTCCTGATTGAGGAAGATGTGGCAGACGAAACTTAGGAGCTTGGAGAGCCTGTGTATGACGATGATGAAGATGGAGATGTGTAGTATGGAGATGGCCATGAGACTCTGGTTGTTCGCAAGAGCCTATTGACTCCCAAGGGCGATTCAGAGAACGATTGGTTGAGAACCAATATTTTCCACACAACCTGCACAGTTGCAGATAAAGTCTGCAAAATGATCATTGACAGTGGCAGTTGTGAAAACATAGTGTCTGAAAAGGCTGTCCAGAAATTGCAGTTGAAGACAAATCGCCATCCTAAGCAGTACAAATTGTCGTGGGTGAATAAAAACAGTGAGGTAACAGTAGATAGGCGATGCCTAGTGTCTTTTTCAACTGGTAGGAAATATTTTGATAATGTTTGGTGTGATATTGTGTCTATGGATGCTTATCATGTATTGTTAGGTAGGTCTTGGCAGTATGACCGCAGTGTTATTCATGATGGGCAGAAAAATACATATTCCCTTAGCATCAAAGGGAAGAAAATTGTGTTGGCACCTCGTTGGGAAGGAATCCCTCCTACCCCGGTAGCCAATAATATTAACCTGCTGTCTATGTCCAGGTTTTTGTTGAGATTAAGCGTGGGGACGTAGTTTATGCTCTGCTGTCTTGTGGGAATAGTGTTGCAGACGTGAATCCAGATTTACTAGCAGAGATGCAACAACTACTAGCAGAGTTTTTTGACCTGATGCGAGAGGATATTCTTCCTGAGCTGCCGCCTATGAGAGATATTCAACTTCAGATCGACCTTGTTCCGGGTTTCAGTTTACCTAACCGACCGGCTTATCGCCTCAGTCCCAAGGAATCTGAAGAGTTACAGTGACAGGTGGTAGAGTTATTGGAGAGGGGCTACATCTGTTAGAGTATGAGCCCATGTGCAGTTCCTGTTCTGCTAGTGCCAAAAAAAGATGGCTCTTGGCGTATGTGTGTTTATAGCAAGGCAATCAACATGATAACAGTGAAATACAGGTTTCCAATTCCCCGCCTGAATGATATGTTAGACCAGTTGTCCGGTTCTAAGGTCTTATCCAAAATTGACCTTAAAAGCGAATACCACCAAATCAAAATAAGGTCTGGAGATGAGTGGAAGATAGCATTTAAGACGCAACATGGGTTGTATGAGTGGATGGTCATACTTTTGGATTGTCCAATGCGCCCAACACATTTATGAGATTTATGCATTAGGTTTTACGACCTTTCATGGGGAAATTCGTGGTAGTTTACTTCGACGACATCCTCATTTATAGCCCGACTTGGGCATCATATTTGGATCACCTCCGTGCTGTTTTTGATATGTTGAAGACGGAGCGCCTGTACGTCAATCAGAAGAAGTGTTCTTTCCTCACTACTTCTGTAATTTTTCTTGGTTTTGTTGTGTCTACTGATGGTGTTCATGCAGATCAGTCGAAGATAGATGTGGCCTTGGAGTGGCCCAAACCAAAGACCTTACAAGATGTCACAAGGCAGATGCGATGGCAAAACATCTTTGGAGTATCCATGAACAAGTGAAGCTGGCCATTCACGAGAGTGATTCCAAGTACAAAGTTTAAGCGGACAGTCACTGTCGTCAGGTATTTTTTGATGTTGGTGATTTTGTTTGGGCAGTATTAACCCGTGATCATTTTCCTGTTGGGGAGTATAACAAGTTTAAGGAGCGAAAGATTTGACCCTATGAGATCCTGCAGAAGATCAATGATAACGCCTACAGACTGCGCCTCCCCAGTCATTTGAGGACTTCTGATGTCTTTAATGTAAAACACCCGAGTCCTTGTTTTGTGAATTTCGATGAAGCTATTGTGAACTCGAGGACAAGTTCTTTCCAACCTGGGGCGACTGATGCAGGAGGACCCGAGTCAGATGATGCTGAGTTGTCAGATAGTACGTTGTTGGCGCTGAGATGCCTTGAATTGGCAGATCAGCGCAAAGATGGCAGGAAACCGTAATCTTTTCATAATTGGGGCAGTTTTTGGTGCGTTTCGGTATTTTGGCCGTAACTTTGGCTTCGGTTATCAGAATCGCGCATATGACCCAAATTAGGAAAGATCTTGGCGGTGTGCACGTCATGGATACCGAGCTATGTTCGGTGCACATCTTTTTTATGCCAAAATCTACTGTTTCCCCTTCCGAATCTACAAATTTAGTAGTTTTTTTCCTTTTATAGTAATATTTCAATTATCGTTTAGGAAGTGATTCTGAACCCAATTTGGGTTAGATTTTTGGAAGATTATTTCTTTTATTACGTATTTCATTTTGGCATGATTATTGGGATTTTGCTATTTTTGGTAAAATTCTAATAATGGCGAGTTTTAACTATAAAGCCCGGCTTGTGGGCTGATTTAGAGATACTTTTTTATTTGAATAATTTTAATTGAACATTAGAGTTGTTTCTCTGTGTTTTTTGGGCGAATCTCTTGTGTTTTTTCCCTGTAAATTATCTGTCGAACTAGCCTGCAAAATAATCGCTATTCTGTCCAACTTCACTCCCCCTTCTGAAGGTTTAATTAAGAAAAAAAAGAGGAGTGGAGAGAACAACAATGAATCCTCTTACTAATCTAGATCATCAGATTTGACATTTGTCCTAGTAAACAATAGACAAACACCTTACTGGATTGTTATATAGATATAGATGACCGATCCTTATGAGGTGGCTTAATGGAACAATTAACATTGTGTATCATAAGGAGAATTTTATCCTCGAACTTTAACCAACTCAAAAGAAGTTAATGTAATAACAGTAGTGATTATACACAAACATATAATAATCAAGCATCAAACACATAGCTGACTTAGTTCATATTTGATAACTTGAAAAGGTATGCATGCAATTATTGGCAAGGGCATCATTTAAAAAAAAGAAAAGAAAAGAAAAGAAAATGGAGTGCATAGAAATATGAGATGAAGTTCAAGGAGAATACCGAAATCGATCTTGCTGTAAGCCAAACACGTTTAGGTGAAGGAAAGGGCAGCATTAAACGACTGACTCCATATATAGCTATAACAAATAAAAGGCCAACGAAACTCAAAGGGCGTGGGTTTAGACCAGATATTAAAGCAACCAACCAAGTTCCTCCAAGGCTTAGATAATCAAAACAAGCTTGGCGTATTTCCATTCTTGCCTGATCGGATGAGGTAGAAAACACGATGTATATGCCATCTGCCAGCATATTTATGGTAGATGCCATTGGCTGCAAATAAAAACAAGGATTTTAAATTCTAAGGATTGAAAATTGGAAAAAAAATTAAAAAAAATGCATACATATCTATACAACAAAAAAAATATATACTAGTTATGCTACAAATAATGGGCATCAGGTGCTATATGCTTAACTAAAGTGCGCAGTATTTGGAGTACCCAGCTAAAGGTGTAAGATATTTTGGTACCTGTTAACTATAATCAATAACAACTAATAATATCTAGGTGTGTCCATTTTTGTTAAACAGAATAGTGACGATTAATAGGTTAATGTGTTCAATGAGACTACAAGTTTGGGACCGAAAGATCATATAAATTGATGCTTCCAAAAATCATCATTTGGTGACTGAAGACACTTCGATGCTTAAGTCAACAACTCTATTTGAAGAAGAAAATAAATCTGGATAAAACACAGTTAAAGTTGCATCTCTGTATCGAATGTTTCATTTACCTTTTATAATGGTCGTGGTTAATTTTCTGCGTGACTTAAGCATATGAGGCGCAACGACATGAGATGTTTCTCGTAACAATCTTCTCCTTGATATGGAGATGCGTCTAGGGCTAAACAAAAAACCGATCAAACCGATTAAACCGACCAAACCGAATCGATTGGTTCGGTTTAAATTCGGTTCAGATCGGTTTCTGTTTTAAAAAATCCAAAACCGAAGTTGTCGGTTCAGTTTTCGGATTCTATTTGATTTTAACCAACCGAATATATGTAATAAATAATATATATTTTGTATATAAATAATATAATATGTTTTAAATAGTCGATCGGTTCGGTTTTATTTTGGTTTTGGTTCGATTTTAGTCGGTTCGATTCAGTTACGGTTTGTATAAATTAGACTCGGTTCGGTTTCGGATCGGTTTTGTTAATGGTCAGTTCAGTTTGAAAATTTTAAAACCGACCTAAGTCGGTTCGGTTTTCAACCTTAGATGCGTTCGTGGAGGCGTAACTCCCTCCATGACTCTTTTTGGTGCAACGCTCATTTTTTTATGAGGGAACTCGTGTCGGGTCTGGATTTGGGCTTTGCTTCGTTCGTGTCTGGATTTGGGCTTTGATTATATCTTCTTATAATGGGCTCTGTCTGGGCCTCTGTGGTTGGTTTTATTCTTTTTGGGTTTTACGAGCTGGCCCAGTAGATGATGCGTCATATCCTCGTGATGGAGGTTCTCAGCCATGTGTATGGCAGTGATGATCGGTCTATTTTGATGTATTTGATAATACTCCTCGATAGTCGATACAATAATAACGATATCACAGCACCAAAGAGATGATCCACTATTGGAGGATGCATCTCAACGGGCTAGGTTTAGTTCAGGTCTGCCATATCCAAAACCGAATCCACATTTTTTAAGGAAATAGAAATGAACAAGGAATTGCTTGTAGTTCCCCAGATATGGTAGATTCGAACTGTGTGTCTTGCACCCTACCAGAACCGCCAGAATTTCAAAAGTTTTTTGGGCTTTATTTCAAACCTATTTTAGCGTTTTTTTTTTTGGAGTTTTATTGTATAGACATTTTAGATTCTAAAACTAATTGAGACACTAAGTTGTCAATTTAAATTATCTCATTTAAGTTTTAATCTTACTAATTTAAGTTATAGATTATATAGATATAATAGTTAAGTTAAAACTTATATATATTCAGGTCCGGATCGTGTCGGAACACCATAAACTAGAACCAAATCAGAACCGTTTCGGTTCCTTCCACAAAAACCCTATCGAACCAAAAACCATTCATATGGTTCTAGACCCAAAACATTGAAGGGCCGGGGTAGTGCAGTTACACTTCGGTTCGAGCCAAATGCCATGCCTACTCTAGGACCTCCTGAATTTTGGTACCAATCGTCATCTTCCATTGAGTGGTAAAGGCCTCAATATCACAAGAGTGAACATCAATACTTAATATGCTTTCGGACAACTGTCTAAGAGTGTGTGGGATGTAAACTGAGACAACCATCACCACTTCTTAGGCTAAGTGCCTCTCTATCACACCACCTACCATCACCACTCCTTGAACTATGTGTCTTTCCAGAGGGGTGTCACAGTATGCATATGAATATTGCTATATTGATTACCTTACGCAAAGTGTAAAATGATTCCAAATACTTGCAAAGGGAAGATGCGTCATCTAGGTTGCGCAAAGGTTTAAGAAGTTTCTGTAAAAGAACAATATCAGACAATGCCACGGTCATTCCTCCACCAGTTAAAGGATGACGCATGTTGAATGCGTCTCCCATTAAAAGTGCACCTGGTGTGGGATGACAAGCTGCTGGCATGCTTTTGTTTGGCATTGTTCTCATGTTTCCTTGATTAACTGCTGCTAGGAAAGAATCACGTAGCTCTGGAGGTACCTGAAACACATATTTAAGCAGATTTGTGAGGCATTGTTCTCATGTTTCCTTGATTAATTACTAGGAAAGAATCATGTAGCTCTGGAGGATCCTGAAACATGTTTAAGTAGATTTATGGTAATGTCACTACACCAAATTGACATTTTTGTAACAACCCCCAAAACAGTATCACTTTTGAAGTGTAACAATCCATCTAACAATTTTACACATTTTCACAAACAAAATGATACAATAATTGTATCACCATGAAGAGTATGGTTATAAAAGTGATACTATTCATGGTGATCCAACTTATTGTATCATTTTTTTTGTATTACTGTTTTTCATTTTTTTGACTAAATTTAGTTTTGGTGATACTGTTTTGAAAGTTGTTACAAAAGTACCAATTTGGTGTAGTGTGTGTCCAGGAAATTATGCACAAGCAAAGTGATCAAAAGAAAAGCAACTCAAATAAAACTCATGAACCAATTCCATAGAGGGTTTATTAAAGGATACCTGTGGAGCTACTACATTCTTAAAATACTGCGCCATTTCTCCATTAGAAATAGAAGGAACATTCTTCCCTGCAGGTATGTCAACCAAACAGCGGATCTCCGTACTGCTAATAGGATAAAACAAGATGGGAGAAGGGTCTCCAAGGATAACATGCCCATGGTTAGGATATGGAAGTTTACAGTTTTCCAAAACAAAACCGGCAAAACATGAGGGCACATCCACCTAAAGAAAGTTGCATAGGAGGATAAGCACACAAATTTGTGCATTGTATGTAAGTAAAACTAGCTAGTTTGTAAGTTATTTAGATTACTAATTAAAACAGAAAAGTTTTTGACATAGATTTTCTCCCGATAAATCTAACTATATATGGTACCAATTGACTTAATAAAATTTTACATAGTTATTCATTGCTATACAAAGCTAAAAGCCTTTACCTTAGTGCTGCATAGAGAGCGTCGTAAGTTTGAAAAGCAACCATCACAGACAATTGTCAGAGGCGCATATGCTGTCATTTGTTCACCAGTATAAATTTTGTATGACACTCCTTTGATGGTCCCGCCATTTTCTTCGAGCAGGGATGTAACAGTTCCTTGCTCCAAGCGGACACTAACAGTATGGAAACAAAAGCTGAATACACTGTTCTTTACAACAAAACCATTCAAGAGAATGAAAGACCAAATATAAATATAATCACAAGATCAATAAAAATATCACTTAAAATAAAAAATCAAAATGATTGAAGCACAGAAGTATGTAAAAACATTTAAACAAACATATGTCTAAACCTCTTAATCTGCATATTAAAGGTTAGCGTATCCATCATACATCTGGCACATAAAATTCCCAAGAACATTTCTTCATTGCACCATCAAGAGGAAAACAGGTACTTACTTAGGAAGGGATCCAGCTTTCTCACGCATACGTTGAATAAAACGTCCGTTATGAAAGCTTCTACCAACAATATCGTCATGGAAGCCTTCCACAGGATATGAGAGTTTAATGTTTTGTGCATCCTTAAAAAGCACATAGCCAAGTACTCTCTGAGCATCAATGTGATCAACACAATCTGAGAACAAGGTGGATAAAGAAATGTAATATCAGATAGAATAGTAGAAAGTGTTCACTAACAAGGTACCTGAGCATAATTTAACGATCCGGACTACTAGATTTAACACCAACCTTCAAGTCCCAGCTCAACCAATTTCAGATAACCTCCTGGTTGTAATAGCTCTCCCACTATTCTGTCGGGCTCTGTCAAATCTCTTTCAATTACATGCACTCTGCGTCCATCCTGCAATTAAAGGGTTCAGACTCGTGTCTAAGCCGATGTATATATATTGAGTGTAGTGAATAATTTTTCATTTTTTATTTTATAAACTGAGCCAACGATGAGTATATTTGATGTAAGATGTATGTTGCTGCACATAGTGATCGTCCTATACAAATTTCTTACTTAAGGAAACAGTATAATTTTGGTCCATCCAAAATGCCCTAATTGAAAATTGTGAATTCCAATTACGAACAACTCAAAGTCAAATACAAAAACATCAAAAGAAGGATTGGAAGTTGGTGGAAGGTTGAATTGTAAAACAAAATTAATTTTCCTTGTACAACAAGCCGGCAAGGGGAGTAATTTTTTGGTCATTGTGATTTTTCTTACAATTTTATTGGAGAATGATGTGAGGAGCAAAAGTGTTTCCTTTACATCATGACCAATAAATTTTGTCATCGAACTCAAATACTGTTTTCTCCTCACTGAAATACTGGCATGGAGTATGGATTAAAAAAGGCTATAGACAAGGGCTTCTAAATAGTGCAGATGCACATATTAATAACCAAAAATCTAAAGAGTCAGCCCCCTAACGCTAGGACAGCGCCCTGTACGCATATTGTGTTCGAATGGAGGGTATTGGGCATCTCTAGAATGATGGAGGACATGGGGCCTGCCCTGGCGTGGGCCTAGCCTGGCTCTCTAGATAAGCTCTATTAATAAAGACTGAGTCTTGCTCTTCTTGGGAGACAATATACCTAGTCAAAGAATCAAGACAGTTTGAGGTCAAACACATACACAGGGAAATCAATAAGTAGTGGACCACCTTGCAAGCTTAGCTTTCACAGCTGCCTTTATAGACTTCATTCCAAGTTCGTTCTTGAAAGGTTTGTTTTTTTGGGAGGGTAGATAACCAATAAGTCTACATTTGAAGAGTTGAAGAAAATTATATTTGATGATGCAAATGAAAAAAATGTAGCAGAGAATGAATTAATTTTCTCCTTTTGATTGAATTATTAATTAAGATAAAGGTTCAAGGATCCTTAAATCCCTATTTGTGTCTTAAATCCCTATTTGTGTTTTACAGACACGCGTAAAAAAAAATAATAACAACAATAAAATCAATAATTCCACTATTAAGTAACAAAATTTAACAAATTATTAGTTGAATAATGTCAACCGCAAACACACAACATCAGCCAACAGCTAGCCTAACGTATAACTTTACTTAGAAAACTTACATATGTAACCCAAACAAAATTCTAAAATTTGACAATAGGGTACCAGCGGTAGACTTGTGGCGGATAGTTGAATGCCCAATTTTTCTTGACTTTGCATGGCGGACTCCTTTGTTTGGTTAGGAGTTTGGAGCCAATAGCCACTTAATTCCACGCTAGTAAAATCATTGGTTACATTTTAATTCATCAATCAATCTAAGCACACAGTGCTTGAAAAATTATCTTTGGTTGGGTTCAGCCTTTTTATTTTATTTTTTATTTTTTATTTTTTATTTTTTTTTATTTTTTATTTTAAGGTTTAGCTTGGATTAGGCTCAATTTCAGGTTATAAGATCAATAGACTAAGAATGAAATAAGAAGTACTGAAATGGGAACGAGATTAGATTAAAAATGTGTTTCATGAGGGTGGTTAATGTTCTCAAAGTAGAGTAGATAAGGAGGCACGAGATATTCAATCTTAGGGCTGAACAAAAAATCGATCAAACCGATTAAACCGACAGAACCGACATCGAACCGATTGGGTCGGATCGGTTTCGGTTTAAAAAAATTCAAAATCGAAGTGGTCGGTTCGATTGTCGGTTTCTATGTGATTTTAACCAACCAAACCGAATCGATTGAATATATATAACAAATAATATATATTTTATATATAAATAATATAATATGTTTAAAATAGTTGGTCGGTTCGGTTTTATTTCGGTTTCGGTTTGAAAATTTTAAAACCAATCTAAGTCGGTTCGGTTCACGGTTTAGGTGAAAAACCGAACCGACGATTCGGTTTTCAACCCTATTCAATCTCATGGTATTTTCCTCCAAAAGTAATCGCAAACTTTTTTGCAAATAATTTTGGATTCAATATCAATCTTGAACCAACAAAAAATAAAGCTTTCTTTTCAAAACACTCAGACTAAAAAATCAAACTGTCACCATTTCTCCAAGCTTTCATAAACAAAAATTCACCTTTCCGAGCGCGTAAGCAAGTGCAGAACCAGCAACACCAGCTCCAACAATGATGATATCAATATCAGATCTGTTATCCAATCTGCAACCTCCATTAGCAGAACTCATTCCATCCGCAAGAGTGTTCTGCTCCCTTTTCTTCTTTGTTCCAAAGGCGCAGAACAGGAAGAGGAGCCCCAGAAGTGAAGCTAGGATTGCTCCCAACATATACTCAGTCATCTTCGACGCGAAGAGTTTCTGTCGAAGGAACTCTGAAGGCTTATTCTCTTCTTCAGTTTTTGTTTGGGTTTTGGTTTCAACTTTTTGTAAACAAGTATTCAGCGTAGGAGGCACTGTGATATGGTGACAGTTCAACGGTTTAGAATTGGCTCCTCTTTACATTTGACTCAAATTTGGAGCAAACCAACTTTTTAATTGAGTTATCTTGCCTAAGATACATGGTTAAGTAGTAGCTATTAAGTTATGATCATGACATGCGTGCATAGAGAATAATTGAAATGCTAAGAGATCATTAGTCTGACATGACACACTTTGAATACACAGTTTTGACAAAAATAAAAAACAATAATAGGTTGGGGTCTCCCATATCGAGTTAAATAATAATGTCAACCAGAAAAATAATAATAGGATGGGGTCTCCCAGACTGAATATTGGTACGTAATCTGAAACCCAATAGAGGCTTCTCTCATGCTTTTCTATTTGTTTGTTATTATTTTTGTAGCAGTGTCTTCCCACTCTCTCTGTTATTATTTTTTTTCTTGCACCAACTCTTCTTTGTTGTACTGATATTTTAGTTTTATTATACCAATTTAAAATATGTAACATCGACTTACATTTTTTTAAAATAAAAAATAATTTGAGGGTAAATTTTCTAGTTTGTGAACATTAATTTGTTTTTTATGAAAATCCAAAAAAAATATTATTGATAAAACTAAACTTCAGTAACAAATTCTTCACTTTCAAATTTGCATACAAACATAAAAATTACACTACCATCATCACAAGTTCTACAATAAATGACAAACACTACAATAGGTTGTGTAAAAAAAAATTGAAAGTATAGAAGAGTATAATGTGTTCATTAAACAAAGAGGGGTTCACAAAAATACATATTAAAAATAAATAAATATGTAAGTGAGTGCATCAATGCCACCAACTTTATTTTCTAGATTTAGCTTTTAAAAATTATTTAGTATACTCAATCATTTTTTGTTAATCCTAAAATAAAACTACTTGTTGATTTATGACTTTGTACGAATGATTCTTATTGTAAATTTTTGAATGTAGAAGTCTTGGGATTGAATGCATTTTTTTAATAGTTGCAATCACTTACATTTATAATTTATTTATTGACGCTCCTAAACGAGAAAATTGCATCACCGAATGGTTTCCATTTATTAAAAATAAAAAAAAAGCAAGTTGGTGTTACATCTTTTAGATTGATGCAACAAAGTCAAAACATCTCAAAATGTGGTGCAGCAAAGAATTAGTTCAATCGAGCCAAATAATCAGGTACACATAGCAACTCCATAAAAGTAACTCTCGTCTTAGAATGTCTGCATTTTAATATCTCTTCAACAAGCTTAATAATCCCTTTCTATTCTTATTTTTTTGCTAATGGCATGACAGTTCAACGGTTAGAGCTTGGCGGATGGTACCACTAGGTCATGGATTCTGAGATCCTATAAAAACCCTGCTTACCTTTCAAAAAAAATTTCCTCCTTTAATTTGGGTTTCATACTAGCTACAATTATGATTTCTTCGAAATCCAAGTAAGTAAAAAAGAACACTTGTCTCTTGATCAAATACTTTTGATCATACAGTAAATGGGTGTTCTTAATATATGCAGCATATATCTAACATCTATCATCAAGCTAAGCATGCTGAAATTCAGAGTAAGATCCTGTTATTCTATTCTTAATAAAGTAACGTACATGAGTTATTTACAGTAGCGCCCAGTCAAGAATTTGTTTCTCAATTGAAATCAAATAATATATCAAAATAAGGCACCAAAATTGATAGGCCAGTTTCCATTCTCCCAATCTTTGACCTGCAAAAGGAAGAACCGTGAGCCAAAGACCACCATTGTGGTGGCGGTCGATGAAACTCCGATGCTGAAGTCAGATAAGATGTAAAGAATGGTGTATTGCTTGAGATTATGATTTTGTGGCTTACCTTAGTCTCTTAACCTTATGCCCTAGCTAGCTATGCCTTTAATGGCGTGGAGATGCTTTCTCTGTTGTTAATGCAAGGAGTTTTCATGCATGACTTATATTCTGATGTTTGTATCCTAATAGGAGTTAACATCTTACTGACATGTATGTTTTAAGTCAAATTCTTATTTGGTCTTACGGGTTATCGGTATGATCATTTGACTTATGGGCTAAATAGAATCTTATTGTCTTGGGTCCACTACCTAGATACTCTCCTCAGTGGGCTTTGAGTGATCTGGGCTTGATTCCCTATCTTATGGGCTGGATCAAATTATGCACTTATTTGGATCCGCTCCGCTCCATTAATGAGATCATCATGCTATGTATAGGTCGCAGATTAACTCACGGTTTGGTGTATCATAAAAAATCATAAACAATTTATTTCCTTGATTTCTCTCTCATTGATTATCATCATCGCACTTAATTGCCTTATTTGAATTATCAAGCTCGACCCAATTGACATATTCAGTTGCCTTGTTTGGGTTATCAACATCAACCCAATTAATATATTATCAACAAATTAATAGAAAGTAAAAGTAAATGGGACTATTTATGTTACGCATCAACTATTTGGCACCACCTAAAATAATGTCTTACACCATCATAACAACTTTTTCTCTCCCATATCACTTACTTCATTTTTCACACCACCACTTGTCTCCCACACCACCAATAAAAACTCAAAATTTCTCTCTTCTCTTCTCCCCTATCTTCATCTTCTTTTCTTACCTTCTTTTCCTCCCTCCCTCTCTTCTCCATTAGACCCCGCCATCATCACCACCACCCTGCCACTTTTCTCCTTCCCACCACCGCCATCTTTCCCTCTATTTTCTCCATCAAACACCACTACCACCCCGCCACCTCTCTCACCCTCTTTATCTTTGAAAACATGGTATTTTTCTTGACTTTGGTTAAACTTATATGCTTGATCGAGACCGATTCTCAAGCTTATCAAAACACAAAATTTGTAGTACTCTGAGTTATCTAATAAACATAATTTGAATCACTTGAAAATGTTTTGAAATTAGCAAGTTATGGTCATTTTACTAAAGTCGTGCAAATTTGTCTCGCAATAAAAACGGGATATATAGTGTCTATGACTTTCGGCCAAGTTATATGCTCTATCGAGACCAATTCTCAAACTCATCAAAACATAAAACTTCTAGACTCTGAGATATCTAATAAACACAATTTGAATCACTTGAAAATGTTTTGAAATGAGAAAGTTATGGTCATTTTACTAAAGTCATGCAAATGTGTCCGAATAAAAGTCTGTTTTTACCCATTCGCATTGGGCAATGCGAGGATTGGGTGAAACTTCGCCCAGACATATGCGGATTTTCGCCCAATCCTTGCATAGGTCTGGGCGAAGTTTTGCCCAATCCTCGCATTGCTTAATGTGAATGGGTAAAAACATATTTTTTTTCGGACAGATTTGCGTGACTTTAGTAAAATGGTCATAACTTTCTCATTTCAAATTTTTTTCAAGTGATTCAAATTGTGTTTATTCTTCTTGGGTTTTACGAAATAGCCCAGTAGATGAGGCGTCATATCCTCGTGATGGATGTTCTGTGCCACGTGTATAGCCGTGATGATCGTCTATTTCGATGTATTTGCTAATACTCCTAGATACAATAATAACGCTATCACGGCACCAAAGAGATGATCCACTCTTGGAGGATGCATCTCAACGGGCTGGGTTTAGCTCGGGTCTACCATATCTAGAGCCGAATCCACATTTTTTTAAAGAAATAGAAATGAACTAGGAATTGCTTATGGTTCCTCGGATCTAGGTAGATTCGAACTGTCTGTCTCGCACCCTACCAGAATCGCGAGAATTTCAAAAGTTTTTTGGGCTTTATTTCAAACCTATTTTAGCGTTTTTTTGGAGTTTTATTGTATAGACATTTTAGATTCTAAAACTAATTGAGACATCAAGTTGTCAATTTAAATTATCTCATTTAAGTATTAATCTTACTAATTTAAGTTATAGATTATATAGTTATAATAGTTAAGTTAAAACTTATATATATTCAGGTCTGGATCGTGTCGGAACACCATGAACTAGAACCAAATCAGAGCCGTTTCGGTTCCTTCCACAAAAACCCTACCGAACCAAAAACCATTCATATGGTTCTAGACCCAAAACATTAGGGCCGAGGTAGTGCAGTTACACTTCGGTTCGAGCCAAATGCCATGCCTACTCTAGGACCTCCTGACTTTTGGTACCAATCGTCAAGTTTTTTCCATTGAGTGGTAAAGGCCTCAATATCATAAGAGTGAACGTCAATACTTAATATGCTTTCGGGCAACTGTCTAAGAGTGTGTGGGATGTAATCTGAGACAACCATCACCACTTCTTGGGCTAAGTGTCTCTCCATCACACCACCTACGATCACCACTCCTTGAAGTATGTGTGTGTCTTTCCAGAGGGGTGTCAAAATATGCATATGAATATTACTATATTGATTACCTTACGCAAAGTGTAAAATGATTCCAAATACTTGCAAAGGGAAGATGCGTCATCTAGGTTGCGCAAAGGTTTAAGAAGTTTCTGTAAAAGAACAATATCAGACAATGCCACGGTCATTCCTCCACCAGTTAAAGGATGACGCATGTTGAATGCGTCTCCCATTAAAAGTGCACCTGGTGTGGGATGACAAGCTGCTGGCATGCTTTTGTTTGGCATTGTTCTCATGTTTCCTTGATTAACTGCTGCTAGGAAAGAATCACGTAGCTCTGGAGGTACCTGAAACACATATTTAAGCAGATTTGTGAGGCATTGTTCTCATGTTTCCTTGATTAATTGCTAGGAAAGAATCATGTAGCTCTGGAGGATCCTGAAACATGTTTAAGTAGATTTATGGTAATGTCACTACACCAAATTGACATTTTTGTAACAACCCCCAAAACAGTATCACTTTTGAAGTGTAACAATCCATCTAACAATTTTACACATTTTCACAAACAAAATGATACAATAATTGTATCACCATGAAGAGTATGGTTATAAAAGTGATACTATTCATGGTGATCCAACTTATTGTATCATTTTTTTTGTATTACTGTTTTTCATTTTTTGACTAAATTTAGTTTTGGTGATACTGTTTTGAAAGTTGTTACAAAAGTACCAATTTGGTGTAGTGTGTGTCCAGGAAATTATGCACAAGCAAAGTGATCAAAAGAAAAGCAACTCAAATAAAACTCATGAACCAATTCCATAGAGGGTTTATTAAAGGATACCTGTGGAGCTACTACATTCTTAAAATACTGCGCCATTTCTCCATTAGAAATAGAAGGAACATTCTTCCCTGCAGGTATGTCAACCAAACAGCGGATCTCCGTACTGCTAATAGGATAAAACAAGATGGGAGAAGGGTCTCCAAGGATAACATGCCCATGGTTAGGATATGGAAGTTTACAGTTTTCCAAAACAAAACCGGCAAAACATGAGGGCACATCCACCTAAAGAAAGTTGCATAGGAGGATAAGCACACAAATTTGTGCATTGTATGTAAGTAAAACTAGCTAGTTTGTAAGTTATTTAGATTACTAATTAAAACAGAAAAGTTTTTGACATAGATTTTCTCCCGATAAATCTAACTATATATGGTACCAATTGACTTAATAAAATTTTACATAGTTATTCATTGCTATACAAAGCTAAAAGCCTTTACCTTAGTGCTGCATAGAGAGCGTCGTAAGTTTGAAAAGCAACCATCACAGACAATTGTCAGAGGCGCATATGCTGTCATTTGTTCACCAGTATAAATTTTGTATGACACTCCTTTGATGGTCCCGCCATTTTCTTCGAGCAGGGATGTAACAGTTCCTTGCTCCAAGCGGACACTAACAGTATGGAAACAAAAGCTGAATACACTGTTCTTTACAACAAAACCATTCAAGAGAATGAAAGACCAAATATAAATATAATCACAAGATCAATAAAAATATCACTTAAAATAAAAAATCAAAATGATTGAAGCACAGAAGTATGTAAAAACATTTAAACAAACATATGTCTAAACCTCTTAATCTGCATATTAAAGGTTAGCGTATCCATCATACATCTGGCACATAAAATTCCCAAGAACATTTCTTCATTGCACCATCAAGAGGAAAACAGGTACTTACTTAGGAAGGGATCCAGCTTTCTCACGCATACGTTGAATAAAACGTCCGTTATGAAAGCTTCTACCAACAATATCGTCATGGAAGCCTTCCACAGGATATGAGAGTTTAATGTTTTGTGCATCCTTAAAAAGCACATAGCCAAGTACTCTCTGAGCATCAATGTGATCAACACAATCTGAGAACAAGGTGGATAAAGAAATGTAATATCAGATAGAATAGTAGAAAGTGTTCACTAACAAGGTACCTGAGCATAATTTAACGATCCGGACTACTAGATTTAACACCAACCTTCAAGTCCCAGCTCAACCAATTTCAGATAACCTCCTGGTTGTAATAGCTCTCCCACTATTCTGTCGGGCTCTGTCAAATCTCTTTCAATTACATGCACTCTGCGTCCATCCTGCAATTAAAGGGTTCAGACTCGTGTCTAAGCCGATGTATATATATTGAGTGTAGTGAATAATTTTTCATTTTTTATTTTATAAACTGAGCCAACGATGAGTATATTTGATGTAAGATGTATGTTGCTGCACATAGTGATCGTCCTATACAAATTTCTTACTTAAGGAAACAGTATAATTTTGGTCCATCCAAAATGCCCTAATTGAAAATTGTGAATTCCAATTACGAACAACTCAAAGTCAAATACAAAAACATCAAAAGAAGGATTGGAAGTTGGTGGAAGGTTGAATTGTAAAACAAAATTAATTTTCCTTGTACAACAAGCCGGCAAGGGGAGTAATTTTTTGGTCATTGTGATTTTTCTTACAATTTTATTGGAGAATGATGTGAGGAGCAAAAGTGTTTCCTTTACATCATGACCAATAAATTTTGTCATCGAACTCAAATACTGTTTTCTCCTCACTGAAATACTGGCATGGAGTATGGATTAAAAAAGGCTATAGACAAGGGCTTCTAAATAGTGCAGATGCACATATTAATAACCAAAAATCTAAAGAGTCAGCCCCCTAACGCTAGGACAGCGCCCTGTACGCATATTGTGTTCGAATGGAGGGTATTGGGCATCTCTAGAATGATGGAGGACATGGGGCCTGCCCTGGCGTGGGCCTAGCCTGGCTCTCTAGATAAGCTCTATTAATAAAGACTGAGTCTTGCTCTTCTTGGGAGACAATATACCTAGTCAAAGAATCAAGACAGTTTGAGGTTGAACACCTTGCAAGCTTAGCTTTCACAGCTGGCTTTATAGACTTCATCCAAGTTCGTTCTTGAAAGGTTTGTTTTTTGGGAGGGTAGGTAACCAATAAGTCTACATTTGAAGAATTGAAGAAAATAATATTTGATGATGCAAATGGAAAAAATGTAGCAGAGAATGAATTAATTTTCTCCCTTTGATTGAATTATTAATTAAGATAAAGGTTCAAGTATCCTTAAATCCCTATTTGTGTTTCACAGACACGCGTAAAAAAAAATAATAACAACAATAAAATCAATAATTCCACTATTAAGTAACAAAATTTAACAAATTATTAGTTGAATAATGTCAACCGCAAACACACAACATCAGCCAACAGCTAGCCTAACGTATAACTTTACTTAGAAAACTTACATATGTAACCCAAACAAAATTCTAAAATTTGACAATAGGGTACCAGCGGTAGACTTGTGGCGGATAGTTGAATGCCCAATTTTTCTTGACTTTGCATGGCGGACTCCTTTGTTTGGTTAGGAGTTTGGAGCCAATAGCCACTTAATTCCACGCTAGTAAAATCATTGGTTACATTTTAATTCATCAAGCAATCTAAGCACACAGTGCTTGAAAAATTACCTTTGGTTGGGTTCAGCTTGGTTATAAGATCAATAGACTAAGAATGAATTAAGAAGTACTGAAATGGGAACGAGATATTCAATCTCATGGTATTTTCCTCCAAAAGTAATCGCAAACTCTTTTGCAAATAATTTTGGATACAATATCAATCTTGAACCAACAAAAAATAAAGCTTTCTTTTCGAAACACTCGAGACTAAAAAAATCAAACTGTCACCATTCCTCCAAGCTTTCATAAACAAAAACTAATGCAGAATAAACCTTAGCTGTACCAGAAATACAAGAACTTGCAACGAAAACAAAGAAAATTCACCTTTCCGAGCGCGTAAGCAAGTGCAGAACCAGCAACACCAGCTCCAACAATGATGATATCAATATCAGATCTGTTATCCAATCTGCAACCTCCATTAGCAGAACTCATTCCATCCGTAAGAGTGTTCTGCTCCCTTTTCTTCTTTGTTCCAAAGGCGCAGAACAGGAAGAGGAGCCCCAGAAGTGAAGCTAGGATTGCTCCCAACATATACTCAGTCATCTTCGACACGCGAAGAGTTTCTATCAAAGGAACTCTGAAGGCTTCTTCTCTTCTTCAGATTTTGTTTGGGTTTTGGTTTCTACTTTTTGTAAACAAGTATTCAGCGTAGGAGGCGCTGTGACAGTAAAGCAACGGGTCCTGGCGAACAAAGTCCTCCAAAGCTTAGATAATCAAAACAAGCTTGGCATATTTCCTTCCTTGCCTGATCAGATGAGACACAAAACAAAATGTACATGGAGACTGCAAGTGTATTTATGGTAGATGCCATTGGCTGTAACAAAAACCAATGGTTCTAAATTTAAAGCAATGGAAGTTAAAAAATAAATAATAATTAAACATGCCTATACAACAGAAATTTCATGAGACTTATGCTATAGAAAGCCACAAACGTTTAGGTGAAGGAAAGGGCATTATTAGACGAACGACACCATATGACTACTCCATACCATCAAAATGTTTTCTCACATCATCATTGAGTTTTTTTTTCCCTTACATACTCACATCACCAATATATATGCATAATCTAACGAAGAAACCCAAACTCAAAACGAAAAAACGCAAAATAGGGTAATTTTCAACCAATTTAAACCCTCAATTGAGCCGATATTCAAGTTCCTCAAACACTAAAATTGTAGTACTCTAAGTTATCTAAAAAACATAACTTGAATCACTTGAAAATATTTTGAAATAAGAAAATTATGGTTAAAGTCCACAAATTTGTCTCGCAATGAAAATGGGATAGTGTTCCTAACTTTTGGTCAACTTATGTGCTCAATTGAGACCGATTCTCAAATTAATTAAAACACAACAATTGTAGTACTCTGAGTTATCTAATAAACACAACTTGAATAACTTCAAAATGTTTTGAAATGAACAAGTTATGATCATTTTACTAAATTCGCGCAAATCTGTCTCGCATTGAAAACGGGATAGTGTCTCTGACTTTCGGCCAACTTACGTGCTCGACCGAGACTGATTCTCAAGTTGATCAAAACACAAAAGTTGTATTAATCTGAGTTATCTAATAAACACAACTTGAATCACTTGAAAATGTTTTGAAATGAGCAAGTTATGACTATTTTACTAATTTCCGCAAATCTGTTCGAAAAAATTTGTTGAAATTTCCTGTTCGCCCAGATCAATGCTAGGTTTCAAAAACCTCGCATTGTTTCAGGTGAACAATATTTTTTTTGTGATTTCTGAAATTTTTTCTGAAGTTTACTTTTTTTTTTTATTGAAAATTTTTCTGAACTTTCGATGAGATTTCTTTGTTTTTCT
Organism: Berberis vulgaris; assembly: GCA_963556465.1. Taxonomy (NCBI): domain Eukaryota; kingdom Viridiplantae; phylum Streptophyta; class Magnoliopsida; order Ranunculales; family Berberidaceae; genus Berberis; species Berberis vulgaris. The sequence goes on from OY747135.1 coordinate 6,804,357, forward strand.
AAATTTTTTTGGGGAGGTAGCAATTTGGGGTTCGATTTTTATGGGTTTCGATTTTGAGGGAGAGGGAAGAGATTTGAATGTGGAAAGAGATGCAAAAGATTTAAATGTGGGAGAGGGAAGAAATTCGAATGGGGGAGGGAGGAATCGCGTTTCGATTTGAATGAGGGGAAAATGTTGACTTTTTGTTTATATAGGTGGTGTGGAAAAGTATGGTGGTATGGAAAAGAAAGTAGATGGTGTGAGAGAGTAGAATGGTGTGAAAAAACACTTATAATGGTGTGGAGTAGTCGCTGCCAAACATTTAACCCTTTGTTCTAAAATTTTTTGTTGGAGAAGATGGGTCTGTCCTAGATACTGATAGGACCATAACTCCCAGATGATTCCAGACATGATGGTTACCATTGACCAAGATCAATGATCTTTTACCAGGAAAGGTCATTTTGTGAGCTAAGGTTATCCAACAAATCTGGGCAATGTTTCTCAGTTTGTATCAACCTATTTGGTGGAATGATTAAGAAACTACCTATGTTCAAATTCTTCATAACTTATCAATGGATATAGACCCATTTTGTTCAGATCATTATGTATCTTTGTCAAATAATCTATACCTTGTTGTGGCTGTCACTTTGTGTTGCTACCTGTTAGAATTATGGGATTCTATTTCCATATTTATGGATTTTGTTTTCATATTTATTTCCCTTTTTCATTCCCTAGAATCCTCCTTATTTCCTCATTATTCTTCCTCCTTATTTTTCTCATTATTTTCCTCCTTAATTGTATTATCCTTGATTGTATTCTCTGTGTATAAGTAAGATTCAATGTAAACTTAAAGAGATAACATTAAATATAAGATTTTACTCTTTCAATTGTCTTCTTGACATGGTATCAAAGCCTCCTTTGATTTCATCTTCATTACAAGAGGAATCAAAGTTTGGTTATGTGTTCTTGATTATTGTTTATGATCATATTAAACCACTTATTCCGCTGTGATAGTTTTTTTTTTCTTGGTTTTATATCACTAAGACTGCTTCAACCACAACTACCAGATTTGCTGCCAAGTCAGGTATGTCTAACCCTACTATTGAACTTTCGTATTTTACTGGAAATAGTGATTAGATAGTTGACTCTGGTGGAACGGATCATATGACTTGTGATCGCTATAGGCTTAGTTATTTATCTTCTAAGTGTTCCAAAACTACCATTACTAATGCCAATGGTGTATCATCTCCAGTTGTTGGAATTGGTACAATATCTTTATCTCCCACATTAACTATCAAAATGTCTTGTTTGTTCCGTCACTAAATTGCAACATTTTCTCTGTTAATCAACTAACCAAGTCTCATAATTGTGTTGCTCTCTATTTTCCTACTCATTTTGTTTTTCAAAACATCCATGCCAGGAGAATATTGACAGTGGTAAACAAAGCGACGTATTATACTATCTGGAGGATGAGTTCCAACAATGTAACAGAGAATGGCACGCTCACTTGGTGAGTGAAAATTCAGTTGACAAGAAAAAAGAAGAGATTTGGTTATGGCATAAAAGACTAGGACATCCCTCATTTAGTTATCTTAAGAAATTGTTTCCATCTTTATTCAGTGTGTGTAATATTTGAGATTTTATTTGTGAAACTTGTGTCATGGCAAAGAGCCACCATACTATTTTTCATTTGAGTGATACAAGGGTGGCTCTTCCTTTTTCACTAGTACATTCAGATGTTTGGGGTCTGACACCACTTTCTACTCATAATGATATGAAGTGGTTCGTTACATTTGTGGATGATTGTACTAGGATGACATGGGTTTATCAATTAATACACAAGAGTGATGTTTGCACTGTCTTTCTTCTTTTTATCAGATGGTGGTTACACAATTTGGTATTCCAATAAAAGTCCTTCGTTCTGATAATGGGGGTGAATATATCAAGCAAGAGTTGAAGGAGTTCATGCATTCAATGGGTGTTATTCATCAAACAACTTGCCCTTCTTTTCTTCAACAAAATGGTATTGCAGAACGGAAAAACATGCATCTATTGGAAGTCACTTGATCTCTCTTGATTGGTGGTCATGTCACGTCTCATTTGTGGGGCGAGGCTTTGAATTCGGCAGTCTACTTGATAAATCATAGATCTTCTAGTGTCCTGAATTTTAGAAGACCACTGGATGTTCTTTCTTATCACTGTATTCTTCCTCCAGTTGTTCTTCTCGCTCCTCGAGTTTTTGGGTGTGTAATCTATGTTCACTTACATCCACATCAACGTAATAAGCTTGATTCTCGGACCTTGAAGTGTGTGTTTGTTGGGTATGGAATGAACAAGAAAGGTTATTGGTGTTATCATCATTCTTCGAGAATGTTTTATGTTTCCATGGATGTCGACTTTCATGAAAAAAAAAAACTCTTTTACACACCATCGACTACTGATTCATCACTTCAGGGGGAGAATCGAGATGAAGTGCTTCATCATGAAGACTTGGATTTTTTTCCCCCTTGAATTCAGATTTTCCCAATAACCAGACAACCAAAAGTTTTCCTAAAATCCATCCATTAATCGGAGATTATCCAGACAACTGAATGATCAGAAGAACACCAGAGATGACTCTACCATTCGTCTGGCCGAAGACGGTTGGACATCTACTGTTGCTGAAATAAATCCACTCCATGATAGTACATCGTCTCCTAACACTTCTATAAAACCACTGAGTCAATCTTCTCCTGGAAATTCATGAAAAGTACTTTCTAATCCTACTCTTGTTGATGACAATATTGATCTTGAGTCTCAATCGTATGACAATATTGATTTTGAGTCTCAATCGTCCCAATATCACCTTCCACCCCTTTCTAACCGTGGTATACCACTTGTTAGATATGAACTTGATCCTAAAATCAAAGTTAGATATCCCATTAGTAATCATATGTCTTCCCAAAAGTTGTCCAAGTCATATGCGTCTTATGAATTGCAGTTATCATATGTCTCTATTCCTAGTAAAATGCAGAAAGCTTTAGCAGATAGTAGATGCAAAAAAGGAAGAAGAAATGGCAGTACTTGAAAGAAATGCTACTTGGGAACTTGTGCCCTTACCTCAAGAAAAAAGTCGTGGGATGCAGATGGGTATTTGCTATCAAGCACTACAAGGCAGATGGAACCATTGACAGATACAAAGCTCGACTAGTTGCAAAAGGGTATACACAGTCTTATGCGGTTGATTATCAAGAAACTTTCACACCGGTTGCCAAATTTAATATGGTGAGAGTGTTCTTGTCATTGGCAGTCAATCGAGATTGATCACTTCTTCAGTTCGATGTAAAGAATGCTTTCTTACATGGAGATCTTGTCGAGGAAGTGTATATGGATCATTCTCTAGGTATAAAGAAGTACTCAGATACAACGAAAGTTTGTAAATTCAAGAAGGTTTTGTACGGGTTGAAGTAATCTCCAAGGGCTTAGTTTGGAAAATTTACCAAGTCAATGAAGAATTTCGGCTATAAACAAAACGACTATGATCACACTTTGTTCTTAAAGCACAAGAAAGGTAAAGTTACTGCTTTAATTATCTATGTTGATGATATGGTGGTGACAGGTGATGACCATGATGAGATTGCTAGTTTACAACGTCGCTTGGCTTCAGAATTTGAGATGAAACAGCTCGGTAACTTGAAATATTTTCTTGGGATTGAAGTAGCTCGATCAAAACATGACATTTTCTTATCTCAAAGAAAATATATTCTCGATCTATTAATTGAAACCGGGATGCTTGGATGTAGGCCTGTTGACACTCCTATTGAGCAGAATCACAAGTTATTTCATTGTTTGGATGAACCTTCTACTGATAAAATGATATACCAGAGACCTATTGACACCAAACGTGCAATGAATTAGTACTGTGATAACACATCAGTATTAAAATTGCTCATAATCTGGTTCAACATGACCGAACAAATCACGTAGAGGTCGACAGACACTTCATCAAAGAGAAACTTGAAACGGGAATTATTATCTTTCCGTTTGTGAAATCTAAAAATCAACTAGCCGATGTCCTTACTAAAGTCGTAGCAAGCAAGACGTTTGGCGACTCTTTAGACAAGTTAGGCATGTGCGATATCCATGCTCCAACTTGAGGAAGAGTGTTAGAATTATGAGATTCTATTTCCATATTTATGGATTTTTGTTCTCATATTTCTTTCATTTTTTCATTTCCTAGAATCCTCATTATTCTTCCTCCTTATTTTCCTCCTTATTTTCCTCTTTATTTTCCTCCTTAATGTCCTCCTTTATTGTATTCTTCGTGTATAAATAGAATTCGATGTAAGCTTAAAGGGTTAACATTAAATATAAGATTTTACTCTTTCAATTGTGTTCTTGACAATGTTCTTGACACTACCTACCGCTAGGCGAGAAGACTGCAGATGATGCTTGATTAGGTATTCCAATCCGGCAACTAGAATGACAACCGGAATTTTATGCAGACAGGTGATAGAAAACTTGATTCATAAAAAGAGATCAAACTTGAGTATGAAAATAAATTTTGACTGATCTAATCAACCTCCCAGTTCCATTTACTAGAAGTACAAAGAACAGAGAGACGACTACAAATATTATTCTCTTCCAACTGTAACCAACTCATACTAACTCTCATAAACTAAACTCTTCAACTCATACTAACTCTCATAAACTAAATTTAACAACTATTCTCTAACCTAAATCCTCCTGAGTTCGATCTTCGTCCCTCTTCAACTAATGCTGCTCGAGCTGACATTAGCCCGTTAGGTACAAGCGAAGAATTGAAGGCTGAACAGTCAATCCAGTCCTTGAGTAGCTCCTCTTGACCCCAGATATCCGGTATCCAAACCTGTCCAGCTACCTCAACTCGGTGTTTCATTAGTTTCTCACGCCCTGAAGCTTCTGGCAGTTTCATGTCCATGAATTCCCTCTTGTTCCCTGCAGGAGAATGAAAAGACCTATGTTGGTCATCCTTAGATTGATCAGTCTTTAAAGGTTCTGAATGAACCTGTTGTAATGAGCCCTGTCCATCAATCTCTTGAGCCTCAATGGGGTTCAGACAAGTCACCGGAACATGAACATTCTTGGAACAGCTAGAACTGATCATATTTAAGTCTAGACCTCCTACTGCTCCTTTTTCTTCTTCTTCTTCTTGTGATCTTGGTAATGGTGGTTGAATAGTTGAGTTGAAACAAGGAGGTTTGGAAGATATATGGAAAGAAGCTATAGGTGTGTGAAGGAGAATAGTAAAGAGAATGAATGGGGAGTTAGTTTACACGTCAACAATGGCTCTTTTGTATGGTATGTGGCATGCAAACGTATTTGGTTTGAGATTGGATTCGAATTTGTGTGGTGAAGTATCAAGTTGAATGGACTTAAATAGGAGGTGGCCTTTTCTGTGAGGTTGATGTTTGATTAGAAAGATTTTGCACTTTGGCCAATGAGATAGAAGGTTTTGACATTATTTTTTTTTTAAGGTTTTGACATTGGGTGGTTCACAAAGGGCTAATAAGGGAGGGTCTTAATTAACTAAGGCACATAGGTTTGTAATTCTTTGCTACAACTTGCATTAAGATTATCAATTTTTTTTTAATGTGATTTGATGGTTCTCATTAGTCATTACCTACCACATTTGTCACTCATCCTCTAGATTGAAACATTTAAGAACAATCATCATGATGGAATGTATTCTCATTGAGGCGTTTGAAAGTGATTCCATAAGAGGGATGAACATTTGTTTGTTTTTATATTTTTTGCTTTTGAATAGAACAAATATTTGCTAAAAATGGTAAACAAGGAAAGCAATACAAGATTCATTGAAATCGATCGGAAGATAGTTTTAGAAAATATCGATAAGTTCAAGATTTTTGTGTGTGTGTTTAATATCAATAAGGTACTAACTCAGATGGTAGGCTAGTGACAAATGGTATCATTAATCTAGTGTTCGAACTCTACTGGCATTTGACAAAGAAAGTTACACACGCTTATTTCATCCTCTTAGAAATTTTAAAATACGTTGATATTTTTGGAGATGATAGATCAATTTTAAAATTATAAAAATAATAATAATAATAATAAAAAAACGCATTTGGAGTTTTAGAACATGTTACATAAGGTAGAGAATTTTCAACCATTTAATTTCACCATAAAATCGATGATTGCATCTAATAAAGTTAGAAATTTAAAAAGTCTGACGAATTTTGGCGAGGATGATCTACAAAGCAAAGATATCATTCCAAAAAAATCAACTTACTCTAAAATTTTTAGATGGACAGAGTACGCTTGTGTAACTTTCTTTGTCAAAAACCTTTGTATAACTTTCTTTGTAAAAAATCTTTGTTCTGATCTCACCGTTAATATAAACTTTAGCCCAGTAGCCGAAACTCTTTTTTTAGGCAATGGTTTGATAAGAAGAAGCTCATATATGAATTTTGGAACTCACCCCCATTGGAGATGCTTAACACCATTCTCTTTGCCAACTCATGCACTCGTATGATAATTTCGAACGTTGGTTCTTCATCACTGACATGCTCAAGGATCGTACGGCCTTGGCGCACATTATCCATCACTACGCCAAACACAACCAGCTCCACACCCGTCTAATCTGCGTCGGCTACCAACCATGCACATTCATCACCAATCATCTCCTCAACATGTACGCAAAATGTGGGGACATCCACCACGCGCGAAACCTATTCGACAAAATGCCTCAAGAGAAACGTCTAGTCTTGGACCAATATGATCTCTGGGTTTTCTCAGAAGCTATTAGAACATTCTCTCTTATGAGAGTTTTGAGTGAGAAGCCGACCCAGTTCGCGTTCTCGAGTGTTATTCAAGCTTCGGTGTCTCTGGGGTGGGTTAGTATTGGGAAACAGTTACATTCTTGTAGTTTTAAATGGGGTTTGAATTGTGAGATGTTTGTAGGTAGTAATTTGGCTAATATGTAATCCAACTGTGGGTTTCTTTGACTCCTATGATTGGTGGGTATTCTAAGGGGGTGTATTCAATTAAGGATTGTGAAAGATTGTGAAGGATTTTAGAATTTAAGGGTATTCAATTAAGGAGGGTCTATTGAATTAAGGATTGTGAAAGATTGTTGAGGATTTTAAAACCCAGGGATATTCAGTTAAGGTGGGGGTATTCAATTTGGGATTTGAATGGACTCTGAAGAATTTTAAATCTCGTGGATTTTAAAAGGTTTCAAATGATTTTACAAAATTCACTGGATTTTGATGAGTTTTAAATGATTGGATTTTGTAGATTTTATAAAAGTTTGTTATGGATTTCTATGGATTCTTATAAATTCAATGGATTTTTATAAATGTGTTATTAGTCATAGGAAACAATAAAAAAACATCACCTACATTGTTATTCATGCCAATACAAATCATAAAACATATCTCAAAACATCAATTAAACAATTATTTGTACATTACGAGAATTTTATTTCAAATTTAAAAAAAATCAATTACATTGAACATTGTCCAAAAGTAATACAAATAACTATTTTACTTCAAATTGTTATTCCCGCCACTGCCACCTCTCGTCCCTTCTTTTTTTTCTTCTTATTTTTCAATCACCACTACCACCTCTCATCCTCCTCATCCCCTTTTTTTTTCTTCTTCTTCTTCTTCTTCCCCATCAATCACCACCTCCACCTCTCAACCCACCTCCACCCATTTTCATCTTCTCATTCTCAACCTCCTCCCCCTCACATTTTCTTATATTCTCTGTTTTATTTTTTCTTCTCTTCCCCCTCCACTTTTTTCTCTCTTTGTTTTTTTTCTTTTTCTCCTATCTTTTTTTTCTTCTTTTTTTTGCACTCGCAAAGGTTTTGGCAAGTGGGGAACCTCCATTTGCAGGAACCTCCGCAAGAGCGAAGAAGAAAAAAAATGGGAAAAGAAGAAGAGATGAGAAAAAATAGAAAAAGAAGAAAAACAAAGAGGAAAGTAGAAGAAGAAGAAATCAGAAGGAATAAAAAGAGAAAAACAAAAAAAAAATGAAGAGAGGACAAGAAAAAGAAAAAATAAGTGGAAGAGAATGAGAAGAAGAATAATAATAATAACAAAAAAAGAACAAGAACAAAAGAGAAGAGGAAGTGCGGTGGTGGTGCAGCCAGCGGTGGTAGGGCATGGTGGTGTGGACGAAAGTTGTGAGGCGAGGTGGTGCTGCTCTTGTGAAGAGAGAAGAGAAGGGAAGGTGGTGGTGCATGTCTTTGAGCAAATCATAAAAAAATGGGATGGTGGTGTCCTTTAGCGGAAATGGTGGTGTTATTTAACAATAGCCAATACAAATACTTTGAAATGTGAGGGGGGGAGGCTGGATTTGGAATAACTCTTGTTATACATATACTTTTCACTCACAAATCCTTCAAAATCCACAACTTTAACAAATTTATTAAAATCTACTACTTTTTAATACCCCCTGATTTTGGTGGATTTTTGAAAAGCATGAATTGAATACCCCCTTATTTTGATGGATTTTAAAACAATCCTTTAAAATCGGTATTTGAATACCCCTAGATTTACATGTATCATTTTAAATCCTTAATTGAATACCTTTGGATTTTAATAAAATTTTAAAAACCAACACAATTCATTAAAATTCGTAATTGAATACCACTCCCTAAGTATTGGAAAGAATTTATCCAAATCAAGGGGTATTCAATATGAATTTAAAAGGATTGTTTTAAAATCCATCAAAATCAAGATTCAATTCATGTTTTTTCAAAAGTCTACCAAAATCAGGGGTATTCAAGAAATAGTGGATTTTAATAGATTTGTTAAAGTTGTGGATTTTGAAGATTTGTGAATGAAAAGTATAAATAACAAGAGCCATTCCAAACCCAACATTTCCCCCTCATATTTCACTGGATTTGTATTGGTCATTGCTAAATAACACCACCATTTTTGCTTAAAACACAACCACCCCTTTTTTTTGGGATCTGCTGAAGGACGCCACCACCTTCCCTTCTCCACCTTTTCTTCTCTCTTCACAGGAGCAGCACTACCTCGCCCCACCACTTTCGACTACACCACCACGATCTACCACCGTTAGCCGCACCACCACCCACACTTCATCTTCTCATTTGTTCATGTTCTTCTTTTTTGTTATTATTTTTCTTCTTCTCATTTTTTTCCTTTTCTTTTCTATTCTTCGTGTCCTCTCTTCTCTTCATCTTTATTTTTTTGTTCTTCTCCTTTTTTTTTTCCTTTTGATTTCTTCTTCTTCTTTTTTCTCTCTATTTTTTTTGTTATTCTTTTTTTTTACTCCTTTCTTCTTTTTCTCCCATGTTTTTTTTTTCTTCACCCTCGCGGAGGTTCCTGCAAGTGGAGGTTCTTTTCAGAAAGTAAGGGTTGGTGGTGTCCTTCAGCAGAAATGATGGTGTTAGTTAGCAACAGCCGTATTGGCTTCTATCTCCTTCATTTATCTTTCTATCCCCTTCCCCTCTCGCTTATTCTAGGGTTCTTGTTCTTTATGACAAACATCAACAAACTCCCCCATCTCAATCGAACCCATCATCTACTTTTTACAAATCTACACCTTCGACCAAACCCAATGTCAATGCCTAATAGCGTTGAATTGATTGCAAATAAAAGGTGCACAGAAGAAGACTAGGAAGGGAAGGAATACCACCATGAAGAATATTGTCATTCAGATTCATGCCCATATTGTTAATGGGGTAATAGATCAACACTTGTGATTTGCAACATTTTGGTTGATTCTTATTGTAAATGTCATTGTCTTCAATTAGCTTCTCAGGTTTTTGGTTTAAGGAATTCTCATACTCTAGAATTCTAACATTACTGTAATAATGAAGTATGAAAGTTTTTCGAGAAAATTATGTATTGTTTTTTTGCTCCAAAACCATCAAATTGCTAACATTCCTATTAGAAAGAAAAAAGATTACAAGGAGATTCATTATCTTGTAATCAAAATTGGGACAGAGTTGGATGAATTGCAAGCATGAAAATGTGGAAATGAGATAAAGGGTTGCAAGGGAATTCTTCGAGCTTGAACCGCAAAAAGGAATCAACTTATATATTGATATCCAATATTTATGTTGTCAAAAGGATGTAGGAAGATGTTACTAAGGTCAAGGCAATAATATCTAGTAAAACTGTAAAGGTATAAAAAAATGAGCTTTAGTGTAGTTTGGTAGATGTTGATGCAAAAGTCTATGTTTTTCTTTCTAGAGATGGATCTCATCCAAAGGTCGCAGAGATCTATTGAAAATTGGATGAATTGGGTGAGGAACTGATTTCAGCAGTGCATGTCCCAAGCAATGATTTCAGTAGGTGGTGTTCTTTCATGTCTTCCTTTGACTAATAACAAATTCATAGGAATCATAGAAATCTGTAAGAATCTTTTTAAATCCATCAAAATCCATATGAATTTCGTAAAATCCACGGGTTTTAAAATCCTTAATTGAATAAAGCCACCCCCCCCCCCCCCCCCCCCAATTGAAAGAATCTATTTAAAATTCATGTTTTTCAAAAGTCCACCAAAATCAGGGTATTAAAAAAATAGAGGATTTTGATGAATTTGTTAAAGTTGTGGATTTTGAAGGATTTGTGAGTGGAAAGTATAAATAACAATAGTCATTTCAAATCCAACCTTCCCCCTTCATATTTCAACGGATTTGTATTTCTCTCTCCTTCCATTTTCTCTATCTTCTTCATCTTTTTCCTTCTCTCCTTCTAGGGTTCTTGTTCTTTATGACGAAGATCAATAAACTCTCCCATCTCAATCTCAATTGAACTCATCATTCGCTTTTTACGAATCTACCCTTCTTATCAAACCCAATGTCAATGCCCAGTAGCTTTGAACTGATTGCAAGCAAAAGGTACACAAGCAAATAAGAAGACTAGGAAGGGAAGGAGTAAAAATTTCTTTTTGCATGCATGTACTCTTCCAATTAAAAGCGAAAAGATAAACAAATACTACAATTGAATATCTAAACAGCTAGTGCACCCACTATTTCCACCATGCATCCCCATCACAGTCGGACTCATTAACAGCCATACAGACATACAACACACTGCATAACATATAACATTTAACATTTCAATTAAGCTTTCAAATTTGTGATTTTGATGCCCTTTTGATATTTTGTTTGTGTTCTTTTGTTATGGTGTAGTTAAAGCACGTCATTTGTTTAATAAAATGTCTCACAAAAATATTGTTTCTATCAACACATTGATTTCTGGTTATGATGTAAATACCACTATGAAGAATATTGTCATGTCCATATTGTTAAATTGGGTGATTGATCAACACTTGCCATTTACAACACTTTGGTTGATTTTTACTATAAATGTCACTGTCTTCAATTAGCTTTTCAGGTTTTTGGTTTCGATAATAAGGAATTCTCATACTCTAGCATCCTAAGCATTACTGCAATAATAAAGTATGAGAAGAATACTAAAGCTTTTCGAGAAAATTCTGTAACATTTTTTGCTCCAAATCCATCGGATTGCTAATATTTTTATTAGAAAGAAAAAATATTATATGGAGATTCATTATCTTTTAATCGAAATTGGGACAGAGTTTGAATGAGTTGCAAGTATGGAAATGTGGAAATGGGAGAAAGGGCTGCAAGGGAACTCTTTGAACTTGAACCCCAAATGGAATCGACTTATATATTGTTATTTAATTTTTATGTTGCCAAAAGGATGTGTGAAGATGTTGCTAAGGTCAGGGTAATAATGTCTAGTAAAGGTATAAAAAAGATCTTGGGTGTAGTTGGGCAGAGGTTGATGTAAAAGTCCATATTTTTCTCTCTAGAAATGGATCTCATCCAAATGTCATAGTAATCTATTGAAAATTGGATGAATTGGCTGAGGAACTGATTTCAGCAGGGAATGTCCCAATCAATAATTTCAATAGACGATGTTCTTTCATGGCTTCATATGAGTAATAACAAATTCATAATAATCCATAGAAATCCGTAAGAATCCTTTAAAATTCATCAAAATCCAATCCTTTAAAATCCATCAAAATCCATGTGGATTTCGTAAAATTAATTAAAATCCCTTGAAATTCTTTAAAATCCAAGAGTTTTAAAATCTTTGACAAACCATTAAAATCGTTAATTGAATACCCCTAAGAATGGGGATTTTGAGGAAGTTTTGTTGGCTTTTAAGAGTATGGTTGATAAGGAAAAAAATGTAGATCAATGTGTTGTGTAGTACATCGGGCGCTTGTGCGGACGTAAAGGGTTCAGGACTAGGGAAGTGTGTGCATTCCTATGTTGTGAAAAAATTGGGGTTTGAATCTGAAGTTTATGTGGGTAATATTTTAACTGAGAGGGAGTGAGGAGTGTTAGAAAGACGATGAGGGATAGTAAGATGAAGAAACTGCCTGGGTATAGTTGGGTTGACATTGGTAACAAAAGTCATATTTTTGGAGCTGAGGACTGGTGTCATCCCCAAATGAAAGAAATCTATGAAAAACTGGAAACTCTTTTAGATCAGATAAGGGAAGTTGGGTATGTTCCTCAAACAGAAACCGTTCCATTGGAGGTGGAAGAGAGTGTCAAGGAGAAACTTCTGTATCATCACAGCGAGAAGATTGCTATTGCATATGCATTGATGAGTATGCCAGTTGGAAAACCTGTCATTGTGAAGAAAAATTTAAGGGTGTGTTTGGACTGTCATTGGGCCATTAAATTAATTTCTAAGGTTGCTGAGGGAAAGATAATTGTCAGGGACAGCAGTAGGTTCCATCATTTCGTAGAAGGGTCATGTTCCTGTGGAGATTAGTGGTCTCGAGTATTTGCATCTTTGGATGAATTATCTGACAAGTTGGCCTACTTTTCTGCAACCCAATCACTAAAAAGAACAAGAATGAGTTCTTCTTAGGGTGTCCAAACACAACAGCTTCAGTGCTTGCTCAGGGCCATGCGGCACAAAAGAAACATAGAAACAGAGAATAATCTGTTAGTGATTTCGCTGGACACTTGAGAGAATGTCCAAGTAGAATGGTTCGAAGCACAGGCAAAGTTTGAGGTGATTAATGGCAAAGTTTGAATAAGAACCAACTCATCCAGAAGGGAATCAAGGCTGTAAGACAATATAGCTTGACCTATAGGTTTTGGAAGTGCATTTCAAGAAAATATGCTCTGTATTTTTGTGATTCATTTCTATCGTTTGTTCAGTTAAAGAGTACGTGTATGTTCACCAAAGGAATAAAATTTTGCTACAGATAATTTAGTTCTGCAGATGGAATTGTTCAGTCACAATTAGGTATTGCATTAAAGTAACTTGTTTAACAATGCTACAGAGAACTTTTGCACCATCATCTCTTCACTGTCTTATGGTAGGTCTTGCAATGAGTAATGTTGTTTATTGGAAAAATCCTGTTATTTGGAAAGCAGCAAATGTATTATTATGTTTCTGCGCAGATTGTGTACAAAGCATTTTCTAATAGCAAATGTTTTCCTCGCGCATTATTGACGCAAGCATATGCAGAAAACACAACCCATAATAGTACATATCCAAAGACAAAATAAACAGAAGGTTATATCATGAAATAACATAAAACTCTTCAATTTCTGTCATGTACCAAAAGAACCTCAAAATAACTTTACAGTATGCACTATTTCACCAAACAGGACCTAAAGATTCCCCAAATTTATCACAGGCCACCTTCACCCAATGAGTAAAATCACTGGTTCCACACCTCAATTTAATTTCTTGTCCGAATGACTACCAGATTCAGTAGTGTAGGCATGGACTTCTATGCACACTTTTTTTTCAACAAACAGAAGCTCATCAAATGTCTCATTTGTGAAAAACTCAAGAAATACCTTTTTATTAGAAAACTGATAAGATAAAAGGATTTGTTTGGAGACTGATATAATCTCAACTCTGAGTCAGCCGTTGAATCCCTGACAAGGGATCAGGGATTTCAAGTTGAGAGAAGTATAAAAGGAAGATGATATGTTACAAAAATGAAAAATATTAAACGTATCAAGCTCTTGGAAAGCGTGAGCGCCCTTTCTTCTTTAAGAACTCAGGTATCTCCACTGATCCCACTTCAGCAAAAGAAGAGGAAGGGCGCCTATTGACTCCAAGTTGATCTCCAGGTGCTGTTACTTGACTTGCCTGCATTTTACCAGATCCTCAAGCTAGGAGTTTCTAAGGATGATTTTAATGATACTAACCAGAACGAGGAAGAGAGAGGGATTACCTGCAGAGTTTCTTCTTGGCGTTTGAATCCTGTAGCAATCAGAGTTATGCTAACCTGAGAGGAAAGAAAGGAAATGGAAAAGAATAACCTGAGTATGCAAGTCAATTAATAATTACAAAGATGAAATTGCAAGAAAAGAAAGGAAAAAAGAAAGAAAGAGAAAAGCAGGAGGCAGTGAAAGGGAACAAAACTTTATATCAACACAATGTAAAGACTGTCTAGAGGGCAAAAATTAAAATAAGTATTTCAGTCTAAAATCCATCCAAGCCATGCACCAGAAAGATGTTCAGAGTTGTATCCGCCTTTGGAAAACATGTCGGGAAAACTAGTACTTTGTTCATTAATGAACATATTTAAACCAGAAAAAGTATCACACGTATTTGAACATTGTGAGAAAAACTTAATACATTATTTGGATAAAGGCAGCAGAAAAGTTTGCGCTTCAAGGACAGCTTCTATACGAATATTCTGTTAAAAAGTTAAAAATATACCCCTAGTAGGCTATATAACCTTGTTCCACACCTCTGCCTCTTGATGGGGGCTACATATGGAATTGATCCAAGGGCTGGATCATGTGATGATCCCACGAAGGTCATCCTCGCAAAAAAAGACCCTTCCAACATTTTTAACCACACCAAAAGATGATTTCAAAAAATGAAACTGTGACAGTTCTTTTCTTCTTTTTATAAACAAAGGAAAGGGCAAGGAATACTTCTCACTCACATCAGTCCACTCCGATTCAGCTAAATTCAAGAAATACTCGGCACCAAGTAAATAGCAAGCTTTATATGTCCAAATTATCTTGAGTAAACTTTCTATTAAGGATGGAAGCGCAGTCCATATTTCATATCTGTCCCAGTGAACCAGGAAAGACTCACCAACCACAAAAATGTTCAAAATACACATATAATAGTATCATTATATTAGCAAGACAAACTGAGGGACCTAAAGAGCACATGCACTGCGACAATAAGATACTACTAAGAACATTGATTACAGTCGTGGCGGTAAGTTTAGAAGTTTGTATGCAGCAAAAATGAAAGAAATACAGTGTGTTGTTTTGTACCTCTGGCCGCCACCACCCCAAACCCTAGATTCAACCTCTCTTCTTCTTCAGCCGCCACCACCACCACCACCCCTACCCCTTAATGAAGCTAAGTCCGTGCCAGCGGGCCACCACCACCTCAAACCCTAGACCTATGGAGTTTTAGGGTGGCATGTGAGGAGCACGTGCAATGGAATTAGGGTGGCATGTGAGGAGCACGTGCAATGAAATTGTACGTGAAGAGGTACTAAAATTGATATTAAGATCCTTTTTTGTCTTATTTAAGTATTTAAGTTTCAAAAATAGACCATTCAACACAACAATAATTATATTATTATTAATTGATCATATTATTTCAGTTGTAAATCAACATTGCTACCTAAGTACTACTAACTTGTCATAATATGCTTATAACATTTGTAATGAACTGAAACTTAGTGAAATACTCTTGAACAAGTTGATGACCTACAAAAAATGAGTATCTAATGAGTGTCTGACACATGAATTGTTTTGAAAATGAAGTGTCATTGCATAGCCTAAAAGACATATCTTGAATGTAAGGAATGGGATCATTCCACAGATCCATTTCTTCCAGTTTCAACTAACAAAGTTAAAATGCATAACACAATCAAATGTACAACGTGCAATTTAGATAACTTACTTGCCCACTGATGGACGGATCTATTACTGCTCCAAATATTAAGTTTGCACTTGGATCAACAAGGTCATATATCACTTCAGCTGCAGCATTTACCTGGAGAGAAACCAATATGGAAGTTCAGGATTTGAAACCTAATACCTTTAGCAGAAACAATTACTTCGATGAGAGATAGAGAGATAAAAGAAGAAAACCAAGATACAATTACAACGATCTCAAAACTTGAAGCTAATGAAAAAGTATTCCAGTAGTTTTTGCAAGTTCAACAAATTATGTGAGCAGTTGTACAAGGGTAATTAGTTGTACAAGGGTAATCAGGTAATTAGTTTATCCTTTTTCAGGCTGAAACCAACCGATGAGGTTCGTTTCAAAGATATTCAGACTAAAACGGAACCGAATTTTTTATGAACCGAGCCAAACCAAAGTGCTTCGGTTTATTCAATTTATAAAACCATTAATGGAGAAACAAAATAAGAAGAAGAAGAAGAAGAAGAAGAAGAAGAAGAAATCGTCGATCACTGGAAGAGGAGGTCAAAGGAACATCATCATCTTCATTATCAATTCCTAAGAGAGAATTTCGATTAGAGTAATAATCCTCCTCGTCACTGCACATGATGAAATCGCCCATTCGCCGATCTCTAGAACCACAATCACCGACTCGATCCTTTTCCGGTGGTCGAATTGCTACTTCTCAACTCTGATTGCATCAGATTTCGCGAGGTTTTATCGACGAAATCGATTGATTGAGAGACAAAGCAAAGTGAAGAAACAACAATCTCTTTGTTCTTCTCTCTCTTAGATCTCACTTGATAAATTGTTGTATATGTGTATCTCTCTGTTTGATAAATTGTGGTGGATTGAAGAGAAGTATTATCAAACAGAACTTAGAGCTTTGGTATATGTGTATTTTTTTGGGAGAGAGGTACATTTTGCAGGCTTTTTGAGGGAGAGAGAACTTTTGAGGGAGAGAGGTCAAGACCTCAAGACAACCTACCAAACCCATTAATGCTACCGTATTTTATGAAAATAAAGTAAAGTTATTTAATGTGTTTTTTGAGAAAGTAAATTAAAGTAAGGTCACTTTAATTTGTTTTTCAAAGTCAAATTTATAATTTTTTATATTATATAATTTTGGTTCGGTTTTTTCGATTTTATTAAGTTCAAAACCAAAAACCAAACCGTACTTATCGGTATGCAATTTTCTAAACCGAAGTCGTAAAAAAACTGAACCGAATTTGTTAGTTTGATTTGGTTCGGTCGGTTTGATCGATTATTTGTTCAACCCTAATTCTTTTGCCTGTGTGACTGCATGTAAGCTACTTCTGAAGTGCACTTTAGAGTAATTATCGGTATCAAAATTATTTTTTCCATAAAAAATTTCGAGAAAGTAAAAGAGTTTTATTAGGTCAAAATAATAGAAGCAATGCAATGATTTTGAGGGATGATGAACAAATGACGTTAAAGTTGTGTATAGGGATGGCAATGGAGCGGATTTGAGCAAATACATCCCCGCTCCGTCAGGAATAGCAGATCCCCAAATCCGCCCCGCCAATCCGTTTACAATTTTATTTAAAAACCATAACCGCCCCGTACGGATTGGTGGATATCCGCCCCGCTCCGCCAATCCGTTTACAAGTTTGCGGTTCTGCTGGTGGATTGTTGACTCCCCATTCCAACCCGCCCTGATCTGCCCCGCCATGTTTTGGGCCTGGAATTTTTTGTAGTTGAAAATTTGGGCCTGCAACATGTTTAAATGACATGAAAGAGCAAACAAAACCCAATTATCAGAATCAGGATCTAAAACAATCAACATAAAAGGAGAAGATACAATGAAACAAATGGGGTATATCGCCGCTGAAATGCAATCTTCCTCTCGCGTATTTCACTGTGAGATGTGAGAATGTGAGATGGGGTATATCGCCCCTGAAATACAATGCAATCTTCCCCTAAAATACAATCAACAAAAAGAGCCATGGCTGATGAAATACAGAAAAAGGAGGGAGCAGGGTTGAGTCGAATGAGAATGTAAGATGTGTTTTCCGTCGAATCGAGCTTGATTGATCGATCGTTGAGCGTTGAGCGTTGAGCTGAATCAGAAGGAGGGAGATAAGAGATCGTTGAGCGTTGAGATCGATCGTTGAGCGTTGAGTAGAATCAGAAGGAGGGAAATAAGAGATCGTTGAGCGTTGAGATCGATCGTTGAGGGAGATGAGATCAATCGTTGAGCATTGAGGGAGATGAGATCGATCGTTGAGCGTTGAGATCGATCGTTGAGGGAGATGAGATCGATCGTTGAGGGAGATGAGATCAATCGTTGAGCATTGAGGGAGATGAGATCGATCGTTGAGACTGTGAGACTGAGAGTCGTAGTGAAGGAGCAGGGTGGGTTGAGCCGAATGTGAGATGAGAGATCTGATTCTGAGTTAGGGTTCATTTTCCCTTTATATAGACCAGGGGCATTTTAGTAATTTTCACAGCTAAACGGATATCCGTGGGGCGGATATAGCCAAACCCGTATCTGCCCCAAATAAGAAACGGATATAGTTTGGATATCCATATCCGCCCCAACCTCCATACAACCTTAACCAAGTGGGGCGGATATCCGTGAAAATCTGCCCCATTGCCATCCCTAGTTGTGTAACGATAATCGGGCACCCTTTCACTTCGGGATTGAAGCAGCATCTATTATCGGAAGAAGGAAAAAGGGGGAAAAAAAAATTATACTCGCAAGTGGAATGAAGCAGCCCAAGTGTGCTGGTTTAGTGGTGATGAAAGCGATGCATCATGTTGCTTGCAAATCCTATGAAATCACGAGCTAACTTAATCCCAAAAGAATTAAGAGAGCCATTCAAAGTTCAAACAGTTCAACACATTTTAGAAAACTGATCAGTGCATGCACTGGATTAAAATGAGTTAAATTGTTTGAACTTTCCAAAATGATTAAGAGAGCCAACAGAACAGAACCAATTGGACCAAATCATATCCAGTGGCCAGAACACAGGTAAAATATTGTCATAGGAGCATTTTCAAAGAATAACGTAAGCATCCATCATACAAGCCAGCATTTGTGTCAAAGTTCCCTAAATGATGCAAACCAAAAGGATCAAGTTCTACTGTCAGGTGAAATGGTTCGATACCAAATAAAATGTGACTCCAGGATCAAGGCAATAATGTCAAAAAACAGAAAAAAGGTCATCATGTGTTGTGTTGAAGCTCGCGGAACGTTAGGACTAGTCATCTCAATAGCTAGGCAACATGTCAAGACAAAAGAAACTGACTAATGAACTACAAGAAGTATGTATTCTAGGTACCTCGAACAAAGTTAAATCAGTTCCTCCAGTAATGTTCCAGACAATTCCAGTGGCCCGTTCAATACCAATATCCAGCAATGGTGACTGAATGGCATTTAATGCAGCATCTCTTGCTCTGGTTTTACCTGCAAAGTGAAGACAACAAACATACCAACTTGTATGAAAACAAAAGGATAAAATAAATTCCAGGTGTCAGCTATCTTTCTAGTCATTCATAAGTTGGGAGTACATCATAAGAACAGCAGTGCATACAGGTGATATCCAACCAGAGTAAACTACAGCATGCATATCATTTGATAAAAACTATAGTAGCACTGGCCATCCCAAGGTTGTTTTCCTCTTAAAAGAGCACAGAAAAGAAAGGAATAGCTAATCTATGGGATGAAATTACCTGTTGCAGTTCCGATTCCCATGAGAGAAGAGCCTGCATTCGCCATAATAGCTCGGACATCAGCAAAATCAACATTAACAAGACCTGGAACCTGCAATTAGTTAACCAACAACCAATCAGCAAAGAGAAACATACTCACCTTTCAACACTGACAGGAATTCAGAAAAGATGGTTACTTTTCAAGCAACAGACAAGGATATTGTAGCAGCCATTTGTAAACGGTAAATGATGTCCAACTACAAGTTCATAGACATACATGGGTATGATCCAAAATATATTTTAGTTGATATAGATCATTGAGGTAAGAGCTCCTTGCAAGTTAGTCATACATGCAAATATCTTCCTGGGAAAACATCTTTTTTGCACAGTAACAGAAGTCATGATGTACACCATCTGCTATACTCAATTGTCATAACTGTCATATTGACTCTCTCCATTATCAGCAAATGGATACAGTTTAGGTAAATCGAATGCCTGCAAGTTTTGTTTCATAGTTCTAGAGGTCTTACGCAATGGGACCCATTGTCTCCTATTCTTTTTATTCTTGTGGTAGAGGCTCTTAGGAGGACTTAGAGAATGGTTCATAGGCTTCATGGTTTGGGTTTGTAGAGGTGTTCTCACATTTGATTATGAAGATGATATATAGTTGTTTCTTGGGGGTTCGAGGTTTCATGCTATCGTAATTAAGGTTTTGTAATAGTGTTTTCGAGTTCTCTGACATGAAAATAAATCTTTGGACAATTAGTATTTTTGTTGAGAGCACTATTTCGGACATTCAGGAGTTTGCTAGTTCTTGGTGTGCCGGGTTGGGTTGTTCCTAACTTGGTATCTTGGGCTTCCATGGGGGCCTCCAGTTAGTCAAATGCGATAAAAGATCCTGTATTAGAGAGATTAATTAGAGATTCCCAAAGAAATTTGCCTCTTGGAAAAGTAACTGTTAGTCTAAGGGTGGGAGGGTCGGTCTCATTGAAAGCACTCTCTAGAATTGTTTTTTGTTTAAAGCACCTCATTTTCATTCTACTATTGATGAACTTCACAAGATGTCTAAAGCAATCTCTATTCTACCTACCTACCTCTGCCTTTCCGTGAATTTTAGAAAACTGAACAGTACATGCACGTTCTACATGACTCCTAACAGTTCCATGAATTTCATCATTTCTACATGACTCTCTAACGTTCTATATATATATTATTTTATTTTTTTCAAGGAAATGAAATGATTATATTAGCGAAAAGACCATCCAAACATACAACAAAATAACAAAAACAAAATCCAAGCAAATATGAACTTACAAAGTCAAATTCACACAAACCACCATAATAACAACTTAACCTATGAGTGGCTTTGTTGGAGTTGTATAGCAAATAACAAATATTGAAGAAAAGATGTGTCTAAGACTCTAAATTAAGAAAGGATGTGTCTTTTGCACTTCAAGCCTTGTTTTGAATTAAGAAAGAATGTGTTTGATCAACACACCATTTTGTTCACCATTTTGTTCTTTATATATTGAAGAGAAAAATGAGTTCTTCAACACATTAACGCCTAAAGAACTACAACATCGAGTAGGGGCGAATTTTGTCTATAGGACATAGCGTATCCGCTAGCCTCTATCTACAAATCAAGACACGCCAACTCTGCCAATTCAAGATAGTGATTTCGCAAGCCTCTATCTGCAATACAAGTTAGTAGATTTATTTATTTTATTTTATTTCGTTGTAATCAATTTATAATGCAAATAGTTTTTGTATTGTTATATTATTTATTTCAAATAATAAATTTATACATTGTTCTCCGACAATCTATAGACAGAATTTTATGGAACAATCTAAGCTTTTAAAGTCTCTTTATGGACTTAAACAAACACCTACACAATGACATGAAAAGTTTGATCATACAATGATATCACATGGATTTCGAATTAATGAATGTGATAAATGTGTTTACATCAAATAATTTGACAATGGTTCTATTGTCATTGTATGTTTATATGTTGATGACATGCTCAACTAAGAAACTATTGAACTCGAGTTTTGATATGAAAGATATGGGTAAAGCTGATGTAATTTTGGGAATAAGAATTCTAAGAAATAATTATGGCTACATACTTACCCAATCACATTATGTGGAAACAATTTTGCGAAAATTTGGTCATTTTGATAGCAATCCGGCTAAAACACCTTATGCCCAAATTGCCATCTCAAGAAAAATAAGGGAGAAAATGTCTCTCAATTGGAATACTCGCGTATCATTGGGACACTACAATACATTACAAATTGTACTAGACCAGATATTGTTTAATCAATAAATAGATTGGCTAGATATACTATCAAACCATCCAAGAACCATTGGGTAGCTTTGGTCAGAGTATTGTGATACTTGAAGTTCACAATCAACTATGGATTACATTATACAAAATATCCTCCAGTTTTGGAAGGATATACGAATGCTAATGGATATCCGATAAAACGAAAAAATCCACAAGTGGATATGTATTTACACTTGGTGGGGCAGCAGTATAACGGAAATCACAAAAACAAACATGTATAGCACGTTCCACAATGCAATCTAAATTTATAGCTTTAGCTCAGACTGCAGAAGAAGCAGATTGGCTGAGAAATTTTTTAGAAGATATTTTGTTATGGCCTCAACCTGTGACTGCTATATGTATTCACTGTGACTGCATGGCAGCCATTGCGCGAGCGAAAAATAACATTTACAATGGCAAGTCAAAGCACATAAGACGACGACATAACACTATAAAACAATTGCTTAAAACTGGGATCATTTGAAGTCAAAGAAAAATATTGCGGATCAACTTACAAAGGGTAAACCAAAAGAACAAGTGTTAAAATTATCGAGGAAAATGGGCTTAAAGCCAATCCAATGAGTATACCTGGCGGAAACCTAACCTAGCCAAATGGAGTTCCAAGGCTTAGGCTCAAAAATGCAAACTAGTTAAGTAAAACTCAAATAATATAGTGTACACACTTACTCATTCCTATGATAAGTAATGTATATTACCTGTGATGGTCATGGTGAATATTTATTTATTCTTAATAACACTAATCTCTTGAGAGATAACATGAATACAACAGGGTATTAATAATATAAGTGTCACATATATGGGAATAAATGTTTGAGGTCGCATTTATGAGAATAACATGACTGAGTTTTCTAAAGCTCTCATGAATCCGGAATTTGTTCAAGACCAAAATGAACACAACCGTATGAATTGAAAAAATTTGAAGATGTGATATGTGAGATGCTCATTGTCTTGATTTACTAAACATTGTGTCACCGATAAATCCGATAAGTATTCACTAAGAAAGGTTCAAGTCCAAAAGACACCTCTACCAATACATATTGTGTCTAAGTTTCTCTCCAGAAGACAACTCTGTATATTTACTATACAAATGTGGGGTATTGTTGGAGTTTGTATAGCAAATAACAAATATTGAAGAAAAGATGTGTCTTTTGCACTTCACGCCTTGTTTTGAATTAAGAAATGATGTGTCTGATCAACACGCCATTTTGTTCTCTATATATTGCAGAGAAAAACGAGTTTCGAGTTTTTCAACACATTAATTTTTTCTAGAGTTATTCATTATTCTTCACTTCTGAGAAAGATCGCATTCGGTAAATTCGTCAGAGCCAACACCCTTGTGTTACGGTGTTGGTATTAGATAGTTGAATCCTGATAGTCAGACGCCTAAAAAACTACAACACCGAGTATGGACGAATTTTGTCTATAGGACATAGCGTATCCGCTAGCCTCTATCTACAAATCAAGACGTACCAACTCTGCCAATTCAAGATAGTGATTTCGCAAGCCTCTATCCGCAATACAAGTTAATAAATTTATTTATTTTATTTTATTTCGTTGTAATCAATTTATAATGCAAATAGTATTTGTATTGTTATATTATTTATTTCAAATAAATTTATACATTGTTCTGATTGTTCTCCAACATGGCTAAACCTAAATCATATAGGTTTGGTTTAAATAAACAAGAAAGAGGATGGGTCATTACCATAGAAACCATCCTGAGCTTAACAAAGTAACCCCCAATAGTAACAAGACACTTTTCCTGAAGTAGATCACTCCATTGGTTTTAGCCTTGTTAAAAATATATAATTCTGATTATTTATTTTATTTCAAACTTCTCAAATATTACCTTTTTTCATTTGCATTTGTATCTCTCAAGAAGGATGAGGGAGTACTCCATGACCATTTTTCTCGTGATTTTTATGTTTACCACACTAGTGTGTGTGCCTTTTCACTAAGTGGAAATAGTATTTGACATGAAAGAGCTAGTGCATAACTGCATATTTAATGGTTCCAAAGCTGAGCAATTCTTGAGTTTTCCTTCACACTAGATATTAAAAACAAATTCCATAAAATGAAGTCCAAAGATACCATCAAAAACAAATATCAAACAAACTCAGGAACAAAATTTAGGGTTTTCCATACCGTAATTATATCAGAGATACCACGAACACCTTGTCGGAGTATATCATCAGCCAAATTAAATGCTTCCGTTACAGGTGTAGATTGGGAAACTGCGGTCAACAACTTATCATTTGGAATGACAATCAGGGTGTCCACATTATCTCTCAGCGCAGCAATACCTTCCTGTGCTTGAACTGCTCTCCTGCGTCCCTCGAAAGAGAAAGGGGTTGTAACAATACCAACAGTCAAGATGCCCATGGACTTTGCAACGCCAGCAATGACAGGGGCTCCACCAGTGCCAGTTCCTCCACCCATTCCAGCCTGTATGTGATTTATTAACAGAAAAAAAAGGGAAGTAATAAAAGTAAAAAAGTGTATGTCCATGAACCCGTAAACAGGACTTTCTCTTATGTACTTTCTTTGATCTTGTATTAGTAAAAACAACTTCGAAAGTAGTCAGAGTCCATATAACTAGACAACTCCTCTTTCCTAATTTTGCCACGCAATCCAACAATACTCGTGTGGAGGATGAACGCTCACGAAGTCCAATTAGTAAAATTTATGGGGTGCTCGGTCAGTTGGAAGGTGGTAGGTGGGTGCGGACTAATGAGTTGAAGTAAATCGGTTGACAAGCAAAAACTAGACGCACCAAGCTTTCAAAAGCAATATGCATTTACAGTTTACACTACTCTTATTATCTCAGTTGACTAAGCTTTATCCACAGATCAAATGTTTAAGATTCAGCGTTTCATGTTCTTTGGGCTATGCCAGCCTACCAATCAGATAATACAAGTCTTGGTCCATGGACATAATATGGTTTGAGCTACATAGTATTCTAGGACAATGCTAATTTGCAAATTATAGTGTGGCGACACAATTTAATCTTACCGTCACAAAGACCATGTCAGCACCATAAAGCGCCTCCTCGATGGACTCTTTACTTTCCTTAGCGGCGTTCATTCCAATATCTGGATTTCCACCAGCGCCAAGACCCCTGGTTAGTTCCTGACCAATCTGCAGGCGGTTCGTTGAGAATACAGGTGACATCCTTATGGCTTGAACATCTGTATTAACTATCCAAAACTCTACACCTTTCATAGAACTCTCAATCATTCTATTAACAGCATTTGATCCACCACCACCAACACCAACTACTTTGATCTTGGCTTCACTGAAATTATTCGAATTGGATGAGTCATTTATGTTCTCTGTGATGCTGCCCATTGAGTTCTCCTTTCTCGGATTAATACCTGTATTGTTCCCCTCACCTCCTCTAAGCATTGTGACCTCCGGGTGTGAATTCAAGAAGGGGTCTTTATTATGATATGAGTTAACAATGTGAGAACTAGCTGAGCATCCAAATCTTGAAGTAGTTTTTCGTCTGAGAACCAAACACCCACTCTTCTTATCCAATGGTTTCAAAGAGTTAACACTACTCGCACGATTATCCACCAATGCTCTCCCTCCTAGAACAGTTAATACTCCAACAGAATTTGGAATATTGCAAGAAGTAGAACATTGTATATGAGTTGACATCTTCAATGGGAAAAGCCCAAAACTTAACAATGTTACTAGAATCTTCTTTAAGAGATTCAAAAGCCCAAATACCTAAACTTCAGAAGTTCCATCACAAGTATTCCTGTTCATAAAAAAAACAAGTCAATCAAAGATACCCAGTAGAGATTAACAAACCCATCAGAGGGTTAAACAGAAATAAATTTGCTAAATTAAATTTTACTTTGAAGTCCCAGATGACCCAAATCTATGCGGTTTCCCTAAAGTGAAACAATTACAGGTGCTAATCAAAATTCAGAACCTACCCATTAGAGAATCTTCAAATAGAGAAATACCCATAGATTATAATCAACCAACAATCAAAACAGAACCATCACAAAACCTAATTAAACAAAAACCACTGCAGAGAACCTACTAAATACCAGAACCCAGTGCCAGAGTGATGAGTAAAATCATTTACAAGAAGAAAATGAGAAAAATGAACGATGGGTATTTATAATGAAAGAAAATGGGCAAAGATTACCTCTGTGGTTCATTGTTTCTCCAAACATTTGCAAGCAAATCCACACCAATGATTCAAAAATTGTGAGTGGGGTTGAAAAGGAAGAAAGGGGGGTTTGGGTTTCGTGGTTAGAAGAGGAGAAAACACTTTCCACCTGAGCTGTGCTTGTCTTGTCTCTGTTTCGTTGTTAGATTTTCCTTGGAGAGCAAAAAGAGTGATTAAAATCTACTAAACAGGGAAACTGGGAAGAGCGAAAAAGTTTTGTTCGAGTGAATAAAGAAACAGAGAGTGAAGGAGGTGGGGCTGAAATGGAAGTATCTACTTACGCGACTACTATCTCAAGGAAATTGGAAGGCTTAGAAAGTCTTGTGAGTGTCGACGAACACGTGTTGGTGCCAAATGTTAAACCTAAGTAAACACTACATCAAATCATGTGATGCAAGTGGCCTACGATGACCAAGGGGGGAAATAATTCCACCAATATTTGACACCACCACTTTTAATGCAGAAATTCTAGGGAGCTTGGGTAGCCGCCCAGTTTTCACGCCTGATCGGGTGAAATTACCCTTTTGCCCCTCCTTTGTTGTGGTTATATTAAAAGTATCATAAATTCTAAATGTCGAGGAAGTGGGCGAGGAAACGAGCGAGGGGAGGGAGGTGGCGGGGTGGGGACCGTTCACCTCCCTCGGGATGTGTGCCGTCCTTTTTGGGGCGCATCCTGAGGGAGGTGAACGGTCCCCACCCCGCCACCTCCCTCCCCTCGCTCGTTTCCTCGCTCGTTTCCTCGCCATGTAGAATAACTCTAAAAGTATTTATAAAAGCAGGGGCAAAAGTGTCAAAATGTCGACCAGCGTGAAATCCAGGCCAGCTACCCAGGCTCCTATAATGGCTCCTTTTAATGACCTGCAACACACCTTTTTTTTACCCTCTAATCCACACCACTGTTTCTCTTTTCTCTCTCACCTCTTTTCTCCATAACAACAGCACCAACAACACTACCCTCCTTCACTTCAAATCAATATCTTCCTTTATCACTCTCAACCTCATCTCTCACTCGCTTTCATATGTACTCTCAATAAAAACATCACCCTCTTATTCTTTCTGGCCTAGTTCGATATTCAACTTCAAATTGACTGTCGAATTAGGTAAAACCCTTAAACCCCCAGTTTTTGTTATTTCGTATTTCAACTAATTCATTGTCTATTTTCATTTCATTTCACTTGTTATCAATAGCAGTACCAAAGGAACGAGAGAAACTTAGTATGCATGGTAGAGTTGTTTCAAGACGTGCCATTTTGCGCTTGTGTTTTCAACTCACTAGTTTTCCCCAGCTCCAGTGGTGCTCAGCTCCAGTGGTGCTCAGGATGATGAAGGGGAAGGTGGCGGTGACTTTACGATTGACGCAACTGATGTCAGGTTTGCTATCATGGGGAATTTTGTGATGTCGTAGATACCCCCTAACATTAACGATCGGCACTCGCCTCTCTCCCTTTCTTTTTTTTTCGCCTCACCCTCACGGCGACCCGTGCGAGCAACTGCAAATTTTCCGCTCGCAGGTGCTGCCACAAGTGGGGAGCCCATCCTCGCATGGGCTCCCGCGGGGGCGAGGAGAAAAAATAAAGGGAACAGGGCGGTGCGGCAAGCAACGGTGGTTGTTTTGGCTGTGTGGGATTAGAAGATAGTTGGATGGTGATGGACGAGTGATGACTAGAAGGGCGGTGGATGGTATCAGTCTGCGAGTTTTTCTCCTCCACCATGGCTGGGAGATGGCTCCCAGTTACCCAACTAACAAGCAGTGACAACCCAATATATTTGAGGACGGGTGCGTGTGGCCGGTGAGGCTGATTTGTGGCGTGAATGCTCGGCGAGAGTGGCGATCGACCGTGACGAGTAAAATAGATAAATATGGTGATAGAGAGGGCAATATGGGGAGGGGGAGAGAAAATTATGAAAATTAAGTTTATATTGGTGTTGTGGAAGAAAGGTGGTGGTGGTGTGGGACAGTAAAATTGGTGGTGTCAGACATTGGTTGCCGGAAAATAATGAGGGAATGCAATTTTATTAATAATAATCAATTGTTATTTTTATTTATTTTTAATTCATTGGAGAAAAAAATGTTTGATATTCATAACAACCAAGAAAGGGCTTTATCGAAAATATATATTTTAAAGCAAAATTTATACTCCCACCTTGACTTTTCAATAGATTTATGCTAAGATGATGTTCTTAAGTGAATTTTTGTTTTGTTTACATTCTTCTTAAACCACTAATTTGGTGGTTTACGTATATATGCTATGAACATAATCTCGGTATCAACCAAACATGCCCTAACTAGGCGTTGGTACATACGATATTATTATAATTATTTTATATTTTTATTCATTTATAATGTCAGTCACTTTCAAAAAACTATTTGACAACTATTTTGAAGTTACTAAAATAAGGACAGTAAGATACATAAAAATACCCTAGGTGTTGTTATTAGCAAGGAGTGTGATTTCGTTTTTAGAGTTAAATGCAGTTCCCAAATTTTAAGAAATATTTCGTTTTGTGTAGAAAAATGTAAATTTTTTTAATATAAATTTAAATTTAATAATAGAAATTATATATTTTAAAATCTTAAACACCACATAAAAAGTCTCGACTTAGTGTCATGTAGACTATATATTAATATAGACTATATATTATATGAGAACCATTCATATAAGTATATAACAAACATTTAGTATTCAAATAACGTTATAATAGGGTTTAAATTATGAAGCATTCATTTTTCTCAGAAAAATTTTCTTAAGAAAAAAAATAATATTTCAAGTTTTCAAAAATATTTGATAACTTCAAAATAAAAAATATTTCGTAAAATTTCGAATTTCAAAAACATCACATTCCTTAATTATTAGCAACAACAAAGATGGAGAAAATTGTGGCATCGTGGCGCACGTGCAAACAAACATTTCGAGCGAGCGACTTCTTCTCTTCGATTTCTTCCTCAACGGCGACCAATAAACAACCATTCCTTCCAACTCTACCCTTCTTCTTCTTCTTCAACCATAGCCTCATCTCTTGATCAATATCTCGACTTCAATCGTCTCTTTGATCGTCGCAGAGATCTTTCTCAATATTCAAGAGGTACCCTTTTGATCGTTCTCGACGATTTTGATTTTTCTTTTATCATAGATCGATTAGTGGATGCTAGACTTCACTTTGCTTGAAAATCTTGGAGTTTTTGGTCTTCTGTTGAGAAACCCAGATGTTATATTTCGTTTTTCTTGGATTTTTTTCAATTGGGTATGTTTGGATTATGAGTGTTTTGTCGAAATTTTCCAACTTTATGAAGTTAGAACAAGTTTCTTGATGTTTTAATCGATGCCTATTTTCTTGAATGGGTGATAAGATTTGGTGAAGTTGAATTACTTGATCTAATAGAGCAAAAGATTGAACTTTGTGGTTCAGCAATACCTGTTTACTGGATTTCTGTTACTAAATGATTGGTTCAGTTTGTGTGATCTATTATTGATAAAAAGGTTGAAGATTGGATCAGATGTTATGTATATATTGCAAATTTTGATTGGTTATAACATTTCTGATCAACTAAGATAAAGTGTCACAGATCCTAGTCATGAACTTCCCCTCCTAGACAGCTTGGGCTTTTGAGAGTTAGTTGGTTCATGACAATTGGTATCAGAGCCAAACCCTATATCCAATGTTCGATTCCAGGCAAAGGCGACCTATAAGCTGAATTAAAATAATTTAGCATAAACTAAGTTGTTGAATAATGGTAGGTGAGTGGAGCTATGTCGACTTTGGAAGCATGGGGCAATCTCACGATTCTAATCATGAACTTTCCCCTCCTGGACAACTCGGGCTTTTGGGAGAGTTAGTTGGTTCATGACATAAAGATGCCTTTTTTTCCTGTTTGATGGTTTGTTTTCTTGATACCAATGTTGCTAATTGATAGAAATATCTCTTTTTGTATGTTTCAAATTGGTGAAGGTTGATCATTTGCGTGTCTTTACTGATATTCAATCACTCCTTGCAGGAATAACAGTTTTGTGTATCCAAATCCACGCAAGTTTGGGTTGAAAATATATTGATTTTGGAAAATTCGGGTAACCAATTATGGATTTTGCACTTACTCGATATCTGCATTTCAGTAGTGATGGTTTTTCTCCGGGGTACTTTATCATGAGTGAGATTGAATTCCATATGTTCTGATAGAATCTTGGAGTCTTGGTATTTTTCTGACTATCTGGGTATGGAGCATCTTCCAGTAGAAGTCATTGGGAACATACTGTCACGGCTCGGGGCTGCTCGAGATGTGGTCATTGCCTCCACAACATGCCGTAAATGGAGAGAAGCCTGTCGGAATCATCTAGATACACTTTCTTTCAACTCAAATGACTGGCCTGATTACCGAGATAAAACAACCAGTAGTTTGGAGATCCTCATAACTCAAACCATATTCCAAACCACTGGCTTACAGTGTCTCTCAATTTTTATGGATGATGTCGATGAGTTTTCTGCAGCTCCTGTGATTGCTTGGCTTATGTATACCAGAGAAACCTTGCGCAAACTGTTATATAATGCCAGGACGGCTGCAGGTGTTAATATTCTTGAGATATGCGGTAGGCAGAAGCTTGAAATGTTGCTGTTGGCTCATAGTTCCATTTCGGGGGTAGGACCTAGTTACCAAAGGTTTCCGTGCTTGAAATCCCTATCCCTGAGTCATGTCAGTGTTTCAGCACTGGATCTCAGCATTCTGCTCGCTGCCTGCCCAAAGATTGAGACACTGACTCTTATTAATCCGGAGATAGCTATGTCGGACACACATGCAACAATGGAATTGAGTAGCCCCACACTAAAGAACATTTATATTGAAGCAATCAGTTTGGATAAGGTCACATTGGAGGCGGATGTTCTGGAGAGTTTACATTTGAAGGACTGTGCTCTTGAACTCTTTGAGCTTATTGGAAAGGGAACCTTGAAACTTCTTAAGATTGATGATGTTAGTGCTAATGATCTTGATATTGGTGAGAGTGCTGAGAACCTTGAGGTTGTTGACATTAGCAGCTTCACAGTAATGTGGCTGAAGTTTTACCAAATGATTTCAAGATCATCTAAATTGAGGAGGCTTCGGCTCTGGGGTGTTGTATTCGATGAAGATGATGAGATTGTTGATTTGGAGTCTATGGCTGTTTGCTTTCCTCAGTTAAGCCACCTTTCCTTGAGTTATGATTTGAGAGATGGTATGGTTTCGTATGGCTTGCAAGGTTCAACTCCGTTTGAGAAAGTGGTCGTTTTGGAACTTGGGTGGATCATAATCAGTGATCTTTTCTCGCTATGGGTTGGAGGACTTCTTGATAGATGCCCAAATCTTAAGAAGCTAGTAATCCATGGAGTCGTCTCTGGGATGAAAACCCATGGAGAATGCCATACGTTGGCAGATATCACTTCATCCATTGTTGGGCTTATGAGGAAATATAAAAACGTAGAGGTGAAGTTTGAGTACGAGTAAGTTTTGTGATCAAATCCCTATTCGGATTTTCAAGTTTTGGTCCATCAAGAGTTGTGTAAGCAGGTAAACCAATCTGCATGTAGACTTTGAGCATTGTTTTCTGTGTGTTTGTTTTTTTGAGTTATGTTTTACGGCTTTCGGATAATTCTTGAGCATGTGTAAACAAAAAGTTATTTTTTGTGGAGAAGGAAGATGTTTCATTATCTATTTCTTATTATATTTTGCTTTTGTTTTGAGTCCGTGGCTAACTTATTATCATCAAGGATATATAGCTTTTATGATAATGAATTCTAATTTCCCATTTTCATTTGCTGTTGCATGGGGCATGAACATTCAGCTATACATATATGTATTTTTTTTCTTGACCAAACTTATATTTATAACAGCATAGGAAAATGATAATTATAAGATAAATAAAATGTAATATATATCTCGATTTAGGGAAGCACTTGTTCTATGGGTTATATTCTATGTGAAGGGATGGTTTGGCTCCCACTATAAGGGAAATCTTTCTCTGTAGAGTTGTGCTGATATTTTATCAGGCATAATCTTCTCAAGCTTTCCAGGATTTAGGATTCTAATGTTTGCAGAATTTTTTATGGAATTTGTTCACACGTGAGCACTATTGTGGATTCCATGTTAGACATTTTTTTTGCTACAGATACCTCTTCACTAGCTTCTTGGTTTTAAATGTTTGAGAATCCCACTTTGATCTAAGTCCCTTGGTATTCTTATTTTGCACATTTGGACCCCTTGACTGTATTATAACAAAGTCTAAACATCTTAACTGACTT
The DNA here is from genome assembly GCA_963556465.1 of Berberis vulgaris. NCBI lineage: Eukaryota > Viridiplantae > Streptophyta > Magnoliopsida > Ranunculales > Berberidaceae > Berberis > Berberis vulgaris. The sequence continues at coordinate 6,836,729 of OY747135.1, forward strand.
TTGTTGCTCCAATTCGAAATATTTTAGGGTTTACACAAATATATCCTTTTGGAATAAACTAAAAAATATTTTTGGTCTAGTGGTCTTACCCTAGATTGATTCAAGCAATGATACTTTCTAAAGTCCCAATACGAGGTGTCGGACATGTCGGCCAAGAAATTTAATGAATGTAATAATGATACAGATAAGGGCAGCAGTATCCGACATGGGTACGAGGTGTTAGACAAGTCGGCAAAAAAAAAAACATAATACCGGATACAATAGGGAGATGCCTATACATTCTAGTATTATTTTGTTCTTTTTTTAAATAATAATTTTTGAATTATTAGTCATATTTGTTCACTTGTAGATCAATGTTTTTTTTTTTTTGAAAGGCAAACGTGCCGCCGGTGGGTAAAGAACCCAAGTCGTGGGAGTTAAACCACCACAACCTTTACCATCCGACCAGGCTACCATTGGCATGATACAAAAATGATAAAGGAAGATGAAGCCTCCATGTCTTTATGTAGTTTTTTTTTTTTGAAAGCAAGCGTGTGATATTTAACATAATATTTAGTAAAGAATTGAAACTTTTCAAAGATGTGTGAAAAAGTTGATGATCTAAGCATGAAGTGTCCGATGGGATATCTGTGAGTGTCGTTGCCATTATCCTGACGATAGATATATATATATATATTTTTTTTTTGGTAGAAATAGAGTGTCCTTGTTACACATGTAGATTGCAGTTTTGGATCCTAATTTCCAAAGGGTTAGGAAAATCACAAAAAATTTCCCGAGTTGACATGGTTAATCATTAATGTCTATCTCTCTTATTAATTTAACTAACACCTTATATTCATAGAAAATAAAATAGCTATAATACCTTAGAATATGAAGTTAATTTGTGGAATTTAAAGATATTACTACGTGACTGATGTAGGAGTCTTATCATGCTATGCTGTAATTAAACACACTTTCTGCAACATGCCAGTCCTTTTCTTATGAGTTATTAGCCAGTGCTGGTCTTTTATTCTTTGATCCAGCTTCTTCAAGTTCTTTTCGATGATCTGGTTAGAAAAAAGTCGGCCAATTACCACTAACAAATGTCACTTTCCAAATGGCATGTTATGTGTGTCACGTCATATGTTTTAAGAGTAAAGTAAATGTTAGTATGCGGAGATAGGGAACATAGTTGCCCTTTTCATACTCTTTATTTATAAGCTCTGGCATTGACATCATATCTGGATTTTGGCGGTAATCAAATGTAAAATCACGCTATCCTTTACATGGTTGGACAAACTGAAAAATTAAGCCTATTTATCATACAGGCTAGCAAGCTACATGTCGATATACATGTGGCAAAACACTTTATGTGTAAGTTACAATTAACACAGAAAGGTTTCAACGTGCGTTGACATGTAGAAAATAGTTGTTCCCCGTGGCTTGGCATATCTTAGCATGTGTTGAGTTAATTGCCATCGGCAAATGTCAGTGTGCCTCTGTCGAGTCATGCACCTTATGTGCTTTCAACACTACAAGATTTTTTTAATTTAGTATTACTTACTGTCCCATTTGAAAGATTTCTGATTTTTTTTTTTTTTCTATCTTCAATATATCAAGATCCAACTTGTACATAGCTATGATAGTCCTAGTTTTTTTTTTTTTTTTTTTTTTTTGGCAAAGTAAAAATTTTCTTTGCTGTTATTTAGACATACCATCTATTGAATCTTGGTTAGACCAACCAACATCTGAGCCGATTCATTATGTAGATTCCCATTTTACCATTTCAGTAAATCTAGTATATGAAAGTCCTAGGAACTTGAACTCTATATATATTAGAATCTCTTATTTAGCAAGTCATTATGGTCAAACTTTTATCTGGTTTCCAAGTTTTGGTGCGCTTATGATTTTATTTATATTAGTTGGGGATTCTATATGGCGATCGCTGTAATTGAAATATCTTTGTTTTGATTGCAAGTTATTGTTTTCTTCTTTAAATCTGTGATTCCTATCAGTATTTTCATGACACCACTTAAGACGTTTCCGAGTTGAGCAGGGAATTCAACTTAATGTTGTAAACAGAATTTTTATATTTAGCTCTACTTAAAATGACATGTAAAACCGAAGTTCTCAAATTATCAATCCTCCTTTCAGTTCACTTTAGTGATTCCATTGCTTCATTGATATTTTCACTCATCCCTATTGCATTAAAGATATTCTACATGATTTGCTTGGAGAAATAGATGTTAATCAGGAGGGTGAGGTGAATACAGGAATACCAAGGCTTTATCTTATTGTTTGCCAAGACTGCATGGAGATTTGAAGGTAATGATTTTTGTTGCTAATCTATAGTGCTTAATGTCATTTGATTCTTTTCTTTAACTCATTTTTTTTTGTTTTGCTGTTTACATTGTGTCCTTGTTTTCCTTGGAGGATTGGTTTCTTCTACCTCCTTATTAATATGTTTGATTTTTTGTTGCTAATCTATAGTGCTTAATGTCATTTGATTCTTTTGAATTTCTTTGTTTAACTCATTTTTCTTTTCTTTCTTTCCCATGTGTCTTTGTTTTCCTTGTAGGGTTTCTTCTACCTCCTGATAAATATGTTCCATCTTTCTTTGATTTAAAGAAAAAAAAATTAATAAATTAGAAACCAAAACCCTTTTGAATAAAACCCTTGGTTGTCCAATTCGTCATTTATCAACACAATTTATGGATCTGGAGTTAAAGTAAATAGAATACAACTTTTGGCAAGCTTGCAAGGCCAATGGTTGAGCCATCTATCAATCACATCAGCCCTTCAAGAACTTTGAAAATCATGAAGACTCTAGAAGGGCAAAGAGTTTTTATTTTGCACTGTGAAGAAGAAAGTGTTAAGAGTTACATGTTCTTTAGTTTTTAAAAGTAAATTTTTTTTTTAATTGATAACCAAAGATAAAGGAAACAAGAGTCAATATGGCATCTGATTCTACAGAAAATTCAAATAATCATCCCCTCCCCCCCCCCCCCTCCCAACAATGCACAAAAAAAAAAAACCCACCTTTCTGATGTTTCCATTTCAGCCTCTGTCTCTCTTCCAAAACAAATGATGTTTGCGATTCGCTCTAGGTTTATTAGAAATGCTTTTTAGAAATAGAATGAGGGGTTCATTCTATTCTAACTATCTCGATGACTGGAACTGTGTTTCTTTTAGAGGTATAAGACCCCTTGTTCATATCAGGGACAAGAATTTAGATGGTTTGGTGTCAGAGACCAAGTGACTAGAAGTTAGGAAATGACCCCTCATTTTAGGTTTTTCACACCAGACAAGTAACTAAATCCCTGTTGACAGAGTGGATTCAGCATGGAGTTTAGAAGTCACCTAATAGTAAGAAAAGGAATATCTTGGCCCTTCAATTATTTTTTAATCAAACTCTGTGAGGACCTTTGAAATGGATCATACAAAACCCAGTGCTGCCTTAGGCATGCAGCTGGTTCTGCTGACACATAAAATCTGTGGAGACAGTGAAGTTTGGCATTATTCTTGGTTAAGAGATGAGATACTCAAAAACTGATTTCTTAGGCTCTATGCTCTTTGTGACAGGAAGTTCGGTATGATAGTGGAGTTTGTCGCCAAATTGACGTTTTCCCTTTCTGTTGCTGAAATGGGTGAGTTTGTGGTACTTTGTGGTCATTGGAAGGGGTTCATTTGGATAAGTGGGCTTGAAAGGATTATAGGAAAATGGGTTCTCAATGTGTTCCTTGTCGGATTGTTGACTAGCAATCAGCTCCTTCTGGATATCTAGGAAATGTGTTAATAGTAAAGTTGTATTCTTTTTGTGTTTTTGTGGTCTTTGGTGTGGGTAGCTCTTCATAAGGAAGTTTATTGCACTAAGGTATGGATCTTGACATGATGTGTTTTCTCTGTGCCTCAATGATTGAGAGTTGCAGCCATCTTATTGCTAGTGGGTCGGTTTCATTTAGAGTAATTCTTGGTTTGGGCTGAAGCGAGGAATGCCAGCGTTGGTGGTGGATCTTGTAAGCCGTTGGAGATACCCCATCAAGCTTTCATCCAAAGGGAAGCCATTTTGCTATTTGTTGGGCCATTTGGAAACAATGGCACCCCATTGTGAATTTTGTGTCTTCTGGACAAGCTGATGCAACGTGATACTCTTCGGATGTGTGTCGGACATGCTCGTTGCATTCATTGGTAAGCATGCCTGCCTTGAACACTTCTCAGATACTTTTTTCGAAAAATTTGGACACTCCCATGACACTAAACTTAGGGGGAAAATGTGTGGTTAAACTTTTTTAATACCATTTTCTATAGGTTTTTTTTAGGTATCCCCTCCCCCCATTATTCATCCTAAACTAAGGTCACCTTGAATTAATAAAAAAAAATGCAATATACCCTCCCCCTTCCCATTTTTTGGGGTCAGCCGTGCCGTGGTCTCCCCTATCTTGATTGTCAAATGGTGCAAGTGTCATGCAACAGTGCATGTGATGCCCTTAAAAATTCATAATGCCTAGCTCGTAAAGGTATAGTTACCCATCTCATATTTGATAAAATTCAAAGGGATTTAAAAAAGGCCATCTTCTTCAATCACCTCCTCTCTGAACTTGAACAACCACCACCATGACCCACCCCCTCTCTCCTCCACACCTCCAATGGAACCACCGTCTCATCCCACCCAACTCCTCCCAACCTTTATTCTTTCTCTCTCTTTCTCACTATCTCTTATTCTCCTCGACAAATCTACACAACCACTTCTATTACAAATCAACAAAAATTGAAGGTGGTGATGGGTCATTTGGGTTTTATTAAAGTGAAGTTGGGGGATGGGTTCCGATTTGGGTTTGATTAAACTCAAGCTGGAGGCAGGGTTTGACATTTAAGGAGGTAATGAGTTGGATTGATACAATTGAAGGTATTAGTCGGTTTGAAAATTGAAGGTGGTGATGGTAGTGGTTTTGAATCAATTGAATCTGTTGGGGGTGATGTGGCATTTGAAGTGGTGGTGGTTCTATCGGCAGTGTGGAGGGGGGGAGGGGATTGAAGAACATGGATGGGTTGTTTGGATATCCTCAAGATGTGTTACTATCTCGATATTCATTTTCATGGTTGTGATTTGATTTTATCAAATAAGGGGAGGTGTAAGTCTAATTCATACAGGTGGGCATTTTGGTCAATTTAGAACTATCTGGACCGTCGCTTATGCGAAATATAATGGTCAGGATGGGGAGGCGGTTTATTGAAAATGGGGACTACCTTGCATGTACCTAAAAAAACGAATGCCCAACAAAACAACAAATAATGGCTTCTCACATTAGGTTTTGCACACATTAAGGATATGTTTGTTTCACAAAAATAAATTTCAAGGATCTTTATTATTCCTAAAAACTTTTCATGTTATTTGGTTGGATCATGGAAAGTAATTTTCAAATGATCAAATATTTATCTTGTGTGATAATAGTTGGGGTGATTGTGGTGGCAATAGGGGATGTGGTGGTTGATTTTGTAGTTGATGTGATTGTAGAAATTGTAGAGGTTGTGGTGTAGTGGCGTTGGTGGTAGCGGGAGTAAGTTGTGGCATGATAGTGGTGACCGATGGTGTTAGTAGTAGTTTATTGGTTGTGATATGGTGGTGGCGGCTGTGGCGCAACTTGTGTGGTGAGAGTGATAGTGGTGGATATGCTACGATGGTGGTGGCGGCGGCGTGGTTCTAGAATTGAAATGGTGAGAATAAAAAAAATCCTGGAAAATCAACATCCCTATTGAAATGATGTATGCGTTATGTTGTGGAAGGATGAACCATATTTATATGTTATTTGACTTATAAGTTATTGTTATAGTGTTGTTCTTGTCTAAAATGCAAACGTGGATGCCATCTGCATATGGCCTCTTCTCTTCGGTCCTCAGTGCGCAGTACACTAATAATGTAGCACCTCAGAACTCATGGTTATATAATAATGTTATCTAGATTTTTCTGTATTTTCCCTACTCATAACCATTCCAATCTCTCTGATCTTAGTCAAGTTGCAACACTTCTTTAACATTTTGGCCTCTATGAGTTGGAGCAACAAAATATTTCCCGGGTTCCTTATCGACCTTAGTCAAGTTGCACCACTTTGAGTTGTTCTTATACTCATCAACTCTTTAACAGTGTATATTTTTGAAATCTGCAGAATTATCAACTGTTTCTGAAATTAGAGATGCAATGCTTTAGAACAATTAAGTACTGAAATATTATGTGATTACTTAGACTTGCCTATTTTTGCTACAAGGATAAAAACATTAGTAATAATATAAAATGAGTTAGATTTTAGTTATGATCTAGTAATAGATATATTAGTAGTAGTAACAACAACCTCCTCTTGTTAAATTGGAACATATTTCTCTTTGCATTTTGTTCGTCTCCCCCAGATTTCTACCTCTAAACATTAGATAGGCAACCTAAAGTTTGGGAACCTTTCAATTGAGCATGAGCCTGTAGAACTAGGAGCCAAACAGAAAATATGTTATGAAGAGTCAACATGTTGGTCCATGCTTCATTCCTCAATAGAAACCACACCCTCAATTAAATTAGTCTACATCTGTAAGTTATGGTATCTGTGTGGAGTGATCATAGATGGGAACCACCTCAAAATTCTGAAATTGAAGTTGAGATGTCATTTCTTTGCAGACTGATTGGATAATCATCTGATGTCGATCAAAGTCTCCTGTACACAGCAAACTTGTATAAGTGGTTTCATATTAAGGAGAAAAGTTCTCTAAATCTGAATATGTGATTGAGTGGGTTATTATGTATGTGGCCGACTTTTGTGACTGATAAAGTGTGCCAACACTAGACGAAGATGATCACCATCACCTATAGCATAGCCTAACTACTGATTTTTTCAACTCTATCTAGGCTATTCTTTGGTCATTGAGTTTTTTGTATCTGAAATAGGAGAATGATAGATCCTGAAGTTTGCAATTCATTAACTGGGGATGGTGTTTCTGGAGCAATCCTGCATCTTTTACAAAGTCTGCCGTAGTAGCAATTTTTTTTTTTGAAAGGCGAGCTGGGTTTTTAAGGATCCCATAACCTATCAACTGGGCGACCTATAGGTCAACACCCATTAGAAAGTAACCATGCCGCAGGTGGGATTCGAAGCTAGGACGTGAGGGACAAACCCACACAGCCCTAACCACTAGGCCATAACACCATTGGCGTAGTAGCAAACTTTTAGTGTTGTCAAGGCTCTAATTACAGTTATATGGGGGCAAAATTGGTACCTGGATAGGTGACTATAGCGTAAATGAGCAGTGAACAACTCCTCAGGTTAACATTGGAGTCAAACTTTTTGCTGATGCAGGTAAAATTTGAAGCTCGTGGCTTAAAGAGAATCTTTAACATCCTTGTAGAGATTGCTTAAGCCGGGTAGTTTTATATTAGAAGGAAGCAATTGTGGTGTGAATATTTTCAAATATTTTGTTCTAATTTTGGTTCGAGTTAGGGGGGGGGGATCAGTATGAATTTGTTTCTTCAGCGATTTGATATTCTTCATTTGGTCGTTTTTTCTTTTACACTGATTAATTTATTTTGTATGCTAGGATGTCTGAAGATGGGAAAGCTGGTTACTTTTCATTTGAATCAAAGTTAACAACACGTCTGTGTTTCCCAAGTTGACCGAGAGCTGGGTTAGCAGTTGCAGGCTCTCCAGTAAGTTGAACCACGCTACTATTTTGAAGTTGGACAAAGTATTTCTTTTCTATTTTCTTCATTATCCTATCAATGTCAAAACTGGTGTTATTGTCAGCTTCCTGAATTGAGGAGCATATTTGACTAAACCGACTGCCCATTGTTGTCATGGAACCACCGCCTCATCCCACCCAACTCCTCCCAACCTTTATTCTTTCTCTCTCTTTCTCCTTCTTCTCACTATCTCTCTTATTCTCCTCGACAAATATACACAACCACTTCTATTACAAATCAACAAAAATTGAAGGTGGTGATGGGTCATTTGGTTTTATTAAAGTGAAGTTGGGGGATGGGTTCCGATTTGGGTTTGATTAAACTCAAGCTGGAGGCAGGGTTTGACATTTAAAGGAGGTATGAGTTGGATTGATACAATTGAAGGTATTAGTCGGTTTGAAAATTGAAGGTGGTGATGGTAGTGGTTTTGATCAATTGAATCTGATGGGGGTGATGTGGCATTTGAAGTGGTGGTGGTTATATCAGCAGTGTGGAGGGGAGGGGGGGGGGGGGGGGAGGGGATTGAAGAACATGGATGGGTTGTTTGGATATCCTCGAGATGTGTTACTATCTCGATATTCATTTTCATGGTTGTGATTTGATTTTATCAAATACGGGGAGGTGTAAGTCTAATTTATACAGGTGGGGCATTTTGGTCAATTTAGAACTATTTGGACCGTCGCATATGCGAAATACAAGGAAGCACGGACTCTCGGAAAAACCTCCGAATCCCATGAAAACGCGTGTCGGATAACGGATACCCGTACGATTCGCGTCGGATACGTATCCGACACGCGGTCAACGTATCGGTCAACTTGACCTGGTCAGGATACGGCATGGACACGGTCCGGATTCGGTTGCTAATTTTTTTTTAGATCTTGATAAGATCGGACGGCTGAGATCTGAAGCCCTAATATTAATACCTAATTTCGATTTTTTCTTGTTATTGCTCAAACAGAGAGGCGAGGAACTGAGGAAGGAGGAACCAGAGGAGGCGAGGAACCGAGGAAGGAGGAACTAGAGGAGGCAAGGAACCAGAGAGAAAGGAGGCGAGAAATGAGGAACCTGAGGAGGCGAGGAACTGAGGAAGAAAAGAAAGAACAAAGAAGGAGGAGGAAGAACCGAATAAGAGAAAGAAGGAAGGGAAGAAGAAGAAAGAGCTTACCTTGCTTAGAGGAGTCTGTCGGAGTCGGACTTAAGCTCAGGACCCAGGTTCGTCTCTCTCACTCAGTCACTCACTGTTTATTCTTCTTGCTTTTTTTTTTTTGTGTTTTGTGTGTGATCCATTTCGATTTGTGTTGTCTATTTTTGCTTAATAAGTTAATCACTTTTAGTTATTTGCACGTTTTTGGTATTGAATATCATACGGTTGATTCTCATGTTGGTTGATGAAAGCATTGCATGAAAATTGATCATTTTGCTGCTTATTTCTTGTTTGTCTTACTGGATTTGGTAATTTGCATGGAAGATGAGCAGATGTGTATCTTGTATATTCAATGTTACTAAAGTGATATGATGAATAAACGAGTATCTCTTCACATAGGAGAAAGGTTTGATTGACGTTATGAGACATTATGTTAATAATTTTTTAACAAAATATAAAAATAAAAATAAGGTTTGATTGACTGTCGCCGAGTCTCCGAGTCCTAATTTTTTGAAAAATTGCCGAGTTGCCGTATTGTATCCGTATCCGATACGACACGCGTATCCGAGTCCGTGCATCCTTGGTGAAATATAATGGTCAGGATGGAGAGACGGTTTATTGAATATGGGGACTACCTTGCATGTACCTAAAAAAACGAATGCCCAACAAAACAACAAATAATGGCTTCTCACATTAGTTTTGCACACATTAAGGATCTGTTTGTTTCACAAAAAATAAATTTCAAGGATTTTTATAATTCCTAAAAACTTTTCATGTTATTTGGTTGGATCATGGAAAGTAATTTTCAAATGATCAAATATTTATCTTGTGTAATAATAGTTGGGGTGACTGTGGTGGCAATAGGGGATGTGGTGGTTGATTTTGTAGTTGATGTGATTGTAGAAATTGTAGAGGTTGTGGTGTAGTGGCGTTGGTGTAGCGGGAGTAAGTTGTGGCATGATAGTGGTGACCGATGGTGTAGTAGTAGTTTATTGGTTGTGATATGGTGGTGGCGGCTGTGGCGCAACTTGTGTGGTGAGAGTGATAGTGGTGGATATGCTACGATGGTGGTGGTGGCAGCGTGGTTCTAGAATTGAAATGGTGAGAATAAAAAAAATCCTGGAAAATCAACATCCCTATTGAAATGATGTATGCGTTATGTTGTTGAAGGATGAACCATATTTATATGTTATTTGACTTATAAGTTATTGTTATAGTGTTGTTCTTGTCTAAAATGCAAACGTGGATGCCATCTGCATATGGCCTCTTCTCTTCGGTCCTCAGTGCGCAGTACACTAATAATGTAGCACCTCAGAACTCATGGTTATATAATAATGTTATCTAGATTTTTCTGTATTTTCCCTACTCATAACCATTATCTTAGTCAAGTGCAACACTTCTTTAACATTTTGGCCTCTATGAGTTGGAGCAACAAAATATTTCCAGGATTCCTTATCGACCTTAGTCAAGTTGCACCACTTTGAGTTGTTCTTATACTCATCAACTCTTTATAGTGTATATTTTTGAAATCTGCAGAATTATCAACTGTTTCTGAAATTAGAGATGCAATGCTTTAGAACAATTAATTACTGAAATATTATATGATTACTTAGACTTGCCTATTTTTGCTACAAGGATAAAAACATTAGTAATAATATAAAATGAGTTAGATTTTAGTTATGATCTAGTAATAGATATATTAGTAGTAGTAACAACAACCTCCTCTTGTTAAATTGGAACATATTTCTCTTTGCATTTTGTTCGTCTCCCCCAGATTTCTACCTCTAAATATTAGATAGGCAACCTGAAGTTTGGGAACCTTTCAATTGAGCATGAGCCTGTAGAACTAGGAGCCAAACAGAAAATATGTTATGAAGAGTCAACATGTTGGTCCATGCTTCATTCCTCAATAGAAACCACACCCTCAAATAAATTAGTCTACATCTGTAAGTTATGGTATCTGTGTGGAGTGATCATAGATGGGAACCGCCTCAAAATTCTGAAAATGAAGTTGAGATGTCATTTCTTTGCAGACTGTGATTGGATAATCATCTGATGTCGATCAAAGTCTCCTGTACACAGCAAACTTATATAAGTGGTTTCATATTATGGAGAAAAGTTCTCTAAATCTGAATATGTGATTGAGTGAGTTATTATGTATGTGGCCGATTTTTGAGACTGATAAAGTGTGCCAACACTAGACGAAGATGATCACCATCACCTATAGCATAGCCTAACTACTGATTTTTTCAACTCTATCTAGGCTATTCTTTGGTCATTGAGGTTTTTGTATCTGAAATAGGAGAATGATAGATCCTGAAGTTTGCAATCATTAACTGGGGATGGTGTTTCTGGAGCAATCCTGCATCTTTTACAAAGTCCGCCGTAGTAGCAAATTTTTTTTTTGAAAGGCGAGCTGGGTTTTTAAGGATCCCATAACCTATCAACTGGGCGACCTATAGGTCAACACCCATTAGAAAGTAACCATGCCGTAGGTGGGATTCGAAGCTAGGACGTGGGGGACAAACCCACACAGCCTAACCACTAGGCCATAACTAGGCTATAACACCATTGGCGTGGTAGCAAACTTTTAGTGTTGTCAAGGCTCTAATTACAGTTATATGGGGGCAAATTGGTACCTGGATAGGTGACTATAGCGTAAATGAGCAGTGAACAACTCCTCAGGTTAACATTGGAGTCAAACTTTTTGCTGATGCAGGTAAAATTTGAAGCTCTGTGGCTTAAAGAGAATCTTTTACATCCTTGTAGAGATTGCTTAAGCCGGGTAGTTTATATTAGAAGGAAGCAATTGTGGTGTGAATATTTCCAATATTTTTGTTTTTTTTTTTTTTTTTTTTTGGGGGGGGGGGCGGGGGTTGAACTGAACTAGCATGGAGATCAGTATGAATTTGTTTCTTCAGCGATTTGATATTCTTCATTTGGTCGTTTTTTCTTTTACACTGATTAATTTATTTTGTATGCTAGGATGTCTGAAGATGGAAAGCTGGTTACTTTTCATTTGAATCAAAGTTAACAACACGTCTGTGTTTCCCAAGTTGACCGAGAGCTGGGTTAGCAGTTGCAGGCTCTCCAGTAAGTTGACCACGCTACCATTTTGAAGTTGACAAAGTTTTTCTTTTCTATTTTCTTCATTATCCTATCAATGTCAAAACTAGTGTTATTGTCAGCTACCTGAATTGAGGAGCATATTTGACTAAACCGACTGCCCATTGTTGTCAATGTTCTGATAACTCTACCTCATAGTCTTGCAGGTACTTGGCTTCTACAAGCAACTGCTTGAACGAAATGTATTATTTTCCTTTTATATTTTCTTTACTTTTTTTAGTGGGTCTTTCTGTGATTGTGATGTACATAGTTTATAGCCGACATTTATAAATTTAACCATTCCTATCACTCTTCATCCACAAGCAGAGGGTACAATAAGCTCATCGTCAAATTTAATTCAGTAACTGTATATATCAGTACAGGTTAGTTAAGTAAATTATTCTCCTACTTGCGCATGCGCGACACCTAAACCTGAGATTCAGGACCCACCATCTGAAGTCTTTGCAATTGTGTGAAGGGCTTTTTGTAATTTCACATTTTTTTTCCATGTAAAGTCTAAAAGATTACAGTAGATGTTATGACAAATTCCTATTTGAATTATTGTTTCTTACTTTCTGCCTCTGAGCATAATTCTTGTCCTGTTTTAGGTGTTTTCTAACACAAAATTAGTATTGCAGTTTGTCTTTCTCTCTGTTTTCGATTTGCATATTGGTCTTTTATATTATCATGGTAAGTAACTAATATCAATGCTTCATATAACTGATTGGTTAGGGTTCTCAAACCAGTTTGGTTTAGTGGTTTCGGTGCTAGGCAGCCATGCAGTGTGTTTATAGGATAGCTAATACAGCCTTTTTGTCTTGTGCCCTCATTATGTAACAGATTACCATTTGTAAAGGCTCTCAATTCAAGTGAAAACAAAACCTTCATATCATATTTGTTGGTTTTCTTCATGGAATCCTGACAATTTTATTCTATCATCAAAACCTCCATATGTTCTTTATACTTTCTCAAAGATGTATAACTTCAACTTCCATATATTTATTTCCATTTTCTTCCAAGGAAGGAATAATAGAAGAGCTAAGTACCTTGAACATAGACAACTATAAGTGAGAAAGCAATAAACAGGCAGGAAACAGGGCATTTAGAACAAGTACTTTAATGTGAATAAGGTCAATGGGAGAGCTTACCATCATTTTTAAAAAGATCTCCACCTACTTTCTTGCATGATTAACTTGAAAGTCTAATTAAGGTAAGTAAGATTGTTCAACTATCTTAAGGAGGTCCACATCCACAAGTAGTTGAGAAGGTTAAGTTTTGAGTTTTCAAATGTGGTAGCAGGTTGCAGATTTTAGTCCTCCCTAATGGAGCGTTGCGCCTAGGCAGGATATCATGTATTATCCAAAACAAACAAAAAAAGGAAATATCCTCGACCAAGGATTACCTCCAAATTCACTAATTTTGGTTGATTGGATGTTTGGTAATTTCGTATTCAATTTAGTGGTATTCGGTTTAGTCATCTTGGGCTTGTTCGCAGCATTGTTTACAGAGTGATCTCTCTTAATCTGGAAAGGGCAAGAAGTCTAAATATTCCCTCCCTTTAGTGCCTCTTCCATTAGCAACTTATCTGATATTGTGATTGTGTTCAACAGATTGTCTAGGACATCTTTAGGAGCAACATGCAAATCTAATATAATCTATGAAACAGTTTGTTAATTAGTCTATTATTACAACCATGGATTATACTATACATGATTCTGACCCAGATATAATCGCCTTTACGGCGACATGATAACTAATTCAAGGAATGTACAGTCTCAGATCATATGAAATGAAGTCTGCCATATTAGATAACATGTTCTCTAAAGTTGAATTAATCATTGAGGTTATTAGATCTTAAGTATATTAAGATTCAACTACAACTAATCCATGAACATTTGATGATTTGAACCAAACTACATATGGGCCAATCATTGGGAAATTAGAAACAAAGGGAATAATTGATTGGTAGAAGGCATATGACCTACCAAAGTTAGTAGATGAGTACAACATAAAATATTAGCCTTCACTTGACTATGAAGAAGCATCATGGGTCCATCACCTACACAAAAAAAACCCTCAACTTCCTCCAAGGCTCTGTGCTTAAAAAGTAAACCTAATTTTTGGATAGGCACACCTCAACTTAGTCCTACACCTATTAGAATATTTTGCTAAAACCTTATTAGGTTCAAGTCTTAAACCATCTCCCAACCCCATTTCCTCTTAATAATTGTAATTTAAATATCAATAATAATAAGTTATATTTCCATTATTTCATTTTAATAGATCGATCGGGGTCTGCCTCACGCCCTCCTTTCTCGAGGGTTTTGCTGAAATAAACTAAATAAATCATAAGTTCTAATCTATTTAGCCATTTAGGGAAAGGTATATTAGTGGGACATGGGATTTTTTAGGTATTGAAAAGGGAATGGAAAGTGACCCATTAACAAAGGGATAATAGCAAACAAATCCATCTTAAGGGGAGGTGTTGATAATACAAGTGGGTTTGATTGTGGAAGATTAATTATTATAATGTTTTGGCTGAAAGAGAGTTTGAACTAAAATTTATAAATAAATAAAAACAACACTAAATATGCAAAAAAAAAAAAAAAATCTCAAAGGCCATGAGTTGTCAAAGTAAACTCACCCCCTTGTTATAATACAAAGAAGAATATGACAAACTCTTCAATCTTTTTCTCCTTTGTTTAATGAAAGAAACTCTTGTCTACTCTCATCTCGTATTCAATGTTGATTTGTTTACTCTTTAAATTTGTTTATGCAGAAATTTTGGACAGCCAGTTATTCCGTCACTTTGTTTTTTTTGTTTTTTTTTTTTTTGTTAGGTTTGGGTCGATTTATAATTTTACCCTTTTTAAAAATGATGTTTGTGATTGTGTTTTAAAGAGCAAAAAATCTAGAGAGTCAGGCTTGCCTAATACCATCTATCACTCTAGAGATGATGTTGAAAATGGCTCAATCTCTAGAATGATGGATGGTATTGGCCTGGCGTGAGCCTGACTGTACCGGCCCAATTCTAGAAAAATTGTTTAAAGAAAATCGGTAAAATTGTAAGAAAATCCAAGCTTGGCGAAAAGTAGACCTACTCTTGTTTATGTGTGCTGTGTACTTAAACCTATGAAAATTCTTGAGAGCCAGGTCTGACCATCATCCGCATCTCAAAGATGATGGACGGTATTGAGCTGGGCCTGGCGCGGGCCTGACTTGCCTGGCCTGGCTCTATAGAAAAGTTCACTTAACCTAAGAAGAACCCATACAAAAGAGCCAATTATAGAGCACAGTCGGTCAAGGCAGAGAGTGGAGTTGGAGTCATTGATTCTAGTGGGTTCTTTGCCCATGACCCCACATTTTTTATTTTTATTTATATATTTGTTTTCTTTTTGAAACCCCTACATCTTTCAAACATGTTTGAAAGGACAAGATCTTCTGTACCATGGGATGAGCTTCAAAAATGATGATATTCACTGCAGTGAGTAGCTAGGATGATATATAAAAGGTGTAAAAAGCAAACCCAAACAGAATAATCATATATATATGTTTTCATTTTTATAGTGAAAGAGAGATTTTCAAGGATCAAAAGGTGAAGGCAGTGTGATATTAAAAGAGACCTCATTTTGTTTCCTGAGGTATCCAACAAAGTTAAGGTATGTTATCTTGGTTTTTGACATCTGTTGTTAATCTTCAATAAAAATCTTGGTTTACCATTTTTAGAAAATGGGGTGTTTTGATTTTCTCTATTTATATTTTCTTTTTTGTTTGTGTAGAAGATTGAGATGGTTTGAGGAGAAGATTTTTTTTTTTTTTTTTTTTTTTTCATGGCTGGTCATAGAATTGGAGGAATCAGTACCGGTGGTCTATCTGATTCAGGTCCTTCAAATCAACACTCACCATATGCAGTCTTACATGGACTCACCCCTCCTTCTACCACTTACATGTATTATTGCATCACAAGTTCTTCTTCTATGAAAAAAATCATAACTTGTGATCAAATCCTTTAATGGGTTTTGTTCTTCTTCTTCAACTTTTGATGATGTTTGTTTTGTTTTGATGGTCAGTGATCAACAAGGATCTGCCTTTGATTTGGGAGAGCTGGAAGAAGCAATTGCACTGCAAGGGGTTAGGTTTAGAGATGATGAAGCCAAAAAAGGTACTTCACTGAACCATAACCAACTCCTCTAAAAGCAAGAGAGAGAGAGAGAGAGAGAAAAGATAAAAGAGTTGTAGTCCATTCAACACAACACAAGACTCATCAAAGGTGGTGGTGATGACTTGCCTTTGTAAGTACAAAATCATTCACACATAGAGAAACTTGGATATGGTGTGAAGAATCAAACATGGAAAATTAACTCTTGACATGGATTTTACTTGACTATGTAACTCCAAAGAGAGCATAAAAAAATTCCTCCTTTGATGGAGAAAAAATTGTGCCTTTTCTTTGCTGATTCTCTTGAGATTTTTCCCACTTTTGTGTGTCTTCCTTCTTACAGCTTTCTTCACAGCCAGACCAGCTACTACTATTGAAATGTTTCCTTCATGGCCTTTGAGATTCCAACAAACTCCCAAGGTAAAATTTTCACCAATTTTCATAAATGGGGTTCTTAATGGTAATTTTGATCTGGGTTTTTGATAATGAAGCTCAAAAGTGAAATTTTGAACAAAATTTTCATGTACCCATTTTAACTTTTGAAGAATATATTTTTTGACTTGTTCAATACTGGTGTGATATGGTTTTCATATAGGTTAAAAAGTGAGATTTTCAGGTGATTTTATATTGGCTTTTTTTGATGATTTTGTTGAGTACCCATTTGAAGTTTTTGAAGTGGTGGTGCAGGGAAGTTCAATATCAGGAGGAGGAGAAAGTACAGATTCAGGATCTGCTCAGAATAATACTATTATTTCCTGCAGTAAAGCTGATTCTCAGTTAGAACCAGAATCTCCTATCAGCAAAAGAACATCATTTCAGTCTCTTGACCAGAAACAACACCACCACCAACCCCCACCACAGCTAGTGAAGATGGCAAGTGATGTATCAAGAACTGAACCATCAAACAATCAACAAAACAACCTAGAAAAGGTTCCTCAACCTTCTATCACAAAAAAAAACTCTGGGTGGTGATTTTTCATTTATTTATTTATTATTTTATTTTATTTATAGTACTTTGTTTGAACTCAAAGATATCTGAGAATCAATCAATCAAAAAACCACAGTTTTTCAGCCTTTAATGATTTAGGGAGCGAGGGAGGGGTGCAAGAAAAAAAAGTAGGGAGGAGGGAGGTTCTATTCAAAGTCACCAGTCACCACCATACTCTTGGGTATTATACCCCCACCCAATTCCCAAAACTAAAAAAAAGGGCCCCCCCACTTTATCTCCCTTTCAACTCTTTGAACCAGATCACAAAACTCAAGAAAAAGGTTGATTTTTCCTTCCCTTCTTCTTTCTTCAACACCATGTCATGAAGACTCATCATCATTATCATTCCCTTCTGTTTAGGATTTTGAATATCTCTTGAAAACCTCACCCCATCTCCCAAACTTCAACATATCATTATTTGGTATTTGGTGAAAGAAAAGAAAACACAAAAGAATAGTATAACAGTAAAAGTTTGTGGAAGTATAGTAAAGATATGCTTTTGATATTAAAAGCTTATCCAAATCAGATGAAATATTTTACAGATATCATCAAATCCCAAGGTGCAGAGAAAAGCTATGTTCAACTTTTCTTTATCAAAGCTCAAATCCCAAACTCTATATCTTAAATTTTGGACACTGTTGACACTTTTCAACCCCATTTTTCAAGTATTATTCTGAGAACATTTCTTGGATTGACTACCTACATCAGTATGTATACAACTGACCTTACAAACCAATTCCCTTATTTCTTAGAAAAATATCATATGGAAATTTGGACAAGAATGGCAGATTAGAGCAATATTTTCAAAGAGAGAAATTTAGATTAAGACATAGATGGTCAATGGAGTAAATGAATGAAGGTGGCAAATCTATAAAAATGGTACATTTTGACATTATTTTCTTCCAAGACTTTCCACCTTTCCTCATGTTAATTTCTTCCTTACCCTTTTAGCTCAATATTTTCTTAAAAAAAAGGAGCAAATCATATATTTTCTTGTTTAATCAATCATCCTTGTTGTCTCAAATGGTGCAGAGGAAGGGAGTTGGTTCCACTACAGATCATAAACAACTTGATGCAAAGGTCATAAAAATAATTGCAAAATGTTTTATTTGCTTCATCTCTATATATTTTTCTGATAAACAATTTCAACTCTTATTTTGTTTCAGACATTAAGACGCCTAGCTCAGAACAGAGAAGCAGCAAAGAAGAGTCGACTTAGAAAAAAAGTTTGTTAAAAAATATTGAATTTGAATTACATTTCCAATATCCATTTATATATTCATTGAATTTTTTTTTGTTTTATATTATAATTTTTTGTGCTCTTGCAGGCTTATGTACAACAGCTAGAATCTAGTAGGATAAAGCTCACTCAACTAGAGCAAGATCTTCAAAGAGCTAGATCTCAGGTTCTGCATTTCTCTATAATATAAAGGTTTAGAAACTGAGTAAATTAGTTGTTTTTTCATCAGTTTTGAAAATTGAACTTTGTGGTCTTCAGGGTTTATATTTAACAGCAGGTGGTGGGTCAGATGGAAACCTCAGCTCAGGTGAGTTCTTTTCTTTGGTATGTGTATTTAGTATTATATCCTTATGACAATATTCTGGAAAAGATTGAATCTTGCAAAATGATTTAGCATTCAGCTTTTGCATATACAAAATCCCATTTGCATGTTCAGATTGTTTGGTTAGGGATAATATCAAATTTAGAAATTTTTTTATTTTATTGTAGAAGGATCGAAAATTATCTTTATATCTGACCTCAATTGTGAAGATTGTGTAATGTGATGTATTGTATGAACTTGGAAGCAGCTTGTAATTTAATCCATGTTAACCGAGAGCATTACATTCTTACAATCTATAGGGTTATGTTCTTATTGATACTAACTAACATGAATGACATCTGTAGGTGCTGCTATATTTGACATGGAATACTCAAGATGGCTAGATGAAGACCAAAGACACATGTCTGAGCTTCAAACAGCACTGCAAGCACACTTATCCGACAATGATCTCAGAGTATTGCTAGATGGATATATGTCCCATTATGATGAAATATTTCGTCTAAAGGGGATCACTGCCAAGTCTGATGTATTCCACCTCATTACTGGCTTGTGGTCTACTCCGGCGGAGCGGTGTTTCCTTTGGATGGGCGGATTCCGGCCCTCAGAGCTCCTCAAGGTCTGTGAAAACACACTAATTTTCATTTACATTGTTACTCTAGACCTTGTGTTCCTTAGTACGTTTTTTGTCAAAAAATAATGTAATATAACTTATCAGGAAAAAAAAAAAAAAAAAAACCCTTCTTTATTTGTGAAGTAAAATAAGTCAAAAGATGGACATGTTGCTTCATCTCTAACTTTTTCCATTCTGTCTTCTTGTTTTTTGGCTTTTAATCAGATGTTAATGCCACAATTAGACCCATTAACTGATCAGCAATTGATGGGAGTATGTAGTCTTCAACAATCCTCACAACAAGCAGAGGAAGCTCTCTCCCAAGGTCTTGATCAGCTTCACCAGTCTTTATCAGAAACCGTCGCTGCTGGATGCCTCAATGAAGGATCCAACGTCGGAAATTACATGGGTCAGATGGCGCTTGCATTAGGCCAGCTATCTAATCTGGAAGGGTTCGTTCGACAGGTAACAACACCATTTTATTAAATTGGCGCAACTGTGCTTAATTTTTTCAAAAACTCCAATACTTGTTATAAGAGATCTTTCTTAGAAATTGATAAGTTAGGTAGGTTCTCTACTTAAAAAAATATAGAATAGGTTTCAGTCATAAGATGGTAAGAAAGCAACCCAACTAACATCAAGGAAACCCTAAAACTAGGTCTATCAACAACTAAAAAAACTTAGAAAAATTAAGTTATTTAATTATAGAACAAACATAAAGTGTCCTTATCTTCATGAATTATTAGAAGAGGCCAAAACCCTAGAATTCAACTTAATGGTTTTAAAAGCTATTGAAAAATTCTTTTTGTGCTAGGGACCTCCATTTCAACATATGTGGTGGCTTTATTGGTTTTCTTGAATTTAAATATAAAACATCATCTGTCTTTATAGTCTTGCTCAACTTTTAAAGAAAAAAATATATCTGATTTTTTTTCTCCAATTTTAGGCTGACAATTTGAGACAGCAAACACTTCATCAAATGCGTCGAATCTTAACAGTTCGACAAGCTGCAAGGTGCTTTTTGGCTATTGGGGAGTACTATAATCGATTACGAGCCTTAAGTTCCCTTTGGACATCTCGCCCTCGCGAGTAAGATCAATTACTGTTCATGATTGCCAAAATTTGAGTATTGTTAGAATATGATACCATTAAATTTATGAATGAATTGCTTTATATTTAATTGCAATATCCTTTTTTTTTTTTTTTCCTTTTCAATTATTGTGTTAATATGAAACCATTATCATCATCATCGTTGTTGTTATTGTTATTATTATTAGTTTTAGTTCTATTATTAAAAAAAATTATGCAACTAAAGTCATCTCAGAAGTTCTTAACTTAATTTAGTTTTTTTGATAACAAACCATTTTAAAGTTTCCCTATTTGTCACAGCGAAAATGCTAAGAAACCATGTTTTTGTAACCAAGTTTTATAACCATGGTGACGTGGCATGATCTTGAAAGAATGATGAAATTCTCAAAGTGTTTATGTGTATCTCGAGGTTGTAAAAAACCCCCTCTAACGATGCCACATCATCCTAGTTATAAAACATAGTTGCAAAACCTGGTTTCCTAGCCTCACAGAGAACAGTGAAAACTTTTCATTTATAAGACCCGATGAATATTTAAGAATTAAAAGCAAAAAAAACTTGGTCTTATCATATAATTTTCGCCTCTATTATTTTTTCAATCACATCCCAAAATAAATTCTTATATTTGTTACCAGGAACATGATTAACGAAGAAGGCTCGTGCCAGACAACAAATGACCTACAAACTATGCAAATACCACACAACCATTTCTCGAACTTTTGATCAAGACTCAATGAACTCGATATGAATGTGTCTTCACACAGTCGCCCGAGCTTTGGATCTCACCAAGCTAAGAAAGAGGAGAAAATATAATTATTGATGCATATGCTGTATAATGTAAATGATTTTCTGAGGAAGCCTGTAATGACTGTCCATCCTCCAAGAAGGTTAAAAAAAAAAAAATCAAAGTTTTAAGAGTTTTTTGAGGGGAGAAATTATTTTCTTAGAAAATGGTCAAATTTTTGTATAATGTTTGATTCAAAATATTCAATGGGGTTATAGAGAGAGTACACCATATTTTCTTCCATTTTATATGGAAACTGTTTCCCCCCATCAAGGAAAAAGGACAGACATGTTGTCATGGATAGAACTCTACCATCTAAAACAATATTGTGGTTGTTGTTTCTATATGAAGTGGTTGCAAAGGATATCATCCATACAGAGAAGGACAAGAGGAAATTCAGGAAAAAAAATTGACATTTTTGTTCTCTTGTTAATTGTTGTTGGGAAGTAGCAAAGAAGTTTGTTGAAGCCAGTAATGTCATTTAAATTATTTCAATTCAATCATACAAGGGTTCGGATTGAATGTTCTTAGAATAGCTTCTTCGAAGTTGAAATCGCACATGATTATAAAGATTTGGTATTTGCCTTGTGACTGACTACCAACACTAGACTGACTGACCAAACAACCCAAACCATACTATAGCATGAATAAATCTCTCCTGCACACACTTTCTAAACAAGTCCGGAAATGACTATAAGTACGGATATCTGAAAACAACTCCAAAAGAGGGGAAATGTTTTTGACGTTGTGTCGTGTGGCACCATCGAGCCTAACAGACGCATCTTTTCAATAGAAGTCGTAGAAAACCTGCAGAATAGTATGACTTCGGGTACAGAGTAATCCAATTACATTTGGGGGATTAGAGATGGATTCTCAAAGCAAGTTTACTTCAAAATAAAGACCAGTGATGGTCTTCACCAACCAATGTCACACCCAAGTCTTGAAATTACACAGGCACTGTACACCTTTCTGTGGAATAAGATTTCCTGGTTCGAATGGTTTCTAATGAAATCCATACCCCGAAAGAGAAGAAAGACAACAGCTGAAAGTTGCCCTGCTACAAATTTTACAGAATCAGGACATTTAACCTTTGAGAACATGTCATTGAGAGCGAACGCAGCTATCTAGAATATGCAACGCTGGAAGAATGTCTGTCCCACATATCCACCGCTCATTGCCCTTCTCACATTTGACTCGAACATCTTAGGATTGTCCCTCAGCACTGCAGCTGCATCGTGGTTGAGAGGATCCTCATAATTTGGTTCCTGTAAATTTATATCGACAAAGATTGCAGAATCAGAGCAGCATGCAGACTTCGGCCTTGTTTAACATATGACAAACTGAAGCATTTGGAAATATGTGCAGTTAACACTTGGCACATATGCGCAGTGGAAGAAGAAAAGATGTACCGTGAAGAGATGATGTAAGCCGTAGATGATGGTATTTATATTGAGGACAGGCTTCCAATCTTCTCGGAGAATATTGAGGCAGACATTCCCTTCCAAGTCAATATTGGGATGGTAAACCTGTGTATTATAGAATTATCAGTTAGCCAAATGAATCTGAAAGAGCTCTAACCAAAAGTTCACAGGGAATGGCCATCATAAAAGAATCTACACAACCTTAGTCTTGCACTTCACTTTGGGTGCCTCATGAGGGTAGATCGGAGAAACTTGGAAACTGAACACGAACGTTCCACCACTATAACAAAGAAACAAGAGTGTACTGTTATGCTAGACGATTAAGAACATAAATTGCTTGAAAGAAAAAAAAAGAGAGAAGATAAACTATTATTAAAAGGGGAAAAAAAGTCTGTTGCAACTAAGAAGAATGTCTTTGCCATTTGGAACTGTTTGATGTTACATGTATTTCCTACTCTAAGCTAAATGCAGCATCTATTATTATTGTGTACATCATCCCCACAACTTTCTGAATTGATTAAGAATTGAAAAAATAAAAATAAGATAACCAGTTGCCTGCAGAAAATCACTTACTGATAAAATCCTTCATCGGGCCGAATGGTGACCTCAAAGTTCATCAGGTCATCCTTGCCATTTGGGAAGGCAATAGTTGTTGTTTTTGGTAGGTTCAACTCACTGATATCTAGAAGATGAACAATTGAAAATATCAGCCGGAAATATCTCAAGAATGTGCAGAAGGTGAAGGACCAAGGAAAATAAGCATCAACTAGTCGACATGCACATACATTGCATTTGTTAACACGTGCAGTTATTTTTTTAACTAATTATAGTAATTTGTTCACAATACATTGGGTGGACCATACAACTATTAGATAAATACATTAGTAGGCCAATTATCATTTCAAAAGGATGTTAGAAAAATACAGAATTGGGCGGAGAAATCATATAAAAATGTTGTTGTATTAGAAAAAAAAAAAAAAGGTTAAATAAGATCTTGAAACATCCTCAATCAAATTAGCAGTTTTTGCTAATTTGGGGAGTAACTCTCAGTTCTCAACAAGAGGGGCCAACCTACCCATCTTATTGCCAATTGTTACTCTAACAAACCTAAGAACATCCAGGGTTTTTCTTTTTTTGAACCATTATCATTATGTTCGTGCATATTTTGTTTTTTGACCCATATCTTATTGAATTTCTCAAAACATTTTGTATTCAGCAGACAGCATAAAACTCTCAATTTCCATACATTTGAGCCGGCTAGGCTCATTTTGGTAACAGAAGTTTGTTATGTGAGTGACAGTGATTCTCTTGTGCGACTCATGCTCATGCAAGAGTTTAAGTTCGTGATTTCTCTACTTATTATGAACCATGTGATGAATTATATGGATACTTTCTATTGGGATTAATTTAATGTGTTTAATAGTTTTATTTAATTGTATTTTGTATATGTTTGAGGTACAACCGAAAATTTAAGCCTTCGTTTAAAATTAAGATACATAAACATCTCGTTTCATGAAATTACAATCCTTTTGTGTACCTTCCTAATGTAAGACACCTAAACAGGGCTGTTGCCAGAAGTTCGCACAGGAGAGGGGCGTTGAGTTCTAAAAATATTTTATTTCTGGGGATCCCCTGAGAGTGTCCTTTAGCAGATCATAAACTTTTCACACTTATATTAATTTATTTGCAATTTTTTACACAACCACCATACCTCAGGATAGTGCACACTCTAAGAAGATCCTAATGTAAGCTCCCCCCCCCCCCCCCCCCCCCCTCTCCTTTTTTTTCCCTCCTCTGCTCTCCTGCTTTCTCTTGTACGTCTACCAATGCTACACTGATTTAAAGTTTGTATGCTTTGCTGCTTTTAGTTAGTTACATCATGTGATTAGAAAGGGAAACAACCAATATTTGCATGTTGATCATTTATAGTAGGGCTTAGAATGGGCTGTGTTTGTAGCTCATTGGTAGGTTATATGACCAAACATGAACACGACCTGTTCAATTAGTCATGTCTAGAAACTCTAACATGAATCCCACTTGTTTATAACCGAGTTAACATGAGAGGAGGACACACTCTTCAATTTACTAGTGAACAATTAGTTTTGATGAGTCAACAGGCCCATGTTGACAAATAAACGAACAATTCTACTTCGATAAGTTAAAAGAAGAGTGAAACAAGTTTAATTAAAGGTGTGTTTAGTTGCACGTAATTTAATTTCATGGAATCCATGGGAGACCACTTATGTTTAAAATAAATTTGATTAAAATGTCGTGGACCATAATACACACTTATTATGGACTGTGATAAAAGGTGAGGGGTAAGAATCTAATTCTTTAAGAGGGGGATAAGGAGTTGAGATTTTCATGTTTCAAGGCAATTCAATTCCCATCTTTGATCAAAATTGAGGAATCCATGATAAGTGATCCACCACAGTTTAATCAAATTTGTCTTAAACACAAGTGATCCCCATAAATTCCATAGAATTGGATTCCATGCAAACAAACACACTTTGAGATGAAAAGCCATTAGATCCCTTGCGTTTTTTATATTGATAAAATAAATTCAATCATAATCAAGAACAAGGATATAAGATGGGATAAGCTAGCCTACCACAAAATAACACAAAACTGAAAATACAACAAAGCACAATTACTAACACAAAGATAACTGTTGCTCAAAGCACAAAGTTCCCATTACTGCAAAAGCACACAATCCCTAACAAATGCACAAAGTTACCCTGCTTTTTCTCTACATATACTCATATAGGATGTGAGACTTGACTAAAACACAAAGATAATTGTCGCTCAAAAGAATTGAACCATGCAATGTATTCTGTCCCACACTGATTTTAGTAAATCAGTGTGAATTAAAAGAAGTGGCTTAAAAATAAAAGGAAAAAAAGGTCTTCTCACAATGATTTACCGACTATAGACAACCCGATACTCCACAGAATACGATACTCATACTTATAAATGGACAGGTTTAACATATATTTCCTCAGATATTTGGCACATTTATAATATAACAAGCACATTTTATTTGTGAGAAATTTTTCTTTGCCTAATTTTCTGTGTCTGTGTGCCAGTGTATTCATATCTAGGAGCAATGTAACCTTCCGGACATTGAACTATTGGGATTTTTTAAATAGCGTCATTCAGCCCAGTGTTTTGTCCAGAATCTGACAAAAGATGAAATGCAAAATGGTAACTAGACGATAAATTGACACATTTTGTCGATGTCCTGTGGGTTTAATGTGTTTGGGTCAGATTGACACCATTAAATAGAAAGAGAAAAATAAATAAATAATCATGGAAGCAGTATGAAAATGGAGTAAAGAGAAAGAACGAGGTAGAGAGAGAGACTGACCTTTATGAAGCCGTAACTCCCCTGCACTTTGCTTCTTGACAGGTGCCCTTCCATTGGCATTTTCAGCATCTTCTCTTTGCTTTTCCTTTACCTTAAAAAGTTTAATCATAATTCCTGCACCATAACAGATTACAACAAAGCTATTAACAACGACATCGTACACCAAAAAGTAATCAGTCTTTTACACATATTATATGAAGAAAGTGATATCTAATCTGGAAGGCATTTTTCTTTTAGCAAAACTGAAATTACAACTCAATGCAAGTATAAACACATAAAACACTTTAATAACTTAAGGAGAAAAGGAAGTAGCAAAAATAATGCAGTTTGGGTATTAATAAAAAAGTGCTCACAAGATTATACAACTATGCAAGGATGCTTGAATACACAACTGTTACCAACATAAAATACTTAACTTAGGCTCATCCTTTCATTCAATAATAATTGCTTACAAAAGATACAAGGATTTTTAGTTGTGCACACAAGGACATGGTTCAAGAAACACCAAGGACGCAAAATTTACCCCTGGGATATAAAATTGATATTATTCAATGGAAGAATGAACTCCAAAAATCTATCCAAGTTAAATCAGTAATACTTAAAGGGCGTTAGTTTTTTTTTATTCTTATTGGCTTCTATAACTATATGGACCAGTGTAGTCAAGGCGACTGCCTAGGCATGCCTCAAGGCATTTTTACTGAATTCTGCTTCAAAGTGAGGCAATGCGGCGCGGTGAAACAAGGCGTCCGCCTCAGTCCAAAAAATTGTTGCAATTGCAACAAAAAAAGGTTGCAACCGACTCTATAATAAGGTTTTATGTTTCTTTGTATAATATTTAAAAAATCTGATTAAAACAAAGATAAAAAGTTTTGAAGTTTTGATAAATTTGTAACACTTTTATTTATAATTTTTTGGAGAAAGCATATGATGTTTTGATCAATCTGTGATCAAATCAATCTTGATTTTCATAACATGGTTAAATGATTTTTATGCTTTTGGAATACCAATAGTGATCATACTTGTAGATTTTTACCAATAATTCCAACAATTTCTTCTAACAAATGTTCAATATTCTCAAGTTTCTATTCTTTCGAGAACATTGATTTTTAATAATTTAGTGGATGTTTGCAAGTTACTTAACACTTATGTATTGGTTGAGTTTCTATTCTTGATTTTCGAGAACGATCTCAGGGCTTTCTCATCTCCCTACTCTCGCCTCTCTGCACTCTCATCTCCCTCATCTCACTCTTTGCACTCTCATCTCCCTCATCTCGCCTCTCTGATCTGTTCTTGTCTCTCTGCACTCTGCTCTCTTCATCTCCCTCTTCTTTTCGTCTTCTTCTTCCCCTCTTCTTCTTCCACTTTTCATCTTCTTCTTCTCCACTGAATATCTTCCAACCTCTCCCATACAAAACCCCAAAGACCGCAGCAGAGCAGATCTTTGCTTTGGTTCGATCTTTGCTCTGGTTTCTAATCTTTGGGCAAAATCCCAGTCGAATAGAGGTGTTCGTTTTTTCTTTCTGTAGCCAGTCTGAAGAAGTTGCGATTATCAGGGAAGCTGACATCCATATGGAGATCAATTTTGCCCGGGTCGAAACAAATAGGTGGATCGGTTTTGCTGGGATTAGCCAAATCTGAAACAAATATGGGGATCGATTTGCAGGGATTACTAATTGGATTTGCAACCTAACATGTTTCTTCTTCAATCGATTTTTCTTCTTCACTCGAATTTTGCTTCTTCAATTGATTTTGTATGTATGGGTGGATTGAATCCTGAATTGTCAATTGTATGTGTAAATGGTTAGAGAATTGAAATCAATTTGTATGTATATATGTATGCGTACCTTGTCCAGTTCTAATTCATTCAACATCTTTTTTTTTATAAATTAAATGGTTAATTGGGACGGGGCGAATATCCGCCAATCCCTAACTTGGATTAGACGATAATATGTGGAAAGACTACATTACTTGGAGAACCAAAATACCTGTAGCCGATCCCAAAAGTATCAGCAATGGGCTTTGATGATGATGATTTCTTCAAATTATCCTAGAAAGACTCCCGATTGTCCTATACAACGCCACCCACGACGGTGAGCAAAAAAAGAGGAACCACTCGACACTATTTATCAGGTCACCCTCTACACCTCAGGCCAACTCGAAGCAAGTTTTGATGTTTATCATAAAATAAAATAAAAAACCGTTTCTGGAAAAAAGGGTATGTGACCATTCTTGATTTTAGACAACATTTCATTTCATTAATTAAAAATTATAATAAACAAATAAACAAATAAATAAAAACTCAGGAATTAAGGGTTGGATAAATTACCTCAAGGTTGGATCTGATGAAAGAAAAGGTAAACTTCCACTACCTACAAATTCAAGAACAGAGCGAAATGAATGTTAGGGTTTAAGAAATTTTAACAAGAGAGAGACCCGGATATCTCACAGATCTGTGTTGAATTAGATCTCAGTAAAGAGACAGCGAAACGATCGATCGGTCGATCAGATCTGCGTGTGGGGGAAGTAAGAGAGAAAGGGTAAGTAACCTGTCGGCTTGCAGATTATTCTTCGTGTGGAAGGAAAGAAAAGAGAGAGAAGAGTGAAGAGAGCAGAGACAGTGCCGGCCCAACGGAATTACGGAAAGCAAGCCAAGGCCCTGGCAAAACTTTATTAATATTTTTTTTTCTTTTCAAAAGGTTGGTCATTGCGAAAGTTTTGGATGAAGTTTGTGAGTGAATATAGTTAAACTCACATTCGTGAAGTTTATATTATTGCGATCAAATAAGAATAGTTATAAACTAATGTGAGAAATAACCCTTCTTTTAGTCAATATTTATCTTTTCATTTGAGCGGTTTGATGGGTCGGGTTGAAGTTCGAACTATCAAACGCACTTAAAGAAACCTCTCGATTCATTTTTTGCAAAATCGACAATACGTATATCAGAATTAACATAAGTTCATCGTTAACCTACAAAACTTAAATCTTACGGTGTGTAAATTATAAATCTTTCAGAATGTAAGCGTGGAAATTAAAAACTCTAATGTTCAATTTTTAGTAACTTCATTTATATATGTTTTCGAGAGGATTATCACTTAATTAAATAAAGTAACCACAATGTTATAACTCCTTGAAATAATTAAGAATATTATATTGTATTAACCTGTTAGAATTGGGAATCAATTTCACCCAATCTATAAAATCTTTGTGATATGTGTGATATTTAATTTCAAAGTTTGGTTGATATTTGACTTATTCTAATTTCTTTTCGTCACAACTCATTTCATCGGGACTAATGTTTATATCAAAAATTTGTAATATTTTGTTCTTGTCTTTTTTTTATTTTTTTTTATTTGATTTCTAATAGCCTTACTATAAAGCTACACCAAAGGGTTTGCAAAAAGCTATGAACTCTTCGTTCTTTAACAATTGGTTTCATGTAACCTTCAACATGGATCTCGAGACCCTTTTCCTTTAAAGAAAAAGCCCAATGGCGCAAAAGTAAAAAAACAAAATAAATTTACCAGAGAAAGAAAAAAGGTAGTGACTACACCGCATCATCGTATCCTCTCTCTCACACCACCATTGAGTTTTTTTTTTGTTTTACTTTCTCACACCACCAATAATATGCATAACAGAGAAACTCAAACTCAAAACGAAAAAAATGCAAAACATGATAACTTTCGACCAATTTAAACCTTCAATTGAGATCAATTCTCAACCTCATCAAAACATGAAAGTTGTGTAGTGCTATGAGTTATTTAATAAACACAACTTGAATAACTTGAAAATGTTTTGAAATGAGTAAGTTATGGTCATTTTACTAAAGTCGTGCAAATATGTCTTGCAAAGAAAATGGGATAGTGTTCCTGAATTTCGGCCAACTTATGTGCTCGATTGAGACCGATTATCAAGTTGATCAAAACACAAAAGTTGTAGTACTATGAGTTATCTAATAAACACAACTTGAATCATTTGAAAATGTTTTGAAATGAGCAAGTTATGGTCATTTTACTAAAGTCGCGCAAATCTATCCGAAAAATAAAAAATGATAGTGTTCCTGACTTTCGGCCAACTTATGCGCTCGATCGAGACCGATTCTCAAGTTGATCAAAACACAAAAGTTGTAGTACTATGAGTTATATAATAAACAAAAATTGAATCATTTGAAAATGTTTTGAAATGAGCAAGTTATGGTCATTTTACTAAAGTCACGCAAATCTGTCCGAAAATAAAAAGGGATAGTGTTCCTGACTTTCGGCCAGCTTATGCACTCGATCGAGACCGATTCTCAAGTTGATCAAAACACAAAAGTTGTAGTACTATGAGTTATCTAATAAAAAAAACTTATGTGCTCGATCGAGATTGATTATCAATGTCTCAGATACCCCTCATTGCACAGTGCGAACAGGAAAAAAAAATTTCATGTTCGCATTATGCAATGCAGGGTATCTCAGATACTCCGTAGTGCACTCTGCGAACAAAAAAAATTTCGGATAAATTTGCATGACTTTAGTAAAATGACCATAAATTGTACATTTCAAAACATTTTCAAGTGATTCAAATTGTGTTTATTAAATAACTTAGAGTACTACAACTTTTGTGTTGTGATTAACTTGAGAATCGGTCTCGATCGAGCAAAATAAGTTGGCCGAAAGTCATAAACACTATCCCGTTTTCATTGCAAAACAGATTTGCGCGACTTTAGTAAAATGATCATAACTTACTCATTTCAAAACATTTTCAAGTGATTCAAGTTGTGTTTATTAGATAACTCATAGTACTACAACTTTTGTGTTTTGATGAAGTTGAGAATCGATCTCAGTTAAAGGTTTAAATTGGTCGAAAGTTACCATGTTTTGCGTTTTTTTTTCGTTTTGAGTTTGAGTTTCTCTGTTATGTTAAGTTGTGCATATTTATTGAGTTTTGATTTAAGGGTTTCGACTTTGAGGAAATTTTGAGAATTTTCGAGAGAGATGAAGGAGATTTGCAAGAGATTTGAGTGTGGGAAAAGATTTGGAAGATATTTGCAAGAGATTTCGAATGGGGTAAAAGGCATTGCTGTCAATTTGAATGGTGAGGAAAAAAAAATGGATGATTTTTTATTATATAAGTGGTGTTAGAAAGTATGGTGGTGTGAGAAAGAAAGTAGATAGTGTGACATAGTAGAATGGTGTGAGAGGGAGAAAATGGTGGTGTAGAGTGGTCACTGCCGATAAACAGTCTTACTAGAACAGAAATAATACAATTTTTCATAAAAACATTGGAACTTCAGACATATACAGAAACTATTTCATCAAACTGAGTTTCATATTCAATAGGAAAAATTACATGGAAAGTCATTGCCATTGTTTCACCCACTCTGACTCAAAAATTATTCAAGCAGATTGTTTCAATAGATCATAATTCTTTTTCTCCCCATCAATCCTTTTCCTCCCATTTTCTCTATAATAACTCAGCTCAAAACCACAATTTATAAGAGTTGCAGCCAAAACCATTTATAGAGTTAGAACTACCCAAACTCGCATACTGTTAACTGTCTGTATACACATCACACATGATCAGCTTGTCAGTTTCTGCCGGGTGCTGGAGTGTTTTCCGTGCATCAAATAGGACATCTGATGGGACCCATCAGCCTGTACCCAAAAAATGCCTTCATCAACATTCCTAATAAAAATGTGTTTGATTTCAGCATAAGCTCTTCAACAAATAGCACATGATAATCAATCTAAACTCCTAGAACCTATCAAAACTCATGTACCAATTGGATGAAATATTGTAGCAAAAGCAATAAACAAATCCATATTAGGAGAACAATTTCATTTGGATAAAACGAAATTTCCAAGGTACATCTCAATAGGCAACACTTGTGATCAACACCAGTAATTTTCTCAAAGAAATAATGAAGCAATAGCTCTCCTGAAAATCACAAAACTGAACAAAAAAAACAAGCACACAAAAAAAAAAAACTTTTAATAATATTATATAGTGACAATTTTTAGGGTCACAATCAGCATAAGTGGAATTTGTATTGCTTAATTGATGGTCCAGATTTTCATTATATCAACCCCAAACTGAACTGCAATCTCCCCTCTGTTCAATCTGTCCGCTTCAATTTCAACATTCCCTTCTCCTACCAAACCAATCCACTTATTGCCAGTCCACAAATCTGCTGTTTGCTCAAAATTCTAGCACCACAAATGGTGTGCACACATGACACGTACTCTAGTTTAGAAATCAGAAACCTTTTGGTCTGTGACACGCACAAGAGTAACTCAATGTCTCAGAGTTAGGCTCAGTCCCGAGGAATTTGGTTGGGAGTTGGCACAACTTGTGTCCACCAAATTTCAGCAATGTTAACCCTTCTATCTAACCAAAACGAGACTACCATACTTAAAGAGTACTAGCAGTCTAAGAACTAATCCTCCAATTCCCTCTCCTATGCTAACTAGCTTAAATTGTTCAAAATTATAGTAAAGACAATATTTAGCTGAACTTCCATAGTGAAGTCCTCAAATCCACTTTACCTGAGCAAGGCGTTGAAGGTAAACCATGGTTTTACAGTTCAAAGATTCATAAAAAAACGTTAATCATAAGGTCAAGTAGAAAGGAGTCAATTTAAGCCTCAACACAGTCTACAATGCATATATTAAAACCTTCCAACATAACAAACTCTTTTTTAATTAGTTAAATGGCAGACATTATATAAAACCTAAGAATGTGGCTTCAGAGGAAACCCATCTCATAGAAGATTCTTTAGTTACACTCCTCTCATAAAGACTACTCATAGCAAATAGAAGGTAGGCTGCCAAAGCTTCAGACCCTGTGATTAACTTGATAAGTTTAAACACATTAGGCATAACTTGAAGGCCTGAGAAAAAAAAGAGGTTTCTGACAAGACTGATCTTCTCATTAAGAATATGTGGAAAAAAAATTAAAAAAATTGAGGCTATCGACCTCGTAGAAGAAACAAGAGATTTACAAAATGAAGAATAGAGGCAGAGATCACTGCTCAGGAATATTTGGAGGAAAAATCAGGTGCACTTTGGGATGTGAGTCTGAATTCTTCAATAATTTGCTAAGAGGAAACATCATTTCATTTCAATTGAAGCCCTATTAATTTGACGACAAGATTTCCATTGATCAACCATGTATTGCCTTTCATATCGTTAATTTCTATATAGATTCTGAAGCTAAGGTTTGGAGACCGACCTAAAGGAATATCTTTTCAACCAGATCCCATTTTGTGGTTGAAGAGATGGATCTGCAAATGAGATGGGATGTCAAGCAGATGGTTTCACAGTAGAGTTTTTCAACAAGCTGTGGGAGGTGTTAAAAGGATGCTTTACGAAAGTAGTCAAAGACTTCATCGATAGGTATTTCTTGGACTGGAGGTTGAACACAACATTACTATCTCTTATGCCAGATAGGCCGTGGACAAGATCACCCATTGAATTCAGTCCAATAAGCCTATGGAATGGTGTCCTTAAGATCATAGCCAAATTTAATAGCAGAGTGCCTTAAAAAAATTTGCCTTGTGATTTCTCTATTCCAAAAAAGCAGTATTCATGGTCATCAAGTAGTGGACAACCCCTTAATAGCCAGTGAGACCATAAACTAGAAGGTACAGCTGTTTATGTTACAATTTGGTTCGTTTTCAACCTGAAAACACAAATCGAACCATATCAACCGCTTTGACAAAAATACAAACCAACCCGAACCAAATGTTTAATCAAACCGAACCAAAATGAAATCCAATAAACCGAACCGACAAAAACTATGTTAAACAGACCTAAACCGAAAAGTGTGTGTACATATATATATGTATGTATACATATTAATTTTTTATATTACAATGCATATAAAATTTTTAAAATAAACACAAATATCAGTTCAATTTGGTTTCCACGATTTTTTTAACCTAAAACCGAACCGATTACTTTGGTTTCAAAATGTTACAAAACGAACCGGACCAAAATCAAACCAAACTAATTGGTTGGTCGATTTGGTTCAAGTAGTTTAGTCGATTCATTTGGTTTTTTGTTCAGCCCTACTAGAAGGAAGCAAGGAAAGCCAGGTTTGGTAGTTAAGCTTGACTTCTCTAAGGCATTTGACTGCATTTCATCGATTTACTTGGATTCCACAATGCGACAAACGGAATTTAAGGCCAAAAAGACTAAATGGTTACTCACATATATGTCAACGGCCATACTTCAGAAGGTCTCCAAAGACATTCAGCATGGCCACCCGAGTTCTCCGTTGTTGTTCATCATCATTGACAAGGGGCTTGCCCAAAAGATAATTAAGGATGTGGATAAGGGTCTCATCACAGGTTTTCTCGGATAATTGTACTCCTATTTCAACTTACTCAGCAATGCATGTGTTGATTAGATTTTGTCAACCACGAGAGAGCTTATATGGTTTGAAGATGTGACCGGGCTTAAAAATCAATTTTAAGAAACCCGACTCTTTTGCTCTTTGGGGAAGTATATAACCTTCAATTGCTTGTGACGTGTTTAGACTGCACAATTGGCTCCCTTCCCGCACAAGTGTTGGGAATGCCCTTAGGGGCCAAATGGGATGAGGTTTTAGAACAAATGGAAACCAAGCTGGCGACATGGAAGCAGCATTTTCTTTCTAAAGCAAGCCATTTTACTCTCATCAAGTCCATTTTAGCCTCCATCACAATCTACTGTTGCTAGTCTGGTCACCCACTAATTATGAGAAACGTCTTTTTGGGATCCACCCTTCCAAGTGCAAAAATCATTTGATTACTTAGAGTTGAGAAAAGGTGTGTTTTCACACAAACTTAGGAAGGCTAGGGCACAGATCAATGGACTGTTTTCAATACTGCATTTGTGACCAAATGGTTGTGGTGTCTTGCAGAGGAAGAGGATGCCTTGTGGACATGTATAATTTGCGTAAATATCTTCTAAACTACATAACTCACGCTCCCATTAGGAACCTGATATTCCTATATAAATTATCCTATATAAATTATAGAAAGGCCCACACATCTAACTTTTTTATTTCCCCTTTAAACATTCATCAATTACACCCATGGCCATAACATAATTTATTTAAAGCCCTCTAATTTATCTATAAATTATAAAAAAAAACCTCAATCTAACTTTTTGATTTTC
Organism: Berberis vulgaris; assembly: GCA_963556465.1. Taxonomy (NCBI): domain Eukaryota; kingdom Viridiplantae; phylum Streptophyta; class Magnoliopsida; order Ranunculales; family Berberidaceae; genus Berberis; species Berberis vulgaris. Next base: position 6,871,793 of record OY747135.1, read on the forward strand.
CATCAAAGTCAGCCCATGTAAACATTCATTAAATATATCTAAGCCCTTAACGTAATTTATTTCAAGTCTTCCAATTATTTATAAATTATAAAAAGGCCCTTGCATTTATTTTTCATTTTGCCCTCCACATTTATATTTTTACAATCAAAATCAGCCCTTTCAAACATTACAGTAAAAGGTGTATACTATTAACCTAATTTTCAGTTTTCAATTTTGCCCTCGCTCAAATTAAACAACATCCATTATATCCCCGACCTCTCCCTCTCTGTTCTCCTCCTCTTCTCCACCGCTGACGGCCCCCTTCTTCCTCCTCCCCCTGACTTCCTCTCTCTCTTTTTTGTAACCACCATTGTCCCCTTCTTCCTCCAACTCTTAGTTTCACAACTACCCCAACCCTCTTCTTCTTCCACCGCCTTCCTCTTTCTCTGTTTCGCAACCACCAGCCCCATTCTTCCTCCCTCTCTGTAATCTTCACATCCACTATTTATGAGCACGTAGTGCGCTTCCACCCCTAGTAATAGTAACAGATTCCAATGGGAGACATCCACCAAATATTCTTCCTTAGGCTGTTTAGTTTGGAAGTCTATCACTAAATGTGTGGATAAGTTCTACCCACATATAGGGGTCGTGTTTTTCAGGCTCGACTGCCTCTTTCTAGAAGGATAAGTAGTGCAGCTCATAGCCCCCCAAGTTGTATGTTGACACATATCCTTTGTCTCGAGAAAGGGGGTGGAAAGTGATTTGGCCGACAAACTTGAATCTCTGGCTTCAGTTGCTCAACTATTGTCGCTATTGGACCAGTAGAGTGTCCGACATGGAAAAGACACGTTTTTATGGATGGGAAGTTAGTGGGTCTCTTAAATCCATCTTCACTCATAGGAAATGTGTCTGGATAGATCCCCCCACCCCTTCTCTCTCTCCTCGAGGTGAACTTCTGCATGTGGACTGTAGTCCGAGAGTATATTCTTACCTCAGATAATCTAATCTCAGTAACAGAGGGCTAAAAGTTAGCAACTTGTGCCCTTTATGCAACAAATGTAGTGAATCCATTTTCCACGAGTCACCGCTTATACAAGTTCTCCCAACAGATTTGAGGCCACTTAATGGCAGAATCCAAGTTAAGAAACCATTGAACAACTTGGCTAATTAGTTAGCAGTGCAATTTATCAAGGAGTTGGATTTGGTGCCATGGCCTCATGCAACAATGTGGTGTATTTGGAAAAAAAAGAAATGCAAGGATTTTTTAAGAGAATAATCAGATTTTTTATAGCCAATGGCATGACAGCTCAACGGTTAGAGCTTGGCGGATGGTACCACTAGGTCATGGGTTCAAACCCGGCTTGCGGCATCTTTAGTGGGTTCTGGGATCCTATAAAAACCCTGCTTGCCTTTCAAAAAAAAAAAAAAGATCAAGTTTATAGGGTCCTAAAAAAATGATTTTCTCTTGGAAATTGTTCGGAGATGAGTAACTTTTCTTTTATTTTGTCAATTATTGACTCACTATGTGTATCTCCTTTCTTTCTGTCAATATATTTCTCTTGTTTTGCTTTGGCTAAAAAAGACTAAATAAATAAAAATAATCTTAGTATGCATCCTCATCTTTCTCTGCACTGACTCACTTCTCACTAAATTGCCATCTCAATTTCCAATGTTCACTCTAATACAGCATAAACCATTTCAAAAGTCTTTAAGAGTTTCCCATCGACCTGCATGGTATGTATCAGCCCCACTACAACATTAAATGCAACTAGAAAAAACAAAAATCTGACCATCTTGGTCTAGTTCTGCCACAAAACTAACAGGGATGTTCTCATGATATTGATAGGGGTATCAATGGCCTGGCATCTGATCAGTTCCTAAAGCTTAGCATTTGGCATTTCATCTCACTGGCTCTTAAAAAAGAAAAAACAAAACAAAACAAAAATACCTAGAATCGCAACTGGCATGGTTATGAAGATGTATGAACATCTCCAGATGAAGTTGATATTTATTAAAGGGACCAAACACAGCCAAGAAGACCAATAGAATGGGCTGAAAAGTCCAAAAATCGGTCTCCATTTTGATGTGGTGGATTTTAGTTGTACCTTAACCAATATCGGTTTCAAACATCTAAGAGATCAGTTTTGGTCAACTGTGTTTAACCGAATATCTAATTCTGAAAATCAATTTGGAAATTTTGGGACATATCGTGAGATATTTTTTCACTTTTTTGAGTTGGTCTTTTCCCCTTCTTTTAGCAATGGACTGTTCTTAGTATTTTAGCTTATTTTATATGGGTTTAAGCATGTCACTTAGTTTTCCTAATTTATGTTTTGTTTCTCTAATCTGTTAGAATCTATAAATCCCCCATTTTAATAGTTTGGGATAAATGTTTTCTTTATGATAATACTTCTCGAATTTCTTATTCTTATTCTCTTTTCCTTTTTTCTTATTTTTTTTCTCCTTCGTGTACTCAAGGTTTCTTCTACTCTCTTTCTCCAAGTGGGTTTGAGGTTTTCAACTTTCCAAGGTTTCTCCTAGAGTTTGTTGTGAGGGCTGAGTTTCAGCAATCCAGGTTAGTATACTGGCTCAATAATATACTCCAGAAGCAATAAATCATGGAATTTTCAACCTTCATTAACCATCTGTACCACCTTTTTCAACACTTTCTTCCTCATAAAAACTCAACCAAACCACTTCACACTCAACAACCCAGCACCCTTTTACACAGAAACATCTCTACGCTACTCAACATGTCATCAAAGACCTTTACCCCCAAAACCCTCTTCATTATGACAATCAAGATTACAATGAGGCTAAATTTTTTTGTTCATCAAGAACACCTTCAACAAGCCCAACCTGATAGAGATAACAAGTTATAAACTTAAGGTTGACTTGTCCTTCAGTGGCCAACTTTCCCTTGAAGATTTTCTTGATTGGACGTAAGAATTTGAAAACTTCAACTACATACATACACCAAGAGTCAAGAGATAATCAAATCAGTCGTTTTAAAGCTCAAATGGAGAGCATCCACTTGGCGAATCAATGGAAAACTCAACAAGCAAGTAAAGGTTGCATTACCCCTTCTAACTAGAACATCTTTTTTTCCAAGCCTATACCAGGTAAAAAGGCCATTTGGGGGACAATTAGACGTTTTTCATACCAGTTGGGTATGGAAGTCTCTAAGAGAATCATCAGAAATAATTTGAGTCAACCCCTTTAATTGAAAATTATTTCTCGAGAGGAATTAATTGAGCACAAATGTTTTATCCAGCTCCTCCATTCCTCCATTTCTCACCAAAAGACGTTTTACCAAGAGGAGAAAAAGAACTCCCATTTGCATGGTAATAAGCTTTCCCAGAAATCTTTTTATCACACAAACCCCAGAATCCCACATCCCAACTCCTTGTCCTTCAATGGTCTTGTATAGGTGAACATCCCACTGCCCAGGCACCTTGTCACTACCTTAAGGAGATCCAAGGCTTCAAACCATGGCCTCTGCATACCATCCTCCTTAAAGATTATCAAAAAAACTCACTGAAAGGTTCTCAGCATAACTCCATCAATATAAACTATAATTGAAAAATTGTTGACTGTTCACATCGCGGAAGCAAAAAATGTGGAAAATTTTGAAATCATCATTACCTAACAATTGAGCTTGGAAAATCAATGAGCTTCCATAAATCACGTGTCTGACATTTAATGAACCCAAGACATCTAAGGAGTCCCACAATTCCTCCATATAGTGGATCAAGCCCAGTCAAGCCTTTTCAAACCAAACGGAAAACCTTCTAGTATATAGGCCACCCTCCCAAAGTATCATTTCAGCTTACATTAGGAAGAGCACTAAGCTCAGCCAATCCAAATTATTTCCCCATCTAATCTTCTCACAACGACAATGACTTGATTGTTTGACCAAGTGACAAATGCACCTTTCCACACAATGTCCATGAAGATTGGTTAGCACAAATTCAAAAGGACAAAAAGCCATTATACTTCTAATTTTTTATTCTATAATTTACAAAAGAAAGTGCAGTGACAATAATGTTCAAGAGCAATGCAAATATTGGTGTAAACTGTAAAAAACGTAACATGCCTCAGGGCAAGGAAACAAACATGAGAATGTTTGAAAGGAAGAACCTTTTGAGTTGAGGACTGCTTTCCAGCCATAGAAGAAGAGATTTGGCAATGGGGTTCAGCTATGATTACTATGCAGAATGTGACCTTTTATCGCTTCATGTGTAGTTGGGATAATCGGATGTTGTGTAATTTTCCTTTTGTTTGCTTTTCTCTTGTATTCTGAGTCCCCCAATCACTTTGTTTTGCTTTACTTTCATCACCAAAATTTGTTGTGTTTGATCACCAAAAAAAAAGAGGTAAAATTTCCCATAGCAATACCCATGCTTAGTGAGATTCGAAGATGAGAGACTGATAAACTCTAATGCACCGACTCTTCGAAAAACCCTTATATCGCGTGTCAAATACATGTCAAACACGGATACGCGTTCGACAGGCGCTCGACACGTATTTGACACGTGGTCAACGGTCAAAATATGTTGACAGGCACCGACGCGGCCAGGACACGGTCCAGACTCGGTCAGACACGGCTTTATAATTACTCTCTCTTCGATCGATTGCAAAATTTCAAACCCTAAACAGAGACAGAGGGACACGACAGAGAGAGGGAGACAGAACGGCTGAGAATCAAAGAGAGGGAGACGACGTCAATCGACAGAGAGTCGGAGAGAGAGAGAGATCCATCGACAGAGGGAGGGAGATCGATCAACAGAGAAAGGGAGACGACACGATTCGACAAAGAGAGAGGGAGATCGATCGACAGAGAGAGGGAGAAATCCATCGACGGAGCTAGAGGGAGATATCCATCGATGTCGTCCTCAGGTAGGTACCTTCTGGGTTTTTTTTTCTGGGATTTCTTCTCTTAGTGTTCTCTCATTGTTGCTCGATGTTTTTGGCTATTTTACTTGCTCGGTATGATAGTATGCATATATGAGATTGAACTTTGAGGGTGTTAGGCTGTGATAGTTTGGTCAGTGGTAGAAATCTCAGTATGATAGTTTGGTCAGTGATAGTTTGGTCAGTGGTCTTGAATGAGTATTCCTGCATCATTATATTTCATGATTTGTTTCTTTTAGGCCAAGTATCTGGAGATGATCTTTGGAAGCATGTGACAATAATAAGAAGACCAAATGAAGGTGGGGGAAATCTTAGATGGCGGTGTAACTTTTGTCAGAAAGAGTATACGGGATCTCATACTAGATTGAAGGACCATTTGTTGAAGATAACAGGCCGTGGGATAGCTATTTGTGCCAAAATCTCTCCCCTACAACTTAGAGAGGTGCAACAATTTGTTGAACAAGCTGCATTGAGAGCAGAAAGTTCAAGGCCGCGAAGTGTTCCTTTACCTCTTTCAGTGGGCTCAAGTAGTCACCCGTACCCAGGTTCAAGTGGTGGGGTTAGTCCTAAAGTTCCACTTTCATACAATGAACAAAGGAAGAGGAGAATCACTAATAATCCTATTGCAAATGCTTTCAATATGAGTGAGCGACAAGAGTTGGATGCTTTGATTGCAAGGTCGTTCTACTCAGCTGCATTGCCATTCAACCTTGCAAGGAATCCATATTTTTAGGAGGCTTTCACCTATGCAACGAATAAAGCAAAGTCCATTAGTGGTTACAAGATCTCTGGGTATAATGCATTGAGGACGACATTGCTTCAAAATGAAAGATGCAACATTCAGAGGTTGTTGGAGGCAACAAAGTTTACATGGGTTACTAAAGGGGCAACCATTGTTTGTGATGGAAGGACTAATGCTCAAAGGAGGCCTTTCATTAATTTCATAGTCCTTAATGAGGGTGGTCCAATGTTCTTGAAGGCTGTGAACTGTGAAGGGGAGTACAAAGACAAGTTCTTCATTGCTGGTTTGATCAAGGAAGTCGTACATGACGTTGGGCCAAGTAATGTGGTCCAAGTCATTACCGACAATGCTCCAGTTTGTAAGGCTGCAGGTTTACTTGTTGAGAGCCAATATCCTGAGGTGTTTTGGACACCTTGTGTAATCCACACTCTCAACCTTACCTTGAAGAACATATGCGCTCTAAAGAACACGCCTGCAAATGAAAAGGCCTATAGTTTGTGTAGTTGGATTGTTGATGTTGTTGGCGATGGGGTGCTGATCAAGAACTTTATCATGAACCATTCCATGAGGTTGCATATGTTTAATGAGCAATCGAGATTGAAGTTGCTTTCCATAGCAGATACACGCTTTGCTTCAAGCATAATTATGCTCAAGAGGTTGAAAGACATTAAAAGTAACCTCTAGAGTATGGTGATTGGAGATAAGTGGGATTCTTATAGGGAAGATGATGTTGAGAAAGCACGGCTTGTGAAAGGAAAACTATTGGATGACTTGTGGTGGGACAAAGTGGACTATGTACTTCGTTTCACAGAACTTATTCAATGTTGCGGAGAGCTAATACAGATGAGGCATGTCTTCACTTGGTGTATGAGATGTGGGATGTTATGATTGAGAAAGTGAAACAAGTTATTTACCGCCATGAAGGAAAGGAAAATAGTGAGGAGTCAGATTTTTTTTCAGTGGTGCATCATATATTGGTAGATCGATGGGATAAAAGCAACATACCACTGCATTGCTTAGCACATTCCTTGAATCCAAGGTAAATAATTACATTGTTTTTAACTTTTTGGGTTATGCACTTAATATTTATATATTAATTTTGATTGACATTGCTTATATATAGGTATTATAGCAGAGAATGGCTTGAAGGGGCTCCTAATCGTATTTCGCCACACAAAGATCTTGAGATTACAAAGGAGAGGGATAAGTGTTTCAAGAGATACTTTCCTAATATTGAGGAAAAAAGATTGGTTTTTACAGAGTATGCTAGGTTTTCAACGGGTTCTGGACAGTTTGCAGAAGGTGATGTTCTACAGAATAGAGCATACCTATTACCTGATGTGTGGTGGGCTTCTCATGGTGCCTGTGCACCATTACTCCAGAATATAGCTTTGAAGTTACTTGGGCAGCCTTGTTCTTCCTCATGTTGTGAGAGGAATTGGAGCACATATAACATCCACTCATTAAAAATGAACAAATTGACCCCACAACGAGCTGAAGATTTAGTGTTTGTGCATTCCAACCTTCGTCTTTTGTCAAGAAGAAAACAAGAGTACAAAGAAGGTGAGACAAGGATGTGGGATATCGCAGGAGATACTATTGATTCGTTGGATTTGGATGTTGCTGGAATGCTTGAGATTGCCGGTCTTTCACTTGATGAACCTGAGCTAGAGGCTGGCTGTTGAATGAAGAAAATGTGACAACTGATCCGCCAGTTAATGAAGAAGATATGTAGCCGCGGCTGGTGAGTTTTTGAAATTATCAATTTACATTATAAATTTGAATGTTTTATTGATATGTTTGGATTGTTTAATAGTATTATTTTATGTTTATATGAGTTACAAAAAAATATATTAAAAAAAATAAGTTTGACCATGTCACCGAGTCCTATTTTTTTAAAATTGATGAGTCGTCGTGTCGTATCTGTGTCTGACACGACACGCGTATCCGAGTCCATGCATCATTGCTGATAAAAAAGGGGAGAAGAAGAAGAGGTCGTGTAACAGAGGAGACAGATCCCCATCGCGACAACAAAAACAACCAAAAGAACTTTGGGAGAAGATGAGGGACAAGGAAAGAGGAGGGATCTCTGAAGGGAAAAGAGATGAAAGGGTACAGATAGGCAGGCGAACACTTAACAGGTTTGAACACAAAAACAAGTTTTCAATGTAGGGCAAGGATGCACGGATACGAACACGCGCGTCGTGTTGGACACGGACACAACACGTCAATTCAACAATTTTCCAAAAACTAGGACTCGGGGACACGTCGACACATCATACTATTTTTTTATGTCATATAAATATAAATAATAATCTAATAAAGTGCCTTCTTAGAGTGTCTCGAAGAAGATGACATTGTTGCAAGAAAAAAAAATTAAAGTAGAGAAAAAGTATATTAGAGAAGAAGTAGAGGAGAGAATAAATAAATGAGAGAAAAATAAGAAGCATAGACTACCTCTATGCTTTAGTCGTTTTTTGCCCTATTTATCTTAAATCTTAATTGAAATAGTCATTCACTTTAATGGATCAACAATCATTATATTACGTGGTTATTTGCACACATCTAAAATAAAAAAATAAAATAAAATTAGTTTTCGAGTCTTGACTGTGTCCTGACCAAGTTCCAAGTGTATCGGAGACGTGTCCAACACGTTGACCATATTGACCATGTATCTGACGCCTGCTGACACATTGACCAAGTGTCCGTCACGTGTCGGAGGCGTGTCGAGCGAGTGTCGTGTGTCGGATACGTATCAGACACGAGTACGACAAGTTTTCGAAGAGTTTGTGCTTCCTTGATGTAGGGCTCAACTTCAAATATTCATGTCCAATAAGTAAGCAATGAAAACAAACTCAGGAGAAAAAATTTAGTCGATTTATGAGATAAATAAATCTTAGAAACTAATATTACGAAACATGGCAGGCGTTGCGAATGCCAAACGGAGAAAATCAAAGTTTACCCAACTTCCTGAGATGAATATGAACCACTAGTCCCCTAGATAAACGTGAAAATGCAAAGAAACACCTAGACCAACATCATAAATGCGCAAGAGACGCACAAGTTGTTATCCAAGGCTGCTACTAGTTTTTATGGCATAGTGGAACAACAAAATAGCACAGAAGCTAAGGTAGCAAATCAAGCTTTCCTTCAAATCAACCATGAAATTCCTGAACAAGTCATTTAGTTGCCTATTATTGAAGATATCCCCAAGGCATTTGCTGCTTGCATCATACAAAGGGAATTGAGAGGGAGGAGGTAGGAAAGAGTCCAGTAACCATATGTTATGAGAAATGGACCTATGTTTTGCCTCAAGGTTGCCCATGATCACCCTCTTGAAAAAAAGGTATTTGAGATGGGTTACATTCCATAAGGATTCTATACAAACAATCAAACGAGAAACAGAACTGACCAAATCCCTGTAAATAGCACAAGATAGCTTCCACAACAAGATGAACCTAAATACAAAAGGCGACGCCAAAACATAAGCACAATGGATCAAATCCCTGACATCGTGACAAATTCAGCTTTCAACAGAAGGCTTAAATTACATGAGGAATGGGCCTAGGCAAAAGATAACATGTGCCTACAACGACTATGCCTCTTTTACTAACCATCAGACATTTCATACAGACAAAATCTTTAAGCAACAGTATATGTTAGAGATGAGATGTGTCTCTATAAAATACAGAAGTCAAGAAACTCATACGGCATTTCAGGACTTGAAGTAAAATGTGATACAGGATAACTAACCAGAGCACTTCCAGCATCCAATTCTGAAAACCTTGAGCTGAGAAGCAAAGCTTCAAGATGTTTTGCTCAAGTAGATCATCCAATAGCCTACCTGTTCATTCAGCATTACTGAAATTAGGAACGCCCTAAACTTAATGCATTCTTCAATCAGCCACAGAAATACCAACTAGAAGAAATGTTGTCTGGAAATGCAGCATATGTCAAATCCTTACAATACAAATAAAACAAAGCCAGAATTCACATACCTGCGTGTTTACGTAACCATACTCCGTAAAGATACTGTCCAGGATTCTGCTTATTCTCGAAGCTAAAATCCATAAGCAGCAATCATTTGTATGCACAACGTGAAGCATAAATCAGTGGGCTCAAGTCAACAAAATAAAATCAACTGTTTAGCCTAACACACTGAGAAAGATACACTTCTCTCATCTCTTTGTAGACTCAAAACAATGCAAGTGAAAAACCTCAATTTGTACAATAGTACCATGCCAACCATATCAAACTAGCTAAAGGCTCATCAATAAACCGTTAAGGAGTACTGATATTTGCAGGTATTTTCTAGTACTTGAAACACAGGAAGCCTCAGGATTCTTCAAGGGAAATGACTGAAGAGCTCACATTGATGTAAAAATCTGGATGGGCTTCTATAAATAAGCAGAGATGTTCTGACAATACTCAGTTTCGAGTATGAGAAAGCACTTAAACAAGATTGTGATTTGGTATAACAAAAGAAATTCCTCGAGATTACATAAACAATCAGGACTCTCCCACACCTTCTTTAGGAAAAACAGAAAAGAATGGACTAAATAATTACAAGTACCAGTCTGGATGAGGCATAAGTAGTTAGTTGTATCTTCACAACAGCTCTAAGCCATTTTCTCGGAACCATTGAATATTGAACAAGGATGTACAATGGGCTGTCTTCAGATAAGCATTTGCAAGTCTGACAGGTCGTCCATTGGTATTTCAAGGCCCATAGAATCATGAACTTCCAAACCATCTTCATCGAAATTCAGCCAGGAACTTAGATCATTTTGCCCACCAGTCGATGTGCCGAGTTCTTCTAATGGGTCTATAGGCAGCTGCAAGTTTGAATAGTCAACAGGTTCCGCAGCTTCTTTGGATGAATCTTGAGTAGTGTTCCCAGGTGAAATAAATCCCCCGTCTCTACTTACTTTGGCGTTTGGATTAGCTCCCTTTTCAATGGAATCACAACCAGAAGGGTGCACAGAATGTGTTGTTTCCGTTACCCGGCCTACAAGACCATTTCCTGATGTTGACAATTGTGCAGTCCTTTGCTTGGGCTTTGTTTTTGTTTTGCGTTCACCCCTAAAACCGCCCACTGCTGGACGACCTGCTTTAGCAACAGAATTTCTTGCTGACCCATATTTATTCTGATCTCTCTCACTTCGCCTTCCCTTTGCTCCACCCAACAAAGTGTTAGCAAGAGCTGCTGAGGCTCTTGAGGCAGCACTACCAGTGACATCATCAAGCAACACTTCCTTCTTCTTCCCTCTGTTAGTAACTGTTTCATTCTTTGCAAAAGATTGGTTTGATGAGTGAGTTGGAGCCTGAAATGCCTCAGACGAACCCCGGTCAAGCTTATCACCAAGCGGACTGTGTCGCTCAACCAATGTCATAGCAGAACCACTAGCTGCAAAATAGATACCCAGTCGAATCCATTAAAAACTATAAAAATATATTTAAATCCAAAACATGAGTATCTGAGAGAAACCCAATAAAAGCTTATAATGTTTTCCTGTTTGGATGGCCACCAACAGAAGACCTACATCATATTTTTGTAGTAGAGGAATGTAAGTAACAATGTCAATTAGCTTACACACCTGATGCCCTGGACTCTGGTTGGGTAGTATGAGGCTCTACGCATGTATTTGCACCAACACCATCAAGAAATTTCGCGTTATTGATGTAAGGGGCAGAAAAAATGATGTCACGCAATGAAGGTTCCCTAAAGCAACTTTCGCCTGTATCCTCAAATTTCCGACATCTTGCAATGGTACGTTTAACAAAAGCTAAAGCAGCTTGCTTTGAGATTTTACTAATTCCACTCTTTGACGCATTACTTCCACGACAGGCCTGACAAAATTGATCACAGTATTTTGTAAGCAAAAATTAACATCAACAAAAATAGTTCAACTCCCTAAAAAAAATTTCTCTAAGGATTCACTACTCTGAAAAGTGAATAATTCAACTCTTCTAACACACAGATTCCCAAACATGTCTCAAGATCCTCCCACGAGAAATCATTTTAATATTTTCGTAGTTTATAAAACCAATTGATAATCTTACTAAAAACTATTTGCGTCTTCCTCTCTTTCCAAAAGCAAAACAACTAGAAAGTCACATCACAAAACCAAAAAAACTAGTATCGCTAGATACAGCACCAAATTCTTTAAGGAATCTAATGCATGAAAAATAATTAACTACCATTCTCTTCTTGCATGCCATCTCAACAAGCTTGTTCATTGCACTCTGCTCAAGATACCTGTAAAAAAACCCACAACATAGTTATACTTCTAGAAGCAGAAAAATAAAAAAGACACTATCCAGTTATAAGCATTTCATACCGTTCCTCCTCCTCCCTTCCTTTTTGAATAACGTCATCTATCTTGCATAAATGCTCTTTCTTCTTTCCAATCTATCACAAAAGGAAAATATTAGCAAAAGCCAAGCATCAGGAATGTGCGCCCACGAACTAAGGCACGTAGATATAATCATGCAAGCACTTATATAAGTACATGGATACACAATGCAAGGCTGCTGAACATAAACAAATTCGGAAGACAAACAGGGAAACAAATGTGTATACTTTTCATAAACAAAGGTAAAAAAATTTGATGTGCAGCACCTGTCGATAGAGCCCCTCCTTAAGCGCAGCAATATCTTTATTAATTTCCTCTTCACCCTCCGTGAGATCAGGCTGGAATGAAAAATAAATAAATAAATAAAAAGGACAAAGAATACCAATAAAGATACAGAGAGGCGGACAAGAAAGAGCCAAGCCCAAGTCACCAGAATAACAAGGCCATGATTCAGAATATAAAAACTACAGCTAAGAACATTTGCAAACACTTTACAGAGAAAATTAAAAACCATCAAGCTAGAAATTCTTATATGAAATAGGGCATACCACTGTCTCTGGATATAAGCCAATACTCTGCAGCTCCAGTACAAGTTTGTCATCTAAAGACATATGTTCATATTGGCATTCCAAAGAGTAGCTGACACCATTATTCATGTGTGCAGGTGCATCCAAATTGTTTTGACTAAAACCAGAAATAACTCTGCCATCTGAATTTACTAAACTATCATCTCCTGACCAGAGCTCATCATTATACAGAAGTCCACGGCTGCCAGAGCTTCGAAAACTGTTAGAAGCAGTACTGCCATCACAAGAAAAGTTGTCTAAATAAATATTCTGATTCCTGCATTCTACTTCTGAGTCAGCTTCAGACAAAACCCTGAACCCATCTTTAGGCTCAACATCTATATGCAAGGATGTCGCAGAAGGAGAACCATCGCTAGCATACTGAAAGGATACACGTCTCATTTCGCTACTACGGTCCAACTCTTCGGCTTCATCTTCTTCAATCAATGCTGAGAGAACTCTTTGGTACAGTGGAGCAACCTTCTCAAAACTTCTCTCTATATGAGACTTTCCACTTAAAGTATCAACATCTTGAAGTTGATCCATCGAACCCAAAGTCAAAGGTGCTTCATTTGATGCTATTCCATTTACATGGATTTCTTCTCTTTCAGTAGATTGTGATGAGGATATTTTGTTGTGCACCACCTCACTCTGAGAAGAAATTAAAACCATGTTAAGGAGGATCATAAAACATATGCTATACCATTGTTACTAAAACTGCTACTTCTGTTGGTTTTTCCCCTTCTTTTTGTCTTATCGATCAGGGATGTTTTTAATATTATTGATCAAGTCTTCTGCAGGTGTAGATGTAAGCAAACAGAGAACAGTAATAATACTAGCTGGCAGGATAGAAGAAACATATCATGTGTAAAACATATGTTGACTAATGAGACCAATCAGGTCAGCAGACATTACCAGCATATTATAGTCAGCACCAAACATGTGACTTAGACTTTCATCTAGCTCCACCGCAAAACTTAGCTGATCCAAAAGTAAAACAGGAAAATAGAGACAAGCCTTCAATGAAAATTTACTAAATATAAAACTTTAAATAACCAAATAAACTCAATAAATCATTTGATAAAATATCAAACTAAGGGTCACCTGTCGTTTCAAGTATGTTGTGTCATCTGAACTAACAGGAGCAAATGTGGGTTCTATTTTCTTCCAGAATGGGCCAGCGCATGCAAGGTCTAAGAAAAAAAAGTAAACAAAAATCCGTTAATAAACAAAACTCGTCAGGATACTTAACAGCAAGCGGAAGAGGATCAATACATACATCTGGCATTTGAAGCAGAATTCGCAGCTGCTACAAGTTCTTCATGATCATCATCAGATTCACCTGGGAGAACAGCAAACAAATAATGTTAGCCCTACCTAAGCAAAACATGAACAATAAACAATTGTTGCAATATCATTTTTGGGATTGTAAGCAAGGTAGCGGCATCCATTAACAAATCATGGCTCATTCCAGATAAATAGTCAACTCTAATGTATCAAAATGGTAAGTGATAAGCTCTTAGATCTTCATCTCAAAAATTGAAAAAATAATACATACGACAAAATGTATCACAGATTCCAACATAAAATGACATTTTCAAGAAGTGGAAGCGATATAAATATTATTATTAGAACCACTCAAAATTAGAAAAGACCCTGTCCGAATATCAAGTGACTATCCCACATGTAAGACGTCCAAGCTGACAAATTATTTTACTGTGGTACCTGTCATATCAGATGATCCACTATTTAACGTATGCCCATGCCGACTAAAAGCCTTGCTATCCAATAGTTTTTTTGAAGGCGGACGACCTGATTTGCTAAATCATAGAAGGGAAAGTTAAAAAGAAATGCTACAAATATAAAAACAGTTCAAAAGCCAGGAAAAACAAAATACCTTTCGCTCTTGTCAGGTCCACCCCTTATTGTTTGTAATGGCTTTGATGTGCCTGGGTTGTCTAATTTCACCCTCATTTGTGGAATGGAAGCTCTTGAAATTGTTGAACCCCTTCCAGTTCTACCTTGTCGTCGCACACCATCTCCAATTTCTTCCTTCACTCTACCATTTTTTACAGGTAAGGTAAATGGACTAACTTTTGGTATTGCAGTGACAGATCTCTCTTCTATTTCTTCAATATCCATCCCTTTGTCTTTCAGTTTGTTTTCACAGGCTCCCGACTCTTCGCTTTCAGACAGTCTAGCTGGAGATTGGACATTTTCAAATCTTTTAAATTGTTGGCTGTTATTGGATACTCCCTTGAGAACAAGTGACCCAGTAGTTTCACTGGAAGTTAACTTAGTGCCGATGTCTGGAGCTGAAAATCCTTCCGATGATATCTGAGCTTCATCTTGGCTTGAAACTGGAGGAACCAAATTAGCTCTCCTGTTGCGCGAAATTTTTTGTGGCCTCTGACCAACCCACTGAGCCATGGGGGGAGAAGATGACCCTGTAGGTATAGGACGCTTACGATTGTTCGGTCCAGCTGCAGGCTGAACTTTGTTCAAGGATGAAGTTTGTTCCCATCCATCAAGGCCTCCAGGTGTACGACAGAAGTTCGGAGATGAATTTGCCACTCCAGACCCAGTTCGCGGTGCCCTAGAAGCCTTTCCTTTTGTCACTGGACTAGGACTGCCCACTTGGCTGTCTTCGCGAGTGCTAAGTCTATATGACAGTGTTTCAGAAAGAAAGTTATAATAACATAAACATAAGATGTGATCAGAATAGATATCTCAAAACAAGATTCAGAGAGAAATTGTTGGTTCCCTTTGCCATACAAGTTCCAATTATTCCACAAACATGCTGCTGAATACTAGAATACAGGATATGTCAAAAACATTCATACGTACTTGTTTCCCTTGTATACAACTCTCTCCTTATCAACTCCAGCTGCGCGGTCCCTTCTATCACTGGAAAAGGAGATACTTTCCAGATCACTCCTGGGTGTTGTGCGAACATTCGTTGTGGGTTGTGAAGTACCATCCAACTTGCTGATTCCAGTAACTCCATTGGAAGGACTTGATCTGAAAGATATGCAATATGCCAAAAAAGATGGACGATTTAGTTCAAATGTGAAAGATGCCAGAGATGAGTTTTAAGTAATCTTTTTCTGAGAGAAAATTTTATATATTAGTTTCCAAACACAGAGAGAGAAAAAAATTGAAAAATAAAATTATATCAAATGAGACTAATTAAATAGATGAAAGGTTCTATCAGTCCAAATTAGTATTACACTCCTCTAAACAGAAAGGCATATTAAAATGTTACATTGAAGCCATAAAAAGTGAAGTTGAGTGGAGTGGAAGCTTAAAGGAGTTGTATGAGCAATGCAGACATGGGAGAATTTGTGCAAGTCAAGTGTCATAATAAACAGAAATTCACATAAAACAGATATGGAAACTAAAAGCTTTTGTAGACATCAGTTTCAACAATGCATTCGACTCTATTCCAGTATCTAACTAGCACCAATGAGTTCAAAATAACATTATCCAGGAGCTCAATGACAAGTAACAGCTATTCAGTAACAGAACTCCACGAATAACAGAACTCCAATATTTATAACTCTAGCCTAAAATCCAACCTTATACGGCATAACCATATCAAAGAATAAGGATTGGTGTGTTATAAGTACAGAAGAATTACCCAAAACCATGTCCATCGGCAGAGCGCGGCTTAGAATCAGTACTGAACTTTTGATGCATTGGGCGTTTTAGCTCTCGGTCTCCATCCATAGCTCTAGTAACTACTGTACCTACAGAGCGTTTTCTTTTCATCCTTTTGTCCCATCCCTCCCGAATCTTTTCTTCAACCTGTACTGGACCCCCGCTTCCAGGTCCACTTCCAGCCCTGAGCATATCTCTATCCTTGTCTAGACTAGCAGGTTGCCTTACTGTGATTGCACTCCGACCTTCAGACTGTTAAAATTTAAAGCGGTAAATAATAGATAAATAAAGCAGACCCTAAAAAACAATGTGCCCATAATTGTTCAATTGATGAAAACTCGTGATGCAATAACATGGAAGTATAGCAAATTGCGATACTCGCAGTAGTCAGTAATAGTCTTAACACTTAAATTTGGGCAGGTCAGTTTACACAGTGGAGATTTCTGTCGCATGACAAATAAATCAATATGAGATTCATAAGCAAGTAAAGAAAATAATCCTGCAAAAACTAAATGAATATAACATGGACAAGGTACGAATAAAGATCATGCAGTGGGTTAGTTTCACAAATACAAACCCGTACGTCCGCTATAGATGTCCGAATTCGCTTATTAAGACCACCATTCTTAGGCCTATCTTCCAATCTCTGGGTAACAAGGTCGGAAGGATTTTGATGAACTTGACCTCCCATCTTCAGCATACTTCCCCCACCTGATCTTTCACTTGAATCAGTCCGACGTTTTCTTGAGACAAGGGTATGGCGATACTTATCCAACTTTGTTATGGAGTCACTCAACCTTTTTACTCTTTCCCTGGACAAAGTCACATTAAACTTCAGCACACAACACGTAATAAATGCCATGCATGTAATCCAGCAAGACAATATAGAATTAACTGAGAAATCTGTTTGTAACAATTGATTTTTGCATCTACAGTGAAACAATGATCTAACCTACTGAGACAAATAGAATCCATGGTTTTCATTTTTTTAAGAGTAAAATTCAGGAAAATAAATATATATAAAACAAGATCTCCAGGCAATGCATCATGAAAGGAACAAAACCAGGAAATTTTACCTAGCCTTGTTAGAGGTGTCCGAGACACCTCCTTTAAATCGCTTTAGCTCTTCTGGTGCAACTGAAGGAGATTTTGCATGGGCAACACCAAAAGAATGATCCTCCAATGTGTTTACATGGGTGACCCCAAGAGCCCTCCTTAGCTCTCCAAAACGGTTTTTTTGATCACCCAATGTAATTGTCTCCAATGTCAGAAACTGAGACGGTGGCATGTCCGCTGACAAAGTCGTACTCCCTCTAGCAGAGCCTGGACCAGAACTTAGTATGCGGTTCTCGGCTCCTTCTCTAAAGCTCGCTGACCTATCCAAATTGGCACCAGAATAGTTCCCCCTTTGCCCATTGGGATATGTGGAAGTAAATGTTGAACCCTCAGGACTACCCGCAGCTAGCTCAAACCTTGTACTCCCCGCCATTCCTCAAAACGAACAGCACCAGCTCATACCCCCAACTGATTTCTACTTAAAACCGTCCAAACAGATTCATCGAAGATGCCACAATGGCACAACCTGATTACAAAATTAAGGGAATTAAGCACACATCTACACCTATATACAGCCAATAATCCAATATAACTTACATCACTCAGAATTGATCTTAGTACTCACAACTAACAATTGATGTCAATTCTGTATGTAAAATAAATAAATAAATTTCTATAACACATGTTCGAGATAAACACACTTGGATTTCAAATAGTACAAAATCAAAACTACTATATCGGCATGTACCATGATCATCTCTGAAAAATTGGATTCAAGCTGTACATAATTGACCAAACAAACCCTAGAAGTATTCCAACATTTCGAGTTCAAAAGTAGCAAACTTCAGGAGGCAATTCAAACCTAGGTAATTAGTTTCCACAGACTAACAAAAAAACCCTAAACAACAAAAATTGAGCCATCTATTCGTTCAAACGAACTTCTACTAACTATTCGGAAGTTGATCATTCCGTACCCCAAACCCTTAAATCCTGCTTAAAGCGCATGAAAGCTACTGTAACTCAAAAAATCTCCACATAATCAAGAAAATCACACTTCAATTCACGATCAGTAGAGCAAACCCTAAACGTTACTAATTTCCCAGCATTTCAACTTCAGGCTCGAAAACATATAGAACCAGCTCGAAATGAACAAATTCCAGGTGCGAAATTCAAACCTTACTAACAAGTTCAAGAATCACAAATCCAAACCCTAATTGAACCCCAATTTAACGATTGAGCAAACAAAAAAAAAAACTGATCTAACATGCTTGAGTGAAAACCTAGGGTTTCATTTCGTTTCGAAATTGAATTGAAGTAGCTGGAGAAGAAATTAGTTCGAGTAAGAGATGGAGTTGGAATCGAGAGTCACCTGCATTCGTCAATCTATGAGATCAGATCGCTCGCTCGCTCGCGCGCAGGAGAGGAGAGAAGAAAACGCGATCGATTAACACAGAGACAGATTGAACCTTAAAAAAACTTGATTTTTAGAGTCGTCGTCGCGGACCATTTCGCTAATATAAAGGGTCGGCAAAAAGCGACTAAAGTAGAAATTAATGTGGATCAAGTGGTTTAGGTTGTCCGCTCGATAAATCGCGGTTGTTGCAATTGGACAAGCCATTTGGTTACCACTCCAGCCGCCTATAAATCATTTTTCAGATTTTTTTTTTTTCATCGTATGAGATGAAATAATTAGACATCGGATGTAATAATTGGACATGGCAAAGTATATTTTGATGATCATATTCGTATTATTATTATTATTATTATTATTATTATTATTATTATTATTATTATTATTATTATTAAAAAAAAAATGTCTTACTTAAAGATGAGCTGGTGGGTGGTAGTAGCTCAGCTGGTAGAGGTGGTCTAGCACGAGGAAAAAGAGTTTTGATTGTGGAGATTCCAACATGTTCGAAATGAGAATGAGAGAAAATGAATTTAATTATTACAGCTTCGCTCGCTCAGTTTTGATAATGAGAATTAACATAAAATGTATTCTAGACATTTCAAGAAAAACGAATAATTAACCCCACCCCGCGTGACCAAATTTAGGCATATTGTGTTTGTTTGTTTGTTTGTTTTTTACTTTTGTTCTTTGGATCATACAAACATATGCAAATTGCCATCATTTTTACCATTTTACTTGGATTGTTAATTATTGTAGGTAATGTTATGGAAATTTAAAACTCTCTATTTATTTTAAATAATTATTATGTGGTGATTTTAAAAATAATTAAAATAAAAAATAAGATAATCATAACAATTTTGTGTAATTGACCTCACTTTTTTATCTTCCTAAAATACCGCTATTTTAATAATGCTTATAAAATTGTCCACATCCTATTGTGTGCATGTGTTTTTTCTATTTATTCATTTATTTACGGTGTTAATCTAACCCTAATTTTGTGTGCGCATGTGTGCGTTCGAGGACTAGTGATGATTTAAGTGACTCGTTAGTTAGATAGTTTCCTTTTGAGTTATAAAATTTTACAAGTTTATAAGTGATGGTAAATAGAGTATCAAATAATCAATAACTAAGTCTAGTTTCATTTTATTGCACTGCACAATCACAATATGTAAACATGGTTTCCAATTTCGTACTTCAAATACCAAGTATGCTTAAATTCGGTTTGTTAGTTTGTCCACATGTCAATGTGTTGCGTGACGTGTGTGGGCAATGTTATGTGAACCATAGAGTTCTTGTAAAGCTATGTTTAAATAATTTGTGCTCGCCAATGGAGTATCAGCTCAGTGGTATGCCTGTGGCAGATGGAATCACAGGTCTAGAGTTCGAACCATGTCGACCACATTTGGGGTGGAAGGGGTTAAGGGAAAAAAATAGTTTATGCTCTGAGATAATTGAGTTGCATGGGTTTGGTTGTTGGTTGAATCCGATATAGAAAATAAAATTTCAACAAGATTTTTCATGCTATCAAGCACTTTTTTTTTTAAAGACAAATAGGGTTTTTATAGGATCCCATAACCCACTAAAGATGCCGCAAGCTAGGTTTGAACCCATGACATAGTGGTACCATACGCCAAGCTCTAACCATTGAGCTGTCATGCCATTGGCCTATCAAGCACATGTCAAAAGCAAAGTTCCAATTGTAGCTAACCAAAATACCCAAAATATATTTCAAACAATTCCAACTATTGATACCTTGGTTATAGAAAAACAAAATAATTGACAGAAAAGTCCTTACACTACAACAAAATAGTATATAATAACAAATTTTTGATGGCATCACTAAGTGATGGTTGATTTTTCATAGCATTCCATATAAAATGCTATCAACGCACAAAAACAAAACATTCCATATGAAAATGCTATTGACGCACAAAAAAATAAAATAATGTGAGGGTCATGAGTTCAAGTCTCGACCCCAACCCCCTTTTATTTTGAATTTTCTCTAAAGTCTCTCCATCTTCTCATCTCAACCCGTTTTATCAAAACTCCAAGTATTAAACCCATTGTCTCCTTTTAGTATGTTGTCCCCAAATCATTGGTTGAAGATACTTGGCAGAAACCCTAGAGTATTTGTTCGTTGGAAGAAAATGTCAAATCTCATTTCTTCTATTGTTTTGTTGTTTTTTTCTTCATTTCAATCTTTCTTTATTTCTCTCTCTCATTTGAGTTTCTCTATTTCAACTTACAGACGATCAGATTTCTAAGTTCGTAATTGTTTCTCATCGATCTCAGATCTCTTATGAAACTCACGCAATTTGTTTGTTCATTCGAGATCGTGACAACTCAACTTCTCTCTTACTAAATCGTTCGTTTGTTTTCTGTTAAGTAACGGACTCGTGATTTTGAATCCAAGTTCAGACTCCACTTTGTTAGGCTTCGTTTGGCTACGATCTATGACTTGCTGTGGGAATTGAGAAATTGAGAGATTCTGATACAAATAGAGCAAAAACGGAAAGAATGGAATAATCTCTTATTTTCATAATTAGATACCCATTCTGCATTCTAGTGATATTTTAGGAAATTATTATTTGCTTTATTAAAATTTCTTAGGAAGGTATCTAATATAAACCTCTGTATTTTGAGTGTATTTAATTAACCTGATTGATTGCGTGTGGTTTTTTTCCTTTTTTGTTTCATACATGTTTATCTTTCAATACAAAAGATGAAATGCATAGCTTTGTTGCTATATGTTTATTGGGCATGATTCAGATTCCGAACCACACATGTTACTATGTTGCTAAAATCATATTTCATTTGGATCTTGCACTTTGAAAAGGTGCATGTGTCGAAATACTAACAATTTCCAACACAATTTTAGGTTTTAATTAAGTGTCTCTCAATCTGATAATGAGTGGCTACATGGACAATGTGCCATTTGATGAAAGAGCATAAACCTTAAAAAGGCCGTGTAGACGGGTGTCATTTCCATTTTTTTTTTTTTTTTGGTTTAAGCTTTTTGTAAGTTTGTAAGGAGAAAGTGTTTATTTTGATGTGTTGCATTAATGTTTTTTATTTCATTTTTTTTTTCTAGTCCCAATTCTATTAATTTATGTTATTTATGCAACTAACTTTGATATTTTTTGTTTTAGCCTATGAATCATGAATTTGTGTTGTCAGGTTTGGAGTTGGTTAGGAGGTTTGAATTGGGTTGGAGTTAACAAATGGATAATCATGGGTCATCACACTTAAAAGGTTCTTTATGCGCTTCTCATAGCATATTTGTGATATATATGTATTAAACCCACACAAAACTAACCATTGTTTTCTCATTTATATAAATACAAAAGAGTATCTTCATGGAGTTAAAAGATTCATTGAATTTGCCAAGTCAAATGCTAGAAATCAAGAAATGATTAGATGTCCATGCAGGACGTGTACAAATTTGAAATCTTATGGAAGTGAAATAGTTGAAGATCACTTGGTGCAATATACAGTGGACTTGTCATACATAACTTGGATTTGGAATGGGGAGAAGTTATCTAAGAAAAATCTCGGTGTAGAAATGATAAAGCCACACTTTTGTATGGATGGTGATGAGGTGGAAGATGAAATAGATATAGATATGCATGATGTAGATGATGTGAAGAATAAAGAAATGCATTATAAAACTATTTGGGAAAATGTTGGACATACATGAGAGGATGACTTCTTTAATCAAGTAGAAGATGCAAAAACTCCTTTATACCTCGATTGTACAAAGTTCACCAAGTTATCAGCAACAATTGCTCTCTATAAGTATAAATCTATATACAATTACATGAATAGTAGTTTTGATGTTTTATTGGAGATATTGCCTGATCTATTACCTCCGGAAAATACACTTCCGGAATCCACATATTTGGTAGAAAAGTTAATGAAGCCATTTCAACTTGATCGCCAAAAAATACATGCTTGCATTAACGATTGTTGTCTATTTATGAATGATATGAAGGAAAGTGAGACTCATCCTAAATGTAATTCTTCTCGTTGGAAAATGGATGCACAAACTAAAAAAATTCATCAAGGTGTGTCAGCCAAATGTAAATATACTAAAAATATATGATATGAACTCATTGAGTAATAGGGACAGATAAGAACTGTGTAAACAAAATCCGCAGCTGAACGACTTGATGTTAGTAACAAAATGTATTAGCGTATTTAATGATTATGTCGATTTTTCATGTTCATTCGAAACATGTTTGGCTAGTCATCCATGAGGTCAGAACAGAAAGGTACAAAAAGCTAATCCATGGTTGTTGGCTTGTTGCCACCTAACTCTTGTTATTGCTAAACCACAAATCAAGTGTACCTCAAAATTTTTGTTTATAGCTAGACATTTTTTATCGGATTTAGTGGTTCATATAAGGCCAACAACGATTATTGACAGAGGATGGGGGAAATCCTTTTGCTCATGGGTGTATTTGCAATGAGGCTTATTGGTGTGTTTGTAGCATAACTTTTATCATTGGATTGGGGTCTCTCATAAACAATAATATTTCATTTATTTATAGTTATGTTAGGGCTACACATTTCTATTTAAGATAATGAGAAATTATAACTTTTTTTGTGAATGTAGATGAGTTATATTTGTTTACATGGAATTCTAGCAAAAGTTCGAAATGGATGGAGATGAAGCGAAAAAATGTACAATAGAGAAGATGAGATGACGATGGAGAGCGAACAAATCAAAATTTTCATATGATCTGCAATTTAAGCCCAGTGACATTGAACATGCTGAATGGCAGACTTTTGTGGAAAAAATGTAATCTAAAGCATTTGTGGTGAGTATAATTTGGTTTTGAATAATTCATTGAAGATTATGCATTGTTTTGTTAAATAAAATGAAATGTATACTGCAGGAAATAAGCAAATTTTTTTTAAGGAAATTAGGTCAAAACATGGCGATATATATGTCATACACAGGAAGTGGAATAGGATATGCTCATTGGAAACTTCATTAGATTCTATAAAGGATGACGCACTTTCAAAGTTCCTTGGACCCGAACGACGGGGTCATGTGAAATGTCTCAGATTTGGAATGACCTCATTGAAGTTCAGTGCATTGTCACAACGAAATGCAAAATAAACTAAAATGGAGAAAGAAATTGTTGTCTTAAAAAAATGTTAAACAACTCCACAATATAATGGAAGATCAAAATGGATTAATAGATACTTTAATGAGCAAATTGGTGAGTTACTATACCTTCACTCAAACTTTGTTATTTACAGTTTCATTAGTTATACCTTCAACTTGTTTATGTTGCCAATTTTGATTTTTGTAGAGTGAAATGCCGGATTATGACAAAAATCAACAATCATGTATTGAATCAGCTGCTACAACATAGGTTAGTCCTATTCTATTATCTCGGATGACATTTGTTTATTTAATAATATATTTTGAAAAGTTTTCCTTGATTCTGATGCTAGTCACAACATCAAAGCATGAAACGAAAGGGTAAAAAAAAATGCAAATTGATGAGCTGGTTGAGTCAGATGAAGAGGTTGATATTGGACGTTGGGCTACTGATGTTGCTAATGCTTTGGTCCACGAAGTAACTCTTGAAAAAAATGCCTCCTGGGTGTAGGTAGATGTGATTAAGATAGCTTCAGCTCCATTGTGGATAAAATGTTTTGGCATGGAAATAATAGAGGACGCCATAGGGAGTTCAATTGCATGGCCAACTGAAGATATTATTATGGCGGATGAATAATTCTGGTACGACTCCTTTTCATTTTATATTTTTTTTTCTTGTATCCTTATTATATTTTAATACTCGAAGGCTTATCAACAGTGAACCTATATGCTCATAATAATCGGGCGAAAACTCACAAAAGTCATGGTGAATCTTGAACCCGCGACCTCTCACAAGGAAAGTGAATGTCCAACCAACTGAGCTACAGTTGGTGGACGGTAGATAATATATATAAAAAGAGTGCACAATTAGAAAAGCTGTGATAGATAACATGGCAACAGGTTCCTATTTAATTTTACCATATTTTTTATTTTTTATTTTTATTTTTTATCTTACAATATAAAAAAATAACATAACATTCTCAAATGCGATAATAGATAATATAACATAACATTCACAAATGCTATGTTGGGATAACATTTACAAATGTTATGTTCTGATAGCATTTTTATAGTGCTGTCAAAAAGATAACATGGGCTACTATGACTTGTAATAAATGCTATGGTATATCTTTCATAACATTTTTGCAATGTCATAAAATGCCAATTTTCCTGTAGTGTTATTTTATTTAGTATATTCAAACATAAAAAAATACTCAATCACTATTGTTGCAAATTTCACAAACTATAAATTTTGAATTTTCTTTGAGATGCCTAGCCATGTCTGTCACAATACTTAACTTTTCCATATCTAATATATATACGCACTATATATATTTTAGCCGATTGCTAATGTTTGGTTATGGCTATAACATGCCACTTGAGTCATCAGATCATGCATTAATGTAGTTTTGTAGAAATCAACAACATTATCATTAAACACCAATGAACAATTTTTCCTTTATAAAATTTGTGGACATATCTTACTAGTCAACATTCTTGACTTAAAAGCTAGAACCAATTTAAGTGTTCTACAAAATTTCAAAAATTAATGGCACTCAAACTGAAATACATGAAAATGAGGCCAAAAGTAAATAACTTAACCAAATACACGGTGAAAGTAATTTTCAATCAGTCATTGGACTCTTTTAATTAAGGGTGGGCACGGGACGAGAAGATATGGGATGATCCTCATCTCGATGTTTTATTTTCGAGATGGGATCAGGATAAAATAGACCTCATCTCAACCTCGTCCCATCCCAAACAGGTTTGGAACGAGACAAGATGAATATAACTGGATTTTTGTGCAGTCTGAACTTATTACTAGGTTATTATTACGTGCATATTTAAATGTATAATCCTATAATTACTATATTATCAACCATTTTCATTATGTCTACTTATTTTAAACTTTAAAATTGTAGGGGCAAGGCTCAAGTATAATCTAGGAAGCTATACAAGGTCCAAATCCAATCAGAGTGAGGCAGCTCTTCAAGCACACTAGACCAACCCATTTTAACTTTAAGAACATTACATAGTATTTTTGTTTCAGAATAGGCTAGGTCTTGTTTTTGTAGGTTTCTATTTATGTTATCAATTCAAGAATAATATAGTATATTTTATATCATTATACATATTAAGGAGTAATCTATGAAAATGTGATTGTTTTAAACTATAAGACAATTATTTTTGATGTTACACAACTCAAAACTTCATCTACAATACTTAATTTGAAGGAGTTTGTTGCTTGGAGTCGGGGTTTTCTGTTAGGATTTTACGTAGTCTGTTGTTTGTTTTGAATAAGCCCTAGTCTTTAGGGATATTGTTTCATTTGAATTATTTCAAGTTCTGTTAGTCACGTAGTTGAGTTAATGCTATCGTGAGCTGCATTTACGCTTTCAGTTAGGATTGTAGTATGGCTATAAAGCCGAGTTTGTATTTCAATAAAAGCAAGTCATCATTCCATTTTCTTGAGAGCCTTTGCATAGCTTCATTCAATTGTTCTTAACAATGGTATCAAAGCCAGGTTGGGCCTGAGAGAGAGGAAAGCCGCAGTCTTTCGATTGACTTAAAAAACAGGAGAGTTTAAGAGAGATGTCAAGTGAAGGTTCCTTCGTCCAACCAGCCATCCCACGCTTCGATGGTCACTACGACCATTGGAGCATGCTCATGGAGAACTTCCTAAGGTCCAAGGAGTATTGGAGTTTGGTCGAGACATGGTTTGAGGAGCCGGAAGTGGGAGCAGCTGCGACGAAGACGCAACAAAAGAAGCTTGAGGAGCTGAAACTTAAAGATCTTAAGGTGAAGAACTATCTTTTCTAGTCGATTGACAAAACTATTCTGGAAACCATATTGGACAAGGGTACTTTTAAGAAGATTTGGGACTAGATGAAGAAGAAATTCGAGGGGAGTGCTAGGGTGAAGCGCTCGGTTCCTCAAGCTTTGAGGAGAGAGTTTGAAACTCTGGAGATGAAGGTAGGAGAGAGCATTACTGAATACTTTGCTCGTGTTATGACAATAGCTAACAAGATGAGGGTGAATGGAGAACAAATGAAAGATGTCACCATTGTGGAGAAGATTCTTATAACTTTGACAGACAAATTCAACTATGTAGTTGTCTCGATTGAAGAGTCTAAGGATATTGATGCACTCACTATTGATGAACTACAAAGTTCACTCATTGTGCATAAACAAAAGTTCAACAGGAGCAATGGAGAAGAACAAGCTTTGAAAGTGAGTATGGATGAGAAAAATGGAGGAAGAGGGCGTGGCAGAGGCAACTTCAGAGGAAGAGGTCGAGGAAGAGGGTGTCAAGTGCTCAATAAAGCCACCATTGAATGTTATCGTTGTCACAAGCTCGACCATTTTCAGAATGAATGTCCTACATGGGACAAGGAGGCAAATTATGCCGAGTTAGATGAGCATGAGGAGATGTTGTTAATGGCCTACCTTGAAGATAATGAGGCCAAGCGTGAGGAGGTATGGTTTTTAGACTCGAGTTGTTCTAATCACATGTGTGGAGATGCAATGATGTTTAGTGAGTTAGATGAGAATTTCAAGCAGTAAGTAAAGCTTGGAAATGATACCAGAATGACAGTAAAAGGGAAAGGAAATGTCAGGTTGCATGTGAATGGTTTCAATCATATCATCACTGGAGTTTTCTATGTGCCGGAGTTGAGAAATAACCTCCTGAGTATAAGGCAATTACAAGAAAAGGGCCTTGCAATTCTCATCCAGGCAGGAATGTGTAAGATATATCACCCAGACAAAGGCTTGATTATTCAAACCGCTATGTCAGCAAATCGGATGTTCATGTTGCTTGCTAATACACAAGGAAAGAAGGCAGCCTGTTTTCACACTAGTGCACAAGATATTTCTCATTTATGGCATCGAAGATATGGTCATTTAAGCCATAAAGGTCTAACAACCTTGCAAACCAAGAATATGGTACATGGTCTACCCCATCTTGCTCCTACCACAATGGTGTGTACTGATTGCTTGAGAGGTAAGCAACACCGAAAGTCCATCCCTAAGAAAAGTGCATGGAGAACAACTCAGAAGCTGCAACTCATACATGCAAACATCTGTGGTCCAGTAACTCCTATGTCAAACAGCAATAAGAGGTATGTCTTATGCTTTATTGATGATTTCAGTAGAAAAGCACGGGTTTACTTTCTAGAAGAAAAGTCAAAAGCTTTAAATTCATTTAAATGCTTTAAGAAACTGGTTGAAAAAGAGACGGACATGTATATTAAGTGCTTACGCACTGATAGAGGGGGTGCATTCAACTCAGACGAGTTCAATGAGTTTTGTAAACAATGTGGCATCAAAAGGCATCTTACCAATACTTACACTCCGCAATAGAATGGGGTAGCTGAGAGAAAAAATCGGACAGTGATGAACTTGGTTCGTTCAATGCTCTCAGAAAAGAAGATTCCAAAAACTTTCTGGCACGAGGAAGTGAATTGGACCATATATGTTTTAAACAGAAGTCCCTCAGTAGCTGTTAAGGATGTCACTCCTGAAGAGGCATGGTCTGGTGTGAAGCCTTCAGTGGAACATTTCCGAGTCTTTGGGTGTGTGGCACATGTTCATGTGCCAGATGCTAGGAGGACTTGAAAACAAGAGCTTTGAATGTGTGCTTCTAGGAGTTAGTGAGGAATCAAAGGGCTACAGGTTGTATGATCCGGTATTTAAAAGAGTGGTGACTAGCAGAGATATAGTCTTTGAGGAAGACAGAAAATGGGAGTGGGACGTGAGCCATGAAGAACAGGTGTTGTTAGATCTTGAATGGGGTGATGATAAAGACAACACAGAAGAAGAACATGAGGCAACAACGGATGAAAATGATGAAGCATCTAATGAAGACAATGGAGAAGCTGAGGTTAGTAAAGAAAATCAAGAAGCAGGAGATGATACATCTAGTCCTGCGAATGAAAAAGAGTCCAGTGCAAGAGAAGGAAGAGCCAGACAGGTTCCCATCTGGATGGAGGACTACGTTAGTGGTGAGGGTCTATCCGAGGAAGAAAATGAGCTCAACATGGCCTTGATTACACCTGAAGATCCCATCAGTTATGAAAACGTTGTAAAGAGCTCGAAGTGGAGATTGGCAATGGACTCAGAGATTAATTCTATTGAGAAGAATCAGACTTGGAGGCTTACTGATTTGTCGGCTGGAACTAAAACCATTGGAGTCAAATGGATCTATAAAACAAAGTTAAACGAGCATGGAGAAGTTGACAAGTATAAGGCTCGATTGGTGGCCAAAGGGTATTCTCAACAGCAAGGAGTAGATTTCACTGAAGTTTTTGCTCCGGTAGCTCGAATGGACACAGTGAGGATGATAGTAGCACTTGTAGCACAAAGGGGCTGGAAGATCTATCAGCTGGATGTCAAATCAGCGTTTCTTCATGGTGAACTCGGTGAGGACGTGTATGTGGAGCAGCCAAAGGGTTATGAAAAGAAGGGAAGTGAGCATAAGGTGTATAAGCTGCACAAGGCTTTATACAGACTAAAACAAGTTCCACGAGCTTGGTTCAATCATATTGAGGCTTATTTCATTAATGAAGGATTCCAGAAATGTCCAAATGAGCAGACCATATTCACCAAAAGAAGCAGTGAAGGTAAAGTGTTGATAGTAAGTATTTATGTGAATGATTTAATTTACACTGGTGATGATGAAGATATGATGGTTGATTTTAAGAGCTCCATGATGAAAGTGTTTGACATGACTGATTTGGGGAGGATGAGGTTCTTCCTTGGCATTGAGGTGTTGCAAAAATTTGGTGGCATTTTCATTTGTCAAAGGAAATATGCCACTGAAGTGTTAAGGCATTTTGGGATGCTTGAGAGTAATTCAGTGAGTAGTCTGATTGTGCCAGGGTTTAAGATAAGTAGAGATGATTATGGGGTCACAATTGATGAGACATATTTTAAGCAGTTGGTGGGAAGTTTAATGTATCTTAATGCAACTCGTCCAGACATAATGTTCAGTGTTAGTCTGATCAGTAGGTATATGGCTAATACTGAACTTCACTTACAAGCTGCCAAAAGGATATTGAGGTACTTGAAGGGCACTGTCAACTATGGGATTCTCTATAAGAAGGGAGGAAAAGATGAAGAGCTGTTTGCTTTTACAGATAGTGATTATGCAGGAGATGTAGTGGATTGTAAAAGTACATCCGGGTATGTGTTTATCTTGAGCTCAGGAGCACTTTCATGGTTATCCAAAAAACAACCCATAGTTACTTTGTCTACCACCGAGGCTGAATTTGTGGCAGCTGCTGTTTGTGCTTGTCAAGCTATATGGATGAGAAGGGTTTTGAAGAGGCTAAGTCATGCACAAGAAGGTTGCACTACCATTATGTGTGACAATAGTTCAACAATTAAGCTCTCACGGAATCCAGTCATGCATGGGAGGAGTAAGCACATTGATGTGCAGTTTCATTTCTTAAGAGACCTTACAAAGGATGGTGAAGTTGAATTAGTTCGTTGTGGAACGCAAGAGCAGGTAGCTGATTTGATGACAAAGCTGTTGAAGTTAGAGGCATTTCAAAAACTCATAGGGATGATGGGAGTGTGTGAAGCTACAGATGTAAACTAATTGCATCTTGCAGTTAGTTTAAGGGAGGGAATGAAGGAATTTGTTGCTTGGAGTCGGGGTTTTCTGTTAGGATTTTACGTAGTCTGTTGTTTGTCTTGAATAAGCCCTAGTCTTTAGTGATATTGTTTCATTTGAATTATTCCAAGTTCTGTTAGTCACGTAGCTGAGTTAATGTTATTGTGAGCTGCATTTACGCTTTCAGTTAGGATTGTAGTATGGCTATAAAGTCGAGTTTGTATTTCAATAAAAGCAAGTCATTCATTCCATTTTCTTGAGAGCCTTTGCATAGCTTCATTCAATTGTTCTTAACATAATTTAACACACAAAAATTTTAGTTTATAAATATTAAACTTAATAATAATAATTATTAAATAAATAATTTTGATATGAGATGGAATGAGGAAGATTGAAAATCTCCGTTCTATTTCCACCTCACTCTAAATCGAAACGGGCCAGGACAAGGATGGTTTGATCAATTCCAAATAACTCGAAAAAGATGGGAAATGAATGGGATGCCCAACCCTAGTCTTAATGGGACTGGATAATAAGTACAGTGTTCGAATTTGGTGAGCATGATTGAGCTTGACAACCTGACTACGCCTCCACCATGGTTTGCGGGCCCTTTACTACACCTTACCATTTGGACTGCCTCGACTATATATATATGTGCCACTTGCTTACCACACTTGCAACACAGCTCAGACAGACGAACAAAACAAAACCAAACCAACCGAGAGAGAAGAGAAGACGATCGCCATGGCCATAGCAAACTCTTTCTTCTCTCCCTTCACTCTCACTCGTCCTAGGGTTACCGATTCTGGTTTCACTGCTCTGATTCGGACCGCTCCGATTCCTGCAATTCGCCGTGGATTCATTGATTCTAGAGTCAATTTGTCCACTAAACGGTAAGAACACCGAAGTCTCTTTCATCTTTGATCGCTTTACTCTCTCTGATCCAGATCGTACGGACATTACTAGGATTCTTGATTACTGATTCTTTCAATTCAAGCCGATTTAGCTAGTTTTTTTTCTCGAGAATGACAATCGATTTCTTGTTTCTTGACTTCTTGCTTCTTGTTAATTGTTTCTTGCAATGAATTTGGACTCAAATGAAAGATTTCAAGTTTGTAGAAATTTACCTATTTAGCGATAATCGTTTCAGGTGTAATGTTTGATCACATTTGTCATTTGTTCTGTGTTGTTGGATTTAAGAAGCTGTTTCCACTTTGGATTTGAATCATGAAAGTCTTTAGATGTTGGAATGTGATTATGATTTTGCAATTATTTCTTACTAACTTTTAATTTGAATTTTGTTTTCAGAATTATGTTGCGCGCTTCGGTTAGCTCGACAAGCACGGTGGGACCGGATTCTCCGGTCAGTGGATCATATGAATACTCTTTTAGTTTTTTAAATGTATTCATTTGGAATTTATTGCTTTCTGTGATGTGAGGTTGAAGTTGTTGATCAGTTAACTCTCAGGGCATACTTGAGACTCTAGGTTCTGCATTAAGCACACAAATAGTTTATACAAAGTTAAGAATTGACAAAATTTCTGTGTGTCCAATTTGCTAATGCATTAAGAATTTCACACCATAAGTATTTTCTTACCTTTTAATTTTTAATTATGAATCCTAATGTTAACTTGTGTGCGAAAGTAACATTAAGTTTTTTTGCCAATTACAACTGTACGGAATTGGCATCCACGTCATTTATTGACAAAGAAACTAGCAGAAGACCAAGGCAAACAACTGTTTGACATGGGCAATATAGTACTGAGGGGTCCTTGTATTCATGCTCATGGTAAAAACAAATTCCTTTAATCGCTTGTGCTTTCAGAATCGAGCAACTTGGGAAGTTATTGTATGCACCATTAAAAGTTGCCTGTGTTGTGCATGTTCTGTTTATTGAATGATTTCGATGTAAAATTTTGGAGTAGGTGTGTTGAAATTCATAAAATGATGCAGGTACTTCAATGGTAGAACAGGTGGAGCTTAGATACGTGGTAATTTGATTTCCTAGTGCATCTAGGGTTTTATATCACTTGTTATTGTGTATAGTTTCTAGGATTGGTTATCTCTTACTTCTTTAAACAAACAGTGTTCTTAGTCTTACTGTTCATGGGTGGGGTACTCTTCTCTTTTCAAGAGTGTCATCATAAATGTCAAAAGCACAATAAATCTTGCCAAGAAAATTCATGGAATTATTTATTTATATATATATATATTTGTTACAAATGGGTGTGAAGTTATGTATTGGACACTTTTGAATTTAAAGTCCTTAATAGGTATGCTTAGACATATTTTGATGTTAGAAAGAGCTGGATACTTAACTCTGCATTATAATTAGCATTTGTAACCTCTCCACAACAGTTGAGATACTCTTATGAATTTCTCACCCATTTACAACACCTTTGACAATTGCAGAAGTCTGATGAGGATGATTCTGTTCCAGTGCCGATGGTTTTGATAGACCAGGATTCTAATTCTGATGCTACAATTGTACAAGTTAGCTTTGGAGATCGTCTGGGAGCTCTTATTGACACGGTGATATTATGAACCAACTAATACTATGGTTATTTTTTTGAAATATATGTCTTTTGCTACTTGTGGCCAGATAATTTTGCTTTTAATAATTGATTGATTTATCATTATTTGTATTTTATCTTTAACAATTGTATGCATTCATTCATTTATTTGTTTATTTACCATTAAGCATGATAGATCTGAACCCATCTCTCGTTTGAGGAGAATATCAGAAGAATTTCGGCTCGATTTATATCTTGTCAGTTCTTGTGTCTATATCCCAATATATTGTTAGATCATTGCTCAGATGGAATTGATTGACTACCATTCAGTGATCTGTGTGAATTATTCCTGGAAAACATGCTGCTTTAAATGATCAGCTCTCCATTGCATATATGATCGAGTATTTTGCTGAAATAAGTAATTTCCATGTAACACATCACAATGTGACAAGTTTTACCATAATTTCCACTGATATCTTCAAGACTTGTTGAGACAACTGATGTCATTATCCATTCACATGTCCGTCTGAAAGTTATTGATTTTGGTTTTTACTTATTGCAGATGAAGGCCCTTAAAGATTTAGGTCTGGATGTGGCAAAGGGAACTGTGACGACTGACTCAGCTGTAACAGAAACAAAATTTTTCATCACACAATTGTGAGTGCTTATTATTCATTATTATTCTCCTTTCCGAGATTGTAGCTCACATGGCTTAGTGGTTTACAGTGCGAGAATCCTTGTTATTCTCAATCTGGAGCTTAGAGCAGCATGCCTCACCCTCTTTAGTCTTTGTATTTTGCAAAAACCTCAGTCGGGATGAAGATTTGCATGAGATGAGTGAGATTCTTGCTTTTGGGCTGCAACATAGTGCTCTTATGAATCATGTTTCCGAAACCACTTTGGTGTTAGACTAATGCTCTTTCATTTCTGAATGTATATTTTTACTGATTACTATGTATAAGAGACAGACCAGATGAGAAAAAAGGAATGCATACCCAGTGTTTACCTTGAGTGGCAAAGTTGGTGAATACATGACACACTTTGGCTTTGCCTATATTAGTCACGTATGTGTGTATGCGTGATGCGTCTCATATAGTAGTGGTACTTTAATCGTGGTTGAGTTGAAGGTTGTTTTCTTAAGATTTTCATTATGTTGGTTTGTTACAAACTCAAATTTAAAATTGCTTGCGAAAAAGGGTCAACTGGCATTAACTTTTGATCATATGTTTCAGGTTCATGTTGTGTCAGATGTTGCTCAATCCCGTCCAAATAGAAAAACAATCCAAACCTTACCCCTTTACCAAAGGGCAGGATTTTGTTACGTCAACTCGTATTAACATGTTTGTTTACTCCGTCTATCATACAAATCAACATGATCAGATGGGTTAGAATGGTAACCAAAACATGATGCAATCGTGCTGAAAGTAGTGAAATAGGTTGTTGAGACACCAAACCCAAACCCTGGCCCCCTTTTTTGAAAAGATCAAAGTGTCTTTCATTAAGACAAAAACAAATATGGATAATTCCATACAAGGATCATGCATTCCATACATAACTTGGATTCTTCAATCATCTCTTCTTTGAAAATTCTTTGATTCCGCTCCTTCCAAAGGGCCCAACGCACCGCATATGGGATAAGCTCTTTCACACTAGTCTTCTGAGCGTATTGAGAGAAGGAGACCCCTTCCATGACCACCAAACTTCCAACATTGAGCCCGACATGACCCACAGAACCCAAACCTAGCCATAGACACAAACGAGCCCATTGAATTATTTGTTTGTTGTGTCAACCCAATCATAAACTGAGGGTGATCATTTATAGGTTGAAACTTCTGCAGGAAGGGCCTTTTCTATTTTGTCTGGATAGCCAACAAGTGCACTTATGTGATGATAATAAATCCAAGGTTGGGGTTCACGATTTTTTTTTTTTTGGTAATTGTGTTTTGACGGGAGGCCCTAGTCTGTTTCTTATTTCAGTTTTGTTTCTGTGAGTTCCTTGCCCATTTCCTTTGTTTCTTTGCATTCTGCAAATAGAATTTCTTATGCTGTCTTTTGCTGAATCCAGGAAAAATAAAATAAAAATAAGTGTAGGTTCTCAAGTGTGTTAGCAACTCTTGACTATTATCTCAATCCAACAAAGCCTCACCGCTCACAACAGGAACCACCACCTTGTCTGTGCCTTCTTCTTGGCTGACAATATTCACTGAAAGTAGAGAGGTTAGCGATCATGCCATCAATATGGGCCCTAGGTGTTTGTCTTCCTCGTCTAAATGGTCAACTCGGTTTTCAACTTTAGTTTTTTTTTCTTTGGCATCTTCAATCACCCAACCACTCTTATACCAAATTTGGTGTAAATATTATTAGGAAAATTCCGTACTTCCGTCATTATTGATTGATGCCATATCAATAGTGTTTTGCCTTGAAAAAGAGAAATTCAATCTATCACATGGCACATCAGTGTTTCAATGATGTTTGAAAGTCCATGGACCATGGTTGGAGGCTCTGGTTCACTATCTCCAAAGAATTTGGGTGACAGCGCAGTAACTAACCATTTCTGCAGGTTATTACATAGAAACTGAGTAAAATATGAAATTCCTGGACTGTCACAATAAAAAACTGTACTGAAATTTGTAGAAAAATATTTCCCTATTGATAAATAATAGGCATGTCCCAGCACACAGTAATATTTTGCCTTTTCAAGATATTGGCCGTGATATCTAGTATTAATATGTTTTGGCTATGTTACAATTTGTCTTTTTTATCAGTGCTTGATTTTTATACTTTTATTTAACCAATAAATTCATGATGGCCATAGGGTTCTTGTGGTGCTGCTGAGTGACCACAGTATTTGAGGCATAGACAACTATGACGAAATGACTTCTAAAAGTTGTCGCTTTTTATGTTTTCTTTTGCTGTATTTTATAGCAACGTTTGTGCTATACTTCTGGTTAACTTTCTAGATTGTTGTCAGTTTCATGATGCGCTGTTACCAAATTATTATTTGTTTTATTTATTGTCTTTTAATGTAATGGTTACTAATCTTGGTATTTTAGTGCACCTAAATACTAAATTCATTAACATGCTAGGAATACTGGGCGGAAAGTTGATGATCCTGATTTGCTAGAGAGAATCAGACTTACCATTATCAACAACCTTCTGAAGTACCATCCAGTATGTTTATTGAATTGAATGTTCCCCCCTCCATAAAATTGTGAGATCTGGTTTTTGCTTTGATATGCTCTGTTCTTATGGTATTGGTAGGAATCTAGTGAGCGTCTTGCTATGGGAGAGGCTTTCGGCATAAAGGCTCCGGAGAAGAAGGTTATTTTTTTGTAACTCATGACTATTTGTATTCCTACACTTATTCATTTTCAACAGCTTGTTCTAGTCGAACTAGTTTCCACACTGAATTCTAATGTTTTTCTCACATGAATTCGCTTAGTCTTTCTTAGGCCACTTGTCTGTTCACCATTATTCTAAGGCAAGTGCTTATTCCCTTTAGATGCAATTTTCAGATTAGTTAAGATTCTTAGAGAGCAAGTAATTGACTCCCTTTAGATGAGGAATAGACCATTGCTCATAGGTAGATTCTCGTTAGACCATTTTCTGGTTTATCATTTTATTTTATTTCATTTTATTTTTTTATTGCATCTAAAAGTATGAAGAAGAGAAAACTAGATTCTCGTGTGTCCCAAATACCAAAACAACATCTGAATCTCCAAACACACACAACTACCACAACCACATGGACCATCTCATGCCACCAATAGCCAATATCTCTCTTATCTGATAACACACTAAAGGCAAGTGGCCCTTCTTTCACAAAACATTAGTTAGGGAAGATGATCGTTCAAGATGGGGGCTTGTGAGGAGGACAAAGGTTTGGTTGTACTTGGGAATTATATTTCGAGTCGAAGCCAACTAACAACACACTTTCTAAGGAAAAAGTCTTTTAAGTGTTTGCGAAAATAAAACAGCAAACACTTAATGGGGGTATTATTAAAGTTTTTGGTGAGTGATCATGGGACTAAGATCTGAAAATTTTTTGTTAGTGGGTATTTCTAATTTTTCAATTTTAATGTTGTGGTTGGCCATTTCAATTTTTGTTTATAATATCCATTTCAAGCTTTTCTGAAGCTAATATTGCATTTTAATGATTTCCTGTAATGGAAAAATTAAGATTTATGCAAATGCTTCAGTATTTAACGTGCATTTTTCTATGTGAAGTATCTGAGTATTGTAGTACCCACTACAGATCCAAACTAACATAGAACTTTAAATACCTTTTATATTTTTAAATTATGCCAATGGTTCTTAACTTGTTCTAATTTCTATAAACAGCTTGACGTTGATATCGAGACACACATACATGTCAAGGATGATGGACCTAAGAGAAGGTTAGAATTTCACATGATTATGTTGCAAACTGTTGTTACATGTTTTTGTAAGCTTTTCTTGATACTATAGCGAGTAAAATAGGTGATATGATTTAACATGCCATTTAGGTATGATTATCTGGAGTTATATTGGATAGAATATATGCAATTATATTCCTTCCAGTTATGAATGTCTTTCAACTATTTTATTTTCTTTGTAGCATGCTTTATGTAAAGACAGCAGATCGACCTGGGCTGCTGATGGAAATCATCAAGATCATAGCTGATATTAGTGTTAATGTGGAATCTGCTGAGATTGATACAGAAGTACGTCTGCAGAAGTTTTTTCTTGGATACTTTGCTTTCTGTTGAGAAATCTTCACTGATTCTTTGTGTTGCTTTTACCTTAATAGGGTTTGGTAGCGAAAGACAAATTTCACGTAAGCTACAGAGGAGCAGCATTAAATACTTCTTTGTCACAGGTAGTACTCGCTCTCTAGCTTATCTTGTAGGAAATGCTCGTTACTTGCTTTTCGGACCGAGTTTATATATCTTATGAAAAACTTCTTGTAGTTGATATCCTTTAAGTCTGTATATCCCAATCCATGTCATTTTGTGTGCCTGACTCTAGTATCTACTGGAGAATGTGCCCCGCCAGTGACTTCATGATGTTGCCTTTAAATTGATGCTTGAATAAATGCTCATGAGAATTTTATGAAGTTGTACATGCCCTTCTCAACGTTTATCTTTCCTAGAAGGGTACCCCAACTGTTATTTAGTTTGACATGATGAGCATTTTTGTGTAATAAAGGTGGCAGCTGATCTCTTTTGCTCACGCATTTGGTTATTGTGGACATGCAGGTGCTGGTCAATTGTCTGCGTTACTACCTCCGAAGGCCCGAAACAGATGAAGATAGCTATTGATGATACTATCAGAGGCCTGAAACAGATGAGGATAGCTATTGATTGATGATACCTGACAAAAGCAATACATGGTTGTACTCTTGACGTTTGAACAAGTTGCTGCAGATACAACAGTAAAACCCTTTTAGACCTTTTTGTGTATATAATGAGCCTGTTTCTGTGTGAAGCTTTTGTTGCATGGTGATGTTATGTCTGGCTTGAATCTGAAATTTCATCCCCAGATACTTAGCAACAATACCTTTAACATGAGATTTTTGTGGTTAGGGAAACTTTAGACAGTTGCCCATATTCTGATAAAACTAATATATCATTAGCTGACACAAATCTTCTAAAGCAAGTGCTGCCATGATAGTCCCGTCAGTTTCTCTGCCGTCTCACCCGGGGTCGGGTTGTTACACGGGGTACATGAGAATAGCTCATAGAGCTCTAGAGAACTCAGATGGTCTTAGTTCGTATGTTGTTCAAATTATAATAGAAGTTAAGAGAGAAAAATGTTTCTCAAGTTATGATGGGATGATGTAGGGATGTTTAGTTTTAGTGTCGAATTGGCATAGACCCATTTCTATGTAAAGGGTCTTCTGTTTTGTTTTGACTTTCGTTTATTAGCTGTCAACTCCATGATTTTCATTCATATGGATGATTCTGGAATTTGGGAGGAGATGTTTTACCGGCTAGATTTTGTTGGCATGCATGCATTATGCCTGTGTTTTGAATTTAGACCAAAGTCGTAGAGATATTAGATTGACATCACCAACACGCCCTGGGTGATCTGTTTTTCTATTCCTTAATGACGATGTACACTGTGATGCACTTAGTATTGGTGCACATTGTTGGCTGTGCATGTTTTGTTCCTTGAAGATTAAGGATTCAGTAAGACGCGGACACTCACTCGACTCAAGTTTGGCTTGGACGCATTGCCCATGCCATGAGCAATCCACCTTTATCCTAGTCTTCGGGTGCCCAATGCTTGGATTTGTTGTATTGGTCTACCAAGTTAGTCGGATTGGTCATCCTATTCTGTTGTTCATGATAAACCTGTACATCTTCGTGTTACGTTATATTGCTGCCTAGGATCAACCATTTTGTCCTGGTATTTGCCTATCCTATCCCGTTCAAATCTCATGTTGAATGGATTCAAGCCACTCAACTTGCAGCCATAGTCATTAGTCATTACACAACTTCAATGGTTCAGATTTCCTGTCTACTTCTAGTTAAGGCATCGTGTTACCAAAACCAAAATTCAAAATGAAAGTTCTATGGTCCCTTGACAGACTGTAAATCAAAGCTTTTAATATGTTTGACGGAGTTGCATCAAGTTCTGTATTGTATTGTATTTTGGTAGTATTTGAAAGTAATTATAAAACTCATGTATAAATAAGTAAAACTGTAGACAGAATCGTATATATGGACCTGGTAAAGAATATACCAAAATGAAAATATTTTGGGCGAGTGATAAACTGAAAATGAACGCAAAGTGCTGGAATCCCACAAAACGTCATGAATGTCCAAGGACGGAAGCAAAAATGCACCGCGTGGAACTCGTTTCATGTCGGCGTATTCCTGCTGATTAGATGTCGGCCATGAAATCCATCACTATACCGAGCATATCACGGGCATTAACATCTCAATCAAACAAAATTGTGCAGAATCGCCTTCAGCAAGGTATGGCATGCAGGGTTTGAACTGAACCCGGGGAGCATTTTATATTTCTTGGTTTCAAAAGGACTCCTAACGAGCGTTGTTTCTATCTACTGTTATCTAAAAATAATCAAGTTATTAATGATCGGACGAAACCAAGAAATAACCCTTCACGTGCAAAATTATAGAAGAAGATCAAACAATTCCATCAAATTGAGCATGATTGTATGTGTGATAGCATCTACTATCAATGAATCCCAATTGCTTAGTATATCTCTTTTTTAGCTTCTAGGATCTATTTCTTTGTTCAAAATCTCCCTTACTAGCTGGAATCAAAGAATTAGTAAATTTGCTCCTCTCAAATTAGGAATGGGCTGGGGTAATGAACTTATAATCATGGAATCAACTGCTCTCTATATACTCTTAACTCGACATTTGAAAAAATGATTTGTCAATGATGCAGGTATATCTTATTATCTTCATTTTGCTTTTAAGAGATCAGAATAATTTAATAAGCTTCAACGAGGTGTTTAGCACTTAGTGCTGGAAAAAAAAAACCCTTTTATTATCTGCTTTTCAATCTCTAAGGCAAACCCAACTTACTATAATTGGACCCGACAGAGATTTATACCTAACGTTAGTTTTGCAAAACTGTAATGTACGTATTCAAACTACACTTAAATACGTAATTAAACATATATACTTGTGAAAGCCGAATAAAAGATTACATAAAATTAAATCAATAATATGATCTAGGGAAACCAAATGGACAATGCTGTTCACTTTGCGTAACAGGAAGAAATGGAAGAAAATGAAATAAATAAAAACTCTAACGCCAAAATATTAAAAACCTCAGAGGGAGGTTTGGACCAGTACTCAGTAGCCAGGCCCAGAACTACATCATGATTCACTGGAAAGATTGGCCAGTATGAGAAAATACAAAAGAGTGTAATATCTTGAACAATTTTTCAGGTTTTGGGATCTTTTTTTTTTTGGAAAGCTAGCTGGGTTTTAAGGACCCCAAAATCTTTATACAAATGAAACAAAAGTAAAAACAAAAATAAAAAAAGAAACAAACTCTCACAAGAAAGAGTGTTCTAGTGAGAGTGAACATGGTTACTAGGCCTATAGAAATCTTCAACTAGCATCGGCCAAAGAAGAAACTTCTTGTTTTTTATCCCTGTCTCCTTTGTTAAGGAGGAAATGATTCAACCTTTGTACTTTTTGTTTGCTTTCTTAGCCCTAGAGGATCTTCGAGGGCAGAGACTAAAATCTTTAGTGCAAGATTTTGAAAACAAATCGCTTGCAACCTCTTCACTAGAAGGATCTTGCTCATGTTCCTCGTTACTACGCTGCTCATCTGTTGTGGTGTTCTCTTTGTCCTGAGTCGGTGTGTGTTCACTTGCCTCCACATTAGCACTACGCTCAAGCATTGGGTTGATAAGAATCAATGGTTGTGGACTCGGCGTTATGGCGTCACTCTGGTTATCATTTATATATGTTATGCTCTGCCACATTGGCAGCCTCTATACTGGTCACATTCCCTGCTTTTCCTGTGATAGGCCCTGGACTCCCCTCTAAACTGGGTGGAGTCTTCGACTTGAATGTATGTCTACCCTTGGCGATCGTCCAACCATCGGAGTTTTGTCTTTTTAGTGGTTGGGTCCTACCTGTAGGTTGCCATACCATATGGCCTGGAGTTTTAATTTATTTGCTCTTTGAACACTGCTGTTTTGTATGGCCAAAAACTGCACAAGAACTGCATTTAACAGGAATCCATGCATACTCAACTTCAACTATTTTTTTCTTATCTCCATTGATAACCACAGGGATGTCTTTGGGTAATTGGTTGTTTACATCCACCTCCACACACACCCTCGCATACGCTAATCTTGTCATTTCTTCAGTAGCTTTGTCAAGTATGATAGACACTCCAATAAAACTAGCAATCCTTTGAATACTGGATTCCATAGGAATAAAGGAATTTTCTTCAGTGTAATCCAAATAGGTATCGAGGTAAGCACCTCGGCATCCTCGTCCATAGAAGGTGACCAGACCCTGAGGATGAACAACCTGCTTGCAATATGCAGAGGTCCCATTTCCAATACCTTACTTCTATCTTCTTCATTCTTGGATTTGAATACAAAATTCTTATCTCCGTGTATGCTCATATCAAAATCTCGAAGTCCCCACGTCCTTATCAGCCACTCTTTGACATAACCATATGCCAAGCGCTTGCCTACAAAGCTGCCAATAACCAAACCTTTCACATTCTTCTATCCTATTCGCAAAGTCAACAGTTTGCA
This sequence comes from Berberis vulgaris, assembly GCA_963556465.1. NCBI lineage: Eukaryota > Viridiplantae > Streptophyta > Magnoliopsida > Ranunculales > Berberidaceae > Berberis > Berberis vulgaris. The sequence continues at coordinate 6,913,960 of OY747135.1, forward strand.
CTTATACTATTTTCCTTCATTCAACAGTAGCTGGAGGTTCATACCTAAGTTTTGTAGAGCCCGTATGCTTGCTTTGCTTAAGCTTTGATGCCCAACTCATCCTCGCTGGTGCAACGGCAGGGTTTGTTGCCATTGCTTCTTGAATTTTGCTAGGGCCAGAGGATGTAACACTGGTTGGCATTGTACATTCATCTGCTTTATGCAGAACCTCTTCATTCCTTTGCGCTGCAGCCTGCTCTTGACTGGCTGACACCCTTGCAGTTAGCATTGCCCAGTTTTTGGGGTTTATCATCATTTCCAGTCATTCTGCACCTAGTTTATCTCCATTTTTTTATAGCCACTTGATATTCATGTGTGAGTAATTGTAGCAATCCATCGCCATGAATGTTGTACTTCTCCTCAAAAGCCATGAACACCTCCTGTGCAAACACATTCGCACTGACGACGTCTCCACCATTTGTTCCTGTCATTCCATAGACCGGAGATGGGGTATCAGATTACGAGATCCACAACAGATGTTCAGCTGCTCTCAAAAGAACTTGATGCTCTGTGCGAGAGAAAGTCTGTCTCAGATCTGAACGAGAGCCACCGGATCTGTTTGCAAAGAGCAAGAGGAGAAATCAGATCTAGAAGATCATATCTGTCTTCCCTCTCCCTCGACGAGTCTAGCTGCGACGAGCCCCTCCCTGCTCCCTGCAACGAGCACCTCCTCAGATCTGTGACGAGCCCCTCCCTGCTCCCTCAGAACAATTTAACTAATGAGAAACAAAGGATTTTCTCTGGGATCCTTAATAAACCCTAGCTCACTTTTACAAAAAAAAAAAAACATCCTACGTACATACATCATATGCTCATCAGTTCGGCATTGCCATAGTCAGGGGCGGATCTAGGATTGCAGACAAAGGGGGGCAAAAAAATTATAGATAATTTAATTTCTAAAATAAATAGATAAATATGATTAAAATAGAGTTTTAAAAGTGTTACAAGATAAACATACATACTGAGTCAATGTAGATGCGCAGTAGATTTAGGTAAAAGCTCTCTACGGGTTTTCATGTTCTGGTAATGCTGCATAATCACCTCATCATCGATGCCATTAAATATATCTTTCTCAACATATGTAATCAAACTATCTGTCATCCACGAGCTTCATCAACTAATATGGAAAACAAAGAATCTCCAAGGTCTTGAATGATAACATTTGTGGTTTCGGTTCCACAAGCATTCACAATATCTTTTTGAATTTCCGGTGCTATTAATTTGAAATTCCCAGGACATTTATCCAAAGTTACCCTTTTGATGTCTTTATTGTGATCACCAAGAAAATGTAACATTTCCAAGAAATTCCCTCGGTTGTTTGAATCACAAGATTCATCATGACCACGGAAAGCTAATCCCTGTCGGAGTAAGAATCGAATACAAACAACAGAAGCATTTAGACGAACCTTGTAATCATTTCGAGCTTCATTTGTTTGCTTAATCACAACAGTCCGAAGATGTTGTTGTTGATTCATTAAAGCTTCACAATTACTCCAAGCTTGATTGTGATCACTGTTAGACCCTCCAACATGTGTTTGTAACTTATCCTTTTTCTTCCAATTGGTAAATCCTTCAACGACAAAAGCATCACAAGTACCCACATGCTCTTTACTCTCAGATCTAAAAAGGTAGCAACACAAGCAGTGTGCAGCCTCTTTCTCTATGCTATACTCTAACCATGTAGGAAATTCATCAAACCATGAAGGATTGAAACGCCGTAAGACTTTTCCTTGCAAAGTTTGCTTAAAGTTATGTGTCCGAGGTTGGCAAGGACCTTTTTGCAAGTATGTTCTTCGAATTTCATCCCTTATGTTGGGATGATACTCCTTGATTGACTTACGTAATCCAGGGTCTGCTGGAAGAGTTTTTGGACCAAACTTAGTCTCAATACAACTCCTTTTGGAACTAGGAAGCTCCTTATCAGACCTATCAGTGACAGCCTGAGCAGTAGAACTAGAACTCACATCATTTATTCTTTTAAAGTATCTATCCATCACTCGTCAGCACAAGTGCTCAAATATTTAACTACACAAATACAACAACACAATCCCAATATTCATATTAATAAATGCTATCCCAGATTCCCAAATTATCAAATTTGTAATGTAAATCAATAATTAATACATGAAAGAGAAGAAACCTTACCAAATATTAAGAACTTGAGATAATGGCCTTTTCAGCAGATGAAATTAAATACTCACTTAAGCTTTAAGGATCAAATACTCGCTTTGTCAAAGCCTAAACAAATAAAAAAATTAAATTAAATTAAAAATCAAATATAAAATATTCCTATATAAAGATAACATAATAAATTAAATGCTTAAACAAATATGAAATACCTCATTAAAGCTTAAACAAATATGGTACAAAAGAAAGAAATTTACCATATATTTGAATGATTAAAATAATATTTTAAATAATTTTAAAAATAACAATCCATTCATAATTTCATTATCTCTCTCATTTCTCTTTTTTATCAAACCCAAGTTACCCAACCCCATACATTACGCCAAACCAAACCCATAGCCACACTCAACCCTCACGCCTCACTTCACTCTTCATCTCACTCAAAGTCAAAGCTCTTCATTTCATTTCACTCAAACAGAAAGCTCTTCTCACTCAAACAGAAAGAAAGAAAGCTCTTCTCACTCAAACAGAAAGAAAGCTCTTCATTTCACTCAAACAGAAAGCTCAAGGTCCTCATCTTACTCAAACTCAATCTTCTTCGTCTCAGTCAAGATTCAAGCTCAAGCTCACTCTTCTTCATCTCACTCAAACTCAATCTTCTTCGTCTCAGTCAAGACTCAAGCTCAAGCTCACTCTTCTTCATCTCACTCAAAGTCAGTCTTCTTCATCTCACTCAAACAGAAAGCTCAAGGTCAGTCTTCTTCATCTCACTCAAACTCAATCTTCTTCGTCTCAGTCAAGACTCAAGCTCAAGCTCACTCTTCTTCATCTCACTCAAAGTCAGTCTTCTTCATCTCAGTCAAGCTCACTCTGCATCTCACTGAGAATCAGGGAGATGAAAATCAGGGAGATCGACTTCATCAGAAGAGAGATCGATCTCCATCAGAGTTCATCAGAGTTTCTGATCTAGGTTTCGATCTCAGAAGTTTCTGATCTAGAGTTCATATGGGTTTCGATCAGAGTTTAGATCAGAGTTTCTGATCTAGAGTTTCTGATCTAGAGTTTAGATCAGAGTTTCTGATCTAGAGTTTCTGATCTCAGAAGTTTCTGATCTAGAGTTCATATGGGTTTCTCAGAAGTTTCTGATCTAGAGTTTCTGATTTCAGAGTTTCGATCAGAGTTTAGATCAGAGTTTCGATCAGAGTTTAGATCAGAGTTTCGATCAGAAAGATCAGAGTCTGTGATTTCAGAGTTTAGATCAGAGTTTCTAATCTCAGAGTGTCGATGTCAGAGTTTCTGATCAGAGTTCATCAGAGAAAGATCTGAGTTTCGATCTCTCAGAGTTCATCAGAGACAGATCTCCATCTCTCTCTGATCTCTCCATCTCTCTCTCTGATCTCTCTCTCGAGTTTCTGATTTAGGTTTTTTATTCATCAGAGCAATCCAAGGTAAGAAGAGATGTTAAGATTAAAGGTGATTTTATTGTTCAATTGTTCTGTTGATTTCATTTAGAACCTATAATCAAAAAAACTCACCTTGTTTCACAGGGATGGAGAAGAAGCTATTGTTGAGGACCGAAAGCGTGGAGGCGGAGATTAGAAGCGTCAATTGTTTTGTTTTTGTTTTTGTTTTCTTGAATTGTGATTGTAATTGTAATTAGGGATTGTAATTATGATATGTGATATGTAATTGAGATTTTTGTTTTTATAAGAGGGGCAAAATAAAATTTCTAAGGGGGGCAAGATTGAAATTTTATATTACTTTGGTAGATTTTTTTCAAAACCTAAGGGGGTCAATTGCCCCCCTTACCCAAGCTGTAGATCCGCCCCTGGCCATAGTCATGCCATGCTTCACAGGCAGGACCTAGTTCCTAACAAGCTCCAATACATATTTTGTGCCCGTCGAGCAGTCAGACGTGTTTCAGACTTTCAGCTCTAAGATGAAGGTGAGAACTGAGAACTGAAACATGGAGAAGAAGGAAGTAGTGGGCTGAACTGGCCCAAGTTGATTGAGCCATGGATTGCAAAGATATTAGTGTATTTGATCATCTTCCTAATTTAGGATGCATCAGTTATCCTCATAATTTAGCTCGAGTTATTAGGAAACTACTTTTAATCACTTTGGGGCAATGAGCTTTATACATTTTAAAGAACGTAGCAATGAGAAGGTAGCTTATCATTTGAGCTCTCCTGAATGGGTCATTTGCATGTCAACCGATGTGTGCAAAAGTGCAAGTTTTTGTGCTCCAGCGGTATGGCTTCCCGCCATACACGATATGGACCACACAAAGTTGAGATCAACATTTTCAATGATAAAAGACTATCAAACATCCAGCGTTTGTTCATTATTTAGTGTTCATTATTCAGTACATATTACTAGTTCATGCTTAGCATGATAAAGGTGGCATAGAAAGAGGACACATAATGACTCCCAGAGAAGCTCATTCGTATCAAAGCCTTCAAACATGGTTTCGATCAGTTTGGCGAGCTTAGGGTTCTCTTGAGCACATTTGCTGGTGCCATCATTAAAGCTTTCACTTCCTGCATATAAAACTGTACTAATCAGCATGAATTCAATGAACCAAATACGAAAATATTAACTTATTAAGAGCATTTCCAAGGTCTCAAGTGGTTTTCAGGGGCCATTCTAATGCCAGATCCTAAAACTTATAGGGTCTGAAGATTGCTCTTCCACTTTCTTTTTTTTCGGTGGTGGACTTAAGATTTGCTGCTGGAGATGCTCTCAGGGTGGAAAAAAAACTCAACATATGAGAAAACATACCTCCTTCTTGTTGAGGCCTTGGAATAATTCAATCTGTTCAGTTAAGGATGTGGATAGCATTAGTAACACTAATTTTGAAATTACAGTTTAGTTAAAAAAATGCAATTTTGAAAGATGTTTTTTTGTTTACTTACAAATGCTATTTCCCTCCTCAAGTGAGCATTCTCGATCCTTAGCTGATTGATTTCAGCAATCAGTTGCCTTGTGCGAACCTGCAAACACAGATAAAACTTTAACTTGGCTAATTATAGATTTGGTTTATATATAGTTAAGAAAGTTGTAAACTGAAATCTTTTATACCTAGCTAAGAAATGATTTCACATTATAAGGCCCAATCCGATCATTAGTATCCAATCTTCATCGTAAACGACAAAATCTCGTTATTCGAAAACGACAAAAACAAATGCGACCGTTTTGATTACTCAAATCTAACGAAATTAACAATATCTTGTCGTATTATGTCGACTTAAAATTTAGTAATTGTAGTTATAAGCTAACTTCAAATCAACAATACTAATATTAATCACATACCCATTCCCTCATATAAGATATTATCTTAACAATATTAAAATGATATGAAAGAAAATAATACTAGATTCTAGTAAAAACACTCATTGTTATCTTGTAATTTTATGGAATTGAGAAAACCTCCCAACCATATGAAGATGATTTAACTTCCTCAAACAAACAAGTGAAACAAAAAAAGGCCTTGAAACTGATCTATTATTTCGGCAATGTTTGGTTTGAGAGAATGTAATTTTGAGAAAAAAACATTGGTAAAAACTAGGGCAGAGTGAGATGCAAAGGTCATCTTCAACCTAATGTTATCTCGCAAAATGGTTAATTTTTTTAATTCTTTTAACCAACATGAATACTATTACTAGCATGATAGAGCCAAAAGAACCATCCTCATAATTTTTCCTCTAGGTAAATGAATCAGACTGGAGAGCTAAAATTGCTTAAATTAGGCTTTATCAGATCAGATTTCAGATCTGAAGAAAGCCTACATATTGTGATTTAGGATTTGAATCTACCCATTTACATCCCTGCTTCCCTCTCCCTTCTTTTGATTGTTCTTAGAATTTCTCTAATATTGTTATTGTTATACAACTCCAAATCATCAGGGTTCTACTAGTAATAAACTAGATGCAGCATATTATATATACTTTAAGTAATTTGAGAGATCCCAAGTTCCACCTTGAGATAATCAAACTTTCTCCTAAGTGAAAAAAAAAAAAAAAAAAAATTGGAAACATGAATATCATGCAGTTAGATCGCAGTACTAGCTAGCTTGTTTTAAAAGAAGATAATTACAAGGAAAACCATGTAAAAAAAATGAACAAAAGGGTAGAAAAAAAAAAGTGATTATCAAAATCATGTTTTCGGTCAAAACAATAATGGAAATACTTTTCTTTAGGCAAACATGAGATAATTAATAAAACTTTCTCCAACAAAGTGGAGATCGAACAGGTTGGAAACATGAATATCATGTAGTTAGATCGGGGATGTTTGGTTTGAAAGAAGTTAATTCCAAGGAAAATTAACCATGTAAAAAAAAGTAACCAAAAGAGAATAAAAGTCAGGAAGATCACGATTTCTCTCCAAACAATGGAAATAGTTTTCTTTAGGCAAACAACAACATATTACCATGGGAAACTTAGAATTAAAAACATGGTCATCATGTTGTTAAAGTACTCTTTTTTCATAGTTTTACTTAGAATTCCCAATTAAATGGGGTTTAGTTATTTAGATACATGTACTCAGGAACACAAAAATCCTTGAAAAACATATATTAGGGTTTATTTAGATCATGTACTAGACACAAACATCCTATTACTATATTATCATGAAAAGCGTCCGAAAAAAAATCTCTATATGACAGTCCACACAAGTTTATATACCTCAATAGCATGATCTTCAGCAGCAGCGGAAGTGTTCTGCCTCTTCCCATTAGCGCGTCTCCGTCTGGCCATTTCTCTCTCTCTCTTTAACTCAAACAACAAAACTGAAGGAAAACAGGAACACAAGGAGGGGGTATTAATAGAAGAAAAACAATGTTTGTAATATATATTTAATAAACTAGAAAAGAATACAAATGTTATTCAAAACAAGAAAACAAAAAACCTTGAAGCCAAGTAGCTGGAATGGTGGCATAAACGTGGCTAGAGAAGAAATTGACCCACCTCGAAATGGCGCTCAAACTCTGTGCGAAGGCTTACGTGCTCTTTTGCATGGCAAAGAATTGCATGAACTCATCCACATAGTGAAAGCTTTCAAAAGTTGTTATAACGCCTCTCATCTGTAACCCTGAAAATTCAACACAACACTAGCAGAAAACGTATGAAGATCGAGCAAGGAGAAAAGGAATATGTACATCTGCGTGTAGCATACCCAAAGCCGCTTACCGTAAAGTCACTAGATCCATTGTATTTTGACTAAGAGTTGCCTGAGAGACAATGTACAGTAGATGTAATACTCTTGTAATGAAGTCATACATAGTTTAATATCTATGTTACAACTGATGATACATATACCCAATATCAGTGTTCAAAAGGTCAGGATTAATTATAGCCTGGATGAGTAGGGTGGATATATATGATCAGCCATTGATATAGATTTTACCCATGAATTTTACCAATAATTCATACCTAGCTACCGCGCTGTGTTTGCAAAACTTTAGAATAATGCCATTAAGTTTTGTGACTATGAAGAAATGTTTGATATTTGCAGAAAGAAAAAATGAAGTTTGTTTGATATATATGTGGAACAATTAAATTAGATATGTTAGAGAATTAATCTAGACTAGTTCTAGAAGAGTTGTGTCTTTTGGTGTTCCAATGTGTCTTTTAGTATTACTAAGTGTCTTTTACTAAGAGATGTGTCTTTTACTAAGTGGTCATGTGAGTCCTATTTAAACCCATGTATTATTTGGTTTCAATCAATGTGAATCAAGTGAGTTCTCTACACATAAGAGTTCTAGTGTTATCAAGAGATTACAATCTCTCTTGTTTTCCTTATTCTTTTTCATTCACATAGTTGGTTAAATCCCAACAAATTGGTATCAGAGCCTAGTTGAGAGAACCATGGCGTCCAACAACAATAATTCCGTCCAACCTCCACTTCCTTTTCTTACCAGTAAAAACTACAATCATTGGAGAATGAAGATGATGGCCCTATTTGGTTCACAAGACCTATTGGAGATCGTAGAGATTGGTTTCCAAGAGCCCGAAGATGAAACAACTCTTAATGCACAAAACTTGGCCGAGTTGAAGTCTAACCGCAAGAAAGACTACAAAGCCAAGTATTTCATTATGCAAACAATAGATGAAGTTATTTTGGACAGAATTTCAGTAGCCACAACGGCTAAACAAGCTTGGGATATTCTTTATTCTTCATACAAAGGAGATGACAAAGTCAAGATGGTGCGTCTACAAACTCTTCGAGGGGAGTTTGACACACTAAGAATGAAGGAGTCCGAGACTAATGAAGACTACTTCAATCGGGTTATCTCAATTGTCAACCAATTGAGATTGAATGGTGAGAATCTAGAAGACCAAAGAATTGTCGAAAAGATCCTTCGGAGTTTGACTCGAAAATTTGAGTCTAGTGTTGTTGCTATTGAAGAATCCAAGGATTTATCTTCTTTGTCGGTGGAGAGTTTATTGGGATCACTACAATCCCATGAACTACGAATGAAGCAATATGATTCTAGTTCTATTGAACAAGCCTTTCAAACGCAAGTCTCTTTTAGAGATACCTCTAAAGATGGCTTGAGAGGAAGAGGTCGTGGAAGAGCCACTTCTCGTGGTAGAGGAATAGGCTATGGTGGACAAGAGAAATCTCATGATGGTGAGGCTTCATCTTATCGAGGAAGAGGGAGAGAAAGATCTTCCTTATCAAATATTCAATGCTATCGTTGTCATATGTATGGCCATGTCAAGAAATATTGTAGAAAGAAGATGGAGGAGGACAACAAAGAATCCAATTTTATGCATGAGGAGGAAGAAGACAATCTTTTCCTTACATGCAATGTTCATGGCGCTTCCTTAGAAGATGTGTGGTTCGTGGATAGTGGTTGTAGCAACCACATGACCGGGAACAAGAAGGCCTTTGTTGAGATAAATGAGACATTTCAAAGTGAAGTTAGAACCGGAGATGACAACAAGCTTCATGTCAAAGGAAGGGGTGATATTCTTGTCAAAACCAAGCAAGGAATAAAGCGGATCTCAAATATATTTTATGTTCCAGGCCTTAAGCACAATCTCTTAAGTGTTGGGCAACTTCTTTTGAAGGGATATGAAGTCAATTTCAAGGGAGCTTTGTGTGAGATCAAAGATAAGAATGATGTTATCATTGGAAAGGTGGGAATGACCAAAAGCAAAATGTTTCCTTTATCTTTCCAAAGTAACATTAATTCTTGTTTATATACTACTCAAGACAAGTCTTGGCTATGGCATTATCGATATGGTCACTTGAGTTTTAAAACTCTATCTCTTATGGGCAAGAAGAATCTTGTGGAGGGCTTGCCTACAATTCAACTTCAAGATACAGTATGTGAAGGATGTGTCTTGGGTAAGCATAGTAGGAATTCTTTTCCTAGTGGGAAGGCATGGAGAGCATCAAAGCCACTTGAGCTTGTGCACACCGATCTTTGTGGGGCAATGCATACTACTTCAATTGGCGGTAATCGTTATTTTGTTACCTTCATTGATGACTATAGTAGGAAGACTTGGATATACTTTCTAAAACAAAAATCGGAAGTATATGGTTGTTTCAAAAATTTCAAGGCTTTTGTTGAAAAGCAAAGTGGTTTCCAATTGAAAACTCTTCGCTCGGATCAAGGGGGAGAATATATTGATCATGGGCTTCGAGATTTCTTAAAAGAGCATGGTATTCGACATCAATTTTCAGTCCGTGGTACCCCACAACAAAATGGAGTCGCCGAAAGAAAAAATCGCACAATTATGGAGTTGGCTAGAAGTATGTTGAAGGCCAAGGGATTGCCAAATTCCTTTTGGGCGGAAGCGGTAGCATGTGTTGTTTATCTATTGAATCGTTCCTCTTCTAAAAGTGTGCAAGATAAGACGCCACAAGAAGCTTGGAGCGGACACAAACCAAGTGTTGATCACTTGAGAATTTTCGGAAGCATTGCCTATTCACATGTACCGGATGAAAGAAGGAAGAAGCTAGATGACAAGTCCGAGAAATGCATTTTTGTTGGATATAGTGAATGTTCCAAGGCATACAAGTTGTATAATCCCCTCACCAAGAAACTTATTATAAGCCGTGATGTGAAGTTCAATGAAGGAGAATCTTGGAATTGGAAAGAAAATGCAACCAAAGAAAATTCAAGTTGCATAGAAATCGAAGAAGAAATTGAAGCTCCAATTGAAGAAAACGAAGAGGATGGTGTTCCACCTTCTTCTCCCAATTCTACTTCATCACCCTCTTCATCTTCAAGTTCAACTTCAACTTCAAGTTCCCCTTCGAAGAAGACAAGGAGTATCCAAGATTTTTATGAACAAACAAGTAGCAATTTGGGTGACGATTTGGCCAATTTGGATGATGATTTGGTTAATTTTGCTTTGTTTGTTGATGCCGATCCACTTATGTTTGAAGAGGCTTCTAAAGATGAGAAGTGGAAGCTTGCAATGGATAATGAAATTGATGCTATTCAAAGAAACAAGACTTGGGAACTTGTTGATCTCCCAAATGGCAAGAAACCCCTTGATGTGAAGTGGGTTTACAAAACAAAATTGAACTCAAAAGGCGAGGTTGATAAGCACAAAGCACGCTTGGTGGTGAAAGGCTACAAACAAAAGTATGGTGTTGATTTCCAAGAAGTATTTGCACCCGTGGCTCGCCTTGAAACAATTCGAACAGTACTTGCATTGGCAGCTCAAAGAGAATGGAAAGTCTATCAAATGGATGTCAAATCGGCATTCTTGAATGGCTTTCTTGAGGAGGAAGTTTATATAACTCAACCACCTGGTTATGTGAAAATTGGAGAAGAAAAGAAAGTATGTCATTTGGAAAAAGCCTTATATGGGCTTAAACAAGCACCAAGGGCATGGGCGCACTACCAATTAGCACACCTATGGAGGCTGGTTTGAAGCTAAGCAAATGTGAAGACAATAGGCATGTTGATGGAACTCTTTATAGAAGTCTTGTTGGTAGTCTTATGTACTTGACTTCCACTAGACCCGATCTTATGTTTGCGGTGAGTATGCTTAGTAGATTCATGGAATCTCCTAGGCAAAATCATTGGGAAGCTGGAAAAAGAGTCTTAAGGTATGTGAGTGGAACAATTCATGAAGGCATTCAATTCACGAAAGTGGAAGAACCAAGTTTGGTAGGTTATTGTGATAGTGATTGGGGAGGAAGTGTTGATGATAGTAAAAGCACTTCCGGATATGTTTTTAATATTGGTTCCGGCGCAATCTCATGGGCATCTAAAAAGCAAGCTATTGTGACTCTCTCTACAACCGAGTCCGAATATGTCTCACTGGCTTTTGCATCTTGTCAAGCACTTTGGTTGATTTGGGTTTTGAGTGAACTCAAGCATGGACCTGTTAGTTCTCCTACACTGTTTTGTGATAACAGTTCGGCTATTTCACTTACAAAGAATCCGGTTTTTCATGGCAAAAGCAAGCATATAAGGATCAAATATCATTTCATTCGAGACTTGGTTAAGGAGGGACATATCAATGTGAAATTTTGCAGATCTCAAGATCAAGTTGCCGATATTTTCACTAAAGCTTTGAAGACCGACACATTCAACAAATTGAAGAAGAAGCTTGGAATGGTGATAGTCTAGCTTAAGGAGGGATGTTAGAGAATTAATCTAGACTAGTTCTAGAAGAGTTGTGTCTTTTGGTGTTCCAATGTGTCTTTTAGTATTACTAAGTGTCTTTTACTAAGAGATGTGTCTTTTACTAAGTGGTCATGTGAGTCCTATTTAAACCCATGTATTATTTGGTTTCAATCAATGTGAATCAAGTGAGTTCTCTACACATAAGAGTTCTAGTGTTATCAAGAGATTACAATCTCTCTTGTTTTCCTTATTCTTTTTCATTCACATAGTTGGTTAAATCCCAACAAGATATCCTTGATTCTCATTTGAAGTACAGCTAGCAATTCATAATTAACTCATCATGATTATAAAAAAAAAAAAAAAAAAAATTATTGTCATTGTATGGAGAGTTATGCGTGTCCTTAATGCACATCCACGGATCCACCAGAGAGCAATTTTGTTAGCTCCGTCGGTGTTATTTGAATCCAATCTGATGATCCATCAATTTTTTTTTTTTTGATTATATAGGTAACAGGCCGGATTACCTGAGTGAGTGAAACAACTATTTGTTTCATTAGCTTTACTATTCTGACCGGCCCTCATTTGACATGGTGCTAAAGCCTTGATGCTAAAGAGAAATTTATATGCATCGCAACTAGAAAAGATTGTATGCACACTACACAACCACATTCAAGTCTGACATCCAACAGAGACCATAGACCAATTTTGTTCGCTCAGGTTTAAGAAGCACAGAAGTCTTGCTGCGCCCATGAATTCTGATGGGTCTGTGATGAGAAGTATGTATGAATTAAGCAGTAAACGAAAATAATAGATAATTAATTCCTTAAGAGCATATATAAGAATGAATTAAAGGGAAAGGCCACAGTGTTATGAATATATGAGTATCACACCCAGAACCCAATGAAAAACCCTGCAACCTAGAGTTATCAAACAAATTAGCCATCGGACACACCGAAAAATTACACATCAATTAAGTACAAACTTACTCAGAATTAACACACAACTGATATGATCTTTCTGAAAATATATGTAGGTCTCTCCTTTATTTATACTATATATATATATAGCATAACTACTGTTATCTGGTGCATACAAAGAGCATAACAGAAACGCAAAGAGAAGCATAACAAAGTACCAACAGCTCCGACAGACTCCCAAACATAACACATAACCAGTACTATTTATATGCTAAACTAGCTCTCTATCCCACTCTCTGCTACACACCAGAAACTATACGATGCATGTGATAAGGCATTGCAGACTCGCCAATATATGACCGATAAGTCTACCTTATCACATGCTAAGGCGCACTCCTTAAGGTGGTGGAGCGCTGGTTGCCCTCCTCATCCTCTTGAGCTTCTCCTTGTTCATGTCAGCAATCGAGGGGCGCTTCCTCTTCAGATCCTCAAACAGCTGAAACATGCGCATATCAAGTTATAGTCATGATTGATAATAGACAAACCCGAATAAATTTTAATAGAGACATGGGGGGTCATCGGTAAAGAACTGATCAGATGTATATCTACGACGAGTTCAGTTGCAAAACCAACTTTGTTAGTTTCACCATCATGTGTCTATGCAATAATTATTAATTTGTTTCATGAACTGTCTGTGAAATTATAAGATCTAGACTTCTGTTGGATATATAAAAGCATTAGGAGAATCCAAAGAGTAAGATGAACATGATACATATACGGATATACCTCTTTCTTGCGCAACTGGTCAAGCTGAGCCTGTTTCAATTTAATTAAGATGTAAATGAGATTAGAACAGTAATTAAAAAATAAAAATAAAGAACCCAACATCAACAACAAGAAGTTGTGCTTGATACTTACTTCAGTGTTCACAATTACCCGCATAAGGCGGGCAATGTCTTCCTTCAGAACATTAAGTTCTGCCTCCAGTTCGACGGTGTAAGCCTGTAAGCATTAGAGTAAACCTATGAGCCAACAATTACGTTCTCCATGATCTTTACTTGTACTCCAAATTAATTAACAATCATAGTTCCATGGTCATCATCTAATGTTGGATCTGATCCACGTATTACTGGGAAATACATAAATAATCCACATTCCTAAATCAAGTGTGGATTAGATCTCTCCTTTTTTTTTTTTTTTTTTTTTTAATATATATATTATTATTAATAAAGATTAGATCTGCAACCACAAATAAATTAGGGACTGGATATAGCAGTGGACCAAATATCAGGAACCCAAAATTTTAGATAACTAGAAACCTTTCGATCTGTTCCAGAAAACCAAAAAAGTAAAAGCAAATACATCTAGCGATTTCAATTAACTTAGAGATGACGTAAATTTAATTCAATTCAATCATGATCTTACTAATTATATGCAGTAAAAATCTCAAATCTGGTGCATCACAATCAAATACAACAAAACAGTGATGTCTATGTCAGATTAGATTAAGCGAATGTTAAACTAAATCCTAACGTTGGATCAATGGGAATACTAGAACCAAAAAAAAAGTCGCAAAGTATATAATAACAAAGAAAAATAATAACACCCCTAGCTCCTAAGGCCAAAAAAATAAAAAGAGTAACCCAACTAAACCATGAAAAAAAGTACCTCATCACCATCACTCTCAACTTCATCGACATTAGTCTCAACCTCATCTACATTACCCTTACACATCCTCTCTAAACCCTTACAAGCACCCCAAACACCAGAAACAAGTGCAGAGAAGAGATGAAAGAACCGGGATTTATAGAGGAAACTGTACTAGCTAGGGATAGAATTTCACAAGGACACATGACAAGTGACGAAGAGGGTCATTATTGTCCGAAGTAAAGAAAACAATGGACTCACTTCGACTCTACATGCCACGTCCAGCCCTGGTGTCAATGAACTTCCCTTGCATGGGCAACATTCACGTTCGAGCATCCAAGTGTTAAACACACCCTGTCTTTTTACTAAGTAGCGGACACCTGGAGTAATACATGGCTTACTCTTTCGCCGAATAAGTGCCTAGGGATGCTTGTTTTTTAAAAATCAAGAGTGGTGAGATGATTAGATTCATAAAAGCAGATAAGCTCTACGGCTCGTGCTTATGTCACAAGATAGAGATGTATGTATTTTTTAATTTTTTTTTTATACCAAATGTATATTTAGTATTTTACCCACTCTGAGGTGGAGTCCATGCAAAAATCCTCTCTTATTTAGTGATTTCAAATCTCATGGTAAATCTTACTTTACCAGCCATTGAAATTTCTAGAAACCATGGTATTTATATCAACCATATTTCTTCTTTTTATCCGCTTTTTCAAGTGAAAATTTCATGATATCGCAATATATATCTCGCGATTTTATACTTTTTTTTCAAGGGTGTACATATCCTGAATGTCAAGGAAAGAACAATATGATGAAAACAAATATGGAAGATATTAATAACTGTTCAATATGGAATTTCTAGAAACTTCAAAAACAAATGCTACCTCAAAAAGAAAGATTTCTAAATCTCAAAAAAAAGATTTGTAAATGTCAAAACCTCTATCACTCAACTTTTTTTAAAACACATGTACTCAAGAATGTGCCATCATAATGACATTGGATACCTAAATCTTCAATCTTATGCTACATATATTGCCATGTCATTTATTACAATAAATCTACATCCTTATCGGCTTTTCCACTAAGAGTGGACCGGTCTTGTGATGCAAAGTGTATTTGGGCTTTAGCGAGCCGGTCTTGTGATACATTGCATACGGGCTTTGAAGAGGCCTAAACTGAGGGCCTCACAAAATTAACATTTTCCCAAAGGTATCGAAGCTTTGTAGGATGTGCTCATGCTGGGCTTGACAACATATGAAGTCCAAGTACTTTAGATTTTCAGAACCTATAACTATGACCAAGATTCCCCCAAACGATTAACTTTGCATCACCAAGAGAGTGAAATGGTTAGCCACCTAGCGAGGTGTCTCGGTTTTCAAATAGTTCCCAAAGATGGTAATTCAATTTGAATGGAGGAGTTGAGCTATTGTAACATCCGCCTAATTAAATACAAATGCTATTTATTTATTATTTTCTAATATAATATAATTTTATATATTGTATACAAGATTGTTTTGTTTGTAATTGTTAAAAAAGATAGAAAGTGTGTATGTGAGTGTGTTTAGCCAAAATTAGAAAACCTGAAATTAGAACCATATAAAATATTTTGATTATGGTAAAATAACTAGCCACATTCTCTTATACACACAAAAACAAAATGGAGAAAACTCCGCGTAGAAGAAGAGGGGAAAGATGTGAAAAGAAGAAGCATTACTTCAACCTTAGGTTTACAAAAAAGCTGAGTGAAAGTCTATTGATCTTTGATTTCTCCATATTTTGATTGCTCTTCGATTTGTTTCAGTATACAATCTTGGATGCATTTCTTATAAGCCCTAAATAACTGTTTATATATAATGATTAAGATTAAGTTTAGTAATATTAGTGGGTAAAAAGGATATAACGTCTATTTGGGATTACCATAACAATGAGATATTAAACAACGTTAGGGTTGTAAACGGAACTTTTGGAGTGGGTGGAAACGAACTGCTATACCAGGGGATGGTGGCTATTCTCTTTTGGAGTACTTTTATGTCATTGGAATGACTGTTTTATGTGGGGCTTGGTCAATCAAATGGAACCAACTTTATCCTTTGATCCAAAAACAGTATGAATGCTTAGGGGAAAAAACCCAGTTCACTAGTCCTTGAGAACAATATTCTATGTTACCTAAATAAAGTGTCAGGGGTAGGGGTTGTTCTTCTTCATTGCGTCAATAGTGTGATGTTTGTGTTTGTTTATCAAAATTTATTAACAAATCAAACTTTAGTCGACGAAGAGTTGATCATTATAACTTTAGTACTTTGTGATGATACACCAAATTATCTTGCAACTACTTCATACAAGTGGCATGATGATCTCATTAACAGGGTGTAGCGTGCTCAAATAAGCGTCTAATCTAATTCAGCCCCAAAAACAAATAACCAAGCCCAAATCACTCCAAATTGTTGGACCCAAACAACGAGGTTGTATCCGACCCATAAGTCAAATGATCAAACCCATAACCCGTAAGATCAAATAAGGCAAGTATCTAGGAGTTGACCATAGATAGGTAGGCCAGTAAGACGTTGACTCCTACTAGAAAATAAATGTCAGAGTATAAGTCGTGCATGAAAACTCTCATGCATGGACAACTCTCAATAAGGAAAAGATTTCTAACAAATATTTTTCTTTAAACCACGCCACCAAAGGCATAGCCGAACAAAGACTCTAATTACATGATAAATAGATAACAAGGTTGATGAACTAAAGTACGCTACAAAACCCTAATCTCAAGTAATACATCTTTTCCTATGCCTTGTCTGACTTTCACATAGGAGTGTCATCCTTCCATTAGATTCATAGACCTTTTGCATCAAACAATAATGTTTGTGGTCAATTAGTAATCGTCAATATACTTTGATTAATATTTTAAATGACCTTGAGTCTTACTCGGTATATCACCTTGATTAGGAGGGTCTTCTACCAACATGGAAGACCATAGTAGTAACACATTTTGGTTAGACAATCAATCTATCAATAGGGTTAAACATATAAATTCTAGGTAATGTGTTGTACATATATAGTTGGATCGATTGCTAATATGGAAAAAAAATATATTAAACTTAAATATATAAGAAAACCACTTAGAAATGCTCTTTTCCACAGTTTCGAAAAAATGTGAAAAGAAAGAAAAAAAATGATTTTAGTACACAGACTTGACTATATTGACTATATGCTTGGTATAATATTTTAGCGTGCAAACTTGCTTGCATACTGAGTACACCGAGTTCGGATGTATGTATAACAATATATTTGTCATGGATCGAATTTCGGGTGAGATGATATGACCATCGATGTGACACCCCAATTGGAACATGAACGTTCCGAATGGCTTCAAAGACAAATGAGTCACACTTGTGTGATGTGTGCTCGGCACAGGAGGAAAGTGCGATGATGGAAAATAAGCGAAAAATTAGGGCAATAACGAGAACATTAATCTTATCATAACTTGCAAATATGTACTAATTACTCTGGTAGTATGTATATATGATTGCCTTGAGGGAAGAAACTAAATGTTCATTCGATCATCGAATGAGAATTATCTGTCTTCCTTAAGGTAAAATGTGTATTGTTGGTATTTTTTTTTTTAATTATCATGTAAGGGAGCCGTTCTAGCCGGCCTTGTTTCCACGCCTTGAGTATGCTTGGACCCTCCTAGGCACTTGCGCGTGGAGGGTCCTGAGCACGTGGTTGGCTGCTCTGTGAGAGTGAAAGAAACAGAGTAGTTCCTCATCTTCAATCCCAGGTTCCCCAATTCAGCTCTAGATCTTTCGAGAAATCTCGAAAGTGGCCCGGTCATGAGGGGTCTTAAAGGCAATATCTTTACCTAAACTAATCCGATTCATAACATTTCTATACTTCTTCTTCAACCTTCTCAGCTTCTCAACAAGCTGGTTCTTGTTGAAATCAAGCTGTAACTTGCTTTTGATCTGATCATAGAAGGGTGTCGTGTCGTGATGATAAGCTGAGTTCTTGAACCCTTGTTCAGTTGTGAACTCGAGAAACCCTTGTAAGAGCCCGATCTCGTCTTCGTCCGTACACATCCGTTGAAAGAGCCGCCGTGAATCGTCCAAAGCGGAAGCTGAGGGCCTTTTGCCGACAGAAATTGTTGTTGTTATTGTGATGACGGAGGAGGAGGATGGTAGAGCTACAATTGCTAGTACTGCTAGTGGTTCGATGGTTGCGGTGATGGCTATGGTGGTGAGGGAATCGGAGTGGAGATCTTCTTCATCTTCGTCCTCTTCTTCTTCATCCAAGTCTTCATTCGTTTCTTCTTATTCTTCTCCTACAACCACATCTTCTTCGTCTTCCTCATACATGTTTTTGTTGTTTCCTTCTTCTTCATTTGTTGCCATTCTTCAAAAATTTCTAAAAACCTCTCATTTTTCTTCAAAGTTTTATAAAAATCTCTCATTTTTCTTTTCTTTTATTCAGAAGAGTGAGTGTGAAGAGTTGTGAGAGGTTGATTTCTTGTTGTGAGAGCTGCTCTGCGAGTGCGAAGAGTCTGAAAGAGATCCAGGAGTAGTATTGTGGCAGTGGAGGAGAATTTGGCAGAGACTTCAAATTTGTTGAATTGTCAGGTGAATTCGTCGCTTCCCAATGTGATTGAGGATACTGTGAGGAGTTGTTTATCTCCGTTGTTTAAAGACTTGCTTTCTTGGGGTATGAATGGAAATATAGGAGGGTTTGGAAGTATGGGTTTGAATCCATTACCATTGAGTTTTGGTGGAAATTCAGGGGTGATGAGTTTGTCGAGTGGGAATAGGGATGTGATGGATGACAAGTGGAGAAAGTAGCAAAGTGGCTTTCACTCTTTCCAACCAAAACCCAATCTCACGTGCCCAACACCCTCCAGGCGCACGTGCCCAGGAGGGTCTAGGCAAAGATTGAGCGCCAATACAAGGCTGTCTAGAATTTTCGCATGTAAGGATGTACCATGATGTGAATTTTTTGAAAGTAATTAGTTTGCTCAAACTAGTACTAAAATACTAACCCAAAATGTGTGTTTGTTTTACAAATTTAGGTGCGTTCATAATGAACACAATCTGAGAGACTCATCGAAATTAGTTCGGAACATGGAGGCAAGTAGTTTAGCTTAGTGGAGTTATTTGTTATCTGGACACTTTTCGTAATTTTTGATTTGTCGATTGCGTATGTAATAGATGTAGGAGTTAGTTATTACTTTCCATTTTTGAAGTCAAGGTTTTTGGGTGGATTGATGTAATACCCTTAAACTTGTTTGAATAATGATTTATTTTGAGAGATTATGATATGGTAATATTGACCTTAGATATGAGAGGAAGACTTTGGAAAGTTAGTTTTATTTATGATTCATATTTGCACCATTTAAATTGTTTATGTCGTGTCTCAATTTTTGGTAATCTGTTAATGTAGATTATTTACAAATCGGAGCGTGACAACTACTTTGAACCATTGTCTAGACCCCCATGGTTTCAATATGAATCAAAGGTGAGCCATCGTAAAAGATGTGCTTGGATGAGAAGTTCTTGATGAGAATTTTTATTGTCTTTCTTATCTTGGTTTTTGTTCTGAATTAACAACGGCTTGGGCAACATAAAAAGACAAATAATCTCAATTGATGTAACCGCAATTGTTTTGCCAACATTGCAACCAAAAAGCGTTTAGATTGTTTCTTACTTGAGTAAGTCTAGGGAGCGAGCGAGGAGCACCCTCCCACTGCCCATTTCCCTCGCTCCCACTCCCTCGCCCCCTAGAATTTTCATTCTTACTTTTGAATCGCTTACGTTATAAAAAAGACAAATCATTTTTTTAATAAAAAAACCTATTATCCGATCCTCGGCGTCATCATTAAGCAGTAAACATAAACGGAGGACTCTTGGGTTAATTTGATGTCGTTGAATGTGCATAGAATGTTTACTTCCACAATTAAGGAATGGATTCAACATCACCAAATCCCAATTAAAGAATTGAATTTTGCAATAGTATGTAATATATAGTAAAATTTTCATAGCAAAATTAAATATACCTGCTTTCGTGCCCTTGATCTCGCTGCAGATTCTCGATTCTTAATCATCCGTCGCTGTCTTCTTTCCACAACCTTCTCCGACGGACCGTCTATAGTCCTCTTTTTGCCTCTCATCTTACCGGCATCCATTCCATGCTGACCCGAATTGTCCATGTTGGCACACATTCCATCAGATGACACTGGACTCACTGGAGAACCGATCCTCAGCGGCTGACCCGGCCCATATCCGCCACCATTAGTCACACCTGCCCCGCCAAAGCACACTGGCGTGTGTTGCGGAAACCCGCCGCTCCTCTTCCCATTCGCAGCATAATTGGACGATTCTCCAACCATCCCACCACTCTGAGGGTAGGGCTGGTACGCCGGAATACCACCTGCAGTCATACCATTAGCCGCGGCAGTCTGGTGGTCCGGGTACCCGATACTCATGACTGGGCCTACTGGGCCCATTCCAAAATTTGGATTCACAACTCCATTGCTGCTCTGATACAACCCATACTGCTGTGGCCCTGGATGCTGCTGAGGAGGTGGTGGAGGTGGCGGAGGCCCTTGTTGTTGCGCCCGGTGTGACGACGAAGCCCCACCGCCACCACCACCACCGCCACCGGATTCCCTCACCACCCCAGCTTTGATCAAAAAATCCTCCAAAGTCATCTCCCCAAACGTCGTCTGGCGGTGCGAATAATCAAAACTCTGCTGCTCCTGTTGTTCCTGATGCTCCAGCTGATCCTTCTGGATCTCCGACCACACCTCCTCCACAGTCTTCCGACACAGTGGTGCCGGAAGCGAAAGCGACCCTTGCCGCTGCAAACTCAACTGAGTTTGCAGCGGCTTGGTAGCCTTGTTCTGTTCCAAAACCGGCATCAAACCTTCATCATCTTCTTCATTCACAACTTGATTCTCCTCCGCATTCCAAATGTTCGACAGAAACTCATCCATGTTCATCGACCCGAAATTCTTCCTGTTGTCCGAAAATGTGTTCTGGAATTCGTCAAGTGTGAGGGAATAAATCGACGATTGCCTTCCTAACGAAGACGGCGTCGCCTTCGGCTGTTCATCATCCACTACTACTGATCCTCCTGCTACTGCAGCTCCCGCTTCCACCTTAGCTTGGGCCGAGGTTTCCGTCTCAACTACCATTGATTCTAGTATTACTTTCCTTTATAAACAATAGTAGAATAGCTCGCGCAACCGACGAACGTACTGATCAGTACGGCAACTGATCTATCTCTCACCAATATCTGAAATCAATGTGTCACTACACAAAAAGAACAAGAACGGAAGGAATCAGTTGGATATAGATGGATAGGAGAAGAATAAAACGTATACATGCTTTTCTTTCACACAGAGTTAATCAAACACCTCATATGCACTTCAAGATCAGCTCAAAACACTCATAAAAAAAAAACATTAAAATGAGTTTTGGTGTGTAATTTAAGTTGAAGAGACAAAAAATGGCGAAACTGAATTTACATAAAAGAGTGAAGGGGACACGTCATCTCGGTTGGAAATATTATTACTTTTATTAAGTGCGGGACACGTGTCGGACATGCAAATACGTGAAGTCTGCAAATTTGTGAATTCAAGTTGAAGTCTAAAAAAGCGACAAGAGATTTGTTCAAAAGGGTATTTCCGTACTTTCGATGAGCAAAGCTTTGATAGGGGCAGGTTTGTGTGAGACACCTTGGATGTGTTCCACGTGTTTATCTAATCTAAATATTATAACGAGAATTATAACATGAGTCATTTATATTTTAGATTTAGTTTTTTAAAGTAAAATTACTCATGTTGTTGATCGAGTACTTTGTATGAATAATTCAAAATGTAAAATTTTTGGATTAATATATTTTGCTATTGTCTGCTTCTTTATGATTAATGAAATTTAAATAATGCGTGATTGAATTTTGTTTTATAGATAATGGTTATTTGTTCTTTCATTCAATAATCAATTAACGCTCCTAAATTAGTAAATTTCACCATCAAATAATTTTTATTAAATAAAATGATAAATCAATGTTATATAAATTAGGTTGGTGCAATAAATAGTTGATGTAATTGAGTCAAATACACATAACAACTCCCAAATTTAAATGAGGGTAAAAAGTGAAAATGTGTGCTTATGTCATTCAAATTAAAAACGTTATTATATATATTTTTACCATTTTACCGTTCCAATGTTAAACTATTTACAATCAAAATCAGTCTCTGTAAATTATCTATATATTACGAAATAGACCCTTACATCTAAATAAGTCAACCACATTTTATACTTTTACAATCAAAACAAGCCCCTTTTCAAACGTTGATTAATCATACCTATGCTTCTAACATGAATTATTTGAAACCATTTATTTGTTTATAAATTATACATAGGTCCTTAAAATTATATATAATTATTTTTTTTTCTTATTATTGAATTCTTAATGTAAAATTTTTGGATGTAGGAATTTTTTAAAAGTTTTAAATGCATTTTTTAATATGATATAATAGTTGTGATAATTTTGAAATTTGTGTATTGATTTATATATTTTAATTCATTCATTTTTAATATGTATTGCTATTGTCTGCTTCTCTATGATTAATGAAATTTAAATAATGCGTGACTGAATTTTATTTTATAGATAATGGTTATTTGTTCTTTCATTCAATAATCAATTAACGCTTCTAAATGAGTAAACTTTACCACCAAATAATTTTTATTAAATAAAATGATAAGTCAGTGTTATATAAATTACGTTGATGCAATAAATAGTTAATGCAACTGAGTTAAATAGTCGGGGTATAACTCCCAATTTAAATGAGGGTAAAATGTGAAAATGTGTGTTTATGTCATTCAAATGAAAAATGTTATTATATATATATATAGTTTTACCATTTTTATCGTTCCAATGTTAAATTATTTACAATCAAAATCAGCCCCTGTAAATTATCTATAAATTACAAAATAGACATTTACATCTAAATAAGTCTTCCACATTTCATACTTTTACAATCAAAACAAGCTCATTTCAAATATTGATTAATTATACATATTATTTTAACATAAATTATTTGAAACCATTTATTTATTTATAAACTATACATAGGTCCTTAAAATTATATATAATTGTTTTATTAAAAAATTAATATTTTATTATTATTATTATTATCTAATTATTGTAATAAAATAAAAAATATTAAATATTCACATACATAAATCGCTTGGACACCCCAGTGAATATTAACTAGAGTCTCGGTCTCTCTCAAGTAATTAATGGTATGAAAGATATTTCTCACTCTTAATTTGAGAAAACGAAAATGACAATTTTTTTTATTTTTCTCCATTGTTCTCTCATCTTCTTTTACAGGAGTTCACATGAGAAACAGTGAAACAGTACATATGGGCCATGGCTTCCATAAAAAATTGTTTCTAGAAAAAAAACCTACTGATCACAAACATCAAAATGATTTGATGTGACTCTATAACTAAAACAACGTTTGATTACTATTGTCAAATATATATATTTAACTATTGTCAAACATATATTTAACACTTTTTGTTAAATTTGATTTTATTTTCAGTCACTTAAATATGTTTCTCATGTGACCCTCCACGAAAGAACAATGGAGAAAAAGGAGAGATGGAAGAAACGGGAGAGAAATTAAAAAAAAGGGTGTCATTTTCATTTCACCAAATTGAGGGCAAATTAGGAAATGAATGTGTTTGATAAATGGGAAACCACTAAACATTATTACTTAAGAGCGATAATGACTCTCATTCATATCTGAGAAGACAACGTGGAACACATCCTTAGGGGCTTCACAAAATCTCTATGCGGCCTGTCCCTATCAAAATTTTGCTAATTCACAATTGGTTATTTATTCAAGGAAAATTCTAAAGTGTCTGGTGTTGTGCCTGGTGGCCATCAGGCACCGTCCATCTGCTTCGAGATGTGAATTAAAATTTTAATTTTATTCAAAGTTTTGGGATCCACTGTTTTTGTTTGATGCAACTGGGGCTGCGTGTTGATGGGTTACTCTTAGTCCGCGCAACCCGCACATGAATCTTAGCACTGACCACCCAAGTATGATTTTTTGGATTGAGTTTGTTTGATTTTTCAAATTTTTAAAAAATATAAAATCACTTAGATTCTAGATTTTTTGGATTGGGTTTGTTTGATTTTTCAAATTTAAAAAAAAAAAAAAACTTCGAAGTTTGCAAATCAAGAGGGATCAAATCTATATAACCTGCAACTTTCACTCAAGCAAGCACCACAAGTTAGTATTGTGCTTGAAAAATGATTTTTCTTCCAAATCTTTTCACAATCAATCGAAATCTTCACTTTTCAGTAATAATAACATATTTCCCTGTTTTATGCTTTGCGCATTTTTTTTTTGTTTTTTGTTTTAGAAACCATGGGTCGCTCTATCGGTGTGAGAAGACAAAAGGAGAGATGGAAGAAACGAGAGAGAAATAAAAAAAAAAAGGGTGTCATTTTCATTTCACCAAATTGAGGGCAAATTAGGAAATGAATGTGTTTGATAAATGGGAAACCACTAAACATTATTACTTAAGAGCGATAATGACTCTCGTTCATATTCGAGAAGACAACGTGGAACACATCCTTAGGGGCTTCACAAAATCTCTATGCAGCCCGCCCCTATCAAAGTTTTGCTAATTCACTATAATCATTTACCTTTTCTAATATTATATTTTTAATGGCCTTTGTAAGATTTTTCGCTCTATCGGTGTGAGAAAATAACCAAACCATCATTGCTTTTCATTATTTTATGCAAAATCTTACAAAGGCCGCGGAAAATCTTTATTTCTCAAATTGAATAAGTTGGCTACTAACACAACCAAAAGTTATCATCTTTTAAATTTAGTGATGTCGATGACATCTTTTATAAATTTAATTTGTATTTACCAAATTACCTCTTCCAACAATTGTGTCCTAAAATCGTAACCATTGATATGAGAATCTCAAGGAACATTTGATGGAGATGACGGTGACGCTTTACACAGGGAGGTCATTAATTAAAAATATAATATTAGAAAAGGTAAATGATTATAGTCAAGATAGTGAAATCTCAAATAAGGCATGAAAGTTGAAAATAAGTGATGCAGGATCTCGTAAAATCGTGATTGTTGGAATAAATTTTTTCCAAGATATCGAAATGCAATTCGACTAATTAGATAAACATATAAGAAGAAATCAAATCATTGAACTCGAATAGTACCTGAATCTTTATGCGCGATTAAGTTCGCTTAAATCTCGAATACGAGAAGATAAAGAAACTTGTAAGAAAGTCCTCTTTGAAAACCCTAGAGTTCAAACACAAAAGCATTAGACGAAGTTCCACATGAATCACAGTTAATTCATGAAAGCAACTCAAACTATTGCCCTAATACAAAACCTTCGAATTTTATCGATCGAGGGAAAGTTTCGATATATGTTTTTCTTCTCTGCCAAGTATTTTCTTTAATCGAAAGCGAGAGTTGTGGAATGATTGCTCTCTCACTCGCTTGATAAATATTTCATAGTAGCTTTCGTATGCAAAGCTTCAAGGAGTTAAGTCAATTATATTGGATTTAATAGAGTATTGAAGTCCGAGCGGAAAGTGGCGTTGGTTACTGATTGACACGTTGTAGACAAGTGTCGCCGCCTACGATTCAAGTTGTGCCTATTCGTCCAACGCGTGTCCCTTTGGCGTGATGCATCTGGTCCTAACCATACCGCACACATGTGGTTCTCTTTGTGAATGATTTTATACATATTTGCTTGGGTCCGACTTTGATGATGGTGCGCTGCATGGAGTGGAATGTGGTACCTTGCCCCCAATTATTAAGACTTTGATGATGATATATAGGTATACACAAGTGAATATTTGAAAAGAAAAAAAAAAACACTAATTTTTCCGAGCTCCAACACATATACATATATGGAATTAGCAACATACCAACTAATTTTATGATTTCTACAAAACTTACCCGAACAACTTGAACACTCCCTCGTTCGGTAAAAAAATAAATGAAGATGATGGTACGAGATTCATGGATTTCGTTTCATATTTTGGGGAGGAAACATAAAGTGAATATGATTAAAACGCGTACATACAAGTTAGGTTTGAGTAACGACCAAACAAGTTTTTTTGTTGAACATGTATATATATATATATATATATATATGTCACTTACTGAATTACTGAACAATTCTACGATGCATCAAATTAATACTTCATGCATCATAAAATTTCCCTCTTTTTGTATGTTTATGCAAATTTCACTTCAAAATAGTAATTATTAAATAAAAGATCGACCACTAGTAACATGGGCCGGGGATAAAGGTGATCCTTTTGAATCACACTAAGATGTTTCCCCATATTGTGGTGGTTTCCTGGTTTGCAAACATTGACTTGCTCCTCTAGATATCGTGTAATTTATTGTTTTGCCCAAGTGGAATAAGTCGGTTACTTCCACAATCAAACGTTATTATCTTTTGGCTTAGTGGTGCTGGTAACATCTTTCGTTAATTCTATCTAAGTCATTATCAAACTATCGTGCTAATGCTCACTTACATCTACATCCTAAATTCACAATCATTGATATTCCCAACCTATCTTGATCTAAAGAATCTCGAGAATTTTTTTTTGTCGGGGAAGGTGTTTTACAACAGTGTGGTCACATAGAGCAAAAATTATTTGCCTAGTTTTCAATCAATTTAAATAGACAAATAAAGTGAAAAAAGTGACATCTAGTTATCAGTGAGTAGAGATATGACTGGACTCGGGGGGGGGGGGGGGGGTGGGGGTGGGGGAGCTGCTCATGCGCACAGATCTGGCCCGTTAGATATATTGGACGGTCTAGATCTGTGGATTTGAATCTTTTTTATTTCACAGTTTTTAGAAAGGGATTGAGCCCCTTCCACTCTTTTTTTTCTTTCATGAAACTTGTTTATTCTTTGTGTGTGGTTCATCTGATCCGATCAGATATGATATTCTTCGATTTCCTTCACTAAGTTCACTCTAGATCTTCTCTTTTAGATCCTTTGTTGAAAGATGGGTTTAATCAGATATTTGGTCCGAAACCCAAGTCTGGTAAACAATTGAAACTAGTATCTCCTCACGATTTCATGTTCTAATCTCCTCCCTTTTATTACTGGCCTTTCTTATTTGCTTTTTAATTTGTGTATGAAAGACAAATCTACTAGTTGGCTTGGCTGCTCAGTGAATTTGGTCTACTTGTTCATGTATCTCCCCTCTCCCTTTCTCTCTCACTCGTGAGTATATATGGGTGATCTTGTGTGTTTATGTGAGGGGGCTTTATCTCCTCGAATTCAATGTTGCGAATCTATCTGCTTCGAATTCATCAACAATTGAGGAGTTACAGAGTGCCATTCAATGAGCTATTGCACATTGTAAGAACTCAATGGGGGGGGTCTGGTGTCAATGAGCAAAGAGATCTGATGAACCTAAATAGTTCCAGTGAAAGTTTTTGCACTTTTTTTTTCATCAAATGCTTTGTTGGGTGTGTGTAGAAAGAATTTATTCTCAACTTTTTTGAATGAAAAAGTAACTGTTGTGGTTTGGATTTGTTATTCACTCACTTGGCACGAAGAGTAGAGGGGGCTCAATCCCTTTGCTAAAAACTGTGAAATAAAAAAGATTCAAATCCACAGATCTGGACCGTCCAATAGATCTAACGGTCCAGATCCGTGCGCATGACTCCCTCCTGCGCTTTGTGTGCATGAGCTCCCCCCCCCCCCCGCGGGTCCGATATGACCTTAGTTAAATTGAGGCTATGGGTATTTCTTATCAAGGAATTATTTTTTTTTTGTGAATCACAACAAGTGGATGGCATTGTGTGAAATTTGTGATTTTTTTTTACTGTATTGTTAATTATGTCACGAATTTAAGAGTTACTTGACATTTAGGTTTTATTTAATGTGTATAATAGGTTTATTTACTTGATTCTTATTTTTTCACATATTTTATATACCCTTTAAATTTATTATGTGTTTCATGTATTATCAAAATTTTATGTTTTTTCTTTATACATTGAAATATTTCTCAAAAATTTTATTGACATCAGGATACACAATTAACTCAAAATCAGAATCCTTACATAGTTGCATCTATTCAAAGTACCCAAATTTAAGACTTACTACAAATAATCGTGAAAAAAGAACATAGAAAACAAAGTGAAATGCTCTGTGCAATATTTTGCCACCATGAAGTGTTTTGAAATAGCGAAAATAAATTGTGCAATAACTCACAGAAAATCATGGGTTTTTTAATGAAAAAATTGATGATTAGTTGCAAATATCTTAACTAGATAAACCAACAAATGAAATCAAATCATTGAACTTGAAGAACACCTGAATTGAATTTCTATGAAGACCAACCAAGTTAGCTCCAAAACAATATATAATATCAAGAAACTTGTGCCACATATATCGAGACAATCTTCTCCAAAAACCTTAAGAGTTTGAAGACAAGTGCACTACATGAACTTTCAGACGAAGCATAATTAATTCATGAAAATAGCTCAAACTATTTCCATAAACTAAACCTTGACGTGTTATTGATCGAGAATTTTTTTTTTTTTTTGTATATATCGATCACTTGCTTAAGTTCGAAAGCAAGAGTTATGTTGTATTTTTTTTCTTCTTGATGGAACTGATGGGTCTTCTATCACCTTTTTGATGGGTTTTTCCATACAAGCTTTCATTTGCAAAATTTTATGAGTTACTTATTTTTTTTCCCCCTCTCTCTAGGAGGTATTGTGGTGGGGATCACTCATGGAGTTAGGTTAACTAAGTTGAATTTAATAGAGTATTTGAACTCTGTGCTAAAAGCACAGTGTCTTGTTGATTGACATGTTGCAGGGAAGTGTCACCACCTATCAGTTCATGTTGCATCCTTCCTTTTGACGCATCTCCCTTTGGTGCGTATTTGAACTCTGGAGATATGCCAGTGAGTATCGTTGATGATCGATCTGTGCTTGGAGATCGATTGGGAAATTTTTGCAAGATTTGGAGAAGAGAGAGTTAAGAGAATTAACAGAAATTCTAACCGGCTTGGGTTTGCCGCCTGGTTTGGCATTTGGGAGGGGTATTTTTACATATTTTGTTCAGGGTTTTATAGGATCCTAGAATTCATTAAGGGGGGTGTATTGTATATGGATTCTTATGGAATTGATAAATAATTTGAAAAGTCCACGGACTCTTTAAATTGTCCACGGACTTCTGTTGATTTCTTAAATCCATAGACTTTTGCTACAGATTTTCTAGAGATTTATGAAAATCCACGGACTTTGTATGAACGACTTTGACAGATTTCTAATTATTTGCAAGATAAAAAAGAAGTTGATAAATAGTGATGAAACAAAAAAACGTCCGCATATAATTAACAAAAGTGAGAGATACATGTGCTAAATGGTTTAACAACAAGGTAATTTGTGGTTCACACCAGGTGGCTCGAGCACAAGCGACTTGAGTGATTGAAGGGCTTCATCGGAGATTTCATTAGATTGTATTATCTTTCTCTCATAGAGAAGGTCCTAACTTTCATGTCATTAATTGTTTTGAGAGATGATGTTATCTCTGTTTCTGCTGCACTTTTATGCATTAATTCAATGCCCTTTCTTCTGAAACAATGATTATTTGTACACATAACAAGGATTTTATATTTCTAAGGAATGTGTATAAGTTTTTTAATGTCATTTTCTCAAGCTTTATTCGACAACTCTGTAATCTTACCAAATGTGTTCAAAATAAATTCAGGATCCACAGAAATTACAGATTTTTGCAAGGTTGAGATATCAAATTTCATAGATCAAAATGAAAATTTTGAATTGCACTGAAGGTGATAAAAATAGATCCACTTTCACTCATCCATAAGTCAAAACTGTGCATATCAGCGACCAAATCAAAACAAACAAAAAGCATAAAGTCTCAAACAACCCAGAAAAAAAAAAATTTAGTTCGAAGAACCAATCCATGTATTTGCTTCATGAAAGTTGAAACTCTACTCTATTTCCAACCCCTAATGTAAACCCAATTTTGCAAAAAATAAATGGAAAAGCTTATGAATAGCTCCACACAGATCTTGCATTTCTCCAATTAGAATGAGTAAGATGGGAGTGAAAGAAATGGAAATAATGTTGGAAGAGTAAGAGTAACCTCCTGCATCGTCTTTGATTCCACCGGGTGAGCCTCCAAGAGAGGGACTTCGACGAGCTCCTCCACCGGATGCTTGAGTTGAAGTGGACTTGGACTTGATGTTTGAAGACTTCACATTCGAATTTACTGAAAGTGGTCTCTCTAACTTCACCGATCCCTTCGAACTACCACCATTTCTCAAACCACTTGAACCCATGATTCCTTCCTTCCTTGCTTGCTTATTCTTTCAAACTCTTCACACCATTAAAAGATCCAAAAACCAGAGCAAGCCAACGAGAGGTTTTGATTTAAAGGTGAAATTATTTTTATGAGAGAGAGAGCAGTTTTTTAAAAGAAATACGAAGAAAGAAAGAGAAAAAGGGGTCCACTGATGAGTCTGCTTTATGAAGACCGGAGGGAGAGAATACTTATGCAAAGATAGAAAAAGAATCAAGAAAATAAGAGGATGGGAACCAACCTCTTCGCGGTTGGCATAAGAAAGAACTTTGATAGACTTTTTTTCATTTTGAAATCTTTGATATGAAGGCTGGCAAATTAATGAACTTTGTTATTTATACTTAACACTACAAAGTCCATGAGAATCCATGATTTTCCAAATCCATAAATATGAATGATAATTTGAATACCCTAAAACTTTTGTGGACTTTTTGAAATCCATATTGAATACCTCTAGACTTTGTGGATTTCAGAAAGACTTTTTAAAATCCTGATTGAATACCCCTAGACTTTTGTGGACTTTTTAAAATCCAAATTGAATACACTTGGATTTTCAGAATCCATGGAATTTATTAAATTGCCCACAAAATCCAGATACAATACACCCCCCTAAAGATCAGAATTGGTCAACACACCATAAAATGGTAAAGATGTCGCAAGCTGGGTTCGAACCTATGACCTAGTGGTATCATCTGCCAAGCTCCAACCATTGAGTTGTCATGTCATTGGCCTTTTTGCCCCTCTTTCTTTAAATACAACCACAAAGATGTAAAAAGGAGGGGGGGGGGGGGAAATGTAAAAAAGTCAGGCCAGACGCCAAAACCAGGCCGGCTAGAAGGGTTGGAGAATTAATAAGAGGAAGTATGCGTCACTGCCATGGAGAAGGGAGGCAGAATGATAATTTTTTTTGCAAGATACTTTAGAGTAGGGCTGGGCAAGTCCGGGTAACTGGCCCGAAAACTTAAAATCGAAGCCCGGACCGAATTTTTAAAAACTGAAATTTGAGAACCGAGACCGGACCGAATAAGGCCGGTTAACCGGATCTCGGTTAACCAAATTCTCCGGTCGGGTCGGGTCGGTCTCGTTAATTAGAATTTTTTTTTTTCTCTTTTGAAAACCAACTCTGTTCCATCTTATCTTGCTTCGAGAAGAAAGAGAAGCTAATAACCTAACCTCGCCATCGCCATGGAAGATGAACATAAGCAGCTGCGGGAGATGTTGACATTAGATCCAGAAACATAGTTTCTTCGAACAAACGAACAACGAACGATTGGGAAGGTTTCTCATCATCTTCTTATTTGCAGCTAGGGTTTGCTGAAATAACAATAGATCCAGCGAACATTAGATCCAGTTGCGGCTAGGGTTTTTCATCATCTTCTTATATGCGTCTTCCATTATTGTGTCTTCAATTGCTGAGGGTGGTATGTGGCCATGGCATCTGGTGGTGGTAGTGGTTAGGGTGGGCATCCCATCCCGCGATCCCGTTCCCGTTCCCGTCCCTATTTTTTCGGGTCTTAATGGGATTGAATAATTTCATCTCGATCCCGTCCCGTCCCGGTCTAGAATGGGATGGGATGGGATGAAGATTTTCAATCCCGCCAATCCCGTCCCGTCCCGAACTAATTTATTAATATTAATTATTAGTATTTTTATTTAATTATTTCATGGTGTATGTTGTTACAGATTGTTATGGTGTATGTTGTTACTTCTGTTCATGGTGTGCACACTGGGGCCATTATTCACCCTGTCCATTATTCACATTATATATTTACATGGATGGTGCATCAATGAACAACTTTGAACTGGATTTTCATACGAAGATGCATGCTGGATAGTGTGCAAAACGTATAGAAAATAGCGAGAAAACTGCCTCAAATTCGTGAGTTTAGCATTGTACAGCATGAAAGATAACCCACATTTCCTGATACAAGTTGGGCCAATTTGTTTGGGTGTTGGAGTCTGCTCTAAACCCACCCAGTTCAATGACAGTTTCGCTCTATTGATTGCCTGCCCAATTCAGTCAAGTTAATCAATTGATTTTGTTTTGAATTTTTTCAATGAACACTGTTTGATTCAAATGCATGATTGCAACAACACAATTATGTGACTATTACACAATAAACTAGAATATTTTATTCCTTAATCATTTTATAAATCAATCAACTGTACTTTAAGCATTTTCAATAAAGATGCCGCATAAAATAAGAATGAAAAAACTTTGTAGCAATTTGATGTTCAGATTGAATCTAATTGCTTAACTATCAATTTGATCATACAATTCTCCAGATTAGCACGCTGATCCCGTCCCGTCCCGAACCCGTTTGGGATGGGACGAGGTCAGGATGGGGTTTTTCCCATCCCGTCCCGATCCCGTATGAACGGGATGGGATAGAGATGAGTATATCTCGTCCCATCCCGTCCCGTGCCCACCCCTAGTAGTGGTTCGATAGAATTTGCTGAAAAGGTTCGTCTGTTGAGAAGACTCTGTTTGCTGAAAAGACTTTGTTCGATAGAGTTTGCTGAAAAGACTCTGTTCTAATGATTCTAGGGTCAAGCTGGGGAAAGTGACTGAAACTGGGTTGGGTTGGGCTTTGGGGAATGAATAGGATTTGGGTTGGGCTTTGGGGAAAGTGACTAAAACTGATTATTTAGTGTTTTTTTAAATATTCAGACCGGGCCGGTTATCCATCGGGCTTTAAGAATATGAATCGATAATCGGACCGATATATTCGGGCCGGACCGAGCTTTGGAACCGACTAATAAAATAACAATAGAAAATCGGACCAGACCGGACCGCTCGGGGTCGGGTTTTCGGTATCAAATGCTCACCCCTACTTTAGAGTTTAGTTTGTTTTTTTGTTTATTTTTATTTTTAAAGGCAGGGGTATTTCTGTAATTTCAACGGATATTCAAAACCTATGAGTTTGCCCCAACTTAGATGAAAAGAGATAATTGTTCCTTACGTGTTCAAACCATATTTAAAAATTATCAATTAACAAAATCTGGAAAAAATAAATAAATTCCAAAAACTACATCACGTTCAAATGAAATCGTTTGGTTCTTGCAGGTGGTGAAAAATCAAGGAAAGTGATAGTGATCGAGTTCAAGATGAACAAGAAGAAACAGAGAACAGGTTCCATGTTCATCTTCTTTAGTTACTATTATTAGATTCTTGCGTTCTACCGTTTTTAGGGTTTTATTGCCCCCTCTTGTTGTGCTTATAACCCGTTAATTAAATTTCGTATAGTTTTTAGGCATTTAGATGTATGCTTTAATGATTTCATTCAGAATTAGGGTTCGGTGGATTTTGATGTTAAGGGTGGTTGATAGTTGATACTCCTAGTTGGATATTCAAAAGTGAAATACTTAAGCTAAAATTAACACTAAATTGGATTAGATTTATAGCTTCCACTATATGGACTGAGTTGTTTGAAGGGATGATGTTGGGGTATGGTGTTGATCTTTCACTCTACACTGATCAAGACTTAACAACGGTCTTTAATTCAAGCCAATGTCTGAATTTGGTTAAGGATTGGTGGGTTATATCTGATATCTAAACGTGTGCTGGGTTCAATTTGGGGCAAATTGAAAGCTCTCGAAGGGAAACTTAGGGACTGGAACTTGCAAGTCTTTGATTGAGAAGTGTAGAAATTTTGATTACCAAATGGGGGCTCTTTAGGATTTGGAAAAAGAATCGTGGGGTTTGTCCAAAGATTTTCCGTCCATTTTTTCTTTTTACATAAGTGGCAGACTGTGAAGGAGGATCCACACACTTTTATTGATAATTTTAACTAGTAATTATCCAAAAGCCCCTAATTTCATGTCATTTTAAGCCAAAAATGTTGGTTGTAATTATTCATTCTAGAAATCCCACCCACATCACCCCTATTTATTGGAAAAGGACAATTTTAATTTTTTTTGTTTTAAAAGATACCTTGAGTGAATCAATCACATGGGAATTTTCTTTTCATTTTTTGAAATCCCTATATTGTCCTTATGAAACCAAGTCTGTGCCAGCGGATCACCACCGTGCCAATCGCCAAGCCACTCACCCACGTCTAAAGACCAAAACACCCCTATCCTACACTTTCCCACCAACACCACAATCCCTTCTCACCTACACACCAACTAGTTCACAAAGACACCATGCTCCACTACCATCAGCACCACCAAAACCACCCCAACTCGCCTCCATTACAGACCTTAGAGTCCTCTCTACTACCCCTTTCAAGTCATCTCCTAATCCAAGCTTCTCCTTCCACCAATCAACTCTCGATCAATTCACCTTACTAGACCCACAATTCCGTCTTCTCCTCTTCCTCCACCACCACGGCAACACAGTTCCTCCCGGAATTGTGACCAACAAATGAGGGGTAGTACCAATCCCATTGGATCTTTGTCGATTGAGTTAGAGCCAGTGACGAAGAGTCGGTGAGCTGATGGTGGTATCGTAGAAATTCGACGAATAGTTGGGAGGGATGTGGTGGAGGTGGAGGAAGATCGAGGATCTTCGGATATTGTTTGAGATTTCTTGAGGAGTGGTAGGTGTTCGGGTTTCAAAGGAGGGTTTGCGGAGTCCCCGTTCGATGGTTCAGTCGTTGTGAGATCATTGAAAGAGAGAGGGGCGTTTGTGTCAATTTCAGTCTAGTCAAATTTGGGAGTTTCCAGAACATGAAAATATGATTGTCCTTTTTCAGACACTCAATTTTCTCAAGTAAGGAGTTTTGGGCAATTCTCAGTTATTTTAACACCAATGGGTTATTGACACTTAATTGTCTTTTATTCTCTAATTCCGAATAACCAAGGAAACTACATTGACTGATTGGTCCATGGTTAAAATGACACCCAACACAGTAATTATGTGAAACTTTAGCACTCAAACAGAAATAAGAACAAATTTTTGGGAGCCAAAGAGCAAACAACCCATAAGAAAATCTAAAACAAACTTGATACATAATATCATTCGATAACAAAATATCTATTAACAAAGTGACTTTCAATTGGCCCCTACTTTCCATGCTCAAACTTCTCTTCTCTTATGTTGGGAAAAGTTGGGAAAATGTGATTCCATTAGCTTAGCTTCTGGGAGGATAATTGGTGTGAGCAAGGTAGCCTTAAGCCCATGTTTCCCAACCTGTTCAAAATGTGTGAAATGGGTCTTTTAGTCTGTAGCATATTTTTAGGATTCTAACACTCAGCAGCCAGGCTGGAAATTCTATTTCAGAAGAAGGGACTCCAATGAATGGGGAATGGAGGACTTGGGGAATCTACTGGCCATCATTCAGATGAAATGCCCATCATTCAAGAGCAATAGATTTCATCTGAACATGAAAATTTACTGTGGGAAGGAAAGAAGCAAGGCTTCTCTGTCAGTACATAATGTTTGGGTTTATCAACAATGGTGCTATCCAGGAACATGCAAATCCCTTTATTGCTAATTACTGGAATAATATGGTGAAGCACTGCCCTCGCAAGCTCAATTTCTTCCTTTGGACAGCAAGGAAGATCTCTCACTGTTGACAATGTGAACAGAAGAGGCATTCAAATCCGCACTCATTGTGTATTATGCAACCAACCAAGGTAGCCATTCATTACATTCTCCTCAATTGCTGTCATGCAAAGAAGGTGTGGATTATTTTCCTTAATGAATTTAGAGTGAATTGGGATGTTCAGGAGGTATCAAAGGATTGGATGAGGCAGTGAAAGCACAAACATTTCCACAATGGGAAAATGGATATGGAGAACAGGAATCCACTTTCTCAATTGGGCTCTATGGAAGGAAAGAACCACAAGAATTTCTGAAGGGAAAGAGCTTTTTTGAAGACTGTTTCGTCACTTTTAAGGAAGACATGTGGCTTATGGGGATCAGCTCACAAGATTATTTATGTTTAGTTAGAACAACCTCCTATTCTTGTAATGTTTCCTGGTTTTTCTTCTGTATGGTGAATTTCAGACTCACCATTCCCCTTTTTGTGATCAATAATATACTTTGGTGTGTGTTTGACCTTAAAAAGAAAGAACAAATTTTAAACTAATGGTGCTTTGAGTTGCAATCAATTATTCGATAGAAAGGTAGATAAATAGGCGATAATTTTGGTAGAGCTTGAAGATGTTGTTGGTTACTGGGATTTACTTGACGGAGATATATCCATTTTACATAGGGTTGAAAATCGAACTGACGGTTCGGTTTTTAACCTAAACCGTGAATCGAATCGACTTAGGTCGGTTTTAAAATTTTCAAACCGAAACCGAACCGACCATTAACAAAACCGATTCGAAACCGAACTGATTCTAATTTATGCAAACCGTAACCGAATCGAACCGACTAAAATCAAACCAAAACCGAACCGACCGACTATTTTAAACATATTGTATTATTTATATATAAAATATATATTATTTATTATATATATTCGGTCGGTTAAAATCACATAGAAATCGAAAACCGAACCGACCACTTCGGTTTTGAATTTTTTAAAACCGAAACCGATCCGAACCGAATTTAAACCGAACCGATTGGTTCGGTTTAGATCGGTTCGGTCGGTTTAATCGGTTTGATCGATTTTTTGTTCAGCCCTAATTTTGCAGATGTAGAAAAGGGTGGATCAATCAGAAGAAAGAGTACTGATGCTTTCAAAGATGTTATCTAAAATTATGATTTGGTAAAAGGTGGTAAACATTCATGGTGCAGTATGAGAAACCCTCCAACTAAAACCAAAATTGGTTTTAGCCTTGACTGGATAGACGAAATTCTTTGAATTGATGATCAAAGAATGTGGGGCATGGTGTTTCAGACCACTAGGTCCTTTACTCTCATTTTGTTTAGTCTCAATATAGGTATTTCAATTGAGTCAATGTGGCTCGTAGACAAGCGGTTCAGAGTTTGGTTAAAGATTGGTGGGCTGAATTTGATATCTAAGGGAGTACTGGGTTCAAAATTTGTTGCAAACTTAAAGCTCTTAAAGAGAAGTAGAACCTGAAAAAACTGATTAGTTGATTGAGAAGTGCAGAAATTCAATTGAACTGCAATGGGTTCCTTACTGAAATAAATGGAAAGAAAGAAAATGCACAAACAAGATTGCCAAACTTTATTGCAAAGTAAATTAACAGAGTACTAGTAAGCGTATTTCAAGTCGTAAAGAGGATTTCAAAGGGGATGGCCTTTCCAAATACTTTCATTGCTTGGCTAATCATACAAGGATAAGTAACTCAATTGATGAGATGATCAATTATCATTGA
Source organism: Berberis vulgaris (assembly GCA_963556465.1). Lineage (NCBI taxonomy): Eukaryota > Viridiplantae > Streptophyta > Magnoliopsida > Ranunculales > Berberidaceae > Berberis > Berberis vulgaris. The sequence goes on from OY747135.1 coordinate 6,951,952, forward strand.
GGGTGAAAAGTTGACTGGCCCACCGAGTCATTGCTAAGTGCTAACCACTCTTTCTACGAGATATTTTTTGAATATGAAGTTCCCAAACATGGTATGATAGAATTCAATCATCTTACAGAGCTATACATTAATTCAAAAAATCAGGGTAGAAGAGATTCTGGGGACTCTTTAGGAATGGAGAAGGATTGAGGTTGACTATATTCCACCAGAAAATTTCCTACAAAATTCGGGAGACCGTGAAGGAGGATATGTATGCTATTATTGATGATTTTAACACCAACGGGTTGTTGGATTGATATTTACATATGTATTTTATTTTTATGCTTTCAGAAAAGCAGGTAGAGAGGTTGGTAATTTTCAGACAGACAGCTTGTTGAGTAACACTTACAAGATCATTGCAAAGAGTATTGGCTACTAGACTCGAAAGAAGGAAATAGTGGGAAAACTTATCACAAGCTTGGGCCCTTATTGCAAATAAGGTAGCGGATTCACAAATAAACAACAACATGAAGGGCTCATATACAAACTTACCTAGCAAAAGATTTTGATTGTGTGACTGGGGATTTTTTGATTATGTCCTTGATCATACTGGTTTTCATCTTAAGCGGCGTTCACGAATCAACGTGGAGATTTTGGGTATCAGTCGATGGAGTCTCCCTTGGGTTCTTAAATGCACAAGGGGTATCCGCTAAGGGGTCCTTTATCCCCACTTATCTTCTCAATTATGGCCAAGTTCTTAATTTTGATGATTTAAAAGCAATGGTAGGGATGCTTTAAGGATTTAAATCAACTCCAAGATGCATGAATGCATGGTTTTTTTAATCACCTAGGCCATGTTTGGTTACTCAATGGAATGGGAATGAGAATGAGTATTACTATGTTTGGTTACTCGATGGAATGGGAATGAGAATGATTTGTGTCTTTACCATTATGCCTTCAATTATCAACCATGAATTTTGGATCTATGGTGCGTAAGGAGGCTGGTAAGGAGGGCAAATAAGATAAATGGAGAGTTAACCATTACAATGGGCATTGTAATGGGCTTTAATAGGGTTTTGAGAAGTGTAAACAGAGTTTGAGAGAATACTCTTTTTCATATATTATATTGAGAATATAGCATGTATTTATATACAAACTATTGAGGTTATTCTAGGAAACTATATCAATTTAGGATCTCTACAATTAACCTAATTGACAGCTATATACACACACTGTAACACTCCCCCTCAAGCTGGAGCATAAATGTTAATCATGCCCAGCTTGTTACAAAGATAGTCAACCCGAACCCCATTTAAGGCTTTCGTGAAGATGTCCCCAAGTTGTTCTCCAGTTTTCACATATCCAGTAGAAATCAAGCCTTGTTGAATTTTCTCACGAATAAAATGACAATCAATTTCAATGTGCTTAGTCCGTTCATGAAACACAGGATTAGAAGCAATATGAAGAGCAACTTGGTTATCACACCACAATTTCGCTGGTACGGTAGCTTTAAGTCCTACTTCAGTTAAGAGCTGGTATATCCACATTATCTCACACACAGACTGGGCCATAGCCCTATATTCAGACTCGGCACTGGATCGTGACACAACGGTTTGCTTCTTACTCTTCCATGAGACCAAATTCCCACCAACAAAGATACAATAACCTGAAGTGGATCTTCTATCCATTTTGGAACCTGCCCAATCAGCATCTGAGAAGCATTCAATATGAGTGTGCCCGTGATTTTCATATACGATACCTCGTCCTGGTGCTCCTTTCAAGTAACCCAAAATTTGCTTTAACGCTGCCCAATGATGAATTGTCGGAGATGACAGAAACTGACTGACAACACTGACTGAGTATGCAATATCTGGACGAGTCACAGTAAGGTAATTCAACTTCCCAACCAACCTTCGATATCTTTCAGGATCTGCAAATGGTTCCCCAACATCGGTAAGTTGCACATTTGGAGTCATTGGAGCACTACAAGGCTTTGCTCCCAATTTTCCTGTCTCAGTTAATAGGTCAAGAACATATTTTCTCTGAGATAGAAAGATACCTCGTTTACTCCGAGTGACCTCAACTCCTAAGAAATACTTTAACACCCCCAAATCCTTCGTGTGAAACTGAGTATGAAGGAAAGATTTAAGAGATGAGATTCCTCTAGTATCATTCCTAGTAATGACAATGTCATCCACATACACAACTAACAGAATGATACCAGCTGCTGATCGTTTGTAGAATACAGAATGGTCAGACTTGCTTTTCATCATACCAAATTTCTCAACAGCCTGACTAAACTTTCCAAACCAAGCACGAGGACTCTGTTTCAAACCATATAAAGATATTCGAAGACGACAAACTCGCCCCGACTCCCCCTGAGCAACAAAACCAGGAGGTTGCGCCATATACACCTCCTCCTGAAGATCGCCATGAAGAAAAACATTCTTGATATCAAGCTGATGTAAAGGCCAATGATGGGAAGCTGCCATAGAAATAAATAACCGAACAGAGGTTAACTTGGCAACAGGAGAGAAAGTGTCAGAGTAATCAACCCCATAGGTTTGAGCATAGCCCTTAGCAACAAGACGAGCTTTCAATCGGGCAACGGACCCATCCGGATTGACCTTAACTGCGAAGACCCATTTGCAACCTATAGCCTTTTTTCCTGAAGGTAAATCGACCAAGTCCCAAGTACCATTGTCATCTAAAGCATTCATCTCCTCTATCATTGCATCATGCCAACCAGGATGAGATATGACTTCACGAACAGTTTTAGGAATAGAGGTAGAATCAAGAGAAGCAATAAAAGAACAAGAGGAAGACGACAAGTTATTATAAGAAACAAATGAAGAAATAAGATAAGCACACTGGCGTTTACCTTTGCGTAATGCAATAGGAAGATCATCGCTCGGGACTGGATCTGATGACGAAGGAGCAGGTGCAGGACATGAATCAAGAGGTTGACGCCTGGAGTAAACCTGAATAATAGGAGGCTTGACTGGAGCTGGTTCCAAGACAGGAGCTGGGGCGGAGACAGGTGCTGAGGATGTGATAGAATAGACCAACAAATCATCATCCTCCCCCTGGCTAGTGGGAATGGGCGAAGACGAAAAATAAGGTGTGTCTTCCAGGAAGGTAACATCAATTGAGACCAGATATTTATTAAGATTGGGACAATAACACCGATAACCTTTCTGAAGACGAGAATAACCAAGGAAGACACATTTCAAAGACTTGGGATCTAATTTAGTGACATTCGGACGAACATCCCGAACAAAACAAGTGCTACCAAATATCTTCGGGTCTACAGGAAACAATGACTTATTGGGAAAAATGATTTTGTAAGGAATCTCACCATGAAGAACAGATGATGGCATGCGATTAATGAGAAAACATGCTGTAGACACAGCATCGGCCCAAAAAGGTTTAGGAACATGCATTTGAAATAAGAGAGCTCGTGCTGTTTCAAGAAGATGTCTGTTTTTACGTTCTGCCACACCATTTTGGGATGGGGTATCAACACATGAAGTTTCATGAAGTATGCCATTCTGAGTCATATACGACTGAAATAAAGCTTGTGTATATTCTTTAGCATTATCACTTCACAAGGTTCGAATGGAAACATTAAATTGAGTTTTAATTTCAGCACAAAACGCACAAAACAGAGAAAACAACTCAGAGCGTTTTTTCATCAAATATAACCAAGTAACACGAGAATAATCATCCACAAATGTAACAAAATACCTAAATCCAGTTTTAGACAAAATAGGACAAGGACCCCAAACATCAGAATGAACTAATTCAAAAGGAACACTAGCACGTTTATTGACTCTAGGACTCGAACTAAGACGATGATGTTTTGCAAACTGACATGACTCACAATTTAATGAAGACACCTTATTATATTGAGGACAAAGCTTTTTGAGTAGAGGGAGAGACGGATGACCCAACCTACAATGAGCCTCGAAAGGAGACGTGACACTGGAGCAAGCAATAGAACTCGGTACCGATGTATCAAGAATGTAGAGGCCTCCAGACTCATGTCCTTTACCAATAATCTTCTTCGTCATAAGATCCTGAAATAAACAATGATCAGGGTAAAATGAGACACAACAGTTAAGATGACGAGTAAGCTGGCTTACAGAGAGCAAATTAAAGGATAAATTAGGTAAATGTAAGACAGAGGACAGAGATAGCGAGGGGGTAGGATTGATGGTGCCAGACCCGCGAACACAAGATGGTGACCCATCGGCTAAAGTGACGGTAGAGGGAAACGCATTGGATTGAAAAGAAGAAAATATACTAAAATTACCTGTCATATGATTTGTGGCACCAGAATCAATGACCCACTTGGAGGATGATGAAATAAGACAAACATCGGGTTTACCTGAATCGGTAATAGCTGTGACAGAAGGAGAGGAAGACTTGAGTGATTCCTGATACTTTGAGAACTCGGCAAATTCATCAGCAGAGATAAGGACTGATTTGTCAGAGGCATCAGAAGTGATCGCAACATGAGCGGAGTGTTTTTGCCGGTTTTTAAACTGTAGCTTTCTACAGTCAAACTTGGTATGGCCCGGCTTCTTACAATAGTTGCAAATAATACTTTCAGAATCCGGCGCGCGAGTTTCAAACCCTTGTGAGCTGCCTCCTTTGTGTCCACTGTGATTAGACGGTCTCCCAGGCGCATAGCTGTTATTTCGACTTATCAAAGCACCACTAAGCGGAACAGTGGGAGTACTCTCGGTGCGGAGAACACGACTAAAGACATCTTGTAAAGAGGAGATATTAGACCCAGAAAGAATTTGTGCCTTAGCAGAAGCAAATTCAGGAGAAAGCCCTGCTAGAAAACTCATGATAGCCATTTGCTCCCGTTGGCGTTGTTGAACCTTCACATCAGGGCTAAATGACAGCAACATATTAAGCTCCTCATACGTTTTCTTAAATGCCATAAAGTAGTTGATAAGGGACTGATCTTGTTTTTCCACACGGTAGAATGCTTGGCAAACCTCATACATGCGAGAGAGATTCCCTTTCCCAGAGTACAAAAATTCCAAATAATCCATTAGTTCTTTAACAAATTCACAATGATTGATCAAGCCAATTACCTCACTATCAATAGAATTCCGAATCTGAAGGAACAAGCGAGCATCTTCCCTGAGCCAGGTCTGCCGTGAATCCTCAGGAGGATCATTAGTCAAATGGTCATCTTTGTCAATACTTCGCAAATAAAGACGAACAGTCTTACTCCAGTCGTGATAATTCGAACCATTTAACTTATGGTCCGTAATTTTAGACATCACAGGAATCAGATCAGATACAACTACTGACTTTGTCTCAGCCATAACAGGTCAAATAGGTAGAACTCGGAATGAAAAACCTCCAAAATCAAATTTTGACAAATAGGGTTGTGCAAAATCTCCCCCAAATCAAGAGAAATCAGGAAATAGGCTTGAAAAAAAGTCACCTTCAATCGACTGGATCGACTGGACACAGACAAGCAAGGAACGACTGGAAGCAGCGACTGGAAGCTTTGACTGGAAGCGTCGACTGGAGGCAGCCAGCGACTGGAAGCAGCGACTGGAAGCTTCGACTGGAAGCGTCGACTGGAAGCAGCGACTGGAAGCTTCGACTGGAAGGGACGATCGACTGGAGGAGTCGACTGGAGGAGACGATCGACTGACTGGATAGGTCGATCGACGTCGAACGGAGGCTGGATCTGTTGGTGCCTGGAGGAGTCGAACGGCTTCTGTTGGTGCTGGAGGAGTCGAACGGCGGATCGACTTCGATCGATGGCTGAAAGAGTCGAAGTCGACGCCTGTTGGAGGGTCAAACGGCTTCTTTTGGTGCTGAAGGAGTCGATCTGGCAGCCTGGGAGTTTTGACGGCGGTGAGAACCAAACTTCAAACTTCGAACTTCGAATATTATGCCCTAACTTCAAATTTCGAATTTTAATCTCAAACCCTAAGTGGCTCTGATACCATGTAAACAGAGTTTGAGAGAATACTCTTTTTCATATATTATATTGAGAATATAGCATGTATTTATATACAAACTATTGAGGTTATTCTAGGAAACTATATCAATTTAGGATCTCTACAATTAACCTAATTGACAGCTATATACACACACTGTAACAAGAAGGAATACCCATTATAATGAAATTTGTAATAGTCATTCCCATTACGCCATTTTTATAACCAACCAAACAAAGAAATGGCTTAAAACATTGTAATGGTATGGTCAAACCGTCAAACCATTCCTTTGAGTAATCAAACACGCCCTTAGGGAACACAAAGATTGGCTCGAGAGTTGAGGTGATAATGATTGGTCGTTGATGAAGTTGTCGAGCATTTTAAGAACTAATGAGAGAGCTTCCAATTCACAACCATTTTCATAAATTCATAATATCCTTTGTATGTTCTCCATCCTCATAGATTGCAAATTGATGAGCATCTCTAGCAATTTGCATAATCGTCATTTTATTTCTCAAGCGCTTATGCAGGGCATTAGGTCTATAGTAATAGTGTGTTTCATCTTTACATGAATAAAGAAATTGTATTTTTTCTTATTAATTGAGAAACTATTCATCTGCTTAGATAGATGAAGAGATTTGGGTGTGGGGAATGAATCTAGTTAAGACATAGAGGTGGAGGGAAGGCATACATGCTTGAAAACGCATGAGGTGTGAGGTGATGTGTGTGTGTAGGTGATAAGAGGCATACTTAGCTGTTTTTGGATTTATTTTCTAGATAAAATCTTCGTAGAATACTAACATACATAATACCATAAACAAATTTTTTTTTGGATTTATTTTCATAATAAATGATAGTAGTATACTACCTTACACAATTTCATAAAATCTAAATGGGGGGCATAACTATAAAAAATGACTACATAAGCGTCAAGTAACTTGCAAACAACCATGTAAAAGTAGCAATAAAATCAACATAAAAAAATCAAAACTTAAAGAGCAAGAGGTAAAGAAGAAAGGAAAAAAAGGAGTCTCCTCCAATCCTTGACGACAACAAGGTTTGAGGGTTTGATGGAAGGAGGGAAGAAGGAAGATTCCTGAAGTTGGGCCTCCTTAAATCTTTGACGCCAACAAGGTTTTGTTTGTCAATCAACTCAGGCCTTGACAGTGGGCTTTAGGCTTTTATATTTACAACCTATAAATATATTAAATAAAATGATAAAATAACCATGTAAATGTAGCAAGGCATTTTCTCACGCCTAAGGCGTTAGGTGTACCGAGGCGCACACCTCATTATTGCAATGTGTTGCTTCATCACGAGGCAAATTTCTATAAAAATGCATTGAGGTGCGGATGACAATGTGGGGGATTATACGGGGAATATTGTGTAACATTCATTCACATGAGTGTGTGTTAAGTTGTCAGAAATGAGGCATCAAGGTCCACCACCAGAGCCTTGGCGAGGTTACCGAGGTAAGACACTACCGCAGCTGATCCCTTTTTTTTAAAAGGTAGTTTTTGGTGTGGTAGCCCTCACCTTGACTAATATATAACACGTGGTACTCTAAGGCTGGAACATGGCGCTTTGAATGAAAAATACAAATCCTTGGCGGAGCCCTTGACAACATAGGTTCTATGTTTAATGAGACACTAGAATTATAATAGCTTATATTTGTATTACTCCCCTTTAAGGGCTATGAGTTTCTCACTTACGAGCTCCTCTTTTTAGTCGATATATTGCATGTCGTTTATTCATAACTAATGTATTATTATTGTTAGTACACACACATATATATATATATATATAAAAGGAAGGTTATCTTGACACATTTTCTTGGCACATGTTTTGTACCAAATTTGGGCCATTCATGTGCTATTAAATGAATGGTTGAGATTAAAAAGCTTTCGTTATATGTCATTAATTATTCTTTATTGGTTTGGCTTGAGCTAATTAAAGACACCATGATTTTTTAATCTTGATCACACATGTAATCATACATTAGAGCATCTGTAGGTGCTCAATCTTAAGCTAAAAAAATTTGACCAATTTGAGGTTGAGGGTGGGTGTACTCCAATGAGACATTCAACAAAATCTAAAAAAGTGGCAAAAAAAGTAATTTTTTGGGGGCCTATTTGCCAATTGGATTAAAGGGGTCAAAATAGGCATTTGGGCTAAGCACGCAGAACAGTTATGTGCGCATAGAACTATTTTGCGTGCTTGGTTCCGCCCAAATCCAACCTTCACCATACTTTTTTTTGGCAATTGTTTGGGCTGACACCTCAAATCTACTTAGCTTTGGGCTGTCCGCTGGAGCTTGATAGCTCAAACTCGTATTTGACATTTGTGCTTGCCCATTGGAGATGCTCTTAATGGCTCAGATTTGGCACAAAATGTGTCAGGAAAACTGTGTCAAAATTCTTCCTGTCTCTTATATTGGTGCTGTTTACTTTTGTTTGGCATAACCAAAATAAATAAATAGATCACCAACAACAATTTGGATGCAATTAACAAGAGACAATCCTAAACTTGTTTTATTACAGGTAAAGTGATAACACAAAAGTTGAAATGGAGGGCTCCTAACCTTGGATGTGTTAGGAAAAAAAGAAGAGAACAATATCAAAACAAGCAACTTACTTGTGCTAATCAGAATCAGATGAGTTAAAAAATTAGATCGCATTGGATTCCTCAATTGGGACAGGAACTGAAGGATCCTAAAGTAAGTAGGTTATAGTTTCTACAAATTGAAGGGGCAATGCTCTCTGTTCAAGCTGAAAACTTCAAAATTAGAAGATATATTAGACTCCAAAACTCATTCAGAACTGTAGTAGCAAAGTTGTAGAGTTGAGTTTTGCTCGAAGGGTAAAGGGGCTTAGATGGGGCTAAAGGGCTTAGGAAAAAAACCATTCCCGAAATGTAACTTGATGCTCTCTTAAAAGAGATGAGGTGTACTGGCGGTCAAGGGCAGGTTTGAAATGAGATTCGAAAGGAGGATATTTTCATATATGATATAGCCAAATGGGTGATTATTCGATTCATTTGAAGCTCTTTTGATTTACGGAGAATTAGTGGGTGGTTATTCAATTCATTTGGAGGAATTTTGATTGATGAGAAATTAGTGTTTGAGGAGGCCAGGATCAGTGAGCATATTTGGGGTATTCGAGCAATTATACACAAACAGGAACTTGGAGATCGTCACTTGAAAGGGGTAGCCCTTTTATAGAAGCAACAAAGGTGACCAAAGATATTTATGAGGAAGAGAGCACGGTTGCCATATGATTTTGAAACAGGACACCGCTCTTGGAATTGATGGATTCCTTGTGGAGTTCTCCAAAATACTTGGGTTATAATTAAAGAGGTCTTCATCATGCTGGTAGAAACAAGCGACAATTTCTTGAGTGGAGACTAACACTACCCTGCCTTTATTCTATCTAAGAAATTGCTCCTGAGGTTAAATTTCAAACCCGTTAATCTGTTGGATGCTGTGAAAAATCATCTCCAAGGTACTTGCTTTGAGCCTGAACGAGGTAATGCATTGGGTTATCTTTCCTTATTAGTGTGCGGCAGTGAGAGGAAAGGAACATAGTAGATAGTTCATTGATTGTTAATGTATTGATGGACTCTAGAAGAAGGAATATTCTGGGATCATTAATAAAGCTTGATTATCCCAACCCCTTTCATTAAATGCAAGGCATTTGGTTGTTCTTTATAGAAGAGCATTATTCAATGTACTGACAAATTTCATCCTCACATGCTCACACTTTGATTAAATGCTATTTGGGTTTTGAGGTGTCATTTTAGGATGATGCTTGGTGCAACCACATTCCCATTGAGCCTCTATTTCCCAAAGTTTATGATATTTTCCTGAAGAATTTAGGCTGTGTGAAAGACTTTTGAAAGCATGATGAATTGAGCTTATTGTGGAATTTTCATCTTCCAAGGGCCTTCAACGAATGAGAATCACAACTAATAGCCTAGTTATTATAAGTGTTAGAAAAGTAATGCATTGGCGTGGGACAAGATAAACTCATTTGGAATGGAAAAACAATTGGATATTCGGTCTACATTAGCAGGGGATGAGATTGATTTGTGTTGAATAGAAGAATAATTTGGTCAAAGAATCCTATTCATTGTTGATTTATGATCCACGAGATTCAAACGCTGCTAGTATCCTGAATTCCTGTTCATATGATGTCCATGTGGGCTGTGTGTGAGCCCCGCATCAATTGCTGATCGTATTGAAAAATGTACTAGAGGTTTCCTTTGAAAGGTTCTTCTCGATCCAACATTTGCTTATCTGGAAACAAGTTTGTCAGCCAAGATCCAAAGGCGGTTTGTGTCTAAAAGAGGATCAAAGAATTCAGTAAACCCTTGCTTCTCAAATGGATTTGGAGGTTTGGCATGGAAGCTGATGCTTTGTGGAGCTAAATTATTGCTGATAAATATGGAGCTTCTCAACTTGATTGGTTCGCTATGGAGCCATCTTCCTCTTATGGCTACTCTTTGTGGAAATGAATTATGAATTGAAAAACTTAGTGCAGACAAACATCTTTTTTGAGGCTCACAATCACGAGATGATTAACTTTTGAGATCAGAAATGGATTGGAGAGGCATCTTTGAAAGCTTCTTTTCCTGCCATCGTCAATGCACTTAGAACAAGCAATGGAAGATTAAAGAGTTATGGGACAGTAATACTAGCAGTTGGAACTTTCAACTGAGAATGAATCTTATTGACTCTGAAATCCCCCAAATGACCAACCTTCTTGCACTTGCTGAAAATGTTTCCTTAGACTTGGAGATTGATAAATGGTTATGGAATGGTAGGGATTTTGACTTCTCAGTGAAGGAATGTTACAAGTGAAGGAGTGTTTTAAGCATCTTTTCCCTCATTTGCCTTCTTCAAACGTCTTAGAGAGAGTATTCAAGCTACACCATTTCATTTGAATGAAAGAAGATTCTCCAAGAGCTAATTTCGGGGTGTGGACTATCCTTTATGATAGAATCCTTCCCGTTGAACAATACCAATAAGAGAGGTATCCTTCTCCCCAATCATTGTGTGCATTGTGACCAAAGTGAAAGTCCATTGATCATTTGTTGCTTTCATGCTCTTTTGTCAACCAGCCGGTGCTTGCTCTGTGATTTCCATGTTTAAGTCTCCTTTTCACATTCTTTACTCGAATGGGTTGAACATTTGGCACTATCTTTCTCACTCTTCTTCCAATCTTACTCCTTTTGGAAAATGGGTTTGGGAAAGACTTGTGCATGCTATGGTTTGGATCATCTGGAGGGAAAGGAACAATAAAAATGTAAAGATAGCAAGAAGTAGATAATCTTTGGACTAATGTAAATGGGACTTTGTGCATATAACTGGGATAGATTTAAGGATATAAAGTTCTCTTTTTATATGTTTAACTTGGACTTTTCTTGTATGTTTAATTGGGAGTGTATAGTTCTCACTTGACAAAATCAAAATTGTAAATCTTTTGTAGTGATTAGTGCCTTGCACTAATCTTTTAGCCCCTTGGCCTATATTGAATATGATATAATACTTGTTTTCTAAGTAAAGAAACTACGTCCCCCCCCCGGCGAAGAATTAGGGACTTAAGGTTTTTGTTTGTTACTTGTTAGTTCACTGGTGCATCTCACTACGAATCATTAGATCTGGAGAGGAAAACAGTTGGAGGCATTTATGTCGTGTGTGTGACTGTAATGATAATTCCACACACCACTTGATGTGGCATTGAAGTTTTGCAAGAAAGCTTTCTGAGACCTTCATGGCAAATTTTGGCATCAATAGCGGCACTCTAAGGGTTTGCCTTGGTAGATTCTGGCATCAATAGTGACACTCTTAAGGGTTTGCCTTGATACCTTCCATATGATAAGTTAATTCGTTTTAGGGATTGGTTGGGCACAGAGGCCCTCACACGAACTCGTGGAGTATTGGAAACAACACGATATGAACATATCGGAATGGAAAAAATAGGTTGAAAAGAAGGGTGTATTTAGTTATGTTGTCATTGGTTGTGCTGTCGAGGCACAAAAGATGCCAGGTTTTAAAAAAAAAAAAAAAACCTCACCTCTTGTTTATGGTGCCTTTTTTGCCTTGGAGTGCCAAAGGCATTATATTGGTGCCAATGAGATTTTGTTTTTTAACATTCTTTTATGAAAAGTTTTAATGTAATAAGCTTATGTAATAGTAAGTTTAATTGAAGAAAACATTAGAATTAATCACAAACATTTAAAAAAAAATTGAAAAAATCACAACTATAAAATTCTAAATTTTTTTGGGCAGGGGTGGTTTCACTGTCTTTGGTGAGCTTTAGGCATTGTTAGGCCTTTGGCGCCATGCTTCGCGCCTCGACAACATAGGTATGTAGGGTTGGAACAGACAAGTGGGGTTTCTTCTGATTAATTCATTTTAATTAATTTTATGATGAGATGATATATCATGCTTTTCTTTTCTTTGGTGCGAGTCTCTTATTCATTTGGTTGTATTTCTTATTTATTTTTTTCAATAAATTCTCTGATTTGAACAAAAAAAAACTCAACTACGATGAGTTGCAACTGCTCTCCTAGTCGGATCTATAGCCACTTTATCTAACTTTTCTTTCAAGTAATTACCTAAAAGCTTCTAATTTCATGTCAACTTAAGCCAAAAAGGTTTGTTGTAATTATCTATCCATTCTAGAAACCTCAGCCACGTCGCTCCTATTTACTAAAAAAAGGACAATTTCCAATTTTTTGGTTTTAAAAGGCGATTTGACCGAGTCAACTCATATGGGGTTTTCTCTTCATTTTTTGAAATTTCTATATTACCCTTATCAATCCAGGTCCGCGCTAGCAGATCACCACCTTAGAGAGAAACAAGTGTTTTGTCTCAATTTCAGTATGGTCAAAACTCAGAGAGTTTCTAGACCATGAAAATATGATTGTTCTTTCGTACACTCATTTTATCACGCAATGACTTTTGGAAAATTCTTTGTTTTTCTTTTACAACCATCAACCTTTTTGTGGGGGTAAAGGATATTAACTTGCGTGGTAACTTCGCAATATTCCATTAGGTTGTTGTCAAGTCAAAAGGATTTGCATAGCTTTGGTAGAATGAAATTAGATGGAAGAGAGATGGCAAAGGAATGCGACAATAGGTTATTACTTCTTAAGACAAATGCAAAAAGCTCGAATGAAATTAGATGGAAGAGAGATGGCAAAGGAATGCGACAATAGGTTATTACTTCTTAAGACAAATGCAAAAAGCTCTTGATAGGCTTTTAAGCGGAAATTATGAGGATGCTAGTTGTGCAAGGGAGCAAAAAAAAGAGTGTTTGAAGAATTTCACCTACTTAGTGCTCATGTAGGTCTGCAAGGGAGAGCTATACGGGGTCCACAAACTTATAAATGGTTTGGTTACTAAGATCGTGGCAGATCAAGCCTTTTAAAAAACCTGGATTGCTTGGAGCAAAGCCATTGGTTATGGTCAGTGTTCTAACAGCTACTCAAGACACTATATTCTTTTGGCCCCACAACATCCCCTCCCCACCACTTCAAAAGTTTTTGTAGGTCTCACTGATAATGAAGGATGAAGTTGATCTTGGTGAGGTAAAACCTATGGAAATTTTGATTTTAGCGTAAGCTTCAGAGCAAGCTTCTCTAGGAAGGGGGAAATATGTGAATCTGTTTAGCACGCTCATAGGGGTGACTCGTTGACTCCTTGTTGGTAGTTACATAAAATCTAAAAGTGCCCCTTAATCTGTATTATAAATAAGAGGTCCTTAGGGATTGAAGAAATTGGGGTTTTGGGGTCGAAAGTTGGCTTTGTTTGTTTGTTCAAGATTGACTAGAAAAATTTAGTCTGACAACTTTGTTGATTTGCACAATGTAGTATTTCTACTCATGCCTAATACTTGGAACCTATAATGATATGTCAGAAATTTGATGATCTACACTTTTGAGTGTCCAAAACGTTGGAACACTTGTGCTCGTTACTTGTTACTTAGGCCAAACTTCATCGATACCACTTGTACTTTAGCTTGTATTGTGGTTTTACTTGGAACTGCCAAGGCACTAGACAGGTGCATGACAATTGACTTTAAGATGACCCTAATGAATGTATTACATATTGTTATCTTAAATTTAAGTTGTAATGGGTAAGGTATCACTTACAGTTAGCTATTCACCTACATGATGGTTCGTTAATTTAGCTCATTAGACATGGGCCTGGTCATCTCCAAGCATGTACTTACCTTTTCTCTATTTAAGGCATCTAATTTTCATCTACGTGACCATCTGTAAAGATTTTAATCATTTGACAATATAAGAATGGGTCTAGTATGTATATATGACTTCTACTTTTCTCTTTTTAATTTTTATTAGATGTCATTTCTAAGATCTTGCTGAGAGGGCTCGAAAAGCTTTTATAATCTTGAGATTTTAAGTAACTTTTAATATGATGACCTTCTTGTACTTGTTTTTGTAACACGACCCTTGATATAATGTTAAGGTTCTCGGTTATTCATTTAGAAACTATGCCACTGCATAGGAGATTCTAATTCAATCTATCGTATATATAAAACATGCTTTATTTTAGTCAATTCTAGCCCCATTTTGGTTCGTCACCCTTTCATTTAATCTCATCTGTACAATTTGGGATAATAATTCTGACATGATGCACATATTTTATCCTGCTTTATCTATTGCAGGTTATGATAATTCTATGTATGTACTAGATTAACTGTGGTAAATTTCTGAAAATAGTGTATGATCAACTTCTTTTAGTAGTGATATTCCTGATTTTCCTTACTTATATAGATTGGACATTAGATTTTTTGCTTTAGCTGGATGATAGATGAAACTTGCCACGAATTAGAACACACTGAATTGCACTTCGAGCAGCATTGCTGGTTCGCATCACTTTTACTTACAGAACATTTGAATGTTAACATGAAATTTAAAAGTTTAACAATTTTATTTGTTTATTTATTTATATTATTGCATTTCTATCAGGGTGATCTACCCTTCTTTAAACTCCTGAGAGTTCTCGATAAAAAATTGCATCTGGCTGTGAAGAGTATTTTAAAATCTGTTCCCATGCTTGGATATTGTTCAGGCAGCGTGGGTGATGCAGGAGGGTTTCTAGGGTTCCTAATTTGCTCTCAAAGTTATTTACTAAATAACTTATTCGTAATCTTTCAATTTATTAGAAGTCTTCTTAGTTTTCTTTTAGGATTAGGCTTTACTTTTTCTTTTAGGAATAGACTGCTTGTTATTTTATTATTTGATTCTACTTTTTCTTTTAGGAATAGACTGCTTATTATTCAAGTTATCTGAGCACTATAAATAGAGTTCTTCCTAAATATTGTAGGATACCTTTGATTTGATCAAGGATGCACGGACTCGGACTCAGACACGGATACGACACGGCGACTCGGCAATTTTAAAAAAAATAGGACTCGGCGACACAGTCAAACTTAATTTTTTAATATATATTTTTTAACATATACATGACTTCGAATACTTACATGCAAATAAAATGAGCAAAACAAGGAGCAAAAGGCCCAAGGGGCAAAACTAAATTTTGTTAAAAACATGGAAGCAAAAGGCCCAAGAGTTAGTTTGAGGCTTGGCCAAAGGTGTCTAATCCAAGAATAGTTTTAAATGGCCCAATTTCAAAAGCTCAATCTCAAGGCCTAAGTTGGGTATTTGTTATCTAGTTAGAGTTAGGGTTTTTTTCTGTTATGACAAGAAGACCAGAGTAGCATTGGCTTGCTGTTTTGAGAAGAAGACCAGGAATGAAAAAGAAGAAGAAGATTGTGTTTCAAAGTGATCCCCCATTTCCTTTCTTCTTCTTGTCATAACAAACGAAAGAAGGTAAGATCTTTCCCTCTCTGTCGAAAACTCGAAATCGATCTCTCCCTCTCGACAGATCGATCGGTCTCTCCTCTCGACAGATCGATCGATCAGTCCCTCCTCTCGACAGATCTCTCACTCTCAACAGATCTCTATCGATCCCTCTCGACAGATCTCTCCCTCTCCCTCTCGACAGATCTCTCTCGACAGATCTTTCACTCTCCCTCTCGACAGATCGATCGATGTCCATCGATCTGTCCATCGAGATGTCAACGTGTCCAGACCGTGTCCGGATTTGTCAACGTATTTTGACCGTTGACCACGTGTCCAATACATGTCGAGCGCGTGTCGAACGCGTGTCCGTGTCCGACACGTATTTGACACGCGATACGAAGGTTTTCCGGCGAGTCGGTGCATCCTTGAATTTGATTTAATTGACATTAGAATTATTTCTCTGTGTTCTTGAGCGAATCTTTTGTATCTTTCCTTGTGAATTGTCTGTTGAACTAACCCGTAGGATAATCTCTATTCTGCCTGGCGTCAGTGGGACATGGAATGACTGCCTACTTCTTGCAGTTTCTCGAGGAGTAACTTTCTATCTTGGAGCTGTGACTCAAGTGCATTGGAACAAAGATACAATTAGAGAGCATCAAGATTCCAAAGTACGCATACTTGAATAAACTGAATCACATACATAGTCAAAGTTCAATTTAACTCTACTATACTGAAACTAGTAGTTCCATCTATATATCATCTGGTAAAGCAATAGGTCATTAGGTCTAACCACCAAATGCATTCTTTGGTGCATTTAGTACTTGATTCAGCATCTCGTTCCAAATGTCAGGAACCCCAGGCAGGCACCAATGGCTACAATCAGAAGTGTATCCCTTGAGGTGCAGCTTATCCTTTTGGTCTAGAGCCTTGGCATAAACGGAAGGATGACCATCTCTCCGCAGAGCTGACATCGTTGTGATGTCGTGTAGGTAAACTGGGAAATTCATATTCTTAAGCACCCCTTGTAGTATGGGTAGTTGTGGAGGAACACGAGGTTGGCGAGTATAGTATTTTACAGGTTCTTTTTGGTTGTAGCATTTCCATCCATTTTCCCTGTAGTATACCAAGAGCTATAATTAGAAGTTCCAAGTAGAGCTCATACACCAAAGACTCATTCCATTTGTATAAATGAGAACTAGTAAAATTATGGCCTAATTCCATTTGTATAAATGAGTTCATTTACCTGTTATGTCTAGGTGAGACACTTCGGAAAATTACTTGTGTTCTTCGAGGATCTAGGTTCATATCTACCCATCTTGCCCATGTAGTAAGTCCCTTCTCATAAGCAACCATAGGATTCAAATTTGTCAATACATGGTTCCCCTCCATACAGTAGTCCCACCTGCAATATCCCCATATGATTGATAATGAACAATAGTAATGAAGATGATTATCAAGGTTCAAGGATGATATCCTAACATATGAAGGTCTATCACTTACGAACTCCATCTGTTAGTATGTGTCCACCAGTGTGCTGAATCAAATACAAGGATATCGACGCCTCTCCAAAACCTTGCATTTTCTTCAATCAGATCCAAGTGTAGAACCCTTTGTTTTTGCGCCTCTTCCCTTATTTCTACTAGAAATGGAGCCCAGGAGAACTCGATTGATGTCTCAAAATCCTGCAATATTTTTCTTATTAGAGATGTATTGATTTACTTTACTCTAGTTCATAGCTACTCTGAAGTGAGTATAGAAATGACAAAAGGCAAAGGGATTAGTCGAAGAAGCTTGAAAGACATATATGAATCAATGCTTTTGTGATGTACATTACCAGGGCATGGAAAGCCATGGTTGGACCATTATAGGTTACTATCTTTCTGTCAGTTGGAATGACAGATTCAATTAGACAAACAAGAGATTCCCATTGGTTTCTCATTATTGAATCTCCGACCAACATTATCCTCTTCCTTCTCATGCTTCCAAGAAAATCTAGTGCATGGAACCTAAATGACAGAACAAAGTCAAAACATTTGACATTTAGTAAGTTGTTTTATGAATGATAGAAACAACTTACCTTGGAATTGAACAACCGTGCGGCTGCCACCTCCATCTCTGGTAGTCAGTATCTGGTCTTCCGTTTTGTTGACAACTTATTCGCGTACTAAGATAAGGACAGGTGGACTCATACAGTGGGTATGAAGCATCATACACCCATTTCCCACTAGACAAGTCACAAGTCTTTGAGGAATGGTGTCGAGTTTGAACCATATTAAACTCATCATCTTTCTCGTCAACCCAGTCTTCATCATCTATGTCCAACTGTGTAGCTCTAGTACCTGTGAAGCTCAGGATAAGAGCAAAGAAGAAGAAGAGAAGGAAGCAAGAGGAGGGTCTGAAGTCACCCATTGAGTAGAACTTGGAATGTAGAAGGAAAGTGAGAACTTAGTTGAAGTAAGTTGGGTAGGAGGTCCCAGAACAAAAGATGATTTGACTTTGGAGTTTGAACCATTTGATTTCTGCATGACTGACGGGGTGTGGGTGGTGGACCTGTGTGTTCTTTTTAGGGATGCTATGATGTCTAGCAATCTATATGTTTAGTTTCTCTTTTGAAAATGCATTCATGAGGTTTATCTTAAACTACAAGATGGCATTGAGAAGTGTCTGATGCCTTTTATCTTTGTTACATTGAGCACATTGAGCTAAATGAACAGGTTTAGATTTACTTTAACATTTGATTATGGGTAACTATTGAGTATAAAACAACTGTTAGAAGTAGACAGGAGCTTCAGTGGATCAAAGCATTGAGAGTTAACCTGTCAGAGGCCTGAAATTAAGGTGGTTTGGATGATTAAGGTTGCCCCACTTGTGAGCAAAAGCCCCGTAACTTTAGGTTCTAGGCAGAAACTGTGCTCATGTTCATCATTGTAGTTTCTCCAATCTCTCCAATGAAAGAAAGTTGGTATGGGATGGCTTTTTTTTTCTCAGTTGTGAGGTCAAAAGCCGTTGGATCTGTGATTGAGATGCACATTATAGTTGGCCTTGTATCCCAGTAGATTCATGGAGAAGGAAACAATTTCTTTTCAAGAACATTGGAGATGATTTGTTTGGCAGGGTTCACGGGTCACTTTTGTGGTTCTACCACAAACTCAGCTGTTAATTTTGTTGAGAATGGAAGATTTTTGTGTGAAATAGATTTGCACAAGTAATAAAGTAATTTTGATTTTCTTCTCACTAAAATAGAATACTGAACTTTTGATTTTTGTTATGCAAGTCAATGCAACAGAGTGAGATACGGTGACACAACAAATTTATTGATAAAATACACCGATATAACACTCTTGGATGGTATGGATGTTAAGGATTCCTTAATAGCGGGTGGGTATGGGACGAGGTGGACCTTATCCCTGTCCTACCCCGTTTGTTCGGGATCGGGACTGGATCGGAATAGGATAGACTTTATCTCGACCTCGTCCCATCCCAAACGGATTCAGAACGGGACGAGATGAACATGTACTAAATAGTCTTCTAATGAAGAGTAGCAAAAATTTTCATCTTACACTGCTCGTACACAAATAATGTCTAATTTATGCACGTATAACTTTCATTATAACAATAATTTCATATAAAATTTATTGTTCAATGAACTTACATTTTTTTATGTTAAGCATCCTCTATGTGATACACGAATAATTGTCAAATAACCAATTTAAAATGTGAAAAAATAAAAATTTTCATGGGTTCTATTTGACATAAAATATTCAAAGTATAGTTTTTATCTAAATAAAAGGAGTATTAAATCAAAATAAGTTAGTTTTCAAACAATAGATGTTTTGATTTAATTTGAACACATTCTAAACTTTTCTTTAGAAGAGTAATTTGATTAAATTAATAATAATAAATATTAAATAAATAAGTTCGAGACATGAAGGGATGAGCGAGATTGAAAATCTCCATTCCGATTTCATCCCACTTTAGATTAGGACGGGACAGAATTATGATGGATTTGATCAATTCCACAATGACTCAAACAAATCAGGACGGGATAGAGAATCATGGGATGAGATGCCCACCTCCAGCAGTTGGCACTCATATCTTTAGTTAACAACATTTAGTGTTTGTTTTTTTAAGAATTCAATATACAAGTGCAATTTTAAATGTCAGGAAATTTGGCCATTATTATTAAAATATTAAAATTTAATTTATGAATTGTACGAGTTCTCCAATGGTATTCATATTAAATGAAGTGGTTGGTTATGGCTAAAAAAATACCAGATTAATCAAATTACTCAAATAAAGCTAAAAAGGGCTTAAAACATTACAGGTCAAAATAGACCCAATAAACCACCTTTCAATCTCGGGGTTTGCGACCTGGAGGAGGAAGGACATGTGGCATCCAACATGATGATTTGTTGTTAAAACGTAGAGATGGAGGAAGCAAGAGTGGGGGCTGGTGGTTGGAAAAGAGAGGAAGGAATATAGGTGCTATGGGGCGGTGGTTGGGCGATTTGAATAGGGATGAATGAGAGGGGTGGCTGGGACCCAAAAGGAACTTTGACATTTGAGCAAGTGCAAAATGGTCCATAACAAATTTAGTCGTACATAATTTTACTGGTCATATTGTTCATTTTTTAAAGATTCGTTATAGGGTTCTGATTTCCATTGTACTAGTGTTAAGAGCATCTCCAAGAGTCTCATGAAAGAGACTCCTTAATTCATTAAAATAATATATGTTAAAGAACTTTTAGACAATAAGGAACATGGATTTTCAAATGATTCAAGAGTCTCCTTAAAAACTTTCGTTCATTAATATTTTATTAATTTTCTTTTAATTTGTGGGTTCAATAGGTTATGAAATTACAAAGTATTTATTATTGTGAGTTGATATTGGAATCTACATAGGTTATAAATTATTAAATTAGTGTTAAGGAGCTCATTTACAGCCAATGAGGTACCAGCTCAGTGGTGAATTTTTTTTTTTTTTGAAAGGCAAGTGTGTCGTCGGTGGGTATAGAATCCAAGACGTGGGGGTTAAACCACCACAACCTTAATCATCCAACCATGCTACCATTGACTTAGCGGTGAACTTATGACAAATGGAATTACAAGTCTATGATTTGAACGCTGCCAGTGGTATTTGGGGTAGGAGGGGTTAAAGGAAAAAAAAGCTCATTCAGAAATCTATAATATGAGAGAATATATATTTTATTAAATTTTTATTTCAAATATTATCTAATTTTGGAAAAATAATATTAAATAAAAATAAACAAAAAAATAATAAAGAATAGAAAATTAATAAATAAAAGAGAAATTAAGGAGCCTCCGAGGTTGTTGGATCATATATGCAAAATCATTCATTTTTTTTACTAAGGAGTTACTTACAAAGTATTATTATTAGTGAATTAAGGAGCCTTTCTAAGGATGTTATTGGAAATACTCTAAGGAGGCTGTTGGAGCAAAATAACATAGCCACTTTAAAAAAATATAACACATGCATTAAAGAGGCCTTAAGAGTCTCTTGGAGATGCTCTAATCAAGGATTGTGATTTCTTTTTCGAGTTAATTTTGGCCTGTTTATTTTAAGAAATATTTCGATGTGTAAAGAAAAAATGTAAAAATTTAGAGCATACATTAAATATATAATTAATTTTGAGGATATATTAAATATGTGAAAAAAATAATATGCAAGTAAATAAATGTAATAAACACATTAAATAAAATTAAAATACCTATAATTAGAAAATCAAGGGGTGATTTAAAAAATCAATATATAAGTAGAATAAGTGATAATTGGAAAATTAGGTGGTGGTTTCAAAAAATAATAAATAATTAGAATAAATGATAATTAGAAGAAAAAAAAACTCAAAACTTTTCAAACAAAGATTCTCGAAAAAATGTAATTTATAGTAGATGATTTTTGTATTTTTACAAAAAAAGAAATTGGGGAAAAAAAACCCCAATATTTAGGAAAAACTTCGAAAATTTTTGAAAAAAATTAATTTTTTCTTTCGCCATTTTTCTTTTCATAATTTCAAAAAAATGGAAATTTTGGTGAAATTTCATATGATTTCGCAAAATCACAATCCTTGGCTCTAATATATGCTAATATAATGGTACGTGGTCTGTGGTTATTGGGTTAACGCAGAAACTTGGTTCAACTTAACCAACTGTTTTACTTTAAGTTTTCTCGAGCATTGTCACAGTTGATGTGTTACATTTACGCCACTAGTGTCAGGCACGCGCAGACTAATTTAAAAAAAATGTAATTAGTTAAAACATTTCGGTATTTGTTACACATGGTTATCCATGCGTGAGTGGCTCAAATGAGCGCATTAGAGTTGCATGCACTTGCCTGTGAATATCGCTTGCTTTACGTGAATTGGATTAAAAAAAGAATAGGTGAAAATTTCCTCAGTTTCGTACAAAATTAAAAGGTTGTTTCACACCGTCATGTACCTTTTTTTTATTCCTACTAACCCACACCACCAAAAAAACAGTAATATAAAAACATGTAACTTTTGACCAATTTAAACTTTAAATTGAAATCGATTTTCAAGCTCATTAAAACACGAAAATTGTAGTACTCTAAGTTATCTAATAAGCACAACTTGAATCACTTGAAAATGTTTTGAAATGAGTAAGTTATGGTCATTTTACTAAAGTCGCGCAAATTTGTCTCGTAATAAAAACGGAATAGTGTTTCCGACTTTCGACGAACTTATGTGTTCGATCGAGATCAATTATCAAGTTGATTAAAACACAAAAATTGTAGTACTATCAGTTATCTAATAAACACAATTTGAATCACTTGAAAATGAGCTAGTTATGCTCATTTTATTAAAGTCGCGCAATGAAAACGGGGTAGTGTCCTGACTTTCGGTCAACTTATATGCTCGATCGAGGCGATTCTCAAGCTGATCAAAGCACAAAAATTGTAGTACCCCGAGTTATCTAATAAACACAATTTGAATCAGTTGAAAAAGTTTTGAAATGAGAAAGTTATGACCATTTTACTAAAGTCACACAAATCAATTTGTAAAATTTTATAATTAGCTGAAAAAAAAGATTGACATTTGTTTTTAGAAACAAAATAATTCAATCTTGAGTATGGCAACTAAAAGCCCAGCCCACAGCTTACAGCCCAAACCCAAATCTATTAGCCAGCCAGGGTTATTTTGACACCAATGCTTGAGTGGGTTTGTAATTAAGGAGGTTGCATCCACTTATGTGTGTTGGTTGGGTGGAGATTATGAAATTGAGTTGTTCAATTTGGTGGAGAATGGAACATCAACAATTCTAGCCAGTCATATTTGTTAGTTTTTTTTTTTTTTTTTTTTGCTTTTTTTACACTTATACTCTTTCTATAGCTAGTGTTTGTGGTTGTGTTTTAAAGATAAACAAAAAAAGACTAACAAATATGACTGGCTAGACTTACTCATGGAACATATAGAGGAGGGAGAAGGAGAAGATGAAAGAGCTTCATGAAAATATTCCTTCATCATCTATTTCTTTCTTGTTTGGTAAATCTAAATGAAGAATGAGAAGGACGGAGAGATTGATCTATGAGATTGGAAATTGGAGATTGTGAATTACACTGCTGGGAAAGAAGCTTGAACAAGAAGGATGTCGATGAAGAGGAACCATTGGGGTTGGGACTTAGGAGGGGATGTCAATTTACTTGTAATTTTGTGAGCGTGACGTGAATGTACCCGCATTATAGGAATGTGCATTATAGTAGTAGATGAGCAAAAAATCACATGCTATGATTTGGTAATGAGGATTTTTTTGTTATTGCTTCTTGAATATTTTGACCTTTTTTTCATTCTTTAAATCTTAAATAAAACACTTGCCCTCTACTTTTATTATTATTATTATTATTATTATTATTATGTTTCCTGCAACAATAATTCTAGTCAGTCAGGTTTGGTAGCCACTTTTATGCTAAGTTTTGATTTTTTTTATACTTCCACGCCTTATATACATGGTGTTTGTGGTTGTGTTTTAAAGAGAAAGGGTAAAAAGTTAAAAAAAAAAATCAAAACTTGGCTCAAAAGTGACTACCAAACCTGATCGACTAGACTTACACTTCCTGCAATATTGGTACAGAAGAAATACTCAACAGGTATCATGTCCAGGGTGGTTATATTAATGCTCCGTTGATGTTTTAGTTCAATCTTTATTTATTATTATTTTTTTTTTGTGAAGTAAGAGCCCCTATTTATTTTTTTGTTGCATGTGCTTCTCTATAGTATTGTAAAGCCCAAATATTTCAATTTCAGCCTTAAAACAAGGAAAAAAAAAGGCACAATTTGTGAGTGGGGTA
The DNA here is from genome assembly GCA_963556465.1 of Berberis vulgaris. Taxonomy (NCBI): domain Eukaryota; kingdom Viridiplantae; phylum Streptophyta; class Magnoliopsida; order Ranunculales; family Berberidaceae; genus Berberis; species Berberis vulgaris. The sequence continues at coordinate 6,976,066 of OY747135.1, forward strand.
TTAGCTCGACTGGTAGGCTTGTGACAGATAATATCACAAGTCCAGTGTTGAACCCTGCTGGCGGGTGGGAGAGGTTAAGGGATAAAAATAATATTAAAAAAAAGGCCCAAATTATGGTCGTACTGAATGTTAAATCAAGGAAGTAAATGACAAGAAGCAAATGAGCACAATCATTTTGATTATCAAGCTTGAAGTTAATTAAGGCCCATTAACTCATGCAATCCTTTTGTCGAATTTGTTAAATTGGGCTCATGCAAACCCTTTGGCCTACAAAAAAAATCAATTGAAATGGAGATTTCTTGGCATAAAACACGTTTTCCTTTTGAGTTAAATTAATCTGGATTGCGTTCAAAATGTCATTATTGTTGTGATAGATCAACTCATGGATTAAAATGTTACATGTCAAGGATGCGTAATTTCCGATCTCAAGAATTCGCTACAAAAGTTTGCTGCAGAGATTGATTTCATCTCAGCTGGGCGCAAATTGACTTTGGTAAATTATATTACTACGTGAATCATTTCTTTTTTGTTATGAATCTTGAGTAAACATTTCAAGTAATGGTAACATTGCTTGAATTTTTAGAGCTCAAGATGGGAAAATTCTAAAGTGCCTGGTGGTATGTCTGGTGACCACCAGGCACCGTCTATCTGCCTCGAGATGTGAATTATTTCATATCTCTAGGCATATGGACGGTGCCTGGTGGCACCAGGCACAACACCAGGCACTGTAGTAGTGCTCCTCAAGATGTGTAATACTTGGCCATTCTAACTGATGGTCATTGTCAAAGGTGTGATGGCTCAGTGACGAAAAAAAAATATCCAGTTCAAATGTAACCATATTTCACCAATCAAACTGCATAAGGTTTCCATGTCTCAGTTTTTTTGGCACATTTTTCACAATATTTTATTAATTTTCAAATGTCTCATAACATTTATTTCTGTATAAAGTTATTTATTTATGTCTGAATGGTTGGTGATAACTAAATTCCAACTAATCCATACCCACATGTTCAAATCGTGGGTCTTGACTTGTTTCTAAGAGATGGATTGGTAATGAGACGGTTCTTGAATTTCAACCGTAAGAAAAATGAGAATTCGAATAAACTTTTCATAAAAAATGGCTTATCAAACAGACCCTAAATGTTGTGTTTTTGAGACGTATATGCCATTCGTAGCAAACTAGTGGTGGCAGGCTTGATATACAAACTCGAAAGAAATCATATTGGAATCAATTATATGGTATTTGGCATATTGCATTGATTCAAACTTGGGATGCTTGGCCGCCAGTGTTGATCATCGCATTTCTTAATCAGTAATGTGGGGTTGGTGACCTTTCTTTATAATTGTTTCAAGAGTGGCTACTGATCTGGTTTAGATCACAGTACTAAATTTTTTTTTCTTTGGCTGAGAGTGATATTGAATATTATTGATCATCATAGTCCTCATTGGTAGCCTTATTCATTATTGCATCAATAAATCGATAAATAAATAATTCCGCTAAGATAATAATTTTCCCCGTGCTTCCGAAATTATTCATTTATGGAGGTTTTACTGTATTTGGTATTGATTATTGACCATAAAGGGCCCAATGGCAAAGAACCAGAGTGTATGGTCTCTATAAATAAAACCCTCTCCATCCCCTCCCCTGTTTCTTCTCCTTCTCTGTGTCACTCTGTATCTCCTCAATTGAAAACTCTGTCTACAGATCGAATCGAAGCTCTTTTCTCACCCAAACAAACTTTGGGTTCCTTGATTTCAAGATCCCACCTTGGCATTAGTTGCAATGGCGGGCGAATCGAACAAGAAGTGGGTACTAATGGTGACTGCACAGTCACCAACCAACATTGCTGTGATCAAGTACTGGGGAAAGAGGGACGAAACCCTAATTCTACCCATCAACGACAGTATCAGTGTCACCCTTGATCCAGAGCATCTCTGCACCACCACCACTGTCGCTGTCAGCCCAAGTTTCGAGTCGGATCGGATGTGGCTCAATGGAAAGGTTCATTCTTGACATGGATTCTTGGTTTGAAAAACCCATTTCAAGAATTCTTATATGTGTTTATGTGTGTGATTTTTGGTTTAGTGTAGGAGATTTCCTTAGCTGGAGGTAGATTCCAGAGCTGCTTGAGGGAGATTCGAAGCCGGGCGAATGATGTTGAAGATGAGAAGAAGGGGGTTTGTATCAAGAAAGAGGATTGGAAGAAGTTGAATGTGCATATTGCTTCGTATAACAACTTCCCCACCGCCGCTGGACTCGCCTCTTCTGCTGCTGGGTTTGCTTGCTTTGGTAAAAATAATTGACTTGTATATACTTACTACTCTCAGTTACGTTGTTGTAGAGTCAGTTTTTGCTTTAGCAATCAAGTTTAAAAAGTTATAGATTGATGAGTTCGCACTACTCTCAATCATGTTGTTGTAGAATTAGTTGTTGCTTTAGCAATCAAGTTTAAAAAGTTATAGATTGAAGAGTTCGGGTTCAATTAGCAACTTTTTTATACATTTATGTGGGTAAAATTGGATAGAAAGATATATTGTGCTTGGATAACATCTGGTTAATCTAATAGAGTATTACAATATTCATTGTTTCCGTGCAGTTTATTCACTAGCCAAACTAATGAATGTGAAAGAAGATCAGGGACAACTCTCTGCAATTGCAAGGTAAGATGCAAATGCGCTCATCTTTTTGGTTTAACATGAATTGATCTTTCTAGCTGCACATTGAGACGTCAAGATGTTCATATGCAAAAATTTTATGCATTTACAGCTTTAGGGAGTGTTTGCTTACTCTGAATCAGACATTATGTTTGGTTATTCCAAAAAAAATGACAGTTATTATATTACTGATATGTTGGGCTACAACCTCTAGTTAGAGGTTGAGGCTAGCAAAAGTTTGAATAAGACATTTAACTCTAGTTAGAGGTTCATTCTTAATAAGAGTCTAACTCAAACAATACTCCCTTAGTTGTTGCTCAATGAACTTTTGTAGGATTGTAGCTTACAATTTTGGAATTTTTTCTGTATTATTCATCAATTCAAACATATTGGTTTGTGCCTATACAGGCAGGGATCTGGAAGTGCTTGTCGTAGTCTCTTTGGCGGATTCGTTAAATGGGTCATGGGAAAGGTAAGGCTGGTGTCTTTAGTTAATGATTGTGTTAGATTTGTGTGGTCTTTATCATCTTGTTAAGTTCAGCAATTCTAATTGTCTGTCTGAAATTGTAAAGGACACAAATGGAAGTGACAGTCTTGCCGTTCAACTCTCAAGCGAGACACATTGGGATGATCTTGTAATTATAATTGCTGTGGTATGTATATATACATCTTGAGATGTTATTCTGTACATCTAGTCACATGTCACATTCTGCTATCGTCGATTTTTTTGTTTTTGGGTTCTTTTTGTTTTGATGGTAAAAGCATATGATGGATCTTGAGTTGCAGTTCTCACAAAGTTTGATCTTGTTTTGATGAATACACTCCCATGAAATAATAATTATTTCAGGGCCATATATACTGTAGATGTTTCCTTGTACTATTTTGATCTGTATCATCTTTTGTCTTCCAAAAAGTTTGTGTAACGTTTCAATAAGGTTTGAATCTTTCTCAAAAGAAAAAAAAAATCTGTATCATTTTTCTGCCTTCATCCTTTTCTCTTTCCTCTTTTTATCATTTCTAATATTTTGAATAGTTTTAATTATTGTCATTCTTTTGCCTTAACGTTCCTTCACTTCGGGATCCTTGTCTTTGGATCTTAACTAGTGTCTCATGCATAATGTTGACCTATTAGAATCACAACGCGTATTGATTTGTAATAAACCACCTTTCAAGTGTTCTATTGAGTTTGCTTGCATATTGAGTTTCATATGGTAATAATACTACATCCAAGCATAGTTATCAAAATCTAACGATAAATACGATACTATATTGTATCTAAGCCTCATCAATATGGTATATATATTTTACGATATATCGATATAATATGATGCAAGGATATACTGTTAGTGATGAATGGATGGATGATACCAATATCTTATATGCTTAAATATGTAATATATGTTTATTTGTATCTATTTCTTAATTTTTGCATCTTGTCTTATGATACATGTATCTTAAATTTAGGTTTCTCATATCATCATCATCAAAGCCCATTCCCGATATTTTCGGGGTTGGCTACATGGATTTTGGCTCTCCAACCAATGCGGTATTCCCACATATCCTCGCCTAATCCAAGCTCAATGATATCTTCATTCACCGCCTTCATCCAAGTTTTCAACGATCGTCCCCTCCGTCTACACCCCCCATTAACTTGCCAATCTAGACATTTTCTAATTGGCACCGTGTTTGATCTCCTCCGGACGTAATCAAACTAAGTTAAACGTCTTTATCTAATTTTGTCTTCTATGGCTACACCTAAGGGTGTGTTTGGTTGCATGGAATCCTATGCCATGGGAATCCCCCAAGGCATGTGATTCTCATGTTCATGTGACTTTCATTCCCACCATTGATCACAAAATCAAATGGTGGATGTGGAGTGATACCTCAAATTAGCCTAAAATATAGGGGCCCCCTCATGGATTCCCATGGCATAGGATTCTATGCAACCAAACACACCTACGTTTTAGGCTAAATTGATATATCACTTCACATCTACCATTTGACCACCATTTGATTTTGTGATCAATGGTGGTTATTGAAGTCCCATGAACATGGAAATCCTGGATTTCCATGTTCATGGGACTTCCATTCCCACCATTGATCACAAAATCAAATGGTGGATATGGAGTGATACATCAATTTAGCCTAAAATGTAGGGATCCCCTCAAGGATTCCATGCAACCAAACACACCCTAAGTGTCTCTTAATTCTTTCATTTAATTTTATCCGTACGGGGTTTACCACACATCCACCTTAACATACGCATTTCTGTTACTGCCATCCTATGCGTATGTTGTCCTATAGTAGCCCAACATTCTGAACCGTATAGCATGGCTGATCGAACAATTGTTTATAACATTTCTCTTTTAGCCTTGCAGGCATCATTCTATCGCATAATACTCCTGACATCATTCTCCATTTTAGCCAACCAACTTTAATCCTATGGTCTACATCTTCTCCAATAGTCTCATTCTTTTGAATTATAGATCCTAGATATCGAAAAGTTTCACACTCTAGGACCTCCACACTTTCGATCTCAATTGCATTACTCCTCCATCGCGATTCACAACCAAATTTGCACACTAGATACTCCGTCTTCGAACGACTAATTCTAAAACCTTTACTCTCTAAAGCCTCCCGCCACATATCTAATTTTTGACTTAAACCTTCACTAGTCTCATAAATTAAAACAATATCATCTGCAAATAACATGCACCAAGGTACATCTTCTTGCAGATATCTCGTCAACTCATCCATGACTAAAGCAAAAAGATATGGACTTAAGGCCGACCCTTGATGTAGTCCTATTGACACTAAAAATTCACTAGACATCCCACCCACTGAGCGAACACTTGTTACAGCCCCTTCATACATATCCTTAATGATATCGACATAATATTGAGACACTTTCTTCCTTTCAAGCACCCACCAAATTAATTCTCTGGGGACCTTATCGTAAGCTTTCTCCAAATCAATAAAAACCATATGCAAACTCTTATGTTCCTCTCGATATTTTTCTATAATTTGCCTAAGCAGGAAGGTGGCCTCCGTAGTAGACCTACCCGGCATAAATCCAAATTGATTCTTCGAAACCGTGGTTAAACTTCTAAGTCTTCGTTCTATTACCCTCTTTCAAAGTTTCATTGTATGACTCATAAGCTTTATCACTCTATAATTCGAGCAATTCTGAATATCCCCTTTGTTCTTATAAATCGGTACTACAATGCTATGCTTCCACGAATCTGACATTTTTCTAGTTTTCAAAATCCTATTAAAGAGCTTAGTTAACCATTGAATTCCAACTTCTCCCAGACATTTCCACGCTTCAATTGGTATATCTTCCGGTCCAACTGCCTTCCATGTCTTCATTCTTTTTAAAGTTTTTTTCACTTTTGTGGCACTAACTCCGCGATGGAACATGCGATGTCTCCCTTCCTGTGAAGCATACCCCTCCAAGTTTAACTTTCCTACATGTGTTCCATTAAGTAGGTTCCAAAAGTAATCATTCCATCTATCTAAAATAGCTTTATCCTGTATTAAAACTATTCCATCCTCATGCTTAACACACTTAACATGACTCAAGTCCCTAGTTTTTCGTTATCTTGCTTTAGCTATCTTGAAGATATCCTTCTCCCCTTCCTTTGTACCTAGCCTATTATACAAATCATCATATGCTTTCTTCTTAGCTTCCCCTACTGCTTTACTACTCAATTTCTTAGGTTGCTTATAAAGCTCATAAGAGTTAAGACTCTAGGCATCTATCTCTTTGCCACTCCTTAAAGCATATTTTCTTTTCCGCGATAGTTTGTTGCACATCAACGTTCCTCCACCATGTCTCCTTATCATATACACCTCCTCTTTTGGCCTCTCCTAACTCTTCTTTCACACATCTTCTTATTCGGTTTGCCAAATGTTGAAAAAAATCCGCGCTACTAGTCCTATCCTTTGGTTCTAGATTCTCCCAACCCTCTGAAACTGACTGACCATCCAAAATCTTCTTTCTAAATTTTTGGCACATATCTTCTTGTAAGGTCCACCACTTAATTCTCGGTCTAAGAAATACAATAAATATTTTGATATCGAGAGGAACGTAAAGTACAATAAACATTTTGATAACTATGCATCCAAGAAATAATATACTTTGAGGCATCTTATTTGAGTAGCTTATCCATTTAATATATAGTGCAACAACGACCATTTAGTGCCACTATAATTTCGAACTTCTTTGTTGCAAAATTAGTAATCATAAAAAATATTTAGTCAAAATACACATGGTCTATGTACTGATGGATTCATTTGGTACTTCTTTTCTAATAGCATCCACCAACTGGATTTTCTAGGGATCATTATATTGTTTCCCATAGCCGTTTCCTGGATATTATCAATGTGAAATTTTGTCTAATTTGAAGATTTTTACAAGTAATACACCTTTTATCAGGAATAGTTCCTCTTCTCAGATAATTGAAAATTCCAGGCTTCACTATTCTTGATTCCAGGTCAGTTCACGGCAGAAGGAAACAAGCAGCACTTCAGGAATGCGTGAGAGTGTTGAAACAAGCCCTCTTCTACATTACAGAGCAAAGGTATTTTGCTGCTATTAGTTATGAGATCTACAAAATCTACATTTGACACCCATGTATTTTGCATTGTAATTGGTTCTTTGTGGAGTATCTCTATCATCCGAGTTTTGTTTGCTTGGTCCTTTCATCATATGACACTTTCTGTGGCTAAGATCACAGATTACCTTGTACTGATGGAACAACCTTATTTCTGAAACTAAGTTTCATGGTTAGCTAAAATTAATTGGTGGTGGGTTCTTTTTTATTTCAGCTTTTCTATGCCACTTAAACCTCTGCAATATCTTATTAATACAATCAAACATCCAAAATGAGTAGAACTTGATTAAAGTGGATAAAGCTAGTGTAGCTAGTGATTCTGATCATTATTATTTTGGTTATGTAGGAGGTAGTACCAAAACGCATATTGCAAATGGAAGAAGCTATTAGAACTCGCGATTTCCCGTCATTTGCACGGTTAACCTGTGCTGATAGTAATCAATTTCACGCAACTTGCCTGGACACTTCACCCCCAATATTCTATATGAATGATACATCCCACAGGTTTGTACTGTTTACTTGCTGTCTTCAATTGATAATATCTCTTCGTATTTATCAGATTTTGTGAATTATTCGAGACTTCTAATGTTGGTAAACAACTAAAAATTTCAGGATAATTAGCGCTATGGAAAAATGGAATCGTTCTGAAGGAACACCACAGGTATTATTTACTGATATATTCAATGTTGATTACTTCTAATGCTATAAGCTGTACATTACCTACCTACTTTGCTGCATTGTTTTGGTGCCTCTTTGATATGTTTTCATACTGAAAATCAAGATTAAAGAGAAAAGTAACTGCTGAACATATTACTTGTAAAAGTTATTTTTTCCTATTGAAACTAAAAAATGGAGCTCTTTTGTATTAATGATAGAATGGACTCCATGGTTGCAGTATTAGAGTATGATCTGTTTTGCAAACAGTCAATATACATAGTTAAGGTAGGCACTTAGGGAACGAAACTTGTTCTTACGGTTGAATTATGATCTAATGAATGTGCTGATGTTGGACATATATATATATGAAAAAACTGAGGTACCGACTGCTAATTTGCGAAGTGATGGAATGATCATTATTTGCTTCATATTTAATGATCAACCATCTATAACTGTAAAGCATGGTGGAAGCATGTAGGAATCAGTACAATTAGATTGAAAAAAACTAAAACCTATTATGCTGATCCTTGCTCCATGCTATTATATGGACAAATTTATGTTCAATCCCTTGAGGATGCCCCGTACTTTGAGATCAGATGAACTATGTATAAACTTTGTGTCTAGTTCGCTTAATGCAATGAGATATTCGAGGAGGTCACTAAATTTTCTCTACGTAACAGGTGGCTTACACATTTGATGCCGGTCCTAACGCAGTGCTAATTTCACCCAATAGAAAAGTGGCTACCCTTCTTATTCAGAAGTTGCTATTCTACTTCCCTCCATCTTCAGATACTGACCTGAGCAGGTAAGGATGATTACCTTATTGCATTTTTTCTCCTTATAGAATTGGTAATGCAACTTAGTCAAGAAAATAGAATAGTCTATTCACGTAACTTTAGTTCCATTTTAAAGTACTGAAAGTAATGTTGTCTTACTCTTTCTCAGTTATGTAATCGGAGATAAAACAATACTTAAAGATGCTGGTATCAGTACAATGAAAGATGTGGAATCCTTGCTACCACCTTCAGAAGCTAAGGATAACACACAGAAATTCAGCGGTGATGTCAGTTATTTTATCTGTACCAGACCTGGGAAAGGTCCAGTTTTGTTTGAAGATGAAAGCCGAGCTCTTCTCCACCCTGAAACTGGTATGCCAAAGTGAGTTATACCCGTTCTCTTGTTTGGACTGTTCTCCGCTTGTGGCTTGATAAATCACCTCAAGAGTGGAAATATTCTGAAATCCACTCAGGTGGTCTTCATGTTTGACATCAATGAAGATATCTCGTGAGCTGAGATTTGGCGGTGTGGCAGTTAGTTTATCTTCTGTTTGTAGTTGTACTATTATTTTCTCTTTGATCAAATTAGGGTGGTGTACTCTTTTTTGTTGGAAATAAGCTTTAACCAAGTAATAATTTATTGTAGAACCCTTGATGTTACTTTTGATCTATACAAGTTCATTTGTTCTATATGGTTAGAATCATAGTTTTTAATGATCTGGTAGATTGTCAAAGGTGTGATGGCTCAGTGGTTGAGCAGTGGCGGATGATATCACTAGGTCATAGGGTAAAACTCAACCGGCGACATCTGGGGTGGGAGGGGTTAAGGGATTAAAAAAAAAATGTTCTGTTTTGTTGGGTTTCATCTTTCTCCCATTTAATGACTTGGCGGGTTTTAATTGCCTTCTGATTCCTTGCTTCTAGGGTTATTTTGACAAATATCCTCTTGAATATTGTGGACTGGTCCTAATAAGAAACTTAAAAGCAGTAGAGTTGGGATTTCTCTGCCATTATTGGGTGGCCTAGTCCAAAATCTTGCAGTGAACATTTTTACAGATTTACGGTACCTTAATTAGTTGAGCGTATTGAAGAAGGAAAAACAGATGGAGTGAACTCTGAACATTTGTACTCATGTAAGGTCTATTTTGTTGGGAAAAATCAAATACAAATTTTATACCTTCTGGGATATTGAATGAAGGTCCATTTGCTCACCTGACTCAGTGCAAAGCTCATTTTAGTTAACTTTCTTTACTTATTTCCGAGTTGCTTATCATTTTGCCTGAATCTCGTCTTATTTAACCCTCGGTGGTTGTTGGCTTTGGATCAAGTAGGAGCAACATTCTTAATATCTGTTCAGGATGAGGTAATGCTACAGCGTCTCCAAAGCAAACCTCACCACCAAGGGAATTTGAACTACCATGAAATGATCAATTAACAATTAACAATCACAGTCCAGCGAAAGCCAGTGCTCATTAAGCGAATGAAATGTTGACATTTTGAATTCAGAAGCAAACCAGTCACAGATAGATCATAGATGCCAAGTTTTAACTGTGTCGGCGAATTTGAATTCCTTGCTAGAGCCAATAATGACTCCTTGATCATCTTTACAGCCATCTGATTGACGTTCTCTTTAATAGCTGTCTTTTAGGATCAGCAGCCAATGGATTTCTGATACACTAGTTCATGGATTATGATCCACGTTTGGGATTAAATTTCAGAATTGGGTGTTTAATTCCATCTTCATTCTCCAGGAGATCACAGAAACAACAGTAGCTGGGAAAGATTGGATTCAAACTAACCAGTAGATTGTGCGCTAAAAATCATTCATTAACTTGACACTGAAATACACTCGCTAGTTTGACTTAACTGCAGTAGTGTTTTCAAATGTAAAGAGACTGCTACGACTCAACTGGACATGCTGCTTTAAATCTGGAGATTGACGTGATGAATACAATGTAGGGTAATAATATGAAAATAAAAATAAGAATTAGGTTCCACATTTATACCATAACTGTATCCTAAATCTTGGTCAAGCCTTGCTTTCATCTAAAACTTGCCATTTCGGTGACACAATTAACAAACCCAGAACTAGCCCAGACGCATAACATAGTCTATCATCATTTCATGCATCATTCACCCAAGTTCTAACAACTGTATGATCATGTATCAAAAGTACATTGTGAATTGAGTTCCAGACTACAAAGTTCTGCAGAGAAAACTCTCTACCCCTTCTACAAGAAAGTATTCTCCACCCTATCCTCTGGAGAGAAATAATGATAACTGAAAAGGCAAACTGAACCGAGGCTAAAACAAATCACGAAACAACTCATAATCCTTCCCAAACAAACAGCTACACATATAGAAAGCATAAGTAAAATTATCAGAGCTAGGCTGAAACTGGAGGCTGTTCTCCAAGCACAAGCGATCTTATAATAGCTTCACCCATACCATCAGCAAATGGGAACAAATGACCTGCATTCGGTAGCTGGTGATATTGAATCCAAGGGAGCTTTCCAGCAATGTATTGCTGCGCTCTAATTGGCACTAGTAGATCTTGATCTCCTTGCCATAGTTGTACAGAGCTTTTTGGAAATGAGTTCTCGAGTTCCAGGGGGCTGAATTCCCAACTTCCAAACCCAATTATTAAGTCTCGATAGATGCTTTCAAAGTCACCTTGCTGTTTTACAAGTTCCTGCAATAACAAAAGTTAATTTCAAATATATCACATTCATAGGTACATTAATTACCTATCAATCGTTAAAATGATTGGAATTTCCCAAGTATGGAAACATGAACAATTCTTCACAAATGATGCCCACTCCACAATTAAAAACTTGCTTTAAAAAAATAAAATAAAACCCTCCTATCAAGACTTTCAGATCCAAATAATCAATGAAAACATGAGCAAGCCAGACTAAAAAAAGGACTAGTATAAAACTTGTACGCTATCTAAAGTATTAATTCTCAGAAACCAAATTTGGGAAGATCGGAACCTTATGGGTAAAGCTGTAAGGGTGGACTGCTTATAACCTTTAGACTCTTACGTGTCATGTGGCTTAGCTTAAATTACAGTGATTTTTTCCTCAAGTTTGTAGAGTAGACCATATGGTACAATCATGCAATTGAAGTTTGAAATAAGAGAATTCAAGTCCTAAAGCATGTTTAAAAGAGTAAAGAAAAAATGGCTTCTTGCCTGGGTTGCACAGATACGGGTATTGGTACAGGTAGGGAACCGACATGGGGATACGGCAAATTTCTAAAATTGAGGATACAGGTACGGGTAGGATATGACATTAAAATGAAAATAATTATATATTTTTATAATAAAAATAAGGTAACATAATCACTAATTCATAAACCATAAACATAAATTCATAGATTATCATTTCATTAATTTGTTAAACCCCAAAAAGCTAAAAGAAAAATAGGGAAACGGAATTTGTTTGGCCATATCAGGGACGTATCCTAGCCATTGACTATGAGATACATCCTTGACTATATTCGGGGTGTACCCGAGGTATATTGGTATCAGGAGAGTATCCAAGGCTAGAACGTTGGATTTTTTTGTGTATAAGTGCTTCCAAGCTTCTTGCAATAACTTATTAGAATTGCGAGTCGTCCTTTTAGACAAGAAACTAGCATTTATGTGAGAACTCAAGGAAAAAGTAACTCGTAATTTACTCTTAAAGTTAAATCAGGTTATAATGAGACTATTAGCAGAGATGTGAAGAACAATGCTGATATGCAATCTCAGACTAGTATGTAAAAGGATGGTTCTTATATTCAATAGTTGTTTATGAAGTTTATGGAAGGTGATTCATTTCATGGAAGTCCATAAGACGGTCTCAATTGGATAAGTTCTTAACTCTTAGGAATAGAAAAATGATATAAGGGAAAGTTGCATTCAAGTAAACCCCAATTTTAAGAACATTATGGCAGATCAAAGAGTATTTGAGGTAGTTCATTCACATAGCACACACCAACTTCAAGAATGCTCATTGGTGTATGGTACATACATCTTCTGAATGTCTGTAGATTCATAGACATGCACACAAGAGCACGCATCTAACAGATATTTACAATAAACGACATATTACTGAGATTATTACAACAGTAACTGTAGTAAATGGGCACACAATTACAACACACAGATTCGTGTAATGAATATTCACGACCAAAACAAAATTGTATGTGGGGGCGCATCTCGACCATCTATGTGGCAACTGGCAAGACAATCATTGATTATTTTGGGTGGCACAAATCAATAATTGAAAATTGGTAGCGACACGTGGATAGTCAAATGCCCCACACGACCCACATCCAAATTCATTGGAGGCATATATATCAAAGGGGAAAGGATCCCTTAGTTGACACTTGACAGACTCTCCATTACACCCTTTGATGATGCTATGCCTAATACACACTAGAACACACATGCAAAAAGGAAAAGCCCCTCTCTTCCGCAAACACTCCAGTTACACTAGACAATGCTAACTCCCTCTGCAGAGCTCTCAAAGTGCACAAAGCACACGAGAAAGATGTGAGACACACATACACACAGGGAAAAAAAATTCCCTCTATGTTATCTTACAGAAATCATTTGACGAAAGTTGATGTTTGACCTCTGTATGAAATGCAAGATGCAGCATGTACTGAAATTGATATCTTGAACTATGGTCAAAGAAGTCGGCAAAGAAACTGATAACCGTCATCATTGTCCAGACAGAAAAAAATCACTTATCCACTATTTGGGTATGTTATATGCAGTTTTAATGTCCATCATTCTACAAGTAATTCTTGTAACTGAAGAAAGTAAATACCTTATAACTCAATCTCGGTGCAAGTTTGGGGAGGATCTCTCGATCTGGAGGGGAGAGTACATCAGGTTTCTGGGATGCAACACTTGAAGCAGGAAAATATTTCTGAGTGTTCCACCAGTAGGTGAGCCATGGGAGGTAGTGAGTCACCCGAAGAGCCACTTGGTCACTTACAGGTTGCTCTTTGTAGATTTCATTAGTTAGATTGGCTGGAAAGCCAGACCACCAAAAATTGACGACTGGGGCAAGAAGAGCGGCACCAGCTAGTCTGCCAATATTTATACGACCCACTTGAGACATGAAACCAGAAGGAAAGGATTTGTAGATAGAACGCTATGTTCTGATGTCTACTTGTATGTATATTTTGATCTATATTGCCCTACTGAAGTGGATTAGAAAATGAAATGAAAAACTAGAGAAAATTTGAAGTATATCATACCGGTGAGGGATGTACTTGAGGCAGGTCCAAATCACTTGTCCTCCCATGGAATATCCCATTACATAGAACTTAGATCCTAAACCCAATTGATCAGCAAGCTCTTCGATATCCATAGCAGTGCTCTTTACTGTCCTCTTTGGGTTAGGATCACTCTCACCATAACCAGCTCTGTCAAAAGATAGCAAGTAGACACCAAGTTCTTCAGCAACTTCCTGCAAGTATCCACCAAATGTATAACCAAAGTATCTGAGCTTCAGATGAAGATCCTTATAGTGAGGTGAAACAGAAAGAAGAAGCTTCAATAAAGTACCTGAGATATGAGCGTCATATCATGTCTGCAACAGTCGAAACAATGAACGGCAATAATCTTATACTTGGCCTTATCTTTTGGTGCACCATGTTCTTTGTAGGCTAAATGCCTTCCATCCTTGAGCTTTATTCTTGGTCCTGTAACAGGTGGACCATCTGGGGTGCCACAAATCTTAGACGGTGGTGGTTGAATGGTCTGATAAGCCCATGCCACAAACCCTACCAATAATACTAGAAATATTGGTTTGTACATCCCTGAAATGTTTCATTTACTGATCAGCTTTCCTGATTTGGTCATGATAAATAAGCTAAAAAAAAGAAGTAACTGGATTTGACTAAAGATTATGTAGTCAGGATTGCAAAATCACCCCTCCCACCCCTACAAAAATATTATTTTAAGCATCACACAAATGTTGCTAGCAATGATTTTGTTAAATACATTCTGACAACCCTAAATGGATAGTTTCTTAAACATCTCTTAGATTGTACAGTGATACATAGGTTTGGCCATCTTTTATAGGTTAACTATATTGCAACCAACCTCATATACAAGTTCACTCCGCATCGCTCGGGTTGCACTTACAAATCTAAGGTATTACCGGCTATCAATAACAAGCTAAAACATGAGTTGAATGTTAGAAATACAGATGGTCTTGAGATATTACTGTAAATAACCAACTAACAAAAATGAAATATATTGTTGTAAGCGTCTCTACGATGTTCATCATGCTCTAAAATTTATGAAATTTGCTCTTTTTTTTTTATAAATTTATTATTATTATTTTTTAAGGGCAAGCAGGGTTTTTATTGGATCCCAAAGCCAAAATGCCTTTGGTAGGGTTCGAAACATGGACTTGTGCTATCATCCACCACAAGTCCTACAAATTATTAAACCAGAGATACTGTTTTAGGACATTTTACAATCCAACCAACAACGACTTTTGGCATGATCCTTGGCATCCGAATAGTGTTATACAAATATTATGGTAAGTAAACTCATATTCTGCACTCACTATTTAATTTCGATAAATCCACTATCCCTTGTAAACGGTATAATCAAAGACCCTCTGAATCCTAATCCGAATTATATACCTATATGGGAATCTCCATTCATCCAACCAATCACCTTTATAGGTAGCAATTTAAAAGAATTTATCTAAGCAATACCCTTATGAGAGGATTCCTCCAAAACCCATCTCTGCATTCAAAGAAAGAATTCCTATAAACGAGACCGAACTCTTGAAAGGATTGATCTAAGCAAAACCCATCTCATCAGTCATTCAAATTGAAAGGATTCAACCAAATAACTCTCTCTTCCACACTAAATCTGTCAGATCCACACATTATACTTTCTTCAGAAAATACTCCCAGTGAACTTTACATTCAAAACACCTAAAATTACCAAAACAATATATTTAAGACCAAATGAGGCAAATCCCATAGACTCAAAAGTTGTATCTTATGAACAAGATGGGATTTTGATCTACAGATGCAAGAAACAAGAGATGCCCATTGACAAATTGAACAAAAGGGGTAGATTAAAACACACAAATTCGAAAGAAAATCGACCTGAGGGGAGCTTAAACGCAGAGTTGTTCTTGGATTTCCTGGTGTGAGCTCGAGCTGATGCGGCTGAAATTTTCTTGCCAACTCCCGCCATTTCTGCAAATCCAATTTCCCTCAACACTTTGCGAAGAACCTCACACGAACCCACCAAAGAAATCGTCAATTACTTGTGGCGAGAAATTTGAAAATTTGGTTGCAGAGAGAGAAAAAATGAGACAGATTTATTAGAGAGAGATCAGGTTGTTCATCAACCTCTCGTGGCCTCTGTTTTTGAATCTCTTGAGTTGTCAATTAGACCGACTGAAAAGCCCCCCTTTATTTGCTTTTATTTACTAATCAATCCCAATTTTTTTTTCAATTTTTTTATATCACATTTTATTTATTTATTATTGTTTATCTTTATAGTTACTTTTATTTTTAAATCCTTGAATCGAATTACAAAGCGAAGAAAATATGTGAAATTATCAAATCCAATTTATAACGATGAGGGATATTGTCCATCTTACACAAGTGACAATAAAATGCTAACATTGTTCAACTATTACAACGTATTTCAATTTAAAACTAAACAAGGAATCGTTATTAGCTCTAGTAAAACTAGGGCCAAATTGCCAATGGCATGACAGCTCAATGGATAGAGCTTGGCGGATGGTACTATTAGGTCATGGGTTCAAACCCAGCTTGCAGCGTCTTTAGTGGGTTCTGGGATCCTATAAAAACACTAGCGTCTTTCAAAAAAAAAAAAAAAAAAAAAAAACTAGGGCCAAAGGTTGTTCATCGAATAAAGGATTGTTGAGATTGATAATTTTACCTATCTCACACTTCCCTGAAATGAACAGTGTTGGTGTCTTCAACCTGATTTTCAGGTTTCAAAAAAGGCCTCCAAACTATTTGGTATTTACGAGAAAAAGTGAATAAAAAATAAAAATGATTTTTATGTAATTCAATGTAAAATACTATTAAAGATTTTTACTATTTTAGCCTCACATATTTAAACTATTTACAATAAAAATTAGCCCATGTAAATATTCATTAATTATATCTAAGTCCCTAATATAATTTATTTAAAGACTTCTAATTATTTATAATTTATATAGAAGCCTTTACATCTAACTTTTGTACTTCACATTTTGCCTTTTACATTTCATACTTTTACAATCAAAATCAGCCCCTATAAAACATTGACTAATTATATTTATGCCCCTAACATAATTTATTTGAAATCTCTTATTTATTTATAAACTAAAAATAACTCAATGTTTATCAAAGGTGTGCTTATATGTTGTTGATAGGGGTGGGCACGAGATGGGATGGGACGAGGTGGACCCATCCCTATCCCATCCCATTCATTCGGGATCAGGACGTGACGGGATGGGATAAACCTCATCCCATCTCAAACGGGATCGGGATGGGTTGGGACAGGACGGGATAAGCACGTACTAAATAGTCTTCCAATAAAAAATAACAAAAAGAGTTTTATCTCACATTACTCATACACCAATAATGTCAAATTTTTATACATATAAATTACATCATAAATAATAATAGATATTACATAAATAAATTTTTTTTTGGAAGGCAAATAAATATTAAATTTCATTTAGAATTAATGATTCAATTCATTTAGATTTCATATAGAATTTCATCTTACATTGATTTAATTTCAACACATCCTAAACTTTAATTTAGAAGAGTATTTTGATTAAAATCAATAATAATAAATATTAAATAAATAAATTCGGGATAGGATGGGATATGCGGGATTGAAAATCTTCATCCCGATCACATCCCACTCTAGATCGTGACAGGACGGGATCGGGATGAGTTTGATCAATTCCAAAAAGACCCAAAAAAATCGGGACTGGTTCGGGATGGGATGCCCACCCCTAGTTGTTGATCATTATTTTGTGACCTTCATGTACACCATAACAATTAATTATTCACATAAATTATAGCATGTTTTCAATCAAACAATAAAATGAATGTTACATGAAAAAGTGTATATCTACCCACCAAGTACAAAAGGAGAGACAATCAACTTCACTTCATGAGGCAAGTTAATATCTAGTGGTGATTAGTAGTGTCAAATTGTTATGTTACTAGCATATTATTCGTGCCGTTGGCATTTCACATACATTATCATGCACTAACACCCTTACCACCATTGCCCTCGATCAATTCCATAAAATAAATAATATTTTAGAATGTAAACTAACTTTTTTAGAATTAAACTCGGTTAAAATTAGAATCGATTGAATGTTTGGGGTCTTTGTTTGAATGTTCATTAAAATGTCTGTCCGTTTCTTTAAAAAATATTGTACTTAGACATGAAAATAATAAAAATACTTGCATGTTTTAATAAATGTTTTAATAATACAATACATATTATGAAATTTTAAGTGTTTGTACTTTGTATTGATCATCTGTTTTGTTGGAAAGATATTCAAAATTGAATTTCAATGATACAAAGTTTACCGAAATGTAACAACTATATAGATAATTATGATCATTTTCATTTTGATAAGAAAGAAAACATAATACTTTATCTCTCTGCAACATGTACATTCTACCAGCCATTTTCACAATTTTTTATTTTTTTTGCCCTTCTACATGTTTTATATTTACAAACATGTCATCATAAGAAATTAATCTCAACCATCAATACATTTTCCAACTTTCAATCCTAGCCATCTTGTCTCTAATCCTTAGTTTATCTCAGTCAACAATGAATAGTAAAACACCACTCTGAATTATAAAATAGAAGATATATTCATTGCCAATTTATTTATTTATTTTTGCTAGGAACATTTGTATATAAATTGTTACTAAAAAACTTCATTTAGTGTCTTGAGTAGTTTTGCAGTTTACAATGACCCAGTACACATGTACCAGTTTAGCCCAAAGAGTATTTGGGAGCTGTTGAGCGACCGTTGACGCAAATACAAAAAGCTAATGCACATTGATAGATCTCAAATCATAGCGTGAGTGCACGGTTGCCTATTGATTTAGAAACAGGCAAGAACATTTCGAATCCTACAAGGGGGCTAAAGTTTTAACACTAATTTAGCAAATCAACTTAAAATACTTAACCTAGTAAGAAAAATAAGTTTTTTTAAGAAGATTTCTAAAAATATAAGAGCAAATGTAAATCTAGCTTACGATGAAACCTTGAAAGAGAAATCTTACCATGGATTGATAACACCCTTATGTCGCACTCTTTGTTGATATTCAAATCACACTCATGAACATAACCTAAGATAGATTGTCGTCTCATCTTAGGGTGGATCCTATTTTCCTTATTGATAGTTATCTTATGGATTGTATGTTACAATTGGTGTGGTATTTCAGACTTATCTCTATGTCAGACTTCGATGAAGCAATGGAAATTTGATGATATTTTGGTATTATTGTTGCAAGTCATGTTGGCAAGTTATTGAATGGAAAGTTGGTTTGGTATTGAACTTTTTGAATGTTTAGGTATTGAATTGTTTGCACTTCATGATGGTTTGGTATTGAATTATATTGTACTATGTCAGACTTTAGGCTATATGTGTAATTACTTGTCAAACTTGCAATAAAGAAAAATATATATGGTCATTGTTACATAGTTCATTATCATTCAATTCCTATTCAGGGTAGCTAGAAATGTTCAAATGTCGTAGTCATTTGGAAAATTATTGGTACATTTGGAGAGTTATTGTTTCTTCCATTTTGAACGTGTTCACCTTCAACTTCCTCAATAATTATAATAAGAGAATAGCGTTTTCACCACATATCTGTTATCAAAAGCCACAACTCCCAACCACTTAAACCCCTTAGTACAAGAATCACACTTAAGGTACTTTTGGCCATTTGTTTAAGGTTGAGGAATTTTTTTTTATAATTTAGGCACGGAAGATCCACCCATAGACAATCATTTGTCAAATGATTTGGATTGTCACATTTGAAACAACCATTGGAACCTGAGCTCGAGTTGAAATTTGGTTTTGAGCTTGAACTACCTTCTCCTATTCTCTTTGAAATTACTTCATCAAGCCACAGAAACCCATTGCATTTGAAAGTTTGACAAGCCAAGAACATCCTATTCGGGTTTCTTTTGGTTTGGACTTCAAAATCTTGCATACTCCATTGCAACCCTTCTTGGGACAAACACAATGCAAATAAGGGCAGTCTTCACTTGTATTATTGTGTTAATGCCAATGTTCGCATGGATCTACAAAGAAAAAAAAAACTATTTTTATTACATTTACCTCCTTATCATAAATTATTGGCAGTAACTTAACCCCATATAATAATTTTGAATTTAAGAATGCTCCCTGAAACATATAGATATGCAAGAGGTTAAAAATGACCTGCAACTCTAAACAAATATCTACAGAAATGTGAAAATCAAATGAAAAATACTGACTTACATCCATGATGGTGTTCTAAATTGAAATATATTGATGAAATTACACAGATCTAGGGTTTGTGACCTTTATGTAATGAAACCTGCAATGAAACCCTAAGGAAAAAAACTAGGGTTTGCTCAAGCTTTTCAAATTCAAATACCTTTGATCTGCAGTGAAACTATGACAAATAATAGGTGAGGAACTCAAGCTTCATATAATGAAAGAGCTCCCATTAAGTAGGGGATGCAGCCAACGACTCTTTCCTTTCCACCAACGACTCTCAACGGCTATTTCCGAGGAATTGTTCGATCTTCACTTGATTCTTCAGATTTTTGACACATGGATCCATATGCATATTAGAAAGCTTTGAATCATGGTCGTTTGATCATTCAAAGGCATTTTTATCCTGAACATTTAGTGTTTTGAAATCAGCTCGTGCCCTCACAGTCAAACTGCTAGTCATGGGGAGAGGTGCAATAGTGATTTATTATGGGGGAACCTCATATTAGCTATTTATTATAGGGGGCATAACGCAATTAGCCTTTGTTATAATATTATAACTCGAAACAAAACCCTTCAATCTTCAACCAATTCTTAAAAGTTGTTAGAACACCTAAAGAACCCACAAAGGCTCCTTCCAGATCATACTAACAAATTTCCAAAGTACATAACAAAACTCAAACTCGCGCAAAAGACCTAAAAATCATGAAAATTGAGCCAGGTCTAAAAATGGCCAAAAGTGGAGAACGTGTGTGTTCTAGAGATGATTAATAAATTTTTTAGTGAAACTCGCCTAAATTGGTTTATTTTGGCAAGTGATACATTTAGAAATTTTAGAGAGTTTTTTAGGTGATCTACATTGTTTCCCAGGGTGTAGCAGTTTCCGTTGCTTGATTAATTGCGCTATTGAATACGTAAATTACAGTGTAGCATTAAAGATTGTTAGATTATAGTGTAGCACTAAATATTGTTAGATTAATATAAACAATCTGATTTGTTGTGTGTTGATGATCATCAAGATTATTGTGGCCGTTCTACTAAATATCTCCCAAATCTACACTAAAAAAAAGCTCATATCTGTACGATATAATGCTAAATCATACTTCAATAGATCCCTATTATACAATCTCTCCAAGTTGCTTTTGTCGAAGCGACAAAAGTAAGTAAATTTGTGTATATTATCAAATATGAGTCGGATTTTTTACAAGTTATTAAATCAGATTGACTGTGCCTAATCTAACTGGAAATGTTTTTACATATATATTTAGAAAAAAAAAAAAGAGTAAAAGTTTGAACCCGCTTGACTGACATTCTTTTGCTCCATGAAGCCCTGGAAGTATTTTTCTTTGTGTTTATTTTTACCTTTAATTATGCGGGGTTACCTAAAAAATAATTGTAAATATAAACAATCATTTATGTAATTATACACAATCATTTGTCTTAATCTCTTGATTTCGTCAACAAAACACACATAATATGATAGATTCTATGCTACAACTTTCTATTTTGTGGAGGAATTGTTGAGGAGAAGAGAGGATTTTGTTCAACAATGACTGTTCAAAAGTTGAGTCTCGTAAGGGCTTTGAGTTGATGAGAGAGTCATCGGTGAGTGAAAAAATTGAACAGGGAAATTTTTTTCGGGGGAACCTAAATAAAGTTTTCCCACTTCAAGCGAAAAACATTTCATGGGCAAAAAAAATTTCTCTGTCCTAAAAAAAAATCAAACGCCGGAAAACTCAATTTTTTGAGAAATTTTCTTTTTCTAAAATTTTCTTTTTCTATGAAATACCCAAAAATCAAACACACCCTAAAGCTAAATCTATATAAACCCCAATTCAAAGATAAACAAGAAAACTAATAATTCAATCACCAAGAACAATGTTTAATGCTTTGCCTTATTTATAATATCCTTAACTTCTTTGGCAAGCAAACTAATCTAACTCTAACCCTAACTAATATGAGTTTTTCTATATAGTAGGCCCTATTACACATAATACTAATTAATTATCCCTAATTAACCTGCTTACATCTATAAAACAAAGCATAACCCTTACATGAATATACCCAAATTTGGATAAACTAGGTTCCCATAAATACATTCTGAAACAAAACAGAACATCCCATCTTCAGGCCTCAGCTATTAAAAGGAAGAACCAATCAAGAGAATTAGAGAAACACTGCAACAAAACCTAGATGGATAGAATCGTAAAAACAAGAAATTTGAAATAAGTAAATAAATCTAGCAATGGTGAGCATAATTGAGATTGGAAAGGATATCAATAAACTTTTCGCTTTGTATTGCTACAGGAGACCTAGACTGCCTGCCTGTTTCATTGCTGTGTATGTGTCTCCATGATACTCTTTGTTTTCCTTGGGGAATAAAACAATCATTTCATTGCTAACCTTTGTTTAGTAAGTTATCTCAAAATAAAACCACAAGCAGACCTAGAACAACAATTCTAGCCAGCCTTGTTTCCTAGCATTTTTTAAGATTTTTTACACTTCTACCCCTTTTATAGATGGTGTTTGTGGTTGTGTTTTAAAGAGAAGGGGTAAAAAATGTAAAAACATTAAATATATATATATATATAAAAGACCAAAAAATGCTAGCAAACATGGCTGGCTAGACTTACTCGACCTAGAAAACAGGCTTCTCTCCAAGCACAAGTGCTTTTATGATAGCTTCACCCATGCCATCAGCATATGGGAACATGTGACCTTCATTTTTTAGCTCGGTATACTGAATCCATGGTAGCTTTTCAGCAATGTAGCGTTGCAAGGTAACGGGCACAAGAAAATCTTGGTCTCCTTGCCATAGGTGGACGGAACCTTCAGGAAATGAATTCTCGAGGTCCATGGGGTCAAATTCCCAACTTCCAAAACCAACTATCATATCACGATGAAAGCTTTCAAATAGACCTTGTTGCGTAATTTGCTCCTGAGAATAAATGAATTATATCAGATGAACCAGTCCAACATGAAAATGACAGAAAGTAGTTTGGATTATATACATCGTAAGATGTGCTTACTCGTATATGTGCTGAGCTCTTTATTGCAAAAGTTAAAATATGTGGAAAAAAATTACTAATGGTAAAAAAGATTATTTTGTTCGCAAATAATGTATGTGTGCAGATACAAGACTCCTATCCTGAAAATTTAACCTGGTAGATGGAAAAGTTTCTTGCATAAAGTTAACTCAAGATCAGAAAACATATACTAGCATAAACTTCAAAGCCATCAAAATACTAGTACTCATAAGCTAAAGGGGATTGGGAATTGGGAACCTCTGCTCCCTTAAGGTTGAAGGTTGATGGTCCCACCTCTGCTCCCCTAAAGGGGATCGGGATTAGGTGATTCGACTCAGTAAATTCTAAAAGGACTTGCTCTAGATTGGATTGTCTCTTTTCAAAGCAAAGAAAAAATTCATCAAGTAAACCTAAGGATGTCCACAGTAGATGAAAAGAATGGATGTTGCAATTCGTAAAGTATGTGTAAAACATATACAAGCATTCAATTCAATATTAAAGACATTTGATCTAGATTGGAGTATCACTATAAGCAAAGACAAAAAATCATTTTTTAAGGTTTGGAAAAATATAATATTGAAAAACAGAATCCACAATTTTACTCACTTTGCACTACACACTTTGATGATGCTAACATCCCGCTTGATACAAGTGTGGCAAGAGCACGCACATATCCAGAAAGGAAAAAAGAAAAAGAAAGGTCCTTCTAATTTACACATTTGATGGCTAAAACCGATTTTTTTTTTCTCTTTATTTGACCTGCAAGATTTGTAATCATCTATGATGCCCTGACAGCTTAATACTAATTGACTATCTCTCCCTGCTATTAAATGAAACTCAATAGCTTGTTATTCTGACTACAGTTGTTGCAATTCAGGGAAAAATAAATACCTGATAACTTTTTCTCCCTTCAAGCTTTGGCAATTGCTTTCTATCTGGAGGAGAATAAATCTCAGGTTTTCGCCCTGCAACACTTGAAGAAGGGAACCATTTCTGAGTGTTCCACCAGTAGGTGAGCCAAGGTAAGTAGTGAGACACTCGAAGTGTCCACTGGTCCTGCACTAGTTGCTGATTGTAGACTTCTGTAGATAGATTAGCTGGAAAGCCAGGCCACCAGTAGTTGATGACTGGAGTAAGTAAAGTTGCACCAGCTAACCTGCCAGTGTTTCAGACTTCCCACTTAAGATACGTTGATACCAGAAAGAGAACAGAAAGGTCAGACAATACAAATACATAGAACTTATGCTCTCTCCCTACAGAGAAGACTGGATGTAGTTAATATCAGAGGTTTCTCTGCTCATAATGATGTATAATCAAGCGTACCCACACGTCTGTGTATCTAGTCATAATGAATTTGCTTACAAAAGATATGATATAATTGGGTAAAGTAAATGGGCTCATCATACCGGTGAGGAATGTACTTGAGGCAGCTCCAAATCACTTGACCTCCCATCGAAAATCCCATTACATAGAATTTGGATCCTAAACCCAACTGATCAGCAAGCTCTTCTATATCTAAAGCAGTGCTTTTGACATTCCGCTTTGGGTTAGGATCACTCTCCCCATAACCAGCTCTGTCAAAAGTCACATAATATATGCCTAGTTCTTCAGCTAATTCCTGTAAATATCCATCCAGTACGTAATCAAAAACTTTGAGCTTCAAATGAAGAGACGAGAATAGAAAGAAAAATAGAGTACCTGTGTTACGAATGACATATCATGTCTGCAAGAGGCGAAGCCATGAACAGCAATAACCTTATATTTAGCGCTGTTTTTTGGTACACCAGTTTCTTTGTATGCTAAATGCCTTCCATCACTGAGCTTTATTCTCTGTGCAGTAACAGGTGGGCCATCTGGGGAGCCACAAATCTTGGGCAGAGGAGGCTGAATGGCTTGATAAGCCCATGCTAGAAGACCCACGAGCAGAATTGCAGATATTGTCTTAAACATGCCTGATACAGTGATACATTACATTTAGATATCAACTTTCCTGACTTGCATACACAAAACAGCTAAAACATATTGCAACAAGGTAAAGAATATTATCTTAAGCATTGCATTCATATACAGATAACTTTGCAAAATAGGCTACTAAAGTTAAGTGGAAAAAAATCGTCTTAAGAAATTCCAGTTACTGCCCCAATATTAAAGGTATAATCTTGAGGATCCGCCAGATGTTTCATTTCAACATCAGGTTTGACAATAGTATTATTATAAGTTAAAAATAAAGTGAACAAATCAAGCAGGGTAAAGAGAACCCACTTCTTTACTAAAGAATGAAAAAACTGTAAACAAGCCCGAGGCGAACAAAGGAAGATATTACAGTCCCACTCCCTCTCAAGGAAGACCAATGGCAAAGGCAAACAGCAAAGCAGAAGATATGCACAGGAAGCAAGATATAACTTCAACATTAAATTTGGGTTATCCCAGAAACCGTATTAATAGGTCTTGATATATCGGAATCGCCCTCACAACTTACTATGCTAAAACAGCTACGTAAAATAACCTAAACATGAGTATATTATCTAACTATATTTTGTAATGCTACAGTCATGTCAAAAAGATTATAAATTTCACCTTAAGCATCCAAGAAATGTATTACCTCAATTTTGCTAAAATGTCAACCTTCTTAAAAACAATCTTAAACATGAATTATAGATATTTTTTAAGGATATTTCATTCCCCTGCAACAAGATTAGAGGTATGCCTTAGGTATCCTGCAACATTATGCACAATTTCGACTAGCTCAAGACATTTCCAGACCATTTCAAATCATATTAAAAAGTACAAGAATGGAATCACATTAGAAACACCCGACTTCATAAATGATTGAAAGCTTTCACCTAGGCAATGCCAATCTCTTGAAAATGTCCATCTAAGAACTAATGATCCCTTCATAAATTGAGAGAATTCATCTAATACCCATCTCTTCAAGGATTGTAGAAAATCATTTAAGCAAACCCACCACTTGACTGAGTGAATTGATTCATCTAAGCAGAATCCATCTCCCAATGGTTGAAACTTGAAAGCATTCATCTAGAGACCCCTTCATTCCAAAAGTCTTTCAGACCAATATCATCCGTTATTCAGAAACTACGAAAACCTAACTACATCCACATCAAACCCCCCTAAAATCAACATCAAAATAATCACCAAATCAACACAAGTAGTGGGGATTAAAGTGACTCAAAACAATCTTGAATTAAAGAAACTCAGAGATGAGTTTCAAGAAAGACTACTAAATTCACAAGTGTTGCGCCTCACGAAAGCGTAACCAATGCAGAACACAATTGATAGTTGCAATAGAAAGTAATAAATCCAAAATATAATCAAATACAATAAGTGAAAAATAAATATAATAAATAAAAACAAATAGTATACTTCATTATTTTAAAAAATATAAATATAATAAATGAAAAATAAAGTAAATCATGTACCCCACAAGCGATTTAACGTGGTTCAGCACGTTTGCCTACATCCACGGAGCAAAGAGAATAGTTTCGCTATTGAGATCGAAGAATACAAACGAAGAGAGACTCCTACACAACCTCGATGACGTTAAACACACGCGTCTAAATAATACCACACATATACACAAGCGTATATATCAGTGACTCTCTCTCCTCACTTCTCTTCTCTTCTCACACACAGACAAAAGAAGAACTCAACTAAGATTATCCAAACAAGGGACCCTTGGTCCCTTTTTATAGCAAAGAGTGGCAGTGAGGGAGTGGTAGTGGAAGAGTTTCCACCACTTTCTTCTCCCTTCCAATCTCTTCCACCACCTTCTTGTCCCATTCCCTTTTTTCTTCTTTACTCCACAACCTTCTCCATCGTTCCATCATCTTTTACTGCCTTCTTCGAAAAGCCAACTCATCACAAATTGAGAAGGTGGTGGAGGCTTCTCTTCTACCACTTTCTCTTGTTTTTAACAATTCTCCACCTCGGTGAAGATTTCACAAATTTGAGTCGATCCCAATTAACACGAACATACATATGCCACATTTTAAAACACAAACACAGACTTCAACTCTTCAAACGTGCTAACTGTGCCATACACCCGAATGTGTCAACACTAGAACGTGTTCAATCTAACAAACTAACTCCACCTTGGCTAGAGCCTAGGATAGAGTTTCGAATCAAAACTTTCAGAAACACAATGTTCATCACAAACATCCATATTGTTCCATATTGAATATTTTCATATCTTTTACCAAATGTTTCTTCAACAACTCATGCAAAACCTAGTATTCCCACTTATTATTTGAGAATCACTACTATATTGATTATCCCGTTGGTTCCAATCCCCAAAGACTAGAAGAAGATAGTACCTATCCGTGGTTTCAAAATAGAAGACAAGGCTGGGAAGAGTGCTTCTTTAAAAAGAAGGCAATTTTTAAAAAGAAATCGATACTAAAACGTAAGATCTCGTTTTTGATATAGACAGGCTATTAGTTCAGTGGTAGAGAGGAGCACTCACACCACACATCTTCCCAGAAATGCACCCTATCCCCTTTCGCCACTATCAATTTCACCATTTCCACAAAGACATTGGTTCCTCTGCAAACCTTCTCACCTTCACTACCTGCATGGAAATGCCAAACCCTCGAGGTATCCAAACAGACATCCTTGGAGCTATTAGTAACTCCACCAGAACCAACATTCAATGGGCATCAACAACATAAGTTACTCTACCAAATTCAACTTTTCGATTACTTGTAACCATACTCTAATGCAAGAAGTACAAGTTACCCTTTCGAACAACTTTCATCAACATAAGTGCACCATTTACCATAACGTTACCCTTTCAAACAACTTTTCATCAGTAACTCATTAGAACCAACATCCAATGGGCATCAACAACATAAGTTACTCCACCAAATTCAACTTTTCGATTACTTGTAACCATACTCCACTACAAGAAGTACAAGTGCACCATTTCGAACAGCTCCACCATTACCATGATTTTTGGACTCTAAAGCATTAACAGAGAAGATTTTTCTTCAAATTGGGTACATACAAAACATCATTCAAAACCTAAACAAGTTCATTATGCAACTTCAACTTAATTTTACCTATCCCTACAATTTTACACTTGTCATTATTGCATACACGGACAACTCTGCCATCAATCTCTCTAAAGGAAGAGAACCAGTCCTTACAAGGACACATATGATTGGTAGAATCCGAATCAAGAAGTCATTTGTCAGAATGACTCACAAATGTTGAACTTGCAATCAGAGAATACACATCATCCTCATCTTCATCCAAATTATGCACCACATTAGCATTAGACTTTTATTTTCCTTTTCTATTGCAGTTTTCAATATTCTATTGGCCTTTCTCATGATAGTCTATCTTCTATTGGCCCTTCTCATGACAGTCGGCACATTCATCTTTAGGCAAAAACCTTTTGTCCACAAATTTTCCTTTTGACTATGATCTTCCTCTATTATAACATTCTAATTTTCAGATCTTCCCATCGCTACCAACACTTCAGACATTGCATCCCTATGTACCTTGAGATCCATCATCCTAAATTCATAATTGAGTAAGGCCATAACAACTTCATCATAATTCAACTCTTATTTCCTCGTTATCAAAGTTGTAACATGATGCTCATATTCTTCAAGAAGGGAATTCAAAAAGCACAAAGCCTTGTAATTTTATGTAACATATTCTTCCAAATTCACTAGGTCGGCAGTAAGCCTATTGAACTCACCCAAGTGCCCAGAAAGAGTAATCCTGAGTTTCATATTCATTTGAAAAAGTTGCTTCATGAAGAAGAACTTATTTTAAATACTCTTCGTCATATAATTAACTTCCAAAAATTTTCCACAACACTTTAGCGGAGGTTTCCTTCATAACGAAGTATTTTTGTTCCTTTGCTAAACAAAGTCGGATAGACCCAAAGCATTCTCTAAATTTTGTTGTGCTGTTACAATCAAAACTTCACATTACTACCTGCCAAAATTGTTCTTCCCAAAGGACATCAAATTTACCGACTGTAGCGGTAATCAGTTTTGAACTTGACAGCTCTGTCACGTTTTTTAACACTTTCATACACAACCACCAATTCACACACTTACAAACAAACCCAAGGAAATACCTTCAGCTCTGATATCAATTTATTGCACTTCACAAAAGCCTAACCGATGCGTAACATAATTGATAATTGATAGTTGCTATAGAAAGTAATAAATCCAAAATATAATCAAGGGAATATAAAGTAAATGAAAATAAAGTAAACCAAGTACCATACAAGCGATTTAACGTGGTTAAAAAAGTTTGCCTATGTCCACGGAGCAAAGAGAATAGTTTCACTATTGAGATCGAAGAATATAAATGGAGAGAGTCTCGATAACGTTAAACGCACTTGTCTAAAAATGTGTATATCACTCTCTCTATCTCCTCACTTCTCTTCTCACGCACACACAAAGGAAGAACTCAACTTCGGATGGATTATCCAAACAAGGGACCCTTGGTCCCTTTCTTATAGCAAATAGTGGCGGTGAGGAAGTGGCAGTGGAAGAGTTTCCACCACCTTTTTCTCCCATCCACTCTCTTCCACACCTTCTTCTCCCTTCCCATTTCCTTTTTCTTTACTCCACAAACTTCTCCATCCTTTCATCATTTTCTACGTCCTTCTTCAAAGCACTCATCACCAAGGATGTACAGAACGGGCACGTGCGTCATGTTGGATACGGATACGACACGCCGACTCGGCAATTTTCTAAAAACTAGGATTCGAGGACACGGCGACACGTTATACCCTTTTTTTTATAAGTCGTACGAACATAAATAATAATCTAATAAAGAAATAATTTAAGCAAAAAAGAACAAGATGGAGATGAAAATGAAACACAAATTGTGTTGAAAAAGAAAAAAAAAGAACATAAAAAAGAAAAAATAGAGAAGAATATGTAAAAAAGTGGAGAAGATGATGACACTCTATAGCAAGAAAAAAAAACAAAGTAGAGTAGAGAATAAGTAGAGGTGATAAGAAGCAAAGGAGAGAAGAAGAAGCATAGATTACCTCTATGCTTCATCGCTCGTTTTATCTTGCATTGCAAGTGAAAGTTTTTTACTTTTAGATAGATTAACAACCTTCAAATTAGGTGGTTATATGTGCCCACCTAAAAGTAAAAAATAAAATAAAGTTGGTTATTGAGTTTTGATTGTTTTCTAACCAAGTTTTGGGTGTGTTGAAGGCGTGTTCGACATGTTGACTACATTGACCATGTGTCTGACATCTGCCGACACATTGACTAAGTGTTTGATGCGTGTCGGTGGCGTGTCGATGTTGGATATGGATACGGCAAGTTTTCCGAAGAGTTTGTGCTTCCTTGCTCATCACAAATTGAGGAGGTGGTGGTGCTTCTACCAACTTCTTTGTTTTTCAACAACAAGAACTTAAAAGATACCCTTTTCCATAAGACCAAAGGGAACAAAAGAATACTCATCTCTTCAATGATGGTAATGAATCAGTTAAGCCAATCCCACCACTGGACTAAGTAATTCAGTCCATCTAAAGCAAAACCCATCTCTCCAATGGTTGAAGGCATTCATCTAGAGACCCCTTTTTTTCAAAAAAAAAAAAAATTCTCTCAAAATCATCCCTTCTTCAGAACTACTAAAAGCAAAGTACATTTACGTAAAACAATCATCAAATCTATAATTTTTTCAACACAAACAATGGAGATTACAATCAAAGTGACTCAACAATCTTGAAAGAAAGAAAACCCAGAGAACAAAACTAGTCTCTTTTTCAAAAAGGACTATCAAACTCACAAAATTAAATATACCCATTGTCATAAGAACCAAAAGAAACATAGAAAAGAAAGAAAACTCACCAAAAGGAAGCTTGAAAGCAGAGTTCTTCTTCGATTTTCTGGTGTAAGCCCTTGCTGATGCAGCGGAAATCTTCCTGTTAACCGCTGCCATTGCTGTAAACTCCAATCCCCTCTTATAGAGGACGCTTTTGCGAAGAACCCCACAACAGAGATTGTCGATATAACTTGTGAATTGAAATAGTGGTTGGTAAGGAAAGAGAAGGAGAGACAGAGACTCTGCCGAGACAGAAAGCGAGAGACCCGGGCGTTTAAAATGTAACATATTTTAATTTTTCTGGGTTTAAAACTTGCGGATTTTATGACGAAAATACCCCTGGTTCATTCTTGTTTGCAATTTTAGTCCAAGATCTGATTTGTTTCAATAAATTAATTTTTTTTAGTTTAATTAATTTTTTTGGCGTGCTGGCCTCATGCTTTGAAGTTACCTCCTTGACTCGTTGTTGTCGCGCTAAGAGTGAAGGAGGGTAGGGTTTTGAAAGAAGGTGACGGGGTGAATGTAAAAACGACTCACTCAATTCGCTTGTTTAAAGTTTATTGGATATCTTATGCGTGTTCAAATATAAATATAGATTTAGCAGATATTTAAATGTTTAATTTTTAATTGATCCACTTTTATATTTTTATCAAAATAGGCCCAATCCATCATTTTCATGGGGGTAGTTGATGCTAAAAAAAAATAGTTGGAACAAAGTCTCTTTCTTAATAAGGTGAAACAATTGAAGATCATCAAAAAAATATATATATCATCAAAATTGACATTTATAGATGGAGTATAAGAAACAACCTACATATTAGTCATCCGTTCATTGCAGTTTCTGCCTACCCCGTTGTCGAAAACATGTAACTCTATGTTAACTTGTGTTTCAATCTTCACAAACACCAGCAGATACAAATGGGTAATTTGCTTCATTCATGTTCTACGAGATAGAACAAAAGCAAGTAGATAAAAGTCAAAAAGTAGCTCACCACACTTTTGATTTAGAGGTGGTTCTTCTTTACTCGCTTGAACTAATCACGCTTTGTTGTCCCCCACACAGAGCTTTCATGCATGCATGCAATCCACCAAATGGAGGGTCCTGAAATTGTAAAATTTGCTTTATGCAATTGTCATGACTACTACTGGATGACCCATATCTCAACCACTCCCCCTCCATTCATTTCAGTTCAATTAAATAACTCCCTCCCTGTATGATCTGTAATTGACCTTAATAAGTATTCAGAATGAAGCATTTAGCTGAATAATCAATATACCATTAGGTGGATAGCTAAGGTCATTCACTGTAGTTTTCGTAAAATATAAAGAGAATGAATAGAGAATAAACAAAGAAAATACCTGACAGGTTTTAGATTATGCACGCACATATGATATTATTTGTTTGACAGATCCATATATGATGCGGTATTGAGAATGGCTAACTTGCAGTTCCACCAAAAGCCAGAGTCATTATCGATCGACTTCTTTTTCTTACTCTAAATGAACCTGTTTGCAGAAACCCAGTGACCCCACTGCAAGAAACACAAGTTGCAACATCAAACATTTAATTGATAAACTCCGAGTCAAGGAGGTAGGTGTATTGAAATATATTAGCCAGGCAATACCTTTTGGGAAGGCTACTGCATTAAAACAAGGGAATTAGAGAACACAATAGAGCAGTAAAAGATGGATGTGTCATCGTTCACCCTTCTGGCATTGTCATGTATGTTTTAAGCGAAAAGACTGATTCGTAATTTTGAACTACCTCTTCTCCGCAAGGATGCAAAGTAGCCTAACAAGCAATTATTAGCTGTAACTTCTTGTATATTTACCAACATTTTTCACTTACTCAGGGCAGCTTCCATCGCTTTTGGGTGGACTACATGAAGAGTGATGCAGGAGGATTTGAGTTAGATGATACTGAGCTGTCAGATAGCAGCACTGAGATACCTTTGAGTTGGCAGATCAGCGTAAAGATGGCAGGAAATCGTGATTTATTCCTAATTTGGGCAGTTTTTTGTGCGTTCCAGTATTTTGGCCATAACTTTAGCTACGGGTATCAGAATCGTGCATATGACCACAATTCGGAAAGTTCTTTTCAGTGCGCACGTCATGGCCACCGAGCTATGCTCGGTGCACATCTTTTCGATGCCAAAATCCACTGTTTCCCCTTTCGAATCCACAATTTTAGTAATTTTTTTCCTTTTATGGTAGTATTTCTTTTATCGTTTAGGAAGTGATTTTGAATATGATTTAGGCCAGATTTTTGACAGATTATTTCTTTTATTACGTATTTTGTTTTAGCATGATTATTGGGATTTTTCTATTTTTGGTAAAATTTTAATAATAGCGAATATTAGCTATAAAGCCGGGCTTGTGGGCTGATTTTAGGGATACTTTGATTTGAATAATTTTAATTGAACATCAGAGGTGTTTCTCTGTGTTTTGGGCGAATCTCTTGTGAATTGTCTGTTGAAGCTAGTCTGCAGAGTAATCGATATTTTGTCAAGCGTCAGTTGGTATCAGAGCTTCAACATCTTCTTGGATGAAATTTCATCAGTTTCCATGGCTGGTGGTCGTGGTCGTCGCGGGAAGGTTCCGAACGAGGAAGCCTCGCACTGTGATCGTAACATTCAGGATGTGATGATTGAGGATTTACAGAGGCAAATTGCAGAGTTTACCCAGCGTCTAACGGTGCAGGATTTCGGTGATTGTGAGATGGAAGATCACGATTCTGATTTCAGTTTCAAAAACCCGTATCACAAACATGTTCGATTCTGGGAGCACCATGGTCGAGAGGATCGTCATGGAGACCTCGGTTTCATAGTGGATCTGCCCAAGTTTTCTAGTACGTTACAAGTCGAAGGATTCGTTGATTGGTTGAATGAAGTAGAGCGAATTTTTTAGTATAAGGAAGTTCCAAATCCTGTCAAAGTGAAATAGGTCGCCATCAAACTCAAAGGCAGAGCATCTGCGTGGTGGGAGCAATTGAGGCAATCACGGGACAGGCAGGGCAAGGTCAAAATCACTGATTGGTAGAAGATGAAGAAGAAGATGAAAGGTCACTTCCTTCCTTTCAGCTACACTCAAACCCTGTTTAGCGACTTCATTCGTTGAGGCAAGACATGAGATTGGTTGATGATTAAACGAAGGAGTTCTATCAATTGATAGCCCAGAATGACTTATTTGAGACGGAGGAGCAGATGGTGGCACGATATTTGGGGGGATTATGACAGCCCCTGCAGGATGTCCTCAGCCTTCACTCGCTGTGGACCGTTTCTGAAGCATATCAGCGTGCACTTGATGTGGAAAAATAGCATAACAGGAGGCCAATGATCAGAAGTGAACAAAGCAATCGACCAATTCGCCCTCAAGAATCTCATCCTGCCTAGCAGCCACCGCAGGTAATTCTAACTCAAATATTAGATGTTTCAAATGTGGTGAACAGGGACATAGAGCGACTGAGTGCAGGAAGCTTGCTATTCAGAAGAGCAACAATCTCCTTATTGAAGAAGACATGGTAGACGAAACTGAGGAGCTTGGAGAGCTTGTGTATGACGATGATGAAGATGGAGATGTGCTGTATGGGGATGGCCATGAGACTCTGGTTGTTCGTAAGAGCCTACTGACTCCCAAGGGCGATTCAGGGGACGATTGGTTGAGAACCAATATTTTCCACACGAGCTGCACAGTTGCAGATAAAGTCTGCAAAATGATCATTGACAATGACAGTTGTGAGAACGTAGTGTCTGAAGAGGCTGTCCAGAAATTGCAGTTGAAGACAGATTGTCATCCCAAGCCGTACGAATTGTCGTGACTGAATAAATGCAGTGAGGTAACAATAAATAGGCGATGTCCAGTGTCTTTTTCGATTGGTAGGAAATATTTTGATAATGCTTGGTGTGATGTTGTGTCTATGGATGTTTGTCATGTATTGTTAGGCAAACCTTGGCAGTATGATCACAATGTTATTCATGATGGGCGGAAAAATACATATTTCCATAGCATCAAAGGGAAGAAGATTGTGTTGGCACCTTGTCGGGAAGGACCCACTCCTACCCCGATAGCCAATAATACTAACCTGCTTTCTAGGTCTAGGTTTTTAGTTGAGATTGAGCGTGGAGACGTGGTTTATGTTCTGCTGCCTTGTGGGAATAGTACAGCAGACGTGAATCTAGATTTGCCAGCAGAGATGCAGCAGTTGCTAGCAGAGTTTTCTGATCTGATGCCAAAGGATCTTCCTCCTGGGCTGCCGCCTATGAAAGATATTCAACATCATATCGACCTTGTTCCAGGGTCCAGTTTACCTAATTGACCGGCTTATCGCCTTAGTCCCAAAGAATTTGAAGAGTTGCAGCGACAGGTGGTAGAGTTATTGGAGAAGGGCTACATCCGTGAGAGTATGAGCCCATGTGCAGTTCCTACATCACATAAGTGTTTCTATGCAGGGTTGCCTGAGTTACTGAAAGCCAAATGATGTTGAAAGATACATTTTTGTGGGCGATGGAAAATCGGTGGATGTTGAGGCAATATGGCATTTTAAGTTATTGTTGAAAACTGGTTTTTATTTGGATTTGAAAGACACATTTGTTGTACCGTTCTTTAGACGGAATTTGGTTTCTGTTTCTTTATTGGACAAATCTGGTTATAATTGTTCATTTGGAAACAATCAGTTTAGTCTTTCATTGAATTCAAATATTGTTGGTACTAGTTCATTAAGTATGTTTGATAACCTATATTTGATTGATATTATTGCATCATATAATGAAACCTTGCATGTGGATTCACGGGTTACTAAACGCAAGCTAAACAAAGAAAATTCAGCAAAATTATGGTACAAGCGTTTGGGTCATATATCCAAATCTAGAATTGAACGACTTGCGTCAGAAGACATTTTGGATTCACTTGACTTTTTCAGACTTAGATGTCTGTGTTGAGTGCATCAAGGGAAAACAGACCAAACAAAAGAGATTGGGTGCTACTAGATCTTCAGACGTCTTAGAATTGATACATACGGATATCTGTGGACCATTCCCTATGGCTTCTTGGAATGATCAACGATACTTTATATCATTCATAGACGACTACTCACGTTATGGGTACATTTATCTCATTCATGAGAAATCAGAGTCACTGGATGATTCAAGTCTTTCAAAACTGAAGTTGAAAACCAACTTAGTAAGAAAATTAAGTGCGTTAGATCTGATCATGGTGGAGATTACTACGACAGATATGACGGTTCAGGAGAACAACGTCCAGGGCAATTTGCTAAATTCCTAGAGGAATGTGGAATCGTCCCACAGTACACCATGCCAGGTTCACCTAGCATGAATGATGTTGCTGAAAGACGAAACAAAATTCTTAAGGATATGGTAAGGAGTGTGATTAGTCATTCTACCTTACCAGAATCACTCTGGGGAGAAGCAATAAAGACGATAGCTTATATTCTAAATAGAGTACCAACTAAAGCAGCTGCCAAGACTCCTTATGAACTTTGGACAGGCCAAAAGCCTAGTTTAAAGCACTTTCACATTTGGGGATGTCCATCTGAGGCTAGGCCTTATAGGCCAAATGAAAACAAATTGGATTCCAAGACAGCAAGCAACTACTTTATTGGTTATTCAGAGCGATCTAGGGGCTACAAATTTTATGATCCCACAATTAGGTCTATTTTTGAAACGGGAACTACGACATTTTTTGAGGATGTTGAGTTTGGGGGGAGAAATAAGGTAAGAGACATTGTCTTTGAGGAGGAATCGGTTTCGACTCCTACTACTGTTTTTGACAATGTACATGTTTATGTACCTGTCATTGATCAAGAAGCAGATTTGGAACCTCAACAAGACAATGTTGAATAACTCCCTGTTCAAATTGAAGTAAATGTTCCAGATAAACAAACTCAACAACCTCAAGAACAAATGCCATTAAGGATATCCACGAGAGAAAGGAGAAATGCTATTCCGGATGATTACATAGTTTTTCTCCAAGAACATGAAGAAAATGATGGAATATATGGTGAAAAATGATCCAATCAACTTTCATCAAGCCATGCAGGATTCTAACTCTCAAAAGTGGATAGATGCTATGAATGAGGAGTACAAGTCTATGCAAGACAATCAAGTTTGGGATCTTGTCCCATTACCTAAAAATACAAAGCCCTTTGGTTGTAAATGGATATTCAAAACCAAGAGGGGTTCAAAAGGTAATGTGGAGAGATATAAGGCTCGTCTTGTAGCTAAAGGCTTCACTCAAAAGGAAGGCATCGACTATAAAGAGACATTCTCTCCGGTTTCAAAGAAAGACTCGTTTAGGACAATCATGACACTTGTTGCACACTTTGACCTTGAGCTACATCAGATGGATGTTAAGACAACATTTCTCAATGACAACATTGATGAAACAATTTATATGGTGCAACCAGAAAACTTTGTGTCTAGAGACCCAAAGAATATGGTTTGCGAACTAAAGAAATCCATCTATGAGCTCAAGCAAGCTTCCCGTCAATGGTACCACAAATTTCATCAAGTAATTGTCTCATTTGATTTCGAGACAAATGCAGTTGATAATTGTGTGTATCATAAGTTCAGTGGGAGTAAGCATATCTTCTTGGTTTTGTATGTTGATGACATACTGCTTGCCACTAATAACAAAGACATGTTGCACGAAACTAAGAGATTTCTATCAAAGAAATTTGAAATGAAAGATCTTGGTGAAGCTTCTTTTGTTTTAGGGATTCAGATACACCGAGATCACTCTCGGGGTATTATTGGATTATCGCAAAAGAGCTGTATAGAAAATGTGCTTAAAAGATTTGGCATGCAAAATTGTAAACCAGGAGACACCCTTGTAGCTAAAAGAGACAAATTCAGTCTTAAACAATGCCCTAGGAATAAACTTGAAGTTAAAGAAATGCAAGAGATTCCCTATGTATCAGTTGTTGGGAGTCTAATGTACGCTCTGGTTTGTACACGTCCAGATATAGCATTCATTGTTGGAATGCTAGGCAGATATTTAGACAACCCTGGGATAGATCACTACAAAGCAGTCAAACGGGTTATGAGATATTTACAGAGAACAAAGGATTACATGCTCACATACAAGAAATCAGACCAATTGAAGATCATAGGGTATTCTGATTCTGATTTTGCTGGATGCCAAGAAAGTAGGAAATCCACATCTGGCTACATTTATCTGTTACCTGGAGGAACTATTTTCTGGAGGAGTGCCAAGCAGACACTCATAGCTTCTTCCACTATGGAAGCATAATATGTAGCATGTTTTGAGGCATCTGATCATGGATTATAGCTACAAAATTTTGTCACCGGGCTGCGCATTCTGAGTAGTATTGAAAGACCACTAAAGTTATATTGTGATAATAACTCAGCAGTTCTATATGCCAACAACAACAGGAGCTCGTCTAGATCAGATCATATTGACATAAAGTTCCTTGTTGTGAAAGAGAGAGTACAAAATAAACAGATTTCCATAGAGCACATTGTGACAAACTCCATGATTGCGGATCTGCTTACTAAGGGATTACCACCAAATGTCTTTCATGAGCAAACTGATCATATGGGTGTTATATCAGTTGAGGATATTTTGGTTTAGTGGAAGTTTGTATATTTGATTGCTCTATATTGAATTTTGGACACATTTTGTGTATTTGAGTATTTTTTGCATAAATAAAGTATTCAGTTTATTCACACTCTGATTTATTGTGTTAAAGTTCAATCTCAATAAAGTTTAAAGTAGGACCAGTTGGAAATATGCATGTTTAGATCACGTTACATGTAATTTCCATGCTACGCATCCATGATTGATCTATGTCATTTGATTGTATGGGTATACGTGGATTTAGTTGCGCTAAATGTGACGAAAGTTCCTTTAATCCTATACCTGTATGTTCAATGGACAAGATTGTTTGAAAATACCTTTATATGTGATAGCAAATTTTGAGTTCATTAGGTTATACACATTTTTTAAGGTAACATATGTGGCCCAAGTGGGAGATTGTTGGAAAAATCTAACATGTGTGAGCACACATATGTGTTTAATGTGTATTGCACACATATGTGTTTAAAGTATAGCCCAAATAAATTATGATCTAATATGATTAATTGGGCTAAGGTATTAAAATGTCATGAGTTTAATGTGTAGATACACTTAAGCAATTTCTAATTTGATGAGGGACCAAATTAGAAATTGGTAAGTTGGAATAACTGATAACCCATCAGTTATAACTTCTGGGTTATGGTCCCCAGTTGAGCGGGTGTTTTATTTTTCTGAAATTCCCTTCTACAGAGAGATATACAGAAAAATTCCATATCTCCCCTACATGAGTTCGAAATAATATTGACCCTCTTGAACTAACCCTCTATGGCTACAAGCCGTTAAGAATCCTATGAAGTGATCTCATCAGGCTTGACTTTCATCCTCTCCATATCAAGAAAAATTTCAATAGCTTTGTGACCAAGCCCATGGAGTGCAAGGCCAGAGATCATAGAATTTCAATCCCCCATGTTTCTTTCATGCTGAAGACCCTTAAAAACTTCATAAGCATCTTCAATACAACCACATTTGGAGTACATATCTAATATGTACTCCAAATGTGGTTGTATTGAAGATGCTTATGAAGTTTTTAAGGGTCTATAAGAGCCAATCTCACAACCCTAGAGTTCAATCTAATCTTAGCAGATCCCATAACCCTAGAATTCAATCAAATCTTATTTCCGCTTATATAAGCATGAGCCCTGATGAAATATTAGACACAAAAGAATTGATTTTGTGTGTATTGTGTTTTGCATTTCTCATTCATTCTCCTGTTTATATACAAACTAATCAAGAGAATATTGTGAGAATATTCACAATATAATCTGCTAACTTCCTTAAAACTATTATACAATCTTGACTCAATAAGCAACCTTCCTAATACAAATATTCCCAATCAATCAGAATATTCTCAATACCCCCCCTCAAGTTGGTGCATGGAGATCCCATATGCCCAACTTGCGAAGTAGATACTCATATTGTCGTTTGCCCAATGCTTTTGTGAAAATGTCAGCGAGTTACTCATTGGATGGGACAAATGTGGGATTGATATGTCCAGCAACAATGTCATCACGGACAAAGTGACAATCGACCTCAATA
The DNA here is from genome assembly GCA_963556465.1 of Berberis vulgaris. Lineage (NCBI taxonomy): Eukaryota > Viridiplantae > Streptophyta > Magnoliopsida > Ranunculales > Berberidaceae > Berberis > Berberis vulgaris. Next base: position 7,016,292 of record OY747135.1, read on the forward strand.
TGTTTTGTCCGTTCATGAAATACGGGATTTTGAGATATATGGAGAGCCGCCTGACTATCACAATGAAGAGACATAGGACGTGTGTGAGGCATCCCGAGGCTAGCTAAAATAGCTTTAAGCCATTTCAACTCACATGTAGTCATAGCCATAGACCGATATTCCGCCTCTGCGGAGGAGCGGGATACTGTATGTTGCTTCTTTGTCTTCCAAGATACCGGCGAGTTCCCAAGGAACACCAACCAACCAGTGAGGGACCGCCGAGTCAAAGGGCATTCGGCCCAGTCAGCGTCACACCACCCATGTAACTGCATGTCACACTTACTACTCAAATGTATACCTTGACCTGGATTACCTTTTAAGTACCGAACCACCCGTAAAGCAGCTTCCCATTGGTCCGCCCGAGGATGTTGCATAAATTGAGATAAAACATGAACACTATAAGATAATTCGGGTCGAGTGAAACACAAATAAATTAGCCGTCCCACCAAGCGACGGTAAGGCTCCGGGTCAGCGAGCTCTGGACTCTTGGACAAGGCGAGTCGATGATTCTGTTCCAATGGCACCGCCGCGGGCCTTGCCCCTAGCAATCCGGCCTCAGAGATGATATCTAGCGCGTATTTGCGTTGACAAAGCACAAACCCATCTGGTCCGCGTGCCACTTCGACCCCCAAGAAATACTTTAAAGGACCCAGATCTTTCATATGGAAACAAACACTGAGGTAACCCTTGAATTTTTGTATATCCCCCGAATTACGCCCAGAGATGATAAGGTCGTCGACATAGACAAGAACACTGAGCTGAACCGCACCTCTTTGTAGAGTAAACAAAGAATAATCTGAATAAGATTGCCGAAAACCATAATTCTTCAAAGCAGTTGACAGTTTAGCAAACCAGCATCGGGGTGCCTGCTTCAGCCCATATAATGATTTCCTAAGCTTGCACACCTTTCCAGAAGTCCCCACCTGAAAACCGGGTGGTAATTTCATGTATACCTCCTCCGTAAGGTCACCATGTAGAAATGCATTATGAACATCCATCTGATGGACTTCCCAATTCATGGCAGCCGCAACGGCAAGAAAGACCCTTACTGTAACCATCTTAGCTACTGGAGCAAAAGTCTCTGTATAATCAACTCCTTCAATTTGATGATTCCAAAGAATAACCAGTCGAGCCTTCAATCGCTCAATGGTACCATCAGAGTTATACTTGATCTTGTATACCCACTTGCATCGTAGAGCTTTCTTTCCTGGTGGCAAATCTGCTACAACCCAGGTTTCATTAATCTCAAGAACCTCAATTTCTCATCGCATGGCATCCCTCCAGCAGCTGTCTTGCGCGGCCTCATAATAGCACACAGGTTCCCGATTTGCTGTCAAGGCTGCAAGAAAATGTCTATGTCGCATAGAAAAATTATCACAATTCACATAATATGCTATAGGATAGGGTGTACCTGAGGAATGTCGTGGTACGGGTGAAGCTGGTACGGATGGACTCATTTTCCGAATGGTATGAGTAACATAATCACGGAGTCGTACCGAGGCTTGCCTTCTACGTTGACCCCTGCCCAACACATCTTCCTGACTTGCGTCCAGGTTGTCCTCCTGGTTCGCACAAGCCGGCTGCCCAGCAGCCTCATCTGGCTGTACAATCACCTCGGCACCAGCATTTGCCCCATCCTCAGCACACGCCGACTGCCCAACAACCCTATTTGGCTGAACAAACTCCTCGGCACATGTCGGCTGCCCAACATCCCCATCTGGTTGTACAAACTCCTCAACACCCCCCTCAAAACAACCGTAGATGTCTCCTCAAAGTCCTCGTGAACCGCCTCAATATTAGGCAGACCATCGTGGTCTAAATTAAAATGATCTGCAAAGGGAAAAACTCCTTCCGAGAATACAACATGACGAGAAACAAAGAAGTCTCGTTTCTCCAAGTCATACAAACGCCATCCCTTTTTTCCATAAGGGTACCCAACAAAGACGCACCTTCGACTTCTACTGGCAAACTTATCCCTCGTCTGTACATGCGCATAACACAAGGACCCCAAAATGCGCAAGTGACCATAAGTGGGTGTGCTGCCATATAGAACACTATAGGGTGTTTTCCCATTCAAGACTAAGGAGGGAGTCCTATTTATCAAGTATCCAGCCGTCAACACACATTCTCCCCAAAACTCAATAGGAAGAGAGCCCTGAAAACGCAGCGCCCGAGTTACGTTCAAAATATGTTGGTGTTTCCGTTCAACCCGCCCATTTTGTTGAGGTGTTCCCACACAAGATGTTTGAAAAACAATCCCGTGATCAAGAAAATATTGTCGCAGGCAAGTGAATTCAGTGCCGTTATCACTCCGCAAGATTTTTACCTCTTTATCAAATTGTCTCTTAACCATCGAAAAAAACATTTGAAGAGTATGAGAGACCTCTTTCTTATCAACAAGTAAGTAAATCCATACAGCACAGGAAAAATCATCAACAATGGTCAAAATATAAGAAGCACCCCAAGAAGAAGTTGTTCTATAAGGTCCCCATAAATCAGTGTGAATAAGTTAAAAAATAGTCGAAGCTTTATGTTCACTAACAGGAAACTTATCTCTACTTTGCTTTGCCCTCTGACAGACATCACAATTTTTATTCAAGCGATTTTTCGTTTCACTAAAACTTACTTCGGGAACTAACTTTGTTACTTGTAGAGATGGATGACCCAGTCGCTGGTGCCATAGATCAAGAGACACCACATTATTGGCCTTTATTGCGTGAACCTGTGGCAGCCCCCGGAAGAAATATAGTCCATCCCGTCGTTCACCCGCACCAATCAGCATCCTCGAAGTGCGGTCCTGTATAACACACAGATCATTAGTGAATTGGACAAAACAGTTATAGTGATCAGTCAATTGCGACACAGAAATTAAATTGCAAGTTAGCCCTGGCACATAAAGAACATTTTTCAAACAAAAAGTTCTTTCAAGAGTGACCGTCCCCTCTTTAGTGGCGATAGCGCTACTCTCATCTGGCAATCCCACGGGACATTGAGCAATCGCCTTTAAGTCACGGAGATCCCCGATCGTGCCAGTCATGTGATTCGAGGCTCCCGTGTCAATAATCCAAGGCTTACCAGTCATCTTATCGGTCGTTGCAGATTTTGACCCGCCCAACATTTGGAGAAGTGTCTGTCACTGATCGGTATTCAGCCCAGGCAGTGGAGATGTATCTGTCTCAGTCACTCCTGCCCCAGTAGAACCTGTTTGAGCAACGTTGGCACGAGGCGTACCCTTGGTTCCTCGACCACGACCTCGAAGACTTGACTGCCCTCTACCGCGACCAGCACCAACACTTTTCCCATCGCTTCGGGGTCGGTCACCCCACCACTCTGGATATCCGTGCAAGGCAAAACAATTGTTAGATTCATGCCCCGTCCTTTTACAGTGGGAACACACCGTACTAGATTTATCCCTTTCGTCAAGACGGGTTCATGTGGCGAGGGCCATAATTTCCCCGCGTTCTTCCTTGCCGCGAGCGATTTTCTTTACTCGCTCCTCTTGAATGAGAATTGAGTATACCTTGTTCATGTTTGGCAACGGATCTTGAGCCAATATATTGGATCTCACTGTTCCGTACAAATTGTCATCCAAACCCATAAGAAACAAATGTACTTTTTCTTCCTCCCATTTTTCTCCAGAATCGAAGCGAGATTGCATGTACACTTCCCGCACTTGCACGTCGGTAATTGTTCGAAATTACCTAGTTCATCCCAAAGTTGCTTGAGTCGCCCATAGTAGTCCATTATGGTCAGCCCCTTCTGTTTGCAATCTGCAAGATCTGATTTCAGTTGTTGAATCTGTGGTCCGTTAGTAATGGAGAATCGATCCTTGATATCATTCCAGAGATCCTGCGCTATTTCCACATGAGAGATAGTGGAGCGTAGCGTAGGTTCGATGGTATTTCGGATCCAGGACACCAAAAGCGAGTTGATAGTCCACCAGTCTTCGAGGTCTCGTGACTGCTCGCCAGGTTGTGTGATAGTTTCGTCAATGAACCCGAATTTCTTCCGGGCCCTCAAGGCCGTTCGAAACGAACGAGCTCATTCATCATAATTGTCCCCTTTCAATTGAACCTGAGTAATTGAAAGTCCGGGATTATCAAGGGAAGTGATGCCATAAGGTGAAATCGTCTTCCGAGTTTCACCAGTAGAGACTTCACCGCCAGCCATGATCGGTGTTCAAAGAGAGATCTCAAAATGCCGCAGAAAGAATTAAAGCTGCAGCTCTGACTGCTCCTCACGCAGAGAAACATAGTTTTTTTTTTAATATATATATATATATATATATATATATATATTTTTTTTTTTTTTTTTCTTTTACTTATTCATTTCACAAACATAAACAGAGAAACAGATATATCAGAGAGAATCACAGCGAGAGGTTCTTAACCAAACCCTAACCAAACCAGAGGTTCCTTCTTCGATCAAAAGTTCGATGAAGGGTGATCAGAGCACAGTGTAAGGGAGCAGGATCAGTGTTCAAATCACACACCCACCATCGCAAGGGTCCAGCCAGAGGTTCCTGCTTCGTCTTCTTCGATCAAAAGTTTGATCAGAACTTATTCGTTCAGTCTTGATGGTTAAGGATGTTGGTTCAATCAGGTTCAATCTTTGATCAGGTTCGATCAGGTTCAATCAGAGATTCGATCAGAGGTTTCGATCAGGTTCGATCAGAGGTTCGATCAGGCCAAAGGTTCGATCAGATCTGAATCAGGCCAGATCTGAATCGCACAGGCCAGATGTTCGATCCTTCTTCTTCTTATTCGTTCCTTCTTATTCAAAGAGATCCTTCTTATTCAAAGAGGTTTCGATCAGGTACCTTTTCTCCCTTTATGATACTCTTATGATAGGCTCTGATACCATGATGAAATATTAGACACAAAAGAATTGATTTTGTGTGTATTGTGTTCTGCATTTCTCATTCCATTCTCATGTTTATATACAAACTAATCAAGAGAATATTGTGAGAATATTCACAATATAATCTGCTAACTTCCTTAAAACTATTATACAATCTTGACTCAATAAGCAACCTTCCTAATACAAATATTCCCAATCAATCAGAATATTCTCAATATATTCTCAATAAGCCCATTTCCCTTCCTCAACAAACCCCAATTTCACAATGGCTGAACAAACACTAACATCGGCCACGCCATCTGGTTGGATTCCCAACACTAACTGCGGCCACGCCATCTGGTTGAATTCCCGAAACCAACATTTCCCTAAAAAGATTCAATGCATCCATTGCACGGCGATTAAGTACATAATCCGACATCATAGACGTCTACGTGACCATTATCACACATTCTATTGAAAATCTCTCGAGCCAACTCACATTCCTCGCATTTAAAACACCCATCAATCATCGTATTCCATGAAAACAAATCCCTCTCCAGCATTTCGTCAAACAATTGCCGCGCTAAACCAATCTCCCCCGCTTTAAAACACCCCACTATCATCGAATTCGAAGAAATCAAAGCTCTACAAACCATACCTTCAAACATCCTTCTATCCAATTCAAATTCCCCAACATCCAAATACATCCTAAGCACCGAATTTAACACAAACGGATAATTCAGAATGTGGGTTTTCGAGATCTGTCCATAAACTTGCCGACCTTCTTCGAAAGCTTCCACTCTCCCACACGCCTTTAAAACAAAGGAAAGGGAGAGCTCAGCATCCGTGAAAATCCCCAAAGTAAACAACATTTGTGAGTAAAAAATTATGGCTTTTAAGGGGTTGGGCTTTCGGAGAAACCCTTTATAAGGGTGTAAAAGATCAATTTATTGGGTTTTTGGATTCGATCAAAGACCGATAGTGCGTGATTGAGACCGCCCGAGAGACCAGAGAGGGAACAGAAGAACATAAGTCTGCTTATTGCAAATGTGTCCGGATTTGATCATTTGGGTGTGGATTTGGTTCATTTCGGGTATTGTTTTGCATTTCTGTAACAGTGAGAGAGTTGGGTTTGAATTTGAACTTGCAGAGAGGGGTTAGAGGAGGTGATGAAATGGTGGTGGTGGTTATCATGTTGGGGTTGAAGGAGATGTCTTTGTGGTGATGAACATTGCCCGCCAAAATCAGTTTGAATGTTTTAAATTATCTCTTTGTAAATGGGCTACAATGTGAGTATTGGGCCTACGACTGCTGATCTTTGCATGATGGGCTTTGTGTTGGCCTTCTGGCCTTGGTGGGAATCGAATGGGCTACCCTTGTTGAGGTGAATAAACAACGAGAAGGGGTTTTGTAGGATCCCAAAAGCATTAATCACCTTCGTTTGAACTCTGGATTTGTAATACCATTCGTATAAATTTTAAAGGAAGAGTGAACGTAAAAGAAATTGGCTTCATTAGTTCGTTTGAAAGGATGTTTGTTATGAGGTAAAGGTTCAACATTTACTTCTTACTAAAAGCGATCATCTAGTTAGAGGTCGGTAAAGTGTTTGTTTAGTCTCTACTTGAATGCTGACATTTGTATTTATAAAGAAGCTATAAGTCTGAGTCTGGTTAGAGTTAGAATTTACGAATGTGTTTAACATTCATTTTACGATTGATTAAGTTGAAATAAGAATTCGAAGTGAGCAATACGCAACCTATTCTTACTTTGCAATAATTCTACGATGCCTGGTAGGATACCTGGTCCTGTGCCTGGATGGTGTCTGGCACGTGCACCACATCCTACCAGGCACGTGCGTGGTCTTGAAAACAGAAAACCCTAGAATTAGCCAACATAAAACCCTAGAATTAGCCAACAGAAAAACCCTAGAATTAGCCACTCTCGATCTTGGACTTACCATACCTAAAATATTGAAAACAGAAAATAGAAAACAGAAAACAGAAAACAGAAAACAGAAAACAGAAAACAGAAAACAGAAAACAGAAAACAGAAAACAGAAAACAGAAAACAGAAAAGGCGCCTCATTTTATCGATCTGGAGTGCTTCTACGGTGCCTTACCATACCTAAATTTTTGCTCGATCTGATACAGACCTAAAAAAATTGTTGAAGAAAGGCTCATAGAGGAGGCGGGATCTGAGTTCGAGGAAGAGGAGGCGGATTCTGAGGGAGAGAAAGAGGAAGAGGAGGCTCAAATTAAAAAAGGGAAGAGGAATTTCGATCAGGTATGCCAATCTGTTTTTTTTTTGTATGGTTCTTTTACAGATCTGTGTTTATCGATCTGTTTTTTTTTTTTGTATGGTTCTTCTACAGATCTGTGTTTATCGATTTGTTTTTTTTTGTATGGTTCTTTTACAGATATGTGTTTATCGATCTGTTTTTTTTTTGTATGGTTCTTCTACAGATCTGTGTGTGTATCGATCTGTTTTTTTTTTTGTATGGTTCTTCTACAGATCTGTGTGTTTCTATTCCCTGTATGTTTGAGAACTCTATTCCCTGTATTTGAGAACTATATTCCCTGTATAACCAACTAAGATCTCAAATTATCACATTGAAAAAAAAAAAAAAAACTAATTGAGGATCTTCTCGCCTCTGGTTTTTTATTTGTATGGTTCTGTTTATATGTTGTTTTGTGATCATAACTTCTTGAGGATCTACTAAAATCTCAAATTTCAATGCCTGTTTTTTTATCATAACTCTGTTTTGTGTTCATGACACAACAAATCCAGATCAAATGCCTGAACTAATTGAGTTATGCCTGTTTTTTGTCATGAAAGTATTCAATCTGAAATTATTTGTTTGTGTTTAGATCATAACTCTGTTTTTTGTGTTTTTTGTTCATGAAATCCAGATCATAACTCTGTTTTTTGTGTTTTGTGTTCATGAAATTATTCAATCTGATGTTATTTTTTTGTCAACGCATGAATGGCATACAAAGCTTATGTTGTTTATCGTGGGCGTGTTACTGGAGTATATTTGACTTGGCCAGGTTGCACATTACAAGTTAATGGATACAAGGGTTGTATGTACAAGGGTTTCAAATCAGTTGAAGAAGCCTATGAAGATTATGAAATGTGGAAGCTATCAGAAGAGGCCAGATTAGAGCACGAAGCGAGAAAAGAACAAGAGGCGAGAAGAGAGCATCAGACAAGAACAAGCGACACTGAAGATGTAGTGGATCAATCAAATAATGCTCCTGAGGGTCGTGGCGATCAAACTCAATATCAAAGAGATGAAACCCATCCTTGGGCTTTTACAAGGGACCTAATCAACATTGTATTAGTAGTAGTTTTATTGATTCTTGTACTTATATTTTTTAAGCTTTTGGATGGTATTTGAGATGTAAGGGTTAAAAAGAACTGATTAGGGTGGGTCTCTTGTTTAGAAACTAAATTTTATTTATGTCATGTTGTGAGCATTTTAACATTTTATGTCATGTTGTGAGCATTTGAGAAAAGCTGCTGGAAATTTGTCACATATTTTGATGTTGTGGAGCTTGCATGTTGTGAAATTATGTCATGGAGTGCTTCTACGGTGAGTCTCGGAATTTTAGAAAAGAGTGCTTCTACGGTGCTTGTGAGCATTATGTGATGGAGTGCATTTTATGGAGTGCTTGTGAGCATTATATGCTGGAATTTTAGAAAGAGTGCATCTTATGGAGTGCTTCTTATGTCATGTGAGCATTTTATGGAGTGCTTGTGAGCATTTTAGAAAGAATGCATTTTATGGAGTGCTTGAGAGCATTATGTGATGGAGTGCATTTTATGTCATGTGAGCATTTGAGAAAGAGTGCTTCTTATGTCATGTGAGCATTATGTGCTGGAATTTTAGAAATAGTGTTCGCATAAAAGCTGCTGGAAAAGCTTGCATGTTGTGAGCAACCTTACAAAACTGGAAAAAAATGCAACCTTAAAACTGATAAAAACTGCTGGAAATTGATAAAAACTGCTGGAAATTCCAGCACGTTGCGAGCAACCTTACAAAACTGAAAAAAATGCAACCTTAAAACTGATAAAAACTGCTGGAAATTGATAAAAACTGCTGGAAATTGATAAAAACTGCTGGAAAAGCTTGCATGTTGTGAGCAACCTTACAAAACTGATAAAAATGCAACCTTAAATCTGATAAAAACTGATAAAAACTGCTGAAAATTCCAGCACGTTGTGAGCAACCTTACAAAACTGATAAAAATGCAACCTTAAAACTGATAAAAACTGATAAAAACAGCTGAAAATTGATAAAAACTGCAAATTGATAAAAAAGACTGCAACCTGCAAAATTGATAAAAATGCAACCTTAAAACTGATAGCATTACTCATCCTTAAAACTGCATTACTCATTGCATTAAAAACCTGATAGCATTACTCATTATATATTCAATTATAAAAACTGCTGGAATATAGCACTCCCATTACAATTAAAAAACCTGATAAAAGAGTTCTGAAGTCTGTCAATTACAAAAACTGCTGGAATATAGCACTCCCATTACAATTTGAATTCAACCAAAAGTCATACAACAGACATATAGAGTTATGAAGTCTACACCCAATCAAAACACATCTGAGCACTCCCATTACAAACACAACAACTCATAGCCTTCTGTCGCTTGTTTAAATAAGTTCCTTCAGAGTTGGCTTCTGACAGATACAGTTCAGATGCAACACCATCATCTATACAAACATGTAAACAAAACATGGGATGCGTTGATATGTCAAGGTTTAAAATACCATCATCCTCAACACCATTGATAGGGGCATAATTAGGCTAGTTTTAGTCCCATATTTCTATATATATTTTTAGCTATTACCTATTAATTTGATACTAATTGCTATTTTCATGTTTGTGTAGGTTTTCAATTACAATATTTTAAAATAGAAGCAAGGAAACCACACAAACAAGGAAACCACAGAAAGAAGAAAACAAGAATAAAAGGGGGAAGATACCTGGCTTTGAGAGATCACCCATCCACAGCCTCCATCATCGCCAAACCCTAGCCACCGTCGCAGACTTCTCTTCGGCACCCATCCACAACATCCTAATCCACCGCCGCAGCAAGCCCATCGCCCTGAACCCATCATCACCGTCCTCCTTCACCTCAGCCGTCGTCCTCAGCTCATCGTCCACCGATATACAGCCTCCATCAAACTCAATCGAACCCCCATTCTCGCAGATCCCTCCTCCTCGCAACAGCCCTTCGTCATCCTCTCTTCACTCAACTAGTCGACCTCCTCCCTGATCATCACCACCCGCCTGATTCCCCTCTCTCTTTTCTCGCTGTCCATCGACGTCCCCTTATCTCTCTCTCTGTTTCACAAGCAGAGATAGAAAGGAAGAGCTGAAGAAGCAGATCGAAAGTGAAGGAGCAAATTCGCGTGAGGAAGACGAAGGAGCAGATCATGAAGAGAAAGAGGATTCTATTATGCTATTCGCACCCCAACTTCTACTCAGTACCACCACAGATCAGTGTTTTGTTTTCTTCTCTAAACAACTCTTTTACTTATTTTAGTTTGATTATTGATTATGGATTGTTATTCAAACATAATTAATATGTCTAGCTAAACTCCTCTTAGTTAGGGGTGGATTCGAAGCCCCGAACATGTGTTTTATAAATTAATTGAATTTAATCTTCCTTGCTATTAGTGATTGTGTTTTGCTTAACTGCTTTATAGAGAACTTTTCTTTGTATGTTTGTTAAGGTGGCCAACTTAGTAAGCATGCTTGGTTCTGGGGCTAGAGTATAGGAGAGTTTCACCTAATTGTTATAATCTTGTATTCACAAGTAGTAAATACCAAGGAACGTTGGTAAGGTTAAGTAAAAACCTAGGCAAGAATAAGATGCTGATCATACTTGTAATTGCCTAGTCAATGTTCATATTTTCCACAAAACTTAATGATCTTAGATTGTTGTCTAACTTGCGATTCCTGTTTAGATAGCATGATAAGAATAGTTTGAAAGCGACGCTTAGTTTAATTCAACGAACTTGGGAAAATAATAAGATTAATGCAGTGCGGTCACGGTTAGTCTTGAGCATTGTTTCTCACGAGTTAGCAAGTGATTATTGAAGATTGATTTATAAGCATATGTTTGGTGTGTGGAGATAAACCTTTAGCTAATTTCTCATTTTTGCCATCTCTTTAGTTTATTATCTTTACATTAATTTTCGTAGTTATTTTCATAGTTTAATTTAGAAAATCAAATCCCCTTTTATTTAATTAATTAGGTTGTTAGTTGTCTTTTAGTTATTATTAGTGTAATTGACAAGCCCTCTAATCCCCGGTCTAGAACGATCCCTACTTATTCTACACTACAAATCACAAAGCAGGGTATTAAGTTGTGTGCTACAAAAATAGCGCATCAATTTTTGGCACCGTTGCCGGGGATTAGAAAAGTTGTTGATTACTTAATTAGTTTTTATTTATTTATTTATTTTTATTTGTATTGATTTTTTCTTTCTTTCTTTCTTTATCTCAGGTACCAGTTCATGCACAATAGGAGATCCAGCGAAAACTTAGTAGAATACGATTCAGAGCCTGAGAAAACATTTAGAAGACGAAGAAGAGAAACAAAAGAACTACAAACATCTAGCTCTGAATCTGAATCTGAAGAGTTCGACATGGGAGATAATAGATCTATTAAAGAACTTTCAGCATCCACCTTAGACAATGCCGCACCCTTGTGCATTCAGTACCCATTAGCCGCATAGGGCAAGACTGAGTCATTCGAGCTGAAATCCAGCCTACTTCATCATATTCCGAAGTATCATGGTCTTTCTATGGAGGATCCAAATAAACATTTAAAGGAATTTGAAATAGTATGCTCCAGTATGACGCCAATAAATGTGGATGAAAACATCCTAAAGTTGAGAGCATTCCCCTTTTCTCTGACTGATAGGGCTAAGGATTGGTTCTATGAACTACCTTCCGGAACAATATATTCTTGGGAGAGCATGAAGAAGGTGTTTCTAGACAAATTCTTCCCAACTTCCAAAATTATCTTGTTGAGGAAGAAAATCAGTGGCATACAGCAAGGTCCAGGAGAATCGTATCCGGCTTACTATGAGCGTTTCAAAACTCTCATAGCATCATGCCCTCAGCATCAGATGAAGGAGGAGCTCCCGATTCAATACTTTTATGAGGGATTGCTTCCTCTTGAGTGACAGATGTTAGATGCAGCAACAGGAGGAGCTTTGGTGGATAAAACTCCAGCAGCAGCAAAAAATTTGATTGCAAACCGAGCCTTAAATGCCCAACAGTATGAAGGAATTAGAGAGCCTTCACGCCAAGTCAATGAGGTAAGTACTAATTCTAGTTTGGAAGCTCAAATGGCTAATCTTACCTCACTTGTGACTCAGGCCCTAGGGAAGCCGAATATGCTAGGAGTTGCACAAGTTTGTGGCGTGTGTACAAAGCCAGGACATCCATCTGATCAGTGTCCTCAACTGATTGAGAATGGCGGTTGGGAGAATGTCAATGCAATAGCTTTTCAGGGGCAAAATCACTATAGGAATAATCCTTATTCGAGCACCTACAATGAAGGTTGGAGAAATCACCCAAGTTTTTGATGGAGAAATTCAGAACAACCTCAACAACAGACTTCGAATCGGCCACCCCCTGGTTTCTTTCAAGGACCACCTGAACCACCTCAGCACAATTCAGGTATGCCGCTTAATTATGATGAGATTCTGAAATCATTAACTATTTCTCAGCAGAATCAAGCAAAAGATATAGCAGATTTGAAGCTACAGATGGGACAAATAGCTGAGTTTATTGGACAAATTCGCGAGCAAGAAAAACTTCCTAGTTCTACCACTCCAAATCGGAAGGGCATGTTTGAAACTGCAAAAGCAATTACATTGAGAAGTGGTAGGCAAATTGAGAATGAACCAATAGTCCCTAAACATAGTCGAAATAGGGAAATTGAGTTACAGAAGGATGATCCAGCCATCATTGAAACACCAGAGCTCCAAGGTAAGAAGGTGAGCATTCCAAATTCAGTTTTTGCTAATCTTGTTCCACCTTTTGTGCCTTTTCCAGGTAGGTTTGCCAAATCTAGGAAAGTTGAACAGGATAAGGAAATTTTGGAAACCTTAAGAAAAGTCCAAGTCAATATTCCGCTTCTTGATGCTATTAAGCAAGTGCCTAAGTATGCAAAATTTTTGAAGGAGCTTTGCACAACAAAGAGACCTATTCGAGACGGAGAGGTAGTTAAGGTAAGTGAGAATGTCTAATTGCCACCGAAATGCAAGGATCCAGGTAGTTTCACTATCCCTTGTGTTATCGGTAATACTAAAATTGAAAATGCAATGTTAGACTTAGGTGCTTCAATTAATGTTATGCCGTATTCTATTTATCGATCTATGAATCTCGGGAAGTTAAAAAATGATGGTGTTATTATTCAATTGGCTGATCGTTCTAATGCATATCCTCGAGGTTTGTTGGAAGATGTGTTGGTGCAGGTTAACCATTTGATATTTCCAGCAGATTTCTATGTGCTTGAGATGGAAGATTCAGAATTTTCAGCACCTTTGCCTCTTCTTTTAGAGTGCCCCTTCATGAAAACTACGAAGACAAATATTGATGTGCATGCGGGGAAACTGACCATGGAATTTGATGGTGATGTGATTGACTTCAACATCTTTGAAGCCACGAGATATCCTGATAAAAAACATTCTTGTTTTTCTATTAATGTGAATGACAATTTGGCCCAGAAATTGTCAGACCTCAGAAACGAGGATGAACTTGAGACCAACATCCCTATTGTTGTTGGATATGAGAGCAATGGAGTTCCCTATGACACAAAGAAGCGGAATAAATTTCAGTTGAATGAGCTTGAAAAGATTCAGGATGAGGCTTATGGTAGTAAAAGCAATTATAAGGAGAACACCATAGTTTTTCATGATCAGATGATCTATGGAAGTACTTTTGTCATTGGAATGAAAGTCTTGCTTTTCCAATCATGTCTTAGAACTAGTAAGTTACGTTCTGAATGGGTTGGTTCATTTTTTGTTACTAATGTTTTTCCCTATCGTGCTATACAGATTAAGAGCATCACAACCGGAAAAGAGTTTAAAGTGAAACATCATCGACTCAAGCCCTTTTATGAGTCATTTGTGGAGCATGACGTGGAGGACGTATCACTCCATGTTCCCACATATTCTGAGGATTAATTGGAGATACCGTCAGGCTGCACGACGTTGAGACAAGCGCTTCTTGGGAGGCAACCCAATCAGATTTGTTTTCTTTCTCATTTTATTTTATTTTCGTAATTTTTGCTTTTGTTTGTTAGTAGTTTGTTTTTTCCGCGTTTAAATTTTTCATTGCATGTGCTATAATCTATTAACATTGAGGACAATGTTAGGTTTAAGTGTGGGGGAACAAAACATTGTTTTATTTTAAAAAGTGTCAGTCCCTTAAAAAAATGTTGGTTTTTATTTTCTTTGTTGGTATTAGTGTCATAAAAAAAATAAAAAAATTATAAATTAAATTATAGTTGTTTTGAGTCTTAGGATATTTTCCAACACAATGATGAGATTTGTTTTTAATTGCATGACTTTAAGGTGATTTATAAACATGATTTAAGATCTAATATTATTCTTTGGTTAATGCTTATTCATGGTCATCATATGCAAATTCACATGTAATCAACTTAGTAATTGGTACTCATAGCATGCTTAGTTGAATTTAACTCATTATAACCCATATGTGAGTTTTGAGCCTATTGTTCCTTTGATTTTGAGAGTTTTTAGTTATGTCATCTTTTATTTCTTTTGTCAATAATAATTCGTTGCATGATCTGAATTTTGTTTGCTTTGGTTGCTACTTGGATTGCTTTCAAAATTAAGAATTAAACACTAGTACTTGTATTGATTTCGTTCAAAGCATCATATTGAATTGCGTGACATGCTTGACATGATAAAGGCACATAGTTTCCACCATTGCCAAATAAACCTGATCCATAATAAATTTCCTTTAGGTTAACCCCATTGAGCCTGTTATTAAGCATTTTGTTTCATTACCCTCATTTTCTATCTCTAACCTAATAAAAGAGTGGAGCGCAATTTGATTTGCAAATACTTTATTGTGGTTCAAGGTATGCTTAAAAACAAGTGTGGGGGAGACCCTTGTGGTAGACAGTTCAATAAGAAAGAGTTGCAACAAAAAAAAAAAAAAAATTACAAAAGAGATACAAGTCCTTATCTATATCCATTCAGTATTACATTACCATACAGATAGTTTAATTCTTTTCAGTAGATACAAAATAATTGTTGAAGCTCTTCATTATCAATGAGCCACCGCGTCATTTTCCCACTTATGTCTTGAACCATATGATTCTTTGCTAATGTCTCTAATCTTATTGCATGCTTTCACCATTTCTTCAAACCCTTTGAAAAGTTCATATCCATTCTTTTTCTTCCCTTGACCCCTGGCTCCATTACAACCTGAATTAAGACCTTTTGATTGAGTGTGTCTTGCAATGTCACGATGTGGAGATTCGAATGAGGTATGAGCATATGGTGTCACTAGTTCTTGCATTCAAGTAGTAGCATTCCTTCCATGAGATCATATATCTAAAAAAAAAAAAAACGAGTCAGAAAATGCCATTCTTTCTTGTTATATCATATGTGAGCTATTTGTTTCCCTTTTACATCAATCCTCTCACATATAACTAGAATAGGAAGAGTGATTTTACCAAACAATCAGTGAAAAAGAAAAGAGTGCATCCAGTGAGATTTTTGGGTTAATTATTCTTGGCACGCGCTTGAGTTTCACAATCACTTGGATTGATTTAAGTGTAAATTTTTATATCATTACTATGAATGTGTATTAATTTTTGAATGATGTGGATTTAATCTTGTGTTTACAAAGAATCTTAACATTTCATGATCCGTTGAAAATCTCTGAGACAATTGTTGGAAAGTATAGATTGAGTCATTTGAGTCTTTTATTTTTGTTTCTTGGATTTGCTCGAGGACTAGCAAAAGATAAGTGTGGGGGAAATTGATAGGGGCATAATTAGGCTATTTTTAGTCCCATATTTCTATATATATTTTTAGCTATTACATGTTAATTATGGTACTAATTGCTATTTTCATGTTTGTGTAGGTTTCCAATTACAATATTTTAAAATAGAAGGAAGGAAACCACACAAGCAAGGAAACCACACAAACAAGGAAACCACAGAAAGAAGAAAACAAGAATAAAAGGGGGAAGATACCTGGCTTTGAGAGATCACCCATCCACAGCCTCCATCATCGCCAAACCCTAGCCACCATCACAGACTTCTCTTCACCACCCATCCACAACATCCTAATCCACCGCCGCAGCAAGCCCATCGCCCTGAACCCATCATCACCCATCTTCACCGTCCTCCTTCACCTCAGCCGTCGTCCTCAGTTCATCATCCACCGATATACAACCTCCATCAAACCCAATCGAACCCCCATTCTCGCAGATCCCTCCTCCTCGCAACACCCCTTCGTCGTCCTCTCTTCACTCAACCAGTCGAACTCCTCCCTGATCATCACCACCTGCCTGATTCCCCTATCTCTTTTCTCGCTGTCCATCGACGTCCCCTTATCTCTCTCACTCTGTTTCACAAGCAGATATCAAAAGGAAGAGCTGAAGAAGCAGATCGAAAGTGAAGGAGCAAATTCGCGTGAGGAAGGCGAAGGAGCAGATCGCGAAGAGAAAGAGGATTCTCTTCTGCTATTTGCACCCCAGCTTCTACTCAGTACCACCACGGATCAGTGTTTTGTTTTCTTCTCTAAACAACTCTTTTACTTATTTTAGTTTGATTATTGATTATGGATTGTTATTCGAACATAATTAATATGTCTAGCTAAACTCCTCTTATTTAGGGGTGGATTCGAAGCCCCGAACATGTGCTTTATAAATTAATTGAATTTAATCTTCCTTGCTATTAGTGATTGTGTTTTGCTTAACTGCTTTATAGAGAATTTTTCTTTGTATGTTTGTTAAGGTGGCCAACTTAGTAAGCATGCTTGGATCTGGGGCTAGAGTATAGGAGAGTTTCACCTAATTGTTATAATCTTGTATTCACAAGTAGTAAATACCAAGGAACGTTGGTAAGGTTAAGTAAAAACCTAGGCAAGAACAAGATGCTGATCATACTTGTAATTGCTTAATCAATGTAAACAAAACATGGGATGCGTTGATATGTCAAGGTTTAAAATACCATCATCCTCAACACCATCATCCTCCTAATTCAAACAGTTTAAAATAAAAACTAACAAAGTTTGAGATCCTTACCAGGGCGTAAATAATGAGCTATAATCTGTCAAGTTCGTGTCGTTGCTAGAAGGTGGGCGCTGCAAAAATAAATGATATTACATAAAGGCTTTCATTCTTTATGTGGTCGTTAAAATGATCTTAAGACAATAAATTACATACCTGTGTTATAAGTGAGTAAACCTGACCAAGTCCTTCAAATGTAGCATTACCATATGACTCAACATGTTTTGAAAGAGGTGTCATATATTGTGAACCTTCAAATCCAACTTGGGTAGAACCCTACAAATGACATGTAAAAAAAATCAATATTCTTGAATTGAAACTATATATATATATATTCATTAAAGTAAAACAAACAAGTAAAATTACCAATTTTTTTTGAATGGGATGTTCTCTGTCAATACGTCTCATTTTCTCATTCTCTTTCTGTGTTTCTTTTCTTTTTTGGATCTTTTTACAAACTTTTTCCATGGTTGATTGCATCCTCGAAGTAGAACGTCGTCCTTTGCAACGGACGGCCAATGGACTATGAATTTCACCAGTACTTTTAGCACCAACTTCCAACACCCCCTTTGACTGAACGTTAACATCACTATCACCATCACCATCACCTTTTGATCTCTTTAGTTCACCTGTCTTCATTTGTATCCAACGTTTAACATTATCTGTCTCCTTTTGATCCTCAGAAGCTATGTCAGCCATTTCATAAAAGAGGCTGCACATCTCATCAAACCGTTCATTTTCAGGCTTCATTGCCCAATCTGAATATACAATTTTTACCTTCTTATGACACCTCTTAATATCTTTCCTCCACCTTCAAAGAATAAAATTTTCAGTTAAAACATTAATCCTCTTATGAGACAATACCGATAAAATATGTTTGCATAAAATCCCCCTAAACTCAAATAACTGACAATTGCACTTAATATTGAAGTCATCATCATTAAAATAAACTTTAAAATTAATTGACCTGTATGCGTTTCCTATCAACCTGTCTTCTGAAACATAATAAACCTGAAAGCCATACTCCTCCATGACATGATGATTAACTGCACAACATAATCTTCCTGCAATCTCTGTTTGAAACTCCTTAAATTTATTTGTGGTGTAGGTAGCTTGAAACTTTTTCTCAAATGCGTAAGGAGTAATGCAAGGAAGCCAACGGTTAAATGATCTAAAGTCCTCATCAACTTCTTTTTGAACCTTACTTCGTAGTGCATTCTCAATGAACCCACACCAATATTCTTCAAACTCTTCATGAGACAGAGAATCATAAACTGCTCTTTGCATTGCAAACTTTATAGCCTCGTATTCATTGTAACCCGACAGTTTTTCAGGCAACTTTTTCATAATATGCCATAGGCACCATCTATGGCGTGTGTTGGGAAACACAATTTCGATGGCTCTCTTCATTGCTCTGTCCTGATCAGTGATTATAGCAGCTGGAGCACAATCATTCATACACACAAGCCAAGATTTGAAAAGCCAAACAAACTCTTGTACTGTCTCACTACATATCAATCCACATCCAAGAAGTATTGACTGACCGTGATGATTCACCCCAACAAAAGGAGAAAATGGCATTTCGTACTTATTAGTTAAGTACATAGTGTCAAAAGTAATGACATCACCAAACTCCTTGTAAGCTGTTCTACTCCATGCGTCAGCCCAAAAGACATTTCTTAACCTCCCATTGTCATCCAAATCCATCAAATAGAAAAAATCAGCATTGTTAGCTTGCATATTTTGAAAGTAGTTCTGAAGTGTCGTCGCACCCCCCTTACCAAGTCTCAATTGCCTTATTTTATGCAAATAGTTGTAACAATCTTTTTGGGAAAATGTCATATTATCATTCCCACCAACTTCAACCACACACGAAGAAAAATTCTTATTTGGCCTAATGCCCGCCCTATCATTATATTCAAGCCTCTTCTTCACATATTGGCTCATAACTCAATTTTTCTTGTAATATCTCGATTTTGCAGGGCTCAAATCGTGATTGTGATCATCAGTTACTGTTGTCACTTTCACTGTTCCATCAGGGCGTATAAGAGCTCTAATCTTAGCCTTACAACCACATCTACAAGAGGGATGCATTTTTATAACACTTTCTGCTTTACTTTTAAAATTTTCAGCCCGACCACATACAAGAATAAGATATCTAGGATTTTCCTCATCATCCTTTTCAGTTGCCCTTACTCTCACTGGAAATCCCTTTTTATTACCATAATCATGATAATATGACTGATACTCATCAATGTTGTTAAATTCCATCCTTATGAAAGGCTCTTTTATCAACTCTACAAATTCGAAATTTTCCATACATTCGCTATTTTCTAATGTATCCATCCCTGAAAATATTACAAATTGAACACAAATTTGATGAAAAATTAGCATCTGAACTGATCTAACATAAAAAAATAACAAAGCTATAGAAAGCTATTTTCAAATAAATGATCAGATTTGGGCATCGAAAGCTTAGTTTAGTTGCAAATGTAAGCTTTAGAATGATTTAGAGGAAAGCCTCTTTTTTTGTGTGATTAGTTATGTGGTTTTCTTCAGTTTCAATTTTGATTTTAGGATAATATTTTTATTTTGTTTGTTCTTTCTATTGCAAGTTGATGAACAAATTTAGGCATTTGTTCTAGTAGTATGTCTGCGGTATATGAATTTAAGACTACCGAGGTGTGTTGATATTGATAATTTTTCCATTGATGGTAAAGACCAACTGAGATGTACAAAACATCAGTAGTATCTTTAAGACTCTCAGACAACTCAACAAATCAAACCACACAAGTCTTTATTAATCAGAAAAAACTTATACAGGAAAAAAAAATATTTGAAAACCTAAATTGAAAGCTATAGAAAATCAATTCCTTTAACGATAAAATCTCCAACAAAAATCAGATGACATAGATAGATAAGGGTGGTACCTAATCGCGCAGTTTGGAAGAGGCGGAGGTGGAGGAGGCGCAGATTGGACCCCTAATTGCGTCGTTTGGAGGAGGCGCAGTTTGGACGGAGGCAGAGGTGGAGGATGCGCCGTTTGGGAGCCCTAATCGCTCGAGATGGAGGAGGCGCAGTTGAGTGAGAATTTGTTTTCGTTTTCGTTTTCATTTTTTTTTTTTTTGCCTTTTGATCCCCAACACTTCATTAACTGGCACATGCCAGACACAGGACCAGGCATTGGACCGGGCACCGTAGAAGCACTCCTTACTTTGTTTAGCAAAAAATAAAAAACTTTTGCTTCTTATTAATAACTCATTCAGACCTATATTATGAATATCAATTATAAATTAGTTCATTACTATTTGCTAGGCTCCAATTTGACCCGCCAAAGTTAATAATGCATCACAATTTTATTATGAAAACCTAATGAACTAGGTGAAATATTTTTTTCCTATGAAATGACATGAAACTTTCAATTTTATTTTTATTTTTATTTTTTATTCTCAACAAAAGGTAAACATGTTAAATAAATAAAATTTCAATAACTCATAACTTATTCTATCATCTCACAAATAGGTATTTACAAGAATAAAAATAAAATCTTAACTATGCAAGGAAAAATAATTTGAATCCCGATTAATTCGGTATTCCTAAATAACTATTATCCATGTTAATATAGTATTCATGATTATATAATTAAATAATTAGTACACATGTTAACTCCCCCTCAAGATGGCACATAGATATTGCAAATGCCCAGGTTGACAAGTGAATCGGCAAAGACAATAATCTTTCTTAGTACCACACCCAATTATCTTCCTACTACTGAGACTGATTGTTGTAGCAATGCGGACAACTTGAGACCAAAAATGTCACGCCTAAATTTTCGAGGAAACGAAAATCCTTTTATCCATGTAGGATTAGGATCATCCGCTTCCCCAAAACTCGAGACGTGAAAATTTAACAACTGAAACATTAAATAAAATTAACATACACAAAAATTTTAATCGGGTAACTCTTTGAATATGACTGCTCCATAAAAATAAACCGACAAAGATGTCGTCCCAAAACTCTATAACCTGAGAAATGCCAAATGGCTACGTTCCAATAAGAACGTACCCAAGAAGCGTAAACTTACTTTGGTCAGCGAGGTAGCTCGTATGAGTAATCTCCATCCTTATAAAATAAAATAATTTACATGATTTAGCATGAAAATTTCAAAAATAAGAAAATAACACTCAAAGTTTTGTAGTTTCTCAACGAGGCAAACATTGCATACTAATAAGTTTATCATGCTTAAAATATACATTTATTTTACCAACACTTACAAAGTGAAGGTTGAATATGGTAAGTTCGACCTGCAAAAATTGTTAGTAGACTTACCATCCTGCACGAAACGGTTAAAAACAAACGGATAAATTTTATGAGTTATTAATTCTCATAAATGCAATTTATTTTCAAACAACGATACAAATCGTAATCATAATAGAGTATTATTAAAATATCAACAAAACGCATTTGCTACCTTTAGGAAGATATATAGTTATCATTCAATGGTAGAATGAGCATTTAGTTTATTCCCATAAGGCAATCATGAACAGACACAAAAATCTCGCTTATTTTCCACAATCGCACTATCCTCCTTGTGCCGAACACACCTCACCCAAGTATGTCTCCGTTGCCTTCGAAACCATTTGGAGCGTACATGTTCCAAGTGGGGTGCCACATCGAAGAACATGTCATCTCACCCGAAGTTCGATCCATGGCAAACATTTTCTAAATACTACACGTACTACCGAACTCACATGGAACGGCGTACCCGATATGCAAGCAAGTTTGCATACCAAAATTATATCATGCGTATACAAGCAAGTCTGTATACTAAAATAATTTCTTCTTTTTTTCACATTTTTTTTTCGAAGTTGTAAAAAAGAACATAAAAATCAACTAAAACTCAAAAATCTTTTATGGTGACACTTTGTCAACCATAAATAAATCAACCACAATATTAACCCATTCTTTTGGGAAAACT
Organism: Berberis vulgaris; assembly: GCA_963556465.1. NCBI lineage: Eukaryota > Viridiplantae > Streptophyta > Magnoliopsida > Ranunculales > Berberidaceae > Berberis > Berberis vulgaris. The sequence goes on from OY747135.1 coordinate 7,038,461, forward strand.
AGCATTTTTCATAAATAAATTTTCCATAACACAACAGGGATCAAACCCAATCAATACGAGGATACTTTTTAGAAATTCAATTTGCATAACAATCCAAACTACACAATCAGTACTAGTGTCATAATCTTTAGTAGTCATTGCCTCCATTCGTGTATATGCAAAGAAAAATAATTCGGATAATATACAAAGAGTGTTGACAATCTGAACATGAGTAACAACACATTCAACCCAAACTGCACAATTTCTTCTACATGATGCCACAGGCTAACAAGACAACAATACCAATTCTGAACCAACACACAATCATTATATATTTTCTATACCTAAAGTATTATATCCCTACGTATTTAATGTACTTGAAGAAAACAAACATCAAGTCTTTGACATTCTTCTACACACATCACCACTCCATGGAAATAAATCAAACAAAATAATTCATTCATAGAACAATCGAAGTCCCTAACTCCACTACCCATTCCACATCCAAGGAAGCGTCAAAGAAGATGATCGCTGCAACAATTCAAATCACACATTCCGAAGCATTCAACTACAGTTTCACTACCCAACAAGAAACTAGTCAAACTCTCTCCAAGCCTTCCAACTTCCTAATCAATTTAAACAACCCCAACTCATTTGTAACTAGCCTAGTTTTATTCGCCAAACAGTCGGGTAAATAACCCTCCAAACAATACTGAAATGAACAAGTTGTCCTAACTAGACAGATTGACAAGTCATCACTCAAATGTACATAATTCTCACATTAGAACTCCAAATTGACCCCCTGATTATGTCTGTAACATTACAGATTTTACAAACAAAATAGGCCATCTGTCAGCATTCGTCCAGATTTACCTTTTGTCACTAAAACAAATATATTTTTCCGCATAAAATTCAAATTGTGATACCGTAAAATCTTTTAGAAACTAGTGTCCAAAAGGAAAAGTTTGATATATAGCATGATATGGTACACCTTAAAGAACCCAATCAAAACCAGCATAGAAAAACTGCACAGAATCAAGATTGATAGAATACACAAACAAGTTTTAGCTCATAGTTGAAAAATGTTTCCGACCTTGATTTCTCAAACTCCACTTCATCCCAAATATAATTTTCAAGCTTATTAGGTATAAAAAAAATCCATATCACTTACAAAAAATTTTCCAAGCAAAAATATATGAAAAGAGAATGGAGGAAAACTCACTAATTTCTACCAAAACTTTTATATACATGGATTATTTGTTTCTGCCTCGAGGGAGATTTAACCGTTGGATTAAATCCAAACTAATGGTATTTTTTTCATACGTGTGTTATGAACGTATAGATTTAATTTGAAGGTATTCTGACCTCTAAAACATCTTGATCCAATGAAAAATACTAAGACCGCGCAAAACTATATTTATTATGGGATTTAAATAAAAACCTAGTTGCATGTTTTCTCTTTTAACTCAACCAATTCTTACGAAAATACAATAAAAATTTCATATTTCAGATTTATATTTGTATTCCCTAACTTTAATCAATTGATTAATCTAAAAAGGTAAAAGAGAATGAAGAAGACTCACCGATGTTATGCATTATTTTTCTTCTTCTTCTTCTTCTTGTTTCACCTCTTTCCCTTAATTCTTTACGTAAGTTCCTCCCATTATTTTGTGTGTGTAAAAGAAAATAACGAGGCTAGGTTTTTTCAACTATTTTATAAAGCTCGAATTAGGGTTTCCTAATTTTATTTTTTTGGTAAATGTACACACACTTTCTACTCATTTAACCACTAAAAATAAAACAAGTTTTACACATTATAAAATTATAATACATTACAAATTTATAAGTAAATATTATTTATATTTGTGTAATTAGGCGGGTATTACAATATATATGTTTTTAAATTTATAACAAAAAAAATTACTTTGCAACCTTGAGTTCCATGTGCAATGGGATTTAATATTATTAAGCTTTGAAGATTTCAAATCGCAGTATGTTATGTTATAATAACTGACTGCTTAGTCTAGCCCAATAAGCTTCAATTACATGTGAGACCAGATCACAAATACTAAAGTTTTAGAAATACTCTTGTGGAGTTGGCATTGCTTGTTAAGCAGCATTTTTGTATAGTAACATCAAAACCTACTTCCTCCTTCTTGGCATTTCTTGCAATCTTCTCTCATTTCCTCATTCTAGCGCCATGGCATCTAAACAAGAATTTTGCAATGATTATTTCGTTTTAAGACCGCATGAAGGTGCTATTTTTTATCTTCTAAAACTCTTATGTTCATGCAACATAGATAAAATTAAGCAAATACAGAGTGTCCCCAAGGAACGGAATTGAAAGATTTTAGGCATCGCTGGCTCATCTTTGTATCTATTATCCTGCAAAAGATTTTTGGTGTCTTGGAAAAGCCTGTTTTATGGATGGGGATGAATCTTTTGTCAAGTAAACCAAGTTTAGCTGGGCTTTTGCTTGATTTGTTGCAAGGTTAGTATATATATATTTACTTGCATCTTTTCCACAGAGTATGATGTGATCAGTGGTTTATGAATTGAACATTAATCTAATGCATGCTTCACTGTTATTGAGTTAATAATGAGTTATAGTGTTACTGTATTAGATCACCATCAACTACTAAACAGTTCAGGTAACTGATGAATGAAGATTGAGAAAAAAAAACAGCAGAACACCCCACTTTGTTAGCAATTTGATCATAAGAGAGAGTACCTCAGGAAACACGTTCCTGGTTGAGCATAGTATTTTAGGTGGTCGCTACTTTTTTTTTTTTATAAATTTGGGTCGTTGACCCTTTTTATTTAATCCATTCCCAAAAGCTACATGACTGATCCTATAGGGCTAACTGAACTAGGCCCGAAGGCTACATTGTTGTCACTTAACATCCTCGTTGCTTCCATCTCGCATGGAGATTTGTTTTCACTCCGGTCCATCAGCTCCGCCTTGCATGAAGAGTTGTTTTCGCTAATACCGGAAGACTTATCAATGACTGATCATATGTGCTCCTAATAATAGGGCGAAAACTCACTAAACGTTGATCATATGTACTCCTAATCAGTGTAGTCAAGGCGACCGCCTAGGCACGCCTCAAGACGTTTTTACAAATTTACGCCTCAAAGGGAGGTAATGCGGTGCAGTGAAATGAGGCGTCCGCCTCACCCCACCTCACTGCCTCAACCGCCTCCTCAGCCCAAAAATTGGTTGTAGCTAGCCCAATTGCAACCCATTTTCAGCCCATTTGCAGCCTAATTGCTACAAAAGGAGGTTGCAACCCACTCTATAATAAGGTTTTATGTTTCTTGCTGTAATATTTGATCAATTTGATAAAAACAAGATAAAATGTTTTTAAGTTTTGATAAATTTGTCACTTTTTATATTATTTTTTGGAGAAAACATACCATGTTTTGATCAATATGTGATCAACACCAATTTTGATTTGTCATAGCTTAGTTCAATGATTTTTATGCTTTTGTAATACTAATAGAGATTATACTTGTGGATTTTTATCAACAATTTCGTCTAACAAATGTTCAATATTCTCAAGTTTCTATTCTTTCAAGATTATTGATTTTTAACGATTTAGTGAATGTTTGCAAGTTACTTGACACTTATGTAGTGCATCTTTTCGTTGTGCTAGGTAGTTGTGTCACTTTTTGTACATATTTGCTTATGATACTTATCAAAATGATGATGTATACTATTATGCTGATATGTTTCAATTTATTATAAAAAATATTTTGATTCTAGATAGTTGTGTCACTTTTTGTACATATGTGTTTATGATACTTATCAAAATGATGATGTATAATACTATGTCAATATGTTTCAATTTATTATAAAAAAAATCTTTAAAAAAATTAAGGCTGCCTCGCCTCACGCCTGGCGTGTCTGCCTCACCTCCGCCTCAACGCCTGAACTACAATGCTCCTAATAATAGGGCGAAAACTCACAAAATCTTAACTGGTGAGTCTCGAACCCGCGACCTCTCACAAGAAGAGTGGATGTCCGACCAGTTGGTCACAACTTCAAATACCTAACTCATTATCTATTATATATTCTTTAAAAAGTTGAATATTAGCGCGCAAAAATCAGATTTAAGCACCTTTTCATGCTCACTGATTTAAGCAAACTAGTGACTTTAGAGTGTGTTTGGTTGCATGGAATCCTATGCCATGGGAATCCATGAAGGGACCCCTAAATTTTAGGCTAAAATGATATATCACCCCACCTCTACCATTTGACCACCATTTGATTTTGTGATCAATGGTGGGAATGGAAGTCTCATGATCATGGGAATCCCACTCCTTGGTCCCCCAAGGCATGTGATTCTCATGTTCATGGGACTTCCATTCCCACCATTGATCACAAAATCAAATGGTGGATATAGAGTGATACGTCAATTTAGCCTAAAATATAGGGGTCCCCTCATGGATTCCCATGGCATAGGATTCCATGCAACCAAACACACCCTTAGTTTCAAACTTGAAACGGAGTAAAACATACATTGTAGTGTTCGAGGGTTGAAAATAATGGATTGATTGTCAATCCCATAAGCTATTACTAAACCATGTATTCTTTTAAACCTTGTTTTCTTGTTGCTTTTTCTCTTTCTTCATTCGTGGTTTGCTTATAATAATGTTGTGAATCCACTATTTGCGGAGGTGTCATTTGAGGTTTAGCACACACCCCACGCTAAAGGATCGTCGTCAGAGAGAATTTAACCTCCCAACGTAATGGTTAAACTGTAGCTTTGTATTTATAATTATAATTAACAAGCTAAGCCTTGTCAAAGTCAATGGTTGATGCACCTCACTCTACCGTTTAATTAAAAATTCATGTTTAAAAATTCTTAATCAGCAAAGTGATAAGTTTTGGGTTACATCATAGAATTAAGAAAATCTTTAATGGTTTGTCTTTGGTCACAAAATTATAGCAGAATTTGCACATCTATTGGTCACAATCTTCTAATCTTGTTGCAATTTATGTACAAAACTACAAAAATTGTAGCCAAATATTAGTTCATAATATGATACTAAGCTAGTTGTTACTCTCTTATGGTTGCTTTGATGATTTATGAGACCGTTATCTCTTGATCCAAAAATAATGAATAACTAAAATACATAAAGATCGTTAACTATGGTCAGTGATTTTATGTACACTACAAAAAATGCATTCTAAAATGGCACTTTCAAACAATGTTTTTACAAAAGCGCCGCCGATGCATAACATTACGGCCCTTACAACTACAATGTCGTTTAATTAAAGAACATAATGGCACTGCAGACAGGGACATTAAAGTCGTATGCAATAACGGCGTTGATGTTAGGAAGCGCCGATAAAGAACAAAAAAAAAATCCTTCGATTGTTGCTTTCATGTGCTCTACATATTCACTTCAACCCTTGTTATTGGATAATGCAGGAAACAAAGGTGGCCTGGAGAAGATAAGCCAATTAGGTTATTTGTTAAAGCAAAAGTCGTTCTCCGTTATCCAATAGAACAATTATCTAGATTTTCTATTGAGATCAGGTATATTCATCCTTGATTATTTCAAATTTGAGTAATCCTTTCTATACATTTATCACCTTTTTATTTTACTTCATTTTTTTGCTTTCACTTTGATATGTAAAAACAACATAGGGATTTAATGGCCACGTTGGACAAAACCTGGCTGGATATTGGGAATCGTTTGGACCCCAACTATATAAGAGGAGTGGAAACATTTCTTGATTTTGCATTTCAGCACACAAAATCTGGGAACCTCATATATTGCCCATGTCGAAAATGCTTCAATGGTCGTCTTAAGACAAGGGATGAAGTTAGAGAAGATTTGATCATAAGTAGCATACTTCGTGGTTACACATATTGGGACTATCATGGTGAAGATAGACATGCTACCACAGGCAGTGAGGATGACGAGTTAGAGCTTGATAATGAGGTTGAATGTGATGAAATAGACGAGTTGATAGCGGATACTTTACCATGGTTTAATCATGAGAATGTCAGAGACCAAAGATATGAGATGGAGACTACTAGCTGTAGTGTACCACAAAATGAAGCTGAAAGAATATTTGTGAGGGTCATTCAAAATGCTAAGGCTAGCATATATCCTGGGTGTGAGATTTCTTTATTGTCATTCATCTTAAAACTTTTACATATTAAATGCGTTGGGGGAATGAATAACAGAGGTTTTACCATGTTGCTTAAGGAGTTAAATAAGGCTTTTCCAAAAGGTGAGATGCTACCAAAGTCCTACTATGAGGCAAAAAGATTTTTCAAGATCTTGAGCATTCATATAAGGCAAAAAAGATTTGCAAACATCTAAAATTAAAAAATAAAACAAAGTTGGTTTTCGAGTCTTGACTGTGTCCTGACCAAGTTTCGGGAGTGTCGGAGGCGCGTTCGATATGTTGACCACATTGACCATGTGTCTGACACCTGTAGACACGTTGACCAAGTGTCTGACACCTGCCGACACGTTGACCATGTGTCCGACACGTATAGGAGGCGTGTCGAGCGAGTGTTGTGTGTTGGATACGTGTCAGACACGGATACGACAAGTTTTCGAAGGGTCTGTGCTTCCTTGGTTTTAAGTTATTTTTTTGAAAATGCCTGCAAGCAGCATCCAAAACAGGGGCAAGTGTTGCTGTAATATCCGTAGTTTTTTTTTTCTTTTGTTCGATTTGCTTTTCGTTGTTTGATTTGCCTAACTTCGGATTTTCAAAATTTATTTCAGTGGTATAGGTTGGTTAGATTTAGATTTCGTTTAAAAAAATTTATTTGGACGGTGGGGTGTACTAAAAAAATCGGGTGGGGGCACATAGCCACCCACACCTTAAAAGAGAAAACCCTCTTATCTCTTTCTTCTTCCTATTTTTTTCTTTCTTCCTTACAGAGTGCGAGTTCCTCTGTCGCGATTCTTCTTCGCCGGCTTGCGTCAGGCGAATTGAACGATTCCTTCGCGGAATCTCCTCCTATATTCTTCATTTCTTTTCCTCTTCTTTCCCTCTTCATTCTCTTTCATTTTTTGCGGAAAAAAAATCAAAATTTAAGATTGTGTGGGCTTGACGGTGTTGGCTTTGACTGATCGGATAGCGTAGCTCCGATCAGCCCTTTCAGGGGCATTTGTTGCGTTGTTTGGAACCTGTAAACCCCACATGCAAGGGTGATTTCGGGGTTGGCTGAAATTTCTAAGAAAATCAGTGTGCATGTCCGTGAGGAAGGTTATTTGGCGTGAATCCGAGCTTTGATCGCGTGGGTGAGCTGCGATTCATGATTTCGGTTGTTCTTGGACCTATTTCCGACCTGTTGTGCTGTTCGTAGGCGATTTGACCGGAGTAGGGTGGGTTTCGGTGAGTTTTCGCCGAATTTTGGGTTTCGTCGGGGTGTTCACCGGATTTAATTTGCTGGTAAGTATTTTTCAGTCACGCGCCGGTTGTTACTTATTTCTTTTTCTAGTTTTTGGCTAGTTTGCTGACTTCCACCTTGCAGTTTTAAAAGTTTCCTTGGTCCCGCATTCGCTGTTTCGCGAGTTGGGAGCTTCGACCGATAGGATTTGGGTTTCGAAAACCCATTCCACTCAGGTGAGTGTAACTATAATATTTACATTGAGAAATATTTATTTTAAATCTTGAATTTAATTTTTACATTATGCTGTCGATTGTGTATGATTGAATACAAGTTTGAAATTCGGGGTCTTTGGAGATTTCAATTGTTGTGTTGGTTCTTTTGTGAATCAATTTATGTATTGAGTTTTCTGAAAGCATGATATACAAGAATGAAATAGAATAGTGAATTTGGGTGCGATTAGCCTTTGGTATAATGGCATTAGGCTTGTATGTTGCGTTTTCGAGTTTGCTTAGTATGACACGGTCAGATTATTATTCCGGTTTAATGACCTGATTTTTAATTGCAAAATTGAATAGACTCAGTATGTCATCAGTTCGTGTGTTTTATCGTAGATTGTCGAGTCTTGACCATGTATGATAGTTCGGCTCGAATGACTTTATTATGGTGAATTGGGTCATGTTGGGACCCTAGCATAGTCGTGGATTTATGAAAATTGCCTAACTAATTATGGTTACACATCTGTTACATTAGATTATGTATAGACTCGTAGTACGTGCATGTTGATATTAGTGTTTTTACCCCACTGTAATGCATGTTGTGTCGATGCTTAGGAGCTTGCTCGCATCGTGAGGTCGATGGTGCTTGAGATGACTCACACCTACAGACATTGAGGACGCTATTGCATGTGGCAAGTTTGTTGAGGTGCGGTGAGCTCCCGCACGCACTTGCCACTACATAGTGCAGTAGGACGGGTCCCGGAGGACGTGCTTTGGAGATTACTCGCTTTCCCTCCCAGCGCGCTTGAGTTGGATTTGTGTCAGGTTGGCAGTGTTAGGCCAGCTGTTCGGGACGTTTGAGTTTGTATCCGGGCATATGGCACCCCATTAGGATACAAACAAGCCCGTAGTGGTACTAGTGCATGTTGTGGGATGTGTATGGGTGAGACACATTCGTAGGGTATGCGGATACCTACGATATGAGACACTTACATATAAATTTTTATGGTTTCGACTTGAATGCCATACCTGGGAGGCTATGCAGGATTACGATATTGTCTTTGCCTTCATCACTTGATATTTACCATGTTTGAATCACCTGTAATGACCAGCATATCTCGTAAACTTGTAATTGTTGAATATGAAATGCTTGTATTGACGCTTGAACTTAGAAATATTATCCTTAGAGACATGGTGTGATTTAGATTTTAGAACCTATATAGGGACACCTCTTCCATTTTATGGATCATGTATCTAGGATTACTCACTTATTCATTATTGTGTGGCATGAATTTCCCATGTATATTATTCTGTTATTTGTATTTAGTTCACTCGCACCAGCTAGTTTTGTGCTTTGCTGACTCTGCAAGGGGTGTGCTTCTATTGGAGTGCAGGCAGTGTTGGCGTTCATGCTGATCGTGGCGCTTAGGCCCAGTTTCTAGTTGTAGGCTTGTTTTGTGCTGTTTAGTCGTGTACACCTTGTACGGGTATGTTTTGCTTCATTTGTAATTCCTTGTTAAATACTAGATGTTTGTATATATTGATTTTGTCGCTATGACTCTGGCGGGGCGAATCAAACATTTTTATTTTGTTCAAATTTTATCGTAGTTGTTATTTCCGTTTGATTCTCATTTTAAGAATGTGTTATATTATAATGTTGTGGCCGGTTACGATCCGTCTGTGTTATAGAATTAGTTCACGCATCGGCATGTTTTGGTTCCCGTGGAGGGTCGGGGTGTGACAAAGCTTGGTATCAAAGCCATTGTTTACCGGTTCACATAGAACATCATCGTATGCCACTTTCTTGAGTGAATTGGGTAGAGGAGTTAGAATTTTTGTTGTGTTGTTTGATGTATTGTATGTGTTTTCTTTTACGTAGAGGATGTCTCTCAAACTTTCATGGAAATGATGATACAGTGGGCACAAAATATGAGATAGAGAAATCAGTCAGATGATCCGTTTACTCGTCGCAACAAGAATTTTGAACAGCTTGGGTGGTGAAAGATTTGATGGTACTGGAGATTCTCTAGCCGCGGATCAGTGGATCCGTAAGGTAGAGCTTATATTTGAAAGGATGGTGCTGACACCTATACAACGTACCGAGTTAGCAACACACCAATTTGACGGAGAGGCTATGTATTGGTGGGATTCAGTGAGGCAGAGTCGAGATGTGTCAGAGATGTAGTGGGATACATTTTGTGAGGTGTTTGAACAACATTTTATTCCTGATTCTGCCAGAGCTGAGATAGTGGACAGGTTTCTACACTTATAACAGGGATCTAGACCTGTTTTAGAGTACTTAGCCGAGTTTACACAATTGAGCTGTTATGCCACTTGTTTCATAGATACTACAGAGAAGAACATGAAATTTTTTAGTGGTCTGAACCCGTTCCTAAAGAAACAGTTGATGGTGATGATCGATCGTCCTTTTGAGAGATTAGTGGACGTCACTTTGAGTTAGGAGCGAGTTGACGTTGAGTGTAGGCTAGAGACTTTGGTTCGACGAGCTAGAGGTTCAGAGCACAGTCATAGGTTTGGCCGAGGAAGCTAGACAGTTGAGCAGACACAACAGCCAGAGCGTGCCGCTATTCAGCAGATAGACCCTGGTAGAGGGGGACCAGTTAGGACTGGCTGAGACCGCAGAGGTGACAAATGTTGCCGAGGAGATCATTGACAACAGCAGCAACGAAGACAACCTATGAGGGGTGGTCAGACAGGAACTAGGAGCGGTTGCTTCACTTGTGGTCAGGAGGGACATTTAGCCCGTGATTGTCCAAGAGGTCAGATAAATCGACGAGAGCCGGTAGTTTATTATACTTGTGGGCAACCGCGAGACTTTTCCAGAGCTTGTCCTCAGAGTAGGGATGTACCAGCACAGTAGAGGGCACCTCATAGACAATTAACACCTCGCCTGGAGTTGGTCAAAAAGTCCCTCTCCCAGCATCGCCTGTTCGCCTCGCAACAATTCCCGGTCAGGGAAATGTTGAGGGTATGTCACTATTTTTGTTATAGTTGTGTGTGCTAGATGTAGTAGGATGTGTGTTATGTGCATTATGCGTAGGAAAAATTACATGTTAGTGTGTTGTTATGTGACTCGGGATATATGTGTTGTGTGCCAGGTTTTGTGCATTCGTCATTTTCCCAGTTGAGGGCTCTTTTTGATACAGGAGCATCTACGTCTTTTATTTCTAGACAGTTAGTTGTTATAGACCGCCTAGAGACAGTACATTTACCGGAACCCTTGTGTGTTGTGTCCCCTTTGGGCAGTTCGGTTTGGTTGTGGGAATGTTATCCCCGTTTCGAGTTTTCCTTGTTGGGGTACAACTTCTTGTTTGACTTTATTGTCTTGGGATTTGAGGGTTATCATTTGATTCTAGGGATGGATTGGTTGTCCAGTCATCCGGTGATCATTGATTGCTTGCATAGGTCGGTGATGTTATCACCACCTGATGTTTCGCCTCGTGTGTTGGCTTGTGAGCCCGATTTTGTTTTTATGATGTCAAATTTTCTTGGCTCTCTTGAGATTTCTAGTCCCGACACCAGCTCTGTAGAGGGTGTGTGTGAGTTCCCTGGTGTCTTTCAAGAGATTCTTGGTATCCCTCCTCGCTGTGAGGTAGAGTTTCGGATTGATCTGGTTCTTGGTATTGCACCTATATCTAAATCAACGTACAGGCTTGCACCTAAGCAATTGGAAGAGATGAAGGTACAACTTGATGATTTGCTTCGTAAGGGGTTTATTCGGCCGAGCAATTCACCTTGGGGGCTCCAGCAATATTTGTGTCCAAGAAGGATGGATCATTGAGGATGTGCATAGATTATTGGGATTTGAATAAAGTGACCATCAAGAATACGTATCCGTTGCCTCGAATTGATGATTTATTGGATCAATTGAAGGGAGTCGTAGTGTTTTCACAGTTAGATTTGCAATCTGGGTATCATCAGATGAGAGTTGAGGAACACTTCGTTCCAATTACCGCTTTTTGGACCCGTTATGGCTTGTATGAGTTTCCAGTCATGCCATTTGGACTGACAAATGCACCGGCTTTCTTCATGGATTTGATGAATAGATTGTTCAGTCCGTACTTGGACAAGTTTATGGTAGTATTCATTGACGATATCTTAGTGTACTCGAGGAGTTTAGAGGAGCACATAGAACACATTCGCATTGTTTTGCAGACACTTAGAGAAAATCAGTTGTATGCGAAGTTCAATAAGTGCCATTTCTAGGAGTCTGAAGTTCAATTTCTCGGGCATGTCATTTCTAGTGAAGGTATTGCAGTGGATCCCAAGAAAGTCAAAGCAATGAAGTCTTGGAGACGACCGAGTAGTGTGACGGAGATTCGTAGTTTTCTGGGTTTGGCCGGTTATTACCGATGGTTTATTGAGAAATTTTTCACTGATTGCGGCACCACTCACTCACTTAACAAGGAAGAATATTCCTTTTGTTTGTTCAGAGAAGTGTGAAGAAGCTTTTGAAACTTTGAAGCTTCGGTTGACTTCAACACCAGTGTTGACTATTCCGACACCTGGTAGCCGACTGGTGGTATTTACTGATGCTTGCGGTACAGGATTGGGTGGAGTGTTGATGCTAGGCAAGAAGGTCATAGCCTATGCGTCTCGACAGTTGAAACCCCATGAAAGGAGATATCCAACACATGATTTAGAATTGACAGTCGTAGTCTTTGTTTTGAAGATATGGAGACATTATCTGTATGGTGAGAGTTTTGAGTTGTTCACAGATCACAAGAGTTTGAAGTACCTATTCACTCAGAGGGAGTTGAATATGAGGCAACAACGATGAGTTGATTTTCTTAGCAGCTATGACTTCAAGATACGATATCAGCCTGCTAAAGCCAATGTAGTTGCAGACGCCTTGAGTAGGCGACATACAGTGATGGCAACCATGATGATTCAGGTGTACCGAACACTTGAGACATTAGTTTCATTTGCAATTCAGCCTACTTTCAGTACAGAAGGCAGCGTGATAACGGGTTTAGCAGTTTATCCGCCGTTGATCAGTAGAGTGGTGGAGAGACAAACCTCTGATCCAGTGATTACGAAGCAGATAGTAGATTTGGTAGTGGACACGCTGGATGAGTGCCCTACCGATTGGTCTGTGGGTTTAGATGGAGGGTTGCGGTTCCGTGGGCGGCTTTGTGTTCCGTCCGATGAGGAGTTGCGGAGAGATATCTTACAGGAAGCTTATAGATCTCGTTTCACCATTCACCCCAGTGGAACGAAGATGTATCAAGATTTGAGACGTTCTTTCTGGTGGCGTGGCATGAAAAAAACATTGGAGAATTTGTGGCACCGTGTGCGATGTGTCAGCAGGTGAAAGCCAAGCATCAGAGACCGTCTGGGTTATTGCATCCATTGGAGATCCAGATGTGGAAGTGGGAGTATATCACTATGGATTTCATCGATGGACTTCCACGGTCGAGGAAAGGTCATGAGTCGATATGGGTCATTGTTGATCGGTTGATGAAGTGTGCACATTTCATTCTTGTTAGTATGAATCGGACGACAGACAATCTAGCTGTGTTGTTCATTCGGAAGATAGTCCGCCTTCATGGGTCGCTTGTTTCAATTGTATCCGATCGAGATCCAATTTTCACAGCCCACTTTTGGCAAAGCTTTCAGCAAGCTATGGGTACTAGATTGGACATGAGTACATCATATAATCAACAGACAGGTGGCCAATCTGAACGAGTGAATCGGGTAGTGGAAGACATGCTTAGAGCATGCATTTTAGACTTTGGACGCAGTTGGAAAGATCACCTACCGTTGTGTGAGTTTGCGTACAACAACAGCTACCACGTAAGTATTGGCATGTCACTGTTTGAGGCACTCTACGGACGACCTTGTAGGTCCCCTGTTTGTTGGGCAGAGATTGGAGAGTCAGTTGTGATGGGGCCAGATGTGATCAAAGAAACTACTGAGAAGATTGAGCTGATTAAAGCGCGTCTGTTGACAGCCTAGAGTAGACTGAAGAGTTACGTTGATAGGAGGCGTAAGGAGTTAGAGTTTGATATTGGTGACAAAGTCTTTCTGAAAGTTTCCTCGATGCACGGAGTTGTTAGGTTTCGAAGTCGAGGGAAGCTTGCACCGAGATATGTAGGGCCCTCTGAGATTACTGAGAGGATTGGATCAGTGGCCTACAGATTGGCTTTGCCGCAGAGTATGTCAGGTCTCCACGACGTGTTTCACGTATCTATGTTGCAGAAGTGTTTGGCAGACCCGTCACAGATTGTGGAGCCCGTTGAGTTGGAGATTTCGGATGAGTTGACTTATCCAGTGAGGCCAACATCCATTGTTGATGATGACGTGAAATAACTTTGACGGAGGACGGTGAAGTTAGTGAAGGTTCGGTGGAGCAAACGGGAGGGTGACATGACTTGGGAACTGGAGGACTAGATGAGACAGAAATACCCCGAGTTTTTCGCCTAGTCTTTCTTGTCGTTGCTTTGTCTGATCTCGAGGACGAGATCTCTTTTAAAGTGTGTAGGACGTAATATTCGTAGTTTTATACCCCACGTCTTGAGTTCTATACCCACCGGTGGAACGCTTGCCTTTCAAAAAAAAATATTCGTAGTGTTTTTTTTTTCCGATTGTTCGATTTGCTTTTCGTTGTTTGATTTGCTTTACTTCGGATTTTTGAAATTTATTTAAGTTGTATAGGTTGGTTAGATTTAGATTTCGTTTAAAAAAATTATTTGGACGGTGGGGTGTACTCAGAAAATCTGGTGAGGCACATAACCACCCACACCTTAAAAGAGAAAACCCCTTTTTCTCTTTCTTCTTCCTCTTTTTTTCTTTCTTCCTTACAGAGCGCGAGTTTCTCTGTCGCGATTCTTCTTCGCCGGTTTGCCTCGGGCGAATCGAACGATTCCTTGGGGGAATCTCCTCCTATATTCTTCATTTCTTCTCCTCTTCTTTCCCTCTTCATTCTCTTTCGTTTTTTTGCAAAAAAAAAAAAAAAAAATCAAAATTTCAAATTGTGTGGGCTTGATGGTGTTGGCTTTGACTGATCGGATAGCGTAGCTCTGATCAGCCCTTTTAGAGGCATTTGTTGCGTCGTTTGGAATCTGTAAACCCCACATGCAAGGGTGATTTCGGGGTTGGCTGAAACTTCTAAGAAAATCAATGTGCATGTCCGTGAGGAAGGTTCTTCGGACCTATTTCCGGCCTGTTGTGCTATTCGTAGGCGATCAGACCGGAGTAGGGTGGGTTTCGGTGAGTTTTCGCCAAATTTTGGGTTTCGTCGGGGTGTTCATCGGTTTTAATTTGTCGGTAAGTATTTTTTCAGTCACGCGCCGGTTGTTACTTATTTTTTCCAGTTTTCGGCTAGTTTGCTCACTTTTGAGGCTACCTTGCAGTTTTAAAAGTTTCCTTGGTCCTGCATTCACTGTTTCGCGAGTTGGGAGCTTCGACCGGTAGGATTTGGGTTTCGAAAACCCATTTCGCTTAGGTGAGTGTAACTATAATATTTACCTTGAGAAATATTTATTTTAAATCTTGAATTTAATTTTTACATTATGCCGTCGATTGTGTATGATTGAATACAAGTTTGAAATTCGGGATCTTTGGAGATTTCAATTGTTGTGTTCGTTCTTTTGTGAATGAATTTATGTATTGAGTTTTCTGAAAGCATGATTTACAAGAATGAAATAGAATAGTGGTTGAATTTGGGTGTGATTATTAGCCTTTGGTATAATGGCATTGAGCTTGTATGTTGCGTTTTCGAGTTTGCTTAGTATGACACAGTCAGATTATTGTTCCGGTTTAATGACCTGATTTTTAATTGCAAAATTGAATAGACTCAGTATATCATTAGTTCGTGTGTTTTACCGTAGATTGCCGAGTCTTGACCATGTATGATAGTTCGGCTCGAATGACTTTATTGTGGTGAATTGGGTCATGTTGAGACCCTAGCATAGTCGTGGATTTATGAAAATTGCCTAACTGATTATGGTTACACATCTGTTACATTAGATTCTGTATAGACTCGTAATACGTGCATGCTGATATTAGTGTAAGTGTCTTTACCCCATTGTAATGCCTGTTGTGCCGATGCTTAGGAGCTTGCTCGCATCGTGAGGTTGATGATGCTTGAGATGACTCGCACCTACAGACATTGAGGATGCTATTGCATGTGGCAAGTTTGTTGAGGTGCGGTGAGCTCCCGCACGCACTTGCCACTAGAGAGTGCAGTAGGACGAGTCCCGGAGGACGTGCTTTGGAGATTACTTGCTTTCCCTCCCAGCGTGCTTGAATTGGATTTCTGTTAGGTTGGCAGTGTTATTGGTGTTATTGGTGTTAGGACGTGCTTTGGACGTGTTATTGGTGTTATTTGTGTTAGGTTGGCAGTGTTATTGGAGATTACTCGCTTTCCCTCCCGTAGTGGTATTGGTGCACGTTGTGGGATGTGTCTGGGTGAGACACATTCGTAGGGTATGCAGATACCTACGATATGATACACTTACGTATAAATTTTTATGGTTTCGACTTTCGACTTGATTGCCATACCTAGGAGGCTATGCAGGATTACGATATTGTTTTTTCCTTCATCATTTGATATTTACCATGTTTGAATCACCTGTAATAACCATCATATCTCGTAAACTTGTTGTTATTGTTGAATATGAAATGCTTGTGTTGGCGCTTGAACTTAGAAATATTATCCTTAGAGACACGGTGTGATTTAGACTTTAGAAGATTTATAGGGACACCTCTTCCATTTTATGGATCATGTATCTAGGATTACTCACTTATTCATTATTGTATGACATGGATTCCCCTTGTATATTATTCTATTATTTGTATTTAGTTTACTCGCACCAGCTAGCTTTGTGTTTTGCTGACCCCGCAAGGGGTGTGCTTTTATTGGATTGCAGGCAGTGTTGGCGTTTCTGCTGATCGTGGCGCTTAGGCCCAGTTTCCAGCTGTAGGCTTGCTTTGTGTTGTTTAGTCGTGTCCACCCTGTACGGGTATGTTTTGCTTCCTTTGTAATTCCTTGTTAAATACTAGATGTTTGTATATATTGGTTTTGTCACTATGACTCTGGCGAGGTGAATCGAATATTCTTATTTTTTTCAAATTTTATCGTAGTTGTTATTCCGTTTGATTCTCGTTTCAAGAATGTGTCATATTATGATGTTGTGGCCAGTTATGATCCACCTGTATTACGGAATTAGTTCACGCTTCAGTTCCCGTGGCGGGTCGGGGTGTGACAGCTGCCCAGAAAATCCCTGCAAACATCGTCCAAAACAGGGGCGTTTGCTGCCCAGAAAATTCATGCAATCAGCTCCCAAAACAGGGCCAATTGTTGTCCAGAAATACCCTGCAAACAACATCCAAAATAGTGGCAATTGTGATATGAATCAGGCTGCTGCTACAACAATTGCAAGTCACACAAGTAGAAAATGTCACGCTTGGGTACTTGGTCTGGTTACTCATATATTTCTTTTATTTGTTTAATGTTTTGTTGCATTGAAAGAGTCCAAATAAGTTAGTTGTTAGTGGCTGGAAGTCCTCCCAGTTATCAGCTCAACGAGGTCAGTATCCCTATTGTTTGGGGATTTCAGTTGTAACGTTGGTAGCCTATTTAAGCTACACCTTGAATTAAATAAAGGCATCAGATATTAAGCAAAACTCTTCCAAACCTCTGTTCTTCTTTTTTGTCTCCCTCCCCCCCCCCCCAAATTCTATTCTTATCAGTGGTATCAGAGCCATTTCGGTTCATGGATACACGCAGTAAAACCAACGCGGAGTTTCGAGTCGAAGTCAATGAAGCCCTTGCTCAACATGATACCAACTTCGATGAATTGAATCACAATTTTAGTCGAGTCAGTGACGCTCTACAGGGAGTCATGGCGGGGTTGCAGGCCATGAGAATCGCCCAATCCAATCGCGCAACTGATCAGTTCCACCACACACCTGACCAATTCCATCGCACACCTGACAGGGAAGTTAATCCATTTGCAGCTGCTGACAATTACCCCGACATGCCTTCTGCATCAACTACACCCTTGTCAGACTGAAATCGCACCAACCTCAAGTGGAATTTTCCAACCTATACAGGCGAAGGCGAGGATCCCACAGGTTGGATTTTCAAAGCGGGGCAGTACTTCGAATTTAAGAATATCGACTCTTCCTAGCAGGTACAATTGGCATCGTTTCATTTTTTGAATGTAGCACTTCAATGGTACCCTTGGTACACCAAAAACAAGTATTCGTTGCGTTGGAACGAGTTCGTCAAAGCTCTTCTCCATCGTTTTGGTCTGACGGATTATGATGACCTATCCGAAGCATTGTCACGGCTCAAACAAACAATGACCGTGAATGCGTACCAAGAGGCATTCGAGAAATTTTCCCATAAGGTAGATAATCTTCCGAAAATTTTCTTGGTGGGCTATTTTATTGCAGGGTTGAAGGACGAAATTCGTTTGGACGTACGAGTCAAGCAACCAAAGACACTGTCTGAAACGATCAGCGTTGCTCACCTCATTGAAGAGCGAAAACAGTTCCAACGGAAACCAGGGAATCAGTTCCGACCAGCAGCACCTTCATACCATCCACGACCTCAACATAGTTCCACAGTGGGACTTCTTGGTCCTTCTTCTTCTCAGCGAACACCACAGACAGCTGGTAATTTCAGTGGACCTGTTCGGCGTCTCACGAGACCTGAAGCCAGGGAGAGGCGTGAAAAAGGAATGTGTTTCTATTGTGATGAAAGGTACGTACTAGGACACCGTTGTTCAAAACCTCAGCTGTTTATGATGGTTGATGTGCAGCCGTATGAAGATGACAATGATGTGGACATGGACCTAGAGCGGCCGGAAGAAACAATACTTGAAATATCGTTCCACGCCTTGGCTGGAACCACCCATCCACAGACCTTTCGCGTAATCGAAAGGGTGGGAAACCGAGAGGTGACAGTTCTCATTGATGGGGGTAGCACCCACAATTTTATTGATCAATCTGTGGTCACCAAATTGGGATTGCATGTAGTCCGTGGCAAAACATTCCAGGTAACGGTCGGAAATAAAGAAGTAATCGAATGCACGGGACGTTGTTTGGGTCTCTCCATCTCAATTCAAGGGTTCATAGTGTGAGCGGATTTTTACGTACTTCCCGTGGCAGCATGTCAAGCCGTTTTGGGGGTGCAATTGTTTGAGACGTTGGGTCCGATTGAGACGGACTACAAACAGCTCAGAATGTCTTTCACATGGGGCGGCCAAAAGCAGGTGTTGCAAGGACTGACCAATGTTGTTATCACTCCCATGAGTGGCAAGGAACTCATGCACTTATCAGGTACGGGTTTCTTTGTTCATATGATTGCAGATGAGGTGCCCAAACAAGCTGCCAAAGTGCCACCCGAACTCAGCTCGCTACTAGCATAATTTGCACATATATTCGAGGAACCGACCGAATTACCTCGTGAGCGCAATCATGACCATCGGATTCCCTTACTTCCGAACCATCCACCAGTTAACGCTAGACCGTACAGGTACCCGCATTACCGAAAAAATGAAATCGAAAAGCTTGTGAAAGAATTCCTTCAATCCGGAATTATTCGGCCAAGCAGGAGTCCCTTTTCGTCACCGGTGTTGCTAATAACAAAATCGGATGGATCGTGGCATTTTGCGCCGACTATCGAGCACTCAATGACATCATCGTCAAAGACAAATTTCCAATTCCGGTCATTGACGAGCTTTTTGATGAGTTACATGGAGCAAAATTATTTTCAAAGTTGGATTTGCGTTCCGGGTACCACCAAATAAGAGTCCAACCGGAGGACATACCGAAGACAGCGTTTCATACCCACGACGGACACTATGAATTTCTTGTGATGCCATTTGGATTGACAAACGCAACCGCCTCCTTTCAGAGCCTTATGAACGACATATTTCGCCCCCATTTTCGACGATTAATTTTAGTTTTTTTTTATGATATATTAGTATATACCAGGTCTTGGACGGATCATCTTCAACACCTGAATCAAGTATTACAAGTTCTGTCTTCCCACTGCCTATATGTGAAACTCTCCAATTTTCAATTTGGGGTTATTTAAGTAGGCTATTTGGGTCACTTAATTTCCTTCGAAGGCGTGGCAGTGGACCCTGCAAAAATTGACTCGGTTCAAAATTGGCCGGTACCAACTTCGACTAAAAGGGTCCGTGGGTTTCTTGGTTTAGCCGATTACTACCGTAAACTTGTGAGGGGCTTTGGAGTGATAACAACACCTTTAACCATGCTGCTTTCTAAGGAGGGTTTTAGTTGGTCGGCTGAAGCTCTCTTGGCATTCAACAAATTGAAAACTGCACTAATTTCCCCACCTGTGCTGCAACTGCCAGATTTTTCGCAGCAATTCGTGGTTGAATGTGACGCGAGTGGGGATGGCTTAGGGGCTATTCTATCTCAGCAAGACCAGCCGGTGGCCTACTACAGCGAAACACTGAAAGGGAAGCCAAAGTTGTTGTCTACCTATGATAAAGAAATGTTGGCGGTAGTGAAGGTCGTGAGGAAGTGGTGTCCATACCTCTTCGGGAAACCATTTGTGATTAAAACTGACCACATAAGTCTGAAGTATCTCTTAGAGCAAAGAATTACGACACTGTCGCAAGCGAGATGGCTACCAAAGATTATGGGGTTGGACTATACCATTCAGTATCAAAAGGGACGGGAGAACCAAGGAGCCAATGCACTCTCGCGAATTGCCGCCTTCCAATTACAGGCCTTGTCCTTGCCTATTGCGGACTGGTGGACGTCCCTACAACAAGAGGTATTGCATGATCCTTATTATGCTTCGTTGACTAATAAACAAAGCTTGAATTGTGTGCAGCATGAAGGGGTCTATATGCAAAATGGGAAGATCATCCTAAGTCCCAACTTGCCACTTATTGCTGTTGTATTGGCTGACGCACACTCTTCTCCTGCGGGTGGTCATTTCGAGTACCTAAAGACATTGAGTCGTGTGTCCGCTAGCTTTGTATGGCCGGGGTTTCGCACCACCATCAAGGTCTTCTTATGGGATTGCGATGTGTGTCAAAGATGTAAGCATGATACGATGCGGCCATCTGGGCTGCTGCAACCTTTGCCCATTCCACAACGAGTTTGGACAGAAATTACAATGGATTTCGTGGAAGGGTTGCCAATCTCTCAGAACCAGGATGTGATCATGGTGATTGTTGATCGTCTCTCAAAGTATGCCCATTTCGTGCCCTTAAACACCCCCTCACTGCAGCCATGGTTGCTAAAGCTTTTGTGGACAATGTTGTGCGATTACATGGGTTGCCAATTTCAATCGTAAGCGATTGAGACAAAATATTCATTAGTTCTTTTTGGAGATCTCTTTTCAAATTACAGAGGACAGAATTATGTTTTAGCTCCAGCTATCACCCTCAATCCGACGGACAAACGGAGGTTGTGAATCACACACTTGAATAGTATTTGAGATGTTTTACCTGTGAGCAGCCAAAGAAATGGATGGAGTGGCTATCTTGGGCAGAGTATGGGTACAATACAGCCACCCATTCGGCTACCAAAACGTCCCCTTTTGAAGCCGTCTATGGAGTTCCTCTCCCCCTATGATATCCTACATTCCGGGGACAACTAGGGTACAAGCTGTGGATGACATGCTGCGCACAAGAGAAGAAATCCTTCGTGATCTTAGGCGTAATTTGTTGCTCACTCAAGCACGCATGAAGGCTCAAGCGGACCAGCACCTCCGAGAGGTAACCTTTGAGGTTGGCGACTATGTTTACCTACGGCTGCAGCCTTACCGTCGAAAATCGGTGGCCTTCCGGAGTTCATTAAAGTTGGTACCACGTTTCTTCAGGCCTTTCAAAGTCCTTGCTCGTATCGGTTCCGTAGCTTACAAATTGGACCTGCCAGCAAAAGCTTCAATACATGATGTTTTTCATGTGAGTTTGCTCAAGAAGAAGTGGGGACCCATGACCGAAACTACAGCAGTAACACTTCCTCTAGTGTCGGCTGAGGAGACATTACTGCCAGAACCAGATATTATCTTAGATCGTCGTATTACACAGAAGGGTAAATATCATCAAAAAATGGAAATCTTGGTCTAGTGGAAGGATGCTTCAAGCGAAGATGCAACGTGGGAGAACTTGTGGCGCTTCTCCAAAACATATCCAAAATTCGGTCTTGCGGACAAGAACCTTCTTAGGGGTATGGATTGATATGAATCAGGTTGCTGCTACAACAATTGCAAGTCACACAAGTAGAGGATGTCACGCTTGGGTACTTGGTCTGGTTATTCATATATTTCTTTTATTTGTTTAATTGTTTTGTTGAATTGAAATAGTCCAAATAAGTTAATTGTTAGTGGCTGGAAGTCCACCCAGTTATCAGCTCAACGAGGTCAGTATCCCTATTATTTGGGGATTTCAGTTGTAACGTTGGTAGCCTATTTAAGCTACACCTTGAATTAAACAAAGGCATCAGATATTAAGCAAAACTCTTCCAAACCTCTGTTCTTCTTATCTGTCCTCCCCCCCCCCCCCCCCCCCCAAATTCTATTCTTATCCTGCCCAGAAAATCCCTGCAAACATCATCCAAAACAGGGGCGTTTGCTGCTCAGAAAATTCCTGCAAACAGCACCCAAAACATGGGTGATTGCTGCCCAGAAAATCCCTGCAAACAGCATCCAAAACATGGGCGAAACTGGCCAGTATTGTTGTCCAGAAAATCCCTGCAAACGGCGTCCAAAACAGGAGTCTTCCCCATTCCATTAAGAGGATTCTTCCCTTAATAATGGTCAGAGATTGGCTGGTCGATATTGGTCAGAGATTGGCTGGTCGAATTTTGTTTTGCGTGTAAATATGTTTGGCCAGTTCTGCATTTAATTTCATCTTGTACTTTGACTTGGCCAACTCAGTGAAATAGATAGACTTAAAAAAAAGCACAAGATCTATTTTTAAGTAGCTAAGCCATTCAACTTGTCATATGATGCCTTACTACTAAGACCACTGTTACGTATCTGTGTCTTTTTTTTTGTTTATTTTTTTTGCACGGGGTGAAAACAGATTTACTGTTAGGAGACCATATCAAAATTGAACTCTATCTAGTTGTTGTGAACTATGAGTTGTAGTATACTAAATCAGATATGTAGTTATCAAGTAGTTGTAACAAACTCTATAACCATTGTATATATACAAATGTATTACCCATGAGAAGATGTATCAATGACAGATCGTTCCCTTTCATGGTATCGGAGCCATAATATGTTCTTGGAGATTTGATTTGTGTGGACTCTTTTTTTTAGTAGTCTCTTCCCTTTCTCAAATTCTTTGGACTCTCTACTTGAGTAGTCTTCATCTTGATTTTTTTTTTGTGTGTTTGGTTGCCATCATGAGTCCTTCATCTTCAGTTTCTATGACTCCATCATCTCCAACCAATGCTAATGCTACGGTTATCTCGTTTAACACCCTTGCCAATCTAGTGACGAATAAGTTAGATCGAGACCGTGGGAATTACCTTATGTGAAAACAACAAATGATACCGGCTTTGCAAAACCAAGATTTGTTTAAGTTTGTTGATGGCTCCTATCCTGCTCCACATGAGTTTTTGTCACAGAATACTGAAAGTGGTTTACCTGAGATGAATCGCCTATCTCTTATGGCGACATACTGATCAACTCGTGTTGATTTGGATCAATGGCACCTTGTCAGAATCTGTCCTTGCACAAGTTATTGGTGTAACAAATCAAAGGTAGCATGGGATGCTCTCGAACGCTTGTACTCCTCTCGTTTTGAATCAAGGCTTTTACTACTAAAGCAACAACTCCATTCCCTTGATAAGGGAACAACTTCAATGGCAAAATATCTTGATAAAGTTAAAAGTATCAGTGATGCTTTAGCTGCTGCTAGTGAGCCAATCAAGGACAATGATCTAGTTTTGTATACTCTTAATGGCCTCCCTGCTGAGTATGAGAGTTTCGTCACCTCGATGACGACTCGCTTTGGTGGATTTCCTGATTTCTATTCTTTGATTGAAATGTTAATCAGTCAAGATCGTTTACTAAAGTCTCTAAAGAAGAAACAACCCAATGAACCTGTTGCTTTCTATACAAAGAAAGGTGATGCTCGGGGCATAAGCCATCCGAACTATCGAGGCACAAGTCGTTCAACTTATCGAGGCACAGGCCGTAACATTCAAGAACGTGGACGGGGTCGAGGATATTATAATGACAAAAGAGGTACATCTAACTCTTTTTCTCATCATGATCGATCTAACTATGTTGTTTGCCAAATATGTGAGAAACCAAGTCACAAGGCAGGAAAGTGCTTTAACCGTTATGATCCTGATTACCAAGCTAATAATATTCCTCAATCATTTGAAAATATGTCTCTTTCGGATCCAAACCAGTATCTTGACGCGGGAGCCACAAACCATCTTACTGCAGATGCTTCTCATATGTCAAATAAATCTGGTTATCGTGGGCTAATCAAATTATTATTGGAAATGGCACTAGACTTCCGGTTCATGACTCTGGTAACATTTCTATTTCTACTCCATCTACACAATTTCATTTATGGAATGTCCTTCGTGTGCCTGCCATTGCTAAAAATCTTATATCAGTGGAAAAGTTTGTTAAGGACAACAAATGCATTATTGAATTCACACCTTCTGGTTTTCTTATCAAGGATTTAATGACAAAGAAGGTGTTTCTAAGCGGACCGAGTAAAGATGGCCTTTTCCCCATTTCTCCACATTTTATTTCATGTTTATTGGCAAGGGTTTGCTATGGTGAACGCACTTCAATGGAGAATTGGTGCCGAAGATTGGGGCATCCTAATCCCAAGATTTTATCATTTTTGCAAAAGAATAAAGTCCTGAAATATTCAGGCAATAGGAGTTTTAATAAATTATGTTCAGATTGTCTTGCTGGGAAAGCTCATAGGCTTCCGTTTGTTGATTCAAGTTCTTTTTCTTCGTCCCCTCTTGAACTGGTTTATGCTGATTTATGGGGTCCATCTCCTATTATTAGTAGAAGTGATTATCAATATTATCTATTGCTAGTTGATGATTATTCAAGATTTAGTTGGATTTTTCCTTTAGTTCAAAAGTGTGAGGCACTTGCTTGTTTTAAGAATTTCAAGTCATTGGTGGAAAACTTGTTTGGTCTTAAAATCAAAAGCTTTTAGTGTGATGGTGGGACAGAATTTACAGGTGGTCCATTCTCTTCATTTCTGCGCACTCATGGAATATTTCAACGTATTTCATGTCCTCATACTCAACAACAAAATGGAAGAGTTGAGAGAAAGATTCGTCATATCAAGGAAACAGGCTTAACACTTATGTTTCAAGCAGGGCTTTCTAAACCATTTTGGTTTTTGATGCATTTCGGACTGCTACTTTCTTGATCAATCGTCTTCCATCCATAACACTTAACAAAAGATCGCCTTATCAATTTTTTTTTCAAGAAGTCCGGACTATAGTGCCTTGCGAGTTTTTGGTTGTGTTTGTTATCCATTTTTGGGTGCCTATGCAAAAGACAAGTTGGATCCACGTACATTGGAGTGTATTTTTATTGGTTATCCACCAAATTATAAAGGCTACTTATGTCTTGATTATAAAACTAGGCGTGTGTATACATCTTGCCACGTTATTTTTTATGAACAAAAATTTCCATTGGCGGGATTACACAATCGAGATGATATCATCTCTTCATATGGATCTATTAGTTCACCTCCCGTGCTTTCTTTACCAACCAAGCCTTCTAATCCAGCCCATATACCATCCTTATCAACTAATACATCGGCTCCAAACTCCCACCACATTACTAAAACTACCCAATTTGGAGATGTAGTGGTGGTGCCACATCTCTCAAGTGATCCATCCTTCCCTATATCAGAAACATCCTCAATCCAAAATTCTTCTCCTAATGATCATATTCAACAACCAACCTCCAATTTACCATCATCTGATGAACCTCCAACATCACATTCAATACAACCATCATCACCTCAACCCACCCATCATATGATTACATGATCAAAGACTGGCTCGCTGAAACCCAAATTCTATCTAGGTGTCAAGCACCCATTGCCCAAATGTTTTCAAGCTCAATTGGCTAAGATTGAACCTTATTCATTTAAGGAGGCATCTACTCATCCTGATTGGATGGCTGCTATGATGGATGAGTACAATGCTTTGATGTTGAATAATACATGGACTCTAGTATTGCCTCCACCTGCTTCTAAAGTAGTTGGTTGCAAATGGGTTTATAAATTAAAACGCCATGTTGATGGTTCAATTGAACGATACAAAGCCCGTTTGGTGGCTCAAGGGTGTTCTCAATCATACGGAGTCGATTTTGATGAAATGTTTACCCCAGTTGTGAAACCATGCACCATTCGGGTTGTGTTGTCTATTGCTCACAGTTTATCATGGCAAATTCGCCAATTAGATGTCAAAAATGCATTTTTACATGGGTTTCTTGACAAAGATGTATATATGCGACAACCACCGGGCTTCAAGGATCCCACACAACTGAACTTTGTTTGCAAATTAAACCGAGCTATTTATAGTCTCAAGCAAGCCCCTAGAGCTTGGTTTACAAGATTCAGTTCTTTTCTTATTGGATTGGGTTTTGTGTGTAGACGGTCTGACTCCTCCATGTTCGTTCGTCTCGATGCTCGCGGGATCTTGGTATTATTATTATATGTTGATGACATTATTTTAACCGGATCTTCCTCTTCATTGTTTAACTCGATGGTTCATTCGCTTCAATCTCAATTTGCAATGAAGGACCTTGGCGACTTCCATTTTTTTCTTGGAATCAAAGTGACTCGGACTAATGGCACTTTGTTACTCACACAAACTCGTTATATTCTAAATATTTTAAAATGTGCCAATATGCTTGATGCCAAGCCCATGAG
Source organism: Berberis vulgaris (assembly GCA_963556465.1). Lineage (NCBI taxonomy): Eukaryota > Viridiplantae > Streptophyta > Magnoliopsida > Ranunculales > Berberidaceae > Berberis > Berberis vulgaris. The sequence goes on from OY747135.1 coordinate 7,064,927, forward strand.
TAGTCTTGTTCCTCCAGGTTCGAAACTGTCAATTAATGACGGTGATCCCCTTATGGGTTCCTCATTTTATCGGAGCATTGTTGGTGCTCTTCAATATGTTACGATGACACGGCCAGACATCTCTTATGCCATTAATCAAGCATGTCAATATATGCACCAACCAACAAATTTGCATCTTTCATTGGTAAAACGTATTCTTCGATACTTGAAAGGATCCCTAGCTTATGGCGTTCAAATTCGCCCATCTTTGGACTTTACTCTTAGAGCATATAGTGATGCTGACTGGGGAGGATTTCCTGATGATAGACGTTCAACGTTTGGTTCTTGTATTTTCTTGGGGACAAATTTAATATCTTGGACCTCAAAGAAACAACCCACTGTCTCTCGCTCAAGCACTGAGTCTGAGTATCGAGCATTGGCCAACACAGCTGCGAAGCTCGCATGGATTCAATATATTCTCAAAGATTTGGGTTTACTAGCTCGGCGTCACCCCATTTTATTCTGTGACAACATCTCTGCCATTTATCTCGCTTCAAATCCTGTGTTTCATGCACGCACTCGCCATATTGATGTGGACTATCATTTTGTTCTAGAACGAGTTCTTCGGGGTCATTTTCGTGTGTTGTTTCTCAATAGTGTTGACCAAGTTCTTGACATCTTTACCAAGGGGCTTACCTCCCTGCAATTCACTCATTTGCAATCCAAGATTTCCGTGGTTGCTCAACCCGTTCAGTTTGCGAGAGGGTGTTAGGAGACCATATCGAAATTGAACTCTATCTAGTTGTTGTGAACTATGAGTTGTAGTATACTAAATCAGATATGTAGTTATCAAGTAGCTGTAACAAACTTTACAACCATTGTATATATACAAATGTATTACCCATGAGAAGAGGTATCAATGACAGATCGTTCCCTTTCATTTACCTCGATATACCATGCGCTGCTAATTTTTGCATTTATTAGTAGGACCACCTATGTTTGTCTTGAAGTTTGACGGTTAGCATCAGGCTAATATTTGGGGGTGATTTCATAAGTGGATGATCTGGTTTTTTGAATCCATTTCTCCGTTCGGTCTATCTTTTATGATCATAACTATCATGCAACCATGTTTTTTCTTTGTCAACTATATTATGCAAATGTTTATGTTTTCTTCTGATAGTTCGGGATCCTATGAATACTTTGTGCAATTTCACCCTCGCTTAGCATCTAGAGCTGCATTTGTTACACCCAATCGATTATTGAGGTTTAGCACATGGCAGTGGATTTTCTTGTTATTCTTTACTTTTCTTTTTACTAGTGTCGGAGTTCGCGTGATTCAGATTTAAAAACTGCATTGAGAGCAGAAAGTTCACGGGTGCGAAGTGTTCCTTTACCTCCTTCAGTGGGATCAAGTAGTCACCCGCACCTGGGTTCAAGTAATGGGAGGGTTGGCCCTTCAGTTCCATACAATGAACAAAGGAAGAGGAGAGCCACTAATAATCCTATTGCAAATGCTTTCAATACGAGTGAGCGACAAGAGTTGGATGCTTTGATTGCAAGGGCGTTCTACTCAGCTGCATTGCCATTCAACCTTGCAAGGAATCCGTATTTTCAGGAGGCTTTCACCTATGCAACGAATAAAGCAAAGTCCATTAGTGGTTACAAGATCCCTGGGTATAATGCATTGAGGACGACATTGCTTCAAAATGAAAGGGGCAACATTCAGAGGTTGTTGGAGGCAACAAAGTTCACATGGGTTACTAAAGGGGCAACAATTATTTGTGATGGGTGGACTGATTCTCAAAGGAGGCCTCTCATTAATTTGATAGTGATTAATGAGGGTGGTCCAATGTTCTTGAAGGCTGTGAACTGTGAAGGGGAATATAAAGACAAGTTCTTCATTGCTGATTTGATCAAGGAAGTTGTACGTGAGGTTGGGCCATGTAATGTGGTTCAAGTTATAACCGACAATGCTCCAGTTTGTAAGGCTGCAGGTTTACTTGTTGAGAGCCAGTATCCTGAGGTTTTTTGGACACCTTGTGTAGTCTACACTCTCAACCTTGCCTTGAAGAACATATGCGCTCCAAAGAACACGCCTGCAAATGAAAAGGCCTACAGTTTGTGTAGTTGGATTATTGATGTTGTTGGGGATGGGGCGCTGATCAAGAACTTTATCATGAACCATTCCATGAGGTTGCATATATTTAATGAGCATTCGAGATTGAATTTTCTTTCCATAACAGAGACACGCTTTGCTTCAAGCATAATTATGCTCAAGAGGTTGAAAGACATTAAAAGTAGCATCCAAAGTATGGGGATTGGAGATTAGTGGGATTCCTATAAGGAAGATGATGTTGAGAAAGCACGGATTGTGAAAGGAAAACTATTGGATGACTTGTGGTGGGACAAAGTGGACTATGTGCTTCGTTTCACAGAGCCTATTTATTCAATGTTGCGAAGGGCTGATACAGATAAGTCTTGTCTTCACTTGGTGTATGAGATGTGGGATGTTATGATTGAGAAAGTGAAACAAGTTATTTACTGCCATGAATGGAAAGAAAATACTAGTGAGGAGTCAGAGTTTTTTTTCAGTGGTGCATCAGATATTGGTAGATCGATGGGAGAAAAACAACACACCACTGCATTGCTTAGCACATTCCTTAAATCCAAGGTAAATAATTACATTGTTTTTAACTTTTTATTCTACTTATTCTTGAGTCTTGACTAAAATACTAGAATTCATTAGTTATGCACTTAATGTTTATATATTAATTTGTGATTGGCATTGCTTATATATAGGTATTATAGCAGAGAATGGCTTGAAGAGGATCCTAATCGTATTTCGCCACATAGAAATCCTGAGATTACAAAGGAGAGAGATAAGTGTTTCAAGAGATACTTTCCTAATACAAAGGCGAAATATTCCAACAGCATCCAAATCCAACGAATCAATAGTATCTCCTGTGATATCCCACATCCTTGTCTCGCCTTCTTTCTACTCTTGTTTTCTTCTTGACAAAAGACGAAGGTTGGAATGCTGGTGAGTATAATACTTTCCTAATGTTGTGAGAGGAATTGGAGCACGTATAATATTTCGCCTTCTTTGGATGCTGCTGGAATGCTTGAGATTGTCAGTCTTTCACTTGATGAACCTGAGCTAGAGGCTGGGCTGTTGAATGAAGAAAATGCGACAATTGATCCGCTAGTTAATGAAGAAGAAGAGATGTAGCCGCCTTGCTGGTGAGTTTTTGAAATTATCAATTTACATTTTATTTACATTATCAAGTTAATGAAATTATATTGCTTATGCTTTATGAGTATGACTTGAGCAGTTGAGCATGACTTTATGATGCATTTGTAAATTTGAATGTTTTATTGATATGTTTGGATTGTTTAATAGTATTATTAATTTATTTATGATTTTATGTTCTTATGAGTTACAAAAAAAATATATTAAAAAATTAAGTTTGACCGTGTCACCGAGTTCTATTTTTTTGAAAATTGCCGAGTCGCCGTGTCTGAGTCCGTGCATCCTTGGTTAGCATTTGACCTTTGTATATCAATGCAATCAACTTTAAGGAGCAATGGTTGTTGAAAAAGACAAAATCTGATGCCAGTAAATGCTTGAAGAATTTACTTTGTTGTTCCATTTGTTAGAAATATTCGAATTCTTGAAGAATTTGTCTCAGTAAATGTTTTGCTGATTGTTATCAATATTAGGCAGACAACAAAACTTTGAACAAAACAGAAAAATTTCTAGTTGCTCGAACTGGTCAACCAGGTGTCGTCTTTCCTCCCTCCATTAGACAAGAAGCTTGCAGAGATCATTAAAAAAAAATTACTATCCAACTAATCTAATACTAAACTGTGTGTTGTCGTAACATGTTTTGTGTGGGAGCATTATGTCTGGATGGCACTTACTCAGAAGGGATGTTAGCTCAATCTGAACCAGTCCTATCAAAACCCTGCCCATGACTTGCCATAATAATGAAGTAAACTAAGTAAATCATAAAGTTAGGTTCAAGATCATTTTACAGTAAATAATTAACAAATTAGGAAACTAGAGTCGTAGATTAACTATAAATTGGTGGTACCTTAAGTTATACCGGCAAACATGTATAAGACTAGTTTTACTTTTCTTATTTTTTCTCTTTGGCTCTCCATTCATCAGGAGACTTGACTTGAACTCAAAAAAATTTACATTTGCAAACCACTTTATTCAAGGCTCTATTGGTTCAAAAGAAAAAAAAACTTTGTAGATGATGTAACTGATGGATTGCACCAATGGTGGCCTTATTTACTGCATGAAGTATCCTTTCATACTGTTATTATTCGACAATTTTTACATTATATATGCATACTTCATTCTTGATGACATGGTTTTTCAAATCCGTTTTTAATAAATTCAGGAATTGTGTGATAAGAATAAAGACAGGCGTGATGTACAACAAATGTTTCATCGTGCAGGCATAAAATCCTTTGCCATAATTGAGGATGAAGAGGTTAAGTACAAAATGTTTGAGATTTTGGGTTTGAATATCAACTTAGTAGAAATATAGTTACTCATTTGTGTACGTTTTCTATTGTTGCCAGATGAAAAAGACAGAAGTTCTATCATCTCGTATTAGGATGTATTCACTCAAAGAAAGGCGGTCAGTTTTTTTTTCAATTTAAAATTGTTGGTATCCATTACCATTTATATTTCATATTCACTAACTAAATGTAGGAAGAAATACGAAATATTACCGTGCAACGAGAGGAGGGATTAAACTCCTTAGATGATGACCACATTTTAGCTCAAGTATTCGGGCCAGACAGACCTAGACGTGTACGTTGTAGGGGACATGGGGTCAGACCAACATCTGAAAACGGCACGAGTAGTCACTTTGGATCTCAAGCTACAGAAGAAGCAAGGCGAGAGATTGAGATTGCAAGGAAAGAGGCTGCGGAAGCAAAAAAATAGTTGGCAGACTACAAGAAAGTGGCCAGTGATGAAATGAATAAAATGAAGGATGATATGGCTATGATGATGCAAGCATTGAGGAGACTGACTGATCAAAACAATGGTGGATCTGAGACACATTAGTGGTGAGTTTTTTAAAGTGATAATAACTAGGATGTGTTTTGTATGCCATCAATGATAATAGTTGTTTTCGTATTTGATCCTTATTTGTTGATTTTTCCTATAATAATTTCGAGTTTTGCTATTGAAATCTCCATGGTTAATCAGCCAGAGAATTGCAAAGCTTCAACTGAGTTTTAGTTCAACTCCACCAGTATAATTGTTAATTTTATTACTTGTTGTTTACAGGTTTGAAGTGGCTGCCGATGTGCTATACTTGGATGTATATATATCTGGATGCAAAACTCACTTATGTTGGTTTTTCTTACATGCTGGTTAAGACAAAGGATCCTATTTTGTTTCTAACTTTTTTGGATTAGTCATGCTGCTATAGGAGAATGTGGTATATGTTCTTCTTACAAACTTTCCATGGTTGAACATATTGTTTTACCTATAAATATATTAAAGGGTTATATTCCTTGTGTTGCTATTTTATTTGTTATATTTTTTGTGAAGCTTATGTTGTTGATAGGGTTGGCAATGAGTCAAAGATGGGTTCATGGCAGATTTGCATTGGCAATAAGTTTTAAATTTAATGCTATCAATGTATTTATTTTAGTTGGAATCAACATTTTTATTGAAGCATGTAGAGCTGCCTGAAATTGATATATATATATATATATATATATATATATATATATATATATATATATATATATATATATATATATATATATATATATATATATATATATATATTTTATGCATGTTTGTTAACATCATCGGCGTTTTCAAAGCGTCGCAACAAAATCTTTGTCAGCACTTTAAAGCGCCATTACAAAGTTATAAATACGATGTTTGTATCCAAAGGGGAATTGACATATCCATTTCTTTATCGGCGCTTATATAAGCTATTACGGCGGTTTAAAAAGGGACGTAAATGTAGATTTTAACCGGCGCTTCATAGAAAGCGCCGTTAATCCTTTGCCGGCACATATTATTTCCGGCGCTTTATAAAATGTCGACAATGATTTAAACCGGCACATTTAAAGTCATATAAAGCGCCGCTTAAATTTAAAAGTCAATTATAGCTAAGCCCCTAAAATAATTTATTTAAAGTCATTTAATTACCTATTATAAAATACCTTCATATCTAATTTTTTTGATTTTTCATCAAAATCAGCCCTAGGCCTGTAAACATTCATTAACTACACCTAGGCCCAATGTATAATTGATTTGAAGCCCTCAAATTATCTAAAAATTATAAAAAGGCCATTACATTTAACTTTTAGATTTTCCATTTTACCCTTAACATTTCATATTTTTTACAGTAAAAACCAGTCTCTCTCAAATATTGAATAATTATACATATATCCATAACATAAATTATTTGAAACATCTTATTTATTTATAAACTATACATAGGCTCTTAAATTATATATAATTATTTTGTTTAGAAATTTAATAATAACTTATTATTATTATTAAATTATTACAATGAAATAAAAAATACTAAATATCTGCGCATATATATACCGAGCACATCTAAGAAGACGGCGCGAGAGAGAAGGCGAAGACAGCCAACACCGCCCACTCTCCTCAAAATGCGGGGTGATAAAATCAGGGATATATACCATGCTAGATGGACTTTCTTACTATTTTTTATAAGAAAAAAAAAAAAAAAAAAGTAGGGACTAACGTGGCAATCAAAAGAGTTAAAATAGCAACCAGATGTCACATGTCCTTCATCAACGAAACTGCTTCGCGTGCGTTTCAATAGTCTCGCAAGTACTTCGACCTTTGCGTCCGAATGATTGCATATCACCACGTTTCAGACTGCCGTGGAAAGCAAGTGAGCGAGTGTGGACCCTCTTGATTTGTTTTCCTTATGAGAGGCCCTGCTACATACAACCGCAGTAGCGAAATCATGTTCACTCATCCGACTGTCTCATGTGTATGGCACATGGTGACATGGGATATACATGCACAAGGATAAGATATGGCCCTTGTCAAAGGAGAATAAAATCGCAATTGTCAATTGATTGGTAGTTTGATCTGTTGTATATACATGCACAAGGAGAAGAAAATGGCACTTGTCAATGGCATTTTTCAATTGAAAGTCCAGAAAAAAAATTGAAAGAAAAAAAAGAAGAAGTAACTGAGTTGGTAGAGGTGTGACAGATGATATCACATGTCACAAATTCAAACCGGCTGACGACATGAGCTGAAAAGGGTTAAGGGTTAAAAATAATAATAATAATAATAAATAAATAAATAAAATCAACAAAAATAAAAAGGGTTTAATGCATAACTTCAAAAGGCCTGATAGAGATGGTAATTTACATACACTTTGTAATGGATCTAGTTGAAATTTTATCAATATGCTGAGTTTACCATCTCGTCTCGGTGTCATCCCTAATAATTTTGAACACTTTATAAGCTGACCCCTGACTTAGGGGATGTTCCATAGAACAATACTCCTAATTATGTGCTCACCCGTATGAATCGCTGCATAAGAAAGATATAAAGAATTGAAAAATAAATAAAGAAAAGAAGTTTGAAACTTGGAGTATAAGAAATGTAGTTTATAACAATGAATCATCTTTAGTTTGAAGGGACTTGCATGCACTAACACTTGTTTCCTGGCTTTTCCAACTCAACTTAGAGAGAATCTCTACAAATTAATAGTAACTTGCTTGTATGTAGTTAATTAAGGAAGGTTCTTTTTCCTCTTTTTTTACCTAATATGAAAAAGAAAAAACATGCCATGCTTGAGAATGTTATAGCATGACATAGCACCACGAAATAATAATGTTTTTTACTCCTATATTAACGTACTTTTTTTATGATTAATGTAAAGTATGCTTAGTGGGGGTCTAACCTTGCCTAAAATTCGCCCTTAGGTGTACCTAGTCGAAGACCCTCTTGGAGGATATTTTCATTGGTGCGTAACATTTGTTCGCAATTTGAACTGGTAAATTATTATGTTGTAGCCCCCTAGTTATAATCTTAGGTCATGCATTTCTAGAACATAATATTTTTGCGGAGGAAATTAAAGGTAATAAAATATCAATGAGGAGCGGATCTCTAATGAGGGTGTATGCCGTCAAATGTTCATATTCACACACACTTCAAAGATATTCATGTTATAGCAGCTATGCTACACAAGAATTAATTGTCAAAAAATTTACCATATGAGATGAGCATTGCACTGGAAATAGTTAGCTTTTTAAAAAAAAAAAAAAAAAAATACAAGTTGTTAAATTTCAATGTAAATTTGAGTTTTGAAGAAAGAAAGAAAGAAAGGTAAACTTCCAAGTTGGAGTGTTCAAGAAGTGAAGTTGATGAGCCAGAAATGACCCCCACCCAAGCCAGGTCTGGATAAGGGTATCTTACCAAATCGATGTAGATCACTTGTTTTAAACTGAAAAGCCTGCCATTGATTTGTTTTTTTGTTTTTTTGTTTTTTTTTTGCTAAAACTGAAAAACCTGCCATTGAATTTTTTGCTATCACATACAAGAACAATTCTACAGGCCTGGGTCCTCTACCCGATTTGCTGTCTGAGGGTAAAAATATATTCCCCCCCCCCCTTCTTTAAACACCTTTTTGGTTCACACTACAATACAAGGTGTTTAAAGAGGGGGCACATACAATACAAAGCCTACAACGTAGAATACTGTTTTGGGTTCACACTTACCTGATGCTGCTCACTCGAAGTAGTTAATTTCAGTTTTACTACGTACAGAAGAGAAATTGCATACACACCTCATCAGGTTAATAATCTGTAATGGTTTAGTTAATCACAATCACATCATAAGGGGATTGAGTCTCATTCACGCCATAGAGATTCAGAGATTTCTCTAGTTAATGTTTTTCGAACAATGGAAAGATTTCCAACCATAATAGAAGCTACAAATATGTGTCATATGGTTTGCCTCCATTTTGTTTTCGACTACCATGATATCATCCATTTACTACATCAAATTGACATATTTGTAACAACTTAAAAAACAGTAACACTTTTGAACTATTACAATCCACCAAACAATTTTAAGTCAAAACTAAATTTAGTCAACAAAATGAAAAATAGTTACATACAATAAATTAGATCACCATGATAGCATCACTTGTAAGCCCATACTACTTGTGGTGATACAATTATTGAATCACTTTGTTTGTGAAAATGTGTAAAATTGCTTTGTAAATTGTTATAGCTCAAAAGTGTTACTATTTTTTGGATTGTTAAAAAAATGTCAATTTGGCGTAGTGATTAGTCTTATGGAAAGGGCTTACCAGCTTCTCAAATGACTGGGTTCAAATCTTGGGCCTGTGAGATCATTTACTACAAGTTTTATAAACTAATCTAGTGCCTTAACTAATAAAGTTTTTTACCACATTCAGACGATCTCCATCATTTTTTGTTTATTATGTATTTTTTTCTTGTGGTGGCATTTCGTCCACATTGAAACATTCATTCTTGGTAGAATCCTAATTTAGCATGGAATGATAGAATTTCTTACAGAAACATGTTTTAATTTACATATGACCAATAAAATCATGTTTATTTTGTCTTCCATCTATATATTATCACCAAGTCTTAAAGACCATCGCAAGTGTCATGCTCTTATACCAAGAAAAGACTTGAACAGCTTTCCAAAAAAAGAAGAAAAGACTTGAACAAAGTACATACATATGCTCTTATGCTAAGAAATGACTCGAACAAAGTACTTAACATATTTTCCATGGGGCTTGTTAATTTGAGATATATATAGACTAAAACAAGCCACTAAGATTTATTCTCAATGTCCCACTTCCTATAATATTGATCAACTCTCATCAAGCTTACTTAGATCTCATATTCCCTCACAAAGTTGTTTTATGAGACTATAAATATGTGGTTTCTACTTCTATTTCAATTGCCAAAACATTGTAGTCTCCCTAAAGATTCTAATTTTCCACTCTTTAAGATGGCAAGAATGCTAGAACCACTTAGGCTTGGGAGGGTGATTGGAGATGTCATTGACTCCTTCTCTCAAACAGTCAATATGACCATAACATACAGTTGCAACAAACAAGTCGCCAATGGTTATGAGATCTTCCCTTCCTCACTCACAACCAAACCTAAGGTTCAGGTTCAAGGTGTCGATATGAGGTCTTTGTTCACGTTGGTATTGTAACTCCTACACTCGTATACTCTATTTCATTTATACCAATAACATTCGCCTACTGGTTCTTAGATCTCCTATGTTAACCACAGGTCATGACTGATCCTGATTTTCCTGGCCCAAGCGATCCATATCTAAGGGAGCACTTGCACTGGTATACCTTCTAGCACGTACTTGGAAATCATATAACTTCCAAAGTTTATCATGTTAAGTTCAGTTGTTCAAGATGATATTGATCATTTCAACATGCAAAACCTTGCTCTATGCCTATACTACTTCAAGATATATAAGTAAATAGTTATTCAACATATTTACAATCATAATATAAATTCGCCATAGTTTAGAATTTCATGTATCTAAAGCCAATCTGTTTTTATTTTCATTTTTTGTATCCACATAAAATTGAAGTGTTTTATGTAGTATAGATAGTTACAATTCAACCCTGGATAATCTTTTATGATCTTTATAGATCTCCATAGGTTGGCATATATGCATCGTATTCGAAACATGGCTTACATTTTTGAATTGGGAATATTACAGGATTGTGACAGACATTCCAGGTTCAACGGATGCTACATTTGGTAACATTTTATTCACTTATTCTTTCTGGACAAAGAAATATATTGATGAACTGAAAATTATGCAATGTTATGAAATACTTACCGATGATTGCATTAATTAAACAGGGAAAGAAGTGGTGAGCTATGAGATCCCAAAGCCAAACATAGGAATCCACAGGTTTGTGTTTGTTCTGTTCAAGCAGAAACGTGGACAAGTGATCTCTCCACCTTCTTCAAGGGATTGTTTCAATACTCGCAACTTTGCAGAGGAGAATGGGCTTGGTCTTCCTGTTGCTGCTGTCTTCTTCAATGCTCAGAGGGAAACTGCTGCAAGGAGACGCTAGAGCAGCAATTTTATCAGATCACAATGGCTAACATGCATTTCTACAGCAACAGTATAGTATGTTATCAACAGAGTTCTTAGTAAAATAAGCCAGTCAGGTATTATGGCTTTGAGTGATGTACTGTAATATACTAATATGCAGTAGTTCTATAACCATATATGGTCACGAGTGTTTTGTTGTTCAGTTTCTTGTGATATAAATATATATAATCATTAGCCTTTGCTTGTTATCTTTTGATATATAGCCCAAATCAAACAGATCCAGTGTGAAAACTTAGATAACCTCTAAAATATTATACATGTTAAGAGAACAGAAATTAACTGCAGAAAAGAAAAAAAATTGTAACGAAATTGATATCAAAAAGAAAATAAAGGACACAAGAATATGCGATTCAAAGGCTCCAAACATCAAAAACGATTTTTCTAAAGGACAAATTTGGACCAACTTGCCCAAGAACTATGTTTTCCGTTAATTCATTTGAGCTAAAATTTTGAGAATATAAGCAAATTAATGCCAAGAAAAATTTGTTTAAATTATGTTGGATTCAACAAAAGATCATTGTGATAACAACTTAATTCAGATCTGGTTGCATCGTACATGATGTATATTTTGTTTCTTCGTTTGAGGTAAATTTTGGGGGAATGTATGGGATTAAAGTTAGTAACATTGTTAAATTGGACACACTTACAAAGATACACATCAAAACAAGATATGTCCTTGCACCCTCATGTTTTTATGTCGACTACCAAGGATATTGGTATAGTGGTTAGGGTTTTAAACTGCAAAAAAAACAGGAATTGATTACCAATATTAGGATGGTGGTCAATGAAAACAGAAGAGGAAAAATAATCACAAAAAAACAAATGACAAATACATTTCTATTTATGTTTGTTTTCAAAAAATCAAACCTTGTGAGTTATATGTTTGTTTTCAAAAATTGAGATCTCCAAAGTCATTGGTGATGATGGCACAATTTTTTTATTTTTTTTTTTTTATTTTTTTATTTTTTTTTTTGTGTGAATGACAAGCAAATTTTTTATTGGATTTCAAAACCATTTTCTGAAATTATGATACCACAAGTCTACCAGCTAAGCTAGTACCTCGTTAACAATGATGACACAAATATTTTCACTCAATTGAGTAAAAGTTTTTTTTAGTACAAAAATTGAGTTTGTCAATTGTTATCAACATGCTTCTGAATCTTTTCCGCTTAGGTGTTTAACTATTCTTTGCCTTGATACTCTTGACATTGAATGACTTTGAGTTTTACCACATTTGATTTCAACCTTGCACAACTTATAAGGTTTAACCTAGACGTTAGTCAACTAATCCAGGCTAACAATTAAGCAAATAGTGATGCATATAACAATTATATATTATTGTGTTTACAACTAAGCGATCCTAAAACCCAATAGAAAGTGCCTTAGACCTAAATTTAAGTTTGAATAGGTTCCAACCACACATTACTAAACTTTTCTATTGAAAACGATCATAAAAATTAGAATAAAGGCGATAGAAAAAATTAAACCGGAAGTTAATATTAGAAAAGCATGACATACCAAAATTGTCTCTTACCCCTAAGCTAGCTAATACAACTATAGGCACGCCCATTTTAATAAACTTGGCCCTGAAAAACTCCAATAAATCCTATCATAAATTGAAATGAAAACCTGACAAAGCTTTCATGAAGATTTATCCAATATCGGAAATGGATTAATCCATAATCAGATCAACCTCACGCCTCTTGTCAAACCCCCAACCTCTTCATTTGGATTAGGGGAATTCTAAATGTCGAGGAAATGAGCGAGGAAACCAGCGAGGGGAGTGAGGTGGAGGGAGGGGAACCATTCACTCTCCTTGGGATGTGTGCAAGAAAATTCAACGCGCGCTTCCCGAGGGGAGTGAATGGTTCCCCTCCCTCCACCTCACTCCCCTCGCTGGTTTCCTCGCTCATTTCCTCGCCATGTAGCCTTACTCTTTGGATTATTCAGTCTTCACATAAATTGTCAATAATTATGCTAAATTTTTTTCAAAACCTCTTCAAACCCAAACCTCTTGTCAAACCCCCAACCTCTTCATTTGGATTATTCAGTCTTCACATAAATAGTCAATAATTATGCTAAAAAAATTTCAAAACCACATTAATTTTACAAAAATGTGGCATGCCATGCATGAAGGGTTGGGTTGGGATGGAATGCCTAACCCAAGTAGGGATGGCAGTGGGGTGGATTTTCACGGATATCCGCCCCACTCGCCCTGTTTGGGGCGGATTTGGTTAAGGGTATATAGAGGTTGGGGTGGATACGGATATCCAAATTATATCCGTTTATTATTCGAGGCGGATACGGATTTAACCATATCGCCCCGCGGATATCCGTTTAATGGGTTAAATTACTACAATACTCTTAAACTATAAATAGGGAATACCCTCATCTCATTCTCATAATAATCTCATTTGTTATTTCATTCTCGTTTCTCACAAAAGGGGTCTCACAGCGAGGTCGAAGGCTGCCTCAAGGGTGGTCGAAGGGTCGGCCTCAAAGGGTGGTCTCGGCCTCAAAAGGTGGTCGAAGGGTGGTCTCGCAGGGTGGTCGCAAGGTGGTCTCGGCCTCAAGGGTGGTCGCAGGGTCGAAGGGTGATCTGGGCCTCAAGGGTGGTCGCAGGGTCGAAGGGTGATCTCGGCCTCAAGGTGAGTCGCAGGTGGTCGAAGGGTGGCCGAGTCGCAGGGTGGTCGAAGGCATCAAGGGTGGTCAAAGGCTCTGAGATCCGAGATCAAAAATCTGAGATCACAGATCTCAGATCTAAGGACCAAAGATATTTTTTGTAATTTTTGTAATCTCTGAGATCTTCATATTTTTTGTAATTTTTGTAATCTCTGAGATCAGAGATATTTTTTGTAATATCTGAGATCAAGAATATTTTTTTGTAATTTCTGAGATCAAAGACGGGGTGCGAGGACCCGACAATCCAATAACAGAACCGTAAACCATAAACGGATTGGCAGGGCGGGGTGGATATCCGCAAGGGCGGTTATGATTTTTAATTAATTTTATAAACGGATTGGCGGGGCGGATTTGGGGAATCGCTTTTTCTAACGGATCGGGAATGAATTTGCTCAAATCCACTCCAATCCACCCCATTGCCATCCCTAAACCCAAGAGCCAACAGCTGTGTTTATACTATTCTCAATTCAACAAAAAAAAAAAAAAAATTATCCCCCAACAGGATGATCCCCAGTTCTTCAGAACAATAAACTAAAGTGGACCTATTATTTGAACAATAAACAGCAAAGAGACATATTTAGTGGTCAAAATGCAGATACTGCCCATGCTGTATTATTTTGATCATGTGTCACTTCATGCAACTTGGATTCTGAAAACTGTATACCTGCCTTTTCAAAACACTATATAAAATGTGTGATATTTTCTACTAAGATTGGCCAATAGGAACTCCAACAAAGTCTTTTTGTCCTTTTAATGGCAGAAACATCAGAGCCTCTCATTGTTGGGAGAGTCATTGGAGATGTGTTGGATTTCTTCTCTCCAAGTATCAAGATGTTGTGAGCTACTACAACAACAAGAAAGTCTGCAATGGTGGTGATCTAAAGTTGAGGTTCATGGTGGTGATCTTAGATCATTCTTCACACTGGTACTATACAATTAATGCTGTACACTTATTAGTTAATTAGGTCTCTCATTTATGATTTGGTTCTTAATTTTTTTTTTTCAGGACTTCTTCTTAGGTGTACTTTTGTGCAAAATTTTCAGGTCATGACTGACCCAGTTGTTCCTGGACCTAGTGATCCATATCTGAAGGAACATCTACAATGGTATTGCTCACTAAAACTGAACTAATTTTTTTGACATAAATTGATGAAGAAAAAAAAAATTTAAGTTCGATTTTTTATTTTTTCTCTTTTACCCCTCCCACCCCAAATGCTGTCGGTTGATATCAACCCTGTGACCTAGTGATACAATCTGTCACTGACCTTTGGCTGCCAAAAGTTCGATTGAAATGCACATTTGAAGCACCCAACGAGTGCAGGGTTCGAATCCTAAAAGCTTGAGCTTCTGGAGTAAAATGGAGTTTAAGATTTTAATATGTATCAGACTCAATAGAATTTTATCAATCATTTCTTCCTTCGTTAAGGTGACTATTATACCTAAAGTCATATACCTCATACCGATCATCTACCCAACCCTCAACTACCAAGAGACAAATGAATTTTTTTTTTTTATACCTTTGTAGATTTTGTGTTGAATCCATTGTGATTTTTAGATAATTAACTTAAAAGTTTTCTCTTTTGAATTGGTTTGCAGGATTGTAACAGACATTCCAGGCACAACAGATACAATGTTTGGTAGGTTTCTCTCTTATTTTTTAGCTACAATACATGCCCAGTGCACATCTCTACAAACAATAGGGGAAAACCTAAACCAAAGTTACATGTCTCTCACTCTCTCTCTCTTCACATACTCATATGGGAGTTTTTTTAGTGTTTGTGTTTGATTTGTTTGGGTTTTGACAATTTTGTATATCAAAAACAGGCAAGGAAATGGTGAGCTATGAAATCCCACAGCCTCGCATAGGGATCCACAGGTTTGTATTTGTTCTGTTCAAGCAGAAATGCAGACAATCAGTGACTCCACCTTCTTCAAGAGACTACTTCAACACCAGAAAATTTGCTCAAGAAAATGAACTTGGCTTTCCTGTTGCTGCTGTTTTCTTCAATGCTCAAAGACAAACTGCTGCAAGAAGACGCTAATCACACCCCCAAACATCACGAATCTAGTTTCATCTTTAGTTTCCTAGCTTCCAAGAAGAAAAAAATGAAGCAATTAGGGTTAGGGTTTCTGGTAAAAATAAGAAGTGGGGGGTGTAGGAGTCATTTACAGAAACCATCCCATCCCATCCTTTTGGCTATCTTATAGCTCTATCTGATCAATGTACTCAATTTGGCTCAAATATTTACGGCTTTCTGTTAAAGTACTAGTGGATTTGTTGTTTTAGTTTTAGCTAGTTGAGGGTTAATAATATTTCTATGTATTTTACCAAACTATATCTTTTCTCTCACTCGCGAGCTAACTCACTCACTGTCACAAATTCACTGGGTTGGGGTTGGTCGGTTGATGTACTATCTCATAAATGTACTAACTGTTACCATCAACTCAATGTCTTGTGACATCGAGTAGAATAACGATTATTCTGCAGGCTAGTTTCAACAGACAATTTACAGAAAAATTATACAAGATAATAGCCCAAAATACAGAAAAACGACTCTAATGTTCAATTAAAATTATTCAAATCAAAGTCTCTTACAATATTGAGGAAGAACTCTATTTATAGTGCTTAAATAACTTGAATAATAAGCAGCCTATTCCTAAAAGAAAAAGTAAAATCAAATACTAAAATAACAAGCAGTTTATTCCTAAAAAAAAAAAGTAAAGCCTAATCCTAAAAGGAAACTAAAAAGACTCATAATTAAATCGAAATATTACGAATAAGTTATTTAGTAAATAACTTTGAGAGCAAATTAGGAACCCTAAAATTCCTCCTGCATCAGTCGCCCCGGGTTGGAAAGAACTCATCCTCGAGTTCACAACAACTTCATCATAATCCTTTCGCGGCAGCTCAGGAGGAAGATCCTCTGGTATCAGGTCAGAAAACTCTGCTGCTGCACCTTTGCTGGTAAATCTGGATTCATGTCAGCAACACTATTCTCATAAGGCAGCAGAGCATAAACCACGTCTCCACGCTCAATCTCACCCAAAAACCTGGACATTGAAAGTAGGTTAGTATTATTGGCTACCGGGATAGGAGTGGTCATTTCCCGACGAGGTGCCACCACAATCTTCGTCCATTTGATGCTAAGAGAATATGTATTTTTTCGCCCATCATGAATAACATTGTGATCATACTGCCAAGGTTTGCCTAACAATACATGACAAGCATCTATAGACACAACATCACACCAAACATTATCAAAATATTTTCTGGCAATCAAAAAAGACACTAGGCATCGCCTATCTACTGTTACCTCACTGCCTTTATTCAGCCTTGATAATTTGTACGGCTTGGGATGACGATTTGTCTTCAACTGTAATTTCTGGACAGCCTCTTCAAACACGACGTTCTCACAACTGCCACTGTCAATGATCATCTTGCAGACTTTATCTGCAACTGTGCAGGTCGTGTGAAAAATATTGGTTATCAACCAATCGTCCCCTGAATCACCCTTGGGAGTCAGTAGACTCTTACGAACCACTAGAGTCTCATGGCCATCTCCATCTTCATCATCGTCATACACACTCTTCAAGCTCCTCAGTTTCGTCTACCACGTCCTCCTCAATCAGGAGATTGTTGCCCTTCTGAATAGCAGTCTGCCTGTACTCAGTCGCTCTATGTCCATGTTCACCACATCTAAAACATATAATATTTGAGTTAGAATTGCCCTGTGGTGGCTGCTAGGCAGGACGGAATTCTTGAGGGCGAACTGGCCAACCGCTTTGATCACTGCTTATTATTGGCCTCCCACTCTGTTGTTTTTTCACATCAAGTGCACGCTGGTATGCTTCAGAAACGGTCATCAACGAGTGAAGTCGCCGAAATAAGGGTTGAGTGTAGCCGAAAGGAAGGAAGTGACCCTTCATCTTTTTCTTCGTCTTCTTCTTCATCTTCTCCCAATTAGTGATCTTGCCCTTGCCCTGCCTGTCTCGTGCTCGCTTCAACTGCTCCCACCACACAGATGTTATGCCTTTGAGTTTTTTGGCGATTAATTTTACCTTGACATGATCTGAGACTTCCTTATACTAAAAAATACATTCTACTTCATTCAACCAATCCACGAATCCTTCGGCCTGTAACATACCAAAAAACTCGGGTAGATCCACTTTGAAACTGAGATTTCCATGACGATCCTCCCGACCACGGCGCTCCCAGATTCGAGCACGATGGTGATACGGGTTTTTGAAACTGGAATCAGAATCGTGATCTTTCATCTCACGATCACCGAAATCCTGCGCAGTTAGACGCTGGGTTAACTTTGCAACTTGCCTCTGTAAATCCTTAATCATCACATCTTTAATGTTACGATCACGGTTTGGGCCTTCCTCGTTCGGAACCTGCCCGCGACGATCATGACCACCAACTATAGAAATTGATGAAATCTCACCCCCAATAAGATGTTGATGCTCTAATACCAACTGACGCCGGGCAGAATATCGATTATTCTGCAGGCTAGTTTCAACAGACAATTCACAGGGAAACTACACAAGATAATAGCCCAAAACACAGATAAACAACTCTAATGTTCAATTAAATTTATTCAAATCAAAGTCTCTTACAATATTGAGGAAGAGCTCTATTTATAGTGCTCAAATAACTTGAATAATAAGCAGCATATTCCTAAAAGAAAAAGTATAATCAAATACTAAAATAACAAACAGTCTATTCCTAAAAGAAAAAGTAAAACCTAATCCTAAAAGAAAACTAAAAAGACTCCTAATTAAATTGAAAGATTACGAATAAGTTATTTAGTAAATAATTTTGAGAGCAAATTAGGAACCCTAGAAACCTCCTGCATCATCTTGTCAAACAACCTCCAAAAATATCAACCTAACTCAAGGCATGCCCTTCCTCAAGAAACCCTAATTTATAAAAAAAAACTAATTTCTTTTCTTTCAAAAATAATTAATTAGACAAACTACCTCAATAACAAAAAACCCATTGCGAAATAACATCACCATTTTCGCTGAAGGATGCCACTACTCTACTTTTTTTTATCTGCTGAAGGACACTACAACATTTCCTTCTCCGCCTTCTCTTCTCTATTCACAGAAGCAACATAGGAGCAACACCCACCAGCTCGCCCCACCACTTTCGACCGCATCACCACGACTTGCCACCGCTAGTCGCACCACCACTCATTTCTTCCTCTCTTTTTTTGTTCTTGTGTGTTTCTTCTTTGTTATTCTTCTTCTCATTTTCTTTTCTCTTCTTCTCTTTTCTCTTTTCTCTTCATCTTTGTTTTTTGTTCTTCGCCTTTTCTTTTTTCTTTCCTTCTGATTTTTTTTCCCTCTTATTTTTCTCTAATCTTCTTCTTTTCCCCTGTTTGTTTCTCTTTCACCCTTGCTGAGGTTATTGGGAGTGGAGATTCCCTACTTGCCGAAACCTCTGCGAGGGCGAATGAGAAAAAAAAGGAGAATACAATAAGAAGAAATTTTCTTTTCTTTTTTAAATTAACCTCCATGGGGAGGGGAAACTAGGGGATGCAATACCTTTATTACTTGAGAAAAAAACTTTTACACTTATTCGGGTGTATATTACGACTTTACCCGAATAAAAAACTTATGGGACAAACCCTTACTAACTAAAATACTCAGAAAAACTAAAAGCAAAAATCAGACATAATTCACCAAAGATCTAGACCTTAAACCCAAACTTTGGAAAGATTGGTTAGAGACTCACGTTCAAGAGGAGTGCATGTGGTTGTTTCTGCAGTTGTTTTGTTAGGTGAATTAAATTGTCAGAAATTCTAATTGTCGAGGAAACCAGCGAGGGACCCTCCATCCCCATCGTGAAGCATGCAGGTGATGGGAGGCACGCATCGCGAGGGAGATGGAGGGTCCTCCCTCCCTCGTTGGTTTCCTCGCCAATTAGCCTCTCTCTTAAATTGTTTGTTTGGTTGAATTTTTAGTATTCACGACGGGTATAGTCATAATGTACTCCCACCAAGTTTGTAAATCTTTTTTATTAATAATAAAGGTTTCACATATCATACTTGTCCCTCCCTTTTAGAGGTTTTATTAAATAAAATATTTAACTGCATTAAGAATTCAAGAATTCAAGTTGATCAAATACTACATACATCCAAATCACACTATAAAGGTTTAAGGTTCGAACTTAGCCAATGACATGAAATTCAATTAAAACCCCGGCTATCCTTTAAAAAAACAAAAGTTTTGCACATGGAACCTCCATCAAAAGAGTTGTTCTGCATGCAATGGTGCCTATCCAAAATATGCAAAAATAAATAAATAGAATAAAGAGTCATTGCACAGTGGCCAAGAATTGTGATTTCATTTTTCGAGTTAATTTCGATCTCTTAATTTTAAGAAATATTTCAGATTGTAAAGAAAAAAATATAAAATTTTCGAGAATAACATGAAATATATATAATGAATTTTGAGAGTATGAAATATGAGAAAAAAATAAAGATGCAAGTAAATAAATCTATTAAACACATTAAATGAAGCATAAATACCAAAAAAATGAAATTAACATATAATTAGAAATTAGGAGGTGATTTTAAAATTCAATATATAAGTTGAAGAAATGATCATTAATAGGGGGTAGTTTCAAAAATTAATAAATAATTAGAAAAAGATAAATAAATAAATAAATAAAAAACTCCAAATTTTACAAAAAAAAAACCCAAATTGTTTCCAACAAAACCCTAAAAATGTAACTTTTGATAGCTGGTTTCAGTGTTCTAAAAATCGGTCTAGGCGGCCGCCTAGGCGCTAGAAGGTGGAAAACCGCCCAGATTAATGCCTGGGCGGGCAGTCTGGGCGGTCTGGGCAGTCTGAGCGGTCTGGGCGGGTCTGGGCGGGGTCTAGGCGGGCTAGGCGGCCTGGGCGGGCTAGGCGGTCTAGGCGGCCTAGGCGGACTCTAGGCGGGGTCTAGGCGGTCTGGGAGATTTTTTTTTTATTTTTTTTTTTTTTTTTTTTTTTAATAAGGTTGATTGTGTTCTTATTTTATTTTTCTTTCCTATTTTTTAGAAATAAACTATTTAATTGTTTTTTTAGAAAATCTCGGGAATGGACTTTGATGATGATGATGATGATATGTCTAAATGTAGCGAAAGATGATTACTTAATGGAATTCTCAAAGGATCTGCCGGTACCAATTTTACGAATGTAGATTTTATCAAACATAACTGAGGTTATTCATGCAATTTGAAGAAAAATAAAAGATTACACAAATTCAAATTTATATAAAGTACCCATCATGACCAACTTCAGTCATTTGAGTTTTAATAAATTTTGTTCACAATTGTTAATTTTTCATGTTTTTAAATTTTGCATATGTATATTGACATTAAATTGGATGTAATTGATAAGGTATTATGCTTAACTTTTGTAAATTATTAAAGTTATAATACAAAACCTAAGACCGCCTAGGCCCCTGGGCGCTAGGCACCTGCTCGCCGCCCGCCCAGCGCCTAGCGATTTTTAGAACACTGGCTGATTTTCCGTATATTACGAAAAGAAAATTCACGAAAAAATCCTGATATTTTATAATAAGAAAATCAAAATTTTACCCTTCTTCTTTCGTAATTAAAATTAAAAAAAAAAACGAAAATCTCATTCCTTTTGACACTGGCATTAGCTAACTAACCCCAACCAAATCCTCATGGCTCAAAACTGAAATATGTCCA
This sequence comes from Berberis vulgaris, assembly GCA_963556465.1. Lineage (NCBI taxonomy): Eukaryota > Viridiplantae > Streptophyta > Magnoliopsida > Ranunculales > Berberidaceae > Berberis > Berberis vulgaris. The sequence goes on from OY747135.1 coordinate 7,086,476, forward strand.
AATTTTCTAAAGTTATACATCCATTAACGCGTACGTCAAGGGCTTTGTCAATGCGCTTAATACTTCTTGGCTTAAGAATGTTACCAGCACCACTGGCAAAAATATGAGTCGCTCTAGATGGCGAGGAAACAGGCGAGGGAGGGGGGTTTGACCCCTTTCCCCTCGAGATTCACATGGATGTGTATCTCGAGGGGGATGGAGGGTCACACCCCCCTCCCTCGCCATTTAGAATCACCCATAGTAAGAGATAAGGGTGACATAGGGAAATTTTTTGACAGGGATAACATATGACATGGCTTGATTGAATTAATTTGTGAACTTGAGAAACTCTCAATACCAAAAATATCGTTCCCAGTGAATGATATGAATGGTTGAGATATGAACATGATCCGCACTTATTTTTCTCCAGCTACCCCCACTAGATTCCCATTTCCCAAAACCAAGGAAGGAAAAAAGGGTCGGTAGCTTTTGAGGTGGGTTTTGTTTCCCCTCCTCATCTCTCATCCTCTCATGGCTTGTCAAGTTATGCCTTTTCAATCAATATATACCCAAAGTTATTTTCAACGAAATTTATGTGTATATATATATGATCATCATATACCATGGTAGGATATTATTGTAGGTAGATTTTTTGCCAGCAACGCTGGCTAGCTAGCTAGCTAGTCTTCCAAAACTCTTGAGTACAGAAACGTGTCTTTTCTATTTATTCAATTCTGGTTTGATGTATATCTAGGCTGCATGTGTTTGTTTCAAAAGAAAAGATTCCAGCTTGACTTGAGCATCATAGGGGCTAGTTTCAAAAGCATCATAGCTAGCTTGTTTCAAAAGAAAAGTTTTGGCGTTGATGATAGTGTATCACAGGTCTTCTCATTTGGGATAATGGGCTTGTATATACTTGGGCTTCAGATGGGGCTTGTATATAGATGGGCTTCAAAAGAAAAGTTTTGGCGTTGATGATAGTGTATCACACAAAAATCAGTTCCAGAGATTGTAAATCCATTTTACAATCATAAAGAAATCATTAATAGATTCAGAGCTCCTTCTCAGCATTTTGTTTATGTTCCTGATTTACAAGCTGAAGTAAATCTTATGAAGAAAGAAATTGCCCAACTCAAGCAAGGTCAAACTTGGCTTGAATAGCAATTGGTGAATCTTCAGATTCCCCATACATTTCCTCATAACGAAGAACTTTTTTCATCTTCCATTATTAATGATCCGAGAACTACTCCTGCATTTCTCAACGGAATGAATACAGTCACATATCACAAATGGTATATTAATGTAACTTTGGTTCTTAACCAAAACTACAAAATTAATACCATTGCTCTTGTTGATTCAGGAGTTGATTTGAACTGTGTTGCTGAAGGTTAATTCCCTCCCAATTTTACAAAAAAACCACACAACAGTTATTTAGTACAAACAACAAACTTCATGTTCAATATAAACTTGTTGGTACTCACATTTGCCAGGAAAATATCTGTATTAAACAAGATTTTTTGCTAGTTAAGGACATGAGCCAAAAGATGATTTTGGGAACTCCCTTCTTAACTACAATTTATCCGTTTAATGTTATAGATATTGGTATTTCTACCAATATTCTTGGCAGTGAGGTTCTCTTAAAGTTTTTATGCAAAACAAAAGTTGCAGAAATACATTCTCTATAAACAGAGAATTGCTTTCTTAATTTTATAACTCAAAAACGCCAACACTTAAATTTTTTAAAACAAAAAATAGCTTATCATCGCATTGATGATCAGCTCAAAGATTCACAAGCTCAATCTAGAATTATTCATTTTAAAGAAGAATTATCTTCTGAGCTCTGTTCTGATCTTCCCAATGCCTTTTGGAATAGAAAGCATCATATGGTTCGGTTACCATATGACTATTATTTTCGTGAATCTCGAATTCCAACCAAGTCTCGTCCTATACAAATGAATTCTGAGTTAATGAAATTCTGTAAATATGGAATTCAAGGTTTACTGTCCAAAAACTTGATTCGTCCTGCCAAATCCCCGTGAAGTTGTGCAGACAAAAGACCTTATATGGTCATGTAGTAGTTCTATAACCATATATGGTCATGAGTGTTTTGTTGTTCAGTTTCTTGTGATATAAATATATATAATCATTGGCCTTTGCTTGTTATCTTTTGATATATAGCCCAAATCAAACAGATCTAGTGTGAAACTTCAATAACGTCTAAAATCTATATTACAATTCAGAGTGGTGTTTTACTATTCATTGCTGACTGGGACAAACTCAAATCGAAAGAATTAGAGATAAAAGATGGTTAGGATTAAAAGTTGGGAAATGTATTGAATTTGAGGGTTGAGATTCATTTCCCATGATGGCGTATTTGTAAATATAAAACAAGTAGAAGGGCAAAAATAATAAAAACTTTTGAAAAAAGTTGATGGAATGTACATGTGGCGGAGAGAGAAAATATTGTGTTTTGCTTTTAGCAAAATGAAAATTATCATAACTATCTACATCATTATCGAATTTTGGTAAAGTTAATATCGTTGAATGCATTTTTCAAAGAACTTTCCAACAAAATCAATGATCAACACGAGTGTTAAAATTTTAAAAATATATATTCTATAATTAAAAAACATATAAAGTATTTCACGTTTTTAATATTTTCAAAGCAATGAGACATGCTGATCATACTAGAAAAAATAAGTCGGGCCTCTTAATGCACATTTAAACTTCATATTTTCGCTAATTCAAAAATTGGGGAAGAACTCATTCTTGGCATTTAAATTTTTTTCTCAACTAATTCAAATTTAACTAACTCTAAAATTTATAATATATATTTTTACCTTAAAATAAGCTTACACTTCAATATTGATTCAAAGCCAAAATGAGGATAGTGAAAGAGATATTCAGTACAAAATATTTAGCAAAAATAAAATTATATGGACTGCCAACAGCACGGGGCATACTCTAGTATTATACATGTTAAGAGAACAGAAATTAACTGCAGAAAGAAACAAAAGTGTAACGAAATTGATATATGGGATTCAAAGGCTCCAAACATCAAAAACGATTTTTCTAAAGGACAAATTTGGACCATCTTGCCCAAGAACTATGTTTTTCGTTAATTCATTTGAGCTGAAATTTTGAGAATATAAGCAAATTAATGCCAAGAATAATTTGTTGAAATACAATTTTTCTAAAGGACAAATTTGGACCAACTTGCCCAAGAACTATGTTTTTCGTTAATTCATTTGAGCTGAAATTTTGAGAATATAAACAAATTAATGCCAATAATAATTTGTTGAAATTATGTTGGATTCAACAAAAGATCATTGTGATAACAACTTAATTCAGATCTTGTTGCACTTACATGATGAACTGTATATTTTTTTTCATTGTTTGAGGTAAATTTTTGGGGGAATGTATGGGATTAAAGTTAGTAACATTGTTAAATTGGACACACTTATGAAGATACATGTCAAAACAAGATATGACCTCGCACCCTCATGTTTTTATGTCGACTACCAAGGATATTGGTATTGTGGTTAGGGTTTTTGATGTAGGAGGATCCGAGTCAGATGATGCTGAGTTGTCAAATAGTACGTTGTTGGCGCTGAGATACCATGAGTTGGCAGATCAGTGCAAAGATAGCAGGAAATCGTGATTTTTTCCTAATTGGGGCAGTTTTTTGTGTGTTTCGGTATTTTGGCCATAACTTTAGCTACGGTTATCAGAATTGCGCATATGACCCCAATTCGGAAAGCTCTTGGCGGCGCGCACGACATGGTCATGGATCTATGCTCGGTGCACATATTTTTAAGGCCAAAATCCACTATTTTCCCTCCCAAATCCACAAATTTAGTAGCTTTTCTCTTTTCTAGTAATATTTCAATTATTGCTTAGGAAGTTATTTTGAACCCGATTTGGGCCAGATTTTTGATAGATTTTTTATTTTATTACGTATTTCATTTTAGCTTGATTATTGGGATTTTTCTATTTTTGGTAAAATTCTAATAATGTCGAATTTTAGCTATATAGCCCGGCTTGTGGGCTGATTTAGATATACTTTTGATTTTGATAATTTGAATTGAACATTAGAGTATTTCTCTGTGTTTTGAATAATTCTCTTGTGTTCTTCCCTGTGAACTATCTGTTAGAACCAGCCTGCAGGATTATCATATTTTCTGTGTCGTTGGCACGATAAAAGTTAAAACCTTGTCAAAATATAATCACCCTTGAGTTTTCAACACCACCATCATCAATAATTGAAGAAAATTAAATAAATATAAAAAATGTTGGGTATGGGAATCGAACCCATGCATTCTTGATTCTTTAAGTTCTATGCGATCCGTTAGATTCATATATTTGGTTAAATCTCAGTCGTCTTTTATCTCTCACCCCAATCAACATCATATTTTGTATATATAACAAGGGTATTTCCCGTGCCGTTGACACGATAAAAGTTTAACATGATAAATAAATTTTATTCTACTTTAAATATGAAGATAAATAAATATTAAAATGTTGGGTATGAGAATCGAACCTATGCACTTTTGGTGCTTTAAGTTTTATGTGATTCGTTAGATTCTTATATTTGAGTAAATCACTGTTGTCTTTTATCTCCAACCACAAACACCATTCTGATTTTAATATAGAATAAATATAATACTATTAGTTTTGTCAGCGCGACAGTGGTTGATGAACACATGAAATATAAATATAAGGCATATAAGAATGAATTTTAGTTTTATACATTATGATTTTTTTCCTGATAATAATTTGTGTCTCTGTCTATAACATAGCAATTGAAATTCATTCTTATGTGCGTAGTTTCATTAGATATCCTAAAAAAGACCTCTGAATTTTTCAGGAACCCCCAAAAGCCCTCCTAATCTTTTGGACATTCCGAAAAGCCCCCTCGTTCAATTACGAAAATGTCTTTCCCTGACACAAATTATGATGTTGCCCCTACCCATTCACAAAATTTCAAACTTACCCCTTCTCATTCATCAAATCTCGAAAATTCCTTCCACGATATTGAGCTTACCCATTCAAAAAAAAAAAATCCAAACTTACCCCACACCAAATCTTGAAAATGCCCTTCATCCCTCCCCTTCTCATTCTCCAAATTACAAAAATGTTCATCCCTCTACAAATTAGGATATTGCCCCTACCCATTCGCAAAATTTTGAAATTGCCCCACCCAGTGTTCTAAAACTCGTTAGGCGTTGGGCGGGCAACTAGCAGGTTCCTAGCGCCTAGGCTGTCTTAGGTTTTGTATTATAACTTTAATAATTTACAAAAGTTGAGCATAATACCTTATCAATTACATCCAATTTAATGCCAATATACATATGCAAAATTTAAAAACATGAAAAATTAACAATCATGAACAAAATTTATTAAAACTCAAATGACTGAAGTTGGTCATGATAGGTACTTTATATAAATTTGAATTTGTGGACAAATATCCAAACCTATTCTTTTATTTTTTTTCTTCAAATTGCATGAATAACCTCAGTCATGTTTGTTAAAATCTACATTAATAAAATTGGTACCGGCAGATCCTTTGAAAATTCCATTAAGTAATCATCATTTGCTACATTTAGACATATACTGAATAAAAAATAATTAAATAGTTTATTTCTAAAAAAAATGAAAGAAAAATAAAATAAGAACACAATCAGCCTTATTAAAAAATATAAATAAAATAAAATAAATAAAAATCGCCCAGACTGCCTAGACCCCGCCCAGCCATTAATCTGGGCGGTTTTTCACCTTCTAGCGCCTAGGCCAATTTTTAGAACACTGGCCCCACCCCCTTCACCAAATCCTAAAAAAACCCTTCCCATCCCCATTCGCTAAATTGCTAAATGCATCTCCTCAAGACTTTGGTTTTTTAAGATTGTCCCGTTTTTATTTTCTAAGTCAATTCAACCTAATTTTACATATGGGCAAAATTATGGCCTACAAGCCTATAAATTAAGCCCAATGAAGACAGAGATCTAATAGCAATCAACTTTTTGAAGTTAATCACTTTATTAAATCAAAATAAACATTTTTTTCCCTCTAGAAATAACATGTTTTATTGAGTTGGGGTAGTTATTGAGTTGGCATATTTGTAACAACTTAAAAAACAGTAACATTTTTTAGCTATTACAATCCACCAAACGATTTCAAGTCAAAATTAAATTTAGTCAACAAAATGAAAAATAGCTACATAAAAAAAGTGATACAATAAATTAGATCACCATGAATAGCATCACTTGCAAGCCCATACTATTTGTGGTGATACAATTATTGAATCACTTTGTTTTTGAAAATGTGTAAAATTGTTTTGTGGATTGTTATATCTCAAAAGTGAAACTATTTTTCGGATTGTTACAAAAATGGCAATTTGGTGTGGTGAATAAAGTTGAAACACCCTAAAATACCGGTCCAACAAAGAGTTGGAGTTGGTGTTGGTGTAATCGAGACAATAAGTGGGTACACATAGCAACCCCCTAAATATATGACCATGATAGAATAACTACTTAATTACATAAATTAAGGTTGTGTTTGGTTATTCTTTGAGGGAAATATTCCAAACATGGCAACAGGTGAGAAGGAAAACAAATACGGGAATATGGTTTTATTCAAAAGTGATATCAAATTAGATGGTTAAAGAGGACTTGGTGAAGGATGCCATATAGTGAGATTTATTTGCATAATGAAGGCTCCAGAGACAAGGTCCTATGCCCATGCACACACTACTGAAGATGAGAAAGTGGGTACTAGGAAGCACAAAACAGAGACCAAGGGACATGATGCTGAGCAGACACCTAAGAAAACTAAGGCCGAGAACGACCACAATGGTGATCTTAATGGCAAATCTGAAGCAGATACAACAACCGAATTTGAAGAGTTTGCAAGGTTATCAGAGAGAACCTTTCAACTGAACAAATGAAAGAGATACTGGAAATAAATGGTCAAGAGACTTCTGGGTCTGATCACGCTGTAATCATACGATGGTTAGTAATAGACCACATTGCTTTCATTTTTCAGGTTTTAGGTTAATTTTGATGTCATTGGATTGGAACAGCCAAGACATGATGTTCTATGGGCCATTGAACAAGTGCACAGTCTGCAATGGGAATCTGGAGTGGACTGGGAGCAACTACTCGTGCAGCAATTTTATCAGATCACAATGGCTAACATGCATTTCTACAGCAACAGTATAGAATGTTATCAACAGAGTTCTTAGTAAAATAAGCCAGTCAGGTATTATGGCTTTGAGTGATGTACTGTAATATACTAATATGCAGTAGTTCTATAACCATATATGGTCATGAGTGTTTTGTTGTTAAGTTTCTTGTGATATAAATATATATAACCATTGGCCTTTGCTTGTTATTTTTTGATATATAGCCCAAATCAAACAGATCTAGTGTGAAATTTCGATAACGTCTAAAATATTATACATGTTAAGAGAACAGTAATTAACTGCAGAAAAGAAAAAAAAAATTGTAACGAAATTGATATCAAAAAGAAAATGAAAGACACAAGAATATGGGATTCAAAGGCTCCAAACATCAAAAACGATTTTTTCTAAAGGACAAATTTGGACCAACTTGCCCAAGAACTATGTTTTTCGTTAATTCATTTGAGCTGAAATTTTGAGAATATAAGCAAATTAATGCCAAGAATAATTTGTTGAAATGCAGTTTTTCTAAAGGAACAATTTGGACCAACTTGCCCAAGAACTATGTTTTTCGTTAATTCATTGGGGCTGAAATTTTGAGAATATAAGCAAATTAATGCCAAGAATAATTTGTTGAAATTATGTTGGATTCAACAAAAGATCATTGTGATAACAACTTAATTCAGATCTGGTTGCACATACATGATGAACTGTATTTTTTTTTCTTCTTTGTTTGAGGTAAATTTTTGGGGCAATGTAAGGGATTAAAGTTAGTAACATTGTTAAATTGGACACACTTATGAAGATGCATGTCAAAACAAGATATGACCTTGCACCCTCATGTTTTTGTGTCGACTACCAAGGATATTGGTATAGTGGTTAGGGTTTTTGATGCAGGAGGATCCGAGTCAGATAATGCTGAGTTGTCAGATAGCACGTTGTTGGCGCTGAGATACCATGAGTTGGCAGATCAGTGTAAAGATAGCAGAAAATCGTGATTTTTTCCTAATTGGGGCAGTTTTTGGTGTGTTTCGGTATTTTGGCCATAACTTTGGCTACGGTTATCAGATAATCGCGCATATGACCCCAATTCGAAAAGCTCTTGGCGGCGCGCACGTCGTGGTCACGGAGCTATGCTCGGTGCACATCTTTCAAGGCCAAAATCCACTGTTTTCCCTTCCGAATCCACAAATTTGGTAGTTTTTTTCCCTTTTCTAGTAATATTTCAACTATTGTTTAGGAAGTGATTCAATTCTGAACACGATTTGGGCCAGATTTTTGGTAGATTGTTTATTTTATTACGTATTTCGTTTTAGCATGATTATTGGGATTTTGCTATATTTAATAAAATTCTAATAATGTCGAATTTTAGCTATATAGGGGCTTGTGGGCTGATTTAGACATATTTTTGATTTTGATAATTTGAATTGAACATTAGAGTATTTCTCTGTGTTGTGGGTAATTCTCTTGTGTTCTTCTCTGTGAATTATCTGTTAGAACTAGCCTGCAGGATTATCGCTATTCTGCCCAGCGTCAGTTTTAAACTGCAAAAAAACAAAAATTGATTACCAATATTAGGATGGTGATCAATGAAAACGCAAGAGGAAAAATAATCACCAAAAAAACAAATGACAAATACATTTCTATTTATGATTGAAGTAACTTGATAGACAAATCTAATTACTTATCCTAAATTAATAAGTAAATTTTCTATCATAATTCATGTTTAAAGTATTAAACATCAAATGGGAATGAGTACAATAAAACGACACTCCTAAAATAAAACCTTGTGAGTATATGTTTGTTTTCAAAAATTGATATCTCCAAAGTCATTGGTGACGATGGCACAATTTTTTGTTTTGTTTTGTTTTGTTTTTGTTTTTGTTTTGTTTCTTGGGTTTTTTTTTTTTTTTTGTGAAGGACGAGCACGATTTTTTATTGGATCTCAAAACCATTTTCTGATATTGTGATACCATCTACCATAAGTCTACCAAGTGAACTAGTACCTCATCGACAATGATGACACATATATTTTCACTTTATTGAGTAAAAGTTTTTTTGTACAAAAATTGAGTATGTCAATAGTTATCGACATGCTTTAACTATTCTTTGCCTTGATACACTTTGACCTTGAATGACTTTGAATTTTACCACATTTGATTTCAACCTTGCGCAACTTATAAGCTTTAACCTTGACGTTAGTCGACTAATCCAGGCTAACAATTAAGCAAATAGTGATGTATATAACAATTACCTATTTTTGTGTTTACAACTAAGAGCGGTCCTAAAACCCAATAGAAAGTGCCTTAGACTTAAATTTATGTTTGAATAGGTTCTAACCACACATTACTAAACTTTTCTATTGAAAACGATCATAAAAATTAGAATAGAGGCTGCAGAAAAAATTAAACCGGAAGTTAATATAGAAAAGCATGACATACCAAAACCCTATTGAAATTGTCTTACCCCTAAATTATAGCTAATACAATTATAAGAACGACCGTTTTAATAAACTTGGGCCCTGAAAAACTCCTATTGGATTAAAATTGTCTTACCCTACCATAAATTGAAATGAAAACCTCACATAGCTTTCATGAAGATTTATCCAATATCGAAATGGATTAATCCATAATCAGATCAACCTCACGCCTCTTGTCAAACCCCTAAGCTCTTCATTTGGATTATTCAGTCTTCACATAAATAGTCAATATTTATGCTAAAAAAATTTCAAAACCACATTAATTATACAAAAATGTAGCATGCCATGAAGGGTTGGGATGGAATGCCTAACCCAAGAGCCAACAGCTGTGTTTATACTATTCTCAATTAAAAAAAAAAAATTATTATTATTATTATCCCCCAATAGGATGATCCCCATTTCTTCAGACCAATAAAACTGAACAATTTTTTTTTACATTGGTATTGCTCACTAAAACTGAACAATTTTTTTTTACATAAATTGATGAAGAAAATCTTTTTTTAAGTTCGATTTTTTTTTTTCACCCCTCTCACCCCAAATGCCGTCGGTTCATATCGACGCCTTGACTAGTGATACAATTCGCCACCACTAAGTCATCACACCTTTAGCTGTCAAAAGTTCGATTGAAATGCACATTTGACACACCCAACGAGTGCAGGGATCGAATCCTAAAAGCTTGAGCTTCTGGAGTAAAATGGAGTTTAAGATTTTAATAGTATCAGACTCGATACAATTTTATCAATCCTTTCTTCCTTCGTTAAGGTGACAATTATACCTAAAGTCATATACCTCATACCGATCATCTACCAACCCTCAACTACGACCAAGAGACAAATGAATTTTTTTTTTTTATACCCTTGTAGATTTTGTGTTGAATCCATTGTGATTTTTAGATAATTAACTTAAAAAGTTTTCTCTTTTGAATTGGTTTGCAAGATTGTAACAGACGTTCCAGGCACAACAGATACAATGTTTGGTAGGTTTCTCTCTTATGTTTTTTGCTACAATACATGCACAGTGTACATCTCTACAAACAGTAGGGGAAAACCTAAACCAAAGTTACATGTCTCTCACTCTCTTTCTCTCTTCACAAACAGTAGGGTTTTGACAATTTTGTATATCAAAAACAGGCTGGGAAATAGTGAGCTATGAAATCCCACAGCCTCGCATAGGGATCCACAGGTTTGTATTTGTTCTGTTCAAGCAGAAATGCAGACGATCAGTGACTCCACCTTCTTCAAGAGACTACTTCAACACCAGAAAATTTGCTCAAGAAAATGAACTTGGCCTTCCTGTTGCTGCTGTTTTCTTCAATGCTCAAAGACAAACTGCTGCAAGAAGACGCTAATCACACCCCCAAACATCACGAATCTAGTTTCACCTTTAGTTTCCTAGCTTCCAAGAAGAAAAAAATGAAGCAATTAGGGTTTCTGGTAAAAATAAGAAGTGGGGGGTGTAGGAGTCATTTACAGAAACCATCCCATCCCATCCTTTTGGCCATCTGATCAATGTACTCAATTTGGCTCAAATATTTACGGCTTTCCGTTCAAGTACTTGTGGATTTGTTGTTTTAGTTTTGAGAAATTCTAGCTAGTTGAGGGTTAATATATTTTTGTGTATTTTACCAAAAATATCAAAACCAAACTATATCTTTTCTCTCACTCACGAGCTCACTCACTCACTGTCACAAATTCACTGGGTTGGTCTGTCGATGTACTATGTCATAAATGTACTAACTGCTACCATCCACTCAAGGTCTTGTCAAACGACCACCAAAAATCTTCTTTTTTTTTATATTATTCTTCTCATTTTCTTCATTTTCTTTTCTCTTCATCTCTGTTTTTTTGTTCTTTTTTTTTTTTTTTTTTCCTTTTCCTTCTGATGTCTTTTTTTTTTCCTTGTTTTGTTCTTCTTCTCATCTCTTCTTCTTTTTCTTATTCTTATTCTTTTTTTTATCCACTCTTATTCTTTTTTTCTGTTTTTTTCTTCTTCACCCTCGCTGAGGTTATTGGGAGTGGAGGTTCCCCACTCGCCGAAACCTCAGTGAGGGCGAAGGAGAATACAAGAAGAAGATTTTTTTTTTTAAATTAACCTCCAGGGGGAGGGACAACTATCGGATGCAAGACCTTTATTACTTGAGAAAAAACTTTTACACTTCTTCGAGGGTACATTACGACTTTACCCGAATAAAAGACTTATAGGACAAGTCCTTACTAACTAAAAATACTCAGAAAAAACTAAAAAACAAAAACCAGACCTAATTTACAAAAGATCTAGACCTTATACTCAAGAGTTAGACCTTATCCAAGAGATTCGGCCTTATTCAAGATATTAGGCCTTGTTCAAAGGAATAGGCTACCTAGGCCTTATTGACCAAGGACCTAATCGGCAAAAAAAAACTTAAAAACCAAAATGAATTTTGATCTTTAACTTCAAGTGAAATTACCAAAGCTTCTAAACTATAATCTTGCAACTCTATGCAAGTTTCCTACTGAGCAATTGCCAAAGAGGCCACAACTATTCTTCACCAACTGCCAACCTGCAACAACAAGAACAACAACTACATAGCTCCCCAAACCTGCAGCAACAAGAATAACATCTGCAAGAACCTAGCAATGCTCACCCAAAACATCATCATTCACACCCGTCCAAATGACAGCACCAGCTTCCACAACAGCAGCAACATCAACATCCACACAGCGATGAACTGTCCACAGTAGCATCCTCTTCCACAACAACAAATCTTCCACACACCATCTCTGTTATCAGCTGAAACAAAGACTCTGTTTTAAGCTGAAACAACGCATAAATAACCTTGATTCCCCACATATTCACCTGTCAATTCATGCTGGAGATTTTCTAAAATACGTCGTCTTCTTTTTGTCTAAAATAAGCAAGCCTTTTGGTCTATTTGGAAGAGAAGACCATGTAAATTTTCTCGTGAATTGTTCCCTTTGCGCCAAACTAGACAACGCATTCGCCACATAATTTGTTTATCTAAAAACATGATTGCAATGGCACACCATAGACCTGCAAAATTTTGAAATCTCCCTCCACCAATCATTAATATGCCACAGAATCTTACTTTCCCAAAAGAACCATTGTTTAACCAACAAAGAATCCGTTTGAATCATACATTTTGTAAAACCCTTCAATTTGCAATATTTCAAACCCTCTAGTAATGCTCTTGTTTCAGCAACATTGTTATAGCCTAACCCAAAGAAAACTTGACTTGTAGCCACAAAAGATCCCTCCTTGTCTCTGACCATAAATCTGCCCGTTGCAGTATCTTCCACAGAAGACCCATCCACATTTAAAGCAACCCATCCCACAGGCGGAAAAGACAAGTAAACTATACGGATAAGGGGTTTTGCTACCAGTTTGATTTGAATACCCAATCTCTTAATCAACACACCGTATTCATCATTTTTCTTGGGAGTAAATTTTTTTACCACACATCTAATCCAATGGTAAACCTCAATAATCACATAGCTAGCCGACCATTCATTTCCTTCATATAATTTCTTATTTCTTTGAATCCAGATTTCCCATAAGATAAAAGTATGAGTAAGATGAAACAGAATACCTAACTGCGTTAGTGGGCTTGCCCTTCCAAACCAAACACAAAGTATATTATACAATTCTCCCGGTCTATGGGTGTGAATGTTGAAAACCAATTCAAAAGTGGCCCCACACCCTTCTGGCAAGCTCTCCCTTCAAGAAAATATGTTTTTTCTTTTTCTTATTCAGTGGTTGCGAATGAGGTTTTGGATGCGGTGAGATCAGGCAAAAAGGTGACATTTGTTAAACACCTTGAGCAGGGTAATGGTGATATGGGTGAAAACAGACTTTTGCTTGGATGTGATGAAACTGATTGGCAATCAGACAATTAGTTTGATGCTAATACTAATTTCAAATCCGCGAAGGAAGTGGGGTACCAATCGGATGGGGCCAAGCGAAAGAAGAAAAAAAATGCTAGAATGGTTCCGACTGTGGGGGAGCACAGAGTGACGATGAATATGTCAACCCCAAAGGTTAGTGATGATAGATAATATTATGTATTGGAATGCTCGGGGAATTGGAAATCGGGGGACCCATTGCAGAATAAAGAAGCTCGTGCAGGAGAATAATGTGAAATTGTTAGCAATTGTGGAGCCTATGATTGATGCTTCTAAACACATGAAGAAAAAAATAAACAGAGAAGAAGAATAAGAAGAAGATGATGATGGGAGGAGGTGGGATATATGAGAGGTGAAGGTGGTGGTGGTGATTGATGGAAAAGGATAAATGGGGGGGAGGAGGAGAGGTAGCGTGGTGGTGGTGTGATTGCAAAAAAAATAAGAATGGTGGAGGGGATGAGAGGTGGTGGTGGTGAATAGGAGGAGAAGGAGGAGAGGTGGCGGTGGTGATTGATGGAAAGTGAGGTTAAGTTTTTTTGTTTATATTGGTGGTATCCTTCAACGGGTGGTGATGTCTTTCAGAAAGTAAGGGATTTATGGTGTCCTTCAACACAATTGATGGTGTTATTTAGCAACAACCTAACAAAAATAACAAAATAAAACAATTACTGTTAGAAAAGAGGTTTAACTTTGCCATTACATGTACAACTTATAGTACCAAAACTAGCAATTGGGTTGAAATTCAAATTTTTTCAATTGAAACTGAACCGATCATATCGATTTCCAATTTATGTAAACAGAACTGCTCGTTTAAAATGTTATTAAAACTGACATAAAACTAATCGACCATCTAAATTAAACATATTATATTATTTTTACATTATACATTATATTTATATTCGGTCGGTTAAGTTTTGTTGGTTAAAATCACTTAAAAACCAAACCGACCATATCGGTTTTAAATTTTCCTAAACCGAACTAAAACTAATCTTAAACCGAACCAATCAGTCAAGTAAATATAAAGACTTGTTTTTTTAACATAGATATACTGATCGCTAGTTACAAGACTTGCTTATTTCTGCAGCAGGGTCTGCCATGGGTTAATGGAGAGTTTGAACAGATGTACACTACACCAAATTGACATTTTTGTAACAACCCTCAAAACGGTAACACTTTTGAGCTATAACAATTCACAAAGCAATGTTACACATTTTCACAAACAAAGTGGTACAATAATTGTATCACCATGAATAGTATGGTCCTATAAGTGATATTATTCATGGTGATTTAATTTATTATATCACTTTTTTGTGTAACTATTTTTCATTTTTTTGACTAAATTTAGTTTTGACTTAAAATTGTTTGATGAATTGTTATAGCTCAAAAGTGTTACTATTTTGTAAGCTGTTACAAAAAACGACACTCCTAAAATCAACCCTTGTGAGTATATGTTTGTTTTCAAAAATTGAGATCTCCAAAGTCATTGGTGATGATGGCACAATTATATATATTTTGAATGATGAGTAAGATTTTTTATTGGATTTCAAAACCATTTTCTGAAATTATGATACCATCTACCACAAGTCTACCAGCTGAGCTAGTACCTCGTTAACAATGATAACACAAATATTTTCACTTAATTGAGTAAAAAAAATTTAGCACAAAAATTGAGTTTGTCAATTGTTATAAACATGCTTCTAATCTTTTCTGCTTAGGTGTTTAACTATTCTTTGCCTTGATACTTTTTGACATTGAATGACTGAGTTTTACCACATTTGATTTCAACCTTGCACAACTTATAAGCTTTAACCTAGACGTTAGTCAACTAATCCAGACTAACAATTAAGCAAATAGTGATGCATATAACAATTATCTATTTTTGTGTTTACAACTAAGAGCGATCCTAAAACCCAATAGAAAGTGCCTTAGACCTAAATTTAAGTTTGAATAGGTTCCACAACACATTACTAAACTTTTCTATCGAAACGATCATAAAAAGTAGAATAAAGGCGATAGAAAAATTAAACCGGAAGTTAATATTAGAAAAGCATGACATACCAAAATTGTCTCTTACCCCTAAGCTAGCTAATACAACTATAGGCACGCCCATTTTAACAAACTTGGCCCGGAAAAACTCCAATAAATCCTATCATAAATTGAAATGAAAACCTCACAAAGCTTTCATGAAGATTTATCCAATATCGAAAATGGATTAATCCATAATCAGATCAACCTCACGCCTCTTGTCAAACCCCCAACCTCTTCATTTGGATTATTCAGTCTTCACATAAATTGTCAATAATTATGCTAAATTTTTTTCAAAACCTCTTCAAACCCAAACCTCTTGTCAAACCCCCAACCTCTTCATTTGGATTATTCAGTCTTCACATAAATAGTCAATAATTATGCTAAAAAAATTTCAAAACCACATTAATTTTACAAAAATGTGGCATGCCATGCATGAAGGGTTGGGTTGGGATGGAATGCCTAACCCAAGAGCCAACAGCTGTGTTTATACTATTCTCAATTCAACAAAAAAACAATAATTATTATCCCCCAACACGATGATCCCCAGTTCTTCAGAACAATAAACTAAAGTGGACCTATGATTTGATCAAAATAATTATTATTTGAACAATAAACAGCATAGAGACATATTCAGTGGTCAAAATACAGATACCGCCCATGCTGTATTATTTGATCATGTGTCACTTCATGTTCCTGGACCTAGTGATCCATATCTGAAGGAACATCTACATTGGTATTGCTCACTAAAATTGAACAAGTTTTTTTTTACATAAATTGATGAAGAAAAAAAAAATTTAAGTTCGATTTTTTTTTTCTTAACCCCTCCCACCCTAGATGTTGTCGGTTGATGTCAATCCCGTGACCTAGTGATACAATTTGTCACTGTTTAATCACTTAGCCACATGGGCGGACCTACTAAGGGGCGAGGGGGGCAGCTGCCCCCCTCAATTTTTAAAATATTTTTAGTATATATATTTTAGTCTTAAAAAATTGATTATATAATATAGAATACAATATGTTAATTGTTTATGAAAATATTCAAACATGTCTTTGTTGGTTTAGTGGTTGAAGGTTTTTCATTTTTGGTAAAAGACTTGAGTTCGATACTCTTCGAGTGCATTTTTTATTTTATTTTCAATGCAATTTTTAGGGGTGGGCAAAAATCGATTTAAATTTAGTTAACCGACCGAACCGAAATATGAGTAGAAAGAAAATAATTTAAACCGAACCAAACCGATTATAAACGGTTCGAAATCGGTTTACGATTTTGAACCAACCGATTTATAACCGAACCGACCAATTAATTAGATATATATATAAATAACTAAATAACAGGTGTGTGTCAATACTTGATTAGTGCAACAAATGCACTGCAATACACTTTGTTGCACTGAATCGCCCCCCTTTTATCAAAGTTTTCAATTTTGGGCTAAAAATTGGCTCTGTAAAAAATTAGGCCTGTAAAAAAATTGGGCATGTTTTAATGAAAGTCTTTCAAATGCTTGAGCCTGAAATTTCGGCTTAACCGAACCGAACCGAACCGATCCGAAATTCGGTTCAACCGAATTCATCGATTTACAAATACAAAATTCGGTTTCAGTTTGGGTTTTGGGCAAACCGAATGAAATCGGTTCGAAATCGGTTTGGGGCTCAAAACCGAACCGACATTGCCCACCCCTAGCAATTTTATTAGTAATTGCAAACATTAAAAAATGTTTAGTTTAATAAAAATTTATTAATATTAAATAAATGAATTGTTTTTCACAAGTAATATTAAACCCCTAACAAAAAAATATTTAAAATTAATATCTAAAATAATAACGATAGAATTCAATGAAAATATATACCATTAGCCAACTCGTATAAATTTTGAGTCTCATATAAACTATTTTTTCTTTGAAATTGTATTATGATAATATTAGATTCGCAAATTTCAAATTTTTTTTAGCTTCACCTAGGGGTGGGCATCCCATCCCGCGATCCCGTTCCCGTCCCGATCCCGTCCCGTCCCGTCCCGATTTTTCTGGGTCTTAATGGGATTGAATAATTTCATCCCGATCCCGTCCCGTCCCGATCTAGAATGGGATGGGATGGGATGAAGATTTTCAATCCCGCCAATCCCGTCCCGTCCCGAACTAATTTTTTAATATTAATTATTAATATTTTTATTTACTTATTTATTTATTTTATGAACATTTGCATAAAATGTTCAGGTTTTCAGGCTTCCAGCAGCAGACTTCCAGCTGCAGCAGGCTTCCAGCAGGCCCAGCAGACTTCCAGCAAGCCTTCCAGCAGGCCCAGCAAGCTTCCAGCAGGCCTTCCAGCAGGCCCAGCAGGCCTTCCAGGCTTCCAGCAGGCCCAGCAGACTTCCAGCAGGCCCAACAGGCCCAGCAAGCTTCCAGCAGGCCTTCCAGCAAGCCCAGCAGGCTTCCAGCAGGCCCAGCAGGCTTCCAGCAGGCCTTCCAGGCTTCCAGCAGTCCAGGCTTCCCGCTGATCCCGTTCCGTCCCGTCCCGTCCCGTTCCGAACCCGTTTGGGATGGGACGAGGTCGGGATGAGGTTTTTCCCATCCCGTCCCGTCCCGATCCCGTATGAACGGGATGAGATAGGGATGGGCATATCTCGTCCCATCCCGTCCCGTGCCCACCCCTAGCTTCACCTAGAACTTATCCTAATTATTTTGTGATTCTCAATTCTAGACAACCAGGCTTTATAGCTACTTTTTGGTCAGGTTTTAAGTTTTTTACATTTTTATCCCTTCTATAGATAACGTTTGTGATTGTATTTTAAAGAGAATGGGTAAAGGTGTAAAAATGCTCTAGCCTGGCCAAAAAATGGCTTTAAAGTCTGGCTGCCTAGACAAACTTTTTTGTGATATTAGTTATATATTCTAGTTATTATGCTTGTTTGCTAAGGTTATCAATAGTGACCTTATTTTGGCTTAAAATTGTATTTTTTATAGTTGAATTTTTTTTATTAGTTACTACCTTCGGTAAAAAAAATAAATTGGCTTTACCATTGATAACTACTATTATCAACTAATAAGTATTTTCCATTTTGCCCCCCCCCCCTCTACTAAAATCCTGAGTCCGCCCCTGCTGAGCCATCACACCTTTACTGTCAAAAGTTCGATTGAAATGCACATTTGAAGCACCCAACGAGTGCAGGTATCGAATCCTAAAAGCTTGAGCTTCTGGAGTAAAATGGAGTTTAAAATTTTAATATATATCATACTCAATAGAATTGTATCAATCCTTTCTTCATTCGTTAAGGTGACTATTATACCTAAAGTCATATGCCTAATATATATCACTCTCTTTCTCTCTTCACATACTCATATGGGAGTTTTTTTAGTGTTTGGGTTTTGACAATTTTGTATATCAATAACAGGCAGGGAAATGGTGAGCTATGAAATCCCACAGCCTCGCATAGGGAACCACAGGTTTGTATTTGTTCTGTTTAAGCTGAAATGCAGACAATCAGTGACTCCACCTTCTTCAAGAGACTACTTCAACACCAGAAAATTTACTCAAGAAAATGAACCTGGCCTTCCTGTTGCTGCTGTTTTCTTCAATGCTCAAAGACAAACTGCTGCAAGAAGACGCTAATCACACCCCCAAACATCCCGAATCTAGTTTCATCTTTAGTTTCCTAGCTTCCAAGAAGAGAAAAATGAAGCAATTAGGGTTTCTGGTAAAAATAAGAAGTGGGGGGTGTAGGAGTCATTTACAGAAACCATCCCATCCCATCCTTTTGGCTATCTTATAGCTCTATCTGATCAATGTACTCAATTTGGCTAAAATATTTACGGCTTTCTGTTCAAGTACTTGTGGATTTGTTGTTTTAGTTTTAGCTAGTTCAGGGTTAATATATTTCTGTGTATTTTACCAAAAATATCAAAACCAAACTATATCTTTTCTCTCACTCACTCGCGAGCTAACTCACTCACTGTCACAAATTCACTGGGTTGGTCGGTTGATGTATTATGTCATAAATGTACTAATTGTTACCATTAATTCAAGGTGTTGTGACACCGGGCAGAATAACGATTATTCTGCAGGCTAGTTTTAACAGATAATTCACAGAAAAATTACACAAGAGGATAGCCCAAAACACAGATACACAACTCTAATGTTCAATAAAATTATTCAAATCAAAGTCTCTTACAATATTGAGGAAAACATCTATTTATAGTGTTTAAATAACTTGAATAATAAACAGCCTATTCCTAAAAGAAAAAGTAAAATCAAATACTAAAATAACAAACAGTTTATTCCTAAAAGAAAAAGTAAAACCTAATCCTAAAAGAAAACTAAAAAGACTCCTAATTAAATTGAAAGATTACGAATAGGTTATTTAGTAAATAACTTTGAGAACAAATAAGGAACCCTAAAATCCCTTCTGCATCAATCGCCCCGGGTTGGAAAGAACTTGTATTTGTTCTGTTCAAGCAGAAATGCAGACAATCAGTGACTCCACCTTCTTCAAGAGACTACTTCAACACCAGAAAATTTGCTCAAGAAAATGAACTTGGCTTTCCTGTTGCTGCTGTTTTCTTCAATACTCAAAGACAAACTGCTGCAAGAAGACGCTAATCACACCCCCAAACATCACGAATCTAGTTTCATCTTTAGTTTCCTAGCTTCCAAGAAGAAAAAAATGAAGCAATTAGGGTTAGGGTTTCTGGTAAAAATAAGAAGTGGGGGGTGTAGGAGTCATTTACAGAAACCATCCCATCCCATCCCATCCCATCCCATCCCATCCTTTTGGCTATCTTATAGCTCTATCTGATCAATGTACTCAATTTGGCTCAAATATTTACGGCTTTCTGTTAAAGTACTAGTGGATTTGTTGTTTTAGTTTTAGCTAGTTGAGGGTTAATAATATTTCTATGTATTTTACCAAACTATATCTTTTCTCTCACTCACTCGCGAGCTAACTCACTCACTGTCACAAATTCACTGGGTTGGGGTTGGTCGGTTGATGTACTATCTCATAAATGTACTAACTGTTACCATCAACTCAATGTCTTGTGACACCGAGTAGAATAACGATTATTCTGCAGGCTAGTTTCAACAGACAATTTACAGAAAAATTACACAAGAGAATAGCCCAAAACACAGATACACAACTCTAATGTTCAATAAAATTATTCAAATCAAAGTCTCTTACAATATTGAGGAAAACCTCTATTTATAGTGTTTAAATAACTTGAATAATAAACAGCCTATTCCTAAAAGAAAAAGTAAAATCAAATACTAAAATAACAAACAGTTTATTCCTAAAAGAAAAAGTAAAACCTAATCCTAAAAGAAAACTAAAAAGACTCCTAATTAAATTGAAAGATTACGAATAGGTTATTTAGTAAATAACTTTGAGAACAAATAAGGAACCCTAAAATCCCTTCTGCATCAATCGCCCCGGGTTGGAAAGAACTCGTCCTCGAGTTCCCAACAACTTCATCGGAATCCTCTAGCAGCAGCTCAGGTGGAAGATCCTCTGGTATCAGGTCTGAAAACACTGCTAACTGCTGCTGCACCTCTGCTGGTAAATCAGGATTCACGTCTGCAGCACTATTCCCATAAGGCAGCAGAGCATAGACCACGCCTCTACGCTCAATCTCACCCAAAAACCTGGACATAGAAAGCAGGTTAGTATATATTATTGGCTACCGGGGTAGGAGTGATCCTTTCCCGATGAGGTGCCAACACAATCTTCATCCCTTTGATGCTAAGGGAATATGTATTTTTCGCCCATCATGAATAACACTGCGATCATACTGTCAAGGCATGCCTAACAATACATGGCAAACATCCATATACACAACATCACACTAAGCATTATCAAAATATTTCCTGCCAATCGAAAAAGACACTAGGCATCGCCTATCTACTGTTACCTCACTGCCTTTATTCAGCCATGATAATTTGTACGGCTTGGGATGACAATATGTCTTCAACTGTAATTTCTGGACAGCCTCTTCAAACACGACGTCCTCACAACTGCCACTGTCAATGATCATCTTGCAGACTTTATCTGCAACTGTGTAGGTCGTGTGAAAAATATTGGTTATCAACCAATCGTCCCCTGAATCACCCTTGGGAGTCAGTAGACTCTTACGAACCACTAGAGTCTCATGGCCATCTCCATACAGCACATCTCCATCTTCATCATCGTCATACACACTCTTCAAGCTCCTCAGTTTCGTCTACCACGTCATCTTCAATAAGGAGATTGTTGCCCTTCTGAATAGCAGTCTACATGCACTCAGTCGCTCTATGTCCATGTTCACCACATCTAAAACATATAATATTTGAGGGCGAACTGGCCAACCGCTTTGATCACTGCTAATTATTGGCCTCCCACTCTGTTGTTTTTTCACATCAAGCGCACGCTGGTATGCTTCAGAAACGGTCCTCAACGAGTGAAGTCGCTGAAATAAGGGTTGAGTGTAGCCGAAAGGAAGGAAGTGACCCTTCATCTTATTCTTCATCTTCTCCCAATTAGTGATCTTGTCATTGCCCTACCTGTCTCGTGTTCGCTTCAACTGCTGCCACCACACAGATGCTCTGCCTTTGAGTTTTTTGGCAACCAATTTCACCTTGACATGATCTGAGACTTCCTTATACTAAAAAATACGTTCTACTTCATTCAACCAATCCATGAATCCTTCGACCTGTAACATACACAAAAACTCGGGTAGATCTACTTTGAAACTGAGATTTCCATGACGATCCTCCCGACCACGGCGCTCCCAGATTCGAGACAGATGGTGATACGGGTTTTTGAAACTGGAATCAGAATCGTGATCTTCCATCTTACGATCACCAAAATCCTGTTCCGTTAAACGCTGGGTTAACTTTGCAACTTGCCTCTGTAAATCCTTAATCATCACATCCTTAACGTTACGATCACGGTTTGGGGCTTCCTCGTTCGGAACCTGCCCGCGACGACCACGACCACCAACTATAGAAATTAGGGGTGGGCACGGGACAGAATGGGACGAGATAGACCCATTCCTATCCCCTCCCGTTCATACGGGATCAAGAAGGGACGGGATGGAAAAAACCCCATCCCGACCTCGTCCCATCCCAAACGGGTTCGGGACGGGACGGGATTAGCGTGCTCTCATTTTTTGACAAATTACTGCTTACCCAAGACCCAATTTGCTTAATTGAAAATAGGCAAAGGCAATTCGTTGAACTACACATAAATGGTAGCCTTGGATTGAGTATGCAACATATAATAAACTACCATAAATGATAGCTGAAATTCACCCTGTAATTAAGATTTTTGCAGAGTTTTGAATGGCTAAGATGTGGATAGTATAATGGCAATGGTGGACCTACTCTACTGTTTCGAATATTGAAAAAAATGATGAGTAAATTTGGGGTGCTAAGAAGAATGTTTCATTATTGCTTTAAAAAGAAAACAGTCATTAAATTCATTGTCTTGACACGAAATAAAATCTCCAATGTAGTTAGCAATCCCATTTTGAGTTTTAAAGAGTTTGCAATTAAATAATTCATTTAGAAATCTAGAAATAAACCAATATCAAGTAGTTGCAGATATAGACTAATATCAATTACATTGATTTCAACTAAATTCATTTTTCTTCAGTTACACTAATTATGCAATCCTAAAATAAATAAATAAATAAAAATATTAATAATAAATATTAAAAAATTAGCTCGGGACGGGATGAGATTGGCGGGATTGAAAATCTTCATCCCATTCTAGATCGAGACGAGACGGGATCGGGATGAAATTATTCAATCCCATTAAGACTCGAAAAAATCGGGACGGGACGGAAATGGGATCGCGGGATGGGATGCCCACCCCTAATAGAAAATGATGAAATCTCACCCCAATAAGATGTTGATGCTCTAATACCAACTGACATCGGGCAGAATAACGATTATTCTGCAGGCTAATTTCAACAGACAATTCACAGAGAAACTACACAAGAGAATAGCCCAAAACAAAGAGAAACAATTCTAATGTTCAATTAATATTATTCAAATCAAAGTCTCTTACAATATTGAGGAATAACTATATTTATAGTGCTCAAATAACTTGAATAAGAAGCAGTATATTCCTAAAAGAAAATGTATAATCAAATACTAAAATAACAAACAGTCTATTCCTAAAAGAAAAAGTAAAGACTAATCCTAAAAGAAAACTAAAAAGACTCCTAATTAAATTGAAAGATTACGAATAAGTTATTTAGTAAATAATTTTGAGAGCAAATTAGGAACCCTAGAAACCCTCCTGCATCATCTTGTCAAACAACCTCCAAAAATATCAACCTAACTCAAGGCATGCCCTTCCTCAAGAAACCCTAATTTATAAAAGAACTAATCTCTTTTATTTCAAAATTAATTAATTAGACTAACTACCTCAATAACAAAAAGCCCATTGCTAAATAACATTACCATTTTCGCTGAAGGACGCCACTACTCTACTTTTTTTTATCTGCTGAAGGACCCGACCACATTTCCTTTTTCACCTTCTCTTATCTATTCACAGAAGCAGCATAGGAACAACACCCACCAGCTCGCCCCACCACTTTCGACCACGCCACCGCTAGTTGCACCACTACTAATTTCTTCCTCTTTTATTTTGTTCTTGTTTTTCTTCTTTGTTATTCTTCTTCTCATTTTCTTCCTTTTTTTTCTCTTATTTTCTTTTCTCTTCATCTTTGTTTTTTTGTTCTTCTCCTTTTCTTTTTTCTTTTTTCTTTTCCTTCTGATTTTTCCCCTCTTATTTTTCTCCAATCTTCTTCTTTTCCCCTGTGTTTTTCTCTTTCACCCTTGCTAAGGTTATTGGGAGTGGATATTTTCCACTTTTCGAAACCTCTGCGAGGGCGAATGAGAAAAAAAAAGGAGAATACAATAAGAAGAATTTTTCTTTTCTTTTTTAAATTAACCTCCAAGGGGGAGGGGCAACTAGGGGATGCAAGACATTTATTACTTGAGAAAAAACTTTTACACTTCTTCGTGGGTACATTACGACTTTACCCGAATAAAAAACTTATGGGACAAACCCTTACTAACTAAAATACTCAGAAAAACTAAAAACAAAAATCAGACATAATTCACCAAAGATCTAGACCTTATACTCAAGAGTTAGACCTTATCCAAGAGATTAGGCCTTATTCAAGAGATTAGGTCTTAGTCAAAGGAATAGGCCTTATTCACCAAGGAACTAAATCGCCAAAAGAAGACTTAAAAATCAAAATGAATTTTGATCCTTTACTTCAAGTGAAATTGCCAAAGCTTCTGAACTATAATCTCGCAACTCTATGCAATTTTCCTATTGAGCAATTGCCAAAGAGGCCATAACTATTCTTCACCAGCTGCCAACCTGCAACAACAAGAACAACAACTACATAGCTCCCCAAACCTACATCAAAGTGGACAGTAGCTACAAGAACCTAGCAACACCCAAAACATCATCATTCACACCCGTCCAAACAGCAGCAGTGGCAACATCAATGTCTACACAATAGCAAACCGTCCACGGCAGCATCCTCTTCCACAACAACAAATCTTCCACACACCATCTCTGTTATCAGATGAAACATAGACTCTGTTTTAAGCTGAAACAACGCATAAATAACCTTGATTCCCCACACGTTCACCTGCCAATTCATGTTGGAGATTTTCTGAAATACTCCGTCTTCTTTTTGTCTAAAATAAGCAAACCTTTTGGTCTATTTGGAAGAGACAATGCGTCCACCACGAAATTTGTTTCTCTAAAAGTATATTATACAATTCTCCCGGTCTATGTGTGTGAATGTCGAAAATCAATTCAAAGTGGTCTCATACCCTTCTTCTTATTCAATGGTTGTGAATGAGGTTTTCGATGCGGTGAGATCAGGCAAGAATGTGACCTTTGTTAAAGAGCTTGAGCAGGGTAATGGAGATATGGGTGAAAAAAAACTTTTGCTTGGATGTGATGAAA
Organism: Berberis vulgaris; assembly: GCA_963556465.1. Taxonomy (NCBI): domain Eukaryota; kingdom Viridiplantae; phylum Streptophyta; class Magnoliopsida; order Ranunculales; family Berberidaceae; genus Berberis; species Berberis vulgaris. Next base: position 7,112,002 of record OY747135.1, read on the forward strand.
CGGATTGGCAATCAAACAATGAGTTTGATGCTAATACTAATTCCAAATCCGCAAAAGAAGTGGGGTACCAATCAGATGGGGCCAAGCGAAAGAAGAAAAAGAAAAGTACTAGAACGGTTCCAACTGTGGGGGAGCGCTGAGTGACGATGAATATTTCAACCCCAACGGTTAGTGATGATATCAGGCAACCCATTGCAGAATAAAGAAGCTCGTGCAGGAGAATAATGTGAAATTGTTAGCAATTGCGGAGCCTATGGTTGATGCTTTTAAACACATGAAGAAAAAAAATAAATGGAGAAGAATAAGAAGAAGAAAAAGAAAAAGAAGATGGGAGGAGGTGAGATGAGAGGTGAAGGTGGTGGTGGTGATTGATGGAGCAGTGGTGGTGGTGTGAATACAAAATAAAAATAAAAAGGGTGGAGGAGGATGAGAGATGGTGATGGTGAATGGAAGGAGGAGGAGAGGTGGCGGTGGTGATTGATGGAGAATATAGGATATGTTGTTTTTTGTTTATATTGGTAGTGTCCTTCAGTGGGTGGTGGTGTCCTTTAGAAAGTAAGGGGTTAGTGGCGTCTTTCAGCATAATTGATGGTGTTATTTAGCAACAACCTAACAAAAATAACAAAATAAAACAATTACTGTTAGAGAATTGAAGAGGTTTAACTTTGCTATTACATGTACTACTTACAGTACCAAAACTAGCAATTGGGTTGTGATGCAGGAGGATTTCTAGAGTTTCTAATTTGGGTTCCTAGAGTTCCTAATTTGCTAGTAAATAACTTTGAGAGATCTTTCAATTTAATTAGGAGTATATTTAGTTTCCTTTTAGGATTAGGCTTTACTTTTATTTTAGGAATAGATTACTTGTTATTTTAGTATTTGATTCTATTTTTAATTTTAGGAATATGCAGTTTCCTTTTAGGATTTACTTTTTTCTTTTAGGCAATATTTCTTTTATATTTTAGGAAGAGATTCTAAACCCAATTTGGGCCAGATTCTTGGCAGATTATTTCTTTTATTAAGTATTTTATTTTAGTATGATTATTGAAAATTTCCATTTTTTTGTGAAATTCTAATAATGAGTTTTAGCTATAAAGTCCAGCTTGTGAGCTAATTTAGAGATACCTTTGATTTGATAATTTTAATTGAACATTAGAGTATTTCTCTGTATTTTGGGTAATTTTCTTGTGTTCTTCCCTGCGAATTGTCTGTTAGAACTAGCCTGCAGAATAATCGTTATCCTGCCCTGCGTCAATTGGTATCAGAGCTTCAGCATCTTCTTGGGGTGAGATTTCATCAGTTTCTATGGTTGGTGGTCGTGGTTATGGTCGTCGCGGGCAGGTTCCAAACGAGGAAGCCCCTCACCGTGATCGTAACATTAAGAATATGATGATTGAAGATTTACATATGCAAGTTGCAGAGTTAACCCGGCGTCTAACGGCGCAGGATTTCGGTAATCGTGAGATGAAAGATCACGATTCTGATTCCAGTTTCGAAAACCCATATCCCAATCATGCTCGATTATGGGAGCATGGAGAACTTGAGTATGACGATGAGGAGCTTGAGGAAGACGTGGTAGATGAAACTAAAGAGTTTGGAAAGTCTGTGTATGACACTGATGAAGAGGAGGATGAAGATTATGAGTTTGAGGAGGATCCCTCGAAGATTGAGTCAGAAGGTGTGGACGATGATGAAGATCAGGAAACTACTGATGGTGTTGGAGATTGGGAGAAAATGATGAGCAAGACAGATAAGCTCATGGACAAAGAGTTCATGAAAGACCCCAGTGAGATAACATGGGAATCAGTCGATAAGAAACTCAAGGTCATTGTAGATGCACGTGGTCGCAAGGGAACTGGAAGAGTTGAACAAGTTGAGCAACTAACTGTCTTGACGAAGGTTGCTAAGACTCATACTCAAAAGCTTGAGATCCTCTTCAATGTTGTATCTGTCGAGCACTACCATCAGCCGCCACCTCGCCTACCTCCCTCACCCACTCTCTCGTCTCTCCCCCTCGTTTCCTTCTCTCTCGTGCAGGTATTGGAGCCAAACAGAGAAGAAGAACAACGAGAAACTCACGAGACGCAGGACGCGGCTCGCTGGAGACAAAGACCGCGAGTTTCTGGCGGGAGAAAACTGATTTACAAATTAGTTCAGCTATTTGCGCCCCGAACACCTGCTCTTTGTACCACCATAGTGCACTTGCAGCCCTTCGCGTCGCGTGTTCGTGCAGGAATTGATGGATTCCACCTACACCAATGTTGTGCTGTCATCCACCATGATTTTCTAATCCCTACAGATGTGAATTCAGATTTACCAGCAGAGGTGCAGCAGCTAGCAGAGTTTTCTGACCTTGTGCATGAGGATCTTCCTCCTGGGCTGCCGCCTGAAGATTCTGATGAGGCTGTTGTGAACTCGAGGTCGAGTTATTTCCAACCCGGGGTGACTGATGCAGGAGGATTTCTAGAATTTCTAATTTGGGTTCCTAGAGTTCCTAATTTTGGTTCCTAGAATTCCTAATTTGCTCTCAAAGTATTTATTAAATAACTTTGAGAGATCTTTCAATTTAATTAGGATTATTTTTAGTTTCCTTTTAGGATTATGGTTTACTTTTATTTTAGAAATAAATTACTTGTTATTTTAGTATTTGATTCTATTTTTAATTTTAGGAATATGCAGTTTTCTTTTAAAATTTACTTTTTTCTTTTAGGCAATATTTCTTTTATATTTTAGGAAGAGATTCTGAACCCAATTTGGGCCAGATTCTTGGCAGATTATTTCTTTTATTAAGTATTTTGTTTTAGTATGATTATTGGAAATTGCCATTTTTTGATGAAATTCTAATAATGAGTTTTAGCTATAAAGTCCGGCTTGTGGGCTAATTTAGAGATACCTTTGATTTGATAATTTTAATTGAACATTAGAGTATTTCTCTATGTTTAAGGTAATTTTCTTGTGTTCTTCCTAGTGAATTGTCTGTTAGAACTAGCCTGCAGGATAATCGCTATTCTGGCCGGCGTCAGGTTGTAAATCAAATTCAAATTTTTTCAATCGAAACTGAACCGATCATATCGGTTTCCAATTTATGTAAACAGAATTGCTCACTTAAAATGTTATTAAATCGACATAAAATCGAATCGACCGACTAAATTAAACATATTATATTATTTTTACATTATACATTATATTTATATTCGGTCGGTTCAGTTTTGTCGGTTAAAATCACTTAAAAACCAAACCGATCATATCGGTTTAAAATTTTTCTAAACCAAATTGAAACCAATCTTAAGCCAAACCGACCAGTTAGGTCGATTTATTCAGTTTTTTGTTCAATCCTACTAGTAAACTATACTAAACCCCTTCTCATTTAAATTAATCAAGTAGATATAAATACTTGTTTTTTAACATAGATATACTGATCGCTAGTTACAAGACTTGCTTATCTCTGCCGCAGAGTCTGCCATAGGTTAATGGAGAGTTTGAACAGGTGTAGGGAATGTGCTTCAGCAAGTACAGAGTAAAAGTTGCTGAAACAGAGCAATATTATTTCAAGCAATGTGTTCAGTTGCTCTGCTAGTGCACAACTGTTGCTTTTCTTTCAGCAATTTCTATTTCTATTTGGCGACCACTACACCACACCGTCATTTCCTTTTTCTCAAACCACCATCGAGTTTTTTTTTGTTTTTTGTTTTTTGTTTTTTGTTTTTTGTTTTTTGTTTTTTGTTTTTTGTTTTTTGTTTTTTGTTTTTTGTTTTTTGTTTTTTATTTTTTATTTTTTTACTTTCTCACACCACCAATAAATATGCATTCCAAAGAAATCAAAACAAAAAACGAAAAAAACACAAAATATGGTAACTTTCGACCAATTTAAACCCTCAATTGAGACTTATTCTCAAGTTCATCAAAATACGAAAGTTATATTACTATGAGTTATCTAATAAACAAAACTTGAATCAATTGAAAATGTTTTGAAATGAGCAAGTTATGATTATTTTACTAAAATTGCGCAAATATGTCTTACAATGAAAATGTGATAGTGTTCTTGACTTTCGGCCAACTTATTTACTCGATCAAGACCGATTCTCAACTTGATCAAAACACAAAAGTTGTAGTACTCTAAACTATCTAATAAACACAACTTGAATCACTTGAAAATACTTTGAATAAGAAAGTTATGGTCATTTTACTAAAGTTGCGTAAATCTGTCTAAAAAATGAAAACGGGATAGTGTTCTTGACTTTCGGCCAACTTATGTGTTCAATCGAGACAGATTTTCAAGTTGATCAAAACACAAAAATTGTAGTACTCTGAGTTATCTAATAAATACAACTTGAATCACTTGAAATGTTTTGAAATTTTCATAATCGCATTGTGCAATGCGGGGTAAAAAAAATCCCCTCCCGCCGTGCACTCTGCGAATAAAAAAAAATTCGGACAAATTGCACGACTTTAGTAAAATGAACATAACTTGCTCATTTCAAAACATTTTTAAGTGATTCAAGTTGTGTTTATTAGATAACTAGAGTACTACAACTTTTGTGTTTTGATCAACTTGAGAATTGATCCCGATCGAGCACATAAGTTGGCCGAAAGTCATAAACATTGTCCCGTTTTTATGCGAAATAGATTTGCGCGACTTTAGTAAAATGATCATAACTTGCTCATTTCAAAACATTTTCAAGTGATTCAAGTTGTGTTTATCATATATCTAAGAGTAATACAATATGTATGTTTTGATAAACTTGAGAATCTGTCTCGATCGAGCACATAAGTTGGCCAAAATTTAAGAACACTATCCCGTTTTCATTGCGAGACAGATTTGTGCGACTTTAGTAAAATGACCATAATTTACTCATTTCAAAACATTTTCAAGTGATTCAAGTTTTGTTTATTAGATAACTAAGAGTATTACAATATTTGTGTTTTGATGAGATTGAGAATCGGTCTCAATTGACGGTTTAAATTTATTGATGTTACCCTGTTTTGCGTTTTGAGTTTGAGTTTCTCTGCTATGTTAAGTTATGCATATTTATTGAGTTTGGGTTTAAGGGTTTCAACTTTGAGGGGATTTTGAGAGTTTTCGAGGGAGATGAAGAAGATTTGCAAGAGATTTGAGTGTGAGGAGAGATTTGCAAAAGATTTCGAATTGGGGAGGGAGGAACCATTGTCGATTAAAATGGTAAGGAGAAAAAATGGATGGTTTTTGTTTATATAAGTGGTGTGAGAAAGAAAATAAGTGGTGTGAAATAATAGAATGGTGTGAGAGAGAGAAAATGGTAGTGTGGGGTAGTCGTGGCCTTTCTATTTTATTGGTATGAACATGTTGTTTCTGTTTGAATAATTCTAGGGAGCCTGGGTCTGCTGCCTGGGTTTGCAGCCTGGGGGCGAAATTATCCTTTTGCCCCTCCTTTGTTGTTGTTATATTTAAAGATTGGTTAAAAAGGCAGGGGCAAAAGTGTAAAAATGCCACCCAGGCAGCAGACCCAGGCTTCCTAGAATTATTCAAACAAAAACAGAATGTTCATACCAATAAAATAGAAAGGCCACGACTACACCACACTACCATTTTCTCTCTCTCACACCATTCTATTATTTCACACCACTTATTTTCTTTATCACACCACCTATATAAACAGAAACCATCCATTTTTTCTCCTCACCATTCTAATCGACAATGGTTCCTCCCTCCCCAATTCGAAATCTTTTGCAAATCTCTCCTCACACTCAAATCTCTTGCAAATCTTCTTCCCCTGTTTTTTTCTCTTTCACCCTTGCTGAGGTTATTGGGAGTGGAGATTCCCTACTTGCCGAAACCTCTGCGAGGGCGAATGAGAAAAAAAGGAGAATACAATAAGAAGAAATTTTCTTTTCTTTTTTAAATTAACCTCCGGGGGAGGCAACTAGGGGATGCAATACCTTTATTACTTGAGAAAAAAAACTTTTACACTTCTTCGGGTGTATATTACGACTTTACCCGAATAAAAAACTTATGGGACAAACCCTTACTAACTAAAATACTCAGAAAAACTAAAAACAAAAACCAGACATAATTCACCAAAGATCTAGACCTTAAACCCAAACTTTGGAAAGATTGGTTAGAGACTCACGTTCAAGAGGAGTGCATGTGGTTGTTTCTGCAGTTGTTTTGTTAGGTGAATTAAATTGTCAGAAATTCTAATTGTCGAGGAAACCAGCGAGGGACCCTCCATCCCCCTCGCGAAGCGTGCAGGTGATGGGAGGCACGCATCGCGAGGGAGATGGAGGGTCCTCCCTCCCTCGCTGGTTTCCTCGCCAGTTAGCCTCTCTATTAAATTGTTTGTTTGGTTGAATTTTTAGTATTCACGACAGGTATAGTCATAATGTACTCCCGCCAAGTTTGTAAATCTTTTTTATTAATAATAAAGGTTTCACATATCATAGTTGTCGCTCCCTTTTAGAGGTTTTATTAAATAAAATATTTAACTGCATTAAGAATTCAAGTTGATCAAATATTACATACATCCAAATCACACTATAAAGGTTTAAGGTTCGAACTCAGCCAATGACATGAGATTCAATTAAAATTCCGGCTCTCCTTTAAAAAAGAGCAGTTCTACATGGCGAGGAAACGAGCGAGGGGAGGGAGGTGGCGGGGTGGGGACCGTTCACCTCCCTCGAGATGTGCGCGCAAAAATCGACAGCACGCATCCCGAGGGAGGTGAACGGTCCCCACCCCGCCACCTCCCTCCCCTCGCTCGTTTCCTCGCCCACTTCTTCGACATTTAGAATTTCTGTTTAAAAAAATAAAAGTTCTGCACATGGGACCTCCATCAAAAGAGTTGTTTTGCATGCAATGGTGCCTATCCAAAATATGCAAAAATAAATAAATAGAATAAAGAGTCGTTGCACAGTGGCCAAGAATTGTGATTTCGTTTTTCAAGTTAATTTCGATATCCTAATTTTAAGAAATATTTCAGATTGTAAAGAAAAAAATGTAAAATTTTCAAGAATAACATGAAATATATATAATAAATTTTGAGAGTATATGAAATATGAGAAAAAAATAAAGATGCAAGTAAATAAATCTATTAAACACATTAAATGAAGCATAAATACAAAAAAAATGAAATTAACATATAATTAGAAATTAGGAGGTGGTTTTAAAATTCAATATATAAGTTGAAGAAATGATCATTAATAGGGGGTAGTTTCAAAATTTAATAAATAATTAGAAAAAGATTAAAAAAAAAAAAACTCCAAATTTTACAAAAAAATAACCCAAATTGTTTCCAACAAAACCATAAAAAATGTAACTTTTGATAGCTGGTTTCCCGTATATTACGAAAAGAAAATTCACGAAAAATCTTGAGATTTTATAATAAAAAAATCAAAATTTTACCCTTCTTCTTTTCGTAATTAAAAAAAAAAAAAAAACGAAAATCTCATTCCTTTTGACACTGGCATTAGCTAACTAACCCCAACCAAATCCTCATGGCTCAAAATTGAAATATGTCCAAATTTTCTAAAGTTATACATCCATTAACGCGTACGTCAAGGGCTTTGTCAATGCGCTTAATACTTCTTGGCTTAAGAATGTTACCAGCACCACTGGCAAAAATATGAGTCGCTCTAGATGGCGAGGAAACGGGCGAGGGAGGGGGGTTTGACCCCTTTCCCCTCAAGATTCACATGGGTGTGTATCTCGAGGGGGATGGAGGGTCACACCCCCTCCCTCGCCATTTAGAATCACCCATAGTAAGAGATAAGGGTGACATAAGGAAATTTTTTGACAGGGATAACATATGACATGGCTTGATTGAATTAATTTGTGAACTTGAGAAACTCTCAATACCAAAAATATCGTTCCCAGTGAATGATATGAATGGTTGAGATATGAACATGATCCGCACTTATTTTTCTCCAGCTACCCCCACTAGATTCCCATTTCCCAAAACCAAGGAAGGAAAAAAGGGTCGGTAACTTTTGAGGTGGGTTTTGTTTCCCCTCCTCATCTCTCATCCTCTCATGGCTTGTCAAGTTATGCCTTTTCAATCAATATATACCCAAAGTTATTTTCAACGAAATTTATGTGTATATATATATGATCATCATATACCATGGTAGGATATTATTGTAGGTAGATTTTTTGCCAGCAACGCTGGCTAGCTAGCTAGCTAGTCTTCCAAAACTCTTGAGTACAGAAACGTGTCTTTTCTATTTATTCAATTCTGGTTTGATGTATATCTAGGCTGCATGTGTTTGTTTCAAAAGAAAAGATTCCAGCTTGATTTGAGCATCATAGGGGCTTGTTTCAAAAGCATCATAGCTTAGCTTGTTTCAAAAGAAAAGTTTTGGCGTTGATGAGATGATAGTGTATCACAGGTCTTCTCATTTGGGATAATGGGCTTGTATATACTTGGGCTTCAGATGGGAGCAACCCACCAGCTCTACTTCGGGTGAAGCCCATAAACTTCAGGTTTAAGCCCAATTACTCATTTGGTCTGGGCTTTATTCACAGTGGGCCCAACTCATCCAAGTTTTGCTGTTACTGCATTAATCTTCCACGTCTACGCACAAATCACCGAAGTACAAAACTCTCTAAAATATTTTGCATGAACTCAGGCCCATCAGAGAGGTTTCAGGACACGTGTCATTGCCACACAGCATGAACAGTAGACTTGGTGTTTTGCCAGCAATGACATTTGTTCATCAACACAAGCCACGTGTCCTCCTCTAGGTGGATTTGCTGCAAACGTTTCCTTTCATTGAACAACTAAACAGTGTTTGCTGTTGGAAGTATTTCTTGTAAGAGGTGAAGAAGAGATGGAAATATCTTCAAGATGAAGGTTGGTCTTCTCTCTACTGTTCAATTTTTATTATTGAATTTTGCAAAATTTTGTTTATATTTTAGACAAGGTTACAATTTAAGTGAAACCACAACAGGGTATAATAAGATGATTCCTTTGAAAAAATTGGAACTATGTTTGAGAGATTCTTCAATTACATAAACTTAACCCCATATTCACATAATAAATATAAGGAATTGCTATGTGTATCTGATTTTCTGGTTCGTTCGATTCTTCTAATTTTATCTTTTAAATTTAGTTCTTAAAAATTGCTTACTTTATCAGCCACATTTTTTTTTTAATCCTAAAATAAATTAAACACTGAGAGAAGAGGATTAGTCATGTCGTGGATTGGGGAATTTGTATGAAAGACTCCTAATGTAAAATTTTGAATGTAGGATTTTTAGGTTTTAAATGCACTTGTTCCTATAAATAATTTTGAAATTAATGTATTGATTTACATTTTTTATATTAATTTATTTTTAACTATGATAATGGCGGATGGTATCTGGGTCAAATTCAGCCGGCGGCATTTGGTAGGGGGTTGAGGGATAAAATAAATAAATAAATCGTGTCGTTTGTAAGATAAAAGTTTAACAATCTACTTTAAATATCATGATAAATAAATATCAAAATGTTGGGTATGAAAATCGAACTCATGCACTCTTATTGAGGATTGATTGAAAGTAAGACATAAAAGCTAACTTTAAGTTCCACCCTAGATGAAACGAATCTTAACCATGAACCATGTTTATCTACAAACTTATCTTTTGGTGTTTTAAGTTCTATATGATCTATCAGATTCTTAAATTTGAGTAAATCTCAGCCGTCTTTTATCTTCAACCTCAAACACCATCCTGAATTGTAATATAGATTAGGGTATTTTTCGTGTCGTTGGCACGATAAAAGTTTAAAACTTGTCAAAATATGACCACCCTTGAGTTTTCAACACCGCCATCATCAATAATTGAAGAAAAATAAATAAATATAAAAAATGTTGGGTATAGGAATCGAGCACATGCATCCTTGGTTCTTTAAGCTCTATGCGATCCGTTGATTCATCTTTTGGACATTCCGAAAAGCCCCCTCGTTCAATTACGAAAATGTCATTTCCTAACACAAATTATGATGTTGCCCCTACCCATTCACAAAATTTCAAACTTACCCCTTCTCATTCATCAAATCTTGAAAATGCCTTCCCCAATATTGAGCTTACCCATTCAAAAAAAAATCCAAACTTACCCCTCCTCATTCACCAAATCTTGAAAATGCCCTTCATCCCTCCCCTTCTCATTCTCCAAATTACAAAAATGTCCCTCCCTCTACAAATTAGGATATTGCCCCTACCCATTCGCAAAATTTTGAAATTGCTCCACCCCCTTCACCAAATCCTAAAGATGTCCCTCCCATCCCAATTCGCTAAATTGCTAAATGCCTCTCCTCAAGACTTTGGTTTTTTAAGATTGTCCTCTTTTTATTTTATAAGTCAATTCAACCTAATTTTATATATGGGCAAAATTATGGCCTACAAGCCTATAAATTATGTCCAATAGTAATCAACTTTTTTAATTTAATCATTTTATTAAATCAAAATAAGCATTATTTTCCCTCTAGAAATAACATGTTTTATTGAGCTGGGGTAATTAGGACAGTCAAATTGATAGGGAGCAAAGCCCCAACAAAGATAATGTGAAAGTAGTATATATTATAATGATGATATGTATAAATAAATTATAATAGTAGATCGATGAGAATGAAAAAAATATCATTAATCAATGTTTTGGTAAACAATAATGTATTTTCATATTTGGTCATTTAATGACCTATTTGGGGAGTGTTGAAGGCACGACCCAAGGACCAGGGTGTCATGCCAACGTCACGGGCACATGCTATATGTGAAAAGTGTATCGCCAATGGCACGGCTGGTTCACTGGTATTAATAATAAAAAATAATAAGTTCAGTGATACATAGTTTAAATTGGTGCAATAAAATTGAAACACCCCAAAATACCGGTCCAACAAAGAGTTGGAGTTGATGTAATCGAAACAAACAGTGAGTACACATAGTAACCCCCTAAATATATGACCATGATAGAATAACTACAGAATTACATAAATTAAGGTTGTGTTTGGTTATTCTTCAAGGGAAACATTCCAAACACGGGATAGGTGAGAAGGAAAACGAGTAGGGGAATATGGTTTTATTCAAAAGTGATATCAAATTAGATGGTTAAAGAGGACTTGATGTAGGATGCCATATAGTGAGATTTATTTGCATAATGAAGGCTACAGAGACAAGGTCATGTGCCCATGCACACACTACTGAAGATGAGAAAGTGGGTACTAGGAAGCATGAAATAGACACCAAGGGACATGATGTTGAGCAGACACCTAAGAAAACCAAGGCCGAAAACGACCACAATGGTGATCTTAATGGAAAATCTGAAGCTGACACAGCAGCCGAATTTGAAGAGTTTGCAAGGTTATCAGAGAGAACCTTTCAATTGAACAAATGAAAGAGATACTGGAAATAAATGGTCAAGAGACTTCTGGGTCTGATCACGCTGTAATCATCCGATGATTAGTAATAGACCACATTGCTTTCATTTTTTCAGGTTTTAGGTTAATTTTGATGTCATTGGACTGGAACAGTCAAGACATGATGTTCTATGGGCCATTGAACAGGTGCACAGTCTGCAATGGGAATCTGGAGTGGACTGGGAGCAACTACTCGTGCAGCAATTTTATCAGATCACAATGGCTAACATGCATTTCTACAGCAACAGTATAGTATGTTATCAACAGAGTTCTTAGTAAAATAAGCCAGTCAGGTATTATGGCTTTGAGTGATGTACTGTAATATACTAATATGCAGCAGTTCTATAACCATATATGGCCATGAGTGTTTTGTTGTTCAGTTTCTTGTGATATAAATATATATAATCATTGGCTTTTGCTTGTTATCTTTTGATATATAGCCCAAATCAAACAGATCTAGTGTGAAACTTCGATAACGTCTAAAATATTATACATGTTAAGAGAACAAAAATTAACTGCAGATAAATTCTAGACATACTCATCGAAGAAAACGGTTTGGTTTTATCCCCAACAAAAATTTATCTTTTTCAAACAAATGTCTATTTTCTTGGCCACAAGATTCATCATGGAATGATTACACGAATTTCTAGAGCCACAGAATTTGCTGATAAATTCCCAGATGAAATTAAAGACAAAAATCAATTACAAAGATTTTTAGGTTCCTTAAATTATGTTGCTGATTTTTTCAAAAATCTTCGAGTTTTACTTAAGTCATTATTCACAAGACTTAAGTCTAACCCAAGTCCATGGACTGAAGCCCATTCTCAAATAGTCCGTCAAGTCAAAGCCCAAGTCAAGAGTTTTCCTTGTCTAGGGATCTCAAATCCTGAAGCCTTCAAGATTGTAGAAATTGATGCATCAAATCAAGGATACAGTGATATTCTCAAACAACGTCTTTCAGGGTCTACTAAGATTGGCCAATAGGAACTCCAACAAAGTCTTTTTGTTTTTTTAATGGCAGAAACAACATTAGAGCCTCTCATTGTTGGGAGAGTCATTGGAGATGTGTTGGATTTCTTCTCTCCAATTATCAAGATGGTTGTGAGCTACTACAACAACAAGAAAGTCTGCAATGGTCAAGAGCTCTTTCCTTCCGCACTCACTATTAAACCTAAAGTTGAGGTTCATGGTGGTGATCTTAGATCATTCTTCACACTGGAACTATACAATTAATGCTATACACTAATAGTTAATTAGCACTACACCAAATTGCCACTTTTGTAACAACTCTCAAAACAGTATCACTTTTGAGATGTTACAATCCACCAAACAATTTCAAGTCAAAACTAAATTTAGTCAAAAAAATGAAAAACAGTAACACAAAAAAATGATACAATAAGTTGGATCATCATGAATAGTATCACTTTTATAACCATACTCTTCATGGTGATACAATTATTGTATCATTTTGTTTGTGAAAAATGTGTAAAATTGTTAGGTGGATTGTTATACTTCAAAAGTGATACTGTTTTGGGGTTGTTACAAAAATACAAATTTGGTGTACTGTAGGTCTCTCATTTATGATTTGGTTCTTAATTTTTTTTTCGGGACTTCTTCTTAGGTGTACTTTTGTGCAAACTTTTCAAGTGATGACTGACCCAGATGTTCCTGGACCTAGTGATCCATATCTGAAGGAACATCTACATTGGTATTGTTCACTAAAACTGAACAAATTTTTTTGACATAAATTGATGAAGAAAATCTTTTTTTAAGTTCAATTTTTTTTTCTTCACCCCTCCCGCCCCAAATGCCATCGGTTCATATCGACGCCGTGACTAGTGATACAATTCTCTACTGTTCAACCAACGAGCCATCACATCTTTGGCTGTCAAAAGTTCGATTGAAATGCACATTTGACACACCCAATGTGACGACCCGATCCGCACAGTAAGATATTGTCCGCTTTGGGCCCAACCGACCCGCACGGCTTTAAAAGGCCTCTTACTATGAGGTTCCAACCTCGCACATCACCATCCCGCATCCAGGCGATGTGGGACTATGATCTCCCCTTGGTAGCTAGTCCCATGGGCGGACCTACTAAGGGGCGAGGGGGGGCAGTTGCCCCCCTCAACTTTTAAAATATTTTTAGTATATATATTTTAGTCTTAAAAAAATCGATTATATAATGTAGAATACAATATGACAATTTTTATGCAAATGTTCAAACATGTCTTTGTTGGTATAGTGGTTGGAGGTTTATTATTTTTAGTAAAATACCTGAGTTCGAAACTCTTCAAGTGCATTTTTTTATTTTATTTTCAATGCAATTTTATTAGTAATTGTAAACATTAAAAAATGTTTAGTTTAATAAAAAATTATTAACATTAAATAAATGAATTTTTTTGCAAGTAATATAAAACCTCTAACAAAAAAATATTTAAAATTAATATCTAAAATAATAACGATAGAATTCAATGAAAATATATACCATCAGCCAACTCGTATAAAATTTGAGCCTCATATAAACTATTTTTTCTTTGAAATTGTATTATGATCATATTAGGTTCGCAAATTTCAAATTTTTTTAAGTTTCACATATAACTTATCCTAATTATTTTGTGATTCTCAATTCTAGACAGTCAGGCTTTATAGCCACTTTTTGGTCAGGTTTTAAGTTTTTTACACTTCTATCCCTTCTATAGATAATGTTTGTGGTTGTATTTTAAAGAGAATGGGTAAAGGTGTAAAAATGCTTTAGCTTGGCCAAAAAATGGCTTTAAAGTCTGGCTGCCTAGACAAACTCTTTTGTGATATTAGTTATATATTCTAGTTATTATGCTTGTTTGTTTTTTGCTAAGGTTATCAATAGTGACCTTATTTTGGCTTAAAATGGACTACACTTGGATCCAATTTGATATATGCATTGTATTTTTTATTGTTGAATTTTTTTTATTAGTTACTAGCTTCGGTAGAAAAAAAAATTTGCTTTACCATTGATAACTACTATTATCAACTAATAAGTATTTTCCATTTCGCCCCCTCTCGACTAAAATCCTGAGTCCGCCCCTGGCTAGTCCAACCCCTCTTGGGATCCACAGGCCTGTTGGGCCTATTGGACTCCAACCCTCACCCTCTCCATCAGGTCCGCCCACACAAGGGTCTCACAGTCCACCCCCCTTAAGGCCCAACGTCCTCGTTGGCCACACAGGCACAACATCCACGTTGCCCGAGGGCCCACCTCCACGTGGCACACTTTTGGCTAAGTCAGGCTCTGATACCATTCTGTAACGACCCGATCCGCACAGAAAGATATTGTCTGCTTTGGGCCCAACCGGCCCGCACGACTTTAAAATGCCTCTTACTATGGGGATCCAACCTCGCACATATATAGCACATCACCATCCCACACCCAGACAATGTGGGACTATGATCTTTCCTTGGTATCTAGTTCAACTCCTCTTGAAATCCACAGACCTGTTGGGCTCTAACCCTCACCCTCACTCCCCCTCAGGTCCGCTCACACAAGGGTCTCACACCCAACAAGTGCAGTGATCGAATCCTAAAAGCTTGAGCTTCTGGAGTAAAATGGAGTTTAAGATTTTAATATGTATCAAGACTCAATAGAATTTTATCAATCCTTTCTTCCTTCGTTAAGGTGACCATTATACCTAAAGTCATATAGCTCATACCGATCATCTACCCAACCCTCAACTACCAAGAGACAAATGAATTTTTTTTTTATACCTTTGTAGATTCTGTGTTGAATACATTGTGATTTTTTAGATAATTAACTTAAAAAGTTTTCTCTTTTGAATTGGTTTGCAGGATTGTAACAGACATTCCAGGCACAACAGATACAATGTTTGGTAGGTTTCTCTTATTTTTTAGCTACAATACATGCACAGTGCACATCTCTACAAACAGTAGGGGAAAACCTAAACCAAAGTTACATGTCTCTCACTCTCTTTCTCTCTTCACAAACAGTAGGGTTTTGACAATTTTGTATATCAAAAACAGGCAGGGAAATAGTGAGCTATGAAATCCCACAGCCTCGCATAGGGATCCACAGGTTTGTATTTGTTCTGTTCAAGCAGAAATGCAGACGATCAGTGACTCCACCTTCTTCAAGAGACTACTTCAACACCAGAAAATTTGCTCAAGAAAATGAACTTGGCCTTCCTGTTCCTGCTGTTTTCTTCAATGCTCAAAGACAAACTGCTGCAAGAAGACGCTAATCACACCCCCAAACATCACGAATCTAGTTTCATCTTTAGTTTCCTAGCTTCCAAGAAGAAAAAAATGAAGCAATTAGGGTTAGGGTTTCTGGTAAAAATAAGAAGTGGGGGGTGTAAGAGTCATTTACAGAAACCATCCCATCCCATCCCATCCCATCCTTTTGGCTATCTGATCAATGTACTCAATTTGGCTCAAATATTTACAGCTTTCCGTTCAAGTACTTGTGGATTTGTTGTTTTAGTTTTAGCTAGTTGAGGGTTAATATATTTCTGTGTATTTACCAAACATATCAAAACCAAACTATATCTTTTCTCTCACTCACGAGCTCACTCACTCACTGTCACAAAATCACTGGGTTGGTCTGTCGATGTACTATGTCATAAATGTACTAACTGCTACCATCAACTCAAGGTCTTGTCAAACAACCACCAAAAATATCGACCTAACTCAAGGCATGCCCTTCCTCAAGAAACCCTAATTTATAAAAGAACTGATCTCTTTTCTTTCAAAAATAATTAATCAGACTAACTGCCTCAATAACAGAAAACCCCACTGTTAAATAACGTTACTATTTTGGCTGAAGGACACCACTATTCTATTTTTTTAAATCTGCTGAAGGACACCATCATCTTTTCTTCTCTGCCTTTCTTCTGTATTCATAGGAGCAGCATAGGAGCAACACCCACCAGCTCGCCCCACCGCTTTCGGTCGTACCACCACTTTTTTTTTTTTTTTTAATATTATTCTTCTCATTTTCTTCATTTTCTTTTCTCTTCATCTCTGTTTTTTTGTTCTTTTTTTTTTTTTTTTTTCCTTTTCCTTCTGATGTCTTTTTTTTTTCCTTGTTTTGTTCTTCTTCTCATCTCTTCTTCTTTTTCTTATTCTTATTCTTTTTTTTATCCACTCTTATTCTTTTTCTCTGTTTTTTTCTTCTTCACCCTCGCTGAGGTTATTGGGAGTGGAGGTTCCCCACTCGCCGAAACCTCAGTGAGGGCGAAGGAGAATACAAGAAGAAGATTTTTTTTTTTAAATTAACCTCCAGGGGGAGGGACAACTATCGGATGCAAGACCTTTATTACTTGAGAAAAAACTTTTACACTTCTTCGAGGGTACATTACGACTTTACCCGAATAAAAGACTTATAGGACAAGTCCTTACTAACTAAAAATACTCAGAAAAACTAAAAAACAAAAACCAGACCTAATTTACAAAAGATCTAGACCTTATACTCAAGAGTTAGACCTTATCCAAGAGATTATTAGGCCTTATTCAAGATATTAGGCCTTATTCAAAGGAATAGGCTAGCTAGGCCTTATTGACCAAGGACCCAATCCTTAACTTCAAGTGAAATTGCCAAAGCTTCTGAACTATAATCTTGCAACTCTATGCAAATTTCCTACTGAGCAATTGCCAAAGAGCCACAACTATTCTTCACCAACTGCCAACCTGCAGCAACAAGAACAACAACTACATAACTCTCCAAACCTGCAGCAACAAGAATAACATCTGCAAGAACCTAGCAATGCTCACCCAAAACATCAACGTTCACACCCGTCCAAACGACAGCACCAGCTTCCACAACAGCAGCAACATCAACGTCCACACAACAACGAACTATCCATAGTAGCATCCTCTTCCACAACAACAAATCTTCCACAACCATCTCTGTTATCAGTTGAAACAAAGACTCTGTTTTAAGCTGAAACAACGCATAAATAACCTTGATTCCCCACATGTTCACCTGCCAATTCATGCTGGAGATTTTCTGAAATACATCGTCTTCTTTTTGTCTAAAATAAGCAAGCCTTTTGGTCTATTTGGAAGAGAAGACCATGTAAAAATTCTCATGAATTGTTCCCTTTGCGCCAAACTAGACAACGCATTCGCCACATAATTTGTTTATCTAAAAACATGATTGCAATGGCACACCATAAACCTGCAAATTTCTGAAATCTCCCTCCACCAATCATTAATATGCCACAGAATCTTACTTTCCCAAAAGAACCATTGTTTAACCAACAAAGAATCCATTTGAATCATACATTTTGTAAAACCCTTCAATTTGCAATATTTCAAGCCCTCTAGTAATGCTCTTGTTTCAGCAACATTGTTATAGCCTAACCCAAAGAAAACTTGATTTGCAGCCACAAAAGACCCCTCCTTGTCTCTGACCATAAATCTGCCTGTTGCAGTATCTTCCACAGAAGACCCATCCACATTTAAAGCAACCCATCCCACAGGCGGAAAAGACAAGTAAACTATTCGGATAAGGGGTTTTGCCACCAGTTTGATTTGAATACCCAATCTCCTAATCAACACACCGTATTCATCATTTTTCTTGGGAGTAAATTTTTTTACCACACATCTAATCCAATGGTAAACCTTAATAATCACATAGCTAGCCGACCATTCATTTCCTTTATATAATTTCTTATTTCTTTGAATCCAGATTTCCTATAAGATAAAAGGAGGAGTAAGATGAAACAGAATACCTAACTGCGTTAGTGGGCTTTCCCTTCCAAACCAAACACAAAGTATATTATACAATTCTCCCGGTCTATGGGTGTGAATGTTGAAAACCAATTCAAAGTGGTCCCACACCCTTCTGGCAAGCTCTCCCTTCAAGAAAATATGTTTTTTCTTCTTCTTATTCAGTGGTTGCGAATGAGGTTTTGGATGCGGTGAGATCAGGCAAAAAGGTGACCTTTGTTAAACACCTTGAGCAGGGTAATGGTGATATGGGTGAAAACGGACTTTTGCTTGGATGTGATGAAACAGATTGGCAATCAGACAATTAGTTTGATGCTAATACTAATTTCAAATCTGTGAAGGAAGTGGGGTACCAATCGGATGGGGCCAAGCGAAAGAAGAAAAAGAAAAATGCTAGAATGGTTCCGACTGTGGGGGAGCACGGAGTGACAATGAATATGTCAACCCCAACGGTTAGTGATGATAGATAATATTATGTACTGAAATGCTCGGGGAATTGGAAATCGGGGGACCCATTGCAAAATAAAGAAGCTCGTGCAGGAGAATAATGTGAAATTGTTAGCAATTGTGGAGCCTATGATTGATGCTTCTAAACAAATGAAGAAAAAAATAAACAGTGAAGAAGAAGAAGAAGAAGAAGAAGAAGAAGAAGAAGATGATGATGATGATGATGGGAGGAGGTGGGGATGAGAGGTGAAGGTGGTGGTGGTGATTGATGGAGAAGGATAAGTGGGGGAAGGGGGAAGAGAGGTGGCGTGGTGGTGGTGTGATTGCAAAAAAAAAATAAGAATGGTGGAGGAGGATGAGAGGTGGTGGTGGTGAATAGGAGGAGGAGAGGTGGCGGTGGTGATTGATGGAAAGTGAGGTTAAGTTTTTTTGTTTATATTGGTGGTATCCTTCAACGGGTGGTGGTGTCTTTCATAAAGTAACGAATTTATGGTGTCCTTCAACACAATTGATGGTGTTATTTAGCAACAACCTAACAAAAATAACAAAATAAAACAATTACTGTTAGAGAAGAGGTTTAACTTTGTCATTACATGTACAACTTATAGTACCAAAACTAGCAATTGGGTTGAAAATCGAATTCAAATTTTTTCAATTGAAACTGAACCGATCATATCGATTTCCAATTTATGTAAACAGAACTGCTCGCTTAAAATGTTATTAAAACTGACATAAAACCTAACCGACCGACTAAATTAAACATATTATATTATTTTTACATTATACATTATATTTATATTCGGTCGGTTCAGTTTTGTTGGTTAAAATCACTTAAAAACCAAACCGACTATATCGGTTTTAAATTTTCCTAAACTGAACTAAAACTGAATCAATCAGTCAAATAAATATAAAGACTTGTTTTTTAACATAGATATGTTGATCGCTAGTTACAAGACTTGCTTATTTCTGCAGCAGAGTCTGCCATAGGTTAATGGAGAGTTTGAACAGATGTACACTACACCAAATTGACATTTTTATAACAATCCTCAAAACGGTAAACTTTTGAGCTATAACAATTCACAAAGCAGTGTTACACATTTTCACAAACAAAGTGATACAATAATTGTATCACCATGAATAGTATGGTCATATAAGTAATACTATTCATGGTGATATAATTTATTGTATCACTTTTTTGTATAACTATTTTTCATTTTTTTGACTAAATTTAGTTTTGACTTGAAATTATTTGATGAATTGTTATAACTAAAAAATGTTACTATTTTACAAATTGTTAGGAATGTGTTTCAGCGAGTACAGAGTAAAAGTAAAAGCTGCTGAAACAGAGCAATATTATCTCAAGCGACAACTTTTGTAAAGAGCAATATTAGTTCCAGCAATGTGTTCAGTTGCTCTGCTGGTTCACAACTGTTGCTTTTCTTTCAACAATTTCTATTTCTATTTTATTGGTAAGAGCATGTTGTTTCTGTTTTGATGGGTATGAATAGGTGCATACTATGGTAAGATTGGTTAGAGACTCATGTTCAAGAGGAGTGCAAAGTGGCTGTTTCTGCAGTTGGTTTCTTAGGTGAATTAAATTGTTTGTTTGGTTGAATTTTTAGTACTCATATGGGGTATAGTCATAACGTACTCCTGTAAAGTTTGTAAAAATATTTTATTAGTAATAAATGTCTGATATTTCATAGCTTCCTCTCCCTGCCTAAGGTTTTATTAAAAAAATAATAAAATAAATAAATATATAAAATATTTAGCTGCATTAAGAATTCAAGTTGATCAAATACTAGGCATCCAAATCACACTACAAAGGTTTAACGTTCAAACTTAGCCAATGACATGAGATTCAATAAAAACCCCGGCTCTCCTTTAAAAAAACAAAAGTTTTTATTTTAGACAACCGGGCTTGTCTATTTGGCGAGGAAACGAACAGAGAAAAGGGGGTAAAACTCTCCATCCCCTTCAAGATGTGTGCACTCACACATCTCGAGAAACCCGTTTCCTCGCCCATTAGAATTCCCCATACCAAAAATATTGTTCCCAATGAATGATATGAGTGGTTGAGACATGAACATGATCCGCACTTATCCTCTCCAGCCGCCCCCACTAGATTCCCATTTCTCAAAACCAAGGAAGGAAAAAAGGGTTAGCTTTTGAGGTGGGTTTTGTTCCCCTCCTCATCTCATCGTCTATTGGCTTGTCAAATGTCAGGACAGAAGTATTTATGCGCTATGCTGTGTTCTGCCTTTTCAATCAATATATACCCAAAGTTATTTTCAACGAAATTTATGTGTATATATATGATCATATACCATGGTAGGATATTATTGTAGATTTTTTGCCTAGCTAGTCTTCCAAAACTCGAGTACAAAAACGTGTCTTTTCTATTTATTCAATTCTGGTTTGATGTATATCTAGGCTGTGTTTGTTTCAAAAGAAAAGATTCCAGCTTGATTTGTGAGCATCATTGTGGATTGTTTCAAAAGCATCATAGCTAGCTTGTTTCAAAAGAAAAGTTTTGGCGTTGATGATAGTGTATCACAGGTCTTCTCATTTGGGATAATGGGCTTGTATATACTTGGGCTTCAGATGGGAGCAACACACCAGCTCTACTTCGGGTGAAGCCCATAAACTTCAGGTTTAAGCCCAATTACTCATTTGGTCTGGGCTTTATTCACAGTGGGCCCAACTCATCCAAGTTTTGCTGTTACTGCATTAATCTTCCACGTCTACGCACAAATCACCGAAGTACAAAACTCTCTAAAATATTTTGCATGAACTCAGGCCCATCAGAGAGGTTTCGGGACACGTGTTATTGCCACACAGCATGAGCAGTAGACTTGGTGGATTTGTTCATCAACACAAGCTACGTGTCCTCCAGGTGGAATTGCTTCTAAAAGGAGGATTGAACAACTAAACAGTGTTTGCTGTTGGAAGAATTTCTTGTACAGAGGTGAAGAAGAGTTGGAAAGATCTTCAAGATGAAGGTTGGTCTTCTCTCTACTGTTCAATTTTTTTATTGAATTTTGCAAAATTCTGTTTTTATTTTAGACAAGGTTACAATTTAAGTGAAACCACAACAGGGTATAATAAGATGATTCCTTTGAAAAAATTGGAATTATGTTTGAGGGATTCTTCAATTACATAAACTTAACCCCATATTCACATAATAAATATAAGGAATTGCTATGTGTATCTGATTTTCTGGTTCGATGCTTCCAAATTTAGTTCTTAAAAATTGTTTGCTTTATCAGCCACATTTTTTTAATCCTAAAATAAAATAAACATTGGGAGAAGAGGATAAATCATGTCATGGATTGGGGAATTTGTATGAAACACTCCTAATTAAAAATTTTAAATGTAGGATTTTTAGGTTTTAAATACATTTGTATTAATTTACATTTTTTATATTATTTTATTTTTAACTATGATAATGGCGGATGGTATCTGGGTCAAATTCAGCCGGCGGCATTTAGGGTGGAAGGGGTTGAGTGATAAAAATAAAAAATTGTGTCATTTGTATGATAAAAATTTAAAGTGATAAATAAAGTTTATTTTAAATATCAAGATAAATAAATATCAAATGTTGGGTATGTTAATCGAACCCATACATTTTTATTGATGATTGATTGAAGATAAGACATAAACGCTAACTTTAAGTTCCAACCTAGATTAAACGAATCTTAATCATGATCTATGTTTATCTAAAAACTTATCTTTTGATGTTTTAAGTTCTATGTGATTCGTCATATTTTTAAATTTGAGTAAATTTCAGCCGTCTTTTATCTTCAACCTCAAACACCATCCTGAATTGTAATATAGACTAGGTTATTTTCCGTACCGTTGGCATGATACAAGTTTAAAACTTGTCAAAATGTGATCTCCCTTGAGTTTTCAACATCACCATCATCAATAATTGAAAAAAATAAATAAATAAATATAAAAAAAAAAGTTGGGTATGGAAAATCGAACTCATGCACTCTTGGTGCTTTAAGTTTTATGTGATCCGTTAGATTTATATATTTGGTTAAATCTTACCTGTCTTTAATCTCTCACCCCAATCACAATCGTGTTTTGTATATATAAATAAATATAATACTATTAGTTTTGTCGGCGCAACAGTGGTTCATAAATACATTGAAATATAAATATAAGGCATATTGAGCCTATCCATTCAAAAAAAATCCAAACACCCCTCCTCATTCACCAAATTTTGAAAATGCCCTTCATCCCTCGCCCCTCTCATTCTTCAAATTACAAAAATGCCCCTCCCTCTACAAATTAGGATACTGCCCTTATCCATTCACAAAATTTTGAAATCGCCTCATCCCTTCACCAAATTCCAAAAATGCCCCTCTTATCCCCATTCGCTAAATTGCTAAATGTCTCTTCTCAAGACTTTGATTTTTTGCCAATGGCTTGACAACTCAACGGTTAGAGCTTGGCGGATGGTACCACTAGGTCATGGGTTCAAACCCAGCTTGCGGCATCTTTAGTGGGTTCTGGGATCCTATAAAAACTTTGATTTTTTAATAATGTCCCCTTTTTATTTTATAAGTCAGTTCAACCTAATCTTACATATGAGCACAATTATGACCTACAAGCCTATAAATTAAGCCCAATAAAGACAGAGATCCAATAACAATCAACTTCTTGAATTTGATCATTTTATTAAATCAAAATAAACATTTTTTCCCTCTAGAAATAACATGTTTTATTGAGATGGGATAGTTAGGACAGTCAAATCGAAAGGGAGCAAAGCCCCAGCAAAGAGAATGTGAAAGTAGTATACTATAATGATGATGTGTATAAATAAATTATAATAGTAGATCGATAAAAATGAAAAAAAATATAATTAATCAATGTTTTGGTAAACAATAATTTGTTTTTATATTCGGTCATTTAGTGACCTATTTGGGGAGTGTCGAAGACACGACCCAAAGACTAGGGTATTATGTCAATGTCACGGGCACATGCTATGTGGAAAGTGTATGGTCAATGACACGGCTGGTTCACTAGTATTAATAATAAAAAATAATAAGTTCGGTGATACATAGTTTAAATTGGTTTAATAAAGTTGAAACATCCCAAAATACAGTCCAACAAAGAGTTGAAGTTGGTGTAACTGAGACAAACAGTGGGTACACACCCAAGGACTAGGGTATTATGTCAATGTCACGGGCACATGCTATGTGAAAAGTGTATGGTCAATGACACGGCTGGTTCACTAGTATATAATAAGTTCGGTGATACATAGTTTAAATTAGTTTAATAAAGTTGAAACATCCCAAAATACAGTCCAACAAAGAGTTGAAGTTGGTGTAACTGACCCCCCCCCCCCCCCCCCCCCCCCCCAAGTTGGTCTTGAAGGGAAATATTCCAAACACGGCAATAGGTTAGATGGAAAACAAGTAGGGGAATATGGTTTTATTCAAAAGTGAAATTAAATTATATGGTTAAAGAGGACTCGGTGTAGGATGCCATATAGTGAGATTTATTTGCGTAATGAAGGGTCCAGAGACAAGGTCCCATGCCCATGCACACACTACTGAAGGTGAGAAAGTGGGTACTAGGAAGCACAAAACAGACACCAAGGGACATGATGCTGAGCAGACACCTAAGAAAACCAAGGCCGAGAACGACCACAATGGTGATCTTAATGGCAAATCTGAAGCAGATATAGTAGCCGATTTTGAAGAGTTTTGCAAGGTTATCAGAGAGAACCTTTCAATTGAACAAATGAAAGAGATGCTGGAAATTAATGGTCAAGAGACTTCTGGGTCTGATTACGCTGTAATCATCCGATGGTTAGTAATAGACCACATTGCTTTCATTTTTCGGATTTTAGGTTAATTTTGATGTCATTGGATTGGAACAACCAAGACATGATGTTCCATGGGCCATTGAACAAGTGCACAGTCTGCATTCTGCAATGGGAATCTGGAGTGGACTGGGAGCAACTACTCATGCAGCGGTGTATACAGTGAGTGGTCAACTTGCACATACAACACAACAGACCCACCAAGGAAAAATGAATTCCTGAAGATCACTGATTCTGTTAAGAACTCCCCGATTATCAATGTAAGCTTCTACTTGACCTTTAAATGCCAATCTAATGGCAAAGAGTTATGTTTGCATCATTGTGATTGAAAAATGTGTAGTTGATTGAGAGTAAACTAGATCCAAGTCGTCGACCCAATAGAAAGCTAAATCTGACAGACAAGCCTTTCACTGGAATGATGCTCTCCCTGTCTGGGCGTCTCAGTAGAACACACGTGAGTATATCTATTTGTGTTAGTTGGGAAGGTTATATTCTTCTTCTTTCATTCATCAGTAATTGACGTCATCCACACATGTGAATCCAGGGATATTGGAGATCAGAGATAGAAAAGCATGGAGGGTTGGTTTCGAATACAGTACGTGGTAATGTTATATAGTTGGATGTCATTATCTTCTCCACCATGCCATGACCATCTCAATGTGTTTGCAGGTATAACTTGTGTAGTAACATCTCCAGCTGAAAGAGAGCGTGGTGGTTCTTCCAAACTAGTTGAAGCAATGTAAGCTTATAAGACACGAAAGAGTTCTGATGTTAGTTCTGAAAATGGAAATCCAGTAAAATTTGCTCATGTGCAGGGAGAGGGGCATACCTGTGGTGAGTGAGAATTGGTTGATGGACTGCATAGAAAAGAAAGCACCCTTACCTTTGGAGGGTTACGATATTGTCAGTGATCTCTCTGTGGATGGTAAAGGGATTCCATGGGACAAGATGGATCCTAGTGAAGAGGCTCTCGAGTCATTTTCAGCTGAAGTATGTTCAGTTCTGAGCAACTAACCAAGCAACTTTTCTGCAAAACATTTTGCTAAGTCTTACTGATAATGCTGCAGGTTAAGCTTTATGGAAAGAGAGCGGTTTACAAAGATACCAGATTACAGGAAGAAGGTGGGAAGATCTTTGAGAAGGATGGTATCATTTACAATTGTGCTTTCCTCCTTTGCGACCAAGGACGAGGACTGAACAAGTAACTCCACTCTTTAAATAGAACACTCCATATCGCAGGAGACAAATTCATTCCGACTGAGTACTTACCTGTATTGCGGCAGGTACTCTGTAATGCAACTTGTGATGGTACCAGAAAACCGCTTGCATCTCTACCACAAGAAAGGTAAAGTTGGAGACGATCCTGGAGCAGAGGAAAGCGTTGAGGAATGGGAGAATGTTGATGCCACAGTAAAGGAGTTTGCAAGGCTATTTGAGGAACTAACTGGTAATGAGTATGAACCATGGGAGAGGGACAAAAAGTTTCAGAAGAAGCCTATGAAGTTCCACCCCATTGATATGGTAAATGTTCGCCAATAGTACTTTCACTATAGTGTGACCAACTGCAGTGCTAACTGAGGGATTTGTTTGGTATTGGTTATGCAGGATGATGGAGTTGATGCAAGGTATGGAGGTCTTGCCCTTCAACAGCTTGGGATCACAGCTACACATAGCAAGCTCGAGCCACTGGTTGCAAACTTTCTGAAGGTTTTGTGCAGTCAGGAGATCTACAAATGGGTTTCATGCAGAATATTTTCTCCCTCAATTTTCCATTATATTGCATGAATTACAATGAGATGAGCTATTGGATTCTATACAGGTATGCATTGATGGAAATGGGATACGATTCTCCCGACTTAACTATGGGGATGCTGTCTCAGTTTCATTTGAAGCAATGTAAAGCTTCAACCTTGTTTCCCACTTACATTATATTTGAATCTTTGCTTACTGAGAAATAACTTTCCAGGTGAGGAGGTTCTTCACGAATTCGTTGAAAAACTGAAATCAACAAAGGAAAGTGGACCAAAGGCCACGGCAACATGGGTAGATTTCAGTCAGAGATGGTTCACTCTCATGCACTCTACTAGGCCTTTCATCTTCAAAGACTACCAACAACTAGCTGATCATGTAAGTACATTAATGTCGTATCAAAACAATTGGAATATACATGACACTAGATAAACTACTTGGAGCTTGCAGGCAGCAGCTGCACTAGAGACGGTTCGTGATATTACTGTGGCCTCTCATCTTATTGGTGACATGAATGGTTCAACCATTGAAGACCCTTTAGCTGATCGGTATAGCAAATTGGCCTGTGAGATCCAACCACTGGAGAAAGACTCAGATGACTACAAGATGATTGTGAACTATGTTGAGAAGACCTATGAACCAAACAAGCTGGAAGATACAGTAAATACTATCTTTCTTCCTCTTCGAGCCACTTCGTGTTTATTCTGAAATTGTAACTACAGTTTGACCTTGTCGTATGGCTGTGATGGTGTATAGAGCTATGGGATCTCAGTGGAGAACATCTTTGTGGTTGAAACAAAAGCTGTTCCTTACGAAGAAGTCAAGAAGCTGCCAAACAAACACTTGCTATGGTGTGGTAAGATGGTTCTCCTTGAATACGTATAGACTTTTCATATTCTTTTGATCCTTTCCTATATATATTATATCCATCTTCTTTCATTCGTATTCAGGTACTAGGAGCTCAAATCTACTTTGGCACTTGCATAAAGGGTTCTTACCTGCAATCTGTTCTCTTCCAGTGCCTGGATACATGGTATTTGCTCTAAAATGATCCTTAAAATATTCAGAACTTAGTCTGCAAGTGGAGTTAAACATCTCTCTCATTCTGTAAGCAGTTTGGGAGAGCAATTGTGTGTTCAGATGCTGCTGCTGAGGCTGCTAGGTATGGATTCACAGCAGTGGACCGCCCAGAAGGATTTTTATTTCTTGCTGTGTTTTCCTTTGGGGATGAGGTCATTGAAGTCGCGAGCCCACCAGAGGCAATAGACAAGAATTGCTCAAATTAGTTATATATTTGAGGCTAGAGTAATGTACCCCATCTGGTTGTTGCAGGATACAATTACAAGGTCTTTGGAAGAGAGAAAAGTGTGCGTGAAAGGACTTGGAAAGAAGATGATTGACGAGAAGGAGCACTTCATGTGGAAAGACGACATTAAGGTGCCATGTGGTCAACTAATACCATCACAACACAAGGACAGCTGTCTTGAATACAATGAGTATGCAGCCTATGATCCCAAACAGGTGAAAACATTTAACAGTTTTAAGTTTGTTATGTGACCATAAAAACTAGTCATTGCCGAGTTGTATGTCCTTGAGCAGGTGAGTATAAGATTCTTAGTGGGAGTCAAATATGAGGAAAAGGATGCAGACATGGATGTGGAAGACGAGTCGTAGATTGCTGATATGAAGGGAGAAAATGGAAGGAATGTACATAAACCTTCTTTTGTTGACCTTTTGTAGTGTCTGCTGGATACTGGATGTTCACCATGTAGGGTATGGATGATTCGTTGTTGGTTTAATACTGAATCATCCAAGATGTCAGGTCTGTATGTATCATCGTATAGCATGTTAGTACTACTTTGGTTTTTGTCTACTGCATCTGTTTTCTCTAATGCATTTTGTCAAGCCTACAACTTTAATGTTTCTTCAGGCATATTTGGTTGTCTGGTGCATCTAATCTTCCAGTCTGGTGATCTCATTCCAAGACAAACTCAGCCAAAACCTCCACAGCTCCTCAAATCCTTCACCTCCCGGTTAGCTAAGCAAATGTAAGGCTCGGGAGTTGAGATGTCTCCTTCGAAGGCAGTCTCAAGTTGCACTCACTGGAGTTTGTGAAGGGTTGTCAACTTAGGCCTTGGTCCACAAACCTTCAGGCCATTGATCTGGGAAGATTGCCAACACTGTGTGGTATTGGCTCTTTCCATGCATGGAACTGGTTAAATTGCTGGTCCAACTAGCTGCTCGTCCCAGCTATAATGCAGTCATGGGAACAGATGATGCTCCAAAACAATCCTAAATTGTGCCACGATAATGGTTCTGCCCAGCTTATGCAATACCAACGAAACCTCAAGCTGACTGTAGTGCAACAGAAACCTAAAGCTGACTAGTGCAACAAAAACCTGAAGCTGACTGTAATGCAACTTAGCTAAAAATAGATGGGGACAGCACTAGTACCTGCTCAATATTTCTCCCAAATGTCAGACTTTTAATGACATAGGTTGTGCAAGTTCTCATTGAATTTCCTCCTAAATCTGTGAGCCTTAGACCCTAGTGAAATTATATTTACTCCAATTTAACCTCTACTACAACAAGAGCGTGTGCAAATAAGACATAATACCCGACTCTAAAGACAAATCCAATCTTATTCCCTTAATCACAAATTGGACCTTGAAGTTGACTGAGTGGATTGAATCATCTTTCCAACTAGATCATGAATGAATCCATCTCTCCAACTAATCATGAAATGCAACCAGAAACCTGAATTTGAAAACATCAACAAATCCGAGTTAAGGTGGGTTGCCCTTGTTGGGAAAATATGGGTGATGGATTAAAAATTATTTTGGATTAATGAACTGTTCCACAAATTGGATCCCATGTTTCACCCTACATTTCCCTCCAGAACTTTCTTTAGTAAATGAACTCAAGAGCAAATGGCACACATTGACGCCTACCATGTGAATGGTGATCAAGGTTCTTTTTATGAGAATCCACTTTATAATTGTCACCAAGCGTTTTGTCAGCAGTAAAGACCTTCAAAAACATTTTGTGCATTATAGTCCCTACAGTTTTAGGAACCCTAGCGACTCTTTCAATTATTGTATTGGATCTCTTTACTGGACAGAAAGAGAAACATCCAATTTTCAAAGTGGTACCTCTCTTTCAAGCTGTCTAAGAGAATTAGGAGCAACAGTGTGATGTGAGTCATAAGACCCCGACCGTGCTTGTGATTAAAAATACGAGAGACATGCACTCAACATAAGCTTCTTCTTAGCTCCAATTCTTCTTGTTGCAGATTCAAGCTTCATAAGTTTCTAGACTCAAATTTTAATGCAGTGGACGTACATGGAGTTGCTGCACAAACATCTTAGTTTCTTTCAACTCCAAACCCTTACTTCAGTTGTTACAATGGAGTTTTTGGGTGATGTCAGAAGATGAACAGAGCTCATTTGGAGCTTTTAACATCAACTGTACAGATAGGATTTTGACACATGGCTCCAAATGCTGGATCCGTAGGAATATGGGCTAAAATTTAAATGATTTTTAAAATGAAAGCCAAAATCAATTAGGCCCAAGGGACGATCCCACAATGTAAAAATAACCCACAAAAACGAGCCTTAGATGTAAAACGAGCTAAACTTACTAACGAAAAAGGAAATTCACAGGCCATTTCATTCTGTTGTACACCATTCCTACCTAGAGGAAATAGAAACACACAATATATCTCTAGATCAATGTGAGACTCCCTACACGTTTGAAGCTCTCTTCCCTGCATGAAATGATCTCAAGTCTCTCTTGGTTATCTTATTTATCTTCATAAGACTAGAAAAGAGATGGAGTAAAAATAAATTTTCCACGAAGCCCCAATAAATGTGAGCATTTAACTGCTTGCAGGAGTTACAATACTCCTAGTGAGAAGGTTCCATGAAAGTATTTTTGAAGCATCAACGAGGAGAGAGAAAAAATGTCATGGAGTCACTAATCTTTCACAAGGAGTGCTTGTGGAGAGAAGTCATTGAGTATCCTAATTGTGAATTGTGAATGAATTGGTTGGCTTTTTTATACAAAATGGAAAAAAATTTAAGTTCGATTTTCACAGTTGACTAGGAAAAGGCACATTATCACATTAGTTAGGTGAGGGGCATCGCATGAGGAAAGATGGGCATTGGAGGAAATATAATAGGGTGGACCAAAATATCCTTGCCTACAGTGTGCATCACAGTGTTGATCAACAAGACTCCTTTTAGTTTCTTTAAGAGTTAATAAAAGTGTTGAGTGTTATGGTGTGGACTAGAGATATCCATCATATAATTTACTCTGCAAACAACATTCTTTCCTTCCTATACAACTATAGAGATGAAATTTGATATACCCCAAAGTTCTCCACAAGGTGTTTCAAGATTGGAGATCAAACTTCAATCTTTCCTTCCTATATTAATCAAGGTAAAACAAGAAACTCAGCTGGAAAAGGTAAAACAAGAAGCTTCACTGATTATGCACATGGATCGTCTAAAGTAAGAGCCAACAACCTCCGTTAAATCAAAAATAATTTGCTTAGATTACACTTGGATGAAAAAATAGATGGTATCAGCGTAAAAAATAGAATGTAGATTACATAAGTGAATTCTCGCATGGTAAAACAATATAACAGAGACAATTTAATGAACAACAACATAACATTCTTCTAATATCAAATGCATGGAATTGGCACATACAAAATAAAACTTAAGCTAAATATTCCACCTCAATGCGAACTCTAACAGTTATTTCATTGAGCAAGTAAACTTCAAATATAACATCAAATGGAAGTAACAGTTGTGTAAAATTAAGCAAATAGCTAAGTTTAACATCACCTTATCAGTAAGATTGAGGTACCCTTTTCTACAAAGAACAAGAAGAGTTTCACAAGCTACATTCGAGATTTCAGCGGTCTTCTATTAAAATCTCCGACCCCCCAACACTCTTGTCCACAATCAAAATATCACGAGCAGGGAAAACAACATGTAAATCAGACAACACGCATAAGCAATCAAACCTCGATGCTCATCGCCACAAGAAGCTAATTCAACCAAAAGCCTGGTGCAAATCCTTGTGGACCACAACACGAAAACCCCGGCCATGGAAAACACCACCACTCCGCCTTGTGGCAGGAACAAAGACAATGCGGAGAAGATCACCATGGGCAACATACAGTACCCAATGAGACTCCAACATCGATACACATCCAAATTCCCATGTCGACCGGCTAACATATTGAACACAACGTACAAGAAGAGAGCAGCAACAGTGACCCAACCCAATATAATCCCAAAATGAAGCTTCCCAGCGAGCAATTGAAACAGCCCAAACGCCATTAGAAAAATAAACGGACCTGATAGATCCGCATCTTCATGAAGGCTCGCATTTATTCTAAAGGGGTTCAAAATTGAGGTGGTTTTCCGCCAGATTTGGCGGGTGTTGATTCCGAGCTCTTCCAGTAGAGGTAACTCGTCTTCGAATCCAACCCCACCAATGTTCCCCATTCCTCCGCCACCGAAAACAGGGGCGGAGAAGGAAGTTGACGCCGAAGCAGATCCCACGTCGAAGGACATGAAAGGGAGGTTCGCACTCGCGGGTCTTGGAGGCTGAAAGGGCGCCGTGGGGAGTCTCCGTTGTGTTGTGTTGCTTCCAGGGTTTCCTCCTGATGGAAACACCACTGGCGGAACGTTGAATTGCTTCGCCATGAACTAGATCTGGTGGAGAATTTACGTGTTTCGATTAGTGCGGGAAAATTGTTTGATGAAATTTCGCTGAGATCTTTGAACGAACGAACGAACGGGGGTTTCGATCGTTGCAGATGATGTGGAGATCTGCACCGATCGAAAATTTTGTGTCGAAGAAAGTGTTGTGTTAGGGTTTGGAACGAGAAGGGATTGTAGAGAGAGTGGAGGCGTGTAAAGGTGAAGCGTGAGTTTACACTGACGATTTCCCTTTCATGGAACTTGGAAGGAAGAAGAGAAAGGCAACAGGAACAGAAAACCGAACGCCCAGCTTCCAAAATCTGGGTCTTATTTGCACGGCGAAAGCGGTTCTTTGGACAACAAGTGCTAAGTTGCACCACACGCGTACACCCCGTCCCCCACACCATCCCTATGAGAATTATCTTTTCTCACCCCAGTGATTTAAACTAGATCCACACGTTTTCTTTTTCATCAAGTAATTTCAAAACACTCAAGACACCAACACTAAGGTTCTGTTTGGTTGCACGGAAAATTGAATTCATTTCGATGAATTTGATTTTGAGGCTTTCCCTCGAACTTGGATTTCCATGAGCAGTGGAAAAAACAATCTTATAAAGAATTCATTTTTTGTCAATATGTTTGGTTAGTTATTTTCCTTAGTTTAATTTCCTTGTTACGAAAATTTTCGTTGTTTGGTGGTATATTTACTGATAGAAAATTGATTTTTCATATGAATGTTTTCCCACTACTCAAGAGAATCCAAGTTCGAGGGGAGGCATCAGAATTGAATTCATGAAAACGATTTCAATTTCCATATCTATTTTTCGTGCAACCAAACAAACCCTAAGTTAACTATTCTTCCTTCGAGTTCTTATCTTTTCTCCATCATTTCATTTCCTACACTAAAACAAACTTTTTATCTCTCCCTATAGCCCTAAAAAAGTTTATTATTGATCTTCCCTTGCACTTGCTTCCTCTTTTGTTCCCCTTTCATTAAGTTTCTTAGTGAAGAAAAAAAGTCAATTTTCATGTGAAGTCAAATTGTTGCTTGTAGTGGGAAAAATGAAAGATCCAATAAGTTTTGGTTTATTTTCATCTTTGATCAAGAGAAAAATTGTTGATAACGTGTAGAGATGTTACCCAAAAAATCGACTGATATTAACTGAATATTTTAAACTCAACGAGTGTTAATTGATTTTAATTAACCTCAATAAGAACATAACCGTTGACATTCAAAGTCGTCTAATACACATGGGTTTTTTTTTTAATTATACTTGACAGTATGTATTTGTTTCATATTTTTAAATAAGAATCTAAATATGTTAACATTAAAAATCGACTTACAATGTAGATTTAATTTAATGTATTTGATCATGTGCTAACGATTTGGATTAGAAATTTTTGTACCTATCACTCATCTACATTGTACAGTGCGATGTTTCTAGCAAATTTTGAAGGAAAAAAAAAGGTCAACATCCTAACTTGGGTGTCCCAAATTTTTTACCGAGTAAAGCAATTGTATCCACAATAGTTCATTTCTGAAGGCAATTTCATAATGTGTGCACCCACAGATTACAATTAGTGCCACCATTAATATATATATATATATATATATATATATATATATATATATATATATATATATATATATAAATCATAATGTGCTACCTTGCTCCTCTTCCCTTTATTTGTTTTACTTGGTAGCAAACACCATTGTTACTTGTCCACCAATTGTAGCTCAGTTGGTCGGACATCCACTCTTCTTGTGAGAGATCGCGGGGTCGAGACTCACCAATTAGGATTTTGTGAGTTTTCGCTTGATTATTATGAGCACATTTGCTCCGTCGTTGATAAGCCTTCAGGTATTAAATGCAGCTGCTTAGATGGACTAGACCGGAGCAAAGCGAAAGCGAGTCTTCATGCAAGATGGAAACGATGGACCAGAGCAAAAGCAAATCTTTGTGCGAGGTATTGTCAAACTCTAATTGTACCAAATACCTCTTGTAGTACTCCATAAGAAAACTAAGGATACTCGTGGGAGACACCATATCATGTTGGATTAGTAAACAATACAAATTGATAAAAGTTATCACTCAAGTAAGTGTAATTTATAAGGTATTGCGAGTTTTTTAGCATTAAAATCTGAAGTTTATCAAAGTTATGAAAAAATAGGTGAATACAAAAATGAAAGTGAACTTAAATCAAAATAACACGACAAGGAAAAAGAATCAACACAAACAAAAAAATTTAAATCATAAAATTCATGAAAATAAAAATAGCCAAATAAAATTATAGAAAGAAAAACAAGGGCATTGAGTAGTAATTAATAGAAAAGCACTATAAAACGATATAAAAGCAATGAAAACTCATCATATAAAGGAAGAATAAAATTTTAATCAAGAATTAAACCTTCAGAAAATATTCAATGCAAGAAATCATAGTTTACACAAAAATATAAAAAATAAAATAAATCAAAGAGATAAACCGATCTAAAAATCTAGCCTTGTTGCATATATACACGAAGAAAACTTCATAATGATAGACTACATCATGCTATTTTTTTCATTATTTAAAAAACTTTTCTATGTAGATGCAAGAGATAGACTTTTTTTAGGCTATAATAATTCTTGCGCAACAAAACTGAAAACACTCGTCAAAGCCATATGCATTTTTTTCTTCTAATAATGAGTTATGTGTATAATAGGTAGTAAATGAAAATATTTTACATTGATTAGATTATGAAGTTTGATTAGGAGACGGGGATTATATGGATATTATGAACGTGTTCAAACGAATTTAGCCACAATATTAACTAAATTAGGGAGGATTTGTAACGGAACGTAGGTTGGATTATTATATGAGGATTATGCATGTGTTCAAACATTTGAACACAATATTAAATCAATTCAGGAGGATTTGTGACTAAACTTAGTTCGAGATATAACGTGGGTTGGATTGCTCAATTTAAATACTAAAAGCCCAAACTTTTTCACACCACCAATTCCCTTATTTGACACCACCACCCTTTTTTTGGACATGCTAAATGACATTACCAATAAAAAAAAAGGGTCATCTATTCATTTTCTTATCATTTCTTTTATTCTCATCACATGATCAACAACCAACAGCCCCAGACCCGCCATCGGCCGCACCACCCCACCCCGCTCGCTGCCGTTCGTACTGCTCCTCCTTGCCTTATCTTTTCTTCCCCTATTCTTTTCCTATCTTCCTCTTCTTCTCATGATTCTCTTATTTCCTCAGGATCAACTCTCATCCCACAGCCAACCGCACCGCTATCCCCGCCTCCACCTTCTTTTATGTTTTTTTTTCCTTTCGCCCTCGCACATGCATATGCGAGTGGGGAACCCATCCCCGCTGAGTCTTCCACAAGGATGGATTCCTCACTCGCAAATGCTTGTACGAGGGCGAAAAAAAGAAAGAAATTAATATGTTAAACTTGGCTTTCTGATCAAGAACATAACAACAATTCAATCAACGGGCCGAAACCAAAACTTCTAATGACAATTTTGATGGGTGAAAAAACAAATAAAATGAGTTTTTAAAACATTATCCTTGGATTCAAGACTAAATGCCTTATTTACTGCAACAAACTAGTTCCCTCCCCATCTTATGAACATTCGATAATTTGATCTGTAACGACAACCCACAACATTGCTAATCCAAATCAAATCAAATAAATCACTTTCACACATAACTCAACTAAGTAACATCAATTGTGACTCCTTTCAGAGAAAAAATAAAACAAAAATACAAGGAAATGAAATGAAAATGCACATGCACCTACCCATTGACTGCATATCAAACAATTCAAAAGGGTAGTGGAAACGCATAAACAAGAATACCCATTAACATATTTACAACAAATAACAAGCAGAAACTCTCATTCAAACTAAACTCATCATAAAAATTCAATATTTACTCAAAATTTTCAGCTAAAACAACCAATGAAGAGGACCCATGTCGTTGGCTGTCTAAGGAAACCGAAAACGCTCTGATAAGAGGCGATTTGGTATTCATAGGGGCAGTCTGGGGAAGTTTAATTCTGATTGATTCAAATATAATCTCAGTCGTTTCTGCTAGGTGGGAATCTATCTCGATCGTCCTTGGGGAGGCGGTGGCTAGGGTTCATGGCAGCCACACCGGCGGCCAAGGAAGATCCTCCCTTGGCTAGTCGCGAAGGAGGGGAGCCGAAGCTTTCTTTTGCGCAAGTTCTTGGGTTGGCAAGCACAAAACGCATTGAGGAAAAACCTACAGATTCGACAAGCTATCGAAAGGAGGGCAACTCGGCACTTACTTTGTCGGATTCAGATGTTTCTAGGGGAGAAGCACGTGTTTCTAACCACGTTGTGGTGATGAAGTTCTCAAGTTTTCGACCGTCTCTTGATGCGATCAGAGACTCGGTACATAGGTCCTGGGGTATTTCGGGGGAGTTCATTATGGGTCTTCTGGATCAACGACATGTCCTAGTTTATTTGCAATCAGAAGTGGAAGTCTCAAAGATTTTGTCGAAGGAGTCCTATACTATTCGGGGTGTTAGATACAAGATATTCCGCTAGCATCCAGGATTCAGCCTAAGGGCTGATCCTGAACTGGCTCTACAGTGGGTGGAACTACCAAATCTCCCGCTTGCGTTTTTCTTGCCAGACATCATGAAGGCCAAAAGTAGCATGCATGTGTGTAGAGATGGAGGTCACAAATTCGTTACCGAATAAGATATGGCTAGAGAGTAAAAAATATGGTGGTTATTGGCAAAAACTAGAATATTCAGGATTCAAGTATTGCGAGCATTGCGCACTTATAATAGACCATGAAAAGGATGCATGTAGGAAACTTTTGGGGGTGAATAAGGGCAACCAGATTAAGAAAGAGGAGAACCCGAAGGTGGAAAAAAGTCAAATCAAGGCAAAACAAACAATCCGCCGGTGAAACAATCCTATTTTCCTGTTATTAAAAAGTGGAACAAAACAAACAAACGTATTGGCACAAGCGGGGCAAAAAACGGTCAAGGCAAAAAGGCTCCTAGCAGTCAAGAAAAAGGAAGGGAAAGAAAAACCATTGGGCGGAGAAT
Source organism: Berberis vulgaris (assembly GCA_963556465.1). Taxonomy (NCBI): domain Eukaryota; kingdom Viridiplantae; phylum Streptophyta; class Magnoliopsida; order Ranunculales; family Berberidaceae; genus Berberis; species Berberis vulgaris. The sequence goes on from OY747135.1 coordinate 7,148,929, forward strand.
ATGACCCATTAAAACTAAAAAATAAATTTGAGGCCTTAGTGGATGACACAACAGAAGATGAAACTAGTAGATATGAAGAGAAATCAACGACATCAAAGGACTCCCTAGGTGTGACTGACGGAGTTGGCAAGGCAGAGAATGCCCGTGACGAACTTGTTGAGACTGAGTATACCATTAGTGAGGTAAATAGAGTTGTCATAGCTCAAGAGAATACAATGAGTTCTGATGGTAATAAGTCAGCTAGTTTGAAGGAGGGTGATATGACTGCGGGCATGGAGAACATTACGACTTTAGATTCGATTTCAGTGAGCAAAAAAGTGGCCGCAAGATGGAGCAATAATGCAGCGATGTTGACGTCATTTTGACAAGTTTGGAGGAGGCTAACATCTCTGAAACAGGGCTTAATAGTGCTGAAATTTTAAAACATGCCACAAATCTGCTGAAACAAGGCCTAAAATAGGCCACAAAGTTGCTGAAACATGGCCTAAAACAGAGAATGCATGTGTCCCCTGTTATTGCTGGAATTCCAAGTATGCAGAGTAAGGAGGAACGAGGGTCAATTAGTATGAGCAAAAGAACAACCTTTCGAGCTGAAATAGAGCCCTGCATTAAGATGAAACGTGCACACAATGGTGGTGACAGTCGTGCTGGCAAAGGTGCGGAAATTGGTGACAGTGGTGCTACCAATGTTGCTGGCAGTGGTGCGGGCAATGGTGCTGGCAATGGTGACAGTGGTGTCGCCAATGGCGCTGGCAGTGGTGCTGGCTGTGGCGCTCACGTTGGTGCTCAAACTCTTGTTCATAGTGGTGATTGTAATGGTGGTGACAACAGGGTGCATGGCCGGAATGTAGGGGTTCTAGTAGATGACCGTAATGAACAAGATGATGAAACTTTAGTGGACGCCGTAGTAACTGAAGCACCAAATATAGAACATATTTCAGTTGCGGGTTTGCTAAAGAAGGATCCTAAACTTGGCAAGAATACGAACATGGGGGAGTTTTTAGAAAAAGCAATTAACTTGGTCAAGGTAGGACGCAAATTGAAGAAGAAAATGATGAATATAAATACTTTTGAAAGTGCCAGTGATAATAGTGATGAGGCGGGCTCAGACACATAATTGGGGCCTCAGGCTTCGTTGATCAGAGATTTAGATTTGGGGGGCTAATTCCGATGGGGAACTCAATAATCAGAGACAAAAAATCAGTTTGGCATTACCTCCGGGTTCGCGTTATATGACAGAGAAGGGTGGTGCTTCTTCCCATGTTAATAATGATTGAAAACTTTATGTTTTGAAATGCTCGTGGGGTTGGCAATAAATTCAGAAGATGTCGTTTAAAAAGAATGGTTGCGGATCATAATGTAAGAATTCTTATGCTAGCATAGCCAATGATAGAAGCTAGTAGGCATTTGGAGATAGGCAATAAAGTCGGATTGACAGGTTTTGCTACTAATGAAGGAGTAGGTGGCAAGATTTGGATTTTATGGGATTCTAAATTGGCGATCTCGATGGTGGATATGTCAGATCAAATTATTCATTGTAAGGTAACAGACTCTTGCTCCCGGGTTTTTATGATTTCTTTTGTTTATGCTAAATGTGCAATTGAAGAGAAGAAAGAACTTTGGGCTCAGATGGAGGAATTTGCTTTGCACTGTGATACTCCATGGATGGTAGGTGGGGATTTTAATACGGTTGTTAGTATCTCAAGGAAAATGGCCTACAATTAGGGAATTGGTGAATGGGGGTTTTGAAGTTGTCAATCCTGAATTTAGAGGATTGGCAAGGAGGCTGTTTGAAGATAGAATTTAGGGAAGGAATCTCTGTGATGACACTTGTGTTTGGCTTCCGGAGCCAAATGGTTTTTCTACTACACGTTCGACCTATGAGCTGCTCAGAGAAAAAGCCATAGGGAGTGTACTTCATAAGAAAATATGGCAATTTGTGTTACCTTCCAGAATTTCAGTATTTATGTGGAAACTTTTGCAAAGGGGTGTTTCTGTAGATGTGGAACTTTATAGGTGTAACGACCCGATCCGCACAGTAAGATATTGTTCGCTTTGGGCCCGCACGGCTTTAAAAGGCCTCTTACTATGGGGATCCAACCTCGCACATATATAGCACATCACCATCCCGCACCCAGGCGATGTGGGACTATGATCTCCCCTTGGTAGCTAGTCCAACCCCTCTTGGGATCCACAAGCCTATTGGGCTCCAACCCTCACCCTTACCCTCCCCCTTAGGTCCGCCCACACAAGGGTCTCACAGTCCACCCCCCTTAAGGCCCCAACGTCCTCGTTGGTCACATAGGCACAACGTCCACGTTGCCCGCTGGCCCACCTCCATGTGGTACACTTTCGACTGGGTCAGGCTCTGATACCATTTTGTAACGACCCGATCCGCACAGTAAGATATTGTCCGCTTTGGGCCCAACCGGCCCTCACGGCTTTAAAAGGCCTCTTTCAGAGTATGCACAGCGGACACTGGGCCCCTTTCTGGCCCTACTCATCCAGATATTGTCCTCTTTGGGATCCGCATGCTATTGGGCACCAACACTCACCCTCCCCCTCAAGGTTTTGTTGCTTCCACCCACCTACTGGGGCTCCACAGGCCTCTTACTATGGGGATCCAACCTCGCACATATATAGCACATCACCATCCCGCACCCATGCGATGTGGGATCATGATCTCCCCTTGGTAGCTAGTCCAACCCCTCTTGGGATCCACAGGCCTGTTAGGCCTATTGGGCTCCAACCCTCATCCTCACCCTCACCCTCACCCTCCCTCTCGGGTCCGCCCACACAAGGGCCTCACAATAGGTGTGGTTTAGTCTTGTCTCAAAATGCAGGTGTTGCGTGCTTCCAAAGACTAAATCCTTGAAACACTTATTTTTAGAAGGCAAACTCGCTACGGATATTTGGAAACATTTTGAAGTTATTTTTTACATTCATATCAGAAGACCTGTAGAGATCACCATGGTGCTGTTGGTTTGGTTTCGTAGAGCTAATTCTTCTACTCAAGTAGGTATGCTTTTCCTTCTCACCTCTTTGTTTATCATTTGGGAAATTTGGAAACAAATATGCAAGTGTGTTTATGAAGATAGGCATCCGAATCATATATTTGGGATTTTGAATATAAGGCAGTGTTTAAGATTGGATAATTTCTTGGCTAATCCGAAGTACAGTTGTTCTAATAAAGTTTCGTTGGAGAGGCTAGGACTTCCAGTTATCCCGGTGGTGAGAAAGAAAGTTCGAATTGTTTACTGGTGTTACAGTCCCACATTGCTTGGGGTGAGGGAAGAAAATAGACTATTTGTATGCGAGTTTGTATCCCCTTGGTTTGACGCGTTTTAAAGCCGTGAGGGTGGTTAGGCCCAAAACAGACAATATCATACCACATGGACCAGATCGTTACAAAGACACATCCTTGAGCAGACTTGCACTAAGGCCAAAGGACAAAAAAAAAATGCTGGGGCAGTGCAGCCGGTGGGGTGGGGGTGCCTGCTGATGTTCCGTTTCTGTTGTTGTTCTTAAGAAAAGAGGAAAATAATATGATAAAATGAAGAGATGAGAAAAAGAAGAAAGGAAAAGAAAAGGAATAGAGGAGAAGAAGATGAACATAGGAAATATGAAGATATGATAAGAATAAGATAGGAAAATAAGAGGTGTGGCAGGTGGACAGTACGGTGGTGTTGTTCCTGAGAGAGAAGAAAGGGTGAGAAGGGGGAAATTTTTAATTTTGGGTTTACATTGGTGGTGTCAAACAATAGGTACTGGTGTTGGATAGAAATGTGGTGGTGGTGGTTCTAAGAGGAGAATTTGAGACATAATTCTCATTATCTCTCTTATCTTTTTCATCAACTTTTCTCTTATTTCTTTAGTTTTTAAGCATGACACATTTGGAGCCATGAGATAATGCCACCTAGGTTTATGTCTTTCCCTCTCGTAGTCTCCTTATATATATAAATTTTCTTGTAACCTATAAAACAAAACTGACAGTTATACTAAAATGAAACCTCTTTTACTTTTTCTTTTTTTTTGTGGATTTCCAAAAAATATTTTATAAGGGGTGGTACACTCAATTGGCTGGTGCACATAGTGCAAGTGCCCACGAATCATGACTTATCAAATCTAATTTTATTTGTTGTTCCTCATGTGTACATGATACTTGTCTTTCACTATAATATTGATAGATAAAAGGTTTGCTAAAAGGATTTTTGGTGTTTTATAGAGAATTGATGGTTCTATGAGATCTAACTTGTTTTGTTTAAAATTTTCAATTTGTAGATCGACATCGAGAATAGTTTCAAGTCTAATGTCTGAAGATCTAACAGATTTAGTACGTAATTTACTAAAAATATTACCAACTATTTTTCTCTACTTACTATTTGTTTTCCACGATCCATAATAGTTTCTATTTTGTTTTTTACCGATTGAATTTGATTGTATATTTAGGGTTTTAAATTCGTTTATTAAGTTTGTAATATTATTGTCAGGAGATAAGATGTATTTTATATGTGTCAGACTGTCTTCAATAGTTGATATTCGATCTTTCAAAGATGCAATCTTATGGGTGATAAGTTCTATATTTCTATTTTTCTTTGTATTTTTTATATAATCTAATTTTTCTATTATTTCAGTGTATATTTGTTTATTGGTTTGTTCGATGTAAACAAATGCTTTTAAGACTGAAATATCTGATTCTAAATTATTAGCTAAGTTTATAAGTAAATCAATTATACCGTTTAAATGTTCGTTATTACTATGAAGAAGATATTTAAAGGTACATTCAATATTACAGTCTAAATGACGACTATCTATAAGTCTTTTTGTTTTAAAGTAGTTACTGAGTTCGAGATTAAGATAATTTAAACGCTTATTCATATACACAAACAAGATAACTAAAATACAGCCCACAAGATAGAACACTAAAGAAAACTACTATAATACTACTAGATAGAAATGTCCAAAGGATATAGGCTCTGATACCAATTTTGTGTGATTTTTAGTTTTTTGTGATTTTTGTGAGTGCGCGATGCAATCCTATAAGAACGACGAAGTTTCAACTAACAAGTGCAATTTTTTTTTCCTTAAACTGTTTAAGAGAATTGTGCCAATACTAGTCCGTAGGCCAGTATATATAATGAGATGTTCAACCCAAAACAGTTCGTAGAAAGTTTTATGATGCAGAAAAACGATTGAAGCTACTAATTGTTTCAATCCTACTCGGTACTTCCCTTTTTTGTGATTTGAAGTTTTACTTACCCAGTTCTATCTTATTTTAGGATTTTTCTTATGATGTTTTCATAGGAAACAACCTCTGTATTTTTACCAACTTGTTAAAAACAATGGGTCAAGACGTTGACATGTTAATCACAATCTGACCATTTTCCCCAAAACTCATCATCGAAAAAGGTACTTTTGGTCAACATGATTACTTAGAGGTCGCAATAAAAGATCAGATGTTTATAAAAATTTGGTAAAAGAAAACATTAATTTTAAAATAGAACCAGTTCTAGGTAAGTAGAGAACAAATATACAAACAAGGGGTTCCCTTTTGGGACCCCGAAAATAAAAGTACTTACTTGTATTGATGCTTGATCTAAAGAGTTACAAGAAGAGTTGAAGCTTTAGACAATATTGCATATAGTATACATAGAGGAAAGCTTACAATGGAGATGAAAAGAGCTTACACACTTACACCTTTACAAAATTTTCTCTCTAGTTTTTTCTCTCTAATTTTTTCTGATATCTATTTCGGAGTTGAGGGCGCTCCTCCTTTTATAGAGAAGGACGAGGGTCTTAATTATTGTTGTGGTTATTCCTTCTTTTGTTGTACAGAGTGACATGTGAGCTGCTTTAGCGATGCGTTGTTGCTGAGAAGATTTGTTGCTTTACTACTGAGTGCTAGAGAAAAGAAGAAAAGTCGAAAGAAAAAGATTCTACAGAGAAAGAAAGAGGAAGGACGATAAGATTCGTCAGAAGAAGTGAAAGAAATAAGAAAGAGAAAAAAGAAAGGACGATAAGATTCGTCAGAAGAAGTGAAAGAAAGAAGAAATGACAATAAGATTTGTCAGAAGAAGTGAAAGAAATAAGAGAAAGAGAAAGAAGATGTGAGAGAGATGATAAGATTCGTCAGAAAAGTTGTATTTTTTTTTATATCACCCGACATGTGCACGGGCACTTGTGGTCATCAACCGATACATTTTTTTATTTTTTTTAGAAATCTTCACTATCGGAACTATTATAAAAATAATGGTTGTCTAAGTCAGCAAGTTTTTTGAGGCGGTTAACTTCTTCTTCTTTAGATCGTTGTTTGTAAAACTCATCCAGCCTTTGATGTAGAGATTGCAGAAAAAATGGAACAATTTCTCTGCAAGAATCAAAGCAATAGATATATTGAATATTATCTCCCGCGATGAGGCTTCCCTTTATATGTCTCCAATCTGTTTGAAGGGAAGTAGCAACCATGTATGCGGACCAGTGGTCTATCTGGTCAGGAATTGGCTTTGGACAGGGCCATGGAATTGTGTCTTGCAAAACCATATTGGTTTTATTTTTTGGGACTAATTGGATTATATGTTGAGCACGATAAGTAAAACCTTGATCAAATTTTGGTGGTTTACTGGTGACATACATTTCAACTTTGTATTTTGAATTTCTCATGGATCCAAGAATGGTCAAAGCAAGTTCAGAAAAAATAACTTGACCAAGGTGGCCATAATCTAACAAATTTTGGATAGTCAACACAATGGTTTCAGTTTTGAATTGGAGAATAGGGGGGCTAAAGATATCCATAAGAAGATTGGCTTTGGGTATAGAGTAGACAAGTTGACAGCGACATTCAAGTTTAGAAATTGGAATAGCATCACAATACTGGTCAAGATGTCGACACTGACATGGATGTTGGTAGTCTAGGCTATCCCATGTAATAAATAAGCCGGGATGATTATCACGCTTTTGGTCATCGAGAGAGAGCCAATTAAAAATAAAGACTTGAATATTTTTTTCTTTTTTACTGACCATATTGAAAATATACGACTGGAGTGCTGAAGGTAAAGGAGATAAGAATGTATGAGTAAAAAATTTTACTCGAGCTTGTACGTCTTGTATAGGGGTATTATTATCAGGTGTATAGATAGAAGTTTCTTCGCTTTTAGGGGAGGAGTGACCATCTGTAATTTTTAGCAGATTACCAGCTGTCAACGGTTTTGAGATGTCTTTACCGCGAGCCGTCTGCTGCGGACTAGTCTTAACATTTTGCCAGTTAAGATAGGCTTTTTCCGTCAACTCTTTTTGTTGTAACTTTAAGTTAGAACTGGTGAATTCTCTTTCGAGAAATTCCACCATTGATTGTAGTCTTTGAATTTCAGTGATGCTAGACATACATTTATTGCAGGTAGAATCCTTAGTATCATATTTTATAATTTCCTTGCTTTTTATGCGGGTATTATGTAAATCTTTTTTATAGTCAAGTGCCCTTGAAGATATATAATACCTTAAGCCTAATTTTTGTCGGCAATAGTTTAGGGCTAATTGCATTTCATAAAAACCTTTATACTCTGTATTTGGAAATCCATTAATTTCTTCAAATACCTCAGCCCCGTGAGTATAAACTCTTGGAGTTCTTCATTTAATCACGACATAAAAAGAAAATCATTTTGAAAGAGTTTTTTGTTGTATTTTTTGAAAATAATGGGATAGTGCTTGTAAGACCATTTTAAATTGTTCAGCATGAGATTTTGAATGTTGAAGGTTTTAAAGGAGATAAACCTGTAGAATATCCAAATTATTGGTTTGGATGTCACATGGTTTTGAAGAGTGTATAACTGGTAAGCGTATTTGTGCAAATTGACATTCCATGTTGCTGTTATTCTGCATATTGCTGCTAGCCTGCATAAAACAAATATGTTCTTCTTCACAGATATAAATGGATCTTGATAAAACATCAGCAATACTATTATTTTCTCCTTTTATGTGTTTAAATTTTACTTTATAACCATTTCCAATGACACTGTTTAAAAAGTTTGTCCAACGTTTAGAATTTATTCGTTTATCATTGCTTTTATTATAAAATTTTATTATGGCTTCGCAATCAGTACGAATAGCAAAAGGTTTATCTAGGTAAAATTTAAAGTGTTCTAATGCATTGATAACACCCATAATTTCGTAGTCTAAAGACATTAGTCCCTTTTCTTTATATTTGCCAGAAGTATATCCACATATTCGTTATTCATTTTTAGAACTGTATTCATTAGGTTTGGCTAGTAGTACAGCTCCCTAGCCTTCTTCGCAAGCATCAGTTTCTATGATTTTATAATTAGACTGTAATGGTACTGTTAATGCTGGTAAGTTTTTGCAAATTTCTTTGATAGCTTGGACAATTTTTATATCTTCCTTATTAAAACATTTTTCACCATTAGGAGTTGTTTTACTATATAAAGGACCTATTAATTTACTAAGATCTATAATATAATGACGACAATAATTTAGGGTTCCTAAAAATGATTGAAGTTGTTTAGTACTTTCAATATTATCAGGATATTCTAATATTTTCTTTACTATATGTTCCTGTTGCTGAATTTTTCCTTTTCCTATTTTCATTCCTAAAAAATCGATATAGGTTTTGCAAAGTTCTATCTTTTTCTATGATACGATAAGTTTGTTGCTAACAAATTCATTAAAAACAAGTATAAGATGATCATAATGAGAGTCAAGGTCTTTAGAAAAGACTAAAATATCATCAATATAGACGAGAACAAAGTGTTTGTACTTACCAAAAATGAGATCCATTTTTCTCTGAAAGATAGAAGAGGCATTTTTAAGACCGAAAGGCATAACAAGCCATTCAAAATGTCCTTCAGGACACGTGAATGCAGTCCAGTCCATCATAACTTGCCAGAAATTGCTTTTACAATCGAATTTACTAAAGACAGTATTGTCTTGAATGCAATTTAGTAATTGGTCTTTGTTTGGTATAAGATATTGGTCGTCATGTGTATTATCATTTAGTCTTTTATAATTAATTACCATTCGGGCCTTTCCTCGTTTTAATTCAGCATGATTTCGTACTAAAAAGGCAGTGCTTCTATGTCTACTGTAGCTATGTCTTATTGCTCCGAGCTTTAAAAGTTCATTTATTTGTATCGAGAATTCTTCAATATCTACCGAAGTATGAGTCATAGTTCCAGTTTTAATGGACATATCAGGATTTTTAATTTCTAATTTTGCTAAATATTTATTACGAGACCAATATTTTATCGGATCTTCTCCCGAGACTTGTGTTTCTTCAGCAATTCGTATGATATTATCTAGGATATCTTTTTTATTATATGCTAATTTTATTTTTGGTTTATTGAAGAAAAATTAATCCGTGGTTATGGCATTGAAATCGTGGATAGGCTTTTTATATAGTGATTGATTGAATATTTATATATTGTTGTGAATTTCAGGAATGCTATCAAGTTCATTTTTATGTTGTATCTCACCACGCTTTTGATCACACTCAGGAGGTGGAAGAATGGCAGGATAGTCTTTATAGGTGAGTAGATTGTGTCTAGAAAGTAAATAATCAGTAGGGGTTGTCGTAGTGCGGCGACAAAATTGTATATAGTCGCTATTAATTATAACATTTCCTTTCATATTTCGAAGAAAATTTAATCCTAACACACATTTATGATTATGTTTGATATCTTGTAAATGGACCTGAGGAAGAGGATGATGCTCTTCTTCCCATTGACCGAAGACGTTTATAAAAGATATCTGACAATCTCGTAAACAATATCGAACAATAGAATAAGCTCCATTGAAACTTTGGAGATACGAAGGTTTGGGTAATAACTGGTGATATTGTACTGGTATGAGATTAATGTCAATTTGTGTTTTTGAACAACCAGTGTCAATCATAGCCGTAAAGTCTTGAGTTTTTCCATCTTTAAATTTTATTTTACATAAAACGCTTAAAATATTTTACGATGGTAAAAACATGACCTAGTCTTAACATTTTGCCAGTTAAGATAGGCTTTTTCCGTCAACTCTTTTTGTTGTAAATTTAAGTTAGAACTGGTGAATTCTAGGGGTGGGCAAACGGGTTCAGAAACCGCGGATCCAAACCGAATCGAACCATTTTACTCCAAACAATTCGGTTTTGATTTTTAAAATTGTGAAATGGTTCGGTTCGGTTTCGGAACCGTTCTTAAACGGTTCGATTTCGGTTCCTAATTTTTTTTTCAAACGGTTCGGTTCCGATCCGATTACATATACCCTTTAGTTTCTAACCCTAAGTTCGCCTCTCATTTCTCCACAACCACAACAAGCTCTTCGCCTCTAGATCTCTTTCTCTCGCATGGACGGAAACGAGATCACAATCTCAACGGTCAGATTCCACTCTCTCTTTAAGCTTTCATTTTAGGGTTTCTGTTTCACTCTATTTTTGTTCAGAGAAATCAAAATCAATCGATCTACTTCGGATCTGATGAAATTGAATCCGTGGGGTTGTTTATTTTTGCTTGTAGAACAATGGGTTGGGGAGGATCTAAAGTAGACAATCTCCCATTAGTGAATCTCTGTAGAGAACGCAAGGAGTTCATCAAAGCCGTTGCGGATCATCGGTACACTCTCGTTGCTTCTCATGTTTCGTATTTTCGATCGTTGAATGCTGTTGGTGAAGCCCTTTCGAGGTTTGTGGATGAAGAGCTTGTTATTGGTCTCTCTTCCCCTCATCGGGATTCCCTTGTTTTTACTATGCCCTATGATGAAGGGAAGAAGAAGAGTAGTAATAGTAATAGTAATAATAATCCCAACACCAACAACAAGTCTCCTTCTTTGGGTTCGAGTTCGAATTCGACTTTGTTGAGTCATTCGGGTTCAACTTCTCTCTCGCACCAACACTCATCACCACCACATGTTCACTAATGATTCACACTTGCATTTTGTCTCTAGTTCTGATACTAATGATTCCGGTTCGGGTCATATTCATATTCATGAAGACGATGAGCCCGTTCGGCCTTATTCTTCCCACATTCATAATCATGAGGATGAACCGGAAATTAAACCTTATTATTCGCCTCCCCCGGAGATGAACTGAGGGCCTAACAACGGGTATCCCGAGCCGGACTAGGGACCTAGCAGTGGGGATTGGGAATCAAACAATGAGTATTATCATTCATATTACATGAAAAAGTCATCTACAACAATACCCACTGTGGTGTATGAGGAGCCAAGACCAAATAAATTGTTTGTTTCATTTTTTGTTGGAACAATTGATCAAGGTTTTTCTCGCATATGAAGCAGATTGATGTCTTTTTCTCTTGGATTTGGGTGTGCATATGATGGGCCAAAATTTATCATATATTAAGTATCAACAAATGTTTAGCTTGAGTTATGTCTTGCTTGTTGATCCTAGTTCTTCATCTTAAGAGCTCCTTTGATTTGGAGCATTTTCTGTAATATTCTTTTTTGAGATAACCTCTTAATATTTCTGTGAGAGACTGATTTTGAGCTCGTTGGTTTCACATTGTACCACTTAGGTGTTTAGTAGCTATTGTAGATTGAAGCATTACAGAAATTGCAGGTTGGCAGGGTTGAATCACCAAGGGTGGTTTTGTGGTTGAAATAAACTACCAAAGGTGGTTAATGAAATGAGATTCTTTGTTTCAAGGAACCGTAGGAACCGAACCGTTGTAAACGATTCGAGTTAGGTTCGGTTCCAACGTTCAAAATAGAGGAACCGATCCGAATCGAAACTGTTAAAATTTTAAACGGTTCGAGTTAGGTTCCTCAAAATTTGGAACCGAACCGAACCGTGCCCACCCCTAGTGAATTCTCTTTCGAGAAATTCCACCCTTGACTATAGTTTTTGAATTTCAGTGATGCTAGACATACATTTATTGCAGGTAGAATCCTTAGTATCATATTTTATAATTTCCTTGCCTTTTATGTGGGTATTATGTAAATCTTTTTGATAGTCAAGTGCCCTTGAAGATATATAATACCTTAAGCCTAATTTTTGTCGACAATAGTTTAGGGCTAATTGCATTTCATAAAAACCTTTATACTCTGGTTTGGTAATCCATTAATTTCTTCAAATACCTCAGCCCAGTGAGTATAAACTCCTAGAGTTCTTCATTTAATCACGGCATAAAAAGAAAATCCTTTTGAAAGAGGTTTTGATTGTATTTTTTGAAAATAATGGGATAGTGCTTGTAAGACCATTTTTTAATACCAAGTTTAATGTTATGATAAAATTTAATACCAAGTTTAATGTTATGATAAAAAAATTTCGTAGGCAACAAATAGTCGGGAGCAAAATAAATAATTTCACTTTTGTTATTCATGTCTAATTCGATTGATCCCAAAAGTCCTTTTTCGATAGCAGTAAAGCGATCATCATATAAACATGAAAAGAGTTTGGCTCCCAAATTTGAACGATGTAAACCTTTGACTCCTACTATGATTATTCCCAGATGCATTAAACTTAGTTTTTTGGCTTCAAGTTTTTTCCATGAATCATGACTTATCAAATCTAATTTTATTTGTTGTTCCTCGTGTGTACATGATACTTGTATTTCACTATAATGTTGATAGATAAAAGGTTTGCTAAAAGGATTTTTTGGTGTTTTATAGAGAATTGATGGTTCTATGAGATCTAATTTGTTTTGTTTAAAATTTTCAATTTGTAGATCGACATCGAGAATAGTTTCAAATCTAATGTCTGAAGATCTAACAGATTTAGTACGTAATTTACTAAAAATATTACCAACTGTTTTTTCTCTACTTACTATTTGTTTTCCACGATCCATAATAGTTTCTATTTTGTTTTTTACCAATTGGATTTGATTGTATATTTAGGGTTTTAAATTCGTTTATTAAGTTTGTAATATTATTGTCAGGAGATAAGATGTCTTTTATATGTGTCAGACTGTCTTCAATAGTTGATATTCGATCTTTCAAAGATGCAATCTTATGGGTGATAAGTTCTATATTTCTATTTTTCTTTGTATTTTTTATATAATGTAATTTTTCTATTATTTCAGTGTATATTTGTTTATTGGTTTGTTCGATGTAAACAGATGCTTTTAAGACTGAAATATCTGATTCTAAATTATTAGCTAAGTTATAAGTAAATCAATTGTACCGTTTAAATGTTCGTTACTACTATGAAGAAGATGTTTAAAGGTACATTCAATATTACAGTCTAAATGACAACTATCTATAAGTCTTTTTGTTTTAGAGTAGTTACTGAGTTTGAGATTAAGATAATTTAAATGCTTATTCATATACACAAACATGATAACTAAAATACAGCCCACAAGATAGAACACTAAAGAAAACTACTAGATAGAAATGTCCAAAGGATATAGGCTCTGATACCAATTTTGTGTGATTTTTAGTTTTTTGTGATTTTTGTGAGTGCGTGATGCAATCCTATAAGAACGATGAAGTTCCAACTAACAAGTGTAGAAAAGTTTTTCCTTAAACTGTTTAAGAGAACTGTGCCAATACTGGTTCGTAGGCCAGTATAATGAGATGTTCAACCCAAAACAGTTCGTAGAAAGTTTTATGATGCAGAAAAACGATTGAAGTTACTAATTGTTTCAATCATATTTGATATTTCCCTTTTTTGTGATTTGAAGTTTTACTTACCCAGTTCTATCTTATTTTAGGATTTTTCTTATGATGTTTCATAAGAAACAACCTCTGTATTTTTACCAATTTGTTAAAAACAACGGGTCAAGACGTTGACATGTTAATCACAGTCTGACCATTTTTCCCAAAACTCATCATCGAAAAAGGTACTTTTGGTCAACATGATTTCTTAGAGGTCGCAATAAAATATCAGATGTTTATAAAAATTTGGTAAAAGAAAACATTAATTTTAAAACAGAACCAGTTCTAAGTAAGGAGAAAACTAGTTGCCGATTTATCTCCTCTACTTACCAACTGAATAGATCCTGTTATTTAAGGGGGGTGTATTGTATCTGGATTTTGTGGGCAATTTAATAAATTCCATGGATTTTGAAAATCCAAGTGTATTCAATCTGGATTTTAAAAAGTCCACAAAAGTCTAGGGGTATTCAATCAGGATTTTAAAAAGTCTTTCTGAAATCCACAAAGTCCAGGGGTATTCAATATGGATTTCAAAAAGTCCACAAAAGTTTTAGGGTATTCAAAATATCATTCATATTTATGGATTTGGAAACTCATGGATTTTCATGGACTTTGTAGTGTTAGGTATAAATAACAAAGTTCAATAGTTTGCCAGCCTCCATATCAAAGATTTCAACGTGAAAAAAAGTCTCTCAAAGTTCTTCCTTGTGCCACCCGTGAAGAGGTTGGTTCTCATCCTCTTGTTTTCTCAATTCTTTTTCTATATTTGCATAGTGTTCATTAGTTGCATCATTGATGATTTTGGATTAGGGTTTGAATTAAATTATTAGGGTTTATAAGTTGTGTTATGCTATCATAATGGTAACATCTTTTTGCTGTATGGTAAAAGGATTCTTTGATTTATCATGATGACATAATGAAATTGGTGATGATGTTTGTGAACCTATTGTCACAGTAGAAGCTGTCCACGTTTTAAATTGTTCAAAGCTCATGCTCAGCTGTTCACGTTTTAAATCCATAGACTTTTATGAGTTGGTGATGGATGGTGCTTCAATTTCTCCTCTAATGGTTTGATATACATTGTAACTTACTGTGAAGCTGTCCTTTATGTTCGTAATCCTACCATTGGAAAGTTTGCAAGTCTCTAAAAATGGTATCAAACTATCAATGTATATGCTAATAATACTTTCCATTATGACGAGTTATGACTAATTCTCAACTAGAGCACAATATGTTACCTGTGTTTGTTTATGGCTGTTTAATGATTTAGGAAACAGAAACCAAATAACATCATAGAAAGCAATTCACCAGTCACAGTAGCCATACTAGAAACCTCATTTTCCAAACTAGGAATACTTTCCAGGGACCATATAAATCAAGTTCAAATTCACATTCACATTCACATTTTCACATTCACAACAACCGACATGGATGGCAACCGAAACACTCAATAATTTGTTCAATAATTTGTTCAAAGCCCATTCCTGAGACTAAGGAAAACAAATTGTGGAAGTCATAACAGATCTTGTACTTGGAAGATTTTGAACTCTTGGGCTTCATAAGGGTGGGGGGGGAAGAAGAAATGGTTTGCTAATATCAGCAGTCTAAATCCAACTATTTGCTTGCATAGCTGTTAGCTGCAGAACAGCGCAGAATCAACTACAAGACAACCAAGCATTCCATGATGCGAAATTCACATGAAAAACATGGTTATGTAAAGCCATCTAGATAGCTCTGCTTGTATCAATTTTTTTTTCTCTTGCAGTAAAGTATTCTCTTGGTCACCAGTGAACTCGATTTCTACTTGGTTCACAGTTCATACGTCCTCGGTAGCTGAGCAACACTCCCTGGCTGACATGTTGCATTATCTCTTTCAGTTGACATCATACTTGCTGATGTCGAAGTTAGTGACTGCACTTGTGCCACGGAACTTGATTGCTGCTATGTCATAAGCCTCTGCCGCTTCCTCTTGAGTACTTATTGTCACAGTTAGTTCACAAACATCATCACCTATTCCACAAACTATCCCATTTTCAACAATCCTCTTGAGTACCTATTGTCACAGTTAGTTCACAAAATCCGGATCTCAAAGTAATGAAATATTTCTTAAAACAGATTTTGTTCGAATTACTTTCCAATATGTACAGTTTGTACCAGTATTATGTTAGATATATAGCTTTCATAAAATACTTGTTGTAATATATAGATGGGAGATTCACAAGGTAACGGTAAACGAAAAGATTATAAAACTTGGACCGCGGAAGAGAGCAATGCTTTGCTCCAGCTCATGGTTGAAGGCGCCATGCTTGGGTTCAGGGATATTAATGGAGTTATAAGTAAAACAACCATAGAGGCAAAGTTACTTCCAAAACTTAAGGAGAAAATTAGTAAGGAGATAACTTATAGCCAGTATCAAAGCCGAGTGAAATGGTTTAAGAAGCAATACAACAATTACTCTCAGCTTATGCGCCACAATTCTGGGTTTGGATGGGACCCGATCACAAAGAGATTCACTGCGCCTGATGAAGTATGGGCAGACTATTTGAAGGTGGGTTAAATATCTTGAACTTTTATTCTATTTTACAGCTTAATTTTTTTGACTCTTTAACATATTAACTTTCTTTATATTTTGAATCTTTTTTTCAGTCACATCCAGCGCATGCGCACTTTCAGTCAGAAACTTTTGCAGACTATGAGGATTTGAAGATTGCAGTTGGTAATGGAACTGCAACTGGGATGGGGTCAATAGGTCTAGGTGATGATACAGATGCCACAACATATGATGAAGAAGGAAATGAATCTTGGGAATTTGGTGGCATGGATGACTTGGTCTTTGATCAAGACATCAATGCATTTGTGCAAACTGAAAATGCAAATGATGCACCACAAAGCAGAGCTCATGGCAAAAGAAGTAGAGCTGATTATGAACAAAGTAGCAACTCAAAAGGGGTAGCTACTCAAGCTGCAATTTTGGAAAACATATCAAGTGGCTTTGGTGAAATTGTCACCAGTTTTAAAACAATTTGTGGCATAATGGAGAAGAGAGAATCAACAAACAGCGAATGTTGGATTGCTATTCAAGAGACCCCAGGATTGAATAATGCTGCTCAGTTTTTTGCGATTAGTTTTCTTAACACTAAAACAAAGCAAGACACCTTCTTAAAGATGAGTCCAGACCAAAGACTTGATTGGATCACTTGGGCACAAAGGGATGCATAAAGCTAATAAGCTATAGGCCATTTGGATTTTTAAGTCATGTAGTTTGATACTTTTTTATATGCATAAGGCTAAATACTGTGTGTTGATTTCATTTTGCAAATGATGATTTTTAATTTGGTTGTGTTGAATGATTTGATTTTGTTGAATGTTGGATTGCGATTTTTCATGTCATTACCTGCCTGGTTATTTTTTTTTTTTGTTAGATACATGTCTTGTTCTCTAATGTCTAATATATTTGGTTTGAATATATAATGACCTTGTTCAGGTACTTGCTTTGATAGCAATCTGTGAAATGGATATGTATGGAGTTGATGAACAGGATGAAGAGTTTTACAAGGCCATGAGAATTTTATTAACGGCGATACAAGCAGTGATTTATGTGTTATATAATCTTGTGCCCAATATAAGTGATGAACGTATTAGACATCCATTGACTCGACGACCGGTGACATCAAATGGATACATATACATGAATAAGTTATTGGATGGAGACCCACATATCTTTCGGAATGTCTACAGAATGTATCCTGAAGTGTTTCGAAAATTATGTGTCATCATACAAGAGAAAACACCTCTACGGAGTACTAGATATATTTGTGTTGAAGAAATGCTTGCGACCTTTTTACTAGTTGTCGGTCAAAACAATCGATATAGTAAACCTCGAATGGTATTTGAGCGATCTCATTTCACTGTTAGCAGAAGTTTCAACAAAATCTTGAAGAGCTTGAATACAATAGCTCCAATGTTCATGGCTAAACCACCGCTACTTGATACCACACCACCTAACATAAGAGAAAGTACAAGGTTTTATCCTTTCTTTAAGGTACACAATGTAAGTTTTATGGCAAATATTTATATCACTGTATTGCTTTAATATTGGTTCTTTTCTTCTTTTTGTACATATGTTGTAATTATTTTTCTTTTTTCTCAGGATTGTATTGGAGCTATTGATGGCACACATATTCCTGCAACGGTTGTTGGACGTGAGGTCAGTAGATTCAGGAACCGTCATGGGAAACTATCACAAAATGTTTTAGCAGCTTGCAACTTTGATTTACAATTCATATATGTGCTTAGTGGATGGGAGGGTTCTGCTCATGATTCGAAAGTGTTAAATGATGCTATTTCTAGACAAAATGGACTCAAAATACCATCAGGTATAATGTTACGTGCATTAAAAATGTAGCAAACTTATTGAATTTTATACCATATAGTATAAAGTATAAACATACTAATTGCACATTTTTTTATGATCAGGTAAATATTACCTTGGAGATTGTGGATTTCCAAACCGACGTCGTTTTTTAGCTCCATTTCGTGGCACTCGATATCATCTCAAAGATTTTGGCGGTCCAGGAAACCATCCTGTCAACGCAATTGAGTTATTTAATCTTCGTCATGCTTCATTGAGGAACGTAATTGAGAGAATATTTGGAATATTCAAGTCGCGGTTTACAATTTTCAAATCAGCACCACCATTTCCTTACAAGACACAAGCGGAGCTTGTTTTGGCATGTGCAGGATTGCATAATTTTCTTCGACAAGAATGTCGTTCAGATGAATTTCCTCCTGAACCAGAAAATGATCCGGTAGAGAATGATGAAGGTAATTTTGAATGTGATGATATTCAAACCCAAGAGCAGCAAAGAGAAAATGCTAATCAATGGAGAATGAGTATTGCCAATCAAATGTGGGCAGCAGCACAAGCAAACATCAACGTTGCTAACAATGATAATGAAGAAAATGACCATAATCATGAAGGAGAAGAATGATCATATACAATTTTATGGACGTTTACTTCTTATTTTAAAGATGCTAATTAATGACCTTTTATTTTTCTAGTTTTTTTAGCACATGTATCTCTATTTTATGGACGTTTTTTTTGTTTCATCACTATTTACCAACTTCTTTTTTATCTTGCAAATAATTAGAAATCTGTAAAAGTCATTCATACAAAGTCCGTGGATTTTCATAAATCTCTAGAAAGTCTGTAGCAAAAGTCTATGGATTTAAGAAATCAGTAGAAGTCCGTGGACAATTTAAAGAGTCTGTGGACAATTTAAAGAGTCCGTTGACTTTTCAAATTATTTATCAATTCCATAAGAATCCATATACAATATACCCCCTAACAGTCAACACTCAAGACTCCCGAGGTCAAGAAAAGTGAAAGGAAATCCAAGACGAAAATTCTAAATGTCGAGGAAGTGGGCGAGGAAAACAGCTAGGGAGGGAGCCGTCCATCCCCTCGGGTGCGTGCACAGGTAGAAGAGCTCAATCCAAGAAACCAATGAGATAACAAACGAGCGCAACTCTCACCAAATGGTTTTTCTTCTTCAGAACTCAAAACACCTTCTAATCTTCTAGGGAGAATTCGCAATTCGGAGAATGGCTAGGGTTTCCACCAACGGAGATGGACAAGATCTCCGTTTCAAAACCAGTCGCAGTGATCGCTTGTGCGTCCATGGCGGTATTCTACGTCGCAATCCTCTACGCCCCAACACTGCTTCTTCAATTTCCTCAACCTACTACGTTGAACTCGTTCATGATTCGAAGGTTCATCTGCGCGACCGTTTCGACTCTTGTTTCCATCTTCATCTCTCTCCCTGTAACATTTCTTCACTTATCTTCTCTCTCACCCGTGCTCCATTTTTACTATTTCTTGCCCTAGATTCATAAAAAAAAAAAGAATTCATTAAAATGCGTTTCTTTAATTCTTGAAATCAATTTAAAGAATACGATACTAGTCCAATGGTGGCAATGCAACGAAATTTTTGAATTTTGAAAAGTAAAAATCTTCATTTGAAAGCAATTATAATAGTAGAAGACAAATATGAATACACTATAGTAATATTTGTTCATGACATTCGTTGCATTATCATGTCTATCATATTTGTGCTATTTTATTGTTAGTTTGTTACTTAATTCAGTGTCATTGTAAGTATGTTGAAACCTTCCATATTAGTACATCATGAGGTGGTAAAATAGGTTTAAAGAAACACGACAAGAGATCCTCCGTGTTAACCATCATTGTTTCATGCTTTTGATGCTAAAAATCATTATCCAGATTCCGTATTTTGATGTTGTTTTCTTAAATGGTAGATAAGAAGTTGGGACGATTCGTCATTGTGTAGGGCTTATGGCATCCGAAAGGACCACCTGGTAAGTACTTACTTTCTAATTTCTTCCTGTCATATACTTTTATATAAGAAGGTATTGAATAAACCTTAGGGCTTGGATTTCTCTGCAGATTGGGGAGAAAGTCGATACTTCTAAAATCTACATGCTGAAATGAACTTTTATGTATGACAGTGGCAAGCCATCATTTTTCCTCTTTCCTTGACTTCACTTTTGTACGGTGGATCTTTTGTCTCAAAGTTTCCATCTTTGGTGAATTCACGAAGGAGTGAGCATACAGAAAATGTCACCCAGAAGTGGATCATGTCAACTACTTCTAATGTTTTGGCCTGGCGTAATTATGTGGTGGTCAGTTAATATTTTCTGCTTTATATATACCAGGGTACTTAAGCTGTTCTTATGATGAGCTATATACTTTTTGGATAAAACTAATTCACTGCGTATTTAATATGTGCTTGGGCTTAATTACTTCTTTCCATTTACCCATATATTGATTTTCCTACTAAGATGTGTTTTTTACGAATGGTTTTAATGAAAAGCTGTTGTCATCTTATCTCCGTATTCCTTTTTAATGCATGTTGCTAATCTCAGTGCTCAAGATTTATGTTTAAATAAGGTTTTGTTCTTTTTATTAATTGGGGGATTGTAGATACAGACAGAAAATAACAGGTGCATTTTTATATGTATCCATAGCGGTGTTTATACAGACCCAAAGTTTTCATCAAAAGAAATAAAGAATTCTGCAGATGCTTCTGTAAGGTTTTTCTCAACTTGGAATTTTACCAGACTTTGAAATTTAATTAATTATTATCAGTTGCTTATTTGAATTTGATGGTTTTATATGCACCAGTGTTCTAAAAATCGGCCTGGGCGGCCGCCTAGGCGCTAGAAGGTGGAAAACCGCCCAGATTAATGGCTGGGCGGGTTGTCTGGGCGGTTCTGGGCTGTCTAGGCGGGTCTAGGCGGGTCTGGGCGGGATCTAGGCGGCCTAGGCGGTCTAGTCGGCCTAGGCGGCTTAGGCGGGGTCTAGGCGGTCTGGGCGATTTTTTTTATTTTTTTATTTTTTTTATTTTTATTTTTTAATAAGGCTGATTGTGTTCTTATTTTATTTTTCTTTCCTATTTTTTAGAAATAAACTATTTAATTATTTTTTATTCAGTATATGTCTAAATATAGCAAATGATGATTACTTAATGGAATTCTCAAAGGATCTACCGGTACCAATTTTACTAATGTAGATTTTATAAAAAATAACTGAGGTTATTCATGCAATTTGAAGAAAAATAAAAGATTATTTCAAATTTATATAAAGTACCCATCATGACCAACTTTAGTCATTTGAGTTTTAATAAATTTTGTTCACGATTGTTAATTTTTCATGTTTTTAAATTTTGCATATGTATATTGGCATTAAATTGGATGTAATTGATAAGGTATTATGCTTAACTTTTATAAATTATTAAAGTTATAATACAAAACCTAAGACCGCCTAGGCCCCTGGGCGCTAGGCACCTGCTCGCCGCCCGCCCAGCGCCTAGCGATTTTTAGAACACTGATAGACACCAAAGCAGTTAATACTTATCTGTTATCTCAGATACTTCACTCAGTTGATACACTGGGATCTGGACTCCAATCTAAATTATATTTAGTCTTTCGGGTTGAGTAGTTCTTGTCCATTTTAGATGCATATAATTCCATGAGTTCTGTTTGGTTAACTTCTAAAAAAGACTGGAACTCCGTGCATTCTATTATGCATCCAACAATAATGTGGTGGGAGCATCTCTAATTGTTCACTCCCTCGAAAAGCAAAATCCTTCCGAACTTAACATTTATAGTTTGAACATGTGAATCATTAATCATACATGTTATGTTGTTCACTACTAGAGCAAAGTATGGCCTTGCTATGCTGTAGAAGTTTTGTTTTGGATTAAATTTTTCTCAACCATACCATGCCATTAACCAGGCTGCTCATCTATTTCTAAATTCATAAAAGAAAGTTACTTTGTTCTATGTATTTTTATTGATGTTGTTCTTCAGGTCACATGCTTTCCCTTTTCATAGAGAGAGAGAAATTTCTGATACCTCAACAATACTTCTACTGATTGTTGACACACTTCACTGAAAAGGCACCTTTAACAGAAGAGTTGGTATTCAGAGCATGTATGATCCCTTTGCTTTTATGTGGGGGATTCACAACTTATAGTGTCATATTTTGGAGCCCGATTTTCTTCAGCTTAGGTGATTTGACTGCTCTCTTTATTCCAGCTTAATCACCATGTTGAATGATTAATTGTCCAAGTATTAGTGGAACTCATGGGTCTATGGTCGTATGTTGTCTTTCACAAATGTTCATTTGGCTTATCGATGCAATAGTGAGTTAACTTTCCAGATCATAGTTAAAAGTTCGCTAAGTTAATTCTAATTTTTTTGGAGGAAAGGAGACTTGCTGTCTCTGGATTTCAGTTTTTGTCAGATGTATCTAGCTTATTGGTGCTTTGTGTTTATCTAGAATTATCTTTTGTAGCAGGGGAATAACAGCTAGTTTCATTTGATTTTGCAGCGCATTTAAACCATTTCTTGGAGCTCTACTTTCAACAAAATTATAGCTTTATCAAAGCTTCCATGGTTGTAGGTATGTGCAACTTTTTCTACCAAGAGCTTCTTGTAGATATGGGAAACATCTGTTTGGTGTTTTAGCCATTTCAACACACAAAGTCTAAGTTTGATCTAGTTCATGGACACACATTTATTTTAATTTTTTTTATTAAGAACAAGTTGATAGACACACGTTATCTTTCTACTATGATCCATGACTTTTGACTGTTCACGATACAAATTGTTAAAAAGTAGTCATTCCTAAAAGAAAAAAAAATGATAAAAAAAAGTCAATAATTTGATGATATAGTTAGAGCTTCAATTGGTTTACATTTATTTTAAACAATATGGCCCTTCTTATTTCACCCAAATCTGCACAAATGTTATTTACAGCGATAGCAATGTCCGCGAAAAATACGACCAGGGTTTGACTATAGCTTCAATATATCTCGAGATTGGAGATATCAATGAATACTCCTTGAAAAATTGTTGTGTGAATGTTGTCATTTGTTTTATCTAAAAGTGATGGTGTTTAGAGTAAATTATTGTAGTGGGTGTGTTTGGTAACAAAAAGTGTCACTTAGCCCATAGGAAGAAGTATTTTAGGAGGGTAGTAGAGTTTATTTTGAGTTAGTTCTAATTGTAATCTCAAGAAAACTAGGGTTCTTATTAATAACAAATTAGGGTTTTATTTCTTTCATTTTTTATCTTGAATAAACTGTAAGAGCAATTCAGGAAGGTTTTGACAAGTTTATCGAACCATGCGTGAACAAGGAAGAGAACAAACTGAGGGAATGAGATGAATGCGAAACAAATATCGCGAATTGCGATCAACCAGAACAGAGAAGGGTTTGACAGAGGCCAAGAAGACGCCGAGTAGGGTGTTCGGTTGGGCACATGGGTTGCCACATCGGCCGGTGCAATATCATGCACACATGGTCAGGCTGTGAGAGTGGATCGCTAGGTCATGGTGGTTTTTTTGAGGTGTTTTCTCCCGTTGCAGTGATGCAAGGTCCCCTTTCAATGAACCTTTCGCATTGTTGTACATTGTTTAATGATTTTTCTAGGGTACCTTGTTCTCAATTTTAGTTTTCCCTTATCTTCATTGCGCAACATTCACGGATGATATAGCCTGGAGAGAACATAATATTTTTCGTACCCATTGCAGTTGTAAAGAAAATATTTGTTGTATGATAATCGATGGAGGATTGAGTGAGAATTTGGCTTCAAAACTAGTGTTGGATACTTTATGATGGAAGGAAGAGCTACGTTTGGTTTCGTTTGCAGTGGGTTGGTTATTAGATTTGAGTAAGAAGGTGAGGGAAACCACCAAGTGTTTGAATATTTTCTCCATTGGACAATATAGCGATAAAGTGTGGTGTAAGGTCATTCCAATGAATAGCTGTCACTTGTTACTTGTTATTGGGCAAGCCTTGGTAGTTTCAACAACAATCAATTCATGATGGGTATATGAATAAATATAGTTTTCGTGACGCTGAATGACCGAAAATTTCCACTGCAGCCACTCTGCTCGACACTAGCGAAATCTCTAAAATATGAAACTGAAACTGGGCTACCGCAACTTGAGGAGACATCAACAATGATAATGCAAGAGCTTTTCGATAACATGTACAAGCCAAACACAATCACTTCCACCTTTTCACTTGCCAGATTTTCCATTCCACCGTGTATGCAACAACTTCTTGCTAGATTTGGAGATGTGTGTAGTGAGGAAAGCGGTCATCTACCATCTTTGCTGAATATTCAACATGTTATTGAGCTTGAACTTGGAGCCTGGATCCCTAATCGGCCACATTATTGAAATGGCACCAAGGAACATGAAGAGTTACAGTGGTAGGTGAATGAACTTTTGGCCAAAGGATACATAAGAGAGAGTACTCGTCCCAGTGCTATTCCTGCTTTGTTAGTGTCCAAGAAGGATGATTCTTTTTGTATTTGTGTGGACTTTCGTGCCATTAGTAAAATCACTGTCAAGTATCGTTTTCTTATTCCTAGTTTGGAAGACGTGCTTGATAATTTGCAGGGAGCCATGGTTTTTACGAAGTTCGATATTAAAAGTGGTTATCATCAAATTTGTATGTGGCCTGAGGATGAATGGAAAATATCTTTTAAGACGAAAGAAAGTTTGTTTGAATGGCTGGTCATGCCATTTGGGTTGTCCAATGCCTGTTCGATATTTATGCGGGTAATGACACATTCTTCAGCCTTTTATGGATAAATTTGCTGTTGTTTATTTTGATGATATTTTTATATTCAGGTGCACCGAGGAAGAACATTTATAACATGTTCAGACTATTTTGGAGGTTTTCTGTATCATTGTTTTATTTGAATTTAAAGAAGTGTGTTTTTATGGTTTCCTCGGTGACCTTTCTGGGGTACGTCGTTTCGGGTAGTGGAATATCCGGTTATCAATATATGGTAGCTGTTCTTCGTGATTTGCCCGTGCCCACCTCCTTGATAGGCCTCCTATCAAGTTTACCTATGCGAGGAGGAAGCGGGACTGATGGCAGATGCTTAGACTGGAAGGACTGATGGCAGATGCTCAGACTGGAAGGAATTGAGTATCAGGTTGCTCAGACTGTGAAGTGCTATGATAATTACAAGCTCAGACTGTGAGGTGCTCTGCCAGTTACAAGTTACTCTATCTGTGAGGTGCTCTGTCAGTTAGGAAGTCTATTAAGACATTTGGGAGGTGCTCTGTTAAGTCTGTTAGAAAGTCTGTCAATTAGCATTGTATATAAATAAGGAGAGGAATAGAAACAAGGCATTCATTCATTCTGTAAGAAATAATTGTACACTGAGCTTTGCTCAGACAGGAGATTGGCACTCTCGAATGTTGCCTGATACATTTCTTTGTAATTCTACAATTCATCTAATACAAGACTTCTATTCTTTCTAAAGCAGTTCTCTTTGAATACAAGATTCTTAATGCTTGTTCTCATCCAGATTGAATCTTGTCAGGCTTTTCTGCTTCCAGAATTCCATTCTGATATTGTAATCCAGAGTTGCTTGCTTGGATTCTACATTGTCTGCAGAAAATATCATCAAGAACAGGTTAGTTCCTATCAAATTGGTATCAGAGCATCTCGATTCTTAGGGGCAATGGCTGGAAAAGGAGTTAATACTAATTCGAGATTGGAGATTTTGGAGGAATCGATGACAAATGTGCAAGGAAAACTGGAATCTTTGGATTGGGGTTTCCAAGAACTGAAACAAATGCTAGAACAGGCTTTGAAGAAGCAACAAGAAAACACTAACACAGTTCCTACTAAGGAGAAAGATCGACTTCCTCCAGACAATGTTGAAACACAAAATTTTGATTGTGGCAGAGGGGGATCTTCCTCACAAGGGTTCCAATTTGACAGAAGACCTAAAAGATTGGAGCTACCTACCTTTGAGGGTTCGAACCCAGACGGCTGGATCATGAAAGCTGAGCGATTTTTCTCACTCAATCGATACAGAAATGAGGAGAAGATTGAAGCTGCAGTGATCTCTTTTGAAGAGGATGCTCTTCTTTGGTATCAATGGGAAAGTAAGAGGCGACCGATCATTTTTTGGGAAGAATTGAAGGGACTACTCTTGAAGCAGATTCGATCTACCCAAGATGGGTCTCTTTGTGAGCAATTTCTTGCCCTAAAACAAGAAGGAACTGTGTCCGAGTACGGAAGACTCTTCGTCTCCCACGCTGCTCCATTAGAATCCTTGAATGAAGAAGTTGCTTTGAGCAAATTCATCAATGGCCTGAAACCCTCTATACGGGCGGAGGTTAGGATGCTAGATCCGGGTTTCTTGGGTCGGGCCATGGATCTGGCCCAACGGGTGGAAGAAAAACAAATGCAAATGGGTTGGGCTAAACAAAGTTTTCAAGGTTTTAGCAATAAGCCCATGGGCGGCCCAAAACAAATGGCATATGGTTCATTAGGGCATCAAAGCTCTCCTTATAACAGAGAGTTTGAGCGCAAGAACATTCCACCTGTTCCAACCATCGAAAACCAGAAATCGGCAGCCGCTAGGGGTGAAATTCGACGTTTTTCAGATGCCGAGTATCAAGAAAAACGGGCTAGTGGGCGATGCTTCAAGTGCGACGAGAAATACTCGCCGGGACATAGGTGCAAGAGGAAGGAAATTAGCGTTCTCATCGCTCAAGCGGAAAGTGAAGGGGAGGAAGAAGAGGTGCAGGAGTGTGAGGCTCAAAAGGAGCTTGATGTGGTTGAGATCAGTAGAGGGGTCGAAGTTTCGCTAAGTTCAGTCATAGGGTTGACAAATCCAAAAACAATGAAGATCAGAGGAGACATTGAAGACCAATCGGTGGTGGTTCTGATCGATAGTGGAGCGACACACAACTTTATATCCCGCAAGGTGGTAGATCAGCTCAAACTATCAATCACGTCCACTGGGAGTTATGGTGTGATGATGGGATCGGGTGATTCGGTGCAAGGAAGTGGGGTTTGTCAAGGGGTAAAATTAAAATTGCAAGGGATCGAAATCGTGGAGGATTTTTTGCCACTTGCGCTGGGTAGTTCTGATGTAATTCTGGGGATAAAATGGTTGGAGACTTTGGGAACCATATCAGTAAATTGGAGGGAGCAGAGTCTAAAATTTCAGTGTGGGTCTGCATCTTTCGATCTCAAAGGTGATCCTTCATTAGGACGAAGTTTGGTTTCTCTCAAATCTATGTTAAAAACCATCAGGCAGGAAGGGCATGGCTACTTAATGGAATTTGGGGAGATGTCATTACCGGTGAAGGAGACAGAGACACCGAAATTCTTATCTGAAGCTTTAATGAGGTATGAAGGGGTGTTTCAGATGCCTTCAGGGTTGCCTCCAAGACGAGGGTATGAACATGCGATTGTTATGCAGGAAGGTTCCAGCCCAGTAAATGTGAGGCCCTATCGCTATCCTCAGTTCCAAAAGAATGAAATTGAGAGGTTGGTTTCTGAGATGCTGGAGGCGGGAATCATTCGACAGAGTGTAAGTCCATATTCTAGTCCCGTTTTGTTGGTAAAGAAAAAAGATGGCGGATGGCGATTGTGTCGATTATCGCGCGTTGAATAAACAAACAGTTCCTGACCGGTTTCCGATTCCAATTATCGACGAGTTATTGGATGAATTACATGGAGTTGCCATTTTTTCTAAATTGGATCTCAAGTCCGGCTACCACCAAATTCGGCTTCGCGAAGGGGATGAAGCCAAGACCGCTTTTCGCACACACGAAGGGCATTACGAATTCCTGGTGATGCCTTTCGGCCTGACCAACGCGCCTGCAACATTTCAAGCGCTAATGAATTCAATTTTCAGGCCTCATCTACGTAAGTTCGTCTTGGTATTTTTTGACGATATATTGATATATAGTAAGGGCGTTGAAGATCATTTGGTTCATTTGGAAACGGTGCTGGAGTTATTACAGAAGTATCAGTTGTATGCTAACCGGAAGAAATGTGAATTTGGGTGCTCGGAGTTGTGTTATCTGGGTCATATTATTTCGGCTAAGGGAGTGGCAGTGGATCAATCGAAAATTCAGGTGATGTTGGAGTGGCCTCGACCTAAGAACATCACTGAACTACGTGGGTTCTTAGGCCTCACAGGTTATTACCGGAAATTTATACAAGGTTACAGTAGGTTGGCTTGGCCATTGATAGCTCAATTGAAGAAGGATGGGTTTGATTGGCAACAAGAGGCTGAGGAGGCTTTCCTGAATTTGAAGCATATCATGACTCAGGCGCCGGTGCTTGCAATGCCTGACTTTTCGCAAGAATTTGTCGTCGAAACTGATGCTTCGGGTTACGCAGTCGGCGCAGTTTTGATGCAAGCTCAGCGACCGGTGGCGTATTTCAGTCAAGTGCTTGGTCAGAGAGCTCGATTTAAACCCATTTATGAAAAGGAATTGATGGCCATCGTGTTGGCAATTACCAAGTGGCGATCGTATTTGCTGGGGAGGAAATTCATCGTAAGGACTGACCAGAAAAGTCTGAAGTTCTTATTGGAGCAACGTGTGATTGGCTCAGAGTATCAGCGATGGGTCAGCAAATTGATGGGATACCAGTTTGAGATTCATTATCGGTCGGGCACATCCAATGCGGCGGCAGATGCATTGTCACGCATTTCTCCTACACCAAGTTGTTCTCAGCTTACTCTACCTACTTGGAGAGATTGGTCTGTGTTGAAGGCAGAGATAATGGCTGATGCAGAGGTGGATCAATTAAAACAGAAAGTTCATCAGGGATCAGCTCTTGCCGGTTTTGCAATTTATGAGGATTTGCTTTACTTCAAAAACAGGTTAGTAATTTCCCGTTCCTCTTCTCTCATCCCTACTATCTTTCGGGAATTTCATGGGTCGAAAATGGGGGGCCATTCTGGGGAGACTAAGACCTACCACCGCATTGCTAGAGAACTTTATTGGGTAGGCATGAAATCAGATATTAAGAAAAGGGTGCGGGAATGTGAGGTGTGCCAACGCAGTAAATCGATGGCTGTGTCTCCTGCGGGATTGCTCCATCCTATTCCTCTTCCAACTCAGGTTTGGGATGAGGTAACAATGGATTTTGTGGAGGGTTTACCACGTTCGGATGCTTTCGATACCATTTTGGTGGTGGTTGACCGTTTGAGTAAATTTGCACATTTTTCGGGTTTAAAGCATCCCTTCACGGCTGAGAGTGTGGCGGCAGTTTTTGTTCGAGATATCATCAGGTTACATGGGTTTCCCAGTTCCATCATTTCGGATAGAGATAAAATTTTTCTCAGTAAATTTTGGGGTGAGCTCTTCAGGTTGCAAGGGACTACTTTGAAATACAGTACTGCTTATCACCCTCAAACTGATGGTCAGTCCGAGGTCCTCAATCGGTGTCTCGAAACGTACCTCCGTTGTTTCATTTCAGAAAGGCCAAGGCAATGGTATCGGTGGTTAGCTTGGGCTGAATATTGGTATAACACGTCGGTCCACTCCGCCACGGGTTATACTCCATTTAAGGTTTTGTATGGCCGCGATCCCCCACCATTATTGAGGTATTCTACTGGTTCCTCGGTTGTTTCTGCTGTGGAACACTTATTATTGGATCGAGACAGCATTTTGGAGAATTTGAAATCCCATTTATTACGGGCACAACAGCGGATGAAATTCCAGGCTGATAAATCGAGACGTGATGACTCCTTTGAGGTGGGCGATCAGGTCTTTTTGAAGCTTAGACCTTATCGACAAAATTCTTTAGTAGGTCGAGCCAATCAGAAGTTAGCAACACGATTTTATGGACCCTATAAGGTGTCGGCCAGGGTGGGCTCAGTGGCGTATAGGCTGGAACTTCCTGTCACTTCCAGGATTCATCCTGTTTTTCATGTTTCCCAATTGAGGCGTGCCCATGGTTCACAATTTCAGGTTCTCCCTTTACCTACACAGTTGAATTATGATGGTGAAATGATGGTTCATCCTGAATCATTGTTGGATATCCGCCACAAATCTAAGGGAGTACCGGGTGCATTGGAGGTGTTGATTAAATGGGAGGGATTACCAGCCTTTGAAGCTACATGGGAGGATTTCGAATTATTACGACGTCAATTTTCTGCTTTTCACCTTGAGGACAAGGTGCGTCATTGGGGCGGGGGTATTGATAGGCCTCCTATCAAGTTTACCTATGCGAGGAGGAAGCGGGACTGATGGCAGATGCTCAGACTGGAAGGAATTGAGTATCAGGTTGCTCAGACTGTGAAGTGCTGTGATAATTACAAGCTCAGACTGTGAGGTGCTCTGCCAGTTACAAGTTACTCTATCTGTGAGGTGCTCTGTCAGTTAGGAAGTCTGTTAAGACATTTGGGAGGTGCTCTGTTAAGTCTGTTAGAAAGTCTGTCAATTAGCATTGTATATAAATAAGGAGAGGAATAGAAACAAGGCATTCATTCATTCTGTAAGAAATAATTGTACACTGAGCTTTGCTCAGACAGGAGATTGGCACTCTCGAATGTTGCCTGATACATTTCTTTGTAATTCTACAATTCATCTAATACAAGACTTCTATTCTTTCTAAAGCAGTTCTCTTTGAATACAAGATTCTTATTGCTTGTTCTCATCCAGATTGAATCTTGTCAGGCTTTTCTGCTTCCAGAATTCCATTCTGATATTGTAATCCAGAGTTGCTTGCTTGGATTCTACATTGTCTGCAGAAAATATCATCAAGAACAGGTTAGTTCCTATCACTCCTCTTCTCAGGGACGCAGTTTTAATGGGTTGGTAAGTTTTTGCAGGCGTTTTATTGAGAGTTTTAGTTCTATTGTGGTACCACTGATTGAACTTATGAAAAATGTACCTTTTAGTATAATAATGACTGTCAATTTGCTATTGATGCTATTAAGTTTTAAATGACTACTTTTTCGGTGTTGGCACTGCTTGATTTTGGGAAGATTTTTGGACTTCCTTTTGATGCATGCAAATGGGTGTTGGAGTCGTATTGTGGGCTCTCGTGGCATTTTATAGTGGTGAGTTACAAAAAAACGGTTGAATATTCCACTTATGATGTTGAGCGTTTGTTGTGGTCCAAGCCCCATCACTGGAAGCATTATCTTCGTTATCGTAAATTTGTGATTCACACGGATCATGAAACCCTCAGTTTCCTCAATTCGCAACAACATGTGAGTAGTCGGATTAGTAAGTGGGTTAATGAAATTCAGAATTTCATCATTACTTTGCAGCATGTCAAAGGATATCAAAACCGCGTGTATCATGCATTTAGTAGGAGAACAAATTGTTTAGTAGTATTGTGTGCCTTGGTTGACAGGTTTAATGAGTTGCCCGCAATGTATCGGTCGGATCTTTTTTTGGTCCTATTTATCTTGCTTGTTAGACCGTTCCACATCAGTTCGGTGAATATCTTTTCCAATGAGGTTTCTTGTTTAGTGGTAAGGTTCTTTGCATGCCCATATCTCCTATGAGGGAGAAAATTGCGGAACTTAATCATGGTGGCTTGGCTGGTCATTTTGGTGTTAGTAAGGTCCTGTTCTTATTGCGGGAACATTATTTTCGGCTCACCATGCTTTCTAATATTTACAACTTCATGCGAAAATGCGACGTATGTCTGACTACTAAGAGACGATTGACAAACGCTGGTTTGTATTCTCCCTTTCCTATACCCGAAAGGACGTGGTTGGATGTTTTATGGATTTTGTGTCAGATTTTCCTATGTGCCAGGGTTACAATTCGATTGTTGAGGTTGATCGCTTCTCTAAGATTGCTCACTTCATTCCTTGTCGAAAAGTTGATGCCGCACCACATGTCGCGTATTTATATTTTCGGGAGGTGGTGCGTTTTCATGGAGTACCTAGGAGCATTTGTGTCTGACCGCCATACAAAAATTATGGGACAATTTTGGAAAACTTTGTGGCAGCATTTGCATTGTTCTTTGAAGTTTTCCGTTGCATTCCTTCTACAAACTAATGGACAGACAAAGGTTGTTAATAAAAGTCTTGGTGACTCTTGCACTGTTTAGTGACTGGACATGGTACTTTTTGGCCTTCAGTTTTCCTCATGCGGAGTTTGTTTATAATAAAATCGCTAACCGAAGTATGGGCCATTCGCCTTTCCAGATTGTGCAGGTTTTTCTTCTTCTGTTCCAGTGGATTTGGAACCGGTGAATAATATGGGCCTATTGAGTAGTGATGCGACGGTAAGGCAGAACAAATGACTTTGATTCACAAGTAGGTTTGCCAGATAGATGAGTGTTGTGGATCATCATAAACGCTTTGCTTTTTTTTTTAGAATGGACAACATCAACAAGGAAGGGCTCTAAACTCATGATGCGGCGCGTTGACTTTCCTGACGGTTTTCGGATGCATTAATGATAATGCTTATGACGCTGACGTTCCGTGGTGATGTTGCACCTCCTATCCCCTTGTTAGTGGCGAGCTCTCTACCTCCGCCCCATGTAACTGATCATGTGGAGTTTATTTTATAGAGCTCTAATATTAATCCCTTTAATAACGTTTCCAATAGATTTTTAGTCCAATAGAAGGGGCATCCTGCCTTCACAACTCTTGGATTTCTTATCAACTCTCATCTTCTATGGATCCAAAGTTGTTGACCTCATATGTATGTGCAAACTCAAGGTCGAGTTTTTCGTAACAGGGGGAGGATGATGGTGTTTAGAGTATATTATTGTAGTGGGTGTGTTTAGTAACAAAATGAGTGTCACTTAGCCATAGGAAGAATTATTTAGGGGAGTGGTATGTTTTTTTTTTTTTTTTTTGAGTTAGTTTTGATTGTAATTTCTAGAAAACTAGGGTTTTTATTATGAACAAACTAGGGTAGGTTTTGGTTCATTCGTTTTTATCTTAAATAAACTGTTTACACAGTGTTATCCTTGTGCGTTATCCAATGTTTTAAAAAACGTTTTTAAGCCTCGAGGCGTAGTGAGGCGTAGCGAAGCGTTTTTTTGTAAAAAGTAGTGAAAAATTCACTATAGCATTATAATCCAGTAGTTTTTCTTGGTTTGATGGTTTTGGTGCAACTCCTGAAACAGCCAATGGTTTTGCTATGTTTATAAACTGTCCATGACTTCAACGCGTCAAGGGCTCGAGCACGTGTCATGAGGTCGAGGTACTCAATAGTAAAAACCAGATGAAGTGGCTAGCATATGAGATGAGCACGTATACATTGTGTCATGAGGACCGCCCACTGTTTCCAAAACAGCCAATGGTTTCACTCATTCAAGTCACACATATATATATTATATGCTTCCCCCAACTGATCAAACGTACCAAGCAAACATTAAGTTCTCTTCAGCTTCTTCAAGAACCAAAAGATAAACAAAAACTCATCCTTTCTAACACACAGCAAAGCGTTTTTAAAGCGCGCCTTGAGGCGCGAGTCGAGGCGGGGCGACCAAACTCATGTCCTTAGTAACATGTCCTTAGTCATGCATATCCTTGAAATTACTGATATACTCTATTTTGCCCTTTTTTGGATAGTACATGTACATCCAAGCAAACCATCAGAGATGTGGTGGATCACCTGATGGTCGAGGTCATCGATATATCAAGTCCATCTGACCATCCAAGTTTAATATAAAAAAAAGGTTTTTTTTTTTAGTTTGAATCACAGAAAAGAATATATTTTGTACTGACTCTGCGTATTCTTTCGAATTAGAAACTAGTTTAGAAGAGATATAATGAAATTCCTTACCTTAATTGGCTCTTCCCAGAGGAATAATCCCCCCCTTAGATGTTCAATTCATCAGGTTTTCCCATGTAGTCTAAGATCAGATGACAAGTTGATCTTTTAATTCATCTTACCAGATGGAGTCAGAAACTTAGAATGATGAAACATTTTATCTCGTATTTGGGTCTGGTCACTGATCTGGTCAAATGGTCATTGACATGTAAATTTTGTGAACCAACCATTGTGTAACATTAGACCAGCTATCATGTGTGCTATCCGGAGTAATAACAGTCAAACAAAACATTTTTGTTTGTCATGTATAGCAGTGAGAAGTATCATCTAAATACATATTTAATTTCTTGTTTTCACTTTTCACTATACTTTGCACAATTTTAAGCCATGCTAATAGGTTATATCATATTATATTATATTTTCAAGGTGATATCCAAGCTTTAAAAATTCCTTCTTATTTTTTCTTTTTATCATTAAATCACAATGTTGCAATTGTATGATTTATTTTGTCACAATCCCAATATGTAATCTGGGGGCATTCATTTCTGTTTGAAGCTGATTATAGGTTCTAAACTGTAGGGCAATTGTCAATGGTACCAAGTAACTTCGTCTTGATTAATGAAATAATGATTAAAAAAGCTCAGTCTATATCCATTCATGCATAGTTTATATGATCATATCATATTTGTGTGTTGTAGGTCTCCAGCTGGGTTACACCGGCTCCTATGCATCTTTTCTTTTCATCCGGACAGGTTTGCCGTAATTTCATTACTAAGCAACGCTACATACTGGGAGGCATATTTAGCTTTATACAAAATTGATTGGACAAAGAGAATCAGTTTGGTTGATCTGAGAATCCAAACTGAGGTGTTACTACTATCCATGTTGACAATGGCTCATTTAGCTTAGCTGATACATTCCATGATTGTCTTGACGCCTTTATCACTTTTTTGTTACTAACACTGGAAAATTGTTTCTATGAGCTATACTTTAATTGGCAGTCTGACAAGCAATAACTTCATCTTTGGTTTCCTGATGCAGGAGTAATGTAGAGAATCCTTATATTTTCTTTGGTTTCTATGTTTATTTGCTGGGCATCTTACTTGAATTGTAACATAATGGGATTGTCTGCATTGCATTCAGGGAGGAATGGTATGCAAACCATTTATACTTGAATTGTATTATTATGGTTCATTATTCTACTTTGAAATTCCAATCTATACTCCTACTTAACCGACGCTGTCTTAATTGTCCTGCAGGGTTGATTACGGTTGCTTTTTCTGCTGGGATTTTGGATTTTGTGTGGTTTCTATTTCCTGCGACAAATCCTGCTATGTATAATGATATAACAGAGCAGTGCCAGTGCTGGAATCGCTATTGTAATTGGAGCTAAACACTGTAGAGTACAGATAAATGTAATTTATTTAAATTTGGTAAACTCTTGGATTATTCTATCCCGAGTACCATTCATGGTGTAATAGATTAGCCTGCATTCTGTTATTATCTAGAATCTCAACCAATCTGAAAGGGGCAAACTCAATTGCAGATCCAAACAAGTTCATCCTTATGTTCAGCAGGCTCAAGGTTACATCTTACATGCTATTGCTTCTCGCTAATGTTGAGATCTGTTTGATGTGATCACATATTAATGAGGACTGACCTTAGTATGTGTTGGTAAGTGATCTCCATTTGAAAGAAGTCCATCATGAATTCCATGGTGCAATTTGACACTTTGCTTTCACCTTTTATTTCGTATCACAAGTTCCTTTAAGATACTGAGGGGTGTTTGCTTTCTCACCAACGAACACTAAGCTCGCCTTTGTTGATAAGTGGTATACGTTTACAGGTTCCAATATCCAATTTGGCAGCAGGGTGGAGACCATGGGGGTTCCACAATAGGCATGAATTCTCAAAATTTTCAAGCATAGAATTTTTTTTATTTTTTTGGTGCGCCTAGTTTGTTGCCAAGAGCCTTCTATGGGTGTAGCAGGCTGGCCATTTTAGCAGTGTGTTTGGCAAACTATTTGCAAGTGTAGTTTGTTGCCAAGGTCCAGTATAGCAACCCAGTTACATCTTTTAGCATGAATGTGGATGCTTCGATTTTATAGGATCATTTAGTTATGCCAGTTTTTTTTTCTTTGCATTGTTTCAGCATGGTGGATTGGCTGGAAAACAATTTGCAGAAAGGCTTTGAATATATTTATTGTGATGGCACTGGGTTTTTGGCTACACTTGAATAAGCAGATAGTGGCATGGTCAAAGGCCATGTCATGCCCTTGGGACGATATGGAAAAAATCTAATTGTCGAGGGAATGGGCGAGGAAAACAGCGAGGAAGAGAGAGAGGGAGGAGGGCATCCCCCTCAGGATGCGCGCCGTCATTTTCCTTGCGCGCATCCCAAGGGGGATGAACGGTACCCCCTCCCTCCCTCGCTGTTTTCCTCGCCCATTCCCTCGACAATTAGACGGGTTGGACGATATGATATAGTGTTTTTATTCTTCAAGCTCAGTAAGACGATATTGACCTCGTAGAATCTCTGAGGTAACGTCTGATTGGATCCCCATCCTCCCAGCTCCCATGATCTTTTTTCCAGACAAGATCTAAATGAAGAGCTCCTTGTCAGATCATACTCTATACTTAGTTTTTGTTGGTAATTTAAGTAATCTATTAGTATTGATGTTCTTCATATTGTAGTTAATGCATTTATTCAAAAGATAGCTATAGTATATTGTATACCCATGCACTATTGTTTAATGTAATTCAATAATGTTGATACTGTTATGTGGTCATTGCAGTGTGAGGGAGATATGTGGGAAGGAAGACAGAGATATCTTTTACAGGCATTTCAAGGCATTCTACCAGACATTCTCAAGTATAGACAAGAAGATGTATGTGGATTAATTATTCATATTCCGAATTCAAGTTTTTTTTAATGGCAATGCTAATAAAAAGAGCATAATTTGATATTATATAGAAGGAAATTATATTTTTTTTCCTTCACTAGGGGTACATTTATAGTCCTGAACTTCTTATTCTGAACGCCTCCCTGAAAAAAGAAAAGGTGCATGGATACATAGGTAGAGACAAAATGACCAGTACCAACTAAGGCTAGAATAGTAAGATACTACTGCTATGCTTTCTGAAACTAGATCTGCTACTTTGACTGCTGTGGGTCTAAACAAAAGAAGAGGTGTGTGGCATCCCTGAATCTTCAGTTGGTATTGTTAGGTTTTGGGTTGGAGGTAGATGTTCCAAGGGTAAGCTCAGCCATAGAACTTGGATTGCCTTTCTTGTTAGTCTTGGATAATTTCTGTTGCAGCTCAGATAACAGGGCTTGATTCTCTTGGTTGAGAAGCTGAGCCTTCCTCCTCAGCCTCTCATTCTCTTGGATGATGTAGCAGTTCTCTAGGAGCAGCTTTGAGTTCAACCTTTCCATTGCTACTGAAAGCTTGAGTACCTGTTAAGTAGAAATTGAGTACCTTAGTTATTAGGATCAAAATAATCAGTAATATACAAGTTTCATGGTTTTCAACAATGATGTCTGAGAAGGAAAATAAACTGGAAACCATAGAGAGAGAAAGCGTACAGACCATAGAAAAGAAGTGAACAATGCAAGTCCAATAACACAAGCAAACTATTAAATGAAAGAGTAGGGGAGGTATAATATGTAGATGAAGAACAAACATGCATCATGACTATAAGTTTCTTTACTGAAAAATGGAACATAGAGGGAGGTTGCTTTTAAAAGTGAGAAGCAAAGAAGATGAAATAAGTAAATGTTCCCCAACTCTGCACTCATCTAAAGATCCTTCCTTCTGCCTTTCTAGTTAAGGAAAGAATAAAAGCTGTACCAAGACAGTTTCACAGACACCAAAGATAGAAAATAGATAAATCTCTCCTTGAAACAGAGCCTGCAACCCAACTAGCCAGGTGGAAGAAAGAAAGAAAAAAATGTTAATTTTTTTTTAAAATGAGCTAGTGGGCCTTGTAACTCTATAAAACATACATAATACACAAACAAACTTTAATTTATCAAACAAGAAACACCATTTAGAACTTCTTCTCAGTGTGAAAGACAACTAGGGAAAAAAAAATAGGATCAGAGGCTTGTATACCTTGATTAAAGGAGGAACAAGATGAGTAAGCTAAGAGGAAGAGGTGGGGGGCTCTTATACTTTAAGAAAAGACCAACTTTTTCTCTCCAATGTGGTCAAAGAGAAGCTTGGTTGAGAATCTCTCACTTGTGTGCAGAGTAAGTAGTAAAAGATGTGTGAAGAGAAGGTTGAACATATATAGAGGAAGATTAGTAGTAGAAGGGGCACAATACCTTTGGAGTTCTGCCACCATAATCATGCAATGTGTAAGCAAAGAAGGCGGCCGGGAATTTAATGTTGCATGTTGATGATGATGGAGGGTGTGGGGGTAGGGTTAAATTGTGCATCATGTGATGATGGTGGTGGTATTGCCCTTTGCCACAGTAAGTATAAGGTGCATTTTTTGGAAAATATGAAAAAGAGTATTTGTAAAAATGATGGGGTTGTGGGGCTTTGTAGTTTTGAAGGATTTACAATGATGGTTGGATAGGCTAATGAAAACCCATCATCATTTCAACGCTGTCATCGATGCTCTTTTGTTATATCTTATTATCTTACCTCTGATACCATGAAGCCCTATCTCTCCTTCTTTGACATTTTTGCCCATTAGAGTTCATAGTTTACCTCTTCTTTCTTAAATGTTGGAATGTTAGGGTATGAAGCATTTTGATATTTTTTGATATTTTGGTTTTAGAAATTAGGGTGTATGTAGTTGTATTTGTAGTCTCAAATGGGAGATGAAGTCTTAGGTTTCCTGCAGAGTACTGAATGGTTGATCAAAGCAACCTGATATGCTTGTGCTCGACAATTTTAAAGCGTTTCCAACGATAAGCTCAAACTCATATAACTTTAAGCATAACATGCACATATCAGATATCTTTTGTTTGCAAGGCAATCTTAGGATGAAATCTAATACATGGTGATAAAGGAGGTCTGATAAGGCAATCTTTTTCTCAGTTTCAATGTGAAATTTTATTGTTGTTTTTAACTTTTGAGGGGAAGGGATGGACTATGGAGGACATATGTTGATTATGTTCTATCCAACAAGATATGAACATTTGTTTATGATCTCCTCCACCTACATAATAAAGTGTTTGTTTTGGAAATTTTTATTCAACTTGCAAAATTGAGATTTTTTTTTAATGTTTATTCTTTTATGGAAAACAAACAAAACATAAAAACATCAATGAACATAGCTTGCTTGTGGGAGGCCAGTTCAGAGAGTGTTATTATGAGTGGGCTGTGCAGATAAGTTTGTTTCCAAGGATTTACGTTTCCAGTTTGCAGGGCGTAATTTTGACTAGCTATGAGTACTTAAACGTAAACCATCATGGTTGCCATTTCACGTTTTCATGAACACCATTTCGGGTTTTCGTCGAAATCAAACGATGGCATAAGTTTTTACAAATGCAAAATTAAGAATCCAGTTTCAGTTTCGCCGATTAACAACTGGTTGTGTTGTGATATTGGCAGGAAAAGTAGGACTGACTCCACGTGTGTTCATCAAGATAGATGATGATGAACATTCAGTAAATGAAGGAAATCTCCCTTTGCTGTGGACCTGATGAAGGTGGTTCATAATGATCATGATAAACACAACTATGATGATTGATTCTCAAACAACATCATCCAACCTCGCAAGTTTAATCATACCATTGGTTATGGTTCGTTCTTCAACCAACTGCAGCCAGGACCAGTTTTTTCAACCCACCTTGCAACCCCATTCTTCATTCACTGATTATATTTATATGGGCGTGCACCTAAGAGAGGGGGGTGACCATCTCAATCCCATTATTCGAATGCGACCCAAACTTAAACGGGTTTTAGTCCGTAAACCCGACTCCGGATTCTTTTTGCAAGTAAAATAATAGCTAATTATATCAATTTGCTGAAAAGGGGGTGGTCAGCAAAGAGTCTTCATTATATATGAACTGTGATTTTGATGATGAGATTTTTCAATCTTCATAGTACATGAGCTGAACTAATAATGATGGCAAAGCATCTCTAATAATAATAGTCATTCATTTTCTTTCTGCAAGTAATCCCTTTTGCCCCCACTACTTAACCCCTCTTCTCTTCTCTCCAATTCAATTTTTACTTTTACTACTATTGTGGTTGTGTTGCAGGAACGTGTGTGGTTCTTTATTCAATTCAATAATGGGTTTTCATTGATCTACAACCATTACTACTCACATCACATCTAGGGTTAGGTTTTCATTAAATAAATGTACACAAGGAGGAAAGGTGAGTGTTGAAAGAGATTTGCATGGCACTCAAGTGCACATTGGCCTTCTCAAAGAGAAGGGTGTGCATGACCTCATCAACAGTGCAACTCTTTAAAACACTCTTTACCTTCTGGGGGGACATGTAAATCATTTCACATAATAATAACCCTGTATGGTGAATCATGGGGTTTCCATTATTGTTATTTATTAGAGTAAATGTCCTCAAACCCTAAACCACCCCCTCCCCACTTTTATTTTCAACTCTAAATTACACATGGGATAAGGTCACCAACAACTGTAGATCCCTAAAGAACACATGGATTTAAGTTGCATGGTAACTTGTAGAAGGAAGAATGAAATACCTTTAAGAGGCAATTTAGACCAGATATTTTTTCAGGTGATGATTCTTATTTATTTATTAATTCATATTCGAAGGTTACATGACTGACCCTATAGGGTTAATCAAACTTAGCCCGAAAGCTTATCAATGGCAGAAGCAGAACACATGTGCTCTTAATAATCGGGCGAAAACTCACAAAATCCTAACCGGTGAGTCGTGAACTTGCGACCTCTCACAAGGAGAGTCGAAGTTCGACAAACTAAGCTATAATTGGTGGACTTTTCAGGTGAAGATATCCAAATGTCTATAATATTCTGCATTAGACAAAATATTGACAGTACTTGTCGCGTCTTTCATTTTTTCAAGAGCCGATATATCGTACATGTAGTGATATTTTGAACCACGATTTAGACTCACTGTACCAAGAATTTCCATTTATCCTTTTGGGGATGCATAGCAACTCCGATTCTTTCACAGTTGAATTCCTGGTTTGTAGGTTCTGATCCGTGAATCAGCAAGTTTCCAGTGGCTTACCAGCACTCATCCTCACAACAAGCTGTCAATCTGAATTTTGAATTCAGAACTATGAATCCAGTAAGTTGTGGATTTCGATCCCAGTCCAATTCCATAACCCATTAACAATCGTAATCAGTTGCATCTAAAATGGTATGGCAACAGAAAACCGGAACACACACACACAGCATGCCACTTAAACATTCAGTACAGGTCCTACGGGAAATCCTGAACTCGCAGAAGAAACTAGATACTAGCATAGCATTAGTCATCTAACAAAAGTAAGTGTGTTCATAAAAGCAATGATACTAGCTGTTTCTAGTTTGAAAAAAGAAAGAACCCTTATAAGTTCATCTTTAACGTCAAGTGCTCCATTTTTCTCTCCCTTACCTCTTTTTAGATTGTTTAGCAAACAATCTATTTCTTAAAAAAATATTACCAAAATAATAAACCGATATATGTAGTTGTGTTTTAATCTGGTGTGAAACTAGCCGATTCTGTCATGTTTAGCAGACTCTTGAATATATTGTGACTGGCAAATCGGCTTGGAGCAGACTCAAATATGTAGCGCAGTACGACTGGCCTCAACCCTCCATGACAAGCCATACAATGGTAACATACCATCAGGCCACATTGGCGCCCAATCAGATATAAGTTGGCACTTCCAGGTCATTTTTTATGTTTGTATTTTGTTCCAATATGGCTTAACCCAATTGTCAGCATAATCATTTGTGCAAAGTGAGTTAAAACAATAAAACCAAGTGAGTAAATACTTGGAACTCTTCTTTTTCATGGAACATAAACGCTGGGGGTTCAAAGTGAGTTTAACATTAAAACAACTAAAAAAAGTGAGTTTAACATTAAAACAACTAAAAACAAACACTTCCACAAACGTTTCTACTGAATTCCGACTTTGATGTTTCATGCAAAGAAGATCAAGAGAGGTCATTTAAATAACACAATGGCATTATTACAGAAGAACAATTCAAGCCGTATCAGGCAGGAAAAACAGCCACAATGTTCGCAACAGGAGTTTTACCTAAGAAAAACAGTGACAGTGTATCATTTGGCTTGAGGATAGGTGGCAATGTAGTCAATTAACTGAGCCGTTCTTGAAAATTTGTCAGCGTCACTATCAGGGATGTCTACGGCAAACTCTTGCTCTACTGCCATCATTATTTCCACGTTATCCAGAGCATCCAACTGCAAATCATCCTTGAAATTTTCTGTAGCATTCACCTGTCACGTTGGAGATTCCCCATTTCTCAAACATGTAAGTTCGCCAGGATAGATAATTGAAGATCTAGTATTGGTTTGTACAAAGGAGAACTGAAAGTAGAGCAAGGAGAAGTTAAACTACCCCATAAATAAAAGTTCAAATTCCTTTTTGGTTCCATACCATGTGATTTATGTTTCGCTAGAATATGGAAAAGCAGGATCAACAAATTATCTTAAGATATTGTAATTCTGCAAAAAATTATCGTGTATAAGCAATACAAAATTTTTCAGTAGGTAGAATAATAAACTATACTGATCAACCAATATGGTTGGATGTTTTCGATAAGTAGAAGAAACCCATTGCTCTCAATACTCTAAAACATAAGTCTTAAATAATTGCTATGATACAAGATGAGATTGCCAGGTGATTTGACAGGGAATTTCATTATTCAGGAAATGAGAAAATATGGAAACTCGTAAAGAAAGCCAACCATGTTCGAGATTGTAGATTGAACCGCTCTAGAAGGGTAAATAGAAGGCAGACTTATGAAAACCTAGATGTTTGAAATCATCATGGTACTTTATGTTACTAATGTTTTTCATGATATTTGAACACATTTATGTACACAAGCATTCGCTAACTGTAATCTAAATTCGTATCCCAGCTTAACTGAAAATGAATTCAGCGTTTATAGTTATCATCATGTATAACAAGAACATTGATATTTTTTCTACTAGGTCGCCCTAGGGCTATGATGATCATTACCTTCCATTTATAGTAGGGTTGGGACATTCAGGGATTCTATGTTTACACTACATCCAACACTACCAGTTTTCATATATATAACAAATTAGATCACATAAAATGAACTGAAAATCTTTTTTTTTAACAGCGGGCTACTCTCTATAAGGCTTTTAAAAACCAACTTGTTATTCCCTTTGTGGAACCATGAACAATGTCGAGCTCCTAGTCTTCAAAATGCAAGAGAGTAGTTCTCTCTGAATCAACAACAAGCTTTGCCTTGAACCTTGAAAGCCTTCTTCAACTTTTTCAAACTCAAGCTTCTTGAAGGTCAATACAGTTGCAATTTCCCATGGTAAGTTAACATTGCTACCCCTTGCATTATTCGGCAATTATATTCGAGAAAATATCACCTTAAAGAAATTTATGGAACCTGGAGGTGAACATTAAAAAAGTTACCACTGAACACTAGGTTTATGTTTTCAATCGAAAAGGGAGATGTAGAAAACAAAGTAAAAATAGACAATACTTGGATCTCAACTAAGAAGCAAATTTGAGCAATCCAGTGTGTCATCACACCAGGACCTGAAATTACAAGGTAAAATTTTGGCCTTGACTATGTTTATTTGTATTAGGAATGTTATGTTTGTGATTTATACACTGGATATAAAACTGGACTTGGAGATGAAGTTTCTTATAAGTGGGATGAATGCCAAGGCAAGCCACTTCATAAGCTGTACTTCTTGTCCACAGTTTCAAATGCCCCGCATAGCGCCTAAGCCGAATTTTAGAACACTGAATAAGCACAACATGAAATGGGAGAACAAAATGATCAAATGAAGAATACGGGCAGACGTGGTTAGCAGTTAGTGAGTCGGTGGAAAATAAGAAAGAAGGAAATACATGTTCCCATGTTTGTGGCTTAATCCTCCTCAAGTTTGTATTCCAAGAGGGGTCGCAACAAAAATACGTCAATGGTTGGCAATTGAAGACCACCATCTTTCTTATTTAGCTCGGTTTGTCAGTTTTCCTAAAAGAAGTAGAACATGAGTTGTTACGAAAGCGTGAATAAATTTTCTTCCTAATGGGTTCAAAATGAAGAAAGGGAAATTAAGATCTGAAATTGTGAAAGCATTTATGAATAAAAGCATTCTGAAATTGTGGCCTATGATCAAGCTGCTCAAGAGTTTATGGTTC
Organism: Berberis vulgaris; assembly: GCA_963556465.1. Lineage (NCBI taxonomy): Eukaryota > Viridiplantae > Streptophyta > Magnoliopsida > Ranunculales > Berberidaceae > Berberis > Berberis vulgaris. The sequence goes on from OY747135.1 coordinate 7,192,979, forward strand.
CGTTAATGTAGAATTATGCTTGTGGAATTGGGCAACATCCTTGGATGTCAATTTGAACACCAATCGAATCATGATATAGACAACCACATTCCCTCATTTGTGAATTTTCCTGATAGGCGGTCAATTCTATAAAATGTAATGTTATTCCTTGTTATTTAAAGGATGTTTTCTTTGTTTGTTCTAAATAGACTTAAAAGTCTTAATAAGTAGGATACTTTAAAAAAAAAAAAAAAACATTTGTTTTTAGTTCTGATCATAAGTTACAAGGTCTGATTGGAGTAAACATCATGGAGGTGCTTATTACTTAGCACTAAGTGCTTAATGAAAATTTATTCCAATAATAATCTCACAATGAATTTGTAACGATTGCTACCACAACTCTCCTCTACCAACCATCCCCTCTTTCTCCACCTCATCTTTATCATGCGTGCAATGACACCACCGTCGCCACCACCCTCCCTGGCCTCCCCTCCCCTCCTCTTCTTCTTCTTCCCTTTTTTCTTTCTTTTCCTCTCTATTAAAGATTGTATGTGTTGAGATTTGATTGGATATTCAACATATTTTGTGAAGATCTCAACATATTTTGTGAAGATCTCAGCTTAGTGTTGAGATTTTATTTGATACTCAGCATATCTCAACATATTCTGTGAATATCTCAGGCTCTCAGCATATCTTAGAATATTTTGTTAAGATCTCAGCTTAATAGGCACAAAAATCCATACTTGATTGATCTGAGGCATGGATAAAAAGAGGATCAGATGGGTCAATGGTGGAAAAAGACATGATTTGATGAGTAGCGTTTTGGTTTTGTTGGTGTTGGAAGTGTTTTGGATGACACTTATTGAATTAGTATCCTCCATAAAAAATTTGTGGAAGCTTGGTAGAGACGTTAGGATCAACGCTATGATACCATGATAATTTAAAGATGAGAAAATGTATTTTTGTTTTTTGATATTGATCATTACAAAGGTGATATATATACATGTATAGAATAAAGTCTACATAGAAGAAGATTATTCTAAAGAGCTATACATAGAAGGAGATTATTTTGTGCCTATTAAGCTGAGATCCTCACAAAATATTCTTAGATGATATTCACAAAATATGCTAAGTATCAAATCAAATCTCAACATTAAGATGAGATCTTCACAGAATATGCTAGAATATCCAATCCAATCAAATCAACAACAGTATGAGGAATGGAGAGGGATATAGGATGATTTCTGGTAGTGGTGGAAACTGATCTCAATGGTATTTGAATGAGAGAAAACAAGTGGAGAAGGGAATTGAGTTGGTGGTTTGTGATGAGCGGTGAGAGTTGTGGTGGTAGGCAAAAAATGTAAAAAATTTCAAGTTAGCACACCTAAAAATTTCTAATCAGCAGTTCATACAAAAGCAAAACAAACAAACAGTTCATTCATAATACCTTCTAACTCCAGTTGGAAGCTGGCTTCTAACCACTTAAAAAAAAAAAACACCACCTTACTCTACCTAGAATGATAAAGGCATGGAAATCTGTGTCATATTAGATGATAATGTGTGTCTACCTGAAAATTAGATGACAACTCACGAAAGCAAAAGCAAGTCATCAAATGAGTTTTAGCATATTAGAAGATTAAACAAAATAGGGTATTGGAAAAGACAAAGTTCAACTGTTTGAATTCGATTACAGAAACTAAAAGTGGTATCGAAAGAGAAAGAGAATAAGTAATCACCTTGGAAGGATCAATGAAGGGAATGGATTTGAGGAGATGGACAACTCGAGTGGTGACTTCCCCTTGTCGAGTAAACTTACACATGCGACCGACGATTGCGAAGAGAAAGGCCTAGTAGATGTTTGAATAAATTCCCCACTCCCACAACAGTGGGAGAGAATAGATGATTGGGGGTTCGAATTCCACTTCGCACAGCCTGCTGCATTTTTTTGATCTCTCTCATACAAACAATCGCTCGTTCGTCCAGATCCAGAGTTTATGCTGGATTTCGTTCTCTCGCTCGCTTCGGTTATTTCCACCACTGAAACCTTTTGAGAGCACCAAAAAAAAAAAAATTACGTGGTTTTCATATGGTCTGGTAGCTCCAAACCAGGCCTTCAAGGACGATGAGCTAGTAGCAGTTTCCTTTATTTGTTGAGAAGATTTTTTTTTCTTTTTGATGAAAGCATATTGCTTAATATATTATTAAAAAGCAATATTACAAAACTGTCGTCCATCGACTGTAGCTAAGTTATGGGCCTCTATAATGAGGCCCCGACATAAGTAATTACAATCCCAAAAACGAAGCAAAAACAAGTCTTCTAATGTTACTAATAAGTGGGGCGCCAAACCCAGTTCATAGAAGAGCAAGATCTTGAAACCTCCTCACGTAGAACGGTGAAAAGAGTAGCTGCCCAGAAGCAAATTCGCCCTCCTCTACTGAGCCTGTATCAAGAGGAGGGTTGCATCTTTCGCATCGCATTTCGCCATCGTACTGTCCAGAACCTTACGGAGATTGGGGAAGCAACTTTGGCTAACATATGGCCATGAAGATCAACCGCCACCACCCCAAAGGCTCCATGTTTAGAGAAATCAAAGAAGCTAGAATCAAAGGTGACGATAACAAAATCCGGATCCAAGGAAGACATGCCAGGCATGTGATGAGAAGTGCTAGAGTTAAGTCTATGATTATGAATTGATAGGAGTTGGGTCTGGAGCAAAGATAGTCAGTCAGTCAGTGACGGATGCGTCAGGGGAAGCCGGGGCACTGTGAAGAGGGACTGACAAACGCATCTGAGTGTCAAATTTGGTTGTGGCAAGGACATGATGCAACGATGTGATATTAGTGGCAGAGTAGTCCGGATAAGAGCGAAGTAATGCTGGTGTAGACTTGTCTGTGATGAACCATTGTTTGTGTCAGATTGACCAAGTACGAAGAAGATAGGACATGAAAGTTTGAGGGCTGAATTTGGCTTTGTTGAAGATACAGTTATTCCAAACCTTCCAACTGCCGTGAATTGGAATAACATCTCATTTAATAGTTTTGATTTTCATGTTTTTTTAATCAGAAACTCTAAATGACGAGGAAACGGGCGAGGGAGGGAGGTGCAACCCTCCATCCCCCTCGAGATGTGTGCCTTCTCGCATCTTGAGGGAGATGGAGGGTTGCACCCCCTCCCTCTCCCGTTTCCTCGACAACAAGAAGGGCTGTTTTTTAATTACTCCACACTAAGTTGGACCCTTTGCTACAATTTATGCTGTGCACACAAATGAATGCTCGTCCCAAAACCAATGATGCTTTCAAGACATCGTGGCAAGCACTTTAGCAAGTGACCAACTACAAAAAGTGAAAGATGGTTTAACAATACACTATCAATCAGTCTCCCTTGTATAACCAAAGATAATTACTATGAAATCACGTTCTGTGGATTAATGACTAATTATGTTCACAAATTCATGACCGTGGTCACTTAACACAAGCAAGCACAAGTCGACAATCAGCCATAAAACAGAAATACATTACTAAACCAAGTAGATTATAATTTACAAAACAGATTTCTGTTGAAATTGTTCCAAAAGAGCCTATCAGTACGTCAAACAGAGCTTTGTCAGATCAGCACGACTGCTATAAGCATTCAGCACTTGCGCTTAAACCAAGTCCACCTGAGCATTCAGCTCTTGAGCTCAAACCAAGTCCACCTGTTGCTGTAGTATACCAGCAAATAAATACTTCCATTTTGTGCTTGGGCAAGATAATGCATGATCTAGTACAAAACCTGTTGAGAAGTGAACAGAAAATAAATAACAAAATGATGGGAACAAAAGCAAACAGTAAGTCCTCCAATGATATACCTCCATTTTAGCGAGGCAAGGCATCCCAGCTCTGAGAATTCCTTTTTCATCATCATCGCAAAACAGGGCTCTGTGAGAACTTTGTTCAAGAGATAAAACTGCTTGCATTTGTGGGCTTCTAAACAAGAAGCTCACACTGACCCAAGATTGATGGAGTGAAAATAAGGAGGTCTTATAGTGCACACTCCAGTCAAGCTTGGGTCCCTGTGCCTGCACTCCAGCCAGTTCAGCTGGTAAGAGTTGCAATAACTTTCTTTGCCTTCAAATGCTCGGGTCTGAACTGGCAGGGTGCAGGCATAGCCCAAGCCCCTCATCGGGGCCGGGCTAGTCCAAAACTTGTTTCACGTTGCTGTTGATGAACCTGCACATTCATACACCAAGAGGAAAATTAAAACACAAAGTCAACCTGACTGGGGATAAGTATGTAGCATTAGGACCAGTTGAAGAGACGTTGTGGCCCTAGGAAACCCTTTATCCAAGCATTAAAAAAATTTCAAGTAGCAATATTGATTTTTCTATGAACACAATATCTGTATTTTTATTTTAAATTAAAAACTAAACTCGGGCAATTATATATAATTATTATATATTCTAATACTAATCTGATAAAAGTCTACACTAGAATTAAAATGATGAAACAATAAATTGTAAGAAAAATAACTGAAATAAAGAAATGGAAAATCGCCCAAAACTCTTGCAGAAAATATGGTTTTCAAAAAGGAAAACTATATTTTCATGGCCTAAAAGCCGCGTGAGTTTGACTAACCCGAAATTGACATCAATACCTCTCCTAATTTCACAAATCCCCAAACCCATATCCCAAAACCTAAACCCAACTCACTCCCCTTTCTCTGGAAAACCCTAGAAGACGAAAATCGAAAAGGAAAAACATATCTCCAATTGAGGTACGAAGTATCTAATTGAATTCATTTGAGCCCCAAAATGTTCAAAGTTTTTGTAAATCTATGTGTAATAAGGTGGCTTTTCTGAGTTCATAAATTGGAGTACAACCAGGGTTACACTTGGTGGATATTCAGAATGTATTTGAAGTTACACTTGGTGGAAAATCAAATTTTTTTAATATAATTGAAGTGCAACTTGATTATAATCAATGCCATTCGAGTTAATGCACACAATGCATATAGGAGTGCAACTTGGGTTACACTTGGTGACAACCTTGAATAAGCATGATAAACAAAGCGCATATTGGAGTTCAACTCGGGAATAGTGATTTGTACTAGGCAATTTGAGTGCAACTTAAATTACATATGGAGGAAATACTAAAAAATTCAAGTGTAATTCGTGTTTACTCAATAATGGACCCTTCGCAGTCCAGAACCGATTTAAGACTAAGTGGATTAATCGGATTTAATCGTTCTACTTTTTCGAAGTAAATTATAATGAATAATATATTTTGACAATAAAAATTAATAAGACAAGTATTATAGAGCAACAAAAATCATATTATAGAGCAAATAATGTAATCATGTCCAAAACATCACACATTGTAGAGCAACAACCACCACCACCACCCAACATGACGACAACCACCACCGCCCAACAGAATAATCTCGAATTTTCACCGATTAATCGGTGACCGCTAAATCCAAAAACTAAATACCTAGTTCGGATTGGTGTACCCCCGCGGCCCCGCCACAAATACCCCAGACAATGATAGATTTGAGTGCTACTAAATTGAAAAAAGTAAATTGTAACCCAAGTTATATTTCTTCCTCAATTATATTTTTCAATTCTTCCAACACCTATAATCAGTATACAACACCAACACAAGATATTTAATTACTACAGTAAAAGAAATTTATCTTGGTTTATGAGTGAGTGTAACACCGAGTTGCATTCCAATTTGTCTCTTAAAAATCACTAAAACCAGAGTTGAAAAATGCACTTTGTTTCCTATACTTGTTCAAGATTGTCACTAAATGTGTAACCCAAGTTGCACTCCTATGTGGACTGTATGCATTACACTTGAATTGCACCCAAGTTGCACTCCAATTATAGTCAGAAATTTTGATTTTCCACCAAGTCTAACCTATGTTGCACTCCAAATACATTCAGAAAATCCACCAAGTGTAACCCAAATTGCACTCCAATTTATACACTTAGAAAATGCTTCACACCTTGAAATTTCAAGGATTTACGATAACTAACAAAGTTGTGAAAATGAACTCAGTTACACCCTATTTAGTAAGACCCCCTTACAACCTCAATTGGAGATATGTTGTCCGCTTCGATCTCCTCTTTGATCCCTTTTCGAACTTCTTGTTCAATCTTCCTCTTCGAACTTCTTATTCGATGTTCCTCTTCAATATTCGTCTTCCATTCGTCTTTCGACTTCTAGGGTTTTCCTGAGAGATAGAAGTGAGTTGGGTTTGGATTTTGGGATAAGGGTATTTTTGAAATTAGGATGGTATTGATGTCAATTTTGAATTAGTCAAACTCACAAGATTTCTAGGCCATGAAAATATAGTTGTCCTTTTTCAGATAACCATACTTTCATGCAAGGAGTTTTGAGCAATTTTCTGAACTAATAAACTTAATAAAAACATAAACATTCCCTTTGAAGTTTTAATTCATTAATTCAAGTCCAATTTACAATCAAGCAACATACTCCTATTCCGTTTGGGAGCCCTAGTCTCAATTATTCTAATGAGCTTATTAGGACCCATCCCATCTAAATAAATAAAATAATAATTTCCATCATTCTCCTCCCAAGGTTGAAGTTAGTCCACAAGCTTATTTAGTTGGATTATGCCTATGTAAGCCTCATAGTTATCAAGTTAGGGTACGGCTCTAATTTTGAGTCTAGGGTTTTTATTGGCTTGAAAAGATTCTAAAATAAGGCTCTAGCCATTTATTGTAATTAGATTTGAAATGATGAACCAAGGAAGCACAGACTCTTCGAAAAACTTGACGTACTCATATCCAATACTGAAACTCGCCCGACATGTCTCTGACACGCGTCAGACACATGGTCAGTGTAGTCAACGTGTGGGACACGTCTCCGACACACCCAAAACTCGGTTAGAACAAAATCAAGACTCGACAACCAACTTTATTTTATATTTTACTTTTAGGTGGGCACATATAACCACCTAATTTAAAGGTTGTTAATCCATTTAAAGTTTTTTTTAAACATTCAATTGCGATACATGAGGGTGATGAAGCATAAAGGTAGTCTATGCTTCTTTTCCCCTCTACTTTGTTTTTTTTTTTTTGCGACAGAGTCATCTTCTTCTCCAAATTTTTACATCTTCTCTATGTTTTTTCTTCTTTATGTTCTTTTTTTTAAGCATAATTTGTGCTTCATTTTCATAATACTTTTATTTTTTAACTTAAACTATTTCTTTATTAGATTATTGTTTATATTCATATGACTTACATTTAAAAAAAATTATGATTTGTAGTCGTGTCCTTAAGTCCTAGTTTTTTAAAAACTGTCGAGTCAGCGTGTCCGACAAGACGCACGTGCTCGTGTCCGTGCATCCTTGTCATGAACTGAAACTCTGAAGAGTTTATTATTTTTATTTAGTTTATCCATGTTTCGGAGTTTTAACTCTAGAATAGAGTTCTAGCTTAATCAAACTCATGCATCCACAAAACATTTTTAAGTTAAGATATTATTGACTTCGGTTTTGGAAAACTTCTTTTAAGTCGAAACAACCATGTATATTATAGTATTGTGCAAGAATACAAGAAATGAATTTGAAGAAAAGTGAGGAGATATCAAAAGGCCATAATATTCATACCATATACTTTTTAAACTTTAAACAAAAAATTGGGGATTAAAATAATGATCTTTATAAAATAGAAAATAAAGGAGGAAGAAAAGAAGGAAATCCCTACTCTAATCTTGTTCATAATATTATACACAAGGAAGCACAGACTCTTCAAAAATTTGCCGCATCCGTGTCCGACATGTATCCGACACACGACTCTCGCTCGATACGCGTCAGACACTTGGTCAACGTGTCGACAGGTGTCAGACACATGGTCAATGTAGTCAACGTGTCGGACGCGCCTCCGATAATCCCGGAACTTGGTCAAGACAAAGTCAAGACTCGAAAACCAACTTTGTTTTATTTTTTACTTTTAGATTTTTGCAAATAACCACGTAATATAATAGTTGATCCATCTGAAGTGTATGACTATTTCAATTGCGATTTAAGACAAATAGGGCAAAAAACCACTAAAGCATAGAAGTAGTATATGTTTTTTCTTAATCCTTGCTTATTATTTTTCTCTCATTTGCTTATTCGCTCATCTATTTCTTCTCTACTTTAATTTTTTCTTGCAACAGTGTCATCTTCTTCAAGACACTCTAGGAAGGCACTTTATTAGATTAGTATTTATATTTATATAACTTATTAAAAAGATAGTATGACGTGTCATATCCCCGAGTCCTAATTTTTGGGAAATTGTCGAGTCGGCATGTCTTGTCAGTATCCGTGCATCCTTAATTATATATATATATATATATATATATATATATATATATATATATATATATATTTGCCTTTAGTGGGCCCTCTTTTAAGGGAGTGCCTGACCTGCATATATATAAAAAAGTATGTTTCGGTTTGATGTGCTTCCTATGCTAATTTTCCAATTTGCTATGTTTTAATGAATGAATTAATAAACAAAAATATAGGATCACTATGTTATTCATACAACTAACTAATATGCTATTCTATGCATTAATGGTAAATTCAACCCAATGGTAGACATAAGTAACCTATTTGTGCTAAAATAAATGACCTACCCCTAGTGCATATACATTTTTTATATTAGCATATTATCCTTCAGATGTAGCACAATAAATTATTGATACTAAGTAGATGCTCCTAACAGTTTACAGTAAAGATTAAAATTATTTGAGTTGTGCAGCTGAGAACTATATGGTTTAAACGAATTTCCCTTGTGGCTTAGTGCAGAAGGTATTTTTATGTTGGACGTAGCCAAGTCTTGTGTCTGACACGGTTCCAAAATGGTTTGCCTATTGCTTCCTTGTCAAACACTTGGAGACCAGGATAGTGTAAGAAAACCAGGGCAGATAGTCATACCTGTGGAAATGGTAGGTGAACATGTTCATGAGTATTGATGAATGGCATTCCAGGTCGTGGGCAAGGATAATGAGATGAGTGCAGATAAATGCCAGAGTTGGAGGGGGCACCAACATGATTAGGATTCAACTGTGGCATCATTGTTTCAGGAGGTCCATAACCAATTCCAGAAGGGTCCCACGGCGCTCTTAAGTGTTGAGGGATTGGACGAGGTTGGTGCTCAACAGACATCTGAGGCCTATGAGTTGCACCAAGCTGTGGAAATTCAGTATTGTAGTTCACAACAGGGGAGTACAAAGGCTGCATGGTGTAAGGTCCTCCAGTAAATCCAAACCCAGGATCAAATCTTTGCATGTACCTGCAAAAGCATGTGATTGCTCATATTCATAAACGTGATGTTACATAACAAATGTGACCAAACATTCTTGCAGTCACTATAAAGCTTCTTCTTCATTTTCATCTGTAAAGTCTTTTTTTCAGAGAACAGAAAAAATCATCTTTCTAATCCAAGGTTAAAAGCATGTTTCTCCGACAAATCAGACGGTAAAATGCAAAAGAGCATAAAAAACAAAACTAATAGGTCTTGCCTCTTTTAAAAAATGCTGATCCAAAACCTATAGAGGGCCAAACATTAAGCTAATGCATAGGAACCTATGTCTAAAAAGGATACAGTTACTACTAAGAAAAAAATAAATGGAAATGGAAAAGTGTACGAAAAGCGTCTAGCCCATATTATTTACCGAAGTGCATCTCAAATTATTCTTCCTGAGTTGAGAAACTCGTTGTCCAGACCAATGGGTAGGATACCTCCAACCAGCATACAAAATGGTATTGAGTGAACAGATTTTTGACGAGAAAAGCAAATGAAACAACAGTTTCAAGATCCTGAAGATGGGAATTCTTTTAAGAGGATTAAGAATTCATTCTTTTTGTCCATAATATTTGATCATGTAGAAAGTTTACCAGATGTTGATGTAATTGGGTTATTTAGTAATATTAGTATTTTATCAATATTAGTTCTAGTATTATTGTAATAGGAAATTAGTTTCTCATTAGGTTTAGGGTTTGTTTCTTGCAAGAGAAGTTAGGCCAATTATAAATGAGGCATAGGTTGCCGATTGATGAAAAGAATTTATTTGTCTTCAATTATTATTTTTTCAATTATCATCAATTTATTTCAATTTCTATTTCATTTTTAATTCTCATTTATTTGCAAGTGTAATTGGTAATCCATCAATTTGAAGATAATTGTTTGTGAAGAAAAGTTTGAAAGATGACATAGTAAGAGTTTGCAAAGATGCACCTGATATTCATCACAGAATTGAGGGCAAACCTATATTTGATCTTCAACAAGACTATGAGACAGACCCAAACAACACCACCACCACCACCGACAGGGCCACATGGGCCCACACCTAGCACCGTCGACGGCGACGCCAAAGGCCAACAACCCCTTCCAGCTGCCTCTCCACAACCCGCCCAAGACAATACAAACACGTACCACCAACACCAATCGCTCCCCGACAACGATTGACACCATCCCCAGTCAATCAATTGGCCAATTCCCAACGTCAAAAAGTCGATCAATCCACTATTCAGTCCCACATAATTGATCGATGGCTACAAAAACCCCAATCGAATGATCGACAAAGCCAACTGTTGTGTCGCACCAATTGATCGCATCGCCACCATCCTTCGTCGATCGACCAATCCGTTGCCTCCATCCCCGATCGCCAAACTTCCCTTGATCAATCACATCCCTCTTCATCCCACATCCTTCGATCACCCTTCTGTTGTGGTCGATCAAAACCCCAACCCCTTTGCCACCACTCATCCTCCATTAGAACACCCTTTCCCTCCATTGCAACCCCACTCTATGTTTCAGTTTATGATCAAGGATACTTTCTAATTCAGTCCCTGTTGCAAATTTTATTATAATCCCGCATTTTTTTAATCAATCTCTGGTCCCCTATGGCTATTTACCTTCACAGATTTCAATTGGTACCACTACATGCTTCTCATTCATTTTTCGATGATGATCAAATATCTGCAACCGAATTAATGGACGAGTATCACCACGGGACAGAGTTTATGATCCAATTTGGAACAATTTTAATTTTCAGACATTTGCACACATGCATTGAAATTTTGTAATGGATCTCCTTTGAGAAAGGGACTTATCTTAGATTTGTATTTGATGACTCACTTTGGAATTGAGTTTGTGATCCCACCAATTATAAAAGCAAATCTCGAGGGTCAACTTCTAATCGGACATTTCACCTAGTGTTTTCTCAGTGGTTGTTTGTGTTCCTTGAACTTCTTCAACTTTAAGCATGAGGACGAGCTTTTTCAACCAAGTGAGGTTGATGTAATTGGGTTATATTATTTTTTAGCAGTATGAGTTATAATATTATTGTAATTAGGTAATAGTTAGGGCATTGATTTGCAATTAGGTTTAGAGTTTGTTTCTTCATAGAAGTTAGGTCAATTATAAAAAAACATAGGTTGTCCATTGTTAGGAGGTTAATTGATGAAAAGAATTTATTTGTTTATCGGTTATTATCTTTCAATTATCGTCAATTTATTTCAATTTCTGCTTTATTTTCAATTCTCATTTATTTGACGATAAAGCAAAAACTGAAAAAGAATTTATGATAACTGAAAGATAATAACTTAAAGCCAAATAAACAAATAATTTTTTTCATCAATCAACTTCCTAACAATAGACAACCAATGTTTTATTTATAACTGACCTAACTTTTTTTAACAAGAAACGTACCTAAAGCTAATTGGAAACTAATGTCTTATTACAATAATACTCGAACTAATACTGCTAAATACTAATATTACTAAATAACTCAATTACATCAACCTCTCCAGGTGGTAGAAGTTTGTCCTCAAGATTGAAATGGAAAAAGTCAGACGAGCATAAACAACTACAGAGGTAACACACAGTGAAGCACACGAGCAGAAAGCGACCCCAGACTTTTCATGTGTAGTTGTTGGCATCTCAAAGAATCAAATGAAAATATGGCACACGAGAGAGACCAATGTGAATACTAAGCCAGAATTAGATCTACTGCCTGACTAGAAAGTTGTGTGAAATTGTTTTCTCAAAATGTCCCAAACATTGATCCAAATTGGATCATAAACACTATTCTACGATGTCACATGACCCAACCTCTTGTGGTAAATAGCTTCAGCATTAAAATCACTATAGTCAACAATTTCTGGTGGTACAAGGCAATGACAACAACTACAAATAACTTGGGCATTAGAGTATGGTGCAAGTAGGGGCGGTGTATTGACTGAATTTGTGGGGGCAAATAGCCATAGGGGACCACGAATTGATTTTAAAAAATTAGGACAGGGATTGTAATAAAATTTGCAGCACATAATGAATTAAAAATTATCCTTTCTTCACAAACTGAAACACGGAGTGGGCTATGATCAAGCGATGGAGGGAAGGGGGTTTCAACGGAGGACAAGCGATGGCAGAAGGGTTGGGGTTGCGATTGATCAGGGGAAGTTGGCGATGAGGATGGGGTTGGTGGACTAATCGATCAACGGAGGATGGTATCGCTGCAATCGATTGGTGCTGAGGGTGGACGAAGGAGGAGGCTCGATCGTTGGGGTGCGACAATTGGCTTTGTCGATCATTCGATTGGGGTTTGAGAAGCCATCGATCGACTGTGTGGGAATGAAAAGTGGATTGATCGACTTTGTGAGGTTGTGAATTGGCTGATCGATTGACTGGAGAGGGTTGTTGTCGATTGATGATGGGGAGTCAATCGTTGTTGGGGAGCAATTAGTGTTGGTGGTCTGTGTTTGTATCGCCTTGGAGGGGTGAGAAGGCGATCGACATCAGGGAGGGGTTGTTGGCCTTTAGCGCCACCGCCGACGGTGATGGGTGTTGGCCAATGTGGCGCTGCCGGTGGCGGTGATGCTGTTAGGGTCTATCCCATGGCCTTGTCGAAGATCATATCCAAGTCTGCTCTAAATATTACGAAGCCTACACTCAATTATGCCTTAAATTCTGCGAATATCAGGCGCATCCCTTCACAAACTCTTATTGTCATCTTTCAAATTTTTCTTCAAATCTTCTTCTTCAAAGTGAAATAATTTAACTAATTAGAACCGTTCGATTCTGATGCCAATTAATAGAATTAAACTTGCAAATAAACGAAATTGAAAATAAGGTAAAAACTGAAATAAATTGACAACTGAAAAACAATAATAGAAAGACAACTAAATAAATAAATAAATTATTTTCATCAACAAATCTACTAATAACCTTATTTATAAGTGACCTAACTTCTCTAACAAGAAAAAATTCTAACTCTAATTGAAAACTAAAGTTCTATTAAATACTGCTAAAGACTAATATTACTAAATAACCAAATTATGTTCTGTTTCTCTAGTGCAGCAGTGACAGACCCCACCCACTCTCTACTATTGTTGGGGAAAAATGTCCTTTTGTGATTAAAAAAAAAAAAGTAAAATATATGTTGCTTTTTGAGTCATAATGTTTTTGTTTCTGCAACAAGTCCTGAGCTTTTTAGTCTGCTAACAGAATATCACCATGGCATCCAATGTCAGTTAGCAAAACTTGGACCCTATTAAAATAGTGTCCAGGCAATGAAGTAATTTCATGAGCAACAAGATACCTGTCATAGCTCCTGTCATAGTCTGGATCCTTGCGATCGACCTCCCTGTCCCGAAAGATAGCCACCTTATTGTTTGCCCTGTACCTACTGACTGGTTCCTTTTCTACCCTACCTCTACCTGTTCTACTGCTACCTGAAGAGGAATCATGCAAACCCCTGCAGAAGCTCAAATCAGGACCTTCAACTACAGGTTTCTCATCCACCCTTGTTGGCCCCAAGGAGCAAGGCTGGAATATGTCTTGCATTGTGGGTTCACTTTCTGCCCTCCCATTGGCACCATTACCACTACTACTAGAGCTAAATATTCGTGCACGAGCTCTGTTATACTCTTCTTTTCTTTCCTCCACGCTTTTAGCTTGATTTGCTTTGGATGAATTTGAATTTGCACCATTGCCACCTTGTGACCGTTTCTGTGGTCTCTGCTTGATTGCAACCTTAACAGCGGCGCTCTTCTCTTCTTGTTGTAAGTTTACAGGAATGTCTGCCAGGCGAATTGGTGGACGGCGACACTCAGTAGTCTTTCGTACAATAATTCTGGAACCCGACCCATCTGGTAGGTTGTTGTCCAGTATAACCATAGACTGCAGACAGTAATGCTGAGCCACACGGTGAGCTGCCAACCTCAAATAAGATGTAGGCAACTGCTGAAACTCTAGCTGCTGTTGGGTAGGATCGCGAATGAATTTCTCAACATCTTGTTCCATTCGAAGAACTGCCAAAGGAGAACTAGGTTATAGGAGGGCATTTATTTTCTAGATTAAAAAAAAAATAACCTTCAATAGAGACATTTTTCCAGAAGAAAAAAAAAAAACAAAATTGAATATGGTTGATGCATGAATAAAGAAGCAATAAATAGAGTAAGCAACAGTATCCCTACTTGGGCCACAACAACAGCAGGAGTAGCCATGTGTGTGTGTGTTGAGTTTGATCTCGGCTCAGTTTTTCAAAAATGAGGCCAATGTCACTGCGAGGCACAAATACAATAGCTGTATGTGCAGGAGTCTTGATATTAAACGAGTTACTTGATTAGCTATACCTCCAAATGAAGGAGAAATCTCCAATACAATAATTTTCATAGCGTGTTCATCATATCTATATGTACAGTAACAGCAAATCCATCCTTGTAATCATCCAACTTAGGTTTTAGAAATAATGAACGTCAAATCCTTTGAGAAATACTCCACAGCCTTTAAAAAAATATTTAACTAAGCACAGCAATTAAAGTAAAGTCCGGCATATATAGTGAAAATAACAACAAAAAACTGATTTCAGTGTTCAGGCCTACATTGTTTGACCTAATTGATTACCTATGAACTCCTTACAAACAACTCTACCAGCATTTTTTTTAAATCTCAAGTTATCTTTCTTGTAAGAGTTTCAGAATTTTCATTCTTTGGAGGCCCTTTAACTCATTATACTTTCTTTCCTATTTACACTCCACCTCATCACCACATTACCGCCTTCAACTACATGGGCCCAAGCCCTTGTATAATTCGGGGCTGCTTGTGCATGCATGCTTTAGAATACCAACACAACCTGTATAAGACCATTGGGAACTATATCGCAAAAACACTACCTACAATACTCGAGTACTGCTTTAGATTAACAACATTGTTAGAATTTGACATGACACTGGGTTCTAAAAGACTAAAACCAGGCTTACTTCAATCGTAGCTACACTTTCTGGCTACGAGCAATCTAAAAAAACATTGCTAAAACTACATTCTAGCTACACTTTCTCACTACGAGCAATCTAAAAAAACATTGCTAAAACTACATTCGCTCACTTCACCCCTAGATATTTCACATTAAAATTTAAGAGATAAAGTGGTTTTCAATTCATTGTAACTAAGAATCAAACCAGGAAAGCAAATTGAAAGACAAAGATATAAGTTAACAAATAAACCCTAATTCATCAGATACTTCCGTAACGAAAGCTAACCAGATAAGCGCTCCCTAGGGTTCTGCAAGGCCTCCCTGAGAAACTGATCGACTTGATTGATAGCATCATCAGAAATCCTATCCGAACCACCACCAGTAGCAGCAGAAGCAATAGCTGCTGCTGGGGGATCATCGAACGCCGAAGAAGGATTGGTGGTGGTGGAATTCTTCTTCTTGGAGGAATTAGAAGAAGGATCGACCATCAAACGGGTCATGGTGGCGTCCAAATCGGCCATCTCCCATGAATCAGGGGCTCCAGCGGGATCCTCAACAGAGCCGCCCTCCATGGCTGCTGCTGCTGCTGCTGAGCCTGAGAAGAGAAATCTTTTTAGGGTTTGGGGGAATTGATGAAGCAGAGGTCATGGAATTAGGGTTTGATTTGGGGAATTGCGGTGATCGTCCATCGTATTTGGGGAAAAATTACGGTAAATAGTGATGATGAAGAGAAGAGAGAAGGAATCGTTGTTGGGGAATGACAGATGAGAGAATCGAAATCGCGAAAGAGAAAGGGAGAGTTGTGTGTTAGAGAGGAGAAGGAAGGAAGGAAGGAATTGATCGATAAGGGTTGGAATTTTGATTGACGTGTGCCTGGGTTTTCACTGTCCCACGCGGACTGGGCTTCTAATTCAGATCTATTGGCGTCGGTTTGGGTTGGCAAACATCAATGGGAATATAGGATACGAATAAGAGTACGGAGATCCCTAGAAGAATTTTAATGTTTACATCAAAATTATAGATTGACTATACATTATTATATAAAAGAACGTTACAAGTTAAACTTGAGACTAAAAACAACATTGCAAAGTTTGCAACATGGACCAACTCTTATCATTAAGAATTTCACAGTAAATACCTTTACTCTTATTGATTCTGGTGCTGATTTAAACTGTATTGTTGAAGGTGTTATCCCTTCTCAATACTATGAGAAAACTACTCAACAACTATTTACTATCAATAGTAAATTAGATGTTCAGTACAAACTGGTTGGCGCTCATATTTGTCAAGAAAAAATTTGTATACAACATGATTTTTTGTTAGTTAAGGATATGTCTCAAAAGATGATTTTGGGAATTCCATTCTTGACCACACTTTATCCTTTTGATGTTACAAATGAAGATATTTCTACCAATATCCTTGGTAATAAGATTATCTTCAAATTCTTATGCAAAACAAAGACTGCTGAAATCAATTCTCTCAAAACTAACAAATGTTTTCTTAATTTTATTTCTCAAAAACAACAACATCTGTTTTTCCTCAAAAATGAGATTGTTTATCGAAGAATTGATGATCAACTCAAAGACACACACATACAAACCAAAATTGTTCATTTCAAAGAACAATTGTCTTCAGAACTTTGTTCTGACCTTCCAAATGTTTTTTGGAATCGACATCATAATTGCAAAACCTTTAAACTTAATAGTTAGATCGCATACAACAATGAATGAAAGGTCTAAACCTTTTTCAATTAAAATTATGGTAATATTTTTGTCAATTACAATTCTGAAACCACCCAACCCTAACACATATATTAAGGCCATCATTGGCAATTCATTCTTAAACAAAATAAAAAATTCTTTTCAACCTCATATTTCTTGAAATTTTAGTCTAAAGCTAAAGATTTAAGAAGAGGGAAGAGAGATTGTGATCTTATAGGGAAATTGTGAGGAAAAAAGGAACTTGAGAATAAAGGACTATTCTTTTTTACATCAAAGGACAATTCCTTCAAGGACAACTTTTGTATCAAGATGAAACAAATGACAATCTCTCTATCAATTACTCCAACTTAGCGAGATGTACAAATGAACATATATAAGGAGTAAAATCTGACCTACTCAAATTGCCCATATTATCGAATTACCCAAGACGAGCATCGGTATACAAACCTCTTTCGCTCATTTATCTCCAAAAAGAATGCACTCTAAAAAACTCACAAAGGCAAATGAATAAAATGAACAGTTTTTTATTCACCAGCTATAATTTATAAGCCCAAGAGGGCAACTAACTGTAAGTATTTGGTGAGTTAGACGACCTTTAGTAGGTATGTGTCCTACTAAAAGGCCATCTACTCAAGAATTAAGATCTATAGGGAAATGTATAACTTTGTACATCTGGTTATCCATTTTGACAATATCTACAAGGTTAGTTGGAGAGGCCTTTTTTCGTGACACCTTTGGCCTATACCTTGGTTGTTATTGATGCTTTTAGCGGAATAACAAAATTTCAATACCATTGAACTTTTCATAGTTTTGTCTTTTGCTTGATCTTTTTTTAGTGTTGTCTTGGCTCTTGAAGTCCATAAGTGAAGGGGCTTGAAGCCCTAACAAATTTGATAGGAGAAGTATATCAAGATGAACATGGGTGATGGAGGTGGGTTGGCAGTTTTAATGGGAGGGGCAAAGGGGAGGAACCAAGTATTTGTTTCAACATGACTGTAGTTTCCCCTTAGCATATAAGGTAATAGTTTTGACAAAAAAAATTTGTGTGTTCTTTAGGGCTTGGGCCTCTTGTATTAATTTTAATTAGGGGTAGGCACGGGATGGGACAGGATGGGCCTCATCCCTATCCCATCCCATTCGTTCAGAATCGGAACGGGACGGGATAGACTTCATCCCGACCTCGCCGCATCCCAAACGGGTTCGGGATGGGATGTGATGGGATGAGCGGGTACTAAATAGTCTTATAATCAAGAATACAAAAGAATTTTATCACACATTGCTCACACACCAATAATGTCAAATTTATGTACATATAACTATCATTGTAACAATATTAAATGTCATGTAAAATTTATGGTCCAATGAATTTATAATTTTTTTTATGTTAAGCATCATTTGTGTGATACACTAACCAATAGTTGTACATATAACTCATAGTGCAAAACTAAAACAAATCATCATTTGCCTTTAATGTCTTACAAAATAATTGTCCTATAACTAATCTAAAATGTTAAAAAATATATATATAACTTTCCATGGGTTCTATTTAACATAAAATATACAAACTTAAGTTTTTATCTAAACAAAGAGTATAAAATCAAACAAGTTAATAGTAGATGTTTTGATTTAATTTAAGCACATCATAAACTATCATTTAGAAGAGTAGTTTGATTAAATTAATAATAATAAATATTAAATAAAGAAGTTCGGGATGGGTGAGATTGAAAATCTTCATCCCGATCTCATCCCACTTTAGATCGGGACGGGATCGGGATGAGTTTGATCAATCCCAAAATGACCAAAAAATCGGGACGGGATCAGAATCGCGGGACGGCGGAATTCCCACCACTAATTTTAGTACCTCTTAGGTGGTTTACTTGGAGTAGCCATACTTTGAGGGGTATATCCTCCCTTGTATCACAATTGATACAATAGAAACTTCCTTCCTCATCTTTTTACATCGAAAACTATCAATACAACAAAATACAACTAGACCATAGGATCTAGAGATCGACAAAAAAAAAATACAAGAATCTAAAACGTAAACTGGATTGAATTGAGAAAATTCAATGATAAACAACAGGAGGAATCTTGAAGTTGCTTGTAAGGAACAACATTACCTGCAGTCTTTCAACAAATATTGGTAAAACGCATACTCTACATCTAATCATGCAAAGGAAGTTTCGCCTTCTGGTTAGTGTGATAATGATGATTTGGCACAGCTGATTTCCCAAACCCAGAGATACTAACGCTGTCACAAATTTCTAAAGCCAGCATGATCGCTTGCATGCCAGAAGATAATGGAACATGCAACTATCATGTGCAGGACCCCATTCTTTTGGAGGCTTTCCCGTTTCCTCTATGAGCCATTTCAAGGAGTAGTACTTACAACACGAGTACACAAAACATCAAACCGAGCATCCGTGACAAGCAATGGATCTTTGCTAGAAGAATTGCAAATAATATAGTCCATGAAATGTGCTGGTTGACAAGTGTAAATTACCATAGGCACCTTCTCACCATATGGATGGCAGAAGCAACTTCTTTACACGCGCAAAGATGAAAGATATTACTTTTTATAAATGAGATAATGGTTTTGGATCCTATATACCCCGAAATCCCTGAATTCTGGCATTATTTAGCCGAATCACGACCTCATGGTTATCAATCAACTCTCCATATTCTTTCTGCAACAAAATCCCACTATGTCCAACAACTGCACAAGTTGCGTATTGGTGGAGACCGTCTTCAAAACCATAATGTTGATCAATATGATGTTTCACAAGGTTGATAGGTTCAGACTTGATCTCAGGTTGGAAACGTTTGTTACAGAAACAACTACGAAGAATTTCACGAAATTGATCCATATCCGGTAAAACAACGGAGATCGAAGATGTAGCATATATTATCCTACCAGAAGTTGATCTCAATTGTACATTAACATTACTAAATTGCTTCCATGAAGAAATTGAACAGTACTGTCTTGGATTCCAAAAATTACCTTCAAGCAACTGTTTCACCTCACTCTCAAATTGAGCTTCCCAAGATCAATCTATGCATATCTAAGCAAGGTAGCATTCAGAATTTGTTGTTTCACTCGCACTGACTCATCCTTTCGCACCAAAAAGTAATGTAAAATTTTCATAACAACTGTCCTACAATGTAATGTGGTACTAGTTACAAACAAGAACCCAAAAAGTAGCATCCACAACAAACTTATCATTATAATCAAAACTTTTTGCTACGTTTTGGAGGTGAAATGTAACAGATCTTAAACCAGTTTGTGAAACCAAAATCTTAACCATTTTTTACAAGCTCTCGCATTCGATTCAAAGTTTTCTCAACTAAGATATAGAGAATCAGGGATCAAACAGGTCAAATCCTAACTAGAACCATAAATCACAGATCTTGTTGTAGAGGAAACAAAGTCATTGCTTCAAAGCTCAAATGAAATTGCAAATATCAAACCAAATTTCACAAACAGTGATAGAACAGTAAAGTAAAGTTGAAGATCAACAAAGAAAAGAAACACAAACTCAATAAGCCAATAATGATTGAAGAGCTTCAGCTGAAGTAGAAATGTACAAGAAATTCAAGAAGATATATGTAAAAGAGCAAAAGATTGGATCTTGGATGGGTCTGAGCTGATTTGAAGTCCTTCAATCAAAGAAAATCTACCCGAAGTTATTCTTTCGTAGCTTTTTGGAAGTCTAATAACAAACACCAAGGATTTTCTTTTCAACCTTAGGTTTAGATATTATAGAAGGATAGTGAAACCAATGAGGAGATATTTGAAAACATTTTGCATAGATTGATGAGACATATTATTCCATCGAAAAGGGTACTTGGAAATCATCCAAACAGATTAGGAGTATGGGCAAGCACAAAATCATTAAAATCATCCTCATCAATTGTATGACATCTTGCTTCATTAAAAATATGGTGTTTCTATTGGAATGGAGTTGGCTTGAATAGTCTCACGTCAAGTAAGGACGAGTTGTCACAAAGGTTAATAAGGAGATGATCCACTCCCTAATAGCAACGAGGCATTTTGAGTAAAACCCCATACCACCTAGGCCCAGATGAAAGGCCCCACCCGATAGGAGGTGTTTAAGTTGAGGAAAATATCGTTGCTATGTATAGTGGACCAAGGGGTGCGCGCAAGTGCACGTGCGTGATGCCCCTACAAGTGGTATCAGAGCCGATGGTTCAGCGGGGACTTGGCGAGGTGGAGGTGTAGGCGCAGGCGGCACATTGTTCATCCTTGCCAAGAGAATGTATCCTACAAGTCCGGACGAGGTGGAGTTAGTGTGGTGGTTGCGACTAAGGTGGAGCCAACAACGCCAGGATAACGGCCCGTACATCGAGTGCTACCCACAGGATCGTGGTCGCACATGAAACTCGATAAGGAGGTGTACTTCGAGATGTTGCAGACTGGTGGATGGATTGTAGGATGCGTGACGATTCGCCCAAATGTGGAGATTGTTGGGATGGAGTTGGCTTGAATAGTCTCACATCAAGTAAGGACGAGTTGTGACAAAGGTTAATAAGGAGATGGTACACTCCCTAATAGCAACGAGGCCTTTTGAGGAAAACCCCACACCACCTAGGTTTAAGTTGGGGACAATGACCAAGGGGTGCGCGATGCCCCACAGTTTCTTCAATTTATGGGTTGTTGGTAAACATATCTTTCAAAAGTTTCCACCTAAACAATTTTATGTTTTCAGGTAGCGTTGCTTTCCATATTGTTATCTATCCAAATACTAGAAGAACGAGGGAAGTCCATAATGGATAATTTATGGTACATCGTATATGCATGTGCTACTCTGAACTGTCCATTAGAGTTATTTTTCCATTATGGTTTATCATCTTCTAGTGTCTCATCTTGCGAAATTTCAGACATCTGCTCTACTATATTTACTTGGAGATAGAAATATAAAAGAGGAGTGTTCCGGCTAATCTTGGAAATAATATGATCAAAGAAATGAGTCACAAGATATAAATTTGGGGGAGGTTGCCGCAAAGCAACCTGGCTTAGGTTAATCGGATTAGGCAACCACTGATCATGCCAAAAGTTGATGAGTTTACCATTGTTTAATTGCAATGAGAGCCCTTGTTCATACTCAATAACTAGCTTTTAGTTTGCCATAATAGGAAGTATATTGCTTATCTTGCCAATTTACTGATAAAGTATTATGAAGAAAATATAAGGCTTTAGTAACTTAACTTGAGGGTTCTCCAATTGTGAATGAGCCAGAGTGACTTTGATAATAATTCTTTATTGAGACTTGTCATTTTGAGGATATTAATCCATCAACCCCATTTAGGTTTAGTAATCGATTGTCATTTACATAGATGTGGAAAAAAAATTGGTGGAGTGGTTCCACCAAAATTGTATGCATTGTTGATCAATTTCTTTACTCAGCCTTTGAGGAAGTAAATAGTTAGACATTGAGTTTACTGGGATAGTTGGCTAATGTCTGGATAAGTACCACTCATCCTGTATGAGAGAGCAAATTTACTCGCCAAGAGATAATTTAGATTTAATCTTATCAAGGATGTATGAAATCTTTATATTTAGAGTTGAGAAGAGAATGAAACTCTCAAATGTCTATCGAAAGTTTCAAATTTCTTGCATCCTAAAATATTCTGAAGGGTCTTACCATGTCGATGGTGAATAGATGGGGAAATGAACATATAATAGTTGATGGAACCTTCTTAGGCTTTATAGTAGGTGTTAAGAATTTATTTGAATGATCCACATTCATGGATCATCGCTTTTCTAAAAAGGATAAGATAATCTACATACAAGAAATGCGAGATTTTGGGTGCGTGTGGCCTTATTGCAATCCTTGACACTAACATTCATCCACATATTTTTGGAGTATTCTAGATAGTACTTCCTCCATAAAAATGAACATATAAGGGAGAGAGGGTTTCCTTGATGCAACCCTTTTGATGGGTGAAAGGGTGGCAACGAGGTTCCTTTAAGGAAAACTGAAAAAGTCACCGACGAAACACATTGGAGAATGAGACTGGTAATTTTGTTGAAAACCCTAGTTTTTTCAAAATAGCTAAAAGAAAATACCATTCAACTTTATCATAGGCCTTTGCTATATCAACTTTTTTTTAAAGGTCATTGACCCTTTTTATTTATTTTTAATTCATGCCCAAGGGCTACATCATTGTCGCCATAGGGGTAACCAAACCATGCCCGAAGGTTACATCAATGTTGCCATGTGGCACCCTCGTCATCACCATCTCAACAATGGAGCACATTTGCTCTTAATAATCGAGCAAAACTCATGAAATCCTAATTGGTGAGTCTTGAACCTTCAACCTCGAGTAGATGTCCGACCAACTGAGCTATAATTGATGGACGCTGTATCATTTTTTATGGTTGTCCATCCATCCATTCTTTTTTTGTATTTGTTTTTTAATAAAATAAATAGTTCATGTTTTATAGTGTTTTTTAATAAACGCACCTTGGTAAGGGCAAATAATAGTATTGAAAAACAATTTCATTCTACTGGCTAAAATTTTGAAAATAATTTTATAGAGTACATTACACAGACTAATAGGACATAATTGATCTATCTTGATTGGATTTTTTGTTTTAGTAATTAGAGTTTAAAAAAAAAACTACGATTTAGATTTGCTAGCAGTGCTTGGTGGACAAATACATATTGAAACAAACAAGTAATACGGTTCACTAAAATTTTCAACCGTGTTTAAATTTTTTTGCATTAAATCTATCGGGACCTGGAGCTTTTAAGTCAGCTAAAACTTTGGCCAAGATTTGGAAAATTAAGCTTGATTTTTTTTAAAATAAAAATAATGCAATAAAACATTTTTGAAAAGTATTTATGACGTTTACCAAGAACTTAGTAACCAGTTTTTTATGATGCTTGAAGTTGTTAAAAACTTCTTTCCACCATTTTTTTTGGGTTCTCCAAATTGTATTTGAAAATTTGAGATTGATATCCTTTTAGCTTGGTGAATAGGACGATAACCCCTGCGAGCCACTTTACTTGTATTATTTTTTAGAAATTTATAGGTAAATTGATAAGAATGGAACAAAAATAAATTCAATTAAAAAATGTTGATTTATCTTGGAGATTCGGTAACAAGAATTTTAAGCTAAATCAAATCCCTCTTCTCATCTCAAGCAAAATCAACTCAAAAAAGCAATTCTCTCTGAGGTCGATTATAACCACACCATGCCAAGTTGTCAAATGCATCTTTATATAAATACACAATGTAAACTATCCAAATGTAAAAAAAAAAAAAAAAAAAGATATTATTTTAAATTCTAAAATACATTTAATTTAAATTATTGAATTAATAGAAAAATGTGTAGAAATTATTGATTTGAACTACGAATAAAAAATAATATGTATTGCAAAGTGAGAAATGTTACAAAGGAATGTGATAAAGTTTAACAAGCGAGTTATAATTCTAGAAAAGAGAACATAAAATTGAATGAACTGACTAAACCACACGAACCAAATCGAACTAAATAATTTAGTTTTTTTATATTTTAATCTTATTATTACTGATGCAGTCATTTTCCGCTCCCTACTTTGATCGAGTCTTGTTGATTTGCACAAGGAACACACGTGAGTCACGGATCACCGTTGTGGTGAACGATGGCACTCCGATGCTAAAGTCAAATAGGAATCTGAGGAAGGTGTAATGTTGTAAACATGAAATTTGTAGCATACCTTAGCTTACCAACCTCATGTCTTATTTATAGTACAGGAGTCTTGGTTCGACCAGGCCATCAATGGCGTAGTTTAATAAGGAGATATTCGTGGAGATCTTTATCTAATTAAGAGTCGTGCTGTAGAAGGGAAGATCCTTGTTAGCCCTGTGTTCCTAGATACGCGAGAAATAGTTTCCAATCTGAGGGTAATCCGTAAGAGGAAGTTTCCCTGTGTAATATGTACTCTGATACTTGCTTCCTAGTTGGAAGCGAAAAACTGTTGTAGTTGTCTGTCCAAAGCTGATCCTCGAGATATTTGCCTTAACCGAGCTTACGGATATTAAGGATAGTTATGAGCCGTATGGGCTAAAGCAAGTTGTGAGAGTTCGGGTCCAATTGGCGAACTACATTAGGCGGGCTTAGAACCGTTTGGGCCGGATAAGTGTTGGGCTAACGCTGGGGCCCGTAATTCATCGGGATCATCATGACACATGTATAACTCAGGGATATGACCGTTTTGGTGTATCATCAATTTTTTTTCCTTTTTTCGTTCAGCTGTGCTTATAACATTTTGAAATTGAACTAATTGGTTTGATTTAAGGTTTTAGGTTAAAAACGTGAAAACTGAACCGATCGATACATATTATTTAATTTTTTTTAATTTTATATCTAATAGATAATACATAAAATACTTAAATTTTTTTTTATTCAGTTGGATTTGAATTTCTGTTAAACTGAATGATATGGTTTGATTTGGGATTTCAGGTCTTAAAACCGAACAAAATCGAATTATCAACCAAAGTGTGGGATTCATAATTATATTTCAAATCTTTACCAATTGATAACCATACCCAGTCTTAGTTAATATTGTGAAATATAACAGATTTTAAAGATTTTATGACTAACTGGATTGAAAAAAAGGATAAATAGATTAGCAAGAAAATGTGGAGATCAATGTTCCTTGGATTCAGAAATATACTTTTATTAAGTCAAATTCTATAACAAGGCTGTAAATCCAATTCTAGCATTTCTTTAAATTCTTATATGCTTTACAATCAGGAGTTGATGTAAGGTTTTTCAATCAAATCTAATGTAAATTTTTGAGAAAAAATCATGCCCAAACCATTTATACCTTATCGGATACCCAGGGAAAACAAAACAATGCAGTCTAACAAACCAACTGTATAATCTCCAGCTCAAAGGAGTATGTACAGAATTTTCATGTTTTAATTTGCAAGTGAGAAATGGTCAAACTCATTACTTGATATTAATGATCTTACCCCCCCCCCCCCCCCCCCCCCCCCCCCCCCAGGATTTGTTGATTTAGTTAGTAGTTAGATCAAAGTATTTTGAATTTGCCAATGGCATGATAGCTCAACGGTTGGAGCTTGGCGGATGGTACCACTTGGTCTTGGGTTCGGTCTTTAATGGGTTATGGAATCCTATAAAAACCCAGCTTGCCTTCCAAAAAAAAAAAAAGTATTTTGAATTTCAGAATCAAATAACTTCAAATTTACTGACTTTTATTAGTTTGTATTCATCTTTTTGCAATAATCTTATATATAGATAAATTAGACGCGACCATAGATTAATGCATTAGTCAACATGCTAATAATTTTTTTTTTCATGTGGTGAATGAAGACATTCTTGAGCTTGGATTAGGCGAGGATATATGGAAAGACCGTATTACTTGTATAACCAAAATCCATGTAGCCGACCCGGAAAATATCGGGAATAGATTTTGATGATGATGATGATGATGATGGTGAGTTTTGGATATGGAATAAGTTTCTTAACTTATTTAAACTCTACTTAAATGCACACAAAACATGATCAAACTTTTATTACATTTTAAAAATCAAATTATAATCCTTGAAGTCAAAAGGAATTCATGATATTGAACTACCAACATATTTTTTGCTCTTTATGTTCAACACGAAGTATATATTTGTTTGGAATCGCAGAGTAAGGGAATATCATTGTCTAATTTTTCAAAAAACAACTTCAAAATACTGATGTTAGGATCCGTAAAAGTTTACCTCACACTTTTGTGTCGTGATAGCTAAAACTTAGCCATAACTATTACACATTCTATTTGAAACTACACATTCTAACAATTCTGAAACCAACCAATCCTTAGAACCCCGAACTTGTGATTCCATCCGTCATATGTCTACCGCTGAGCTGATACCCCATTGACAATTAAAGGATAATTTTAACCATAACAATTTGATTCCAGAATCCAATACATCTTTATACAGACCCAATACAATATACATTTTGATAACAAATTGTTGACTGATTGGAACTTTTAATAAGAACTATAGACAATTGCCAAGAATAATCTTCCAAACAAACATTAGCTAGGAAATGGTTTCTAATGTTTCTTATGTGGTTCAAGACTAAACACAAATTAAACACAAATTTCTAATGGTTTTTTACAGTTTATGCATTACAATCAGGTATTGATGCAAGGTTTGTGAACCAAACTTCATCACCAACAACAGATTCATTATCGTCGTTTCTGTGCCACCCCCAGAATGCATGAGTTGCATTCACCAACTCCAACTGCCCATGACCAAAACTTGCTTCCCTGAATAGCGATATACTTGGTTGGGGGTTGTCATACCTGCTCAAAAACAGCACGGTCAGAAAATTCATCATGCACTTGAGTATCCTAAAGGACTGGTTACTCAATTAAGGCCTTGTTTGTGCATCATGAAATTTGTAAAATCTACAATGATGTAAGAACTTACTTCTTTGCTAGGCCTTCACGGTTGCCTCCATCGCCGATGGTGATATACATTGGACCACATTTATCACTTTGGCCGTTATAGACACGAGTCTGCAGGTATTGTAAGACAGGGAAAAAAACATGTCAATGCGATGAAAATACAGAGAAAGGGATACCTGTAGCTAAGAAAGAAAACGAACTTACAAAGCGTTCGTATGCATGGACATGTCCTGCAAAAACAAGATCAACACGAGCCTGATAAAGCAATCCTTCCATTGCAGCCTTCATTCCAACTGATTCCTTTTCCCCTTGATGAGCTTTGTTCGAATTATACCATGGTGCATGAACAAGCACAATCACCCATGGGGTTTTCTTTCTATTAATCTTAGCCAAGTCAGATTGTAACCACTTATACTGAGCAGAATCAGCATCGAAATCAGTATACGAACCCAACATGATAACATGTACTCCAACGACTTCAAATGAGTAATAGAGATTGGATTTTGATCCGCTCTCTTCATAGGGCATGTGCCATCTAGAGTTGTAGGCTGTGAAGGGCGTGGAGTGTACTAGTGGGATAGTCTCAATCTCATGGTTGCCTTGGGTCACCATCCAAGGCCGTTGGCTTGCAAGTGGTTCGACAAGTCGTCCAAATGAGTCCCATAGTGGTTGGTAGAAGTCTGCGTACGACAAGTCTCCTGGTAAGAGCAAGACATCGTACTCTGACTCGGATATGCGTTGGAGTGTTGATTTGGTCCATTCAGTTTGGCCTAGATCACCTGCAGTTCAACCGAATAAATATATAGATTCTTTCATCACAGAAACTTTTTCAAACGTTAGCATGTAACCTAACATAAACATAAAGACCCCCAAGTGTTTTGAAGAAAACTGAACCTTTTGCAAAACTCTGGATTCAATTATGAGGAAAAAGAAACAACCCTATTAGGTTGCCTATATGATCATCTTACCTACTACTGCGAACTTAAGGGGGAATTCAGCTGGTGGAGTTTTAAAGCTGAAATTACGAGTATCAGAGTCACCACAGCGATAGTAATAGACAGTATTCGGCTTCAATGGTCCGATGAGTACTTCATGTATTTGTCCAGATTTGTAGATCATTGTATACTTGTATGACCTCGTCGTTCCTGTGGCCACCGAATCATAAGCTCCAGCTTTTGCACCATAGTCAACTCTTGCGGGAGTAGGGTCTTCAGTAATCCAAGTAATTCTCATCTTATCATTACCCACCATGGATATATGCACCTGAGTTAAAGACAGGTAACTAGGTAAATTACTGAACGATATATACAATTTGCTCAAGATTTATCAAAAAAAAAAAAAAAAAAACACTACAAAAAAAAGCTACAATAGCTACAGATACTAGCGACGGTTTTTTGATACCGTCGCTAATGCTTTTGATAGTTGACTCAACTCATAATCATAAAAAACCGTCGCTAATTAATTTGTGACGCCAAAAATCGTCGCTAATTATTTTCTTAGCTACGGTTTTTTAGCCGTCGCTAAGTTTTACAAAAAAAAATTGGCAGCTACGGTTTTTAGCCGTCCCTAAAAGTTTTTTTTATTAGCGACTGCAAAAAACCGTCGCTAATTGATTTTTTGAAAAAAAAAATTTATACACAAAAGCATTTAGCTACGGCAAAAAACCGTGGCTAAGTTTTAGATTATTTTTTTATTAGCGATCGCTAATGGTTTTTTTGAAAAAAAAAAATTATACACAAAAACATTTAGCTACGGCAAAAATCCGTAGCTAAATTTTAGATTATTTTTTTATTAGCGACGGCAACAAACCGTCGCTAATGGTTTTTTTGAAAAAAAAAAATTATACACAAAAGCATTTAGCTACGGCAAACAACCGTCGCTAATTGGTTTTTTTGAAAAAAAAAATTATACACTAAAGAGTTTAGCTACGGCAAAAAACCGTGGCTAAGTTTTAGATTATTTTTTATTAGCGACGGCAAAAAACCGTCGCTAATTGGTTTTTTGAAAAAAAAATACACTAAAGAATTTAGCTACGGCAAAAAACCGTGGCTAAGTTTTAGATTATTTTTTTATTAGCGACGACAAAACACCGTTGCTAATTGGTTTTTTGAAAAAAAAATTATACTAAAGAATTTAGCTACGGCAAAAAACCGTGGCTAAGTTTTAGATTATTTTTTATTAGCGACGGCAAAAAACCATTGCTAATTGGTTTTTTTGAAAAAAAAAATTACACTAAAGAATTTAGCTACGGTAAAAAACCATGGCTAAGTTTTAAATTATTTTTTTATTAGTGACGGCAAAAAACCGTCGCTAATATTTTTTTTTTAAAAACCACGTCACCGATCTGCGTGAAAACTCATCTCGACCGTCAATAACACAAAAAAACTTTAGCTCAATCCAACGCACTAAACCAAACTACGTCACCGATCCGCGTGAAACTAACACAACCAATCCCCTTCAATTACCTCTCTCTATATAAATTTAAATTTTCTCTACAAACCAACTTAAAAAAAAAATTTCTCTCAACCTGCAGAGAAAAGAAACCCACAGAGGAGAAGTCCGCCGCCTCCCTCGACACCGATCCCGACCGCCTCTCTCTCCCCTCCCTTCCTCCGCCGCCTCCCTAGCTGTAAGAGATCTTTGATCTCGAGGATCTGAGATCTGAAATCTCAGATCTCGGAGATCAGATAGATCTGAAATCTTAGATATTCTATAGATCAAAATTTTTTATTTTTATTTTTTTTTGTGGTTTTTTGTCATTTTTGTATGAATTCTTTGTAAAAAAAATTGTAATTTTTGTATGATATTCTAGAGATTCTGTGTAATTTTTGTTATAATTTTGATCAATTAAGTTTAGTTCTGGTAGTTGATATTAATTTTCAAAATGGACAATCATTAATAGCTAATTTCATTATAAAATTTGTCAATATGATTTGCAACAAAGCTGTCCCTAAATAGCCACGGCAAATACCGTGGCTGTTTTGTCAATTAGATTTGCAATTTAGCGACGGCAAAAAACCGTCGCTAAATAGCCACGGCAAAAAACCGTCGCTATTTTTCAATTCGCGACAGTCTTGGTCGAAATTTTCAACAGCTTTAGCAACAGAATTTTTTGAGTTAGCGACGATTTTTTGCCGTTGCGAATTAGCTACGGGATAGTTTACGGTTGCTGATTCAAATAGCGACGATTAAAATAGCCACGGTTTTGCGACGGTTGTTGTGCCGTTCAGGGGGGGACCCAGGATTTTAGTCGAGGGGGGGCGAAATGGAAAATACTTATTAGTTGATAATAATAGTTATCAATGGTAAAAGCAAATTTTTTTTTTACCAAAACTAGTAACTAATAAAAAAAAAAATTCAACTATAAAAAATACAATGCATATATCAAATTGGATCCAAGTGTAGTCCATTTTAAGCCAAAATAAGGTCACTATTGATAACCTTAGCAAAGAGCAAACAAGCATAATAACTAGAATATATAACTAATATCACAAAAGAGTTTGTCTAGGTAACCAAACTTTAAAGCCATTTTTTGGTCAGGCCAGAACATTTTTACACCTTTACCCATTCTCTTTAAAATACAACCACAAACATTATCTATAGAAGGGATAGAAATGTAAAAAACTTAAAACTTGACCAAAAAGTGGCTATAAAGCCTGGTTGTCTAGAATTGAGAATTACAAAATAATTAGGATAAGTTCTAGGTGAAGCTAAATTTTTTTTGAAATTTGCGAATCTAATATGATCATAATACAATTTCAAGAAAAAATTGTTTATATGAGCCTCAAATTTTATACGAGTTGGCTAATGATAAATATTTTCATTGAATTCTATCGTTATTATTGTAGATATTAATTTTAAATATTTTTTTGTTAGGGGTTTAATATCACTTGTGAAAAACAATTCATTTCTGTAATGTTAATAAATTTTTATTAAACGAAACATTTTTTAATGTTTGCAATTACTAATAAAATTGTATTGAAAATAAAATAAAAAATGCACTCGAAGAGTATCGAACTCAGGTCTTTTACTAAAAGTGATAAACCTTCAACCACTACACTAACAAAGACATGTTGGAATATTTTCATAACCAATTAACATATTGTATTCTGCATTATATAATCGATTTTTTAAGATTAAAATATATATACTAAAAATATTTTAAAAGTTGAGGGGGGGCAGCTGCCCCCCCTCGCCCCTTAGTAGGTCCGCCCATGGTGCCGTTGCTAATTCATTTTAGCAACGAATTTTTTTTACAATTAGCAACGGTTTTAAAAGAGAGGATGTTGCTACTTTTCTCTGATTAGGTTGTATTTGTTTAAGCTTCAATTTGAACTGTAATTACTGTGGAAGTTCTGAATTGCTTCTGACTAGAATAAGCAATATTTCATAAAAGAAAAACAAAATCAAACACATCGTCTGTGTATTAAGTCTCTAACAAGTACAATAATTAATAGATTGGGATGATTAATACTTGATTTTATTAGCAAATGCAAGGAAACACCCAAAAAGTCAGCAAAACCAATAGGGAAGCAAAGATGCGAATAAACCCTTGAGGGAACCATAAATTTTTATGAAACTGTATAAAGTATTGGTTTGGGACTTCCCCCTCCATGTGTAATAATGGAATAACAGAACTCAAAAATTATTTAAGAAATAAACCATCTTATGATTGGATAGATCTGCTGAAATTATATTTGAAGGTCAATGCCGACAAGTTCATGATTGCGATGCAAAGGTTTTTGCTTGGAAATGTGGAACACGTATTTATTATAAAAAGATTACTAGTTATTATATAGTTTAAAACTAACAAAAACTATATTATTTAAGCCACTTTCGTGGAGTATTAGGCTGAGACTGTGCTCGTCATTGCAAACCTTCACTCAAACAATTCTATTAAGATGCATTTTTACTTTTTTTAATTTTTGAAAGGACAAGTATTAGAGCTGTATTAGCTAATTTATTAGCCATTTTAGTGTTCGATCCTCATACTCAATGCATGCCTTCTGAAAAACATTTTATTATTTTGTGTTTTTGTTGTATATTTTTAATTAAACACAATTGAACATCTGTGATACTATTGAATGTTTGGAGATTATGATTACTTATACCTGGTTTGGTTCATACTCCAAAACCACGACCGCCCGAAATTTTCCTAAGGGTTTGTTTGGTGGTTAGCTATTTTCTTTGTTATGGAATCCATTTTCGTTGTTTGGTTGTCTATTTACTGACAAAAAATTAATTTTTTATAAGACTGTTTTCCCACTACTCATGTGAATCCAAGTCTGAGGGGAGGCCTCATAATCAAAATCACCGAAA
Organism: Berberis vulgaris; assembly: GCA_963556465.1. Taxonomy (NCBI): domain Eukaryota; kingdom Viridiplantae; phylum Streptophyta; class Magnoliopsida; order Ranunculales; family Berberidaceae; genus Berberis; species Berberis vulgaris. Next base: position 7,225,689 of record OY747135.1, read on the forward strand.
CGGTTTCAATTTCCCTATCTATTTTCCGTACAACCAAACAAACTATAAGTTGATATCCTTGTTATGTCTATCATTCAAGCCAAAAAGTTCATTATTTGTTACCAACAGTAACGACAATACAATATTGTCATCGTTAAGATATATCAACCCAAGATTTTATTATTCAAATTCAAGATATTTTGGGATATTCATGTCTAGTATATTTGTGGATGCAGAACAAGGCAAATTTCGATATGATACTTGATTTTAAGATAGAGATTGACAAAAAAGAAAAAATCTAACTGGCGAGGGAAACAGCGAGGGACCCCACAGGGGGAAGGGGGAGCCGTCCATTCCCCTCGGGATGCGCGTTTGAATTTTCAACGCACGCATCCCGGAGGGAATGGATGGCTCCCCCTCCCCCCTGTGGGGTCCCTCGCTGTTTTCCTCGCTGCGTCCCTCGACAATTAGACGGGTTCGACAAAAAATGAGGTAAATTTTGATGGTATTGGCTCAAATGTTAAAAAGATTTTTGTCACATTAACAAAATTGTAAACTAAATAAGAAACTTAAATCAACTTTGGAAGTCCACCAAAATGTGACGACTGAAAAAGGAGGAAATAAAACCCTAGTTTAATGAAAAAAAAACACATTCTGAACTGTTCAAGAATAAAAATGAAAGCACCAAAAGAAACTAAGAAATATTATGTTAAAAGCCAGAGATACTAAATGAAATGAATTCATCAAATCATGTTAAAACGATACAAAATGCATGAATCCATCATATGGTAATACATGTCGAGAAGCCAATCACCCATAACAAGCAAAGAACTAAGATTTCATGTTATGGAAAGATAATTAGTTCACTAATGTTGTCAAAGAAATTATAATTGTACCTGTTGTGGCGAAGTCGAATCAAGATCATGAGAAACCCAAATGTTCTTTCCGGCAGGTGGACGTTCAAGAGAGACCACGCAACCAAGAATCGTAGCTGAAGCCAATACCAAAACCAAACCCCAGCAAACAAATCTCGCCATGCCACAGAGTTTGAGTTTGAGTTTGAGTTTCATATGGATATCAAGAACTCAAAAGAGAGAAGTATAAAGAAAGAAGAGAGCAAAACAAGTAAGTGAGTTAAATAGTTATGAGTGATTTTATGGTGAAACGAAATGAGAAGGAAAGGAATTCAAAACTAGGGACCTTTACCTCGTTTTTAATGTTTTCAATTTGATCCGAAAATACTAGGAAACTATGTTTTTGCAACCATGGTGACGTATCATGATCTTGAAAAAATGATGAGGTCCCAAAAGTGTTTATGTGTATCTCGAGGTTGTAAAAAACCTCTCCTAACGATGCACATCCTGGTTATAAAACCTGATTGCAAAACCAGATTCCCTAGTCTTACTCTTGAATTTCAGTTATGTTTGGCAAACACGTTTTCACGTGACACGTAGGATGCGGGGACATGTTACATGTGTCATGGGGAGACTTCGAATTCTGAGGATATTCGCAGGTATATCTCAGTCCGTACAACATCATCGTCTCCAGCGTGCAAAACTTGCACCGCCCGTGTCTATATTCTTGCCGTGTTCTTCGCCTCAGTTGGATTGTCAACTGCGTCTCTTGGTGTATATATATATAATCACCAAACATATATACGTGGGGTAATCACATTGGGGACACTATGCTTACATTTTTAGACGGAAATTTTCTTTATTTTAGTTTGTAATGTTTGACATTATCTTCTTCGATGGAGACTTGGATTTCTCATTTCTCCTAACAAAATCGCAATGAAAATGTGATAGGTGATTTGGTTTGGTTTTGAGCACAACTGGAATGAATTGATAATCAATGCAAATCAGAAATGAATATCTTCTTGTACCAACCAAAATCGGTAATTTAACATGGTTTGAACTTATTTTATGAAAAAATGCGTATCAAAGAATCTAAATGTTTCGATTTTATTGCACCAACATGTTGTATGTAACACCGAGTTATCATTTTTATTTAATAAAAATCATTTGATGGTGAAATTTACTCATTTAGGAGTGCTAATTGATTCTTGAATGAAAGAACAAACAACCATTATCTATAAAACAAAATTCAATCACGCATTAATTAAATTTCATTAACCAAAGAGAAGCCGACAAAGCAGTACATATTAAAATGAATAAACTAAAAAATGTAAATCAATACACCAATTTCAAAATTGTGACAACTATTAGATCGTATTAAAAAATGCATTTAAAAGCTTAAAAAAAATCCTACATCCAAAGTTTAGATTAGGAATCTTTCATACAAAGTAACATGATTAAATTTTTTTTTTCTCTTGACGTTTTGTTTTAGGGTAAACAAAATGTGGTTGAGTACACCAAACAATTTTAAAAAACAAAATCTAAAAGATAAATTTAGGAGCATCGAGCCAGACAATTGGGTACACGTAGCAACTCCTTGATTTTATGTTGTCAAATTATATCGGAATGCAGACCATGTACACTCAATCATGCATGTAACCGCTGATCAACGTTGATGGTTCACATACCATACGTCTTAAGCACAAAATTGTGGAACAGGTAGAGCAAAAGAGTTGTGTTGTGCATTGTTCATGCCTAGCTAATACTACAAGCTTGTGACATAAAAACGCAGGAAAGAAGGAAAATTGCAACATTTGAAAATATCTAAAAAGGCCTATTTTTACAACTCTGAGACTTTTAAAGATAGAAAACCAAACCATGATTTGAGAAAATACTAAAAGACACTTATGCCCATTACTTGTCCCTCTTTCGGGATCAAAATAGCCCATTAGTTAGGCGCTACATCAAATACAAATTCTGCACCATTCTAGTGTCAAACCACGAGCATAGAGGCCGTGATTTTCTCGATCTCCCCTTACCCTCTTTTGAGTTTCTTTCACAACCCTCCCAAAAACAAACCTTCAAATATTATCCCTTGTTCTTTAAACACCCTATTTTAGGAGATGACATTGGCTAAACAAACAACTCTATGAACACAGATGATGCATGCATGTCAGCTCCCATTGTCTACAATCACAATATTTGACACATGTCTTCACCCTCCACCTAGACCACTCTCATTATGTATGATTGTGATGAAGCCATCAGTAGACCCAAACTGACTGAATTGGTTTCTCATCTCCTTGAACTTGTCAACGAGCTTCTGAGCTCCAGGTACTAGCTAGTCCATTGGTGTGCTGTCGTGGCAACCCAAATTTAAAACCCATGCTCCTAAAAATATATGTAGTAAAGAGAGTAAGGTTATATTACAATATATTAGATAATTAGTATTTTCATCAAATAAATTGTATTAGGTGCTTTAGTAGAATTAAATAATGTTTGAAAGGGGGCTGGTTTCAATTGTAAAAGTATGAAATGTAGAGGACAAAATGAAAATTTTTAAAAGTTAGACATAAAGGTTTATTTGTAATTTATAGATAATTAAGAATTTTAAATAAATTATGTTAGGAGCTTAGGTAAAACTATTTAATGTTTGAGAGGGGTTTAATGTAAATAGATATGTTCTTAGATTTGTGTTCACACATCTAATACCTCAAATGCCCTTACAAAAGCCTTTTAATAACACATCCACCTATTGAGTTCAATTGTAAATAATGTAAACCTTTGATAGTATTTTTCTAAATATCCTTGGTAATTATTCATAAATATGTTGGTTTTGATTGTAAAAAAGAATTTAGACGATGGCAGTTTTAGAATCTGAAATATGATGCACTTAAGCATGCATCACTGTTCACAGAACGGTCGGTTGGGCCATTTTTTTTTTACAAAAGTAGAGATTATTATTATTATCATCATCATCATCACCCTCCTCTACTTCTTTCTCTTTCTTCTCCTTCTAAACTTCGCTAGCTATCTATCTTCAACAATTCTAGTTAGCTAGGGCTGCTAGCTACTTTTGGGCAATGATATGGATTTTTTACACTTCTACTATTTTTATAGATTATGTTTGTGATTGTGTTTTAAAGAGAATAAGTAAAAGTGTAAAAAAAAAAAAAAATACCCTAACCCAAAAGTATCTAATAGACTATCAAGAATTGTTGATCTATCTTACCAAGAAACACTTTGAGTTAATAGAGAAGCACCAAGAAACACTTACGAATCTTGATTATAAGTTCCAATATTTCTTTAAATACATTCTCGTACATTTACATTATTTATGTGTAAAGAATACGAGTTTGTAATTTCAAGCAATGTAGTGTAATTTTAAGTGAATATACCAAGAGTAATTAGTTTCTTATTTAAAAAAAAAAAAAAACTATTTATTTTCAAACAAAACCTAATTAACAACAAATTGCATAACCTTCCTCATTCTCTCTAGTTACTCGCAAGTCGAACACCCAACAATCTCCACACACGTCAACAAAATGCCGACGTATCTCTCAGGTGTTGTCAAAACTGAGTTTACTTATCTATATTAAGCTATCAGAAACATTTAAGGCACTCCAATTTTCTCTGTTTAGTACATCCTTAATGTAATCTCCATTTGACTTTGTAACACTGATTTTGATTTAATAGATATGACACCTATGAGTAATTCTAGCTGGCCTGGGTAACCAGCCTGGGGGGGCGAAATTACATTTTTGCCCCCCCCCCCCCCTCTTTAAACCCCTTTTTGGAGAAAGTGTTTAAAGAGCGGGGGGGGGGGGGGGGGGGGGGAATGCAATTTCGCCCCCCCAGGCAGTCAACCCAGGCTGGTTTTCCCAGGCCATTTAGAATTTCTGGACACCTATAATCTATCAAATTAATTCTTACACTTTTGAAACCACCCAATCCTTGTAAACTCAAGCTGTCAAACACTACATTTTACAAAGGGCTTACATACAATTACTCAATATTTAAGACACTACAAGAAAATTGTATTTTAGCGACGGTCGCCAAAGGTATACATCGACGGTTATGACTGTCGCCAAAGGTATACAGTGACGGTTACAAAACCGCCGCTAATAAAGGCGTCACTAGGTCATTCAACGACGGTTTTAAGCAACCGCTGGCATAACCGTCGCTAAATACTATATAGCGACGATTTAATGTAGCGACGTTTATAACCGTCGCTAAATTCGATGAACAATCCAACTTTTTGCCTTTTAGCGAGGATTTGCAACCGCCGCTAAATTCCCTTTGATAATTCAAATTTTTTTACCATATAAAAATCACATTTTTTAACCTGTAGTGTTTTCTTTTCATTGGGTGCAGATAATCTATCAAACATATGCACTACAACTTTTAGACTCAAATAAAAAATCAAATATATATAAACAACGACACTAAACTAAACTCATATGATACCATCATCATACATTAAGAGGAACTTTAATTTCATTTCAAAATCAATATTATACATGGTCCAGAAGAAAATTACAAATTAAAATTGTTACAAATTGTCAATGCTTACATCTAACAACCAAAACCGAAGTTGTACAATGGTTGTCTCAGGGTCGTTGTCTACAGGGCCTCGCCGACCTTGAGCTCATCAGTAAGCTGCTGGCCAAGATTAAGCTATCTAAGTTTAGTCTCAAGATGGCTCATTAGAAAGGCTTGGAATGGAATGCCCTTGAAGTCTGACAATTTACAAACAATTGTATGTCAAGTGGCAGCCAAAAAACTGTTAAAGCAAAAAACAAGAAATAAATAACTGATTTAAACAGAACACCAATTCCAAGAAACTCAAGGCATGGACATAATCAAATTTTCAAAAAAACAATATTACAATCACAACAAAGCCAACCCGATCTCACTCTGTTTCTGTTCCACCTTCCCCGTCTTTGAGGTGCTCTTTAAGTGTATGAACTTTGATTTCCCATTATTCGCCATCCCATGCTGGATCCATTTCTGGCAAATTGTAGTCCTCAGGTCTCAATGACAACTCGAAATCTGGGAGGTCAGGCAATGAATTGAGAGCCCTGCAGAAAACCATGCAATTGAGAGTCCAGTTACTTGTCAAATTTGGTCGACAGTATGAAATATCCATGCACTTTCAAGTAGGAGAAAACAAAGTCTGCTTACTTCTCTTGCTCTAACAGGTAACCATACTTCTGAGATTTCTTCGATGCAATGTCTAGAATTTTGTGATACAAGTGCTTCATAACACCCCATAGTGGAGCAGCCCTGCAAAACAAGTAAACAAAGAACATAACAAAAACAATATAACAACCAAAGCTATTCAAGTAGAATGTTAGGGTGAGAAAAGAGAACTGAAATTGATTGCAACCTAGTCAATAACTAAAAATATGCATGCAGTTCCAAATGATCTAATGGATGTGGAGTATACTGTCAAGAACAAAATCACCCCAGCTGTCCAGAAAAAACACTCCAAAAAGCTAAAGCAAAGGCCAAAGTACAATAATTCTCACAAAGAAATTCGACAAATATGAAGGAAATTCAATAATCTCTTAAACATTTGGTTCATCATAACTTGAAATACAATGAGAACACCTAAAAATACTTGGTTGACTTGAAGCTAATGGTACCATTGATCTGGCGATCTGGTTCTGGACTGAGATATAGCCCATATGCTTTTGAATTACAAAACACGTCTTTAGAAAGACGATCAGCTATACTAGAACAAAATAATCTTTTAAACATGAATGAAGTACAAATTTTTTTAAACAATATTCGCTTTACCTGTTTCTAAAAGCAAAGGAGGTTTTGTATATCTGCATTGTGGATTTAACCAACTCATCGTTGAACGGAACAAACTTAGGCTTTCCTTGCGAGGTGCCAGAGCTGCAAGAAATCTCAAATTTCAGAAATTTTTGGAATAGGGATAGAGAGAACCAGATTAACCAAATAGCAACTCGAGATAGAAAGGAGGTCGAAAACCATACCTGAGTGAGATAGCTGATATGGGTTTCCCTGTAAGAATAGGGGAATAATCTCCATAAGCAATTCTTTGAATATAAGGTTCCAAATCCTCATGAGTAACCAGAGGAACACAAGTCTTACAACTCTCAGGATCAGTTCTTCCATTTAGTTCTATATATGTAAAACAACATAAACGAATGCTAATCTTAAAACGGTCACAATTAGCACTTTGTACATACTACCAGAACAACATGTGTTATGAATTCTCATCGTGATGATCCGTCTCATCAAATATCTCCTCCTGCAAAAACATTCACAAATGACAGTAAATTTAACAAGAAGCAATGACATGATTCCACTTAAGTTGTATATGTTTATAAATAAACATCAAAACAATCTTATAATAGTTGTATATGTATACATACATACATGTAATAGCTCTTCAATGACATCTTCCATTGTTATGATGCCAACAACTTCTTCTTCTTCGGTGAACTTAGGCAGAGGGTTCTCATCAAGTTGCAGAACATCGGCATCAATATCTCTCGCCCATTTCTTGCTTCTCGTCATTGAGAGGACCCGATGTTGAGTATTGCTATTAGGAAAGCTCTTCCACTTCTGCATTGCCCTTATCTTCTTTTTGTTTTTCTCTTGGAGAAGTTTTTCACCATCAATGTCTAGCTTCACTTCTTTTGGGGTACCTAGGTTGTGATACAGCACAAAACAACTCCACGTCAAACAAAAATGTTCAGGCGAGATGAAAACCTCTGAAAGGTCAGAAATGGAGGAACCATGGAGAAATTCCAACACAATGATGTCAATTAGAGTTCAGTGCTCACCATTATCTAAAATTTTGTTTGGTGGCTGATCTTCTGGATTGTCGCTGTGCCTAATGACAACAGCCATGTGACTGTGACCTTTCTGGAACTCGTTCAAGATATCATACAAAGGTAATTGCTCTGGAACCCTATCAAACACATTTACAAGCATTATTTTCACACGTCTCCTGTTGCATGCTTCTTTTCAGAAAGAATGGGGGGATAAACAAGGAATTCTCACACTGAAAATTTATGACCTTTCACCCTAAATTATCAGAATAAGCCTCACACTACCTAAAGCTAAAAGTCAAATATTCAATCAACATGCATAGAAATGGTACAAGAAGAAATCAATGGCCATCTTACAACTTATATTCAAACAAATCAATGGCCACATAAAACAACTATACCTTTAATCTCAAAATAGCAACAGAACTTTCTGAATTCAATTCAAAGCATTTAGCTAATTCAAGGGTCGTCATAACTAAAAATATGCATGCAGTTCCAAATGATCTAAAACAATTACTTTATTGATCCCTCCAACCAAACCAAACCAAACCAAACCAAATGAATCTAACTAATGAATTTGATTCAGAAACAACATAAAAATCAAAATTTAGAGAAATTAAAACAATGAGGCAGAAAAACTAATAACCTTAACAACAGTAGACTGAAAGTAGATGAAGAGATAATACCTAATCACAATACCAATTGATACCCCCATTCCAAATCCACACAAACCCAATATCGTACTAAAAAAGTATTACTCATAAAAAAACTAAATCCAAAACCTCTACGAATAAAATAGCCATGAACTAACCTTCCCGAATAAATTTCTTTCAAGTTTGCACACGCTTTAAGAATGCTAACCACAGTAAGGTCATCGGGTTAAACCCAGCTCACATAAAACATCACCCAGAACAACTGAAATGCAACCCGACCCTCCTCACTCTTCACATATGCCCTAATTACAGCACTCCATGATATCACATCTCTCTCAGGCATTTCATCAAACAAATTTTTTTTATAGACACCAAGTCTTCAAATTCAGCATACAAGCTAAGCAGTGAGTTCTGGAATGAAACCAGATTGATAAACCCACTTCGAATAACGAACCCATAGATGACAAAACCTACATGGGCAATTTTATAACTTCAGGAGTCCTTTGACACCCATTGAATTAAAAACATTCATAGCACAAATCAAGGTCCCACATTTCATATAAAAATTGATAACAAAATTATTTACAGAAGTGAAGGAATCCAAACCTCGCTTTGTCATAGAAGTGCGAAGAGAAGTTCCTTCCTTGAAGGTTTGAAGGTTGGTGCAAGCCTTGAAAATGGAAGGAAATAGAATGCGGTTTTCAAGTTGGATCCCTAATTTCCTTGTTTGATGATAGTGGGTGAGTACATTTTGGCAGTTTCGATCGAATGAGGATCGTTTGATGTTAGAGTAAGGTCCCAGACCCTGAAAAACAAACCAAATTTAAGTGAATCAGAAACCCTAGAGACGGATGACGAAGAATAAACTCTAAAACAAAAAAATGGGGAGAGAGTAGAGTAGTAGATACATAGGTTTTGAGGAGAGCTATATCGTCTTCATCAAAAGGGCGAGGTTTCTTCTCGTTGTTGATATCGATATTATCAGGTTCAGGCACCATGATTCAGATGGGGGATGGGGAAGAAGAAGAAATCGAAGGGTTTGCGAAGAACATACCTTTGATTTTGATTTCACAGGCAGCAGCAGCAGATCGATCGATCATACACTCATCTATCTCCCTCGATCTCTCTTTGCATCGATCTCCGTCAATCGTCTCTCTCTAAGTCTCTGGCTCTGTGCGTCGATTGACTGATCTTCTTCTCTTCAGTTCTTCTCTTTCTCTTCTTCTGTTCTGTACATTCTCTTTTTTTCTTTCTTATGTTAGATCGACCAAAGGGAAGAATAAACCCCAACTGAGATGCTGCATCTAACTGCGAGATTTCACATTTGGCTTTAAAAATTGATGTTTTATTTATAACGACGGTTAAAACCGTCGCAATTAATTATAACCGTCATTAAATAATATTATTCTACGACGGTTAAATAACCGTCGTTGAATATAGTATTTAACAGCATATTTTTCAAACCGTCGCTAAATAATCGCCTCTAAATTTTCAATTTCTTGTAGTGAGAGCAGATGGTTTTGATTGTAAAATTATGAAATGTAAATGGCGAAAAATAGAAGATAAAAAGTAAAATGTAAGGGCTTTATTTTAAATATATAAAAAATTGGGGGCTTCAAAACAATTACAATAGGGACGTTGGTATAATTTACAAATATTTACGAGTTGGTTTGAATTGTAAATAATCTCACATTAAAATGTAATATAGTAAACATGTGTAATAGTAATTATTGTTTCAAATTGTTCATTCCTGCTTAAAATACACAATTATCCTTTATAACTATTCAATCACATGTTGATTTTTATCGTAAAAATATTAAGAACTTGTAAGGGTACAATGGAAATCAAAAGTTAAAGTGGAGACAAAATGTTGTTCATCATAACAATGATTACTATTACTATATTCAATAATAATCTTTGCACGTACACAAATACCCTCGGTCACTGTTTATCCTCTTTATGGTTGTTATGTAAAAATTGTGAAATTGAGAGGCCGATGATGGAATCGAAAAATGATCACTGTTCATAATTTGAAAAGTTATTGTTTATTATTGAATCTACAAAAACATCATTGGTAGCTATTCACCAACCTTTTGGTCATCCTCATAAATATGATGGAATGGGAAGGGTATTTTGAGAAGAGGAAGTTTGAGTCGATGACATACATTTATTACTGTTCCCCACCATTCATATTGGGAACGCGGATTTACAATGGACCTTGTTTGCCACGTGCTTTGCATGATTACATCCAGGCATGGATCTACATAGAGGTATTTTTCAACACTAACATTTTGAAGGCTTTTTGGGTTATTTGAGATCGTTTTGCATGATTGCATCCATACACGAATCTATATGGAGCTACTTGTCCTCACTAACTTTTGAATATTTTTTGGGTTATTTTAGATTTGCCCACTCTGCGACAGCGATGACACCATCTGATCCACTCCTTCCTCTCTCTGTGATGCTGATGACCCCGCCTCATTCTTTTTTATGCTCCCTCGTGAGACCGGTAATCGCCCCTCTTCCTCCTCCTCATTTTTTTCTCTCTCCATTTTTGCTTGATTTATTTTCCCTTCCCCCTATCGCCACGTGCCACTAGCAATCCCAACCTGTTTAGTTTTGTATTTTACTCATAGAATTTTTCTAAAAATACATGAAAAATTCAACCCATTAATGTGCATTTTTGTATCACGAGGTTCATCCGTGGGTTATTGTTTGAAGGGCATTTTGATAATCAATGTGAGTCTTTTGACATTCAATACAAGTTGATTGCTAGTTCTAGGGGAGACTGCAACAGTGATTAATATTGAGGTAACTTCTAATTAGCTATTTTTAATATGAGACAAATCGCAAAAAACCCATTTAGTTTTTATATGTTATTTCGTTGAAATTTTTATTAGTAGCAATGATGTCATTTGAAAAATGGAATAACATTTCTATAACAATAAAATATAATTTTATTGTTAATTATAACATTATGGATAATAATTTATTTCGTTGCTAAAGATTAATAAAAATTTGCATTAACTTTTTTTTTCTTTTTAAGGCTTGTTTTCTTATTTACTGCAATTTAATTTTGGCAACGACTACTCCACACCACCTAAAGTATTGTCCCACAACACCAAATCAAATTTTCTTTCCCACACCACCTACTTTATCTCCCACACCACCACTTCTCTCCCACACCACCAATAAAAACTTAAAATTAAAAATTTTTCTCTCTCCTTCCCTCTCTTCATTTTCTTTTCTTCCCTTTTTATTTTCCCTTATTCTCCTCCCTCCCTCTTTTCTCCATCAGGCACCACCACTTCGCCACCACCACTTCTCTCTTTCTTGTCACTGCCACATTTCTCCCTCTTTTCTTCTTCAAGCACCACCACCACCCCGCCACCTCTCTCATCCTATTTGTCTCCAAAAATAAGGCACTATCCTTTACTTTGGTTCAACTTATATGCTCGATGAAGACCGATTCTCATGCTCATCAAACATAAAAATTGTGGTACTTTGAGTTATCTAATAAACACAATTTGAATCACTTGAAAATGTTTTGAAATTAGGAAGTTATAGTCATTTTACTAAAGTCGCGCAAATCTGTCACGCAATGAAAACGAGATAGTGTCCCTGAATTTCAACCAACTTATATGCCTTATCGAGACCAATTCTCAACCTCATCAAAATATAAAATTTGTAGTACTATGAGTTTTTTTAATAAACACAATTTGAATCACTTGAAAATGTTTTAAAACGAGCAAGTTATACATAATTTTACTAAAGTCGCGCAAATTTGTTTTGCAATGAAAATGGGGTAGTGTCCCTGACTTTTGGCCAACTTATGTGATCGATCGAGATCGATTCTCAAGCTCATCAAAGCAAGAAAAGTGTAGTACCTCTAAGTTATCTAATAAACACAATTTGAATAACTTGAAAATGTCTGAAACTTCGCATTGGTCTAGCGAAGTCTTCGCATTGCCCAATGCGAACAGACTTTTTTTCGGACAGATTTGCATGACTTTATTAAAATGGTCATAACTTTCTCATTTCAAAACATTTTCAAGTGATTCAAATTGTGTTTATTAGATAACTCAGAGTACTAAAAGTTTTGTGTTTTGATAAGCTTTAGAATCGGTCTCAATCGAGCATATAAGTTGTCCGAAAGTCAGGGACACTATCCCATTTTCATTGCGAGACAGATTTCTGCGACTTTAGTAAAATGACCATAACTTGCTCATTTCAAAATATTTTTAAGTGATTCAAGTTGTGTTTATTAGATAACTCAGAGTACTACAATTTTTATGTTTTGATGAGCTTGAGAATCTATCTCAATTAAGAGTTTAACTTGGTCGAAAGTTACCATGTTTTTTATGTTACTATTTTTCTTCAAAAACAGTTTTTGGGTGGTGTGGGTTAGTAGAAAAAAAACAAAATAAAGTACATGATGGTGTGAGACAGTACTTTAGGTGGTGAGGAGTAGTTGTTGCCAATTATTTTACTTCATTGGAGATATAACTAATTTCAATAACATATCTAGCGATGAAATGCTATTAGTATTTCGTTGCTAATTATAATGGTGCTATTGTGAATTTCTTTTCATTGCTAAGAGTTTTAAATATTTGGGTTTTTTTAATTTGGCCCCCATTGATTTATACCTTATTGAGTCCGAACCTCATTTTGAAAACTAATTGATTCTAACCCTCAAAATTGCATTGACTATCTAAGTCAATAACAGACAATTAGCTTGACTTTGCTTGACCGTTCCATTGTCTTTTAAACCCAAACATACCCTTTGCTTAAATGGCATGTGCAATGCACATGCCAAGTCTAAAAACAAAAGAAAATTTCATAAGCAGCCCTAATGTTTGTACTGATCATGAATTCATCAATTAAAAACTCATCAGATTTTACATATCAAGATAAGATCTCATGGTATGCCTTTTATCTCCAACCATTTTCATCAACCGAACTCCAACCCCATCTTTCCACCACCACCACATCAAAATATCAAACACCTCAGACTACCGCGCCTTCACGAAGCCTTCGCACAACACCTCTTCCCCTTTGAAGACCACATCCAAGAAGAAGAAGAACAACAAATCACTCAAACCCGCACATTCGCAAAAAAATCCCTCCCCTTCCTCAACTGATTCCTAAAACTCTTAGAGGGCTTTTTTTTAAGTACTTAGAAACTAACTTCTGACTGGAGTTAGAAGTTCTGAACGAGCTTCTGAGTGAAATGTTTGTTTTGCTTATGAATGGGCTGCTGATTAGAAGTTGTAAAATTAAAAGATGTTTGTTTTTAGTTGCTGATTGGGAACTGTTTGACAAATTTGCCCCACCTAGCTGAAAATTTTATGACATAAATATTGTGCTTAAAATCGTACCAATAATTATTCAAATCCTAAATAATTTTACTACAATGCTTAGCGAAGAGAATGAAAGCGTGCTATCAAAATTTTGCTCTACTTATTTTTAAGAATATGGAGGCAGCAATTGTAATTACAAAATTATTTTAAGGTTATTATCGAAATATATTTTTACTCAATACTAAGTGCTAAGTGATCAACACCTCCCTGTTGCTTAATCCAATCAGGGATCAGAACTAAAAACAAACACTATAAACAAGGTGGTCCACTTCTTATTAAGACTTCTAACTTCATTTAGAAGCAAAAACAAACACCCTCTTACTATCAACTCATCGGTTCACTCAAACATAGTGGAGGATCTGAGGAAGCAGAGCTCGCGAGGGAGTTGTTGGGTGCCTACAAGCTCATGTGTGGAGTGCTTGTATTCCGTCTCTAAGTGGCTGGACGGGAAGTCGAGGGAGGTATGAGGAGTGAGAGGTGTAAGGGTTTGGGGTTTTGGAAAGCTTGAGATTTGGTGAAAGTTCGAAGAAAGGGGAAATTTTGCTCGAATTGATGAAGGGAAATAAGGATGTGGAGGTTTTGTTGCAGATATGGTTTTGAATTTGGTGAAATGTGTGTTTAGGTGTAGGGGGAAAGAGAGTAGGTTGTATAAGAAAGTTTTTTTTTTTTTTTTTTTTTTTACTGTATAATCAACTTAGACGTGGCTCGTGTAAGGATTTGGTGTTTAAAGATTTGATTTTTGTGTGATGATATATTTAATTGAGTTGTTATTGTTCGTGGTAGTGGTGGTTCAACATTGGTGGATAGATGGGGTTTGGGTTGGGTCGATGAAAAGGGTGGGAGAGGAAATAACAACATGGAAGGAGAGTGAAAGAAGAACCACAGAGCAATAGATATTGAATGAAAAAAAAAGTGGAAGTGAAATATTGAAGAAGATAAAATTGCATATACACTAATACACATAGCAAAGCCAATGGAAAGGAAATAAAGATTTCAGAGTTTGGAGAATTACTACGTGAAAGTTAATAACATATCTGATCGAAGTAGTTGCAACTTCTCATACAGTGCAGTTCTCTTGTTCTAGAAAATCATTCACATGAGATCAATTGTGGAAATTTTTTATTCATAATCTATTTTAACTTGGACAATAATATTAATTCTCAACGAGGTCTTCTCTTTGATATGTAAAATCTGATGAGTTTTTATTTGATGAATTCATGATCTAAAAAACATTTGGGTTGCTTAATGAAATTTTATCGAGTTTTTGTACTTGGCATGTATGTGCCTTTTAAGCAAATGGTATTTTTGGGTTTAAAAGAGAATGAAATCGTCAAGGGATGTCAAGTTAATTGACTGTTATTGACTTGAACAATCAATGCCATTTTGAGGGTTAGACTCAATTAGTTTTCAAAACGAGGGTTAGACTCAATAAGGTATAAATTAATGGGAGCTAAACTTAAAAAAACCCTAAATATTTCACATAAAAATTATAGTCGCTAAAATATTTAGTCATAATTTATATTGATGAAATATTATTTATTGATCCCTATTATGTGTAGAGATGCTAGGGCGCACCGATTTTTTACCTGGTATTTCGCCTAGATGGTGCTAGGCACGTGCACCATCCAGGCATGCCAAGCACGTGCGATTAAGATGAGCAAAAAAAAAAAAAAAAAAAAACAAAGAACCCAAATCGCCAGAGAATTCTTGCCCAAATCAGTGAGAGGCAAACTGTTGTCAATCCTTCAAATCAAGCCCTCCTCTTTGTTTAGCAAAGACCAATCCTTCACTCAAAACCAATAAATTTGCACCCACAGTGATATGATTGGCAATCTTACAACTCTGTCCACACCCATATTTGCCCATGTAACTTGGCTTTCCCATGAGTTGGGAACAATGGTGTCAACCATGCCACCACATGGGAGTCTCCCTCAACAAATATAACCAATTTCCCATCTCTAGCACCTATATTTCTACCTGATACAGGGGCGTCAACAACCCAAAAACCTTATGATTCAACTTCTGAAGCAATTTCATGAGCAAGATCAGGATGGCTACTTGTGTGATCGACCATAACCCCTCCTGCTTTGTTGTCTCCAAGTAGCACTGATTGAACATCAGAAGGATGACCCACCATTGTAAACACCACATCGGTTGAACGAGCAAGATCAGTGATAGAATTGGCGAGATGGGTACCTTGTTGTTGTAAAGAAAAAGCTTTGTGTTGTGAGGGGTTCGAGCGAAGACAGTGAGAGAAAAACAACCGACTGATAAGATTCGAGAAGCCATGGCCGAACCCATAACTCCAATTCCAATTCCAACCCAACCCAACCCAACCCAAATCAGTGAGAGGCAAACTGTTGTCTTTCGATTCTGGAATTTGGTTGTTTTTTTTTTTTCCCCACTTTAAAGGCACGTGACTGGCACGTGGGATGGTGCACGTGCTTGGCACCATCCAGGCAAAATTCCAGGTAAAAAATGGGTGCTTTTTAGAATTGTTGGTAGCAATGATTTTTTTTAATTGCAAAAGAAGAATAATTTGATTTAATAAACTATTAAATTGTTTACACGAAACAAATATTCAAATAGCTCAATTGATAAATATTGTTTTAGATTACACCATCATATATTGATTTTAATAGTAGGGTGCTATGACCGAGAGTGGTGTCCTTAGAGTTATAAGAATGATAAATTTGTTAATTTAAAAAAATTAGATGTAATTTATTATTCAACACCCTTAAACAAATGATCATGAATGTTAGATTGAAATATAAAAATAAATAAAAATCAAAAAGAATAAATATATATAAATGAGGCGAAATGAAAAATATACCAATATTAAAAGCTATCAGAAACATTTAAGACACTCCAATTTTATCTGTTGAGTACATTTTTTTAATGTAATCTTGATTTGACTCCATAACATTGATTGTGAGTTGATAGATATGACACCTATAATCTATCAAATTAATTCTTACGAAACCAACCTTATCCTTTTAGAGAGTCGGGCCACGTTACGCCAGCCCGATACCATTCATCATTCTAAAAATTGGACATTTTTAGTATCTCTAGAGTAGTGGATGGTACTGGACTGGCCTGACTCTCTAAATTTTTTGAATCCTTGTAAATTCAAGCTAGCACTCATCCCATTTCTAGGCAAAATTTACAATGGACCTCCTTTGCTTTGCATGCACGGATCTACATGGAGGCACTTGTCCTCACTAACTTTTGAAGACTTTTTATTGGGATATTTGAGACGCTTTGCATAATTGCATCTAGGCGGCACGGATCTTCATGGAGGTACTTGTTATCGCTAACTTTTCAAGACTTTTTGGGCTATTTGAGATTTTTCAATTTCTTTCTGTGTGATGCTGACGAGGCTGCCCCTTATTCACTTTGCTTATTTTATTTGTTTATTGTGAGATCGACATGTACCTTTCATTTTTATTGAAAATAGTGTTGGCTTTAATAATCTCACATAAAATAAGAAAGAGTTGTTATAAAAGTTTATAAGAAGATAATCTACTCCCTAATAATAATGAGACATTTTGAAGAAAATTTCACACCACCTAGATCTAGATGGAAGGTCCGATCCGATAGATAGTGTTTAAGTTAGAGACAATATCATTGCTATATATAGTAAACATCGGTCGATACTCGGTCAGTGAGGTGGAGATGCATACGACACATTATTCAGAGAATAGACTTAGATGCAGCACAGTCCGCATTAACATTGATTAATGTTGGAAGTAATATCTAATTAGCTATTTTGATAGGGGACAAATCACAAATAACTCAATTAATTTTTGTAAAAATATAATTTTACATTTGAAATTAATTTTTACTCCTTAACTTTATGTACCAATTTGAGTTGTGACTCATATATTTATCTTTTGTTCATATAAAGTTGTTTGTTCGATCATTTTTCTTCGTTTTTAGATTAGATAAAGTTTGATTTAGCGATTGGTGTTTTCTACGGTCAATTATAATGTTCAAATTAAATATATATATTTTTTATAATAAAATAATCATTAATAATTCACCGCTATGCCCCTTCGCAACAAAAATCAAATGCAACAACTCCTGCCCGCGCTAGGCAAGGCCCGATACCGTCCATCATCCTCGAGATGCGCATCTATATAATGGTGGACGGTATCTGGCTTTGCCGCCTGGCTCTCTAGAAATGTTCGTAAATCATGGTTTTCTGTCACTTTCAGTTCACCTCTTCTTCACTCTCAGTTTCAGCTCTTCTTCTCTCTCTCTCTCTCTTTCTTCATTTCTTCAATCTTGTTTTCCGAGAAGAAAGGAAACAATGGAGTTGAAAGGGTTGAAAGAACTGCGACCTCTGCTGCATCTCCTTCTCCCTCTCTGTTTCCATTGGGTTGCAGAGGAGATGACCCGTCCTGTTCTTGTAGATGTTACAACAAAAGCTCTTTGTCCGGGGAAGAATACTTGCACCCAAGCTATCTATCTCACCGGGATCCAACAGACGGTAATCATATCGCGATTTCTCTCTTTCTCGATCTTCTTGTTTTTATGGTGTTGCATGTGTGTCTTTGATTCTGGTTATTGGTTGCGTTACATGGATGAAATTGCTTTAAATTTTTTTTTTTTTTTTTTTGACTTCTTTGTGTGTCGTAATCTTGACGATAAATTTCGGGTTTTATCGATTTCAAATGGCCATAACAATAACTAAGTGGGACTTATTTTGGTTCTTGATTGCATTGCATCGGACGAAATTGATTTTGATGGCTCTACTTAGAGAATTAATATGGTCTTTGTAAGTTCACCTGATCATTAACTCCAGAATGTGGGGTTTTAGACGGGGGCTAAAAATGTGACTTAGGGTGTGTTTGGTTGGATGAAATCTTCTTTCATGGTAATGCTAAATTGATGTAACACTCGTTATGAGAACATGAGAATCACACTTCTGTGTCCCTCAAAGTATGTGATTCCATGGGACAACATCTATGATCTATCGGAGAATTGGTGAGTGAACCTCAAATAAGCTTAGGTGATCCTCTCATGGATTTCCATGCAACCAAACACTCTCTGATATTATGATCATGGTTGCACTGCCTCAGATGAAAGTAATTTTGGTCGGTTCAATTCACAATTTTGGGGCTTAATTTCGAATTTTAAGTTTTTAACCAGTTCAATTGACCACGATCAGACTCCAAACTTTAGGGTTTTAGGAAGGCGCTAAATGTGACTTATTT
Source organism: Berberis vulgaris (assembly GCA_963556465.1). Taxonomy (NCBI): domain Eukaryota; kingdom Viridiplantae; phylum Streptophyta; class Magnoliopsida; order Ranunculales; family Berberidaceae; genus Berberis; species Berberis vulgaris. The sequence continues at coordinate 7,244,563 of OY747135.1, forward strand.
TGTATCTTAATTGGGTATTCTATATATTTCAATTGGGGTTATCAATGTAGGTAGTCAAAGATGATTATGTAATCTTTTTTTTTTTTTTTTTTTTTTTTTTTGTGTAACTAAAAGCTTGGATATAATGCGGACATGTGCAGATTGTGGGTATTTTCAAGATGATAGTGGTTCCCCTCCTTGGCCAGCTTTCAGATGATTATGGACGGAAACCAATTCTACTTCTCACCACGTCAACATCCATATTCCCTTTAGGTATGACCATCCTTCGAGTGGTTGCATTTTGCATTTGTAGTTACATATGTAAGAACCTTCACTAATAAGTACCAACAAGTATAGAACATATAACTCCAATTTCTTTTAAAAACGTAAAAATAAATGGAAAAAAATAGTAGAAATGCACAACACATATTTTATTTTGGAGAATGCAGCAAATTGTTAATTATGAAATGGAAGATTTTCTTGAAGGTTGTGGAACAAGGAAATCCTCATTTTCTTATAATTTTCTTGTATCCAATGTGATTGATACATACAATGGCTCAAATAATCAAATTAGGATTGGTTAAGAGATTTACGAAGGTTGGTGTTCTGACATTTTGTACCCAGGTTGCACATCAATCTGTGGCATGCCTTTTTTTACCATTATATTGTGTCTCTCTCTGGAAGGACCATTGTTGTTCTTGTGCACAAGGATAATATCACAAATGTGCATATTTGTCATTGTTAGCAATGCATGAAGAAGATTGCAGGATTGCAATTTAAAAAGGATATAGTTTCTGGGCTCTATGTGCGATTGACATTAACAGAACTTGGCTTTGATGCTGGGCTGGTGAGTCAGATAAGAACTGCAAGCCACATTGCATTAGTCTGGGCTTGTTGAGATCAGCTAGAAGATTATCTGATTTGAAGAATATCAACAATCGTCCAGCTTTTTTGATAATCAAGGATTTTATAACAAATCATTTCCCTATTAGACTATTCAAGAATGACTGCCTGAGTGCCTGGTTAGGTCTTGGGTCAATCCACGTGTGTGGGCCATTGTATCTTTTAGATTATCAAGTCGTATGAATTTTTTTTACGCATAGTACGTGCTCCTCATCATTCTATGAGATTCAATTTGCTCATCATCATCTGAGATTTTTCTATGGTGTTACTGGAGATTCTTTTTTAGTTTGTTTTTTCATACCTTATGTTCTTCATGCAGCTTTGCTTGCTTGGAAAGCATCAAAGGAATTTGTGTATGCATACTATGTGCTAGGCACAATTGCTTCTATCATAAGTCATGGGAGTATATTCTGCATCGCAATTGTTTATGTGGTAAAGTTTGTTAATTTTTCGCCGCCAGTTTCACAGTGCTCCTTTGGCGATATGGTCAAGATAACTTTGTTTCTTTTGGTAGTCTGACGTTGTTGGCGAGAGCAAAAGAGCAGCAACTTTTGGATGGTTTACTGGACTTTTTTCTGCTTCGCATGTTTTGGGAAATGTTTTGGCACGTTTTCTCCCTGTAGATCATATTTTTGAAGTATGTCTGTGTAAACTTTTGACCATTCAATATAATTATCTTTATTCCATTTTATTAAACTGACAAAACTTTATGTTTAGGTGTCCATATGCCTGCTGTTAGTTTGCCCAGTTTACATGAAAATATTCCTATTTGAGACAGTTAGAACGGCTCCAAGAGAGGACCAAAGTTCATCCTTTTTTACCACTGTTTTCAAGATCCTTGGGGAACGATATAACTCTATGAGGAGTGCTGTAACTGTTGTTACGGGCAGGTTAGTTTTATTAGTGAATTTGGAACATGTTCTATATAGCAAACCTTTTTTAGCTGATTAAGCATATTTATAATTAAAATTTTTCATTTTACTATGCAGTGCGACACTTAAGCGCATTGCTTATGTTTCCTTCTTCTATGAGTTGGGCATGTCAGGCATCAGCAGTGTGCTACTGGTAATTATTTTGTTATAAACGGCAAGAAAACCTCTACACATTGCTCCTTTTTACTTTTACACGGTATTATTGAACTTTTTCTTTATTCTATGTGATCGTTGCATTTCTTGGTGAGATTTATCACTTCTATTTCGAAGGCACAAGGACAGTTTTCCTTTTATATGTATGTTGTGGCTGTTGTCATCAGAGAGAGACGTCTAAACTCCAAAACACGCCCCTTGCTGATTAGTTTTGAATGATGTTTATGCTCGTATTGCAGTACTACCTGAAATCATCTTTTGGTTTCAACAAGAACCAATTTTCAGAAATTCTAATGGTGGTGGGAGTAGGCTCTATTTTCTCTCAGGTACTATTTTGGCCCTGTTTTCTCATCTTCAACGATTTTAAAAAATTGTCTATATGAACGATCATTGTTTGTTTTAGTGTCATGTTTAGTTATTTCATGCTTGAGATCATTGCATACCATCTGAAAAGTCGTGAACACCTGTTTTGTGCTAGATTTTGGTGCTTCCACTTATCAATCCTATTGTGGGGGAGAAAGTTATATTGTGCATGGCCATACTTGCATCAATTGTTTACGTAAGTTGTGCAAAAACTTGTTCCATCACACCGTTTGGCATAGACCTAAAGCCATCTAGATTACAAGTTAAAAATTATTATTTTTCCCTTGCAGGCACTGCTGCATGGGTTGGCATGGGCACCTTGGGTATGTCCTTTTCAGTTCCCTCCTTTATTGATGGCTTACAAATTTTAAGTTGTTGACATTAACTGATTTTGTCCTTGATGCAGGTGCCATACCTCAGTTCATCGTTTGGGGTCATTTATGTTCTCATCAAACCATCTGTAAGGATATCATGTCTATATGAACAACTAGATGCAATCATGCAAACCATTATCCTTCATCTTTAGTTTTATTTTATTATCATTAATAAATCTTCATTTAATTTGACAGACATATGCTGTGATTTCGAATGCAACAAACTCAGCTGATCAGGTCAGTGCATGACTATCTTTATTGAAAATTACTTGGTAGTTTCAAAGTTGTAATAAATACACGGAATGAAATATATTTATAGCTTCTAGTTACAACCGAGTTCTTTGCCACCTAGCAATGCTCTAAAACTTGAAAGGGTGTGTCATTTTCTTTTCTTTTTTCCATTTTTTTAGATGTACTACAACCAGGGGCGGATCCAGGATTGCAGACAAAGGGGGGCAAACAGTACACAACTATTTTACTATACAACTATACAAATATACATGACATGATTAATTCAATTGTAGCTAGCAAATGAAGAGCTTACCTTTTTGAATTGGAGAAAAATATAAGCAAGCATGGTGGTATAAGATGAGAGTTGGCGAGAAGTGGGCCTCTGCTTTCTTTCTGACTTTTTGGCGTTGAAGCAGGCATAACAGTACAATCTAAGTCCAAGTGGTAGTAGCAGTAGCCTAGGTAGCGTCTCTTCTCTGGACTGGATGGAGAGTTTTTTTCTTTTGGGCTAGCTCAGACGAAGCAGACAAATAACAACTTTTGAAGTCTTAAATTTATAATTATTTAATCTAAAATAAAGAGATTAAATAGATAGAGATTAAAAAAGTTCAAAAATAAAAATCTTTGAAATGTATAATTTCCCTTCTACCGATCCCCGACTCAATTAAAAATGTTAATATGAATATAGTGGGAATTAAAATAGAGAGAGATTAAAAAAAGAAAAAGAGAGAGAAGGTAGGTGGATAGATGGGACTTAAAAAGAAAGATGGATTAAATAAAAGAGAAAGAGATGGAGTGGGATTGTGATTGATGAAGGTGGAGTTTAAAAAATAAACAAAAGTTTTTGTTTCTGGAGTCAAGAGCCAAAATTGTATATAAAGAGGGACAATCTAAAATTTTAGATGGGCAAGATAAAACATATAAGTAACTTAGTGAGATTTTTCAAAATATAATATCCAACACATAGATCTGCCCCTGACTACAACGTTGCATATTTATCTTCATTTTGATTTTATTCTCACGTCAAATGCAAATGATTTACAGGGGAAAGTGCAAGGACTTATTACTGGAGTACAGTCCATTGCAAGTTTTATATCGCCACTTGCAATGAGTCCACTAACTTGTAAGTTGACTTACATTTTCCCGCTAATTAGGAAATTCTCTGTGAAATTAGTCTAAGACGATGCATTATTATGATTCACTTGCTTACAAGCTGAAACTTTTTCCAGCATGGTTCCTTTCAAAGAAAGCACCATTTAATTGCAAAGGTTTCAGTCTCTTGTGTGCGTCGATTGCTCTGGTAAATCTCCGCACACTCTTTGAAAACAAAAAATATCTTCAAATGATAAAATAAAGCTAACTGCAACTTCCTTGTGTATCAGGTGATCTCATTATATCACGCTTTATGGTTGAAGCCAGCTGAATCCTCAAAGATCAACACAGACGATAACGGTGAACAGATTGAAGCACCCTTCCTTGTCTAAACCTTCTGACAGCTTTCATCGGACAGCAAAACCCTGTAAATTGCCTGCAACCATACTGTGCACAAGTATGATCAATGTTTTGAGATGACTATATTGTGATCTTAACGTCCTTTGTTTTTGCTGATCAGCTCTTAGGAGTTCACCTATGTGTATAAATTTCTCGTCAGGATGTAAAGAAACCTAGTTATATACATCTGCAGTTCAATCCTGTGTGTTTAGTCATGTTCCAGTTGCGCAGTTCAATCCTATGTGTAATTATGTTCCAATTTATTCCATGGCATGGTGGAATATTCTTATGTTGGTTCATTTGTATGATGTTTATCATCTCCAATCTGGCATCAAATGTATCAAACTCTGCGAGTCAAAACCAAGTACTACTTCTAAAGTAACTTTCGAATTTTAACACTACCAGCTGAATTAATTTATGTTACATTTTTGGCTTTAAGCATGCTGTGTTTTCATCCTGCGTTCATTATGAAAATTGGTCGAATAACAGTTTGATGCGTCCAAATCTGGTCCTAGAAATCCGACCTGCAAAAAGAGGGTTAGATTGCCAAAGACCATCTTTTTGATAGTCGAATGCACTTTGATGCTTAAGTCGGTAAATCTGTAGGAGAGAGCTTAATTTAGATAAAGTTCAGTTAAACTTGCATATCTTTGTTGAATGTTCATTTTACCTTATATAATGGTCGTTATTAATTCTCTGCGTGAGTTAAGCATGTAAGGCTTGATGAGGGGAAATGTTCTCTGTAACAGTGTCCTCCTTTATGGAGATACGTCTTTGGAGAGTAACTCCCGCCATGACTCATTTCCTTCATAACGTTTCTCCCTTTTAAGGGAGAGATTCTTTGAGCCTGAATTTAGGCCTTTAACTGCGATATGTTCTGAAATGCTCTTTTGGGCTTTAATGGCTGGATCTGCCTTTTTGACTCTACGAGTTGGCCCTGAATTGAAATACTGAGCCCTCGTGATAAGTGATATTTGCCACGTATAGAATCATGTTGATAGTCATATTTGATGTATCAACTTAGTTGATTAGCGTGTGAGACCTCAAGGAAGCAAGCAACAAAATAGTTTTGTCAAGCACCGCCAAATCTTCGGGAAGTGTAATCCGAACGCTTTAAAAATAAAAAGAAAAAAGAAAAAAAATTGTAATAAAATAGGCATGGTGATTAAGCAAATGAAACCTGCTCCTCAAAACAAACTCCAAACGTCATTCTTCAGCTTTATACGGTCGGAGGCTATCGTCACCCCAAAACACTCCAACTCATCCTTCAAAACGGCCATCTCCATGCCTCAACTCCACAACGCAATCCACTTGTACACCTTGACACGTGCGAGCGTGTGCACAGTCACAGTCGCCTCACGTGAGAGTTCGTTTGCCACACGTCCTCGCGCGCTTTGTACGGTTATAAATTCCAAATCTACTCTCTGTATCTCTGTCTCTGTCACTTTCAATTTCGGCTATCTCTCTCTGTTTCCATCTCTTTCTCTATCTATTGTCTGAACTAGCCGAAAATGGAGTTGAAGAAGAACTTCAGAGAGCTGAGGCCTCTGCTTCACCTTCTTCTTCCTCTATGTGTCCATTGGGTTGCAGAGGAGATGACCGTTTCGGTCCTCGTCGATGTCACCACCAGAGCTCTCTGTCCCGGCCAAATTACTTGCAGTCAAGCTATCTACCTCACTGGGATCCAACAGACGGTATAACCCCACAACCCCTCTCTTCGATTTTGCTTCATTTTCGGGTTTTGGGTTGCATTGCTGTTGGATGCAATTTGGAGGGTTGATTTGGCCTTTGATCAGCTCAAATGTTGATTAGATTATTTTAAAATTAGGGATTTGTGATGTGAGATTGATTCAATCTTGAATTAGAGATACCCATTGTGTGTTCTTTGGGGATTTGATGTATTTCAATGGGTATTTTGGATATTAGGACCTTGATGTCAGCTTTTTTAGTTGAATAAACAAAGGTTAGGGTACATGATTAGTTAACCCTTGTTGCATAAAGAAATGAACCTAATCTGTCTACCTGATGGTTATGAATTCGGGTTATCCAATCCGGAAGTGCTTCACACTGATATAATTTGCTTGTTTGAATTTTTAGTTACAACTTGGATATATTTTGGTACTTGTAGGTTGTGGGTATTTTCAAGATGATAGTGCTTCCTCTCTTAGGTCAACTTGCTGATGATTATGGGCGTAAACCGATGCTAATTCTCACTACATCGACGACTATATTCCCTTTTGGTACGATCTTCATCCGAATTTTATTTATATAACTAATTCAGTAATAAGTCTCAAGACATTATTCCATTTCCATTGAAAGTCCTAGAAAAAATGAAATAAATAGATAAACAAACAAGGTCTCATATGAAATGCATATTGAAGATTGTGTAACAAGGAAATCCCATCTTCTAAGAATTTTTTGTGTATGTGGTTGATACATGCAAAGATTTACTACTTTGTATGGAACTTTGTAGTTTGTACCCATGTTGGACATCGACAAATCTATGGCGTATCTTTGTTCATAGCTTGCATTTTCTCCAAATTACACATTCGAGAGTCAAGGATCAAGCATATTCTTCTGCTTAGATAGAGACGAGTCAATGGAATATTTTTAGTGAGGAATTGAAATCATGCAAAAGAAGATTGTGAAACTGGAAACAAATAAAATTATGAAAAACAAGAATTTTTATTTTTATTTTTTATGATGATGTGCTTGGTGAACACTGAGCGTAATTATCAGTTCGTATCATAGTACTCATCATGGATGGTGGGTTGGTAATTCAGATATCAACTGATTAGCCACTTTGTACTATGAGGCTTATTGAGGTTAGCTATTTTCCGATTTGCCTATTCATGAATATCTGCCTGGTGAAGGTTGATCCAACAAATAAGTCTAAATGGACCAAGCTAATCTTGGAGAGGAACATTGTGTTCTTAGATTAGCAATTAGCAAGTCCTCCTAACATGTACAAGCAGAAATGTTCTGGGCAAATTCTGCTTTATATGGGAACACAGTGAAATTTATTATTGTTTTTTTTAAGAGTTGGCACTTCACTATATGTTAAGTTGCTAACTCTTTGAAGTCTTTTTGTTCTTTTTGGCTGAAAAGTTAAATCTTTACAACCGCGCAAAAAGGATAACAGTAACTGAATGGTCTTGTTCAATAAGCTTTGATTTGTTTAAATTTTCAATCAACAATTTCTTTGTTGTAAGTCTTCTAGCACAGTCTCTCAATTACTTTTGCTGCTACTCATCATCATCATCAGAGATTATACATTACTATTTGGGATTTTTTTTTTTTTTTTTCTCTTGGCTTTTGGTTTCATACCATGTGTTCTACATGCAGCCTTGCTTGCTTGGAATGATTCAAAGGAAGTTGTGTATACATACTACGTGCTCCGCACGATTTCATTTATCATAAGTCAAGGGAGTATATTTTGCATTGCTGTTGCTTATGTGGTAAACTTTTTTTTTTTCAATCTTTTTCTTGCTCATTTTGCTCAACATTGTGGAAATAGGAGTAACTTTGTTCCTTTATTAGGCTGACATTGTTGAGGACAGCAAAAGAGCTGCAACATTTGCATGGATTACGGGCCTTTTTTCTGTTTCGCATGTTTTAGGAAATCTCTTGGCACGTTTTCTCCCTGAAAAGTATATTTTTGCGGTATGTGTCCATAAACATTTTTACTAGCTACTTTTAACATTTATCTATCCATATTTATTATACTGACAATTTTTTACGATCAGGTATCCATATGTCTGCTGTTGTTTTGTCCTATTTACATGAAGCTGTTTCTATTTGAGACAGTTACAACAGCTCCAAGACAGAACCAAAGTTCATCTATTTTTACTAAAGCGTTCTGGGTCATACGGGAACGTTACACCTCTATGAGTAGTGCTGTCTCTGTTGTTAGAAGCAGGTTGGTTGTATATAAATTTTGAATTTTTTCTTTCAGTGAATTGGGTTTCCGTTGGCGGTTTTGATTCATATTTATGGCTAAGGGATTTTGTTTACTATGCAGTCCCACACTTACGCGCATTGCTTATGTTTCCTTCTTCTATGAGTTGGGCATGTCAGGCATCAGCAGTGTGTTACTGGTAATTATTTTTATCTTTAAGTTTTTGGTTTAAGTGACTGCTAGATGTCAGATCAAATGATGAGCCTGTTATATCATAGAGACATCTAAATTCCAAAGATACAGTCACTTCCTTTGCTGAGTAGTTTCAAACTTTCAATTGATGTTTGCTTGATTGCAGTATTACTTGAAATCATCTTTTGGTTTCAACAAGAATCAATTTTCAGAAATTCTAATGCTCGTGGGAGTAGGTTCTATTTTTTCTCAGGTACTACTCTAACCCTGTTTCATCTTTCTCACCATCGACTTTTAAGGAAATTGGCAAAAAATGGTGTGAAGGGGAAATAAATAATTTTTAATGCGTACTCCAAAGTTGCACCAGTGCTTCTAGAGAATCTTTTGCTGGACAATGTGATGTTTCAGAAACTAGAATTGTAGTTTATCATTGACAAGGAATAGTAGTTATTCAGGGCATAAGTGTGCTCAAAACCATTGGAGATATGCATTTGGAGTCCATTGCCTGTGTCGAAGAAGCAGTATAGCCCTAGAAAAAATTGGCGGAGAATGTAAGTTTTCAGTTTTGGGAATGAAATTTAGACTGGAGAAAAGAGCATTGGCGGGCTGGTCAAAATTTGAGTTTTTATCTTCAGTCTTCTATTAGGCAGAATAACGTGGTGCTAGACTAAAACTCGGTTTCCCTCTTTATTTATACATTTTGTCTCAACTAACTGTTATAATTGCTTAGCGTCATTTTAGTAATGTCATGTTTGAGATCATTGCACACCATCTGAAAGTTGGGAACACATGCTTGGTTTCAGATTCTGGTGCTTCCACTTATCAATCCTTTGGTGGGGGAGAGGGTTATATTGTGTGTTGCAGTACTAGCATCAATCGCCTATGTAAGTTGTGTGAAGACGTATTGTACACCTTTTAGCATAAATCTTCAGTTGTCCAGATTACAAGTTTACAATTTATTATTTTCCTATATATGTTTACGTTTCAGGCTGTGCTGTATGGGTTGGCATGGGCACCTTGGGTATGTTCTATTCACTTCACACCTTTATTGAGGCCATGCATTGTTTAACTCGTTCACATTAATTAATTTTGACCTTGATGCAGGTACCATACCTCAGTTCTTCTTTTGGAGTCATCTATGTTCTCGCTAAACCATCTGTAAGCATGTCATGTCTATATGAACTGCTACTTGCAAAGTATTGCATCTTGTCATTTGCCCTCTTTCTTTTTTTAATGAATCTGCATTTCAATTTTTGACAGACTTATGCTGTTATTTCAAATGCAACAAACTCAGTCAATCAGGTCAGTTTATGGATCGCTTTAGTCTTTACTGACATTCCTTGTGTTTAAGGTGCTGTTATAATCTAGCACTTTTATTTTCTAAGGTTCTTGTTATTGTAATTCGTTATACCCACTCCATAGTTCTTATCAGTTATCACACACTTTTTTTTTTTTACTGTGAACACAACCAAAGCTTTCTTCATAATATTGCTCAATGACTCAAAGTTATGAACATCAATGTTTAATCGTAACCAAGGAAGCACGGATTCGCGGTAAAACCCTCCGAATCCCTTAAATACGCGAGTCGGATACGGATACGCGTGCGATTCGCGTTCGATACGTATCCGACACGCGGTCAACGTATCGGTCAACGTGACTTGGTCAGGATACGGCTTGACCCGGTCCGGATACGGTCTGGACACGGTCAGGATTAGGTTGCCAATAATTTTTTTTTTCAGATCTTGATAAAATCGGACGGCTGAAATCTTCCCAGAGATCGAGCACAGAGATCATCGATCAGAGAGATCAGATCGATCGAGCGGATCAGATCGATCGATCGGGGAGATCAGGGAGGTCGACCGAGCGGGGAGATCAGGGAGGTCGATCGAGCTGGGAGGGGAGATCGATCGATCGATCGGGGAGATCAGGTCGACCGAGCAGGGAGGGGAGATCGATCGAGCTGGGAGGGTCGATCGATCGATCGGGGAGATCAGGTCGACCGAGCAGGGAGGGGAGATCGATCGAGGTGGGAGGGGAGATCAGGTCGATCGATCGGGGAGATCAGGGAGGTCGACCGAGCGGGGAGATCAGGGAGGTGAGATCAGGGAGATCGATCGAGCTGGGAGGTGAGTTCGAGCTGTTTCTTCAACCTCCTGCGCCTCCCATCTTCACCCTCCTGCGCCTACCATCTAATTGTTGAAGGAAATGGCGAGGAAAACAGGGAAATGGCGAGGAAAACAGGGAAATGGCGAGGAAAACAGAGGGGGGAGGGAAATTGATATTTATATGGATTAGTTGGGTAGGGTCCAAATGTGGCCCGACCCATATTAGAATTCATTACCCTAATTTTCACTCATGTACCCAAACTTTTCATTCATTCAAATAATTTCATTAATTAAGCTCATTGCATTTAGATGTTTTATATATTTAGATTATTAATTATTGTTTATGAGTTATGACATTATATTAATAGTTTTTTAATAAAATATAAAAATAAAAATAAGGTTTGACGTGTCGCCGAGTCCCCGAGTCCTAGTTTTTTGAAAATTGCCGAGTCGCCGTATCGTATCCCTGTCCGATACGATACACGTATCCGAGTCCGTGCATCCTAGATCGTAACTTATCCCTTATGATTTGGTCCAAGTTATTCATCTTGTTAGATGATACCATCAATGAGATAGTTATCATCACTTCAAATCTATTCTCATACAAACTCAAATTTACAGGGAAAAGCGCAAGGGTTTATTGCTGGAGTACAATCAATTGCAAGTTTTATATCACCGATTGCAATGAGTCCACTTACTTGTGAGTTGACTTATCTTTCCTCATTTATTAGAGATGCTTCTTTTTGAAATTAGTCTGAGAAACTATCATCTAATGAATGTTAAAGGCCCATATTGTTTTGATTCGTTTGCTTATGAGCTGAAATTCTTCCAGCACTGTTCCTTTCTTCCAAGGCCCCGTTTGATTGCAAAGGTTTCAGCATCTTGTGTGCATCAGTTGCTCTGGTAAAATCTCCTCTGCGGACCCTGTGCTTATTCACATAGAAAACAGAATAAATAAAAATAAAATCTAATCAAGGAAAAAACAAGACTAACTGCTATTTCCTTATGCTTCAGATGATTTCATTATGTCACGCTTTACGACTGAAACCAGAAGAATCCTCAAAAGTTAACACGGATGACAACAGTGAACAGATTGAAGCACCCCTCCTTGCGTAAGCCTTCCAACGGCTTAGAAGCTGCTAAATTGCTGCAACTCTTTGGCACGTAAGTATGAAATGTATTGCGAGCTTAGAGTTGCTAATCAGTTTTTTGGTGTTTACTAATGTATAATTAACTGTATATATTTGTAGTTCAATTCGAGTTTGTTTATGTTCAAGCTTCTAATCATAGATTGATGGAAAACTCAAACTGTGCATCTCTCCAATTTGCATCAAGGCGTCCAACATGGCATTCCAAACCATATCTAATTAAAAAAACCTGACACTGGCTTAAGCTTTATTTAACTATTCTCAAAGCCGGAACCACTTGTTTTCTCTGAAATCAAATTCCTACGAGGACTAGGAATATCTTTACCATCATTCTCAAATTCTAGAACACACCTGTACTTGTGTCAAATCAGATCGAAAACTGTTCCAAACTAGAGCGGCTTTACAAAGAAACTTTTGAAATGACAGCCAATCTAGATTGAGATTGGTCAAAGATGGAGAGGAAGCTTCATTGCTCCTCTTTTTTCAGATTTACGATAACATTTTTTGATAACTTTCTCGTACTTTCTTTTACTCAGCACCTATAGCAGGGAATTATGTCCGTTTTACGATTGCCAATTGGAATCCTCTAAAATGTCAAAGTTGAAAACTTCAGTTTTTATTGTTTGCTTAATTGCTTCCCCTGCCTTAATTTGAATGCTCAGTATTGGTTCTCCAAATGCCAAGTTTACAATGTGAAGTTGCGAGACTCTTCCATATTGAAGCTAGGTGTCATTACATCAAATTGATATTTTTGTAATAATCTCCAAAACAATATCACTTTTGAGTTGTAACAATTCACTAAACAATTTTACGCATTGTCACAAAAAATGTATCATCATGAAGAGTATGGTGCTACAAGTGATATTATTCATGATGCTCCAATTTATTGTATTACTTTTTTTTTTTGTAACTGTTTTTCATTTTTTTTACTAAATTTAGTTTTGACTTGAAATTGTTTGGTGAATTATTATAGTTAAAAAATGTTACTGTTTTGAGAGTTGTTACAAAAATACCAATTTAATATAGAGTGCATTTTTGTGTTTGCCGTCTAATTCTAAGAAGGATTTAATCCCACGCCTGCTCAATTTTTATACTACTTATTGCAAAAGATAATCTGCTTACTCAATAAGATGTCGAATCCATCTACTGAAGTGAATGAAGATCTTTTGCACATGCCACAAATCAGCTCTTGTGGGCTCCGACAATTTAGATTTGAGCAAATGCATAAACATCAAGGTTAAAGTTAAACTCCTGAAAATTGTTCATATTTGAATTTCCTAGTCAGTAATTTTAATTTCCCCAAATAAGCCTATTGAGATGAATTCAAATGTGTTTAAGGTATCATGCTCTGATGGACTTGCCTCGGATGGAGTCGTGTATTCATTTGTTTTATTTACATTATACATTAAGGTTGAATAAAAAAAGACCAAGCGGATTAAACCGACTGAATCGATCGATTCGGTTTAAGTTCGGTTTGGTTCAATTTTAATTTTAAAAAATTCAAAATCAAAGTGGTCGGTTTGATTTTTGGTTTCTATGTGATTTTAACCGACAAAACCAAATCAACCAAATATATATAATAAAGAATATATATTTTATATAAAAATAATATAATATGTTTAAAATAGTCGATCGATTCGGTTTTAGTCGGTTTGGTTCAGTTACAGTGGTCATTTAGTTGTAAGTTAATGGAGGCACCAATTCAGCGGTAGGCCCGTGACAGATGAAATTATAGATCCAGGGTTCGAACCTTGCCGACAACATTTGGGGTAGGAGAGGTTAGGGATAAAAAAATGATAGTTGCAATAAAAAGTAATAAATTCAAAATATAATCATGGCAATATAAAGTAAATAAAACACGTATCACACAAGCGATTTAATGTGTTTCGACAAGTTTGCCTACGTCAATGGGCAAAGATAATAGCTTCACTAGTGAGATCGAAGAATAGAAATGGAGAGAGTCACACAGCGTCAATGACGCTAAATACACACGTGTTTAAATGACACCACAAATACACGCAGAGTGCGTATATCGATCAAATACACACACCTCTAATCTCTATTCTCTCTCACAAAACACACACAAAAGGTTTTTTTTTTTTTTTTTAAAGAATCCTAACTCTCATAAGAGAATTCACTAATGAAAGATATGCTAATGGAGGAGATGCTTCAAACAAGGGAGTTTGATCCCTTTATAGACGAAAGTGGTGGTCGGTGATGGATTCCATCACCTTCCCCTCCCTTCCACAGTCTTCTTCACTTCAAGATACAACCAAGATCCAGTTTTGATCCAACTTCATCCGACTCACAATCTTCTGCTTCACTTCATGATCCAGCTGCTGCCAGCTAACTTTCATTGCCGACAAGCTGAAATTTAGCAAATCTAAATTCAAAAGGTGATAGTTTGTCATTTGTTTTCAATAATTGTCCACTACGGTAAAGATTTTATAAATCTGAGCTGACCACACAAGCATTATTCGTCTTTGCCCTTTACACCCCAAAGGGGTTCAACACGTACACACGAAGAATGTTGATCAAGTATAGGCAGTGTTGGAACTTGACCCCATAAACTATTTGTGTCAATCTTCTTCAGTAAGATGTCACATTCTTCAATGATTTATCGCATAAAGTGAAAACGAACATCAATGTGCTTTGTACGAGCACGATGAACTTGATTATTTGCCAAATAATTGGCATTCATGCTATCACAAAAAAATCTAGATGGTCTTGTACTACACCCAAGTCATTCAACAACCCTTAAAGCCAAACTGTTTCCTTAACGGCTTTTGTAACAGCCATATACTCAGCTTCAGTTGTAGACAATGCAACTGTAGACTGTAACGTAGATCTCCAACTTATTGGTCCTTTAATAAAAGTAAAGACATAACCAGTAGTCGAACGTCGCTTATCCATATCTCCTGCATAATCTGAATCCATATAACCAACACAATGTTGACCATTACTCACATCCTTCTTAAAGAGTAAACCAACATCATTGTACCCAGAATGTATTGTAGAATCCATTTCACTGCTTGCCAGTGTCCTTTGCCCGGATCATGCATGTACCGACTTACCTTATTGATTGCCTGTGAAATGTCAGGCCTTACAACATCTCGGACAGGCATACTTACGAAGAAATGGACAAAATGAGTTGCTAAATTATTGTTTATAATATTTTTGCTTATGTGGCATTTTGGTGGAGTGAAGAATTTTTTTACACCCAAAATAGGCATTAGTTCCGATGTTGCTAAACTAACCTTGAAAAGTTTTTGGCGCACACATTAATTAAGTAAAAGTAATCGAATAATAGGAAATATTTTATCTCTATAAATATAGAATTAGAAATTAAAATAAAATTGTCTTTTAAAAATATATTTTATTCTTTCAAAACCCTCAAAACGCTCTTAGAATAAGCATTGTGTCAGAAAAAAAGTACCTCTACATTGGCATTCGACAGTATATGTACCATTGAACAACCCAAAGATAGAGTGAAGAAATGCCTACTGGGTGAGTTTCACTCTATCGTTAGTACATGCTTAATGATAGATTCGAGTTGGAGGACATGACTTCTTTTGGAAGATACTAGACGCTCCAATCCTTTTCGCAAGAAAAAAAACAGGAGCCTGCGATGGCCATGTGTTGGGTGTGACGTTTTCCTATTGGAAACATTCGACGTCTTCTTTATTTGCATAGCACTTAGATTTATAAATTTATTAATAGAAACCTCAACTTCGATGTTCATAATTTAGTAACTGTAGCAGGACAACAATATTGTGATCACGCTTATTAATTTATTAATTGAAGATGCTCTTTACCCGTGATCCAAATGAGAAATTTTGTTTCTAGGTTCTACCAATCCCACATAGGACATTCTTCATTGTGAAATCTTACTTTGCCTATGTAGAATAGTTGAGGACAAGATGAATCACATTTCCTACATGTAGGAATTAGGAACTAATTATGTCACCTCCAAACAAACTCCCATTCTCTTTCCCTTTCAAATCTTATCCTTCATTCTCGTGTCCCAATGCAAGCCCGATGTTATATATAGCCATCGAGTTATTCTACATGGCGAGGAAATGAGCGAGGAAACCAGCGAGGGAAGTGAGGTGGAGGGGGGTGAACCGTTCACCCCCTCGGGATGCGGGTCATTGTATTTTGCGCACGCATCCCAAGGGGGTGAACGGTTCACCCCCCTCCACCTCACTTCCCTCGCTCATTTCCTCGACATTTAGAATTTAGACTATCTACAATCGGAAAACCTCAAGTTCAATAAAATGAAGAAAAAAAAAAAGTTCAATAAAATGAAGCATGAATCAAATATCATTAGTTCAAGGGAAAATTCTAAATGGCAACGAAACGGGTGAGGGGTGAGTGTGACCCCTTCGCCCGTTTCCTTGATGCCTAGAAGGGCTGTAGTTAAAGATTCTAAATTCCAATTTCTGTATAAAGTGAGCTAGACTGCTAATTTCACTTTCCGACCCAATTTAGATATGCATAATATTCAGATGTGGTATGATGATTGATTAGCGCATTTCACACATCAAAACATATAAAATGTATCCAAATTAATCAAAGTAACTTGATTTATTTAAACTGAGATTGACTAATCATTTTAAATATGTCAAAGATTACATAGCAAATAATACAACCAACAACCCAGCCGCCACACACTACACCTTTAAAAAATAGGTAGGATTTTGATCGAGTCATAGTCCACAATAGCAACTACCATAAGGCCTGTTTTATATAGGCTCAAGCCCAAACCCAAGTAAATGATTTTGCGAGAATCTTGAAGCCATTGTTTTCAATGTTTGGCATTAGTAGTTGGATGTTCCATCTGTGACTCATTCCTCTTTCCTCACAACTCTTCATTTCAATTGTTTTTTTCAGACCACGCGTAATTAACAAGGCAGGTAGATATTAAAATATCATCATCCATCTAAAAAAAATTTAATTAAAAAAAAGAGAGCAACAGTTCGACACGTCATCATCGTCCTCGTCCATCATCAAATTTCAAACCCAAATCACACACAATCATCAATACAATCCAACGGCCCATATTAAATCTTGTCGAGCTTCTGGGCTTTGACGACAGGATTGGCCTTAGCTATGGCTTCTCTCCCGACTCCCTTGAAATCGAACGTGCATCCGTGTTGTTCCGGGTAACGGTGGGTCGAACAGAAGGTGATCCCGCACCGACATCGAAACCCGGTTAACCCTACACGCTTTCTGCACGTGGAGCACCTATTCGACTGACTTGCAACCGGCGGAGCTTGTAGATCTGAAGGTGGAGGTGCGGCGGTGTTCAAGTTGACGGATACAGGAGACCTCTGGGTTGCGGCGGTTGCCGGTAAAGCGATCGCGGGAGGAGACAGCGCGATGTTTGTGGTGGTGATTAAGGTTTGTGTTGATGATGAAGAAGATGAAGGACCGGAGAGAGATTTCTCAACAGCGATCTTGGCGGATGAAGCCTGTTCTTCTTTGAGACTGAGATCTCTGAAACATTTGGAACAGAAATTCATTGTTGCTGGACTTCCAAAGAAGCCGCAGTTGTTCGCGCATAACCGGTGGCCTTCTTGTGCTTGGCATCTATGTTGTTCTTCAGCCATTTTTTTTTACGCGTAATTTCTGCAGATTCATATAAGCAACGTTAATAAATTGAAATCGAAACAAGAAAAACAGAAATTTTTTAGTCATCAATAAAATAAAATAAAATAAAATAAAAATCAAGAATATAATCAAGATCAAGAAATATAGAGAAAATAATTAAAAATCTCTTGCAACATGAAGAACAAAAATTAAAGAAAACAATCAAAGAAAAGAAAGAAGAGATCTAACCTTGATGGAATTATTTCTTGAATTTGGAAATCGGTATCGGTTCTTCTTTCAACAAATTGTGTTTGGTGCGAATTTCTGGAAATGAAAGAGAGAGACGAGGAGAGGAATCCAGTCTGGATGGAGAAGGAAACCGAAACCAAAACCAAATTGAGAGAGATGAGGAGAAGAATCGGTATTTTTAAAACAAAATGAACTGTGGGCCCACACGTTAATAAAGAAAGTAAGAGGAAGAATTTGAAAACCAATTATCCTACCTTATTCTCCGCAACCAGAAACCAGAGGGGAGAGAAGTGTTTTATAAATGGTTTCTGGTATTGCGAAGTTGTCCAGATGAGTTCTCTGTCTCTTTCCTTTTCTCTTCCTTCTTTTCCTTTCTAAATAACTTTTTTTTCGTGTTAAATAAAGGTTGGAGGGAGCTTTAAATACCATTCGTTTACGCGGACTTTATTATCCTATTGACACCGCCACTTTCTTTTCAAATAGGTAGATAGATAGATAGAAACCTCTTTTTTTGCGCTGATCCGTCGTTACCTTGGCTATATCGCGTAAGGATTTGATATTTTATAATTACCAATGCTTAAAGCATTTCATTAGTGTTCATGCATTTTATTTCATTTTTCGATATAATATATTTACTATTATAATAAAAAGCTACGCTTATCAATAGTGAAGTTGTAAATACGTGACGATCAAGAAAGTAATTAAAATATTTTTTGTCAATTAAAATGAATAGTAAAAAGTATAAAAGTAATATATCATTTTTTCAATTCTTCTTTATTTTTTGCATTTTTTATATATCGTATAATATATTTCCTTTGTATTATGTATTTTTATTAAAATATCCAATAATATTTTTAAAAGATTGTATTTAAGTTTAATTTTTAATTTTTATAATGTTATGATCGAATCTCATCCTAATGCACCATGAAAAATTATTAATTTACCTAATTATTTTCCAATTCAATATACACATGCGTGGATAACCAAGTGATTTCATATTTTTGACATGACTCGGAGAAAAGCTGTAACCCAAATGAGCCACTCTACGCACATCCGATGTCTGATTCAACAATTTAATATTTTTACAGCCAAATTTATAAGATGTATAACTTTATTTTCCTTTGCTAAAGTATTATTTTTTATATTGCTTTAATTCCAATTTTCATCAACTTTGAACAAACTAATGATAAAACTACCTGTGCATCTTTTTTATTTTATTTTATTATGAATCATTCATAGCATAAATTAAGTTAAATAACATATTTGTCATCACATGTGTTTCACAGTTAAGTTTTCGGAGAATAAAATTACAGGACCATTCAGGAAGATTAGAAAGAAATAACTTAATACTATAAACAATAGGTCGCCACATCCATCTTAAATATGTCAGTTGGTCTTTCAAGTTAGAATGCAAAAAAGAGTGTAAAGCATCAGAGTGACCCAGAATCAACCCAATCGGCCATTGTCGCACTTAAACGAGCAAAAGAGCGATCCACCGCCGAGACTCCAAAAATTCTCTGTCGAATGAGGCAAAAAAAACATGCATCATACGATGACACACACCCTACCTATATCATCTTCATGTGCATGTATCTTGTATCCAAGTTCTAATTTTTGGCACGTATTACCAATTCTTTTGCATATCATCACAATTCACACATGTTCTTATACCATTATTCTTGTTTTATCTTTTTGTAAAGTTTCAATTATTAGTTACTATTTTCACCGAAAGTTTCCAAAATTTCATGCATGAGATGACATCCTCGTTGAGTAGTGTATTCATTTGTTTTTATCGAAATATAAGATAAATGACAAACAACAACATCAATCAACCGACGTCATTACTGAGCCAGCACTTCATCATACATGCTTGATGAACAAGCTTTTCCAAGTCACAAATGGAAAGCATGAAAGCAACATCTGCTGTGCTCAAATGAATATGTGTGTTGTATATTTCATTTCATGGCCAGCCCAGCCAACCTCCATTGACTACATAGTTAAAGAAAGGGACGCGTTTCCCCCATTTTCATATGGTTGGGTATATGGAAATCAAATATTTTTCTTTGCATTAAGAGTACCTAGACTTAGATAATTACTGTGATATTAAAAAAAGTCTTCTTACTTTGTTTGATTCTTCTAGTAGTCTCGTTTGTCATTTGAGTTGGATTGAAAGAGAAGTTATTATCTTTTTGGTCTATATTCTCAAGTGGGTGAAGCACTGAAAGTTGTTGCTGAGTCGGTCAGTACTCAGTAGTGATCTAAATTGTCAAACCTCAAAAGAGGAGGGCACTAGAAATATAGAATTGAATACCAAACAAAAAACTTTAAATTTGTCTTAGCTTTTGACACTAGAGTTATCATCATACTCATTTTAAAAACAAACCCACTTTGAATTTCCAAGTAACATCGACATAAAGGGTTTGAAGATCATTGGAATAATCTAATTTTTGTAAGAAAAATGTTTATGATAGGGAGATGAAATCACCAATTTCAAGCCTAAACTTTATCATTGCAATTGAACATGGTGTGGCTTTCTTTAATGTAAGAATAAATTTTGGCCGTCAGCTCAGCCCGAGCAGGGTTGGATATACCCACGATTTTTAGGCTTAACAAACTGGACATGAGTTGAGTTTAGGTATGACCGCAACAATGGCCCATTCCAAATACTTGAATCAAATACTTTGTGTTTCCTAGCTATACCATACCTAATATATGTAAAACTATGCAATGTATACTGACAAACATTACTAATCAAGAGCATTTCCACAAGTCCAGCAGTAGACAGACTCGAGACTATTTAAAGTGCTCAACTCTGTCCAGATGTAACACTGACTCAAATTTGGCTTTTGAGCATGTTCACTCTAAATTGTACCCTACTCTCACAACAAAGATGAAATTATATATATATATATATATATATATATATATATATATAGCCGAAATGTTATAAACGAAAGTTAGATTATTCTTGGGCTGAACTAAAGCCCAAATGTTTGGGTGTGCTTATCCAATATTGTATGGTTGGTTGTCACTTGATACACTAAGTAATTGCTACCGAACCAAGACTAAACACACATCCGGTAGTTGATATTATTCATGTTGTGATCTCCATAATAGTCAACATCAGAGTAGGTGACCATCTTGCATCCTCCACCCTTCTTCTATAGGATACCAAGATTAGTGGTACCTTTCACATACCTTAAGATTCTTTGAACGACTTAACTATACATGTGGTGTTTTAGTTCCAAGGTTGGTAATGCTATTTTTCACAACTCGAAGAAAAAAGAATATGAAAAGATAAAGGAAAAGAAAAGAGGATTGACTAAAATATTTTTGAAGAAAATATGGGGACTTTTAATGTACATATTTAATTGCATACTTGATACATCGTCCCAAGTGAGTTCGGATTTACATATAGTGATTAGAACATACTTGTCATGGATCGAACTTCGGTTGTGATGGCGTGACCCTTGAAGTAACACCCCACTTGGGACATGCGCGTGCCGAGTGACTTCGAAGTTAAGGGAGACACACTTAGGTGAGGTGTCTTCGATACTCGGAAAGTGCAATTGTGGAAAAGAAGCAGGAGAAAAAAAAAAAACTATAACGAAAACATCGATTTTACTATAACGCACAACCTGCATTAAAATTTAAATAACTTTCTACATATTGAATTTTAGGGTTTTATAGATTATCGAATTATGAATATTTTTTGTGAAATGCACTTTTTGCTAATTCTATTTGGTTTGTACTGAAACTGCAAATTATGATGACCATATTGGCTTTTGACAAAATTACATTGATTGTTTATGCTGTAATAAAAACTGAATATCTCCGAGTACACTAAGAATTTGTTAAATCTGTTTCATGGTCTTTTACTAAACATAATTCTGAACACGTTTGTGAAATAGGTTTTTTTTTTCTAAGTTTTGGCTTAGGTTTTCCAAAAAATGTATATTTCTACAAAAAAAAAAATTATCTTAAAAAATTTCAATTTAAAATATTAGATTTGCACGGATGTGGGTCAAACTAATTTTCTGCAGGATTACTCACCCCTGAAAATTTGCATTCGTTGACGTGCTTAAATTCCTAATTACTTTGTTCTATAAATGTAATGATCGTCTTGAGAAAAAAAACTATCATTAGGTCATTGAATGAGAACTACATGTTTTCCTTAAGGCAAAATACTTATTTGTTTGTATTTCTATAATCATGTTTTGTAGACTATGATTTGTATTTTTGTTGAATGTAAGTTGCTCACACTAGTATTAAAATACTAACCCAAATTGTCTTTGATGATACATAAAAACGGTCACACCTCTAAGCCGTGCACATGTCGTGATAATCTCGAGGAAATACAGACCTCATCATCAGCCCAATACTGAACAAACCCAAGCTGTTCTAAGACCACTCAATTCAGTCTGCCAGGCAGACCCGGACTCTCACAACACGCTAGGCCCACACGTCTCACAGTTGTCCTTAATACGTAAGCCCTCCTTAGGCAAGTATCCCGAGGATCTGCTTCGGACGAGCAACTACAACTGCTATTTGCTCCCAACTAGGAAGCAAACACCAGAGTATCTTTCACACATGGAAACTCCCCTCTACTGTATGCTTATGGATTGAGAACTATCTCCAGTGTATATAGGAGCATAGAGCTAACATGAAACATCCCTCCTATAGCACGACTCCTAATTAGAGATGGATATCCACGAAGATCTCCTCCCTAATCTACACCTACGATGGCTTGGTTAAACCAGGACTCCTTGCATTATAAATATGACATGAGGTTGGGAAGCTAAGGTACGCTACAAATTATCTATTACAACATTACACCTTCCTCATAGCCGTATCTGACTTTAGCATTGAAGTGTCATCGGCCACCACAACGGTGGTCCGTGGCTCACGTGTGCTACTTGTGCAAGTCAACAGGTCAGCAGGAACCAAATTTGAGCAGGGAGTGAAAAATGAATGCATCAGTTTGGCGTCGTCCATGGGGACGACATAGCTCGTAACTTTACACTAAGCATCGTCTCCTTTCAAAATATAGAGAAATGATGACCACCAGGTCACGTAATAACGGAGAACCAGGGGATACGTTGAACGTTCCGGCCGTCCCTATACCGCCTCTTATCTTGCATGCTCATCCAACTCACGCTCCGGTACCAACGGCAGCAACGACATATCCCAAAATCGATACGCTGACATCCCAAATACAGCGGATCGCCAAAGCGGTGGAGGCTCTCACACGACAAAACCCACCACCCGCCAATGGAGAACAAGAGCAACACAAACCTCTACCTCCGGCGTACGATAGGGAGCAAACGCAGGAAAGCCAAACACCCGCCACTTCCTATTGGACTAAAAGAGGCTGTGTGGCTAACACTAAGTTCCACGCCAGGGCAGAGAGGCTCGGCCCTGGGAACCCCCTTTGCAGAGGGGCGCACAACCCGAACGTACTGTATCGCCTTTCCGTCCCGCCATTTGTGGACCGAATCATAAACGAGGCCCTATCGAGGAAGTTTACTCCTCCGAAGCTTGACTCCTATGACAGAACCACCGATCCCTTCGACCACCCGCGCCATTACCAGCACGTAATGGTCCTTAAAGAGGGATCCAAATCCATAATGTGCAAGACCTTTCCCACTAGTTTGAAAAGCTCTGCATTAACGTGGTTCCATAGCCTTCCGTCGAAGTCTATCGACTCCTTCAAAACGCTGGCAAAGGAATTTCTGACCCATTTTGTCGGAAGTCAATACTTTCGAAAAGGCCCGCACTACATACTCTCCTTGAGGCAGAGGTCCGGCGAAACACTCCGATAGTATGTCACTTGCTACACTAAGCCCAAACGTTTGGGTGTGCTTATCCAATATTGTATGGTTGGTTGTCACTTGCTACACTAAGTAATTGCTACCGAACCAAGACTAAACACATACCCGGTAGTTGATATTATCATGTTGTGATCTCCATAATAGTCAACATCACAGTAGGAGACCATCTTGCATCCTCCACCCTTTTTATATAGGATACCAAGATTAGTGGTACCTTTCACATACATTAAGATTCTTTGAACTGCTTAACTATACATGTGGTGTTTTAGTTCCAAAGTTAGTAATGCTATTTTTCACAACTCGAAGAAAAAAGAATATGAAAAGATAAAGGAAAAGAAAACTGGATTGACTAAAATATTTTTGAAGAAAATAAGGGGACTTTTAATGTACATATTTAATTGTATACTTGATACATCGTCCCAAGTGAGTTCGGATTTACGTATAGTGATTAAAATTTAAAACATACTTGTCATGAATCGAACTTCGGTTGTGATGGCGTGACCCTTGAAGTAACACCCCACTTGAGACATGCACGTGCTGAGTGACTTCGAAGTTAAGGGAGACACATTTGGGTGAGGTGTCTTCGATACTCGAAAAGTGCAATTGTGGAAAAGAAGCAGAAGTAAAAACAATAGCGAAAACATAGATTTTACTATAACACACAACCTGCATTAAAATTAAATAACTTTCTACATATTAAATTTTAGGGTTTTATAGAAAATCGAATTATGAATATTTTTTTTGAAATGCACTTTTTGCTATTTATGTTTGGTTTGTACTGAAACTGCAAATTATGATGACCATATTGGTTTTTTACGAAATTACATCGATGTTTATGCTATAATAAAAACTGAATATCTCCAAGTACACTAAGAATTTGTTAAATCTGTTTCATGGTCTTTTACTAAACATAATTCTGAACACGTTTGTGAAATAGGCTTTTTTTTTTCTTCTAAGTTTTGGCTTAGATTTTCCAGAAAATGTATATTTCTACAAAAAAAAAAAATAATCTTAAAAAAATTTCAATTTAAAATATTAGATTTGCGTGGATGTGGGTCAAACTAATTTTCTGCAGGATTACTCACCCCTGAAAATTTGCATTCGCTGACGTGCTTAAATTCCTAATTACTTTGTTCTATAAATGTAATGATTGTCTTGAGAAAAAAAAACTATCATTCGGTCATTGAATTGGAACTACATGTCTTCCTTAAGGCAAAATATTTATTTGTTCGTATTTTTATAATCGTGTTTTGTAGACTATGATTTGTTTTTTTGTTGAATGTAAGTTTCTCACACTAGTATTAAAATACTAACCCAAATTGTCTTTGATGATACATAAAAACGGTCACATCCCTAAGCCGTGCACATGTCGTGATAATCTCGAGAAAATACGAACCCCGACATCAGCCCAACACTGAACAGGCCCAAACGGTTCTAAGCCCACTCAATTCAGTCTGCCAGGCAGACCTGAACTCTCACAGCACGCTAGGCCCACACGTCTCATAGTTGTCCTTAATACCCGTAATCCCTCCTTAGGCAAGTATCTCGAGGATCTGCTTCGGACGGGCAACTATAGTTGCTCTTTGCTCCCAACTAGGAAACAAACACCAGAGTATCTTCCACACAGGGAAACTCCGCTCTACGGTATGCTCTTGGATTGGGAACTATCTCCCGCGTATCTAGGAGCGCAGAGCTAATAGGAAACTTTCCTCCTATAGCACGACTCCTAATTAGATATGGATATCCACGAAGATCTCCTCCCTAATCTACACCTACGATGGCTTGGTTAAACCTGGATTCCTTGTACTATAAATATGACATGAGGTTGGTAAGCTAAGGTACGCTACAGATTCTTTATTACAACATTACACCTTCCTCAGAACCCTGTCTGACTTTAGCATCGGAGTGTCATCGGCCACCACAACGGTGGTCCGTGGCTCACGTGTGTTACTTGTGCAGGTCAACACGTCAGCAGGAACCAGATCAGAGCAGGGAGCAAAAAATGAATGCATCAGTTTGGCATCGTCCGTGGGGACGTCATAGCTCATAACTTTACACTAAGCATTGTCATCCTAATATTCGCAAAGACCATTCGCGGCGATACAAAGATCGTACGACAGTGCCCTGATAAAAGCTATTCAGGATGACAGCTCGAGCTTACGGCGCCTGACTCGGCACGAACGCTCTGACACATGCGCTCGGCCATTGCAACTCGCTCTTAGCAGCAACTGCGGCCGACCGGTCTGACAAACAGGATAAGCCTCAAGCAGTTTTCTTTCGGAAACAAGACACAACGCAAGAAACCCACAGCTAAACTATGCGCAACATGCCCATTATCGAATATGGCTACGCAACACCGACCTCGAATCGTTCGCAATACAAAGCGGTCAAGCTCTCTATCGCAGACAGACTAATCAAGCGTCCTATTGACTCAACCAACCTAAGCATGACGACAAGGCAAAAGGAAAAACATACAATAGAGATGACAAACACATTACCGATAAAACTGTTTTCATTAACGATCAAAACGAAAAGAGGTGCAATCACACCAAAGTCACTCCCTACTAGGAGAAGGTACATAAACAGAAGAACTAAGCCTAGTGGAAGATGGAGCAAGGATAACATCCACACGCGTCGTGGTCTGCGTATCGAGGCCCACATTGTCTTCCTCATCCGATGATGCAAAGGCAACAAACAAATCAACATATGACATCTTCTTATACCACCCAAGATCCCACTTTGGATGCTCCTCCTTCATCAGTGCCAACAGCTCCAGCCGGCCATGTACAACCCAGCGAAACTCACATTTGCCTTGTTCCTGAAGAAGTTCTTCCCCTCGCACATTCGCGTCAACAAGTTCGCACTTCAGTAGCTCCAACTTGTCAGTCAGCGTGTCAACCTGAGACTGCTCTATGGCCAGACTGCTCTTCACAGCACTAAGATCATGCCACTCAGTTCAAGCTGGTCCTCAGCCTTTCTCACCTCATGGGCGTAAAACTCCACGTCAGATCCCAACCGTTGCTCCTCAGCAGCCCATTCAGCTTCCTTCAAAGCACTATCTTCAGCAAAAGACTGCAGCTCAGAACACGCCTTAGCCGCAACATTCTGCGCAACCTCGACTTCTTGGCAGACCTGGCTCAACTCCTACCTGAGTTTGTCCCTTTCGAACACCGCCTCGGTCAGACTACGCTCGAGGTTCTCCAGACGATCCCCCTGAGTTTTAGTGGCCACAGTTGACTAATCCAACAGTTTTTCCTCAGGCTGCTTCTTAAGCCGCTCAATTTCACGGAGCGCATCATAATACAACAACTGCATGTGAGAGAAGACACGCTCACAAGGTATATACTCTCTCACGAGCCACCTCAACTTTCATTCCAGCAACGGTCGCGTGGCTCATATGAGACTTCCTTTGCAGCATGACACAGAACGTCTCCATGGTGTTTTGCTCCTCTAAGGTGAGAGAAGTGGTAGGAAACCTTCTTGCAATGGAACACAAGTAATGAGCAGTCAGCTCGCTATCAAGCATATCAAAATCGCGAGAAAGGGATTGAACTTACAGAGCGGTCTGAACTGTCGCTCGAGCGGACGACCCCTGCACTGGAAATATTTTGAATCCACAGGAGCCAAAAAGCAGTACTTCTGCCAGAACTTGAAATCATCAGGCAGTTTACCGAAGCACTTCGGTGACTTCATCTTACAGATAACATTGCTCTTCACCCGAGGAAAGGTCAGCAACTGGATCACCCGCGGAGTCACGCTGACACCAGCCTCCCTGACAGTTAGTAGAATCATGAGGATGATCCTATATCCATTAGGCCCCAACCGAGCCAGAAGAATCCCTAAGAGATCCAAGAACTCCCAAATCACGTCCAGTATCAGGAAACACACTCCATTTTGGAGCATCCCACGATGTAAGCAGATGAAATCGACAAAAGGTGACACGGGCGTTTGGTCTCCCATTAGGAGATACAATGGCAGGTCCTCGAAAACCCCAAACTTCGTACAAATTTCGACAAGACCAGGCTCGGACAACAATCCGTCTTCAAAAAATTCCAAGGCCTCAGCCAAAACAACATCATCAAGAAGGTTTTCTTGAGCCATGAAGAAGACAAACGATCTTTTCAGAACAAATATCTTCGAAAGCTAACAAAGTAGAATAATTAGACTATGCACTGTAGATGACCTGAATAGAGGATGGTTTCCCGCCTCTTTCCACCGAACCGACGCACGTGCCATTAATGCGGCGTGCAGATCAAGCAACGATTCAGGCTCAATCATCATGAGCGGCACATCCCTTCAAGAAATGACTTAGCGAACCGATGTGACGACCCACTAACTCGGGGGGGAGTAGCTGATGATAAATAAGAACGATCACACCCCTGAGTCGTACACGTGTCGTGATAATCTCGAGAAAATATGGACCCCAGCATCAGCCCAACACTGAATAGGCCCAAGCGGTTCTAAGCCCGCTCAATTCAGTCCGCTAGGCGGACCCGGACTCTCATAGCACTCTAGGCCCACACGTCTCACAGTTGTCCTCAATACCCGTAAGCCCTCTTTAGGCAAGTATCTCGAGGATCTGCTTTGGACGGACAACTACAACTGCTATTTGCTCCCAACTAGGAAGCAAACACCAGAATATCTTACACACAGGGAAACTCCCTTCTACGAAGTGCTCTTGGATTGGGAACTATCTCCCGCGTATCTAGCAGCGCAAAGCTAACAGAGAACTTCCCTCCTATAGCACGACTCCTAATTAGAGAGGGATCTTCACCCTAATCTACGCCTACGATAGCCTGGTCAAACCATGACTCCTTGCACTATAAATAAGACATGAGGTTGGTAAACTAAGGTATGCTACGAATTCCCTGCTACAGCATTACACCTTCCTCAGAGCTCTGTCTGACTTTAGCATCGGAGTGCCATCGGCCACCACAACGGTGATTCGTGGTTCACATGTGCTACTTGTGTAGGTCAACAGGAACCAAATCGGAGCAGGGAGCGAAAAAACGATTGCATCGGTTTTTTTTTTTTTTACAAATTTGGGTGCGCTTATAATGATTCACAACTTAAGAGACTTAACAGGGTTAGTTATGAACTTGGAGGCGAGCGATTCTAGCTTTTTGGTTTTAAATGCGACGTTGACTCATTCCGTTAGATTCTTTTTGTATCGTGTATGTCTTTCCGTATTTGAAGTGAAAAACTTTGGATTCGTTGATGTACTCAATTTAAGCATGTTTGACTTATGATTTATCTTGATGGATTATGACATGATTATGTTGATATTAGTTATGAGCGGAAGATTTTGGTAAGTTGGTTTATCATTAATTTATTATTAGAGTTTGGATGAAAAAAATAAATGTGCAATGCGTGGAGTGAGATCACTACCATATTTCAATTGCTCTAGCTCCAATAGGCTTCGAGTGCGTACCAATTGATCGCATGTGTTGCACCATTCTAATTGTTCATGTCGCGCCTAGATATTTGAATATTCTATTAGTTTAGATTGTTTAAAAACAGGGGTGTGACATATACTATGTAGCAGATTAGAAATATAGGTGATGATACACCAAAACGGTCCCAACTCTGTGCCGTACACGTGTCATACTGATCTTGAGGAAAGATAGACCCTAGCGTCAGCCCAACACTGATCCGACCCAAGCGGTTCTAAGTCTGCCCAATGCAATCCGCCAAACAGACCCAAATTCTTACAGCCTGCTAGGCCTACGTGTCTCACAGCTATCCTCAATACCCGTAAGCTCTGCTAAAGGCAAGTATCTCGATGATCAACTTTGGGCGGGCAAAAATAGAATCTCTTTGCTTCCAATTAGGAAATAGATTCCATAGTATATGTCACATAAGGAGACTTCTACCTATAGATTGCTCTCGGAATGGGAACTATCTCTGGCGTATCTAAAAGCACACGGCTAACAGGGAAACTTCCCTCCACAGCGCGACTCCTAATTAGAGAAGAATCTCCACGAAGATCTTCTTCCCTAAATTACGCCATCGATGACATGGTCGAATCAGAACTCTTGCACTGTAAATAAGACATGAGGTTGGCAAGCTAAGGGACACTACAAATTTTCTGTTTACAACATTACACCTTCTCAGATCCTTGTCTGACTTTAGCATCAAAGTGTCATCGGCCACCACAATGGTGGTCCGTGGCTCACGTGCGTTCCTTATGCAAGTTTGCTGGTCAAGGTGAAAACAGGGAACGAAAAATGATTGCATCAGTTTGGCTCCATCCGTGGGGACGACAAAGTTCCTAACATTTTACTAGCATCATATCTCCTCGTGAATGCCAGTACATGATGGCACTGCCACCTGGTGATTCTTGGTTGGTGGTTGACCCTGCAACTAATATGATTTTCTATCCCGCCCGAGAAGCAGAGGAAGAACAACCTGTCCCAGACGAAGAGGCTCCAGTAAGCCCTCGAGGCAGGCCTAATGTCGGCCAACCGTAGGAAGAAACTATCACGGTCTACCTCGATAGTCCTCTCAATAGCATGGTTATCCAGATAGGCTCCCGCTTAAGCAAAGACTTTGCGGAACAACTCACGAAGTTGCTACAACGAAACCAAAACGTCTTCACCTGGACCATGCAAGACATGGTGGGAATAAACCCGTCAATAATCACCCATCGCCTAGAGGTGGATCCCACGAGGAAGACAGTACGACAGAAGAAGAGGCACGGGGCGCCCGAGAGGAGTGCGATCATAAATGAGGAGGTGTATTGTTTACTCAATGTGAACATGATTAAGGAAGCACGATACCTAGACTGGCTGGCGAACACCGTTCTTGTAAAAAAGAAAATAGGAAATGGGTAGTGTGTGTGAACTACACGGACCTAAACAAAGCCTACCGAAAGGATAACTTTCCACTCCCCCGCATTGACTAGATCATGAACTCCACATCCGGGCACAACTTACTAAGCTTCATAGACACCTATTCAAGCTACAATCAAATATTGATGCATCCCCAGATCAAGAAAAAACCTCATTCGTAACTGAAAGTGGAATATATTGTTATAGGGTGATGTCGTTCGGCTTAAAGAACTCATGTGCTACCTACCAACGACTGGTAAACTGAATGTTTAAATAACGAATTGCTAGGAACATGGACGTCTATATCAATGATATGCTGGTCAAGAGCCTCCGCATCCCCCACCATATAGAAGACCTCACTGAAGCATTCAACTAGTTCAGGAAATACCAGATGAAGCTCAACCAACATAAATGTACATTTAGAGTTGAGTCTGGGAAATTCTTAGGTTATATAGTGAACAAGGAGAGGATCAAGGCTGACCCAAAATTGATTCAGGCCCTTCTCGACATGAAAGGCGCCCCTGCCAACATTAGAGACATTTAGAGCCTGACTGGGAGGGTAGCAACACTCAATAGGTTTATATCTAAGTCATCCAACAAATGCCTTCATTTCTTCGAAATACTAAGAGGAAGCAAAGGATTCTCTTGGAACAAAAAGTGCAAACAAGCCTTTCAGAGTCTAAAAGCATACATAGGGAGTCCAGAGCTACTCTTAAAACCTGCGACAGGGGAAACACTCTACTTGTACTTGTATGTTCCCAAGCATGATGTCAGCTCAGCCCTCGTACGAGACAACCGAGAGACTCAAAGACCAGTGTATTAGACCAACAAAACCTTCGTGGAAGCAGAGACACTCTACCTGAACCTGGAAAAGTTAGTTCTGGCACTTGTCGTATCCTCTAGAAAACTGATGCCCTATTTTCAGGCCCACTCTATAACGATTCTGACCAAGCATCTACTCCGTTTGGTACTGCATAAACCTTCTGGCAAGATGGTGAAATGGTCACTGGAACTCGGACAGTTTGACATAAGCTATGCTCCAAGAACCTCCATCAAATCTCAGGCGCTACCAGACTTCATTGCCGAGTTCAATAGTAGAGAAAAACTGATGATATATCACTAACCCTCAAATTCAAGCATCCAGGCGTGGATCTTGCGCTACGACGGATCATGAAAAGCAAGCAGAACCGGGATCACACTCCATTCCCCTAGCAACTTCACCCTAGAAAAGCAGTTAGGTTCGGCTTTCCCGCTTCAAACAACAAGGCCGAATATGAAGCCCTCCTGTTCGGCCTAAAACTAGCTTTGGGGGTCAGGATAGATCACCTAACGACATACAACGACTCAAGACTGGTAGTTAACCAGGTCAAGGAGAATTTCAACAACAATGACCCTTGCATGATAGCCTACCACGACAAGGTACTTGGTGTAATGGGTGAGTTCAAGATATGCGAGCTCATACAGTGCATGTGAGATGACAACAAAAGATCTGACGTGCTAGCCAGAGAGGCCTCAGTCTCTGATGAAGTCTCAAGCAGCCTCATTGAATACCAAAAGCAATCAAGCATCGACGAAGAAGAGCCTAGAGATGTCTGCGCTACAGACGCGCAACCAAATTGGATGACTTCGATACTCGAATATATCGCAACCGGAGCCCTACCGACCAAGAAAGTTGAATCCAGAAAACTTAATGACAAGTTATACAGGAGATCTGTGACAGGGCCCTTGCTCCAATCAGATCCTAGGAAGGATCCAATCAGATCCTAGGAAGGATCCACAACGGTATATGCGAAAATCAACCGGGCAGGAGAACCCTCACCCACAAAGCTATAATTCTAGATACTATTTGCCGACCATGCAATGAGACGCCAAATATATTGTCTGCAAGTGTGACAAGTGTCAAAGGTTCGCACCATACACACACATGCCTGCCCAGCCGCTTACACCGATGATTAGTCCGTGGCCATTCACACAATGGGAAATGGACATCATCGGACCGCTTCCAACATCAACCGGTAAAAGGTTCATTCTTGTGGATGTCGACTACTTCACCAAGTGGGTCGAAGCCGAGCCCCTATTCAAAATAGTTCAGGTACAGATAGAAAAATTCATATGGGTCAGCATCGTTTGTAGATTTGGCATTCCCAAAGTATTGGTCAGCGACAACGGAACTCAATTTGAAGGTATCAAGGTTAAAATACTGTGCAAAAGTTTGAATATTAATCACCACTTCTCCTTGCCAGGGCACCCCTAAGCCAACGGCCAAGTGGAGGTTACCAACCGCACAATCCCGGAGGCAATCAAAAGAAAGATTGATGTGGTAAAAGGAAAATGGGTTCTAGAGCTACCGAGAATACTTTGGGCATATCAGACAACTAAAAGAATCCCTACCGGAGATACACCTTTCGCCCTGGCACACGGGTCAGAAGCTATGGTTCCTGTAGAACTCGAGGTGTCAACCTTCCGAACGGAAAAGTTTAGACCAGACGATAATGACAAAGCCCTGCGCGTTGGGCTAGACCTCCTCGATGAAAAGCGAGATCTAGCCTTCGCCAAGATAGCCGCCTACCAACAAAGAATGACACAATACTTCAACAAGAAGGTCAAGCCACACGAATTCAAGGTGGAAGATAGGGTACTCAGGAAGACCCAGCAAAACACCAAAGAAGTTGGCGCGAGAAAGCTAAACCTAAATTGGGAAGGACCATACAGACTAACCAAGGTCAACAGGCCGGGGACGTACTGGTTGAAAGACATAGACGGCGACGGGCTTAAATGACCATGGAATGTAAAGCATAAAAAAAATATTATCAATAAAATATTTGCTTTTACTAAAATTCCACTATAGTCCGTTACGACCCTCGACCATCCCGGCTATGGCCAGACTCGAATTTCAGTCCAAGGCCTAGCCCGTTGAGCGCGGACCACGACAGCCGAGGAAGTGGGAGGTGGGAGGTGCTAAAGGAAGAAAAATTTTCAAATCTTCAGATTCTTGCAAAAAGAGGTGAGTAAATTTCTAATATTTATTTTTATGTATTGTTGATTTAGACATCTGTGAAATTCACGTTGATATGACATGGACGTGATGTCTAATGAATCTTGGGAAGTGTTTTTACGTTTCTATATATATATATATATATATATATATATATATATATATATATATATATATATATATATATTCTTTTTTTTTCTTTCGTTTGGATGTTACATGTATTTCCCCCAATCGCACTCTGACATTTTTTTTTCTTGTTATATCATGCTATAATCACATGGGTTATATACCATTGGTTCAGATAGATAGAAGAAAAGGTAGAACTCTGACATGGGTTTCAATTTTGTGTCTGACAGTGTTGGGTTGTTACAGTTTTGTGAATAATTAATGAAGCTTTTGATAAAATCAATGAAGTGATGGGTTTGTACAGTTTTGTGAATAATCAATTGAAGTTTAATCAATGAAGCTTTTGATAAAATCAATGAAGTGATGGGTTTGTACAGTGTTGTGAATAATCAATTGAAGTTTTGAGAAAATCAATGAGGTGTTGGGTTGTAACCGTTTTTTTTAGAAAATCTATGAAGTTTTGTTGTTACAGTTTTGTGAATAGTCACATGGGTTTCACTTTTTGACAGTGTTGTTTTCATTTTTTTTAGTGTGTGTATAGATCTATATATGGGTATGGGTATGGGTATGGATATGTATGTTGACAGTGTATGTTTTATATTGATTGTCACTCTAATCAATAGATGTGGTCATGATAGGTGGTTTTCAAAAGAAAATGTGGATTTCCATAAGGATAGTCAGGGTATCTTAATTTGGGGTATAGCTAGTTAATGGAACTTGTTTTCTTGTCATGCGTATGTCACTACGTTAAAAGAATGTTTGTGCTTGCGACACACTTACTTTTCATTTTTTTTTTTTGAAGGAGATGGCAAAATAATTTTTTTTCATGTTGTGAATATCACTTTGGTAATGTTTTATGTATATGGTTCTTGTAAGGGGAATATGATGCTATGTAATTGATTTGGAAAAGTAATGGCTCACATAAAATACTTGGTAAATGTTCTTTTTTCCACAACTCTAGAAAAAAAATGTGAAAAGAAAAGAAACTTTTGTATACAGATTTGCTTGTATACGTGTGATATTATTATGGGTATGCAGACTTGCTTGCATATCGGTGCACCGTTCCATGTGAGTTCGGTTGTATGTGTAGATTTAGGAAGAATACTTGCCAGTGATCGAACTTCGGGTGAGATGACATGACACTCGAGGTGGCACCTCACTTGGGTCATGTACGCTCCGAGTGGTTTCGATGGCAAGGGAGGCACACTTGGGTGAGGTGTGTTCGGCACATGGAGGATAGTGCGATTGTGGAAAAAGAAGCGAGATTTCTTTTATTTTGTGTATGTGCATGATTACCTTAAAGGAATAAACTAAATGCTTATTCAACCATTGAATGAGAACTACATGTCTTCCTAAAGGTAGAAAAATGTGTTTTGTTAATATTTCAATAATAGTCTAAAATGATTATGAATTGTATAGTTGTTGCATTTATGAGGATTGATAACTCATAAATTTTATTTATTAGTAATAAATAATGCATATTTATTTATTAGGATGATGACACCTTTGCCTCATTGAGGAACTACCTGTTGGTTTGGTTGGTTATTGTTTTTGTTTAGTTTGAAGTTATCACGTGTGAATTTATTGATTTTTTTTGGATGAAGATTTCTCACACCAGCTTTCTTGCTTACCCAAGTGAGCTTTTGCTTCTTGGGTACATTCCTTTTAGAATGTAGCCGATTAGCCTTTCAGGTTTAGAGATTTTGAGCTGCGTTACTGAAGTTATTCTAGTGAGCTAGCCACACCAGTCATTTCCGGGTTAGAATTTTATTT
Organism: Berberis vulgaris; assembly: GCA_963556465.1. NCBI lineage: Eukaryota > Viridiplantae > Streptophyta > Magnoliopsida > Ranunculales > Berberidaceae > Berberis > Berberis vulgaris. The sequence continues at coordinate 7,279,728 of OY747135.1, forward strand.
GTTTTAGTAATCTAAATCATGTTTAGTTGTTGCTGCTATTTGTTTCTGTTGTTATTGAATTTTCACGTCCCGAGTTTTGGGGGAAATGGATAATCCTACGTGGATTTTGGGATTTTCGTTTTCTTCGAAAATCGGGGCGTGACAAATAAAATATTTGCTTTTACTAAAATTCCACTATAGTCCGTTACGACCCTCGACCATCCCAGCTATGGCCAGACTCGAATTTCAGTCCAAGGCCTAGCCCGTTGAGCGCGGACCACGACGGCCGAGGAAGTGGGAGTCTAGTCAGAACTCACACGCCTGATGACGACATCTCGCAAATGGATCATTGCTTTCCAACAGACAATGATCGCCGAACTTACCATGTAAGCTTAGTCAGTTTGTGACTGATGTCGATGACTTCTGGTGCCCAACGCCTAGTCTGTTGTTCGCAAACCAAGACGGTCGAGGAAGTGGGAGTCTAGTCAGCGCTCATACACCTGATGACAACGAGTCGCCAAGGGATTATTGGTCTCTAGCAGACAATGATCGCCGAACTTATCGGGTAAGCTTAGTTAGTTCGCGACTGATGATGATGCTTTCGGTGCCCAACGCCTAGTCCGTTGTGCGCGGACCATGACAATCAAGGAAGTGGGAGTCTAGTCAGTGCTCACATGCCTGATGACGATGACTCGCCAAGGGATCATTTATCTCGAACAGACAATGATCGTCAAACTTACCAGGTAAGCTTAGTCAGTTCCCGACTGATGACGACAGCTTTTGGTGCCCAACGCCTAGTTCGCTGTGCGCGGACCATGACGATCGAGGAGGTGGGAGTCTACTCAGTGCTCACACGTCTGATGACGATGACTCGCCAAGGGATCATTTATCTCGAACAGACAATGATTGTCGAACTTATTAGGTAAGCTTAGTCAGTTTGCGACTGATGACGACAACTTCTAGTGCCAAACACCTAGTTTGTTGTGCGCGGACCACGACGGCCGAGGAAGTAGGAGTCTAGTCAACGCTCACATGCCTGATGATGATGACTCGCCAAGGGATCACTCTCCAACAGACAAGGATCGTTGAACTTAACAGGTAAGCTTAGTCAGTTCGCGACTGATGGCGATGGCTTCTGGTGCCCAACACCTAGTCTGTTGTGCGTGGACAACGACGGCCAAAGAAGTAGGAGTCTAGTCAATGCTCACATGCCTGATGATGATGACACACCAAGGGATCATTACTCCCCAACAGACAATGATCGCCAAACTTACCAAGTAAGCTTAGTTAGTTCACGATTGATGATGACGGCTTCTAGTGCCCAACGCCTAGTCCACTGTGCGCGAACTATGACGATCGAGGAAGTAGGAGTCTAGTCAGCGCTCGTCCACTTGATGACAACGACTCACCAAGGGAGCATTGTTCTACAACAGACAATGATCGCCGAACTTACCAGGTTAGCTTAGTCAGTTCGTGACTGATGACAACGGCTTCAGGTGCTCAACACCTAGTCTGCCATGCATGGATGGCGACGATCGACGAAGCCAATGTCTCCTCGACATTCCTACGCATGACAACGACGACTCGCCAAGTGATCAATGTGCGGACCAGAATGGCTCACCAATAAGCAATAATAGCAAAAAATAGTCAGTTTCGATACAACTCGACTGACAAAAATAGGCAGTCTACCGGGTAGTACAGATTCTAAAATCTACAAAGCATCTAAAGAAAACTCAACAGTACAGGACAAAACAATACTTTCATTAAAAAGTGTTTTTCTGTCCCGAAAAGGGCGTTACAACTATTTTAAGGAGAAACAGCCTCCTCAGCAGCTTGTCCTGCGGAGCCAGAACCTTCCCCTCGAAAGATGGGTCTGAAAGCAACCCTCCTATAACGAGGGAAGTCAAGGTACACACCGGGGAACTCTTCTCTGATAAGCTCTAAAATCTCTAATTTGCCCAGAATAACCTCTAACGAGATCGACGACCTCCGTCCCAACATGTCGAAATCAACTGCACCCACTAAGGCAACATAGTACGAACGCTCCTCCGACAGTAAGCGTTTTGCCTCACGAACGCGGCGAAGCCCTTCGTCGACTTCAGACTCCAGTTGTCATCATTCGACGACCCATTCTGTCTCCGCTCGCCTCCTTTCGGCATCTTGAGCCTACAGATCAGACGACCACTTGTCCACAATCGCATCTAAGCGCTCCAACTCCGCTCGATTCCATCCCAATTCAGCACGGGCTGACGCCAAATCCAATTTGGCCAACCTCAGTTGAGATCTCATGCCAGTGAACTCCGCCTCAGAAGCATAAATTGAGGCCTCCACGACCCCCAAGTTCGCAGTAGTACTAGCATTCTGCAGCTGACCAGTCAAGAAATCTACTCGGTAGATAGCATCCGAATAAGACATCCGCAGGTCCGCGAAGGCATTCTCCAAGGCAAGGACTTGCGAGCTTCGGGATGCAACGTAACATGATAATGCGATTCTAGGGCACGAACGTCTTCCTTGAACTCATGATGTCGTGAAACACCAATGCAAGGACCAATGTTCTCTCCCTCTAAGTCAACAAGGGGAATAACAACATCTAGCAGAAGATGACGACCCTCTGAAGTTGACGCCTAAGCAGAACACGACAGCCCGAGAGCAAAGGTCGCACAATCAGAGGACCGCCTCCTTATCGAAACAATAACATGAGGCATACTCGCCTCCAATTCTACTACCCTGGTCGGGCTAGGCATAGCCAAACTTCTCTTCCTCGAATGACGACTGATAACCCCTTTAGCCGACGAACCTGGTGCAGCAAGAACATGATGAGAACACCATAACAACCCGTTACGTACAACATTGCCCGATATTATGACCACCTCGACGAACGTCAATGGGAGGTTGATGAACTCCCTCTCTATCTGTCTCTCCTCCTCAGCGAGAGTGGGAATTGCAAACTTTCCTAAAAAAGAAAATGACATCAAACTAGCATCTTATCCAAGATCGGAAAAATAAGTCAGTAACTAAGAAACTTATGAAGGTCGAACTGGAAATATCTTGGGATTCTATGACTCCCAAACTTGAAGTACGAAGAATTCACTGAAGCCAGGAACCGATACCTCTCCCAAGGCTCAGTGTCATCCGCTACTAAACACAAACAAGTAGGGAAATTCAGTATGCAATGGACCCTAGCATCCAATCGAGCGGTGGTCATATGATGGATTACCGCCGGAGTCAAACGAAGGTCGGGATCATGCGCCCTTAGGAGAATCGCAATCAGAACCTTAAACCCGCTCGAAACCATTTTAGCGGGAGGCATACAGAGAGTGAGAAAGAAACGCCAGATGTCATTCGACAGTAGGAATCAAAGCCCCGACTCGAACATTCCCCGATGAAAGCTTATATACCTCTGAGGGCGGGGGTAGTTAGAGCCAAATCTCCAAACATGGGAACAATTTCCAGATCCCCTAGAATACGGTACAAGCTTCAAAGCCTAATTAGATTCTTTCCCTCGGCTTTCTCAATTACAAAGATATGTTGCGAAGGAAGGTATTAAATAGGGATAGATTTTCTTAGGACTTATTTGCAGATTCAACATTTCTATCCTAGCTCAATTTCCGTCGACCTGATATTTTCATTATTTTTATCTTTTAAACCATCACCTAGGAAATGAAATAACTAATTAGCCCCTGTTGAAATATTAAACCCGCTCCAAATATCCATGGGCTTAAACTGCTCATGTATTTATCCTTATTACCATGTGAATTTACGGTGTAGTTGTATAATTCATACCCACCAATGTATATGTAATTTCACGAGTGCTTTCGTTTCCTCTTGATATATTAGATTTTCCCTCTCTAGAAGTTCGAGCTTATAGAAAATTTGACAATTAATTATGGTATCAAAACAATGGTCCTCAAAAGTCGTGGGTTCGAGTCTCATCCAACACAATCACTGAGAGAATTTCTAGTATTTTTCTCACGCTTGCACTGAAGGGGAGTGTTGAAATATTAAGCTCATTCCAATCTTTTAGAGAAATGGTGATTTATCGATTAGGCTGAGATATTTCTTGGGGAAATCTTTAAACTGGATTCTCTTTAGGCCCAATAAAAGATTTAGAATGAGTGGATTCATGGTTATTTCCCATTGGTACATGCAATACTAAGCAACCGAAACATAAACGAGAGATTGTAGGTTGCCAACCAACAAGTCTTATTTGGTTTCTTTTCCAACTTTTAACTCGTGATTTGCTTTGCATGCACCAAGTCCAGGAGTCCATCAGGTTTTTATTACTGGAAAATATGCCTTATTTTTCATATTATTCGCATAATATACCTTACATATTGGTTTCTTGAGTATATAGTGTATATGCAGTCACTTCACAAACACACCAGTGCTTTGGATTTGTTGTGAAAGTAGGCTTAATCTCATGATTGAACATGTATCAGACTATTTGGTTCAGTTACACCAACTATTTATGACATCGATATTTTGACTTTGTGGCACCAACCTAAAATATGTAATATCGACTTATCACTTTTTTTTAAATCCTTTGGTGGTGAAAATTTTCTCGTGTAGAAGTTTTAATGACTCTTTTAGTGATACCAATTATCTATTAAACTAAAATTTAGTCACACCATTCCTTAAATTTCAATGTGTTCATCAACGGGGTTGACAAAACTAATATATATTATAAATAAATAAATAAACTAAAAATTTTAATCAATACAAAAATTCAAAATTTTTGCCACTATTATATCATATTCGGAAGAAAAAAAACTACATTATGAATCATTCATACAAAGTTTCCAATCGATAACAACAATAATATTTTTCTCGTGTTAACAAAATATGGTTGGGTAGACCAGGAAAATTTTAAAAGTCAAATTTTAAAATAAAGTTGGGAGCATCGATCCAAATAGTCGATACACATAACAACTCTTTTTTTTAAGGATTTGACTTTTTGACACCACCAAATCCCCTCTTTGACACCACCATACCCATTTTTCTGTCTAACACCACTACTTGCTCTTTGACACCACCAATATAGACCCAAAATTTTCAAAAAAAAATTCCATCCTCTCACCTTTTTTTCTCCTCTATTCTCAATAGAGCAACAACTGTGGTTTCACCACACCGCCCCCTTCCGCATTGTTTTCTCTCCTCCATTGTCATTTATTTTCTCTCAGTCCCCTCTTCTTTCTATCCTCCTTTCATCTCTCACCCTGATCTCATATCTATTGGGCGAGGGAAATGGCGATTGACGGTGCGGGGCAGGGAGAGGGCGACCATGGCCGACCACACCACCCTCATCTGTTTTTTTTCATTAGCCCTCGCACAGGTCTTCGTGAAGACGAGGCATCTGAGAGTGGAAAACCCGTCCCTGTAGATTCCTTCACGAAGGCGAATGAGAAAAAATAGAGGAGGGGAGGGGTGGGGTGTTGCAGCCGACAGGCGGGGTGGTTGTTGTTTCGTCCTTGTTGTTCCTGAGAATAGATGAGAAAAAAAGGAAAAAAAAAAAAGGAGAATGTGAGGAACAAAGGAGATGGGCAAGCGAGGATGGGAAGAAGAAGAAGAAGAAAGGATAAAAAGAAGGGGATAGGAAAATAAGAGGGGATGAGGGAAATAAGGCGGGAGGTAGGGATGGGCGATGTGATGGTGTTGTTATTTCTGCAGAGAAGAGAGAGTGGTTGTGTGCATAAGCAGATTAAAAAAACATGGGTGGTGGTGTGCAAAAGTGGATTTTGGTGTTGTAAAAAAGTCATCACCTTTTTTAATTAATTTTCAATTCACTTAAAAGTTCAATGAAGTAAAAGAATCAAATATGTGACTATTAGAGTTTTGTTATGAAGACTAGTGTATCAGTCGTGTCGCCATACATTTTCTACACGTCTTTCCTTCACAAAACAAATAGGAAATTGTAGATATCACGAGTACAGTGTCATGCCTTCGGCACGCCTCATCCTTGGGTTGTGCTTTCTGTTTTCCCCAAATAGATCACTAAATTACCAATTATAAAAAATAAAAATAAAAATAAAAGATGAAAGTTAGTATTATTAATTAACTTTTTAGCAATCATTATTAATTAATTTTTTAGCCATCGTTATTAATTAAATTTTTTGCAATCGATTTCTCAATATCAGTGTGATGAATAGTGTGAATCTGGGTACAATGAGTATCAGTAATTGTCCATTTCTTGTTCTTCTTTTTATCCTCTTGGTGAACCAGACACATTTTTTAGAGATAAATTAGGGGGTGTTAGGGTTTTGAAATAGCCATTGGTAAATGGTAGCTTAGTCCGACTGGGAGAAAGACAAAACAAGGAAGAAAAAATGAGTATAAATGATAATGAATTATTTATTTATTAATTGAAATGTGATGATAGAAATTGTGGGTGCTAGTATTTCTCCAATCTAATATGCTCAGCCCAAGCCTAATCTGTGTGTCTGATGGAGATTTTTATTAACCTAAATTAATAAGTTAATAAACCCTATTTGTAATACCGCAAGTGCACGGCTGTCTAACTGGTAGACAGTGGCAAATACGAGTCGATCCCACGAGGATTGACGAGACATTCAAATTCTAAGACTTGTTTGAACTAATTTAAAGTTGGGGGTTACAGCAGATGAAAATTACTAAATTAAGAAAATGAAATTGACAACTAAAATTAAACTGATAAGATGATAGAGAGGGGACCGAGACATCGAATCCACCACAGGTTCTTCGAAATTCGTGCAATCTAAATTATTGTTTTCAATAATTAACATGACTAATTAACCTAAAGATTAATCTAAGTTCGCAATTGATTTCAGGAAAGGTATAAACCCCTAGCATTGTGTGTCTTCTTATGGCACACACAATCACAAGTTTATTTTAACTAATTCTAAACCCCTAGCATTGCACGTCTTCTTACGGCACACACAATCACATATTCAGATTAATTGATTAAAACAGGCTTTGAATATCAATAAAGGGTACTTCTAACTACCAACTAGTCCAGATAATTAATCCGGATATAATCGGTGAAATCAAATTATTGAAACTCAGAAATCAACTGTGTTTAACGTTCAAGTATATAGAAAACAATAAATTCAAATACAACAAACTCTAGGAAACCCTGTTGTTTCATCTTCGCCTCGGCACGGGGTCTAGAAGATCATGGTGGTGGTGGTCATATCATCAATGGAGGTGGAATTCATCTCTGCACGAACACGAATCCCTAGAAAAGGCTGCTGGTGGGATGTGGTGGCTCTTACAGGATCTCAGGGTGCCAATAGCGGAACTATTTAAAAACAGTTGTTTCCCGCCAAAAATCGCGTGTTCCTCTGGTCTTCGTCTCCAACGAGTCGCACTCCTCGTGTTGCTTCGTCTTCGTTCCTCGCGAGCTCTTTCTTCCTCCGAACGGCTCCGGTACCTACAAAAGAAAGAGAGAGAGATGCGAAAGAGAACAAAAAAAGGGAGAAAAACAAGGGCGGTGCTCCCTGTTTCTGCTCATGTAGCGGTGGTGATGCATGGTCTGGTTGTGATGAAGGAGCAGAAAGAGAGAGGTGGAGGAGGAAGAGACCGTGGAGTAGAGAGGAACAGAGATGATGGTGGTGTGTGTGGGTTGTTAGTCGGCTGCGAGAGAGGAAAATAGGGGCGTCCTCCCTGTTTCTTCTCTATTTTGTGCGCGAGGTGGTGATGGTGGGGGCGTCTGATGGTGGTGCTCGGCGGTGTTGATGCTGGACGGTGGTGAGGTGAAGAGAGAGACACAAAAACAGGGGAAGAAGAGAGGAACAGGGGGTCGTGGGCGGTGTTGTTACAGTGGTTTGCGACAGGAACAGGGGCGGTGGTTGTGTTGACGCAGGAGTTGATGATGTCTACGATGGACAGGGTGTGGCGTCTCCCTAGCGAGCGAGGAAGAGCGAGTGAGGGAGGAAAGCGAGGTGACGGCTGATGGTGGAGGACGAAGAGGAGGTGGTGATGGCGGGATGAACGAACTGCCGGTAATCCTATCAAGCGAGGATTGCCGGCAGGGTGGATTGGCGTGGTGGCTGGAAAAGATAGTAGGAAAACACACGTAGGAAAAGAGAAGAGCAAGAGAACAAAAGAAAAAAAAAACCTAAATAGGGTTCTCCTATTTCCTTGTTAGGTTGGGCTTGTGTTTCTAGGTTAGCTTTTTGGGCTTGGGCTTAGACCTAGGTTTATTTGGGTTAGGTTTAGATATGTGACCCTCTACTTTGTACCACCGCTAGAATCAACCAATTGATTATTCCTTAAATTGTCGCCTTAATGCGATTTCATCGTTCACGCTCAAATTCCTACAAAGACATGAAAATGAAATAATTAAACTAAAATATAATAATCGAAACACTAACATATATAAATTAAGGGATATATTATGTAATAATTACGTGAATATCAAATACCCCCAAACCTATATTTTGCTAGTCCTCGAGCAAAACAATAAAAATAAAATTCTAACTCACTTTCGCAGGAATCATCGGTTGCACTTACCTTAACTGTGCAGCAAGGCTTTAAACCGCTAGATTACCTCTAGTTGACGAGTTATAGTATCGTGAGGGTTTCCAGAAATGTCACCCACAAACATTATAACTCAATAAATTTCCAAAACATGGTAACTTGATCACTCTATCTGTTATCCTCAGAGTAATCATCTAATTGCCAAAATTTTCAGAAAACAACTAACAATGTCAGAATAATATATCAAAGCGTCTAACAACAATTTAATAGTATCCAAAGGTTAAATAAATTTCATCAATTATTCTCAACTCGACGTGTGTATGTATGGCCTTATCAACACAATTTTCTTTTTTCTCAGTAAAGATACGACTAGATAACATTTGAATAGTGCGCTTCGACTACAAATCTCTCTTGTCACTCAGAAAGGAATCACTCAGATATTGGTTAGTTATCACTCAGTTTATATGTGAGAAAGAGAATAATTTATGGAAACACAAATATCTCACATATAATAATCATGAAAAATACACTTTTAAAAGAATGAAATGAATATGATCTCATGGACAGGAATATCAATTAATTTGAGGATGTTGAATCATACACCATAATTCTTATCTATTTAATCTCCACATCTATGAACCAAACTTTTACTTAAGATCAATTAGGTCTTTATTAGGTTGTAATGAGGCTAAGATTTTGGCTAACAATAATGGAAAAGGGTAAGATAAAGTTCTCTGAGAATGGATACACCCTTTAATAAGCACGTTGGGCTCTGAAGAATAAACCAATGTTGTACACCATTAATTTTTCTTCCTTCGAAATTCTTCTTCATATTTTTATTTTTATTTTTCTTCGAAGCATCATTTTTTTTTTTTTTTATAAAATCAACGACATGTTTTCCCCTTCTGCACAGTGAAAGATTTTAGTCTCAAGGATTCATGGAATATTTAGTTTCAGCTCTTTTTTTCCCTTCCAAAAATATATCAACCATACACATTCTCAGAGACATTGGGTAAGGATAAAAATAGTATGGGATATTACTCCCTAACTGGAGTAGGTACTGGGGATGGGGTTAGCAAAGAAAAAGTCTATTTAAAGGCTCAAAGGGCTGCAAACGGTATTTATCATTAGGTAGGCTAAAAGGCTAAAGAACGGTTCAAAGAAGAAAAAAAATGCCTATATCACTTCTTAAGCTCTAGTCGGTATTATGACATCTCAACTAAATAAATCAAGAAGTTCTAGTGTAATAATTCAATTTTTAACGTCATTCTCAAAGCAATCAATAAAAGAAACAAGAATAATGAGATCATCAACGAGATAATGCAGATTCAAGAAAAGTCAGAGTTTATTTAATAACCCTCAAGAAAAATAGAACGTCTCGAAACTCAATAGGGTTAAGTCTCCACTATTATTCTAAGATTTTCTAATTAATATGTTACTGATTAACTTCAAGTTATATGCTAACTCGGCTTATAGTGCAAGAGTGGTCGAGTCGAAAAATATCATGAAATATATTTAACTTAAAGATAATATCAAACAATATGTTTTCCTATTGACATATTAAAGTGACAAGTGTAAGCATGCATTCTTAAAATTTTCAAGCATACTTGAAAGCACATCCTCTTCATTGGAAAGAAACTTAGATTTTGAATGCATTTTCAAAGTGAAAATTTTTCACACAATCATAATTAACTATGTATTCAATGGAGATTGAGTAGAATACAATAGTAAATTGTGAAATAAATTTTATTTCAAAATTTTTGAAAAATGCAGAAAAACTCATAAACCTCACCCCCAAACCTAAACTAAACATTGTCCTCAATGTATAAAATGATGATTATGACAAATGCAGGAAAAAGAGAAGATAAGAGTAAGAGTGATATTACCATGGGAAGTTTTTACCAATTTCGACGAAATCGTCAACCAATGAACGCTCAACAACATAAGAACTGTGGACTCATCAAAATAAATTGATAAAAACAATACAGGACACAAAAAGATATACAAATTAAATAATGAAAAAAATTACATGTATCAGTTGTAAGTCAAAATTGTTACGGAGCTAACGAGTATGAGTGAAATGCAACTAGAAAGAACTCAAAAATCCATCCAGACTAACCATAATGACACAATTGAAGCTAGGCTGCCTCCTAGGAGCGCTTGGTTTAACGTCGTCAGCCTGACATATATTCTTCCTCACAAATGATGTACCATAAAGTGAAGAGGAAGAACATAGTAAACACTCTCCTCAAAAAGGGGCAATGAATCATATAGCAACAACCTAAAAAGTTGAGGACCTGTCCAACATATAGTAGCACCTACATGCAGCACAACAAAAACTAACGCATCCCTAAAATGACGAAGACGCCATGCAAAATCATAGAGAAAATGCATATGAACCCACGGTCGTAAAAAAGTCATAGGGATCTGGAGCTGAAAGTCGTCACCAACATGGATATCCAGCAAATGACTCTTTCCTACTCCTAAAAAAATACATCCTATGTCTAGTGTCAAATCCGAAGATTGAATGTGTTGCACAATAGGATGGTCAAAATTAAAATCATCCCTTAAAACAAAGGGATCCACATAGGTAGCGTCAATCACTATTAAAAGGATGAAAAACGGTATGTCTATAGATATATCAGGTGGTACAGACTCATCATAACAAAATAAATTGCACAAAGATGATGAACTAGACAGCTCAACAACACCCCCAAACCTGAAATCAACACTATTGATGTGGGCTTAACCGGCCTAAATAAACAGGCTAATTTGACCCACTTGTAATAACCGCAAGTGCACGGTGTCTAACTGGTAGACAACGGCAAGTACGGGTCGATCCCACGAGGAAAGTGGATGCAATTGAATTTTAGAAATTATCTAAACTAATTTACAGAAAAATGGGGTTACAATATTTTTAAAACTAAACTAAAAATAAATTAAAAATAAGAAAAATAAAAGAAAAAGGATGGATGAGATAGATTTTGTGGGGCTTGGACTCACCAATGAGTTAGCATAAATATTTAAATCTAAATTACTGAAATTATAAACGAGAAGCTTTAGGGATGAGGATCCATTCCTTACACCGAAGATGTGATCATTAAAATTCAATTCCAATCATATTAGGTTTCTGTCAAACATTAACAATTTATCTCAAGCAAATACACTTTTACCAAACATTAAGTGTCTTTTTAAGGCACACTTAATCAAAGTCTATGCTTAATACTTTTAAGCACATGCTTTGAATATTGATAAAATGTGAATCTAACTACCAAACATATCAATTTTTTAATCGAACATGAAAGGTGAAAGCAATTTATCAATTTTTAGAAATAAACTGTTTATCAATTAAGCATTTAGTCAGTAAAATAAATTATACAACCCTTTTGGTTTGTCGCCGCCTCGGTGTGGTGGTACTCAGCAGATCAGCAGGTGGTATTCATCTCTGCACGAACACAAATCCCGAGAAATTGTTGCAAGTGTATTGTGGCTGCTCAGAGAGAAGCTCGGGTTCCAATAACTTCATTACCAGCGGGCCGGGGTGCTCTTATGCGCTACTGGATGCCAGTAGCGCCCCTTTCTTTTCTTCTTCGATTTGAACAGGGAGATGGCGGGAATGGCGCCACTGAAGCAGGATCCTGCGAGAGAGAGAGAGAGAGAGATCACCGGAGGATTCTGTGATGCTCTGGAGGACTCGATCGAGATTTGAGGATGGAGGAGATCCTCCGGTTCTGATTTGCGGCGTTGTGACTGCCCCGCGAGAGAGAGAGATCAGCAGGATGGCGTTGATGCAGGCCTGTTGGACGTGCTGGCCTATCGCGGTGGTTGTGCGCCGCTGACGCGCCGCTCTGTGGTGGTTGCGTTGCTGAAGAGGAAGAACATGCAGAGAGAGAGATGGGAAAGAGGACGAGAACGGGTGACTGAAACAGGGAAGCGCTGCCCTGTTTCTACTCCTGTCGCGGTGGTTGCGTTACACTGCTTGTGATGGTGAGAACAGGGGATGAGGAGATGGAGTGGTGTGCGTGGTTGTGATGGTGGTGCTCGGTGGTTATGGAGTTGACAGGGATGGTGGCAGAGTGAAGATTTGATATGAAACAGGGTTGTCACGCCCCTATTTCGTGGTGATGGCGGTGCTCGGATGATGGTGGTGGCGGCTGTGCTGTCCGGAGTGAATCAAGGTAAAATCAAGGGATAATTGGGAGAATATTCTTTGGGTTGGATTGGGCTTGGCATTGGGTTTGGGTTTATGAGTTAGGTTTTGGGTTTAAGGGTTTGATTTTGGGCTTAGGCTATTCTCACATCCACTTTCTCTGAAGTCACCATCTGGGATTTTTCAATTCATTTTTCTTCGATTTCTTCATTATTGCTTCAAATTCTACAAAAACACAAAAATTCAATAATTAATCTAAAATAAGATAAAAACAAGGATTAACAAAAATATAATAAGATGTAATAATGTTATAATTATGTGATTATCAAATACCCCCAAACCTATATTTTGCAAATCCTCGAGCAAAAGAAAGAAAAGAAAATCGAAAAGAAAATCCTAACTCACTTTCGCAGGCATCATCGATTGCACTTACCTTTGAAAACGTGCAACAAGGCTTTGAACCCCTAGATTACCTCTAGGGGACGAGTTATATTCTCGTGAGGGTTTCCAGAAAATGTTACCTACAAACATTACTGACTCAACAAAACTTGGTCAAATAGTCTTTATTTTAAAACTTCAAGATATGTAAGAAACCAACAGTGTCATTTTAGTGTATCAACAAATCTCCAAATAATTTATATTCTCCAATGGTTAAAAAAAATTCACAATCATCCTCAACTCAATGTGTGTGTGTGGATAGCACTATCAACATAACTTTTCATTTCAGAGTAAAACAATGACTAAATCTCCTGTAAAAAGTTTGTTTTGACTTCAAACCTCTCATGTCACTCACAATAAAGCACTCAGAGATTTGGTATTTCACTCAGTTTATATGTGAGGAAAGAGTAAATAATGGAAAACAATCATCTCACATATAGTATTATGAAGAACGAACTTTTCAAGAATGGAATGAACATGATCTCATGGACAGGAATATCAATTACTTTTGGGAATGTTGAATCAAACACCATAGGTCTTGGTTATTAAATCTCCACATCTACAGAACCAACCTTTACCTAAGATCAACTAGGACTTTGTTGAGTTGTAACGGGGCTTGGGTAATGGTTAATAAGTAATGTCAAAAGATTCTAACAAAAATTTCTAGGAATGTATACACCCATTCAACGAACAATTATGGCTGTGAAGAATAAACCAATGTTGCGCACCATTAATTTTTTCTTCATTCTCACATCTTTATCCTCATTGAATAATCTTTTTTTTTTTTTCACATAGAGGATTTATGAAATATCTCATATTTTGCTCTTTAATGCCCTTTTTACACCAAGTATATTCATCCATACACATTCCCAGAAAAGTTGGGTAGAGGTTAATGGGTTAACAAATAAAAGTTATTCTAAGGCTCAAAAGGCTACAAAAAGGTTAATGATATGGGTAAGTTAAAAGGCTACTTAATGGTCTAAAGAAAAAAATGCCTAGATCATTTCCTAAGTTTGGGTCAGTATTATGACATCTTAATTAAATAAGCAAAGAAGTTCTAGTGTAATAATTCAATTTTGATGTCATTCCAAAGCAATTGATCAGAAAAATGAGAATAATGAAATCATCAACGAGATAATACGGACTCAAGAAAAATCAGAGTTTATGTATAACCCTCCAAAAAATAGAAATGTTCAAAACTTTCAGGGTTAAGTCTCTACTATTATTCTAAGGTTTTCTAGTGCATATTTCACTCATCAACTTCAAGTTATGCTAACATGGCTCATGGTGCAAAGATAATCGAGTTGAAAAATCTTATGAACTAGATCTAACTTAAGGATCATACTAAACTTTCAGTCTTTATCAATATACCAATATGTCAAGTTGGCTTGCATTTTCTTGAACATTTAAAATCTATTTTCATAATCGCAAAAGACCAAGTTTTCTTGACAGAAAAGCATTGTTTTTTATTTTTTTTTAAGAACAAGAAAAGAAAACACTACAAAAAATTCACCGACTCATGAACCCTACCCCCAAACCTAATCCAAACATTGTCCTCAATATTTAACAAAATAATTTTGACAAATGAATGAAATAAGTACATGAGAGGAGGTTAGAACAGTATTACCGCGGTGAAGATTTTACCAATTTTCATAAGTAATCCACCGATGAGAGCTCAGAGACAAAAGAATTGTGGATTAGTTAATAGAAATAGATAAAATACACACTCAACATGCATTCTTTACAACAAAAGTTGGGCTGCCTCCCAATAGCGCTTGGTTTAACGTCATCAGCCCGACAAATATTTTTCCTAAAAAATGGTGTATCGAAAAGTGGAAAGGAAGAAGATGACAACACTTAGTCCATGGTCGTATATCAACAACCTGAACAGTTGAGGATCAGTCCACCCAAATATAGCAATCACATGGGGCACCAAATACACTAAGACATCCCAAAAATGATCAGTCGTCATACACAACAGAGGATTTTTGCGTGCTCCAAAAAGTGAACATCCTAGGTCTGGCTCCAAATCAGAAGATTGAATAATTTTTACAACATGATGGTGAAAACTGAAATCCTCACTACAGAACAAGGGATCGGTGAAAGTAGCCTCAGTAAATGGGAATGTGATGCAAGTAGATGAGACGATGGATATATCAGGTTGTATAGGCTCATCACATGAATCACACAAAGATTTTGGGCTGGATAGCTAAACAACACCCCCAACCCTAGAGTTGACACTGCTTATGGATTGCACTCTTTTACTAGATATATCTTCCGACTTCTTTGGGACAACCTGTTTTGAATTCAATATAGATGAAATAATAACAGGCAAAGTATCATCAGTACCTGAAAACGCATACCTGAGGGTGTCAGGTAATTGTTTAAGGTCAAGCTCAGGTGGCTCAACTGATGGGACTAGTTTTGACTCACTGAGTGGAAGAGGCTCCACTTTAGACTTCCATTTATAACTAGGATCCACAATGGGGACTGAGTCAAGCAAATCATTGACTTCCCTAATGGAATCATCAACATCAAAGTCTAAACTAAAATGAGTCAAACAAGCCTCTAAATGGTCATGTGTATCATGAAAACAGTCAAGTGGAGACTCTAAAGAATGTTCACAGTTTGATTCTATGCATGAGTCACTAGGAAGGCATGTGTCTAATGAGTCAACATGGGAAGGAGATGTCTGTAGTGTCTCAGAATCTACAGGTTCATCAATAAATGAGGCTTTATCAGCCTTCTTATGAGAGGATGATGCAACCTGTGTAAAATTGGGTGAGCATATAATAACACTTATGTCAGGCATTCCTACCTGATTGTCAACCAGTTTTCCATTCCTAAGGGTAGTAATGGATTGGACATCTTCACTGTCCGGCTCAGATGTGCCACTAATTTCAAATTGACCATTTGGGTTGGAAATAGGTTGGCTAGGGACTTCCTCTGACTCTATCTCAAGACGTGACTCAGCTATCTGACTCAAAGTCATCTCAAGTATCTTGATAGCTTGAGCATTTTGTTGAGAATTAGCTATCAATTATGTAATGTCCTAAGAAGTTTTCTCAAACATATCTCCAGTTCGCAGCATAAAACGAGTTAAGGCGTCCTCTAAACTAGATGTGTTAGAAGGAGGAACAACTCGATTAGGTTGAGGCTCACTAGCAGGAATGGAAACTTGAGGAGTCGGGGGAGTGACAATAGGGCCTCCATGGTACTGACCATGGGCCCATGAGAAGTCAGGATAATATGCTGAACCTGAGTTGTAATAATCTGAATATGGATCATAATCAGGTTGTCACATGGCATTAAATGCATTGACTTGCTCAGGAAACCAAGATGGATAATCATTGAGGTTCATTTTTTTTAAATCACTAACTCTAAAAATATACACAGACTCACACGCAATCAACAACCAATAAATGCACAGGAAACATGCCTCCCTAAGCAATCAACATTTTTGAGATCAATTATTTTTTATCTTTGGGGGACAATTATTTCTTATGTAATCTTTATGACAGAGCAATGGGTGCTACAAGTTGATCCTAAGAGTGTACACTTTACACCGCAAAGTTCAAAATCAGTAGGCTAGAGTTTTGTTTCAAAGAAACTGGATCATCACACAAGGGAAGGAGGTCACAATGGTCCAATTAAGTACTTCCTTATGCTACCGCTCTGTAAGCCAATAGACGTGAGAACGATGTGATGTTAAATGTACACTTGAGGCTTGTGTTCCTAACCCAAAACTGTTAGTTACACCAATCCTTATTGAGTATCGTAGCTTACTTATGACTCGGCGTATCGGGTAAATTACCCTTGTGGCAGTGGCCTCTCGGAGTTCATTGAATGATTAACTCATCGTCACTTTTAGCTTTGGTCAACACAAAATTATTGGATTCACCTTGGTCTTGGTTGTCCTATGAACACCGTACCTAAAAGATGACTCTATCTAACTTGCTAATTGATTTTAATTATGTTTGGCTATTGGTTGCACACAGCTGGAGTGATGAGGTGGGGATATCAAGTCCCACCAGTTTCTATTTAGAAGCCGGGTCTGCTTATTATGAATTACTAAAGTTTAGCATCCATAATTACAGAAATTAAACAAGCAATCACACAATTTCAAACAATTATACAAAGCACCCGGGTCGCTAATACATTGCGTGCGATAGAAATACTTACAGTGTGTGTATTCCGTTCTGCACAAAAAGTTAGCACAATAAGAAAAATGTTCGACTTCTTTTTATCCGTTTCAATCAGCACAAAAGCATATACAATCAAATTACTTGTTTTGGTCTTAGAAGTCGGATTTCTAAATCATAAAAAAATTTATTGGGTAACAACTAAAATTGTTTCCCTATAATTTCTTTTGACTTAGAAAACTTTGGGTTTTTTTTTGTGATTAAACAAAATAAAAACAGTAGAGTTCTAAAAATTTATTACACCACACACTCGTAAAACGAGGTGAAAAAAATTAAAACTCTCCTCACAAAATAAAAAATATAAATATAAAAAATAAAAATTTGCTTGATGTTTTGCAGGATCATCCAATTTCCTCGAGAAGCGTGTATTCTGCAAAATCAAACAAATAAAACGAAATGAGTGTAAAAAGAACTTAGCAAAATAAATTTTTTTTTTTAAATTAGTGAAAATCAATCTTAAATTCAATTACACTGCTACCTTCCCCTGCAACGGCGCCAAAAACTTGATGCGGGCTTAACCGGCCTAAATAAACAGGCTAATTTGACCCACTTGTAATAACCGCAAGTGCACGGTGTCTAACTGGTAGACAACAGCAAGTACGGGTCGATCCCACGAGAAAACTGGATGCAATTGAATTTTAGAAATTATCTAAACTAATTTACAGAAAAATGGGGTTACAATATTTTTAAAACTAAACTAAAAATAAGAAAAATAAAAGAAAAAGATGGATGAGATGGATTCTGTGGGGCTTGGACTCACCAATGATTTAGCAAAAATATTTAAATCTAAATTACTGAAATTATAAACGAGAAGCTTTAGGGATGATGATCTCTTCCTTACACCGAAGATGTGATCATTAAAATCCAATTCCAATCATATTAGGTTTCTGTCAAACATTAACAATCTATCTCAAGCAAATACACTCTTACCAAGCATTAAGTGTCTTTTTAAGGCACACTTAATCAAAGTCTAAACTTAATACTTTTTAGCACATGCTTTGAATATTGATAAAATGTGAATCTAACTACCAAACATATCAATTTTTTAATCGAACATGAAAGGTGTAAGCAATTTATCAATTTTCAGAAATAAATTGTTTATCAATTAAGCATTAAGTCAGTAAAATAATTTAAAATGAATTATACAACCCATTTGGTTTGTCGCCGCCTCGGTGTGGTGGTACTCAGCAGATCAGCAGGTGGTATTCATCTTTGCACGAACACAAATCCCGAGAAAATGTTGCAAGTGTATTGTGGCTACTCAGATAGAAGCTCGAGGTGCCAATAACGTCATCACCACCGGGTCGGGGTGCTCTTATGCGCTACTGGGTGCCAATAGCACCCCTTTCTTTTCTTTTTCGATTTGAACAGGGAGATGGCGGGAATGGCGCCACTGAAGCAGGAGCCCGCGAGAGAGAGAGAAATCACCGGAGGATCCTGTGATGCTCTGGAGGACTCAACCGAGATTTGAGGATGGAGGAGATCCTCCGGTTCTAATTTGCGGCGTTGTGACTGCCCCTCGAGAGAGAGAGATCAGCAGGATGGCGTTGATGCAGGCATGTTGACGTGCTGGCCTGTCGCGGTGGTTGTGCGTCGCTGACGCGCCGCTCTGTGGTGGTTGCGTTGCTGAAGAGGAAGAACAGGCAGAGAGAGAGATGGGAGAGAGGACGAGAACGGGTGACTGAAACAGGGAAGCGCGTCCCTGTTTCTGCTCCTGTCGCGGTGGTTGCGTTACACTGCTTGTGATGGTGAGAACAGGGGATGAGGAGATGGAGTGGTGTGCGTGGTTGTGATGGTGGTGCTCGGTGGTTATGGAGTTGATAGGGACGGTGGCAGAGTGAATATTTGATATGAAACAGGGTTGTCACGCCCATGTTTCGTGGTGGTGGCGATGCTCGGATGATGGTGGTGGCAACTGTGCTGTCCGGAGGTGGTGGTGGTGAGAGGTGGTGATGGTGATGAGAATCACTGTGTGGGGAAGATGTTTTGATTTTCTGTAATGTTTTCTTTTCTCTTCTCTTCCTCCCATTTTCTCTTGTATTTATAGAGAATGATCAAAATGAATAGAGATGAGATAAATGGATGATTCATGGAGTGAATCAAGGTAAAATCAAGGGATAATTGGGAGAATATTCTTTGGGTTGGATTGGGCTTGGCATTGAGTTTGGGTTTATGAGTTAGGTTAAGGGTTTGGTTTTGGGCTTAGGCTATTCTCACCTCAACTTTCTCTGAAGTCACCATCTGGGATTGTTCAATTCATTTTTCTTCAATTTCTTCATTATTTCTCCAAATTCTACAAAAACACAAAAATTCAATAATTAATCTAAAATAAGATAAAAACAATGATTAGCAAAAATATATAAAATGTAATAATGTTATAATTATGTGATTATCAACTACCTATGAGATATATTCTCTCCAAAGAATATTGATGATCAAACTTCATCTAAATGTCACTAGGAGGACATATGTCAAATGGGTCATCATGAGCAGACGGAAAAGGGAATGGGTCAGAAAGCCCAATAGTATCAGCATAAGGGTTCAGTTTTGACTCACTGAGTGGAAGGAGTTCCACTTTAGGTTTTCATGTGTAACCCGGATTCATAATAGGGATTGAATCTAGCAAAACATTCACTTCCCTAATGGAATCATCAATATCGAAGTCTAAATCGAAGTGAGTCAAACATGCTACTAAGGGATCATTTGATACAGACTGCAATAAGGATTTCTCCACTGAAATCTCAATCATATCAACTTCACAAACATCCTCTGGCTCGGGAGGTTGTTGACTAACATTAAAAACGTTGAGTTCAACGGTCATGTTGCCAAATGATAATTTCATAATTCCATTATTGCAGTTAATAATGGCATTGGATGTGGCCAAAAATGGTCGATCCAAAATGATTGGAATGTGATTAGAGGGATTGTGAACATGTTGTGTATCAAGAACTATAAAATCCACAGGGTAATAGAAATTTTCAACCTTGATAATCACATCCTCTATAACACCATGGGGGACTCTGATATACTGCTCTACCAATTGCAGTGTTACTCTAGTCGATTTTAATCCACCGAGACTTAATTACTCATAAACAGAATATGACAATAAATTAACACTCGCCCCTAAATCCAATAATGTGCTTCTTTTACTTTTCAATTAAAAATGTAAATTTATTAATAATGAACTCAATATGAAAGGCCGCGACCTGAATCTGCAGGACAGTTTTTATGGATGCTGTAATTTTCTTTAGTTTAATGCATATGTGTGCTTTTAACCAAAAAAAAAAAAAAAAAAATTGCTTTTGCTTTTTAAAAGATGGGACCCATAAATTCGGGGTATTTAAAAGCTTTGTTGCGTGGCCCCTTTTCAAAGTAGAGGGACGGAGGGAGCAAAGTTGTGCGAGAGCATATTCGGAATTCAAAAGACGACGACGGAGTAACGGACATCCACTTTTCAGTTTCGTTAACCATAAAAAGCCAATTGTGGGTACCATCGAGTAACATAAATTACGTGGAGGTGTAGGTAACATGTAAGAAAACCTTCAGTTGTACAAAAGCTGCACGTGCTAGCTACAAGAAAACCTGCTACTGGGTGGCCAACCAAAACCAATCATTCAATCTGACTTCCCCAAAAAATTAACAGTTACGAAACTCTCGAGAGTAGCAGATCTACACCCACCAAATGAACCAATCACTCAAATTTTTTTCTTTATAATGACATAATTACCCTGCTCAAGTCATCTCCCTGAAGAGCCCAAAAACACAGAATTGGTGGTTGCAAATCTCATATAAAAAAATATGACAAAGACAAGATTAACCCCACCCGAAAAAATTTCAGGTATAAATAAAATAGCTTAAACCCCACTCTGAAAGTGAAACCCAAAGTGTGAGTATGAGGAACAAATGGAACAGGAAGGATGTGTGGAGACTGGTGTACATTCTCTTTTTAGGCCAAGTTGTTTCACTCAATCTTGCAGTCACAAGCTTCACTACATCTCTTATTTCCAACATAGGTAATCAATTTCAATGTTTTTGGTACTGTATTTGATCAGTTTCTGGGTTTTTGACAAATTTTGTGATCTGGGGTGGGCTTGTTTCATCAAATTTCATGTTTGTTTTGTAGGTGTTGATATCCCTCTGACTCAGTCCTTCTTCACTTACTTGTCTCTTGCTTTGGTTTATGCTCCAATCCTTCTGTGTAGGCGTCAAAAGCTACAGGTTGATTACTTTCTCTCTTACTTATCGACACTATTAGCAGAATTGGGATATATTTTCATTTTGATTCAGTCAGTGTTCATTTTGTATCTCAATTTGTGGTTATTTGGTTTTGGTTGGTACTGTTTCAGGTTGCTTGGTATTGGTATGCATTGTTAGGCTTTATCGATGTTCAAGGGAATTATCTAGGTATGTAATGCAATATTGGTATTCATGTTTCTTAAAATATGTTATGGGGTTTTGAGTAAACGAACAGTTGTTTGGAATTTGTGAGTTGATTAATATGCGAATGTTATATGCATTGATGCAGTTGTTAAGGCGTATCAGTTCACATCAATCACTAGCGCGACTTTGTTGGATTGTTGGACAATACCATGGGTCATGATCCTAACTTGGTTCTTAATAGGGACTCGATATTCCATATGGCAGTTCTTCGGGGCAGCTATATGTGTAGTAGGCCTCTGTTTAGTACTGCTTTCAGATGCAGGGGTGGCTGGTTCAGGTGACTAGTTTCATTGGAAAAATGTACCTCTATGATTTAATATCGTCAATTGCTCATTATTTCATATGCGAGTTTCCTAATTATTCGATTGATCTATAAGCAATTTCCATCTATTATATGTCTTATAGGTGGTAGTAAGCCTCTTCTAGGTGATATGCTTATTATTGGCGGGACTTTATTTTATGCAATGAGTAATACTGGAGAGGTTAGTCAATCATTTACAATTGTCACATACTTTTATGTAACTTACTTTCCGCCTTGTTCATTTTTGCTTGCCTGGGGTGGTGGAGGTTAGTGACAGAGAAAAATGTAAGGAAAAGGAAATAGATCATCATCTTCTCTACTTGAAATCCATTCACATACTTACTCAGATTAGCTAATTGGAAATTCAAACCTGCTCTTTATCTTTTAGATGACAAAACCTTTCCTAGAACAATGTAGTAATGGGGCGAGAACTATAGATGATGTAGATTTTGTTTCCAGCACATATAGCGATACGGTTTTGACTTGTAGCCTCAACTTTTGTTTGACGCAAGCTAGTTTTTTTGTAGTGACATAATTCTATAGACTTTGCATACAAGATTATGAACTACAGTTTAGTTGCGATTGCCAATTGAAGTTGGGGTAGGCTTAGTTTATCTTTTCTACTCGACCCTATTTCATGTTGCCATAGGAATTCTGTTCCAGATGACTCTGTATCTATCTGGTTTGTTTTTTTTTCTTAAGTTTTTTTTTGGTGGCGTCTCAATCTTCTATTAGATCATGTTAAGGTGGATCATGAGACATAAGCAGCTAAATGAAACATAAAACTTCAGTACTTTTATATTTTCTCATGAAATCAATAGCATTCCACTTCGATGCTTATCTGTCTGTTTTCTCAATAACTTCATTTAATTTGACATTCTATGATAATTAGTTAACTTAAGCGTGTTAATCATGCAGGAATTCTGTGCTAAAAAGAGAGACCGTGTAGAAGTTGTAGCAATGCTCGGAGTTTTTGGATTGATCGTTAGCATATGCGAGATGTATCCTTTCCACTTTTTAGTAATCCGTATCATATACCTAGTATCTTTTATTTCATAAATGGACTTTGTTCATAGTCCCCACCTTCAACATTTGCTTTATTTATGAACTAGTAGAAAACATGTTGTTTCCATCTCATAGCATTCCTAGATCTATATTTGAGATTTCGGCTTTGAAGGCTACCCAGTGGGACACAGAGCTTGTAAGTAATCTAGTTACAACTTTTATTTTACTGCTTTACCTAAGCTTTCATCATCCGTGGTTTCTATGACCCTGAATTTGATATTGCAGAACCAAAAGAAAACACTTTGATCATAATGGAGCTCAGAATTTGTTTACTATATTTTCTACAAATGGAGTAATGTATATTTTACATTTTTTTTCAATAATTACAGTGCTATGTTTCTGTTTGCCAGATACTACTTCTGGCTACCTTTGGATTGTCAACCTTTATATTCTACACAATCGTTCCCTTCGTACTGAAGGTTAGTTCTAATTTGTTATCAGGTTGTAGTTAAATCAGTTCAACATGAACCTTACCATGCAGTAATCTATTTACTTGATGTATATTCATGTCTGAAAAATTTTGCAAGTTGAATTCAGAAACTCAAATGCCAAAACTGCGTAAGTGTATAGGAATTACCCATCGTTTGTGTCCCCTCAGTTGTGCTTTTCAAACTTTGGTGGGCTTATATCTCCTCATATAATGCTAGACCTGAATTGAACTGATACAACGCCATCCCGATTTTCACTCTCTTCAAATGTCTTCCCAAGCATACTCATTTTTGCTCGCTAGATCTAGCTGTCCGAAGACAAGTAACAGGCAATGAGTTTATGTATAAAACAATTTCCACAATTTTCTGAAAACCAAAAAGATAGAGATCATCGTCAAACTCATGTTCTTCATTCTCTTTTCCTCTTTCTCTTCTCTCCCTTTTCACTTTTGGCAAATTTTCTTTTGAACCAAACACACCAAGACATTTTTTTTTGCATTGGATTGTCGGACTTTTTAAGTTGTTTGCCCTTTGAGCCACGCTTAGTGCAAAACAATGACTTCTACTAGCATTTGACATACAGACGAGCGGCGCTGCATGGTTCAATCTATCCCTTCTCACATCAGACATGTGGGCAGTACTCATTCGCATCTTCTTTTACCGTCAGCAGGTATTCACTTTTCAAATTAACTTACATGTATGGATATGCTACTATAGTGTACTGGAATGATAGATTGATACATGAGTTAGCTTTTACTGAGAGTTACTGTGAGTTTTGATTGATTATTTCTATTCATAAATCTTGACTTGATGCCTTGTAATCACTATTTACCTTGGAATTTAAATAGTTCGCTTCTTTTTATATGATTTTGATCATTATACCATTTGCAGGTAGACTGGTTATACTACCTTTCGTTTGTTGTCGTGGCTGTGGGACTCGTCATCTATTCTCTAACGTATGTTCTATAATTTTTTTTTTTTTTATGCTAATATATTCTTTCAATGTCATTTCGCCCATATGCACGACTCTTTATTTTTTTTGTAACAGAGAGAAAGGGGATCCCGCTACTTCATTACAAATTGCAAATGGAGATGATGAGATCCAATACCAAATACTTATTCAAGAAAATGAAACTTCTGAAAATGCAGCAATAGTTTCTTAATGGTCCAGCAGGCAGTTGTATTTTCATGGATAGACTTGCAATGAGTTGAAGGTCCATTCAATAACAGATGCCCATAACCTTTTCAGTCAAATTTAGTGTAACATTGAACTTTCTAAATCAGAGGCCCTGGCCGAATACAATTATGAAATGGCTTGTAGTAATTCGCCATTGAAATTTGTCATTAGGGACGATCAGTGTTGTTGTTATGTGAGGTCAGGTTTATAAATCTCATTGATACTCGAGCAATCAAAAGGAGATCCCAGTATCATTGTGATGACAGACATATCTTTGATTATAATAGGTCAGTCCCATTATGTGTTCTTACATCTTTTGGCAGATTTGATTTTTCTTTGCTCATTGAATCAGTTTCCTCTGATACCAAAACTGTATAAAAAAATCAAATGCAGTTTCCTCTGCAGTTGAAGTCCTTGAACCATATCAGAAGCCCAATGCAAAGGCTTAAGTCTTTTTTTTTACATATGCATTGAAGACTTTTGAAGTATTGGTGCGTTGAGCGCGTGTGCGCACCTAGGTCTACTATATATAGCAACGATATTGTTCCCAACTTAAACACCCGTTGCCTTAGGCCTACCATCCGGACCACGGGTGTGGGGTTTTTATCTTAAAATGCATCGTTTCTATTAGGCAGTGGATCATCTCCTTATAAACCTTAGTAACGACTCTACCTTACTTGATGTGGGACTATTCAAGCCAACTTCATCCCAACATGAAGAACACAAGCCTTGGAAATCCACTGAAGCCTTTAACCTTTTAATCCCATGTATATATTTTTTAGGAAACAGCACATGCTCCAAGCTCTGCAAATCCATGGAATCCTATGATCCTTGGGGTGTGTTTGATTTTTTTTCTGATGGAAAACTATGAAAATAATTTAGATGAAAGAACATGCAAGAAAATTTCGCATCCAATGATGATGAAGATAGCCCTTCAGAGCTTCTTTTTTTTCCATGATTTTGAGAGAAAATAGGTGGTGAGAGCCTTTTTTTTCCATGATTTTGAAAGAAAATAGGTGGTGGGAGGTCACAAATTTCATGCTCACTCCCCTTCCTTCTCTCTTCTCTTCCATTATCTCTTCACTAGTATAAGTTTTCCATGTGATTCTTTAGGGTGTAGTTGGTTGGAAAGAAAAAATTCAAGGGAAACTTTAAAATATTTCCCCTTGAGTTTCAAGATGATTGCATTTTGGACGAATATTGCTTTCCCAAGAAAACATTTTTCACAATTTTGTAAAAAACCAAGAAGATATAGAGCATCATCGAACTCATGTTTTTCATTATCTTTCTCTTTACCTCTTCATTTGTCACTTTTGATTGGTTCCTCGAAATTTCTTTCCTTTGAAAGTTGAAACACGCCCTTAGATTAAAAATGTTCAAGGTTTCAGTTGACAATCTTAAGGTGTGTTTCATTCCAAGAAAATTTTAAAAATAAAGAGTAGATAGAAGAGGAAGTGAGAAAATTTTCTCCATCTTGAGGTTGAAGATGACTCTATTTTAGTAAATATTTTCTTAACTTTCCTCTGCTAGAATATTTTCACAATTTTGTAATAAACCAACAGGATAGTGATCATCACAAAAGGCATTTTCTTCCTCTTTCCTTCCTCTCCTTTTTCACATTTGGCAAATTTTCTTGGAAAAATTTCCTTGAAATCTGTAAAGAATTGTATTGAAATATTGTTGTGTTGTAATTCATTGACTGAATACAAGCTTATAAAGTTAACTCTGACCTAACCTTATGGAGATAGGAAACCTAAGACTTCTATTATATTCTGACTTTCCTAACATATCCTATTATGTAACACTTTCCTATTCTGTAATATAGGTGGACTCTCTTTCTTTAACACTCCCTCGCAAGCTGGACATGTAGACGCAGACGAAATGTGCAGCTTGGAGGAAACTTTGAAGTCCTATTTGGTGATGAAATCATTACTACCGAGTGAAACTGCTAATGGATCGACTCGAGACATCATGATTGTTGAATTCTGGAAAATTCTGAATGATTCTTGTATGAAGAAATCATGACTCAATTCGAGTCATGGTATTTCTCAATTTGAGTCATGGTATTGCTCAATTCGAATCAACACAGATTTTGGATTATTCCTATATGAAGAAATCCCGACTCAATTCGAGTCTTGGTATTGCTCAATTTGTGTCAACACAGATTTTGGATGATTCCTGAATGAAGAAATCGATACTCAATTCGAGTCAACACAGATTTTGGTAGTAACCAAAGATGGTGGGTGTGAATAGCGAAATGAAAGATATTCAAATTTCTTTCTTTTGCCTCTGTTTCTTCTTCTTCTTTGTTTGTTTCTTCCCTGTTGTGTGATCTGAGAGAATCAGAGGAAGATGAAATTGTTTCTTTGTGTGTGGTTCGTTGGTTTAAAGAATAGAAGTCTACCTATGTTACAGAATATGATATGTTAGGAAAGTCGGAATAGAATGGAAGTCTTGGGTTTCCTATCTCTACAAGGTTAGGTCAAAGTTAGTTTTATAAGCTTGTATTCAACAATGATACAATAAGACAATAATATTTCAATACAATTTTTTACATTGCATCAAAGCAATGTTCTTAGCTGACCTAAAAATTCGGGGAATCAAACTTTTTCCCGCCTCCGACGACCATCTAATCACAAGAGGCGGGAAAGGAAAGACAGTAGTAATAGCCTACCTCAATCAATTCAACAACATCATAACAGACCACATTGCTAGCCACAACTTCGTTCGCCACCGCTTCCGCAAACAAACTCATCATCACCAATCAACGTCACCGCTACCAGTAGTGGTGAGACTATCTCACCATCACACGCGACAACAACAAAACAATTGTCACAACACAATCAACGTCATCGTCATCAATCAGTTCATCATCAATGATTATTAAAATCACCGATCAACAATTGGTAAAATCATCAAACCTTCATCAACTCACTCCCTTTTCCCCCATCATGATCACCATCATCATCGTTGAGCATCATAATCTCAGAACATCAAATTCAACTCTTCAACATCACTCTCCCCCGAAAGAGGAGAAGAAGATACCAGGCTAAAAAATCTTAATACCAACAATTGCTCTAACGAGCAGCAGCAACAGGACAACATCTGCAATCAAACTCTTTACGCAACCAAGGAGGAGCTCATCTCAACGAGGCAGCAAGAGCAATTCGCCTCTGCTTGCAACCAAGGAGAGATCCACACAGCAGCCAATACAAGAGAAGAAGCAAAAACTTTCAACTTTCAGCGAAAGAGAGAAAGATTGCAACCCCAAGAAGAAAGATTTCTTCATGATCTCAGATTCAACATCAATCTCAGAACAATCGACCTCGTCGATCATCAACAATCAAGCAATCGAACAATCGATCTCTGACCACGAACGTCGGACCTGCCAATCAATCAACAATCAAACACGAATGTCGGACCTATCGATCATCAACAATCAATCTCTGACCGGTCAGACCAATCGATCGCGTTGGAATCAAACCCTGCCAATCGTGTTGATCACGAACGTCGCCCCCTTCGCACCACCGCCTACTCAAACTCCGCCGCGAGCTCGGACAAAGACAACTTTTGGGGCTTCTTCCTCCTCGCCACAGATCGACGCAAGCTGGGCAAACACAGACACATCACCATCCAGCCCCTCACTTTTCGCCGTCGATCATCTATTTCTCGCACAACTCCAAGCACCACATCACCAAGCATCGATCGGGCAAACCCCTTCTTCGTTTGTTTCTTCAAGTCCCAGAAGAAGAAAATAAGAAAAAATTTCTTCACACTGTTATAAAACCCAGTAGCTATTTGCACCCTAGCTTTACTCAGTACCATAAAAAAACTCAACTCGACAAAGAACAGCAGCAACGTCTCTCTCTAGCGCACACGACGGCAGCACCCAGACAGATATAGATCACATGATCTTTCACTCGTCCTCTTTCTCTCCCTGTCACAAGTTCGATCGCACATCAAATCGCATGGCAGTGAAGAAACGGAGGGAAAAGAAAAAAAATGAATTTTTTTCACTCTACTATTCACACCCACCATCTTTGGTCACTACCAAAATTTGTGTTGACTTGAATTGAGCAATACCAAGACTCGAATTGAGTCATGATTTCTTCATACAGGAATCGTCTAAAATCTGTGTTGACTGAATCATGATTTCTTCATACAGGAATCATCCAGAATTCGACAATCACGATGTCTCGAGTTGAACCATTAGCAGCTTCACTCGACAATCATGATTTCTTTACCAAATTGAACTTCAAAATTTTCTCCAAGCTGCACATTTCGTCTACGTCTACATGTCCAGCTTGCGGGAGAGTGTTAAAGAATAGAAGTCTACCTATGTTATAGAATAGAATACGTTAGGAAAGTCAGAATAGAATATAAGTCTTAGGTTACTTATCTCCACAAGGCTAGGTCAGAATTAACTTTATAAACTTGTATTCAACAATGATACAATAAAACAATAATATTTCAATACAATTATATACAAAATCAATTTATGCCTCTATTAAGCTGGCCTATTCCAATTATGGCCTTATTTGGTTCACTGTAAAATTGTAAATCTACCATAAATAAAAATTATTATTATTACTATTACTATTATTATCATCATCATCATCATCATCATCATCAAGTGGTTTGTAACGGGAACAGTTTTAGTAGTCCCTTATTTGCTAGTGAATTACTTTTCATTTGACAAATCTTATAGAAAGTAAAAACCTTTTAAGATCTGTAAGGTTTTTTCCCTTACAAAAGTTCGAAGTATAAAAGCTGTTCTTCATAAACAAACTTTGTCTACTATTATCGACACAAATTTTTTCGTTGGACTTCATCTAACATTAATGATTCAGTGAGTGAAAACCATTGTTTATCTTGTTGAAACAAACGCTTTTACAGTTATCAAATCCCCAACAACACTCTTTCTCATCATACACATCGAGCAAGTCTGTCACCTTCAACTTGAAGATTACAAGATGAATATATTTCAACTATGCAGTAGCAAAGATACATATAATATCTTTCCCCCACCTTACCTGAAACTTGTGCCTCAATCTCATCACCCCTCCTCCCCAAACTCTTTTGTGAATCTCTCGTGCACATCGAGATCTGCCTTGCTCACTGTTGGCCTCTGTCGTGCGAGTACCTTCTCAAAGTCCATCCTTGTTATTGGTGGGGGAAGGATCTGCACAAATGGGGAATTCGTCACGGAGGAGCATTCAATGAACTTATGGGGATAGTGTGGGTTAAAAATGCAGCAGAGTTAGAGACGCAATATCTAATGTGCCAATTTAATTGTACCTGTGAGCCGAGGCCCTTTGCTGCAAGATCTTGCATGGTCGTTTGAACAGCTCCTGGTTGCTTTGGTCCACATGGTACCCACATGTCATTCCGGGTCTTTATGAAGAACATTGCATCCTGAGTTTTGCGAACTGGTTCAAAAAGAACATCTTTAACCTGTCGATAAGAGAACATGAGAATTAATCTGTCAATAACACAAACATGAGGAAACCCTTAATCTGTCAATAACTTGCGTCTTGCTAATCTCAACGTCTCATGAAAAAGGAAATAATGGTGAATAATTACTTAAAGAAAGGATTTATCTGAAAGTACTTACACAAACTGATATATCAGAACCAGAGAACCCCTCTGTTTTACGGGCCAAGTGCTCAAAGTCGCTCTCTGTAAGGTTGTGAGGGGTATCTCCAAGATGGACCTGCTCAAACCACCAAATTCAGTGAAGAAGAAAGCATGAAGATGATGCAGAGAGAGTATGGTCACAACAGTGTTATGTAAAAATTACAATTTTCCATATTTGAGATGTAAACAAGTTCCAGTACCTTGAACATGTGCTGCCTAGCCTTAACATCAGGTAGAGGAATGTAGATACGCTTGTCAAATCTTCGCCGAATGGCCTGTTAATCACAGTCAATCAGTCATTAAAAAAAATGCAAGGACAAAAGGCGTAGATGATCTCATAAGTGAGTATTTATTCTACAACCTACTAAAAGATTTTAACCTGATCAAGAGCATAGGGAGTATTTGTAGCTGCAAGAACAAGAACTTTTTGGTCATTGTTTCCTACACCCTGACATATTACAAAAAAGGTCAGGTTAGGCACTGGAACCAAACATAAGAAAAATGACGACAGAAGCAAGGGAGAAAAAAAACTTGGGAAGGGGGAGCAATATTCTGAAGATTCGCCACAGATGACCGAGGAACATTTAATATGATATTAGAGGTCGTCTCCAACACATACCTGCATCTGTACAAGAAGTTCTGTTTTGATACGCCGAGAAGCTTCACTCTCATTTCCCTCCCCACGCTGACCAACCAAGGAATCTATTTCATCAATAAAGATGATAGAAGGGGCACTTTCACGAGCCATCTGGAAAAGGTTTGAAACTAACTTCTCACTTTCACCCATCCACTTTGAAACTAGATCTGATGAAGAAATACTGCAACAAAAGATGAAAATCTTATCAATAAAAGGCATGAAAACATGAGAAGAGATTCATCAATTCATTGCTAGAAAATATACAAGTTCAGATTCATAAAAGACACCAAAAACTCCAAACATGCAGCAAATTAACACTAGCAGCAGAAATGCACATTCAACTTCAAGGGAAATTTTTGATGTAATGGGGTAATTGGATAATAATTAGAATGTTAGTTATTTGTTAATAATTGGGTTGGGCACATTAAGGCCCTATTAAAGATTAGGGCATTTGCCATATTAGGTTTAGGGTTAGGCACGTTGCTTACCAAAGAAGCTAATACGCTCTATAAATAAGGCATGAGAGTAAAATTGTAGTTGGCTTTTGATTGAATGAAAGTGAGTTATTTATTTATCTTTTACCTTTTATCTTGTAGGTTTCATATTAGGTTTTAGAGTAGATTACACTATTTGGTACCAGAGTCAAACCGTTTCAAGTTTGAGTTGATTCAAGATATTCAATGGAAGATCTTATTGAGGGGTTCTTGATCAAGAAGTGGCTTGAAAAGAAGAGGATGCAACAAGAGCAACAAATGTTGAAAGGAAGTGCGCAAACCTGTTGCCTCTCACGCCATCTCATGTTGGCTTTGGGGTGATCGACCAGCCCTATGGGGTTTTTTATAGTGCTCCTTTCCCCACTCCAGTGTCTTCTTTTTGGTGTTATCAAGACCTTATGCATAGGTTTTCTCCACACAATGTTGTTGTCCCAAACCCCTGTTATCCCCAATTTTAATCCTACTAACCCATCACACTCCACAATCTCTCTATACAAACCCACGACCTCCACAACACTATCTACAATTTATTTAATCACCACAACCTAACAATGGTACGGATCAATTCCATTAGTAGAATCCTCCCCAACTATTGGGTTCATTGAACTCATGGTAACCCCAACAATCCCCTCTTCCCTCCACCTCAACCATACACACATCAAAGAAGTTTTTTTCTTTTTTGAAAGACACATCATCATCAATGAAATTATCAAACTCCAAAACCATATATAGGGATCGAAGATGAAAGAGGAAGAAGAGATACGAAAGACGAATTTCATGAAGAGAAGGCAACCTTACTTGAATCAGCCCAACAATCCCCTTGCCAAACTTCGTGGCCCCGGTGACTTCAACAGTCGACAATGCCGTGTAGAACAATTTTGTCGGCTTCATCGCAGCAACCTGTTTCATCTCTGGCCACCACATTGTGTCGGCACAACCTAAAGCAGCCCATGCGTGCTTGAAGAACCCCTATAAATCCCTTGGTTCAAGCGCAAAGCCATGGTGACTTTGGTCAACCTCCTGCAAGTTCTATTTGTGACCGTGAAAGTCATTTGAGGAGACAAAGTTATCTACCCCTCGCCTGTTTGATGGTACCACCACGTCTCTAAAGCCCCTTTTAATGAGGATTGGGTTATTTGCAGCCACATGGAAGGTCATGTACCACACCGCAAAACGGAATTTCTGATCTAATTTGCAACAGTTTTGAAGCTCAATTCGAGGAAAAGTTTTGTACAAAAACACTGAAATTTTGCAATAGATATCCTTTGAACCGATGACTCATCTTATACTTAATATTTGATGGCACAATTTGGATTTATTTGTTTATAATAAGAGCAACTACAAAGGAAAAGGTCGAGGTCGACTTCTGCTCTTGCACTTCGCCTTGTATTACATAACTGATTGGTTGTGTTCGTTTGACTTCTTTGACTTCAAGCCGGGAATGATGATGTAATGGGATAATTGGATAACAATTAATATGTTAGTTATTTGTTAATAATTGGGCTGGGGAGACTAAGGCCATATTGAAGATTAGCGCACTAGTCATATTAGGTTTAGGATTAGGTAAGTTACTTGCTAGAGAAGATAATAAGCTCTATAAATAAGGCATAATATTTACTTATAGTTGCCTTTTGATTAGGGGTGGGCATCCCGATCCCGTCCCGTCCCAATTTTTCCGGGTCTTAATGGGATTGAATAATTTCATCCCGATCCCGTCCCAGCCCGATCTAGAATGGGATGGGATGGGATGGGATGAAGATTTTTTTTCAATCCCGCCAATCTCGTCCCGTCCCGAGCTAATTTTTTAATATTTATTATTAATATTTTATTTATTTATTTATTTTTATTCATATAAACTTAAAGATAACTGACAAAAACTCATGGTGTTTGCATTTGAATCTTTTCTGGGATCTTCATCTTTTGATGTTCAAGATTGCATTTGAATTTCATTTATTTTATTTTGGATTTTAGATATTATGTAATATCGATTTAGACTATATATGAGTGTCTCTTGAGGCTATCATTTTTGGGTTTATATGAAGTTTCAAGGAGAAAACAGATGAAAACAAAAGCAAATTGAACTCTCCCAAACATCCCAACTAGATTAGCACTTGAGGGAGGTTTGCAATCAATCACGTGCTTGTTATGTATACAATGTTATAAGCATCTTGAGAGACATATTCAAACATGCTAGGTAATATGCTACTCACCCTCGGGCAATAGGAGTTATCTTGTAGTGTTAGAGAACATATATTCAAGAGTTGATCTGGTTTACGAGACCTTGGGTTTTCCATGGGGTCGCCTCTATATTGGTGGGTATTTCACTGCTTAGGTGTTATCCATAACTATTTACAGATTCCTGCAATTTGCTTGTAGGTTTAAGAAAGTTATTTTTCACGCTCTATATCTAATTACAAGAAAGTTATTTTTCACGCTCTTATATGATGATAATCTTCGCAGCAGTCACAGGCAGCACGTTGATCATGTCCCGTCCCGAACCCATTTGGGATGGGTCGGGATGGGACGAGGTCGGGATGGGGATTTTCCCATCCCGTCCCGTCCCGATCCCATATGAACGGGATGGGTATATCTCGTACCATCCCGTCCCGTGCCCACCCCTACTTTTGATTAATGAAAATTGAATTATTTATTTATCTTTTACCTTTTATCTTGTAGGTTTAATATTAGGTTTTAGGGTAGATTACACTAAAATTCGATATCAATACATCAATATATAAACCGGTAGAAGTATGTTGGAAATGGTGGAAATGGTGCAGTGCCACATGAAAGTATACAGAGGATGTCCATGTTCTCTAAGGAAACATTGATTATAATGTGGTTTTAGTGACAATTACACTATCCTGAACAACTAATATATAAAAATAGCCTAGACATTTGGTTTCATATTCTCCTATTGAACTTCATGACATGTCAAATTTCCATTCCAACGTGTAATAATCATAAAGGAACCTATAAATGAAGCAATCATCTCATGTTAACTTTTCCACTCAGCAAATAATAATAAATCTTTACTTGACTAGAATAAATATTAAGCATTAGAGACCATTCAAAAGGCCTTTTAAAAAAAAGGAAAATGACATTCAGGTTTCACCTTGAACTCATGCATATGTAGTATTCTCACAATAGATAATTATATTTAGATTATGGGGTGATATATTAAGTGGATAAAAAGAATTTTGTAAATAAATTACATCAAATTAGTAAAGTAAGCAAATTAAGTTAAATTGCCTGAAAAAGGTTGAATCCGCTTCTGTTGCAACAGCCTTGGCTAAGTATGACTTTCCTGTTCCTGGAGGACCATATAAAAGGAAAGCTCTCCATGGCTTTCTCTTACCTAAAAGAAAGAAAAACAAGCAGGATATCAATTACAAACCTACAACTTGATATTCTTATTTCAGACAGAGTATACAGGTAAAGCACTAAATCAAAGGAACCTTTTTTGTTTTGAATTAGATTCAAGCTTCATTGAGAAGAAAGAAATAAAAGGAACTAAGGATTTGTTAAATCATTAACTACAAATATTACAGTAATCCCAAATATTTTAGTCTCGGATTCATTCAATTATCAACATAATGACTGCTCGAATGTAGGGTTGTCGTTTTAACAAAAAAAAATTAACAGTAAAAGAAGGGACATTGATTTTTTTTGTGACAGTTAACATTCTCTCCTTTGTTCATTTTCAAAGGTTAAAATTTATTAACCTGACACAAATTGCAAAAATCAGACATACAGACTACACCAATTGATAGTGTAGAATACCATACAACTTCCAAAATCAAGCCACTAATATTTAAGTTCCTATCATTGAAAACTCGGTTGTTCCACTCCCTTCCATAGTGCCAACAAATAGCATAGATGTGGTCTTCAAGAGGAGCTTCCCAATATAACAGAAGAAAGGTTGTTCAGACTTCAGATCCACAACTGCAAAGAAGGGCTTCCAGAGAGCTGTGAATACACAGAGTCATAACCTAACGAAGAGACAAAATGGTGTCAAATATCCCTCATCCAAAGACTCTGAAGAAAAAGGTCCGATTTATTCTTACCATCAAGACCATTAAGTGTTAATTTGCATGCCCTTCTGTTGCAATTTATCTACAACCAAAAGCCTAGACAAAGAAGAAAACTCTAGGTGGAATCCCCAAAACTCTGAAAAATTGTGAGTTACACACGATGGAAAACACTCTTACACATTCCTAGAAACCCCTCTAAATTCTCTCTGGGTCTCATACTCTCATTAATTCAACTCCCATCACTGTAACTAACACCACCTCTATCACGGCAACCGCAATTACCACCAACAACAGGGTCAGCCACCAATACCATTAGAACCACCATATCACCTTCCCAATTTATCACCATTCACCACTACATTGCAGGCTGCCGACAGCGAAGTACAAACACTATGACCATCACTTTACTTGACTGTTTTGTATTTCAATCTTATGCCAGTTCAAAAGCCAATGTTCTTCTTTGTTGTCCGTAACTTGGATCTCATCCAAGATATAAGCTGGCTGTTGTTGTGAATTGTTAAGACGGTTATAACTTCATTCTCCAAGTATTGGATTCAATTCTTTCATTCCAACAAAAGATAAAGCTAGATGACCCTCTGGAGACGAAAAAATCCACCACTCACCCCACTAATCCAATTTCTACAAACATCAGCATCCACATAAAATCCAATCAGATTTTAAGGCTATATCAACAAAGAAGATTTAGAAATTAAGGGATAGAAAACTTGATCACATCTTTAGTGGCAACTTTAGTATGATCTTTGGCTCCTATCCAAGCATCATGATCGTTTCAGATAAGTGGTTCCGCAGGTTCTTACAGCTGAAGGGTGTCAAAATCTAGTGCTATTTCGGGATTTCTCGGTAGATACGAAAAGTTATTCCTAATTGAAGGAGCAACTAGAAGAGATTCAACTGTGCATGCACTAGCTGAACCGCTCTGCCACTCAAATATACTCTCCATTTCCATTAACATATTCACTCAAATAGCAACAGTGTCATTACTTTCCGTCTATGATACAAGATATTAAGTAGAGGCTACTGAAACTATTACAATCAAAAGCTATCTCATGCTTCTTTTAGCGATAACTATTTTTACACAAAAAACATAAAATATTATATAAAGAGACTTCATTGAACCTTGGACGTGCGAAATACTTGAAAGTTGAAGCCAAAGAGACTATGATTAGGGAGGTTTGTTTTTTCGGCAACAGTGTCGAGTAAAGAAAGAATGTCTCCAGTTTTGCGATATCACAATATCGTAAGAGTTTTCTACTCACATCCTTTCATGTCATAAAAACTTTGCAAAGGCCAAAATTACAAGTTACAAGAAGGATATACAAGACTAATTTGCAAAAACGGTATTACAAATTTTGTGAAAGGAATTATGTTGAGTAGAAACAGTGACATTCAGCCAGTGTCACAAGATGTACTCTTTTCGAGATTATAGAGGAAACCATCCCCACAACAGATGTAAACTTAATTGCATTCCCTCTTCTACCCACACCTAAATGTTATCCGCACAATAAATTACTTAAAACAATACAAAAACCATAAATTTATAACCCAAACAATTCGATAAAGTAACGAAAACTCACCAGTGAAGAATTGGGGAAACTTGACAGGCAAAATAACCGCCTCCTGCAACGCCTGCTTTGCGCTCTCCAACCCAGCAACATCATTCCACTTGACATTGGGTTTCTCTCTAATAATCGCTGAATTGAGCCCGGACCTCAGCTTTGACTGCTCCGGATCCTCCCCATCACCCCCCTCCCCATCCTTGGGCTTAGTCTTAGGTCTAGTAGCAACCGCAGCATCCCCATTAGCAGCCGGTCCACCACCTCCCTCATCAAGCACAACCCGAATCTCCTCTGCTCTTCTCAAGTACTCTGTGAATTTCTGCGTTATAGCTTCTCTAATTTTAGGGTTCTTCTCATACTTCAAATGGGTCTTGAAGTACTCCAAGGCGTTCATGTAAAGTGGGAAAGCCTTGCTGTAATTCCCCAAATTGTCTTCATTTACTGCCTGTTTTACGTACTCTATTGCCTGTTCTTTGAAATTGCTATACATCGCATAGAGAAACCAAATCTCTCGCACCTTAACCAAACCCTAAAAGACCTAAATTTCACCACAAATAACCTCTCTCTCTTTACTTCTTAAAAAACTTAATAACGTTGATGATGAGATTATAAGTTACGAATGAACCCTAATAGCTCACAAGCTCAAATTCAATAATCGATAACAAGAAGATTCAAATCGGAGGTGGAGAAGATGAGATTTTTACCTCGATTTGGTGCTCTGAGGATTCCTGGTCGATCGCGGGCACCAATTGCAGATCAAAGTGGTTCGATTTTTCGATTCGATCAGAAACCCTAGATGGATCGAAGAGGAGAATCGAATATAAATTGTAAATTCAAAAATAGATGAGAGAGAGAGAGAGGTTTTGTTCGAAAAGCGATTGAACTCGAAAGGGGGATAGTTTATTGGTCGAATTTTCGGAAAACTTAGGACCGTTTGATTGAAGTACTTTTTTTAGATGGAGAAATCACGAGATTTACGAGGTGATCCGACAGTGAGGAGCGTTAGAACATCGAGGCTTGAGATGGTGCATGAGATGCTTCGTTGAATTGTCGTGGGGGCTACTGAAGAGACTTGATTCCAAGTTGTGGATTATGTAAAGCTCGGAACGTGCCTCGTTTGGGTTGGGCTTAATGAAACATGACTAAATCTCTATGGCTGTTATAGGCTATTAGTGCATCAGCCGGGTCAATCATACACATTCCACATAGCGTGTATTTGTGCCAACCGAAGGCATGCATTGGTCTTTGGGTCGTGCATTCGACACTCTTCAAATAGGTCACTAAATTACCAAATATGAAAACAAATTATAGATCATCTGATGTTATTTCCAATCCACAAAAAATCTAAATTGTTCTCTGCCTATAAAGTTAGGATAACAAAAATAATTAAGAGATAACCCTCACTTAATTGAGTATCATTAAACTCCAAAAAAGCGGTACAAAATTAAATTTACATGAAAGTAATCAACAATTCATGAACTAAACCAATTTGGGCCATCCGATCAACTCAACTGCTTCATGGGCCCTTATTGAATTATCAAATGGTCGAGCCCAACTCAACTATGGTGAAAGATTGAGGTCCAATCCAGCCCACCACTGGAGGGCATTGGCGGAATTCCAATTATTGGGAAATGATTAAAAAAAAATGAAATAAAATTTTGACAGGTAACACAAATATACCAATTTTAAGTGGAGCAATTGGGCTTAATAACTTTATATGATTTGCTTTAAAGTAGATGTGTAGGGCATTTTCAGAGTTTAAGGACACACAGACGAGTAATACTACAGTGCACTACCAGACACCACTTTTCATTTCTTGTTATAAAGTAAGATTAACAACACGCAACCTCTCAAAGACAATTTTTAGATCCATACCAAGAAATACTTCTTTTACCTCACAACTTAGTTTACCCACTACAAACCTGCAGTTTCCCTTTGAGTTGAGGTAATTTTTTAATTTATTTTATATTTTAATAAAATAATATTGGGGTCTGAGAACTATGTAGGTAGTCTCGTGTTCGAAACCGTGATTGTTTGTCTTGATGACTACAAATCTCATTTTAGTTTCAAGACCTATAAATACAATCTCGAATCCGAGATCGGTTTTCTTGTAAAAAAGATTCTTAATTTTTTTTATAGCTACGGAGTCAATTAAAACCTACAAAGTTATTATTGATTTAGTAACTCCCGGTAATGAAAAAATATATTAAATTGCAAAAATTATATAGTTTAATTTCTTTTCTTCCGTTTTCTTTCTCTTTATGTTTCTTCGTCATCCCCTCTTCTTCCTTTGCTTATATATTTTTTACTTGTAAATTTTATTTGTGTTATGCAAGAAGAATAATGAAAAAAAAATATGGAGACAGAGCACAATTTGAGTGAATTGAGTAAACACCAGGCTGGGCATGAATTGAATATACACCAAGTTGAACAGAAAAAAAAAAAAATGTGTGAATTGAATGTATGGGTTTAGAGAGATTGATGCGTTCGTTGTACACATGTCATATTCTATTTTGTTTACTAATTTTATTTTTCTCTTGCAAATAAAAGTTTGAAAGTAATAAATTTCGTGCAACGATGTGTTGGGTTAGAAGTGAATACAGTGGGGCCAATTTTCATGAATGTCAGCCCCCTGCCCATAATTGGGCGGATCTGGGTTCGACTTAATAGATTTCGGGGTAGATTTTGGATTAAAATGATATCTATCATAGATTTGGGGCGGATACATATTTTGCCAGATCCCCCTCTCTGCAAATATCCGTTTATATAGAAATTATTACAAAAATACCCTCATAACAGTCAACCTTATCCCTAATTCACTTCAGTTACCTCTCTTCTCTCCATCCATAGAGAACCGCAGCTCCACGTCTCGCAGCCTGCTCGCAAGTACGTCCTCTTATTATATTCTATTAATCTTTTATTCTTCTTCACAACCAGTCAATCACCCCCTTCCCCTTCCCGTTCCCGTTCCCTGCACATTTATGTTTCTTGACCTGATAAATGTGATTATGCGATTAGGTAAGTTTTAGTCCCTCGATTTGATTTGATTTGTTGAGGAGCCCAACATGTAATTTGGAATTATTCTTGTGTAAATCAGTAGGAAAAGAAATAGGAGTCTTTGTTTATGTGTGTTGGGTTTTATTTAGTGGTTTTGTGTTTCTATGTGTTCTTGTATTCTTGCATACTCGTCTTTGCGTGGTGTAGTCGGGCTATCGGAGAACAACTAGCAAACACATCACAATCACAGGGCAGGGAACTGTTAACCAAATTTTCCTGATGTAGAGGCAATCAAGAAAGCTGCATAAGTGAATATATACCCTACAGAAAAGTTGGCTGAATTTTACTAATTAAAAACAAATCCTTATTTATGCTATGTTACATTGCGATGATTTGCAGACCATACATCATATTTGGAATCACATATCGTTGATATTTTATTTTTCTCTCTCTCGCCCTTTCCCAAGGAAAATGGCTAATCAAATAGACCCTTAAAAATCTCGAATCCAAGACTAATGGGGTGAACTACAAGTTTTACTAGGGTGTATGGTATTTGAGTCCTTATATCCTAGTTAAAAAAAAAAAAAAAACAAACAAACCAAAGTGCGTAAACTGAGTATTTTTTTTTTAAATTTGATTATATTTTTCCCAATTAATTTTCTAAATAAGTGTATGTTTAGATGTTTAAACTAAGAGGTGTGAGTATATTCAAAATTAAATACATATGCAAGCAAAAATATTAG
Source organism: Berberis vulgaris (assembly GCA_963556465.1). Taxonomy (NCBI): domain Eukaryota; kingdom Viridiplantae; phylum Streptophyta; class Magnoliopsida; order Ranunculales; family Berberidaceae; genus Berberis; species Berberis vulgaris. The sequence goes on from OY747135.1 coordinate 7,320,478, forward strand.
GGAACTAGGAACCGGGACGAGATTTCTTGATTTGGGATGATGATGGAGTCCTCGATATATACTCAAAATGATAGATTAGATATATTGAAAGTTAATACCGATTGTTAAACTGCCTGATGGCATCACATCTCAATTCACAAAATTTATGAACTCTTCTTCTCCCACACACCACAGCGAGGCAGCAACATGTCTAGACATTCATAAGCATCATTGCAAATAGTAGTAGTGTTCTAAAAATCGCTAGGCGTTGGGCGGGTGGCGAGCAAGTGCCTAGCGCCCAGGGGCCTAGGCGGGTGCCTAGGCGGTCTTAGGTTTTGTATTATAACTTTAATAATTTACAAAAGTTAAGCATAAGACCTTATCAATTACATCCAATTTAATGCCAATATACATATGCAAAATTTAAAAACATGAAAAATTAACAATCGTGAACAAAATTTATTAAAACTCAAATGACTAAAGTTGGTCATGATGGGTACTTTATATAAATTTGAATTTGTGTACTCTTTTATTTTTCTTCAAATTGCATGAATAACCTCAGTTATGTTTGATAAATTCTACATTAGTAAAATTGGTACCGGCAGATCCTTTGAGAATTCCATTAAGTAATCATCCTTTGCTACATTTAGACATATACTGAATAAAAAAAAAATTTAAATAGTTTATTTCTAAAAAATAGGAAAAAAATAAAATAAGAACACAATCAGCCTTATTAAAAAATAAAAAAATAAAAATAAAAAAATCGCCCAGACCGCCTAGACCCCGCTAGAGTCCGCCTAGACCCCCGCCTAGACCCTGCCTAGGCCGCCTAGATCCCGCCCAGACCCGCCCAGACTGTCCGCCCAGCCATTAATCTGGGCGGTTTTCCACCTTCTAGTGCCTAGGCGGCCGCCTAGGCCGATTTTTAGAACATAGGCAAATACATAGTGGACGTTGGAAATAACTAAATATGGACTTGGCGTACTTAGTCTTATTAAAGCACATGGAAGTGCAAGGATTGTGATTTCGTTTTTTGAGTTCATTTCGGTATTTTGATTTTAAGAAATATTTTGATGTGTAAAGAAAAAATGTAAAAATTTTGAGAATATATATAATGAATTTCGAGGGCATATGAAAATGTGAAAAAAATAAATGCAAGTAAATAAATCTATTAAACATATTAAATAAAACCTAAATTACAAAGAAATGAAACAAACATGAAATCAATATATAAGTAGAAGAAATGATAATTAGAAAATCAGGGGGTGATTTTAAAAATCAATAAATAATTAAAAATAATTGATAATACAAAAAACTCCAAAATTTTCAAAAAAACTCTTAAATTTACAAAAAAAAATTCCAAAATCAACGAAAAAATATCAAAAAATGTTGAAAAAACGCTAAAAAAAATGTAACTTTTAATTTCGCCCTTTTTCTTTTTGTAATTTCAAAAAAACTAATTTTTCGTTGAAATTTCGCAAGATCACATTCCTTGTGAAAGTGAAGTATGGATTAGTCCAGTGTATAATTTCCTATAATCTCATTTGCAATACTCTTTTCTTTTACGCATGACATACTTGCATGTAATTCTTTTTATCACTTAACATAATATAACCCGCATTGACTAAAAAATGGCTCGTAAACTCCTTTCTCATGTCGGTATGAATTTCTGGAGTCACCTTATGCTAGGGTTAGGCATGTTCGGGTAACCGCCCCGAAAATAAAAAAATTGAAAATCGGCCCGATATTTTTAAGCCCGCAAATTTTAGGCCCGAGATCGGACCAAGTTGGGCCGATTAACCGAATTCCGGGTCGGTCTCAGTCCAAAGCGCAAAGGTCCAAAGTCCAAACAGTTTTTATAAAACTATTTAGAAATTTGATAAAGCCCAAACTGTTCAAAAAATTTGTGTTTAGAAATTCGACAAAGCCCAAACTGCTGCTATAGTGCTGAAGTAAAAACTGTTTAGAAATTTGATAAAGCCCAAACTGCTGCCATAAAATAATAAAACTTCTATTTTTCATACTCGGGCCAGGCCGGTTACTCAACGGGTTTCAGAAAGGGTAACTGAGGCTCGGACCAGAAACATCGGGGCGAAACGGGTTTTAAAATTGAAAATTGAAAATTTAATAATAAATAAAAAACCGATCCGAACCGACCCGATCGGTTCGATTGTCGGTTCGGACCGATCGGGTCGGTTTGGGTTTTCGGTTTGATATGCCCACCCCTACCTTATGCAATGCTTGTGGTGGTGTCCAACTTACCTACCAAAAATATTATGTTTATTACAAAGTCTTTTATATGGACATCCTTTAGAAGCATAATTATTTGAACCTTAAAATATGAGCAACAGGTTTAAATAATAATCCATAGTCCATGACACGCTTCACCCATTCTCATTTCTATTGGATTGGATCTAAATGGCCTTGTCCTGTTTTTTTTTACTTCATTTTTTTTTTTTCATATGAAACCAAGACTTCTGCGAAAACTTTGAGATCATAGGTAAAGGTGATTAGAATATCCATGACCATGACAACCTTTTGCCATAGGTAATAACGTACAAAAAAAGGGTTGATGATAAGAATATGCCAAATACTTATATCCTTGCATGAAAGAGACTTTCAACAACCAAACAGCGACTAAAGCATCTTAACCTAATTACAAGGTGATAAACCTCCAAAGTCACCACCAATATTAATGAAAACCATCATATATGACATCAACCTTAAAGGTCACTTTATCAAAAACCCTTTTTAGGTTAATTCAATTAAAATAAATAAAAAATCCACTCCTTTCCTGTCCTACAGTTTATTTATTATTATTATTATTTTAATTTATATTTAAACTGAGGTTGGTTGCAACAAGTCTAGTCGGCTTTGTTTGCTGGCATCTTTTCGGTATTTTTTTGGTTTTTTTACAATTTCACTCATTTTATAAGTGATATTTGTGATTGTGTTTTAAAAATAATAAATTAAAAATATAAAAAGCAAAAAAAAAAAATTCAAAAAATACCAGCAAACAAGGCTGACTAGACTTATTCGGTTGATTGTAAACCTTATAATTAATTAATTAATTAATTAATCGAAGCACATGAATTATTCTCAAACTCCAAAGGAATTAAATAAACAAAGCATATTTAGTCAATAATTAAATGTGTGTTAGTAGTGGAGCACGTGATCTCGTCAGCAAACCCATCCAATTGGGTATCTTCTCCCGCCTTCTTTCCTATTGCCCTTCCGTCGAAACCAATATAAATTGAGAAGCTGTCCTTTTATGGCATATATTTATTTATCATCAAAGAGAGGCAGAAGTGTTGTTTGTTGAATAGGCAGAAGAGTTTTGGAGTAAGGAGAAACGTGGTGTTGTCTCTCTGTTTCTCTTCTCGTTCTGTCTTGGGATGGCGGTTCTTGACAGATCCGATTCCGGTACATCCAAACCCGAAAAAATCATCATCGATACCGATCCCGGAATTGGTCAGTTTCCCTTTCTTATTATACGGGTCTTCTTTCAATTTCAATGCATTTTGTTTCGTTTCTGATAAATTAATTGCTTTTTATTAGTTGATAGTTGCATCGAAATGGTATTTGGTATGTATTCGAAATATTCTAGTTAGTTATCTCAAAATCAGATGGAAATTTCCGTGATATAATATTTGAATGTTTTTTCTTTTTAAAAATAATGAGAAAGTCCATCGCTTGTAGCTCAGTTACGGGTTCAAGACTTACTAGTGGAATTTAGTGAGTTGTCATTTAATTATTAGGAGTCTATATGCGCTATTGTTGATTAGACTTTGAGTATTCTTACTTAGGTGGAATAGAGCGTTGGGTCAATATGCTACTTGATTTTTCAATCATTGTGTTCATGTAATTATTTGGAAAGTGTTGCAAATTTAGATGAAGAACAATGATAGGGCATAACAAGCAATTGAGAAAGGCATCCCAATCATAGGTTATGCATAACATTGTGCCTCCGTGTTTAGTAACATAGGTTATGCATGACGCTTTCTTTTATATGATCCCCGTCTATCATTTTAATTTTAAGTGTTGATTACAGTGTAGATAATTAACAATGTTTTATTTGCAGATGATAGCATAGCAATCATGATGGCATTTCAAACACCAGAAGTGGAGGTATTGGGTTTGACCACAATATTTGGCAATGTTGCCACCAAAGATGCCACTCGCAATGCCTTGTTTCTGGTCTGTATGTCTTCTGCTGAAAATATTTTTATTTTCAAGTCCCTATGCTGAGTCATGTTCGTTTATGATTTTATTGATATTTTCACCATTAATTACCATCTTATTTGTAAAAGAATAGTGTGAGATCGCAGGCAAGGATACTGTTCCCGTGGCAGAAGGCAGCTACGAACCACTGAAGGTATTAGTCCGTCCTCTTCTTAATACTGTATCACGATGTTTCATTAAATTGTTCTGACATACGAATACTAACCGCTGTTCATGAATAATTTTTTAGTGTCTTGAGAAAAAAAAAGCTCATAGTAAACTTATTCAAATGAACACTTCTCAATAACTTCTATGGATTTTTTAGTAATCATGATAAAATAATATACCCAACCATTGACTCTCTTGTGAATGTGGACCTTGTTAATAAACATTAATCCTTCTCAAATGATCGAGATGTCAAGGAGGAAAGCTAATTTACTTGACATAGAATTGTAAGAAATCCTTTTGTGCTGATCCAACATCAAGGAAACAACTAAGAGATGTTTTTCCAATTGCCTTAATTCAGTTATAATAAATATTTCATTCTGTATACGACATCCCTTGAGATTATCCTTTTTAGCTTTCTGTCTACATTGACATAGGTTTGCCAACTTTAGTGTTGCTCTATTGTTAACCAGATTTTTGTTAATCCAGTTGAGAATTGAATTTGGTGCATTGTTGAAACAGAGAGGAGAGCCAAGGATTGCTGACTTTGTTCATGGTTCTGACGGGTTAGGGAACTTATCTCCCACAACCCCAAAACGAACAAAGATTGATAAGAGTGCTGCAGAGTTTTTAGTTGGCAAGGTTTCTGAATACCCTGGTGAAGTATCTATTCTTGCACTGGGACCACTGACAAATTTAGCTTTGGTAGGCACCACGAATTAAATTTTAAACTTCGTTCCTTCTTCAACAGCTCATTTTTCCCTAACTTGACAATAACAATACAGCTAAAATAATTATATGCATTTCTTTTGGATCAGGCAATCAAAAGTGATTCATCCTTTGCGAGCAAGGTGAAGAGAATAGTCGTACTTGGCGGTGCTTTCTTTGCACTAGGGAATGTCAATCCTGCAGCTGAAGCAAATGTAAATATTGATTTCCTATACTGTTGCATTTTCTGGTTAAAAAATCAGCTGCCTCCTGCTACACTGCAGCTCCTTTTTATTTGTCGAAACCAATAATCTTCTGCTTTCTATGCTGCATCTACTATTATGTTTTTCCAAGTCAAGTATCTTCTGCTTTTTTATTTAGTTTTTTAATTCTAATTAGCCTTTCTGTATCGATGGAAATTAACTATGTTACAATCAGTACAACTTCCCAATTGTTCCTAGATGCTACCAAAACATCACCATTATGCCTCAGAAGTACCACAACCACCGGTCCATCATCACAGTTTTCCCTAATATATGTTTCATTTTGAAACAGTTTCGAACGTCTTACTTGTCTGAAGTATTGCATTGTTTTTTTTTTTCACGAAAATGGGGCAACATACAAACTGTATCATTTAAAAAAAAAGGCTTTTTCAGAATGTAATGCAAATTCTTCCATGTAACAGACCCTCAACTCTATTCCTCTTGCTTTGTCACCCTGACAAGTGAATAAGTAGAGGCTAAACTTCAGTGTCCATAGGGAATATAAGACCAAGTTATCATTTGTAAAGACTGCTGTATCTTTTTAACTTGCAGATTTACGGGGACCCTGAAGCAGCTGATGTCGTGTTTACTTGTGGTGCGAATATTGTTGTTGTAGGCATAAACATCACAACTCAAGTCCAACTATCAGGTTCAACTTGACCTTCTCATTATAATCAATTGTTTAACTATTGGTTACTGCGACTTATTAGCTGGTTCATTTGAAAACTATGCTTTATTCAGATGAAGATCTCTCTGAGATAAGGGAGTCAAAAGGAAAGTATGCTCAATTATTAAGCGACATGTGCAAATTCTATAGGGATTGGCATGTGCAATCAGATGGTCTTTGTGGTAATTTTCCCTTTTCAAAATATTGAGTATATTGTTCCATTTTTCTACTTTTCTACTTTGCGAGTTCTCAAATTGGAATTTAAATGGAATTCAGGAATTTTCCTCCACGATCCAGTTAGCTTTGTGGCACTATTCCGGCCTGATCTCTTCACTTACAGGAAGGGGGTTGTGAGGGTTGAGACTCAAGGCATCTGCACAGGACATACACTAATGGACCAAGGACTCAAAAAGTAAATTGCATCAAATTGTCTTAGTCATTGCTTGATGAACCTTGCAGGTCTTGGTTCCTTTCTAACATATTCCAAAACCATTTTCGTGCAGGTGGGGGTCAGACAATCCATGGTCAAACTACTCCCCTGTATCAGTTGCATGGACAGTTGACATAGACAAAGTTCATACATTGGTTAAGAAACTGCTAATGAAACCGTGAAAGAAATCAACGTAGATGATGAAGGTCAAGGTTTGGTGGTCTTAAAGAACTAGTTAGATTTCACATTTTCCCTTTTCACAATTGAGAGATCCCAACCTGTTAGAGGATGTAGAGGTTTGTCTGGGATGCATATTTCAAATGTTGCTCAAGGATCTCATTGAATTTATATGTACAACATTCCGTATTTAGTGATGAGATAAAAAAATGTTTCAGTCTTCTGTTTGTTTCTAATTATTACTTTTATTTGGAATAAAATACAAGGTATCCCTGGATTACTCTCGCAATGCCATGATACTTGCCTTTCAATAAAGTAAACAATGGGTGCAAGGCTTCGTTTTCCCAATTTTACAGAGTAGACGAAAAGTTGGTCCTGCTGTAACTGCAGAAACCACATCTATGAGCTTGAATTTCAAAACCAGCCCTTGTGTTGTAATCTTGTTTCAGTGTGGATATCAACTTCATTCTTTGGCCACAAACCATTTCCAGTCTCTTTCTCACCAAACTCAAAGAGAGTTGCAAATTTCCATTGCTTCAATAGCGTCGAGTTCTTTGAGCATTTGAAGATAATCAGTTGTTTTGCTTAATACAAATGCTCTTGTTTGTCCCAAGAAAATTGTGAAATCCTCACAATGGTAGCCACTGTTGTCTTCTCTATTTGATCAGGTTACCAATAATCCCCACATGAGCAAGATCCTTCTTTGAAGTGGTGGAACCGGTTTGAATCCCGGACTACAATTTCTCTCCCTTCCATTGCTGAAAGTAACTTAATAACTGTGTGGCAGTCTCCACACACTCTAAGGTTCTTCACTATCTGGAGTGGAGTTGTAGGAGGTGTGCTTATCAAACCGAAAGCAATGGCCAACCTTTCACTGTGTTGAGAAAGAATAGTTTCCTTCTGTTCCTCTTCTATATCATGTAGCACAAAACTTGTGTCCGGGCGATGCCCTGCATCCTTCAATTGTGTACGAATTTCGTCTAGTTTCGCATATATCTGATTCGATAAGGGATGTGACCAGTCGCGAGCCTTGAACGAATGTGTTTTGTTCTGTACCTCGATCCAACTGTAGCCAGCTTCTTTTTTCACTTTCCTCTCATCCATCAGCTTCCTCACCTGGGCTCTTTCTTCCCATTTCCCAGCTGCGGAGTATATATTGGATAGCAGCACGTATGCAGCCGAGTCTTGTGGCTCAAGTGAGATGAGTTTTTCACCTGCAAACTTCCCTAGCTCTAAGTTGTTGTGAACTCGGCAAGAACCCAAGAGAGTTCGCCACACAGTTGCACCTGCTGGGAATGGCATCTCATTTATAAGATCCATGGCTTCGTCGAGTTTGCCAGCTCGACTATAAAGGTCTACTATACAAGCGTAGTGCTCCATAGTCGGATTAATGTGATGATCCTTGATCATTGAGTCAAAGTATTTCCGACCTTCATCAACCAGACCTGCATGTGTACAAGCAGAGATCACGCCTATAAAAGTGATATCATCCATTTCTAATCCTTGGCATTGCATTTCGGTGAAGATTTCAAGAGCCTTCTTCCCGTAACCATGCTGTGCAAAGCAAGAAATCATCGAGTTCCATGACACTAAATCCCTCTCAAGTTGCCTCTTGAAAACTTTATGGGCATTTTCTACACTCCCTCTCTTTGCATACATGGTAACAAGAGCACTGCTTACACACAAAGCATTATTAAAACCGAACTTGATGGAACTCCCATGACATTGCTTGCCCTGGTCGACTGCTGCCGTAGGACCTGCACATGCATTAATAACACTAGAGAAAGTGAACTCATTTGGTAGAACTCCCTCCTTTAGCATCTCAGTGAAGAGCTTAACAGAGCTCTCACATTCTCCTACTTGAGCATGCCCAGCAAGCATTGCAGACCATGCCACAATATCCTTCTCATCAATTTGTTTGAAAACAGTGGCAGCCTCGTTTATGTTTCCAAGTTTAATATAGGCATCTAGTAATGCAGTACCAACAGAAGGCGAGTTCTCATAATTAGCTTTGATGACTTGGGCATGGATTTGCAGTGGCGAGATTGCAGGAGAAGCTGTAAGGATGGTCGAATACGTAAAGTGATTCGGCCTAACACCTTCCCGGCTCATTTGGCAAAAGAGGTTTGTTGCTTGCTTACTCCCACCATTCTGCAAGTATCCACTAATCATGGCTGTCCACGACACCACATTTTTGAACCCATGCATCGTAGAGAACAATCTGAAGGCATCATCCATCACAGAGCACTTACTGTAAGATGCCATAAGTGATGTTCTTACATTCTGATCAAACTCAAACCCACTCTTTAGGACCCAACTATGTAACTGTCTTGCAAAACTCAATTGTTTCAGGTTAGCACATAATTTTATTACAGTAGCAAAAGTCGATTGTGTCACCTTCATACCTGCAATTCTCATCTGATAAAATAATTCAAGCGCTTCAAGGTCAAATCCATTTACCACTAATCCTGCAACCGCTGCATTCCAAGAAACTGCATCCTTATTCACCATGCTTTCAAACACTTCTCTAGCATATTGAATCAAACCGGACTTCGCATACATATTAATAAGCGAATTTCCCACAAATGTTGTTGCTTCAAACCCAAGTTTAATAACCTGACTATGAACTTTCATTCCTTTCTCAACCATGTTAGCCACCGAAGCAGAAAGAACACTAGCAAAAGTAAATGGGTTCGGCTTAACTCCCTCCACTTGCATTCGAAAGAAGAGTTCCAATGCATCCTCAGCTAAACCATTTTGAGTGTAACCCGCAAGCAATGAAGTCCATGAAACCACATTTCTCTCTGGCATCTCATTGAAAACTCTCTTCCCATCCTCAACACTATTAGTTTTCATGTACATATCCACTAGTGAGGTCCCAACACTAATGTCTACTTCATGTCCAGATTTAATGCAAAGAGAGTGTATCAGCTTACCTGAAACTTGATCAAATGAACATGCACAAGCCTTGAGAACACTAGATAGAGTAGACCCATCAAAGGTTCCATTTGACTGATGGATTTCTGAAAAAAGCTTCAGTGCTTGATGATTGAGATTGTTTCGACAGTAGTCGAAAAGTAAGTGGTTACACTCAGAAAGGTCCCTCTGGGGACTTTCTTCGAACACTTGAGGTGCTTGTTTGGAGAGATGAGGTGTTGGTTCAATGTGTTCAAAGGTGGTATCGTGAGTCAAGGCTTGGGACGTATAAAAGTGTTTTGTAGAGTGAATGGAATTGAAAAGGTGGATAAAAGGTTTGAGAGACTTGTGTGTTGTAGTGTGTCCTAGTCTGAAAACAGGACCAAAATTCATGCTGATGTGTGGAGGTTTAGATAGTGTTGTTTTGGTGAATGTAACACATCGAGAGTGATTTGAGGTTTAGTAAGATGTGCTGGGTGCGAATGCTATTAAGCTCCACCTCATATAGCCAAGTTTGAAACCGGGCTGTTAGAATTCGAGTTAAGTAATTAACCTTCCGCTCCTTGACAATCTTTTGAGAAATATTGGTTTAATTAGACTTGACAAACATTCTACATTCGAAATGGTACAAGGTTAATTTTTTTTTTAAGAATGTCACCGCGATTTTAACCATGTAGATCACTCAGAAAAATGAATTCATTTGAAATTTCATAAATAGAATTATCAACTGGACTTGAGTTTGAAATTTCTTTGAAAGGGTGATCTATATGGGGAGAGGATCATAAAAAACATTATTTAAAAAAAAAAAGAAAAAAAAAAGAAGGTAAATGGCCGTGTATGATGTAAGGGGCATATACAGCTAGAAATACATGCATCATGCATGCAAGTGTTCAATTTTCTACCAACATTATAGGGCAAGCAAGCCAAAGAATCAATCACTCCATTAAGCAAGCCAAGGAATCAAACATTTCATCTTAACAAATGCAACCTGATTTATAAAAATGAATGTAACATTAAGTTTCATCAACAAAAACTGCTTTAACTACCAAAACCCAAAGATTCTTCTGTCTTTCCAATCCACAACATTATGTAAAGAGCTACAAACCTAGAACTCTAACAAAATGCGCCCTACAATCTAAGACTCCCCCTTGGACGGATGGTCTATCAATTCTTGACTGATGGTACAACAGTTCAATATTAGTTACATTCTGGTGTATATATAACTTTTCGCAATTCTAGAAACTGTTAGTAAGGCTGAACCTTAAGATCCTGTTTCCTTCGCTGATGGTGAAGGATCTGCCACTATAGGGGTCTGGTCTACTTGATCTGTTGATGAAGGAGTTGGATCCGTTTGATCTTTCGCATGTTGAGTGGAAACTAATTGGTCATTTGCTGGAGGGGGTGCACTCAGTTGCTCTTTATTAGTTTCACAATCGTCATATTCTGAGAGTACATCCATGTACTCGTTTAGCAACCGTTGCACTTTTCTGTTTGATGCCATCGCAGGAAGTATGTCTTCTTTGAGGAGTTTGTGCTTTTGCATTCCCTGCAAGCCAGCCAGATCTCAGTAAGGTGGTTCATAATCAGTATCAGAACAGAATAAATAGAAGACGAGAAAAAGAAAGGTTTTGACACTTATACATGTCACTTTGTTTCTTTTGACAAAGTTGAAATGTTCACTGGGTACTAAATTAACAACATTAATGTTTAGTCATAATCCTTTAGTTTATCTTTTGTTTAAAACCAAAAGAAAAGGTTAAAAATAGGAAAGCTGAAGGTTCAATAAAATGGGCATAAGCAGATTTGAATTGTATGAATAAATTTCACATAATAGCAAGTTCGGGTAGATGTGGTCTTGTGTTTCTGAGGATATAAAAGGTGCAAAATATGGTAACTTCCTTACAAGCACACATGGATCCCATGCAGGATTCTTTGGTTCTGACGACTTCAACTCAACCATCCCAGTTGGAGGTCCAAGGAAGCTTTCACAGAGTTCTCGCAAGCGGGATTCGTCCCCTTCCCTACAAGAAGATAATAGAATGGTTAACACTGTTTAGTTCCAAGAATTTATGAATAGAGAGGCTTGAAATTAATCAATTTATTGATAATGCAAGGAAATAAGCATAATATGCATATACACACTGTGCCTATCTCACAATTACTATTATCCAAACTAGCACAAGCCAATATCCACAGCATGCTTAAGTTGTTGCTTCCTATCTTTTCCCCCTCCTATCAAACTCATTACAATTAAAAGAGCTAAAAGGATGCTTCACGTTTTCTACGAGAATATAACACTAAAATCTTCTATCAAGAAAAGTACCATTCAAGTCTCAGGACACCGTCCCACCAACTAATTCAAGCCATAAAATTACTTTTTCCTTTCTACTGTTGTTTTCTTACTTGTCAGTGAAATTGAACTGCAGTAACAGCAAAATCTTGGGTGGAAAAGACGATGACCTCACTCATCAAGACGATAGAATAACACTATAACATCTGAGACATCAAGATCATAAGAAACAACAGGGCTGAATATACGTAATAATACATCTTTCTTAAATTCACCCAGTTTGACAAAGACTACCAGTAAAGTTTATATCTTCATAGACATTCCCAAGGTCATGTTACATTCATGCTTCCAATCCATAGACCAAACAAAGGGCAGATTTTTCAATTTGACCAGATGTATTCGAGTTGCATCAGTTTCAAGACACGTGAACCACATAAATCTGCGTTTGAAAGGATAAGTTCAAGACATAGCTGGCACAAAAAAATGGTCTATCCTATGTGATTTGATGTTACTTGGACGATCTATGGGACAAAAACGAGTGTTAATGTCCAATTGGGTAAGAATTTGGGATATGGTGCTATTGAGACGAAGGTACTTGCCTTTACATGATATAAGTTCAGCACAGTAAAAAAGAAACTTCATTTTAAAGAGCCCTACCCCAGCTTGCCATATGCTTAAAAAGAGTGTCATTTTAACTGTCACTTTCTTTAGCAGGAGAAAAAAAAATTACAGCCAGGTCTATCAAGATCAAGATGCATCATGATCCACAAAGAATCTAGAATTTTACAAATAGGGGCAGAAAGGCCATATTACATAATCTGATAAAATGAATTTCTAATACAGTAATGTAACATGTTTTTAATTTGTGAATTAAGAGTGTATTACATTCTTCCACTTTCAGCTCTCACTAGGTAGTCAGTAATAAAACTCGCCTCTTTTTTTTGGCAAAAAGATTCAAGCTTTTGAGAATTCATGTCCCACTTCCTGTTTCATTTTGATTTCGTTGGTTTTATCCAAAACATGGAGCGCTTCCAATAAGAATTGGTTTGATTCCTTCTAGTGGTATGATAGAGAATGGAATTTTGTGCAAATATGAAGAATCACATCACAAAAAACATAAAAAGAACTTAGCTCAACGCTATGAGTGAATTTCAATAATACCGTTTATTTTTATTGCAGCCTATGCATGGATGTATCTATGTGCATTCTGAGACAGGTACAGACTTCGAAATGGCTACCACATCTCTCTCATTTAATTATTGATATTGTTATTTATTTATTATTATTACTTTTAACTTTTTAAAGAAACATTCAAACTTATTCTGAAAAGGGGGGAAATAATATGACATAAGGTCCCCAACTGCTATAACAACGAGTTACTGGATCATAAAGATGTTCTCCCAAATTTGGAATCTAACCACTATGAAGCTAAGATGCTTTCCCTAAATATCTCTTTGTTTCCAAAAACCCAAAGCATGGCATATGGAATGAGAGACCATAAAACCTCTGGTACTTCCAAATGTCCGCAACTAATCTAGGAAGTGCCTAAACCACCCCCAAGCACGGAAGAAGTGAGACCATAAGGAAGAAGCACAATAACAACGGGGAAGTGATTTCGAGTCTCCAAGTGTAGCAATGCATTCCACATATGCTTTCGCGCAAAGAAAGAGATTTGGAAGTTAGGAGGAATACTTTTCCTCCACACAGTGGTGGTCATGAAATTGGTTAAAGATCATGAAGAGGAACTTTTAAAGAAGAAACCGAGAACACAGTATCCTTCGAGAATCATCCTGAGATCATGACCACTTCCAAGTATCCCCGTCATTGTTTGGTGGATCAAAGCAAGACTCTGCATCACATCATCTGCTCCTTCCATCTCCAATTCATTAAGAACTCTTCTAATGTTCCCCACCAACTCCCGACTCCGAAAAAAAAGATCTCTTCAAAGAGAATTGGAGCTAGAATTGGAGCTCACCAATCATTTGTATCATTATTTAAGCTAGGAGCCTAGGACGACTACAGTTCAAAAGATGTCAAAATCTGAAGAAGACAGCAGTGATCCTGCTAGTCTCATGCTAGAAACTTATATATACATATTCAGATCCCAACATAAAATAATAATAAAAAACAAATTGCAGGCACTAGTTTCCACAATTAATGGATCCCCGTAGAAGTTATGAACATAGATCAGTATTTGGAACTCCTTTACCAAACATCATTGATTACCAATCATATACACTATCTAGCAAAAGAAGCAACCTACAAAAAGAAAATCAACTTTTGTGGTTGTTTTTTCTTTAGTTCCGTTCAACAATCTCGATGATGATGGGAAGAGTATATATTTTTGACAATCAAGTCCCAATATACAATGGAGATTATCACAATATGGCCAAGTGATGGACTGATGGTAGATCTTAGGTCTGATCATGTGACATCTTTGAGTTTTAGGTCCTACATTTGTGCAATACCGGGCTCCAAGACCAAATCAACTTCGTTTACCCAGCTTCCATCATTTGAAAAGGAGTAATTCTAGGGAGCCCGCCTTGGTAGCCTGGGAGGCCGTCCGGACCCTCCCAGGCATGTGCCTGGGAGGGTGTTTGGCACGTGAACCCACTTGTAACCCCTCAAGCGATTAACTCCTCCTCTCCTCCTTCTGCGGCTCCTCCTCCTGCGCCTCTCCTGCGCCTCCTCCTCCTCCTCTCCTGCTCCTCCTCCTCTACCTCTCCTCTCCTGCGCCTCCTCCTCTCCTCCTCCCTCAAGCTCTTAACCTCTCCTCTCCTGCGCCTCCTCCTCTCCTGCGCCTTCTCATCCAGAGCTCCTTGAGATTCCACCACAAATACAACAAGGGGATGTCCATGGCCTAGATGAAGACTTGAATGCAAAACTCTTCCAAACTACATTGGAAGAACTTGATATCAAAGTGTTTCACCTAAGTAAAGATGATATTACGCGTTTCAGAGAGAAGGCAAAGATGGTGGGGATTAATGGCAGTGCCACTCCAGATAACTTCAAGATCACTGGCTTCAATGTTGTCATGGCTCATATATGGCGATGCAAGGCCCTCTCAGGTGAGTCAGTCCTCTGATAACTTAAATCTATGATCACTTACAATTAAAACTGACTTCACTGAACTTTGTTACACAGGCCTAGGAGAGGAGGAGGCGCAGAAAAGGAGGCGCAGGAGAGGAGGAGTTAATTGCTTGAGGGGTTACAAGTGGGTTCACGTGCCAAACACCCTCCCAGGCACGTGCCTGGGAGGGTCCGGACAGCCTCCCAGGCTACCAAGGCGGGCTCCCTAGAATTATTCTTTGAAAAGACAGAGTAAGGGTACTCTAGTCATTTGAAACGATGGAAAGATGAGTCAACATGGTCTTGGGACCCAAGCCTTCTATTGGAAAAATGTAGGATGTAAGTTCTAAATGCACTATCATCAAAGGGCTAAACAAAAAAAAAATCCAAAATAACCTGATGAGCTGATAACAAATAAGTCATGCTAATTTTGTTTGATGAAGTATATGAACCTATACCTTATCAAAGTACTCAAGCAAAGGACAAAGGGAATTCACTAACCTTGCCAAAAATCTTATATAAGATAAGAGGCATTGGCGATATTCGTTAGGCGACTGTAACGTCAGTGAGGATGCTAACTGGGCCTCCAAATGAGCACGGGTCTGCACCAAATCATCAGTTGCCCTGACTCACAAATATGGAGATATCAACATCCAATAACAAACAACAATTTGATGACTATTGACATCAAATTATGTCATAAATTGTCAAAGATACGAAAGACACAAACCTGCTCCAACTTGGCTTTCTCGCTAAGAACTTCCCAACATCCACCTGCAGAGCAGCCAGTTCAGCACATTGAACTGAGCCCAAATTCCAGGAACTAGCAAAACTTGATGCAGGGAAACTATCATCTGCAATCCTTAGCCAACATCTCAGGTTTATATCGAAAAGGAATGCATGGCGAGTGGCTAGAATGACAAGAGGAGAACCAGACTTTGAGAACCTTGCAGATATAACTTTTATTGTGCCTGAAAGTAGTAACACACAAAGCATAACCATCTGATTTGAACGCTGGAAGCCTTATGAAAGTACAGTATGACACCGACCAAACAATGAAATTGCTAACCATCTACAGGTAGTTTCAAGGTGGTTATACCTGTATCTTTAGCAGATGACTCTTGTCTAGAAGTAACGAGAGCATCCAGTGACTCGTGCAGGAGACAGGTTCTCTTGACCAGATCCCACACGTACATCAATCCTTTCTTAGTGACAAGAAGCAGCTTCCAGCATTCATCACAGTCTATAAATATTGCCGAAGACCCCATCATCATGGGTGGCATGGCTCGCCTTCCACACTTTGTGTAAACCTTCATAAGACAAGTTTAAAAACAAAAACAAAAACAAAAAAAAAAATACTTCATATTTTGCTCCCAATTTGTAGGGACAAACAGTATTCACCTTTGAAAAATTATCCTTATTGACTAGATAATATTTCATCTACAGAGGATATTTATTTTGAAGCTAGGTATGTTTTATTCACTCCTTTTCCTTTCAACGATGTTTAAAACTAAAGCAGATCTAGCTTTTGAAAAATAAAGAACTGGACAAGTACAATGTTCAAAGCAAAATCAAATCATACTATGAACAATAAAGAGTCAAATAAGAAATCCACAGTGATGTTGACTGGGAAAATTCGAGGCAACTATTCGACGGGGTAACTCATGGAGTCTCACAATCTTATCCACCACAGCCCCATAAATATTACTCAAAAACTTTCCCTTAAATTGTCAGCAAGCAATAAATTCTTTGATGAAGGAAACTATTCACATCTAGTGATAAAAGTTTTGTAAAGAAAATGTATAATTGGTTACAGAACAAGCAAAGGTTGGCATTGGCACATAAGATTTTGAAGCTTACCTGTAGGCAACCATCTTCACACCCAACAGCCCAGAAATTCGTATTTCCAGCCAAGACAGTTATCTTTCCTGGTATTCTATCAGACCAAAGTATCTCAGTCCCTCTCATACAAGTAACTTCAGTTTCCATTGTTACAATTGCATTTCCAATTCCAACCACATCATGCACCGACTTTTCTACTTGACGAGCTTCCAGGCAGACTGGCATTGCATCAGCATCTTCCCTCTTATCAAAGACTCTGATAGAAAGCGCAGAAGTATTTGCCACTTGACCACCAGATGGTTTCATGACCGCCGGATGTTCTATACTAATTGTTCCTTCTCTACTTTTAGAGGCTGGAACCTTCTCAATGATCAAGCTTTCGCTTACAGCGGCCCTTGCACTGACCCCTGCATGCTCCTTCACTCCACAATTGCTGCATTTTCCGAGAAGGTTATTTTCTTCAGAATTTCCACCGAGTTGCCTCTTAAGAGAACCTTCCTTGGTTGGAACAACCCGATTATCATCCTTTGCCTGATCCAAGGAAGCGTGAGGGATATCGAGCGCATGAGGTTGTGCTCCACCAGTATCATTTTCCTGATTAGCAGGCGCCCCGAGTGCTTCTGGAATTATCCTCTTTCTGCCGTCAGACCTCCTGTATACTGTTTGCTTCACTGGAGCAGAAGTTGTGGTGGAAGTTGTCACCTTATTTAACCCATCACTACTGGTTCCTCCATTCTTCTTCCCATCTTCAATTCGTGATTGAGATTCCTTCACAAGGGACTGATCAACACTAGGGATCCCTGAATCACCATAAGACTTTCCACTTGTCAGGTTCTGACGGATGCCAGAAACCTCTGTCTTGCTAGTTGACTGTTTTACTGAAGCTGCCTCTAGAAATAACTGTGCAGGTGTTTCAGCTAAGTTTGCCAGTCGTCCTCTAATGTCTCCATAGCGGTTTTTCTTCAACTCATCCAACTCGGAATCTGATAATCTGTGGCCTAGTTCTTTTACCTCCAAGTGAAATATCGCCACTGTACCATCCAAGGAACAGGCAAAAAGCGAATACCCATCAGGACTCCTGTTTCATAACAACACCAACATTCACATTAAGTAGATATTGTATCACTAAGACCAAAAAATTTAGCAGAAGATTTTAAAAGAAAATGAAACCAAAATAATTGTCTCTCACCAGGACAGATCAACTACACTTTGAGTGAAGAAATGCTTGGCTACAAATATTGGACGAGCACTAGCAGTCGTCCATACAGTTATTGTGCGATCCTGGCTCCCAATAGCAATAATATTGTAGGGCAGTAATTCTTTTGCTGCATCTTTCGCTGCAGTCTTGGAAGACCCATTAGACCATCCAGTGGAGGCAGATTTTACTTCCTGATTGTGGGAGGCATTCTTTCTGAACATTGAATGGTTGAACTTTACTACAATAATAGGTGCATTGTGCCCCAAGAAATCAAAAGTTGCAGACCAATTCCCTCTTTCCAAAACAGGTGCTGAATGTCGTGGCTTCTGGAACCCATGAGTGGTGGTGATAAAATGGCCACAAGGTGACCATCCAAGCCTTCTAAAAAAAGTAGATCCTAGCTGAAAATGATATTTTCTAGTTAAAAATAGGGGATAGTGACTGGGGGAAGGGGAACTGAGAGAGAGAAAAAATGCCTAAAATGGACTAACATACAGATTTTGCCCAGTGTCCCTCTGTTCGATGGGCAAGACTCCAATCACTTGTTTTCCAAATAATGACAGTCTTGTCGTCCGACTGGCTAGCTATGAAGGAGCCGATAGGATCCCATGCAACCCCTTTAACAAGGCTGGAATGCCCCCTCAGAACAGCCGAACAGAGGCCATTACTCATGTTCCAAATGTGAATGGTGTTGTCCAAACTCCCACTAGCCAGTATCGAATCATCTGGAGACCAATTAAGATCCACCTACTTCGAGCATGAAAAACAAATGCTTGATCAGAAGCTGATGCCAATGCCTAATCATGAGAATATAGATATAGAAAATGAAGAATGGGCAATTTAATTACCACATCAGCAGTGTGTCCTCTTAAATTCATTTTGACTTTCCAATTCTCAACATCTGCGGGTTCTCCACTACCGAACTCAGTGGTGCCTGACCCTGGCTTCCTTTCATGAATCAAAATAACCTGATCATCAGAGCCAGATGCAAGATATTGACCATGTTTAGCCCATCTAACACAGTTAACAGACCCAAAGTGATCACGAAGGGTGGCTAGCATTTTCTGTGTTGACTGTTCTTTTTCTGGCTCCCTGCTAACGCATTTCATGTTCCATATCCGTACCTATAAAGAAAACATAATATCATCTAATCTTCAGAACTATAAAATTTTACTACTTTGATAAGTGGGGCACTCTGACTTAGTAGAGATATTGATGAAAGCAAGAACTATAAGCAAGAATTAACAGAAACCTATCACGTTATAAAATCCAACACAGGCGAATGGAAATGCCTACTTGTAATAAGGATTTGAGCTTTTGCAGCGTATGAGCACAACCAATAGTTAGAGGAAACTATGTCACAATACTTACAGTAGTACTCAAGTCAAGTCCAACTTAATGAACATGTGCAGCATATGTCTACACCCACTAGTAATAATCTATTGAATATTAATAATTTTTAAAAAGTTTTAAGATTATTAAAACAAGTTGAATCTTATATCATCATGAAACAAGAGAAATAATCCAACACAATAGTTAAGTCCCACTTAAGGAAACCACGCACACCAACTAGATTTTGAGTCGAAATCTCCACTTTTCGCATGTTACCATTCCAAATTGGGGGAAACTTCAAATTTATTAATCACCTACATAGTGCATAGTATATCCACCCATGAAAGCGCAGAAATCTATGATTTGATTCTCCTAAATAATGCATTTAATTGTTTCGTTAAATTTGTTTTTACCATTTCCACTGAATTTAGCATTGATTAATATCCCCACATATCTCCCAACATTCCACAATCGCTTCACAAGAAGGATATATTACTTTTTTTAACGCCTTTCTTTGGATGCATGTTGTCCAAAGACCAAGGAAAAGAGAAGACCTTAAGCAGAAGAATGGGATCGACGGTTTGCTACTTTATATGAAAAATGAGAGAAATTCTAGACAGCCTGGGAAAACCTGCCTGGTTTGCTGCCTGGGGGCGAAAAGACATTTTTGCCCCCCCCCCCCCTCTTTAAACACTTTTTTGGAGAAGGTGTTTAAAGAGGGGGGGGGGGGGGGGTGCAAAAGTGTCTTTTAGCCCCCCCCCCAGGCAGCAAACCAGGCAGGTTTTCCCAGACTGCCTAGAATTTCTGGAAAAATGACAATGATTCTGATTGCTATGGTTTTTTAAGACTAACACAAGAAACTCTATATTGATTGTTGAAGAGGCCTTTGTCTGGCTAGTGGATGAGGGTGGGGTTAACATCTTCATTGTGTTAGATGATGTCGGAGCTAGGGAAGAGGAGGACCTGTTCTTAGGTACTTTGAATTTTCAATTTTGTATTATTGTGTTAGCTTTGGATGAACTCAAGTTCCCATTGAGGTTTTCAAGGCCCTTTCTATCTGTTGCACTTCTTTTTTATTTTTTTGCAGTGGAATTTCAACACTATCCTCAAAAAGTATATTTACTAAATTACATTTTTTAATAAAACTAATAACCAGTCATGAACATCATCCTCATTGTACTCATCTTCCTTTATATATTTCACATAAATCTTACCTGAACATCATCCTCATAGTTTCATTTTTACGTGGGTATTCCAACTTTTGTATAGTAAATTTTCTTTCTCCTTGCTCATAACATATTTGAATTGTATATTCTGAACATGAACAAATCTCAATATTTCGACATTACTGAAGAGTCTCTAAGGACAAAAATTAAAGCTTTCCAGCATATACATTCTAATCTTAGAATAGCTTAAACCATCCAAGTAGCTAAACCCAGTAAATGAAGTTGTAAATTCCCACACTACTACTCTCAATATATTCACTTTCCAAGAAAGGAAACACCTCATATACAATATTTTAATACTGAGACTAACTAGAACCCTAAACGGATGACAACCCAATTCAATTCAAGCAAAAGTAAGGATCCTCAAATAAAAATAACTTTCCAAGACATCAAAATTTCCCAAGTTGAAAACCCACTCACAAGAATCATGATTGAAGTTGAACAACAGAAGAAAAAACCCAACTTGATTGTAATGAAATAACCGAAGATAAAACCAAGAATGAAAAAGAAGCTACCTTGTGATCTCCTCCACCAGTTGCAAACCTGATGCCACCAGGTTGAATATCAATGGAGAAAATCTGCATTCCTTCATGCCTAACCCAACCTGGCTTCTCTGCAATCATCTTTGCTTCTGGGTATCTAAAATCCCACTTATTTTTCACTCTCCTTGCACTCAAAGAACAAAAGGGTACTCAAATCCCACGGTTTGGGATCAAAATAGGAAATGGGGTCATCAGAGAAAAACTTATAAAGGTCAAATTTTGTGTGGGTTCTTGAAGGATTTTGTTCTCTTGAAATCTTGAATTCTTGACGAACAAAAGGATTACAAATTTGGAAAACAAAGGGTAAAGGGCTTGTGGTATGTCTTTTCTTGTACGAGAGTACTTTGAGTTAAATGATAGTGTACATCAGACGTTGGAGTTTGAAAAGGAGTTCCAAGATCTTTTGGGAGGGACTGAACCCATGATGGATAAGTGGACTTGTGTTCTATGCTTCCCATTGGAGGGAGTGAGACACCCCAAGAGTCAAAAGTGCTAATCTCACTTTGTTGAAGATCCAATGGAGATTTGAGGATCGTATGGTGATGAGTTCAATTGGGACATCGATATCGATTATAATAGGAACCCCAAATTATGGTTGAATCCTCGCTCGGTTTTGATTTGGTTTTAGGGTGTGTTTGATTTTTGAAAAAATTTTAAAAGAAAAATATGTTTTCTTTGGAAAAAAAATATTTCACCATTTGATTTTCACCAATGAAAAAAAAAATTTCATTTCTATTTTGTGGAGGAACTATTGAGGAGAAGAAAGAAATTGTTCAACGAGACTTTAAATGTTCATAGATTGAGTCTCTTGAGGTCTTTGAGTCGATGAGTGAAAAGATCGAACATGAAATTTTTTTTTTGAGGTGAGCCTAAACAAAGTTTTTTCATCGGCCGAAAAATAGTCAAGCGATCAATTTTGGGATAAAAATTATTTTTTTTTCTATGAAACACCAAAGAATCAAATACACCTTTAGTTTTGGTTAGCAGTAATCCCCTGGCTAGCTGGCTACAGAGAAGCTGCAATAGGGATGATAATGGGTCGTGTTGTATCACTAATTGGTTGTGTCATATCATAATCTCGTGTCAAAACCTCAAACCTAAACCTTTAATCGGGTCAGGTTTCAATCCCATGCCCAGTCCAAATTGTTGGACCCGTAACCGGTCCAATTTGAGTTTGATCGGGCTCGGTCTTTTCTACCTATGGGCTGTGAAACTAAAGTAAAAAATCATTTGGATTGGGTTTGACCCAATTATTGTCTAATGGGCTTCACTTTTCTTGGTCCAAGCCTATTATTTTTCCATCGAGAAAATATTAATAATGCCTTCTTAAGTCTCAAGTCAAATATAGTGATGAAAGCCATCTAATCCAATGAAACACCTAATCTTCAATGATATATTTTGGTTAAGAGATTGCCCAATCTTTAAACTAAAACAAAATTTTTTGATGTTATTATTGTTTTGTGTCTTAGAGACTTTTGAGTTGATGGTCCAACAACAACATGATATGCCAAAGTTGTTCGATATAGTCAGTATTAAATCAATTTATAAGTATTTCTTTCTTGTGCAAATCCATCATCTGAGAATAATAATTTGACGAAAACCCAAAATTTGGCTCATCAAGTGGAGCAATATAAACCCACTCTGATAACTAAGATTAGAGCATGAGGTCACATTGGCTATTTTAATGAAGTTAATCAGTTGACAATATTGGATATTTTCTAATTTTTAATCAATGTGTTTTAAGTTTACAAGTTTAGATTTCCATGTGTATTATGTTATATGATCTTTTTGTCTTGAGATTAATCCTTCGATAGTTTTCATTGTATAAGTCATATAAATTGTGCATATATGCATAAAAGAGCAGTGCAATATTTGGTTTAAAAAATGGTAAATTATGGACGGACATTGCCATCATTACAATAGTAGGAATGAATTGCGTGTGTTTTCGTCGGAATTATTGAAGAAATCCTCACATCATCCCCCATTTCCTAATCACTTGAGGAGATATAAAATATAATAAAATTATCAGTGATCGTGTGTTTGAATTTTTTGGTGTTTCAGGGAAAAAAAAAACTTGTCCCACGGTGAAATGGTTTTTTGTTTAGGCTTTTCTTTGGAAAAAAAAAATTTTGTTTGATCTTTTCACTCACCGACGACTCTCTTCTCGACTCAAAGCCTTCAAAAGACTCAACCCCTGAACATTCAAAGTCTCGTTGAATAGATTCCTCTCTTCCCCTCAACAATTCCTCCACAAAATAGAAATGTTTTCTCTAATGAATTTTTTTTTCTTTGGTACAATCAAACAGTAAAAAAAAAAATAAAAAAATTTAAGGGTATGTTTGGTTAGTCATTTTTCTTAGAAAAATATAATCAATTTCTCTTATTATGTAGATTTTCATTGTTTAGTTGTTTATTAAATTTATTTACTGACAAGAAATCGATTCTTCATAAGTTCCGAAGGGAAAGTCTTGGAATCAAATTTACGGAAACGATTTCAATTTCCATACAACCAAACAGACCCTGAATGTTTTTTTTTTTTTTTTACAAAGATTTTTTTTTTTTTAATTTGACAAATTTTCCAAAAATAATAAAACAAAACCTACTCCATATAATGACTTAGTATATAGACTATAGAGAGTGCCATTTTAACTCCCGCCAAAAGATGCCACCCACTCCAACCAACAAAATAGACATCTGTTCCACTCGTCTCTTTTACTTAAATACAATCACAAACTCCTCTTCCTATCATCACCTACTTCAGAAAACCTCAACCTTACCTAAAATCAAACCAACTTAAACAACACTTGGGAAAAACATTTTTTCCAAAACATAACATGCATTCTTCATCAAAAATGGCAGAGAGGATTTCATGGTATTGTGCAGTGTTTTTGGCATTGATGCTCTTATTGGGATGCTGTGATTCAAGAGAGAGCCAATTCGATTCCGGGGTACGTCAAGTGTTGAGTTACAACAACAGGGGTTGTGATGAGATTTATGTGGTTGGAGAAGGAGAGACTCTCCATACCATTAGTGATAAATGCGGCGATCCTTTCATTGTCGAAGAAAATCCACATATTCATGATCCAGATGATGTGTTCCCCGGTTTAGTTATCAGAATTACTCCTTTCAAAAATAGGTAAATTTTTTTTCTTCCTGTTTTCAGGCTTTGTTTGTTGAACATAATCGCGGAGAAGGGCTGTGTTTACTTGGGTCTACTCCTACTACCCTCTTGGAGGTTTCTCTGTATATATGAGTGCAACATTGTCGATTATAAGATTGTTAACAGTCCTTCGGAATTCATGATTGTATAACTTGGTCAATTATCTTTGTTATTCATTCTCTGATTTTGTTTTCTTTCTTCTTCTTCTTCCTTTTTTTTTTTTTTGACCCATATACAAGTCTACAACAAATCTACAAGTAAAGCATAATATGGTCAGCATCAAATAATGGATTTAATTTGCCATGATCGAACACTAGTCCAAGCTGTATATATGGCAAGAAAACAGTCTCTTTGAAGCGCTATTGATCATCAACAAGCAGAATGTGTGAGTTGGGTTAATCTCCAAGTCTGGAGAAAGATTCCCTACTGTAAAATTTTGTTGCAGAAAAATCAGATTGTTGAGGCTTCTAAACACAATGAACTTTATAATGAATTCAGCCAATAACATAAACTGAGTATCAGCTCAGCGACGATAGATTTGTGGCAGATGAAATCGTAAGTCTAAAGTTCAAAACCCCCGCAACATTTTAGATGGGAGAGGTTAAAAAAAAAATCAGTGATACAAAACTAGGTAACTATAGTATTACATGGACACAACTGTTTAGACACCAAACACTAGTCACTATCATTCTCTAAATTTTACCTGGTCGGTGTATATCATATGGGTTCACCCCAAAAAGTATAAACATGATATCTAGGTAATTAAGAGGGCAATATGCTTCTGATAATGAGAATCTGCACATTACAATGAGAGTTACCCTTGTTTTTGTGGAATTTGTCCTGATTTTTGGAATGTCTAAAATACCTTCCAAACTCTACTATATTTATATATTAAAAAAAAAACAATAAGTAGATGAACAGTGATCAGGGGTATTTTTGTAATTTAAGTTTTAAAAACTTTTATATACCATTTTACTCTCTCAAATTTATATTATTTACAATCAAAACTCACCCCTTTCAAATATTGTTAATTATAGTTAAGTCTAACATAATTTACTTAAAGCCATTTAACTACCTATAAATTATAAAAGGCCCTCACATCTAATTTTTTATTTTCCATCAAAATCAGTCTCTGTAAACATACACTAATTACGCCTAGGCCCAATATATAATTTATTTGAAGCTCTCAAATTATTTAGAAATTAAAAAAAAAAAAAAAAAACCCTTACATCTAACTTTTGGATAACTGTAGGAAGATAAGGAGGAGGGGTGGGGAAAGTGATGACAGTGGTGGCAACATTTATCGCGTGATGGAGATGAGATGGAGAAGAGAGGATGGTAGGTCGAAAAGATAGATAACTCAATCATCGTGAGCTTATTATTGAAATGAATTCTCATTAAGCACTCGCTGCTAAGTGAGCAGTGTAATACCCGCCTAATTAAATAAATATAAAAATTTCTTATTTATTAATTATGGCATATGTTGTAATCTCAATTATTTGGAAAAAAGATTTTTATTTGCCATGGTTAAATAGAATAAAGTGTGTGTGTGTATTTAGCCAAAAAATTGTAAACCCTAATGTTGATGGATTGTTACTCAATTGTATTTGGGCTTGGTTTTGGACTTTTATTTAACTAATGATTAGGGTTTTATTTTGTGAAAGAGGGTGGGTGCATTTGAAAGTTCGGTGGGTATAAAGAGAATAACCCTATTTTTTTTTTTTTTTTTTTCTCTTTTCTCCTTCCTCCTCTATTTTCCTTTCTTCTTCCTCTATCTCCCCTCTCCTTCCTGTTTTGTTTCTTCACCAAAAGAACAGACCACGCGAGAGAGAGAGAGAGGGAGGAGCAGACAACGGTGTTCTTGCTGTTGATTTGGTGGACATGTTGACTGTTGCGTGACTGGTTGTGCAACAAGAAAGTGGTCTGGCGAGATGATTGCTGCGATGAGAGAGGTCTGGTGTGTCGAGGGTTGTGTGCTACTGACCTGTGAGTTTTCTTATTCCATGTAGCTTGAAATCCTTGTTTCTTGACTGTTGAACACTCTCTGTTTATCATCGTAATCAGTGGTTTCTTTCTGCTCTTGAAACAGTTTAACAAACAATCTTTATAGGTTTTAGATTTTTATCCACCGAAACTTGAATAAAGATTGTGTTTTTCCCATAAAATATCCATGGATTGTGTAACAATTGGCTTCCAATTTTTTTTGGGGTAGATGTAAATTTTGTATCATATTTATCAAATCGTAGTGGAATGGCCTTTATGCAAATCCCTCCCTCGATTTGTCGATCTTATCTCTGCAAAAGATAAATTTCTCTCAATTTCCCCCTCTCTTCATTGATTTCGAAACCAAATCTCCAAACAGCTTCATCTCTGGCTGATTTGGTTCACAATCTCAGTGCAACCATTTAGTCTGAAAGTTGTTTCTTTCCTCATCATGTTATGCAAATTTCCACATTAGGATTAGATTATGGGACAAGAGGATTAGAGTATGGAAGGTTTCAACTTTCAAAAGGGTTGTAGGATGTGTTTTTATTTATTTATTTATTTATTTATTAATTAACCTCCAGTGGGGAGGGGCAACTATGGAATGCCAGACCTTTATTACTTATCAAAAAAATGACTTACAAACGCTACGGGGGTACATTACGACGTTACCCGTATTAAAAACCAAAACCAAAAGGGAAAACCTATCTTTAAAACAATTGCCCGAAACGACAACAAAGACAACACTTAAAACATCCAAAGACTTGAGACCAAAATAAATGACCCAACCAGAGTGCGCGCAAGTCTGCCCATGCAGTCAGCTTACACACGCTGAAACATCAGCACCCTCTGAAAAATCACACTAAAAAAACTGCAAAACAGCACGGTGAAAAACGCCTCGCGAAACCTGTTTCGCAGCAACGAGCAGTAATCCCTCGCAGCCACCATGACTGGTCCCAGCCACAGCGTCTTCGACAGTCTGCAGCATCGCAGCAACGACAGTCCGCAACATCTCAGCACCTAGCAAACAGGGTGCACTCTATTTTGCAACAGGGTGCCCAGCCATCCCTATTCCAGCGCTTACCCATTAAAACAGGAAAACTGCTTCTACGCGTCCCCGTGGCGTATATTCGCCGTGTGCTAGCAGTCAAGCACAGTCAAACCTGCCACTCTCTTAGGAAGATCATTGGCAACGAAAGAGACAGTCCTATGGTCTCGTTGTGCTCTATCTGCTAAAGTATCCGCCATCGCGTTGGCCTCTCTATAGATATGGTTGCAAGCTAACGTCATTTGTTCTGCCAACATCTTAATTTCTTTCAAAATATTCTCCAAATGTCAAGGTATTTTAAAAGTGTCCTTAAACCACCTACAAACAATTTTCGAATCCGTCTGAACAACCACCTGTTTAAAATCCAATGAGAGGCAAAGGCGTAGGCCCTCAGCTAGAGCCAAAATTTCCGCTTTATTATTGGAGCATTCACAAAAAAATATTTGCCTTTCCACAACACAAAGACCCCTAGAGTTTCTAATGATCACACCTCCAGAAGCATTGTTCTTACGGGAGGATCCATCTACATTAAGAGCAACAAAATCTTGAGGAGGGGGATGCCAAAAAACAATTATACTTAGCTTTCTCAGAACTGGGAGCTCTTGTAGCCCCAAAGCCCGTAATGGAGCCTTATGCCAGCTGACTTGCTTAGGAGTTATAAAATTGTTTGCTAAGTGCAGGTTGCGCCGAATATTCAAAATCACAAAAGCAGGATTTGGAGAAACATTTTCATATACACATTTGCACCGTTGTTTCCATATATTCCCATAAAATGAATATGGGAGTGAGAAGAGATAACACACCAGTTTGCGTATTCATTTTTGCTCGCTTGAACCAAATGACCAGGGCCGTGGAGATTTCGACTAGTTTTCTGATGTGCACATCAAAGATCAGTTCAAAATGGCGCCACACCTGCATCGCCAATTCTCCATCCAAAAACAAATGATTCAGAGATTCTCGCTTCGGCGTGTTGCAACATCGACATCTAGAGGCCAGACTAAAACCACATCTGTACAACTCCCCATCTACTGGTACCCCTCTACGGAGTAATTTCCACACCAAAACTGAGATTCTGGAAGGAAGAATGTCATGCCAAATCATTTTATAGAGGCCATTTACCGTCCCATGTCTCCGTAACATTTCATATGCCGACTGAAGGGAAAAAAGTCCATCCGGGTTCGGTACCCATACACATTCATCATCTCCATTATCCTCGCCACGTAATCTATCGGCAAAGAGTCTACGTGCCAAAAGTCTGAGGTATGGGTTTAACCAATTCAAAATTGGTTGAAATCACCTCATTTACCGAAGGCCAAACACTTTGACTGACCAAAACCTCCGATCTTCTGAAAGAAACTACCCTGTTCCAATTCTCCTAAAAATAACTGATATTTTCCTTGCCAATGCGCCAAAGCGAATTGCTCAGAATAAGAGATTTTCCAAGCATGATCTCTTTGAAAAAAGTTGAAGACCCACATTTCACAAACTGACCACTCAACGCAACCCCTTGCAACCAGTATTTGCTTATCATGAAGGTAGCCCAAAGCGAATCCGAATTAAGTAGTCTCCAAAGAGCCTTGAGGCGAAAAGCCCTCATCACCACCGTTAAGTCTCTCACACCCAAACCTTCTTCCTCCTGTGGGAGACAAATATTAGTCCATGACACCCATTTTTTCTTCAGTCTTCCTTCACAATCCCCCCAAAAGAAGTCCACCAACAAAATATTAATCCGGGATAAAACGTTTTTGGGAACACACATAGTACTGAGAATATAAATTGGAATCGAGCTAAGGACATGTTTAATCAAGATCAATCGGCCTCCCGGGGATAACAATTTTGCCTTCCAGCCTTGAATCCGCGATTGAATTTTAGCAATCAAATCTTCAAAATATGAAATTTTAGCTCTACCTTGGAACACTAGCTCTCCCAAATATTTCAAAGGGGTATCTCGGAACTGGAATCATGTGCAGGTTTTTAACCCCACAATTTTCTCCGCAACTGCCTTGTCATCCAAAATAAAAGAGCTTTTGCCTTCATTTATTTTCTGTCCCGAAGTCTTACAGTAACGGTTCAAAAACTCCATGCATCCCCTAATGGAAGACTTTCTTCCATTTAAGAAAATAAGAGTATCATCAACATAGAAAAGATGTGAAATAGGACTGCATGCCCTGGGAGTATAAAAATATCCAACTTTTCCTCTATCAAAAGCCTCCTTTAGTCCCCTACTCAACACTTCGGAGGCAATAATAAATAAGAACAGAGACAAAGGGTCGCCTTGCCTCAAACCCCTGGTAGATCTAAAAAATCCTTTTGTAGGCTCCTTGAAGTAAAACTGAAAAACCGCAAGAAGAGATACAGTTGGAGATGATATGACAAAATCTGCCATTAAAGCCAAATTTTTTAAGCACCGCGAACAAAAAGTTTCATTCCATTCTATCATAGGCTTTCTCCATATCAATTTTCAAAACCACATTACCGCCGAACACCTTCCGGTTAATGTCCCTAATCAATTCCTGCGCAAGGCCAATATTTTCACCAATGAACCTTCTTTTAACAAAAGCCCCCTGCTCCGGAGAGATAAACACGGGCAAAAGATCTGCCAGTCTATTGCAAAGGATTTTACTGAAAATCTTATAAATCACGTTGCACAAACTGATTGGGCGAAATTCAGAAAAGGAACCTGGATTGTCAATTTTAGGAATTAAAGCCATGAAATTAGCCGAGAAAGAAGCCGGCATCGCCTCCCCTTCAAAAAACTGTGTAGCGGCCTCCCAAATATCCATACTCAAAATCTCCCAACAGGACTGAAAAAAACCAGCAATAAATCCATCCGGTCCCGGTGCACTATTTTTGGGGATGTCAAAAACTACATTTTTCACTTCCTCCAGAGAAGGACGTTTGACCAAAGTGTCACATTGACCGAAACTCATCAATTTCGGAATACAATTCAACAAATCTTCATCCACCGTACATGCTCCTTGGGAAGACAACAAAGTAGCAAAGAACTCAGTGACATTGTTAAGAATCTCACCAGGTTCCGAAATAGTCCTACTGATATACACGTAATTATTACAAAATATATCCCTTAATTTATATATGTTAGTGCTTAAATTAATATATTTTATTCTAATTATTTCATTTTCATGTTTTTTGTAGGAATTTGCGGGTGAACGACATAATCGCATTAAGGCGACAATTTGAGGAGATGATTAATTTGTTGATTCTAGCGGTGGTACAAAATAGTAGTTCACATCTCTAAACCTAGCCCAAATAAGCCTAGAACCACTTAATTTAATCAAGCCCAAGCCCAAGCCCAGAAAGCTAGAAACCTAAGCCCAGTCTAACAAGGAAATAGGGGAACCCTATTTAGGTTTATCTCTTCTCTTCTCTTTGGGACACTCCTCTCTTCCACGTTTTCGGATCTTCCTCTCTTTTCCAGCCACCATCACCACCTCCATTGGGGCAGAGACAGAGCTCTCTCGCCACTAACCAATCACCACCTTGCCACCATCTAACCACCGTCCTCGCTCCTGTTTCACGCTACAAACCTCACCTCGCCACCGTCCTCTCTGTCCATAACACAGCCGCCACCACCATCTCCCTCCCTCTCTCACACCGCCACCATCACCCGAGCACCATCGCCACCACCGCGCGCACGGTACTGCCGCGAAACAGGGAACACCTCCCTGTTTCTCTCCCTCGCAGCCGCCCTCCTTCCTCTTTCTCTCTTCTCCACGGTCTCTCCCTCCTCCACGCCTCTCTCTTTTAGAGCCACCACCACCGCGACAGACTCGCTACCACCGCGAAACAGACAGGGCACCTCCCTGTTTCGTTCCATGTTCCTCGTCCTCCTTCGCGTTTGTGTTGATTCCACTGTTCCCTCACCTTCTCCCTGTTCTTGCAGGTGCCGGAGACGTTCGGACGACGAAGGAGCTCGCGAAGAGCGCAGTCGAAGTGGCGGAGCAGGGCGCTGTCGCGCTGGAGAAACTGTTTTTCAAAACTGAAAAACGGTTGTGGCTATTGACACCCCGAGAACCTGTAAGAGCCACCACAGTGCAAATTTAGCTATTTTTCTCGGGATTCGTGCTCGTACAGGAATTGATGGATTCCTCCTCCACTGATGCTGTGGCCACCACCACCATGAGTCACTAAATGAGCAATAAATGCCGGGGACAAACGTCATTCTACAAGAAGGTTTCGGGTATTATCTTTCTTGCTCATTTAGTGACTCATGGTGGTGGTGGCCACAGCATCAGTGGAGGAGGAATCTATCACTTCCTGTACAAGCACGAATCCCGAGAAAAATAGCTAAATTTGCACTGTGGTGGCTCTTACAGGTTCTCGGGGTGTCAATAGCCACAACCGTTTTTCAGTTTTGAAAAACAGTTTCTCCCGCGCGAATTCGCTGCTCTGCTGGTTCGTCTTCTCCAGCGCGACAGCGCCCTTCTCCGCCGCTTCGACTGCGCTCTCCGTGAGCTCCTTCGTCGTCCGAACGTCTCCGGCACCTGCAAGAACAGGGAGAAGGTGAGGGAACAGTGGAATCAACACAAACGCAAAGGAGGACGAGGAACAGGGAACGAAACAGGGAGGTGCCCTGTCTGTTTCGCGGTGGTAGCGAGTCTGTCGCGGTGGTGGTGGCTCTAAAAGAGAGAGGCGTGGAGGAGGGAGAGACCGCGGAGAAGAGAGAAAGAGGAAGGAGGGCGGCTGCGAGGGAGAGAAACAGGGAGGTGTTCCCTATTTCGCGGCAGTACCGTGCGCGCGGTGGTGGCGATGGTGCTCGGGTGATGGTGGCGGTGTGAGAGAGGGAGGGAGATGGTGGTGGCGGCTGTGTTATGGACAGAGAGGACGGTGGCGAGGTGAGGTTTGTAGCGTGAAACAGGAGCGAGGACGGTGGTTAGATGGTGGCAAGGTGGTGATTGGTTAGTGGCGAGAGAGCTCTGTCTCTGCCCCAATGGAGGTGGTGATGGTGGCTGGAAAAGAGAGGAAGATCCGAAAACGTGGAAGAGAGGAGTGTCCCAAAGAGAAGGGAAGAGATAAACCTAAATAGGGTTCCCCTATTTCCTTGTTAGACTGGGCTTAGGTTTCTAGCTTTCTGGGCTTGGGCTTGGGCTTGATTAAATTAAGTGGTTCTAGGCTTATTTGGGCTAGGTTTAGAGATGTGAACTACTATTTTGTACCACCGCTAGAATCAACAAATTAATCATCTCCTCAAATTGTCGCCTTAATGCGATTATGTCGTTCACCCGCAAATTCCTACAAAAAACATGAAAATGAAATAATTAGAATAAAATATATTAATTTAAGCACTAACATATATAAATTAAGGGATATATTTTGTAATAATTACGTGTATATCACCTACCGCACGGTAATGTAATCTGATTGATAGCTCTTCGTTTTTGTTTAGACTCGGTGGAGGCGAAAAAATATTTGGTGCAGGCATCCCCCTCCTTAAACTCTTTTTCACCTGATTTTTGAATCCAATAGAGTTCCTCCTATTTTAGAGCTAATCTGTACTTAGCCTGACAACGATTTAAGTTGCAGCAAGCATTAGTATCCCAGTTGGCATCAACATTTAGACCATTATTGCTTCCATTATCAAAACCCGCCAAAAGGGTAGTTTCCCATTGTTGCATTTTGTCTTCTAAAGCGCGGATTCTGCTAAACACATTCCCAAACACCGTTTGGTTCCACTGTATCAGAGCTCGACGGGTCGATTTGAGTTTAGCATCCACTCTATCTATGGGTATGGTAATAGCCATATCAGTCAACTAAATTCCCTTAATTAGATCAAGAAACTCCGGGTGAGTAGTCCACATGTCTAGGAATCTAAAAGGTGCAAAACCGACCCTCGGTTGAGTGGGCATGGATGCCAGCAGTGGGGAATGATCTGAAAATGTGCGACTGAGATGTTCAACTTTAGGACTAGCCAAACCTGTCAGCCAAGCCGAGTTAACAAAAATCCGATCAAGTCTGGCCCAAATACGCTCGCTCCCTCGCCTATTATTACACCAGCTGAGTCGCGGACCCGAATACCCACAATCAATTAAGCCACAGTTTTCAATACAGTCGGAGAAGTGTGCCATGCTTGCCAGGGATGGTGCAACCCCCCCTACTTTTTAGTCCGAATGTAAATATGTATTGAAATCACCACCGACCATCCATGGAGTATCGTGATTAGCAGCAAAATTTACCATATTTAACCAGAGATCCCTTCTTTCATCCACAGAACATTTAGCATAAACAAAAGAAATTAAAAAAACTCGTGAAGAAGAATCCGTTACCTGGCAGTGAATAATCTGGTCCGACATATCCACCACCGAGAGGACAAGAGAAGTATCCCACATAATCCAAATCTTGCCGCCAACCAATTCATTAGAAACAAAGCTGCCAAGTTTGAGTTTGTTACCAATCTCCATGTATCTGCTAGCATCAATCATAGGCTCCGCAATCATAAGGATTCTGACATTGTGTTCCACAACCATTTTTTTAACCTCCTTCTCGTGGCCCTATTACCAACCCCATGAGCATTTCAAAACATAAAATGTTCCATCATCTTAAACGCGGGCGGAAGACAAACCCCTCTTAGTCTTGCGACGATTTTCCGGAGGTACCGCCAGTCTGACTGTTTTCTTAAGGTTTTCATCTGAATGCGCCCCCAGTTCTATATCCT
This sequence comes from Berberis vulgaris, assembly GCA_963556465.1. Taxonomy (NCBI): domain Eukaryota; kingdom Viridiplantae; phylum Streptophyta; class Magnoliopsida; order Ranunculales; family Berberidaceae; genus Berberis; species Berberis vulgaris. The sequence goes on from OY747135.1 coordinate 7,354,367, forward strand.
TAATTGCTTTGGACTCCGGTCCTATCGCCGAATCCGACTCCGCATCATCACTATCTTCGGTGTCGCTGTCAAGAGTGTTAGTGTTCAAAACTTTTTTCTTTTTCTGTAAATCACGACCCTTTACCAACTTGATAGCATTATCTAGCACAATCCTCACATCCTGTGTGGTGCTGGTCGCCACGGGAATAATGATGCTACAACCATTACATATTGAGTTCATACTGGGGAGTACTTGGGCAAGTTCATGAAACACAACCATTACATATTGAGTTGTGTATTGATGCCCGATTGAATATTTTTATGCATTTTTAATTTTTATTTATTTATTTATTTTTGCAAACAAACTCACTTAGTCCATTTAGTCTCCTTTGATGACTTGAGGTTCCACTTGATAAAGACTGGCTTACTTACATTAATCAGGAACGATTGTTGTATTAAGTTCGTTCTTGCTATGAAATATTCGTCTATTTATTGAGACAACATATTACTTTGCCATTTGATTGTCCATTGAACCTCAAATCTGGAGTAAGCTAGTGTTCTAGATACCAACTTTATAGAAAAGATTCTAGAAGCGAGTAATCAATTTAGTGCAAAAGATTGATCAGATAGGTGGGTAGATGCCTAATCCTACACAATGTAGCCGATTGTCCTAAACTCTTAGCCTGTTTGCAAGTCCCCTATATGGTCTTAAGGAAGAATTGCAAAACGCGATTTAAAGAGGCAATATCACGCCCCGACATTAAGCAGGTGTCTTGTAGATGGACTGATTTTTGTGTAGGTTTCTACAAGGGTTTTGATTGCGGTTTTGAGTAAGTACAGTATGATGCTATATACCAAAATTTTTCTGTTTGAGTCTAGTTTTTAAAGGATCTTAGGGTATCATAATCTAAGTTTTGTACAGGAAGATATACTCATTTTAGTGACAATAGGTAAATCAGCTGAAGACTGACAGATTTCCTGTTTTTGTTTGTAAAATCTGTATTGTTATAGACATAATCATGGGGCATGCTTTATATGGTTGGAAAGCTCTTGGTGTCTACTTTTCATTGCCCCAAACGGTATGCGATTTGGAGCTCTAACGTGAGAGTTATGTACATTTGAGTGATGACTGGTCAAACTATCCGATTAGGACAACTTGTACATTTCAGTATGATTGGCAGGGTTATTTATTTGACTATTTAGGGACAGAAACATAGTTGTTTAGGGTCTGCCTTGGGTTGTCTTGAGTTGCATTTGATGTAAAGAAAAATATTCTTTGGAGCCGAATGAGGTTGGTTGCTTTGGTGTAAGTTAGTGTTCACCCATGATTGTCATGCACTTTCATGTTTATGTATTGAAATTGTCATTTCGGAGATTGCATGTAGTGACTTTGTTGGATTCAGCTTTTGAGATAATTTATGCCAAACTAAGATGTATGTGTTTATCCCTAAAATCACATTCATATGGAGAGTACTATGTGTAGTAGTGTTTGATATTGCACTATTGCTTGTTTTGTTTTGATGTCTCGTTGATTCTATTGATGTATGATCATTTATGATTAATGGCGTTCCTCTGTATATATGCATCTTGAAATGGTTATGCTCTCCCAAAGGAAGGGGTGGATTTCATTATGAATGACAAAATGTCACTTGATTACCGTGTTATTATAAAACATGATTTATGAATATGCTATGCTTCCCCGAGAGAATGGTGGATACTGTGGTTGATTTACTTATGGTTGACAAAGTGTTTCCATAAAAGAGTTTGAGTTTTAGTTGATATTTTTTTATGCTCTTTTCCACAACTCCGAAGAAAAAAAAATGTGAAAAGAAAAGAAAATTTTGTATACGGACTTGCTTTTATACGTGTGATATTATTATGGGTATGCAGACTTGCTTGCATATCGGTGCACCGTTCCATGTGAGTTCGGTTGTACGTGTAGATTTAGGAAGAATACTTGCCAGTGCTCGAACTTCGGGTGAGATGACATGTTCCTCGAGGTGGTACCCCACTTGGGTCATGTACGCTCCGAGTGGCTTCGATGGCAAGGGAGACACACTTGGGTGAGGTGTGTTCGCCACATGGAGGATAGTGCGATTGTGGAAAAGTAGCGAGAATTTTTTTTTTGTGTATGTGCATGATTACCTTAAAGGAAGAAACTAAATGCTCATTCAACCATTGAATGAGAACTACATGTCTTCCTAAAGGTAGAAAAATGTGTTTTGTTAATATTTCAATAATAGTCTAACATGATTAGGAATTGTATAGTTGTTGCATTTATGAGGATTGATAACTCATAAACTTTATTTATTAGTAATAAATAATATATATTTATTTATTAGGATGATAACACCTTTGCCTCATGGAGGAACTACCTGATGATGTGGTTGTTTATTGGTTTGTTTATTTTGATGTTGTCACGTGTGGATTTATTGATTTTTTTGATGAAGATTTCTCACACCAGCTTTATTGCTGACCCAAGTGAGTTTTTGCTTCTAGGGTACATTCCTTTGGGAATATAGCCAATTAGCTTTCAGGTTTAGAGATTTTGAGCTGCGTTATTGGAGTTTCGCTAGTGAGCTAGCAACGTCAGAGTCTTTCCGGGTTAGATTTTTATTTGTTTTAGTAATTAAATCATGTTTAGTTGTTGCTGCTATTTGTTTATGTTGTTATTGAATTTTCACGTCCTACGTGAATTTTTGGGATTTTCGTTTTCTTTCGAAAATTGGGGCGTGACAAGCAGCACCGCCCATGGTGCTTCCGTTTGAAGTAACAATAAACACCCTTGATAGAGTAACTCTTTCCCAAAAATAACACTTGATATCCCAAGCTTTCGAGCCTAATCCATCTGAATGACTGTCTAAATTAATTCATCCAACTTGAACACTACAAACTTTTGTGTCGTGCATAGTGTAGGAGCCATAAAATAATTCTTAGCCTAGCAAGGTAAGAAAATCTAAAATTTTGGGTTGTCCCCGAGAAGTCTGGGAATTATTCATGAAAGAGATACAATCTAAATTGGATACAAGTACATAAAGCCCAAGTCTGGGCCCAATACAATTTGGGAAAACACTCATTTCTCACCAGAAGAATGATGTTCGGTGCTAATCACCATGCTCAGCTGAGCACACGAGCTTGCAAGAGATGCCTTTCAATCAAAAGTTCCCGACCTCATCTAATTGACTCATCAAATGAGTTAGTGCGACACGTGAGATAATACCACTAACCTACTAATTTCCCATACAGGAAATCATAATCATTAACTGGAAGTTACAACCATCAATAGGAAGTTACAACCATCAACGGCTCCCAACCTGCCATGTGTCTCACTCATCTGATACATGTCTCAATCATTTCGCCTCTATAAATAGCCAAACACAACTATTTATGAACAATTCTTTTATGAATCTCAATTCTCTCTAAGAACACAAAGAAACAAACACTTTTATGAGCGACATTATTCAAACTCTGGCTTCAGAGTCTTTGTGGCGAACACCATATTGACATAAAAAATCTTTCTTCATATTATGCTGATTGCTCCACGTGATCCAATGTAAATTTGCATCCACACATAATTTTCCCCCGTGTCGGAATGGGCTTGAACATTGATAACCTTGCACATGTTGTTTTCGAACTCTTACCACCATATGAGTGGACATGACGCGGTGCACATGGGATACTTTTATATCATGATATCTCGGGTTGCGATCAAGTTAGGTTGAAAATGAGTTAAATCAACTAATTAAACAAATATTTTACTGGTACAATAAGTGCACGTGCATTTTGTTTTAATCAATATCAACAACCCTATCATATGATTCAACCCTACCATATAATACTTGATCAACCTAATCTCATCGGATCCGGGGGGGGGGGGGCTCCTTGTGTCAAAACAATATAATACTCATCACATTTTTCTCACCCCCGAATCCAATCTCATCACATTTTTCTCACCCCAGTGTCAAAACAATATAATACTTGATCAAGTCTGAAGTGTCTTGTCAAATGCCACGCATGGCTTGCCAACTCTGACTCGCCCTTAAAATAATACTAAAATTTGCTATAAAGCAAATTCTCTCTACCTTTGTTTCCTCACCATACCAACCCATCCCAATTATTTGTGCTCTCTCTCTAACATGGAGAAGCTCTTCCTCTCTTTGTTCCTCTTCATCTCTCTTGCCACTGGTAAGTTAACCATGCATCAAGACCCCCAACACACCATATAGCCAAATTTTGAGTGGTTTTAGTGACTTGTACCAAAAATGGTTTTCTTGATTCTTCTTCTTTTTGTGTAGGAGCTAAAGTGGTAGTTAAAGGTGGTGGTGGAGGAGTGTCAAAGCTGTTTGTGTTTGGGGACTCATATGCAGACACAGGGAACAACAGGAAGAGTGCAAGTTCATGGATTGAACCATATGGAATCACTTTCCCTGGAAAACCATCTGGTCGTTACTCTAATGGCAGAGTTTTCACTGACTTCTTAGGTATGTTAATTATATGTTTTCTAAGTTGTAAACATTATTGATTGCTACCATAATCACCTTCTCAAACTATTCATTACTGTCCTCTAACAGTGTGTTTGGTTGTATGGAAACCTATGTCATACAAATTTATGAGGGAATTCATATATTTTAAGTTAATTAGAGGTATAATTCTATATGCACTATTTAATTTTGTTATCATTGGTGGGAATGAAAGTATCGTAAACATGAGATTTACATTTCTACCAATATTAATCACAAAAATAAATGGTGAATGTGAAATAATATATCCTAAAAGATAAGAGTTTTCTCGTAAATTTTCATAACATAGAATACCGTGCAACCAACCGTACCCTAAATATCTCCATTATGATGCTTTGTTTTGGGAAAATTCTAGGGGTCGAGGGAGGGAGCGAGGGATGGGTGGTAGCCACCCATCCGCCCCGAGATAAGCGCCATTACACATCTCCAATCCGATGCACTTATCTCGAGGCGGATAGATGGTTACCACCCATCCCTCGCCCCTTTCCCTCGCTCCCTCCCTCGCTCTGTAGCAAAGCTCTTTGTTTTGATTAATTTTGTTGAAGTAGCAAGTAGATTTGCTTTATCATCTTTTGCTTTCTTTTCTTTATCAACCTGACAGTCTAGTCCAGATGTGTGGATTGTCTTTTTGCCTGTGATATTTCGTCGACGTAACCTTTCTTATGTTTTTTTTGTGCATTGTAATGTCAGCTTTTTTGGTCTATTATTAAACATTTGATAACCTCGGTGCTATGTGATGTAAGGGGTTCAGTTTCAGTTCTGGTTCTTGATCTAAGTGGTTCCAATTCTAATAATGCTAATAGTAATAATAATCAATTTTCTTAATCACCCCCTCCCACTCCAAATGACTTCGGCTGGGTTCTAAATTTAGACATATGATTTCATCAGTCATAAGTCTACTATTAAACCCCTCCCACTCCAAATGCTTTTGGCAAGGTTTAAAATTTAGACATGTGATTTTATCCGCCACAAATCTACTGCTGAACTGGTACCTCATTGGCTCAAATTTTAATAATTAAGTGTCTGCAAAGTATATATAATAGTCACAGTTTAGACTTTCCCATTGTTTTATTTTCTTGTTTTCTTAAGCTAAAGTACAAAGAAAACTTTATTTCTGTTATATAAAGTGAACTTGAATGCCACAGATGTGATTTACAGAATATCTCTATTCAAGCATAGTTTATCTAGAGAGTTAGGCCCCCTAACATCAAATTCGTGTCAGAGGAGGCTTCCTTGCACATTTTTAGGAGAGAGATGATCTTGAGGTGGAAAAGATAGTAATTGCTATGAACATTTCAACAGAAAAAAAAGAATGAGGCACACTGGTTTGCTAAAAATAGATGGAGATTTAATGCTATTTTTTTTATTTATTCCTAAATTAGATTGCTAATATAACACCACCACAAAAATGTGCACCAAGCCTACTAAACTAGCACCAAACAAAGTTGCAGTGGAAAAGAGTAAATATTCGATGAGTTATTGCTAACCGAAGTTCTCGAGATATGTGGCAGAACACATCAACATGATGATAACATTTGTTTGATATCCCATTTTTTCCATGGGCTTCGATTTGTACTTTACACGATAGAATTTAATAATATCGAGAATATCAAAATTTAGTTTCATCGCATGTGTTGGGATCTTTTGTATATGTATTTGTTTTTGCTATTATTTTTCTTACTATTCAATGTGTTAAGATGTCGTTGTGGTGTGTATGGAAAGAGAGAAATATGAGAGTTTTTAAAGGGCTCAACAAATCAGAGCAATCTATCTTTATTAAAATTAGAGAATTATTGTGGAGGATGAGTTCGGTTTGTAACATTTTTAAACATATGGTGTCTTGATATCTTGTTTCATTTCTTATCTTTAATAAAAAATCTTCTTGTTTAGTAAAAAAATGTCGTTGTGACCGACAAAACTAAAATAGTTTTAAACAAATGTAATTTGAAAATTTTCTCACATGATATAGTACAAACTTCTTTTTTGGCATGTGATTAGTGTTTCTAATCCTGCCTGCTCCACCTTCGTTTGTCTGGCTCATCTCACTAACCCCTTTGGAAGCTACATTAATCATTATTATTATTATAGTGTAACTTCCTTCCAATATTTAAATTTAAATTTTTTGTTTTTTCATTGATTTCTTTTAACGAAGTCAACAGTTCTAATTCCACGCGCTTGCCAATGGTCCTTGAATCGAAACCATATAATAAGCTCGTTATTATTATTTTTACCCTTAACCTTTCTCACCCCACACGGTTTAGTAGATATTGAACCTAAGACGTGGGAGTCAAACCCACATTGCCTTAACCAATTGACCTGGCCACCTTTGACTAATAAGCACATTATACGAGACTAAATTCACAAATCTAACTTTGATTATTGAGAATCTCCTTGGAGTGTTTAATCAAATGCAAGTGACTAATCTGATTAAAACTTATTGCAGCCTCTTATATGCACATAAAGTCTCCAATACCATATAGATGGAGAAAGGTGGTGGGGGTGAAAACGTTGCAACATGGAATGAACTTCGCATTTGGAGGGACTGGGGTGTTTGATATATTGGAAGCTGGGCCTAACATGACCATCCAGATTCTTTTCCTTGAAAAGCTCCTTGCCTCTGGAGTTTACAAGAAACGTGACCTTGAATCCTCCATTGCACTTGTTTCAGTAGCCGGAAATGATTATTCTGCATATCTTTCAAGGAATGGCTCCACACAGGTATAATTTCATCACAGTATAACAAGTATTAGCTTGGATGCCTGCCCAAGTTGCAGCCTTAATTTCTTATATTAAATTCATCACGAATTTAGTATTACTAATTCTTGAATTGATTTTATGTAATAGGGCTTGCCAGCATTCATTACATCAGTGGTAAACCAAATCACAGTGAATCTTAAACGCATTCATGGACTTGGAGCGCGACAAATAGCTGTTACAGCTTTACAACCTCTAGGATGTTTGCCCAGAAGCACGATATTATCTTCATTCCAAAGGTGCAATGATGCTGAGAACACAGCAGTCAATTTCCACAACAGCTTATTGAAACAAGCTGTTGCGACATTGAACAATCAAACCAAGGACTCCCCATTTGTCATTCTCGACCTTCATACTGCCTTCATGACCATAATTAATAGCCAAGGTATTCAACCAGGCAACTTTTTGAAATTTTAATTTCTTTGTTTTTTAACTTTTGAAATTTTATTTTTTTTAATAGGCACAACTAATTAATTTGTGGTTTAAAATTAAACAGGAGGTATGAAGTTTGAGAACCCCTTGAAGCCATGTTGTATGGGTGTAACCAATCAATATTTCTGCGGAAATGTAGATTCTAACGGGACAAAGAAATACACAGTTTGTGCAAATCCAGATTCTACCTTCTTCTGGGATACATTACACCCCACACAACAGGGTTGGCGCGCAGTTTACTCCGCCTTGCAATCTTCACTACACCAGCTTATCTAGATGATCATGTTATCCATCTAATTTACTCATCTTTTGGTTAGCTTGTGTTGTTTCTGGTTCAAACTTCAGGTGTTTATTGATTTAGATCTTCTGTATGTATGGATCCTTACAAATAATAACATGCAATACTAGTTATTGTAACTAGCCCTTCTCTCCTTAATAAATTAAAGCATGATATCATATAGATAATTGGTCATGGTCGATGAAAGCACATTGTAGATGCATGGCTCATCCATCATTGGATAGCGTTATCTTGTAACATCATAACGTATCTTGTAACACCAAAGATGTGAACGTTCATGAAATAGTCATCCCAATCAATGCAGTTGGGATCGAAGAAAAATGTCTCTGCATATTTGTTGTCATTCTTCTCCATCATTTCTCTGACCTTACGCAAGTTTGAGTCTTCAAATCTGTGGTACACCAAGAACACATTAGACTATGCCAAGCCCTAGCTCAGTCCAAGTCTATTGTAACACCCCTACTTTTTTAATGACAATATAAATTTATGTGCCAAAAGTTCTTTTAAAATCTTAGTTCGTTGACCAAATAGTATTTATATCGCAATTTTTTCGTTGGTTAAATTGGGCTTTTAATATATTGATGGAATTGGGCTTATAAGATGTAGGATGTGGACTAGACTTACGGATTGAATATGGATGGTGGATTTGACTTATAATGAATATGGGTTGTTGACTAGGCTGGGCTTATAAATTCTGAAATAAGGATATGAGTTGTTAATGAAATTGGGCTTATAGGTTCAGAAAGTAAAGAATTAGGTACCGATTTGAATTGAATCCAGAAAATAAGGAATTGGGTACTAATTTGATTTGGAATTGGGTATTGATTTGAATTGAGTCCTGAATTGAATTGGAATTGAGTTCAGAAATTCAGGAATTGGGTATTGTTACGGGCCGAACTAAATAGTTAGGCCAAAAGCTGTTTAGTTGAATATATATGTGGGCTGGACTTAGATTTAATGATTTATGGGATGGTTTAAACTTATCAATATTGGGTATTAAAGAGGGTGAGTTACAGTTTGCTTGGGCTGAGTTTATAGTTTGGAGAATAAAGATGTTGGTTACTGGATCACTTAGGCCTGTTAGGACTATTGCACATTTAGTAAATCTCGAAATCATGTTGAATTTACAGGTTAAACATGTTGAGTTGAATTTCCTCTTGAATTTCTTTTAAAAGATGCCTTATTTTATTGTTGTACATCTTGTCTTGTTAATGTATTATGAAATTGGATACTTGCATGGGTATGCATATTGAGGAATTACCTGCTTGTGTGGTTGTTCATGGTTTGTGTTTAATTTTATGTTATCACTTGCTGATGTGTTGATTTTTAGGATGAAGATTACTCATACTAGCTTTATTGTTGACCTAAGTGAGCTTTTGCTTATTAGGTACATTCCTTTGGGAATGTAGCCGACTAGCCTTTTAGGTTTAGAGATTTTTGAACAGCGTTACTGGAGTTACGTTAGTGGGGCTAGCAATGTCAGAGTTTTCTGGTTAGATAATTTTTAGTTTGTTGAAAATTTTCTAAACTATGTTTTAGTTGTTGTTGCTAATTGTTTATGTTATTATTGAATTTTCACGATTCGAGTTTTGGGAAACGGATAATCCTACGTGAAATTTAGGATTTTTTTATTTTCTCGAAAAATCGGGGCGTGACATCTATGATCCTGAAATTTTTTAGAAAAAAATGAGGAAATCATAATGAATTTACCTTCCCTTAAATTTTGTGAGTAGAAAGTAGAGTTCTGCAAGACGAACTGAACGTTGAAACTTTTGGTTGAGTTTGCAATATTGATTCTTGAGAATATTGCACGAAAATGCATTTGCCACACGCAATGCCTGAATAATATGGCAAAACACATAGGCTTATACACAAAGCATGCAATGTCTAATGAGGATTTTTTTTTCAATGATAAACATTACGCACCATAAGTGGAACCTTGAATTGTAGAGTCAAGAGATTGTTGAAGCTAGCGAGGTTGGGGACTATAGTAAATCTTGAAACTTTTATTGGTCTTCTATTTTCATCCATCAATGGATGATTAAGGAAATACAGATAAAACCAATTTGCAACGCAGGACCATTTCACTGGATTTGGCGATGAAGAGCTTACATGGTAGACAGCTTTCATGGATTGGCGACATTGATGATTCGCCATGATTGCTATCATAGCATTCACCACCATGTCAGCAGGCATCTGTACGTATTTAAAAAAAATACTAAAAAGATGAGTCTGTTACAAAGGAAATAACTTGTCCAAATTACCAATATGTCAATGATAAAATTGCCACAATGAACTTTATCAATTTGAATCAAAACTTCTTGTGCAGTAATTGCTTGAGTACATAAAAATTTGCAGTAATCACTTTAGATGCATTGAAGAATTTGCAAAGTTACTCAGAGGAAATCTCGAATAATTTTGGGTTAAGACTCACCGCATCCATGGTTCCCTCAGGATCTCCAAGAAAGTATGTCAGCTTTCCCTTCCCATAACTACTGAGGAAAGGATCTATGTTTCTGAAACAATCCAAAATCGATCAAAACAACAAGATTAAAAACTTTGCTCATGGAATTATTATTTGAAACAATAGTTACCTATTCATTATTACTTTACCTGAAACCTTCAGACCAACCTGGAAATGGTTCCTTGTAAGTGCTGGTGACAATGGTAGGACGAACTATGACAAGGGGTACATGCTGGCGCACAAGTTCAAGTAGCATCTCACCAATCGCCTTAGTAAAGGCGTAGGTGTTAAACCATCCATGCAGAGTAGCTCTGATATGAAACATAAACAACCCAAGCTTAACCACAATTAAGCTTAACATCATCTACCTTTCATTTCAATATACTGTCGTTCGAGTGGCTGCTAGATAACATTTAGGTAAGATAATGTTAGGCTGAGCCTTGGACATTGCCTCTTTAATTACATGCTAATATCTTAATAAAAGAAGTCCCTTGAAAATCCAAAATAATTAGTTAAAATCCAAGTATATCAAACCTTTCTAACCCCAATTTTTTCATGGAGATTCTTATATCTTTCTCATTAACTTCATTTTGGCGAAGTTCTTGTAATCTTTGTTGCACCAGTTGGAACTCGGCATCTACATCCAAGTGTGGACTTCCACTGTATGTTTCACTCATTTGCAACTCTTTCTCTAATATCAGTCCTTCCTTTTCTCTCGTGACGAAGGCTTTGATTTTCCAACAGATGCAGAAAATTTTGCACACAAATGCCCATGTTATATCCAAGCACAAGTTAAAAATAATAAAATATAATTAAAAATCCAGGGAGATTCCCAACTGACCCGTTGAAACATGGACTAACAACTCTAATTTCTCACATTTTCTTGCAAACTCGCCAATGTTTTTAGCTCCGGTTGCGTTTATGCACAGAGATACATCATACCTACATAATAATCTATGTCACTAAGTTGATCTAAATGCACTGTTGAAATACTTAAGTAGTGCACATTATCATCACCTCTCATCAAAGCTGGTAGTGCCAGCAGAGTTGATGATGAAGTTGATTTCGCGGAACAATTCATTCATCAAGGCGGAGTCTTTTACACCCAAGTTGTCCAAGGATATGTCCCCTACAATAACACATATTTTTTCTGAAATAAACTCATCAAAGCCTGTTCCAACTTCTTTTCTCAAAACTCGGAACAATTCCTTCTTCATCACCTGTAAAAATAAGAGCAGCCAATAATGCATGGTATCCACCTTAGAAGACTCCCCATGCAACTTTAAAAAAAAATGAAACAGCAGATATTTACTTTCAAATCGAAAATTGTGACCTGATGGGCATGCATGCATAAATACTCGCATTTCAGTTTTGATTTATTTATTTATTATGCCAATCAAATTTACATTAGAAAAAAAGTAATAACATGGCAGACTTACTTCCTTTTGGAACCGTTCGGTAGCGGATATGTCATCTTCTGCTCTTATCAAAAGAAAAAGCTTCTTCACTCGCGGTTGGACCCTAAGCAATTTCTCCATGAAAACTGCATATAGTAAATAAATAAAATAAATAAATCAATTAAGTTTCCCAACAAGGTCAAATGACTGAGGAAAAACAAAAAAAAATGCAAACAGATAAAATAAAATACGAAACCCTTAGCTAAAAACCCAGTAGAACCAGTGATTAAGATGGTCCTGTGCTCTAGAGATCTTATGAATTCATCCATATCCATTATAGCACTTTGATTAAGGAAGGAAGGATGAACAAACTTATTTATATTGGTAAGTATTACTTCGATCAGATTAGTTGTCATGGTAGGTAGGATATTGGTTGAGCATTAGATTTATATGACCTATGCATGTTTATATCATACAAAAGTTGGATAGAAAGAGCTTTTAAATTTCTAAATGCAGTTGTGTACTTGTGTAATGTGATTGATCGATGTTGGCACTCAATTCCAACGATAATTTTCATGTCTCATCATATCGACCCAACCTCCACTCTGTCTTAATTTAGTTCGCACCTTATGAAACAAAATGTATTCATATGCTTTAATGGGGTGTTCTACAACCATATACTTTGTTTTTTAGGTGCAGACCATTAAATAGTGCACCTATATTTGCAGGGGCGGATCCAGGATTGCAGACAAAGGGGGGCAAAAAAATTATGGATAATTTAATTTTTAAAATAAATACATAAATATGATTAAAATAGAGTTTTAAAAGTATTACACGAGAAACATACATAATGAGTCAATGTAGTGCACAGTAAATTTAGGTAAAAGCTTCAAGGATCAAATACCCACTTTGTCAAAGCCTAAACAAATTAAATTAAATTAAAAATCAAATATGAAGTTCTCCTGTATAAAGAAATATGATAAATCAGATGCTTATACAAGCATGAAATACCGCACCTAAACTTGAACAAATATGAAACCCACTCAAAATTTAAACAACTAAACAAATACCTACCAATCTAAACATCAAGGTGATTCAACAAATACCCCGAACCTAAACATGAAGGTGATTAACAAAGTATGTTTTTTTTTATCTCTCTTTTTCATTAGAAAAAAACTTTGATTTATGAGCAATTGCAATAAAATAACCTCCTTCTCCTCGGATAAAAGAAACGAATTTACGTCCTGGATTTTTTCTCTATCTCTTTGATTGATTAGAATAAACCTTTGAACAAATTTAATAAAATGAAGTTTTTTATCTTTTTATTAAATACCCAAACTGATATTTCTCTCTTCAAAACCCACTTTAGCTCTATTTTCATCTCATATCTCTCTCTTTTCATTGAGTTCCTAAAAGACAAGAGGAGATAAACTCTTTTCATGAGAGCTTTTCATTGAAAGTCGACAAGAGGAGAGAAACTCTTCTCTGAGAAAATCAGAAACTCAGAGGAACCAGACAAGAAGAGAGAAACTCAGAGGAACCAGACAAGAGGAGAGAAACTCAGACAAGAGGGGCAACATAAAATTTTTAAGGGGGGCAAGATTAAAATTTTATATACTTTCATTGATTTTTTTTTAAATCTAAGGGGGTCAATTGACCCCCTTACCCAAGCTATGGATCCGCCACTATATATTTGCACTGAACTTTGGGTCTCTTGATTGTGATAAGATATTAAATGATCGTTTTTTAATAGCATTCTACTAACTACACCAAATTGGCATTTTTGTAACAACCCCCAAAATAGTATCATTTTTGAAGTGTAACAATTCACCTAACAATTTTACACATTTTTACAAAACAAAATGATACAATAATTGTATCACCATGAAGAGTATGGTTATAAAAGTGATACTATTCATGGTGATCCAACTTATTGTATCATTTTTTTTTTGTTACTGTTTTTCATTTTTTTGACTAAATTTAGTTTTGACTTGAAATTGTTTGGTGGATTGTAACATCTCAAAAGTGATACTGTTTTGAGAGTTGTTACAAAAGTGTCAATTTGGTGTAGTGACTGCTCTAACTTAGCTGAAATTTTAAGCAAATGTGTGAAATTCACATTATAAATAACATATCAAAGTTTTAGTTTAACGGTGAATTTTGAGTGCACACCAATAACTGTTTGTTATGAGGCTTTTAATAAGGTTTTGAGAGAATGTGATTAGTCACACAACAAAAGAACATATAGAAGTTAATCTGAATTTAATTGTTGGATTTTGAGTTATCCTCTCTGACACCTCTACTTCGCCAACTTTACTTCTACGTTGCCAAATCTCTAATTTACTATTTTTTTTCGTTACTTTTTGTGTTGTTTGGTTAAAACCTCAATAGCATCCACAGTAAACGGGGGTATTTTCACATTTTAAAGAAAATTTTACACACCTTAATAGGGGTGCAAAATTTTTTGACTCACGGTAGTAGGAAAGTGTGACAGTTAACTTCGTGGCAATCCCTCTTCTCTTCCCTTCTTTTCTTTTTGATGGGGTCATATTTACCTGCACTCTATCCACAATGGCGCCATCTCAGATAACGCGTTTGCTGTACACTTACACTCCCCTGACAACAATGTGCACGTTTAACATCTTTTTTGGGCTTACTGGAAGTGGTTGAATGTGCAAACACCCACCCCCAACAAGTTACTTATTGTGGATGCTTTAACTTTGTATGAATGGATCCTTAACAGTTGATAACAATGCAGTACTAGTTACTTTAACTAGCCTTTTTCTCCTTAAAAACTTACAACATGATTCTTGAAAGCACACCGTGCAGGCATGGCTCGTCCAACATTTGAAAACATGCATGGCTAGTCCTATATATGGATTTCTCAAGCTATAATTTAACAGCTTCATCATTGATAGAAGATGGACCTGCAGGATTGATTTTTCTCATATTCATTTAGCCAAAATTGGATGAACTCCACGAGGCATGTTAGCAGAGAGTACAAGCAATAAACCAAAAACTTAGAATTTTACTTCAAATTTAGATTTTGCAAGTGTTTTTTTTTTCCCTTCCCAAGATCGAAATGAGGTTGCAGAAATGCAAGTGATACTGAAATATTTTTCAAGAACAACAAAAATAGTAAGAAAGTCATACCAAGAAAGGATTGGCGAGCTGCACCCTCTCCAACATACCTGCAAGTTAAGGCATGCATCACTTATTGATGGCATGCAACATGGTAGGTGCATCGGCTCCCTGTACTGAACCTGATCCCACCTGCACAGGAGCAGATAGAAATAACAAGAGCATGAATCTTTGGAAAGAGCATACACCTTAAAGCCACAAATAATTTACCCTTCAAGCCTGTTATTACTTTAGAGCCATGTTAATTTTTTTTTTCCTTTTATTGGGAGCAGTAGTATAAGCAACGTGTTCACACCGCTCATCTCATGGTGTTGCTTATAAAAATTTCAGCATAAATGTTACTCATCTCTTCCACAAGTTTTACTCTTTGGAAAATGGGAGCAAAAATAAAGGGACACTGAAGGAAATGAAACGTAGGAAAAAAATAATAATCACTACATTAAATTGGCATTTTTGTAAAAATCCCAAAAACAATATCACTTTTGAAGTGTAACAATCCACATAACAATTTACACATTTTCACAAACAAAATGATACAATAATTGTATCACCATGAAGAGTATGGTTATAAAAGTGATACTATTCATGGTGATCCAACTTATTGTATCATTTTTTTTGTGTTACTGTTTTTCATTTTTTTGACTAAATTTAGTTTTGACTTGAAATTGTTTGGTGAATTGTAACATCTCAAAAGTGATACTGTTTTGAGAGTTGTTACAAAAATGTAAATTTGGTGTAGTGAATGGGAGTTACAATTTCATCTTGGGGTTCTTCTAGTAGAGTTTGTTCTTCCTCAAAGTAGGGAAGAAAATCATAAGCCGCTTCATCTTGTGTACTCCAATCCCATATTGCATCTTCTTCAAATTCAACATCCCTACTAATCATGACTTTGTTGTTGCTTGGATTGAAGAACTTGTAGCCTTTTGAGTTCTCATCATAGCCAATAAACACAACTTTCTTGCTCCTATCATCAAGCTTTGTTCTTTCTTGCTCCGTAATTTGAACATAGGCAATAGACCCAAATACTCGCAAGTGTGACACACTTGGTTTCCATCCACTCCATGCTTCTTGAGGCGTCACGTCCTTCAAACTTTTGGTAGGCGAACGGTTAGAAAGATAAACTGCCCATGAAACTGCTTCGGCCCAAAACTCTTTCGGCATCAACTTGCTTTTCAACATGGTTCTTGCCATATTGAGGATTGTTCGGTTCTTCCTTTCGACGATTCCATTTTGTTGTGGCGATCTAGGAACAATCATGGGATGCCGAATTCCATGTGTTTCACAAAATGCCTTAAATTCGTTGGAAGTAAACTCTCCACCTCTATTGGTTCTTAGAGATTTTATTTCGTAGCACTTTCTTTTTCAACAAGAGCTTTGAGTTTTTTGAATGCCTCAAAAGCCTCACTCTTTTACTTCAAGAAATAAACTCATGTTTTTCTTGAATAATCATCAATGAAAAGCAAAAAGGAAGAGCTTTTACCAAGAGATTAAGACTTTATTGGACCACAAACATCCGCATGAATAAGTTGTAGTGGCTCGGTTGCTCTTGAGTTGGATTGCTTGGGAAAACTCTTTCTTGAATGCTTGAAAAGTAACAAGCTTCACATAAATGATTGGGGTGATCAATTGTTGGAATACCTTTCACCGTCTTCTTTACTCCTAAGTCTTTAAGCCCTCCAAAATTTAGATGCCCATATCTCATGTGCCAAATCCATGATGGATCTTTAACACACATCTTCAAACACATGGCTCCTATAATCTTCATATCCAATATGAACATGCAATTTTTTGTCATAGAAACCTTAGCAATAAGATTTCCTACATTATCTCTAAGCCAAATAAAGCGATCTTCCTTGTTTATTTTGCAACCATTCTTCATAAGTTGCCCAATACTCAAAATATTATTTTGCATTTTATGAATGTAATAAACAAACAAAATTGTGCATTTACCTTTAATCTCCACCTTCGACTCATCACCAAAGCGCACTTGGCCTGTCACTTTGGTGTCAAGTTCCACAAATTTGCTTCTATCACCCGTCATGTGGTTGCTAGCTCCATTGTCTAGGTACCACAAACTCATGTCTCCGTTGGGTTCTTCCTTATGTGCAAAGAATAATGCGGGCTCTTCCACATCTTCCTTGTGCATGATAAGCTTTGTCTCAGCTTCTACGTTCTTGGTTTGACATTCCCAAGAAAAGTGTTCATATCTTCCACAAGAATAACATTCAATTTGACTTTTGTCATTCTTTACCTAGTTGTATCTTACATAGTTGCCTCTTCCTTTTCCTCTTCCACGGCCTCTTGAAGAATTTTGATAGCTTCTCTCTTGAGAAGAATTGTGATCATCTCGTCCTCTTCCTTGACCACGTCCTCGACCTCTTCCACGTCCTCGACCTTTTCCACCATTTTCATAAGTATCTCCTCTGACTTTCAATGAAAGTTTTGCTTGCAATGCTTTCTCCACTTGTTCTTGCTTGCCTCAGTTTATTCTCTCTTCATGAGCCTGTAAGGATCCATTCAATTCATCGATGGACATGGCATCCAAATCTTTGGCCTCTTCAATGGCTACCACCACATGATTGAATTTAAAGTTGAGAGAACGAAGAATCTTCTCAACGACACGAGTATCTTCTAATTTTTCTCCAAGCCTCTTCATTTGATTCACTACCGCCAAGACTCTTGTGAAGTAATCCGAAATGGATTAACTCTCCTTCATCAAAAGAGATTCAAACTCTGCCCTTAGAGTTTGAAGACGTACCTTCTTCACTTTTTCAACTCCCATGACGGAATTCCGAAGGGTATCCCATGCTTGCTTGGATTTGGTTTCATTTGCAACCTTCTCGAACATGTCATCATCTAAACCTTGATGGATGACGGTAAGAACACATTGATCTTTATTCCTTTCTTTCTCCAATGCATCCTTTTGAGTTTGATTCAAAGCCTCCTCATTTTGAGGTTCTTCATAGCCTTTCTCAACAATCTCCCATAGTCCTTGAGAACTAAGGATAGCCTTCATTCAGATTGCCCAATTCTCATAATTAATCTTGGTGAGTTGTGGGTATTGAAAAGAAAAAGTTGCTCCTTTAGAAGACATTCTCTAGCACAAAGCTCTGATACCACTTGTTGGGAGAAGAGTAAAACAAAACACACAACTATGAAAGGAATAGAAGAAGACTACACAACTCTATCTTTATTGATTGAAACATAACTTGAGTACATGCCTATATATACTACTCCAAAGAACACTTAAGAGATAACTTTTTATCAATCACACTCTTACATATCAAAAGACACCTTTTGATCTTTCATGGTCATGTTATTCAAGTCTCTTGGACTTCAAAAGACACATTTTCACCATTCACTGTTTTTCGGTTTCCACAGAACAGTCAGTAGTATATTGACCATAACTTTCTCAATACAAACCCAATTGATGCACCATAACTTTATCATTGAACCCACACTCCAGCTCATCTGACAAAATAAAAGAATCATAATTGCACATTAAGAAATGACACCAAATTAATTTTTCGCAACATAACAAATTTAAACTGCTTAGTTTGGCATCTAAAATTTAGACTACGTCTTACCCTCATTCTATTACTTGTGTTCGCCTGCCCTATCACCCATTTCCCCAGACCAATGCCCATGCACACATATTATAAGTGCATGTACACTGTTATAAATTATGAGTGGTTTATCCTATGAAGGTATAGGCAATTTCTATATTGATATAACAGGTTCGTTTATGTTGGTTGTGCATTGTATTTCATATGTGCTCTTATAATTTTATAAAACGCAATGTATTTATATAATAGGATGATAAAACACAAAATATATATATAGTTCGATATTTACTTTGGGGATAGAAGCTTCTCAAGCTCAAGCATTCAGTTTTCTAGTTAGACATCAATGTCATGGAGCTAATGGGATCCGCTTAGGGACCTACTGGTTTAGGTAATTATCTAATGTGTTCCCTGACCGAAGAGGTCATTTTTTAAGGAGAAACTATGTACTTTTGGGATCTTCGTGCTCCCTAGTTGGAACCTCTAAGTGGTCCCAATGGTTGAGTAGGTTGAAAAAAGACTTACGACCTTGGCAAGAACGATATTCTTTTTTTTTTAAATATTTTTTTCACTACAAAAAAAAAGAAAATTCAGCAACGACGTTTTACTGTTGCTAATTATCAAAAAACCGTAGCTAAAATGAATCAGCAACAGCTCAACGACCGTCGCAATACCGTAGCTATTTGAATCAACAACGGTAAACTTTTCCATAGCTAATTGGCAACGGCTAAAAATCGTCGCTAAGTTGCAAAAATTCCGTCGCTATTGCGGGTTTAACAAGCTTAAATAAACAGGCTAATTTGACCCACTTGTAATAACCGCAAGTGCACGGTGTCTAAATGGTAGACAACGAAAAGTACGGGTCGATCCCACGAGGAAGGTGGATTAAATTGAATTTAATAATTTAATTAAACTAGTTTGGAGAAAATGGGGGTTACAATGTTTAAAAATTCGAGTTAAACAAAAGTAATAAAAAATAACAATAAATAAAAGAAAAGAGTTGGAGGGAAACCACAATTTGCAAAATATTTTTCAAGCTCCTAAAATTATATTCAATTTTTCTTATTATTCCAAATAGATGACTCTAGCAATGTATAAACTCCTAGCATTAGTTGTCTTTTTAGGGCACAATTAATCACAAGTTTAATTATTCAATTAAAACATGCTTGATTTATAACATAATATTTTTCTAACAACCTAAGATGCATGACATATTAGGTGAAAGTAAAATATTATAAATCGCGAATCAATTAATATTAATCATGGAATAATAAAGTAAAATGAAATTAATTCTAGAGTTTGAGACTTAATTCACTGTGGTGTTACAGAGCATTCAGCAGGGTGCAAACAGGAACATGTCCAGTGTGACTCAGCAGATCCCAATGGGTGCAAATAGTTCTAATCTTTCTCAGCCGAGGTGCTCTCAGCAAGGTCCACTGGGTGTCAGTAGCATCAACTTGATTTAAGTCTATGTGGTGGTGCGTGGTGCAGCCAGTGACGGTGGTTGAAGATGAAGTGAAACAAGGTTGTTTGTTGCGGGCTTAATCGGCCTAAACAAACATGCTAATTTGACCCACTTGTAATAACCGCAAGTGCATGGTGTCTGATTGGTAGACAACGGCAAGTACGGGTCGATCCCACGAGGAAAGTGGATGCAATTGAATTTAATAATTTATCTAAACTAATTTACAGAAAAATGGGGTTACAGTGTTTTTAAAACTAAACTAAAAATAAATTAAAAATAAGAAAAATAAAATAAAAGGAAAATATGGATGAGATGGATTTTGTGGGGTTTGGACTCACCGATGAGTTAGCACATATATTTAAATCTAAATTACTGAAATTATAAACGAGAAGCTTGAGGGATGAGGATCCCTTGCTTACACCGAAAATGTGATCATTAAAATCCAATTCCAATCATATCAAGTTTTCTGTCAAACATGAACAATTTATCTCAAGCAAATAAACTCTTACCAAGCATTAAATGTCTTTTTAGGGCACACTTAATCAAAGTTCAAGCTCAATATTTGTTAGCACATGCTTTGAATATTGATAAAATGTGAATCTAACTACCAAACATATCAAGTTTTAATCGAACATGAAAGGTGAAAGCAATTTATCAAATTTCTGAAATAAAATTGTAATTAACAATTAAGCATTTAAGTCAGTAAAATAAATTAAAATAAATTATACAACCCTTTTGGTTTGTCGCCGCCTCGGTGCGGTGGTACTCAGCAGATCAGCAGGTTGCAAACAACCAACTGTTTTGAAAAATAGTTGGTTCCCGCTAGAAAAATCGCACGTCCTCTGCGCCTTCGTCTCCAGCGAGCCTCGCTCCTCGCGAGCTTCTTCTTCCTCCTACCGGCTCCGGTACTCTTGCGAGCTCTGTTTCGTGGTGGGTGATGGCGGTGGGAAGTGGCTCTGGTGGCGGTGATGGTGGCTCGCGTTCCTGTTGGTTTCTTGTCTGTGACGGGAACGAAAGAGAGAGAGCAGGGAGAAATGGATGAGGAAGGAAGGCGAGGTGGAGAAGAGAGGACAGGGGGTCGTGCTCCGGTGGTGGTGATGGTTGTGTGGCGTGATGGAACAGGGAGAGGGAGGGGAACGTGACGAGAAAACAGGGAGATGCTCCCTGTTTTGTTGCGCGAGGACTGTGATGGTGGATGATGGTGGTGCTCGGTGGTTGGCTGCTGGACGGTGGCGAGGTGAAGACTGATGGTCTGGACAGAGAGGGAGTGAGAGATGGATGGTGATGAGATGGGTGTGATGAAAATCACTTTGTGAAGGAATGAGGATTTGTTTTTGGCTATTGAGGCTTGATTCCCTTCTCCTTCTTCCCTTTCACATTCATTTTTTATTGTATTTATAGATAATGAACAAAATGAATAGAGATGAGATAAATGGATGATTCATGGAGTGAATCAAGGTAAAATCAAATCTGAATATGGGATAAATGGGAGAATATTATTTGGGTTTGAGTTTATGGGCTTGGTTTTGAGTTTAGGTTATGGGCTTAGGCTATTTTCACCTCCACTTCCTCTGAAGTCACCGTCTGAGATTTGTTCATTGCATTACAGCTCCACATTCTACAAAAACACAAAAATTTAATAATTAATCTAAAATAAGATAAAAATAAGGATTAACAAAAATATAATAAGAGGTAATAATGTTATAATTATGTGATTATCAAATACCCCCAAACATATATTTTGCTAGTTCTCGAGCAAAACAAAGAAAAGAAAACCACAAATAAAATCCTAACTCACTTTCGCAGGAATCGTCGATTGCACTTACTTTTGAAAACGTGCAACAAGGCTTTGAACCCCTAGATTACCTCTAGGGGACTAGTTATAGTCTCGTGAGGGTTTCCAGAAAATGTTACCTACAAACATTATTGACTCAACAAAACTTGGTCAAACAGTGTTTATTTTAAAACTTCAAGATATGCAAGAAACCAACAGTGTCATTTTCGTGTATCAACAAATCTCCAAATAATTTAATATTCTCCAAAAGTTAGAAAAAAATTCATAATCATCCTCAACTCAATGTGTGTGTGTGTGAAAAGCACTATCAACATAACTTTTCATTTCAAAGTAAAATAATGACTAAATCTCCTGTAGAAAGTTTGTTTTGACTTCAAACCTCTCGTGCCACTCACAATAAAGCACTCAATGATTTGGTATTTCACTCAGTTTATGTGAGGAAAGAGTAAATAATAGAAAACAATCATCTCACATATAGTATTATGAATAACAGACTTTTCAAGAATGGAATGAACATGATCTCATGGACAGGAATATCAATTAGTTTTGGGAATGTTGAATCAAACACCATAGGTCTTGGTTATTAAATCTCCACATCTACGGAACCAACCTTTACCTAAGATCGACTAGGACTTTGTTGGGTTGTAACGGGGCTTGGGTAATGGTTAATAAGGAATGTCAAAGGATTCTAACAAAAATTTCTAGGAATGTATACACCCATTCAACGAACAATTAGGGCTGTCAAGAATAAACCAATGTTGCGCACCATCAATTTTTTATTCATTCTCACATCTTTATCCTCATTGAAGAATCATTTTTTTTTTCACATAGAGGATTTATGAAATATCTCATATTTTGCTCTTTAATGCCCTTTTTACACTAAGTATATTCATCCATACACATTCCCAGAAAAGTTGGGTAAAGGTTAATGGGTTAACAAATAAAAATTATTCTAAGGCTCAAAAGGCTACAAAAAGGTTAATGTTATGGGTAAGTTAAAATGATAGTTAATGGTCTAAAGAAAGAAAAGGAAAAAAAATGCCTAGATCATTTCCTAAGTTCGGGTCAGTATTATGACATCTCAATTGAATAAGCCAAGAAGTTCTAGTGTAATAATTCAATTTTGATGTCATTCCCAAAGCAATTGGTCAGAAAAATGAGAATAATGAGATCATCAACGAGATAATACGGACTCAAGAAAAATCAGAGTTTATGTATAACCCTCGGAAAAATAGAAAATGTTCACAACTTTCAGGGTTAAGTCTCCACTATTATTCTAAGGTTTTCTAGTATATACTTCACTAATCAACTTCAAGTTATGCTAACATGGCTCATGGTGCAAAGATAATCGAGTTGAAAAATCTTATGAGCTAGATCTAAGTTAAGGATCATACTAAAGTTTCAGTCATTTATCAATATATCAATTTGTTAAGTTGACTTGTATTTTCTTAAGAATAAAACATTTTAAAAATCATTTTTATAATCGCAAAAGACCAAATTTTCTTGACAGAAAAGCATTTTTTTTTTTAAGAACAAGAAAAGAAGAAAACACTACAAAAAATTCACCGACTCATGAACCCTACCCCCAAACCTAATCCAAACATTGTCCTCAATGTTTAACAAAATAATTTTGACAAATAAATGAAATAAGTACATGAGAGGAGGTTAGAACAGTGTTACCGCGGTGAAGATTTTACCAATTCTCACAAGTAATCCACCGATGAGAGCTCAGAGACAAAGAATTGTAGATTAGTTAATAGAGATAGATAAAATACACACTCAACATGCACATTTACAACAAAAGTTGGGCTGCCTCCCAGTAGCGCTTGGTTTAACGTCATCAGCCCGACAAATATTCTTCCTAAAAAATGGTGTATCGAAAAGTGGAGAGGAAGAACATGACAAACACTTAGTCCATGGTCGTATATCAACAACCTGAACAGTTGAGGATCAGTCCACCCAAATATAGCAATCACATGGGACACCAAATACACTAGGACATCCCAAAAGTGACCAGTAGTCATACACAACAGAGGATTCTTGCGTGCTCCAAAAAGGGAACATCCTAGGTCTGGTTCCAAATCAGAAGATTGAATAATTTTTATAACAGGATGGTGAAAATTGAAATCCTCACTACAGAACAAGGGATCGGTGAAAGTAGCCTCAGTAAATGGGAATGTGATGCAAGTAGATGAGATGATGGATATATCAGGTGGTACAGGCTCATCACATGAATCACATAGAGATATTGGTCTAGACAACTCAATGACACCCATATCAGGCATTTCTACCTGATTTTCAACTAGTTTTTCATTTTTAAGGGTAGTAATGCATTGGACATCTTCATCATCTGGCTCAGATGTGCCACTGATTTCGAATTGACCCTTTAGATTAAAAATAGGTTGATTGGGGAATTTTTCTGACTCTACCTCAGGAAGTGACTCAGCTATCTGACTCACAGTCATCTCAAATTTTCGAATAGCTTGGGAGTTTTGTTGAGAAATAACTGTCAATTCTGTAATATCCTGAAAATTTTGCTCAAGCATATTCTTCTGTTCGCTCTATAAAAATGTTCAAAATATCCTCTAACCTTATTGTGTTGGATGGAGGAACAACTTGATGAAATTGAGACTCATTATCAGGAATGAAAGCTTGAGGAGTCTGAGGAGTGTCTAGAGGGCCTTCATGGTACTGACCATGAGCCCATGAGAAGTCAGGATGATAGGCTAAACCTGGGTTGTAATAATCTAAATATGGATCATAATCAGGTCATCGCATGTCATAAAATGAATTGACTTGCTCGGAAAAATAGGCTGGATAATCCCTTGTGTTCATTTTTTTTTATTTTGTTATTTTTATTTTTATTTTTTAAATCACTAACTTTAAAAATATACATAGACTCACATGCAATCAACAACCAATAAATACACAAGAAACATGCCTCCCTAAGCAATCAACGTTTTTTAGATCAATTATCTTTTTATCTTTGGGGGACAATTATTTCTTATGTAATTTTTATGACAGAGCAATGGGTGCTACAAGATGATCCTAAGAGTGTATACTTTACACCACAAAGTTCAAAATCAGTAGGCTGGAGTTTTGTTTCAAAGAAACCGGATTATCGCACAAGAGAAGGAGGTCACAATGGTCCAATTAAGTACTTCCTTGTGCTACCGCTCTGTAAGCCAATAGATGTGAGAACGATGTGATGTTAAATATATGTACACTTGAGGCTTGTGTTCCTAAGCCAAAATTGTTAGTTACACCAATTCTTCTTGTGGATCGTAGCTTACTTATGACTCGGCATACCAGGTAAATTACCCTTGTGGCAGTGGCCTCTTGGAGTCCATTAAATGATTAAACCCATCGTCACTTTTAGCTTTGGTCAACACGAAAATTATTGGATTCACTTTGGTTTTGGTTGTCCTATGAACACCGTACCTAAAAGATGGCTTTATCTAACTTGCTAACTGATCTTAATTATGTTTGGCTATTGGTTGCACACAGCTAGAGTGATGAGGTGGGGATATCAAGTCCCACCAGTTTCTATTTAGAAGCTGGGTCTGCTTATTATGAAATACTAAATTTTAGCATCCACAATTACAGAAATTAAACAACCAATCACACAATTTCAAACAATTACACAAAGCACCCGGGTCGCTAATACATTGTGTGTAGGGGTGGGCACGGGACGGGATGGGACGAGATATACCCATCCCTATCCCATCCCGTTCATACGGGATTGGGATGGGACGGGATGGGAAAAACCTCATCCCGACCTCGTCCCATCCCAAACGGGTTCGGGACGGGATCAGCGTGCTAATCATGGACCGCGTAGAGGAAGGGTGCAAATTCTCAAAGTTCAACTAAAATCTTTTAGCTATTCCAGATTAACGATGATCAACATAAAGATCAAATCCCAAAGAGGAAACATGTCTTTCTTTCCTATGATCTTATACCTTGTATCATAAATTTATTTAAACGATTTATTTATATCATATATTTCAAATCATCTACTTTCATAGGAACAAGTGAATAACCACAAGCTGTGCAAGTTACATTCATGCCTCAGCTCTTATTGCACTTTAGGCATCAAAGTGCGTCGCCCCGAGAATCCATGTTAGAAAACATTATTTCTTAGGCACTCCATACATGCTACTATCACCAATTAAAATTTCCATATTTTCTCTGCAGAATATGATGAGATTAATTGTCACTTACAAAACTAACCTAACTATGATTTACTTATTTATCATCATAACCGAAAAGCAAAGAAAAAAAAAATGTTCATATGTTGCATGATATTGGGGGAAAGAATGCATTCCACAATTACTGATGATATCTATTCAAAGCACTGAGTTTCAAGGAAACTAGCTGCATTAGGATATGAGATATTTTACTAGACAGAAAATTCCAGCAGGTTTATGCTAAAATCAGCTATATGGATTAAAATTCACAATGCAATATAGACATGTACCTCACTTCTTCCTTCCCTTTGGATCCGAAACTGAACTTATATGTTCTACATACACAAAAATATGGGCATCCACAATTCTAAAATAAATAATTAAATAAAATTATTAATAATTAATATTAATTAATTAGTTCGGGACGGGACGGGATTGGCGGGATTGAAAATCTTCATCCCATCCCATCCCATTTTAGATCGGGACGGGACGGGATCGGGATGAAATTATTCAATCCCATTAAGATCCGAAAAAATCGGGACGGGACGGGATAGGGATGGGAACGGGATCGTGGGATGGGATGCCCACCCCTAATTGTGTGTGATAGAAGTACTTACAGTGTGCGTTTTCCGTTCTGCACAAAAAGTTAGCACAAAAAAAATGCCCGACTTCTTTTTATCTGTTTCAAACAGCACACAAGCATATGCAATCAAATTACTGGTCTTGGTCTTAGAAGTCGGATTTCTAAATCATAAAAAAATTTATTGGGTAACAATTAAAATTGTTTCCCTATAATTTCTTTTGACTTGGAAAATTTTGGGTTTTTTTTTTTAGGTGATTAAAAATGGAAAACAATAGAGTTTACAAAAACTATTACACCACACATTTGTAATACGAGGTGAAAATAAAATTAAAACTCTCCTCACAAAATAAAAAAAATTAAAATTTGCTTGATGTTTGCAGGATCGTCCAATTTCCTCGAGAAGCGTGTATTCTGCAAAAGCAAACAAATAACACGAAATGAGTGTAAAAAGAACTTAACAAAATAAAATTTTATTTGTTTGTTTTTTTTTTAAATTAGTGAAAATAAATCTTAAATTCAATTACACCGCTATCTTCCCCGGCAACGGCGCTAAAAACTTGTTGCGAGCTTAATCGGCCTAAACAAACAGGCTAATTTGACCAACTTGTAATAACCGCAAGTGCACGGTATCTGACTGGTAGACAACGGCAAGTACGGGTCGATCTCACGAGGAAAGTGGATTCAATTGAATTTAATAATTTATCTAAACTAATTTACAGAAAAATGGGGTTACAATGTTTTTAAAACTAAACTAAAAATAAATTAAAAATAAGAAAAATAAAATAAAAGGAAAAAGATGGATGAGATGGATTTTGTGGGGTTTGGACTCACCGATGAGTTAACACATATATTTAAATCTAAATTACTGAAATTATAAACGAGAACGCTTGAGGGATGAGGATCCCTTGCTTACACCGAAGATGTGATCATTAAAATCCAATTCCAATCATATCAAGTTTCTGTCAAACATGAACAATTTATCTCAAGCAAATAAACTCTTACCAAGCATTAAGTGTCTTTTTAAGGCACACTTAATCAAAGTTCAAGCTCAATATTTGTTAGCACATGCTTTGAATATTGATAAAATGTGAATCTAACTACCAAACATATCAAGTTTTAATCGAACATGAAAAGTGAAAGCAATTTATCAAATTTCTGAAATAAAATTGTAATTAACAATTAAGCATTTAAGTCAGTAAAATAAATTATACAACCCTTTTGGTTTGTCGTCGCCTCGGTGCGGTGGTACTCAGCAGATCAGCAGGTTGCAAACAGCCAACTGTTTTGAAAAACAGTTGGTTCCCGCCAGAAAAATCGCACGTCCTCTACGCCTTCGTCTCCAGCGAGCCGCGCTCCTCGCGAGCTTCTTCTTCTTTCGACCGGCTCCGGTACTCTTGCGAGCTCTGTTTCGTGGTGGGTGATGGCGGTGGGAAGTATTTATAGATAATGAACAAAATGAATAGAGATGAGATAAATGGATGATTCATGGAGTGAATCAAGGTAAAATCAAATTTGAATATGGGATAAATGGGAGAATATTCTTTGGGTTTGTGTTTATGGGCTTGGTTTTGAGTTTAGTTTATGGGCTTAGGCTATTTTCACCTCCACTTCCTCTGAAGTCACCGTCTGAGATTTGTTTATTGCATTTTTCTCTGATTTCTTCATTACAGCTCCACATTCTACAAAAACACAAAAATTTAATAATTAATCTAAAATAAGATAAAAATAAAGATTAACAAAAATATAATAAGAGGTAATAATGTTATAATTATGTGATTATCATTGTCATGCCCCTGTTTCGGTGGAGTGAAGGAGAAAAAACAGAGATGGATAGGCTATGGGTGATGATTTTGCTTGGTTGGGATGGTGATGAGAATCACAAATTGTGATGAAGAGGTTTTGGTAATCTGGATTTTTTTTCTTTCCCTTCTCTTCTTCCCTTTTCTTATTCATTTCTATTTTATTTATAGAGAATTAAGAAAATGAACTTGGACAAGTTAAGGGGAGGGTTCAATGAGTGATTTAAGGCTTAAATCAAACTAGAATCTTGGATAATTAAGAGAATATGTTTTGGGTTTGATTGGGTTTGAGAAAATGAACTTGGACAAGTTAAGGGGAGGGTTCATTGAGTGATTTAAGGCTTAAATAAAACTAGAATCTTGGATAATTAAGAGAATATGCTTTGGATTTGATTGGGTTTGGCATTGGGTTTGGGTTTACGGATTTGGTTTTGAGTTTAGGTTAAGGGCTTAGGCTATTCTCACCTCCACTTCCTCTGAAGTCACCGTCTGTTATTTATTCATTGCATTTTTCTTTGATTTCTTCGTTATTGCTCCGAATTCTACAAAACACAAAAATTTAATTATTAATTTAAAATAAAATAAAACAAGGATTAACAAAAATATAATAAGAGGTAAAAAAATGTTGTAATTATGTGATTATCAAATACCCCCAAACCTATATTTTGCTAGTCCTCGAGCAAAACAAAGAAGAAAACCGAAAAGAAAATCCTAACTCACTTTCGCAGGCATCGTCAATTGCACTTTCCTTTGAAAACGTGCAACAAGGCTTTGAACCCCTAGATTAGCTCTAGGGGACGAGTTATAGTCTCGTGAGGATTTCCAGAAAATGTTACCCACAAACATTACTGACTCAACAAAACTTGGTCAAACAGTGTTTATTTTAAAACTTCAAGATATGCAAGAAACGACCAGTGTCATTTTCGTCTATCAACAAATCTCCAAATAATTTAATATTCTCCAAAAGTTAGAAAAAAATCATAATCATCCTCAACTCAATGTGTGTGTGTGAAAAGCACTATCAACATAACTTTTCATTTCAAAGTAAAATAATGACTAAATCTCATGTAGAAAGTTTGTTTTGACTTCATACCTCTCGTGTCACTCACAATAAAGCACTCAGAGATTTGGTATTTCACTCAGTTTATATGTGAGGAAAGAGTAAATAATGGAAAACAATCATCTCACATATAGTATTATGAAGAACAGACTTTTCAAGAATAGAATGAACATGATCTCAGACAGGAATATCAATTACTTTCGGGAATGTTGAATCAAACACCATAGGTCTTGGTTACTAAATCTCCACATCTACGGAACCAACCTTTACCTAAGATCAACTAGGACTTTATTGGGTTGTAACGGGGCTTGGGTAATGATGTGGATTTCACTAACCTAAATAAATAGGTTAATTTAACCCACTTGTAATAACCGCAAGTGCACGGTGCCTAACTGGCAGACAACGGCAAGTACGGGTCGATCCCACGAGGAAGGTGGATTAAATTGAATTTTAGAAATTATCTGAACTAATTTAGAGAAAATGGGGTTACAGTGTTTTTAAAACTAAACTAAAAATAAATTAAAAATAAGAAAAATAAAATAAAATAAAAGATAGATGAGATGGATTTTGTGGGCTTGGACTCACCAATGAGTTAGCAAAAAAACATTTAAATCTAAATTACTGAAAATTTAAACGAGAAGCTTTAGGGATGAGAATCCCTTGCTTACACCGAATATGTGATCGTTAAAATCCAATTCAATTTATATCATGTTTCTATCAAACATTAACAAATTATTTCAAGCAAATACGTTCTTACCAAGTATTAAGTGTCTTTTTAGGGCACACTTAATCAAAGTTTGGGCTTAATATTTTTAGCACATGCTTTGAATATTGAAAAAGGGTAATTCTAACTACCAAACATATCAAGATTAATTTCTCTAAAATGAAGGGTGAAAGCAATTTATCAAAAATTCAGAAATAAATTGTAATTAACAATTAAGCACACAATTCAGTAAAATAATCAAAATGAATTATGCAACCCATTTAGTTTGTCACAAACTCGATGTGGTGGTACTCAACAGATCAGCAGGTGGTCAGAACATGAATCCCGAGACAAATGGCTGCAAATGCTCTGTGGTGGTACAGAGCAGAAATCAAGGTGCCAATAGCCAAATAACATATTTGACTCGGTCTCCCACCCTCGCTACAGTGACGGTCGTCTTCTCCAGCGAGCAGCGGCGCTGCTCCGCCTTCCTTCGTGCTCCTCGCGAGGATCCTCGACCTCCAAATGCCTCCAGAACCTGCAAAAGAAGAGAGAAGGTGAGGAAACAACGAGAAAACTACAAAAAAAAATGAAGGAGGACTAGGAACAGGGACTCCCTGTTTCTGCTTGCGAGCTCTGTCTCGCGAGGCGGCGTGGTGGTGGTTCTCGGTCTGTTGTGATGGTGGTCGTGAGAGAGTGAGGCAGGAAGGAGCTCGAGACGAAGGGAGGCCAAGAGAAGAGGAGGAACAGGGCGCTGTGGCGAGGCGGAACAGAGCCGCGGTGAGGCTCTGTTTCGCGGCGTGGTGGTGGATGTGCTGTCTGGAGGTGATGGTGGTTGATGGATGATGGTGGTTGATGGATGATGGACAGGGAGAGGGACAAAGAGTGGTGGCGGAGTGAAAGTTTGACACGAAACAGGGTTGTCACGCCCCTGTTTCGTGGTGGTGGCGTGATGACGGTGGTGGCGAGGTGGAGCGAGACAGGTGAGGACAGTGGAGGATGTGTGTCTGTGGATGGTGTTGTGTGATGAAAATCACAGTGAGAAGAGGCTTTAATTTTCTGTATTTTCTTTTCCCTTCTCTTCTCCCCTTTTGTGAAGGAAGAGGATTTGATCTTCTAATGATTTTTTTCTTCCCTTCTCTTCCTCCCCTTTTTTCTCACCCTATTCTCTTCTATTTATAGAGAAAGGGATGAGATAAAGGGAAGGTTCATCAAGGTATAAATGAGAGAATATTCTTTAGGGGTAGGATTGGGTTTGGGGTTATGGGTAGGTTTTGGGTTTAGGTTATGGACCATCTGCTTTGTACTACCGCTAGAATCGACTAATTATCATTCCTTAAATTGTCGCCTTAATACGATTTCATCGTTCACGCTCAAATTCCTACAAATACATGAAAACGAAATAATTACTATAAAATATAATAATCGAAACACTAAAATGTATAAATTAAGGGATATATTATGTAATAATTATGTGAATATCAGGTAATGGTTAATAAGGAATGTCAAAGGATTCTAACAAAAATTTCTAGGAATGTATACACCCATTCAACGAACAATTAGGGCTGTCAAGAATAAACAAATGTTGCGCACCATCATTTTTTTTTTCTTCATTCTCACATCTTTATCCTCATTGAAGAATCATTTTTTTGGTCACATAGAAGATTTATGAAATATCTCATATTTTGCTCTTTAATGCCCTTTTTACACCAAGTATATTCATCCATACACATTCCCAAAAAAGTTGGGTAAAGGTTAATGGTTTAACAAATAAAAGTTATTCTAAGGCTCAAAAGGCTACAAAAAGGTTAATGTTATGGGTATGTTAAAAGGCTAGTTAATGGTCTAAAGAAAGAAAAGGAAAAAAAATGCCTAGATCATTTCCTAAATTCGGGTCAGTATTATGACATCTCAATTGAATAAGCCAAGAAGTTCTAGTGTAATAATTCAATTTTGATGTCATTCCCAAAGCAATTGATCAGAAAAATGAGAATAATGAGATCATCAACGAGGTAATACGAACTCAAGAAAAATCAAAGTTTATGTATAACCCTCGGAAAAATAGAAAGGTTCAAAACTTTCAGGGTTAAGTCTCCACTATTATTCTAAGGTTTTCTAGTATATACTTCACTCATCAACTTCAAGTTATGCTAACATTGCTCATGGTGCAAAGATAATGAGTTGAAAAATCTTATGAACTAGATCTAACTTAAGGATCATACTAAACTTTTAGTCTTTATCAATATACCAATATGTCAAGTTGGCTTGCATTTTTTTGAGCATAAAACATTTAAAATCCATTTTCATAATCACAAAAGACCAAGTTTTTTTTGTTTTTTTTTTACAGAAAAGCACAATTATTATTATTATTATTATTATTATTATTATTATTATTATTATTATTATTATTATTATTATTATTATTATTATTATTACTATATTTTTTGTTTTTTAAGAATAAGAAAAGAAAACACTACGAAAAATTCACCGACTCATGAACCCTACCCCCAAACCTAATCCAAACATTGTCCTCAATGTTTAACAAAATAATTCTGACAAATGAATGAAATAAGTACATGAGAGGAGGTTAGAACAGTATTACCGCGGTGAAGATTTTACCAAATTCCACAAGTAATCCACCGATGAGAGCTCAGAGACAAAAGAATTGTGGATTAGTTAATAGTAATAGATAAAATACACACTCAACATGCACTCTTACAACAAAAGGTGGGCTGCTTCCCAGTAGTGCTTGGTTTAACGTCATCAGCTCGACAAAACCCAAAAGATCCTCAATTCTGATACACATGGTCCTCTAATAGAATCACATCAACCTCGACTTCTAATCGAGGTAACTCTAAGAATGGCTTAAGTCGTTGACCATTTACCTTAAATACATGGCCATCCTTAGGGTTAACGATCTCCACAGCTCCATGTGGGAACACTGCTTTCACAATATAACGTCCAGACCACCGAGATCTCAACTTTTCAGGAAAAAGTCGTAACCGAGAGTTGAACAACAAAACTTTTTGAGACGGTTCAAAGGACTTACGAAGAATGGATTTATCATGAAATATCTTCGTTCGTTCTTTGTAGATTTTGGCATTGTGGTACGCATCATTTCGGATCTCTTCCAACTCATTAAGTTGAAGCTTACGATGCGATCCAGCCTTGACCATATCAAAATTGAACGTCTTGATGGCCCAATATGCACGATGTTCCAATTCCACGGGCAAATGACATGCTTTTCCAAAAAAAAAAGCCTATATGGAGACATTCCAATCGGGTCTTAAATGTTGTTCTATAAGCCCAGAGAGCATCACTCAGACATTGAGACCAGTCTTTACGATCTGGTCTGACTGTCTTCCCTAGAATGTTTTTAATCTCCCGATTGGAAATCTCAACTTGCCCACTTGTTTGTGGATGATAGGGGGTGCCAACTTTATGAGTGATGGAGTTTTTTTTTACTAATAGCTCGAACGGTCTATTGCAAAAATGAGAACCACCGTCACTTATAATGGCACGAGGAATACCAAAACGAGAAAATATATTATCTTTCAAGAATCTTACCACAACCCTGTGGTTATTCATTTTACATGGTATCGCTTCTACCCATTTGGACACATAATCCACAGCAACAAGGATGAAAAGATTGCCAAACGAAGGCGGGAATGGTCCCATGAAATCAATACCCCAAACATCATAAATTTCAACCACAAGAAAATTAGTAAGGGGCATCATGTTGCGACGAGAAATGGAACCCATTCGTTGGCATCGATCACAAGTGGTGCAAAAGGCATGAGTATCTCGAAACAGGGTAGGCTAAAATGACCACCACAAGCTTGCTTATGACAAAATGAGATGATGCTGTGAAATTCACTCTCAGGAACACATCTCCTGATAACCTGATCAGGGCAATACTTGAACAAGTATGGATCATCCCAGAAGAAATGTCTAACCTTAGCAAGAAATTTGGATCTATCTTGTTTAGACCACTTAAAAGGAAGTTGACCTGTAACAAGATAGTTCACGATATCTGCATACCAAGGTAATTGGGAGAGAGCAAATAATTGCTCATCAGGAAATGACTCATTCAATGGTAAATATTCGCTAGATGACTCTACCAGAAGTCTAGATAAATGGTCAGCTACAACGTTTTCCGAACCTTTCTTGTCCCGAATTTCAATATCAAACTCTTGTAGCAATAGGACCCATCGAATTAAGCGAGGTTTAATTTCTTTTTTAGAGAAAAGATACTTTAACGCCGCATGATCAGTAAAAATAATTACTTTGGATCCTATAAGGTAAGACCGAAATTTGTCTAGCTATTTCTCAGTGGTGGAGTAATTAAGTTGTGCGTCTTGTAGAGTTCTACTAGCGTAATAAATGACATGTGGCTTTTTGTCCAATCGTTGTCCTAGGACAGGTCCGAGTGCAAAGTCGGAAGCATCACACATAAGCTCAAAGGGAAAGTTCCAATTAGGAGATTGGATGATTGGAGCTGAAGCCAATAATTGTTTAGACTTCTCAAAAGCTTTCAAACAATCTTCATCAAAAACAAAAACCGTGTCTTTAGCAAGTAAATTGCATAAAGGACGAGCGATTTTGCTAAAGTCTTTGATGAATCTCCGATAAAATCCAGTATGGCCTAGAAAAGATCTAATTTCCTTAACCGTCTTTGGAGGCGGAAGACTCGAAATTAAATCAATTTTGGCTTTGTCGACTTCAATTCCCTTGTGTGAAATTACATGTCCAAGAACAATGCCCTGTCGTACCATAAAATGACATTTCTCCCAATTTAAGACAAGATTTTTCTCCACACATCTATTTAACACTAAAGTTAAATGATGTAGACATTCATCAAATGAATCACCAAATACTGAGAAATCATCCATAAACACCTCGAGGAACCTCTCAACCATATCGGAAAAAACACTAAGCATGCACCGCTGAAAAGTAGCGGGTGCGTTACACAATCTAAAGGGCATTCTCCAATATGCGAAAGTACCAAAGGGACAAGTGAATGTGGTCTTCTCTTGATCCTCGGGTGCAATGGGGATTTGGTTATAACCAGAATACCCATCAAGAAAACAATAATAATCATGTCCGGCTAACATTTCAAGCATCTGATCAATGAAAGGAAGAGGAAAGTGATCCTTCATTGTGACCAAGTTCAACTTACGGTAATCAATACATACTCGCCACCCCGTGGTCATGCGGGTTGGTACTAATTCATTCTTGTCATTCTTGATTACCGTTACCCCTGACTTCTTTGGGACAACTTGAACATGACTGACCCAAGGACTATCCGAAATTGGGTAGATTATACCCACATCCAACAATTTGAACACTTCGGCTCGGACAACTTCCTTTAGATTAGGATTAAGTCTACGTTGCATTTCACGTGATACTTTGGCATTATCTTCGATATGAATGCGATGCATGCAAACGATTGGACTTATTCCTTTAATATCTGCGATAGTCCACCCAAGTGTTGTTTTATGTTCTTTTAAAACATCTAACAATTTTCCTTCCTGTTCTTCAGTCAATGCAAATGAAATAATAACAGGTAAGGTATTGTCAACACCTAAAAATGCATAATTGAGGTTGTCAGGTAATACTTTTAGGTCGAGCTTGGGTGGTTTTTCAACAGAAGGGACTTGTTTTGACTCACTGAGTGGAAGAGTTTCCACCCTAGGCTTCCATTTATAACTAGTTTCCATTATAGGGGTAGAGTCATGCAAAGCATTGACTTCCCTGATGGAATCATTAATATCGAAGTCTAAATTAAAATGAGTCAAACAAGCCTCTAAAGGATCATTAAACTGAGGAAATGAATGTTCCGCCAAACTCTCAATCATGTTAACCTCAAAGGAATCCTCAGACTCGGGAGGTTGTTGACTTACATTGAATACGTTGAGTTCGACGGTCATGTTACCAAATGATAATTCCATGATTCCATTTCGGCAGTTAATGATAGCATTGGATGTGGCAAAAAATGGACGACCCAAAATAACTGGAATGTGACTAGAGGGATTGTGAACAGGTTGTATGTCAAGGACTATGAAGTCCACAGGGAAATAAAATTTGTCAACCTTAATGATCACATCCTCTATCACACCGTGGGGGACTCGGACATATATGTCTACCAATTGCAGTGTCACTTGATTTGGTTTCAACTCACCAAGACCCAATTGCACATTTACTGAATATGGCAATAGATTAACACTTGCCCCTAAATCTAACAGTGCCTTCCCAATCATATGATCACCAATCACACATGAAATTAGGGGTGGGCATGGGACGGGATGGGACGAGATATACTCATCCCTATCCCATCCCGTTCATACGGGATCGGGACGGGACGGGATGGGAAAAACCCCATCCTGACCTCGTGCCATCCCAAACGGGTTTGGGACGGGACGGGATCAACGTGCTGCCTGTGACTGCTGCGAAGATTATCATCATATAAGAGGGTGAAAAATAACTTTCTTATAATTAGATATATATGTGGCATGCAAATATAAGGGTAGCCACTAAATCCCCTAACAATGAAGTCGAGTGGGCTGGCTTTTAGAAAATGACATGATAAATGGGACCCACTAAGAGTATTGTGTCGTTGTGATGGCCTCCCAACTGATTTACAATTTCATTACTGTGGGAAACAAAATTCATGGTTCCTTGACAAAATGACATTTCATCTTTTGTTAGGGAAGAAATATAGACTTATTGGTGATGCTCTAACATATTCATAATGGTTTACCATCAATACATATATCGTAATTAACAAAAATATTTTTACAGCCCGTTGCATCTCAAATTCTTGGCTCCGCCCCTGAATGTTCCCTTCTGAATATGTATTACTCAGTTAATTGTTATTTTTCATCTTCACCTGGGTATTATCAATATTTGGAAAAATAATTGGAACCACTTTTATTGGGAATCCAAGCAACAGTTTGCTATCTTTCTCTTGCTTAATGAATATTTATTTCTTGAAGTAACATTTCCGTTACCACTGCAAACACGATGAGTTTCTGTCAGTCATCTGTAAGTTTATATGAATAAAAATAAATAAATATTAATAATAAATATTAAAAAATTAGCTCGGGACGGGATTGAAAATCTTCATCCCATCCCATCCCATTCTATATCGGGACGGGACGGGATCGGGATGAAATTATTCAATCCCATTAAGACCCGAAAAAATCGGGACGGGATGGGATGCCCACCCCTACATGAAATAGTCGGGCAACCAGGATCTCTGTACTTAGGTGGGGTTTTGTGTTGAAGGATGGAGTTGACTTGCTCAGTTAGGAAGGCTCTTTTGTGCACATTCAGTTTTCGCTTTTGTGTACACAAATCCTTCAAAAACTTGGCATAATAGGGAACTTGCTTAATGGCCTCGAGTAATGGAATATTGATTTGAACTTGTTTAAAAATTTCCATTATATCGTTGGCATTTGTTCCTTTCTTCGCCGGAACTAACCGCGATGGAAATGGTGCTCTAGGCATATAGGATGCCTTGGTGGGATCAGAGTAAAGATGATGATCCTCTTGAGAAGATGAGGCTTTATCAGCCTCCTTTTCAGATGGAGGTGTGACTTGCTTTGGCGTGGATTGGGATTCAGGATCAATCAAATTAGGCATTCTAATTTGGTTGTCAACTTGTTTTCCACTTCTAAGGGTGATGGTAGATTTGACATCTTCATTGCGTGGCTGAGATGCATTGCCTATTTCAAATTGGCCCTTAGGATTTTGAATGGGTTGACCAGGGAATCTTCCTGCTTAAAGGATTTTGCTATTTGACTCACAGTCATCTCAAGCTTTTGGATGGCTTGAGATTGTTGTTGAGAAGTAGCTCTTAGTTCGGTGATAGCCTGAGAGTTCTGTTCGAGCATGGTTTTTGTTATCTGCATAAATTGGTTCAATGTATTCTGAAAACTTGAGTGTTAGAGGGAGGTACATCTTGATTGAATTGAGGCCTATTAGCAGGAATTGGAGCTCGAGGAGCTTGAGGGATAACAACTGGGCCTCCTTGATGTTGACCATGGGCCCATGAGAGATTAGGGTGTTTGGCTAAACCTGGATTGTAAAAATTTGAGTGTGGATTAACCAGATTGCCTAAAGGTATTGAATGCATTGACTTGCTCAGCAAAATAAGCAGGGTACTCATTTTTCAAGTGACAGTCTGATGTGGAATGACTAGAACTTGAACATGCAGCACAAACCTCGGATGGAACATTGGTTTGGACTGATGGCTGAGACTTTTCCAGATATGCATCAATCTTCTGTGCCATTGTCATTACAACTGCTTCCAACCTTGAAGAAGGAGGAAGATGAGTTGTAGATGATGTGTCTCTTACTTCATACAAACCACCCTTTCGCCTATCCGAGTCTTTTCTTGAATAATCTCATTGTTGAGAATTTTCAGAAATAGCTTCAAAGAATTCCCAAATCTCATTAGCACTCATCTTCATAAGTGACCCACGACTAGTGGCGTCAATCATTCGACGGTTTTGAGGGGTTAACGCATCTTGAAAGTATTGAACCAAGCGCCACTTTTCAAAGCCGTGATGGGGTCACCTAGCAATGAGTTCATTGAATCTTTCCCAACATTCATAGAAATGCTCACCCTCTTTCTGTTGAAAATTAGATATATATCTTCGAATGGCATTTGTTTTATGAATAGGAAAATATTTTGTCAAAACTTTTCCTGATAGGGCATCCCAAGTGTCGATGGTTCCAGTTTCTAAGGAGTTTAACCATGACTTCGCCCTATCTTTTAAATAAAAGAGGAACAGCCTAAGACGAACTGAATCATCAGAAAAATTGGGATATTTCAGAGTAGCACAAATGTCAAGAAACTCTTTGACATGAAGATAGGGATCCTCTTTTTCTAGACCATAAAAGGAAGGCAACAGGTGGATAATTGATGGTTTTAGCTCAAAGCTACTTGCAGTGGTCTCGGGTAAGGCAATGCAAAATGGGGTGTTATTGGAACGTGGAGAGAAATAATCCTTAAATGCTCTCTCCCCAGCCATTTCAGTGGTCTCACTCGACAAGGAGAAAGATTCTAGAAGGTCAATGGGGACTTCAGACAACTCTACAGAATCCTCTCGAATCCCGTTCCCAAAGACGCATAAACAGGTCTAAACCAAGTGAGGTTTAAAATGTTTACTAACCTTAAAAAAAAATCACGCACAGACTCAAACACAATCAGCAACCAATTGATGCACAAGAAAAAAAGCCTCCCTAAGCAATCAGTGTTTTTGAGATTAATTATCTTTTTATCTTTGGGGGACAGATTATTTCTTATGTAATCTTTATATCAGAGCAATGGGTGCTACAAGATGATCCTAAGAGTGTATACTTTACACCACAAAGTTCAAAATCAGTAGGCTAGAGTATTGTTTCAAAGAAATCGGATAATCGCACAAGAGAAGGAGGTCACAATGGTCCAATTAAGTACTTTCTTGTGCTACCGCTCTGTAAGCCAATAGATGTGAGAACGATGTGATGTTAAATGTACACTTGAGGCTTGTGTTCCTAACCCAAAACTGTTAGTTACACCAATTCTTCTTGTGGATCGTAGCTTACTTATGACTCGGCGTACCGGGTAAATTACCCTTGTGGCAGTGGCCTTTCGGAGTTCATTGAATGATTAAACCCATCGTCACTTTTAGCTATGGTCAACACAAAATTTATTGGATTCACCTTGGTCTTGGTTGTCCTATGAACACCGTACCTAAAAGATGGCTCTATCTAACTTGCTAATTGATTTTAATTATGTTTGGCTATTGGTTGCACACAGCTGGAGTAATGAGGTGGGGATATCAAGTCCCACCAGTTTCTATTTAGATGCTGGGTCTGCTTATTATGAATTACTAAAGTTTAGCATCCACAATTACAGAAATTAAACAACCAATCACCCAATTTCAAACAATTACACAAAGCACCCGGGTCGCTAATACATTGCGTGTGATAGAAGTACGTACTTACAGTGTGTGTATTCCGTTCTGCACAAAAAGTTAGCCAAATTAAAAAAATGTCCGACTTCTTTTTATCCGTTTCAATCAGCACACAAGCATATGCAATCAAATTATTGGTCTTGGTCTTAGAAGTCGGATTTCTAAATCATAAAAAAATTATTGGGTAACAATTAAAATTGTTTCCCTATAATTTCTTTTGACTTGGAAAATTTTGGGTTTTTTTTTTAGGTGATTAAAAATGGAAAACAATAGAGTTTACAAAAACTATTACACCACACATTTGTAATACGAGGTGAAAATAAAATTAAAACTCTCCTCACAAAATTAAAATTAAAATTCGCTTGATGTTTGCAGGATCGTCCAATTTCCTCGAGAAGCGTGTATTCTGCAAAATCAAACACATAACACGAAATGAGTGTAAAAAGAACTTAACAAAAAAAAAATTGTTTTTTTTTTGAAATTTTTTGTTTAAATTAGTGAAAATAAATCTTAAATTCAATTACACCGCTACCTTTCCCGGCAACGATGCCAAAAACTTGTTGCGGGTTTAACCGGCCTAAATAAACAGGCTAATTTGACCCACTTGTAATAACCGCAAGTGCACGGTGTCTAACTGGTAGACAACGGCAAGTACGGGTCGATCCCACGAGGAATGTGGATTAAATTGAATTTAATAATTTATTTAAACTAATTTGGAGAAAATGGGGGTTACAATGTTTAAAATCCGAGTTAAACAAAAGTAATAAAAAATAACAATAAATAAAAGAAAAGAGTTGGAGGGAAACCACAATTTGCAAAATATTTTTCAAGCTCCTAAAATTATATTCAATTTTTCTTATTATTCCAAATAAATGACTCTAGCAATGTATAAACTCCTAGCATTAATTGTCTTTTTAGGGCACAATTAAAACATGTTTGATTTATAACATAATATTTTTCTAACAACCTAAGATGCATGACATATTAGGTGAAAATAAAATATTATAAATCGCGAATCAATTACTATTAATCATGGAATAATAAATTAAAATGAAATTAATTCTAGAGTTTGAGACTTAATTCACTGTGGTGTTACAGAGCATTCAGCAGGGTGCAAACATGAACAGGTCCAGTGTGGCTCAGCAGATCCTAGTGGGTGCAAGTAGTTATGATCTTTCTCAGCCGAGGTGCTCTCAGCAAGGTCCACTGGGTGCCAGTAGCGTCAACTTGATTTAAGTCTTTGTGGTGGTGCGTGGTGCTGCTGGTGACGGTGGTTGAAGATGAAGTGAAACAGGGTTGTCACGCCCCTGTTTCGGTGGAGTGAAGGAGAGAAAACAAAGATGGATAGGCTGTGGGTGGTGATTTTGCTTGGTTGGGATG
This sequence comes from Berberis vulgaris, assembly GCA_963556465.1. Taxonomy (NCBI): domain Eukaryota; kingdom Viridiplantae; phylum Streptophyta; class Magnoliopsida; order Ranunculales; family Berberidaceae; genus Berberis; species Berberis vulgaris. The sequence continues at coordinate 7,395,852 of OY747135.1, forward strand.
GTGATGAGAATCACAAATTGTGAAGAAGAGGTTTTGGTATTCTGTAGTTTTTTTCTTTCCCTTCTCTTCTTCCCCCTTTTTTTATTAATTTCTATTGTATTTATAGAGAATTAAGAAAATGAACTTGGACAAGTTAAGGGGAGGGTTCAATGAGTGATTTAAGGCTTAAATCAAACTAGAATCTTGGATAATTAAGAGAATATGCTTTGGGTTTGATTGGGTTTTGCATTGGGTTTGGGTTTACGGATTTGGTTTTGGGTTTGGTTTTGAGTTTAGGTTATGGGGTTAGGCTAATCTCACATCCACTTCCTCTGAAGTCACCGTGTGTGATTTATTCATTGCATTTTTCTTTGATTTCTTCGTTATTGCTCCGAATTCTACAAAACACAAAAATTTAATAATTAATTAAAATAAAATAAAACAAGGATTAACAAAAATATAATAAGAGGTAAAAAAAAGATGTTATAATTATGTGATTATCAGTAGCTGATTCCGTCATTTTATTTGCAAAAATTCCGTGGTTTTATTTGAGACAGCAGCAATAGCGACGACCTTTTAAATGTTTGAGACGGTTTTTGCCGTCATAAATTGACAAAATAGAGACGGTTTTTTCTGTGGCTATTTAGCGACGGCCTCAAACCGTTGCTAAGTTGAAAATCAAATCGGCAAAACAGAGACAACATTTGCCATGGCTATTTTAGCGACGGCTTCAAACCGTTGCTAAGTTGCAAATCAAATTGGCAAAACAGCGACGGCTTCGAAGTCGTTGCTAATTTGCAAATCAAATTGACAAAACAACGACGGTATTTGCCGTGGCTATTTATCGATGGCTTCGAAGCCGTCGCTAAGTTGTAAATAAAAATGACAAAAACAGCGACGGTATTTGCCGTGGCTATTTAGCGACGGCTTCAAACCGTTGCTAAGTTGCACATCAAATTGTCAACACAGAGACGACATTTGCCGTTGCTAACACTAACTTGCTGTAGCTAAAAAAATTACTAATAAAAATTCATTTTTTATAATGAAATTAGTTTTTTCTATTAATTTTCAGATTTCTCATTGCCTTTTTTTTGTCATTCAGAAGAAACATGAACACAATTATATTAATTTTTGTATAATCAATAACTTGTCCATTACAAAAAATACAATCCCAAACAACTTTATATTCTATCAACCTTGAATTGTAATACAATTTCAATTTGAGATATAACTCACTTAAACTTAAATAACTAAATAAATCATAGTGATCGTCTATGGGACATACGACAAAAACGATACCTACAACACTTCATGTGATCTTGCACACCATATCGATCATCCCACAAAATGTGTTCTACTTCAAAATTTCATATCTTCCACTTCAAAACCAATATCAATTCAACAACGCTTAAACCTGTAAAATTTGAAAGAGCAGTGCATGAGAAACGATTGAATGCTTAAGATAAGTAATACAAATATCATAAAGTTGCACATTCAAATGGAGACTCTAAGTTACAACTAAGATGCATTTTTACATTACTAATCAACATCTTATTAGATAGAATAAAATATATTTCTCACTCGGGTTCTCAGTCATCCTCATAATGTCATCATATACATGAAGAGCCATATTCATGTTAAGGATCACCAGCTTAGGTGAAGAATAACTGACTAAGAGTTTGAAGAACAAGTGCACAAGGAAGAAATAAGTACAACATGGCCGAAACAACCAATTGTAGAATCTAGATACAATTATGGATATATTTTTACCAAAATTAGGTAAAGGCTACCACAGAAAAGCTCATACTATCTTGATAAATAAGCCCAAAACCAAACTACGTCTTTGAAGATTTTTTTCTCTATGATTACAGAGTGAACAAATATTCTACTAAAAATACTTATGCCTAAAATCCAGCACAGACAGTGAAGCACTTTCCGTTCCTTTTGTATCATTACTGTCTATAGCCTAATATATCTTCGGTTTAATGAAACATCATCGGTGCATCAGGAACTACCTGGTTTGTCTAGAGATCCTTCAGGAAAAGGTGCTGGTGTGTGAGGACGACACACTGCCACTATGATCATGCGAAGTATAACAAGGGCGCCCTTAGCAATTCCTAAAATTGATGTTTTAGAAATTGGAGATGTACACATAATGCGGAAAGAGACGTGATGAGATCAGATGGAAAATAATCAGTCACTAAAAATCAATGACATGCGTCTTATTCCTACAGCAAGACCAGCTCATTTAGGTGGCTACATACCTCATTGTGCCGATTTATTATTTTATTTTGAGTCGAAGAATCATTTTCATACATGATTTTTTATTTATTTTGAGTCGAAGAATCATTTTCAATATTTTCACTATGAAGAAGATGATAACAATAAATGATACAAGTATAAACCATGATGCACTTACTTCCTGCAGGAAGTTAGCAGCCCCTTTTCTTTCTGGACACTTAAATCCACAATCCTCAAAAAATTTGAGAACAAAACTGCGGGGTCATGGTACACTATGGTCCCTTCTGCCATCAAGATAATGTCATCAAACAGATCATAGGTCTCTGGTGCTGGTTGAAGAAAGGAAACCAATGTTGTAGCATCCGTGATATGCACCAACTGCTGAAGATAGGAAACAACCTGAAAGGTGGTAGAACTGTCCAAGCCATTTGATATCTCATCCATGAATAGAGCTCTTGTTGGGCCAACAATCATCTCCCCTACATGAACCAATTGTGTTATTTAGTGAAACACTAACACATAAACCTTTCCGTGGTGTACTTTTGCTTCTTCTTTATTTTAATATGAAGGTTAGAGGTTCTCAAAATTCCACTTGCCTATATGAGCTGACTGAAGAACTGTGTCTAATTAAACATTGCTACTAAGTAAAACACACAAAATAGTTCTATACTTCAATCATCTATTACACTTCTCATTTTCTAATTTCCAGTACCTGTAGTTAATCTCTTTTTTTGGCCGCCTGATAAACCTCGTCTCATTGCATCCCTAACCATTGTATCAACACATATATCTAGTCCCAGAATCTAACATGTGATGGACATCAATTGAAAATTAAAAACAAAACCAAGGTGAAAATAAGAAATCTCAGATGAATGTAATTCTGTAGAGATACCTTTAGGATATAGTCTGTTTGAAGACTTGTTTCTAGTCCTTCAACAAAAATTGACTGTTAAAACAGCCTTCACAGGCCTCGACCATGCATATATTTGAATCTGCCTGGATTGCCCAATTGAAAGGAAACCCCTTGCATTGAGAGAAGTAGTTATTCCAGCCTTAGCAATGCTGATTGTCTGCTGCTCCATCACTTCATGGATTGTTGTTCGATCAGATTCATCCATCTTGTCAAATTCATCAATGGCGCATATTCCCATATCTGCGAGAACCTGGACCACAAACAGTTTCACTTATAAATTTCAAAATCCTTCCAAACCTTCAAAAGAAGCCAGAAAAGAGTCATTGGATCTCTAACTATTTGTTTATCTGCATACAGTTTCAGATAGGGCAGTCTTTTCAAAAAGGAGTTTCAAATTGGACAATTGAAATAGGTTTTGTGCTACTAACAGGGTCATGATTAAGCTGCCATGTATTTAGTTATTGAGCCTCAACTTCTATTTTTTCTTATGGGCCCAACATCAAATAGAAAGTCTAATTTTTCCAAGGAAGCCGACTCAAAATTTTTACATTTGTGGCTCCTAGTTCCCAATTCTAAAACTAAACTACTCATGGGTGCTAGAGTCGAAAGCACAACCAGATCAAAGGTAAATTTAAAACAAAAATCCAACCCATTTTGTGCCCTACCATGGACACAAAACTTACAGGTGAGAGACCATGGACAAGTGTCAATTTGATAGAAATAGCAACAATATGTGATGACGACTAACAAGCTCATTTCTTTTAATAGATGACTGTCATGGTCAAAGTGAAAGACGAAGTTATTCTGAATCTCACCAGAGCTCCTCCTTCAAGAACCATCTCATTTGTTACAGGATCTTTTTGGACAGCCGCAGTTAGACCAACCCCACTGCTTCCTCGGCCTATAGTATAGACAACCCTTGGTGCCACGTTGATTATGTGCTTAAGAAGCTGACTTTTTGCAACCCCAGGATCCCCCATCAAACAAATGTGCAAGTCTCCTATGATCTGCAGCTCCAAGAACTTCAAACATCAAATGTATACATATATTCCTTTTCCAATGAATTTTAAACATATTCTTAAACCATGCACATGTCTAGTTTGTCACTTAGCTACTAATGATCAAGAGCTATTAGAAAATTGTTTACTATGTGATGGAATGATCCTCTATGCATAGTTAGAGGCAGTTTACATCTAGGATATGAAAGATAATAGACATCAACTTGCAGCCTGATGTCATTACATCTTCGTGGCCATATATTTCAGGGGCTAAAGAGCGTGCTAACTTATTGTAGATGTCACCATCCTCAGACAATCATGTAATTTTCTCTTCCTCATCACCTACAAGTTCATAACTGCAGAAAAAAATAAGTTATTCATGCCCAGTAAATATGTTATGTCAGTTCTCTATAAACAAATTCACGTTCAACTATGGATTATGGCAAAAAACATACTGGTAACAACTTCCAAGACTGTTGGTTACCTTTAAGAATGCATCTCACATTGGACTTAAGCATGAAAAGGTAATCATATTAGGGCTATATCAGAACATATTTCATTGAAGGACAAAATGCATACTTCAGTGTCAACAAATTTACATAACTTACTCCTCGTATTTTTTCTTGAAATGGGTGATAGACATAGCTTCCAAGTATGTGTTTGCAACCAATCCCGCTCGCATTGCTCTGAACCCAGTACATGCCCCATTGATTTTCATTCCTTCCGAGTTATCTTTTCACGTGCTTTTCCAAGTCTGTTAGTTTGAAACACCGTATGATATGTAACATTGTTACATTCTGTGACATAAAGTTTATTGTTTCTGTTATTGCAATTCAATAAACCTATATTTCTATACCAAATAATAATTTCTTTTGAGTTTCAGAATATACCCATTTTCCACTTAACAAATACTGAATGCGATAGACATAATGAGATGCGATATTTAACCAAAATGGAAGAATTTTGAGGCTTAAAACTCACCAAATAAAGAGAATAACTACCCAAGAAGAAAGCTTTCTTGCCCGATTGATCGCGAAGGGCATGAGAAACTCTTCGATGCTCCTTGCAATTGAGGTACGACTTGGCAAGCATGTAACAATCAACATTCACATTGTTATCATCATCCTCATGAATGGGTGTGGTGACATACAAAAACCTAGCAATGGGTGTGAAAGGGGTTTCATTATTGAGGAGTCTGGGGTTTCGGCGAATGATTGAAAAGCCCCCACGTTGGAATCTAGGGTTTGCAGGCGTGAACTTGGATAGGTTTTTTTCGATTTCGAGTCCAGCTAGCTTCTTTGCTGCACTGCAAAGAAAAAGAAGCCATTGAAGAATTTGAAGTTAAAAAGTGTTTGGGGAGTTAGGGTTTGGGATTTGTACCATTTGGAAGCAGAGTAGAGACGAGGGAGAGAAGATCGAATCCCGAAGGAGGGAAGAGCAGGGAAGGAGGGGAGGAGGGAAGTCGAGGGAAGAGCAGGGAAGTCGAAGGAGGGAGCAGGGAGGGTGGAAGTCGAGTGGAGGGAGCAGGGAAGGGGGAATCGAGGGAGCATGTTTCAGTTTTATTTGTAAAACTTAGCGACGACTAATATGTCGTTGCAAAGTTTCAAATTTAACGACGGCTTCAAACCGTTGCTAAGTTGCAAATTTAGCGACATCATTTGCCGTTGCTAATACTAATTTGCTGTAGTTAAAAAAATTACTAATGAAAATTCATTTTTTAATGGAATTAGTTCTTTCTATTAATTTTCAGATTTCTCATTGCCTTTTTTTTTGTCATTCAGAAAAAATATTTCAAACTTGAAAAAGAGTAAAAGATTACTAAAGTCAGTTAAATATAGATTCCAAAACTTACCCCATATCTTTGCAGACCAAGGAGTAAAAGAGTACTAAAGCCATCTAAGAGAACCCCAGCCCATACTGGAATGTTAAAGAGTATATTGAGTGCAAAAGCAATCCCTATCACTGCAGGAAAAACAATCAAATAAAAAATGAAAAACAATAAGTTCTCTTCTTCTTTAGACCACTAGAAATTGCAATTACTTATGATAAATAAATATATAATACTTAACGATAACTTAAAGATAATATACCTTCGGGGATATCGGCAGCAATGACAGCCACCTCTGCTAACAACCATAAACAATACTTCACTAGTAATGGGTATTCAGCTTTACAAAGCTCCGACAAGTGTTTGCCTATCAACCACATTGAAGCATCAATTAAGCTCTAATTCCCCAATTAATACTTAGCTTTTCAATCTTATACTACAACCCATCCATCAAACATGTAAGTACACATTCATGCATCAACATCAACATCAAACAACAACAAGAAACTCATCAGTAATTCAAACATAATCACTTCACAATTCAATCTCAAACAAGATTATTAGAACAGTTCAAAAACTACTAGAAAAACCCCTAAAATTAGAAGAGTTAGGGTTTCGAAATGTGACCTGAATTGCAAATTGTAGTTGTTGAAATGCTCCGTGAGCTTCTCCTCTGTTGTCTCCCATGAAATCCCTCCGATGAAAAACTTTCCCTGATCTGAATCCATGATGGGTTTTGGGTTTTCTTCTCTGACTCTGAAGGAAGAAGAATACGCAAAGAAGAGCCGCGAAGAGCGAAAAAAAATGGGGAGAGGAGACGGAATGAAGAATATGAAGAAGGATGGGTTTTCTTCTCTTCGATTTCTTCTCTCTCACAACTCAACGATTTCTTCTCTCCACAAAAACCCCAAATCTCTCACAAAACCCCAAGGATGGGAGCGATTTCTTCGCGCCCAAAACTCCATTTTTTTGTGTATATATATTTTTTTCAATTAGGGACGGCTTATACCGTAGCAATTTCGGTTTTTATTTGTAAAACTTTGCGATGGCTAATATGCCGTTGCTAATACTAATTTGTTGTAACTACAAGAATTACTAAAGCTTCCCTCTCAAAAAAACCCCAAATCTCTCACAAAAACTTAGCGACGGCTAATATGTCGTTGCTAAGTTTCAAATTTAGCGACGGCTTAAAACCGTTGCTAAGTTGCAAATTTAGCGACGGCTTAAAACCGTTGCTAAGTTGCAAATTTAGCGATGGCATTTGCCGTTGCTAATACTAATTTGTTGTAGCTAAAAGAATTACTAGAGCTTCCCCCTAAAAAAAACCTCAAATCTCTCACAAAAACTTAGCGACGGCTTATACAGTAGCAGTTTCAGTTTTTATTTGTAAAACTTAGTGACGGCTAATATGCCGTTGCTAAGTTTCAAATTTAGCGATGGCTTTAAACCGTTGCTAAGTTGCAAATTTAGCGACGACATTTGTTGTTGCTAATACTAATTTGTTGTAGCTAAAAAAATTACTAATGAATTTTTTTTTTTTAATGGAATTAGTTCTTTCTATTAATTTTCAGATTTCTCATTGCCTTTTTTTTTTGTCATTTAGAAGAAACATTTCAAACTTGAAAACAATTATTTTAATTTTCACCGTAAATGATGAATAATACACTAACCTTGTTCGTATAATCAATAACTTGTCTATCACAAAAAATACAATCTCAAACAACTTTATACTCTATCAACCTCAAATTGAAATTATATATATATATATATGATTCAGGGGGCTACATAAGCAGAAAACTTACATGGATTTACAATAAAGGACACACTAAAACTGACCAATTTTGAATCAAGGTTTAACAAAAAAACAACAAAAATTAAAAGGATTTTGGAAAGACAAATCCGGAGTGTCCATGCCTTTTCAATCTTAATAATTTTTTCTCCCCGTCCAAATTCAAAGCGTCTGCAAGTTTCATAGAAATCAAACAATCTTTCGGCCTGCAAAAAAATGAAGGCACTTCAACTAGTTAGAAAGAGTAAAAAAAATGACTGGAATGCGGTAAGAATATCAAAGAGGATATGGGTAAGATGCAGGAGATGATTAAAAACAATTTTCTAAATCATTCTCATACCTGCAAGTGGCTTTTAACATGGGCAATGCTAAGTCCTCTGATCACATTCATTAGTTGAATGACTAATTTGGGAGTTGCTTCTGCAACAATCAAAGGAAAAGAAAATGATAAAGAGTTAGTAATCCTATTTATCCTTTATTCTCTACCATTAATGTCTGACTGATATGTTTTCTTCTTTGAAGTAAAAATATTGAAACTTTGATGTATATGGATATCAAAATATTGCAGATGTTCATGAAAGAAATTCTAAAACTTATTTTCTTGTCCATCGAGCCTTTCAATAGCATGAACAAAAGAGATATGAAGATCAGGAGTCCAGCTTAGTCTAAGCAACTTTGATTGAATATACTGCCTTACTAAAGTAGCCCTTTGTTGTGGAGTCCCCAACAATACCGTTTCTGATGAATTTAGAACAACTAGCAGGTGCATGGATCCCCAGATTGTAAGTACAATTCGCAAAGGTCCATGGTTCGTTCAAGGTGATCCAATGCTTCACTCTATCACCAAACTCCCTTTTTTTTTAAGGCAAGCAGGATTTTTATAAGATCCCAGAACCCATAAAGATGCCGCAAGCTGGGTTTGAACCCATGACCTAGTGGTACCATCCGTCAAGCTCTAACCGTTGAGGTGTTATACCATTGGAGATAAAAGCTTCTCAAGCTCAAGCATTCAGTTTTCTAGTTAGAGATCAATGTCATGGAGTTAACATGGGATCCGCTTAGGGACCTACTGGTTTAGGTAATTATCTAATGTGTTCCCTGACCGAAGAGGTCATTTTTGAAGGAGAAACTATGTACTTTTGGGATCTCCGTGCTCCCTAGTTGGAACTTTAAGTGTTCCCAATGGTTGAGTAGGTTGAAAAAAGACTTACAACCTTGGCAAGAACGGTATTCTTTTTTTTTTAAATCAGACCTTTATTCAATATCAAAAATGATTTACAGTCTGTTCGGGGATACATAACGACTTTACCCGAATCAAAACATTTGAAAAATGAAAGAATTAACACTAGGAAAATTAATAACTTAACATGTATTCTACGTGAAGTAAAAACAACAAACTGAACATGTTGAAACATAAATGGAAACAATTAATAACTCGTAATGGATGAGTATAATCACAAGACTGCGAAGGTGGACAGGCTGAAACTTAAATAAATGGCTTTTCTTAGTTCTTGAGGTGATTTGTCTGATGTACTTTGTTAACAAACGATATCTCAGTCTTTAACCAATGATACCTCAACTTGCTATCAGAGAACTTCAAGAAAACACTAAAACTAGTGTTAAGAAAGACAAAACCATTTTTTTAATAAAAATTATAAATAAATAAATAATATCTACAAAAACAACGTAAGATAAACCATACTAAACACACAAATTTTACTAGTTACCAAAATCAAAATGGGAGAATATGGTTGCAACTCACAATGCTGGGAGAGTATATAAGTTGAAGCGGTCCTTCCTAGTTCTTGAAGCTATTTGTCTGGTTAACTCCATTAACAAACTATATCTCAGCCTAAGCAGTACATCCGCTTGCTCAGTAATATACAAAAATATAGTTTATTAAGTAAAAAAACTAAAAACAACATCAAACTACACACATAATTAAAGTAAAAAACAAGTCAACTAAAAAACCAGAATTGTAAGCTTGCTATCCATGTATACCTGCAGAAGCATTATTTTAAAAATTAACAACAGTTAAGGTGTAGAAAAAAAGAGTTAAGAATCTAGCTAGACCTATAGAGAAAGTGTACAAAACATTCCACAAGAGCACCTATGACACAGCCTAAAGTAAGTAAACCATCTTTGGATCTTCCCAGCTCAGACAATTATTACAAACTTCACTCCTAAAATAATAGAAAAATAAGTTTTGAATAGGTTACATGAGAGTTACATGCAGTACCTTTACCTCCTACAAGTTTAATTAGAAAGATAGGTTTTGAATCTAGGGAAAAAGAATGTTCATGGCCCAGATTGATCAGAAACGGGCTTTTCATGGACATAGGCTTGAGCAGTTACTGTAGGTCGAAGGTGGGTTGGCGACAACCAGTGGTCATTACAAAAGTGTAGTGGATATCAGACCTCTCGGTTAATTGTTAAGACCTTATCTTTATCAGTGGTTATTGGTTAATGAATCATACGCCTAAACTATCAATGATGAATACGTTTCTCCAGCATTTCCTTTTCTATTAGCAGCTTTTGCTCAGCACATTTGGTCATTCTCATAGCAGAGAAATGCATTGTGATGAATTGAGACTGGAGGAGGCGGTTCTGGATTTACATGGTTCCGGTGTCCTGACTCCTTATCAATTCCCACAACCTCCCCTTCACGCGATAAGAAACCCCAAAATTTCCTTTGGTGCGATTTTGCTCAAACCTATAGGGTAGGATTTCCTTAATCTTGTTCACACCACATGGGTGTTTCCTCTCTTTGGAAGCCCAATGCTTTTGGAAAAATAATAACTGATAAAAAAAAGGGCCCTTTGGAATTTAGCTGTTTAGTTCGTTTTTTGGAATGTTTGGTTGAGAAGAACAATATCTGATTTTTCTTCAGTTGATGAAACTAAGCAGGGGAATTGTAATGAATATTCATAGGCCATTTTGGATATGTAATCTTGTGCGCCACCTTTCTTCCGCCAGGAGTTTTCACTTTTGCCAACTTAATCATTTACTAGGGAAATACCATTACAGTAATTGGAATGGTTAATGCCTTTAACAAGGAAAAGTTACTGAAAGTCAGGGCTTGATTGCCGATACATTGATTACATGTGCACCTATAATTGAAAAGACTATCAACTACTCTTGGTGAGCGTAATTGCATATGCTATTATAAATCTAAACTGCGTGTTGTTTGGTATTATTACATTTTGATTGAAGTTCAGTCACTGTATTGCTTAGCAATGGTACTGTCACTAAGTTCAAATATTTTCAGTTCATTGTGTTGGAAACTTGAAAAATATTGTTGGAATGCATAACCAGAATACCATTCCCAAACTTTCTAAGATTCAATAGTAGATAATTAGGTCATTGCTTTGACATATGAAATAATATACCCTCAGTCGCATTTGATACTTTTTTTGGTAGCTAAACAAATAAATTTTCGTTGTATTTAAACCAAAACTTAAGACTCTAGTTGATTCAATGGAAACAAGAATAATAGAAACATACCTTGATCCATAGCGCTTTCCCCTTTTGATTGTGATTGGATCTTCCGATTGATTCAAGTGTTTCCTTAGATTCTCTGTTGAGAGGATACAGAAGACAATGCCAAAGGGTATCTCAGTTTAACGCACAACGCTCAATCGGGGACCAATCCTATTTATAATGCCCATAAGTCATAACCCTTCAACTTACGGGCTGTGAATTTCCAATTCTGCCCCTCATTGTATTAGAAATTACATCCTTATTTACACCATGTTATTTATTAATACCTTATAGTCCAATACCCCTATTAGATCACATATTTAAATGGACTACACTTTAAGATAGCAATACATATTATATTACATATGTGTGCCCACATTATTGGATTTGTCCAACAATCTCCCACTTGGGCCACATATGTTACCTTTAATGTGTATAACCTTATGAGCTCAAAACCTGCTATCACAAGTAAAGGTATTCCGAAACAGTCTCGTCCATTGACTATACTGATATAGGATTAAAGCGATGTGCGTCACATTTAGCGTAACGAAATCCATCAATAGTCACATATACCAATATAACCAAATGACATAGATCAAACATGGATGTAGAGCATGGAAATTACATGTGATGTGATCCAAACATGTCTATTTCCAACCGGTCCAACTTTAATCTTTAATGAGATCAAACATATAATAAACAGACAATTGACTGAAGACTTTATTTCTGCAGAAAATACTAAATTACACCAATGTGTCCAAAAAAAAAATCCATCATAGAACAACAAAACTCCCACTAAACCATGATATCCTCATGTGACATAACACCCATATGAGCGGTGTGCTCATGAAAGACCTTGGGTGGTAATCCCTTAGTAAGCGGATCCGCAATCATGGAGTGTGTCCCAATATGCTCTATGAAAATCTGTTTATTCTCTACTCTCTCCTTCACAACCAGGAACTTTATGTCAATATGATTTGACCTAGACGAGCTCCTGTTGTTGTTGGCATATAAAACTGCTGACTTATTGTCACAATATAACTTTAGTGGTCTTTCTATGTCATTCAAAATGCGCAGCCCAGTGACAAAATAACGCAGCTATAATCCGTGGTTGGAGGCCTCAAAACACGCCACATATTCTGCTTCCATAGTGGAAGAAGCTATGAGTGTCTGCTTAGCACTTCTCCAAGAAATAGCTCCTCCAGCTAACAGATAAATGTAACCTGATGTAGATTTTCTACTATCTTGGCATCCAACAAAATCAGAATCAGAATACCCTATGATCTCCAACTGATCTGATCTCTTGTATGTGAGCATGTAATCCTTAGTTCTTTGTAAATATCTCATAACTCGTTTAGCTGCTTTCTAGTGACTCATCCCAGGGTTATCCAAATATCTGCCAAGCATTCCAACAATGAATGTTGTGTCTGGACGTGTACATACCTGAGCATACATAAGACTCCCAACAGCGGATGCATAGGGGATCTTTTGCATCTCTACAACTTCAAGTTTATTCCTAGGACACTGTTTAAGACTGAATTTGTCTCCTTTAGATATAGGGGTATCTCCTGGTTTACAGCCCTTTTGTGATAATCCAAGAATACCCCGAAAACGATCCCGGTATATCTGAATCCCTAAGACAAAAGAAGCTTCACCAAGATCTTTCATTTCAAATTTCTTTAATAGAAATCTCTTGGTTTCGTGCAACATATCTATATTATTAGTGGCAAGCAATATGTCATCAACATACAAAACCAAGAAGATATGCTTACTCCCATTGAACTTATGATACACACAATTATCAACAACATTTGTCTCAAAACCAAACGAGACAATTACTTGATGAAATTTGTAGTACCACTGACGGGAAGCTTGCTTGAGCCCATAGATCTATTTCTTTAGTCTGCAAACCATATTCTTTGGGTCTCCAGACACAAAGTTTTCTGGTTGCACCATATAAATTGTTTCATCAATGTCGCCATTGAGAAACGTTGTTTTAACATCAATCTGATGCAACTCAAAGTCAAAATGTGCAACAAGAGCCATGATTGTCCTAAATGAGTCTTTCTTTGACACCGGAGAGAAAGTCTCTTTATAGTCGATGCTTTCCTTTTGAGTGAAGCCTTTAGCTACAAGACGAGCTTTATATCTTTCCACATTACCTTTTGAGTCCTTCTTGGTTTTGAATATCCATTTACAACCAATAGACTTTGTATTTTCAGGTAATGGGACAAGATCCCAAACTTGATTGTCTTGCATAGACTTGTACTCCTCATTCATAGCATCTATCCACTTTTGAGAGTTAGAATCCTGCATGGCTTGATTGAAGTTGATTGGATCATTTTCCTCATGTTCTTCGAGAAAGACCATATAATCATCCGGAATAGTTTTTCTCTTTTCTCTCGTGGATCTCCTTAATGGCATTTGATCTTGAGGTTGTTGAGTTTGTTCTTCTGGAATATTTACTTCAATTTGAGCAGGGAGTAGTTCAACATTGTCCTGTTGAGGTTTCAGATCTGCTTCTTGATCAATGACAGGTATTGGAACATGTTCATTGTCAACAACAGTAGTAGGAGTCGAAATTGATTCCTCCTCAAAGACAATGTCTCTTACCTTATTTCTCCCCTCAAACTCGACATCCTCAAAAAACGTTGTTGTACCCATTTCAAAAGTGGACTTAATAGTGGGATTATAAAACTTGTAGCCCCTTGATCGCTCAGAGTAGCCAATGAAGTAGCTGCTCACTGTTTTAGAGTCCAATTTCTTTTCATTTGGCCGATAAGGCCTTGCTTCAGCTGGACATCCCCAAATGTGAAAATGCTTTAGACTAGGTCTTCTGTCTGTCCAAAGTTCATAAGGTGTTTTGGCAGCTGCTTTAGTTGGTACTCTATTAAAGATGTAAGCTACAGTCTTTAGTGCTTTTCCCCAGAGTGATTCAGGTAAGGTAGAATGACTGATCATACTCCTTACCATGTCCTTTAGAGTTCGGTTTCGTCTTTTAGCTACATCATTCATGCTAGGTGATCCCGGCATGGTGTACTGTGGGACGATTCCACATTCCTCTAGGAATTTAGCAAATGGTCCTGGACGTTGTTCACCAAAACCGTCATATCTGCCGTAATACTCACCACCACGGTCAGACCTGACACTTTTAATTCGTTTGTTGAGTTGGTTCTCAACCTCAGCTTTGAAAGCTTTGAACATGTCCAGTGACTCAGATTTCTCATGAATGAGATTAAGGTACCCATAGCGTGAGTAATCGTCTATGAATGATATAAAATATTGTTGACCATTCCAAGAAGCCGAAGGGAATGGTCCACAAATATCTGTGTGGATCAATTCTAAGACGACTGAAGTTCTGTTTGCACCCAATCTCTTTTGTTTGGTCTGTTTTCCCTTGATGCACTCAATACAGACATCAAAGTCTGAAAAATCAAGAGAATCTATTATGCCATCTGACACAAGTCTCTCCATTCTCGTTTTCGAGATATGTCCTAAACGTTTGTGCCACAATTTTGATGAATTTCCTTCATTTAGCTTACGCTTAGTACCACGTGATTCCACATGCAAGGTTTCATTATATGAGGCAATAGTGTCAAGAAGATATAGGTTATCAAATGTGCTTAATGAACCAGTACCAATAATATTGGAATTTAATGAAAGACTAAATTGATTATTTCCAAATGAACAACAATATCCAAATTTGTCCAACAAGGAAATAGAAACCAAATTCCGTCTAAATGACGGTACTACAAAAGTGTCTTTCAGTTCCAAATAACAACCAGTTCCTAAGAGTAACCTAAAGTTTCCTATTGCTTCCACTTCTACTGATTTTCCATCGCCCACGAAGATGCGTCTTTCAGCATCATTTGGCTTTCGGTAGCTCAGACAACCCTGCATAGAAACACCTATGTGAGTAGTAGCACCGGAATCTAACCACCAAGTGTTTCTAGGTACTGAAGCTAAGTTAACCTAAGAACAGACCAAAGCAAGAAACATACCCTTTTTAGCACGTCAAACGTGATACTTGATACATTCCTTCTTTACATGTCCAGGTTTCTTACAAAAGAGACAACCCTCATTGCCTTTCTGTTTCTTTTGTGTTGGACCCTTAGCAGCTTCATTATCCTTCTTTCTTTTTGTGCCCTTATCTTTAGAGGTGCTGGCAAAATGAGCACTTTCCGTTCTGTCTTGTTTCAACCTGTCTTCCTCTTGCACACAGTATGAAATGAGCTCATTAAGAGTCCATTTCTCCTTCTGACAGTTGTAACTGACCTTAAACTGACTGTACTGTGGAGGAAGTGATATCAAAACTAGATGCACGAGTAAGTCCTCAGACAACTCAAGCTTCAGTGCTTTAAGTTTTGAAGCAAGATGAGACATCTCCATTTTCAAGTTTAGTAAGGAACTCACTGGCATTGGTCACCCCAGCGGATATTGCACCCCTAAAGGCTTCTGGAATACATCGCTTGATGAGCATGAGACTCATGCGATTGGAGCGTTCCCACTTCTCAAAGTATTTCTTGGCATCAGGAGTACTTGCATCTGTAAGAGGAGCGGGTTGCTCAATCCTTAAGGCAAGGTCCAGATCCATACATCCAAGAACGATTAACACGTTCTCTTTCCAGTCCTTGAAGTTTGTCTCATTAAGCATGGGAATATTATTTACACCAGCAGATATACTAGTAGCAGACATAGTAGCTGTACAGAGAATAAATTACATAAATAACATATTCACATCATTATTCAATTGCATAAAATTTTAAATTCATACAATAGGTAAATAAAAAACTCATATCAAGATACCTAGCACAGCATTGTTATTTAGTCTTTGGACATAAATATCAATTTGTAAGTGGTACTCTTCGTACACAACGAAACCGGCCTAATATTATGCCTTTCTTTGGACTGACATAATAAAAGCATGGTAAAGTAAGTTTTATCACATATTTAAGACTAGGGATTACCCGGTCAAAACAATCTTCCTTTGGGCCGATTGTTTCACATGGATGTAGCATGCTCACTTATTTACAATCAACCAATTTTCCTAACAGTGGTTGCTTTGGCAACCTATTAGTTAAATTGTGTAAATTTTAAATAAGGAACACAATAGTGATACATGAAACAAAAATTATAATCTATGTATAAATTTGGAGTATTAACTAAATTATCACCTTAATACAATTTGTATTAAAACATGGGTCTACATAAAATGTAGCCAAAAATTAAATAGGTCCCAATGAAACAGGATAAAACAAAATTTTTTAACAGGCCCAACAGCAAAGCAAAAATTACTTACAAGCTCAACAGTCAATGCAAAATTGACTCACAAACCCAACAGTTAAAATAAAATGTACTTACAGGCCCAAATGTACTTACAGGCCCAAAGTCCAACAGGTAAAATAAAATGTACTTACAGGCCCAAATGTACTTACAGACCCTAAGTCCAACGGGTACCATGGTCCAACAGTCACCATGGTCCAACTTGGAGTCCTTCTTGAAGTCCAACTAATGAAATGGATTGGTTCATTACTAAGCCTAGTCCAAATCTAATAAGAATCCTACAATTTTCAGGGTCGATATAGATTATATGCTGTCGACATAAGCATATTATATGATCATCACAAATCTAAATAACCAAATCAATAATCAACATCACAATATAATCACATAACAGTGGAGAATCGCATAATCACATAATAGTGAATAAGCAATAGAAGCATCGCATAACATTGCATAATCACAGAATCACATGACAGTGAATAAGCAATATAATCATCCCATAACAGTGCATAATCATGTGATCATAATAGTGCATAATCGCATATCACTGTTCACTGTAACAGTGAAATCGTTTTTCACTGTTCATGAAATCGCATATCACTGTTCACTGTAACAGTGAAATCGTTTTCCACTGTTCATGAAATCGCATATCACTGTTCACTGTAACAGTGAAATTGTTGTTCACTGTTCACGAAATCGCATATCACTGTTCATGGATCAATAATGAAATTGTTGTTCTATGAAAATAAGGAAAATGTTCTCTTCTTTATAGTTTCACATGGAATCAACAAGAGATGCTCTGATACCAATTGTTGTATTTAAACCAAAACTTAAGACTCTAGTTGATTCAATGGAAACAAGAAAAATAGAAACATACCTTGATCCATAGCACTTTCCCCTTTTGATTGTGATTGGATCTTCCGATTGATTCAAGCGTTTCCTTAGATTCTCTGTTGAGAGGATACAGAAGACAATGCCAAAGGGTATCTCAGTTTAACGCACAACGCTCAATCGGGGACCAATCCTATTTATAATGCCCATAAGTCATAACCCTTCAACTTACGGACTGTGAATTTTCAATTTTGCCCCTCATTGAATTAGAAATTACATCCTTATTTACACCATGTTATTTATTAATACCTTATAGTCCAATATCCCTATTAGATAACATATTTAAATGGACTACACTTTAAGATAGCAATACATATTATATTACATATGTGTGCTCACATTATTGGATTTGTCCAACAATTATTTCACACCGATATCCTGGAACCTTTATGGTTTTATGTAATGATTTGTGATTTAATATAAATTTACACATTTGAACGTACGGTGAACGTATACATTATATATGTTTATGTTTTTCCTGATATCAGATCTTTGTAGTTTGGTATAATACCCATGTATAATTCCTTCTAGTGTTAGCCAAGAATATATGTTTGATCGAGTATCTAAGTTCAACATGACCTAAAAAGGCGAATCTTATCATAGCTTTTAGGAAGTGGTGCACCTTCTTATATTCCTTCGGGATAATTCCAGCTTCTGTGACGTGGGACTATTCTTGAAAATGGCAAAATATATATAAAATAAACAATCCAAACAGGGTAAGTTAGTTTTCTGTCTGTTTGGATGTCCATCAAAATTTGTGAATCACAACATACTTCCATGGATTGGTCACAACATGGTGCAAAGGTTACCTAGTCACTTTCCTGACTAAGAACCAAGTAGTGGTCACAAATATGATTGTTACTTTAGCAGGGAGCTGATTGAGATAATTCAACTTGGTTGGAAGTGACTGAAACAACACATGTTCCGCATATCTCTTCAAACAAACTTTCCTTGATTTTTAGTCATGTGCATATTTGCATCATCCCTTACGTAATTAAGCTTAACATGCTTATGTTCATCGAAGGATAATATTATATGGTCCATTACAAAATTGCCATTGATAAAATACATGAATTCATTTGTCTTGGCATATCTTTTGATATCTGCTGGCCATACTGTTTTCTCAGAGAATTAATATTGTTTTTAGGAAAGTGGGTGTTATATGCATATTTGACCCAGTAAGGAGTTTAATTTATGTGCTAGGTTCAGAAGCTTAAGAATGATTTTGTTAATTTTTTTGTTTTTTTGAAGTGAATGTTCTCAATTCCAAAGCTTGTTGAGCATCTATATAAAGTTTTTAATTCGTTAATTTATATTTTAGCTGATGTTTTGAAGCATGGAGTGCAATTGTGGCTATTATGTGATAAGTTGGATGTACGGCGTGATTCTTGCTGAGTGTCAATGTTCCTCTTTTTACCCAAACCCAGATTTTCGTTTATTATTACTATACAGTTGATAAAAAATGGTTGGTGTTCAAAATAAAGAATACGCACATGCACATGTTGGCACTTTGAGCGCGTGCACGCACCTAAATCCACTATAAATAGCAACGATATTGTCCTCTACTCTAGAAAAATCTTATCATCTAAGCCATAATGCTGAGCTTGTCGTGCTGTCCTGAATGTGAATCGTATTATAACTATCTGAACCGTATAAGTTAGGTTTCTGCTTGTCTATTTGTGACTGTTTGGATAGACATGAAAGATAAGGACCTGAATTTAATTAGTTCCATAAACAAGTATAGGTCGCTTCGCTACTTTGTCATTTTTCTTGATTGAAATGAGGACCAAGTATTTATTCCTTCCAAATATAGAAATGGTCATTTATCGGGAAGTAGATTGAGTTTGACATGTATGTTGATCCTTTAGTTTATTGACAAGCTACCTGTCAAAAATGCGATTCTGTTCTGATAATGTATTCTGAGTTGGAATTCTTCCAACTGTAGAAATAGATCATGAAAGAAACTGCTGTGGCAGACATGGTCTTGGATATTTACCTTAGACAGAACTGGGTGGCTAATGACATATAGAATCAACTCAACAAGTCCGATTGACGCTAAAACCTTTTTTTTTTTTCCTAATGTTGTGATGTAAAAATTATGTCATGAAGCTAAAAATGGTCGAAGAATATTATTTATTTGTTTTTTCTTTGAGTCTAATATTGTTAGCTAGGTAATAGTTGAAGGGATGGACTGCAGACGTGGATGTTACTCAGTATGGTGAGTCCCGGAATTTTTCCATTTGGCTGATATCCAAGTGTTAGAATGGTGGTTGTTCAGAATGTGCTGTTACTTTGCCAGTCATGGTTTGGATTAAGAATTTGTGGATTGTGGTATTTTTGTTGGTCGCTTTTTTTATCTGTCATCAGGCAAGGAAGAAGCGAGAGTGTCGGGAGAGGGTGGGCTACAGGATTTTTTATGAGGGGATACAAAACACCAATTACTAAATAAAACTCCATTTAATTTATGAGGAAGAAAATGAATCCGACAAAGCTACTTTGTAGGAAGCACAAAGAATAAATATATGATGGATAAATCAAATTGGTATGTAAAGTTAATGGACAAGAATTAATTTTAAATGTAAAATTAGATGTGAACACAAAAATTTGATTATTTGCGATTTGCCACCTTATCATAAATAACTAATTAGAGGTTACCCCATCATTAATCGCTATTACAGTTTTTTCCGAGACTAGCAGTCAATGTGCATTGACTGTCAAAAGGCTCACGTTGATTACCAAAATGTCTTCAAACAATAACTCACAGATGAATCTCGAGATACAAACATGTATCTTGAGGAAAAAATTAATATGGATCAAAATTTCATGCATCTCCAGAAAAATCCTACGAATAAAATATAAAAATAGATCTCGATACGAATTCATCTAGAAAAAATACATTAAAAAACATTATCCTTCCTCAAAGCAGGAAAGAGAGGTTGCGGTTGTTGGGAGTGATAGCGATGGTAAGAAAAAAAACTAAATCAAGCAAAAGGGGAAGGAATGGAAGATAGTAGGAGGCGGAGCGGTTGCCAGTGTCGCAATAAACAAGATAGGGAGTAGAAGAGAGGAAAATGGTGAAGCAGAAAGGGAGAACAAAGAGAGAAAAAAGAGTAGGACGGAACCGAGTCATTCACATCACAACGGGACATATTAAAAATTTAAAAAAAAAAATATTTAAGTTGGTGAGGGCAAGTGCCCCCACGTGGCTCCAGTCTACCACCATTACGTTTATGTTGCTAAAAATGTATTTTAAAAAAATACAAAGTAACTGCAATATTAAATGATGAAATTAAGTAAAGATTATAACTTTCATCTCTATATTAAAATTACGTTGAAAACTAAAGACTTCATTCAGGTTAAGATAGGAAAAAAAAAACCGTACAAGTTTTGATTGTGGCGTTCCCTTTGTGGGGGTCGTCTTCATTGTTTCCCTTGTTCTCTGTTACAGTGGATTCAAAATAGCATGTATGATGCACTGGTTCTCCAATTAATAACAATAGATGTTACTGCTGGCACTAATATTGTTAGCGAAAAACATGGTTTTTTTTTTTTTTTTTTTTTTTTTGTGATCAACGTAAAACAATGTAAAAAAATGTCAATTTGGTTTTTCATAGGATCTCAGAATTTATTAAAGACCAGAACTAGTCAACATACCATAAACTGATAAAAATGTCATAAACTGGATTTGAACCCATGACCTAGTGCTACCCTCCGTCAAGCTCTAAATGTTGAGTTGTCATGACATTGGCAACTCTTCCGTTATTCAGTCATGCATTTTTGTTTTCTAATACATCTAATCATCAATTCAAATGATAGTTGTGCTTTCAGGACATTCAAGTTGGAGTAATTCTAGTCAGCTGTTTTTTGTGGTATTGTTTTGGTGTTTTTATATTTTTTGTCCATCATTTTTAAAACACAATCACAAACACTACTTATATAAAGGATAAAAATGTAAAAAAAAAAACTTAAACAATATAAAAAAAAAAACCAACAAACAAGGTTGGCTAGAATATTTGTTTAAATTGATTAGTTCTCTTTGATCAGCTAAATTGATTGCTTGGAGATTGTGGTTCACTGGCTTACACAGGGACGGCTCTACCTGTTGATGTGATTTTTTTTCTTTCTTTCAAGATAATAGAATTGATAATACAAATCTTTAAACAATAAAAGATTGGACTTTTGCAGAGAGTGAATTAAATCTATTGCATTTTAAATTAGGTGTAGTTTAATAAATTTTAGACAAGCTGCTTCTAAGTCTCTTTTCGAGCTTTTTGTGAGGAACTCACCTTTCTTTTGGTACGTATCTCTTTCACGAGTGAGGTTAGAGAATTATGTTTTGCAACCATGATGGCGTAGCATCGTCAGACGAGGTTTTTTTACAATCTCGAAATACACATAAACTTTTTGGAGATTTCATCATTCTTTCAATATCATGCCACATCATCCCAGTTGCAAAAACCTGATTTCCTAACATTTTTGCTCTTCCACGCCTAATTTAATGGGTTCCTATATTATCAAATAAAGCTTTTACCAAGAAAAAAAGAAATTGAGGCTCTGTTTGGTATACTGTAAAATGATGCATTTTGCAAACTGATGCAGATGTATTAATTTGCAGTGCATTACTTTGTAATGCATTACTTTACGAACGTTTGGTAATATTAAAGAAAATTAATACAAATCGGTATTGAACTATTGATGATGGTAGTAGTTGTAATTGTGGTTTGGTCATGGTGGTGGTGATTATGGTTGTGTTGATGATGATTGCGAATATAGCAATGATGGTGGTGATGGTGGCAATAGTGGCAGTTGTTAAAATGGTGGCGGTGGCGACAGTCATGGTGGTTGTGGTGTGGTGATGATGGTTGCATAGGTGGAAATAATGAAGGTGGTGGTGGTTATGCTATGGTATTTGTAGTGGTAATAGTAGTGGTTGCGACCACGACGGTTATGGTGGTACTAGTAAAATTGAGGGTGGTTATGGTGAGCAAGGATTGTGACTTCGTTTTTCGAGTTAATTTCAATCCCTTGATTTTAAGAGATATTTGGTTTTGTGTAAAAAACCTAAAAATTTCGAAAGTGATTTCGAATTTAACAATATAAATTGTGCATTTTAAACTCTTAATACTACATAAAAAGCGTCACACTACTCGTAGTGTCATACAAATTACATATGACATAAGAATCACTCACATGACAAACTTTGATACTAGATAACATTATAGCATTTTAAAATATATGGAGATTAAAATATTTATTTCTTTTCACTGAAAATTTTTGACATATTTCGGATTTCAAAAGAGATTTCGGTAACTTCAAAATAGGAAATATTTGGTGAAATTTTGACATATTTCGAGAAATCGCATTCCTTGGTGGTGAGTATGTTGTGGCAGTGGTGATCATGAAGGTGGTGTAGTGACTATGAAGATGGTGGTGGTGGTGGTGGTGGTTGTGATGGTTTTGTTATGGTGGTGGTGACGATGGCGGTGGTGGTGATAATGGTTGTTATGTTATGGTGGTCGTGGTGGTAGTGCGTGACGATGGTGGTAATAGGTGTTGGTTGTGGTGATTATGCTATGATAGTGGTGGAGGTGGTGGCGACGGCGATGGTGGTTGTAATGTGACGCAGGAGGATCTGAGTAAGATGATGCTGAGTTGTCAGATAGTACGTTGTTGGCGCTGAGATACCATGAGTTGGCAGATCAGCGTAAAGATAGCAGGAAATCGTGATTTTTTCCTAATTGGGGCAGTTTTTGGTGTGTTTCGGTATTTTGGCCATAACTTTGGCTACGGTTATTAGAATCGCGCATATGACCCCAATTCGGAAAGATCGGCGCGCACGTCATGATCACCGAGCTATACTCGGTGCACATTTTCGAGGCCAAAATCCACTGTTTTTCCTTTTGAATCCACAAATTTAGTAGTTTTTTTTTTCCTTTATACTAATATTTCAATTATTGTTTAGGAAGTGATTCTAAACCCTATTTGGGCCAGATTTTTGGTAGATTGTTTCTTTTATTACGTATTTCGTTTTAAGTTTTTAACATGATTATTGAAATTTTGCTATTTTTGGTAAAATTCTAATAATGTCGAATTTTAGCTATATAGTCCAGCTTGTGGGCTGATTTAGAAATACTTTTGATTTTGATAATTTTAATTGAATATTAGAGTTGTTTCTCTGTGTTTTGGGCTTGTGTTATTTTTCCTGTGAATTATTTGTTGAACTAGCCTGCAAAATAATAGTTATTATGCCCGGCATCATAATGTTATGATATGGTTGTTGTGGTAGTTGTGAGGTGGTGGTGATTGGGGGTGCTTATGAAGGAGTTGGGAGTACTCGAGGGGATAATGAAAATTTTGTAAGGTAATGCAGAAGAATTTTTTTTCCCGCAAAGTTTTACATAATTTTATAACTAGGAAATGCGTAAATCTTGAATTCAAATTCCAATAACCATTTTTCGTAAAGTCAACCAAACACCGAAATTTATGTAACCGCTATAAACTTTTGCATTATACATTCATTTATCGTGTACCAAGCGAAGCCTAAATGCAAAACATTTAAAAAAAAATTATTGGCACCCAAATACTTGGATCACAAGTCCTTCACATTTACACGAATCGCCCAAAGGTGTCTAAGTGTGACCTGAACATCTAGCAAAAAACAATAACTTTATAACATCTAGCAACCAAGGATTGTGATTTCATTTTTCGAGTTAATTTCGGCCCCCCTGATTTTAAGAAATATTTCAATTTGTGTAGAAAAAACGTAAAAATTTCGGTTGTTATTTCAAATTTAACAATATAAGTTATGCGTTTTAAACTCTTAAATACTATGTAAAAAGTATTACACAACTCGTAGTGTCGTACAAACTACATATTACATAAGAATCACTCACATAACAAAGTTTTGATACTAAAATAACATTATATGATGTTAAAATATACAGAGATTAAAATATTTATTTCTTTTCTCAGAAAATTTTTGGCATATTTTAAATTTTGAAAGAGAGTTTGAAAACTTCAAAATAGAAAATATTTCATGAAATTTTGACATTATTCGAGAAATCACATTCCTTGCTATCAACCAATGATAACTTTATCACTCAAAAAGGGATATGGGGTAATTATTACCATCATATACAAACCTATGTGTAACTACAATCTGTAGCAACTATCACCTAGACTGCCATTACCACCGTATACGGATTCAATTATTTCATGGGCTAGCAATGTTCAAGGAACGAAGAAGCTATTTCATAACACGCACGTATTAGTATTACTACTAAGGATGACTCATAACCAAGGATTTTGTTTTCGTGAAATATCGTCAAAATTTTCGTTTAAATTACGAAAAGAAAAAAAGTTACATTTTTTCAAGGATTTTTCTTCGAGATTTTTCAAATAAATTGGGGTTTTTTCGTAAATTTCGTAAAAGTACAAAAACCAGAACCAAAAATCATATTTTTCAATGTTTTTTTTTTCTAATTATTTATTGATTTTGAAATCACCCCAAGCATTACTTTAAAACATTTGCGCTTGTGGGGGCTCTTATAACATGATAATTGTATCACGATTTTTTTTTCAACAAATGTTTATTTTCTACTTAATCTCAATGCCTTGTTAACATCTACGTCACATTGGACGTGGTCAAACAAGATGTGCTCGAAGTAGTACAAAATTTCTTTAGTACCCAACAATTGGATCCAAAGCTTAATGAAACTTGTATAGCTCTCATCCCCAAGATCCATAACCCTGTCACTCCCACAAATTCAGACCGATTGGGTTATGCAATGTGATTTACAAGATCATATCGAAAATTCTTGCTAACCGTCTCAAGCCTTTCCTGGATCACATTATCTCCCCAAATCAAAGAGTTTTTCTTAAAGGTAGGTCGATTACGGATTATGTTAGTTTGGCTCATGAGACATTCGTCCAAATGAAACACAGTCGTAATAAAAAACAAGGCTATATGGCGCTTAAGATTAACATGACTAAAGCTTATGATAGAGTTGAATGGTCTTTCCTCCTGCAAATTCTCGGTCAACTAGGTTTTTTACAAGGCTGGATCCGAATAATTGAGCAATGCATTACGATCACCTCGCTTAAAGTCCTTTTCAACGGGATGCCTCTTGATACCATAGTTCCATCAAAAGGGATCATACAAGGTGATCATCTCTCTCCCTACCTTTTCATTCTGGTGGCAGAAGTTCTCTCACGATTACTTGGGAAAGCAAAAAAGCGAGGGTCTGATCAAAGGCATTCGTATCCATCGCAATTCGCATTCGATCAGTCACTTGTTGTATGCCGACGATCTTATGATTTTTTGTAGAGCCTCATTGGCAGAAGCTCACTCAATCACAGACATTCTTCTTAACTACGGCATGACCTCGAGTCAGACCGTCAATTATGACAAGACGTCGGTTTACTTCAACTCTATTGTGCAAAGTAACATGCTAAGATGATCTTTAGAATTCTGGGCTCCAAGAGGTATAACCCTAAAGATAAATACTCAAGCTCCCTTATGTTACTATCCAAAAAGAAAGTTGTTGACTTTAAAATCATGTTGGATAAAGTTCATTCTAAGCTTTCCAGTTGGAAATCTATAGTTCTTTCCCAAGCTGGTAGAACTGTTTTGATTGAAGCTGTCATGAATTTTATTTCCATATATATCATGCAAACTTTCTTGCTTCCAGTTTCAGTCACCACTAAGCTGGACAATCTCGCGCGAGATCTATGGTGGAACGAAATAAATAATAGTAAAGCAAAACATACCTGTACCTGGCGACGGATAACACTACCACATTTTCTTGGTGGTTTCAATATTCAAATAGTCATAACAAAAAATTTGGCTCTTATGGCTAAGAACATTTGGCAGGTTCTATCCTCGCCATTGAATGCCTGCTCCTTGCCGCTTAAAGCTATCTACTTCCCTGGTAAAAACTTGTTCCAATTATCCAAGCTTCCTTCCATAGCCTCATTTGCTTGGAGGGGCAATATCATTTCTTTGGCTTGGATGAAATGACATCTAATCTGGCAACTTCTCTTTGGGGAGATAATAAATCTTTGGAGTGACTGTTGGGTTAAGTCGGGCTTGGTACTGGTAGATTGTGTCCTCCAACCTCTACCAGCCTCAACCCCTAATTATATTTCTGACTTATGGTTACATACCTCGAGTCAGCAATATCATTGGAATCTTCCTCTTCTTCAATTTCTCTTCCCTGACCCGGTTATTAGAGACATCTTGGACATTCAATTCAGGCTTACATCATATCCTGATAAACTGATCTGATTATCGGATAAAAAAGGCACGTTTTCAGTAAAAAAAAATGCTACTAGGACTTTTTTCAATGATCAGAATGAGAACTCCACTTCTGCGGAGAGATCTCCCCTTGTGCCTACTAGCATGCTCAGAGCGATTTGGCGCATTAAAGCACCCCCCCCCCCCCCAATGCTCTTCATCTTATCCGGAAAATCAGTCAAGATATCCTGCCAACTAATACCAAACTGGTTAAACTGCATGTGCCCCTTAAGAATCTCTATTGTTTCTGTAATCAGCATGAAGAGGATGTCATACATCTCTTGTTTCTTTGCCCTGTTATTCTTAAGCTCTGGCTCCTTACCCCTCTCCCTATGAATTGGGTCAGGGTGGCCCATAATAACCTGCCAACTATAACTCAGTTGTTAAGGTTCATGTGAAAAACAACCATTGATCACCCGAGGGTGCAAGAAGAAATGCTTGCCCAATTCACGGCCGTCCTACACACCATTTGGCAGGAATGTAACAACATTATTTTCAACAACAAAAAATTGTGTTCACCGTTCTTCCTTACAAAGTTCAAGAACACTTGGAATGCCTGGAAGAACTAATGGTTCGGTTCCCCTTTGAACAAGTCTACTTTGGTCAATTTGGTTGCACCTACTGACTCAATGTCTTTTATCCTCAACCTTCCTCGGCTGACTATCATTCCTTGCACTAGGAAAAATACTCATACGGCAGATTCTGTTCAAGGAATAGTAGATTCTGAATTAAATTCAGATGCATCTCTAGTCAGTCAGAACTCATCATATTAATACCAGATTTAATTGGCTTAATCTTGTTCATTTTACTTTTGATCCAGATACGATTATTGTCACTTACGATGCTAGTTTCTTTGATATCCAAAAATAAAGCGCAATAGGAATTTTGCAGTGACGATCCTTGGCGAAGTTCTGGCACAAGTAACACGTTCTCTCTCAGGGAAAGTCCATGATAGCACATTGGCAGTGTGTCTTGTAGCAGAAGCTACTATTTTGTTAGTCTAGGAACAACAGGGAAGAAGGGCTTTTTTTTGTGACTCAGGCTTGCTCACCACTATTTTGCACGAAGACAAACTGGATCACAGGACGGCCATGGACTGGATGTGATTTCTTATTGCGCCTTTTGTTTTCTCACTGTAATTGGTTCTGTACTTATACTAGCATATTACCCGTGTCGTTGGCACTCCACATATTTTTTTTCCTTCCAATATCATGCACAGGACACCCTCACCACCAATGCCCTCAATCGAATCCATAAAAGAATCATATTTTAAAATATAACCTAAATTTTTTAAGCCCAAACGTATTTTACAATAAACATACTAATTATTTTTAAAGTAAAACTCGATTAAAATTAGAAAATCAATTGAATGTTTGGGGTATTTATTTGAATGCTCATTAAAATGTCTGTCCCTTTGAAAAATATTATACTAAGGCATGAAATATTAAAAATACTTAAATATTTTAATAATAAAATACATGGTTTGAAATTTAAAATTTTTATATTGATAATTGGTTTTGTTGGAAAGATCTTTAAAATTGCATTTCAACGATACCAGGTTTACCAAAATCCGACAACTACATAGATAATTATGATAATTTTCATTTTAAAAAAATATATACTTTCTCTCACCGCTACATGTACATTCCACCTATTTTTTTCACAAGTTATTTCATTTTCTTTCCCCTTCTATGTTTAATATTTACAAACATGTCATCACAGGGAATGAATCTCAACTCTCAACTCATTTTCTAACTTTAAATCATAGCCATCTTTTATCTTCAAACTTCAGCAATGAATAGTAATATGTTTATTTTTATCCCAGAGAACTTAATATGGAGGCTCATTCTCTTGGAGCAGCAGAACAAACTATTTGTAATAGGTTTATTTAAGTTATGAGCAATATGCTTTTAACAAAAAACAAAAAAACAAAAAAACAAACAAAAAGCAAAAAACAAAAAACAAAAACCAAAAAACAAAAAACAAAAAACAAAAAACAAAAAACAAAAAACAAAAAACAAAAAACAAAAAACAAAAAACAAAAAAAACAAACATCTACGTCACATAAATGAAAAAATTCTAAATTTTTAGAGACCAAATCTAAATTACAATTCAGAGTGGTGTTTTACTATTCATTGCTGACTGAGACAAAGTCAAATTGAAATGATTAGATATAAAAGATGGTTAAGATTGAAAGTTGGAAAATATATTGAATTTGAGGATTGAGATTCATTTGCTATGATGACATATTTGTACATATAAAATATGCAAAAGGGCAAAATAATGATTTTTTTTTTTTAAAGTTGGTGGAATGTACATGTGGCGGAGAGAAAATATACTATGTTTTTCTTTTAACAAAATAAAAATTATCATAACTATCTACATCGTCGTCGAATTTTGGTAAACATAGTATCTTTGAAATGCATTTTTGAAGATCTTTTCAACAAAATTAATGATCAATACAAGCGCTAAAATTTAATAAATATATATTCTATAATTAAAAAAGACATCATTGAGCTTGGATTAGGCAAAGATATGTGAAAAAATTGAATTGTTTGGAGAACCAAAATCCATGTAACCGACCCCGAAAATATCGGGAATGGGTTTTGATGATGATGATGATGAAATTCTATAATTAAAAAAACGTAAAATGTATTTCACATCTTTAATATTTTTCAAATCAATTAGACGGGCCGATCATACCAGAAAAAAAATGAGTCGGGTATCTTAATGCACATTTAAACAAAAACTTTAAACTTCATGTTTTGACGAATTCAAAGACTGGGGGGAGAACTCATTCTCGGCGTTTAAAATTTTTCCCAAACTGATTCAAATTTGACCAAGTGTAACCCTAAAATTTATAATATAAAATTTTACCTTAGAATATGCTTACACACACTTCAATACTGATTGAGAACGAAAATGGGGATAGTGCAAAAGGTGTTCAGTATAAAATATTTAGCAAAAAAAAAATAAAAAATATGTGGAGTGCCAACGGCACGGGGCATACTCCAGTCTATATTACAATTCAGGATGATGTTTTACTATTCATTGTTGATTGGGACAAAGTCAAATTGAAAGTATTAGAGGTAAAAGATGGTTAGGATTGAAAGTTGGAAAATGTATGAATTTGAAGATTGAGATTCATTTCTTTTGATGGTATATTTGTAAATATAAAACATGTAAAATGAAAAAAATAATGAAAAAAGTTGGTGGAATGTACATGTGGCAGAGAGAGAAAATATTGTGTTTTTCTTTAAGAAAAATGAAAATTATCATAAATATATACATCGTTATCGAATTTTGAAAAACTTGGTATTGTTGAAATGCATTTTTGAAGATCTTTCCAACAAAATCAATAATCAATATAAGCGCTAAAATTGTAAAAGATATATATATTTTATAATTAATAAACGTATAATGTATTTCACGTCTTTAATATTTTTCAAAGCAATGAGACGGGTCGATCATATAAAAAAATGGGTCGGGCATCTTAATTCACGTTTAAACAAAAACCATAAACTTAATGTTTTGGTGAATTCAAAGATTGGGAAGAACTCATTATTGCCATTTAAAATTTTTTTTCCAACTGATTCAAATTTGACTGAGTCTAGCCGTAAAATTTATAATATATATTTTTATCTTATAATAGACTTAAACTTCAATACTGATTGAGAGCGAAAATTGATAGAGTGACAAAAATGTTCAATACAAAATATTTAACAAAAATAAAATTACGTGTAGAGCCAACTGCACGTGTCATTCTCTAGTGTCGACAATAAAAAGGTAAGTTGGCATAAAAGCACGTGGGAATTTGCTGTCGTAGACAGTGACGTATACAGTCGCCCCCACTTTGGTCTTTCTCCCACATGCTTTCTCCGTGCCCTCTTTTTTATAATTTTTTATTGTGTGGTTCTCAATCCAAATTATTATTTCTTAATCACATTACATAATAAAAAAAAAACCTTAATTTTTAATAACATAATTAAATTAGACTTCCAAAAATATCAGTTATATTAACACCCAAAGTTCCAATATAAACACCCTCTTGGCTCTCCTTCTCCTTCATTTCTCCAATGGAGTTCTTGCAAAAACCTTCATCACCATTTCTTCTTCAATCCTCCTTCACCTTCCTCTTCTTCTCGTTCACCGTCTTCTTCGCTATGTTCTCACTACTTCTCTCGTTAACAAGACTCAATCTTTGGTGGTGTCAATGCGACTTATGTTCAACTTACTTATCATCAAGTTGGTCAAGCAAATTCGATAACCTTTGCGATTGGTACACTCATCTCCTTGCAAAATCACCAAACTCCACCATACACATCCATGTTCTCCGTAACATAGTCACAGCGAACCCCATGAATGTTGAGTACATGCTCAAGACTAAATTCGAAAACTATCCCAAAGGCAAGCCTTTTTCCTTGATACTAGGTGATCTACTTGGTCGCGGTATCTTCAACGTTGATGGAGAATTATGGAACTTTCAACGTAAAATGGCTAGTCTAGAGCTCGGTAGCCTCACCATACGGTCATATGCATTCGAGATTGTTACGAATGAGATCAACAATAGACTAGTTCCACTCTTAACAATGGTGGCAAATAGAGAAGGAGAAGGAGAAGGATTTGTTGATCTACAGGACATATTTCGGAGATTTACGTTCGATAATATATGTAATTTTACGTTCGGATTGGACCCGGGGTGCCTTAAATTGTCACTACCGATTTCAGAGTTTGCAGTGGCATTTGATCTAGCATCAAAACTGTCTGCAGAGCGCGCCATGTCTCCGTCTCCGTTCATTTGGAAGATGAAACGTTTGTTGAATCTGGGCAATGAGAAGAAGCTCAAGGAGGCAATCATGATGGTCAACATTTTAGCGGACGAGATCATTCGACAACGGCGTTCCATAGGCTTCGAAAATAATCCAGACCTTTTATCACGGTTCATGGGATCGGTCAATGATGACAAGTATTTACGAGACATTGTAGTAAGTTTCATTTTAGCTGGTCGTGACACAGTTGGATCTGCATTGAGTAGCTTCTTTTGGTTATTATCGAAGAACCCAGGTATCGAATCCACCATTCTGGCTGAATCGGATAGAATTATGGGTTTAAGTCCAGAAATTGTGAGCTTTGAGCAACTACAAGAAATGCCATACTTGCAAGCAGCCTTGTATGAGAGTATGAGACTATATCCACCAGTACAATTTGACTCGAAATTCGCCATGGATGACGATATCCTTCCGGATGGAACATTCGTTAGGAAGGGAACTCGTGTAACTTATCATCCCTACGCAATGGGCCGGATGGAAGAGGTTTGGGGACCCGACTGCCTCGAATTCAAGCCGGAAAGGTGGTTAGTTAATGGGTCATTCGCACCCGTAAGTCCGTTCGAGTACCCGGTTTTCCAAGCCGGAGTTAGAGTATGTTTGGGCAAGGAAATGGCATTGGTGGAAATGAAAACCGTCGCGAACACATTGATCAGACGGTTCAAGATCAAAGTGATCGAACCGAGTGGCGGTGGCCTCCGGTTTGCACCGGGGTTAACCGCAACCATCAAGGGTGGACTCAAAGTCGCGGTTCTGACAACCAAGGAGAAGTTAATAAGAGCACCCCAAGTACCAAAAAACACATGTGATCAGTGAGGAGGAATTCGATAAAAACCAACATCTGGGTGGTGGTGTCAGTGGAGAGGACTAGATCTACTATGTTAAGGAGAAGAAGTGTACTTGGAAATCATTAAAAGCTGGACCAGAAGAGTTGATGGTGATGGGGATGGGGATGTTTATGGGAAGTACTGTTCAATATGATCATCTTGGTTTTGTGAAGAATATATACAGAAAAAATGGTGGTTTGGTAGTTGAACTTTGGGGGTTTATGGTGCATTGTACTTTTCCTTTATAATATCAACTTGTCCATCATTATAGTATGAATTAATCTTTTTTATTACAAGTTTGGAAGTGCCGGGGAACAACATTACATTCATTATTCTCTTCTTGTTATGATTATTTTCGAGTAGGAACGGTATAAATGATCAAAGAACAGGTAGACCAAACTACCATCATAATATCAAATTGAATTTGAACTCGATGTTATGGTAGATGGCCGGAAGCTTGCGTATTGAATGCATGGTGGGGATGTTGGAACCATTTTAGGAAATAAATGGATAATTAAGGAGGAAGTGAGTAGTCTAGTTTTAGGAGAAAAAGTAGTTGGGGAAGAAGGCGTAATAGACCCTACAACTTAAAAGCATTTTTTGTTCACCATTTTAGTTGGAAATGAATCAAAAAGCCGAACAGAAGGCAGATTTACTGGATCGTTTCACGGTAGTATGCAAGCTCATCCGTTGCTTGTTCAAATCGCGTCTTTGATCTTGCATTTATCTATCTATATATAGTTCAACATATGTCACTTTGGACGCCTTCTTTTGAAAGGGAAAGACTGGTCTAAATGAGCAACATATAATGAGGTGGATCATCATCTTCACCAACAATCAGGTCTAGATTCGGTTTCTCAGATGTTTAAAAGGCAGTCTCATACAAAACCAATTAGAACAATATCATAAGCCTTTTGTTGCTTAATTTATATAGTTAGGCAATAAGTCTCCTAAACATATATCGTAGTGTTGAGACTGAGACAATATTAATTCAAGTGCATGGTAATCAGTGAGAGTGGCTTAGTTATAATAAGCTGTTGAATCTCCACATGTACTTTAATAACATTTTTTAGACATCTGGGTAGCACTTAAGTTGGCTGAAGATATGAAGTGGGGTTGAGCTTTTTAAGCAATCAGGTAGGTGTCAGTCAGCAAACTCTATCAACTCACACACACAAGCACATTGTTCATGTTTTCCTGAGTGTTCTTTTCATTAAAAGCAACCACTATGAAGTACGACTGGTTTATTTTCTTCTTCTTCTTGTTGTTGTTGTGGTGAGCATTCAGGACCAAATGTTGTCACCTACTCCACTTAATGAAAAACCTGGCTCTTCTTCCTTTTTTCAAAAGATGTCTTTTTTCCACTTTAAGAAGTGGGTCTCCTACCCTGCAATGGACAATTGTGATTATATGGTTATATAAACTTGCAATGAAGTGCTCCCTCAGTGAATTTTTTTATACAACATTAAGTAGATATTTGTGAAATGCTCCTCTTTGGCTCAATTATTTTGTACCAGACTGAAATAGTTTCTAAAATGGATTTTAAACTCAATTACAATAAATCAAACTCTTTAAAAATAACTAAACCAAAAGTCAATTTTAGAGAATATGCAACTCATTGAATTCTGAGTTTTGGTATATATTCATTTTTTCATAATACACTATAGATGCAAGTAGTAAACTTTATCATCAATTATCACCACGAAATTATAATAGTAATGATTGATTTTGTATAAATATTTGGTACAAAGTTATTCTCTCCATGTGTATCATTTCTTGAAGAGTTGTTGTACATGGATAATATTTCTATCTCCATCAAATCTGATTTCCATGTGTATCATAAAAAAAAAAAAAAAATTCCCTATGAGAGAATTAAATTGTTTTAGAATTTGGGTGTTTTTTTGGGTTTATCTAGAAATGGAAATTTTTTATTTTTTTTGTAAAAACATGGGGCCAATTTTCTATGAATTTCCCTATTTTTAAATGTAGCAAAAATAAGAGCAGACCTTTGTCTGCCAACAATAAGTCTTTCATTTGTTATATTTGACCAGTGAATACAAGTACAGGTGCATTATAAGCTGTTCATTGTTTCACAACTTTCACGACTTGAACCTGCACCATATATAATTAACTAATGATCCCCACACATAAAATTATTCTACAATGCGTGCTTGTTTGAGATTCAAGTGTTTCCAAATTATTGACAAATAATCTTGGATCTGTCTTTTTCGAGCTCGTGGAGTCATTGTCCATGTTAAAGAAAGGTCAGGACCACAGCCAGGAGCTCCTTCATTTGGTAAACTCATAAACCACGCATCTAAGTCATGATTTGTTTTATGGCACAGCTACTCCAGGTTCTTCCTAACAATCAATCAAAGTAACAGAAAATTGATCTTGAAAGTCGAAAGATCAATAATAATACTACTACAATCACCCAATTTCAATTCGGAATTTGATACATCTCTTCATTGTTGATCAATAATACTACCATATGTTTTCCTTTCATTCTTTTCTAAGCTAAACTCATTATTTTAGTTTCAATGTAACACATGACAATTCCAGCTCGAAATACAAAAATTAAAGCTAAGTTCTTATCAAGGATTGGTAATACCACCACGCCTCCCTCATCCCTCACTGCAATTTCCTAAAGGTTTGACAACTACATCCATTAACACTCGGATTGTGATTTAGGTGAGCAAGTAGGAGTGGTCTCACCAACGAAAAGGAGGCTCTGATTGGTCACTCCAGTTTAGGTCCTCGAAACATGTTAAGAGACAGTAGACAAGAACAGACAGTTACCAGGCCAATACCAGCTACTTTGCCATGCAGTCTACACCGCATTGAGCATTTGCAACTCCTTTTTTAGTGTCAGAGGTGAAGGGGTCAATGTGTATCCACAGCAACGAAAAAATAGATGCAATTAGGAGTGACCAGACAATAACAATGGTTGGGGTACGGTTTTGTCGACCCAACAAACCCTTCAAGAATGGATACAGATGGACTATCACCCATATAGCGAAGAACAGCTTGCCAAAGAGGGGACCCCATGATTGGTATCCGCTAGTTATCGCATATGACACACCTCCCACAATACCCACCATGTTCACAATAAGAATAGTAGTAGGAGGAATGAGCAATGCTGTCCACTTGAACAGATACATTTCCGAAAATTCACCATCATCATCAGATGCCTTTGACGTGACGGTGAAGTTGGTATCTATACCTGCAAGCACCTTCAATAATCCCTGGAAAACAGCAAATAGATGCGCTGATGTTCCACCAATGACCCAAAATTGTTCATTTCTCCACAAGTCAGCAATCCCAACACCACTCCACTTCATTTCCAATATACCAGTGGCAAAGATTGAAGCAAAGAGCAGAATGAACCATATACCAGCGTAATTGCTTATCTGCACACATTTAACAAAACCTAGTTGAGTTTAAAAGTGCTCCTTGAAATTTAGAAAACTTAAAAAGCATTCTGCTTCAAACTGTTAGTTATGTGCACACAACACCGAATGCACATTGCACGCATAATATGCTAGCTGCAAAACATCCTAGGTTTTAGGAGGGTTAGACGAAATCAAGAAGAACTTATACAAATCGATGTTTGAACAGAAAAACATCCAATAGTTTTTGTATTGATATTACACAGTGATATTCTTGAATTACATTTTTTTATACACGTCAATGAAAAAAAAAATATTTGCATGTACCCTTCAAAATAGAAAACCAAAACCAGAAAATAAAAAAATAAAAAAAAATGATTAGACCAGTTTCCAGTTTGAAAGTGCTTGATACGTTTACAACAAATTTATTCTGGGTAAACATACATGCAGATTATTCTTTATGCGTACATGCACGTGCAGAACTAACCAATGGTGTGGTGCAAAACATGTGAAAACGTACGACTTTTCACTGACCTGAGGGATGATGAATTTA
The DNA here is from genome assembly GCA_963556465.1 of Berberis vulgaris. Taxonomy (NCBI): domain Eukaryota; kingdom Viridiplantae; phylum Streptophyta; class Magnoliopsida; order Ranunculales; family Berberidaceae; genus Berberis; species Berberis vulgaris. The sequence goes on from OY747135.1 coordinate 7,432,144, forward strand.
CCAGTAAGGAGGCAGATTGCTGGAAGTATACAGTAAGCAAGCAGTGGTATGGAGGTAAGAGGGTAAACAATTGTATTAATGTAAGCCAACCTCTCAAGTAACTTCAATCTTCCACTATATCCATACCATATGGGGCAATGCCTGCTCAGCAGAATTTCAATTGATCCCAAGGCCCAACGAAGAACCTGATTAAGACGATCTGAAAGATTAATAGGGGCAGATCCCTTGAATGCAGGACGATCGGGCATGCAATAAATAGATAACCATCCTCGAGCATGCATCTTAAATCCAGTCAAAATATCTTCAGTAACAGAACCATAGATCCAGCCAATCTGAGTAGAGTAAGCAGGATTTGAGTCAAAACACATCTGATACCTAAATCTCACAGAAAGTAGCATGGATATATCACCTTATTTGCTCACCTCTTTACCCCATTCAGACTTGTCCTCGTAACCACAGCTAATGACATGCATGGCTTCTTTTACAAGAGAAATTGGGTTCATTGACTCTGGAACACCTCCCTTCTCCACGAAGGTCGATGCAATAAAAACTGAGGATTGACCAAATCTCTTTTCTAAACTCTTCTGAGACATAAGAAGGGATCTATCATCGTCAATGCCTGCAAAACTTGGAGCATATCATTATCACTTAAAGTAAGCTATTTCCAATAGATTGGAGTGTGATAGAGGCACACTAGTTGGAATGGCCCAGGCATAAGGGACTGATCATAACCAAAAGAATGTGAAGCTATGCAAAGTGTTGAAGAAATATGGAATAGAGTGTTGTAAGCATGTGAGGCGGAATATAGTAATGAAGAAACATGAAGTGTTGATGCCATATAGAGACAATCTGGAGCTACAGAATGGTTGGGTTGGATCAGCAGTGATGTTGGAAATTTGGAACTTGAAAAAAAAAAAATTAATAATAAATACCAACAGGCAACAGGCTTTAGAAACTTACCCTCTATACCCTCTTCAATGTCTTCCATGTTAAAAATGGGAATAGTAGACTCATTTCTTTCCACTGCACCCTTCTTATCATTGTACTTATTCCAACCCCGTCCTTTCTTTCTAGATCCAAAACAGTTTCTAACAATGATGTTTGGTTCCAAATCAGCCTCAGTTAAGACTGGATCATATCCATAAAGAGCTTTCCTATTGAAACAACAACCAGTTCCCACATATACTGGACCTTGAATGCCATCCAAACCTTTCAAGTTGATCTGCAAAGTAGAGAATCCATAAGAAAATTTTTGTTTATACAACAGTTAGAGCATGCACATAGATGCTAACATTCTCTAGTGAAAGTGATCATACATCAAAAAAGACGACGTTGCGGTTAGCATATCGGTCATGAAGATCAATGCCATCAAATCGTTGTGGGAACTGAACATAGCAGGTTTTCTTTCCCAACACGGGATCCATCAAGAAACACATTGCTTCTCTAAGAGCCTTGCTATTGTTGAAGTAGTGATCACAGTCAACGTTCAGAAGATAGGCGCCATTGGTAAGAACAGCTGACACTCGAATCTGGATTACCAAAAATAAATCAAGCCCAGTCAATCCAAAAAGTTGACTGATAGTATAATGCATAATACAATCAGCTAAGATGATGCCCATCTCTGTAGAACAAAATGGACATTAGTCGATCAACATCAAGTGAGGGAAGTCACTGGAATGATTGTGCTATGGCTATTCCAACATCTACCTCATCGTCTGCATGATCTAGTTTGACAAGCATTTGCAGACTACATGAAAATACACATGAATTGAATATTAACTCAAAATGTTAAAGAACGAGCTTTTTGGTATCACAAACCAAAGCATTCATTGCTCCAGCTTTCTTATGATTTTGAAAGCCTGGCCTCTTTTCACGTGAAACATAGACGAGGCGCGGCAGCTCATTGCCATCTGTATCAAGAGCTCCGGTGTGGCCTAAGAATACCTGGATATTGAAACAGAAAATGATAAGAAAAACAAAAAGGGTTTTTTTTCTGAGAGAGAGAGATAGAGGAGGAGGAATGTTCTATTAAGAATGAAAAGGAGATACAAAGGAAGGACATCAATAACAAAGAGACAAGCGAGAGCTAAGGTTAAACCTATACATATATATAGAAATGTGAAGTCATGGTTTTCCCTGGTACATGGTAACAACACATAGAAGTCATTAACTTGCAAGAGATGGCACATTTGCCCTTTTGCTTTTGTGGGTGAGAAAAACAAAGGGTCTTGGATTAGGTTTATGAAATTATGGACCAAAGTCAACAAGTTGGCACTCCAAAACTAAGAAGTCAAACCAAGACAGGTCATGCTGAAGCCTTCTCTACATACCTGGATCATGCCAGGATGATCCCTAGGATTATTTCCAGGCCAAACAGTACCATCCGGCAAAGTCCAACCATCTTCAGGCATTTTCTGTGCTTTGGCTACATGGTAATTCAGCTGCACCTTGAATTCTTCATATTCCCTCTGAGAAAAACAAGTAACATGAAAAACATGCCTTGAGATATAATGAATGAAAAGTACTCTTTCACCATCATCCAATTCTTTAATGTGTAACATGAAAAACATGTCATGAAATACAATGACATGCCCTTAATACTATCTGACAATAATATTCTCCACTTTAAAGTGTATGATGGATCTGCCCATCATAAAACCATCTCTATTTTAATACTTCTCTAAAGGCACGTGAAAATACCATCTAGCTTGTAAAAAAAAAGCAATTGGATGGGTGATTTCCCATAAATCAGCTGTGGCAAACAACTCCCTATTACTCCACAAACTTATTGTGTCATGATTGATCTTATTTTCTCAAAAATTCAAAAAGACCATGATAGTAACCCACGAGTGAATATGTTGCACATTCGGATATTTTGTAAACAGCAGTGGTGGTGATGTTTACAGAAGTATCAACATGTAGGTCCACATGGATTTTCCTTTATCGCCTCTTTTGATGAATTTGAGCAGTTTCATTTGTCATTTCAAAACAGCTACCCATCAGATAAGTTCTTACTTACCTTCATTGCCCTGCGCTCTTTCACAAAAGAAGGTTGTATCTTATCCTTCAAGTAATCTATCTTCTGAGCGAAGTAAAACTCTGGTGCTCTAGGCTCAATGTTATGCTTCTTGCAGAAGGGAACCCACATCCTTGCAAACTCGGCAGTTAAACTGGCAGCTTCAAATGTCAACATTGCAGCCCCATCATCGGAAACATAACATGCGACTTTCTTGACAGGGTAGTCCACAGCAAGTATTGATAGCACGGTGTTGGCTGTCACAAGCGGGGGCTCTTTGAGAGGATCCACTGTACTAACAAAGACATCCACTGGAGCTAACTGTGAAGGCTCCCCTTGCCGATCATATCTGATATCAAAATTAGGATTGATAGAATTATGTACTGCACGGAATGCATTACAAATTAATGATATGATCAGAATGTAAATCATGATAGCAAACCTCAGTGCAAGCCTGTCAAGGTAAGTTTCACGGTTGACAGGAGACCATTTTGGAAACTGATCAAGAAGCCAAGACAATGCAAACCAGATCTCGCAAATAACTGATATCAGCCACAAGGGGTAAGCATCATCCACAGGGTGTGTTACACGGTATTGTAGGAAGAAACCCAAGACGATGAGTCGGAATATTATCACAAAACGGTAAGGCCTAAGGTGGTAAGAAGAAATAGGAACCACGCGACTCATAGGTTGACGAGCAATAGCCCTGAAGAAAAGAAAGGAAAAATATGGAATTATCAAATCCAAATGATGATGTAATCATTAACTTATATATAGGACAACAACCTAAAGATGTGCTCGAAAAAACTCAGGTCTTTGATAAGCAATTGTTTACATTTGTAGAGCTTCTCCATTCGAACCAGTGCTCTCTGTGTCTTCTTTCCCATTATGCTTGCTGATCACTTGCATCATATTCTTATTCTGTTTCAATTTCCAACCTTCTATTCTTTCTTTCCAGTCAACATTTCCAACCCCATAAGAATTCAAATTTTTCGAAGGATCCACAATTCTGACTGGAACTGTTGTCACGAAACATAAAATATTTGAATGTTGTTGAAATGAGCCAAAAAAGAAAAACACACATCTGACCATTTTTATTCTAGAATGTAAAAGTTTGTAAATACCTGGTGTGCTTGGATCTGTATACGTGAGCGAGCGGACACGCTTTTCACCATATCCTAGAGTACTAGAACTAGTACTTTGCTCAGATTGGTTGTCAGGTGACGAATCAGGTATTTCCCCAGGCACCTGTAAAAGTTGGATGCACGGATAAGTACTACTAGTGTCAACTTGGCCAAGTCATCTCGACTCGACCTCACTCATGATACTGTATAAGAAAAGTTCAATGCCTGTTTTACAGTTGGTTAAATGTCCAGTTGTGTATCTATGTAGCATCGGGCAACGCTTGTGCGCACTAGGCAGGCTAAATTTGCCTTGCCGCCTAGCCTAGTGTTACCTTCTCTTGCCAAGGATCTTGTCACCGGGCGATTCACAGAAAAGTCCAGCTCGTGGAGTTGTCCTTCCCTTTATTATGATTCCTCGAACGACCTATCTTTAATAAACGTTCAGCTCGTCAAAGGGATGCTGAAACCTTGGATCTCATTAAGAGAGAACTCCAACCTCTAGGTTAACAATAAAATTCAGCTTGTTTTCTTATTCATCATCAGATTCTTTAAATAGGACAAGTTTATTACAAATAGAAACCTAAAATTAAGCAACTACCTAATCTAGGAAACAAGTTCCCAGCAAATCTAAACAACTTAAAAACAACGCAACATTTAAATAGAAACTGCAGCTCGAATTTAATTAGCACGTCTTTTGTACACGCGTCCAACAAATGAGTCCATAACATCACCCTCCCCCTGAAGAAAGAGTTTGTCCGCAAGCTCAAAGGTTGGGTAAGCATTGCGGAAATGCCATTGATTCTAGTCATGTTTCTTCCCCGTTCTGCTCATCCAACTCAAGCCAAAAGAGCTTTTTACACTGGTGACTCGCTGAATATGGCTCGTCACAATTATAACAGAGTCCTCGCGCTCTTCTGTCTGCCAGCTCAGCCCTTGTCAATTTCTTAATAAAAGGCGAAGAACTTACAATTTTCTTGTCAAGCTACACTCTTGAACTAGTGTTGTTTCTTACTAGGGGTGTGGATTGTGTTGTGTTGGGAGAAGGAACGTCGTGGTTGTCTTGCCACATTCCCTTTTTCTGTCTTGATTCTTGCAACGCCCTATGTTTTGCCTCAAAGGCTCTGGCGAGATTCATTGCATGAGCTAAATCCGATGATGCGTGGAGCTCCACATCCAAGCGAATTGATTCGGACAGCCCTGCAGTAAACAAACTCACATGCTGGTCCACTCTGACAAATCGGCTTGCCCATGCTAATCGCTCCTGAAATTGCCGCTGAAAATCCTCAACTGACCATGTCTGTTTAAGATTGACTAGCTCCCCTAGGGGGTTGCTACGTACGAGGGGGGCCAAATCGGAGCGAACAATACTCTTTGAATCCGACCCAACTGATTGTTGGTCGCTCGGATTCCAACTGGTGATACCACAATTGCGCCTCCCCAAGGAGATGGAATGCGGCTAGCCCAGCCTTGTCCGCTTCTGCGGTGCACTGACTGGCGAAGAACTGTTCACATCGGTGCAACCAGATTAAGGGATCTTCGGCACCATCATAAGTTGGAAAATCCAATTTCATATACTGGGGCACGAATCCCCCACCGTTTGCCGCACCAGCCCCTGGCATTGGGTTGCATGCGTTAGTCGCAGGTGGTGTCTGCACTTGTGGCGGATTATGGCTCGCGGTTCCTTCGGATTCCACACGAAAGCATCTTTGGAGACTTGACATCATCTCCTTAAAGTGCAGCGAAAGCTCCTGCATCTGATTCCCCAGCTTTCGCTCTACTTCCGCAACCCTCGTTTCACTCCCGGCTTGTGCTTCATGGAGAAGTGCTCGTAGTCTGTCCTCGATATAAGAGGCGCCCATTGTGTGTAGCTCTGATACCAATTTGTTACCTTCTCTTGCCAAGGATCTTGTCACCGGGCGATTCACAGAAAAGTCCAGCTCGTGGAGTTGTCCTTTCCTTTTATTATGATCCCTCGAACGACCTATATTTAATAAACGTTCAGCTCATCAAAGGGATGCTGAAACCTTGGATCTCATTAAGAGAGAGTTCCAACCTCTAGGTTAACAATAAAATTCAGCTTGCTTTCTTATTCATCATCAGGTCCTTTAAATAGGACAAGTTTATTACAAATATAAACTTAAAATTAAGCAACTACCTAATCTAGGAAACAAATAAAATTAAGCAACTACCTAATCTAGGAAACAAGTTCCCAGCAAATCTAAACAACTTAAAAATAACGCAACATTTAAATAGAAACTGCAGCTCAAATTTAATTAGCGCGTCTTTTGTACACGCGTCCAACAAATGAGTCCATAACACCTAGCCAAAGTCTTGGCCAAAGGCCCTTGCCTAGCTTACCTGGGCGAGAGCTTTTGCTGACAATTTTTTTTTTTTTTAGTCAAAGCGATAGATCAGGCGCAATTGACAACACTTATTTACAATATTCCTAACTTATTTGGCAACCTAATTAACCTAAACCTAATTGAAAGCTAATGCCCTAACTATTATGAGTTGTTAGGCCTAATTACAACATTACTAATACCAATATTGCTAAACTAACCCACCTACTATAATAATATACATGCTAAATACCATAACAAAGCCAATTGAGTTTTCCAATTTAAAACCATAAAAAATTGCCCTAAACCCACAAAACACAACGATCGCAACTCTGAAGACGCCGCAACCAAGGATGCACAAACTCCACAGGTCGACTCACAATTTCCAAAAAATTAGGACTCGACGACATATCAAACCTTACTATTTGTATTATTTTTTTACAACTCATATGAACATAAATAATAATGAATAGTCCAAACACATAGATAAAAATTCAAATACATCGTGAGCAACATAATTTGTATCCCCACGTGATTTTGGTATCCCACTTAAAGGGAATTTGATAGTATGTGAGAGCTCTGAGAGACTATATGAGGTGCAAATGAGCACATCACTACTGATCCACTGTAATACCTCACTTGAACTGAACCCTTCCCCTACCTATTTCTCTTACTCACACTCACATTGTGGGCGGGGAAAGGCTGTGGAATTCCCTTCAAACCCACTCCTATCTTCAGTCTCCTTCCTCCACCAACACTGCCTTCGAGTCGTGACATACCTCTCCACTCGAATACAAGACACAATGCAAACCCTTGCAAAAGTTGTCTCAAATTGGCATCCAAGACGTTATCTTACTGATGGCGATCGCAACTCATCATCCCATCTCTTTTCACTTCCCATGCCCAGCAGCAACCCAGCCACGCCTTCGACTTCACTTTGAGCTCTGATTACGTTGCCAAGACACTCGCAGGGACTAAAGTCTATATTGTGAGCAACTCCAACAACGAGTTTGTGCTCAAATCAGACCCAACACCCTCAAATCACTCGGGCTAGGTGAATTTTACTTTCTTTTTTTTTAATCTTTTTTGGGTTTTGTTTGGTGAGGTGGTTTTTTCTTCCTTTCTCTCATCTTCTTTTGAAGATCCCCTTGAACCCTAGCGGGGTGGAGAAGTAGGCCCAGTTTGGGTGTAATTTACACCCAATTTGGATGCTATTTGCACACAAGCAAAAACAAATTGTCGTGTCCAGACTGAGTCTTTTTCGTGTTGGGCACGTATCCAACCGGATGTTAACTATGTTCGAACACACGTTGGATGTGTGTCGTGTCCGACTCAAATACAACGGTTTTTTCTTGAGAGTTTGTGCGTCCTTGGCCGCAATACACAACTATTGATCAACCACCCCCTCTTCTCCTACCAACTCCAACGTTGACCAGCCATCCATGGGCCACAACCACCTCTTCTATATCCAATCGCAACCCACAACTTCATGTTTATGGCTGTTTTTTTTGCTTTTTAATGTTTTGAACCTATGTGTATGGTTGTTGTTGTTTATGTTTGTTATTGACTATGACAATGAATCATTTTAAGTTCCTTTTTTAGTTAAATTTGTTTTAAATTGAAGAGCTAATACTACGGAAAAAAAAAAAAAAAAAGATTCCGTAGCTTAAGCTCGATGACAATTATCTGATCAGGAAATTTCCAGTTGGATTCTTGAAAGTCTAATACTATGATTCTTAAGAACTCTGCTTCTTAACCTGAAATACCATGTTTTCATAGGTAAAACCGTAAAAGTGAAAGGCATTAACAAGCTACCACATATCTGAATTCATTTTTTCAAATCAACAACTTTAGCCAGGTGACATAAATCTTTTTAATGTTGGACCTCAATGAGAGAACAAAAGAAAAATCCAGAAACGAATCAAAATGACGATGACATGAATTCTAAAAAGCCTCAGATCATCCAAGCAAAGCCAGATTTGTAATGTATGCCTGGATAATACAAATCTGTGAGCCTCATAAATGACTCTTGAAGCTCTGCCTTTTGGCAGGATGGCTCCGACTCATCTTGAGACATATGTGAATGCATAAGTCTCAATTGCTAGTTTAAAGAGTATTCAAGAGAAGTTTAAGATTAAAAATAAAAATAGATAAATAAATCAATATAATTACAATCTATGCACAATTTGTAGACAACACAACACAACACACATTCACATAAAGATTAAGAGTAAGCTTTTGCTTGCTTACAGGATAACCATTGGTGAGAAGTGAAATTGGGTGCTGACACTCGAGTACAGAAGAAGAAGAAAGTTCAACATCTCCTTGCAATGAACGGGTTCTTTTTCTGCCATTGTAGGTGTAATCAAACTCATTCTCCAAGTCACCAACATCGTCTTCTTCATCATCTCCCTCGATTCTGGGACTCCCTAAAATTGTCAGACCTCGATAGTTTGGTGAGTGGAATCCAATTCAACCCCAGTTAATCAAATTTTAATTAACCAACAATGCTGCCTAGAAGAGGCCTTTTGAACTAATCATAACAACAACGAAAGAAGGAAAAGACTGACCTTTATGCCTCTTGTACCTAGTCTTGCACTGAGGGCAAGACTGCTCCCCATCTCTTCGTTCATACTCATAACAAGGCCGACAAACTGGGAAGGCACACTCATTGCAAGCAACAAAGACATCACCTGTTGCTGTTAGCCCGACATTATCTCCACAAATTTGACACACTTGACCATTCATCTGTTTTAGAGGCTTTGGCTGCGTTCTCCAAACAACATAAACATTTAGATATGCTGGTCACCGATGAACTTAGATTTTTATTGTGCAAATCCCAAGATTTCATAAAACGGATTCTATGAAAACAAACTTAGCCACATTCTACCACCGACACTCTAACAACACCGAAGATATAGACGTCAGCCGGAAACATTCAATAAAATAACTACTAAAAGAACTCTATGCTAAGACACTTCGACCAACTTGTAAAGGCCATTCTGAGACAGGCAAAGAAACTCGAACCTACTGAAAAGTGAAAACACAACCATCAAAATTCTATTAAATCTCGAAACCCCAGAAAGCATACATTTTACTAGGTTGTTCCATCCAAAACATCAGTTTCAACACATTTACATTATTTAAAATTGGAGGAAAACGTTAAACAAATAAATAAATAAACAAAACGAAACTGCAGAAAAGAAAAAATTGCAACATCGTCATCCACCCAGGGTGACCAAAATCCCAGCTTTTGCATTCACATTGCATGGCAATCTGAAATCAACACAATCAAGCAAAAACTTCACAAATATAGAGATCACATACAGATGCTGCTAAAACCCTAAATTTGTAAAAACTGGTGACCAATCTAATTGATACCCACTGTTCATTTTGTTGAAATAAACACAACCCATTGCTCAGAATTCAAGATTACCAACAAAGAATCAAGAATTTGATCCATAAACACTAACCATGTAAAGGGAGTTCTATCAAACAGTAAAAAATGCAAAAAAAAAAAGAAATGGGTGGGAAGAAAAGAAGACGAACCCCATCTTCTTCTTCGTCGTGTCGAATCCATATGAGCTCATTTCGAGTGAATGAACCAACCACCATGCTTTCATTGGCTTCCATGGCTTTGTCTTGTTTGGTTTTCTTGAAAATGTTAGAGGATCATAATCAGAATTTTGAGCTCAGTTATGAGTGAGAGAGATTTCCGCCCACCGAAGGAGAAAGTCTAATTATGAAATGAGATATTTTCTCCCTCTTGATCGCTTCGTGAATCTTCCATTTTTTCACTTCACTTTGCTGTCCATATCTCTCCACACTGCGAATTTGAGTGACTCGTTTACGAGGTAACGTATGATCGTAACTGGGCCGAGTTAGAGACCAGGCCCTGACTTTAAAATCCAAGATTGAATTCGCTTGACATCCAAAATAAAATGGGCCTGATCCAGTTAGACAAAAATAAATTGTAATAGAGTCTATATTACAAATCAAAATGGTGTTCCGTGAGAGTCTATATTACATTTTAGATAGGCTTTTTACTGTTCATAAACAGTGTTCTATGAGAGTTTGTCCTACGTGGCACCACTTATATCCTTGGCAGCAGTTAAGTGAAAAAAAAAAAAACCCGATGCCTCACTCTCTCCTTTCCCCTCTCTTCCTCTACCCAAACCCCTCCCACCAAGCAGAGAAGAAGAAGGACGAGAAGGTAAGATCTCCTCTTCCTCTACATCTCCTCCTCCTCTTCTTCTTCTTAAGATCTGAAGTTCTTTTCTTTTTTTTTGTCTCACTCTCTTTTCCCCTCTCTTCCTCTACCCAAACCCCTCCCACCAAGCAGAGAAGAAGAAGGACGAGAAGGTAAGATCATCTCCTCCTCTTCCTCTACATCTCCTCCTCTTCTTCTTCTTAAGATCTGAATTTTTTTTTTTTTTTTTTTTTTTTTGTTTCAGGAGCGCTCTTTTCCCTTCACTCAGAAACCCATAAGAGCATAACTTCATTCCTTTGGCTTATCACCTTGATTTACTTCACTCAGGTTTTAATTTCCATCCAATCCCATGATTTATTTGATTAGAAATCATCTTCTAAACGATGGGTTATGCTAGAAATGTTTGTTAGATTGATGAGTTCTGTGAAAATTTTCCATTGGGTTTATTGTTTTATGGATTTTGGGTTAATGGGGGTGTCAAAATTTTTGTTGTTTGATCTGGAAATTTTGAATTTTTTTTTGTACTTTTTTAATTTTGGGTGTTCGGAGATTTCATCGAATTACGGGTTGTTTAATTAGTTTGTGTTGTTTATTTAGAGATTTGGGGTGGTGGGGTTGTTTATTTAGAGATTTCATCTGAAGTTTGATTCTTTCAGTTTGATTTTTTTTTTTCAAATCTCTTCGTTCTTAAGATCTGAAGTTTTTTTTTTTTTTTTTTTGTTTCAGGAAATGAAGAAGCTCTTGAAGGAAATGAAGAAGCTCAAACTCTCTCTCTCTCACTAAACCAAACCAAACATGTCGCCGTTTCTCATCAGAGGTGTGTTTCTCTTCTTCTTCTTCTTCCTCCATTTTCTTCTTCGCTATTAGGGTTTCGAATTTTCGATCTCCTCTTCAATACCCATTCTTCAATTATGTAATTTGGTGTGCAAGTAGGGTTTATTGTGTCTGTTGTCTTAGCTTTTTCATTGTAGATCTGCTTGGGGTTCTGTTTTTTTTTTTTTAATTTCATTCGAAGATTGTTAACTCTGTGGTGCAATTTACGTTGAAAAGATGTGATGGGTTGAGTTTCTAGGCGTTTTTCCTTGGTTTAGAAGAGGTGAAATGGGTTAACTCCTTGGTTTTTTGGATGATAGAGTTGAAATGGGTTTTTGATTTAGAAGGTTTTTGAGACGTTACTAAAGAATTGGTTGATGGTTTTTTGCAGGTACTCGGATGGGTGGGAGGGGTAGGTAGCGTATTGTGACAAAGTCTTATGCATTCTTGCTACATCAAACCTGTATTGTCCACTCGGTACGGGTTAGTTATGCGCTAAGATCTATCAATGTCGTCACTACCTGCCGAAAGTAGTGGATTTATCTTCCATTACAAAATTTGGGCTTTGAACCACTCCACCACCCCATGACTTAACTGCTAAATTTGTTTTCAACGTTTCTGGCGCTTTTTTTTAGTGCACCGATTTGCTATTGACCAAGTACTCGAAAGCATATAGAGATATTTGCTGAGTTCAAGCAAATACTAGGCAAAATAAGTTACTGCATAACTATATTGTGTCACACCTCCTCAGTAAGAGAAAAATTCTAATTGAGAATCACCCTTTGAAGCTTTAAAACTTATGTTTTTGAATCCATTCATAGCTGAATTGAGAATGACCCTTTGAAGCTTTAAAACTTAAGTTTTTGACAAGGGCTACAGAGTATAGCTTCAAGTTCTCTAATAAAAGCAAACTATACCTTCTTTTAACCATTTGAAAGCTTGATTAAGCTAACTTCATGATCAGAAGCATATGAAGCTAACTTCAAGACCAACACCCATTAATCTATATATTTATTAGAAGCATATGAAGCTCTTTAAGTTGTTCATTCCATATTAAATTAATTTCTTATGAAGATGTTGCCTTGCCTTTGTTGAATTAGAAGTCTACACGAAGGGAAACTATTGCATTTTCATCTCAAATGTGTGGTTGTGCTGTTTAATCATAATATCTACTTTTTTTGCTTTGATAAGGTGTAGATTCAAGGGTTATGTTCATAAACAACTCATGTTAATAACTTTTTTCTTAGATATCATGCTATGATACATTTAAAATGTTTAAAGCATATTGATTTGCCAAATTTTAAAATAATTTCTTAGATCTCTAATCATATTTTTAAAAGTATGCATCATTGTTAAAACAATGTAAATTCTTTCAATTGTTTTTTAAAATCCCAAGGCTTCTAAAGTCCATTTATTTTGTTATTTTCCCCCTTTTATACCAATTGCATATTTGTTATGGGTTGTTTACCCACATATGGTTCTTCATTCCACCTTTTAGTGTCCGTTTTTTGTTGAATTGATGTTGAATTACATATTGAATCACTGGTTTGGTTGCCATCCAAAAAGATAATTCAATTGTAAAGCTTAGGTTGCAATGTGAAAACATTTCTTTTTTTCTTTTCACGGGTCACTCAACTTGCATTGTTCCTCACCTTAATTATGGACTACTTCAAAAAACACCATACTCCAAAATGATGATTTTCGGACAGGTACTATAGCATGCTTGCTTGCTTGCAGGCGGGCAACATGCTTGCTTGCTTAGTGATCCGTTTTTTTTGTCAATAATAATCTGGCAAGTATATCATTTTCATGTAAATGAATTTAATTGGGGATAGCAATATTAATCTGGCATTGTTAATTACCATTGTGAATTGGTTTGTTTGATTAGGTTTGTTTGATTTGGTTGTTAATCTTATTTGTTTGATTTGGTTGTTAATTTTCATGTCTGAATGGTTGATACTATTTGTAGTTGAAAATGCCATCTTTCGAAAAATCTAAACTTGAAGTATAGGAGTGTCGTAGGCAGCATGCATGCTTGCCTGCAGACAGCATGTTTGCTTGCTTGCAGGCAGGCAGGCAGCTTCCTTGCTTGCTTAGTGCTCCATTTTTTGTGTCAATAATAATCTGGCAATTATAGCATTTTCATGTAGATGAAATTAATTGGGGATATCAATATTAATCTCCCATTGTTACTTACCATTGTGAATTGGTTTGTTTGATTTGGTTGTTAATCTGATTTGTTTGATTTGGTTGTTAATTTTCATGTCTGAATGGTTGATACTATTTGTAGTTGACAATGCCATCTTTCGAAAAATCAAAACTTGAAGTCAATGTTTTAAAAGGCGATTGAAGCCTTTAGGCGCGAGTCGAGGCGGGGCGCACAGAAATCGCCTCTGCGCGTACGAGTTGAGGTGCCAATTGAAGGCGTTTCGAGGTGTAAGCCTCGAGGCGTTTTGAGGCGTACGCTTTTTTATTTCCTGATCAGTTGGCATTATTTGGTAAATGGCTCCCCAAATGCACCTAGAAACACTGCAGTTGACAAGCAAATGGTTGATTGATTAATTGCTTGACATGCATGACGCATTTGTTGTTCGCATGCCTCCCTCTTCTACGGAGATTGTCCCTTTTGAGGGTATTCCATTTTAAGGAGATTTGGTTGTTACTTTTCATGTCTTAATGGTTGATAGTATTTGTAGTTGAGAATGCCAGCTTTCAAAAAATCTAAACTTGAAGTATAGGAGTGTCGTAGGAGGATCAGTTAGTTTAAAGATATCATGAAGAACAAAGCTTCAGTTTTTCCATCTTGCAGCTTCTAAGTGGAAGAATCAAGTAAGAAAAATCTAAGTGGAATATCAAGTAATATAGAAACTCAAGTTACAGTAATACAAGTGGAGACTTAATGACTTGATTGTGTTTCAACATTCTGCTTTTACCCTACCCCTACAATTGTAGTTCATCTTTAGCTAAAATGAATTACGCAGTCATTTTGATGCTCTTTTGTTTGGAAACAGGTGGAGGCTTTGAAGTGTCTGTTTTCACTTGCAGACTTGGCAAGAATCTGGAGGAACGAAGGAGTCACTGAAGGTAACAAGTAACTCTATACTGCTTTCTTGACCCTATACTTGACCCTAGCTTCAATGTGGATTCCTCTTCAATGTATTCTCTAATAAAAAAATTAGTTTTTCTTCAATGGTTTCCTCTGCTAACTTGCCTCCACTACTGGATGCACCATATTTGTTTGATGAAATTCTTCTTTTTTAAGAGTGCTTAAAGGTTGGAGCTTTATGGTTTTTGAGTATTGGGGTTTGGTAGATATTATGTGGTGTTCATGGCATTGATTGCCATTGTAATTTTTTATGACAGGTTCAGACAGGTTTCAATATTGATAAATACAGAGGAAACTCTGTCGAAATTTTGATTTTTTAGTTGTTCATGACATTGATTGTCATTATAGTCATGTGAAGTATATTTTCTTATGACATGTTTAGATAAATTACTTTATTCAAAAAAATTACATTTTTTTGGATATAATGATATTGTGTGCATGTCTCTTTCGACAATAGTCTGCAATAGTGCCAACGGCACGGGTATTACACTAGTCTCTCCACACTGCGAATTTGAGTGACTCGTTTACGAGGTAACGTATGATCGTAACTGGGCCGAGTTAGAGACCAGGCCCTGACTTTAAAATCCAAGATTGAATTCGCTTGACATCCAAAATAAAATGGGCCTGATCCAGTTAGACAAAAATAAATTGTAATAGAGTCTATATTACAAATCAAAATGGTGTTTGGGCTGGGAGATAAAAGACGGCCGAGATTTACCTAATTATAAAAATCCAACGAATCATATAAAACTCAAAGCACCAAGAGTGCATGGGTTCGATTCTCATACCCAACATTTTGATATTTATTTGTCTTGATATTTAAAGTAGAATAAAATTTATTTATAATGTTAAACTTTTATCATGCCAACGGCATGTAGGATACCCTAGTAGAGTCATAATTTAAGAGGGTGTTTGTTTTTTCCTTTGAATAGAGTCTGAAGTTTGACACTTTGTTTAGAGTGTTTGTTTTTAGTTATGATTATAAATTGAAGTTCTGATTGGAGTAAACACCCCCATGGTGCTGAGTGCTAAGTGCTTGATGAAAATTCATTTCAATAATAACCTTACAATTCATAATGATTGCTACTACCTCTCTCCTCTACTAACCATCCACTTTTTTCTCCACCTCATCTTTATCATGCAAGCAATGTTGTCACCATCACCACCACCCTATTTGGCCTCCCCTCATCCTCTTCCTCTTGCTCCTATTCATCTTTCTCTCTATTGAAAATCGTATGGTATGAGGAATGGAGAAGCATATAGGGTGGTTTTTGGTAGTGGTGGAAAGTGGTCTCAACGGTATTTTGAGGAAAAAAAACAAGTAGAAAAGGGGGTTAATGTTGGTGGTGGGTAAAAATGTAGGGAAAAAAAAACCTTCAAGTCAGCACCTAAAAACAAAAATCATTTTATTTTACATCTTCTAATCAGCAGCTCATTCAGAAGCAAAACAAACAATTCATTCAGAAGCTCGTTCAAAACTTCTAACTCCAGTTAAAAGTTAGCTTCTAACCAGTAAAAAAAAAATCTGAGTGCTGACTCGATAAGAAGCGGGACACCTTATTTAGAGTGTTTGATTTTAGTTATGATCAGAAGTTCAATTTACGATTGGAGTAAGCAACAGAGAGGTGTTGATCACTTAGCACTAAGTGCTGACTTAAAAACCATTCTATTAGTAACCTTAAAAAAAAATTGTAATGACAATTGTTGTTTCCATCTTCTTAAAACAAGTAGGGCTAAATTTTGATGGCACACATTCATTCTCTTTACCAAGCATTGTCGTTCTACCTACCTTCACAATGACTCTTTAACGGTAATAAACTTATTTTATTTATCTCATTCACCTTTTATTTTCTTTCTTTGTATTTTCCATGCATTTATTCATCTCTCTGACTCTCATTCTCATGTATATTTTCAAGTTTTCATTATGAAGCATGTAGTTTCATTATGTAGTATGTAGTTTTGAAAGTTTTGACAATTTGGTCACTACCATATAATGTCGGTTACCAACCCACCATCTCTCCATTTCCTACATGGGTCTCCTCAGTGGGACAAAATTATCAAACAATTCTCATTCAACACTTAAAAACAAACACCTTTTAATTTTACAACTTCTAATCAGCAGCCCATTCAAAAGCAAAACAAATAGTTCATGAATAAGCTCGTTAATTTCTAACTCCAGTTAGAAGTTAGTTTCTAAGCACTTAAAAAAACAAATGTCACCTAAGAGGGTGTTTGTTTTTTGTTCTGAATAAGCACATAAGTCTTAGTAAGAAATGAGACACTTTGTTTTTAGTTCTGATCATAATTTGAAGTTTTGATTGGAATAAGCATCATGAGGGTGTAGCACTGAGTACTTAATGAAAATTCATTCCAATAATAACCTCACGATCCCTCTCCTAAATCAACCAATCCCTAGTTTATCCACCTCATCTTTATCATGCGAACAATGTTGCCACCACCCTCCCTTCTTCCTCCTCCTCCTCCTCCTCATCATCATATTCCTCTTTCTCTTTATTTTTCTCTCTATTGATTATTGTATGAGGAATGGAAAGGGATATAAGGTGGTTTGTAGTAGTGGTGGAAAGTAATCTCAATGGTATTTGGAGGAGAGAAAATAAGTAGAGAATGGAGTTAATGTTGGCGGTTTGTGGTGGGCGATGAGAGTTGTAGTGGTGGGCAAAAAATGTAAAAAAAAATATTCAACTCGATACTTAAAAACCAACACCATTTAATTTTACAGCTTATAATCAGCAACCAATTCAGAAGCAAAAAAAAATAAGTTCATTCGGAAGCTTGTTCAAAACTTTTTACTCCTATTAGAAGTTAGTTTCTAACCACTTAAAAAAAAAAACACCACCTAATTGTGGGGGAGGACCGATGAATGGTCCTCTTGGAACATCCACAGTAAGGCAAACCTCGGACATGCTGATATTCACATAATTATTACATAATATACCTCCTAATTTATGTTTGTTAGTGTTTCGAATAGTGTATTTTAGTTTAATTATTCTGTTTTTGTAGGATTTGGAGTTTAAATGACAAAAGTGCATTAGCGTGGCGAATTTGGAAATTCATAGGCAAATTGACAAAATGGAGCGGGAGACACTCAAGCCAAAGAAATAAATAAAGGAATTTAGCTTTGCATTTTGGTGGAACAAAGAAGTCATATGGCTTAACATAGCCAAACCCATTATTGATACAAAATTTAAACAATGGGGCAATTGGTATTTGATTTCAAATAAGAATTGCTGGTTTCTTTTACCCATAATAGCAACAGCCAATTGGGGAGGAGATTGTTTTCTTTTTAAACACAAAAATATACATGACTTTTGTTCCCAATTGTAGAGGGACCAATGAGGAGTTGGCTTGCAAAATTAAATTGGTTTTTTTTTCTTTAAAAAAGAAGGCAGCAGCAGCAGCCGAAAAGAGTTTTTGGCTGGAACAAAAACACATCAGCAGGAGCTGCTATCCAGCAGAAGCCGGCGCAGGACAACAAGAAGGCGCAGGACAACGTGGAGGAGGCGCAGGACAGCGTGGAGGAGACGCAACAACAGGTATGTCCAGGAACGCAGGAACACAGCAGCAGAAACCAGGGACTGCTGCTCGACGCATGATGCAACACAGCAGCAGGGCCAAAACGCTTGACTGTTGTTCGACGCTGTCCAGCAGAGAAGATGTTGTCCAGCAGGGTGCACACCGCTACCGTTGTTCTCACCTTCGCCATGTGTCACTAAACCCCACGCAAGGTGAAGAGACGAACTCCTAGATGTAACGCACTTAATTTTTATTTGATTTGTTTTATGCTTTCACGATGAATAATGGTGTTTATGATTCTCACTTTTATTTAATATAGGAATTTATGTTATTTTAGTGACAAAGATTTCATAAATTTCTTCGTAGATTATTATTCCGGTGGTTGTCTTTTTCTTCTCCATATAAGTTTAGTCACGCTTTTCTTATGTGTGGAATTTTTAAGGATCAATTGATTCCGGTAGGTTAGTTATATGTGATCGTCTTTTATTACATTATTGTCTCCGGATATATCGTAAGTTTAGGATATCACATATGACCAACCTTTGTGCTTTCTAGGATATATTAATGCATTAAAGACTATTTTTTCGATTATATTGTTTGGGATGTGAAACACGTAATCGAGTCATCATAGCGAATCAATACTAGTTTGCGCGTGAAATCTAGGAGGGATTCTTGGAACCTTGTGATTTCTCCAAACTTGTTTTTTATTCAACTAAATTTAATTTCATATTTTAAAATTGTTAAAATATCTTACATTTAGTTTTGCGTAGTTTTTCTTCCTTGACCTTGTTTTATAGATCGTTTTTCCCCGTGGGATCGACACCTCAATTTTTACTGCAATTGACCGCGTGTATTGTTTGGGCGTAATCAAATTTTGGCGTCGTTGTCGGGGATCGAACCCGCGTTCGGGTATTATCTTTCTTGCTCATTGTTTTATTTTATTTTATTTTAGGTCTTAGGTCCAGTTTATTTTTATTTCTTAAAAAAAAACAAAAAAACAAAATTGCAAACAAACAAAAAAGGACATTGGGGGTGTGAGTTGGAATAAAGACCACTTAGGGAGACTAATTATGGTCCCAAATTTAGAACACTCAGAAATTCACATTGAGACCAAATTAAGTCATACTTCTAATTCTAACACCATGAGTAATCACGAAGATGACCATGTTCGGTCGCTAAAGGACTATCTCCACCCCACGCACACTGCTACTCCATCATGTATCATGTTTGCACCAAGTACACCAAAGCTAGATTTTAAGTCAGCTATGATACAATTATTACCCACTTTTCATGGCCTAGAGAGTGAGAATCTTTATGTTCACATTAGGGAATTCGAGGAAGTTGTGGCCATGCCACTTTCCACAACAAAGTTGAGGCTGTAGACTCGGTTAGACTTAGGGATGGCAGTGGGGCGGATTTTCACGAATATCCGCCCCACTCACCCCGTTTGGGGCAGATTTGGTAAAGGATCCCTGGATCTTGGGGCGGATACGGATTTCAAATCTGTATCCGTTTATTAATCGGGGCGGATACGGATTTGGCCATATCCGCCCCACGGATATCCGTTTATCCGATAAAATTACAAAAATACCCTTCCCCTATATAAACGAATTAAACCCTTGTCACTCCATTACACATTCTCCCACTCCCCTTACCCCGCTCTCGTCTCCAGTGTCTCTCAAAGCAGCGAAGGCCGCCTTCGTCCCCCCTTCGTCCCTTCGTCCCTTCTTCTCTCTCAAAACAGGAAAGTCCGCGAAGGGTGGCGGAGGCCGACCCTCCCTTCTCTCTCACAGCGAAGGCCGCGAAGGCGAAGGGACCCTTCTCTCTCACAGCGAAGGCGACCCTTCTCTCCCACAACGAAGGTCGCGAAGGCGAAGGGACCCTTCTCTCTCACAGTGAAGGTCGCGAAGGGACCCTTATCTTTCACAGTGAAGGCCGTGAAGGCGAAGGGTGATCTCAGATGAGTCAGATCTGAAATCAAGATCTCAGATCAAGATCAAGATCTCAGTTCAAGATCAAGATCTCATATTTAAAATCAAGATCTCGGATCAAGATCTGAAATCAAGATATCAGATCTGAGATCGCTTTTTTTTTTTTTTTGTTAATTTTTAGATCAAGATATCAGATCTATCAGAGATCGAGTTTTTATTTTTTTTTTGTTAATTTTCGTATGGATTCTTTGTAACTTCTGTAATTTTGTTGGTAATTTCTGTAATTTCTTTGTAATTTTTGTATGGATTTTTGTATCTTTGTAATTTTTGTAGTTAGATGGATAACAATAAACGGATTGGCGGGGCAGGGCAGATATTCGCCAATCTGCACGGGGCGGTTACTATTTTTAATAAAAATTGCAAACGGATTGGCGGGGCGGATCGGGGGATCCGTCATTCCTGACGGATCGAGGATGGATTTGCTCAAATCCGCCCCGTTGCCATCCCTAGTTAGACTAAGGTTTTTTTCTTTTTCCCTTAAGGAAAAAGCGAAGAGTTGGCTATACTCTTTGCGACCAAGGTCTATAGGTTCGTGGGAGGAGATGACCCAAACATTTTTTAATAAATATTTTCCTCACCACAAAATCAACGGTCTAAAGAGACAGATTTCCACCTTCACCCAAAAGAATAGTGAGACATTATATCAAGCATGGGAAAGGTTCAAAGATCTCTTGAATACATGTCCACACCATGGGTATGAGAGTTGGTGCTTAGTCAGTTATTTTTATGAGGGGCTCACCAGTAGAGAACGTCTGTTCGTTGAGATGATGTGTAATGGAGAGTTTTTACAAAAGGACCCTGACGAGGCCATTGAGTACCTGAATGACTTGGCTGAAAAGGCTCATACTTGGACTGGTCCAAGTGCTACTGAGAGCACGGATAGAACACGCTCAGCTGGAGTCTACCAACTTAGGGAAGAGAACAGCCTTAGAGCCCAATTGGATAGAGTGACTAGAGAGTTAGAGGCACTTAAGGCCAAGGATGGTAGGCCCACACATACTGTTGCCAGAGTTGAGCTACAGAATGTCTGTTTTATATGCGGGGGAGTTGAACACTTAGCATAGGATTGCCTGACCTTGACTGAGATGAGAGGGGTTTATGAGGAACAATGTAACGCCTTAGGGATGTACAAAAAGCCTTACTCACCATTCTCTAACACTTACAATTCTGGCTGGAGAGATCACCCTAACTTTGGCTGGAGGTCCGAGGCAGACCAACCTACACACTCACAGGCACAACCACCTAGGTCATACCCTGCACCTCCATACAATGCGCAATCTAACAGAAGTTCCTTATCAGACACATTACATGCATTTATAGAGGCACAAGGTAAAAATAATCAAAAATTTGAGGTTGCATTGACACAGTTGGCAGAAGAGAACAAGGAGATCAAAAGCCAGATAACCAAGCTGACAAGTTCATTAACAGTACAAGAGCGGGGCTAATTTTCGTCACAACCTCAAGCAAATCCGAAGGGCCAACTTATGGCACAAACCTCTACTTCAAACTCTCAAAATGTCAAAGAGGTTAATGCCATCACTACTCGGAGTGGTAACATTTTAGATGGATCAAGCTCGTCCACGACTATAGGCACCTCCCCCAAGTGCAAATGAGAGCATCCCTGAGGATGAGCCCAACAAGAACATTCTAGTTTCAGTTCCTTTTCCTCAAGGACTATGACCTACTGGAAAGAAATCGAAAATGCATGATAAAATTCTAGAACACTTGAAACAGGTTAAAATTAACTTACCTTTGTTGCATGTGATTAAACAGGTACCAACGTATGCGAGGGTCATCGAGGATCTATGCACTATCAAGAGGAAACATCATGTCAAGAAGACTGCCTACTTGGCAGAACACGTAATCGTGGTGATTGAGCAGAGGACACCACCCAAGTACAAAGATCCAAGGTGTCCTACAGTCACCTACCAGATTGGGACTCATGAGTTCGGCCAAGCCTTTTTGGATTTAGGGGCAAGTGTAAATCTGATGTCATATTCTATTTACTTGCAACTGGGTCTAGGAGAGATTAAACCCACATCCATAGTACTACAATTGGTTGATAGATCGATTAAGAAGCCAAGAGGAATAGTCGAGGATGTCTTGCTGCAGATTGATAAGTTTTACTATCCCGTCGACTTTCTTATTTTAGATACTCATTCTGCGGTTAATATGGAGTCTACAGTTCTGATTATTTTAGGTAGACCTTTTCTTGCCACAGCTAACGCTCTTATCAATTGCAGGAACAGTCTAATGAAGCTGTCTTTTGGGAACATGACTCTGGAGGTCAACATATTCAATATTAGCAAGCAACCACGTGATGATGATGAGTGTCATCATACCTACATGATAAACACGATAATATCATAGGAGGCGCTCCTGAGCGCAGATTCGGAAACCTTAGAGTACCTCATTTCTATTTCTGATTTTGAGAATTCACTTTATCCTGACAATGCTTTTGATATTTTTGTTGTTTCAGGGTTAAAGGATAAAGGAGGACGACAATGGCAACCATGCTTTGAGGAATTTTCCAAGGAAAAACAGAAACCACAACCATCCACCATGGAAACTCCGAAAGTTGACCTAGCTCCATTGCCTAAGGGACTTAAACATGCATTCCTCGGACCAGGTGATACATTTCCTGTTATTATTTCTTCCGTGCTTGATAGCTCACAAGAAGAAGAATTGATTAATATGTTACGTGAGCACAAATCTGCATTAGGTTGGACTATAACTGACATCAAAGGTATTAGCCCCTTAATATGTTCCCATAGGATTCACTTAGAAGAAGGAGCTAACCCCCGTAGAGACCCTCAAAGACGACTTAACCCTATTATGAAAGAGGTGGTGAAAAATGAAGTCTTAAAATTGTTAGATGTAGGCATCATTTATCCCATCTCTGATAGCAAGTGGGCTAGTCCAACTCAAGTGGTTCCCAAGAAATCTGGAATAACAGTGGTGACTAATAATGAGGGGGTGTTTGTTCCTACTAAAGTAGTGACAGAGTGGCGCATGTGCATTGATTATAGGAAACTTAATTCTAAGGAAACTTAATTCTGCCACACGCAAGGATCACTTCCCACTTCCATTCATAGACCAAATCTTAGAGCGAGTAGCTGGTCATTCTTTCTATTGCTTTCTAGATGGGTATTCAGGATATTATCAGATTGAGATTGCATTAGAGGATCAGGATAAGACTACTTTCACATGTCCTTTTGGTACTTATGCTTTTCGGCGTATGCCTTTGGTTTGTGTAATGCACCGGCTACGTTTCAGAGATGCATGACGAGTATTTTTAGTGACATGGTTGAAAAATATATGGAAGTATCCATGGATGATTTGACTGTTTTTGGTGATTCCTTTTATTCATGTTTATTTCACTTGAAAGCTGTTTTAAGTATATGTGAAGAGAAGGGTCTGGTGCTTAATTGAGAAAAATGTCATTTCATGGTTTCCTATGGAATGGTTATGGGACACATAGTTTCTAATAAAGGAATCGAGGTTGATAAAGCTAAAATTGAATTGATTTCTAAATTACCTACACCTAAAAGTGTCAAGGATGTGAGATCATTTCTAGGGCACGCGGGTTTTTATAGGAGGTTCATACAAAAATTTTCTGCCATCTCTGGACCATTAAGTAGCCTCTTGGTCAAAGATGTCGTGTTTCAATGGACACAAGAGTGTGAGGACGCCTTCCGAACACTTATTGATAGGCTTACCTCTGCCCCCATCATGCAGCCACCGGATTGGACTTTACCATTTGAGATAATGTGTGATGCAAGCAACTATGTTGTGGGGGCAGTCTTGGGACAATGAAGGGAAGGGAAGCCATTTGTTGTTTACTATGCCAGTCGAACACTTAATGATGCTCAAAAGAATTATTCGACTACTGAAAAAGAGTTGCTAGCTGTAGTTTTTGCTTTAGATAAATTTCGTGTTTATTTGATTAGTACACCTATCACTGTTTTTACTGACCATGCGGCTCTTAAGTTCCTTCTTTCTAAAAAGGATGCTAAGGCAAGATTGATTAGGTGGATTTTATTTCTTCAGGAATTTGATTTAACTATAAAGGACAAGAAGGGGGTCGAGAATGTTGTGGCGGATCACTTGTCTCGTCTGGAGTTCAGTGACTCTGCCAATGGCCCACCCATCCGTGATGACTTCCCTGATGAACACCTATTCACCGTCACTCAAGTACCATGGTATGCACACATTGTTAATTACTTGGTTTTTGGCGAAGTTCTATCATCATGGAGTGCTCAAAATAAGCGCAATTTTTTGGTCGAGGTAAGAAATTTTTATTGGGATGATCCTTATCTATATAAGTATTGCCCCGACCAAATCATGAGGCGTTGTATCCCTGAAAGTGAGATTGAAAGTGTCATACATTTTTGTCACAGTGCAGCTTGTGGCGGCCATTTTTCTATGAAAAAGACAGCTGCAAAATTTTTACAGTCTGGATTATATTGGCCTACATTGTTTAAGGACACTAACAATTATTGTCGTTCTTGTGATAGATGCCAGAAGTTAGGTGCACTGTCCCGCAGACACATGATGCCCCTTAACCCCATCCTAGTTATTGAGATATTTGATTGTTGGGGGATTGATTTTATGGGACCTTTTCCACATTCCTTTGGATATTTGTATATTTTGCTTGCAGTGGACTATGTGTCCAAATGGGTTGAGGCTGTGGCGTGCCGAAACAATGACAACAACATTGTTGTCAAGTTTATCAAATAACACATTCTATCCCGTTTCGGTACACCACGAGCCATTATTAGTGACCAGGGGACTCATTTATGTAATCGTTCTTTTGAAGCTTTGATGCGCAGGTATGGAGTTCATCACAAGGTTGCCAATGCCTATCATCCGCAGACAAATGGCCAAGCCGAGTTGGCAAATCGATAAGTAAAACAAATCTTGGAGAAGATGGTGAATCATGATAGGAAGGATTGGTCATTGCGCCTTCCTGATGCACTTTGGGCTTACCGTACCGCTTATAAGACAATTCTCGGGATGTCTCCGTATCGGCTTATATATGAAAAAGCCTGTCATTTACCTGTTGAGTTAGAACATCACGCTTATTGGGCCATAAAAAGCACTAACTTTGATCTCAATAAAGCAGATATTCAGCGAAAACTTCAATTAGCTGAAATTGAGGAGTTGCGGAATGATGCCTATGACAATTCCCGAATATACAAGGCGAAGATGAAAGCAGCTCATGATAAGCAAATTATGAGGAAACATTGCGAGCCCAACCAACGAGTCTATCTCTATGATTCACGCCTTCATCTTCATCCTGGCAAGCTAAGATCGAGATGGGCGGGCCCATTCATGGTAAAACAATTTTTTCCCAATGGGCCCATAGAAATTGAAGATCCAACAGATAAGAGAGTATTTAGAGTAAATGGGCAACGTTTGAAGCACCATGTGGAGCGAGTAGAGGTGCCAGAAGAGATCTCTCTGGTTGCCCCTGTCTACTTGATTTGATGTTCTCCACCCTATCTTTAGTTTAGGTTTTTATTTTTATTTTTTATTTTTTATTTTTTATTTTTTATTTTTTATTTTTCATTTATTATTTTTTTGTTTTTTTAGTTTAGTTTAGGTTTTTGCTTTTATTTTTTCTTTTAGTGTTTCAGGTTATTTTAGGTGTTACTACTGGTGTCACTCAGAGACCCTCAGCCCATGTGTTCCTTATTCCCGTCGGTATGATTTTCTTATATTTTGGTGACTGTGAGGACATAGTCTATTTGAAATTGGTAAAGCTTCACCATGGTAATATTACTCTAACCCCCCTCTCTTCTTTTGCCTTCATTTGTCATGATTAGTATTTTATACATTGAGGACAATGTTTGGTTTAGGTTTGGGGGTGTGGTTTATTAGATTTTTTGTGCAATTTTCAAAAATCTTTGAGTTTAAAACGTATTTTACAATTAAACCAAGTCATTTTTGTGTTCTACTCAATCTCCATTGAATACTTAGATGATTACGGTAATTGTGTAAAATCTTTATGAAAATGCATTCGAAATCTGAACTCTTGGTGAATTTAAAAAAAAAAAGTGAAAAAAGGGTTTTAAGTCTTTTTTAATTTTAGAGAATATTTTTGTTGCCTTTAATTTTGAGAAAACACATACTAACACGTGTCACATAGTTATATTAGTAGAAAACATGATATTTGATATTATTCTTATGTTAAATATATTTCGTGAGACTTTTCAACTCGACTATTCATGCACTATAAGCCAAGTCAACATGATTTGAAGTTGATTAGTGAGATATTGAACTAGAAAACCTTAGAATAATAGTGGAGACTTAACCCTTGTGAGTTTTGAGCCATTCTTTATTTCTTGAGGGTTATTAATTACACTCTGATTTTTCTTGAATCCGCATTATTTCGTTGATGATCTCATTATTCTTGATTTTCTTATTGATTGCTTTAAGAATGACATAAAAATTGAATATTTACACTAGAACTTCTTGCTTTCTTTAGTTGAGATGTCCTAGTACTAACTAGAATTTATGAATTGATATAGGCATTTCTTTCTTTAAACCATATTTGTTTAGCCTTTTAGTCTACCCAATAATAAATATCCATTTGCAGCCTTTTGAGCTTTTATATAGCCTTGTCTTTGTTATCCTCATTCCCAATACCTACTCCAATCAATGAGTAATACCTCTATTATTTTATGCTTACCCAATTTTCTGAGAATGTATACGGTGATATATATTTATGGAATGGGAAAATAGAAAGAGTTGAAAATAGATATTTCATGCGCCCTTAAAGTAAAAGTGTTTGATTGTATAAACGGGGAAAAACATGTAAAAAAAAAGTTGAAAAAAAATAATGAAGAAAAAGTTAATGGTGTACAACATTGATTTGTTCTTCAATGCCCTATGTGTTTATTCAAGGGTGTAGCCATTCTCATGAAATTTTTGTATCATTTTTGTCCATTATTGTTTGCCATATCCAAGCCTCATTACAACCTAGTAAAGACCTAATTGATCTTAAGTGAAAGTTGGTTTAATAGATGTGGAGATTGAATAGGCAAGAACTATGGTGTTTGATTCAACATTCTCAAAAGTAATCAATATTCCTGTCCATGAGATCATATTCATTTCACTCTTTGAAAAATTCTGTTTTTCATGATAATTATATGTGAGACATTTGCATTTTCCATAATTTATATCATTTTCCTCACATATAAATTGAGTGCTCAATCTCTAAGTGTTTTATTTCTGAGTGACATGAGAGATTTGTGGTCGAAGTGCACTTTCTAAAGGTTATCTCGTCACGTCTTTACTATGAGACGAAGAGTTATGTTGATAAGGTTCCTCACACACACACTTCGAGTTGAGAATGATTATGAAATTTATTTAACATTTAGATACTATTAAATTATTGCACTCTATTGATATACTTTTGTGACAATTTTAGTTTGTTGTTTTTCTTGAATTCTAAGCAACTAGAAAATTCCTCTAAGGAAAATAAAGGAGAATGCTCACGTTTTTGCATTATGTTTTTAGAAAATAGATTTTGTTTTATTGAGTCAGTAATGCTTGGGGGTAACATTTCTGGAAACCCTCACGAGACTATAACTCGTCCACTAGAAGTAATCTAGGGATTTAAAGCCTTGTTGCACGTTAAAGTAAGTGCAACTGTGATTCCTACGAAAGTGAGTTAGAATTTTATTCTTAATTTTGTTTTGCTCGAGGACTAGCAAAATGTAGGCTTGGGGGTATTTGATATTCACATAATTATTACATAATATACCTCCTAACTTATGTTTGTTAGTGTTTCGAATAGTGCGTTTTAGTTTAATTATTCTATTTTTGTATTTTTGTAGGATTTGGAGTTTAAGGGGGGTGTATTGTATCTGGATTTTGTGGGCAATTTAATAAATTTCATGGATTCTGAAAATCCAAGTGTATTCTATTTGGATTTTAAAAAGTCCACAAAAGTCTAGGGGTATTCAATCAGGATTTTAAAAAGTCTTTCTGAAATCCACAAAGTCTAGGGGTATTCAATACGGATTTCAGAAAGTCCACAAAAGTTTTAGGGTATTCAAAATATCATTCATATTTATGGATTTGGAAAATCATGGATTCTCATGGACTTTGTAGTGTTAGGTATAAATAACAAAGTTCAATAGTTTGTCAGCCTCCATATCAAAGATTTCAACGTGAAAAAAAAATCTCCCAATGTTCTTCCTTGTGCCAGCCGCGAAGAGGTTGGTTCCCATCCTTTTGTTTTCTCGATTCTTTTTCTATCTTTGCATAAACACAAGAGAGAGAGATGACGATGACTGACCTGCCTTTACGTTTACAAGAGAGAGAGAGATAAATAAGTACATCACTGGCTTGTTTTCGTATCTCCTCCACAAGTTGTGTTCTACTTTGCCGCTTCTGTCTTATATCTAGTAACTCCTGACATATTTGAAAGCAATAGTGAAATACTGAAATCACCATGGATCTCAATTGCGATTGATCATAGTAGAAACTGGTTCTCTGAATGTTTAAGTTAATAAATAAAATTTGTAAAGTTGTCTTACGAAATCCTATGTTTCTGTTTAAGTTCTATCTTTTGTCTCATGTGTAAGAAAATCATTTGTGACACGGGAGCAACAATCTTCACAAATGAGAAATCTGGATTGAGCGTGTAACCAATACCTGTTGAGCAGGCATTGTCAGAAAAGGATAAAAAATACATTAGGAATTCAGGTGGCTCGTGCTCATTTTAAAGTTATGTCGACAAAAGATGGAGAAAATGAAATTTGGAGTCAAGACCTAATAGGCTTGCTGCAATAGTTCCAGGAACTAATGATTTAGTCAATGCTCAATCCTGGTCATTGTTAACTCTCAACCGCCACCATTTCTTAAATCATCATTTCTATCAGCCCATTTGGTTCCCTTTGGAACACTTACATATCAGGCATTGTTGGGGACTGTTTGGTTTCTTACAGAGCTTAGTTGTGTGTGAAATATGTTCATATTTTTTTAGATTTATAGCTAACTCTTCTAAGTGAAGTTGAATGTGAATATAAATCTAGGTTTTTTCATGGTAATTTCTTTATGTGTTTGCCTATGGCCTGCCTGGTTATCTTTTTTTTTTCTTCGGTCAGATACATGTCTTGTTCTCTAATGTCTAATATATTTGGTTTGTTAGAGGATATGTCATTACCAACTTCTTGCAAATAATTAGAAATCTGTAAAAGTCGTTCATACAAAGTCCGTGGATTTTCATAAATCTCTAGAAAGTCTGTAGCAAAAGTCTATGGATTTAAGAAATCAGCAGAAGTCCGTGGACTTTTCAAATTATTTATCAATTTCATAAGAATCCATATACAATACACCCCTCTAAATGACAAAAGTGCATTAGCGTGGAGAATTTGAAAATTCATAGGCAAATTGACGAAATGGAGCGAGAGACACTCAAGCCAAATAAATAAAATAAAGGAATTTAGCTTTGCATTTTGGTGAAACAAAGAAGTCATATGGCTTAACATATCCAAACCCATTATTGATACATAATTTAAACAAAGGGGCAATTGATATTTGATTTCAAATAAGAATTGCTGGTTTCTTTTACCCATAATAGCAACAGCCAATTGGGGAGGAGATTGTTTTCTTTTTAAACACAAAAAGATACAAGACTTTTGTTCCCAATTGTAAGGGGACCAATGAGGAGTTGGCTTGCAAAATTAAATTGGTTTTTTTTTCTTTATAAAAGAAGGCAACAACAGTCGAAAAGAGTTTTTGGCTGGAACAAAAACGCATCAACAGGAGCTGCTGTTCAGCAGAAGGCACAGGACAGCAAGAAGGCGCGGGACAACGTGGAGGAGACGCAACAATAGGTCTGTCCAAGAACGCAGGCACAGAACAACAGAAACCCAGGGACTGCTGCTCGACGCAGGACGCAACACAGCAGCAGGGCCAAAACGCATGACCGCTGCTCGACGCCGAAACGCTGACTGCTATTCGACGCTGTCCAGCAGAAAAGATGTTGTCCAGCAGGGTGCACACCGCTACCGTTGTTCTGACATTCGCCACGTGTCACTAAACCCCACGCAATGTGAAGAGACGAACTCCTAGATGTAACGCACTTAATTAGTATTTGATTCGTTTTATGCTTTCACGATAAATAATGGTGTTTATGATTCTCACTTTTATTTAATATAGGAATTTATGTTATTTTAGTGACAAAGATTTCATAAATTTCTTCGTAGATTATTATTCTGGTGGTTGTCTTTTTCTTCTCCATATAAGTTTAGTCACGATTTTCTTATGTGTGAAATTTTTAAGGATCAATTGATTCCGGTAGGTTAGTTATATGTGATCGTCTTTTATTACGTTATTGTCTTCGGATATATCATAAGTTTAGGATATCACATATGACCAACCTTTGTGCTTTCTAGAAAAAGGGAAATCTAAAATCCATTTACATTAGGATATATTAATGCATTAAAGACTATTTTTCCGATTATATTGTTTGGGATGTGAAACACGTAATCGAGTCATCATAGCGAATCAATACTAGTTGGCGCGTGAAATCTAGGAGGGATTCTTGGAACCTTGTGATTTCTTCAAACTTGATTTTTATTAAACTAAATTTAATTTCATATTTTAAAATTGCTAAAATTTCTTACATTTAGTTTTGCGTAGTTTTTCTTCCTTGACCTTGTTTTGTAGATCGTTTTTCCTTGTGGGATCGACATCCCAATCTTTACTGCAATTGACCGCGTGTATTGTTTGGCGTAATCACATGCATATGTAAAATTTTTTGTTTTTTGTTTTGCTTATTTATTTATTTATTTATTATTTTGAGATGGCAAATTAGATAGGTGTAACAAAAATGGGCTTCTAAGCATAGCGAGAAAAGGGCTTCCAAGGGTCAATGCGGCTAAGTCATTAGCTGTGCATTGCGACCTATGAGTAGGGGTGGGCACGGGACGGGATGGGACGAGATATACCCATCCCTATCCCATCCCGTTCATACGGGATCGGGACGGGACGAGATGGAAAAAACCCCATCTCGACCTCGTCCCATCCCAAACGGGTTCGGGACGGGACGGGATCAGCATGCTAAACCTCCTTTACAGCCTCTGCCACCAAATTAACTCCAAAAATTCAATCAACTCAATATACTTCGCTCTTCACTAACATATTATAGTAATACTTTCAAACTGAAATGTGTTGCATAGCAAATTTTTCCATAAGCGAATTCGAAAAACACGCAATAATGTAGAGTGAGCATGAACCTGTAGGGCCTCCATCTGAGGCAGTAGCTTCTGCTTCTTTTACCGCTTCGACTTTGGCAGCAAATGAAGCTCTTTGTATCATTGATAAAGCCTTAGATTTTGAGCATTGACGATCTCCAACAACCTAGTTCCATAACTAGGTCCTGTACACAAAGATTTCAAATTACATTATAAATTTCAATCAAAATCAATTCTAACGAATCAAAGAAAACCACAGAAAGCGGCTGAGACGATGTTGTTGATGTTATTGCTCAAACAACATTAAATCGACGAAAAAAAAAAGTAAAAAAAGTCGTATTCAATGAAATGTGAAGAAAGAGAGGTGAAATTGTACCTTGAAAATGGAAGAGTTTAAAAGAAAATCTTCTGTGATTCTGCCATTGATGAGAGGTGGTGGAGGAGGGAGATTGATCGAGATGATGTTGTTCGGTGCAAGAGAAGAGGAGACGTTGTGATTTGATAAGGAAGGGAGAGTTTAGAACCCTAGAGAGCTTGCGGCTGGATAGAAAATAATCAAAATATGGCTGTTGTTGGTAAGTGCTTATGAGCTGTTGTTGGTAAGTGGTTATGGGCCTTATGGCTATATAATTGAAACTTGAAACTTGATAGTGGTTATGGGCCTTATGGCTGGATAATTGAAACTTGATTTGCATTTTGCAGTAGCAGTGAAACTTGACAGTGGTTATGGGCCTTATGGCTGGATAGAATTGTTGGTAATTAATATTAAGTAAATAAGTAAATGTTCATAAAATAAATAAGTAAATAAAAATATTAATAATTAATATTAAAAATTAGTTCGGGACGGGACGGGATTGGCGGGATTGAAAATCTTCATCCCATCCCATCCCATTCTAGATCGGGACGGGACGGGATCGGGATGAAATTATTCAATCCCATTAAGACCCGAAAAAATCGGGACGGGAACGGGATCGTGGGATGGGATGCCCACCCCTACCTATGAGTAGCGCCATGTCATAATTCTAGGGATCCCGCTTGGCTGTCCGGATCCTCCTGGGCACGTGCCTGGGAGGGTGTTTGGCACGTGTCATCCTTGACTTAAGCTTCTTGGCACTGCCGCTGCAACGACATCCACCTCCACCTGCTGCTGCTGCAGCAGATATTCTGTGATCTTTACTAAGAAGTAGTGCTTCTCTTGAGAAAACAACATCACCTCCCTCTTCTTTTTCCAATGCAGAAACATCATCTTCTTCTCCTTGTTCTTCCCCTTTTTGAGCTGGACTTGAGATCACTCCTCCAATTTCATCAGTTTCCATTGCTGCTGCACACAAAGAGGTTTCTTCAGAAGCACCTAACTCGTTGACCACCGAATGCTGCAACCCATCTCTTTCCGCCACAAATCCAATCTCCCCTTCCATTTATCTATCTTCCCACTTAGACTTGTGAGCCAAAAACCAGAAACCAATTAAACACAATTTCCTCTTCTCTTGATAAAGGCAGAGACACAGATAGATAGATTCTATCAAACAAAAAGGAATACACTTCCTCCCAAGTCCAGTAGATAACCCAACCGAGATACTGAAATCAAACTATACTACAACTTGGAAATATAAGTCACCAATTACCGATCGAAATCGAAATGGAATCCCCTATTCTTCTTCAAAACCAGCATCAATTGGAAGAAAGTGAAATCAAATCATAGTAGTATCGAATTCGGTTTGGTTCAGTAGAAAGGAATCAATCAACAAAACATGGAATGGAAGGAAGCGATTCCCACTTCAGCCAAGAGGAGGAGCTTGGGTTCACGTGCCAACCACCCTGTCAGGCACGTGCCCAAGAGGGCCCGGACAGCCAAGCGGGCTCCCTAAAATTACTCTGTTAAGAATCAACCAATACTCTTAAAAAAAAAAAAAAAAAAAAAAACTTGACCTGTCAAGGAATAGAAAGCCAATTACTAAAAGCCAGTCACTTAATTAGGAGTGCAAGTCAAACCCAGCCTTATGGTTGATTTGGAGATTATTTGATTGAATAAAAATAGATACATGGTTTTATTTTTTATTTTTATGAAAAGTGTTGAATACAAATTTGGAGATATTCTACAGCCGAAATTCTAGCTGGCCTGGGAAAAACCAGCGAGGTTGCTGCTTGGGGGCGAACTTACACTTTTGCCCCTCTTTTTTAAAACCTTTTGGAAAATGTGTTTAAAAAGGGGAGGGCAAAAGTGTAAAATCTCCCCCCACGCAGCAACCTCGCTGGTTTCCCATGCCCGAAAGAATTACTCACATCCCATGCATCTCGTGGTTGTACCCATAATGGGCTTGGGTGGACCTAAGCCCAGAAAAGTTTTGCTGCATTTCCCATTCTTCTTCTCTTTCTCCTTTACGCAAGTCGTTTATTGGGATCTGTAATTTCAAGATTTCCTACTTGTTTCTCTTCTTCAATAACATATGGATGGAAGAGATTTAGCTTTCAAACCCTAAAAAGGTTCGAATTTCTTGCCCAAACTACCTCTACTGATTCTCTAATTTGATCATAGTTTGTGTTAATGAACTGCATATAATCAATGTTAATTTGTTTTATTTTCTGAATTAATGTGTAATTAGTGGAATCTTGATCATCTGTTCTTATTCTGTTGAATAAATTAAAACCTCTACATTACCTCATTTGTTTATTGAGATGGTAGGTGGATGATCTTTCATTTTTATTGCCCACGAAACCAATTATAATCTTTTGAGAAACACCACAAAATGGAAGAAACAACTAGTGATTATTGACAAACTAGAAGAAAACAAGAAAACCCCATTCTACTCTAAGAAGGTAGAGTAGAACTTATACTTCCGAAGAGTAGGGACTGGTGAATATATATATACTTGAAGGGAAGGACATTAATTTTAAAATGGAGAACTTTGGAGTTATATGGGTGTTTAGGTTGAAAAGACCACCTTGTCTATTGTGAAGGATCCCTACATCATTATTATTATTATTATTATTTTGACGGATCAAAGAACCCAGCTCGTAATCTTGTCTTCTAGATGAATTAAATTAAATTTTTTTGTTCCTGTCAATAACCCGAGTATCGGGAATGGGCTTTGATGATGACGATGATGATGTTCCTATCAATAACCTAAACATATATTGTTAAAGTGGTGGGTAGGTTTGATCTTTTTATTTTTATCAGTAAACCATTGATTACATAAACTGACAAATGAATCAATTAATCAAATTGAATCGATAGTTTTTATTTATCTATTCATTTTCAAGTTACTTCAAACACCATAGCCCAAACAAAATACATGAACATGGAAAGCACTGAAGATCATATCTTCCTTGTTCTCTAAATACGTTTTTTGGTAAAATTTACTGATTTTGTTTTTCGTGAACTCTTTATTTTGAAAACAAACTGCCAGCTGAAACCCATTTGAACACCAAGAAAAGAAAGAGAATTCTAAACAATACATAAACCCCATAAATTTCTTGTCCGGGTGGATAGAATCCGCCCAGTTTATTTACTTGTATCATTCACTTTAGTTTCCATCAGCATTTCTTGTACACTTTGATATCCCTCCATCTTGACTCCATGTAATGACTTGCGTTATTCTGGGCATAAACCCCACACTTGAAGTACAAGTCTCCAGGTCCATGATCTTTCCTTTCATATTTTTTAACACCATCAATGAAAACTATCAGCTTTCCGGCACCCACATCTTGTATCACATTTACTCTGAACCATTTATTGTATAGATCAGTCGCCACCACATCTGTGGTATAGTACCTTAAATCTCCATTGTAGATCCTCAGTTGCAGAGTTGTTGCACCCATTGCTGCACCGTGGATTTGTACAATTGAAACACCTGAGGTGCCATTTGGTACAAAACCATAACCTTCGAATTGCCATACACCAGAAGAGTAGTCATAACCCTGCATGGATTTATACGTTTTAATCGTTAGAAAGTTGAAATAAATGTATGTTGGACCCACTATTACCAGATGTTCAAATAAGAGTTGAAGCAACGAACTGACTCCAAAATAAAATAGCTCCTTGGGGAGACGCACACACGTAAAAAAAAAGAGAGCCCCTAATTTTGATTATTGGGGATGGGAGATGGGGAGGCTGGGCAGTTGAGACCTCGAAGGGTAGTCTTTTTTTGTGTGGTGGGGATGAACTAACAAAAACAGCTTGTTAGGGAGCGAAAAATCTGAATTCAGGGATAGCACAGCCCCTAAGAATTTCAATTATGTAGAATCAGAGAGAGACACCAACAGTTTGGGGCAGTGTTTGTGCAGAGTAAAATTATTATGCGATTTTCATCATTTCGACTAGACCAGGGAGATCTCGAGTTGCCTTTGTTAACAACAAATTAAGATGGTGTTTTAGGATGTTGTAGGAAAACCCAAGGAAAGAAACTTTACAGTAATACGGATCTCAGAGCGTGGTTTGGTCATACTATCTGGCCTTAATGGCTTGTCGTTGTTGTAGACCCAAAACTTTCGTACTCCATCTTTGTAACTGTAACGTTGGATAAGTGGTAAGTCATATGGTACTTGTATGTCGAAGTTTCCTTCTGTTAAGGGAACAGCAGTGAATCCATCTGTGGGATCAGCACATCCACACAAAAGACATTCATTTAGAAAACCCACAAGAAAAAACAATGCAAGCAGTGAAAAGGAACAAGGATGAAAACCCATTTTAAGAAGGTAGAAATTATATTGAGTTGAAGAAGAATTTCAGGACTGATGAGTATATATACAGGAAGGGAAGAGGAGATATTGATTTTGAAACTAGGAAATTCTGAACTTATGTGGGTGTTTTTTTGCCAAGCTTATAAAATAAAAGCAACTTGTTTCATTTTTATTTATTTTCAAAAGTCACGGGTTTGTTTCTCGTATCCCTATCAATAATAAATTATTGAGTATCAACTGATACATGAATCAAATATTCTGATTGACTCCATTATTCTTCAATATCCACACAAATTAAGCCCAAAGACAATACATTATACATGAACATGAAATGCACCAAAGATCGTATATACCAAGTCCTTCAAATCTATTTTGAATACAATTTGGCTTTTGTGAATTCTTATTTAAAAATCAAATTTCCAAATGAAACAACAAAACCACTTAAATCATATGGAATCTTAACCTTATTGCACGAACAAGGAAACAACAAACACAAACAGGCCTAAAGATCAATCTACCTCTTGCAGACCACTCCACGCCCATCCATCCCACTGCCACAGCTTAGGCTTGCATACTCTCCTGTCTCCATAATATCTTTGTTGTTGTTGTTAAATCGAGCCACGGCACAATCAGTTGCAAAGAGATTTGAAGTGATAAACTTACTATCACCACCCATGACCGGCATTGACACACCCATCTTCACCTTGCTCACATGGTCTGTCCTATATGTCTGACCCAATACACCATTAACTTCATCACTCAATCAGTAGAACTTGAATCCAAGA
The DNA here is from genome assembly GCA_963556465.1 of Berberis vulgaris. Taxonomy (NCBI): domain Eukaryota; kingdom Viridiplantae; phylum Streptophyta; class Magnoliopsida; order Ranunculales; family Berberidaceae; genus Berberis; species Berberis vulgaris. The sequence goes on from OY747135.1 coordinate 7,468,955, forward strand.
TCAAGATGTGCGAAACAATCATCCTTTGTGATACCATAGTTATGCACTCTTGAGTCTTCCTCAGTAATCGGTACCATGCTAGCTGTGATCTTGAACTTCCCTTTCACTTCAAGAATTATGTTGTTAGTCTTGGTTGACCTAGTGAAGGTAACACTTGATGCAAGTGTAGGTTTCCACTCTGCGCCTTCAGTTTCTGGCAGGTAGATTGGCTCTCCATCAAAGGACAGGGCAAGACGGTCCACCAAGTCATCCCATGTTGATGTCTTTTGGGCACCAATGAAGATTTGACGGTTGTTGAAAAGGAGCCCGATGGATTGAACCCAAGTGAAGTCACGTTTCATATTAGCATTTCTCTTGCCAATGAAGTGGCCATTGATGTGGAGGTTGGAGTCGGAGAGGAGGCAGAAGTCATGGTTTTTCTTGCCATGGAAGTAGAAAGTGATACCATCACCACCAATGAATCTCGGGTCTTGGCATACTGCCCCAGGCTTATCACACTCTGCACATTCAGCACCATATAGTGGTCATAAGACTTGGATATATATATTTGTTATAATTCTATTAGAACTTTCAGATGGTTTGAAACTATAAATTTTATGGATACTGACTGATTCCTAGAAAGATATAACATTGAGATCTTCAAATGTGTCTATATGTACGTGTGTGTGTTAAGAAAGTAGACGTTAAGTTATTTGATGACACACAAACGACACCTTTAAGTGCTCTGTTTGGATCGATTTGAAGATCTCTATATAATATTCATAATAAATATATACCAATACCACATAATATGTAGGGTGATAGGATACTTACTGCAGACAGGCTTGCAAGAGTAGCAGTCGACTTCACATCCTCCAGGACAATTTTGAGGACAAACAAGATCTACATCATAACAATGTGTGTACTTAGGGTCCTTGCACTTGGCTGTCTTTGGTGGAGTTGGAGTGGGAGTTGGGGGCAATGGGGTGGGAGTAGGAGGGGATGGGGGTGGGAGTAGGAGGTGATGGAGTAGGTGTAGGAGGTGCTGGGGTTGGAGTAGGTGGTGTTGGGGTGGGCGTAGGAGGTGATGGAGTTGGAGTAGGAGGTGATGGAGTTGGGGTAGGAAGTGGATATGGAGTAGAAGGTGGATATGGAATTCTTGCTTCTGCCACCACTAGTAGTATGAGCACTACAAATGCACCAAATCGCACCATTGGTTGAGCTGCCATAATACTACTGACTTGATTAGTTAAACTCCTGCACTCTCTGTGATAAAAGATGAAGAGGTAGATAGTTTGAATGGATTGTGTTGTTCTGTTGCAGCAGAGCCTTTTATAGAGGGTGTCGAGTAGGGTAAGAGAGTTTCAAGAGGCAGAAACCAATTCTTTAGGAAGAAGCTTCTGCATGTTGACTCCTCAGTACGTCGTCTCTCACATGGAAACACTAATGGATATAAACACCAATTTCTTATATTTAAACAATGAGTTGGGATGACTTTGCAGTGATTTAAAGTCAGACCTTCTGTTTATACATGCTTTTCACGTAATACCAATTTCTACAGAAGTTCTCTGTCAGGCTTCATGGACCATCTAGCCCAAAGCGGTCCACATGACACAAAAAGGAAGCCCCGCGGAATAGGTTAACTACCAGAAATTCACCTGTAAAAGTCTGGTGTCATTTGTGTCGAGTGCGTCATTATTGTTTTTACATTTTTTTTTCTTCATATTTTTAGATATGGCTCCCCAACTTTGGGAGCAGCCACATGTCCTATGGAAGCGAAGGGACTGCGAGTCCGGACTCCAGCACAATTCGCCTAATTCCCATACGCACAGACCAGTGATCCCTTAAGGTTATCACTTACTCCATAAATCTATTGCGAGCAAAATGGAATCACTTAATTATCTTATTATCGAAAAAAGGAATCACTTAACTAGAAAGGATTTGAAGACAACTTTTTAGTTTGATTTCTCTTGTAAAATGTTTAATCTCTATTTGAGTATACAAAACTAGGCTTATTTTTCAAGCATAGGAGCTGGACTGAGGAAAGAAGTATTATCAAATAAGGAGTTGAATAATGTATTATGCAAATGCTTCTGATCTTATATCTCAAGTGTATGACCTGTATCGAGGAAAATAAGTATTATCAAATAAGGAATTCAATAATTTATGCAAATGCTTCCGATGGAGATAAATACATACATGTATCTTGGGAAGGTGGTTTGTTTGTAAGGCAATTTTTCACAGTGAGAAGCCATTGCTAGTTTTGCATGGTGGTATATATCTAGTTTTAATTTTGAGCATCAATGTAGGTTAAAATGTCAAGTGTTATCAAGATGAGCAAGCGAAGAGAGTGAGTTATTTTTACCACTAGCTTTGAATCCTGTACTAAGCACGGAAAATATAGAAAAAAATGAAAGCCTTAGAAAGGAGTTTTCTCTTAAAGGCCTAAGCTTGAATTTAATACATTTATATTGCAATCTCTTGTTTGTTTAAATTGCTCTTAATTATTTCTCTGTCTCTGTTCTTTAATCTGCCTTTGTTGTTCATGCAAATTGGTTCTTTAGGTTCCTGAGATCTATGGAGGTAACTATTTGAATACCTTTTGATTGGGAATGTTATGTGTGAATGTAGGTGGTAATGAAAACCTAATTATAGTTTTTTTTTTTTTTTTTTTTTTTTTTTTTTTTTTTAAATTTTCCCTCTGGGATTTGGATTTTATCAAGGTGTTTATTTCTTAACTTTTGTTGTAAATATTAAACAACGTATATTCAAGATGGTCTTACGTTCCTACTCGATTTAAAAAACACTAGAAGAAATATGTTTTTTTTTTTTTTTTTTGTAGTAGACCAGTAGTTTTCTAACTCATTCAAAAACTTTAACACAACATCTAAGTTACGGTACGTGTAAGAGTATAGTATATAAAGTATTTCCCTACGATTTTAAAAAACTCTCTAGATATCTATATTGCTGAAGAATGTTACCACAGTGCAATAGACGTGGGTTTTTTGTATCCTCGAACTTCATTTTAATAGGGATATATAATAGATTTCAAAAAGTTTTTGAATTTGTCCATTCTTGCGTTCTTCCCTCTCTTCTACCCTACCTTCTTCTCCTAACTCTCTTGGCCTCGTCTTCTCCTTCTCTCTCTCCCACCATTTCATTCTCCGTCTTCTCAAATCCTTTTTTTTTTCTTTCTAAATCCTTATGCTTGTTAACCTTACTCTTTTTCAGTTTTTCTTTTTTCCCCCTTTTCAACGTTGATTCTTATTCCCCCCACCTCCTCATTTTCCATCTCTTTCATTCACCCCACCACTCAACGATACTAGTATATAATGGTATAACAATTGGGCTTGGTTTAAGCCGAAGTAGTACTCCAAAAAGTTTTAGAGAGAGCCAACCCAACCTAAACACAGCATGAGCTCATTGGACTTTGATTATTGACTCTATAAATCAAGGCCCATAGGATTTGGGTATCTGTTACTATAATTACTTATCTCTCTTGGGGTACTTCATTTTTTTAATTGTGTCGAATGGATTCTAAGACCGAGAATCCATTATAAGAAAGCACTAGAAATAATTCCAATGTTTCGTGCTGATTAAATGTACATGGAAAATGGTCATTTTTTAATCAACTATTGTTTATTGAATCTACTTTGGGACTACACACTTGAGATCATTAACTCCAAGTGGTAAAAAAATAAAGATGCCTACAACATGCCTTATTCTTCCCATTGATAACAGTGAAACGTGCCTTTTTTGCTCCCAGTGATAATCCGTGATAATAATGGGTTTAGCTAACTAGTATGATGATAAACCAAAAAGTATAGCAAATGTACTTACAATACTTGGACATAAACACCTACCATTAGTTAAATAAACCCAATCTGATGAACACAGGCATAATTCCTGGAGCTAAATGATATAAATGAATCAAAATGTCTCAATGCAAAATAAAGTTCAAATAATAGCTATTAAACTTTCCAAAGCAAAGGTCACATAACAAATATATAAAAATCTGCAGCGTGATTCAATGTAGAACCCCAGTTTACAAAAATTGCACAACTTATTTTCTTTGGAACCATTTATATATAGCACATAAATTTACACAAAGTTCATAGATGACCAATATATATAATTTCTTTGCAGGTAGCCCTCCAAATCAAATCTTCAAAGAAACTCCAAAATCAGAATCCATCTCTTCTCGGGGTTTTCAGCAAGAAGAGGTTTGAATTTGTGCCCAAGCTCACTCTGCCTTCTCTACTTCATATCATGTAAGGATTTTGATTCATTTTGATGGATTTTTAGCTTTGGGTTTATATGTTTATACTTCTAATTGCATCTGTGACTTCTGTTATCAGTTCTTTTGTGCAAAGTGTTGCATTTCGGTATCTGTTAGGTATTTCATAATTGATTTGTTAAATTATGCTACTTTGCTGCCTATGTAATGTCTCTCTTCTTCTTTTTTTCGGTAACTCTGTTCAATCTACTAAAACATCCAAACAATGTTCTACAGCTTCATGGGTTTGTTTCTCGTATCCCTGTCAACATATCATCAGCATGAATCAAATATTTAGATTGACTCCATTATTTTTCAATTATTCTATATCCACACAAAATAAGCATAAACACAACACAGTGAAAAATACCAAATATCATATATTCCAAGTTCTTCAAATACATTTTAAATGATTCTGTGAACTCTTATTTTGATCAGACAACAACCTGAAACGACTTAAATGTCAATTCACATGAAGTCATAACCTTATTACATGAGCAATTAAACAACAAAGCACACCTATGCGAGCATAAAGATCAATCTATCTCTTGCAAACAACTCCACGTCCATCTATCCCACTGCCACAGCTTAGGCTTGCATACTCTCCACTCTCCAACATATCTTCGTTGTTGCTGTTAAATCGAGCCACAGCACAATCGGTCGCAAAGAGACTTGAAGTGATAAACTTAGTATCACCACCCATGACCGGCATTGACACACCCATCTTCACCTTGCTCACATAGTCTGTCCTATATGTCTGACCTAATACACCATTTACTTCATCACTCAATGAGTAGAACTTGAATCCAAGATCAAGATGTGCGAAGCAATCCTCCTTTGTGATACCATAGTTATGCACTCTTGAGTCTTCCTCAGTAATTGGTACCACGCTAGCTGTGATCTTGAACTTCCCTTTCACTTCAAGAATTATGTTGTTGGTCTTGGTTGACCTAGTGAAGGTGACACTTGATGCAAGGGTAGGTTTCCACTCTGCGCCTTCAGTTTTTGGCAAGTAGATTGGCTCTCCATCAAAGGACAGGGCAAGGCGATCCACGGAGTCGTCCCATGTTGATGTTTTTTGGGCACCAATGAAAATTTGGTGGTTGTTGAAGAGGAGTCCAATGGATTGAACCCAGGTGAAGTCACGTTTCATATTAGCATTTCTCTTGCCAATGAAGTGGCCATTGATGTGGAGGTTGGAATCGGATAGGAGGCAGAAGTCATGGTTTTTCTTGCCATGGAAGTAGAAAGTGATACCATCACCACCAATGAATCTTGGGTCTTGGCATACTCCCCCTGGCTTATCACACTCTGCACATTTAGCACCATATGATAGTCAATAAGACTTGGGTTATATTTATTTATATAAATCTATTAGAACTTTCAGATGGTATCAATCTCTCAGTTTTATTGATTTCTGGTTGAATGGTTTGTAGAAAGTTATAACATTTGAGATCTTCAAATGTATTTGTATTAAGAAAGTGGATCTTAGGTTAGTTTGAAGATCTATATCTAATCTTCATATGAATATATGCCACATAACATGCAGCCATGTAGGATGATAGGATACTTACTGCAGACGGGCTTGCAAGAGTAGCAATCAACTTCACATCCTCCTGGGCAATTTTGTGGGCAAACAAGATCCACGTCATAACAATGTGTGTACTTAGGGTCCTTGCACTTGGCTGTCTTTGGTGGAGTTGGAGTGGGAGTAGGAGGTGTTGGGGTTGGAGTAGGAGGTGTTGGAGTGGGAGTTGGGGGCGATGGGGTAGGTGTAGGAGGTGTCGGGTTTGGAGTAGGTGGTGTTGGAGTGGGTGTAGGAGGTGATGGGGTTGGCGTAGGAGGTGTTGGGGGCAATGGGGTAGGCGTAGGAGGTGTTGGGGTTGGTGTAGGAGGTGATGGGGTTGGCGTAGGAGGTGTTGGGGGCAATGGGGTAGGCGTAGGAGGTGTTGGGGTTGGCGTAGGAGGTGATGGGGTGGGTGTAGGAGGTGATGGAGTTGGAGTAGGAGGTGATGGGGTTGGCGTAGGAGGTGTTGGGGTGGGATTAGGAGGTGACGGGGTGGGTGTAGGAGGTGATGGAGTTGGAGTAGGAGGTGATGGGGTAGGCGTAGGAGGCGTTGGGGTTGGAGTTGGAGTAGGAGGTGGATATGGAGTCTCAGGACCACAAATGGGTTTGCAAGAGGCACACTCAACATGACACTCATCTGGGCAGAATTTAGGACAAACATGTACTAGATTGTAACAATGTTTGTACTTCTTTATCTTACAGGTTGCATTGCTGGGGTTCTTTGCAATTCCTGGTGGAGTTTTTGCTTCTGCCACCACAAGTAGGATGAGAACAACAAATGCACCAAATCGCACCATAGGCTGAGTAGTCATCGCACCTTCTTAAGTAAACTGCTGCACTCTTTGAGAGAATATCTCAATATCCTGATGTTGAGATGCAGAGGTAGGTATTTTTGAATGAATTGTGTTCCTGTGTTGCGACACTTTATAGAGGGTGTAGAGTGGTGTAAGAGAGCTTCAGATTGCATAAACCTATACTTTAGGAGGAGTCTTTTTGCATGGTATCTCTCATGCAAACAGTAGCGGATTTAAAGGCCAATATCTTATCTTTGAAACAATGCGCTGGGATGACTTTGCAGCATTTCAAAGTCATAAACCTTTTGTTTATCCATGATTTTTATCAATTCTACAGATGTTCTCTGTTAGGCTTTATGGGCTTTGAGCCCAAAATGATGTCCAAGTGATACAAAACTGGGGGCCATGGTATTGGTTCACCCTACTTCAGTCGAAGGCTCCGGAATTGGGCTGGGAAATTCACCCATGGTATTTGTTGTGTAATGTGAGAGGCCGATCATTGCTGTCCTTATTTTTCTTTCACTACTTCGTTTCATTTTTTAGATGTGATACCCCAAACTTGGGAGCGCCTACAAGTACCATGGACACGAAGAAGACTGTGAGTCCAAACTCCAGCCCAATTCCCGTATGCGGTGTCTTAAGGGTATCACCCATAAAGCCACTCTTGAGCAAAATGAAAGACATCTTTTTTTGTGTATGATTTTTCATATAAAATGTTTAATCTCTGTTTGAGTAGACCATACTAACCTTATTTCTCAAGTGTATGACCTGTACTGAGGAAAATAAAGTATTATCAAATTAGGAGTTGAATAAATGCATTATGCCAGAATGCTTCTGATGGAGATTTATAGATGCATGTATCTTCTAAAGTTGGCTTCTTGGCAATAAGCCTTTGCAAGTTTTGCATAGTAGTATATGGATATAGAAATTTTTGGTTAAAAATGGCAAGTGTTGTCGACACGAGCTATCTAAATATGATCAACAAGAACAAAAAAACATGAGCTATCAAAATGAGTGAGTTGTTTAAATCGAAGCTGAACTCATGATTTAAATGGAAAGAAAAATCACTAAATGCAACATAATTAAGCTACACACAACATACTTTTTTTCTGAACTTAGACATGAAATTGTTCTTAACAGCTGCCAGAAACTGAAAACACAAAAGGATGGAGATAGATGCCTGATGAGAAAATGGTGCTTTTGGATTAGATCTCGTCCAAAACTATTACTGTCATCTGATCTGCTCAAAGGATCCTACATCACATCTCTTCTTTCTTTCAGTATAGCTTCTATGTGCCACTATGTTAGCATTGATCTCAATCATTATCTGCAAAATCTGTAACAGCCACAACATGGATGGTCTGTTTAAAACAAGGGTCTGTCCACTACCTTCCATTTCTCATTTTAAGTAAGAAACCTCACCTCATATCCTTATTACATCAAACACATTCTCCTGAGCATTGTCATCCTCGTGTTGCATGCGGAAGCGTTGTAAAAAACAAAATGCGAAATTACAAAACAAATGACTAATACCGAAGATAACAAATTTATGTGGTTTGGCCAACTTGCCTCCGTCCACGGGGCAAAAAAAATATATTCACTATTGAGATCAAAGAATACAAATGGAGAGAGAGAGTCTTACACAAATGGAAGAATATATTCACTATTGAGATCGAAAAATACAAATGGAGAGAGAGTCTCTTACACAACGTCAATGACATTAAACATACACGTCTAAATGACACCACATGTACATAGGGTGCGTATATCACATTCTCTCTCTCACACACAAAAGGGAATGAGGGGTTCTCCATCGATTTTCTAAGTTACAGTCATTCCTTTGAGTTTGTGTGTTAGGGTGGGGTGAAGTCAGCAAAGCTCCCCCCGCACTACCACTTGTCGGGTCCGGGATGAAGTCATCGAAGCCCCCATCCTGGCACTAGCCTAACGTGTACACGAGATTGTTGGCCAACAGACATGTCTCAAGCAACGATATTGTCCCCAACTTAAGCACCTGTCGTGTTCGAGTGTGAGGTTTTTATGAATTGGGCTCATCTGCCCCAAAAGGGCCTCGTCACTATTGAGTATATTTCCTCGTCGTTATTGAGTACATGTTCAATCTTTTATTAACTTCACATGATGTTTTTGCACGCTTAACTCGAGCCGACATCTAAAACAATCTCCACATTGGAAAGACTTGAGCTTACCCTGGCCCTGGATAAGCTCCACCTCAATGTGCTATCATACTTTCCAACTCACCAACCCAAGGTCGAACTATCGACTTTGTTGGATCCGAGGGTCGAACCATTGACTTTGATACTACTTGTTGGGTCTGGGAGTGAAGTCAACAAAACCCCCTGACACCAGCTACTAGGGGTGGGCACGAGACAGGATGGGATTAGATGGACCCATCCCTATCCCATCCCGTTCATTCAGGATCGGGACGGGACGTGATAAACCTCATCCCGACCTTGTCCCATCTCAAACGGGATCGGAACGGGATGAGATGAACATGTACTAAATAGTCCTCTAATAAAAAATAACAAAAAAAGTTTTATCTCACATTATTCACACACCAATAATGTCAAATTTATATACATATAACTTACATCATAAATAATAATAGATATTAAATAAATAAATATTAAACTTTTTTTGAAAGCAAATACATATTAAATTTTATTTAGAATCAATGATTCAATTCATTTAGAGTTCATATAGAATTTCATCTTACATTGATTTAATTTCAATACATCCTAAACTTTAATTTAGAAGAGTATTTTGATTAAAATTAATAATAATAATTATTAAATAAATAAATTCGGGACGGGACGGGATGGTTGGGATTGAAAATCTTCATCCCGATCCCATCCCACTCTAGATCGAGACCGGACGGGATCATGATGAGTTTGATCAATCCCAAAAGGACCCAAAAAAATTGGGACGGATTTGGGATCGCGGGATGGGATGCCCACCCCTACCAGCTACCACTTGTTGGGTCCTGGGTAGTTAAATCGCTTCGTGGTCCTGGACCAAATTACAATTAATCGGGAATAATCGGTATATTTTTTAAAATCATATATTTTTAAAATTTAATCACAGTCATATACAAAAATAAATAATTAATCAAAATACTATAAATTTGTAATTATATTGCTTCACTAATTCATCAAATGAACTTAATTTTGTAGGTTTAAACTAGTTACCTGGGCTTGTTGTTTAGGAACAACAACAACAAGTGATAGCAGTAAACCCGAACAACAAAAGCTGCAAGCAATAGAAACAAGAAGTCAATCTAATGCTCACAAGCAATTGAACATCAGAGCATAACATTTGCAAGGAAGGGAGCAAATTTGAACATCAGAAATCAGAACATGGCATACCCACAGAGCAAATATTAACACTGAAATGGGGTTCAATCAGAAGCTCATGATGCTCAAATTACAGAAAAAAAAAATACAGAAAAAAATGAGGAAGAAAGAGATCTGAAATAAAGAATTTTTATCATCAGAAATCAGACATGCTATACCCACAGAGCATGGCATACGATATACCTACAGAGCATGGCATGGCTCATGATTGTTAAATTTTACAGAAAAAAAAAACACCAAAAAAAAATGAAGAAGAGATATGAAACAAAGAAGAAAAAGAAGAAGATATCCAACATATATTTGATTTGGTTTGAAGGAAGGTAGGAAAAGAGAGAGTCATCTTGATCTACTTCTTCTTCCCGTTTCTTCTTCAGTTCTTCTTCCCCTTTCTTCTTCATCTTCTTCAATTCTTCTTCTCTGCATATACCTATTTCTTCTTCTTCTTCTTCTTCTTCTTCTTCTTCTTCTTTTTCCCGGTTCTTCTACAGTTTACTTGGAGAAAATCAGAGAGGAATGTCAATCCCTTTCCCGACTTCGAATCCAATTAGTTCAAGTGGACCCTTGTTCAATATCTGCATCAACAAATGCAACAACTTATTTTTAGAAATCAGAATAGATAAACAAAGTTGAAACTTATTTTTCAAAGATGCATAGTTTCACTGAATCGTTGCACGAAATCAAAAAAGAAAAGAAAAAAGATGAGGAACGGATCTAAAAGAAGATGAACATATCTTACCTGGAAGGAGGAGGGAGGAAACCAGTTCGTGTTCTTGTTCCAAGGTATGTTCTTCAGCTCCGAAATCAACACGAAATTAGTTCGTGTTCTTCAGTTCATTCAGTTCTTCTTCTTCCAAGGTATGTTCTTCTTCTCAATCTTCAGTTCTTTTTCTTCTTCTTTCATTCCTCTGCTTCTTTCGTTCTTGTTCTTCTTTCAGTCTCTGCAAACATGAATCGAAGAGATAAATCGGCGAGTCAACTAGGCCGATTATGCGGTGACTCGCCGATTTAGCCGAGTCTGCGAAACCCTAGCAATTTTTTCTCAATCCGGAATGGTCTAGTCTCGTATAACGAATATTCGACAATTATTCGCCAATTTAATAACACAGGTTGGGTCCGAGAATGAAGTCAGCGAAGCCCCCCAACATCATCCTAACAGCGTGCACGCGAGATTACTGACCAACAGATATGTCTACCCCAACTTAAACACTCGCCGCACTCGGGTGTGAGATTTTTATGAATTGGCCTCAACTACCCCCAAAAGTCCTCGTCACCATTGAGTATATGTCCAATCTTCTATTAACTTCACATGATGTTTTTGCACGCTCAATTTGAACCAACATCTCCAACACCTTTACTCTATCTTTGCTCTCATCACATGTTTACCTTCATCATCAATTTGTGGACTTTTCCCCAAGTTCACATATGCCATTTTTTTTCTTTGGCACTGTCAGATCCAACCGACCCAATTGATTCTTTTCTTGTTAACTTAGGAAGTTTTTTGTTTGATACTGCAGATCTACCAGACCCAGTCCCTTTCGATTTTTTTTCAAAATTTTTAGCATGGAGTGAGCTTAGAGATCGAACAACAGTAATGGCTGAGGGAATATATGGTTTTGCCGCAATGTCGACTCACTTGTTGTCTACCCAAATCCTTGAAATGCTTACTTCGGTTTGTTGAATAGTCGTAAAGAGGTTACCATCTTATATCTTAAAGAAAGGTGTGTTATTGTCCTTGTTGAAGCAAAAAATTTATTGAGTAGCAAATGATTGTCAGTCCAGTCCACAATGATAGTGTGACTATAAAGAGTTAATCTAAATTTTGGGAAGTATATATGCTCACCCTACTAAAATCCCTTTCTCGCCTTAGTCCATAGCTATCTTAGTAAAAATCCAAATTTCCTTCTCCCACCCTAGTACAACAACAACAAGCTCAAAACAAAACTTATTCTCACACCCTACCTCTCACAACCCACCCCACCTTTTCCCTCACTCTCCTTTGTCTTATCTCTTCCCTCTTCCCCGTCAATCCACCCACTTCTTTTCCTTTCCTATTTATAAACCACCCACCACTATCACCTTATTTTCTTTCTTACTATCTCTGTAATCAATGTCAACCGTCGAAGGTGTGCCTTCCTGTTAATATTCTCAACTTGGTCATTGCCCACCTTCTCGACTAGAGGTTTCGATTTGAAGGTGTGCCTTCCTGAAGCAATAATCCATCCTTCTCTGTTTTCCTCTTGCACTACTTTATTTCATTTGTCTCGCCACACTTGATTTGTAGTTTTTTTTTACATTATGGTTGCGAGGATTGATGTTTCGAGTGGCCATATCCTGTACAAATACCACACTTGACTCCACTTCAACTATTCTCGTCCTCTCCTTATTGATTACTACAGGGATAGTTTTTGGCAATTGACTATTAACATCTACTTCTACACACACACCCTTGTGTATGTCAACCTCGTTTCTTCTTCCGTAGCTTTATCTAGCATAATAGGCACTCCAATAGCACTAGCAATCTTTTGGATACCTTCTTGGTTCCAAAAAACAATGAGACCTTTTTCAAGGTTACCCAAATGAGTACCGACGTGAACGCCTTTGGTTCCTCATCCATATTAGTGTCCATTTTCTGAGAATGAACAATCTGCAAAGAACCCATTTCCAAAACCTTACTCCTCTCTCCTTCATCTCTGAACTTGAAGACAAAATTCTTGTCGCCATGAATACTCATCTTGAAGTTTTGATTTCCCCAAGCCTTTACCAAATAATCTTTCACATATCCATATCCCAAGCACTTACCTACAAAGCTGTTATGATTAACCTTTCACAGTCATCAATCATGTGTTTGCACTTTCACTTTCTTTATGCCATCTATAGTCACTGGAGGTTTATACGTGAGTTTGGAAGAACCCATAAACATGTTTTGCTTGAACTTCGATGCCCAATCCATCTTAGTGGGAGTGACTGCAAGGTCTGCACTTGCCTCACGACATGTCTTACTTGCCTGACCAATAGATCCAGCATCCAGCACTGGTGTTCGTCGTATCTACCCTTCTCGAAGCACAATCTTGCTATTGGGGTTGAATCCATTCGATTCAGTGCTAGCAACAGTATCTCCGGGCGGATAATGTTATTCTGCTGCCTATGATAAATGCCCTTTTCCTTTTTGTTTCTCAAAATACTATGTAATTAGTACAACCTTGACTCCATGCCTAAATCGTTCTATCAACTAAAAACCCTCATGTTAATGAGAGGTTCATGGATTAGTTGGTTGAATATCTTTCATTTGTATAGGTCAACAAACCAATTATATTCAGAAATTCCACAAGAAAAGAAACACAAGTAATAAGCAAGTAGAAGAAGAAAGCCCCATTCTGAGAAGGTAGAACTTATATTCCAGCTGATGAAGAATTCAGGGATTGATGAATATACTATCTTGATTCATCAAGGCTCCTGTGCCCCTGTATGCTGTTAATCTTGTCTGCCTTCCTGAATTAAATAAACCTGTTATCCTATCAATAACATAAACATATAATATGTAAAGTCAACGTTCTGTCTGTTCCTTTTCAATAGAAAATCATTGAGTATTTAACTGACAGATCAATCAAATATTCAATTGAAATTTATTATTTCTCAATTACTATATACCCAACAACATACCCCCCTCCAAAAAAACAACAACATTGTGTGTGTGTGTGTATATATTGTTCATCAACAATATATCATTGACATGAATCATATATCCAGATTGATTCTATATCCACACAAAATCAGCAGAAACACAATACATGAACAACACCAAAAGATCATTTATTCCAAGTTCTCCAAATATATACAATTTGGCTTTTGTGAACTCTTATTTTGAACTACAACATGAACCACTTAAATCACATTTAAGTTTTAACCTTATTGCATGAACAATGAAACAACAAACACACAGGCATAAAGATCATTCTATCTCTTGCAGACCACTCCACGCCCACCCTTCCCGCTGCCACAACTTAGGCTTGCATACTCTCCAGTCTCCATAATGTCTCCGCTGTTGCTGTTAAATCGACCCACGAGGCAATCGGTTGCAAAGAGACTTGAAGTTGCAAACTTAAGATCACCGCCCATGACTGGCATTGACACACCCATCTTCACCTTGCTCACGTAGTCTGTCCTATATGTCTGACCCAATACACCATTAACTTCATCACTCAATGAGTAGAACTTGAATCCAAGATCAAGATGGGCAAAGCAGTCCTCCTTGGTGATACCATAGTTGTGCACTCTCGAGTCTTCCTCAGTGATTGGTACCACACTAGCTGTGATCTTGAACCTCCCTTCTACTTCAACAATGATGTTGTTAGTCTTGGATGACCTAGTGAAGGTGACACTTGGTGCAAGTGTAGGTTTCCACTTTGCACCTTCAGTTTCTGACAAGTAGATTGGCTCTCCATCAAAAGACAGTGCAAGGCGATCTACAACGTCGTCCCATGGTGATGTCTTTTGGGCACCAATGAAGATTTGGTGATTGTTGAAGAGGAGTCCGATGGATTGGACCCAGGTGAAGTCACGTCCCATGTTAGTATTTCTCTTGCCAATGAAATGGCCATTGATGTGGAGGTTGGAGTCGGAGAGGAGGCAGAAGTCATGGTTTTTCCTTCCATGAAAGTAGAAAGTGATACCATCACCACCAATGAATCTTGGGTCTTGGCATACTGCTCCAGGCTTGTCACACTCTGAACAATTAGCACCATATAATAGTCAATGCGGAGCAAGTATATAGGAATGCCAAATTAGCACCATATAATAGTCAATAATGGTATTAATTACATCGGTATGTAGTTCATAGAAAGCTATAACATCTGAGATCTTTGAATGTGTACAAGTCCTAACAGAGTGGATGTTGGATTTTTGGGAGATGCATACATCACCTTTAAGTGACATTTTCATTATTATGTAGATCTATTATGTAATATGTAGGTTGAGAAGATACTTACTGCAGACAGGCTTGCAAGCATAGCAGTCGACTTCACATCCTCCAGGACAGTTTTGAGGACAAACAAGATCCACATCGTAGCAATGTGTGTACTTGGGGTTCTTGCACTTAGCTGTCTTCGGTGGAGTTGGAGTAGGAGGTGATGGAGTAGGTGTAGGTGGTGATGGAGTTGGTGTAGGAGGTGATGGCGTAGGAGTAGGGGGCGTTGCAGTGGGAGGTGATGGTGTGGGTGTAGGAGGTGATGGCGTAGGAGTAGGAGGCGTTGCAGTGGGAGGTGATGGCGTAGGAGTAGGGGGTGTTGCGGTGGGAGGCGGTGTGGGAGTAGGGGGTGTTGGGGTGGGAGGTGAAGGCATAGGAGTAGGGGGTGTTGGGGTGGGAGTAGGAGGGGATGGAGTAGGAGTAGGGGGTGTTGGGGTAGGAGTAGGAGGTGATGGAGTTGGTGTAGGAGGTGGATATGGAGTTGGAGGCTTAGTTGGAGGTGGTGGAGCCTTGGTTGGAGGCTTAGTAGGAGGTGGAGGAGCCTTAGTTGGAGGCTTCTTAGGAGGTGGAGGAGCCTTAGTTGGAGGCTTTTTAGGTGGTGGAGGAGCCTTAGTTGGAGGCTTCTTAGGAGGTGGAGGTGGAGGAGCCTTAGTTGGTGGCTTCTTCTCAGGACCACAAACAGCTTTACATGAGGCGCAGTCAACATGGCAGTTGTATGGGCATGACTTGGGACAAACCTTTTCTTTATTGTAACATTTTTTGTACGATTTTGTCTTACAGGTTACCTTGCTTGGTGCTTTTGCAGGGGGAGTTTTTGCTTCTGCCACCGCTAGCAGAATCAGCAGAACTAGTGCACCAAAGCGCAGCATCTGCTGAGCCGCCATCCTCACACCTACTTAGCCAACTAAACTCCTCCACTCTGTGAGTATGAGTATAAGATCTTGATTTTGAAATGCAGAACTAGATTGTTTTGAATGAATTGTGTTACTGCAACTGAGTCTTTTATAGTGTTGTGAACTAGTGTAAGAGAGTGGGCATTTTTTCGTGTTGGTTCCTCACTGCGTACGTTGTCTCTCACATGCAAACACTAGTGGATGTGATTCAAACAGCCAGTTAAACTAGTGGATATATAAAGCTCAGTTTCTTATCTTTCAAACAATGTGTCAAGCACCAATGGATCTAAACAATATTAGGTATGACTTTGCTGTATAAATATACATACCCTTTACGTTATTACCAGTTCTACCATATGTTCTCTGCTAGTCTTCATGGTTATCTGACCCAAAGCACTCGTGTGTGTAGCGGCTCTTTACAGATAAAAGGAATTCAAGGAAAATCACAAAATTCACCCAAAAAAAAAAAGTCTTCTCTTATCGAAGGTGCATTATAATGGTGTTTTTTTTTTCTTCCTGTAATTCGTTTCTATTTTTAGCATCCGTGGTGCGATCCCATAGGTACCATGGGCCTGAAATTCGAGTCCGAATCCATTCTAAGCAACTGTGATCAGAATTGGTGTCGTCACTTGACCACGAAGTAATGAAAGTCAGTATTTTTTGTGTTTGATTTCTCTTTTTAGAATGTTTATTCCGTCTCTGTTTGGTTAGGCAAATTTAATTATCAAGTGAGGAAAACAAAGCTTTGAATACATGTATCTTGTGAAGGGAGTTTCATGAAGCTCGCCTCCTTTCCTTGCAGTTTTGATGTCCAAGACTCGAATACAACACGCCATATATCCACCTTTACAACTGTTGTAAACTAGTTTAGTTTTTTAGCATTAGTGAAACCATATATATAATGAGCCCAGTTTTGTTAAGATGATCAAATTATTTCATTTCTGCTGCCGCCCATTGGTGAAAGTCGACGGTTTGATCATTTACCAAACTATTTATTACGCTACAAATAACCAATTGGATTGACTTGAATTTAACAGAGTCAATGACAAAGTTGCATTTGCACGATTAGTAATGTCGTAGAGAATTGAATTCTGGGTTAAAGAGGGAGAGAAATACAAGTTGAAAGCCAATTATGATTTCTTTGGACCTTCTATCAAAATCCCATTTGCAGGAAAACATTTTGAATGACAAAGGCCCGTGCAATGCTAACACTGACTTCCCAATGAGCTGGGCTGGATTGGTTTTTCTTTTGCATAAACCCTACAAGTCTACTACTGAGCTAGTATCCCATTGATGCCAAAAAAAAAATAATAATAATAATAATGAAAAATAGAGTGAAAATGTACAAGTGGACCAATTGGCATCCTGGCTGTGTTAAGTCTTTATGTGCATTCACAACTTTCACTTTGTGCGACCGCATCTGAATGACACCATTTCCAATTTATGATCATCAAACCAATTTTGAAAAGCCTAGGCACCAATCTAACATTGTTCTTGAACCAATACTTTTCATTTTCAAATTCAATTCAAGTTTTAGAGACTGGTATGACAAAAGGAAGATGGGAAGGAATAGAAGTCGATATGATCTATTAGATATACCCAAGTGTTGATAGGAAACATAAGCTATTACAGGAACCAGGGAGGATATGGCATCATTGAACCTTTTTTATTGTTGAGGAAAGGAGCGAGGAAATCAGCGAGGGGGAGGGGTATTACCACTCATCTCCCTCGAAATTTGCATTGGTGTGCATCTCGAGGGTGTAGACACGCATCTTGAGGTTACATGCACACATCTCGAGAGGGATGAGCGGTCACACCCTCCCCCTCGCTGATTTCCTCGCCATTTAGAATTTCTGGGCATCATTAGCTATCCCCAAGCATCAAACTAGGTTGGCCCCCAAGAGGAAGCCTAATCAAGAGCACAATCGAGGTAAGAAGATGGCTCAATTGGTTGCTCTATAACAACTGCAACACCGAATGAGCAATGTTGGTGTTTTCAACCTGATTTTTATTTCCATTTTCACCCTCCTAATTTTTGTAATATTTACAGGAAAATCAAAAGATACGTAAAAATGACAAAGGGTGGTTATGTCTTTTAAGTGAAAAATATTCTTTCAATTTTCACAATTTTGCCCTTCACATTTCATATCTTTTACAATCAAAATCAACTTCTTTCATAGATTGATCAATTATACTTTAACCCCTAAATCATTTTTCTCTTATATTATTCATAAATTTAATTTAATTTTTTTAATACATTTTGAATAAAGCTAATATATTGATTTAAACGATTTAACATTTAAGGGCTTGAGAATAGCATGTGCAACACACATAAAATTAAATTCAAAATATTTTTGTTAAACCAATAGGCGATACAAAAAATTTAAGTATTTGCACTATTTCATTTTTTGATTCGATCAACAATTTGCTCGATGCATATAGATTTAATGCAAAATCGTTGAAGGATAGATAAATTTCATATTTACTTAATTCTGAAAATAAATAAACATATAATTATATGCACACGTAGCAGGCACTCATGACTAGTTTTTCAAAAATACTACGAAATCAGGTTTTGTAACCAGGGTGACGTGGCGTGATTTTGAAAGAATGATGAAATCTTCAAAGTGTTTATGTGTATCTCAAGGTTGTATAAAACGTCATCTGATGATGCCACATCATCCTGATTGTAGAACATGATTGCAAAACTTGATTCCCTAACCTCACTCATAGTTTTTAATAACTTGCGTGAATAAGATTCCTTCATTTAAAAAAAAAAAAAAAAAAGTAATTTGTAAGCTTCAATTAATAAGGACCATCAATTTTCAGGTTAATTTTCTGATTAACATTTAAGGGAGAAAAAGATTTTACAATTGGCTGAAATTTTCATGGATTTAATCTGTATCATCGGCTATAATTGCTCAATCTTTGTGCATAGATTCTGAGTATGTTATTTTATTTTCCAAGTTTTGAATGATATCGATGATTTGATATATGGTTTGAAGTTCTATGACAAGTGTTTAGTTTCGAGCTTGAACTAGGCTCGGATATTTTTTACTCGTATATATATATATTACAGTACTACATAGCCAACACAACATAACGTTATCGATAATGCCCTCTAAATATTATTACTTAATATAGATTCCTTAATTAAACCGTTTAGCTACTTCTTGCAAACCACCCCATGTCCTTGCAGTCCACTGTTGCATTGCAAGGTCCCATAATTCACCACACCAGCACCAGCACCAGCACCACCATCATCACGAAGCATCTGTCCACCTCGGCCAAATCTCGAGACTGCACAATCAGTTGAGAAGAGATGAGAAGAAGAAAACTTGTCATCTCCACCTAGAACAGGCATCAGAACCCCCATCTTCGCCTTACTAACATAGTTCTTCCTGTAAGTCTGACCCAACACGCCATCCACATTGTCACTGAGATTATAAAACTTGAACCCAAGCTCCAAGTGAGCAAAGCAATCTATATCACTACTTATATTGTATCCATGCACTCTTGATTCTTCTTCTGTAATTGGCACCACCACTGCTGTCACCTTGAAATTTCCAGTGACCTCAACTGTGACCCCATTAGTATTGGTAGGTCGAGTAAGCATGATGTGTGGCATGTTTGCAGGTTGCCACTTTGCACCTTCAGTAGAAGGGAGTGAGATGGATTGGCTATCAAAGGCTAGTGATAGGTGATCAACATTGTCAATCCATTTTGATGTTTTCTTTGCAGCTACAAGGAGTTTGTGAGTGTTGAAAAGAATTCCCAGAGATTGTACCCAGGTGAAGTCGCGTTTCATGTAAGTGTTTCTCTTGCCAATGAAGTGAGCGTTTATATGGAGGTTTTCATCAGATACCAAGCAGAAATCATGATCTTTCTTGCCATGGAAGTAGAACGTAATTCCATCTCCACCCACAAAGCGAGGGTCTTGGCACACTGCACCTGGATAATTGCAACCTGTGTTCAAAGAAGATGATCATATATTAAAATTAAAACTTCATTAAGAGTAAAATTTTGAAGACTATGCATAGGCAAAATCAACATAAGGATCACTGATCATGAACGATGAAGATGGGAATGGAATGCACTTACTGCATACAGGTTTGCAAGCGGCGCAGTCCATCACACAGGTCCTGGGACAATCCACAGGACAATACTGCCAATCTTGGTAACAACGGTAGAACAAATTGCACCTCACCTTCTTCCGTGGAAACAATGAACCTGATTTCAGGGACTCCGTCAAGTTAAAGCATAGGGTCACCAGTAGTAAGAACACCCACAGGCATAGCAAACTCAGCTTGATTAGCGTCGCCATCACAGCAGTCTACAATGATTAATAGGTTTGAGAAAAAAACCAACTAATGATATGGTTTACAACAAAACAATTGCCTATTTATATTGATGATCCGTTTTACTGTTACGTTCATAAAAACAGAAAAAGTGCACTCTGAAGTGTTATAACGCTTGGCTATTCACAGATATTATGCTTACAACACAGTTTTATTTACACAGCAAAGATGCTGCCGTTACACCTATACTACTTGGTGAAATGCTGAGTAACGCACGGATAAGCAATACGACCTGGAG
Organism: Berberis vulgaris; assembly: GCA_963556465.1. NCBI lineage: Eukaryota > Viridiplantae > Streptophyta > Magnoliopsida > Ranunculales > Berberidaceae > Berberis > Berberis vulgaris. Next base: position 7,489,394 of record OY747135.1, read on the forward strand.
AAGATTTGCAACTGATAAAGGTCTGTTCTATGGGTAAACAATGAATAAAATATCACTGAACAAGTAGCTGATATAGGCTAAAATGTAACTCTTAGGTTTTCTAACACAGCTCGCGAAATGTTAACTTTTGACAGCGTCATATTTTGGGCATGGCACTGATTAGGGCAAGAAAAAAAAAGAATTTATACTTTAATGGATCGAACAGACGCATCAACCATGTTTGCCACAGATAGTGATGTAGAAGGTAGCAGATTGATTAAAAAGGTATCGAAAGGGAGTGAAACGTCTAAGCCCGAGGACAAAAAAACAACTATGGCATCGAAACAAATTCCATGGTTCCAACCCTTAAACCCTACTAAACATCAGAATTAAAAAAAAAAAAAAGATGTCACAAGTAACAATTTGTTTCCCAAATACATGTCTGGCACTCGCTGTAGACCATGGACTCTGTCCAAAGCCGAGCTGTATAGTCTCTCTGTCTCTCCTGTCAGAAGCCTAACTGAATGACCTCTTTCATTAGGATCATCGTTCAAAGTCTTAAAATAACTTAAATCACTGAAAATAACAGGTCCAGTCTAATTCTTGGACCCCTAAAGATAACTTTCAACTAAAGTGCTCTTGTAGCTCTAGTAAAAAAAGGTTTTGGTATATCCTCCCGCATAAAAGTCAAATGCAATTTGAAACTCAGTTTTTTGTGCTTGAAAAATCTGTTCTCTGTTTTGGGGTTTGCCTTCAACGGCAAAACATGATAAGAAAGCTTCAGCTGAACTGTTACTTCAGCACCTTAGATGGAGTTGTCGTCCATTAAGATTCTTCAACTTAGTGAGTGCCCTCCTCCTCCTCCTAGCTTCAGCTGCTGCAGTGGCATCCACCTTACTTGGCAAGACACTTTGACCTAGTACACTTTCTGGAAGAGCAGTTGTTGAGTGACCACTTGCGGAAGAAGCAGATTCCTCTTTTATAATTTGCTGGAGCCTGTTCTCACATTTCAAAATAGGAGTAGATGGTTTGAGAGAACATTGAGTAGCAGGTGTAAGGTTCATCCTCCTTTGATGGATAAGAGCATTGTTTTCTCCACTAAGTGACCTAGTTGAAATGTCATGGAGATTGTTAGCTGGGTTGGTCTGCTTCGGATTGGAAGTTTCCGTTTTAACGATAAAGGGCAGGGGAGGTTGGTTATGCTCAGGGGAGGGTTGGTTATCCTCTACTATAGTCGCTTTTGAAGAAGATCCAATTTCATGGAGGGTATCACAGGAACTATCGGCTTGGTAGTCCCTTGAGACATTGGAATTGGGAGCCTGAGTAAACAACCCATTTCCATGTTCAGGGAATGGGAAGAACCACGGACAAGGCACAATGTAAAATGGTGGCCTCGGCCCATTAACACCAAGTGGGTTACTCTGTTCATGAGATGGATCGAGCTTGCAGGTTGACTCCACATGATTTTGTGAAGCAGCAATTTGAGCAGTTGCTGGTGTTTGGGCAGGATTTAAAGATTGGATGATGGAAGGCCAAACAAATGGTGTGAAAACAGGGCGATTGTATACAAGCAATGGTGGCTTCTCAGAAGTGGGGATATTTGTTTGGGTTGATGGAGCTTCTTCTGCTACTTCTTCTGTTTCGGTCTTTATCTTCTTAGTCATCTGCAGTGCAAAGATCCAACTTCAGTAGAATGCAACAAGGAAAATTAAATTTTCATAATCCAGAGATCTTACCTGTGCTTTCAATTGTTGGTTCCTTTCTTTCAGCAACTGATACTCTTGCACAGCCAACTCCTTGTCCTTCTCTCAAGAAAAGGTTCACCAAAACACGAATATGGGTTTAGTAATTTATAACATAAAAAAGGATTTTAAGGAGAACTTCCTTTATGAAGAAAAAAGAGATACTGCATGGCTTTATAACCTGGTCCAGAGAAAACAGCATGGATATAGTTCCCACTTCCCTTGTGGGAATGACTTAAACAAAGAAACTTAAACACTTCTGATAAATCACTATGATATCATCTAAAGTGCAAACGTACCCGCTTCAGGTTTTCATTCTCCAGTTCTAAGTGAGCAGCTCTTCTTGTTAACTCCTCGCACATGGCCTAAAGGTAAAAAGAGAAACAAACAAAAGATTAAAACACAAAGGAGTAGCTTTACCTGAATTCCCATGCATGAAACTGACGCCCCAAACACGGAATGCTATGCTAAAAGTAATACAAAAAATTTCAAAATGTGCTTTACTTTTCACTAATTTTACAAAAAGGTATGTCAATATCCAATTGCAAGGGGCCAGCGTTCTATACTAGATTTACAAAAGATCTAAGATTCGTTTGGATGAAACTTGGGTGGGTTGAACCCCACAGGTTGGATGGGCAAAGCCTAGCTCAGGTATGGGTTGGTCATGTGCAACAAATATGTCATCCAGGGAGCTTTGGGTTGTTCATGGGTAAACGAGGCAGCTGACCAACCCGATAAATTCATTTGACAACAGTGTCCACACTTTTGCACTCATTTTCTTGTTTTGCCTCTAGTAACTATATTCCCATGAACTTGATATCCAAAAATGAGAATTGTGTCATCATTTATCATGCAGTAGTTGCCTGTATCCTATGAATTAAGTATCTTAACAGTTTCAAGAGATTCGGACATTCATATCATAACATAACAAATTCAGTGCAGGAAGTTTCCTACTTTCAGGAGCCCTCCAACATTCCAAATTTTTTCTTTTCCTTTCACTATAAACTCATACCTAATAAGCAAGATATCAGAAAACGGGTTGTTCCTATCACGAGCGAGCGTATATGTGATTTTTGGTTTGGAGCACAATGAAAGTAAAAAATTTATAAACCGACTTACCTACATTAGTAATTATTATATACCTAAATAACTAATTTTGATTTCGTGTCACACTCTGTATGCACTATTTTTATTGAATAGTGTGTATATTTTGCATATTATGTACATTTACATAATTGGAAGAAAACAAAGGAGATGGTATTAGAAAAATCTAAGAACACATAAGAAATTAGAAAAAGTTAGACTAACTAAAGTTTCTGAAAAAAAATAAAAAAAAATAAACAAAGGCGTTTTGAGTATATTATTAAACTGAAATGTGATCAAAGATGAAAACCATGAGAATGGATTACCTGTCTACGGCGAATTGTTTGCCTAGCTGATTCTCTATTTGCCAAAATTCTTCGCAATCTTTTTGCTTCTTTCTCAGCCTGTAGGAAACAACTTTCAGCCAAAATATGAAGCTAATAGTCCTCAAGTGGATCAAGTTATAGTTTTCAATACCTCAGTTAATTGATTCTTTGACCTGCATCCCACAATTGACACGTTTGTGGAGCACAATGTTCTTGATATAGGAATTTCAGACAGCTGTTCAGCTTTAACTGTTCTTATTATCGCATTTTCACAGACCCTTTTATGGGATATATCATCCGCAGCCGCTTTGTGGTCCTGCTACGAAGAAAAAATGTCTGTTAGTGACAGAAAACTCAACCAAGTCCAAGACTCCAAGTATACTAAGTGTCAGTATATCCTTGATGACGTTTCTTCCACACAGACATCTAGTTACAATATCTGTTAAAATAGAAAGACGCCCCTAGAAAATATACTTTTTGGACACGTGTTTCACCAATTGGTGGTACAAAACTCATAGCGCTTAAAATGTAAAAGAACAAATGAAAAACGCAACTGCCTGACTATTAGGGAATGTGATGAGGTCCAAAAGGTTTGAGAAATGGACTCCGTGAATCTAACAACAAGGTCAAACATTAATCTAATTTAGAAAGTGTTGTCCCAGTCATGATCCAGATTCGCCTATTCACTGATATTGAGGGATCTATCCAAATCCCTCTAAGAAAGGGGGAATCCATCAACTCCCAATCTTTCAGGTGCATTCTGTTGCCTAAGCCTTTATGATATCATCCAGTGAATTAGGGATCAGAAGAAACATGGGACAACTTCCACTGTGAAATGGAGTAGAGATGTCTGGAAATTCCATATGTAGATTTTAGACTATGGCGGAACTGTCACGATCCTAGTCATGAACCTTCCCCTCTTGGATAGCTCGGGCTTTTGGGAGAGTTGATTGGTTCATGACAATTGGTATCAAAGTCAAACCCCACATCCAAGGTTCGATTCTCGACAGAGATGACCTATAGGCTGAATTAAAATAATTTAGCATAAGCTAAGTTGTTGAATACTGGTAGGTGAGTGGAGCTACCCCAAAGAGAAAAAAAAGATAAGGACTACTATCGGGCCAATATCGATAGAGTAGGCCGACGATGACGTCGACTTTGGAAGCGTGGGGCAATGTCACGATCCTAGTCATGAACTTTCCCCTCTTGGACAAGTCGGGCTTTTGGGAGAGTTCGTTGGTTCATAACAGGAACTTCATGGAAGCTATTCTTGCCCTCTTCTCCAAGGTTGAACAATTCTCTAGTTATGTTATTGACAAGGTTGCATAGACACGGACACGACAAGCCGACTCGACAATTTTCCAAAAACTAGGACTCGGGGACACGCCGACACGTCATATTATTTTTTTAATAAATCATATAAACATAAATAGTAATCTAATAAAGTGTCTTCAAAGACACTATTGCAAGAAAAAAATAAAGTAGAGAAAAGTAGAAGAGAGAAGAAGCAAATTAGAGAAGACGAAGAAGAAGCATAGATTACCTCTATACTTTGGGGGCTTTTTGCCCTATTTGTTTGAAATCACAATTGAAAGTCATTCACTTCCACTGGATCAACAATCATTACATTAGGTGATTATTTGCAAACATCTAAAAGTAAAAAATAAACAAAATTGGTTTTTGATTCTTGACTATGTCTTGACCAAGTTTCGAGTGTATCAGAGGCATGTCCAACATGTTGACCATATGTCTGACACCTGCCAACACGTTGACCAAGTGTTTGACGCGTGTCGGAGGTGTGTCAAGCGACTGTCGTGTCGGACATGGATATGACACGTTTTTCGAATAGCTCGTGCTTCCTTGGTTATTGATTTATGACACTACCAATTATTCTCCCACTATGGTTTTGATTTGATAAATTTTTTAAGCAATATTGTGAAACTAATTAGAAACTTCCTATTGCAAAATTTTCCTTCCGTCCAGGCCTTTGACGCACACCTCACATTTCAAGTTCATAAAGTATGATAACCTAGACTGGGGATGATTACCCAACAATTGGAACGCTCTTTGTAATATGTAAAGGAAATTACCATGAGGCTGGAAATGGTGTGACGGAGTTGGCACTAAGGGGGTACCCATTACGAGAGGTTGGTATTTAGCTCTGCCATTGGTCATGTACACTATGCCAATGTGATAGAATAAAACCAAATACAATACCAATGAAATACTTTAAAGCGAAATAGGAAAAATGTCAGATGTTATAAAGTCTGGCTGTGAGGGTTACATCTAGATTTGTTGACTATCAAGAACCTCCACTTTCTGCAACTGCGACTTGCATAACATTCCAAGTACGCGAGGTTCTTACCAATTTAGTTCACAACATTCTAAGGTAACTATGACACCTAACATATACTATGTTATAAGTTATGCCACCGAATTTAATGTCGAACTCGCTATCTAAATAGCTTGCCCTAAAAACAGAATGCATAATGCTAAGTACTTTACCAAAGTATGGACACGAAAGCCCCAAGTGTAGTGTTTACGACTTTAGTAGGTAGGAGTGGTCCATCGGACCAGTTCCTTCTTCAATGAAGGAGAAGTCAATGAAATGCCACAATAGGAAATCTCACCCCGGTCCTCTAAACTTTCATAGTGTTGACCGTAATGTAACTTTTATCTTTCTAAATTTGGAACAAATAAGTATCTAGATGCTTTTGTTCCAGCCAATTTGTAAATATTACGTCACTGAATTAAATGTCAAACACTCCATCTAAATAACTTGTCCTAAAAACAAAATGAACAATGCTCAATTATTTACATGAAAGCCTCACTCGTATTGTTTGGGGCTTTAGTCGAAATACTCCTTCAGGCCAATTCCTTCTTCAATGAAGGAGAAGTCGGTGAAATGCCACAAAAGAAATCTCACCCCTGGTCCTCTAAACTCTCATAGTGTTGACCGTAACGTAATTTTTTTTCTAAATTCATGACAAATAAGAAGTAACTTGAACCATATACTTTTCCATTCAAACTTTGCAATTCCACATTGACAAACAATACACACATTCGACACAGTATATTAACTAAAAAAAACCTGCACATCAGTACATTTGAAGACAAAATTCGCAATTTCTGTAACCAAAAAGAGGAAACAATGCTTCTCAATCATCAATCAACCCCCTTTGTCCATTTCCCCTTTTTTTTCCCTTCATTAATCCCACCATCCTCTAAATTCCACCTCTTTAACAACCAAAGGACAATCTCAATCTCAATCTCAACTTTCTTTAACCGATCCCCAGTCCCCTTTCATCTAAACCCTAAACCCTACAAACCAATCAAGTTTCAAGAAATTGAATTACTAGTAACACAAATGAAATGAAGAAAGCAGCTTTAAACTGAAACCAAAACAGAGAGTGAGAGTGAGAGTGATAGAGTAGTCAAACAAATAAACCACCTGAACGGCGGCATCGCTGCAAGATGGCAACTTTACACACTCAGAGTAATTGTTGTTGTTGACGTTAGTGGTGTTCTTGGCCAATCCACTAGGCGGCAGCGGCGGTGACTCGGCCTTGACTCGTTTTACCGACCTCCTTCCCTTGTTCCCCCACTTCCTGTCCGACTCACCACCTCCATTTGTCGTCGTACTCTTGCTCTCAATCACCGCCAACTGTGCCAGATCCGCCAACGCCCTCGCCGCATCCAACTCTATCTCCACCATCCGATCCGCCTCCCATTTCGACTCGTCACCACCACCACCGCCAGTGTATGAACTCGTCGACGAACACGACCCCGCCACCGCTGCAGAAGAGCGTCCTCTCTTGTTGTTACTAGGGTTTCGCCCTCCTCCGCCTCTCTGCAACGAAAGCCTAATTTCTTGCTTGTTGTCTCTCTCGTCAGCAGCCATAGTTAGGGCAAAGTAGACAAACCAAGAGACAGTAGAGAGAGAGAGAGAGAGAGAAAGAAGGAGAGAGAGAAAATGAGAGAGACGTGATGAGAAGCAGCTCGGATTTGTGTCTTATAAATGGACGAGAGTCGAGAGACTCGCGAGGAATGGATTGGGATTGCTCTCCAAAGTGCCAAGTTTCAAGCCAGGTCACAAATCAACATCTCCGCCTTCCAAGACAAAGGTATGAAGAGGCGACACGTTCAGGCTAGCCTCCACGTGGAAGAGACACTACGTGGCGAGAGAATAGAATGTGTGGGTCAGTTCTGTAGGGACACGTGGGGTGATGTAAGAGGGGAGTTATCGGGCTTCTTGCTAAGGTACAGCGTGGAGTAGCGGGGCCGATCCAGGGACACGTGGAAGGCGGAGGATCAGAGTGTTTGATTTGAGTCGCACTCCAAACCGAGAGAGAGAGAGAGGGAGAGATCTTTGGGTTGGATTTTCTTCATGTCAAGTTTTACTTTGTTGAGTAAGTTTTGATGAATTTTGAGGTTAAAAAATAATAAAGTAAAAGTAGGCTACTTTGTTGGATGATATCTTGCCGGGTCTGTGTCAAGTCTGTCTGAGGGAGATTCACTTGCAACCTTTTTCAGGAAGTTAAGGGTTTTAAGTTCTAAAAATGACATAGAGGCAAGTGTACCATTAATGTCCTCAGATTGCTTATTCTGATTCACCAAATATTATAGCTACCAACTTTTTTTTTTTTTTAAGAACGTCACAATCTTTTTAAATGGATGATAAGCCGTACTATTATGAGTAGGGAGTTGTTACATGTATTTCACTGTTTGGCTCGGTTGGACCAACTTTGTATTGTAATATAAGGCTGAAAACCAAATCATCGGTTCGATTTTTCACCTAAATCGTGAACTGAATCGACCTAGGTCGGTTTTAAAATTTTCAAACCGAAACCGAACTGACCATTAACAAAATCGATTCGAAACCGAACTGATTCTAATTTATGCAAATCGTAACTGAACCAAACCGACTAAAATCGAACCAAAACCGAAATAAAACCGAACCGACCGACTATTTTAAACATATTATATTATTTATTATATATATTCGGTCGATTCGGTTTGGTCGGTTAAAATCACATAGAAATCGAAAACCGAACCGACCACTTCGGTTTTGAATTTTTTAAAACTGAAACCGATCCAAACCGAATTTAAACCGAGCCAATCGATTCGGTTTTGATCGGTTCGATCGGTTTAGTCGGTTTGATTGGTTTTTTGTTCAGCTCTATCGTGATGTTTCGTTTTGTTGTACCAACTTAAAATACGAAACACTAACTTACTTTTTATTATTTTTTAATTTTTATATGAAAACGATTTTATTGGGTGACCTTATTCAAATAATAATAATAATAATAAATATGACATTTGAAATTGGATTTACACATGTACATTGAATATTTACTAAATTTAGAGATTTTCTATTCACAACTATTGCAATGCTCTTAGAAATTAGAACTACATTTAAATTTATTTTTTTTCAATGACATTTTTGTATTTCAATAATTGGAATTGTAAATTCATTGAATGGTTGCTCGAAAGAATAACTACCAAGCCGATGATCGTAGAAGATGGAGAGGAAGTTAGGAGTTATTTCTCTTACTCCTAATAATTAAGTATTGTTGTTTTAAGGTTAACAAATAGTGATTGGGTACACTAAGTAACTTTTATAAGTTAAATATGTAAACTAAAGTTGGTGCAACCGAATCAAACGGTTAGGTACACAAAGCAACTCCCTATTAGTAATATTAGACGCCTTTTCTTTCGCTTCAATCATGACAATGTATATATATATATTCGTAGAGACCTTAATATAGAGGGTCACAACTTGGCAACTGTCGCAAGGCAACAATTATATAATCGCACTTATTATTAATATATTATGAGTGCCACCGATTTCAACAAAAAAAGAAGAAGGGGGAGCGTCAATAAAATGTGAAATACATGATATTATTATTCCACACTGCTCAAAGTTAGAATGAAAATGTAATATTCCCCTCAATAAGTTTCCGTATTGTATTTGTTGCTTGACAATTTGGGCATAAAATAAAGTGGTTCAAAATTTTATCTGAAATCTGATTCAAATGCAATACGGAAATCTCGATATTACTTTGAGTTTTTGTACAACACTATGGTTTTAGAAGTACAACCTTATAATATTGCCTTTCATGCATGGACCATGATCTAACTCACATATACCTTCTTATACTCCCATTTCTTCCCAAATTATAAAGACTTGAAAATCAAACCACCTCATTATTTGAGTTGTTAGGTATGAAATTACGGTTTTCTTAAAGCAGCCTACGAAAACTCATTAAACCACCATCCCTTCGAGATACGCACCCTCGCTCCCTTTCCCTTTTACAGGTGAATGTATTGGAGATATATTATAACAACCACTTGTATGATTGGTGAATCAGTATTGATTCATGATAGCTTGTAATTTGGTTTACATGGAAACTATAAGAAGAAGAAGTTAGAATTATGAGATGTTGTTTTGTCCACTGAGCTATCTCAATGAGTCCTAACAACATAGATCGAAACTTATGTTGCAAGTGGCATCTTCAACGTCATTGACTACAAACGCGACAAGGTTTGCTTCTCTCAAGTTCCACCAAGTGAAACTAATGCACTTGTTTCAAGAAGTGAATGCTCCACTTGATCTTCTCGCACATTATGATGCATAAATAATATTAGGTTTGTGTCAACAAATCACTTCCAGCCATCACCATCTTCGATCCCATACCCCATACATGTTGAGTTTCAGGATGACACACTAAGAAAATGTGCCCAAGGATTGTACTTATACTAAATTGACAATAAGATTTTTGGGTATTCAAGTTTAAAAACAGACATTCCAGCGGACGTTCCTATTGAAAATGTATTTGAGTATGGTATATGATATAAAGTAACAATCCAAAATAAAAGTAGATTATAGACCTCATAGGTCAATTTACCCAATATGTATCTCTAACACGAATTCACGTCGGTGGTGTAAGTGTCTGTGTACACATGGGCGGACCTACTAAGGGGCGAGGGGGGGCAGCTGCCCCCCCTCAACTTTTAAAATATTTTTAGTATATATATTTTAGTCTTAAAAAAATCAATTATATAATGTAGAATACATTATGACAATTATTTATGCAAATATTCAAATATGTCTTTATTGGTGTAGTGGTTAGAGGTTTATTATTTTTAGTAAAATACCTGAATTCGATACTCTTCGAGTGCATTTTTATTTTATTTTCAATGCAATTTTATTAGTAATTGCAAACATTAAAAAATGTTTAGTTTAATAAAAATTTGTTAACATTAAAGAAATGAATTGTTTTTCACAAGTGATATAAAACCTCTAACAAAAAAATATTTAAAATTAATATCTAAAATAATAACGATAGAATTCAATGAAAATATATATCATTAGCTAACTCGTATAAAATTTGAGCCTCATACAAACTATTTTTTCTTTGAAATTGTAATATGATCATATTAGGTTCGCAAATTTCAATTTTTTTTTAGCTTCACATATAACTTATCCTAATTATTTTGTGATTCTCAATTCTACACAGTCAGGCTTTATAGCCACTTTTTGGTCAGGTTTTAAGTTTTTTACACTTCTATTCCTTCTATAGATAATGTTTGTGGTTGTATTTTAAAAAGAATGAATAAATATGTAAAAATGCTTTAGCTTGGCCAAAAAATGGCTTTAAAGTCTGGCTGCCTAGACAAACTCTTTTGTGATATTAGTTATATATTCTAGTTATTATGCTTGTTTGCTTTTTGTTAAGATTATCAATAATGACCTTATTTTGGCTTAAAATGGACTACACTTGGATCTAATTTGATATATGCAATGTATTTTTTATAGTTGAATTTTTTTTATTACTTACTAACTTCGGTAGAAAAAAAATTTGGCTTTACCATTAATAACTACTATTATCAATTAATAAGTATTTTCCATTTCGCTCCTCCTCGACTAAAACCCTGAGTCCGCCCACACACAACAATTTCCAGAATTTGATGTATTAATATGACAAAATTCTCATTCAGGGGCAGCCTGGAATGTGAACTCTTATCTCACAATTGAGGGAAGAATGGACAAGTGGCCTGTCAACCTCGTGACAAGAGTCTCGCTGGGCCAACTTGCATGCTCCACTTTTCCTAGGACCTATGCGTCCTAAAGACGCGACATTGAGGGTAGAAGCGTCAACTGGTCTACTTAAGTTACAAGAACCCAGAACAACTGACTGTTTCGCGGTTTCTCGTTCTCGTCAATCGTCTCCTCTTCCACTATGGCTCAGGTGACAACAATTCCATTTTATTTCTTCACTAAAATCATTTGATCTCAAATTAGGGTTTTTGAAAACTGACATTGATTGTGTAGATTGATCTAACTGAATTCGAAACTGGTCTGATTTTGATAGAATTTCAATAACTAGTTATTTCTCTAATCATTGCTTTGCGAAGTAGGGTTTTGATATTGATTATCTTTCCATTATTATTGTTGTGAATTAGGTTATATTTTGAATAGAATCGATATTTACATATCAATTTCCTTTGAATTGTGTTCAAGATTTGAAATTGTTTCAGTATGAAATATTGGATTGGATACTTCTTAGTTCCAGAAAATTGTTTGTTATTGATTTTCCGCATGGAAATAGAAATCAATATCGTTTTTTGGATAAATTGTTGGAATTGCAATAGAGCATATAATGGTTTGCTTCATATATTTTTCTGAGTAAAATGTGGATATTGAGGAAGTGATCTTCACAAGAAATGAGGCCTAGGTGAAACACTACACTCTTATTGTAGGGTTCACACGGTTATAAATGACAATTGAAAAAACTTTTACCCCTTATTGTGGTTTATTTAACTTGTCCAGAAGGTACCTATGGTGGAATCAGTATGTTTCGATGATTAGTTTTACAAGAAAAGTTACTTTGAAAAGTTGAACTGTGTAGGGCCTTTAGCTGTATTTGGGTTTAAAGAAGAGAAGATAGTCAAAATTTTGAGGTTGAAGAAAACGATGATTATCTCAAGATTGTGAAATGACATTTCCACTGCTCTTTTCTTAAAATGTATCAGATAGTCGCCTGTGCTTCCACTGTTGGATGAACCTTTCCTTTAAATCTCCATGATAAAATTTGAAAGTGACTTTAATCAAGTGATTGTTTGTTAATAGTTTGAAACTAGGGTGATATATTGGTTTCTGTGCTAATATAAATACATGTTTAAGGTCTGTTTCTTTGTGCTTATTCCAGTAGGTTTTTACTTAGATTGATTGGCATCGTTACATTTCTCATTAATATGGTTTCCATTTTCAGCTGATACTGTCTTTATTGCATGCTGCATAAATTGTCTGTTTTAGATTTCTTCCGCTTCGTGATCTTTTAGTATTTGCATTATTATATATTGAAGTGCGTATTTATTTGTATTTCCTTACCCTGGAGTTCTATTTAATCAATTGATCTATATTATTAGCAGACTGTTGTGCTCAAGGTTGACATGACTTGTGATGGCCGTGTTGGAGCTGTCAAGAGGGTTCTCACCAAGATGGAAGGTACGACACTTGTTTCTGTTTAGCTTCTAGCTAACTCTCATGTGCCCTGATGTCCTGCATTTTAGGGTAGTGATTGATTTGTCGCTGTAAATCGATTTTGTAATTTAAATTCCTCACTCCTCAGTGCTACCATCTTACAGGGTTACTGAAATGATGCACTGTTGTAAGAATTCTTAAGAAAAAAAGCTGAGTTTTGACTCTCTGGTTTACTACTTTACTTCTGTCAACCATTTTAGCCACCCTGCCTATGTATTCAAAATGGGAAGAGCCGAAGAGGCAATGATGGTTAATTCTTAAGTACTTACTATATGTTGCTGAGTTGTTGATATAAATTTATTTTCTTGAGTCTCCAAGAAGATTAATTAGCTTGTTCAACTTTGATTGATCCAGGATAAAATTAAATAAAATCCTATATTGCACTAAAAAAATATTTTAGGGAAGGGTGCGTGCATTTCTGAAGTTTTAATAATTAAGTATGGCGGCCTCTTGTGAGGTTGAGAAAAAAGGCAGAGCACTTAGTTCCACAAAACTTTATATTTTTAACGCATGTAACTGATGTCTTTCTTTCGTTTTAATTTCCTTTTCTTTCTTTTTTACCCCCTCCAGTATAACACTACTTTAGTTGACGATGAATTGTTTTCTATGCAATTTGAGCTACTGTGGATGTTCTTTCTTTTCTCCATCTTTAAAACTGTACCAAGTACAATCATGAATGATGTAACTGCTTATGAAGATGTCTGGGTGCTTTATTTTTATAAGATCTACGTGTAGGCATTAGAAATAATCTGAATTTGACCCCTGATCTGATTATGGAAACTTCAGATTCGCACAGGATCAATATCTAAAATTCAAAAATCTAGTCAGTTAATCCTGCGTTTAACCAAAGGAAATGTGCTTTTCAATTATTGTGACATTTTTCTTGAGTTCTGTAAATTACCTTCGAAATTCCAAAGTGACAACTGACAAGTGAGATTGTTAGGATCAAATAGGTTTTTGCTCTAAAAGGTGTACATTGGGTTATTTTGAATCAGATTGAATCTGAAATTTAACTGAATAGGATGTAAAGACAATTTTTTGATGGGATATTAATAGACCATTCCTCTTATTGGATCAGCACCAATAACTGGTCTGATCCATTCCCATCCCTCGGCAGCTGAGTGATAATATGCTAAGAATATTAAAGCCCAACCTTTAAATGCATTAACTGAGTGTCGCTGCTGTGATATATCCATACCTGTTTTGCAGGAGTCGAGTCATTCAATATAGACTTGAAGGAACAGAAGTGACCGTCAAGAGCAATGTGCAGCCGGAGGCAGTTCTACAGATGGTCTCCAAGACAGGAAAAAATACTTCTTTTTGGGACGCAGAAGCAACTTCAAAAACAGAAGCCTGAGCAGGAATCAATTGCCTGCCAATAGAAGTTATCGGCGGTGAAGCTCGTTTCACCAATTTGGCTACACAAGTCTCTTTAATGGGTGGATTTTTTCAACTTCTTGTACATCTCCTTTGATCTATCCCGTTGAGAACATTTTCTGAAGTGTCGATCTTTGTTAATGAGCTCATCAGTTTGTAAGATGACAACGGTCCTTTTTCTGCCATATGTTACTGCCCTTTAGATGGTATATACATTTCCCTTGAACAATAAGTCAATAACTATGCATAACTTTGAATTTGAGTCTGTAGACTTGTGCCCTGCTCTATGGTCTAAACAATTGCTCAATAGATCTAGTTCAGTTATTGTTGCTGAACCGAGACAGTTGCATGCTATGAAGCGTGATGATTGATGGTTATAAGAGCATCTTCAACAGTAGGAAGCAAATTTACTAATGCCATCATTTGGTAGCAGACCAGACTCAGGTATTTGCTCTGTTGTAATACAAGTCGGTAATATTTTCCCATCTTTTGGTAACACCCTAAGTTGGGTGCCCAGACATTGGGGTCCTTACTGGATGTGTGATGATGCCCTTCCATGGCAGGATGTCTAGGTAGAGAGGTTGATTGAGATGTGTTTCTTCTCAGCTTAAGGTTGTTTTTTGTTGCATGGAATTGTATTCCATGGAATGCAAGCAAGGAAGTGATGATAATTATTATTATTATTATTTTTTTTTACAAAATTATGGAAATCACATTCTTAAAAATATGGGATTTGGATTGTTATATATGAGAAACTAGGATTGTGATTCCCTCGTAAATGGAATTGGAATCTCCTCCAAACTCACTCTCTCATCCTCTTTTATTGATCACTTCCACGGTTCCATGGCGATTTCATGCAATCAAACATAACATACCCTGAGAAATAAAATGTTAAATGATATTGTCGTCGTTTATATAGTTCAACAGTAGTATTATTCCCTGTATAAAAAGTAATAAGTTAAATTTTCCCAACTTGCAATTTTCCTTGTGTAATGTGACCCTTTACTGCTTAAATCTAATCACCAATTAGAAAACTTTGTTTTTTAAATCTACTAAAATCACGAGTTAACGTTCTTGACACTCGTGCATAATGTCACATGCTTTCTTTTCATAAGTATTTTTCGTGCGGCACTAGCAAACTTTGCCTCGACTTATCAAAGAAAGCTAGTCAGCCTTGCCCACGAAAGACTTACTTATACTATGGAAAGCTAAGCAAACTAAGAATACACAAGAAAGCTTAAGAGAACTAGAACTTGTATTCCGTAAATTCTCTGAGGTGATTACAACAAATGAGGCCTTAGCCTATTTATACAACTCCACCTCCTCAATAGACGGTGGTGATCAATTTGATCTAACAGTCTACAATGAACTTCTACACACTTCCTTAGAAATATCTAAGGACTAGAATCCTATGAAACTCTATGAAATTTTATGGAAGGTTCTAGAGAACTCTCTAGAACAATGTGGAATACTCTACATTATTTACACTTGCCAACCTCACTTGGCTAGGCAAGAAGATAGTTGTGACATTCTCCCCCACCTAATCAGGCGACGTCCTCGTTGCCTTCAAATTTTCGTACGTTTGGATTTGCTCCTTAAATTGCCACAAATGTTGGATTGGCTCCCAGCTAGCTTCACTTTTTGGCAATCCTTTCCACTTGACGAGTAGCTCATGTGTGGGAGGTTGGTTGGAATGACGCACCACACGATCTGACAAAATAGTCTCTGCTTCCTTGTCATGTTGGATCCTCATGCCCATTGGTGCTCTTTGTGAAACTCATATGTTTGGATCATCCTGATCTTCCTTATACGGTTTCAGTATGCTTACATGGAAGACTGGATGAAATTTGATCCTTGGCAGCAACTCGACCTTGTATGTTTGCTTTCCCACTTTCTTGACTATGGGGAAAGGACCCTCATATCTTCTGATAAGGCCACGATGCAATCCTGAAAGTCTGGCATGAGCATGCATCTTGACAAGCACAAGGTCTCCAACCTGGAACTCTTGAGGCCGTCTCTTCTTGTCGGCCCACTTCTTCATCCTCTTGGATGCCTTTTCTAGGTATGCTCGAGCCTCATCAGCTTGATCATTCCATCCTTTGGCAAACTTATAGGCTGATGGACTCACTCCAGTGTAGCCAGTGGCGATAGAGCTCGGGGTCATAGGTTGTTGTCCCATGACAATCTCAAATGGGCTACGACCCATCGCTTCACTCTTCTGCAAGTTGAACGAGAATTGGGCAACATTCAGCAACTTAGCCCAATCTCGCTGGTTGGCACTCACATAGTGCCTAAGATATAACTCCAGCAAGGCATTCATCCTTTCCGTCTGACCATCCGTTTGAGGATGAAAGCTAGTAGAGAAATTAAGGTCAGTACCCAACAACTTGAACAACTCAGTCCAAAATTTCCCGGTGAACCAAGTATCCCGATTACTGATGATAGATTTGGGCACACCCCAATACTTCACCACGTGTTTGAGGAATAAATGTGCGGCTTGCTCAGCTGTGCACTCCTTGGGTGTGTGAATGAAGGTGGCATACTTCAAAAATCTGTCCACGACCACAAGTATCCAATTGCAACCTTCCGATGCGGGCAACCCAACTATGAAATCTAAGGAAACACTCTCCCAATGTCTCTCTGGGATGGGGAGGGGTTCAAGTAAGCCGACAGATGTTGCTCCACTTTGTCTTGTTGACATACAAGACAAGTCTTCACATATGCTTCGATATCATCCCTCATATGTGGCCAATAATAGGAATCTTCCACAAGAGCAAGAGTCCGATGTATACCTAGATGTCCCGCCCACTTGCTATCATGACATTCTTTCAAGACTTCCTTCCTTAGGTTGTCATGAGGTGGAACATAGATTCGCCTTCCCTTAGAGTATATCAAGCCGTTCTCTACCCAAAACTGTCTTGTCTTCCCATCTTTGACAAGAGCTATGATGGTTTGAGCCATGGATTCATGTGTCAATCCTTCCTTTATGCATCCCTTCAAGTTGCTTTGAGGTTGACTTATGTCAGAAAGTTCTCCTTTTCTACTAAAAGCATCCGCAACAAGATTAGCCTTGCCAGGCTTATACTCCAAAGTGTAATCGAACTCTGCCAAGAAATCTTGCCACCTAGCTTGTTTTGGTGTGAGCTTCTTCTGTGTCTGGAAGTAGCTAATGGCAACATTGTCGGTCTTGACCATAAATTTGCTCCCAAGCAAGTAATGTCGCCATGTTCGCAGGCAATGCACAACCGCAGTCATTTCCTTCTCTTGCATTGTGTACCACCTCTCAGTATCATTGAGCTTCCTACTTTCAAAGGCAATAGGATGCCCTTCTTGCCTCAATACTCCACCAATATCAAAGTCAGAAGCATCCGTATGTACCTCAAAAGACATAGAATGGTTGGGAAGTGCCAACACCGGTTCTTCCACAATTGCATTCTTCAATCATTCGAAAGCTTGTTGGCATTTTGAACTCCAATCCCAACTTCGTCCCTTCTTGAGCAAGTCCGTTAATGGAGCGGCTATGAAAGAGTAGCCTTTGATGAACCTTCTATAATAGTTCACCAAGCCAAGGAAAGATCTTAACTCGGTGACTTTGGTCGGTGGTTCCCATTCTTGGATGGCTTGTACCTTGGACTTGTCCATACGAAGCTTGCCCTTGCCAATGATATGACCCAAGAATGTCACCTCCTTTTGGGCAAATGAGCACTTCTCCTTTTTGACATAGAGCTCGTTTTCCTTCAAAGTTTGGAACACTTGCCTCAAGTGATTCACATGTTCCTCCAATGTCTTACTATAGATCACAATGTCATCAAGGTACACAACTACGAACCGATCAAGGTAAGGAGCTAGTACCTTATTCATTAGAGTGCAAAATGTGGTCGGCGCATTAGTTAAACCAAATGGCATGACTAAGAACTCGTAAGACCCGTACCTTGTAACACATGTCGTCTTTGGTTCATCTCCTTCGGCTATGCGGACTTGATAATATCTCGAGCGCAAGTCAAGCTTGGTAAAGTACCTTGTATCACCAAGTTGATCAAATAGATCCGCAATAAGTGGAATCGGGTACTTGTTCTTGATAGTGACCTTGTTGAGTGTCCGATAGTCAATACAAAGCCATATGGATCCATCATGTTTCTTTTGAAATAAGACCGACCCACCATATGGAGCTTTGGAGGGTCGGATATAACCAACATCTAGTAAATCCTTCAATTGTCTTCTTAACTCCTCGAGCTCAGGAGGTGCCATACGATAAGGAGCAAATGCGGGTGGCTTTGCTCCAACTTCTAACTCAATAGCATGATCCACCTCTCTCCTTGGTGGAAGCTTCTTTGGCAACTCGGCAGGCATAACATCTTTGTATTCCTTGAGAACATCTTGGACGACCTTAGGTACATTCACTTCTCCATCCATGGGACATTCATCTTCTTTGAGGGTAGCCAAGTAAGTAGACTCATTCCTCTTTACTCCTTTAGAAAGTTGGAGAGCGGACATCATTCTCTCCTTACTTATCTCCCGTACCACGGGCACAACACAAGGTTGTCCCTTCTCCATGATGCACATAGTGTTGGCATATGGGACCAGGAACGCCTTCACCATGTCCAAGAAATCTATACCCAAATAGAACTTGTGATCATCAATTGGAGCAATAGTTATGTCGACTTTACCTCGCCATTGTCCAAGCCGAATATCGGTGCCACGAGTTATTCCTTCAATTGGGAGACTTTTAGCATTGACTCCCTTGATATATCATTTCTCCTTAGTATATGATAGACCAATTTCTTCAGCAAGGTCTTTGGCCATGTAGACTGTGTTGGCTCCGGTATCCACCATGGCTTTCAAAGTCTTGTCCCCAATCTCGGTCTCCATGTACATCCTTCCACGTGGTTGTTCTTCGACCTTAGCTTGAATGGCACTTAGGAGATTCATTGAGGTGATCCTCCTTTCCTTCTTTGCTTCTTCCTCCATGACAAGCGCGACAAGTTTCCCCTGGTTGGGACACTCGAATGCCCGATGGGGTCCACTACATAAGAAGCAAGATATCTTATTGGGCGATCCATCTTTTTTCTCCTTCCCCTTGTCTTTGGAGTACTTGTGTTCTTTGAAGGACTTCTCTTTGTCTCCCCCACCTTTTCCATCATTACTCGGCCTTTTCCCTTTCCCCTTAGATGAGTCATTTCTCTTGAACTCAATCAAGGATTTGGCCGCAGCCATAGCCGTTGCAAGGTCTTGCACACCTCGCCTCTTCAACTCCAACTTGGCCCAACCCGTTAGGCCATCAAAGAAGCTAAACAAAACGTCATTTTCTCCCATGTCAGGAATCTCCAAGGGCAACTCCGAGAACTCCTTCACATACTCCCTTGTGTGGCCTTCCTTATGTTGAAGGCGACGAAGCTTGACCCTAGCTTCGTTTTCGGCATCCTCTGGGTAGAATTGTTTCTTGAGTTCCTTCGTGAATTCTTTCCAAGTGTCGATGGTGCACAATCCCTTCTTGACATCATCGGACCTTCTGTGCCACCAAACTGTAGCAACGTCATTTAAATATAAGAAGACACTACGTACCTTTGATGCTTCATCTATTATGCCAACCGCATCAAACTAGCGCTCCATGTTCCACAAGAAGTTGTCGATCTCCTTTGCACTCCTTGCCCCACCATAGGCCTTAGGTTTGAGAGCTTCAACTTTGTGGGTGATTGTCCCTGGTGTAGTCCCACCATTGGCTACCGCAGCCATGCACACCCTGAGTTGAGTTTCAAGTTTCTCAACTCTTTCTTTATAAGCTTCCATCTCCTCATCTTTAGCAACAACTTTGGCTTCTAGGGACTCGATCTTTTTGGACACCATGTCCACTACTGCGTTCAAGGCTCCTTGCATCTCTTCCCGGAGCTCTTGGTCCTCCCCATTGGATGTTTGCCCCTCGATGCGTTGGTCCATGTCTTCGACTTTCTCCCTCAAGTCAGACATGGTGGCACACAACTTAGCCAACCTTTCATCCATCGCAGCGATCATGTCCTTCGACTTGTCCTTGCGGACTTTCCCACATTTGTCGTTGTTGCCAATTGATGGGTTGTTGACCTCTGACGACATTTTCTTGTGTAGAATGATTTCACCTACCTTGCCAAACTTGGCTCTGATACCAACTGTCACGGGCTTTCTTTTCACAAGTACTTCCCGTGCGACACTGGCAAACTTTTCCCCGACTTATCAAAGAAAGCTAGTCAGCCTTGCCCACGAAAGACTTACTTAGACTATGAAAAGCTAAGCAAGCTAAGAACACACAAGAAAGCTTAAGAGAACTAGAACTTGTATTCCTTGAATTCTCTGAGGTGATTACAACAAATGAGGCCTTAGCCTATTTATACAACTCCACCTCCTCAATGGACGGTGGTGATCAATTTGATCTAACGGTCCACAATGAACTTCTACACACTTCCTTAGAAATATCTAAGGACTAGAATCCTATGGATCTCTATGGAATTTTATTGAAGGTTCTAGAGAACTCTATAGAACAATGTGGAATACTCTACATTATTTACACTTGTCAACCTCACTTGGCTAGGCAAGAAGATAGTTGTGACAATAAGCATTAGTAAAGCTGATTTATGATTTATCCAAATGTTTTTTAAGATTAAAGTTTAAAATATTCATCAAAATTGCAAAAAATAAAAAATTAATGACACTAGGTAGCTAGGTTTTGGCAACCACGGTGATGTAATACTTGTGAATGATGATTGCTTCATTGAGCTGTGCTCAAAATGGATGAGGGTATCTCGATAACGCCATTGTCCTTCCTAATAAGCGCCATGGCAACCTGGTTGCCAAAAACTGATTCTCTATTCCAAAAATAAAAAAAATAAAAATCTTTGAGAGGAAAAATTCTAGAGAGCCAGACCCCTAACGCCAGGGGAGCTCTCTAGAACGTGATTATGAAATGAAGATAAAGAACAGAAGAAGAAGAAGAACGGATGAAGACAGATGAAGATCTCTAGGATGATGGAGGGTATTGAGGCTCCCCGACGCGTCTGGCCAGGCTCTCTAGACCGATTGCTTTGAAAGATATGTTTTTATTGTGTCTTTTCCAAATAAATCTCATTTCATGAACAAACATAGATTAAGATAATACATACTAATGCTGGAGCCTTGGGATGCCTTTTTTCTTTTAAGGCGACGACTACACCACACCACCATTTCCTCTTTTTCACACCACCATTGAGTTTTTGTTTATTTATTTATTTTTTACTTTCTCACACCACCAATAAATATGCATAACAAAGAAATCTAAACTCAAAACGAAAAAATGCAAAACAGGGTAACTTTCGACCAATTTAAACCCTCAATTGAGACTGATTATCAAGTTTATCAAACCATAACAGTTGTATTACTACGAGTTATCTAATAAACACAACTTGAATCACTTGAAAATGTTTTGAAATGAACAAGTTATGATCATTTTACTAAAGTCGCGCAAATCAGTCTTGCAATGAAAACGGAATAAAGTTATTTACTTTTGGCCAACTTATTTGCTCGATCAATACCGATTATCAAGTTGATCAAAACATAAAAGTTGTAGTACTATGAATTATCTAATAAATTAAACTTGAATCACTTTAAAATGTTATAAAATGAGCAAGTTATGGTCATTTTACTAAAGTTGCGCAAATCTGTTCGAAAATGAAAACAGGATGGTGTTCTTGACTTTCGGCCAACTTGTGTGCTCGATCAAGACAGATTCTCAAGTTGATCAAATACAAAAGTTGTAGCTCTCAGTTATCTAATAAATACAACTTGAATCAATTGAAAATATTTTGAAATGAACAAGTTATGATCATTTTATTAAAGTCGCGCAATCTATCCAAAAAAAAAAATTTGTTCGCAGAGTACACTGCGGGGTGTCTAAGATACAATGCGAACTGGAAAAAAAAATCTTGTTCGCATTGTGCAATGCGGGGTATCCCAGATATCGCGCATTGCACAATGCGAACAGGAAAAAAATTTTCTCGTTCACATTGTGCAATGTGGGGTATCCCAGATATCCCGCAGTGCACTCTGCGAACAAAGTTTTTTTCGGACAGATTGCGAGACTTTAGTAAAATGATCATAACTTGCTCATTTCAAAACATTTTTAAGTTATTCAAGTTTTGTTTATTAGATAACTCAGATTAATACAACTTTTGTATTTTGATCAACTTGAGAATCGATTTCAATCGAGCACATAATTTTTCCAAAAATCATGAACACTGTCCCATTTTTATTGCGAGACAAATTTGCACGACTTTAGTAAAATGGCCATAATTTGCTCATTTCAAAACATTTTCAAGTGATTAAAATTTTTTTATTAGATAACTAAGAGTAATACAATATTTATGTTTCGATCAACTTGAGAATCGGTCTTGATCGATCGTATAAGTTGGCCGAAAGTCAGAAACACTATCTCGTTTTCACTGCGAGATAAATTTGCGCGACTTTAGTAAAATGACCATAACTTGCTCATTTCAAAAGATTTTCAAATGATTCAAGTTGTTTTTATTAGATAACTAAGAGTACTACAATATTTGTGTTTTGATGAGGTTGAGAATCAATCTCAATTGAGAGTTTAAATTGGTCGAAAGCTACCCTATTTAGCGTTTTTTTTTCGTTTTTAGTTTAAGTTTTTCTGTTATGTTAAGTTATGCATATTTATTGAGTTTTGTTTTAAGTGTTCGACTTTGAGAATTTTCGAGGGAGATGGAGAAAATTTGCAAGAGATTTGAGTGTAGGGAGAGATTTGGAAGAGATTTGCAAAAGATTTCGAATGGGGGGGGGGGAGAAACCATTGTCGATTTGAATGGTGAAGGCAAAAAAATAGATGGTTTTTGTTTATAATAGGTGGTGTGAGAAAGTATAATAGTGTAAAAAAGAAAGTAGGTGATGTGAGAGAGATGAAACTATGTGTGGTGTGGAAAATTCTAGGGGTCGAGGGAGGGGTCGAGGGAAAGGGAGCGAGGGATGGGTGTAACCACCCATCCTCCTCGGGATGAGCGCCCGCGCGCATCTCCAACGCAATGCGCTTATCCCGAGGAGGATGACCCATCCCTCGCCCCTTTACCTCGCTCCCTCCCTCGCTCTATAGCAAAGCTCGTGTGGTGTAGTCGCTGCCTTCTTTTAATTGGGTAAAAATACCAACACTCCATTCAAAAATATGGGCTTAAGATGGATCCAACACCAACTAAAATGGTAATTATGGTCTATTTAATTTCTGAGCGAGCTGAGTATCAAGGCAACTCAGGTCCACCCACCTTTGCCAACTAATACAGCTCAAACCCTTTGGACAAGTGTTAAAAAAACTCATGCTCTCTGTTCTTTCACTCCCTCATTAAACCCCACCCCATTCCTTCATCAAATCTCACTCTGCTCTTGCTTTCCATTGTGATTTAGACTTCCTGAGTCTCATAATCTCCGCTTCGTTGTCGTCGTCGTCTCTCTTTAGCAGCAATGGCCGCCGTTTCCCCTAGAACTCATCTCAATCAACTCTTGTCCTCCATGTACAATGAGGTAATGAACTTTATTTTTTGCTTGACTTCTCAAGTTTCTTCAGTTTCTTTAGGGGTTTGGTTAAATCATCTTTCTTGAAATGTTCATTTCATATCAAGCATTTACTTTTGGAATTCAGATGACTTTGAGTAGTTTCTTTAATAGCTCTGATGAGTTATAGTGGAAATCTTTGATTGATTTTGTGAGAAGTTTTAGTGGATTTTAAAGAGATACTGTTTCTGGTTTTAGTTCAACATATACAACGAGGTAATAAATCGATTCTTCAATTCATGTTCCTTGATTTCTCTCACATTCAATTTGCTTCTGTTTCTTTGGGCTTTTTACTTGTTCATCTTTCTCGTAATGCTCACTTTGTAAGTATACATTTTCTTTTGGAGTTGAGATGACGTTGAGTTGTTTCTGTACTAGTTTTGTTTATAATCTTTGCTCTGATGAGTTCTTGTGGAACTCTTTAATTGGTTTTGTGAGAAATTCTTGTTGATTTCAAAGAAATTGCGTTTCTTGATTCGGATTCTGGTTATTTGTACAAATCAATCTAATAGTTCGTAGTCTTTAAGCTTTTGGAAATTGTGCTGAAGACGTTTTGAGGTTGTGATAAAGATCGGTAGATTTTGAGTAAACTTTGTTATTGTTTGATGAACAAGAGTTTTTACTATTATAAGAGAGGATCTTGTTCATGTATTGTTTGATTCAGAGTAGAGAAGGCGTCATGAGTCTCCTTTTGGATTCTTGATGGATGATGTCTTTGAACTTTTATCCTTTTTAAGTTTATTGATTTCTAAATTTTGTTGATTTTTTTGTCACTGAGAAATCGCTGGTTGTTTTGAATCTTCAAATTGTTCATGCAGGGTATTTTGGACAGCCAATTCGAAGTGGTCCAGGGACAAAAGGAAGGGGCACATTTTCAGCTAGATTTTCCGGAACTTGTCGGCCTGTGGTGCCAGAATGCAGACAACGTTATGGAAGAGATAAATGGATTTTTGTATGTTTAGAACTTCCATTATTCTCTGGTGTTTATGTTTGTTGTTTCTATTTCTGGAATGATTAAGTTTCATTGTTTTGTTTTGTTTGCAGACAAAGACCTAATGGGATCTATCAAGTATCCATTGAGCGCGTTTTATTTCTGCAATCTAGTAGCGCAAGGTGATAACGTGTTCTGTTTGTATACGTTTTGATATGCATTATAAAACTGACGTCATCTGATCTAAATGCATGTCGAATACTTAGGTTAGAACATTGGTATGGTTAACATACACATTGCTTTATTTGAGGAACACGTTAAAGATAAAGAATTAGCTGTGAACACGTCTCGACAAAAATCGTAATTCCAAACTTAGACTGTAGCTGTCCATTTCCATAATGCTCCATTCAACACTAGAGTGGTCTACTGCCCGTCGGCTTTAAAAGTAGTTAACGAAGAGGATTATTTATCTGGTCACCAGTCCATAACACTTTATGATCTATGTGATTTCTGAGATAGAATCTTATTAAAAACTTCACCATGTAGAATTGTCTTATAGAACTACTTATTGATCTGAATCTCCAATTTGGGTATGATTGGAAAACTCTAGCTAGAATATTCATGAAGCTACAACAAGATTGGTGAAGAAGAACATCTAGCACTGACACGAATGTTGTCTTACCGTATGATAGTCTATTAATAAGCTTTAAAGCTTGTTTGGGGCATGAGATGCATAATAATGAACTCCCTACAAATATGGACTAATTGAGCCTTACACTAGTACTAATGGAGATTCTAGGAATATGATTATACCATTATCCATACATCTTCACATCATCATAAACTCTCAACAGATGGAGCAGCAGGTTTCAATTACAAGATGGCTTGTTTCATTAGAAGGATTAGTTGATACCTTGTCGACTGACGTATCCCAACTTGATACCTAGCTGTGAAAAATTGGTTAAGTGGGTTATCCACAGCTAAAGGCTACTACAATCACACAACTCTTGTTTTTTCAAGTACTACTCTGACTAATTACTGAGGCAGGACGTAGATTTCTTTGATGTTCTTTCAATCGTTTCCTTTGTTCAAACAAGATTTTATAAATGCACAAGTACAAAACTAATGGTGCAATACTTTTGGTGTCTCGTCTCCATTTATACCATTTACACTATTTCCTCCTTTGAAGTCGAAGTCATTGGCATATACATGATAATCCTATGAGATAAAAGTTTCATATTTAGTTATGTAATAACTACATGAGTATGGAGCATTGGATTCATCTGACCTTAAATGAAACATCCTGAATGAAAAATATCTTGGTAAAAGAAGGGAGAGTGTGAGACAGTTTCCCCCATGAGCCTTATTACACTACTTTTCTCAATTTCTCCTATATTGAAAAGAAAAATCTTAATGCACTTGCATGCATTCTTAGTGCATAATGAGGTTCTGTGGATGCTTCTTTGTTCCTTTCCAAGAACTAGGCCTAAACTCTAAAGCTTAATTTATCGTACTTACGTTGGTGTGTTGCAGCTTTGGGGCGAAGTTTGTTAGAAATGTGTGTGCTGAAATCATTCAGGCTCTAGAGGCCAAGGACTATGCAAGGTAAGAAGGAAGCTTCTCTCATGCAATAAATATTTTTATCACTGAGTGGAATGTCCCATTCAGAGTATTCTATATGCTACGTACTCAAAGGGCTAACATCGTGATTTCTTAGTCTATCTTGTATGGTCATTGTTCTTGCAACTGTCTTCCTCCTTATTGAGGGATAAAGCAAATCAAATACTTTTTAAGTATTTAATTCTGTGGAAAATTATGTTAAAATGTCATACCAGCTACCAGTGGGTGATCAAAAATCATGGACTGTATTCATTAAAACTTGAGTAAATATCATTGCACGTTACAAATGCTAATAGTTAGCAAACGCAAAAATGCATACATGTACATTAAAAGTATGCATGAGACCATGTTTTCAAAAAATTCTTAAAAAATAGTGAAATCTCCATTCACACAAGACATGCTACCACTTACCTAGTTTATCTTTACGATTACAATATTTATTTATTAATGTGCTGTAAATATTCTTATATGATACTACCATATTTTGAATTGATGACTTTTTCTTTCTTCTTTATTCTCTTAAGCCTTTTCATTTACGTGTATGTAATCTTATTGATACTTTTTATTGCTGTGTTGGAAATGGTTTGCTAGCGCCATAAGGTCTATTCATATGCTGAACCATGCTGTAAGCGTGACAAAAAGAGGACTGGAGGCTCTCCTTCAGGTAATTTGATTACATATTAAGTTGCACGCCTTTGAAATGTAGTTTATGCGAAACTTAAAATATCTCTTAAATTTTGTTTTATTTTTCCTTTTCTGCTTATTTTTTTAGGTGGATAGGATACTCTGTTTTACATACCTATAAAGAAAAACTCAGCACATGTAGGCTACAGTGTCCATATAATTCCAGTGATTAATAGTTTATGTAGTTTGCTTCATTTTGGTGTTCATGAGTCGCAGCATACATGCTGGGAAGAGATGTCCATATAATTGTATGTTCACTTTGTAGAGTTTTCGAAATGGACCTAGAATGACATATATATGCTCCGTCGCATGTTTTTGGTCTGAACAAAATTACATGTTGGTTTTGTATTATCTCCTTCATCTATGTTAAGGGTGTTGACTATATTGAAGCATGACATATGTAAAACTTAAGTAAAAAGTTTTGAGTTGTGATATCCCTAATTAATGTAGCTTGAAACCTTCATGTTTACTACACACAAGCACATTCTGAAACCCTTGCTTCTGAGTGCAGGTCTTGTATATCTCAATAACTTTATTCTTCCTAGTTGTACTTTTTGAGATAATATCTTCTGAGGCTAGGATAATTGAACTGAACTAGTTGCTGGACCTCATCTCCTGGTTTTTAAAGAACAACTTTCCTTTTTTAATAAGAATTTTTTTTTCGTTTTCTGCATAATATATTTCATTGTTACGTTGAACATTTCAATATACTAATATAGCTGACAACTACCTTTTCTGTTTGCCATCATATTTGTCTCAATGCTCTTGCCCTACCTTGTTTTTTTGTTATGGATAGTCGTTCCCATATACCCTCTCGTATTCTATTTCATTAGTCCAATTCAATGCATCCAACTTCCCCTTCATCTCTTTATTTTCTTGTTGCTACTGGCCGATGAAAAACTGACTAATGTTGCTCATATGTTTATTCTTAATTTCTTTGTGTTTTATTATTTTAAATGGGGTTGTAGGTGGAAAGAAGGATCGGTGGTAGCGGTGAGGAACGTCCACAACTTCAAGCAAATCTTCCACCTCGTGGACCATCTAGAAGACGCAATAGGAACAATGCACCCTCCTCGAGTCACAATAGAATCAGTGTTGCTGAGGAGCGTCCACGACTTCAAGCAAATCTTCCACCTCGTGGACCTTCCACAAGTCGCAGCAGGACCAACGCACCATCTAGCAGTAACATCAGGATCGGTGCTGCTGAGCATCCACACTTTCAAGTAAATCCTCCTACTCGTGGACCTTCCACAAGTCGCAACAGGAGCAATGCACCATCTAGCACTAACATCAGGATCAGTGCTGCTGAGGAGCATTTACAATTTCAAGCAAATCCTCGTACTCGTGGACCTTCCAGAAGTCGCAGCAGGAGCAATGCACCATCTAGCAGTAACATCAGGATCAACACTGCTGAGGAGCTTCCACAATCTCAAGCAAATCCTCCTACTCACGGACCTACCACAAGTCGCCGTAGGAACAATGCACCCTCAAGTCACAATAGGATCAGTGCTGCTGAGGAGTGTCAACCACAACTTCAAGCAAATCCTCCACATCTTGGACGTTCCACAAGTCGCATCAGGGACACTGCACCATCTAGCAATAACACTAGGATCAATACTGCCGAAGAGTGTCCACAATTTCAAACAAATCTTCCACCTCTTGGACCTTCCACAAGTCGCATTAGGAATGCTGCACCATCAACCAGTAACATTAGGATCAGTGCTTCCGTGGAGCGTCCACAATTTCAAGCAAATTGTCCACCTCTTGGACCTCCTGCAAGTCGCAACAGGAAGACTGCACCATCTACTGGTAACAATCGGAATGATGCACCCTCCACAGGCCATAATGCACCGGTCACCACAGACAATCTTAACCCTACACTGCCCACAGGTCATGATAGGAACACTGCACCACCCTCCAATGCCATTTTGACCACCATTAATAGTTGTAACCCTCCACCCTCCACCATTGATAATTCGAACCCTCCACGCTCCACCAGTCATAATTGGAACAGTGCACCCTCCACAAGCAACATTTGGGACAATGCACCCTCCACCAGTTACATTTGGAACAACACACCCGCCGTAAGTGACAACTGGATCAATTCACCCCTCGGTGGTCCGGATTGGAACTATTTACCCTCCATAAGTGACAACTGGGACAACTTGGACAATGCATTCTTCGACAATCAGAATTGGAACAATGTACCCTCTACAGATGAAAATTTGGACAATGCACTCTTCGACAGTCAGAATGTGAACAATATACCACCCACAAGTGACAACTAGAACACTGATCAGAATGAGAATCATTGACATCTAGTAAGTTTCTCTCTGTTGTCACCTCTTCCTATTTTTTCACTTTCCTTGAAACCTTCAAATAGTATACTAGTTCCATATCTCGAGTTAGGTCCATCACACTGATAAGTTGCTTTGCTTTCTCAATCTCATCGCAAAATATGGAAATCCTTTATTATGTGTTGTTTCATATGTTTTGTGCATGTCTGTTTAGCGTACCCATTCGTGAATGTACATGTTAAAAATCAGTTTTATTTAATTTTATTCTTAGCTATCAAATTTTAGTATAACGTACTGTAAAAATGATATGTATACCACATTGCTTACACTCTAAATAGGGTCACAGTAATTGATGAGGGCAAATGAACCTTACTATTTAAGGACCTCTTTTAGATATCATGATTTTGTCTACACCCTTCCGGGGGAAATGAGTCTATTACTCCATCATAGAATACCATGAGAAAACAATTCAGTAGACCTCTTTATACAAGGCGTCCCTATTTGGCTTAGTCTTAAATGGTCATAATGTAATTCTAAGTGATTAGTCATCATCTATTTATTTATTTTCAATCACTGAGGATTGGGATTTTCTTTTGGTTTAGCTCAATTAGGCAAAGCATCTTGGAACAAATTGCTAATCTAGTTTATCCAATGTGATTCACAGCTGGTAATTTAAGCTCTATGCATGCAAAGGATCCGCACCTCTCCCAGGTCATGAAGAAAAATGAAAGTGTTGTGCAAGGCGAAACGATTGCATTTCCTCATGTTGCATGGAGTCCGTTGCTGATGTTGTTTCATATGTCCTGTTGTGGATGTGGTTGCTTATCATGATGGTGTTAAGGGAAAAACCAACTCCTAGTATGTTTTAGGTTTTTTCATTTCCTGTTGCTATTGACTTGGTTGTTCGTACATTTTGCTGCTTATTGATATCTTTGGACAAATTTTGAGTTTATTTAATGTTTTCGTAGACATCTTTGGCATAATGATTTATCTTATAGAGTGGGCGAATCTAATCCTACAGCAAGCGAAAGCGAGAATAGAGGTGCAAGACTACAACAATCATTGGTGGGTACCAATAGTATAAGTACACATAAACTCATGTTATACTCCCTGTGGATAAACACGTGGAGAATTTAGGCTCATGAACAACTGGAATGGGCTTAATATTCTAAGATCTTTCACAAATTATGATGCAGTTTACTTCAACCATCCATGTAGTGAAACTAGGGTATTCCGCGTGCTTTTGACACGATAAAAGTTTAAAACTTGTCAAAATATGAGTTTTCATCTTTCATACTTATATGCCTAATCACCACTATCAACCATTGAAAAAATATATATATAAAAAACATTAGGTATGAGATAAATAAAATGTTTAACATGATAAATATAGTTTGGTTTATTTTAAATATCAAGATAAATAAATATCAAAATGTTGGGTATGAGAATCGAACCCGTGCATTCTTAGTGTTTTAAGTTCTATGTGATCCGTTAGATTCTTATATTTGGACAAATCCCAACCTTTTTTTTATCTCCAACCTCAAACATCATCATGATTTGTAATATAGGCTAGGTTATTCCTCGTGTTGTTGACACAATAAAAGTTTAACATAATAAATATATTTTATTCTACTTTTAATATCAAGATAAATATATGTTAAAATATTGGGTATGAGAATCAAACTCATACACTCTTATTGAGGATTAATTGAAAGTATGACATAAATGACTAACATTAAGTTCTAACCATTAGATTAAATGAATCTCAACCATGAATTATGTTTATCTATAAACTTATCTTTTAATGTTTTTTAGTTCTATTTAATTCGTTGGATCCTTATATTTGAGTAAATATCAGCCGTCTTTTATCTCCAACCTCAAAGACCATCATGATTTGATATATATAGACTAGGGTATTCTCCATACCGTTGCACGATAAAAGTTTAAAATTTGTCCAAACATGATCACCCTTAAGTTTTTATCATTCATACTTACATGCCTAATCACCACCATCCACAATTGAAGAAAAAAAAAAAAAATCAAAATATTGGCTATAAGAATCGAACCCATGCACTCTTTAACTCATAAAGGCTATCTTTAAGTCACAACCACTGGATCTTCATGTTTGGGCAAATCTCTACCGTCTTTTATCTCAAACCTCAAACATCATCCTGATTTGTAATATAAACTAGTGTGTCTCCTATGTCGTTGGCACAATATGGTAATTGAAAGATAGTAATTGAAAGTGAGAGAGATGAAATAATGTAAGTGAGGCTTAAGAGAAATTGAAAGAATGTAAGAGATATTGAAATATAAGAAATTGTATAGGATCGTTCGATCTTTATGTTTAGGTGAATCTCAATCATCTTTTATCTCCAACCCCAAACACCATTATGATTTGTAATATAGACTAGGGTATTCCTCGTGCCATTGGCACGATAAAAGTTTAAAACTTGTCAAAATATGATCACCCTTGAGTTTTCAACACCACCATCATCAACATTTGAAGAAAAATAAATAAATATAAAAAAATGTTAGGTATAGGAATCGAATCCATGCACTCTTGGTGCTTTGAGTTCTATGTGATCTGTTAGATTCATATATTGGGTTAAATCTCAGCCGTCTTTTATCTCCCACCCCAAACACCATCATGTTTTGTATATATAATTAGGGTATTCCTCGTGTACGTCTTTGGCACGATAAAAGTTTAAAATTTGTCAAAACATAATCACCCTTAAGTTTTCATACTTCGTGCTTATATGCCTAATCAACAATTGAAGAAAAATAAATAAATATAAAAATGTTGGGTATTCCTCGTGCTGTTAGGTATTCCTCGTGTTGTTAGCATGATAAAAAGTTTAAACCACCATCAACAATTGAAGAAAAAAATATCAAAATGTTGGGTATATGAATCAAACTCATGCACTCCCAAATGACATTTTTTTGAAGTGCTTAGAAGCTAACTAGATTTTTTTATATAGTTCTGAACGAGCTTCTGAATGAACTATCTGTTTTACTTCTGAATAGGCTGCCGATTAGAAGCTGTAAAATTAAAAGGTGTTTGTTTTTAGGTGCTTAATGAGAACTATTTGACAATTTTGCCCAACTGAGCTGAAAATTTTATGACATAAATATTGTGCTTAAAATCATATTCAATAATTATTTAAATCCTAGAAAATTTTACAATACCTTTCATTACAAGAATATCGAAATATGACCAAGTACATTTAAAAAAAAATTATCAAACCAAATTTCTTACTAATATTCGTTTGCAATACGATCTCGTAAATTAATCAAATCGGTTTGTTCACGTGATCCAAGTACTTGAGACAATTGCGGTTGTTCACTATCAGTTTGCTTGGGAGAGTTGGAGAGATGAAGAAAAACTTAAAAATACAGAGAAAGAAAACAAAGATGAATGAGAGAAATGAGATAAGTTTCTTACCGAGTCCTTGTGAAGGTAGGTACAACCACAATGCTTGGTGAAGAAAATGAATGTGTGTCGTCAAAATTTTCTCATACTTATTTTTAAGAAGATGGGGGCAGCAATTGTAATTACAAAATTATGTTAAGGTTATTATTGGAATAATTTTTTACTCACCCTGTTGCTTACTCCAATCAGAAGTAGAACTTCTAATCAAAACTAAAAACAAACACTCTAAACAAGGTGATCCACTTCTTATTAAGACTTCTGACTTCATTCAGAAGCAAAAAGAAACACCTTTTTAGTGTTTTAAGTTCTATACGATCCACCCAATCGTCTTTTATCTCCAACCTCAAACACCATTCTGATTTGTAATATATACTAAGGCATTCCCCGTGCCGTTGGCACAATAAAAAATTAACATAATAAATAAAGTTTATTCTACTTTATTTTTCTAGCATTGACACCCCATCATATTTTGTCAAAACTTAATTAAGCCAATATATTATTGATCACCTTTAAGTTTTCATCATTCATACCTAATCGCCACCATCAACAATTAAAGAAAATTAAATAAATATCAAAATGTTGGATATGAGAATCAAACTCACACGATCCGTTAGATTGATATATTTAGGTAAATCTTATCCGTCTTTTATCTCCCACCCAAACACCATCATGTTATGTATATATAACTAGGGTATTCCTCGTGTCGTTGGCTCCATCATGTTGTGTATATATAAATCTCATTCGTCTTTTTCTAGCATTGACACCCCATAATAACTTGATTAAGTTAACATATTATTACCCTTAAGTTTTCATCCTTCATACTTACATGCCTAATCACCACCATCAACAATTGAAGAAAAATAAATAAATATAAAAAATGTTAGGTATGAGAATTGAACCCATGCACTCTTGGTACTTTAAGTTCTATGTGATCCGTTAGATTCATATATTTGATTAAACTTCAGTCGTCTTTTATCTCACACCCAAACACCATCCTATTTTGTATATATAACTAGCATATTACTCATGCCGTTGACACTCCACATATATATATATATTTTTCTTTCAATTATCGTGCACTAGACACCCTCACCACTAATGCCTTCAATCAGTTCCATAAAAAATAATATTTTAAAATATAAACTAATTTTCTTAAAAGTGCAAGCATATTTTACGATAAAAATACTAATTATTTTTAAAGTAAAACTCGGTTAAAATTAGAATCGATTGAATGTTTAGGGTATTTGTTTGAATATTCATTAAAATGTCTATAGCTTTGAAAAATATTATACTTAAATATTTTAATAATAAAATACATATTTTAAAAATTTTAGTTTTTGTATTGATAATTAGTTTTGTTGAAAAGATTTTTAAAATTGCATTTCAACGATACCAAGTTTACCAAAATCCAACAACTACATAGATAGTTATGATAATTTTTATTTAAAAAAAAACTATACTTTCTCTCACCACTACATTTACATTCCATCTATTTTTTCATAATTTTTATTTTTTTGCCCTTCTATATGTGTTATATTTACAAACATGCCATTATTGGGAATGAATCTCAATTCTCAACTTATTTTCGTACTTTAAATCCTAGTCATCTTTAATCTTCAAACCTCAAGTTTGTCCCAATCAGCAATGAATAGTAAAACATCATTCTGAATTATAATATAAATAATACTAGCATATTACCCTTGCCGTTGGCATTTCATAAACATTTCTTTGTTGCTAATTATCATGCAGTGGACATCCTCACCACCATTGTCCTCAATCGGCTTCATTAAAAAAATTATATTTTAAAATGTAAACTTATTTTTTTAGAGTCAAATTTGGTTAAAATTAGAATTGATTGAATGTTCGGGGTCTTTATTTAAATATTCATTAGTTTCTTTGAAAAATATAATACTTAGGCATTAAAATATAAAAAAACGTATTTTAATAATAAAATACATATTTTGAAATTTTAAGTTTTATATTGATCATTGGTTTTGTTTGAAAGATTTTCAAGATTGCATTTCAATGATATCAAGTTTACCAATATCCGACAACTACGAAGATAGTTATGATAATTTTCATTTTGAAAAAAAAGACATAATACATTTTCTCTCTGCCACATGTACATTTCACCAACTTTTTCACTATTTTTCATTATTTTTGCCCTTATACATGTTTTATATTTACAAACATGTCATCATATGAAATGAATCTCAACCCTCAACACATTTCCAACTTTCAATCCTAGCCATCTTTTATCTTCAACTTCAAGTTTGTCTCAGTCAATTGTAATAGTAAAACACCATTATGAATTGTAATATAGATATGGATTAAGATGTTTGACTCTTTTTTTTGTACTGAAAGACATTAAAAATACCAACGACCAGCTTGTATTGGTCATTGGTTTTGTTGAAATTCGAGTTCTTTGTTTGAATATACCTGAGAAGCTATTTTCATTCATTTGAAATAAAAAAAATTGAAAATACTCATGCCGTTAACTGCATTAGACATTTTTAATACTAAAAATATACATATTTATAATATGTAGCGTTTTTATTAATTATTGGTTTCGTATTAAAGATCTTAAAAATGCATTTCAATGATATCAAATTTACTAAAATTTGAAAAGAACAAAATATATAATACTTTCTCTCTCCGCCACATGTAAATTTCACCAACTTTTTCACCATATTTTCATTATTTTTACCCTTATACATTTTTTATATTTACAAACATTCCATCATATGAAATGAATCTCAACCCTCAACACATTTTCAACTTTCAATCCTATCCATCTTTTATCTCCAACATCAAGTTTGTCCCAGTCAGTTGTGAATAGTAAAACATCATTCTGAATTGTAATATAGATATATATATATACTAGGGTATTCCATGTGTCATTGGTACAATAAAAGTTTAAAACTTGTCAAAACATGATTACCCTTAAGTTTACATCATTCATAGTTACATGCCTAATCACCATCATCAACAATTAAATAAAATTAAATAAATACCAAAATGTTGGGTATGAGAATCAAACCCATGCACTTTTCGCGCTTTAAGTTCTATGTGATCCGTTACATTCTAATATTTAGGTAAATCTCAGTCGTTTTTTATCTCCCACCTCAAACACCATCATGTTTTGTATATATAACTAGGGTATTCCCCGTATTGTTGGCACGATATGAACACACTCACTCACTTTGCCAAAGAAATCAATTGGAAAACATATAAATAATAATATAGTACAAAGCCACTCGTTTCACAATTTAAAATATATTTCACAGTTGCCCAACAAATTTGAAATTGCACACAACGGCAAATACTCATAAACACTTAACTGTAAATTTATGTGTACAAATCAAAATAGATTTAGTAAAAAAAATAATAAACTTATACTTGAAAGATGAGAAATTGAAAGCGGGGGAGATAAAAGAGTGTAAGTGAGGGTTAAGATAATTGAAAGAGTGTTAGAGATATTGAAATATGAGAAATTGTCTAGGATGTTAGATATTTATATTTGAGTAAATCTCAGCCATTTTTTAACACCCTTGAGTTTTCAACACCACTATCATCAACAATTAAAGAAAAATAAATAAATATAAATAAAAAATAAAAAATTGGGGTATGAGAATCGAACCCATGCACTCTTTGTGCTTTGAGTTCTATGTAATCCATTAGATTCATATATATGGTTAAATCACAGTTATCTTTTATCTCTCACCCCAAACATCATCTTGTATTGTATATATAATAGGGCATTCCCCGTGTCGTTGACACGATAAAAGTTTAACATGATAAAGTGTTTACTATTTTCATCGCGGCTTATCTTTCTATCATGTTTCTCATGGCTTTAACTGTGTTGAAAAATCATTCGGCATGGCTCTGAAAATTTTAGGTCAATATGTTATTAATTACTGGTACATGGGCTTAAACTAAACCATAATAATAATAAAATAAAAATAATAAAAAGTTTGTCATTAAAAAAAGTTGCCTAATAAATATATATTGTCGTTAAAGATACGTGTCATTGATCATACCCCAAGGTTGCAACACATGTACCATTACCACTAAACATATTTATTTAATATATGTCATGTCATTCATCTTTTTAATATCCATTGCGGTATTATCTCAACCACAAATATTTGGTGTTTCTGTAATGGTAGCTTAAACTAAATTAATTACAATATTTTTATTGAATTTTAACAGTCTATCTTGTTTTAAAAAAATTTCCAATACTAAAATTTGTCATACCTCATAAATTTGAATTTGTAATTCATCAAAATGGCAAAAAACACAATAAACCACTATAACATTACTCCACATGCTAAATGTTTGAGTATGCAACAAAAACATAATTTTTTTTAAGAATTTCGACAGAGTTTACTTTGTTTTCTCAATTTTTTTTCAAACACTAAAACCTGTCATATACAATAATATTGCATTTGTAATTCTTCAAAATGCAAATATATAAAATGAACCACTACAACATTGTTCCACATGCTAAATGTTTGAGTAGACAACAAAATTTTGACAAAGTCTACTAATGAGCAAGAAATACAGTACCTCCAGAGTAGCACATTTTGTATGCAAATGTAAATCACATTGTGTATATGTTTAACATTGAAGTCCCACTGTATGCATGTGTAAATCACACTGTATACAAATGCATGCAAATGTATGCTAGGATATTCAACACTTTATTCTAATGTATACTAGGAATATTCTAACATTGAAGTTTAACTGTACATGTCAATAAATCACATCATTCTTGTCAATAAATCCCATTGTACTTGTTAAAAAAAAAAAACTGAATCATAGCATGAGTATGCAAATGTCAATAAAAAAATTAGAATAAGAACTTTATAATATTTCAATAAAACGCTGTTGATTTTTTTCAATTGATCTAACCATCCAATGCATAAGAATATTATCAAAGCTTACAGAAGTAGTAGACTTAAGGTTACATAAAAGGTTGGGGGTTCTAAAATCGTCTGTCTCTTTACGAAGACGAGTGGCTGTATTTATAATAAAAGGAAACCCACGAAGCGATAAGGCTTCTGGAAAGAGATGAGCTGGATGCTTATCTCCTACTTGTCTTCTTGTGATAATTGAAGAAGAATAGTTGAAGATGCTTCATTATTCACCTTTTGACCTTTGCGGATGAGTGGATCTACTGTAGATACACGCGTCCTCTTGTAAACAGTAAAATAAGGATGTTGTCGGGTACTGTGGCCGAAAGCATTTTTGGCTGCTGGCAGATTCTTGGAATTATGAAGAGACACCATAATTATTGTGGGGTCAAGTTGACGTGAATGGCGGAAAGATGTCGTAACAGTCATCCTCATTGGAGGGTCCACTAGAGGACTCTGTAGCTTCATCATCTTCATCAGAATTTTCTGAAGCTATCATAGAGAGAGTCTCAAGGAGTTGAGCTCTTGTTGGTTTCCCTTGAAGTTGCTTCCTAATATGATCTTTAAGAAGCTTTGCTTGAGTTGGCACTTGAGAGGGTCTCATGATGGGAGCAGCAGGAACAGGCTGTCCAGAGAAGAATCGTGAGACTCCGTCTTTTGTAGCATGACTGTGGTCGAAGGTCGGCCACCATTTGATTTTAAAACGTCTGCAGAACCAGAGAGGCGGTTGTGCTGACTGATTGATTGTGGTGAGAGCAGAGACAGAGAAATCCCAACAGGAAATCCATGTCAGATTGAACTTGATGAAGAACCATAGCAACAGAACTTGTTGAGGAACTGGAGCTGGTGGTTGGAACTTAGACTTGAAAAGGGACCATCCTTCATTGACAGGAGGAGGAAGAATCCCATCTTCAGCACCGAAATGGTTCCACCATGAGTGTTGAAACCATAAAGGAATTGAAGCTTGCTTGAATTTCTTGCAGAAGAAGAAAAAAACCATGAATGTGAGCAGTTTTGTGAAGGAACACAAAAAGCTCGTTTCCAGGCTTGCTTGTAATCTTGATAATTGTAAGATGCAGGAAGAAAGTTGACAAAGAACTTCTTGTGGGAGCTTGGATGTTGCTTCCAGTCAGCTTCTGTCATAATCTTCAAGATCTGACACTTGGAATGAGAAATCTTTTCTGAATTAGATTTCTCCTTGTTATAAGTAATCACTGCAGAGTCTGTGTCTACTAGGATGAACTCATAAAACCTTTGATTCTTGAGACCATCAGCTTCTTCATAGAGAATCTGTGAAGAGAAGACATGACGGGCTATTGCTTGCGGATCCTTGATAAGAGGATAAAGACTTGATTCGAGTAAAAGCAAAGGCTCAAGACAAGTCTTTGTCACATATTGATTTGAATGCACTTAAGGAGGCTTCTGGAATGATGCCATTGTTGAACTTGATTCAACTTCTTGAAGAGGCTGAAAGGGATTGGTAAGGGTTGTTGCATAAGAAAAAGGGGGCTTGTGCTGTGTCGCAGAAGGCGGCATAGCATATTGGGACTTGAACTGTGGTCTTGCAGAGGGAACCTGCGAAGAAGATGAGCTCTACGAACTCATTTTTGGATAAACTCTCTTGTGAGGAAGTCAGCAAGAGAATTGTCTGCTCCCTTTATATATTCGATGTCAAAATCGAATGCAGAAATTAAACCTTGCCATCTGGCGAAAATCTGTTTTGAAACGAGATTTAAAACATCTTTAGTTAAAATCTCTTTGGCAGATTTGCAATCAACTTGTAAAAGAAATTTTTGATTTGTTAAATCATCTTGAAATTTCATGATGCATAAAACAATCGATAAAACTTCTTTTTTAACAGTTGAATAATTGATTTGTATAGAATTCCAAATACCTGAATGGTATCGGACCAATTGGATTGAGGTAAAATCAGGTAGACGCTGTTTAAGGATACCACCATACCCTTGGTTGGATGCATCTGTTTCTACAATCTTGAAAGCCTGGGGATCGGAGATTCCTAAACAAAGAAGACTCTTGACTTGGGCTTTGACTTGTCGTACAATTTGAGAATGGGCTTGAGTCCATGGACTTGGATTTTTCTTAAGTCTATTGTAAAGAGACTTAAGTAAAACACGAAGGCCTTGGTAAAAATCAGCAACATAGTTCAAAGATCCAAGAAATTTTTGTCTCGAATTTCATCAGGAAATTTATTTGCAAAATCAATTGCTCTTGGAAACGGAGTAATCATTCCATGGAAGATTGTATGTCCTAGAAATCAGACATTTGTTTGAAAAAGATTAATTTTGGTAGGTGATAAAACCAAACCATTTTTTTAATACATTTTTCAAATTGATATAAGTGTTTCCAATGGGCTGCAATAGACTCAGAGAAAACTAGTATATCATCAATATACACAATGGTAAAGTGAGACAAATGAGAGAAAATTTCATTCATGATGTTCTGAAATTCACTTGGTGCATTTTTTATACCAAAGGGCATTACATTCCATTCGTAATGTCCAAAGGAAACATTGAAGGTAGTTTTATACCTATCCTAGGGATGGATCTGAATTTGCCAAAATCCAGACTTGAGATCAAACTTAGAAAAGACACATGCTGAATGTAATCTTTTCAGAAGATCACGTTGATGCAGAATGGAATATCTAATCCATTGTAAGACCTGGTTAAGGGGCTTATAATTGATGACTAAACGAGGACTTCCGCGCTCGAGTTCAGCAGCTTTTCTGACATAGAAGGCTGAACAACTCCAAGGAGACTTAGAGTGGCGAATGAGATTCTTATTTAGTAATTGCTTAATTTCTTGCTTGCAATAGTCCATAAGCTCATAATTCATTTGAATTGGTCTGGCTTTTGTTGGAA
This sequence comes from Berberis vulgaris, assembly GCA_963556465.1. Classification (NCBI taxonomy): domain Eukaryota; kingdom Viridiplantae; phylum Streptophyta; class Magnoliopsida; order Ranunculales; family Berberidaceae; genus Berberis; species Berberis vulgaris. The sequence goes on from OY747135.1 coordinate 7,529,769, forward strand.
TCTTGCGTTCATCAAAACCTGGTTCATAAGGAAGATAAACACAGTGTTGTTTCCTATGCCAAAAAGCATTAGGAAGGTTAGAACATAACTCTTGTTTGAGATGTTCTTGGAATTGAACAATCTGAGATTGTAATTTGGGATCTTGTATTTGTTCATCAATTCTTTTATAAGCAATTTCTTGTTTAAGTGAGTTTAAATGTTGTTGTTTCTGAGAAATGAAGTTAAGAAATTGAGCATTTTGCTGCATCTGATTAACTTCATAAATTTCAGGTTTAAACAAAAACTTAAACTCAACATCAATACCTAAATAGGTAGCCTTGATACCTTCTTTAGAAACTGTAAACGAAGAGATTGCAGAAATAAAAGGAGTTCCTAAAATCATTTTATGTTCCATGTTCTTAACAAGGAGAAAATGTTGTTTGATACAGACTTTATCTTTACAAATATGAGCATTTGTAAGCTTGTATTTAATTTGTAATTCAGAATTGTCGGTGGTGTACAATTTTTGAGTTGTAATTGTAAAGTATTGTGCTGGAACAATACCTTCTTGGATACAGTTCATATCGGCTCCTGAGTCAATCAGGGCAATGGTAGAAATCAAGATTTCTCTCTTGATGAAAAGATCAACAGAGACATACCATTTCTGGATTGTCACCTGATGAGGAATGCTTTGTTTGATATTACAAAGAAATTGAGGAGTAGATTCTTCTAGAGGAAAGGGTTCAGAAGAAGAAGCCTCTTGAGGAACTTTATTAAGATTCTGGACTTTGAGATCTAGATAAAGTTGGGATTGTTTAAGTAAAGCAATATCTTTTTTAATATTGTTTACTTCATATTGGAGATCAGAGATACTAACTGGAGATGAAGCAATAGAAGATTTGAATCTATCTATAACTTCTTTGTGACTGTAAAAAGGTTGAACAACCTCAGGAATGTTATGAGAGGAAGTTAATGAAGTTTTGATGTGTTGAAGATATTCATTTTTTAAATTAGGATCTTCAATTTTGTCAACAAAATCTAATAAGATACTAGATTGTTTCTTGTTAGACAACATGTTAATTGTTTTGTGAGAACAATTTATGTTATTACATAGACAGGCTCCTGCTCCATTATCAGAATCATCCGAGATGTCTGAATCAGAAGAGAAGCGATTGATATGAAATAGTTGAAGTTCTTTATCAGAAGAATCAGCTTCAGAATCCATTAGAACATTAAGAAACATATTCTTAATATCTTCAGGAGCTTTTAAAGCTTGAATCTTTTGGGTCGTTCTGCACGATTTTGCATAATGGCCTGGACGTCCACACTTAAAGCAAACAGGCTTTGAGGATGGATTGGGCTTGAAATGTTTCTTAAAATTTCCGGGCTTGGGCTTATGTGTCCCATGCCTTTTGGGCTTGCTATAGTACTTATCTAAATCTTTGGGTAGTTTAGGCCCATAAGGTTTTTTAGATTTGTATTGTCAGGCTGGATGAGATCTGTAAAGCTATTTGGACTTAGAATTAGATTGTGGCAATCTAAAATCTTCAAATCCATATTGTTGACAGAAATCACCAAGTTCTTTCGGCCCAGTGATATGTTGTTTCTTAAGCTGGTGTTTAAGCCTAAGATCATTACATAACTGCAGAGCACATTTATTAATAAATGAGATTAAATCTCCATATGTAAGGCGTTCATATGGTGTGAGACCCTTGTGTGGGCGGATCTGAGGGGGAGGGTGAGGGTTGGAGCCCAATAGGCCCAACAGGCCCGTGGATCCCAAGAGGGGTTGGGCTAGCTACCAAGGGGGATCATAGTCCCACATCGCCTGGGTGCGGGATGGTTATGTGCTATATATGTGCGAGGTTGGATCCCCATAGTAAGAGGCCTTTTAAAGCCGTGCGGGCCGGTTGGGCCCAAAGCGGACAATATCTTACTGTGCGGATCGAGTCGTTACATATGGGATATCTCCTTGATATTGATCTTGTAATTTATTCCTAACTGTTTCTGCAAAGATAGCAGGTAAACCAGAAAGAAACTTTCGTTTCCAGAATGGATTACTGGCTTCAGATTGTTGCATAACTTTTTTGAGGAAAATGTCCTTGTACCATCTGAAATGGCTAAGGGTAGGACGTTTGTGAATCATAAGTAGATCCTTAGATTTACCTTGAAATTCACTGGGATCCCCAATAAAATGTTTTAGTATGCTAACAATAAGAGTAATTACAGAATCAGGAATAAAAAGACCATGTTCAGTTTTTATAGGTTGTCCATCAGGTCCAACCTTAACTGCTTGTAAGATTGCTTGTTGTTCACCTATAGTAAGATAATTATCCCACCATCCTTTGATTAACCCAGAAAAGCCAGCGATGATAACATGAGCTATAGTTTTATCATCTTTTCCTTCACTACGATGAGTAGAGGCTAGCATAATCATTTCTTGGGTTACTTCAATAACACTTTCATCAGATAAACCATCTATATTCCAAATATAGAGATTGCCTGTAGAAAATGAGCCGAATGCTTGTAATGAACGTTCTACATACTGCATATCAGGTAATGAAGGGCGTGGATAATAATTTCTTGTTTTAGGAAGAGGATTTTGATAATTGCCATAAGATTGTACCTTGCGAGCATACTTTATGGGATTGATCTGATATTGAATAAAATTTAATCTATCCAATTCAGCCATGGGATTAAAATCTTCACTAATGTCAGATTCAACAGTCATGACGGGATTCGACAGAGTGTTGATTCTGAGTCTGGAATCGAGTTTTAATGCTTCTAATTTAGCATCATTATCCTTGATTATTTGTTGCGAATTTGTAAAAACATTTTGAGATACTGAAGTTGGTTGAAAGAATGTATTTTTCTTAGTGTCTTCAGTATGTTTTTCTTGAACTCTTTTGTCTTTAAGAGCATTGTGAAGAAGTTGATCTTGTACCAATTTATCGCCAAGTTCATGGAGAAGAATATTGGTATAATTATTCTGTTGAATAATTTTGCTTATGCCTTTTGCTTGAGATTCAGAAGAAGAATCTTTCAAAGGAGAAGCAATAAGATCTTGACCCATAGTAGCAAATGTAAATTCGCTAAGAGGAGGTAAAATTGAGTTAATTGCTTGATTCTCAGTTGAGTTCCAGATTTTAGAAGAAACATTGAGAACATGAACATTAAAATACCAATCTAAGAAAGGTAAATTTTCTTTAAGTTCTTCACAACATTTATAAAATTTCTTTCCTAAATCAGTTCTCTGAGATTCAGTTGTTTGAGCGTAAAACTTTTGACGTCTTTGTTTATTATCTTCTGACATGAATTCTGTTTTAATCTTTTCTTTATTTAATTGAAAAGGTTTAGACAGACAATGCAGAGAATTGATTTGTGGTGGAAAGTTCATTTCCGATTATGTTGGAGATTGATGTTCTTGATCAAACTCCTGCTCTGTTAGAGGATTGTATAAAGGTTGTGGGATCTGTGGATACTGAGGATTTGGCCTAGTATTCGCAAGATCAAGATGGGGTAGAGCATCTGGTGTAGGTGCTCTAGAGATATGTGTAAGAACAGTCCTGAAAGATGCTTCAGATCTGCGTCCTGATTGGAAATCTGAAGGGTTGAGTCTTGTGATTCTTGCTTCAGAGAATCGTAGTTCTACTGATCCATCAGGGAGAGTAAAAACATGATCAAGCTGACTAGGAGGAAGTCTCCTAGGTACAACAGCTCCTTGAACCTTCCAAACATCTGGAAGGGTGACTTGGTTCCAATGAATTGTCTTTGGAACAATAACATTGGCTTTCTCCTTATTGGCTTGAAAAAGGATTGTGTATCCTTTCTCAGACTCTTGTAAAGCTTTTGGGCTTAACTGAGTCTTCATGGCCTTAAAGGTGATCTTGTAGATGAGAGCTAAGGGTTCAGAACCTTCGATCATATCATAACCGGAGGTCTGAATATTGAGAGTCAGTGTTTCAAGGACGTTTGGATCCTTAAGTGACACTGAGAAATTGGGGTAGCAGTTGAAATAAACTGAACCTGATGACAGAGTGGACTCTGCGATTCCAAGCAGAGAATCGTGAAACCTATTGTGTCTACAATCGCGAAGTGCAATTAAGGCACAGGTATCTAACCCTGTTCTTGTAAGGGGTTTGAGTCTGATCTGGATCAACCCGATATGGATATACTTGTATTCTTGGCTAAGTAAATAGTCAAGTGTTTGAGCAGAAAATAAATGTTTTGAATCTAAAGATCCATTGAGAGGCACAGTCTGTTCGACTATGTCAATCAGATCTTCAGTTTTTTGAGAGAAAAAGGATTGAAAAACTTCATAAATCTTCTTGTAAGGAACAGCTGGCACTACAAGAAATCAGCATTTTAGCGGCGGTTATGTAACGACGGTTTGAAAAAATCGTCGCTAAATACTTTATTTAAGGACGGTTGTTCAACTGCCGCAAAATAATATTGTTTGACGACAGTTATTAGTTACTTGCGACGGTTTTTACCGTTGTTTTAAATAAAACATCCATGTTCGCTTAAAGCATCCAATTGGGTGCAAATAACATCCCAGTTGGGTTTCTTATTCCTTTTATCGATCTAAACCGAAGAAAGAAACAAAGAGAAATTACAGAACAGAAGAGGAGAAAGAGAACTGAAGAGAAGAAGAAGAAGAACGAAGAGGAGAAGAAGATCAGTCGATCTTGGCTGGTTGTTTTGACTTGGGGTTTCTTGTTGTTGCTGTTAGCTTGTTGTTGTTGTCCGATTGACGCAGAGAGCTAGGGACTGAGAGAGGGACGATCGACACAGAGAGAGACGTGTGTACGATCGACTGATCTACTGCTACTACATGTGAAATCAAATCAGAGGTATGTTCTTCTTCGCAAACCCTTCAATATCTTCTTCTTCCCCATCCCATCAGAATCATGGCACATGAACCTGAAGATATCGATATCATCAATGAGAAGAACCCTTGCCCACTCGATGAAGACGATATCGATCTCCTCAAAACCTATGTATGTGCTAGTCTCTTCTCTCCCTTTTTTTGTTTGAGGAATTATTGTTCATCATCAATCTCTAGGGTTTCTGATTCACTTAATTTAAGAGGGGTCACGTGTTTCTTTTCTAAAAAAGTTTTTTTCAGAGTCAAACCTGTTTGAGATGAACTGTTGTTTTTCCTCACAAAATTGATTCTGATATATTTATGGTATTAGTTTAGTATGAATTCAATTGACGCAGTTTCAACCTCGGTTGATTGATTAGGGTTAATTTCTTGCTTTACGGGTTGTTTATTATAATGATTTTGCATATTTGAATTCGAATGTTTTATGAGTTGTGATGAAATTTGTACAGAATGGATTGGTTTAGGTGTGAACTGAAAATATTTCGACGAATTTGATGTGCTTAATACAGTTTTACCTCTCTTATTCAAATTATGGTTTAAGTATTAGCGAAATTGGATTGATTTATGATTTGTTTAGGTCAGAATTGAAATACTTTACAATTAAGAAATTTGGTTTTGATTTGGTTGAATGGTGTGATGAAGGTTGTGTTTGTTTATTCATCTTTTTTTCATTAGCTAAACAACTTGCTATTTCTGTCCTAATTTTGGATGAATTTGAGTCCGGGTTTTGAAGATACATGGTTGATGTGATTCGTTCAAAGAGATTGATTGTGTTTTTTTAGCAGATTCATTTTGTTTCACTATTGTGATTTTTATTCGATCCGACTGTTATTTGAGTTTTGGTTGATTTTGGAGTTTTGTTGAAGAGAGAATGATTCGTGGATTATCTAATTGAATACAAAAAATTTAAGAAAATTTTCTAAGGTTTATGAAGTTGCATTACATTTTCATTAGTCTCACTGATTCTCTGATGCAATGATTTTTTGGATTTTAGTTATAAGTCTCTTTGAACCAAGTTTTGTTGGATTTGATGTGGAAAAAGTATTATAGTGTTCAATGGTTTTAGTGGGTTTTGTGAGTCTTGTTATATTTTAGGTTTTCACAACCTCAGCCGGCCGTATCTAACTTTTTGACGCACTTTTCTCTTGATAGTAGATCTATATTAGTTTGATGAATGTAATTTTTTCTGAGATTTGACAAATTGAGTTTCTACTGTATTTGGATTTACAATGTGATGTGAATCATTATCAGATAATTCATTTTGAATGTGTTTTCAGATTAGAAAAGCCTTGTGTTTTTTTGGGCTTAATTATATACCATTATTGACGTTCTATTGAATATTTGATCACATTTATAGACAAACGCAGTGTCGGGAATGGCTGTGCATGATGAATGCAAACTAAAGTTTTTGGAATTGAAGGCAAAGAGAACTTACCGTTTTATAGTGTTCAAGATTGAGGAGAAGCAGAAGCAGGTTCTTGTTGAAAAGCTTGGTGAACCTTCCGAAAGCTATGAGGATTTTGCTGCAAGCCTTCCAGAAAATGAATGCCACTATGTTGTCCATGACTTTGATTTCATTACTGTAGAAAACTTCCAGAAATAATGTGAAGTTTCTCAAAATAATACAGATCAGATGTATTGGACTCAGTAATGAAACACCATACGGTGTCATAAAGTTCCTTCAAGTTTCTAAAGTTGCTCCTTGCTATCCTAGAATAGTAGCTTTGCAGGTATTGGAGTCACTCTCGTCCAGGGTTTCATTCTTTATTTTCTTTATGCTCGTATCATTTCTTCTTTCTTGTCATATATGTCTGTTTTATAATTACTTAATAATTATTTGTTGCTTGGATAATTTTATTGATAGAATGCATATAGCCTACTTTGCCGAAGTTTTGATTCTGGATTGGCAGAGTACTCATTCTAACATCAATATTTTTGAATCTATTTGTCGTTATTTATTTATGTATATAGGTTTCATGGGATGCATTAACATAGTATTTTTGAATCTATATCGTCTGAATGGAGATTTCTTATTATGAACTTGTTATTTTGATGTTGTTTCATTTCAGTTTTGCTGTTATCATCTTTGTTGTCTCCCTTTTGCTTGGATTTCTAATTCATATTTGGGTGTAATGTGTAAAAAAAAAAAATTATATATTTTTATTATTATTTATGGGTGTATCAATTTATTTTCTAGCAATTCAAGAAAAAAAGAAAAGAAAAAAGAATCATTATCTTGGCTTAAATTTGAGAGTGATTCAATTGACAATGGTAAAGATTGCTAGTACAACTTTCATGCTTGATTAAGATTTGTGTTACATATTCAGTCCATACTTTCTATAGAGTTCAAACTTAGCACACATCTAGTTTACAACATGATTTTTGCCTAAAGACTGACTCAAAGCGTCACTGCTTTTTTACTTTTTGTTGATATACTTATTGTTGCTATGGCAGGGACATTAGTAGGTGTAGATTTGCCATCCCGTCCTAGGATTTGTTATCCCGTCCTCAACTGTCAATTGATCCAATTTGGCAAAGTAAGTCATTTTAGTTTGTCCTTTTCATTTGAAATGTATTGACTAAGAAAATTTGATTCTGTCCATGCCTTGAGTTTCTTGGAATTGGTGTTCTGTTTAGATCAGTTATTTATTTCTTGTTTTTTGCTTTAACGGTTTTTTGGCTGCCACTTGACATACAATTGTTTGTAAATTGTCAGACTTCAAGGGCATTCCATTCCAAGCCTTTCGCCTTTCTGATGAGCCATCTTAAGACTAAACTTAGATAGCTTAATCTTGGCCAGCAGCTTACTGATGAACTCAAGGTCGGTGAGGCCCTGTAGACAACGACCCTGAGACAACCATTGTACAACTTCGGTTTTGGTTGTTAGATGTAAGCATTGACAATTTGTAACAATTTTAATTTGTAATTTTCTTCTGGACCATGTATAATATTGATTTTGAAATGAAATTAAAGTTCCTCTTAATGTATGATGATGGTATCATATGAGTTTAGTTTAGTGTCGTTGTTTATATTTGATTTTTGATTTGAGTCTAAAAGTTGTAGTGCATATGTTGGATAGATTATCTGCACCCAATGAAAAGAAAACACTACAGGTTGAAAAATGTGATTTTTATATGGTAAAAAAATTTGAATTATCAAAGGGAATTTAGCGGCAGTTGCAAGTCGTCGCTAAAAGGCAAAAAGTTGGATTGTTCATCGAATTTTGCCGACGGTTATAAACCGTCTTTATATTGTATTTAGTGACGGTTATAAACGTCACTACATTAAACCGTCGCTATATAGTATTTAGCGACGATTATGCCAGCGGTTGCTTAAAACCGTCGCTGAATGACCTAGTGACGCCTTTATTAGCAGCGGTTTTGTAACCGTCGCTGTTTTATTTGGCGACGGTCATAACCGTCGCAAAATGCCTTGGGCCACTATCGCTAAGTTGCCAGTTTTTTGTAGTGTGGTATAGACACCAGTTTTGTAAACCTTTTTCAACTTCTGAAATTCCACATTCCATCTTGTTTTGTAAATTTGGATTGCTTGCCCTAGAACTAGAAGAACGGGAAAGTCTTGATAAAAAAGACATTTTTCAAAATCTTGGGGTTGAACGGGAACACTGTGCCTAGACCACCTACAGCTGGAACACCGGTATGAGACCACCTCACCCTCTCATACTGCGCTCACCATGGCGACTTACTTAGGGTTAAAAAAGGCTGACCAACATACTTTTACTGGCTTACCAACGCTATCAACGGCTGACCAACGACACCTAGGACTCACCACTATCCCCCCGGGACAAAAAAGAATGGCTCTGATACCAATTGTTACCCAGGACTGCTAGAACTGAAGAAAACAGTCTAATTAACATTTGAAGAAAAATAAATAAATATAAAAATATTGGGTATGAGAATCGAACCCATGCACTCTTTGTGCTTTAAGTTATATGTGATCCGTTAGATTTATGTATTTGTTTAAATCTCAGTCGTCTTTTATCGCCCATGCTAAACACCATCCTGTTTTGTATATATAACTATGGTATTTCCCAATCCGTTGGCACGATAAAAATTTAATATGATAAATAAAGTTTATTCTACTTCATTTTTCTAGCATTGACACCCCATTATATTTTGTCAAAACTTAATTAAACCAATATATTATTAATCACCCGTAAGTTTTCATCCTTCATACCTAATCATTACCGTCAACAATTAAAGAAAATTAAATAAATATCAAAATGTTGGGTATGAGAATCGAACTCACACGATCCGTTAGATTGATATATTTATGTAAATCTCAGCCGCTTTTTATCTCCCACCAAAATACCATCATATTTTGTATATATAACTAGGGTAATTTTTGTGCCATTGGCACGAAAAAAGTTTAACATGATAAATAATGTTTATTCTACTTTATTTTTCTAGCATCGACACCCCATTATAACTTGATTAAGTCAAAATATTATTGATCACCCGTAAGTTTTCATCATTCATACTTACATGCCTAATCACCATCATCAACAATTGAAGAAAAATAAATAAATATAAAAAATGTTGGGTATGAAAATCAAAGCGATGCACTCTTAGTGCTTTTAGTTCTATGTGAACCGTTAAATTCATATATTTGGTTAAATCTCAATTGTTTTTTATTTTCCACCAAAACACCATCCTGTTTTGTATATTAAACTAAGGTATTCCTCGTGTCGATGGCACAATAAAAATTTAAAACTTGTCAAATTATGATCACCCTTGAGTTTTCAACACCACCATCATCAACAATTGAAGAAAAAAAATGTTGGGTATGAGAATCAAACTCATGCACTTTTAGTCATTTAAGTTCTATGTGATCAGTTAGATTCATATATTTGGTTAAATATCAACCGTTTTTTATCTCCCACCCCAAACACCATTCTGTTTTGTATATTAAACTAATGTAATCCCTGTGCCGTTGGCACTTTAAAAGTTTAAAAATTGTCAAAATATGATCACCCTTGAGTTTTCAACACCATCATCATCAACAATTGAAGAAAAATAAATAAATATAAAAAATGTTGAGAAAATGGGGATTGAACCCATGCACTCTTGGCGCTTTAAGTTCTATGTGATCCGTTAGATTATGATATTTGGGTAAATCCCAGTCGTCTTTCATCTCCCACTTCAAACATCATCATGTTTTTTATATATAACTAGGGTATTCCTCGTGTCGTTGGCACGATAAAAGTTTAAAACTTGTCAAAACATGATCACCATTTAGTTTTCATCATTCATAGTTACATGCCTAATCACCACCATCAACAATTAAATAAAAATAAATAAATATCAAAATATTGGGTATGAGAATCGAACTCATGCACTTTTGGTGCTTTATGTTTTATGTGATCCGTTGGATTCTTATATTTGGGTAAATCTCAGCCGTATTTTATCTCCAACCCTCAAACACAATTCTGATTTGTAATATAGACTAGGGTATTCTCCGTTCCATTGGCACTACCATATGATGTTAAATATTTTTATCGTGGCTTATCTTTCGCAATGCCTCTCAGGGCTTTTATTGTGTTGAAAAATCTTCTGGTATGCCTTTGGGCATTTTAGCTCAATATGCTATTAACACCTGGTATGTGGGCTTAAATTAAACCAAAATAAAAAAAAAAAGATTAAAAAACTTACCTATCCTTTCAACGTGTAATTAAAAAAATCTATGTAAATGAAACAAAGCAAAAAAATGAACATTTTTCGCTACTTGAGACCGTTGGCACGATCATTCAACTTCTCAATATTTACAATCGTTCTTGTTTCTTAACATTTAATGAAACACAACCACAAAATCCACATAACCAGATGACAATAATGTATTTGAGACATGTAACTTATAGATTTGAAATATGATAGATTTGTAGAGATTATTAAGCTAGAGGCATGAGAAAAAGGAAAGTAAAGAGTCGTGCAAAATGTGCAATGCGTGTAAAGTTGCGTGATAAACATATATGAACTGTTCCACAGAGGGAATTAATTGATACAATGTCCTCCATATGAAACTCAAATAAATAAGAATAAATGAGAAAATAATTTAGCATTAGCCTATTTATTCAAATAATATTTAAATGTTATGATAATTTTTTTTATCAAATAAATGTATATTGTCGTTCAAGATATGTGTCACTAATCATACCCCATGGTTGCATCTTTTTAATATCCATTGGGGCATTTTATCAACCATAAATATGTGTGTTTCTGTAACGGTAGCTTAAACTAAATTAATCACAAATTTTTATGAAATTTTGACAATCTACCTTACTATAGCATTACTTCACATGCTAAATGTTTGAGTAGGATAAATAAATATACTTATATGCCTAGGGTATTCCCCGTGCCGTTGACACGATAAAAGTTTAAAACCTGTCAAACTATGATAACCCTCGAAGAAAAAAATGTTGGATATGGGAATCGAACCCATGCACTCTCGGTGCTTTGAGTTCTATATGATCCGTTAGATTATTATATTTGGGTAATCTCAGCCGTCTTTTATCTCCCACCTCAAACACCATCATGTTTTGTATATATAACTAGGGTATACCCCGTGCCATTGGCACGATAAAAGTTTAATATGATAAATAGAGTTTAGTCCACTTTAAATCTCAAGATAAATAAATATTAAAATGTTGGGTATGAGGAACCCATGCACTATTTGTGCTTTAAGTTCTATGTGATCCATTAGATTCGTATATTTGGTTAAATCTCAGTTTTCTTTTATCTCCTACCCCTAACATCATCATGTTTTGTATATATAATAATACTAATATCTAACAACAATTGAAGAAGAAAAAATATAAAAAAAAATGTTGGATATGGGAATCAAACTGATGAACTCTTGGTGCTTTAAATTCTATGTGATCCCTTAGATTTATATATTTGGTTAAATCTCAGCCGTCTTTTATCTCCCACCCAAAACACCATCCTGTTTTGTATAAATAATAATTAGGGTATTTCCCGTACCCTTGACACAATAAAAGTTTTAAACTTGTGAAAACATGATCACCCTTAAGTTTTCATACTTCATACTTATATGCTTAATTACCACCATCAACAATTGAAAAAAAAATATCAAAATGATGGGTATAAGAATCAAACTCATGCACTCTTTAAGTCATAAAGGCTAACTTTAAGTCACAACCATTAGATCTTTATATTTGGGTAAATCTCAACCGTCTTTTATCTCCAACCCCAAACACCATCATGTTTTGTATATATAATAACTAGGGTATTCCTCGTGCCGTGCGCACGATAAAAGTTTAAAACTTGTCAAACATAATCACCCTTAAGTTTTCAACACAACCATCAACAACAATTGAAGAAAAATAAATAAATATAAAAAATGTTGGGTACGAAAATTGAACCCATGCACTCTTGGTGCTTTAAGTTCTATCTGATCCGTTAGATTCATATATTTGGTTAAATCTTAGTCGTTTTTTATCTCTCACCCCAAACACCATCCTGTTTTGTATATATAAACTAGGGTATTCCCCGTGTCGTTGGCACTACCGTACTGTGTTAACTATTTTCATCGCGGCTTATCTTTCTATCATGTTTCTCATGGCTTTAACTGTGTTGAAAAATCATTCGGCATGGCTCTGAAAATTTTAGGTCAATATGTTATTAATTACTGGTACATGGGCTTAAACTAAACCATAATAATAATAAAATAAAAAGAATAAAAAGTTTGTCATTAAAAAAAGTTGCCTAATAAATATATATTGTCGTTAAAGGTACGTGTCACTGATCATACCCTAAGGTTGCAACACATGTACCATTACCACTAAACATATTTATTTAATATATGTCCTGTCATTCATCTTTTTAATATCCATTGCGGTATTATCTCAACCACAAATATTTGGTGTTTCTGTAATGGTAGCTTAAACTTTTTTCAATTGATCTAACCATCCAATGCATAAGAATATTATCCTTTTAAGGGCCAGATTTTTTTTATTCATATAATTCATGAAAAGTAATTCAGAAGATTAAAACAAACACCTATACTAAATGAAATTATTTCAAAAAAATTAAAAATTTCAATTAGGATCTAATTGGGACATTTACAAATTGGGGTCTATTAATTAATTACTAAGTGGACATCTCAATAGAATTTCAGTGAATAGAATAAACTAATGCAAAACATGAAATAACTTAACCTATTCTCTATCTTGATTTCAGTGCTAATGCAAAACATGAACATCTCAATAATATAAATTAAGTGGTTGTTGAAATAACTTAACCTATTCTCTCACAGCAAAAGTCTTTTTTTTTTTTTTAATTTCAATCACTGTGATAATTAGGATTGTCAACGGACTGGACTTATGCAAAAACAAAAACAAAAAAACGATTTTAAATCGGATTTAGTGCTTTAATAAATATACATTGTCATTCAAAACATGTGTCAATAATCATACCCCAAGGTTGTGTCACTAATCTACCTTACTATATCATTACTCCACATGCTAAATATTTGAGTATGATAAATAAATAAATATACTTACATGCATAATCACCACAATCAACTTTTGAAGAAAATAAATAAATAAATAAATGTTGGGTATGAGAATCGATTCTTTGCACTCTTATTGGAGATAAATCTTCAAAAATGCTAACTTTAAGCCTCAGCCATTAGATCTTCATGTTTGGATAAATTTCAATCGTCTTTTATCTCCCAAAAATAAATAAATATCAAATGTTGGGCATGAGAATCAAACCCATGCACTCTTAGTGCTTTAAGTTCTATAAGATTCATATATTTGGTTAAATCTGAGCCGTCTTTTATCTCCCACCCCAACCGTCTTGTTTTGTAAGATAAATAATATAAATATTAATTCTTAATTATTAAGTTATTTTGTCTAAAATATATGGTTGTGCGTTAATTAGGTGTCATGACATGCTTACAATGTAGTTAAGCTCGATAATTGACTCCTTTTTGTGTTTTTTTTCTCGCTTTTGCTAAGAAACTAGGTTTTTAGAACCAGGGTTGCACATGGTGATCTGATTCCATGGGCGGATCTACGTGTTAGGTAAGGGGGTCAATTGCCCCCCTTATCTTTCTAAAAAATTTCACTAAGTTATTCGTATTTTTTACATTGCCCCCCTTTAAAATTTTATGTTGCCCCCTCTTTACGAAATCTTGACTTCTAACTCCACTAAAAAATTAAAACAACAATTTTTTTTTTTTTTTAAATCCACCTTCACCAATCTTGACTAAGTTACATTTTTGAAATCCACCCTCAATAATCTTGACTAAGTTACTTTTTTTTTTTTAAACTCCACCCTCACTAATGTGTTAACTAATCTTTTTTTTTTTAATTCCCATCCTCTTTTTTTTTTTTTTTTTCTTTTTTAATCTCTCACTCTCTCTCATAATTCCTACCAACTCATTTTAATCCATTCACCCCCTACACACGCAGAGACCAACAAAAAAACAAGAAGAGAGATGCCATACATGGTGGGTTTGTTTCCCATGTGATCATATTCATATTAAAATTTTTAATTGGGTTGGGGACCGGCCGAGGAAATTTTACATCATCATCATCATTGGTTTTCTTTTGTTTTGTTAAAAAAAATTAAGAAAAGAAAGAATTAGGATTATCTTACCTCAGACTCAACTAGCATATGGTGGTAAGAGTGATAAAAGATTAGTTAACACATTATATTAATTTGGGGGGTTGGGATCTGATCTGCTTTGCTTTCTCTCTGATCTTTCAAAATTAAAAGTATTCATTTGGGTTTGGGGCGGTTGGAAAAACGTGATGGTTGTAGGTCGATTCAGCTAAGATGTTGTTTGTCTGCTTCATCTGAGCTAGCCCAAAAGGAGAAAACTCTTTTTCTCTCTATACACGCATATATTTTCCTTCCGAGAAGACAAACAAGAATAAGAAGACAAAAGAGAGTGGGTTGGTTGTGTAAGTGTTATCCTCGGAGGCTCTGACTTAGGAGTGAGTTTCAAAGAAGAAGAGACAGACGAACAGATAAAGCAGGAGGAGAAGAGGAAGGAGGATTCCAAAAATTAAATTGTTGTCCGACAAATTCACTTGAATCCATCCAGTCCAGTCAAGCTACTGCTGCTACTACTCCTTGGACTTGGACCATACCGTCCTGCTACCTCAAAGCCAGAAAGAAAGCCAGAGGTCTGCTCCTTGCCAACTCTCATCTTATACCACCTTACCTACTTCTATTTTCTTCAAGTAAAAAATGGAAGCTCTTAATTAGCTAGCTACAATTGAATTAATCATGCCATGTATATTGTTTGTATGGTTGAATTAATCATCATTTTTTTTACGATCACGTCATGTCACCCTAATTGCAAAATATGGTTGTAAAAACCAAGTTTTTTTTGTATTTTCTTAAATAGTTATGTATTGTTAGCCCCCCTTTATCTGCAATCCTGACTCCGCCCCTATTTGATTCGATAGAACAATCTTATTATCTTCACCATCACACGTTATAATTACATTAATAATTAGTGCTTAGAGATTTTATGGTACACATTTTGGAGATTATGATGCGGTTTATTTTAACCATCTATGTATGGCAAAATAAATCCCAATTATTATCTTGCTGAGAAGACATGTCTAGGTAGCCATGACGCATTTAGTGAGATAAGCTTCACACATTTTCTACACAAGTTTGTTTTCCTTAGAAAATAATTCCTTGGAACAATTGCTCTGCCGGTATGTGGAGTCGTTGTACCTTATGATTCATGGTAGACTGGAGAACGTATTTTGTAACAACATTGTAACGCAATGACGGAGCCAGAATTTTTGTTGAGGGGGGCAGAGTGATGTCATAATTAATTAAATATAATAAAAAAACTAATTACTTTAACATGAATTTTTTTTTTTTAAACTTCTTGATAAACAATCCAACTCCTCACCATTGGAGTCTGACCTGAATATCAAGGACTTCTTGATAAACAATCCAACTGGTTTGCTTGGGTAACCAAGAATATGCAAGTGAATATAAATTTCAGTCTCATTAAAAACTTAGCTAGTGTTGTCGGTTTGGCCAGGTGCATAACCTGCCAAGGTTGCGTATAAAAGTATAACACAACAAGCCATTGCAAAGTTTTAAAGAAAGAACCAAATATAATTATAGACCTCTAGCATAACAAGGAAAAAGAAACATTTGCATAAATGTTAGCCTTACGATTGGATAAATCAGAGTGGAAACACAACACAAGAGAAGTGTTTGAATAGTTGATTACTACTACATGAAGAAAAAGAGAATGAGATTGGATTGCTTATGATTTCTTTGTGAAGATGACCAACACAGTGATTAATGAAGGCATCTGAAAGAAGAAGAATCAGGTAGCTTGAACCCTGCTGGATCTTGTGAAGATGAACTCAAATAACTCAATAGTTATAGATATTTGAAGATGATGAAATATGGGGGTTTCCCTCATCTTGTCCAATCGATGGAGTTTGAAAAAGAAACTGTGAATTTTGGTTTTTTGGAGAGATTTAAGGGATTTAACCTCTATCTCTAAATCTGAAAGTAGAGTTTGAATTTGATATGTACATAATTTGAAGGATGAAGTCCTGGTTGAAGTGAAAAGTGAGGATAAATGAGCAAATAATTAAAAAAAACTAATTGGGGGCAAATAAAATTTCCTTTTTTTTCTCAAAAGTTAGTGGGCCCATGTGAATCGGTGTCTGCTGTAACGTTAGGGAGACAATTCCAAATGTAGAAACTATCAATCCAAGTTTCTTTCATTTGACAACATAAAATCTAGTACAGTCATTTATCCGAAAATTCTAAATGGCGAGGAACGGGGTGAGGGGGTGGGTGTGACCGCTCATCCCTTCGAGATGTGCACCTGTGTTCTAGATATGCACAGCTTCATGAATCTCGAGGAGATGAGAGGTAATACCAACCCTTCGCCGGTTTCCTCGACGCCTAGAAGGGCTGGTCATTTATCAGTCCTTTGTATTTTCCCTGATTCTAGGGAGCGAGGGTGGGCGGTGGAAGTCCTCCCTCGCTCCCTAGACTTACTCTTGTGTTTTAGACTAGAATTTTCAATCTCAATCGTGTAGTGCCATCTATGCTTAAAATTCAACATCCTATTATTATGGTTCGCACATCTGATAAGGATACTTGATGGGCCAAATGGACAAGGATAATTGATAAATAAATTAATGATATCTAGATTTGCAGCAAAGTTTTCCTTCGAAGGAGCTTCAGGGATAGAGCTATTGAAGTGCATGCTACTCAGCGATGTCATTCCAAACCTTTTATGCGATCTAGTCAATCTCCCAATTATTGAATAGGTGAACCGATCCCATTGTTGTATCAGAAAATTGCATTTTTAGAGTAATCTTGTTACTGGCCAAACACTCAGACCTGTATGCACAACTCCATGGTCAGTGTATTTATTCACTCAGAGAGGATGGATAAGAAGGACTGATGATTTTCCAATAAAACCAGATATGGTAGTTTTGAACTGTCTCTTAGCAGACTGCAAGGTCTAAGAAGATGAGTTTCTGGCCATTGATCCAGTAGATAGTTCAGCTCATAATGTATACGCAGAGGCTAAATATGTGGAACAAAACTGAAAAACTAACATAATTTATGATAATAGATTCACTGTTTCACTGTGGGTGAATACACCTCTATAGTCATGTGCAAAACCTTGTCAAATGGGTTGATCCTGCAGTTGTTCAAGTTGAGATTATGATCCAATTTCTTCAATCGAGCAAGGAGAGTAGACTAATGTGTATCGCAAAACAAATAGGTGTCTGAAGAAAAAGATGTCATAATAATGAAAACATAATTTGTGTTCTCCAAACCCTGTTATACTAACTAGAAAGATCAGGATTTACACTCTAATGGAAGCATCTGTTAGATGGCAAAACACTGAGCTTGCAGTTGATGGAAACAAAGGTCTAGACAATAGAGCTTGGTACACCCTTTGCAGTTATCAGGGGAAGGGACAAGGTGCTGAACGGGGAGTTCGAGGTGTTCCAGCATTCAGTCGAAAAGATGTCGGTGTGGCAGGACCTCTTGGTGACAGGTGCGTGAATTCAAGTGCTTGTGCCCTTAATTCTGCTGGGTAATCAGCAATGCATCCGATTCTTGGGCCAGCTCCTGTTGACCATTTTAATGACAGTTGATTCCCCAATTGATATGACCTTGCAGATTTCTTTGAATTTATCCTCTCCAATATTTTTGTATGTGGCACCGCTGCTTTGGGGCTCTGAAGACCACCTGATAAAGTTCTTTTGTAAGTGCCTTCGCTTTCCGCTTGGGCTGCTTCATTGTTCACTGCTTCAGTTGGTTCTGGGGTTTGATCTGTTAGCACCTCGTTTGCAATTTCAAGTTGTGAAGATTCAGTGCTTGTTGAGACTTCAGTTGTACTTCGCTTAAAAGATAAGGCATCTTCATAGTTTTGAGAGTCTACAGCATAGTGTACCTAACAATGAAGAATAACAGAGCAAAAACATTCAATTCAATAAAATCTAGATGATGCAGTAAAGATTTGGGATTACTTGTAATATACAAAGCTCGCTGATTCAGAGATTACAAAGCCTAGAGGTGTTACATGCCTTGACTTCATTGAGATCGACTCCATGTTCCTTAATGAAGGTCAGTAAGCAGGCAAGGTTCTCATCAGTTGGGCGGTAATGCCCACTGTATGCTGAGATTGACTGTAAAAATAAAGAACAGGTTCAGGGTTAGATCTGTTCAGAAAGTGTGAGGGATTGCATCAACTTCAACTATGCCAGTTACTAATTGCAACAGCTCAACAAGAATATCTTATCTTCTTTATCACTACATGCAACTGAAAGTGTCTCTGATTTCTCGGACCTTTTCATCTAATCGAAATGAATCATTTCTATATTTCTAGAAATAGAAGATAGCACAAAGAAAATTATGAAAGAGGGGGGACTGAATTTGATGACTATATCTTCAAATCTTTACCTGAAGCACCCCATTCTCGACCACGAGTCTCCCTGCGGCTAAAGTAACCCCTCCAGCAAGGAAGCTTGAATGATGAAATGCACCTTTCTTTTTCTAATGAAGTTGGTAAAAGTTAGTATATTGTGGACAAAAACACAAGCAAAGGGGTCTGGTGAATGCTTAGATTGCCAAAGTTCAACTCATACCTCGCCTGCATAGAACTTCTTAGATGTGCTCATTACAAAAATCCACTTTGCCCCATGTGTTCCCTGAACTGTATCAAGGAACTCTCCAGTTTGCTTACGCACGATTTTCCCATCAACAATTATGTACTGATAGTGTTTCCTCTCTTTCTGATGTAAAAAAAGATCAAACAATAATAGAGACGCTTGGTAAGAATTTAAATCGCGATTTAGTCTCTTCTAGAGTTGTAATTTGGTTGATTGAGGAAAAGAAAGAACCTACAGGTCCAAGATATTTGATGCATTGTTGCCTAAGCTTTGACCTAGGACATTCTTTGAGGTTGACCTCTCTGCCATCTCCAATATCCAACCTGCATCATCATACATTATAACATCCATTTTATGATCAAAAGTCCCCTTCCACTGTACTAAAACCAGACCACTCACTATAGCCACCAATGCATTTTTATTGTTAATCTACACCCGAAACTCCCTAACTTGCCCATGATCCTGCTTCGTGGGCAACACCATGTGCCAGTAGGAATTGAAACCCTTATCTCAAAATTTTCAACAATCCTCATCACTTCAAGAAATCAAAGTGTATTCTCATCCCTTGCAGCCAGCACATGGCAACCTATATTTGCTAATCTCGATATAGGGTTAACGAGATCCACCTACAACATGTGTTCTCTTTAAGAGAATTTTCTACTGCCAAAGGAGATTACCATGATTTCCTTTTGCAGTTGATGCCTTTGAAGGGTGCAAAATAAACTCTAATTTTCAGTACTAATAACAATAACAATACATTGTTTAAAATAAATAAATCTTTCCAGAGGAGAGGAAAGGTGAGGAGAGTCACTGACCAGTAAAAAAATGGCTGGCCTGACTCGGCTTTCGACCACACTTCATGGTAGAGATGCAAGCTATGCCCATACCTGTGCCTTGGATCAATCTATAGCACAAAATTACAACAAATTAATCTAAATTTTTAGAAAAAAAAATATAAAATCAAGTGTTGATTGAAGGGGGTTGTATTAGTGAAAATACATACAGCTTCAATCCAGTGTTGAAAAGCTAATTTGAGAGCTTTCTCATCTTTGGACAAACCTTTCCCAACCTGTTCGAACATGTCCAAAATAATAACAAAAGTCACAAATTCAAGTTTTCTAACAAGTAAAAGACAAGGAAAAAAAAAAAAACATAAAATCAGCAATAGTGAAACCAACCCCCCATTTTTTCAATCTGAAAAAAAAAAGGTTATTAGTACCTTAGAAGCATTTGAGCTGATTCGGCTCCATCTGCCAGAAGCAGTTTCGGACTTGAAGTTGAAGAAGGAAATTGTACTGTGATTCAATCGAATAGAATCGATTACGTTCCACCTGTATAATATATCCACCATAACAACAACAAAAACTTAGAGAATATAAAAAAAAAAATTGAAGCTAAATGAGTGAAAAAAGAACTTTTACCAGAGCTCTTCAGCAACGACGGCAGTGTCGGCTAACGTGCGGCGGGTGCGGTAACTCCGGTAGACCTTCTGTACCTTCAATGCTGCGGTGGACTCATGAGAGCCATTGAAGTTTGGGGACGAACAAGTAATCAAAGTCTTCGATTCTTCATCCGAAATTACTATCGAAGAAGAGGATTCAAACCTTTCGTTGGCGCAGCATTCTGAGGAAGAAGAGTTCAAAGAGGCCAAAGGAAATGAACGAGGCTTGGATTGGAGATCGAATGGTGTTTGCTGTTCCACCTTCATCACAGAAAGAGATAGAGAAGAGAGTTTATTTCAATTGGGTGAATGTCGTCTTCTTATTCTGATTCTCGACCGAAATGAAATACTTGGTGCTTCGTCTTCTTATTCTGATTCTCGACCGAAATGAAATACTTGGTGCTTATTTATATAAGTTTTTATGGAAATTTTTGATATAGAATTGTGATTTTTATTTTTATTTTTATTTGTGTATGCGGGGTCGTCATGGCCTGTGGAGTTGAGAGAGAGAGAGAGAGAGAGAGTAGTAGTAGTAAAAGCGCGCAAGTACTGTGGGTTGCACGGAGAAATTAGTCCACTCCATCCCAATTCCCCAAGCGTTGCACATGTTCCTTGTGCAGGCTGGCTGGCTGGCTGGCTGGCTAGCAGAGCAGGAAAGCTCCTGGATTGGATTACAATCTTTCAATTTGACTTGACTTATACCCTATATTATATTATATATTCTTGTGAAAATCTTTTAAAATTATATAAAATTGAACTTGCACAATATTGTGATTATTATGCATTTCAATTCGAAATGAATTAGTACAATATTTAACCAATCTGCATTTAACTTACAATCAAAATTACTTGAATTTGATATTTGAGACCAACAGTTTTTCTTAGTTTGGTGTATTGAAAGTGCGTTACTGAACATTGATGCATTCATCTTATCGTCGAATCACCAGTACTCAGTAAAAGTTTTGCACTCAGATTATCAGGTCACCAGGAAATGAAATAAAATGGTTTTTCCTCACTTACCATCTTCTTTTATCCAATTATTTACAAAATGGTGTGGTCCACTGAGTCTTCGGTTTTTTTTTTTTTTTTTATATGACTAATCAAAGGGGAGACTAAGAAGTCTTGAACGAAGCATCTTATGAACCTCATATCAAAATCTATTAGCTAGTAACGAGGATTTTTCTACAAGACGTTGGCGTGGTGCGCTACTAGCTACAAAATCTATCTACAATGACCTCGTCCCTTCCTCACTACTTGAAAGTCAATGAACCCCGTACCAAGTGGATAAGAACTGAAGAAGAAGAAAAATAAATTAAGCCACCTACTAATAATCTCAGTCTTTGAAAAAATCTACTTAGCCTAATCCCATCAGGCACTAAGGGCTCTCTCCCCAGACAGCGTGGAAAGGTTCCTCGTAGAAAGGTTCCTCGTCTTTATTTCCATTTTGTCTTTGGAAATTCATTTAGGATTGACTTGCTTTAATAAGTAAGTCATGCAATGCAATAGAGATGGCTGATGGATTGATACCGAGCTGTGGAAGTTTGAAAGAGTCTTGTCTCAACTAATATCAACCAATTTAAATTTGTTGTGTAATAATATATTATCCAACCTTTGTGTTTAAAGGTGTTCCCCTTTCCTTGCCAGTTTCCAATTTAAAACTTTGAAGATTTGGACCACAGTCATTGATTCCTATCAATTATTAATTAATTACCTAAGATTACAAATAAAATTTAGTAAATTCCACACACAGCCGACACACACATTTTCTATGCTTGTTTACAATAAGAGAAAAGTATATTCAAGTAGCGTAGCAGTCTTGTATTGAACTTCCCCGAACACATCTACCTACTAGGATTATATATTACTAATCAACTTTACCTACAAAGAATACGATGACTTTGAATGGAGTTGATGTAAACTCTCAATCCTTACCTATGCCGATGCATGCATGGTATAAACGCATTGTTCCTTCACTCCAGGTTGAACTCAAGTGTGTCTAATGTTCTAGCTAGACAAAAACCATTAAAAATTGCATGGGGCATATTATTATTTTCTTCTAAGTAGATGTGCATTTGTTATATACTCTAATCCAATCTTCAGGTCGAGACTCAAGAGCAAAAGCTTTACTAATGGAGATTGATCATCATATATGTGAGGTGTAGTCCAATAACATCATTTTAAAGCATTAATGAAATGCTGCTTTAGCTAAAACAGTAGAGGGAGACTCCAAGACATCACTTTCCTTATCAGATTGAGCCCTTCTAGGGGGCGAGGCCCAGAGCGAGGCGGGCGCAAGGCTCGCTCACCACCATTCATCATTCTAGATATGCCCACCATACATCCATCTCTAAGATAATGGATGGTGGTGAGCGGGCCTTGTGCCCACCTCTCCCCCTAAAATCAGGGTATCAGATCAGATTAGATATTTAGATGTTATGAGAATGAATCAGTGGGGCTTTTCAACTATTGTAAGTGTGAGGTTTTGACATCAATGACTATTTAGATTAGGGCTGGGCAAGTACGGATAATCGGCCCAAAAACTAAAAACCGAAAATCGGCCCGAAAAATTCGGTCCCGTGTTTATGGGAACCGAAATCGGACCGAATTGACCGGGTAACCGAAGTCCCGGTTAACCGATTTACGGGCCGGTTACGGGCCGGTCTCGGTTGTAAGAGCAAAACAATGCTTCCACAGTAATTAAAAAGAAAATTACCGATACCATCCAACAAAATTAAACAAATTACAAAAAAAATTATAACAAAAAACTATAGCATACAACAAAAATTACATCAAGAAATTACAAAAAAAATACAACAAATTACAAGATAATATCAGATCTTGAATCTGATTTGATCTGATCATGATCTGATCTGATCAAGATCGGATCTGATGGATCGAGATCTGATCTGACGGATCGAGATGAGATCTGATCTGACGGATCGAGATCTGATCTGATCTGATCGGATCAAGATCTGATCTGATCGGATCAAGATCTGATCTGATCGAGATCTGATAAACATCTGATCAAGATCGAGATCTGATAAACATCTGATCTAGATCTGAACAAGATCTGATCTAGATCTCAACAAGGGAAAGGCGGGGAAGGGAGGGGAGAGGGAGGCGGATCGGCCTCCGCCATCGCTGGGAGTAGGCCTCCGTCTTCGCTGAGAGAGGGAGCCGGTCGATCTCCGCCTCCGCTGTGAGAAGTGAAGAGGCTCGTGGCTTCGCCTCCGCTGTGAGAAGGGAGGGAAGAGTGAGGCGGCCTCAGATCGGCCTCCGCCTCCGCCTCCGCTGTGAGAAGAGAGGGGAGAGGGAGAGGGAAGCTGCCTCCGCGGCTTCGCTGTAAGAAGAGAGGAGGTCTCCTTCGCTGGTCTCTTTCGCTGGTTTCTCTCTGTTAGAAATTATTGAGGGATTTAGAAATTTTCGAGGTTGAGGGATTTTGAGGGGAGAGAAAATTATTTAACTCAAGGTGTCGGGCCGGGCCGGTTACTTCACGGGCTTTAGAAATGAAAACCGAGGCCCGAACCAGAAACTTCGGGCCGGGCCGGGCTTTTACAACCGAAGTTATTTTAATTAATTAAAACCGATCCGAACCGACCCGATCGGTCCGGTTGTCGGTTCGATCCGGGTTTTCGGTCCTAAATGCCCACCCCTAATTTAGATGTATGTGTTGTAACCAAAAATCTAAAGAGCCAGGCTCCTAGCGTCAAGGTGGCGCTCTAGCCGTGTGATTGTATTCGAATGGAGGTCAGGTATTGGACATCTTTAGGATGATGGAGGGCATGGCTCTACAAGCAATTTTGTTTCAGAAATTCTAAATAGGGAAGGGCGGTGGAGGGGGTGGGACCGTCCATCTCCCTCGGAATACGTGCCATCATTTTCTGCATGCGCATCCCCAGGGGAATGGACGATCCCACCCCCTCCACCGCTCTCCCCTCGCTGTTTTCGTCGCTGGTTTCCTCAACAGCTAGCAAAACTCATTCTGTTTTTATCACAAATCACCAAATTATTCTTCTTGTTCTCCTAAAATAACACATCTGAAGTCACCAAAGTGGAGTGAGTGGCATGTCATGTGTGGAAACCCCACCATAAGTACCTGTACTTTTGTTGATGTTATTGTACAAGAAGACTTCAAATGTCATTCAAATCACAGATGACACTTATATAATAAAATTTTAATATTAAATTAAAATTATAATAAGTTAAAATGTACGAAAATGCTGGCCTAATGAAAGAATGAAATATTTTAAATTTTGGAAAGAAATTTTGGTAACTTAAAAAAATTAATATTTAATAAAATTTCGATATTTTTTTTTCGAGAAATCACATTCTTTGGGTATAACTAATGAATGTCTACAGAAAATTGGTTTTGATTGTAAATGGTTTAACGTTGAGAGGGCAAAATGATAAAAAAAAAAAAAAAAATGTAGTATTTTTCATTTTAATGACATAAACACCCATTGTCACCTTTTAGTGAACTTAAATTTTATTTTTTTGTAAATACCATAAAGTTTGGATGGCAAATTTGAAAAAAAAAATAGAGTTGAAAACATACACAATCACTATTCAAGCAGGGGGTTAGCTTTCAGTCTATCTCCCAGTCAGTGACTACCTCATTGGTAGAAAATTTTTCAGAGTTGGAAATTAGAGTGGCAATGCAAGAGCTCAAATAAGAAGTTTTTTTGGATATTGATGGTTTCTCAATGGAGTTCTATCTGAAAATGTGGGAGGTGATTAAAGTTGATTTTCTTAAAGTTATTGAAGATATTAATATTAGGAATTTTTTGGATTGGCATTTGAATATCACTATCATCTCCCTTATTCCTAAATGTGCTGGAGTGTGGACAGTCAAGGACTTCAGACCTATTAGTATTTTAAACGGGGCTTATAAGATCATTGTCAAAGTGTTGGCTGATAGGTTGAAAAATGTTCTTCATTCAGTCATTTCCCATTTTCAAAGTGCAATAGTTAGTGGAAGGCAGGTGGTTGATAGCCCTTTGATTGTCAATGAAATTATTAATTTTAAGAAAAAATAAGGTATTCCAGGGTTTGTCATCAAATTATATTTCTAAAAAACATTTAACAATGTTTCTTGGAGATATTTAAGTTTGGTAATGAATCGCATGGGATTTGACTCCAAATTGATCCATTAGTTTCACACTTGCAGATCTACAGTCAATTTCTCTCTGAAGATCAACTGACAACTGCACAAGTTTTTCAATAGCTCTAAAGGCCCGCGACAGGGTGATCCCCTGTATTTTCTTCTCTTTACTTTAGCAGCGGAAGGTCTGACCCAAATGATTCTTAAAACGGTTGATGTTGGTCTAGTAAAAGGGTTTTCAGTTGCAATTGGTAGTCCTATTGTTTCCATTATTCAGTATGCAGATGATGCTATCATTTTTTGCGATGTCTCTGCCACCTAGGTTCTTCCTCTCAAAAGAATTATGCTTTGGTTCGAAGTTATTTCAGGTCTGAAAATCAACTTTCACAAATCAATGGTGTTGCTCATTGGAAAAGTCCCTCATCTGAAGCAGTTGGCGGGTTTATTTGGTTGTGCAGCGGGTCAGCTTCCAGTTAAGTACCTAGGCATGTCTTTGGGTGCTAGATTTAAAAGTAAAGATGTGTGGGATGAGTCAATCGAAATGATGGAATCGGGACTAGCTTATTGGAAGCGCAAATTTCTCTCGAAAGCAGGTAGACTAGCACTAGTCCAATCCATTTTAGCTTCTATCCCCGTGTTCCTTCTGTCTCTTATCAAGGTTCATTATTCAGTTGCAACCAAAATAGAACAGAACATGCGCGATTTTCTTTGGGGTTCCACAAAAACCTCCAGAAAAATGCATCTAGTGGGTTGGGAGAAAATTTGTTGTCTAAAAACCCAAGGTGGTCTAGACATTCGCCAAGTGAGTACTTTTAATTTAGCATTACTTTCTAAATGGCTTTGGCGATTTGTAGAAAAAAATGACACTTTATGGAGATTGTTCATCATTGATAAATATGGGTGAAATAGATGAGATTGGGATACCAGAACCAAGTACACTTCCTATGAGTGCTCTATGTTGAAGTCTATTTCTCGGTGTGCAAGTATTTTCTACCCTCACATCTCACTTCGTGTTGGCAATGACGATCTGATATCTTTCTGGCATGATTCTTGGTGTAGCAACCAACCTCAGAAATATCTGTTACCAATGTTATTTTTCATTGGCAACCAAAAAAAAGGGGAGAGTCAGCAATTTTTGGTCCAATGAAAATTCTTGGGATATTTCTTTTCGGAGACCCCTAAATGATGGGGAGCTTGAGGAGGCCGCCAATTTAATGCACATGTTGGATATTCAGATGCTCTCGGAGGGATCTGATAGTTTGGTATGGAAGGGTAAATGTGTGGGTTTTTTGGTGAATTTTTTTTTCGGATATGCTGGCTGCATCTCATTATGAGATCCACTCCAACTCCTTCATTTCCTCTCACAAGAATCTGGTTTGGGTGAAAAATCATTTTTCATCTAATTAATTTCTTTTGTTGGTCAGTATTGCATGAGAGGATCTTGACTAAAGACAGGTTGAGGAAGAGATGAATCGTCACAAGAAGTCTTTGTGTGCGTTGTAATGAAAATGACGAAACTCTGGATCACTTGATGCTTCATTATAGATCCTCCAAATTCATTTGGAACAATTTATTGACAGAATTTGGTATGAGTTTGATGTTTCAAGGTTCCCTTTTGGATTGGCTAAGTTGGTGGTCCTAAGCTAATCCATTCCGGCACGCGGAGTGGTTATGGCGTAGGGTTCCTCATGTGCTCTTGTGATGTGTGTGAAAATAGAGAAATATGAGAGTTTTTGAAGGGCTTAACAGAACAGATTGGAGCACTCTATCTTTATCGATATTAGAGAATTCTCGTAGAAAGTGAATTCGGCTTGTAATCTCTTTAGAGACTTATTTTTTGACATCTTCATGGTGTCTTGGCATTCTTTGATATAACAATAATTGTATTTTGTTTATCTTATTTTCTTCAATAAAAATCTTCATATTTGAAATATATATATAACCTGTGATTCCATCCGCCACTGGCTTGCAGCTAAGTACCCCATTGGCAGTTTCTTAGTAAAGGCGAGTTTTGCTGTATGAATTGAACTTATGGGTAATATGAGCGGACTAGACAAGAGAAGATCGAAAATGCGACAATGTTATTTATTGCCATTTCGGTGAAAATCACGCTTTGTTTTTCTTTGAAAAATTGTAAATTCCATTAAATAATAATAACTATTACATTCTTGTAAAAGTATAGAAAAATTATGCACTTCATGAAAAAAAAAATTAGATTCTTATATAAACAAACCAAACAAAGTATTTGGATATGGGATCTCTACCTCATTATCTTCAAATTTTAGTTGGCTTTTAGATCACAGAAAACAACAAAAATATGATAAACCTCACCAACTATACCTACTAAGTACACCCTGTCTTTGTGTTAATTAGTCACTAAAGTGTCTTCTAATTAATTAAATCATAATTTTTTTTTTAAATTAATTAAATCATGAAAACGTTATTTAAAGGCCAAGTAAGCTATTATTGATGTTATTAAAGGTTTTTTAGTATCAACCTCATCCGTAGCTATTCTGGACTTCTTCTATGTGTCCAAATTGTTGAAGGCTGATTTTTAATTGAGTGAGGCTACCTGTCGAGGGAGTGGGCGAAGAAATCAACGAGGGGGATCGTTCATCCCTCGGGATGCATGCCATCAGATTTCATGCGCGCATCTTGAAGGGATGGACGGTCTCCCCTCGCTGATTTCCTCGCCACTCCCTCGACATTTAGAATTTCCCTTTTTAATTAGATCATAACATTCGGGAATTCTAATTGGCGAGGAAACTGGCGAGGGAGGGGTGTGCAACCCTACAACCCCCCTCAAGATGTGTGCCTATACACATCTCGAGAGAGATGGAGGGTTGCACTCCCTCCCTCGCCCGTTTCCTCGCTAATAAGACAAAGAGGACGCAACCTTACCAAGCCACTCCGCTTTTTATTTATTAATTAAACATGTATATAATTAGCTTTCCAGCTCTTTGAGTCCAATGGATCTGGACCTTGCCATGCAAACCTGTGAATATGCCTTCTCCAGCCATGCTTTCTTTAATTATTTCTGGTTTGCATCCCCCGGAACTAGGGTTGAAAACGAAATGACGGTATGGTTTTTCACTTAACCATGAATCAATCGTCTTTGATCAGTTTTAAAAATTTTAAATTTAACCCACCGTTAATAAAATCAAATTGAAATTGAACTGATTCTAATTTATGCAAACCATAACGAATCGAACCGACTAAAATCAAAATAATCGATTATTTTAAACATATTATATTATTTTTATATAAAATATATATTATTTATTATATATTTATTGTTCATTCGGTTTTGTCAGTTAAAATCACATAGAAACAGAAAACCAAACCGACCACTTGAATTTAAAATTTTTTAAAATCAAAACTGAACCAAACCGAACTCAAATCGAATCGATCGATTTGGTCAGTTTTTTATTCAACCCTACCGAAAAGAACAAAGAGTATCTGATTTACAATGAGGAATGTGTAAATATATACATAATTTTTATTTAACTAAGTCACATTTCATAAGAATGCAGAGTTACAAAGTAAGATTTTAGTTAATGGGGTAGCAGGTAGTTGGTAGAGTCGTGAAAAATCTAACCTGCCTTAAAAAGGGGGGAAATTTTAGTGATTCTTCACGTTTTTGGCGTGCAAACTGGACTAACTTCTAACTCTAATCATGGACAGTCAATTCAAAGTTTTAGTCATTGAATTTGCATATCCTTGACTTGTTTGGTTTTTAGTTTCTTCATTTTAAGAAAGCACGAGGTTTGACAGTGGGACATATATATGGAGCATTATTTCATCCAGCCACACATTCGACAAAATTCACATACTTCCATTTCTTCACCTTGAAATGCCTGATTCAGGGGGTCCATTCTGCAACCAAATTCTAAGTCTCCGTCTAAAACAAGTGCCATTGGTCAATGATATGTGATAATTTGCCTTTTCTAAATGGCGAGGGAATCAGCGTGGAAATGGGTGAGGGAAGGGATGTGACCTTATCTCTTTTGAGATGCATGCTTTTGCGAATCTCGAGGGAGATGCAGGATTGCACTCCCATCCTAGCCGTTTCCTCACCGCCTAAAAGGGCTCGTGATAATTTTGTCGGAAGATCGTTATAGCCCAATATGTTATCGAAAAAGTGTTTTAGGAAAAAATAAATCATGATATATCATTTGAGATCATCTTGATGAACAATAAACGTTGGGATGGGGTGAAGAAACAACATGACTTCATGAATGATGAATGGCGATGGTTGGTGAACTATACAGGCAATCACATTTGTTTTTCCTATTTTATTGAAATTGTGGATGAATGATAGCTACCTTTTATTGAAGGCAGTGACTAAATGACACTACCAATTTTGTTGAAGGACATTACTATTATTTTTACTTTTTAAAGAACACCTCTACTTTTCTAAATACCATTATCGGCTGAAGGATACCACTAATATAAACAAAAAAAATCTCCTACCATTTCTCTTATCCTCTCTCCATCAAAACCACCACCACTACCCCACTACCGCGAGCCTCACCAGGCTGCTACTTCTCCCCTCACCCATTTTTATTATCATCTTCCTCCACCTGTCTTCTTCTTCCCCCTTCCTCTTATTTTCTTTTAACTTCTTCATCAAGCACCACTGCCACTTCTCCCCTTCACCGTCGGCCTCACCAAGCCACTACCTTTCTCCTCACCTATCCTTATTCTTCTTCTGCTCCCGTCTTCCTTTTTTTTATCTATCTTCTCTATTAAGCATTGCCACCATCGGCTGGTGGTGGCAGGATGTGGTGGTGCAATCGGGAGTGGTGGGGTGACTTTGGTAGTGAGGCGGGCGTGGTGACATTGCTCATGTGAAGAGAGAAAAAAAGGTGAGGGCAGTTGTGTCCTTCAGCATATAAAAAAGTAAGATAAAAGTATTCTTCAGCAAAAGTAGTGATGTCATTTAATCGCTGCCTTGACTAAATGGTATGATAGCTCCCTTTCACCAAAAATTAAAAAGTTGGGCAAAACAAAATTGTTTTTCCATGTTAGACTAAACATGACATATGAACACCATATAAAATCACCCATGTTGAGTTATAAAATTTATCTCTCGCTTTTATAGAAATAATATTATAGCATATGAATGCGACCATCATCCACATTCCACAACACGTACAATTGCATATTTTAGCTTCACACATGTTAAGTCACGAGAACATAAAATAACACAATGATTTTCACATTCATTTGTCTTTGTCACACTAATAAAATATCTTTAATACACGCTTAAACTTATACTTCCGATAACTTACTTTTTATAAATCCCAGAGCTAATTAAATCGGTATTTATTTTTTAGAGTATGTTTGGTTAGCCATTTTTTTTTTTTTTTGAAAAATTAAATCCATTTTCCTTATTATGCATATTTTCACTGCTTGGTTGTCTGACAGAAAATCAATTCTTCATAAGATTATTTTTCCACTACTCATGGGAATCTAAGTCTAAGGGAAAGGCCTTGAAATCGAATTCACAAAAAACAGTTTCAATTTTCATATCTATTTTTCGTGCAACCAAACAGACCCTTAGTGTATTCATCGCACTCCCTAATTTCACAATTTTTATGTAACTTATTGCTTAATTTTTACCAATGAGACAAAAACCCCTTGATATGTATTTTTGTTGTTGATTTTCCATTTGACGAGCCATCAAATTTTTTTTACAAGGTGTTTGGTGTGAATCATACAATAAGATAAGATCGATTTCATTTTAGATCTACCATCCTCTAGCACTGTGTAACTTCTGGGCTTGGTACTTTTTAGGTTCAGAACTAATTGTTCAATTGATAAGCGCATCGGATTGGTGATGCGCGATGACGCTTATCTCGGGGCGGATGGGTGGCTACCACCCATCCCTCGCTCCCTCCCTCGTTCCCTCCCTCGACCCCTAGAATTTTCCTTGTTCAATTGATTACAAAGCTTGTGTGCATGAGCTGGTAAAGCTTGGCTTCATTGTGAACCTTCTGATGGTGGCTTCTAGCTACCACATTAACTAAGTTATTTCCATTTATGGTGGTTGAAGTTTATTGCATTTTAGAAATATCACATGCCACACATTTCATTCTTATCCTGTTGTCTGTACCTTTTGCATTAAAATTTCTCATTATAACATTCCTACTACCATCAACATGTAGAGAGTATCATTGAATTCTCATGTAAAATAAACCCTGTTCTATTCTCTCTGTTGCTTACAGATCTAAGATGTCGAAATCGGGCTTTATGGCCCCATGATAATATTTGACCCGAACACCGTAGCCGCCAAAATGGGCTCTGCCCAGCCCGGCCTGCTTTTATATTTTGATCGTCAAATTTTTGTTACAAGAGATCACTTACATTTACTATAAAAAAATTCGGAGTTTTTCCAGCATGAAAGATAGAGAATTTATAGTTCTTTTCTTTATGATGTTCAATAAGGATCTCTATCCTACTAGCACCAAATTATGATTACTCTTGGAAGTTGGCAGAGTTCCAAAAAATTGCCTAAAAGAAAAAGGAAGAGTTTCTTATCTAGTCAGGCTTCAGGTAGATTTTCATATCCCCGTTTTAATCCGTAGACCATAGTGCTAACTAAGACTACAAGAAGTATAAGAAGATGATATGAAATCTAAATTCGAACGTCCACCCATTGAGAACATGAAAATCCGAAAGCTAAAAAAGAAACCTGATCAGTCTCACCTGTTCCAATTGTTCCACCTGATGTCTCAGAGTCACCATGGATGCTTCCTTGTGAACAGTTTGCAGAATATACAGCGTGTGAGATTGTAAAAACTCTGAACAATGTTGTTCAGTAGTACACCGAGGAATAGTAGACTGACAACCCACAGAGTAGAAACGGCAGTTCACAAGCTTCATACGGCAGACTGTTATGCAATGCCTATCCATCTCATGCCGCATGATAGTAGCTGGACACTTCTGCTCACACTGCATGATCTTATAGGGACAAAGTTAATAATGCTTCTTCATGTGCAATGCACCAAAGGTAGCACTACACCCTTCGTTTGTGCAATTCATTGGCTTCTATGTTTTTCAAGCTCCATAGTACTATCAAATTTCAACGTTGCAATGATAAGCTTTCTTATATTAATCAACATATTTCAGTAAAACTAAAACCTGCGAAATAGCTTCTCTCCTTTCTAGCGGCCAAAACCTGTTAATTCCATCTCTTGTACAAAATCATCAATATTGTCCTCCCTTTTTTCATTCAATGATCATCCTGAAACACAGATGAAAAAGTTGCGCTTTCAACCACTCTGCTACGATATCAGCAGGATGGTCAGAAAGTGTAAAATCTGGTTCACCTTCTTGGAAGAAGGTTTCTGCAACATATGTTTCACTTCTTTGGGTGACATAGTCCACCATTTCTTTTTTCATATCAGCAGCCACCGAGGCGGGGCTCTTGAATATTCCACCAGACGTTTTGTCAACACAAGCTGGAGCTAACCCAGGAAGGACACATGCTGTCTTATGAGCTACCTCTGAATCACAAAATTCACAGGGAAACATTGGCACCTCTTCTTTTACCTCTTCAAATTTATTGAGTTCCACATTCTTCATGGGTGGATCCATTTTTTTTTTTTTTTTTGTTTATTTCCAGTCACCTATAAAACAGTAACCATCAGAAAATTACTACTTGAAGTTAACTAAAGGCAAACAAAAACATGAAATGTCCCAACTAGTACCTTATCAAAATCAACAATCAAATGTAGTGATAGGCTAGATACATATTGCAAAGTTCCAAGTGTCCAAGAACTCTGACCATAGACATCCCCTGGCTTTAGAAGTCATGTTGGTGACCTGCAAAATGGAGAGACATGAAGAATTCCCAATACCATTTTGGAAATCAGTACAAAATTTCGATTCTAAAAGGGATAAAATAAAGCTGGGTGGGGGATATGAGAAAGATGGTTTAATCTCTTCAAATAAACTGTTTTAGCGAGTCTTCTGGCTTTGGTCTATGATGTAGGGCATCACATTCCAGTGGGACCATATGCTGCAGTCCCATTAGCATTGCTCTAATGCATGTAAGAAAAATGATCCAAGCTTTACATGAGGCAAAGCTAAATGTTTCCACATTGTGTCAACCGAACGTCTTAACCATACTACATGTTATTTACTTGCTCATTCAAAGAATTGTAAAACTTATCAACGAAGAACAGTAATTGAATATGCATTCTGCATGTCTTGAAAATGATAAAAATTTAATATGATGTTTGACGGAACTCTTTTACTCAGTGAATGAATGATCATAAAAAGCGAAAACAAGCATAAAAAGAAAGTTTCCAGTTGTTAGACGTCCGAAGTTCTTGGTAAAATGGGTTACAATTTGCAAAATTCAGGCCTGCCAAAAGCCCCACAACTCAATTTTCATAGAACAAAAAGAAGAAATACTTTCCATACTATACAAGATTCTGCCCGACATCAAAATGACACATGATCGATCTTTGAATGAATGAATACATACATTATATATGTATACATGATCTAGATAGAGGAGGGGGTTGTTGCGCCTTGCGAAAGCATAACAGATTGCATAACACAATTGATAGTTGCAATAAAAAGTAATAAATCCAAAGTATAAACAAAGTAATATAAAGTAAATGGAAATAAATTAAACACGTACCACACAAGCAATTTAACGTGGTTCGGCAAGTTTGCCTATGTCCACGGGCAAAGAGAATAATTTTACTAGTGAGATCGAAGAGTACAAATGAAGAGAGATACACAACGTCTATGACGTTAGATACACATGTGTGTAAGCGACACCACGGAACACGCAGGGTGGTATATCCTTCACAAAGAAAAGAAATAAGAATCTCTATTTCTTTTTCTCTCTCCTCACCTATCTCTCTTCTCCCTCACATACAAACAGAGGATGAGTTGAAGAACCCTAACCTCTCACAACTCTCAAAAAATCTCTCAAGGCCCACAAGGGAAGGATGATCATGATGAAGAGGGGGGAACTTCTTTTCATAGCCACCTAAGGCGGTGGAGAGAGGCTGTGATGGAGGGTTCCATCACTTTCCTCTTTCTTCTTCTTCTTCCAGCCAAAATCCAACCACTTCAAAGCAGATTCCAGTAGATAAACATCTCCATCCAGTTGTCCTCTTCATGATCCAACAATCGTTCATGCCGAAATCCAGGTTCTTTTTCAACTCCTTTTTTAATCTGCCGACTCTGTTTGTTGTTTGCTCTGCCGACATGCCCTGTTTGTGTTCTATGTTTCAACAATTCTCCACATCGGTGAAGATTTCACAAATCTGAGCCGATTACACAAGTATTATCCATCTTTGCCCTTCACACCCCAAAGGGGTTCAACATACACGAAGGATGTTGATCAAATCCAAACAATATTGGAACTTGACCCCAAAATCTATCTTTGTCAACATATCTGCATGATTCTCTTTGGTGTCAATCTTCTTCAGTAAGATGTCACCTTCTTCAATGATTTTTCGCACAAAGTGAGAACGAACATCAATGTGTTTCGCACGTGCATGATGAACTTGATTCTTCGCCAAATAAATGGTACTCATACTATCACAAAAGACATCTAGATGGTCTTGTATTATACCCAAGTCATCAAGCAACCCTTGAAGCCAAATTGCTTCCTTAACGGCTTCTATAACTACTATATACTCAGCTTCAGTTGTAGACAATGCAGCTGTAGACTGTAACGTAGATCTCCAACTTACTGGTCCTTTAGCAAGAGTAAAGATATAACCAGTAGTTGATCGCCACTTATCCAGATCTCCTACATAATCTGAATCCACATAACCAACACAATGCTGACCATTTCTCACATCCTTCTCAAAGAGTAAACCAACATCTACTATACCCAGGATGTACCGTAGAATCCATTTCACTGCTTGTCAGTGTCCTTTGCCTAGATCATGCATGTACCGACTTACCATACTGACTGCCTGTGAAATGTCGGGCTTTTTACACACCATTGCATACATTAAGCTTCCCAATGCATTTTCATATGACACTTTAGCCATGTACTCTCGTTCCTTATCAGTGCTAGGAGACATATAGGCTGAAAGCTTAAAGCGAGGGGCAAGAGGTGTACTAATCGATTTTGTGTTGTCGTTCATCCCAAATCGTTGTAACACCTTATTCAAATATGCTTGTTGTGACAAGATCACAGTTCCCTTCACCCTGTTTCTTTGAATTTCCATGCCAAAGATCTTCTTAGCTTCACCAAGATCGTTCATCTCAAACTGAGTTCTCATCTGGCATTTCAACTTATCAATCTCATACTTGCTCTTGGAGACTATAAGCATATCATCACATATAAAAGCAAATATATAAAGGAACCATCACGAAGCCTTCGAAAGTAGACACAATGATCATAATGCCTTCGAGTGTACTTTTGCCCTAGCATAAACTGATCAAACCGCTTGTACCACTGTTTTGGAGACTGCTTCAACCCGTACAAGGACTAGTTCGGTTTACACACACAATCTTTATTCTCTGCAACCTTATACCCACTTGGCTGAGTCATATAGATCTCCTCCTTTTAATTCACGATGTAAAAACACATCTATTGAGCTAACTCAAGATCAAATTGTGCAACCAAGGCTAGCAAAATTCAAATGGAAGAATGTTTCATAACTGGAGAAAAAACTTCATCATAGTTTATATCTTCTTTCTGAGCATAACCTTTCGCATTTAACCTTGCCTTAAAGCGTACACCGCCACTAGGAGATCATTCTTTCTTTGTGTATACCCATTTGCACCCAATAGCTTTCTTACCTTTCGGTAAGCTACACAATTCCCATGTTTCATTCTTATGAAGAGATTGCATCTCTTCATCCATAGCCTTCTTCCACTGTTCACAGTCGATACTTTGAATTGTTTCTTTATAGGTAGTAGGCACTTCATCCTCAACTACTAGAAGTGCATAGGGGACAAAGTCACTAAACCTTTGAGGACGTTTTATATTCTTTTTTGGTCTACTTGTTGCAATTGACTCCTGAATTGGAGTCTCTGAAACATCATCAATTGTATCTACTGCAGTTTCACTATTTGTGTCATCATCTGTACCAACTGTGGAATTGGTAGGTACTATATCTGTAGATATAGGACTAGCTGGAACACATAGAGTAGCATCAATCTCCACCTGCTGCGAATTCTCTATGGTCGAACTCTCCACCTGCTAAGAGTTCTTTAGCTTCAACATAGAAGCCTCATAAAAGTCACATCCCTGCTAATAACAATCTTCCTGGATTTAGGAACCCACAACTTATAGTCTTTTACACCATCCACGAAACCTAAGAAACTAGCTTTCTTGGCTCGGGGATCCAACTTACTTTCTTGAACATGAAAGTAAGTAGGACAACTAAAAATATGCAATCTATCATAATCATTAGCGGGATTTCCAAACCATACCTCCATAAGAGTTTTTCCATCAGTCGCAGCCGCAGACAACCTGTTGATGAGATGGCAGACATATGTCACAGTCTCAGCCCAAAACGCTTTGCCCTATCCAGCATTGGACAACATACAACCAACATCCTCCAGCAATATACGGTTCATGCGTTCTGCCGCCCCATTCTGTTGCAGAGTTTCTCTAACCCTGAAGTGTTCGACTATTCCCTCATCCTGACATACTTGCAAGAATGAGTCAGCTTTGTATTCACCTCCATTATCTAAACGGAGCCTTCTGATCTTTCTGTCAGTTTGAGTTTCAATCATTTTTTCTACTTCAGGAACACATTCAAGACCTCATCATTATGCTTCATGGTGTACACCCACACATGTCTTGAATAATCATCTATAAATGTGACGAAATAACGCATACATCCCAATGATGCTTGCTTGGCAGGTCTCCAAACATTCGAGTGAACATAATCAAGAGTCACACGAGTACGGTGGATAGCGGTGCCAAACTTGACTCTTGGCTTCTTACCCATTACACAATGTTCACAGAATTCTAACTTGAAGGTCTTAGCACCTTTTAACAAATATTGTTTCACAAGAGTTTGAATACTCTTCATACCAACATGCCCTAAATGCATGTGCCACAATCTGGTCGTATCACAAGAAGCACTTGCAGTCTCAGTAACTGCAACTTTACCCGTAATTGTACTCCCAGTCAAGAAATACAAATTACTTATTTTGATTGCCTTCATCACCACTATTGCACCAGACACAACCTTGAGAACACCATCTGACACGGTTATCTTGTAACCATTAGTATCCAAGGAACCCACTGAGATGAGATTTTTCTTCAAAGTAGGAACATACCTCACTTCTTTCAAATCCCAAACTATACCATCAAACATCTTCAGCCGGATTGTACCTATCCCTTCTGTTTTGCATGTCTGATCATTACCCATCAAAACAACTCCACCATCTAGCTTTTTAAAACTAGAAAACCAATTCCTATGGGGACATATATGATAAGTGCGACCCGAATTGACAATTCACTCGCCAGTGGAACACATCAACGCTGATATAGATTAGGAATACTCATCAGAATCTTCATTACTACGCTCGACAACATTCACACTGGTGCGTTTCTTCCCTTTCTCTTTGGCTTTGATTTTCAGACAATCTTTTACCCAATACCCTTTCTGATGACAGTAAGTGCATTCATTTATCGCCGGAGCCTTTGACCCACTTCTCGATTTTGATAAAGATTTATCTCTTTTACCACCAGATTTTCTACTTTTCGATCTTCCCCTCGCAGTCAATGCTTCATACGCTGCATCCCTATGGACTTTGAGGTCCATCTTCCTGTACTCATAATTGAGCAACGCTGTGCTCATATTCTTCTAGAAGAAAATTCAAAAGACACAAAACCTTATAATTCCCTGGAACAATTTCTTCTAAATTCAATAGGTCGGCAATCAACCTATTGAGTTCATCCAGATGATAAGACAAAGTAATACCTTGTCTCATATTCATTCGAAAAAGTTGCTTCATGAGGAAGAATTTATTTTGAATACTCTTCGTCATGTACTTGCCTTCCAACTTTTTCCACAATACTTTAGCGGAGGTTTCCTTCATGACAAAGTATTTTTGTTCCTTGGCTAAACACAGTCGGATAGACCCGCACACTTTCCAATTCAACTTGTTCCAATCTCCTTCTACCATGGCGTCCGACTTATCTCCCAAAACATTCTCCAAATTCTGTTGTGCTAGTACATCCAATACTTCACATTGCCACATGTCGAAGTTGTTCTTGTCGTTGAACTTTTCGACATCAAACTTACCGACTGTAGCAGTAGTCATTTTCAAACTGGAACTGGACGTCTCTGTCATGTTCTTCAATACTTTAATACAAAACTATCAATTCGCACACAAACGAACCAAGGAAGTACCTTCGGCTCTGATACCAATTTGTTGCTCCTCACGAAAGCGTAACAAATTGTGAAACACAATTGATAGTTGCAATAGAAAGTAATAAATCCAAAGTATAAACAATACAATGTAAAGTAAATGAAAATAAATAAAACACGTACCGCACAAACAATTTAACGTGGTTTGACAAATTTGCCTACGTCCACGGGCAAAGAAAATAACTTTACTAGTGAGATCGAAGAGTACAAATGAAGAAAGATACACAACGTCTATAACGTTAGATACACACGTGTCTAAGCGACACCAAAGAATACGCAGGGTGTGTATATCCTTCACAAAGAAAAGAAATAAGAATCTCTCTTTCTTTTTCTCTCTCCTCATCTATCTCTCTTCTCCCTCACATACAAACAGAGGCTGGATTGAAGAACCCTAACCTCTCACAACTCTCACAGAAGCTCTCAAGGCTCACAAGGGAAAGATAATCATGATGAAGAGGGGGAACCTCTTTTTATATCCACCTAAGGCGGTGATGGAGGGTTCCATCACCTTCCTCTTTCTTATTCTTCTTCCATCCCAAATCCAGCCACTTCAGAGCAGATAAACATCTCCACCCAGCTATCCTCTTCATGATCCAGCAATCGTTCATGCCGAAATCCAAGTTCTTCTTCAACTTGTTTTTCAATCTGCCGACTCTATTTGTTGTTTGCTCTGCCGACATGCCCAGTTTGTGTTATCTGTTTCAACAGGGGTATCTTGGTTAGTCGATCCCTTCTATTCAATTATTGATTACTTGTTAATAATTGTCTCCAAGAAATGAAAAAAGGAACCAAATCAGATCAGAAGAAGCATATCTCTCTTTCTTTATTCTTTGTTTTTGGCTCAAAATTAGTTTAGGTTTTTGGACCATAAATAAAAGATAGTAGAATTTACAGTTCACCCTCCTGATTTTTTTGTTTAGGGTGTAGTCCTATATTTTTCTTCTTCTTTTAGGGTCATTTGCATTTTGCCTCCTATAATAAATAGCTAATAATAGATCACCCTCATAACTAATCGATATAGCACTTACCCCCAAGTCAATGCACAAGCTGGTTTGAAAGTGGCCACATTTTACTGCCCAAAATGCCCTTTAATGATTTGAGGGATGAGATTCAAAGTTCAAAATAGCCATATGCAATTAACATCTCATAATCTGAGGGCTGAGATTCAAACTTCCTGATGCAGTCATTTTTCACTCCTTGGTTTGACCTGTTGACCTGCACAAGTAGCACACGTGAGTCACGAACCATTGTTGTGGTAACCGATGACACTCCGATGCTAAAGTCAGACAGAGATCTGAGGAAGGTGTAATGTTGTAACAAGGAATTTGTAGCATACCTTAGCTTACCAACCTCATGTCTTATTTATAGTGCAAGGAGTACTGGTTCTACCAGCCCATCATAGGCGTAGTTTTGGAAGGAGATCCTCCTCTAGTCAGAAATCATGTTGTAGGAGGGAAGTTCCATGTTAGCCTTGTGCTCCCAGATACGCTAGGAGATAGTTCCCAATGCAAGAGCAATCCGTATAAGAAAGATTCCTTGTGTGGAATGTACTCTGACATTTGCTTTCTAGTTGGAAGTAAATAGCAGTTGTAGTTGCCCGTCTGAAGCTGATCATTGAGAGACTTGCCTTAGTAGAACTTACGGGTATTGAGGACAGTTATGAGACGTGTGGGCCTAGTGTGCTATGAGAGTTCGGGTCCGCCTGATGGACTGAATTGAGCGGGCTTGTAACCACTTAGGCTTGTTTAGTGTTGGGCTGATGTTGGGGCCCGTATTTCCTCGAGATCATCATGACACGTGCGTGGCGTAGAAGTGTGACTATTTTTATGTATCATCAGCTACTCTCCCCGAGTTAGTGGGTCGTCATATCGGTCCGCTAAATCATCTCTTGAAGGGATGTGCTGCTCATGATGATTGAGTCTGAATCGTTGCTTGAGCCACATACCGAATTAATGGAACGTGAGTTGGTTCGGCGAAAAAGAGACGGGAAACCAACATCTATTTAGGTCGTTCATAGTGTAGAGTTTGAATCTTTTATTTTCTTTGTTTTTGAGAACATCGCTCTGACTGGAAAAGATTGTTCATCTTCTTCATGGCCGAACAAAACCTTATTCACGATGCAATCTTGGCTAAGGGTCTGGAGTTTTTCGAAGACAGGTTGTTGTTCAAATCTGTCCTCGCTGAGACCCGTGCGAAGTTTGAAGTTCCTGAGGACCTGCCATTTTATGTCCTAAAGGGTGACCAAACGCCAATGTCGCCTTAGACCGGTTTCATCTGCTTGCATCGTGGGATGCTTCAGACTGGAGTGCGCTTTCCAGTTCTGGACATGATTTGGGAGTTCCTGGATTTTTTAGGAATTCCTCCGACCCAACTGGGGCCTAATGGATATGGGATCATCCTCATGATTCTGCTCAGTGCTAAGAAGGATGGTGTTACCGTGACTCCACGGGTAATTTAGTCGCTGACTTCTCTCCGACTGAAGGGTAACGCTGTTTGTTAGATGACGTTACCGACTTGCTTCTTTAATCTGCCCGATGACTTAAAGTTCTGGCAGAAGTACTGCTTCTTAGCTCCTGCGAACTCGAACTATTTTCAGTGCAAGGGTCGTCCGCTCGAGCGATAGTTCAGGTCGTTTCGTAAGTTCAACCATTTTCTTGTAACTTTGATATGATTGATAGCGGGCTAATTGATTATTGCTTGTGTTTCTTTGTAGGAAGGTTTTCTACTACTCCTCTCACCTTAGAGGAGCAAAATACCATAGAGACGTTTCGTGACTTGCCAAAGGGGAACGCAGTCGATGTCATAAGAGTTTCCAACTTCATGAAAAAGGGGGTCAGGTTGGAAGATGGGGCCCCTTCAAGGAAGAGGAAGGTTTTTGGGGCCAAAGCTTTTGTTCTGTCTGATGTGGAGGAGTCGTCTGAAACGCTTGCCTCCTTTGTGAGGAAGAAGTCTCATGTGAGGATTGGGTCGTCTTCGACACGACCCGCTCCAGTGAGAGAAGAACGCGAGTATGCTAGGCCTGTTGGGGCAGAGGCTGATGTTTCCGGCTTGGAGAAAGATTACCTGCAGTTTGCAGGAGTTGTAGACAGGTTGAACCTTAGTGACCCGTAGGTCGAAGCTCTGAATGACCATCTGGTACGGGTTGCAATGGCAGCTTCCGCTGGTGCTGATTCGCGTGGGACCGTTCCTGTAGAAGGCTCCCATGAAGATTTGCCCGAGGTTGTAGAATCTGATCATCCCATTGTTGTTTTGCCTGAGAGTGGCCGCGGTACTGGCCATGTCTCCTGTAGTTCGAATTGCTCACCGTCTCGCTCTAGGCCACAGCTAGGAGTGTTGGAGGGTCCTTTGGATAATTCGCTTCCTCATCTCCCTTCAAATCCCATCGAGTCGTCTTATACCAAATGGTCGACTGTTAGTGACAAAGGGAAGGTCACATAGGAGAGCTCGAGGATGGTGGCAACCGTGAAGGGTGGCGTTGGCGTAATCCCTTATCCGGGGAAGCTTCATTCGGATGCGTGGATAAGCATGTTTGCACCGGACTTGGTGAAGATGAGTTCACAGGTCTTGCACCAAGAGGTGAACATAGAATATGCTTCAAGGAAGCATACAAGCAGGCGTCACAAGTGGTTGATGGACCACGCTCCAAAACCCGAAAATGATACATTGGAAGGGTGTATGGATAAGGGCTTGAAGTACCTTATGTTGGGTGTGTCTCATTTGAGCCACGTGGTTGGTGCAGTGACGGAAGTCGATGTGGCTCGTGAGAGGGTATACACCTTGGAGCGTGTATTCTCGCACATGTAGGCGTTGTATTCTGATGCGCTTTATGAAATTGAGCAGCTGAAGAAGCATGTTGAGGAGAAGAGGCTAGATCAGTCAACCGTGGCCGCTGAGACTTAAAGAGCTCGCTTGGAGGACCTTGAGCATAACCTGTCAGAGGTGGTGTCCGAGAGGGACAAATTTGATAAGAAGTCCAGGCTGTGCATGGAACTGCGGTCTCCTGCTGAAGAGAGTGCTTTGAAGGAAGCCGACTGGGCTGCTAAAAAGCAACAGTTGAAATTCGATGTGGAGTTCTATACTCGTAAGGCAAAAAAGGCTGAGGACCAACTCAAATTGGGGGGGGGGGGGATGAGCTTAGTGCTGTGAAGAACAGTCTGGCAACAAAGCAGTATTAGGACGACACACTGACTGGCAAGTTGGAGCTACTAGAGCGTGAACTTGTTGACGCGAAGGTGCGAGAGGAAGAGCTTCTTCAAGAGCAAGGCGAGTGTGAGTTCTGCTGAGTTGTACATGGCCAACTAGAGCTGTTGGCGCTGATGAATGAGGAACATTCGGAGTGGGATCTTGGTCGCTATATAAAGATGTCATATGTAGATTTGTCTGTTACCTCTGCGTCATCGGATGAGGAAGACAGTGTGGGCCTTAATGCCTAGGTCGTGGCCCATGTGGACGCTATTCCTACTCCTCATTCCACTAGTCTTAGCTCTTCTGTTTCTGTATCTTCTCCTGATAAGGAGTAACTTTGGTGCGATTGTATCCCTTTTTTGTTTTGACCGTTAATGAAAACAATTTCTTCAATTTCATGCTTGTTGTCTCTATTGCATGTTTTTCATTTTGCCTTGTCGTCTTACTCCAGCATAGGCTGGTCTAGTCAATAGGACGTTGACTGGTCTGTCTGCGATAGAGAGCTTGACCGCTTTGTATTGTGAATGACTCAGGGTTGTTGTTGCGTAATCATGTCCAATAGTGGGCATGTTGCGGACAGTCTAGCTGGGGGTTGACTTGCCCGAGCTGTGTCTTGTCCCTGAGGTAAGCCGCTCGAGTCTCACCTTGTTAGTTTGACCGATCAGCTGCAATTGCTGCTATGAGTAAGTTGCGATGGGCAAGTGTATGTGTCAAAGTGTTCATGTCGGGTCAAGCGTCGTAAGCTCGAGTTGGCATTCTAAATAGCTCTTATTTGGGCATTGGCTGTACGATTTCTATATCAGAGTGAATGGTCCTCGCTAATATTAGGATGTCAATCCGTTTGAGCGTGAAGACGTTGACTCAGCTAGATTCATGCTTGGCGACCAAGCTGAAAAACAGCGGTCTCTTGGCAAGCCGTCGAAATTAGTTCAAGACTTACTAAGCTCCCACCTTTTGAATCGTTTATGACCAAGTAAAATGGGCTATAGATTCGGGAAGTAAAAGTTTGGCGACCAGGCTGAAAAGCAGCGGTCCCATGGCAAGCCGTCAGAATCAGTTTAGGACTGACTAGGCTCCCACCTTCCGAATTGTTTATGACCAAGTAAAGTGGGCTACAGATTCGGGAAGTAAAAGTTTGGCGACAAGGCTAAAAAGCAGTAGTTCCGTGGCAAGTTGTCGGAATCAGTTCAGGACTGACTAGGCTTCCACCTTTTGAACCATCTACACCCTCCCGGTGCGGTGGGGGCTACAAGTTCGAGAGGGGAGTTTGGAGACCAGGCTGAAAAGCAGTGGTCCCGTGGCAAGCCATCAGAATCAGTTCAGAACTGACTAGGCTCCCACCTTCCAAATTATCTACACATGTGCTCAGCCGGCAATAAATTTGGGAGTATTCGACGACCACGCTGAAAAGCAGTGGTCCCGTGGCAAGCCGTCAAAATCAAGTCGTGGCTGACTGGGCTCCCATCTTCTAGACTATCTACACCCTCGCAACATAGGCTATAAGTCCATGTTTGGTGATTTGGCGGCCACGCTGAAAAGTAATGGTCCCGTGGCGAGCCATCGGAATTAGTTCAGGACTGACTAGGTTCCCACCTTCTAGGCTATCTACACCCTTGCAGTGGGGGCTACAAGTCTAGGTTTTGATAATAAGCTTTCATTGCTAGTTGTCACCAGCTAGGCTTACCTGATTAGGTTCGGTGATCATTGATCGCGAAGGGGCCCTGGTGAGTCATCGTCACCAAACGTGATAGCACTGATTAGACTCCCACTTCCTAAATCGTTGATGCTCGTGCTAAGCGGACTAAGTGTCGGGTTGAACCAAAAGTCGTTGTCATCAGCTTTGGGCGAT
The DNA here is from genome assembly GCA_963556465.1 of Berberis vulgaris. NCBI lineage: Eukaryota > Viridiplantae > Streptophyta > Magnoliopsida > Ranunculales > Berberidaceae > Berberis > Berberis vulgaris. The sequence goes on from OY747135.1 coordinate 7,574,764, forward strand.
TGGGTTTGCCTGGTTTGAAAAGAGGTTCCGCCTGCTAGGGGGCGTGCGAACCTAGTCCATTTGTCCGGTGCGTGGGGTGGATGAAGTTACCTTAAATCAGCTGGTGATATTTAAATATGATCTGTATGTCATGGTTGACTAGGATTTCTTGTGCTCATGCCAAGCATGTTGACAGAATACTGTTTAAGTAATAGGCCGAGCCCATGGGCCCGTAGAGGAAGAGCTAGGGCACAGTGCGCAGTGTGTACAACATAAATCGCGCAGTAACACGTGTACGACGTAGACTGCGTGACGGTTGAGTATTGGTTTCTCCCCCTCAATTGATGAGGTTGTGTGCAGCGCCATCCATTTGAATGATGTGGTCTGCACAGTTTCCTTGGGAACCGTCATCTCCTCATTTCCCATACCGTATTCAATGCTTGGCAGTTAATGCTGGAGTGTCCGCTTGGTGAACCATCATGTCTATATAATGGTGTTTTCCAATCGTTATAGACACTATCTTTCGCAGAGATTATCTCTTGTAATGTTCCCGCTTGAAGAGAACGCTTTGGGTTTTCCAAAGACTGAAGAAAATGCTTTGAGTTTTCCAAAGGCTGAAGGCGGGTCTCCGTCTATGGAGTCTCCGGATGTTCTGACATTTTCGCTGGTCAGGCATAGTGGTCACCTGTTATGGGCGAGCATGTAGTTGATCCGCTGAGGTCTCATAATTTCTTCTCATATTGCGAAGAAACGACAGTACGGATGCTCTCTCAAGGGAAGAGTCTGTTGTTACATCTTTCCAATAATCAATAGAGTTTGTTTTTGTAATTCTTCATTTATTTCTTAAATGATTGCAAATCATATAAGCATTTCAAGAACTAAAACTCAATATTGACTATGGAAAAGGAAACAAATAACTTAAAGCAAACTAACTGTTGACAGAGAGAAATTGATCCTGGCCTTGGAGTGAATTCGGGTTGCTCTCGCGGATCATTCAGTGGACTGTCGAGGCGTTAGATGGGTTACTGAAGAGTAAACCTTGCAGAGGGGCGGATCTCCGCACCGACGGAATGTCGTAGGGATGTGTTCCCGCTTTCCATGGCCTTTTCGACTCGTTGGGCGGAAGAACTTATTGCTCTTGTACTGCTCAAAAATGGTGTCTATGTCGTCTTTTGTCCTTGCACTGGATTAGGCTGTTTTTGCATGATGTAGTTGAATCTGTATGCATCCTATCTATTTTAGTGCGGCGTAGTGGCAGCCTCGTGTCGTAGATTGGTCTCCACGTATTGTTCATTCGGAGTGGTTAGTAATATCCTTAACACACTGATGAAGGGTGGAGACCACTGTTTCCATCTGGTGGAGCCATGGTCTTCCCAGGATGAGATTGTAAGATGATGGTGCGTCTACCACCATGAAGTCCAAAAATAGGACCTTCATGAGCTGCGATTCTTCTGCTACCGTAGCCAATCTTATATTTTCGATGGGGAAGCATTTCTCCCGACTGAATCCGATCAATGAGTGTTATGAAGATGTCAGGTTTTCCTCCTTAAGGTCCATGCTGTGGAACGCCTTGTAGAACAAAACATTAAGCGAACTTCCTGTGTCAACTAGGACTCTCTTTACTTCCCACCTTGTTATGGAGACCGAGATGACTAAGGCGTCGTTATGTGGCGCTTGGATTCCTTCAAGGTCCTTGTCCATAAAGGTTAAGGTGGGGATGGGGCTCTGAACCCATGAGTGGAAGATGTGTATGTCCTCATCCGCGGATTGTGTTTGCATATCCAACAATGTCCGCTTGCGGTACCTGCATGACTGGTTTTCATTTGGTCCTACTCCATGAAAGACGTATATTATCCCTGAAGTCTCATTCTCTATTTCTTTAACCGACTCCCCCATCCTTTGTTTGTTCCCTTGGCTTCTTAGACTTCAGAAACTCTTTCAGTTTGCCTATGCGGATCCAATGCTCAACTTCGTACCTCAAACTCTTGCAGTCATTGGTGTCATGACCGCCTTCCTTGTGGTACGCGCAATACTTGTCGATGTCGCGCTTGGCGGGGTCTACGCGTGTCTTTGGGGACCACTTAAGTTCCTCCCAGCTTCTCATTGATTTCAGCATGTCTGACAGGTTAGCATTTAGGGGTGTCACGCTCTGGATCCAACGTAGTTGGACGATTTCTCCGGCGTGAATCGACCAGGGTCAGACCCGTTGTCACCGCGCTTTCTTTTGCTTCGTTCCTCATCCTTGCGTCTCTTTCCCTCATTTTTGTCCCTTGGAGCGAATGGATTCTTCTCACCTTTGATTTCCCTCTTTACGGTCATAGACTCTTCTAGGGTGATGTGTCTTTGGATGCTCTTGAGGAGCTCCGCCGTGTCTAGAGGGGGCTCCAGGGTGAGGATCTCGTAGAGCTTCTCGTCTTTGAGGCCCGCAGTGAAGGTCGTCACAGCTGTATTGTCACTACACTCGTCAATGAGGGTCAGCTCGTTGTTGAAGCGTGTGACATACTCTCGGAGCATCTCGCCAGACCTCTGCTTCAAAGAGAGTATGTAGTGCAGGCCTTTTTCGGAAACGTTGGCTTCCGACGAAACGCCTCAGAAATTCCTTTGCCAGAGTTTTGAAAGAGTCAATGAACTTCGGCGAAAGGCTGTGGAACCACGTCAGTGCTGAGCTTTTCAGACTAGTGGGAAAGGTCCTGCACATGACAAATTCAAATCATTATTTAAGGGCCATTACGTACTAGTAATGGCGCAGGTGGTCTAAAGGATCGGTGGTCTCGTCGTAAAAGTCGAGCTTCGGGGGAGTGAACTTTCTCAGAATGGCCTCATTCATGATTCGATCTATAAATGGTGGGACGGAGAAGCGGTCCAATACGTCCGGGTCGTGCGCCCCTCTGCGAAGGGGGTTCCTAGGGCCGAGCCTCTCTGTCCTGGCGTTGAACTCAGTGTTAGCCACACAGCCTCCTTTAGTCCAATAAGAACTAGCGAGTGTTTGACTTTCCTGCGCTTGCTCCCTATCATTTTTTGGAGGCAGAGGTCCGTGCTTCTCCTGGTCTCATTGGCTGGTAGTGGATTCTGTCGTGTGAGAGCCTCCACTCCCTTTGTGATCGCTACATTTGAGATGCCAATGTATCAATTTTGGGATCCGTTTTTGCTGCCGTCGGCGCGGGAGCGTGAGTTGACTGCCCGTGCAAGATAGGAGCTGCTGAAAGAGGTGGTATAGGGACAACCTTAGCGTTCGGCGTGTCCCTTAATTGGTTCCCCGTTGTTGCGTGACCTAGTGGTCACCATCTCTCTGTGTTTTGAAAGGAGACGGGGCTAAGTGTAAATTTAAGAACTTCGTTGTCCCCACGGATGGCGCCAAACTGATGCAGTCATTTTTCGCTCCCTGGTTTGACTTGGTTTCTGCTGACCCGCACAAGTAGCACACGTGAGCCACGGACCACCATTGTGGTGGCCGATGACACTCTGATGCTAAAGTCAGACAGGGATCTGAGGAAGGTGTAATGCTGTAACAGAGAATTTTTAGCTTACCTTAGCTTACCAACCTCATGTCTTATTTATAGTGTAAGGAGTCCTGGTTCTACCAGGCCATCGTAGGTGTAGTTTTAGAATGAGATCTTCGTGGAAATCCTCTTCTAATCAGGAATCGTGTTGTAGGAGGGAAGTTCCATGTTAGCGTTGTGCTCCTAGATACGCTAGGAGATAGTTCCCAATGCGAGGGCAATCCGTATAAGGAGGATTCCCTGTGTGGAATGTACTCTGGCATTTGCTTCCTAGTTGGAAGCAAAGAGCGACTGTAGATCTAAGGTATTCAAATTCAAAGCTTCCCATGAAATTATAGTTCCTTACATTTTATTTCATTGTAGATCAAAGGTATTTAAAGTGGGAAAACTTAAGCAAACCAAATCCAGTTTTGAAGTTAGGGTTTTCTTAGGGTTTCATTAGATAAAGCGTTACACTAATCCTTAGATTTGAGTTATTGCATTAATAGATTTCAATTTAGAACACCATTAAATAAGTAAGTCAATCGTTTTCCTCATTTCATCTTCTATTTCGGGGGGAATTCTTAAATCAAATTTGTTATGTGGGGTTAAGTTACTACCATTTTTATTATAGGGGAAAAGTTAAATTAAAATTTTCTTTTCTTCTTGCAGATCTCATGCTTGCAATGTCATCAGCACAATCATACAAGTGAATAAAAGGTTATAAGTATGCAATATGTTGAAGGAGAATGTAATATTTTGAAGTAAAAAACTAAATAGGATGTTCTTGACAAGTCAAATAGAATGTTCAAAGCATAATGTCATTTATTGTTCAATGTAGATCATTTACTCTCCTTGCAACAAAGTCTGACATAACACAAAGTAAATTAAATAAAATACGTAACATCCCTGCAACAACCAATACCATTCAATACTATACCAACCAATTTCAAAGCACATTGTAATCAAATGCCATAACATCCTTGCAAAACCTGACATATCTATTCAATACCTGAACTTACAGAACTTGAAGTATATCCAATACCATACCAACCTAAGTGAGTTGTGGTGGTACAGAAGAGAGTGCAGGGTGCAAATAGTGAAAGATTTAAAATCTCTTTTATTTCCCTCCAAAACAACTTCTTCTCTGCTTTGTGTGGTGTGAATTACGACATTGTGGCTGCGAGAAAGAGGCAACATGCGAGAGGTGGTGGAAGGTCTGTTGGTGGAGCTGTGGAATTTGTGTGAAGGTGGTTTGTATGAGAAAAGCAGAGGAGGAGATGTTAGCTGTTGTTGGTGATGGTTCCAGCTACGACGGCAAGGCTGCTCTATGGTGGAGGGCATGAAGGCGACTATGGCGAGGAGGGACTGTTGTTATGGATGGGTTTACAAAGACGAGAGGATGAAGGGGGAGACGTGTTATGGTGAGATGGAGGGGTGGTAGATAGCGATAAGAGGAAGAAGAACAACAAGGGGGGTTAGTGGGTTTTGTGGCTGACCTCTCTGTTAGTTGTTAATTGTAAGGAAAAAGGAAGAGAGGGGGAGGTCAATGACTGGTGGATCAGGCAACGGATGGTTGGGATCAAATGTTTGTCACATCGTGCATAAAATACACGTGAGGGGTATTTTTGTCCTCCAAAATGGGTGGAATCATGGCACGCGAGGCATTTGTCAGTCAAGGCACGTTGATTGGTCTCGAGGGGGGGGGGGGGGGAGATAAGTGCAATACTAATTAACTATGGGGGTGACCTTTTATTAGCTATTATTATAGGGGGCAAAATGCAAATGACCATTCTTTTTAATATATAACTCATGTGCACAAACCCTTGACAAAACGAAATGGTATGGGCTAGGACTATTTGATACCACCACTTCTGCTAAAGAACACCATCACCCACTGAAGGGCATCACCAATATAAACAAAAAAAATACACCATCACCTTTCTTTTTTCCATATCTTCTCTCCCAGGAACAACACACCACCGCCTCGTCGGCGGCCATACTACCTCACCCCACCCCTATTACTTTCGCCCATTGGCCACACCTCTTTTCTCATACTCCTACCTTATTCTTCCTATCTTCTTCTTCTTCTTATCTGTTTTTTTTAATGGTCCTCATGTAGGCTTCTGCGAGTAGAAAACCCCCACTCGCAAGGGTCTATGCGAACGAGGGCTCCCTATTCACAGGAGCTTGCATGAAGGCCACATTTTGTTGCCCTCGCGCAAGCTTCTCTGACTAGGGAACCTCGACTCTCAGGAACCTGCGCAAGGGTGAAAGAGAATAAAACAAAGAAGAAGATGAAGAGGGGAGAAGAAGATAAGAAAGATGCGGGAGCAGGGAGGGATGTCGGGCGGAGCGAGGAAGAAGAATGAAGGAGAAGAGGAAGAGTTGATAAGTGGTGCAGCTGACAGTAGGTGGGGCTGGGTGGTGTTGTGTGAAGAGAGGAGAAGAAAATGAGAAGAAGAAAAAGGAAAGAGGAATAAATGACCTTTTTATTGGTGGTGTCATTCAATGCATCCAAATAAAAAAAGAAGGGGGTGGAGGTGTCGTTCAGCAGAAGCTGCAGTGTCAAACGGTCGTTGCCTAATATTATCCAGATGATGACCAGTTTTTCTCTTACCCACTCACATATTACGAACTTGAAATCTTCATACAACACTCCGTCTGGTCGCTGTTCTCGCTCTTCGTTGTTTAAGGTACGCAATCTTGAATTTAATTGAATTGGTTTAACCGTTTAGTTTTGGGTGAATGTTTGAAATTGAGTTCAATAAATTTGGTGAATTAGCGATGCCCATTACATCTTGAAGCTTTAATTTGTATCAAAAACCCAATATATTATAAACTGATTGCATATTCTATCTCCATCGATTGAAGTTGGTAGTTTTCATTTTATTATAGTGGCTACATGATGTCCAGATGGGACTGCTCTTGTTTGAATTCAACTAATGAAACATTTCCATACATAGGATTTACATATTTGATTGATTTACCAATGTATCCATTTGTTTACTGATTTGATTGAAAACCTTTGTGCTTAGTTGTTATTGTTTTACAAACCCTAGAATTTCATCGTGCGACCTAGCTTTTCTTTATGCAAATATATATAGTTTACATTGAGATAACTTCCCGTAATTTTTTTTTTCTTTTTCCCAGAGGCTTATAGGGTGCTAATATGGCAACCTCTGTTAACCACCCTTTGTACTCCAACCTCCGCAAATTAAATTCGATCAAAGCCAAGACCAAAGGTAGATTTGAATCAAGACAATGCAATTTGAAGCCGATACGATGTGAGCAAGTGGGATGTGAAAATTTGGTGGAGGAAGGGCGGTTAACAGCTGTGAAGAATGGGAATGATTCACTAGAAATATGTCGAATCTTGAATGGAATGTGGCAGACGAGTGGAGGTTGGGGTAGGATTGATAGAGACGATGCTGTGGATGCCATGCTTCGGTATGCTGATTCTGGTCTTACCACTTTTGACATGGCCGACCACTGTGAGTAAGCTAAAATCCTTGAACACTAACTTGTATGATCATTCTATTTTCATATTACTTCTTCCATTTAGTTTCTTGTCATTGATTTGTCACGATATTGACATTATCTGCTGCCAGGGTAACTCTTCATTTGGTATCATTTTGGCCACAATGTCAAACAATCTCGTGAAGGGTTATGATCTTTGATGTCGAAAACACTCATGATACAGCTATAAAGAAGATGCATGATTTTGAATTTACCATTTTAATTTTGTCGCTGAATGGACTAATCACTAATGCCATCATAGAAGTGCATCAAGTCTTTACTCAAAGGCCATTTTACATCATTGGTTCAACTGGGAACTGAGACCATCTCACTGTCAATATGTTCTTATTTTTGTTTTCAACACAAAAAAGTTAATGATATTACTTGTAAGCACTATACCCAGTTGAATGTTTAAACCTACCTTAAATTGGGCTTGTATCCTAACGTGCACCCTTTTTTGTTCATTTTGTCTTGTTCTAGATTTATTTCCAATAATTGATAGCAATTTCAGTTAGTTTGCTTCTGCAGATGGGCCTGCTGAAGATCTGTATGGCATTTTCATCAATAAAGTACGCAGAGAGCGTCCGCCAGAATTTCTAGAACATATAAGAGGGTTAGTGCAACTTCTGTACTTGGAGTTCAAATAATTTAGTGGTTATTCTTCAAATTTATAGGAAGGAACAGTTCCTGCTATTTAGCACCATGCACGCATCTCTTGTTGTGCCATGAAAATCTCTTGTTGTAAATGCCATGAAAAAGTTGCATGTGTGAGAATGGTTTTTCTCCCCTTTATATATGTCTCTTGCTATATTAGTGGAATTTCACTCGATTTGACATCTTGAATTGGAGGTCACAAGAAGCTCAAGAATGATTCTTCCCCTGATTTTTATACCTTTTCTCAACTTGTATATTCATGACTGAGGGCGATCTAGGTTTGTTACAAGAATGTTCACTGGAGTGTTGCAAGCTGGGTTCTCTCATATGTTTTGTCTCTTTCTTCAAGCAAATTCATTATTAGTATGGGGAAAATAAAATTTTGTTAGTAATGGTTGGATTAACTTAGTTTTTTTTTTTTCTATGGGATTATATTTCAGTCTTACCAAATGGGTGCCACCTCCAGTTAAAATGACCAGTAGCTATGTGCGCAAGAGCATTGATGTTTCAAGGAAGAGAATGGATGTTGCTTCTTTGGACATGCTTCAGTTTCACTGGTATTTTTCTGTCTCCAGCTGTTCACTAGATGCATAGATATACACTGGTATTTTCCTGTTTCCAGCTGTTCACTAGACACACAGATATACAGTAAAACCTCTCTGTAGTAATAATATTGGGACCCACCAATTTTTCTATAAGGAGGTTATAAATTAATGGAGGTGTAGTTACAAAATTAGTTCAAACACTGCATAATTAAGACCTCAATTGTCGATGAATTGTAAGTTACAAATGTTATAGATCGAGAGAATGAAAGAACCATTGAATAATTTGACAACTTCACTACACTAATTTAATTCAACTAGTCATGAAGTGGATCAAATTCGGAAACTTCTCTATACTTATCCAATGGCTGAGCAATAAGACGTGTATGCTTTAAATGAAAAAGAAATCCTTGTTGCAATTAGGCAAGAAGGGGAAGGATGACAATACTAAAAGTTTCATATCAAGAAGCTATAAACAAACTTGAAAAACTAGAAATATTTTGATGTTAACGAGTTCTTACATACTCGCAAGCTCAAAGACGTGACATCAACTCTAAATAGAAAAAATAAAAGCTCGTGCAAGCAAGGAATTAAGAGAGATTGGGAGAACTAAACCGGCACTTATAATAATAATAAATCATCGTCCCATACAACTTTAGAAAAATATTTTATTTTATCTTCAATTTTTGTTGGGACATTATATATATTTTTGGTTTTACTGACAATTATTACTATGTGGTGGCAAATTTCTTAAGATGGGACCTAAATACTTGTAGCTTATTACATTGTGGAGTTTATTCCTATTTATAACTGGCCCAAACTGGGACCGCAATCTTTTATGACTACATGGAGGTTATTCCGATATAGAGTATCACTATAAAGAGGTTTTTACTGGGTTTTCAATGATTCTTTGAAACATAAGTTAATGCCTCATTGATGGCACAAATATGATGAGCAGCCAGTTGAAAGTTACTCCAAGTTAATTTCAGTATTTTATATGCATCTGCAGCACCCATGTTTAAACTCAACTCAATATGTACTACAGTAGTTCTTAAATGAATTTTGTGTTAAGTTCAACATTTGTACGTGAATGTGATGCATTTTCAACTTATACATGTTGGTATTGTTTTGGGAGATTGGTTGCTCTCTTTGAGTAATTAATTCGTTATTCAGGTTCCAAATTTTTTGTGATACAAATGATGCCTCAGTTGCAAAACTAAAAGTCTGAATATGTGCACTCCTAATAAATATAAACCCTATATTGCATACTATATCAAATTTGGACAGATCGTCTGTCTTCTCATTTACTATGTATCCATAACATGCAGATGATTTTATTCCTTCTTCTTTACATTTATTATTCCGTCAGAAATCCCTACCTATTTGGGGTTGTAGTTGTAAAAGTGTTTCACTGCTTCTGTGATTCAAGTTGGTTCCACAAAATGTAGAGGTTTATGATTTATTGTTCATTTCTACCTGAAACAGGTGGGATTACTCCAACCCTGGATACCTTGATGCTCTTAAACATCTCACAGATCTAAAAGAAGAAGGTTAGTGATGGTTCTGCTATTTCCCTACTGAGATTCATACATTCTATTAACTGGATATCTTGGGGAGAGATATGTAGGTAAAATCAAGACAGTGGCTTTGACAAACTTTGACACTGAGAGGTTACAGATTATCCTGGAAAATGGGATCCCAGTTGTTAGCAACCAGGTTAATTACCCAATAAAACATTCTTTCTTAGTTTCCTTTGTTGGACATTGCGTGTGGGCTCTCTCAATTGCTAATGGAATCGTTTGGGCCCTTATTCAGGTGCAACATTCTATTGTCGACATGCGTCCTCAACAGAAAATGGCGGAACTTTGCCAGCATACAGGAGTCAAACTTATCACGTCTCTCTCTCTCTCTCTTTTTCTCATGTCTCCTCTATAAAAAGATGTTCTTGGATCTTTCTTTCTTGAGCCGTTCAGTCCTCACTGATAAATATAATCTTCTGGTTATGACCGTTCATGAGGGGTGTCCGTGACAGCCTGCATTTATCTCCAAATTGAACAAAGACACGGCAGATAATTCAATATCAAATTAATTGTAGATTTTGCCAAGAGATGTGGGTTACAGATGTCTGTGACTTTGTCTCCGATTTTTGAAAATTTTAGCCATTCCCCACCTTTCATGTACATGTTTTTGCTCACTTATCTGCATCTGTAGATCATTGGTGATGATAGGAATAGCCGTTCTTGTTGTATCGTTAAGTGCTATAATGACAATGTCATTCAGTCTGAAGCCATTAGTTTGGAACATACACGTAATTTTTCTTTTTTATTCATTTGACCTTGGAAAATGCAGGTATGGAACTGTAATGGGTGGGCTACTTTCTGAGAAGTTCCTTGATACCAATTTGAACATTCCATTTGCTGGTCCTCCTTTAAACACTCCCTCACTCCAGAAGTACAAGAGAGTACAACCCTCAAAACCCCTCGTGCTTTTCTCTTTGACACTATATAGATTATATATTTTGTCAGAATATAAGTTTGAATTTGCTCTTCTATGTAATTACACATATAATCGGATTGGTGAATTACATTTTCTTATTGATGTTGCAGATGGTGGATGCCTGGGGAGGGTGGAGTCTTTTCCAAGTTTTGCTTCAAACTTTAAACAAGGTAGCTACCAAACATGGGGTAACAATCCCGACCGTCACTGTAAGATACGTGCTGAATCAAGTAAAGTCCTCTGACCTACTCACTTCAAAGTTAAAATCATACGTTTTGTTCGACATTTCTTGTATAATGCACATTTGAGTAAAACAATATTTACATCTAATGTTTTGGAAAACTGCAGTCATCAGTAGCCGGATCTATGGTTGGTGTTAGACTTGGTTTGTCAGAGCATATCCAAGACTGCAAAGCTGTTTTCTCACTCAAACTTGACGAGGAAGACACCAACAGCATCCTAGAGGTATCGAAGAAGGGAAAAGATTTACTGAGAGTAATTGGTGATTGTGGTGACGAATACAGACGTGCATGAGTCGTGGTTTGTCCTAGAATGATGGTATTTGGGAAATTCCCCTTGTAGGTTATCGATCTTGTATGTGTAAGTAATGAATGTGCAGCACCTCCTACAAACCAAGGGCTGTTGGTGACCGGAGGCGGATAGAGATATATGATATTTGTAATTTGGATAATTTATAAACATAGAGGATGTCTGAAAATTTTATATTTTCTTCCGATATGTAGAGCATGGATAAGTGGGTGGAAAAATAGATTGCCAACAAAAGGCACACACAAATAAATACCACTGGTATTCTGGGAGTTGATCCAAGCATCTTAAAATTTTCAATTCATTTTGACAAACTCGCTATATGAACTTTGCCAATGATTATAACGTTTTGATGCATATTTCGAGGAGCCCATGTCAAAACAGAGCAAAGCTTAGTTCATGCGCAAGTAGATCACATTTTGACATGTAGTTTTAAAAATGCATGTTGAATGTATTTTTTAAAACATTGTTTCTGATGTCCATCTGATCAATTCTTTCAAATTTCAGTTCTTCAAATTCAGCCTAGGTATAGAAAGAGGAAAAGAGAAGCCAGGACAAAGAACGGAGAAAGAGAAAGTGCAGTGACAACAAGTCATACCCTAGTCGGTCCAGGCCAGAGAAAACATCCAACTATGTTGGATTCAGAACTGTGATACCCCTCAATTTCAGCCTATCGAACGTACTAAAATCCATGAAAAATTGGGAGGATCTGAAGTGGCCCCCGAAGTAGCGCGGAGACCACGCCAAGCGTGACAACGGTAAATACTGCGTGTACCACAAGGAGGGTGGCCACGATACCAACGACTGCAAGAGTCTGAGGTATGAAGTTGAGTACTGGATCCGCAGGGGCAAATTGAAAGAATTCCTAAACTCTTAGAAGCGACCAGAACGAATCGGGGACAGGGGGAGTCAGTTAAAGAAATAGAGAATGAGACTCCAGGGATAATCAATGTCTTTTATGGAGTCGGACCGAATGAAGACCAGTGGCACGGGTCTTGCAAGCGGACCTTACTAGAGATGCGCACACAACCCACGGATGAGGACAAACGCATCTGCCACTCGAGGATTCAGAGCCTCAGTCCCGCCTTGACCTTTACGGACAAAGACCTTGAAGGAGTTCGACACAACGACGCCCTAGTAATCTCGGTCTCCATAGCAAGGTGGGAGGTAAAAGGAACTCTAGTAGACACAGGAAGCTCGCTCAACATCCTGTTCTACAATGCTTATTGCAGTATGGACTTCAAGGAGGAAAACCTGACACCCTCGTTAGGGCTGAACAAAAAACCGATCAAACCGAACCAATCGGTTCGGATCGGTTTCGGTTTTAAAAAATTCAAAACCGAAGTGGTCGGTTCGGTTTTCGGTTTCTATGTGATTTTAACCGACCAAACCGAACCCACCGAATATATATAATAAATAATATATTTTATATATAAATAATACAATATGTTTAAAATAGTCGGTCGGTTCGGTTTTATTTCGGTTTTGGTTTGATTTTAGTCGGTTTGGTTCAGTTACGGTTTGCATAAATTAGAATCGGTTCGGTTTCGGATCGGTTTTGTTAATGATCGGTTCGGTTTCGGTTTGAAAATTTTAAAACCGACCTAAGTCGGTTCGATTCACGGTTTAGGTTAAAAACCGAACCGTCGGTTCGATTTTCAGCCCTAACCCTCGGATCACCCGCTGATTAGATTCAGTGGGGAGAAGTGTTTCCCCCTATAAGGTTAGCAACAGTGGCATGGGAGCCACATTTAAGAAAGGTCTTGTTTATGGATTTCATGGTAGAGATGCGCCATCGACCTACAACCTTATCTTGGGAAGACCATGGCTCCACCAGGTAAAAACAGTAGTCTCCACCCTTCACTAGTGCGTTAAGTATACCGCTAACCACTCCGAAGGGGTAATACTTGGAGACCAACCTACGACATGAGGTTGCCATTACGTTGTTCTGAAACAAATAGAGTGCTCCCAGTTCCAACTGAGTCTTACGGAGCAACCTGAACCAGTGCCAGGTCAACTGACAGCGGAGGCACAACAGTCAAGCCATACAGGAAAGGCTAAGGCAAACGGGAACACAACCTGCCGACCTTTCGTCGGTGCGAAGATTAACCCCTCTACAAGGTTTACTCTTTAGTAACCTTTGTAATGCCTGCAAGTCTCGACAGTCCACTGGAGAACGCTACCTATCCGCAAGGGCCATTCGAGTTTACATCAGGGCCATGATCAATCTCTCTTAGTCAACAATTAGTATTTTTTCGCTTGTTTATTTCCCTTTTGGTAGTCAATGTAGAGTTGTAATTCTAAAAAGACTTATGTGATTTGCAATCATTTAAGAAGTAAAAGAAGAATTACAAAAACAAACTCTATTGATTATTGGAAAGATATAACAATAAGCGCCTTGAGGCGGATACAAAAGACTACATACTACAAGTATCTGAAATCAGTGTAACATGAAGTAAAGACTCGCTTAGATGATCTAACTATGTGACGGTATCCGAAGAAGGTCGTGCAGACCCTCCGATGCAAGCAATCTACAAATGACAACAAAGATTTGCGAATGGAATTCGCTCGACCCCTTCTCAAGATAAAGACAAGGTGTCAGAAGGGATTGAAAGGACTGAGCGGCCAAATTGCTCAGTCGAATACTGCAGGAAAGTGCCCGTACAATAGTGTTGTAGAATTTACAATGGAATGTTGATTTCCTCAAAAGACATCTCACCCCCCTTACAGACTTCCTCAAATGGTTGTTGGCTTCAGGGGGGACGGAAGAAGGCAAATGAGGATGACCACGAGCGGCGAAGCAGACAAGGTCTCATAGTGCTGCCAAGCGAGGTGACTTTTCCATGCACAACACCGGGAGTGACTGAGAGATACCACACCCGAAAGCATCGCACATCGGCTAACACTTCGATCAGCCATTGGTTAGCAACGGAATCCACGCGCGCACTGACACAAGCGGAACGAAGTAACACCAAGGCATTTCCCTTAGTAGAAAACTCGTATTAGTTCTCCGCAATATGAGAAGAAATTACGAGATTCAGCAGATCAATTATGTGCTCACCCAGAACAGGTGACCACACATAACAACAACTATCGTCGTACTTGATCAGTTCAAATGTTAGAACATTCGAAGACTCCATTGCTAGAGATCTCTTTTCAGCCTTTGAAAAATCCAAAGCATTTTCTTCAAACTAGAACAATACAGGAGATAAGCTCTGCGAAAGAACATGGGTTCACACGTTCTCAACACAGGCAAAACCCCTCTCCAATCGGGCAAGCTTAGTCAGCCAAAGTTGATGACGACAACTTCTGGTAAGTTCCGACACCTAGTCCGCCCAGTGCAGATCCCGATGGTCTAGGAAGTGGTACTCTAATCAGCGCTATCACGCCTGGTGACGACGACTTGCTAGGGATCATTGTCCCCCTTCGCGGTCAATGATCACCGAACCCGATCAGGTAAGCCTAGCTGGTGATGACTGGCAACGAAAGCTTTTGATCAAAGTCCAGACCTGTAGCCCCCACTGCGCGGGGGTAAATGGTTTGGAAGGTGGGAGCCTAGTAAGTCCCGAGCTGATTCTGACGACTCGCCACAGGACCACTGCTTTTCAGCGTGGCCGCTGAATTACCAACCCGGAACTTGTAGCCTCACTGCGCGGGTGTAGATAGTTTAGAAGGTGGGAGCCTAGTCAGTCCCGAGCTGATTTCGACTGCTCGTCTCGGGACCACCACTTTTCAGCATGGCTGTCGAATTACCAACCCTGAACTTGTAGCCCCCACTGCGTGGGTGTAGATAGTTTAGAAGGTGGGAGTCTAGTAAGTCCCGAGCTGATTCTGACAGTTCGCCATGGGACCACTGCTTTTCAGCGTGGCCGCCAAATCACCAACCCTGGACTTGTAGCCCCCACTGCGCGGGTGTAGATAGTCTAGAAGGTGGGAGCATAGTTAGCTGCGAACTGATTTTGACGGTTCGCCACGGGACCACTATTTTCAGTGTTGCCGTCAAAAACTCCCAAAATTGTAGCTTGATGTGCACAGGTGTAGATGATTTGGAAGGTAAGAGCCTAGTCAGTCTCGAACTGATCTCGATGGCTTGCCACGAGACCATTGCTTTTCAGCCTGGTCGTCGAACCCCTTTGACTCGAACTTGTAGCCCCCATCGTACGAGTATAGATGGTTCGAAAGGTGGGAGACTAGTCAGTCCTCAACTGATATCGACGGCTCGCCATGGGACTACCATTCTTCAGCATAGTCGCCAAATCCTTACTCCCTGAACCTGTAGTCCACATCGTTAGGACATAGATGGTTCAAAAAGTGGAGCCCCATGCAGCTCGCCACGCAACCCCGTTTTATTTCAAAACAGCGGCCGCAAAGACATATTTAGCTGAGTCAACGTCATCATGCTCAAACAGACTAGCATCCTATTACCAGCAAAGGTCATTCGAGCCGATACACAGATCGTACGGCCAGTGCCCGAATAAACGCTACTTAGTGTGTCCACCCAAGCTTACGACGCCTGACTCGACACAAACATTCTGATGCATACGCTCGGCCATTGCAACTTACCCATAGTAGCAACACCGATCAGACAAGCAAGGCAAGCCTCAAATAGCTTACCTTGGGGACAAGACAACTTGGGCAACCCAATCCCCAGCTAAATAGTCCGCAACATGCCCACTATCGGACATGACTACGCAAACAATGATCCTGAGTCATTTGCAATATAAAACGGTCAAGCTCTCTACTACAGGCAGACCACTCGTTGTCCTATTGATTCAACCAACCTATGTCAAAGCAAGACGAGAAAGCAAAATGAAAAACATGCAATAGAGACAACAAGCACAAAACGGATAAAACTGTTTTCATTAACGGTCGACAAAATGGGTACAAGAGTACAAAGTTCACTCCTTATCAAGAGAAGGTACATAAACGGAAGGGCTATGCTTAGTGGAAGAAGGAGCATGAGTTGTATCCGCATGCACCAAGGCCCGGGCATCAGGGCCCGAAATGTCTTCCTCGTTCGACGATGCAAAGGCAACGGACAAGTCTACATACAACATCTTCTTGTAACGATCGAGATCCCACTCCGAATGTTCCTCCTTCATTAGCGCCAACAGCTCCAGCCTGCTGTGTACAACCCAATAGAACTCGCATCTGCCTTGTTCCTGCAAAAGCTCTTCTTCCCATGCCTTCGAGTCAACAAGTTCACGCTCCAACAGCTCCAACTTGCCAGTCAGTGCGTCAACCAGAGGTTGTTTCGTGGCCAGACTGCTCTTCACAGCACTGAGCTCATGCCACTCCAGTTTGGCCTTCCTTGCCTCTCAAGCATTGAACTCCACATCGGATTCCAGTTGCTGCTTCTGAGCAGCCCAGTCGGCCTCCTTCAAAGCATTTTCTTCAGCAAGAGATCGCAGTTCAGAACACGCCTTGTCGCAGCTTCCTGCGCAACCTCTACATTTCGGCGAATCCGACTTAACTCCTGCTTGAGTTCGTCTCTCTCAGACACCGCCTCTGCCAGTTCACGCTCAAGGGCCTCCAGACGAGCCTTCTGAGCCTCAACAACCACGGTTGACTGATCCAGCCTTTTCTCCTTGGCCTGCCTCTGCAGCTGCTCAATTTCGTAAAGCGCATCAGAATACAACGCCTGCATGTGCGAGAAGACACGTTCCATGGTGTATACCCTCTCACGAGCCACCTCGACTTCCATCCCAGCAACGACCACCTGGCTCAAGTAAGACATACCCAACATAAGGTATTTTAAACCCTTATCCATACACCATTCCAACGTATCCTCCTTAGGCTTCGGAGCGCAATCCATCAGGCAGCTGTGACACCTGTTTATATGCTTCCTCGAAGCATACTCCACATCAACCTCTTGATGCCAGACCTGAGAGCTCATCCTTACCAAGTCTGGTGCAAACATGCTTATCCGCGCATCCGGATGAAGCTTTCCTGGATCAAGAATCACGCCAGTACCACCCTTCACAGTTGCCACTATTCTCAGGCTCTCCTCCGCGACCTTTTCTTTGTCACAAATAGCCAACCCTTTAGTGCGGGACGACTCAACGGGGTCTGGAGGAAGAAGAGGAAACAAATTATCCAAATGACCCCAAACACTTCTAGTTGTGGCCTAGAACGAGATGGTGAACAACGCAAACTGCAAGAAACTTAGTCTGTGCCACGACCACTTTTAGACGACGCACCAATGGGACGATCAGATTCTACAACCTCAGGCAAATCTTCACTAAAGCCTTCCACATGAACAGTCCCGTGCGAATCAACACCGACAGAAGCCGCCATTACAACCCACACCAGGCGCTCATTCAAAGTTTTGGCCTGCGCATCACTGAAGTTCGACTTGTCTTCAACTCCTGTAAACCACATGTAATCCTTCTCCCAGCCAGACACATTAGTTTTTGCCCTGACAGGCAAATCAGACTCGCGCACTTCACCCACTGGAGCGGGTCGTGCCGAAGGCAACCTAGTCCTGACACATGACCTCTTCAAACTCACGAAAGAGGCAAGCGTTTCAGACGGCTCATCCATGTCAGACGGAATGAAAGCTTTGGTCCCAACAACCTTCCTCTTCTTAGGACCCCATCTTTTTGCTTAACTCACGATGCTCGGTAAAAAGTTGGGCCACTTGCCAGTTGTCCAACAACCTACTACGAATGAAGTTTGGGACTCTTATGACATCCACCACGTTCCTCGTCGACAAGCCGCGGAACTTCTCCATAGTGTTTTGCTCCTCTAGGATAAAAGGAGCAGTGAGAAACCTTCCTGCGAAAAAACACAAGCAATGATCAGCTAGCCTGTAATCAAGCATATCAAAGTCAAGAGAAAAAACTGAATTTATGAAGCGGCCTGAACTCTCGTTCGATTGGACGACCCTTGCACCAAAAATACTTTGGATTCGCAAGGGCTAAGAAGCAGTACTTCTGCCAGAACTTAAAATCATCCGGCAGGTTCACGAAACAAGTCGGTGACATCATCTTACAAACATCATTACTCATCAGTTGAGGAGAAGTCAATAACTGGATTACTCACGGAGTCACGCGAACACCAGTCTCTTTCGCCCTAATCAGGATGATAAGGATGTCCTATATCCATTAGGCCCCAACTGGGCTGGAGGAATCCCCAGAAGATTTAAGAATTCCCAGATCCCATCTAGAACAGGAAAACACACTCCAGTTTGAAGCATCCCTCGATGCAAAGAGATGAACCTCACCGGTAGCAACATTGGCGTCTGGTCACCTTTCAGGACATACAACGGCAAGTCCTCGGGGACCCCGAACTTATTACAGATTTCAGCAACGCCAGACTTAGAAAGCAATATCTCTTCGAAGAACTCTAGGCCCTTGGCCAAGGTTGCGTCATCAAGGAGGTTTTGTTGAGCCATGGAGAAGATGAACAATATCCTTTCTAATCAGAATATGAATAGAGCGGTAGCTTCAAAAGTCAGATTCTGCACTATGGGATGACCTAAATAGGGATTGGATTTTCGCCTCTTTTCTGCTGAACCGACGCATGTTGAATTATGTAGCGTGCGGCTCAAGCATAGATTCAAACTCAAACATCATCATGAACGACATATCTTTTCAAAGAGACGACTTAGCAAACTGATGTAACGACCTACTAACTTGGAGGGAACAACTGATGATAAATAAAAATGGTCACATACATGAGCCATACACGTGTCACGATGATCTAGAGGAAATACGAGCCCCGACGTCTATCCAACACTGATCTGACTCAAGCGGTTTCAAGCTTGCCCAATCTAGTCCACTCGACGAACCCGAACTCTTACAACATGCTAGACCCACACGTCTCACAAATATCCTTAATACCCGTAAGTCCTACTAAGGCAAGTATCTCGAGAATCAGCTTCAGACGGACAACTACAACAACTCTTTGCTTCCAACTAGGAAGCAAATACCATAGTACATTCCATACAAAAAAACTTTCTTATACAAAATGCTCTTGAATTGAGAACTATCTCCCGCATATCTAGGAGCACGTGCCTAATAGGGAATTTCCCTCCTACAACATGACTCCTAATTATATAAAGATATTCACGAAGATCTCATTCCTAAACTACGCCTACGATGGTCTGGCAGAACCATGACTCCTGCACTATAAATAAGATATGAGATTGGTAAGATAAGGTACGCTACAAATTCCCAGTTTACAACATTATGCATTCCTCGGAGCCTTGTCTGACTTTAGCATCGGAGTGTAATTGACCACCATAACGATGGTCCATGGCTCACGTGCGTTACTTGTGTAGGTCAGCAGGTCAACGAGACTAAATCAAAGCAAGGAGCGAAAAACGAATGCGTCAACCCTTTTTCTTTTTGTAATTTCAAAAAATGAAAATTTCAACGAAATTGCGTGAAATTTCGCAAAAACACAGTCCTTTCATAATGTTACCTTGAAAATGTTTGAATTTTGGATATAGTTGTATAAAATTATTTATGTATTTTGTTTATTTTATTTACTCATTTTAGGGTCAATCTTTAATACAACATTAGATAGCACTCTTTGAAAAATATTAAAAAAACGCATGCAAGCACAATATATCTATATTACGATTCAGAGTGGTGTTTTACTATTTATTGCTGACTGGAACAAAGTCAAATCGAAAAGATTAGAGATAAAAGATGGTTAAGATTAAAAGTTGAGAAATGTATTGAATTTGAAGGTTTAGATTCATTTCCCATGATGACATATTTGTAAATGTAAAACATGCAGAAGGGAAAAAATAATAAAGAAATTTTGAAAAAAGTTGGTGGAATCTACATGTGGCGGAGAGAGAAAATATTGTGTTTTACTTTTAGCAAAATGAAAATTATCATAATTATCTACATCATTATCGGATTTTGGTAAAGTTAATATCGTTGAACTACATTTTTTAAGATCTTCCCAACAAAATTAATGATCAACACGAGCGCTAAAATTTAAAAAATATATATTCTATAATTAAAAAACATATAAAATATTTCACGTTTTTAATATTTTTCAAAGCAATTACACGAGCCGATTATATCAGAAAAAATGAGTCGGGCATCTTAATGCATATTTAAATAAAAACTCTAAACTTCATTTTTTGGCAAATTCAAAAATTGGAGGAGAACTCATTCTTGACATTTAAATTTTTCCCCAACTGATTCAAATTTGTCCGAGTCTAACTCTAAAATTTATAATATATATTTTTACCTTAAAATAAGCTTATACTTCAATATTGATTCAGAGCCAAAATGAGGACAGTAAAAGAGGTGTTTAGTACATAATATTTAACAAAAATAAAATTATATGAAGTGCTAAAGTAATACTACATTAGAAAGTCGTCTTCGATTCAAACATTGTTGCTGATCGGTCTTCTTTCTGCTCTGTTCATCCCGCCGGCTTGAAGGTGAGTTTGTTTAAAGATATGAGCAACTTTTCATTTGGTTTATATCTCGCTTATTTATTTGAAAGCAACTTTAGTTAAAATAGCTATTCCACATTCTTGCCATCACTACCTGTTTGATGAAATGTCTCTGTAGGAGTGGCTTATCAAATTTTAGGAAAAGAGGCAGCTTTCCTTGTGCCTCAGAACCTAACTTTCATATTCTGTTGGTTGTTTGCAGGTCTTGGTTGTTTCTTTGCAACACATACTTGGTTACATTTGTTGGGTCATCGGAGACTAGCATCATGGATGGTATTGTACATCTTTTCACCAAAATTTCTTTCGAACTCTATGAACCCACCCATATTAGATTCTCCTTTCCTCCAACAAAATGAAAGGGAAGTAATGGAAAAAGAAATTTCATTCAAACGCGTAAATGAATTGTCTAAGAAGACCACTCTAGATAGATTCGGTTGAAATTCGATAGTTTAGACTTACTAGAATGGTTAATATTGTGCTACCCAGAAGAATCAAAGAAAACGATTCTTATACTAGAGTAACATAGACCTCCATGTCAAATTTAGTTATGTGTTCTACTCTGTCCAAGAGGGATCAACCTTCTATAAATGTTATACTGGTTCAATCTTCAATGTTACATGTATTGAGTTTTACAACTGTTACTTTTCTGAAAAAATTTGCTAATGTGCTTCAAGAGAGTCAACTTCTTAATAGTAGATAAAGTACTACGTTACGATTTTATAGATGGAATACTTTGTTATTTATATGCAGACAACACTGACGAGTTCTTTTTGTGGCTTCAGTTGATTCACAACCATCGATGGAAGAAACAATTTTGGTCGGTGATGACCTTATGATGGGACCGCCTTCGCCTCTAATCCCCCCAGAAATCGCATCTCATGTTCTTGAAAATGTTGATCTATGTGATGGGATTTTGAGGAATTTGTTTTTGTGTGAGTGTTCCTGAGCTTAATTTAAAAAAAAAAAAAGTAAATCGCTCTTTTCCGTACTGATATGTTATACAAAAAGATAGTCTTGGTGACATGATTTTGAATTTTTGAGTAATTTTTAAGCTACATTCTCTGAGGCAAGCTTCAAACATTTTTTTATCATAATGTATTGCCAAATGCATGGTAAAAACATAAACTGGTGGATCGTCTCCTATAAGTTATAACTGAACTAACTGAGCATTTACTTTTTCCCGAGCTATTTTCAAATACCCAACTCTTGCAACAATATCCTTAATATATCTTCTGTGTAGGATCCATTGAGTGGCTGATCAAGATCCCTTATATGTCTGCGGAATTTTACTTTTAGATGTGAGGCAATAGATTTTCGTTACTAAATGCTTTTGACATGGGATTATGGAAATAATAGTAGTAGCTCTTGTATTACAGGCTTGCAGGTTAATGATATTGAACCATTCTGTCAAGATGAGATTGCTTTGTATCGACAGTGTGCCGAAAGACGGGTGAGTGATTGTCCTTCTCTGCATTTTTGTATGTCTTTTATTAATGTCGTGAAATTGAAAAGGTATGCCAAAATTGTAGTTTAACTCAGTAACCTGGCATTTAGCATTGCTATGCAAGGTTCCTACTCAGGATCAGAACCATCCATCTGAAATGCTGGTTTAGTAATAATCTTCTTGTTCTATACTTGGGACAGGACAAGGAACTGAGGCAAAAACTTCTAGACAGTGAGCACAAATTGGGGCTATCCATGCCTTTGAACCAAGCTAAGGAAAGATCTGTTCAACTTGAATTAGAGGTCACGTCATTAGACAGGTACTTAGTAGGTCTTTTACAGTATTCTCCATTTATTACGATGGTTGACCAAGAGCACAATGAAGAAGTAAATAGCTTTTCCGAATCTCATTCGACAATTTTAATCTTGAAGATCACTACAAGTTTAATGAAAATGTACATATGATTCTACTAGAAGGCCATGAATGCAACTCTTTTAAATTTGTTTAAGTTGTGCAGAAAATTTAAGCTCTGTCATTAGGAAATTAGATTTAAAAATCATGTGCATGCAATTTGTGGAACTTTGGTTTGCCAGACATTCTTGTAGACACTAAGAATGCTTGAATGTTTTGATTGGAGAAATTTCGAATATATTATATCCCTCTTTTTGGAGTTAACTAATATGGCTATGTTGATCTGCGTGATACGCATTTGAGTGAGAAAGATGAGCGAGGGTTTCTTTTTTATATATTATTATTAAAACCTCAGAATTGCAAGTTTGCAACCATCATCTGTAATTTCCAATCTCAGGTAGAGTTATTGCTTCTTCATGGGTTTTACACTCTCATTGGTTATTCTGTATTCCTACGGAGTGTTGTTAGTGGATTTTCATGTTCTCATCTGTTATAATATATCGCACTTCCACAGGCGTTTGATTCTCGCAAGCGGCGTTGGAGGCATGGAAGGATTTCGCCAGAGATGGAGTTTGCATGGTCGCCTTGAAGACACCAAGTAATCCTTGCACATATATCTTTTTCAGTCTCAGCTGAAGTGAAAATAGTATTGAAGCTGTTGAATATTCATTGTTTTTATGTTATCAAGTGTTCATGTGCCATCCTTTCATTGGTTGAAAGCGGAAGTCAAGGACATTTATTTAGTTGATATCCCCTGTAGTAACTATCCATTGTTTGATAATCGTCCAGTGACCTAGTTTTTAGTTAGGAGATTGGCTATGTCTCAAATACTCATTGAACGGGCTGTTCGACTGTTGACTGTCAAGTTCTTGTCTAGACATGTTAGTAAAGGAGTGGGAGAAGCTTGAACTCTGATGCTGAATACATTGCCAAAATATTATTGTTTAAGAGTTCGATTGCGTAGGGCATCATGCCCACTAGATTTGGATGCTTCCTTTTAATTGTTTTTAAACTGCATGGAACCCAATTAGACATGTAAACTGGTCCTTAGTTCCATTCAATTTTGTGCAGGAAACGATTGGATTCCTTGAAGCAGGGAATCCAGAAAAGGAAGAACGAAGAACAAGAACCTGCCGGAGTTTCAACAACTAAAAGAGGATGGTTGTTTGGTAAATAAGGCACTAGCTGAGCTATACACAGTAATATGTTAAAACCTGTTGCGGTCTAATTGTTTGTGGCTGTTTACAAATTTGAACAACCGACATCAGCTTCCAAGAATGAGTGTAGCAGGTATACGCACCTGGTAGATAGTATGCTATTGGAACTCATTTTATTCTGAAAGCTTTATATGTTTTAGGTTTCCTTAGCCATTCAGTGGTATGCACAATTCTTTTACTGGATGTTGTCGCAATGGTCGGTAGTAGGTAGTTGGGTTAAAATCTCAAGTATATGAGAGCAATGTTTACTGAATGATGATAATCCAGTTGTTTATTTCACAAATTGGTATTTTATCAATGGTATTGGAAAATATGTTGTGGTGCAATATTTGGTCCTAGGCTTTTCTATAAAATTCGTATTCCCATCTGTGATTTTTGATATAACGAATTTGTCGTTACACAATTTATTCTCAATTAAATTCTTTATTTGAAAACTCATCTATATTACATTTTAGAATAATGTTTTACCGTTCATTGCTGACTGGGATAAACGTCAAGTCACAAGGAATTGAAGATAAAAAATGACCAGAATTGAAAGTTGGGAAAGATGTTGAGGGTTAAGCTCATTTCCTATGATGACATGCTTGTAAATATAAAACAATTAGAAGGGCGAAGAAAATGAAAAAAAAAAATTGTTAAAAAAGTTGGTGGAATATATATATATATATATATATATATATATATATATATATATATATATATATATATATATATATATATATATATATATATATATATATTTTTTTTTTTTTTTCAAAATGAAAAATTATCATAATTATATACGTAGTTGTTGAATTTTGGTAAACTTGATATAGTTGAAAGGAAGAATGGACTCTTCAAAAAACTTGTTGTATCCGTGTCCGACACGCCTCTGACACGCGTTGGACACTTGGTCAACGTGTCGGCATGTGTCGTCAATGTGGTCAACATGTCAGACACGCCTTTGATACACCTGGAACTTGGTCAATACACAATGAGATTCAGCAACTGACTTCGTTTTATTTTTTACTTTTAGATATGTGCAAATAATCATCTTCTTCTTCGCCTTTGCACTTCTTCTTCATGTTTTTTTTATCTACTTGCAGCAAAGATGAAGACACTCTTAGGAACACAATTTATTATATTATTGTTTATGTTTATATGGCATTAAAAAAATAGTGTGACGTGTCGATGTGTCCTCAAGTCCTCATTTTTTGAAAATTGTCGAGTCGGTGTGTCGTATCCGTGTCCGACACAACACGCGTGTCCGTGTACATGCATCATTGTATAGTTGTAATGCAATTTTAAAGATATTTCCAATAAAAACAATGATTAATATAAACACTTAAACTTTCAAAATATATATTTTATTATTAAAACATGTTAGTATTTTTAATATTTTCATGCCTAA
Organism: Berberis vulgaris; assembly: GCA_963556465.1. Classification (NCBI taxonomy): domain Eukaryota; kingdom Viridiplantae; phylum Streptophyta; class Magnoliopsida; order Ranunculales; family Berberidaceae; genus Berberis; species Berberis vulgaris. The sequence continues at coordinate 7,599,865 of OY747135.1, forward strand.
GTATAATATTTTTCAAAGAAATGGTCGAACATTTTGATAAAATTCAAATAAAGATTCTAAGCGTTAAATCGATTAAAAAATTTATCAAAGTTTGACTAAAAAAATTAGCATTTTAATCATGAAATAGGCATGCACCTCAAAAATTAGTTTATAGATTTTTTTTTATGGAGTTGATTAAGGGCAATGGTGAGATGGTGGTCTAATACATGATAATATATATATATGTAATGCCAACGGCACAAATAATATACTGGTTATTGACACAGTAATATACATAAGATGATGCCATGCAATCCTTGCTTAGAGGCAATGCATCATTACCACCTACACTGCTACTGACATATGCTCGTGTGCCAAGAAAATAAAAAAAAATTAGGGCTGAACAAAAAACCGATCTAAACCGAACCGTTTGGTTTGGTTTAGATCGGTTCGGATCGGTTTTCGGTTTTAAAAAATTCAAAACCGAAGTAGCCTGTTCGGTTTTCGGTTTCTATGTGATTTTAACCGACCAAACCGAACCGACCGAATATATATAATAAATAATATATTTTATATATAAATAATACAATATGTTTAAAAAAGTCGGTCGGTTCGGTTTTATTTCGATTTTGGTTCAATTTTAGTCGGTTCGGTTCGATTACGATTTGCATAAATTAGAATCGGTTCGATTTTATTAATGGTTGGTTCGGTATCGGTTTGAAAATTTTAAAACCGACTTAAGTCGATTCGGTTTTCAGCCTTAAAAAAAAATGCTAGATACTAAGGCATAAAATGCTATGAACTGACACAATAAAACCCAATAACGTCGAGTACAGCCCAGCCCAGCCCATTATATCGAAGACTCGACTCGAGCATTAGACCCTAGTTATATAACGAACGCAGCACCTTGAAAACCCTAGCGAAACAAACAGAGTGCGAGGCGAACTTGTCTTCTCATCTCATATCTGCCGATTCGATCCAGTGCTTCTCGGTAATTGTTTGTCTCGTCTCGACCTTCCTTCCTTCCCTTTGGTCTTCTCCAAGTCACTAATCCATCTCTCTCTTTACGAGTTTTTGTTGAGCAGAAAATGAAGATCGTTGCAGCATACTTGCTCGCCGTATTGGGAGGCAACACCGCTCCCACAGCCGAAGATTTGAAGGACATTCTTGGATCAGGTCAGCTCCACCTTTTCTTTATCTGTTTTTTTTTTTTTTGGTTTAAAGCAGATAATCAAATATTTCTTGAATCTCTATATTTTTTGGTATCTCTGTGTTTCTTGGTTCGAACCTTTGTCGAAGTTACTGATATAATCTATTGAACATCATTCTTTTAAAAAATTAAAAAAAACATAGCTGCTGTTAATATTGAATGTTATGTTTGGTTGTATGTCTGTCTGGTTCAGACATTATTCTTGAGTTAGAGGTTCTAACTAGAGCCTGAAACAATCTCCAACATCTTACCTCTTAATAATAAGAGGTTCAACATCTAACTCAAACAAACACCCCCTCAATCGATCAGCACAAATCTATTTTTGGTTGGTTTAGTATCAATATGGATGCTCAATAAGAATTGGTGACGGGGTATTAATTAAATGATGGTAATTGGTTTCTATGTTTCTTTCAATCTTGTGTTATTTGCGTTACTCGGTTTGGAGTGTTGGAAGTCCAAGGCTAAACGAAATATGCGAGGGGTGTTATAAGTTGTTTGTTAGTCTATTATTCTTGAGTTTGATTTTTTATTGTGTGTTACAATCTCTTGGGAAATAACCTCTTGAATGCAAAACTCAAATTATGAACTTTGAAGATAATTTTCAAATTGGGTTTGTAAATGGGCAAATATAATAAAACATTCTACTGTGTTCTAGAATGGTTTTGAATACAAAGTCTCACAATATGGGAAATTTCCTTTAGGATGTTCACCTAACGTGAAAAATGTTTTTTTTTTTTCCCCAACTTTCAGTTGGAGCTGAGGCTGATGATGACAGGATTGAGCTTCTTTTGTCGCAAGTCAAGGGTAAGGACATAACAGAGCTTATTGCTTCTGGAAGGGAGAAGCTCGCTTCAGTGCCGTCTGGTGGTGGTGCCCCCATGGCAGTGGCTGCATCTGGTGGAGGTGCTGGAGCTGGAGCTCCTGCTGCCGCTGAGGCAAAGAAAGAGGAGAAAGTTGAGGAGAAGGAAGAATCAGATGACGTAAGTCAATTACATGCATTTTTTTTTAATTTGCTTCTAGTACTTAGTCAGTTAATCATAATTTTACACAATTTTTTGTGCCATGTTTTGCAGGATATGGGATTCGGTCTGTTTGACTAAATGCCTTGTTTGTCAATCTGTTTCATCTCTACAAATTGGGTTATGTTTGACCTATTAAAGTTTTTTTTCATAGTTGGCTTTTATGAGCTTTTATTTTGTTTTAGGGTAGTGAAGATCTAGAGACTGGTTAAGCAGCAGATATTCTCAGTAATGTTTTGATTGAATGTCAGCATACTTATAAAGACGTGTGTGAGATAGCAATGGTAATTTAAGATTGAATGGTAGAAGTCGTGGATTTTATATTTTTTGGAGTAGGCGATTGTTTCTATTCTGTATGCTTTCATTTGTATGTAAATGCTTAAAACTCGTCAACCATTATGTAAATACCCTCCGTCTCTTGTTGTGGTTATTCCCTGATGTTTGACTTGAAAGAAGTCATCAGAGCGTACTAGTTGAATGGAAACAAGAACAGGTCATTGCATTTTTTTCAACCCTCAAAATGCAATGTGATCCTTGCAATTCCTTGTGTCATGTGCGAGGACAAAATGTGATGTTTGGTTTCTCTGGTCCAGTTGTCATCTTCTGCAGATTGGATGTATTTCTTTAAGCTACACTTGATATGAGATGCAGGTAATCTTCCATTGGGGTTGAATTATCCATCCTTTAATGTTGAAGATAATTATTTCCCCTGTCCTTTTTTTTTTTCATTAGAATCAAGAAGTGTGTTCAGGTCCTCTTTTTGCCTTGCTGTTATTGATCTCTGTTTACTGAGAATCAAGAAGTGTGTTCAGGTCTTCGTTTTGCAAGATCAGACCCTCCTATGTTTTTTAACCCTCTTCTGTATTGGTTCTATATTGAGAACCTATAAGTGTTTTAAGTTCTGAAGTTAATGGGGTTTTCAGGAGTGGTTATCAGGGTTGAAGATTGAAGGGCTTATTGAAGTTAAAACGCCTTTTTTTAACCTTTTAGTTTATGACCATTTGATTTGTTCCAAGTAAAGTGTTTTACAATCAGGATAATATGATTTCTTAATACACACCCAGGTCACCTTTGATTCTGACCTTACGTCAAATGCATAGGTATTGCATTACTATATCAAGGTTTAATTGTAGCACAACTGTGGAAGCTAGTTATACATTTCACACTGACAGAAGCTGCAATGTCTCATTAGATATTTCTTTTATGTTTTCCCGAGAGCTACGTGCAAACTTGCCCTCAGCTGAAACTACATGCAAAGTTTACCCCTCCTACCCTGAGCTGATTTTTGTCGTCAACCCGTGGTCTGATCCTTGCAACTTTGGCAATGGCCTGGTTTTCTTCTGGCGTTCCACCTTCTAGAAATGCCCCAACAACCCTCCCCTCATTTATCCAATATGCTCCAAACTTTGGCTTTGAAGAAGTTAGACTTCTGTCTCCAAACATTACTGTATCACCAACATTGGCACCATAAAACTCCCATGACAGGTCAAAGACTCGAGAATAGAAGTGTGGAAGGTAGTCATATGGATCAATCATTTTCCCTTCTTCACTAGCCATGATAGCCTGCTCAAACAAAATCAAAGAACAAGTTACTGAGGTTGCTGTACCTAAAGAATTGTTTCTACTAAATAGTTCTGCTACATGAGCTGATTGGCTGCCTATTGGTAAGTTTACATTGATATAGCACATCCACCTATGATTTCATTATCCATCTATGTTTTCAATAACAAGTGGAGGAAAAAAAGAGAAAAATAAATAAATTAAAATGAATGTACCTTCACGGCTTGCTCCGCTGATTTCCTGGCATGATCAACGTGCTCGACTCTTCTCGTCTCATTGTACATCTTCAATGAAAATGTGGCGACATCACCAATAGCATAGACACTGGGATTGCTTGTTCTGAAGCTTCCATCAGTCTGACATCAACCAGAAATTCCTCAAGAGTCTGAGATGCTAAGTTACAGCCCAAGCATATTTTATGATCGAAGTTTTTATAGTTAATGAGGGTGTCAAAGAAAAAGAAAAGGCACTATTGGAGTAGATATGTCGTTTTCCTTTTCAGGGATTTTCTATGTTTGTTTCCCAAAATAATGGAGTCAAGTACAAAGCTCAAACAAGAATAGAACATGAATTTGAAGGTCCTTCGTTTTAATTCGCCAAGAGCAATTTAATTCAAATTCTAAGTTTAATAACATAATCTAGGAGCATTTTCAGCGGCTTAGCCAATCTTGTCTGAAGTTGAGAAAGTTCAGTCACTTCTTAAATACTTCAGCTTGCGTCGATTAGAAAATTTGATTATGATGTCAAGCACGTACGAGCCCTCCAGCAAGTAAGCCACGACTACATAGAAACCAACAGAATTGCAGATAAGCTGGCCAATCTTCTTCCAGATTCTGAATTTCTAGAGATTATCCCAAGCTCCTTTGCGGAGGACTTGAAAGATATTGTCCATGAAGATAGAATAGGCAATATTTGAGATTGTAACACTGGAAATTTTCTTTATCAGGTTTGGGGATCCTAAATAACTCCTGCTCAATTTCCCAAAAAAAAAAAAAAAAAAAAAAAACTTACGAGCCCTCCAGAATTGTTAGTGGGAAATGGAACAAGGATGAGGTAGAAACAGAAGATCTGGACTCAGTCGACACATACAATGCTTATAGGACATAAACTCAGCTAGTGATGATGGAGAAGGAGGGGATCAGCTTGCAAAACCCGATCTTTGGAATAAGGGAAGAATGAAGTATATTGTCATTGTTTCTGATATATTGCGGAAGCTCTGTCATCCATTATCCCGAAGAGCTAGGACTGCACCAGAGACACACTCCAGTCATTCTTATTGTTTCTTCTGGTTACTAAAGGTATTACTGATGCCAATGGCATGACAGCTCAATGGTTAGAGCTTGACAAATAGACTTAGTGTTCGAACCTAGCCGGCAGTTTATCAGTATATGATGTGTTGACCAGTTCTGGTCATTTGTACTTAGCTTTTAGCTCTACTCTTTGCTTTATATTTATTTAGCATCAATCATCATTTACTATATTGTTACTTTTCATATTCTCCTGTGTATAAGAAATGCAACAATGTAACGTAATGGTAACCAAATAAAGATTCAATTGAGATCCTTGTCTGAATGGTTATGCAAACTATAAGAACTTTGACAAAGAAATCCAGGATAATATCCATCTAAATGTTGGAGAAATAGAATGTCTTTCGAATAAGAAACATGAACAAAAATGGGTTCTGTTGAACAGGACAATGGAAAAACATATGTAGGTTAGTCCCCCCTTTAGAAAATCCAATATGTTGGCTGACTTCTTAGCGAAAGATAGAATTGATCAGGGTTGTATTGTATAGAATCGAATGGTTCCTATTTCCATTTCATTTTTTATTCTGTAACTGAAGCCACATTCTCTCTTTCAATTCAGGGTTGTATTATGTATCCTCCCCCTGTTGCTCAGCAAGCTATGGAGTTGGTATTGAAGGCCAATGCAGGTTTTAGGTAAGCCGTGCTTTCCTTTTAGTAGTCGGAAGCAAATGACAGGCGATACAGCAAGTTATTCAGAAGGTTACATTTGGTCAAAAGAAAAAAAGAACAAAAGAAAAATGATGGGGATTGTCGTACAGCTAATAGGTTAACATATATACAAAAAATGAATTTGAAGGCAAGGGTTTCAGTCTAACCTTAATTCCACCTTTCTCCATTCGAAGCTGATTCTGAAAGAGATTCGTAAGTGGTACAGAACCAACACCACAAACAACGATGTCAGCATCCAACACAGTCCCATCGTTCAATATTACAGTCTTTACCTGCACCAATGGTAACACTTCTTAAAATCTGACATCATACGATAAACACAAGATTCAGTAAAAATTTGGGTGCATAGTAAGTTGCCTCTCCATTTTCATTAGAGTCAAATCCAGCAGCAACCGTTCCATTCAAAATATTCACTCCTTTCTTAGCAAAATAACCAATATAAAAGGCAGCTACATTGGGGCTGAAAAGGCGTGGCACTGCAAAAGACAGTTCTATGTCAGAATTCAGAAGCGGTCTCATCTGTTTTCAGATTGTAGAACAAACATTCCGGTAAAGACTGAAATCTTAGAGGTTCATGATGAGCTGTGTGACTTACAAAGCCATGGTTCTGGGAAAATCATAGTAACATCAAAATTGTTGATTATCATTGCTGCTGCAACCTCAAGACCAATATATCCTCCTCCAACAACCACAACTTTTCCACCCTTATTGGCTTTAATTGCTTGTACAATTTTATCAGCATCATTAACATCTCTCAAGTAGAGTATATTCTTTGCTTCAGATCCTTGTAAGCCAAAGTCAATCAACCTGATAACCTGTGAAAGTGAAACAATGATCAATAAGCACTCAAAAGGGAATCGTTTTCATTGCAAGGCCATCTTCAGCAAGAAAATTGCATGCCGTCATTATTCTTAACATATACTTACTGAACAACCGGTTGCAATGATCAAAACATCATACTTGACAATTCCTCCACTTAGAGTTCGTAGAGTCTTGGAAGCAAGATCCGCTTTTACTATTGCAGTGCTAAGTATCAACTCTATGCCTGTACCCCATGATAGATATTCCATGTGTAAACCAGTAATACATGTTTGCTTAAATTATAGAGCTAACCGGAATATCACCTTTCTCAGCATACCACTCTGGAAGCAGTATCTCGCCTTGAGTTCCAGTACATACATACATATCTAGGAGCCTTGTAGGGGCTGCAAAACCAATCTCCCATATGACATCTAGAAGTAGGAACATATATCAAGTGGAATGTAATGTACACACATAGGCTCCGCTTGGTATGCGGTAAAAGAATGCATAATGCAAAAGTTTACGGCGATTACATAAACTTGGGTGCTTGGTTGACTTTACGGAAAATAGTTATTGGAATTTGAATTCAGGACCTCCGCATTTCCTAGTTATAAAATTTTGCAAAACTTTGCAGAACAAAATCTCCCGCATTAATTTGCAAAACTTTCACCATCTCCTCGAGCACTCCCAACTTTTTCATAAACACCCCAACCACCACTACATTCACAGCTACCATCATCGCCAGTACCATGACCATCATACCATAACCATCACAATCACCACCCCGACTCCACTACCACCACCTCCACCACCACCACTATCATAGCATAATAACCACAACCAACACTACCTCACTATTACCACCATAATTGTTGTCGCGCGCGCCACCACTACGACCACCATAACATAACATAACATAACATAACATAACAACCGCCATCACCACTATCATAGCATAATCACCACAATGAATACCACCTCACTATTACCACCATAAACGTTGCCGCCACCACGGTCACCATAACATAACAACCACCGCCATTGCCACTACCACAACCACCATAGCCACCACTACTACTACCACCATCATTGCCATCGCCACCACCGTAACAAAACCATCACAACCACCATCACCATAGCCACTGCTACTGCCACCGCCACTACCACCATCATTGCCAACTCCACGATCACCGTTACCATAGTATACTCACCACAACCACCACAACTACCATAGCATAATATCACCACCACTATAGCATAATTACCACCTTCACTATTACCACCGCCACAACCACTGCAACCATCAGCACCACTATGACCACCGCCACCACCACCACCACCACCACCATCATTGCCTACATTTGCAATCACCATCATCACAACCACAATCACCGCCACCATGACCCTGCAACAATTACTACTACCATTATCAACATCACGTACAATCACTTATCTAATTTGCATTGATTTTCAGTTACCACCAAGCACCCGTAAAGTAATACATTGCAAACTAATGCATATGCATCAATTTGCAAAATGCATTATTTTACAGTGTACCAAGCGGAGCCATAGTGTCAAATAAAAAAAGAATGTCCTATACTTGCTCCAATGAACTTAATATGCAGTGTTGAGATCAACACACTTTGTCTTCAACTGCTGACTTATGGATCCAGAACCTTGGTTTCTTAAGTAAAATATATATAGCTGCGCAAGATTTGTGATGGTATGGCTAATTGAGTGGCATGCTGAGCTCAAGCCAGGTGTCTACGTGGGTTGAGAGAAACAGTTTCGTACAAGGGAAATCACATTCTTTTGTCGAACCTGGGGGTTGTCTGAGGCGCTGTTGATGAGTAAATTTTTCTTAGATTCATCGTGGATTGTGGTAGAGGTAGGCAAAGATTTACTGAACCATGTTATTTTTGGTTTTTTACGTGTGCACTTTGTTCCGTTACTCGAGTTTGGTTAAATTGCTTGTCCTTGTTGCAGGTTTGGTTTCATAATGTCAATTATTAAGTTTGGCATGACTCACCTTCAGGACATAGGTATGTCTTGCTCAGAACTGGACGTTCATAAGGTGCAACCTGAAAGAATATCAAGAAGTCACATTTGCTATGCTGTCTAGTTCTTCGAGATGTTGAAAGGCAAATGCTACCTAAAATTTGGCCTTAATCGAAGTTTTAAACATCCAACAGATAAAGCTAGAGGCTAATAATTGTGATTCTAAAACTATACCGCTTCCTTGGAAATGATGGCGAGCTCACCGGGCTTGATACCCTTCTTAGCAAATTCTCTTGCTGCATATCCCTGCAACTCAGGGGAAAAAAAGGTTGAATTGTTGGAGGAAACCAGAAGAATTATGATCAAACCCAAATACATTTAATGATGGGAGGAAAGAACTTACAGCTGCAACGCCACCGCCAAGTATGACATACCTGAAATGCTTCTCTTTCGCCATTAATGAATCAAGAAGTTCAGTCTCCGTTTGTTTGTTTGTTTGTTTGTTTGTTTACCAGTTAGCTGTAGCTCCAATGATTTGCTGCAGCTTCAATGATTATTCATTGGAAAGGAAGATTATTCTATTTTTAAGTTTTAAACCGATTTGCTGCACCTCCAATGATTCTATCTATTTTTAGATTTCAATGTTTATTATGAAGGGCAGTTTCTCACCACCAATCAAAAATATGAATCCAATAGTTCCACATAATAAGGTGCATGTCTTATTGCTATTTTGTTCTTCCTGGTTTTTAAAGTGAGAGAGTACTAAAAAGTTGGTAAATCGATAATCCTATTGGAAATTATATTGACCTGCTGAAACCCATATTTTGATCAAATTAAGAGCCCAAACCTGCCTGCGCGACAAATGACACTCTAAAGTTGCATATCAAAATATGATGGGTTGCCTAGATATTTGTTACACATGTCATGAAGGATTTTGACCTCTACGTTACGATTATAGTTTAAGTAATTACTTTTCCATTCTTTATAGCTCAAGCTTTTGAGGAGCATCGCTAGTTTCATAACCATCCAAGCAGTCACAGGATAAGGCCAGCCAGAGCCTCGCTTTGGAGCCCCGCAAAAATGTCTATTATGGGCCTTAAATCTTTAGGATTATTTCTTATAAAGCTTTATCCTCTTCAACCCTATGCAACAAACAAGAAGCAAATGATACCTCCAGAGTTGTTCCTACTTCTGTAATCTGATTCCCATCGTTAATATCTCTCAAACAGAATAAATTCTTGGATTCACATCATTGAGGATAGTTACTCAAGCTGACCTCCTGGGAAACAGTAACCAATAAGCCGACAAAACGGGATTGACCGTAGAGGATGGATATATACAAATACAAATCTATCTTTTAGAAAGGAAAATTACATGTGATAGCAAAAAGAGGCACTAAAAACAGTCTGCTTCCGAGTGTTACATATACATATTGCACAGCCAGTTGCAATGATCAAAATATTACTCTTGAAGAAAGCTCCAGCTGCACTTTGAAGTCTTGGAAGTAAGATCCACTTTGACTATTTTGGTGCCAATAATCAATTCTATGCATGTATGTAACAATAGATATTTTGCGAATCAAACTAAGGTGTTGATCACTTAGCACTGAGTGCTTAGTAATATATTATTTCGATAATAACTTTAAAATAATTTTGTAATGACAATTGTTGCCCCATCTTCTTAAAAATAACTAGGGAAATTTTTTGACGGCACACCTTCATTCTCCTCGCCAAGCATTGTGGTAAAATTCTCTAGGATTTGAATAATTACTAGGTATGATTTTAAGCTGACATAAAATTTTTAGCTCAGTGAGACAAAATTGTCAAACAGTTTCCATTCAGCACCTAAAAAACAAATATCTTTTAATTTTACAGCTTCTGCCTTCGAAATTGGATCTAAAGTCATGGATATCAAACAATTTTAGAAAAACCAGGAGCCTACAATATATTTCTAGTAGAAAGGTGAAATATGACAGAACATAGTTGTTTCAAATAATCGATTTTTACTAACCAAGGGATTTGAGGTACAATCATGAAATTAAAACTAAATAAGTCAATAAATGGAGATGAGCATTTATTTATATCACCCTCCTTAGTGTGCCACTCTGTAAGTAGTCTCTCGCCTCCATTTCCAACACATACATGAAAATCCGGGAGCTTTATTGGGTCTGCAAAGCTGAAATAGGAGGAAAAAAATGTCTAGTAGAAGTAGAATTGTAATGCTGGTATTCACAGTAAACAAAAATGACATAGTAAAGGGAAAAAAAAAATTAGAAATTTGGAAATCCCAAAAAACGCGAATATACTAGTTGATCTGCAATATACAGTACCGGAGCACACGCGTCTTCTTCAATTACCACAGATTGGTCGATTGTAGATGTGATACAATGAAAAGAGTTTTGAAGTTTGTAGCAATTGCAATGTTAAATTGGTAAAACTCACCTTGGGGAAGTAGGTAACTGGAGGTTCATAAGGAAGCAACCTGAAAAAAGTTTAAAATTATATCAATAATATCACATTGCTTATATAAGTTCATTTGAAATAAATCAAAGAGTTTTTGGTATACTTCTTTAGAAATAATTGCTAGCGCACCGGGCTGAGTACCTTGCTTATCAAATTCTCTTGCTGCGCATCCCTGCAAATTTGATCAGTCATTCACATTTGAGGATATATTACTACAATGCATCTGATTGAAATACATCAAGAAGAGAACTTACAGAAGCAACGCCACAACCAAGGATGACGTACTTGAATTGCTTTGTCATCTGCTCCATTGCCATTGATGGATGGATTGGTGAATCAACTCAACTCAACAATATCAGCCAACCCAAGCCAGTGTTATGTGTGTGGTTTTTTTTTCTTCTTCTTAAATAATTTTCCGAGACTAAGTCCTACAGAAACGGAAAAAGGGAAAACTTGTTATAATTTCAAACCCCCTGGATTCCTCTTTTGATTCTCATAATTTTAATTCAATTCCCTTTCCTGTTCAATAAGAAATGGGAATTGGTTAGTACGTGACTATTCGATCTGTAATACCCGCATAATTAAATAAATATAAAATTTTTTTATTTATTAATTATGGCATATGTTGTAATCTCAATTATTTGGAAAAAGATTTTTTGTTTGTCATTACTAAATAAAATAAGGTGCGTGTATTTAGCCAAAAATTTGTAAACCCTAATGTTGATGAGTTGTTACCTAATTGTATTTGAGCTTGGTTTTGGCCTTTCATTAAAATAAGGATTAGGGTTTTATTTGTGAAGTTAAAGGGCGGGTGCCCTCAGAATTTTAGTGGGGGCGAATAACCACCCATAGTATAAAACCAAAACCCTTCTTTCTTTTCTTCTCTTGTGCAAAACCTTTTTTTTTTTTTTTTTTCTCCTTCCCTTCTTTGCGTTTCCTTCTTGATGGCAGCGTGAGAGAGACTGCGGCCAGGGCACAGGGGGAAGAGGATGACGATGAGAGTGATGAGGATGAAGAGGTCAGGCTTGGAAGGAGGGATTCGCAAGTTGCAGAGAAGTTGCAGCAACAGCAGCTTGAGGACAGAGCGTGGTTTTGGGTTGTGTTGTTTGGGAATTGGCTTCTTGAAGACGGGTTTTCAAGATTTTTCTTCTTTCCAAGCATTTAGGTTTAATGTCAGAATTTGGGAGCTTTGTTAATAATGTCTTTGCTTGGCATATTCATTTGTGTGTAGTGTTCCTGTTGATTGGAGAGTTGGAGGAGTTTGTGGTTCTTTTCAGATTGTTTGAAGGTGTGTTTTGAGGAAGGAAGATGAATAAAGGGCATGGAAAGAAGTTAAAAGGATTCTTGGTGAGCTCGTATGTGGACGAATCTTATCCATCAAACATGAACTTTCTGGTGAAATTGGTCTGGAGAATGTGTGTGCCGCTAGAGTTAGTGTTATTCTTGTGGTCCTTAGTGTGTGGTGGAGTAGCATCTAAAGAAGTGTTGATTCATAAAGGTGTGAGGCACGGTTGTGACTGGTTGTGGCGAGATGATTGCTGCGACGAGATGGTTGGCACGTGTTGATTGAGTTTCGATTCTTGGATCAAAGGTGAGTTTTCTCCATTCCCATCTTGTATGTGAGTCTGTCTTCCTCTTTGAGTTTTCCAGATTTCATTTTTTTTTGGAATAGAAAAGTTGCATTGGGTTAGGGTGTATGAGATTTGTATAGAACCCCATTTGTTTGTTGTTAGGTTTTGATTGTTTGGGCTCAATTTTGCTGTGAAATGGTTTTAGTTTCTTTGAAATTTGAGGATTGGAACTCGTTTAGAAAACCAGGAAATTTTATCAATTATGATATAGAAGTCTAAGTTCATCAAGGTTCCGTTCTGTTGGCTTTAAAGCATATTCTGTAAGATGCTCGTTGGCTTTAAAGCATATTCAATTATGATATAGAAGTCTAAGTTCATCAGTGAATTCTACAAGGAGTTGCTATTTTGCATATGCAATGTTATATAGTGTGAAAATTTTGCTGCTTTGTGGTAACTGGAAATTTATTGCATTAATTTCCCTCTGTATGGTGGGTTTCTTCAGAGTATTAAAAACCAACAAGTGGTAAGGGCTATAGGTATAGTTGTGTTTGGAGAAAATCAATTGCAAAGTTAAACATATAAGACAATAGAAATCTACATGTTAAGATGACTGATGTGATTGATAATAGGGTGCGTGCTTCTCTCTTGAAATGTCTCCTGTATTGTATGACTTACTTATTTTATCCAATTTCTGAAGCTCTGAATGCAAACATGTTAGAATGATTTGCCTCAACAGTTGTGCAGAACTCGTTTTTATTTATTTTAGGTGATCCAAGGTAAATGTCTTGTCTGTATCAGTTTTAGGTATGATTAAACCCTTATTTAGTTTAGGGCTAGAAGAAAATTTTTTAGTAATAGATATTAGCTGGAATTTAACTGAGCACTTGTTTTAGCTTGAGTATTTGTATTTTTATGCGAATTGGAATGCATAATGTTTTTCATATGATGCAAAGAGATGAGATGTGTGAATTGACAATGTGTCAAATATTACTTGTTCCCCAAAAGAATGGTGGATACTGTGGTTGATTTGCTTATGGTCGACAAAGTGTCACCATAAAAGAGTTTTGAGTTTTAGTTGACATTTTTTATGCTCTTTTCCACAACTCCGAAAAAATAAAAAAATGTGAAAAGAAAAGAAATTTTGTATACAGACTTGCTTGTATACGTGTGATATTATTATGGGTATGCAGACTTGCTTGCATATCGGTGCACCGTTCCATGCGAGTTCGGTTGTACGTGTAGATTTAGGAAATGCTTGCCATGGATCGAACTTCGGGTGAGATGACATGTTCCTCGAGGTGGCACCCCACTTGGAACATGTACGCTCCGAGTGGTTTCGAAGGCAAGGGAGGCACACTTGGGTGAGGTGTGTTCGGCACAAGGAGGATGGTGCGATTGTGGAAAAGAAGCGAGATTTTTTTTTTTTTTTTTGTATGTGCATGATTACCTTAAAGGAAGAAACTAAATGCTCATTCAACCATTGAATGAGAACTACATGTCTTCCTAAAGGTAGAAAAATGTGTTTTGTTAATATTTCAATAATAGTCTTATATGATTATGAATTGTATAGTTGTTGCATTTATGAGGATGAATAACTCATAAATTTTATTTATTAGTAATAAATAATGCATATTTATTGATGTAGGATGATAACACCTTTGCCTCATTGAGGAACTACCTGATGATGTGGTTGTTTATTGTTTTTGTTTATTTTGATGTTTGTCATGTGTGGATTTATTGATTTTGTGATGAAGATTTCTCACACCAGCTTTATTGCTGACCCGGGTGAGCTTTTGTTTCTTGGGTACATTCCTTTTGGAATGTAGCCGATTAGCCTTTCAGGTTTAGAGACTTTGAGCTGCGTTACTGGAGTTCTGCTAGTGAACTAGCCATGCAAGTCTTCTCCGGATTAGATTTTTATTTGTTTCAGATGTTTAGTTCATGCTGCTATTTGTTTATGTTGTTATTGAATTTTCACGTCCCGAATTTTGAAGGAAATGGATAATCCTACGTGGATTTTGGAATTTTCATTTTCTTCAAAAATTGGGGCGTGACACGATCCCTACTAGTAGCACTTACATGCAATGCAAGGTTACGTTACATTATATATAATTTGGAAACTTAATTATCTCTGGATAATCTTTTCTTCTTACTTTCTTTCCCACATATGGGAATGACTTTCAACAATTAATCTTCCTTTCTTTCTTTTTATCCCCTTGGTGCACAGTGTGATTGTTTTCTTCACTATCACCACAAGCGTTCGCCTTGGTTATTTTGACTAATTCATTGATACCTCAAAGGTGATAATGCTGAGTGTAGAGGATACCCACAGTAACATAAAATTTGTTGATCTAAATTCAAAACCATTGTAACATTTATTTTATTTATTTATTTTCATTGTTTGCCACGGTTAACGATAACGTAACTGGCTTTTATCACATATTAATGTGTTCTATGATCCATTTTGTGTAGCAGGGCATCCAAATCCTTCCATTGATCAAGGACATGTAAATAGGAAAAAGAACAGACATGAATCTCAAAATTTTGATTAGCAGTCTTTTTTTTTTTTTTTTTCCTTTTTTTTTATAATAATATAATTTAGATGTACATGACAAGAAGACGAGAAATTCACGGCTAAGTGCTTCCAGATCTATTTTAGCGGAACGAGTGCTTCAAAAGTAGGTCCTAAAATTATGAACTTGAGCCTAATTTTCCTTTAAATCAAATAATTATATTACCTCAAAATAAATTGACTGGAAATTATCTGCTTCATTATCTCTCCCATACGCACCATTATGCCAACACAATCATTACCTTTCTATTAATTTGAAGAAGAATGATTGGGATCAGTAATTTAAATGAGCCGATAAGCATGGAAGGAAAATGATGGCAGATAAACTGGTACTTTCAATGCTTCGTAGAAAATACAATTATTGATTAGCCACCAAGGAAGCACAGACTAGGGGTGGGCATCCGATCTCGTCCCGTCCCGTCCCGATTTTTTCGGGTTTTAATGGGATTGAATAATTTCATCCCGATCCCGTCCCGATCTAGAATGAGATGAGATGGGATGAAGATTTTCAATCCCGCCAATCCCGAGCTAATTTTTTAATATTTATTATTAATATTTTATTTATTTATTTATTTATTTATTTATTTTTATTCATATAAACTTAAAGATGACTGACAGAAACTCATGGTTTTTGCATTTGAATCCTTTCTGGGATCTTCATCTTTTGATGTTCAAGATTGCATTTGAATTTCATTTATTTTATTTTGGGTTTTATATATTATGTAATATCGATTTAGACTATATATGAGTGTCTCTTGAGGCTATCATTTCTGGGTTTATCTGAAGTTTCAAGGAGAAAACAGATGAAAACAAAAATAAATTGAACTCTCCCAAACATCCCAACTAGATTAGCACTTAATGGAGGTTTGCATTCAATCTCGTTACGTATACAATGTTATAAGCATCTTGAGAGACATATTTAGACATGTCTTTTTTATCCATTATTAATTTGGTTTAAGACTAAAGTCTGCTAGGTAATATGCTACTCACCCTCGGGCAATAGGAGTTATCTTGTAGTGTCAGAGAACGTATATTCAAGAGCTGATCTGGTTTACGAGACCTTGGGTTTTCCATGGGGTCGCCTCTATATTGGTGGGTATTTCATTGCTTAGGTGTTATCCATAACTATTTTCAGATTCCTGCAATTTGCTTGTAGGTATAAGAAAATTATTTTTCACGCTCTATATCTAATTATAAGAAAGTTATTTTTCACGTTTTTATATGATGATAATCTTCGCAGTAGTCATAGGCAGCACGCTGATCCCGTCCCGTCCCGAACCCGTTTGGGATGGGACGAGGTTGGGATGAGGTTTTTCCCATCCCGTCCCGTCCCGATCCCGTATGAACGGGATGAGTATATCTCGTCCCATCCCGTCCCGTGCCCACCCCTAGCACATACTCTTTGAAAACTTGTCGTATCCGTGTCCGACACGTATTCGGCACACGACACTGGCTCGACACGCCTCTGAACTTAGTCAACGTGTCAGCAGGTGTCAGATATATGGTCAATGTAATCAACGTGTCGGACACGCCTCCGATACACCTAGAATTTGGTTAGGAGACAGTAAAGACTCAAAAACCAACTTTGTTTAATTTTTTACTTTTAGATGTTTGCAAATAACCACGTAATATAATGATTGTTGATTTATCTGAAGTGAATGATTATTTCAATTAAGATTTAAGATAAATAGGGCAAAAAACCACTAAAGCATATAGGTTGTCTATGCTTCTTCTTAATCTTTGCTTCTTATATTTTCTCTCATTTGCTTCTTCTCCCCTCTACTTCTTCTTTACTTTAATGTTTTCTTGCAATAGTGTCATCTTCTTCAAGACACTCTAAGAAGGCATTTTATTAGATTATTTATATTTATGACATTAAAAAATAGTATGACGTGTCCCCGAGTCTTAGTTTTAGGAAAATTGTCGAGTCGGCGTGTCGTGTCGTGTCTGTGTCCAACACGACGCGTGTATCCGTATCCGTGCATCCTTGTTAGCCGCCAATTGACTAGTAACATGTATTTGAAAAGGTAATATAACATTTTTCCAATTTTGTTTGTTCTTAGATATTACATGCGAAGTTCAGACCTTGTGCTTTCAGCTGATCTATATCTTCAACTAGTGGTTGGATCCTTGCAACTTTAGCGATGGCCAGGTTTTCTTCAGGCGTTGCACCCTCCAGAATGCACCAACTACCCTTCCGTCTTTGATCCAATATAATCCAAACTTTGGTTTTGACAACATTGAAAATAAGACTCCAAACATTATCGTGTCCCCAACATTGTTACCATAGAAATCCCATGACACACTACACCAAATTGACACTTTTGTAACAACTCTCAAAACAATATCACTTTTGAGATGTTACAATTCACCAACAATTTCAAGTCAAAACTAAATTTAGTCAAAAAAATGAAAAATAGTAACACAAAAAAATGATACAATAAATTGGATCACCATGAATAGTATCAATTTTATAACCATACTCTTCATGGTGATACAATTATTGTATCATTTTGTTTGTGAAAATGTGTAAAATTGTTAGGTGGATTGTTACACTTCAAAAGTGATACTGTTTTGGGGGTTGTTACAAAAATGTCAATTTGGTATAGTGACAGGTCAAAGGCTGAACGAGAATACCGGTGTGGAAGGTAGTCATTCGGTGCAATTGTTTTCCCTTCTTCATTAACCTTGATAGCCTGATCAAAGAAAATTAAAGAAACTAGTTACTGAGGTTGCTACCCACAAATATTTACAGTGATGAGCATGTCGACTTCTAGTAGTTGAATTATCGATTACATGTATGTAGTGTTGAGTTTTGTCATAGCACGTTCCTATGATTTAAATGACAAGTAAGAAAAATTAGCAATAATAACAATAGCATCCGTACCTGGACAACTTGCTCTGCTGTTTCCTTGCATGATCAACATGCTCCATTCTTCTGCTCTCATTGTACAATGGAAATGTCGCGACATCACCAACAGCATAAACACTGGGATCACTTGTTCTGAAGCTTTCATCAGTATGAAATCAAGAAGTCGGAATACATCATAGATTGCAGTGATTAGTTAGCACCCAAGCATAATTGAAGATAGAACGATCAAATTTGTCAGAGTAGAGAGGGAAGTAACCATAAGAAAAAGGCACTTTCAGAATGGAAATGTTGTATCCTTTTAAGTGGAATAAAGTACACCGACCAATGGCATGATAGCTCGACGGTTAGAGCTTGGTGGATGGTACCACTAGGTCATTGGTTCAAACCCAGCTTGCGGCATCTTTATGGGTTCTGGGATCCTATAAAAACCCTGCTTGCCTTTAAAAAAAAAAGGAATAAAGTACACCGTGTATGAAGGCCCTTCATTTGATAAGGTCATTAAGAGGCTAACCAAACCACATTCAAAATTCATCAAGGGAACCTAAGAACATTTTCCGTTGCTTAAACAATCTTTTGACATATCAATATTTATTCTTGAGTTCTACATATTTCAGTTACTGATTTGATCTACAATGTCCTGTTGCGGGCGACGCTGCGCTGATACCAATTTGTTACGGGCGGAAGCGTTACAAATGTCGAAATGCGAAGCTACAAACAAAATACTAACAAATACTGGAGACAACCAATTTAACGTGGTTTGGCAAACTCGCCTGCGTCCACGAACAAACGAACAATCCTTCATTGTTCCAAATCTGGTTACAAACAGATACAACTTGTTTTTTGAAAGAAACCAAATACAAAATCCGAAGAATTCGGATTACAAACTTCACATGATCCTCACATCGATACAAATGCAGAGAGGGTGACCTCTGCCGAGGATCCTTAATCCCGAAGGATGGGATAAGCATATTACAAATTTGGTTTCTCAAAGGAAACTCAAAATTCGAAGAATTCGAATTACAAACTTCACATGATCCTCACATCAATACAAATGCAAAGAAGGAGACCTCTGCTGAGGATCCTTGATCCCGAAGGATGGGATGATCAAATGTGGAATCATTGGTCCCCTTTTATAGACGAATTGAGGAGGTTGGAACCACCTCCTCTCTTACTTGCTTCATCATTAAGAAAGCAAACTAAAGTCAACAATGACGGCTAGCTCCACTTACTTGTTCGAATTGATTTCTTCTTACTTCATCATTAAGAAATTCAGGTCAAAGTCAACAATGACGGCTAGCACCACTTACTTGTTCGAATTGATTTCTTCTTACTTAATCCTTAAGCAAGCCAAAGACTGCTTTAGAAGCTTCCACAAACTTTAAGCCACTTGAGGAGGTGATGCTTCTGCCATATTCTATCGCCTTCTCTCATATTTTTCAACATGTCCGACAAGTAATATGCCTCCAGAGTTGTTCCTCTAGTGTTCATGAAAGATAAGAACACCCTTTACAATCTAGAACCAGTATATCATATGCAATGCAATTTAGTAATGATCATGGAGATTCCTATAGTTAGACTGGCTGTGATTTCCATTATTATTATATATAGAGAGGTGAAAACTTGATAGATATGGACAGCTACTGTGAGGATCACTAAGCTGCAATTCTGAAGGTCTAAAGGTCGAGAGAGAAATTGAGGTAGAAATAGAATCAGAATCCCGAAAACACATACAAGGTTTGTAAAGACTCAGATAAAGTTAACTGATGAAATGGTCATCACCTTGCAAACTATAATATTCAGAGTACAGAAGAGTAAGGGAATGATCATTGTTTAGAAAATGTTGTCATAAAATCATCGTCTATTAACCCCAATAGCTGACCACACCGAAGACCCGACTGTCCGTATAACTCTCACTGTTTTTCTGGCTATAGAAGGTATTGCCAATGCCATACAAAACACTCATTCCCCTATTCCACTTCTTTGATTTGCTTTTTTTATCTTTATATAATCAATCCCTCTATATACTAAATTCCAAGACGTTAACCAAGCGAGCATCCTAATGAGCTTCTCCTAAAAACTACATCCAGCATAGGTTTCTTTGTCATAACACTTTAATGCACGCTAAAAAGAGCATTGACATGGAATTAAGAGATGTGAACAAAATGAGTTATGGACAACAAGGCATATGCTAAAAGAAAAAGAATCGTCATAATTTCCATTAGTCACTTGATGCTGAGCAGAATAGCGATTATTCAGACAATTCACAGAAAAAAACACAAGAAGATTACCTAAAACACAGAGAAATATCTCTTATGTCAATTCAAAATTATGCAAATCAAAAGTCTTTTAGAATATTGAGGAAGAACTTTATTTATAGTGCTCAAATAACTTAAATAATAAGCAGCTCATTCCAAAAAGAAAAAGTAAAGCCTAATCCTAAAAGGAAACTGTCTATTCTTAAAAGAAAAAGTATAATCAAACAAACAGTCTATTCCTAGAATAAAAAGTAAAGCCTAATCCTAAAAGAAAACTAAAAAGACTCCTAATTAAATTGAAAGATTACGAATAAGTTATTTAGTAAATAATCCAACCAACTCTCCCAAAAGCCCGAGCTGTTCAGGAGGGGAAGGTCCATAACAAGGATGGTAACATTGCCCTACGTTTCCAAAGCCGACGTCCTCGTCGGCCCACTCTATCGACACTGGCCCAGTGAGCCTTCTCTCAGCTACCAGTATTCAACAACTTAGCACTATGCCCATACATAATGCTAAATTATTTTAATCCAGCATATAGGTCGCCCCTGCCGGGATTCGAACCTTGGATGTGGGGTTTGGCTCTGATACCAATTGTTATGAACCAACCAACTCTCCCAAAAGCCCGAGCTGTCCAGGAGGGAAATGTCCATAACAAGGATCGTAACATAACAAGAAGGGGAAAGAATCCTAGAAACCCTCCTGCATCAGTCGCCCCAAGTTGAAAAGAACTCGTCCTCGAATTCACAACAGCTTCATCAGAATTCTTTGGCGACAGTTCAGGAGAAAGATCCTCTGACACCAGGTCAAAAAAAATCTCCTAACTGTCGAAATGTGATGCCAAATATATTTGAAGCAATATTTTCAAGAATGTTAAACTCATTCTTCACAACTTTCTCTTCATCTAGATGAAGTGAACTCCTTGTGTTCCTCAATATAGTAATACGCTTTTGGAAGAAGTCCAATAATGACTGTCTGAAAGCATTAGAGCAATCCCCCTCTGGAGTCATGTCATGTCTAGAGAGTTTGTCGTTGACAACACTTAAACACTACTACAAATATAGACTTGCATAGCGCTTAAAAATAGGCTTAGATAGCGCTTTTTAGCGCTATGCAAGGCGCGTACTTGAATAGCGCTTCGTTAGATAGCGCTTTATTAAGCGCTATCTAAGCGTTAAATTTTTTTTTTAAAATTAGCTTGCATAGCGCTTTTATGAGCGCTATTTAATTTTGTTGATTTTTTTTTTTATTTATTTTTTTTGATTTTTTTTTAATTAGCTTCTAAAGCGCTATTTAATTTCGGTGAATTTTTTTTATTAACTACCATATAATATTTTTTTATATAATATTTAATATAATAATGACAACGTTCAATCAATCAATAAAGACACAACATGATAACTAACTGTTTCTCATTCATTCAAAATATAATTTAAGCATTCATACAAAATTGTTAATATGCTATCATATATATACACCAGCTTTTTTGGCCACGAAATGAAATGGCCAACAGCTTCTCCTACAGTCCTAACTTCGTCTGTACATTGCGGCACCGCTGAATGTTTCTCAGATTCTACCGCCACTTCAAATTGTATCCTCGCATAACCTGAAATTGCATCATGGCATTGTATAAGTATAACAACACACACACACACTAAGGAGGAAATTGTAGAAGTTGTGATACCTGATATGCAGAGGAGGCAGTGCCAAGGAGGAAATTGCTTGGGAATGGAGAAGAACCATCACTTGTAGTTTGATGTATGGGATCAGCAAGGAAACCAAGTCTGGTGAAATCATTTTCCATCTCAACATAGTCCTCATTTACAGCATAGACAACAGCATCAATCAAAATCTGTTTATTTTGCTGCAAATACAGAAGGATAAAGAGAGTGAGCACCATGTTGCAAATAGACCAGAAGGCAACCTGTTCATGTGCATGTATATGTGTACCATATGGCACAGCACAGCTTCTAAAATCTAAAAATAGTAAGCTGTAACAGGCATCGATATGAATGAAAGAAAGCAACATTTATTGCTGGCATTGCCACTTCTCCAATAGTTGAATTGAAAGAAAGCAGAGCACCAATATTCACAACACTTGGCCTTTTCAATGTAGAGCTAGTATTTAAACTCCGACTCTTCACTTCTGTCGAGACCAATAAACAGAAAAACAATAGTACAAGTGGAAAACAATAGGAGTATGAAGGAACTCCTAGTCAACACTCAAGTAGAAACCTTTTTAATGTGGGCTGTTTTCACTCAATCGACATTTTATTTAATATTTTTTTTTCTTATTCCAAAAATTGTTCATTGCTTTAAAGATGCAGGATGCTCAAGTGTCCCTTTTTTGTTTTTATTTATTTATTATTGCTGTTATTTTTTTTTTCAATAAGATATACTTCGTATAAATTAAGTTCCAATGCGAAAACAGCTAAGAGACTGGTGGGAACTTCAGGATTCCAAATAATATACCCCGAAATAACAATAATATTACTGATTACTAGTGCTATATATATTGTTAATGCATTGTCAACAATTGTGCTGCTTGTTCTATCATAAACTCAAATCTTAAGTAAAAAATAAAACCTTTACTGATATCACTGGGAGTGTCTTAGAATGATAGTTTTTTGCATTCTTGTACAATTACTGTTGTCACATTCCATTAACTGTTTCTCATCCATTCATGGACCCACTTTAATCAAGTATAAACCACTTTACCAAATGACCTACAAAGAGCACTAGCAATTCAAGAGGTAGAAGTTCTAGTGCTTTTGGTTCAAATGGAACCAAATTTTGACTAAGCAACAGCTGACAGTACTGGTAAATATTAATTTGAAATCTTGCTCAAACTAGAAGGAAAAACAGAATGAAGCAAGATCTTACCGGAAATATTTGTGATCATATTCGTGCTTTTTTGAGCGGCGAGTGCTTTTAACTTATTTCCAGTAGCTAATAACAGCAAGCTCTTCATATGCAGCTTTTGTTCCTTCGGACTAGACGTTTTCGCTAAAGCTTCTTCAAAAGCATGCAAATCATGGGCTGTGATGGAAGGAAGAGAAAGTAAAACCTGCATCACAAAGAGAACAATTCAACATGAGGAACTCTTATCGAGGTACAAATTATTGATCAAGAACACTTTATATCCTTTCAACATTCTTCCAACTAGGACTTCCAAGAAATATCATCAAACCTGTCTAGGAGCAGGATCCCTATCAGCAAGATATACAAATATGTCACGGCAGAGAACAAGGAGCTCTGCACTGGCATTAATATTTGACTCAAGTGCCAAACCCTGGATAATTGCATAGAACATGTCCTTGGCAACAAAACCTCGGAGCTCCACATCATTTGTTGAAATAGCCAGCAGAATCACAGATCCACAGAAGGACAACACCTTCGATACAGCTTCCCCATCTGTCCATGTTAAAGCTTCTAGGCTTATTTGCAGTGCTGGAAGAGCTGTTTCTTTATGCTTCAGTAAGAATCTGCAACGTGACGACAATGTTAGTCTAAATTAGAATATTAGTAAGTGGCTCTGAGCAGATGTTTAGAACGAAAAAGTATAACATTAGGATCTAGAAGGACATACCCTATCAAAGAGCTTGACGCAAATGAATCTAAGTCTTTGAGAGACATGTCAATGCGACTGTTCTGTCCAGTCGGTTCTAAAGATGGAAGTCCATTATTTAACCCTGGGGAAGCTAACACTGAAAGAAGAGAACATATCTCGCGAGTTAAATCTCTAAGTAACTTTTCCTCCATTACTTCCACCTTAAGATCTGGTTTACTGATATCTCCATGGATATCTGGAACTTTTGCTCGACCTTCACGAAGAAGACTGGACCATGAAAAACTAAGGACATGCTGACAGTGGACGAGTAACGGATGCAGAAATTTTTCAAGCCACTCTTCCCATAAATCCAACGGGCAAAACTTCATCAAAGGAATCAAAGCCATATGAACGAGCTGCCTAATATGTCTGAAGTCCATTGATTGTATGTTCTCCAGAAGTGCTAGAGCAACGGAATGACTTTCCACACATTTGTAGAAGGTATCCCCAATGGTTGTCGATAGACCCAAAACATTATACCTACAATCATTTAAGATACATTAGCAACTAGACAAAAATGTCAGAGTTTCCAAAAGCGAAATTACTAAAGCTACATATTCTCTAGTGATCAAGGTAATTTGCCAGGAGTTTGATGTTCATTTTTTCTAAAGCTAGGATTTTTTCAGTTGAGAATAAATCATAACACCTTATCCAGATGAAGATGGCTAAAAAGCTGACATTCTGTCTATTGTTAAACTATCCATATAACAAAGAAATCTTTGCACAAACAATGGTTCAAATATTCAATATCAACATCGCTTGCACCAAACACAGAAAAATATCAGAATTGACAAAAGAAACACCCCTAATTCCTATGTAATGCTAAAATGAGGTTAAAATGGTCAGATATATTGAATATTCAAATCAAATATTGTGACAATGTGCTGAGAAACGAGAATTGATTGTGAAAAAAACACAAGCTTTAGCAGCAACAAGCTTAATGAGGTGCAACAATGGATATTATTGAACAATATTGAGCAGAGGAAAACGAAGAACGAGAAACAACATACATGCGAAGAAACTTGAATTAGCAAAAAAGACATGACTTCAGAATTTAGAGATAATTAAGTTGAGGAAACATGATCTGCCATGTCGACACCAATTATTAGAAACTTACCCTTAGGAGAGGAGGCAGCATCCATGCCAAATGAGAAGCCATTGGATGTGGAGGCATACCAAGAGATCCAGCCTACACATTTAAATTGCTTTTCCGAATTCCACTCCTTTTAAGAGATTTTTCAAAGAAAGTCACGGTATGGAAAAGTGACCACATAAATGATGTATCAGAGCATAAGCGGATAAGACCGACAGGATCAGACAAGTACACATTCTGCCATTCAACCTGTGTCCACTGTTTGCTCAAGGGTTCAAGTAACCAAACCAAAACTTCCTGCTGCTGTTGAATCCTGCATCAGTGTGAAGAGACTTGAGAAACTTAGATCTAAAGAAGAGTGAAATAATGCAGAGCCAGTATGAGAAAATATTGCCGAACCGTAACAAATATTTACCCAGCAGTGGATGACATAACCAGAAATGCTTCACCGAGAAGATTATGCTCTGCACGAAGTAGGCGGCCTTCGCTTTGGAGATAAGCCATGGTGTCAGCAATTCCCTATAATTTTAATGCAAAACCAGTATAAAGAAATCAAAAACTGGCGCCACTGAGTAAACTAGTTAACTGGGGTATTAAGGTGCAGTAAGAGAGAATATGAATACCCAACACGAGATTTCAGTAATAGAAAATACATCAATTTTCCAGATAGAAGTATGTAGTATCAAACACATATTTGCTGACTCTTAGGGCTGTGATATTTTGAAATGCAAATTGATCTTTACATAGAGCACTTCCTAATGACTCAAAACGTATTTTCATTCACTCATGCCTTACACATAAATGGATAATATAATGAAAGAAAGAATAGCTGTCTAGAAAGAAGTGAAGTGGCTTCTAAGCTACATTCCTTTTTAAAATTACCCATGATTTCACATCTTGGTCAGGAACTCATCAGTTTAAAGAGAAATGGTTACTCTCTTGTAGTTTCAATTTTCTTTTCTATTCTAATGGGTCATTTTCCAGATTATGATGCAAAGGACTGTGAAAGAGAGAAAGGTATTCATCTCATAACAAGGAACACATACAGACAGAGAGATTAAGTGAAAGCAACAAAGGAACACGAGGTCCCAAGTGAATTGACTCATTGTCTTCACTTCCATGTATTTAGAACACAATCTCAGGAGCAGTTTGAGTCACATTCCTCATTGGAGCCAAATCATCAAGAGGCATAGGTGACACAGTTAACAATAGCAATAGAGTAGAGAACTTCACGAGTTGGAACTGTAAGATTGGATTCCTGCAAACAAGCTTCCATCTCCGCAACCTGACAAAATAGCAATACCATATTGCTGAATGTAATTAGCAATCTTGAGACTTCAACCATACTAAGATACTAAACCCAGCTAAGCCTGTGACTTAATAATATCTATTAAACAAGAAGAACTGCCTGAAAGTTACACTACAAACAGCAGTGACAAACCATATCTAATGCAAAACACTCCTGAATCTCAATACTCGTATACCAATATTTATTAACAAAGAAAGTAGCCACAGCCATACATGGGAAAACAATTGGATTCAACTATTTTTTATTAATTTGATTAGTTAGTTTCCGATTGTACTGAAGGATATATTAGATGGTTTGGCATGCTTACTTCTGTATCCTTGAGTATATCATGAGTATGTATAAGCATATAACTTGGTCGATCATGTAAAAACTTAGTTAGTCGTATAACAAGACAGGACATTCATCTCTTAGGCTATGTTTAAAAGAAACTTTCTCCAAGAAAACTTGCCAAAAGTGAGAAAATAGAAGAGAAAAAAGGGAGAGAAAATGCAAAATATGAATTTAATGATAGTCCCTACCCTCATGTTTTCGACGAAGTTGTGGAAAATGTTTTGTTAGGATGGGAGCAAACAATATTTTCTCAAGATATATGGTCATCTTCCACCTCAATTCTGGATTGCTTGTTGTCTCTCGCTACTTTTCCTGCTAACTCCAACACCTGATAAGAAGAAACCCATTGTAAATTAGATTCCCAATTCATTAGGTCAAAATTGTTCAAGTCTGTTTCACAAAAAATCACAAATTTAAGCACCATAATCAAAGTCCATTGTCAATTTCATAAAAATAAACCAAAACAATCAAACCCCATGTAAACATAAACATGATTCAATTTCGTTTCAGAAAATCAAAAAATTAGGGCACAAAAGGCAAATCAAAACCAAACTAATGAAAACCCATTCAAAATCAAAGCATGCTTAACCAACCCGGCTCTAAAGATATAAACTTGAAACAAAATACCCAGATTTAAATGAGCTTCCGACTCCTCGGTTCCTCGCCTCCTCGCCTCCTCTGGTTCCTCGCCTGAGTCGCCTCCTTCCTCGGTTCTTCGCCTCCTCTGGTTCCTCGCCTCCTTCCTCGGTTCCTCGCCTCCTCGCCTCCTCTGGTTCCTCGCCTCGGTTCCTTGCCTTCTCGCCTCATCGCCTCTCTGTGTATTTGAGAAGGGGAATTCTAAATGTCGAGGAAACCAAAATCTGAAAAAATGAAAAAATGAGGGTTTGTGATCTTAACCGTCCGATCGTATCAAGATCTGAAAAAATGAGATTTAATTTGATATTTGATCAAAATCGAAGCGCTATCCTAAATGTAACTAGCATAGCGCTTCCGAAGCGCTATGCAAGCACTTTAAAAGCGCTATGGTAGCTTTGGTAACGTTTTTAAAAGCGCTATCTAAGACATAACTAAGATAGCGCTTAACTGAAAAAAAAAATTAAAAGCGCTATTGTAGCGTTTTTTTTTTTTTTTTTTTTTTAAAGACAAATAAGCGCTATCCTAGTGCCCACTTGGATAGCTTTTTAAAAAAGCGCTATCTAAGTGGCGTTACCTAAGCTAATATTTGTAGTAGTGAAAATTTCTGAAGAAGACATGTTTTCTTGGCCTAACAAAGGACAGGTGGCCTTAACCTTCAAATATATCCTATCCAAATTCAAAGGAATGCCACCCTTTCCTTCCATTGTTGCTGGATCCATGCCGTCGTCTCCATAAAGAAACTGAACCACGCCACCACTAGCATTACGAACTGTTTCATCATAATGGGCTGACAAGTCTTTCAAAGCTTTAATTAATCAACGAGATATGTACCCAATGTCAATTGTTTTCACCGCGGTATCAACAAGACCTTCACGACCTCCCAGCGTATGAAAAAAAAACTCAGTCGCCGTTAGGCCAGTGTAGAATGAATTAGCCTAGCCACAAAGCCTTTAGCAGAAGGTGTTCTTGAATTTCTATGGAAGTGAGGGAAACTTCTATCTATAAATCCACCAGGGGCACGTCGACCACCAACTGATTGATGTCCAACACAAGCAATCATCTGGCATATATTGATAGAAGAACCTTTAGATCCGCACTGGGACATGATTAAAGGACTGTTTCTCCAATGTAATTGTTTCATACATACTTCAGCAGCCTCCCCGCGAATTTCATTTAGAACGCCAATCATGTTCGTTGCCAAGGATTCGGCAGCATCACAACCTGGTCGAAGTTCAAGCTTCCCTTTGTTGTAAGACTGAATCCATCTAGCACAATTTTCATAACCTACATCACTTGTCACTTTTTTTTCTGACAGTTTAGAATTTCTCCTGGCATCAATCCCAATAGAGAATCCACGATCTCCGATCCAACGAGCACTCAATTTTGCAAGACGGTTCATACAAGCAGCAGCTGCATGAGCATTATAATCTCTGAGAAGAACCAAGAAAAGTCCATCTTTGTTACCATTTCCTAAAGTAGCCTTGCCAAGTTGCCCGCTTATCAGTTCGTTATTCCTGAAGTAAACAAACCCGTCATTTCGACACATTGTTTCTTTATTTTCCTTGCTGATGTAACTTTTCTCGCGAACAGTTAGATTTAAATACACTTTCATCTGAGCATAAGGGCGCACTAGAATGCTAAAGAGTTGTTTTCCTGTCCAAAGGTCAATTGGCTTACGTTGGGAAATCAACATGATCCATCTCTTCATCGGTGTCATACACATGTTTTTCAAGCTCGTCAATTTTGTCTACCACATCTTTCTCAATCAGGAGATTGTTACCCTTCTGAATAGCAGGCTTCCTGCACTCAGTCGCTCTATGTCCATGTTCACCACATCTAATATTTGAGTTAGAATTACCTTGTGGTGGCTGCTGGGCAGGACGAAATTCTTGAGGGCGAACTGGCCAACCGCTTTGATCACTGCTGATTATTGGCCTCCTGCTTTGTTGTTTTTCCACAGCAAGTGCACGTTGGTATGCTTCAGAAACGGTCCTCAACGAGTGAAGTCGCTGAAATAAGGGTTGAGTGTAGCCGAAATGAAGGAAGTGACCCTTCATCTTCTTCTTCATCTTCTCTCAATCAGTGATCTTGGCCTTTCCCTGCCTGTCTCGTGCTCGCTTCAACTGCTCCCACCACGCAAATGCTCTGCCTTTGAGTTTTTTGGCGACCAATTTCACATTGACATGATCTGGGATTTCCTTATACTAAAAAATACGTTCTACTTCATTCAACCAATCAACGAATCCTTCGGCCTATAACGTACCAGAAAACTCGGGTAAATCCACTTTGAAACCGAGATTTTCATGACGATCCTCCCGACCACGGTGCTCCCCGAATCGAGCACGATTGTGATATGAGTTTTTGAAACTGAAATCAGAATCATGATCTTCCATTTCATGATCACCGAAATCCTGCGCCATTAGACGCTGGGTTAACTCTGCAACTTGCCGCTGTAAATCCTCAATCATCACATTATTAACATTATGATCCTGGTTTGGGGCTTCTTCGTTCGAAACCTGCCTGCGACGACCACGACCATCAGCCATAGAAAATGATGAAATTTTACCCCAAGAAGATGCTGAAGCTCTGATACCAACTGACGCCGGACAAAATAGCGATTATTCTGTAGGCTAGCTCTAACAGACAATTCACAGGAAATAACACTAGAAGATTACCCAAAACACAGAGAAATATCTCTAATGTCAATTCAAAATTATGCAAATCAAAAGTCTCTTACAATATTGAGGAAGAACTCTATTTATAATGCTCAAATAACTTTAATAATAAACAGTATATTCCTAAAAGAAAAAGTAGAATCAAATACTAAAATAACAAGCAGTTTATTCCTAAAAGAAAAAGTAAAACCTAATCCTAAAAGGAAACTGCCTATTCCTAAAAGAAAAAATAGAATCAAACAAACAATTTATTCCTAAAATAAAAAGTAAAGCCTAATCCTAAAAGGAAACTAAAAAGACTCTTGATTAAATTGAAAGATTACGAATACGTTATTTAGTAAATAACTTTGAGAGAAAATTAGGAACCTTAGAAACCCAAATTATGAACCCTAGAAACCCTCCTGCATTACCACTTAAAACATACTAGTTAGAAAATTAACCCAACAAATCAAAAATAAATTGAAGGGAATCAGATTTGTCAGACCTTAATTCCACCCATCTCAAGTGTAATCTGACCGTGAAATAGGTCTGAAACTGGTATGGGAGGAAAACCGTTAATAGAGATGTCAACATCCATGACTGACTCATCGTCGAATTCTATCCCAGTTAACTGAACACAAGGCAATGGGATAAGCATAACATCCTAAAACTATCAAATGAAATATGTAGAAAGTTACCTCTCCATTTGCACTAGAATTCAACCGAACAACAGCTAGTCCTTTATAAATTTTCACTCCTTTATTAGCATAATACCCCTCGTAAAAGGCAGATACACTAGGGGTGAAAAGGTGACGGACTGCGAAAGAAATTTCTATCTCAGAAACATTTTATCTTTTTTCAGACTGTAGAACAAAGATTGCCTGAAAGAAAGAATCTAGTTTGTTTATAGTTTTGACTCAAATATAATAACTGCGACTTTTGGTTTCGAAACTAATGAAGTCTTTGCGCCAGATACAAGTCATATTGTAGAGATTGAAACAATGAGTCATGAAGGAGAGTCCATATCTCCGATTTTATGGACTTCAACAAATACCAATGCATGCAAACCCTTTTAAACTTTATAATTATAAAGACTAGCTACGAAGAACAATCTGATTTAATCAAGAGAGGGGCTTAAAAATAGGCTGTGGAACTTACAGCACCGTTGTTCTGGAAACTGATAACAACATTAAAATTGTTAATTTTCATTGCTACCGCAAGTTCAAAACACATATACCACGATCCATCAATCACTGCTTTTCCACCCTTTTTTGCTTTAACTGCTTCTATAATCTTATCAACATCTTTAATACTTCTCAAACATAATATATTTTTGGCTTCACCTCCTTGCACAAGAACGTCTTTCGCGGCTATATCCTGTGAAATAGTAATCAATAAGCAAATGAAAGGGGACTGAGCCACTGTGGAAGATGGATACAACAGTAAGGAAAACTACACATGATAGTTCTTAACATTAGTCGCAGAGAGCAAACTTCAAAAGAGGCATTTATATACTTACTTTACTACTAGTTGCAATGATCAAAACATCATACTTGAAGATTGTTCCAGCTGCACTTTCAAGAGTCTTGGAAGAACGATCCACATTTACTATTTCAGTGTTAAGAATCAACTCTATGCCTGTATGTAACAATAGATATTCCGCGGTGTCAAACTAATAATACATATCTATACTTGCTTTTGAAAACAGAGAATGATTAAATATCAAACAACTCTAGCAAGCCACGACCCTACTATAGATTTCTGGTAGAAAGATGGTGTATTGAACACTATTGTTGTTTTCAAATGATCATTTCGATTAGCAACTGGGATTTTGATATAAACAAGAAAATAATTATCACCTTTCTCAGTATACAACTCTGGAAGTAATCTCTGCCCTCCACTTCCAACACATACATGAAAATCAGGGAGCCTTACATGGTCTGTAAAACAGAAATAGGAATGAAAATTTAGTGTCAAATACTCGTGTCTTCAATATTAGCACAATGTGTTTAAATAGTGTAATACAATGGATCATTTTGTAGGGGAAAAATGTTGAGGTTTGAATTGGTTGCGAATTGTTTAAATTGGCAAAACTCGCTACCTTCAGGAAGTAAGTATTCCTTGCTTAGAACTGGACGTTCATAAGGAGCAGCCTGAAATAATAATAATAATAATAATAATAATAATAATAATAATAATAATAATAATAATAATAATAATAATAATAATAATAATAATAATAATAATAATAATAATATCAGTAATATGGCATTGCTTATAGGAGTTGATTTGAAGTAAATGGAAGAGTTGGGAACATGTAAGCTGAGAATTGAGAGCATACATCTTCTTTTGAAATAATTGCAAGGTCGCCGGGTTGAACACCTTGCTTATCAAACTCTCTTGCTGCATAACCCTGGAAACACCCACCAAAATCTAATCAAGAAGATCAGAATAGTACAAGAAAATTGGACGAAACTGAAAAAACAAAAAATATCATGATAAATACATGCATACACATTTGAGAACAACACAAGACATTCATTTTATATTGGATGATCAAACAGAAAAGAGAAGAGATGATTCGGACGACGGGATTGAACTTACATCAGCAACACCACCACCACCACAAAGGATGATGTACTTGATTTGGTTCTTCATCTCCTTCCCCATTGATCTGATGAATCAGCAAGCAGCTGCAAAAGATAAAGTTGACTTGTTCTTATTCTTGTTTTTGTTCTTCATATCACTGCTTCCGAAAATGTGTCAGTCCTGTGCGAAAGAAAACTTCCTCCTATGTCTATTTTTAGAACGCACTGCATGGACAGAATGACTGGGTTCCGCCAATTTTGCCCCTGTGGCCGGGCAGGGTGCTAAAAATAGAAGTTATTAGCAAGTGATAACTAGTGAGTCCTTAGCCATGTTATTAAATATGCAGCCGCGCAGTGAGCACAGACAGAGTGAACTATTCTTTTGCCTTTTACTAAAGAATACTTATGCTCGTTGCACTTAGCGGCATACACCACTTTTTGGAGGTTTTCCATTTAACTAGAAAAAAATAAAAATAAATAAAAAATAAAAAAAAAACTATGTTATTAAATCGGTGATAATCTCTAATTTATCTTTTTTGTCTAGTAGAGTATCACGATTTTTGAATTAATTGTTCGAATCATCCCTTGGTTGAGTAATCAACATTTTCTAATTGATTTACTGAATAATCACGACTAGTCGCTTTCAAAACTCAATGATCAATTGGTCCATGACAATGTTTTTTATTTAAAAAATTAATTAATTAATTAATTTAACCTCAAAATACCTACCATAAGGCAATACCAAAAGTGTGTGGAGATTATATATACACACATTTGTCGTTAGCACTATTGCAGAATGTCTATTATTTTCATGGCGGCTTGTCTTTTGTAGTGCCTATCATGGCCTTTTCCGTGTTAAACCCCTCCATGATCTGCCATTTGAGGCATGCCATGAGGGGTTTTAGCTCAATATATTAAAGGCAACGACTAATCCACTCCACCAAAAGTGTTTTTTCACACCATTTAACTCTCCCACACCACCTGCTTTATTTCCTACACTACCACTCTTTCCCGCACCTCCTATATAATCAAGGAAAGCCATTTTTCTCCTCTCCATCGAAATGCAAGTCTTCCCTCTCTTCCCCCATTCAAATCTTCCCTCTCCCCACATTCAAAATCAATTTCGACTCCTTCTCTTGGTTCGATTGTTTCTTCCCTTCTTGCATCTTCCTTCTCACAAAACAAACAAACAAATCTTCCCTTTCGGATATTCCCTTATCTTGGTTCGATTGCTTCTGCAAACCCTCGGATTCATTCCTCACTTCGTCTCAGATTTCGACTCCAACGCTTCTGAAACAAGCTTTCAAGTTATTCATTTCTTGCAAAAAATTTCAAGAAGTTAAAATTGTTAACTTCAGCAAAATTTTCAGATAAACAAAGTAATCTCATGGAAACTTCAGGAATATTTTCAATTGCAAAAACAAAGTAAACTTCAAAACAAATTTCAGAAATCACAAAAAAAAAAAACTATTGTTCATTTGAGAACAACAAATTTTTTTGAACAGATTTGCGTGACTTTAGTAAAATGGCCATAACTTTCTCATTTCAAAACATTTTCAAATGATTCAAATTGTATTTATTAGATAACTTAGAGTACTACAATTTTTGTGTTTGAACAGCTTGAGAATCAATATTTCTTGAGCACATAAGTTGGCGAAAGTCAATGACACTATCCTGTTTTCATTGCGAAACAGATTTGCGCGATTTTCTTAAAATGACCATAACTTGCTCATTCAAGTGATTCGAGTTGTGTTTATTAGATGAATCAGAGTACTACAATTTTTTGTTTTGATGAGCTTGAGAATCGGTCTCGATCGAGCATATAAGTTGGCCGAAAGTCATGGACACTATCCCGTTTTCATTGCGAGATAGATTTACGCGACTTTAGTAAAATGACCATAACTTGCTTATTTCAAAACATTTTCAAGTTATTCAAGTTGTGTTTATAAGATAACTCAAAGTACTACAATTTTCTTATTTTGATAAGGTTGAGAATCGGTCTCAATTGAGGGTTTAAATTGGTCGAAATTATCCTATTTTTAATTTACTACTTTTTTCAAAAACAATTTTTTGGGTGATGTGGGTTAGTAGAAAATAAATAAATAAATAAAGTATGTATACATGGTGGTGTGGAATAGTCGTTGCCTATATTAAAATGAAGTACGAATGAACTATAAAACAAATATATAGTATAAAAAATACTCTTGTTTTTCCAATAATGGGTGTCCTAGATTATGAACAACAAATTGTCATGTCAATGGCATGACAACTCAACGGTTAGAGCCTGACGGATGGTATCATTTTAAAAATAATGTTGAGGAATATAAAATAAAGGGAACCCATGGAATTTATGTGATGAAATAGAAAGAAGAATAGGGCAATGAAGTTTAAAAAACGTATTAGCAAATAAATCTATATTTTGGGAAACCAAATCTTTTCATTTTTTGGTTTAACCACTTCATCCAGGTCATGGTCGATAAGTGCGCCCTCACTGATAACTTGTGAGGATAACTTCATTGAATCACCACTTATTATTTTTTACCCCATGTTGTGCTAAAGGCGTTGACTTTTTTACACTGCCACTTTTACTCTTTACACCTTCCTTCTACACATGTTTTTGTTTAATACCACCACTTGCTTAGTGACACTATCATTTTGGGACAACCATTTTAGAGCCTCATTGAAGTGACAATGCAAATCACAATTTTAATACAAAAATGAATATACTCAAATTAAAATAAGGACACAAATATAATAAAATATATTTAAACAAACAATGACTAAATGTCTTGATAAATTGTCTTTTTTTTTGTGTTTAGGAAAGACCGCCCTTTGGGCGGACAATGGAAGCTGATTGCTACTGCTCTCTTTGCGATTATGAAAGAGAAATCCAACCCAATCTCTAATTTAAAAAAAATAAAAAAAAAATCAATGCTATGTACTTGTTTATTTGATTTTGACCGTTTAATTGTTGTATATAGGGTTGAACAAAAAACCGACCAAACCATTTAAACTGGCCGAATCGATCAAAACTGAATCCATTGGTTCGGTTTAAATTCGGTTCGGATCGATTTCAAAAAATTCAAAACCGAAGTGGTTGGTTCGGTTTTCGATTTCTATGTGATTTTAATCGACTAAACCGAACCGACCGAATATATATAATAAATAATATATATTTTATATAAAACAATATAATATGTTTAAAATAATTGGTCGTTTCGATTTTGCTCCGATTTTAGTCGGTTCGATTCGGTTACGGTTTGCATAAATTAGAATCAGTTATGTTTCGGATCGGTTTTGTTAATGGTTGGTTCAATTTCAGTTTGAAAATTTTGAAACCGACCAAAGTCGGTTTGCATTCATGGTTTAATTGAAAAACCCAACCAACGGTTCGGTTTTCAACCTAGTGGTATATAAAATTGGTTTGCAAGGCCACATCAACAAGGCATCTAAAAGGGCTACAAAAGGAGGCCAAAAAGTAACTTTTTAAATTTTAAGCTAGTTTTGACATTTTACCTAGAGAGACATGTTAAAATATGATACAATGTTAAAATATGATATGGTTGCACACGAAGTGTGATTTATGTTAATCTGTTGGAGCTGAAATTTGGAGTAATTGTATGGACTAACACTAGAAATAATGTGTTAAAGATTCAATATGTGATCATAAGATGTACGTGGCTAGCGTGAGGAAATTCATATAAGGAGTGTTTGTCAAAATGAATTGAAATTTTAACACAATGTTCATGACACTAATCCATTCCCTAAAAATTTAAGCTCGAGCAGATCAACTAAAAATACAATTCATGTGCAACTGATCACATTTTGGCATGTGTTCCGAGGAGCACATGTCAAAACATATTGAAACTTTAAACACATTATTTTGGGTTAATCCATAAGTTTCCTCTGGTTTCCAACTCAAATTAAGCTCAAACTAAAACAGTTCAGTCATGTGTATAGAGGGTCCTTGTACTGTGTCCGATGTTGATACTCAAAGTAGAAATTGGGTCTTCTCAATTTTCTATAAAATGTATAAAATCTACGAATTAACGCAACCCCCAAACCCTGTATCTTCTGTTTTTAGTGCAACCCAAAGTCATGCCAAGATATAGGTAACATTTTTTTTTTTTTTTTCCTATGAACCAAAGTGATGACAGATGTACTAGACTGCAACGACACATTAGGCAACTGTCAATTGGAAACACACAAAAATGTAAGAGTAATCGCATTTTTTTTTTTTTGTATGTAAATTACAAGAAAAATCAGATATTACATGCGAAGTCCAGGCCTTGTACTGCCAGCCACTCCATATCTACAACTTCTGGTTGGATCCTTGCAACTCTAGCAATGGCCTCATTTTCTTCAGGTGTTCCACCCTCCAAAAATATTCCAACTATCTTTCCTTTGTTGACCCAATATGTTCCAAACTTTGGTTTTGATACTGATTCAGAATACGGGTCTCCAAACATTACCGGGATCCCAGCATTCTCTCCATAGAAGTCCCATGACAGGTCAAAGGGGCGTGAATACTGGTGTGGGAGGTACTCGTATAAATCAATTTTCTCCCCTCGTTCTTTGGCCTTGATAGCCTGCTCAAATTAGAAATTTAAAGAACTAGGTACTGAAGTAGCTATACACCTAGAAAAATGTTTTCAAGTGTATACTACTACTGCAATGAGCCTGTTGGCTGCTTATTGCTGAATTATCTATTAGATTTGTGGACATATAGCATGTTTATCTTTTATTAATCAAAACACGCACCTTCACAGCATGCTGTGCTGATTGCCTGGCATGATCAACTTGCTCCACTTTCCTGTAACCATGGTACAACTTCGATGGAAATGTTACGACATCACCAATAGCATAGACATCAGGGACACTTGTTCTCAAGTTTCCATCAGTCTGAAATCAACCAAAAACATCTCATAAACTGAGGTGTCAATCACGCGTGAACGAGTTTACTCTTTTTAGTTAGAAATTTGAATTACGATGTCAAACAAGTATGATGCCCCGAGAGTTGTTCATCCATAGACATGTAAGATAAGGACACGCTCGTAATACTCTCTAGTAGTGATTAACATCTGAAGATTTCCTTCTAATATGCAGAATGAAGTTAGTAAACCACTTGGAATCTTCTCCCAAAGTAAACAATTCTATATGAGACAATGATACATCAACAACACATCTATGGAATTCACACAGATCAGAATAGAAAACTAATCATATGGTTGGCAATGAGTGAAACAAGTGAATTTCTATTCTCAGCAGTTTTGCATCTGTGAGTTTATTATGGATTGTATCTACTCATAAAAATAAAAATAACAACTTCATAATTATGCTAATGTTTATCCGGTTAAAGAAAGCACTGACCAAGCAGCCATTCTCCTTTCCGATTTCTTCTTCTCTTTTGTACGTACTTGGCATTAATTTATCTTTGCTCAGTGATATCTTTCTTAGGCATCTATGAATCGTACTACCTTTCAATTGAAACAGGTTTGCGTGTTGTTTTATTCCTCTATACTCTCATTGTCAACAAGTAATGATTCCGTTGAGCTTTCCCCAACTCTGATCCTATTTGGATCTTTATCCTAATACTCAAAGTGCATTAAAAAATTAAATTGAATTGGAAATTAAGCTTAATATACTTTTCATTGTCATTTTGTTTGTCTTTGTTATTTTTTTTTCAAATAAGAAACGTGAACAAAACAAGTCATGCTGAACGAGGGAGATGGTTAAAATAGGAATTCACATGTTTAAGCTAACAGGTTAGAAATTACTATGGAAACTTTTTATAAAAATGACTATCAAGGTAATGGTCTAACCTTAATTCCACCTTTCCTAATTGCAAGCTGGCCGTAAAAGAGTGAAGCATTTGGTATGTTATAAAGTATGAAAACAGCGATGTCAGCTTCTAACACTCTCCCGTCTGTCATTTTTAGCGCCTTTAACTGAACACACAAGTAGCTTAATAAACATAAAATTATATCAACATAACTTTGGGGTGCATAGAAAGTTACCTCTCCATTTTCGTGAGTATAAAACTCAGTGGGAATAGTTTCCTTCATAATTTCCACTCCTTTCAAAGCATAATAAGCCTCATAAAAGGCAGCTATACCAGGGGTGAACAGAAAAAGATCTGCAAGAGACATTTTAATGTCAGAAACATTTGATCCTTTTTTTTTTTTTTCAGATTTTAGAATGGAGATTGCGGGAGAGAACATAACGACGTTGTTATTATTATTATTTTTTAATTACAATCTTTTTTGTTTTCAAAACTTAAAGAACCAAAGGAAACTTTCTGCACTAGATACAAGGCCTATTGCAAACACTGGAACGACAGACCATATATTTCTTCTATATTGTGGACTTCAACAAAGTCCTTTGAAATTTTGTAAGGTATCAAGACAAGCAAGATTTAACAAAATCAAGACAGAGGCTAAAAAATAGGTGTGGGACTTACGGAACCATGGTTCTGGGAAATGAAGAGAAACATCAAAATTGTTCATTTTCATTGCTGATGCAATCTCATGAGAGATGTATGGTGCTCCACCAATGACGGCTTTTCCACCCTTCTTGGCTTTGATTGCTTCTCTTATGTTATCAGCATCACGAATGTCTCTCAGATAGAATACGTTCTTGGGGTCATTGGACGAGAAACCCCAGTCACTCAATGTCATACCCTGTGACATAGTAACCAATAATCAAATGATCGAAAGGGGATTGAATCACTACAAAAAAAAGTCAATTCAGCAACGGCTAAAAACCGTTGCTAATTGTAAAAAAACCGTAGCTAAAAGATCATCCTTCGGTAATGAAAAATATATGTGATCATTCTTAACATACATGACTGAGGCAAAAACTAAATAAGAGGCACTAGAAGTATTAACTTTAAAGTAGTACATACACTTACCAAACAACCAGTAGCAATTATCAAGACATCATACTTGAAGATTGTTCCAGCTGTAGCCACAAGAGTCTTGGAAGCAACATCCGCCTTTACTACTGTAGTGTTAAGGATCAGCTCTATGCCTGTGTCGACAGATTGAAAATGTTTCATGGTTACAACCAATACTACCTCATTTGATTTAAGTAAACAGATAATGGATATCAAAAAGACGCAAGATTGGCCAAAACGCCTACTTTTTCCAGTAGAAAGGTCACAAATGCATAAACTTGTTGTCGTTTCATATAATCATTTCTACTTAGCAGAAGGAGCTATTCTGGGTATAAAGATTATAAAAAAAAAGCTTATCACCTTTCTCGGCATACCAGTCTGGAGGACATACAAGAATATCTGAAGGGGCTGCAAAAACAATTGCATAATAAACAAAGTCAATATTGCCTACACCAAGTGTATAGTAATTCTTAAAGTGCAGGAGAAATTTTTAATTAAAACCTAGTTGGCTCTTTAGAAAAAATAAATAAATAAAAACACAACAAAAAATAAGAATGTCATCAGTATTGATATGCAATGAACTTTAACTACAACGGATTTGCTAGATGTAATATATACAATGAGCCATTCCCAATAAGGGGAAAATGTCGATGTTTGTAAAACAATAAGTACTGGTAAGACTCACATTCAAGAAATAGGTATTCCTTGCTTAGGGCTGAACGTTCATAAGGAGCAATCTGGATAGAATATTATATCAACTCACATTAGTTATATTGCAATCAAGCTAGACTATCTAAACCCATCCAGAATTCAGAGGTCGTAAGCATACCGGATTCTTAGAAATTATTGCAAGCTCACCAGGCTGAACACCCTGCTCGGCGAACTCTTTAGCTGCATATCCCTGAAAACCCAACAACAAAAACAGAACAAATTGAAAATGATCAAGACCTGGCTGATATATCTGAAACACTCAAACATGAAAAGAACCCAATTTACATATGTCAATGAAACTTACAGCTGCAACACCACCGCCAAGGATTATGTATTTGAAGTGCTTCTCCTCCTCCATCGATGATGATGATCAGCAATGAAGAAGAAAGAAGTCACCCCAAGCACAATGTAATTGTCTTGCTTTCCCACAAAATTCTTCTATATGTTGAGGATGGATTTAAAGACAAGACATCTCCGATTGTAAAGGAACAAGTTTGATTTCTCCTTGTTTTAAGCTTTAGAATAGCTAAAAATACCAACATGGGTCAAGTATATGTCAGAAAATTTTCCTAATTGTCAGATCTAGAGGTCAAATATGTACTAAAATTGGTTTTGTTGCCTGATCGCTAAATCTCAATGTTAAATTTTTGTTTTCAGATAATTGTGGGATGATGGATAGGTAAGATTAGCACCCCTGAGATTGGAAAATGCTAGATAGCTCAAATATTATGCCGAAGATTAATAAATTAATTAGATTTTTCATGTCATCACTAGGGCATAGATTTCTTATAATCATGTCTGAATCCTCTTTATCATTGATGTATTCCTGATAGTTTATTTAAACTGTATCTTTAAACCATTAACATCTTTATACATCCATAACCCCCCATATAGGGAAGTAGTTTTGAGAAAGGAAATTGCCGATAATATGCTTGAATTTTGGTTGTTTCTGTTCGCCAAACCTCAATGGGGTGACAGAATGGTAGAGAAAGCGCCTACGCTTGCATTTGGTATGTCGATGAAAACACATGACAACAAGTTTCTACATATCAAGAGATATGGCCTGCAGTTTAGAGATGTTTAGTGTTTGGGAAAACTCTGAAGGATTGATTAGGACCATGTGGTCTGCAATTGGGCTTGTTACATGAATTAGTACTGCCATCGGCATGCCAAAATCTCAACCGTGAATGATGTATTGCAATGTGTAAATGACACAAAGTTTTGTAATATTACCAAATGTGTGCTTCTAGCTAAGAAAATCTGCATACCCTTTAGATATTATTATTAAGATTAAAGTCCATTCCACCAACTGTTTATACCATGGACCCGATTCTGCCCTTGATGTATAAATTTTCCTTTTGACAGCTTAAGATTTTAGAGTAGAGCTTTTGGTTCAACGCTACCACTACTGTACATGTTATACTTAATTAATTTGTGCTGTTTTGCACTATTAGAAAAGAATAAGAGAGAAGAAAGAGAAATTGGTAGGAAAACTATGAATGAAATGTTAGAAAACAGGTATAGAAGGGGTTGGAAAATACCAGGATTATCAACAAAACAAGTATCTTATTGGTGAGCAAATATGGGCCTTGTACTCTGCAATTTTTTTTTTTTTTATTTATTTTTTTTTTTTTTATCTTATTTGCCCTCCTTATCTAACATAGATGCATCCTTACCCAACATAAATCCAAAATCCTTGGGTGGTATGAGGGCATAATGGTAAAGATACAAATCATTTTCATTCTCATTTCCTATTCTTTCGAGTAGCCAAACATAGTAACATTCTCATTTCCATTCTCATCCCATTCCCATTCCATTGAGTACATGCCCT
This sequence comes from Berberis vulgaris, assembly GCA_963556465.1. NCBI lineage: Eukaryota > Viridiplantae > Streptophyta > Magnoliopsida > Ranunculales > Berberidaceae > Berberis > Berberis vulgaris. The sequence continues at coordinate 7,641,794 of OY747135.1, forward strand.
AATTCTCTTGAATTATCAACCCATTTCATTCGAGTTGTTGTGTATTGGCTCATGTTATGTTTGACTACAAATCAAACAAGGATTACGAGTTGTAACCAGCTGCAAATTTATTGGGTAAAACTTTCTCTAGGACACAGATTTAGTGCTCAATTAGGAGACGGGTGTGTTTTCTAATTAGGATACGGTTTTGGTTTCCAATCAGGAAATGAGTAAGCTTTCCAATCATGATATGGTTATAGTTTTCAATCAGGAAACACGTGTGTTTTCTAATCATGATATGTTTTGGTTTCCAATCGGAACATGGTTTTTGCTTTCCCAAAGGAATTCGACTTTTTTGTATGGATTCTATAAAATGAGCAACCATAACCATTGAGGTATGCAAAGAATAGGAAATCAGAGAGCAATGAAATTTAGTTTATGAGCCAAGGGTGTGAGGGGCAAGGCGAGAGATTGAGATATAGAGTGAAGAAAAGATAGGGTAATTGTTCTTCCTTTTCTTATAGTGAAATCTTTAAAGGGTTCTACGTGGAGTAGGCGGTTTGCTGTAGTTTTTTTTTTTTTTTTTTTTTGAGTCATTTTTGCTTGTGTTGTCTTCAACGGATTGACGAATGACTCAAACCAACAAAAGCAAAAAAAAGAATCTACACTAACAAAATAACACCACCAGGTTTTAACGTAGTTCAACAAACCGCCTACTCCACGTAGAATCCTTGAAATATTTCATTATAACACAAATGAAGAACAATTACACTATGTTTTTTCTCTCTAGATCTCAATCTCTCACCTCGTCTCCTTACATCCTTGGCTCATAAACAAACTCTGGGAGTTTTTATCAGCTTTTTTATTTCCTCTTCTTTGCATACCTCAATGGTGATGGCTGCTGAATTTTATAGAATCCATACAAGAAAGTCGATTTCCTTTAAGAAAGCAAAAACCATGTCCTGATTGGAAACCAAAACCATATCCTGATTAGGAAACACACCCGTCTCCTAATTGAGCACTAAACCTGTATACTAGACAAAGTTTTACCCAATCAATTGCAGCCGATTACAACTCGTAATCTTGATTTGATTTGTAGCCAAACTAAACATGAGCCAATACACAACACGAGCATATGCAGGCTGCAGCTATTGTTCAGATACTAATTTCACAGAGGAAGCCTCCTCATATTTTTGTGAAATTAGGATCTCCAATTGTTCCTTTTTCAGTATTATCTTAAAATTTTGTGAAAGGACACCAAGTATAACAAGATTTTTGAGAGTTTGCTGTAGAAGGAAAATAACCGTGATTAGCACGAATTCCAGTAGATGTATGATAGAATATAGAACAGATTACATTAATACTCATATACTACATGCAAAGTCCAAGCCTTCTACTTCCAGCCAATCTATAATATCATCAACTTGTGGTTGAACCCTTGCAACTTTAGCAATTGCCTGGTTTTCTTCAGCTGTGCCACCCTCCAGAAATGCTCCAACTATCTTTCCATCGTTGACCCAATATGCACCAAACTTTGCTTTTGATGACACGGAGTATTTGTCTCCAAACGATACCGCATCCCCAACATTGTCTCCATAGAACTCCCATGACAGCCCAAAGGGGCGAGCATAGAGATGTGGAAGGTAGTCATACGGTTCAATTGTTTCACCTCGTTCACTAGCTTTGATAGCCTGCTCAAATTGAAATTTAAAAAATTCAGTTGCATATAAGATATGTCATACTTTTGGACAGTCCAACTATATGATTTAAACAACAAAGTGAATAATGAAAAGCGCGCACCTTCACAGCATGCACTGCTGATTGCGTGGCATGATCATATTGCTCCACTTTCCTGAAGTCATTGTACAACTTTGATGGAAATGTTGCGACATTACCAATAGCGTAAACATTGGGATAACTTGTTCTGAAGTTCCCATCAGTCTGAAATCAACCAAAAACATATCATAAACTGAGGTGCGTAATTCCTACTCAAGCATATTCTGAGACACAGGAGATATAAATCAAATTTGTCATAGTGGATAAGAAGAGGGGAGAAATAACACTTCCATAATCTATTTGTCATTTCCCTTTAAGATAAACAACATATTGAAGGACCTCCATTGTTCTTCAGCAAGAGGCTATTTTATACTATAATAAATTCAGCAAGAAAGTGAAACCCAAATTTGGATTTGGAGCTTGCTGTAAGCACCATAACTTCGATTACATTCTGTCAGTCGAATAAGAGAGGTGAACAAAACTGGTTAAATATGTTGAACAGTGAAGATGGTAAAAAAATGGGAATTATCATGTTTAAGCTAACAGCTTAAAAGGGATCATCTAGAAAATTCAAAAAAATGAATTTCGAGAGAATGGTCTAACCTTAATTCCACTTTTCTCAATTTCGAGCTGATCGTAGAAGAGTGTAGCACGAGGTACATTATAAAGTACAAAAATAACGATGTCAGCTTCCAACGCCTGCCCATCTGTCATTTTTACTGCCTTTACCTGAAGGCATAGATTGTTAATTATTTGCCTACTCTAAAAGCTTAAGTTGATAGCAGAGCTAGCATATGTCAAATGGTCGGGGTCCATGAAATGGGTGAAGTGGATTTTAGTTTCAATTAAATAGTAGGAGAAACATAAAATTATCTGAACTATTGGGTGCATAGAAAGACACCTCTCCATTTTCGTGAGTATAAAAGTCAGCGGCAGCAACTCCCTTCAAAATTTTCACTCCTTTAACAGCATAATAAGCCTCATAAAAAACAGCCATCGTGGGGGTAAAAAGATGAAGCTCTGCAAGAGACGTAGATTATGTCAGAAACATTTCTTCTTTCAGATTGAAGAATGGAGATCACAGGAAAGACCGAAATCTAGTTTGTTGGTGGTTTTGACTAAATATATCAATTGCATTCTTTTGGTATACAAAACTTGAGAAGTAAAGAAAACTCTGCGCCAGATACAAGCATACTGCAGACACGATAACCATAATCCATGAAGGACAATATAATTTCTTCCATCTTGTGGACTGCAACAAAGTCCCTTGAATTTTATAAAGTAAAAAAACAAGCAAGAGTAGCATTCATTAAATCAAGAGAGAGGCTCGAAATGAGGTGTGGGACTTACGGCACCAGGGTTCTGGGAAATGCATAGTAACATTCCAATTTCTCTTTTTTAGCACTCCTGCAATCTCGTGAGCAATATATGGTGCTCCACCAATCACTGCTTTTCCACCCTTCTTGTTTTTAATTACATCTCTAATCTTATGAGCATCAGAAATGTCTCTCATATAGAATACATTCTTGGGTTCAGGGTTCACGACACCCCAGTCACTCAACTTCATACTCTGTGACATAGTAACATATGGATATTACAAGATCATCCTTTAGCAACGAAATTTACATGTCTTAAACATACATGACAGATTGGAAAACAAAATAAGAGGCACTAAAACCATTAACTTTGGAGTGTAATATATACTTACTGCAGAACCAGTGGCGACGATCAAGATATCATACTTGAAGATTGCACTAGTTGCACTTCTAAGGGTCTTGGAAGAGACATCCACTTTAACTATTTCAGTGTTCAGAAATAGCTCTATGCCTGTGATGATAGATAAACATTTCAGATAATCATTTCCACCTAACAAAAGAAGTTTTGGTAAACAGACCAAAATACATAAACAAATATATCACCTTTTTCGATGTACCACTCTGGAGGACTTATATGAATATTTGGGGGGACTGCAAAAACAATTCCACAGTAAATGCTTTTGAAAATCGGAATTCATAACACATTCAACACAACATAAAGAATGTCCTGATTGATCTGCAATGAATTTTAATATACCTTGTCGAAAAATGTTGCAGTTTGTATAACAATTCATAACTTAATATTTGCACAATAAATCATGTCACGTATGTACCTTCAAGATATAAAAGGTAATCCTTGCTCAAAGCTGGACGTTCATAAGGAGCCATCTGAGTAGAATAGATCCAATGAAAGTCACATTAGTTATATTGCTAGGATTGAGCTCAAGCATCTCTAAAGCGGAAAATTGAGAGATGGAGAGCGTACCGACTCCTTGGAAATGATTGCAAGCTCACCGGGCTGAAGATTTTGCTCGGCAAACTCTTTTGCTGCATAACCCTGCAAATTCAACAACAAAAACCGGTTATGATCGAAATGAAATGAACCAAACACACATATATATGAGAAGAGATGACTGGTAAGAACTTACAGCGGAAACGCCGCCACCAAGGATTACATACTTGAAGTGCTTCTCCTCCTCCATTGATGATGAATAATCAACAAGGAAGAAGGAGAGCTTCCCCACCTTTGTTCTTGTACGAATTTGTAGAAATGCTTGATGTCTATTTTTGACAGTTCAGTTTGATTTTCCCTCTGTTTTTAGATGCTTCAGACTCGCTCATTTAATTTCATTGGCCATTAATTAACAAGGGTTGCCAACCAAAGAGCATCCACTATATCCGAGGCCTTCACAGTTTTCAGAAATTTTACAGTAAAAAAATGTGTCTTAAGGGTTCAATTTGTTACATATTTCATTTTACTCACTCATTGTCCAACAACCGTTGAATTTTAAAGGGACGCTACTACAAAAAAAAAGCCCTTTAATAGCGGTTCAAAAACGCTATGGTAGGATACCATAGCGTTTTAGTAACCGCTATGTCTGCCGACGCTATTATAGACCCTGGGTCGCTATAGAAAGTTTGGCTTTTATAGCGTTTTAAAAACGCTATTGTAGATCCTTAAAAACGCTATAGTAAAGTCTACCATAGCGTTTTAAAACGCTATGGTAAGTATACATAGCAAAATTTTTTTTTTTTTTTTTTTTTTGTTTTTTTGCTATCAACTGTTAATTATTTTCAACTCAAAAGTATAAACATTCGCATTATAGAATCCAAATAGGATCACTAACAACAAAATTATAATTTTTTTGCTATCAACTCAAAATTATAAACATTCGAATCATCATATATTGTACTATTGGTGGACATTGACATTATAGAATCCAAATAGGATCACTAAGAACAAAAACAGTTGTTTGCTTGCAGCACTTGTAACCCCAAATAGTATAAACATTGACATTATAGAATCCAACAGTTTTTTTTGATGCTGCTGCTGATGCCGCTGATGCTGCTGCTGCGTTGCTGATGCCGCTGATGCTGCTGATGCTGCTGCTGCGTTGCTGATGCTGCTGCTGCCTTGCTGATGCTGCTGCTGCGCTGAGTTGCTGCTGCTACGCTGAATTGCTACTGCTGCTGCTGCTACGCTGAATTGCTGCTGCTGCTACGCTGAACTGTCGCAGCGTTGGTTGGAGGTACGCTCGGGTCGCAGAAACGCGCGTGTGCTGCGTGCTCTATGGAAATGTACTCCAAGCAACCAAACAACCTTAGTTTTTAGTGGGAATTATGGCAGTTTGTACCCAAAAAAAAAAACTTTGTAGGTTTTCAGACAATATGCATTAGATTGACAGCAACAAATCCTCTAAGAGACCTTTTCCGTAGATAGACTCTCCAATCTAAAGGAAATTGTGATTCAAGAAATTGTTGTTGATACCAAAGGTGAAGATATGTAAAACAAGATTTAAAACTAAATTTTATTCAAATTTCAACAAATTGTGACTTGCAGTTGTTGCAATAAAAATGCGTGCTCCATCAATATGAAGTTTCACTCCATGTTTTTTAGTAATCTCGCCCACTCTGTCAGTATATTCAACCGACAAGCATCTCCCACCAGTACTGCATCAATAACCGACAAGCATCTCCCACCAGATATACTGTCAGAAAAAGGGAAGAAATATAAAGACAATCACGAGCGTTCGAAAGCTTCAAAACAGGTGATCAAACATAACAAATTACCAAAATTACAAACAAAAACAACTGCCAAATTGCATGTAAGTTGGAATAGTTCAAGCAAAAATGTCTGCAAATACAAACTAACGCAACTATTGCAGCCAATATATAACATAGTGAACCGAACCCTTTGCCAAACTAATTGGACTTGTTAAGCATAGCCATTTACGTTAACTGAAATGCAGAATAATATCCTACATGAAACCTAGGAAGTTGGGATTAGTACACTAGTATAAGTTATTGAGAATGTCGGATGGTGAATGGATATGCCAAAATTTTCCTCCATGCACAAATACCAACAACCTGAACATCTAAACTATGCAATGGATAAGAACAAAACTATATGCTTGCTTGCCCATGAATTTTAGGGAAAGCAATGGGGCAAAAGTACATGCAATTTTTTAAGCACTTATCAGGGGGGATCAGGAAACCTTTTTCTTTTTCTTTTGCTAAATTTAATGTTCTTTTATTATTGTAGTTTTCTAAGACTCATAAGGAGCAAGTCTACCCTTACAGGCCTTACCACAAGAAAAGAGACTCCTAGGCATAGTGATCAATTAGTGAGTAACAGGTGGCAGTTGTAGACTCTGCTACTTATAACTATGCTGTAAACAAACAAATATGTAACTTGTTCTGTCGCAACACTAACACGTGGCAGACATTAGAGGTGCAAACTAATAATAATTTACCTTGAGGTAGACATCAATGGCTTTGTACAAACCATCGTGTAGTGGTCGAGCTGACTCGGGAATCAGTTGTGCAAAGTCAATGAATCTGGCTAGAGAGAGATTCTGATCACAGGCAATTTCAGCAAGATAACCATCAATCAGCTTGCCAACTTTCAGCCATGACTCAAGCCTTAAAGCATAGCCATCTGTGCCAATCTCATTTTTCTCGGTATAATAATTTATGTCCTGTGCGATCTGATTTGCCAATGCAAACCGACTTACAATGTTGTGCACCAGTCCAACGTCATAAACAGTGGTGTCAGGCGATCATGCAGGGATGAGCAGATCATTGACAGAAGCTTTGTCCAGCTGCAAACTAATCCTGCCTATAAGCTCTTGTCTGGCAACTTCGCCTGCCTCAACAAAAACGACAACCTTCAATAATTTTAGTAGGAAGCGTGGAAGAAATGAGGATAGAGATGGAGGGGGCAAGAGGGAGAAAGACAGATGAACTTTTTCCTTAATGAATTTGTGGAATTCAAAACCCAAAACCCAAACCAATAATAAAGACCGTTCTGTTTATCAAATATATCTTACATTACTTGGAGAAAATATATTCTAATTTGTGCTTCTACAACAATAAAGAGAATTCTACAAGCAATGCTAAGGCTGGCATTGATCTATCATCATAGGAAACAAGAAATAAAGGATGTGCCCATCTGAAGTTATAGTAAAGTAAGACGCATATAGATTCCTCGTTCCAAAATGAAACTATCTTAAATACCTGATTATTGAGTTCAAAATGCTCATCAGAGGATTTCATGCTTCAAAATGAATAATAAAATCATGAACTAACCCTTAACTGATGCTGCTCATCAACTGCCAAAGCATCTAATGGCTAATAGTGTATAGCATTACTCACCTGACAGTGTGTCCCAGTTCAACATTTTCCACTTTAAGTGTGCAACAGCCCACTGTCTCTGCCTCATCGTCATCCTGCAAAGACAACAAACCAAAATAAGAACAGCCAGATAAGGCTAAAGTCTAGAGACACTACGCTTTAGTCGCGTGGAGAATTTTTTTTTTTTTTAAGAGTAAGCCTTTATTAACACTTTTTCCAAAGTAAAAAACCTGAAACGTGTCAGAATTACATTAGAAAGGATAGTATACAAGAGATAATGATTAAGAGTAGCATAAATTAAACTGTTTTATATATACCTTCAGTAGCCTTGCCTTCTCATATTTCTCCTTGTCACTTTGACCATTCAATGAACTGCTAGCAGCCAAGAAGACATATTTGAACTCTTTTGGATTAATTGGATCGTTCCAAAAGGCTAACCATGTCACAATGTTGTCATGCTTTACTTCTTTCCACCTGTACCAGCAACACAGATATTTCAGAACCTGGACAAACTGATTGGACTTCTACTTCTAATTATCATACTATATATGCAGAATTATTTGGTATGTTGCAGCTATAGATTGAACTTGATCGAAGCATGCATGCTGGGACTATTCAGATCTGAGCTTTGCAAAAGAATTTTGTTCAATGTTTACCTTTGCTTCAAATCAGGAAGATAAAAACAACTCCCAAATTTTGCCTCCTCTAGAATCTGGAACTGGAAAGCCTAGATATGAAGCTACAAAAACAAAACACCAAAAAATAAATTTTCCTTTTTCACTCACAAAGGAAGAAATAAGTCTTCCAACTGTGTAAAACAAGAAATAAGTCAGACATTGCAGATACTGAAAGTAAGCCAACAACACAAGTAGCACAAAGTGCAAGGGCAACATGTTAGAGAAGATGGCTTTAGAAGCTCCCAATCAATATGTTCCAAGTTTCCCTCTCTAAATATTTTGAGAAGAATCAAATTCAGTTACAGGCACTCGAAACAAGAATAATTGAGCATCGTTCATACAGACGAACTCAGTCCGTTTCAGTTCAACTTGGACATTACTCCAACCAATTTGATTAGTAATAAAGAAAACTATTGGACGTATATGAACTCGCAGAACAGAAGTATTTACAGTTAACAGCAATCACAACTGGATCTTTCAAGCCAATAGGATGGTTGTGTTTTATATGCAGTGTTGAAGTTTTATCGTATAATATGTTAATGTACTGTACTATGGGTTTGCCAAAATTGTCTATAATATGCTAATGTACTATGTTAACTATTACTTCTTATAGCTGTTATTTTTTGCTAATGTACTATGGGTTTGTAACTATTACATCTTATAGCTGTTATTTTTTGTATACAGGCAATATGCACATAAGAGACCAACAAGTTGACAGTTGGTTACTCCCTATGGTTGACCAAGTTTGCTCAACCCCATGTGAACCTCTCTTTCATACAGAATTATATGTTCTGGCCCCAATAACCACATACAACAATTGTAGGAAGACTGCTCCAACTAGGCAACAAATCACAACTTAACTCACCTCCCATTGCCACATTTAAAACTATTAAGAGAACATGAACTGGCAAATGGACATCTAACAAACATTCATCAAATCCACATCTACATCATCAACGTACCCTATAGCATTAATTGGTTTATCAAGTGTTGGAATTTCAGTTAATGGAAAATTTCTGACATCATTAATCAGGATTTTTTCAAACCACTTGGAGAGAACTAATCATAATAAAACACACTTGAAAATTGACATGAATTAATCATAATAAAAAGACACTTCAAAGCACACTATACTGTGTAAGAACTAAGAAGTTGCTCCATAAACAATTGTTTCTCATAGAAGGAAAAGGAACAATAGGAATCCTTACTGAAAGATAGACTCGTTCTGCTGCCAATCAGATATCACCAAATGGTTATCTTTTACTCCGCAGACCTGCACGTAACCACAAGTTACATAAAGTCATGACAATTTTCAATTGGAGATCACTAAAAAAACTTAAAGGTTATCAAACTCAGTTATAAAGCTTTCAAACTACCTAACCTCATTATGCAAATAGATAGACTTCAGAAACCATATATTGACAGAAGCATATATTAACACTTTACGACTGAAGCTAACAAAATATGAAATGGTTGACTTTGAAATACTAACAAATATTAAAAAAAAAAAAACTTTGCCAAGGGATACCTAATATCTCAGAAAGTAATGAAATGCATACAATTGAACTCTAATAATAAGCTTACCCTGTTAAGAAATTCAAAACCCACGTCATTCTTCATAGCTTCCAAACTTGGAACTATATATTTTTTTGAAGAACTCCTAACAAGCATACAATCAAGAAATGACCAGCTTCATGCTGCACAAACAAATCCTGAAATTTACTTCCTGGAAGATTAAAAAGAGAAAAACTTTCATTGAAATTCTGCCCCATCCTGATCCAAAAATTTTGATGGGGGTTCATGAAATCACTAGTATTAGCAAATTTTGTATGGTTCATTACATACCTGTCTACTTCCAAGTGTTTAGGCGTATCTTTTACGTAGATTACTGTTTATTTGCACCTCCAAACACCCACAAAATATCTCACCAAAATCGACAATAGTGGGTGACAAGAGTGCAATATAAGACATGACATTAGAACATTCGATGGATATGCTAATAGGTGTTATGATGTGGTAATCCTTGATTCTCACCTGTTTGTATCTTCTGCACAGCATGTGCAAACTGGGTCCAAAGAATCTATTGGTTGCAACGTCTTTTTTATGCAGAAAATCTTGATGTCGTAAAAATATTCAGGGTATCTAGGGAATAAACTTTATCAACTTACAGGAGTAGGGACAATGACGCTTTGAGCAAACAAATATTGGATTGTAGAACTCCCAAAGCTTCTCATATTCCTTTATGGTAAACACACACATAAAAACAAATCAGATCATAATAATCAATGTATGCACACAGTACCTTGCCAAATGATTTATTGATGCTGGCATGAAAAACTAGAGTAGGAAATTCTTTTGATAATACTCGCAGCCATCCTTCGTAGCCTAGGCTGGAATGAGATCACACTGAGGAGATGGGCAAAAGTAAGGATCACAATAAAAACGAAACAAAGTTTGAATCATAATAAACAAAGTTTAGTGCTCATTCCATTTCAACATATTAAGTAGGCAAATAACCTTATTTAACAACAGAACCAAATGTTTGTCACTACTACAAATAAAGGCTTGCATAGCGCTTAAAAATAGGCTTAGATAGCGCTTTTTAGCGCTATGCAAGGCGCGTACTTGAATAGCGCTTCGTTAGATAGCGCTTAATAAAGCGCTAATTTTTTTTTTAAAATTAGCTTGCATAGCGCTTATAAAAGCGCTATTTAATTTTGTTGATTTTTTTTTTATTTTTTTTATTTTTTTATTTTTTTTTGATTTTTTTATTTTTTTTTAATTAGCTTCTAAAGCGCTATTTAATTTCGGTGAATTTTTTTTATTAACTACCATATAATATTTTTTTATATAATATTTAATATAATAATGACAACGTTCAATCAATCAATAAAGACACAACATGATAACTAACTGTTTCTCATTCATTCAAAATATAATTTAAGCATTCATACAAAATTGTTAATATGCTATCATATATATACACCAGCTTTTTTGGCTACGAAATGAAATGGCCAACAGCTTCTCCTACAGTCCTAACTTCGTCTGTACATTGCGGCACCGATGAATGTTTCTCAGATTCTACCGCCACTTCAAATTGTATCCTCGCATAACCTGAAATTGCATCATGGCATTGTATAAGTATAACAACACACACACACACACACTAAGTCGGTATATAAATCTTAACCTGAAATACAAGAACACACCTATTACTGCTACTATATATATGCAAACCACTGCCAAACACAAAGGGTTTTGTATCAGTAAGATAAATGTAAATGACTAAAGGTCCAACTATATTTCTTGATAGCAGCCTTCTCAACTAATATATATATATAGTAGCAGTAATAGGTGTGGAACTTACCCCAGAATAACCAATTCCAACGAGCTCAAGAACTCCGGGAACTAAAGGAAGCCTATCAATGGCCTGCAGAAACCACTACTACAAATATAGGCTTGCATAGCGCTTAAAAATAGGCTTAGATAGCGCTCAAAAAAGCGCTATGCAAGTCGCGTACTTGAATAGCGCTATCTAAGCGTTTTTTTTTTTTTTAATTAACTTACATAGCGCTTTAGAAAGCGCTATTTAAGTTCGGTGAATTTTTTTTTTTTAATTAGCTTGAATAGCGCTTTTATGAGCGCTATTTAATTTTGTTGATTTTTTTTAATTTTTTTTTTTAAAAATTTTTTTTTTGATTTTTTTTTTAATTAGCTTCTAAAGCGCTATTTAATTTCGGTGAATTTTTTTTATTAACTACCATATAATATTTTTTTATATAATATTTAATATAATAATGACAACGTTCAATCAATCAATAAAGACACAACATAACTAACTGTTTCTCATTCATTCAAAATATAATTTAAGCATTCATACAAAATTGTTAATATGCTATCATATATATACACCAGCTTTTTTGGCCACGAAATGAAATGGCCAACAGCTTCTCCTACAGTCCTAACTTCGTCTGTACATTGCGGCACCGCTGAATGTTTCTCAGATTCTACCGCCACTTCAAATTGTATCCTCGCATAACCTGAAATTGCATCATGGCATTGTATAAGTATAACAACACACACACACACTAAGTCGGTATATAAATCTTAACCTGAAATACAAGAACACACCTAAAAAAAACAGTGGTTGTTAGAACTTACATATTTTTTACAAAATATCTTTATGAGCATCATAAATAAGGATTTAACTTTAACCACAGTAATGTAGAGGGAAGGAAATGCAGACACGGAAAAATGAATAGCATACGTACAATAGAAGAAGTCAAACCTGACATCTGCATCATTTTCTGCCTCCCCAATTTCCAGTGGCAAGAGAATACTTAAGGCCACTTGTAATTGTTTTGGCATTGATTGCCATTCGCAGGTCAACATCTTTTCCCTTGTCAAGACACTATTTATTCACAAATAAATTAGCTACAAGAAAACCTATATTACAAATAGGAACATCTTCGTTCATGCATTCATGTAGTGGTAGAGGGTAGAAAGGGAGGGAGAGAGTCAGCACCTTCTGAATGGATGATTTAACATCCCTTGTCAACTTTCTAAACAGCTGCATTCATAGACAACGAAGTCACACATGTAGTTAAACATCATAAAAGTCTGAATATCTCCAAAGACTTCACGATAAACAAACCATTCGGAATAGGCCTCCAAGTAATGGGCCAGCAAGATCCAGCCTCTTGTTTCCGTAATGATCCCTGTCATCTTCGAGTCTTCGGCCAAGAGCACAGAGTAAAAGTCGGTGGATGATATATCTGGAAGCAATACCAAAACTCTCAGATATGCTTTGTGAGACATCATGATCTAAAAAATTAAAAGAGGCCACAACCTACCCAAAATAGTAGCCTTTCTTTGTTTCACAATATTCCCCCACGCCAACATGAGGAAGCATTTCTTTTTGAAGTATCTCTTTAGCATACCTGTACAGATATAGTAAGTAATTCTCACAGTGAATTCAAACATCTTTAAAGAGAAGGATCTATCTGGAGTAAAACAGCATCCTTTCATTCGCATGCATAACATAATTATGAACATAGAACCTACTTAATCCTCTTCTCTTTCGTCACACCTACAGTTGATCCTCTTTTACCAATGTAGTCTAGTGCGACCTACAGAAAAAAAAAAATTTGAAACAAGAAAGCCACGTGCTTAGATCCTAAGTTACTGAAGTAACATAACTAAATAAATAAATGAGTAATGGAATTACTAAAAATGCAAGGAATCACAGGTTTGCATGCAGGACATTGATTCACACCTTATGCTTCTTTTTTACTGGATCAAAAGAATCAATAATGCCTTCATAAAACCTGCAACCAGAAAAGAGCAACAGAAGCAGAATGACTCATTAACTGAATACATGAAAAAAATTGCCAATATCCAAAATTTGTGACACATCTTAACTAGCTGCAGGCTCAAATTTCTTCATTCCTTTCTTTCCCTATCAGATCGATCTAAACAACAGAAAATGTTGTAACAACTAACAAGGTTATGTGGGTAAATCGACAAGTTCTATGTGGACAAAATAAAATGTGTATCACAACTCTTACTATTTGCACATGTAAATGCACAAATACGCAGAAAAATTCTGATGCTTACATCTTATCCATTGGCCACCAGACTATAACTTTTATACCGACAAGGTTTTCTTCGAAATCCTCAATGGGATGCGCTCCGATAGAAACCTGAAATGTCAAGATAAACAACTCGAAATTGGCATATGGCCACCGGTAAAATAGAAAAACTTAAAGAGGAAGGAGATACAGTAAAATGGAAGGGGGAAACTAATGACATAGGTGAAAAAGGTTGCAGGAATTTAAAAAATCACTGAAGCTCAATAATCCAGAAAGAATGACATTTAGAAATGACAATGATGATCATAACAGTATCAGTGTGGCCATTAGATATGCCAATAACCTATATGCAAACCCCATTTCTTAGGCTGTATCATGAAAAATGTAGGGCAAATTCACCAACACGTAAAGGTGATCCAGAATAATGAAAATTTGCCCCCTCCCCTCAGAAATGGGGGCTCCCAGGTAACAGCACCTTCTAAGGTTCCATTAATTACCACTCCACCAGTAATGAGTCCATAAAGATATAATGAACAGACATTTAAAGATGTTTATCTACAGAAATCATGTCTAAAGTTCCATTTTTAACAAGACTCTAATTGGTACAAGTGTTTATTCAAAGAAGATATATCATCAGCTAAACAAATGTACAATACTTATGAATTTCAGATAACATTCAAAACTAGGGCATTGATTATGAATAAGAAATTCAGAAAATCTTAACAAGATGTAGATCCAAATCAAAAGGAACCTTGACGAAAACAACAATTAAATTGCTGACGGTGGTGGCAGTAAGGAACAAGGAAATTCAATCATACAAGCAATCTGACTCGAACAATCATGAGCAGCTGAGCACAATAAAAAATTTGAAGGTTATAAGGCCCTCTCAGATTATTGCAATTAATTGCTAGGCTTCAATCTTATTGGTACAATATCTCTTTCCCAACGAGAAAAACACATTTCATATGCATGGATTTAGGGAAATTAACAGCAACTAAGTTGAAAGGCAAGTCAAGATGACTTGCAAGAATACAGAACATGCAATTCATTTCAATACTCTATTAGATATGAACCACCCACGTCAACGACAAAAATAAATGGGTAAATAACACAGGAATTATCCTCCATTTACAATTGGTCTTTACTCAACCTAAAAAGAATAAATTGAACGCTGAGAATCACTGGAAAAGAACCTATCCCTTCTTACTCACTGACCAGAAACAGCAGCAAAGTGATGAACCCTCCAATTTAACCTATATTACATTCCACAATAACTTCCCAAAACATCTGTAAGCATAAGTCACCATACTTGATGGCGAACCTAGACCAATTAACATAAGCCTGATTAACAGAGAACAACATAGTGATTTCTATGAAGTCATTTCAAAATCTCTACATGATTATCTCCAACAAAATAATGTTAAGTACCTAACAAATGCCCATGACATTGCAACTAAATGTGGACCAATAAAGTGCACAGCAGCCATTAGGACTATCCAAATAGGTGCTTACTCATGGCACAAAACTTCAATTGGTGACACAACACAAATCCTTGAAACACATTGAAGTTAAATGTTTTGTAAGACAAATTGGGTTCACCATCTCAGAAACACTGTAATAGACCATCTAGGTTCAGAATATTATACTTCATGACGTTGAGTTTGTAGATTATAAAGAATGGAGATAAGCTTGAATGAAATCTTGAGCAATCAACTTTATTTAATCAAGGTGCTGCTATTGTTTAAGCAGATCAATGAAGTAACAACTGAACTTAATCATTCAAAATGTAGCTAAGTATTCCAAATTAGTTTGAACTCTGTAAGTTGTTTATTGTTCATTCAAGTTGTTTCTAAATGAATGGAAGGAGAACCAAGCTGCACGCAATATCATGAATTGACAGCCCCATTAGAGTTTGTATCAATGAGATGTTTCTTACTGATGTTAATGGTGATTATTATGGTTGTTGGGTGATTACATTCGTTGGTTGAATTGTGTTTTCAATATAGGAATGCCTCCACCCAAATCAAGTAAAGTAAATATACATTCAATAACATTATGGTCCAAAAAAGATTAACTTTTAGATTCCTCATAGTAAAGAAACCAATTACATTTCCCCTCGAATTTCAAACACAATCTGACATAAGAAACAAAATGAAAAAAACTTACCAGAACCATTTGAAGACGTATCCGCAGTAGTCTCTTTACCATTCTGACTGTTGCTCTTCTCTTTTCTTCTCCCCTGTTTCTTCACCCCCCCCACCTTTAACCAGAGGTCTCAGAGCAAACACCCTAACCCCATTATTCTCTCCCAATAACAAATACCCCAAAGAAACACAAATCGAACAAATGGATATCAAACAATCAATAACAGCACACTTGATTAATTTCAAACTTACACAATCCTCCTCACCCTCCAAAGCCTTCCCAGCAAAAACCCAAATTTTCTGAGCAGAGACGGAATGCAAAGCAAAGACATTATCCGACCCACAAAGCTTCACTGAAAATCCATGTGAGAGAGAAACAACAACCCCACCAAGTTTCTCATCAAACCCAAGATCCCTTTGGTTACACTTCACTTGAGCTTTGGAAAAAAGTTGGGTCTTTTGTATAGGACCCAGAAACGGAGAAGAACCCTCGAGTCCTGGCCACTGCGGGGGGCGGCGGAGACGAAGAGGACAGGGGTTGAATGGAGGCGGAGGAAACATGTGGAAGTGGGGAATTGAGGAATTAGAGTTTGGGGTGGTGGAGAAGATGAAGGAGTGAAAGGGGAGATGGACGGGAAGAGAAGGATTGAAGAATCTGAGTGCATCAGAGCTAATGAGTTGGAGTTTGGTTCGAAGAGAAGACAAGTTACCTCCACAGAAGAAGAGGGTTGCGAGTGGGAGGGAAGGTTCAGTTAGAGGCCTGCATAACCCCCAAAGCTCGAAAGCGAGAGAGAGTGAGAGCGGTGGAGTGAGGGAGGCAGGGAGAGCAATGGAGAGAGTGAGAGCAATGGAGATAGGGAGCAGGGCGAGAGAGAGGGAGGCAGAGCTACGCACAGAGGGGGGACGAGAGAGAGAAGGAGGCGTTGTTCTCCCCTTCTAGGTTAGATCGAGCGGGCTTTGAAGCGCTATCCTAAATGTAAGTTGCATAGCGCTTCGGAAGCGCTATGCAAGCACTTTAAAAGCGCTATGGTAGCTTTGGTAACGTTTTTTCGCATAGCGTTTTTTAAAGCGCTATCTAAGACATAACTAAGATAGCGCTTAACTGAAAAAAAAATTTAAAAGCGCTATTGTAGTGTTTTTTTTTTTTTTTTTTTTTTTTAAGACAAATAAGCGCTATCCTAGTGCCCACTTGGATAGCTCTTTAAAAAAGCGCTATCTAAGTGGCGTTACCTAAGCTAATATTTGTAGTAGTGAACAGAATGCACAAATTAAACTTTCGTTCAATAAATAGCATACAAGCTATCAATAACTCTTAAGCTCGCATATAACAGATATGATCAGTATTAATCTTTTAACTGCAATGAAATCTGAAGGGCAGTAAATATTAGAAAGATTTTATGCTTACAGAAATCATCCCTGTAGAGCCCCATAGAGCAACTCCACCAGCAACTACAAGTGAAGTCGTGGCATACTTGTCTTCCATCTTGTCCCACTGCAAAAACAATCAGAAAACTAAACTAATAACACTATTGTTTAACACAAATAATGTCAACATTTTACTAATCCAACTTTTAAGTTCCAAAACCTTTCAACTTTCTATCTGCTGTTTTTCTCCAGATTCATCCCCAATTGCAAAATGACAGTTGGATAATTCTGATAATAAGGTAAGCCTTGCATAGGGTAGGGATGATAGACTGGTGGCACACCAGGCGGCCATTGAGGATACATTGGATGCTGTGGAAATTGGCCTTGAAAATAGTCCTGATTGCTTGCTGGTACTTGGGCATCCAATGGAGGTTTTCCATCTAACCAAATATAAAAAGTAAATAAAGTTCTTAGTTGCAATTAATTATCTTTTTTCCCCTGGATAATTGAAGTTGCTCGAACTCAATTAAGGAAAAGAACAAAACAGTGCATGGCCCAATTTACATTATTATACTTTGTGTTTTATAGATGTAGTGTACAATGGTTTTAAAATATGGATATATTTCTAAGCCAAAGATGTGATGGTGTAATTTGTACCATACCACTATAGGCGAGACCAATAATTTGTTTCCTTCATGGCATACTTCTCCAATGGGAGTGCTACATGCAATGGTTGTATTAAACATGGATATGTTTCTAAATGAGGGAAGAGAAAGAATAATATTGACTATCAATTAAGAATTGTTAAAGGCGAAGAGATTAAGAACTTGTCGTACTGTTAACACAAAAAATTTCTATTCTACCAGCTAATTCCTCCAAAGGAAATACTTTAATAATTTTCTAATGACATTTTGTTATGGGCTTCCCAGAGCTTTCAGAGGTTTAGTCCATGTTGGAATATGGGTCACGTAAAAGAAATGTAAATAATCACTATGTGCCTCCAAAGATCAGAGCTTATACCTGTGCTACCATTATTGGCCGCATCAACTTCCAATTCAGAAATGGACCTAGGCCATGCTTCCTTTAGATCATTCTTTGTCTCAACATTCATTGCAGAGAAATCTGACCGACTAGACATTGCTTCAGCTGACTCAATATCAAGCCACTGTCCAGTTTCATGTTTTACCTTCCACAGATGGACAAACCGCAAGCATGCTTCCCTGTTGCAACAGAACCGAAGAAGAATTATTAGCAGATGACTCACAAATTTCAAAACATAAAGGTAAAGGCCAAATCAAATCTAAAACAACAGTGAAGATGACCCAAAAAAACAGAGAGAGAGAACATAAAGGAGCACAACTTACATTAGACGTGTGGCCCCGAAACTTTCACCAAATGATATCAAGTCCTCTATGTGATCCATGTCGAAACTGGCAGCTACAGCACGTGCAAAGGCCATGCCTTGCTCTTTCTGTAGTACAATTTTGCGAGTCTCTAAAACTTTCAACAGCTGAACTCTAACAAGATAAATGCACACTGAATAAGATTTACAACCCCATGAAAGTGCCTCATCATGTATAGCAAAGAACCTATCACATTTGAATTATCACATTACAACTTAAATAATGTTGCCCCCGGCGCCATACTTGCTTTCCAAGAGCATCTCCAATGGATAGCAGTAGCACAAACAATGTATGCAGGTATACACAAAGATATCTACTTGATTTCATGTTTATGGCTATCTAATTGATTTCATATTTTAGTTATATAGATATGGTTTTCACTGACCCCACAGAAGAGCAGATGTTTAAAATTTACTTCCTTGTTGCAAAGATACACAAAGAGACATCTTCATAAACGCAAGGAGTGACTTTTGACACCTAGGCTACACTTGGTTCCACCGTAACTGTGGAATGTTTTCACAGGAAAATCTTTAAATATAGGCATGATTGTACACCTCTGGAACATACCTTGTTTGCGCAATGTCGACTGTAAAATAATATTCATTCATAAGCTTTATAATGTATGATTTCAAGTATAAACAATATTGTGTGTGTATCATTGAAAAAACAGGAATGAATGAAAAAATCTAACCTGTATTTCTGGCAACAAACCGGAGGTATTGCAAACAAGAATGGCAGCAATGGCACCAAATGCGTGGAAGAATTTATCTACTTGACTTCCTTTGATTTTGTAATCCCGGCTACTATTTGTGTTGGACTTTCCTGCAAAAATCATGTCATCACTCCACTCACTCAGTTATGCACATTCCAGTTCCAATATGAAGAGAGAATGTGGTGTTCAAAGACTAAAAACTAAGACGTAAAAATACTGCAAAAAAAAAGTAAACAATAGCAGATTTTGGGACTTACTGCAAGGGACGATCTGCTGATGATGCGAGGTACGCACTGCTGCTGCTGCTGCGAGGGAATCACTGCTGCTGCTGCGAGGGATGAACTGCTGCTCTGCGAGGGACGCACTGATGCGAGCTTGCTGCTGGTCGCAAACCAGAGTGCGCTCTGTTTCACTGCAGAGTACCCACTGGCCAAATCATCGAACCACTTGCGCTGATGCCATTTCAGCTGCCATTGTCCTTTGCCATACTTCAACAAATGTAATTTTTCTCTTCAAATGTTCTGCTTATTCAGTGGATCTGGTATTGTTCTTCAATGGCATTGAAATTGCAGTAGTTGCGCCTTTTCATCTTCTTACGGATTGTATAGGAAACCCAGGAAAGCATAATATAGCATGGTGATGGGCAGTGACACAATCATTCCAAATATCACTCTGCAAGTCAATATAGATACATAAAGAATTCACAATATAAACGGATGCTGATAAACAAAATAAACATGAATATATGAGACTTACGCGGTGCTTAATACGTCTGGGTGTAGGTTATACTCCCTTGCAAATACAAAAGGAACTATTCCTTGTGGTAGAGCAGCCTGAATAATCAAAAACAAGTTTAGTATTCAATACAAGAAACCTTTTTTATTGATATCCAATACTTCATCACTAACCTTTTTTACCCAAACAGAAGAAGAAAAAAAAAATCAATAAGACAGTAAAACTAAAAAGAGGAGCATTGTGTTGATTAGACATTTCCTTGCTGCTTAAAATAAAATAATTACCAGTAGCACACTGCTGATGCCTGACATACCCAACTCATAGAAAAATGAGACATAGGCAATGCACTTAAGTGTTTCACTGCATTGCAAAATGAAATTCTTTAGCCATACATATGAAATTCTTTAGCCATACATATGAAATTCTTTAGCCAATAATAGAAAACTCGAATCAATCAATCAATCAAATAAGAGAGACAAAATGTTGTTTGTTTGTTGATCTTAATCAAAATTTACCTTTTTCTTCATCATTTTGAAGTACTCCGTCTGTCAAACAATGAAAAACAACAAAAGAAGTTGGATCTTGACTTAACCCCTTAAATTAAAAAGAAAAGTTTGCTATAAATGAATATTGTTACCTGTTTGGCTATGACCTTAGTAAGGCCATGTTGGAGGGCTGCTTCAATAGGGATAAGCTCTTTAGGATGGAGCGAGGTTATGTCCTCCCCCTTCAAGTGTCTATATGGAGGAAAGAAATTCACATAGAAGTGTATAGAAGAGATCACTCAAACAAGATTTTTAATTGCTTAAGATCCCAACATGCAAATACTTTACTGCTGAAGAAAATAAGAAAACAAAGGTTAATACTGACCTGAGTTCAATCTGCATACTATCAATAACATTATGGTCCAAAAAAGATTAACTTTTAGATTCCTCATAGTAAAGAAACCAATTACATTTCCCCTCGAATTTCAAACACAATCTGACATAAGAAACAAAATGAAAAAAACTTACCAGAACCATTTGAAGACGTATCTGCAGTAGTCTCTTTACCATTCTGACTGTTGCTCTTCTCTTTTCTTCTCCCCTGTTTCTTCACCCCCCACCTTTAACCAGAGGTCTCAGAGCAAACACC
Source organism: Berberis vulgaris (assembly GCA_963556465.1). Classification (NCBI taxonomy): domain Eukaryota; kingdom Viridiplantae; phylum Streptophyta; class Magnoliopsida; order Ranunculales; family Berberidaceae; genus Berberis; species Berberis vulgaris. The sequence goes on from OY747135.1 coordinate 7,662,979, forward strand.
CTAACCCCATTATTCTCTCCCAATAACAAATACCCCAAAGAAACACAAATCGAACAAATGGATATCAAACAATCAATAACAGCACACTTGATTAATTTCAAACTTACACAATCCTCCTCACCCTCCAAAGCCTTCCCAGCAAAAACCCAAATTTTCTGAGCAGAGACGGAATGCAAAGCAAAGACATTATCCGACCCACAAAGCTTCACTGAAAATCCATGTGAGAGAGAAACAACAACCCCACCAAGTTTCTCATCAAACCCAAGATCCCTTTGGTTACACTTCACTTGAGCTTTGGAAAAAAGTTGGGTCTTTTGTATAGGACCCAGAAACGGAGAAGAACCCTCGAGTCCTGGCCACTGCGGGGGGCGGCGGAGACGAAGAGGACAGGGGTTGAATGGAGGCGGAGGAAACATGTGGAAGTGGGGAATTGAGGAATTAGAGTTTGGGGTGGTGGAGAAGATGAAGGAGTGAAAGGGGAGATGGACGGGAAGAGAAGGATTGAAGAATCTGAGTGCATCAGAGCTAATGAGTTGGAGTTTGGTTCGAAGAGAAGACAAGTTACCTCCACAGAAGAAGAGGGTTGCGAGTGGGAGGGAAGGTTCAGTTAGAGGCCTGCATAACCCCCAAAGCTCGAAAGCGAGAGAGAGTGAGAGCGGTGGAGTGAGGGAGGCAGGGAGAGCAATGGAGAGAGTGAGAGCAATGGAGATAGGGAGTAGGGCGAGAGAGAGGGAGGCAGAGCTACGCACAGAGGGGGGACGAGAGAGAGAAGGAGGCGTTGTTCTCCCCTTCTAGGTTAGATCGAGCGGACTTTCAAAAATTTGGGTGAAATAAGAAGCGGTTTTATTAATTTGATCTCCCGCATTTAGGATAGCGCTTCCGAAGCGCTATGCAAGCACTTTAAAAGCGCTATGGTAGCTTTGATAACGTTTTTTCTCATAGCGTTTTTTAAAGCGCTATCTAAGACATAACTAAGATAGCGCTTAACTGAAAAAAAAATTTAAAAGCGCTATTGTAGTGTTTTTTTTTTTTTAAGACAAATAAGCGCTATTCTAGTGCCCACTTGGATAGCTCTTTAAAAAAGCGCTATCTAAGTGGCGTTACCTAAGCTAATATTTGTAGTAGTGTGTGCTTAATTGCAATGCTCTTTCAAATGCTTCTCTAAGTGAGGGCATCTTGTACCTTGTGGATCCCTGGCATCCAACACCTGAAAATAAAATGAGAATGAAGGGATGAGCTAGCAAAGAAAACACTACACACAACACCATAACTATAAAAATTCCACTAAATTGTAAAACAAATCAAACAAAGTGGTTTTGTTTACTAACCTTTTCATGAACCCAAACCAAATCAGCAAGAAACTTCTTATGCTCATCCGGAACAACATTCCTCGATTCTGCAAAATCTCAAAAACTCCAATCAAACAAAAAAATCATGCATTCACAAAACCAATTGCAACACAAACAATTCATCAAACACTTTACCTGCAGAACCATGAGCAAACCCATAGGACTCAAACGCCGGCCCAACATCATAAATTGAGCCCTGATGCTCCGTCCCTTTCGCCTAATTAAACCTCTCATTAATCACCCCAGCCCACCTCCTCCCCTGAAGATGCATCTCCTCATACCCATCCCCCTTGTACCACCCCTCCCTCTCCTCGTGCTGGTCGTACTCCTTCCATGTGGCAGAGAAAGGCGACCCATCTGGTGGTGGAGGGAGGAGACCCAAGAAGGCCGCGAAGGCGAGGTCGTGATTGCCGCAGAGGAAGACATGGGTCTGGTTCAGATACTTTGAAGGGAGAGATATCAAGAAGTCGAGGACCTTTTGGGTCTCAGGGCCCCGGTCACAGTAATCGCCCAAGAAGATTATGAGGGCAGATTGGAAGGATTGCGGGTCGATGAGGGTTTGGAGATTGGACCAGAGGGATTCGAGCTTTGTGAAGTAGCTGTGTAGGTCGCCAATGCAGCTGTGAAGGAGGGGGAAAGAGAGCAAGACTGAGAGGGAAGCAAATGTAGAAATGGGTTTTCTAAAATTTTGGAAAATGTAGAGGGAATCGAGCGGATTAATTTTCAGTTTTTCCCGCTTCAACTTTCATAGCGTTTTAAAGTTATAATGCTAATAAAATTTGGTCTTTTATAGCATGAGTGTAAAAACCGCTATGGTTAAATGCTATTAATATGTACTTGTGTTGTAGTTGTGAATTTGATTGTTCGCATTGTTAATTAGGCTCCGCTAGGTACAATGTAAAATAATGTATTTTTGTAAATTAATGTAAATGCATTAATTTGCATTGCATTGGTTTGCAATGCATTATTTTACAAGCGGTTGATAGTAATTAAAGAAAATCAAAGCAATTCGAAAAAGTGATTGTGGTGATGGTGATTGCAAACGTGAGCGATGGTGGTGATGGTTGAGGCGGTTCAGTGGATATAATGGTGGGGGTGGTGGTGGTGGTGGATGGTTGTGGTGGCTATAATTGAAATTGGGTTCAGAATCACTTCCTAAACAATAATTGAAATATTACTATAAAGGGAAATAAATTACTAAATTTGTGGATTCGAAAGGGGAAACGGTGGATTTTGGCCTCGAAAAGATGTGCAGTTGACCACGACGTGCGCGTTGAAAAGAGCTTTCCGAATTGAGGTCGTTTGCGCGATTCTGATACTCGTAGCCAAAGTTATGGCCAAAATACTAAAACGCACCCTAAATTGCCAAATTTGAAATAGAATTATGATTTCCTGTCATTCTTGCGATGATCTGCTAATTAGAGATATCTTAGTGCTAATAATGTACTATCTGACAGCTCAACATCATCTGACTCGGATCCTCCTGCATCAGTAATGCGGGAGATTGTCCCGCAAAGTTTTTGATGCAGAAGGATTCGAGTCAGATGATGTTGAGTTGTCAGATAGCACGTTGTTGGCGCTGAGATACCATGAGTTAGCAGATTAGTGCAAAGATAGCCGAAAATCGTGATCTTTTTCTTAATTGGGGCAGTTTTGGGTACGTTTCGGTATTTTGGCCATAACTTTGGCTACGGGTATCAGAATCGCGCATATGACCTCAATTCGAAAAGCTCTTTTTGGCACGCACGTAGTAGCTGCACATCTTTTCGAGACCAAAATCCACTGTTTTCCCTTCTGAATCCACAATTTTAGTAATTTTTTTTCCTTTTGTGGTAATATTTCATCCATCGTTTAGGAAATGATTTTGAACCCAATTTGGGCCAGATTTTTGGCAGATTATTTCTTTTATTATGTATTTTGTTTTAGCATGATTATTGGGATTTTGATGTTTTTGATAAAATTCTAATAATAACGAATTTTAGCTATAAAGCCCGGCTTGTGGGCTGATTTTAAAGATACCTTTGATTTGAATAATTTAATTGAACATTAGAATTATTTCTTTGTGTTTTTGGGCGAATTTATTGTATCTTTTCCTTGTGAATTGTCTATTGAACTAGCCTGCAGGATAATCACTATTCTGTCCAGCAGCAGTTGGTATCAGAGCAGGGCAAGGCCAAGATCATAAGACAGGCAAGGCAAGGCCAAGATGAAGAAAAGATGTGAAATAAGCGTAGCTTGTTGGCTACGACGTGCGTGCCGAATCTGAGACGGAGGTAATCAGAAGTGATCAAAGTAGTCAGCCAGTTCGCGCTCAAGAATCTCACCCTACCCAGCAACCATTGCATGGTAATTCTAATTCAAATATTAGATGTTTCAAATGTTGTGAACAGGGACATAGAACGACTGAGTGCAGGAAGCCTGCTATTCAGAAGGGCAACAATCTCCTGATTGAGGAAGACGTGGTAGATGACAATGAGGAGCTTGGAGAGCCTGTGTATGATGATGATGAAGATGTGTTGTATGGAGATGGCCATGAGACTCTGGTTGTTCGTAAGAGTCTACTGACTCCCAAGGGCGATTCAGGGGATGATTGGTTGAGAACCAATATTTTCCACACGACCTGCACAGTTAAGTCTGCAAGTTGATAATTGACAGTGGCAGTTGTGAGAACGTAGTGTCTGAATATGTTGTCCAGAAATTGCAGTTGAAAACAGATTGTCATTCTAAGCCGTACAAATTGTAGTAGGTGAATAAAGGCAGAGAGGTAACAGTAGATAGACGATGCCTAGTGTCTTTTTCGATTGGCAGAAAATATTTTGATAATGCTTGGTGTGATGTTGTGTCTATGGATGTTTGTCATGTATTGTTAGGCAGACCTTGGTAGTATGATCACAATGTTATTCATGATGGGCGAAAAAATACATATTTCCTTAGCATCAAAGGGAAGAAGATTGTGTTGGCACCTTGTCGGAAAGGACCCACTCCTACCCCGGTAGCCGATAATACTAATCTGCTTTCTATGTCCAGGTTTTTTTGGTGAGATTGAGCGTGGAGACGTAGTCTATGTTCTGCTGCCTTGTGGGAATAGTGTTGCAGACGTGAATCTAGATTTACCAGCAGAGAAGCAGGAGCTGCTAGCAAAGTTTTCTGACCTGATGCCAGAGGATCTTCCTCCTGAGCACTTGAGTCTTTGTTTTGTGGATTCCAATGAAGCTATTGTGAACTCAATGACGAGTTCTTTCCAACTCGGGGCGACTGATGTAGGAGGATTCGAGTCAGATGATGCTGAGTTGTCAGATAGCACGTTGTTGGCGCTGAAATACCATGAGTTGGCAGATCAACGTAAAGATAGCAGGAAATCGTGATATTTTTCTTAATTGAGGCAGTTTTTTGTGCGTTTCGGTATTTTGGCCATAACTTTGGCTACGGGTATCAGATTCGCTCATATGACCCCAATTCGGAAATATATTTTCGGTGCGCACATCATGGCTAATGAGCTAAGCTCGTTGCACATATTTTTGTGGCCAAAATCCACTATTTCCCCTTCTGAATCCACAATTTTAGTAATTTTTTCCTTTTATTGTAATATTTCATTCATCGTTTAGGAAGTGATTCTGAACTCGATTTGGGCCAAAATTTTGGCAGATTATTTCTTTTATTACGTATTTTGTTTTAGCATGATTATTGAGATTTTTCTATTTTTGGTAAAATTCTAATAATAACGATTTTTAGCTATAAAGCCCGACTTGTGGGCTGATTTTAGAGATACCTTTGATTTGAATAATTTAATTGAAGATTAGAGTTATTTCTCTGTGTGTTTTGGGCGAATCTCTTGTATCTTTTCCTTGTGAATTGTCTGTAGAACTAGCCCGCAAGATAATCGCTATTCTGTCTGACGTCGGTTTTGCAGAATTTTATAACTAGAAGATGTGGAGGTCATAAATTCAAATTTCAATAACTGCTTTCTGCAAAGTCAACCAAGTTTATGTAACTGCCGTAAACTTTTGCATATGCATTCTTTTACCGTATACCAAGCGGTCGAGCTTTAATTTCGTTGTTATGATGGGTGATCAGACATCAAATAGTCATCCGATCGTGGTCGTACATGTGGCACGGGTCACTCTAATATGGAAAGACCTTAGTGCGGTCTCAAGCAGGCTCAAGCATGGTCAAGCCCAGACTCAGCCTAGTCACTGTTCAAACGCCCAAGGTCCATTTTCACAGCTCTTGATCTAATCAAATATTGGGTCCCAAACAAAGCCAAGTACCAAAGAGAACATGGACGGATAAGATCCTAAACGAGATCTCCTCCCTCCATTCACGCATAGAGTCAGTGAAGGAGTGAAGTGCTCATTATATAAGATGAACAAAAGGGATGAGAAATGTACGCACTTGCAACCCAATTTTACAGTCTACATACATCCTTACTCAGTCGCCTGATTTTATCATCTGAGTGCTTTCGGCCATCACAGCGGTGGTCTTTGGCTCACTATTGTTCGTTTTGCAGGTCAAAATCGATAGTGACGGATTTGAACACATCAAAGGGTATTTTTTTTCCAATTCATTCTAATTTTTTTTTTAATGACACTAGAGTTGTCCAAAACATTGTTTGTCATCAAGTCTTGAAATGAAACTTGAACACGTTATTCCTAACGTCAATCTACATATTTTTGTGATCTTGTAAGTGTGTCCAGACTTCTTCCTCTAAAGCATGCATGATTTGTTTAATATATCGAGTTTGAATCATAGTTAGTGCAAAATTCTTTATGTGTTCCTATGAATTGAGATCAATATTTGTTATACGGACTTAGGAGGTGCAACATATTTTTCCACTCGCTGAAAGATATGCAAAAAGAATGGGCGCATGATTTTTCTTTTACTTGAATCATATTGCAAGATTCTTGATTTATTCTTAGGGTGTGTTTGGTTGCATGAAATCCTATGCCATGGGAATTTATGAGGGGACCACTACATTTTAGGCTAAATTGATATATCACTCCACATTTACCATTTGACCACCATTTGATTTTGTGATCAATGGTGGGAATGGAAGTCCCATGAACATGGGAATCCCACTCCTTGGCCCCCCAAGGCATGTGATTCTTATGTTCATGAGACTTTCATTCCCACCATTGATCACAAAACCAAATGGTGGATGTGGAGTAATATATCAATTTAGCCTAAAATGTAGTGGTCCCTTCATGGATTCCCATGGCATAAGATTCCATGCAACCAAACACACCCTTAGAGTAATGCTACGGTGCCTGGTAGCACCTGGCACCCTAGAATTAACCGTATTCTTATTTAACATAACCCTTAAAATCTCGACAATTTTTCTCTTAAAACATTCTATCCGAAATAATTCATAATTCAACCTATTGACTCAACTTTTTCTCATTAAACATTTATAGTATTTAAATATAAAGGTAAATAAAAAAAATATAAATACACATTAGAAAACAGGAAATTTGCTACATCTCTTGACTGCTGAAAAAAGAAAATTGAAACAAGAAATTAAAGTTTTACGTACAAACTTAATTGAAGTCCAAACAACTACTGTGTTCTAGAATGGAAAATTCTAGGGGTCAAGGGAAAGGGAGCGAGGGATGGGTGTAACCACCCATCCTCCTCGCGATGAGCGCCCGTGTGCATCTCCAACGTGATGCGCTCATCCCGAGGAGGATGGGTGGTTACACCCATCCCTCGCTCCCTAGCAAAGCTCGTTCTAGAATTTTATCATTCAACTTCTATAAAGAAGATCGAAGAATACCATGATTTCGGGATCTAATAAAAAACTTGCTTGCCTTTAAAAAAAAATACCATAGCGGGCACCATTGTGGGTTGTTACCATAGTCAAGCAAGGGGAGGTCGGAAGTCGGTTTCTAGTATCAACAATGAAATTATTTAGTGATGTGATTGCTTATTAGAATCATAGGTAAGTAATAAGTCACACAAAATAAGTGCTTCAGTGAGACCATTATAGTAAAAATAGCTGACGTATTTATCTTGTGCACGAACTTTTCTAGAGAGCGAGGCCGGACAAGCCAGACCCGTACGGTATTGGGCCAAGCCTGGCCCGGGCCTGGCTCTCTAGAATTTTTGCTTGTACACCTAGTGAACGGTTCTCAAATCATCACAGTTGTACAACTTGATACTGGATAAGCCACAACCAAAGTCTTTCATATTACAAAAGTTGAATCTATCCAATGAACCAATCCGCTGAAAACCTGAATGCAAAAGATTTAAAGTTACTGGGTAATTCAGTAATCGACACTCTGCTGACATTCCAGATTTACATAGTCGTCCTCAGAAGCAAACATAAATGGTTAGGCTTTTTCATATTTTTCTAGGCTCCTAATACACTGTATTGAAAACTAAAATCTTCATAAACAAGTCGGAAAGAAATATATCCCTGAAGAAGAGATCAAGATTGTAATAGAAAGCAAAAAAAAAAAAAAATTCTTATCTACTGCTTCCGACATTTCAAATCAGCATAAATAATAATAATAATAATAATAATAAATCCATGAATTTGTTATATCAGAAATTCTAAATGTCGAGGTTTTGGGCGAGGAAACCAGCGAGGGAAATGAGGTGGAGGGGTGGAAGCCGTTCAATTTCCTCGAGATGCGTGCGTTGACTTTTCGCGCGCGCATCCCAAGGGAGGTGAACGGCTCCCACCCCGCCACCTCCCTCCCCTCGCTCATTTCCTCGCCCAATCATAGGCTTACTCCATGCAGTTAAGTGAAAAGATCTTGTATATAATATCGTCAGTTAGTATTGTTCATTTTTTGGCCAATATCCTCATCAAACCACTTTTATTTGGAGGGGCAACTTTGGAATGTCAGACATTTATTAATATAAAAATAAACTACAAAATAGGGGTACAATACGACTTTACTCGTAAAAATACAAGGAAAAATACACTTTTTCCAAATATATGTCGTCCTGCACTTATCCAGCATTAGTAAAGCCTTGGGCTTATCCGAAAGTGAATTCAGACTATACTCCTTTGAAACTCTGTCAGCCTGCGTAACCTTGCCAGAGTTCCCGCCACTGCATTTTCCCTGAAAATTAACATGTATGCAGCTACATTCCAAATTACCAATCACCACCTTAATCTCCGTCCACCAATTCTCAAGGAACCAAGGGAGTTTCATTTCTTGGTGAAACCATTGCCTAACCAGGACGAAGGGATCTGTCTGTATCAATACTCTTCTGGCTCCATACCTGTTGCAAAGTTTTAAACCTTCCAAAAGAGCACTTGTTTACTCCAAGTTATTAGAGCCCTCTCAGAAAACCAATTGCTTAGCACATGAGCCACCCTCGTCCCTAATAACAACGCCCCTTGTCGCCAAGTTATTAACGGAGGATCCGTCGACATTTAGCGCCCACCACCCGGAAGGTAGAAAGTTCCAAAAAGTATCATAGGAAAGCAAGTCGGCACAGCCGTGGGCCTTAGACCCAATCTTTGGAGCAAACCATGATCGATACTCTTCTTCTTCAATACAACAAGCTTAGATACAAGGCGTATACACTTGCGCAATGACAAAATTTGAACACCACTGCCTCACTTCATACAAATTCTTGCACAGTTGGATCCATAGCTCCCAGACTATGCATAATCGGCGTTAAATTGAATAGATCGCCCATCTGGGTAGAGTGTCTTGCACGTCTAAACCATCCCATAAGTAGGGAATACACTTCAACAAGTCATCGTATCTGCACATCAAAATTACACATGAAACCACCCTTGTATTGTTAATTTTCGGCCAATATTCTCATCAACCCACCTGTAGTACACCTATTGAATGTGCTAACAATTGTTGAAATTGCCTACATGCTTCAATCTACCAGTATCCTATCTAAAAGACACCAGATGCAAAGTTTGAACTCGTGATGGTATCACAAGTACAAAATCCGAACCGTGCCATGAAAGCGTTTAATAGTTTCAGGATCTAGTAAAAACCTTGCTCGATCTTACAAAAGAAGAGGGCATTTTCAACCTCAAGTTTTACCTTCCGACCTTCATTCTCTTCTCCTCCCCACTTTTTTTTTTTAAATAATTTCCCCGTTAAATTTTTTTTTCCCTTCAACCAAATAGGACCACATTATAATTAGCTAAATTACTATAAAAATATTTTAGTGATTGAAATTTATAAAAAATAAATAAATGCGGTGAGCGTGGATCGAACACGCGACCTTCAGATCTTCAGTCTGACGCTCTCCCAACTGAGCTATCCCCGCTCGGTGAATAGTTGTGGGAAGCGTTAAACACCAATCTTATAAATCTACACCCCATTATTTGAATTTTTGCGTCAAAACTGTTTTTTTTATTTCTCAAGTTTTTCCTTTTACAGTTTAAATTGATCTGCTGTTGTTAACATGGTGCATAAACTAATATACCACTAATCCATTGCCCCAATCTCTTCTCAACCTCAAATGCCCCCCTCCTCCTTCCACTCCCTTCTAGTACACATTTTATAATTTTTTTTCCTCTCTTTTCCAAACAAACACAGCCCTAAGAGTACTAGCTAGTTCTACTCTTGAGTATGAATTGTCTCATCCACATTTAGATCTGGACAAAAGATGCATCTCAAAGCAGAACTCAGGGTTCTGAAGCCCAAGAGGCTGGTGAAAACAAAAATCTTCTAATTACCATGGCCCTCTGTAACTAGTTAACAAAAATTCTAGAGAGCCAGGCCCCTAGCGCCAAATCAGTGCCAGGGGGCCAGGCTCCTAGGTTTGTGTTCGGTTGGTGGATTATGAGAATATTAGGATGATGGAGGGTATTGAAGCTCCTTGACGCAGGTCTGACACGCCTGGCCTGGCTCTCTAGACCGACTGAACTAGTAAAATACCGGGTCAGGGTCCCGGGACAGAAGTTTAGACTCATAATTGGCCCAGTTAATAAAGCATCAAACCGGTACATGGAGGGGCCAAATCCAAGTGGGGATGCCACAAGGAAAGAAATCAAGGGTCTCGTAAGTAGCTTAGAGATCAAAGGTTTCAATAAACATAGAAGAGAGGTTCAGCATGTCTAAGTTCGTTTATTTTCCTCTCTAACACGGGTTTTATGTATAACAAAATTGATCATCTTTCCTGGGGTCTCTGCCATCCAACAGAGGCCTAAAACTTCATGGATGTCATTTCTTGTTGGTAACTGTCAACTGTGAGCCAATTACTTACAAACAAGGCAAGTCCCAACCACTACTATGCTAGAATGTCATCAATTCAACTCCAATAACAAAGATTATCATCCTTACTATCAACAATCAAATTTTGTAGTGATTTGATTGCATATCAAATTCACAAGTAAAGTATAGTAATTAATCACAGAAAGAAAGTCGAAAACTGAGACTAATGTTTTTATGTTCTTACATTCCAAGCGTGTGATTCAACATCTAAATATAAAAAATACCTGAAGTTGGGAGTATGTACCTTGTGAACAAAGTGAATATTCTCTTACTTGTACAACTCATGACTTGATAAGCCTCAGCCAACATTTTTGGGATTCTGAACGTTAGAACCATTCAATGAACCAATCCAATGAAAACCTGAATGCAAAAGACTAAAGGTCAATTTTCAGTAATCAGCTTCTCCAGACAGTCAAATTTACAGAATCACAATTATTACTAAACAGGGGTAATTCTAAAAGGTAAAGGGGTTTAGCTTTTATATTTTGCTAGGCTCCTAATATCAAACTAAAAATCTTCAGAAGCTTTTCTTTATTTGTTATTATATTTTTCTAAAGGCAAGCAGGTTTTTATTGGATCCCAGAACCATTAAATGTCGGGAGTCCATCTGCCACAAGTTTACCAACTGAGTTGGTACCCTGCAATTTCAAAAGCCTTGATGTTTCTAGGAGTCAGAAACATATATATCCCTAAAGATTTTTTATCAATGGTGGGAAGGAAACACCCATGGACATGATAATCACATTCTATGGGGTAAGAAGTGTAAATCTCATGCCCATGGGAGTTCCATTCCTACCATTGATCATCAATCTAGATGTTCATCATGAATGACACTTCAAGTTTGTAGTCCTATAGATTCTCATGGAATAGAATTCCATGCAACCAAACACACCCTTATTGCTCTCTCTCTCTCTTCACTATTCTTTTAGAATTTTATCAATTGAATTCTAGGAAACAACTAAGGCTTATGCTTCTATCAGGTGAGGCTTCCGCCTAATTTCCATCTCGTGCCTCATCAAAAGTTTTTGCCTTTAGTTCCCGATTACGGCTTGTTTAAACCTTGCTATTGAGAGTATCAAAAGACAGCATCTCAACATCTTATCTACTAGTTCCTGCATTTAATTTACACATACATACACAAAATAAATAAATAAATAATAATAATAATAACAACAATCGATAAAATAAAATAATAATAAAATCATGAGTTTGATAGAGAAATATCAGAGGCTCACTCCATGTAGTTAAGTGAAAAGATCATGAATTAAAATTTTAAAGTCGTCGCCTTGTATATTGTCCATTCTAGGGCAATATTTTCTCATTAGACTGTCGCTCAATCTGTTTCTCAGTCCCAAATTGCCTTCCAAAAAAAAAAAATTGCCTCCAGAACAGACTCAGGTACAGCTTTGCTGCAAGACAAACACTTGTAAGCATTCCATGTCAACACCACCCTAACCAAGCAAAGCAAAAATAGTGGAAAAAAAATGGTTATACTTATCTTCTGGTGTCGTTCTTATCAAAAATATATTTGATATGGAACTTGGGGAGTTGAATTTCTTCATCAAAATTACAAAACGAAAATGTCAAATTACACAGATAAATGAATACTATAACAATGATGTATCATTTGAGAAGAACACAGTGAACTTGGAAGAGTATTGAAACTAATATCAATGTAGATTGTGATGATATCAAATTAGTTCAGTGCTTAAAATGAATTGAAAATTTTGCATGAATACTGAACAGGAAATGAAAGTATGAGGACCACAAGGACACATAAGAAGACCACTAGGAAAAATGTAACAAAGAAATTATGTCAAAACACACCTTACAGAACATCCCTGTAAAGTAGTCATCAGCTCTTCAGAACATATAAAGAAAGATATAATGCCTTCATAAACAATTACTTACTGATTTAGACAAGTGCACCACACTTTTCTACTTTGAAAGAAAATAAAACAACAAAAAATCTCTACAAGTTTTCTGAGGAAGGAAACTGATTGAGACGATTGCTTAAGATATCGAAATATATTACTGGCCTCAAGGACCATCTCCCTGACACAAGAAAATCATTAGTTGATGTAATTACTGAAGTTAAAAAGAAAGATTTCAATTATTTAAAGAAGCAGAAAAGAAAGAAAGATGCCTACCAAGTGGTGTGACACACTGAGCAGGAAAGCGGTATAAACGAATATTATTTATGCACTACTTTACTTAAAATGATGAAGTTCTCTTATATGCCTAACATCTGCAATTTACTCTACACTCTTGGATCAATTAAAAAACACAGAAACCTCAAAATGTATTTGCAGTTTCAGTGTACCTCCTTTGGCTCTCTCAATACCCATATAACTTGAATGCTCGTCTATTTGGAAAATCTGCAATGACTCATTAGCCGTGGCATCCAGCTTGAGAAAAATTGTCCCTGTTTTGGATAGAAGGTCATACTTTTCAATGCAACTTAAATGGTCAATGTTTAGTAAGAGTAGGAACACTACAAGAAATTAAGGCACATACAATGAGATTTCTGTTAACACAGTCGATAGTAATTGACATTCCCACCTAATATCTGCTCAAGGGTATAACAAGCCTCTCATTCTCTCGTATAACAAGAAGATCCCACTTGCTCGAACTTGGACATCACTTCCAATATACCACACAGAATTAAGCTGTAAGTTAAGAAAATAACTAAACATGTTCAAAATAGGAAAGGGAATATATAAGATCAACCAAAATACGAAAACCTCTACAAACAAACCAAGCTCCAAGTTGCAAAGCACTTTCCTGTGAAGCAACGAGAGATGACTCTTCTGACTTGGTGCTTATAATGATCAGAGGCCTTGCTCAATATTTTACTGGAGAAGGATCAAAGAAACACACAAGACCAACATAATAAATCAAGCTTAAAAACAGCTATATGCAAGAGATGAATGGAATCTAGTTGGAAAAAGTATAAAATCACTTCATAAAATGCTTGGTCAATGGCACATACCTATATCGATTAGGGGTAAATATGTATCCCTATCGTCCCAAACTTCTGAGACATAAAGTTGGTGCATACTACAAATGATAAGCAACTCCAACTCTGAAACAATGACAAGCTACTTTGTTAATTATGAAAAATGTGTTTCTTTCCTTCTCTTTTTGCATATTCTTATTTGTGGGCTTGATGTCCCTAATGTAGACCTTGTAAGGACTTTATTTCACCTCTTATTATTAAGTTGAAGACTAGTTTGGATGGTTTAATTTTCTTGTTTTTGTATTTTTTATTTATTTATTTCTGTATCATATTGTCCATGATGTGCCACGTGTCTTATTCTATTTTGCATTTATCAATTGGTTTAACTAATTGGTTAGTCAAAATATCATATTTCTGATCAAATACATTTTATTCAGTGTGGAACAACAAGGCTGATTGACATAACTGACTATTCCCTGTTTGAATCAAAGACATTATATAAATAATTTTATAAATGAAAAGAATGAAATCTGGATTTACTTCAAGCCTAATGATAAACAATCAGATCTACTTAGAGAGTCAACAATCTCAAAATCAACAAACAAAAAAATGTAAATGATCTTCCAGAAAGAATCTGAAGATCGAGAATCTTAAGAGTTTGGAGATCAATGTTAAAAATACTGCACTAATCATAATAACAATGATAAGTAACAAATGAAATGTTTTTAAGTAAACTTAAAGAGTTTTGTATTAATGGAAGTTCTTCAGCATCATATCAACTTAGCCTAACAAACCTAATCTTGGATGCTTGTATTAGCTTGACCCACAAGCAAGATGCATGGTCTTGGTCCTCTTGGATATTTGCTACCATCAAGAAACTTTTGAAATAATTGTTATATAATTACCTTCAAAAGTGTACTCCAGTCACCACTTGTACACGTGGAACTTCGAAGAGTTAAATTTCAGTGATGGATCAAGTTTAGTGTGTCATAAAATCAGTATAAACTACCACCAATCTAAACGCGGTGCTATCAGAGTTGTTCAGCACTTCATCTGAACTCATCACTGAGCATAAATACTGGTGCAGAAATGACTAGTAAGAGTACCACCAGAATTACTTTTGATCCAAGGAAGTGTACCACAATTTCTACATTGATAAATTTAAAAATTGAAACAAAGCAAAAAAACATTTCCAACTAGAAGTTGCGAGAGGAAGGGTATTGTTTTAATAAATTGTTCAAGTTATCGAGATCTCGTATTTGCCTCAAGAACCAGTTTCATAAGAAAATCGTCAGGTGGTGTAATTGCTGAAGTCAAAAGAAACAACACTTAAATTATTCCCCAAAAAAAAAAAAAAAAAACGTTTGAACTCTGCTGCTTCGGTTGGATAAGGTTTACCTCAAAAGATGCCTACCACGGGGTCTGTCATGCAGAAAAAACACATAAGCAAGAAAAGATAATGAGTGCAAACCAATTGTGCCCTCCTGAACTTTTGAAAGAATTACAAGAAGAAATTTGTATAATTACCATCAAATTGTAGCCAGTCACTACCTTCAAAAAACATAGTCCAATCACCACTTGAACACATGAACTTAGGGAATTGAATTTCATCATGAAAAGTACAAAACAAAAAATGTCAAATTACCCAAACAAAAATATATTTGATCTATCCAGCAAAAAAATAAATAAAGTATACCTTGTCACAAAAGCAAGCGGCAGGGGAAAAAAACAGTTTAAGCACATAGAAACCTCAAGGTGTATTTGCAATTTCAACTTACCCTTCTTTTACTCTCTCTCAATACACATATCATTTGAATGCTCGTCTATTTGGAAAATCTGCAATGAGTCAATAGCCGCGGCTCAAGCTTCAGAAAATTGTTCCTGTTTTGGATCAAAGGTCATATACTTTCTGCAAATTGAATTTTCAATGCTTAATATGATTAGAAATATTTTAAGAAATTAGGACGTGGATACAATGAGACTTTGTTTGATTATCAACAAGAAGTTGCTTGTCAAGAACCTGCAATAATGGCCGTACATGCGATTATGCAAGAAAACGTAAAGCAGATTCCAGAAATGGAAAACCAAACTCTAGAAATGTATAGAGAAGATTTAAACACCTGATAATGCGACCGATGTTTTTGATACTTGTAGTGGAGAAATATATTCAAAAAAGAAAAGAGAATAGATTTTGGAAACTAACCTACCTGTGAATTCACTTCCTGATTCAAGAAATGAACAAAAAATGAATAACTAATCAAATGTGAATTTCAAATCAAGAAAGATACAGATGACTTAACCCTAGAAATCGAGAGAAAGAGAGATAGAATGTCATGATCATACCCAAAATAATGGTAAAGAGAATATGAAATGCTGGCGAGAGAAGTTGGCGCCTGTTCTTAAAATTTCAAAATCAAAACAGAGGCAGATTAATAAATAGGAGAAAGTTGTTAGTTAAGTTGTTAGGATCATAACACTTGTCACACATCTCTTGGGTATTGTTTGTAATTCAGTTTTTGCTGTAGCTTTAAAAGGAGAAGAGAAAACAAAGAAAATGCATGACTTGTGTAAGAAGAAAAATAGCTCTAGTGGTCAGAAACCCATTAGCAGGCTTGTAACCTTTCTCTCATTGAATACCAAGTTAGTTTTCCTCTATTTTCTCTGTGTATTTGAGATCAGATCTCTAAGAATCCGACACTTGGTATCAAAGTCTGTACGAACCCTAGATTTATCCTGAATCAAACTTGCAGCTACAATGGAGACGAGATCTAAAGAACTAGAGACCTTCATAAAGGAAACAAAAAAACGCATCGCAGAACACACTAGACAAATAGATCTAGTGAAGGGAGAGTTGAAGAAGATTTCACAAACACAGGAGCTGATGGAGAAGAGAAATGAGGCTTGATTTGAGCAACTCTTGCTCTTATTACAGAATCCACAAGGAACTCAGCCAGGAGAGCAACAAAGAGCTGGGAACTTGGCTAGCACTAGCAGATCCACCATCTCTCAACCTTCTGGGAGTATTGATCCACCTGCAAATCCAAATACAAGGATTAGGCCACACTTCCAAAATCATTGGGAGAGTCAAGGTAACTATTCCAGACGCCCTAAGTTAGATTTTCCACAGTTTGATGGGGTTAATCCAAGATCATGGATAAAAAAGAGTGAGAGATATTTCAATTTTTACCAAATTATGGATGAAAACCAAGTAACAATAGCCTATATTCACCTGACTGGAAAAGCTGATTAGTGGTTTCTAGACTACCAAATAGGCAAACAAATGATTCAATGGGAAATTTTCACTCATGATGTGTGCGAGAGATTTGAAGAATCAGTTATGGACAACTATGTTGATGCATTTAACAAACTAAATCAGGATTCCACAGTCAATGACTATTATGACAAGTATGAAGAACTGAAGTCTTTGATGCTCTCCCATAACCACCACCTAAATGAAAACTATTTTGTGCTTAGTTTCCTAAGTGGCTTGAAGCCTGAGTTGAAAGCTATGGTTCAAATGTTGAAACCCACCACGGTTGCCCAAGCCTTTTTACTGGCAAGATTACATGAGACTTCCCTTTCAAAACAAATTCATTTTGAAGGAAATACACACCCTAACCACAATACCAGATATTACAACTACACCACCACCAATAACAACCCCATAAATGGACCTTATATACCACCCGCACAAACTACTTATCACCCCAACCCACCCACTCCCAATATGGCCAAACCTCAATACAACAGCAACACCTCCAATATCATATTTGTTGCCACCAATCCCCCTATAAAAAGACTCACAGCACTCCAAATGAAAGCCAGAAGGGATAAGGGACTTTGTTAAAACTGTGATGAGCAATACAAGTATGGACACATATGCAAAAACCAACACCTATATATGTTAGTACCTGATCAGAAAATTACTGAGGCAGAAGAAGAGCTTGATCCAACTGAGTGTGAAAACTTGATTCAAGAAATCCAAACTGAAATGGAAGTCTCACTACATGCCATTCATGGTAGAATTGCTACCAATACCCTGCTGCTGAAAGGATCCTTGAAGAAAAAAACCATTTCTATTCTTGTAGACACAGGTAGTACACACTCTCTCATAGACCCTAGAGTAATCCAAGATACCAAATGGCCTACTACATTGACACCCCAAATGGTAGTAAGAGTGGCCAATAGGGAGCAACTCATCAGTAATGTCATATGTCCTAAATTACAGTGGACAATTCAAGGAATCCCTTTTGAAGGAAGTGTACGTTTGTTGCCACTTGGTGGTTATGATATGGTGCTTGGAGGAGATTGGTTGAGGGAGTTTGGTGACATCACTCTAAATTTACAGAAGCTACAGATGACAATGAGTGTAAAAGGGAAGAAATTCACCCTTCAAGGTAGCACTATTAATGCAGGGACACTATGTATGATGGATTCCAAAGGGATTGGTAAATTCCTTAAGAAACATACTCCCAGTTTCCTAGGGCAACTATTTTATTTGGAGTTTGGTGATATTTTATTAAGGGCTTGATGTCCTTAATGTAGACCTTGTAAGGACTTTATTTCACCTCTTATTATTAAGTTGACACTACACCATATTGGCATTTTTGTAACAACCCCCAAAACAGTATCACTTTTGAAGTGTAACAATTCACCTAACAACTTTACACATTTTCACAAACAAAATGATACAATAATAGTATCACCATGAAGAGTATGGTTATAAAAGTGATACTATTCATGGTGATCCAACTTATTGTATCATTTTTTTTGTGTTATTGTTTTTCACTTTTTTGACTAAAATTAGTTTTGATTTGAAATTGTTTGGTGGATTGTAACATCTCAAAAGTGATACTGTTTTGAGAGTTGTTACAAAAGTGTCAATTTGGTGTAGTGTGAAGACTAGTTTGGATGATTTAATTGTCTTGTTTTTGTATTTTTTATTTGTTTCTGTATCATATTGTCCATGATGTGCCACGTGTCTTATTCTATTTTGCATTTATCAATTGGTTTAACTAATTGGTCAGTCAAAATATCATATTTCTGATCAAATACATTTTATTCAGTGTGGAACAACAAGGCTGATTGACATAACTGACTATTCCCTGTTTGAATCAAAGACATTATATAAATAATTTTATAAATGAAAAGAATGAAATCTGGATTTACTTCAAGCCTAATGATAAACAATCAGATCTACTTAGAGAGTCAACAATCTCAAAATCGACAAACAAAAAAATGTAAATGATCTTCCAGAAAGAATCTGAAGATCGAGTATCTTAAGAGTTTGGAGATCAATGTTAAAAATACTACACTAATCATAATAACAATGATAAGTAACAAATGAAATGTTTTTAAGTAAACTTAAAGAGTTTTGTATTAATGGAAGTTCTTCAGCATCATATCAACTTAGCCTAATTAACAAACCTAATCTTGGATGCTTGTATTAGCTTGACCCAACAAGCAAGATGCATGGTCTTGGTCCTCTTGGATATTTGCTACCATCAAGAAACTTTTGAAATAATTGTTGTATAATTACCTTCAAAAGTGTACTCCAGTCACCACTTGTACACGTGGAACTTCGAAGAGTTAAATTTCAGTGATGGATCAAGTTTAGCGTGTCATAAAAACAGTATAAACTACCACCAATCTAAACGTGGTGCTATCAGAGTTGTTCAGCACTTCATCTGAACTCATCACTGGGCATAAATACTGGTGGAGAAATGACTAGTAAGAGTACCACCAGAATTACTTTTGATCCAAGGAAGTGTACCACAATTTCTACATTGATAAATTTAAAAATTGAAACAAAGCAAAAAACATTTCCAACTAGAAGTTGCGAGAGGAAGGGTATTGTTTTAATAAATTGTTCAAGTTATCGAGATCTTGTATTTGCCTCAAGAACTAGTTCCATAAGAAAATCGTCAGGTGGTGTAATTGCTGAAGTCAAAAGAAACAACACTTAAATTATTCCCAAAAAAAAAAAAACGTTTGAACTCTGCTGCTTCGGTTGGATTAGGTTTACCTCAAAAGACAAAAGCAAGAAAAGATAATGAGTGCAAACCA
The DNA here is from genome assembly GCA_963556465.1 of Berberis vulgaris. NCBI lineage: Eukaryota > Viridiplantae > Streptophyta > Magnoliopsida > Ranunculales > Berberidaceae > Berberis > Berberis vulgaris. Next base: position 7,682,550 of record OY747135.1, read on the forward strand.
ATTGTGCCCTCCTGAACTTTTGAAAGAATTACAAGAAGAAATTTGTATAATTACCATCAAATTGTAGCCAGTCACTACCTTCAAAAAACATAGTCCAATCACCACTTGAACACGTGAACTTAGGGAGTTGAATTTCATCATGAAAAGTACAAAACAAAAAATGTCAAATTACCCAAACAAAAATATATTTGATCTATCCAGCAAAAAAATAAATAAAGTATACCTTGTCACAAAAGCAAGCGGCAGGGGAAAAAAACAGTTTAAGCACATAGAAACCTCAAGGTGTATTTGCAATTTCGACTTACCCTTCTTTTACTCTCTCTCAATACACATATCATTTGAATGCTCGTCTATTTGGAAAATCTGCAATGAGTCAATAGCCGCGGCTCAAGCTTCAGAAAATTGTTCCTGTTTTGGATCAAAGGTCATATACTTTCTGCAAATTGAATTTTCAATGCTTAATATGATTAGAAATATTTTAAGAAATTAGGACGTGGATACAATGAGACTTTGTTTGATTATCAACAAGAAGTTGCTTGTCAAGAACCTGCAATAATGACCGTACATGCGATTATGCAAGAAAACGTAAAGCAGATTCCAGAAATGGAAAACCAAACTCTAGAAATGTATAGAGAAGATTTAAACACCTGATAATGCGACCGATGTTTTTGATACTTGCAGTGGAGAAATATATTCAAAAAAGAAAAGAGAAAAGATTTTGGAAACTAACCTACCGGTGAATTCGCTTCCTGATTCAAGAAATGAATAACTAATCAAATGTGAATTTCAAATCAAGAAAGATACAGATGACTTAACCCTAGAAATCGAGAGAAAGAGAGATAGAATGTCATGATCATACCCAAAATAATGGTAAAGAGAATATGAAATGCTGGCGGGAGGAGTTGGCGCCTGTTCTGAAAATTTCAAAATCAAAACAGGGGCAAATTAATAAATAGGAGAAAGTTGTTAGGATCATAACACTTGTCACACATCTGTTGGGTATTGTTTGTAATTCAGTTTTTGCTCTAGCTTTAAAAGGAGAAGAGAAAACAGAGAAAATGCATGACTTGTATAAGAAGAAAAATAGCTTTAGTGGTCAGAAACCCATTAGCAGCCTTGTAACATTTCTCTCATTGAATACCAAGTTAGTTTTCCTCTATTTTCTATATGTGTATTTGAGATCAAATTTCTAAGAATCCGACACTTGGTATCAAAGCCTGTACGAACCCTAGGTCTATCCTGAATCAAACTTGCAGCTACAATGGAGACGAGATCTAAAGAACTAGAGACCTTCATAAAGGAAACAAAAAAACACATCGCAGAACACACTAGCCAAATAGATCTAGTGAAGGGAGAGTTGAAGAAGATTTCACAAACACAGGAGCTGATGGAGAAGAGAAATGAGGCTTGATTTGAGCAACTCTTGCTCTTATTACAAAATCCACAAGGAACTCAGCCAGGAGAGCAACAAAGAGCTGGGAACTTGGCTAACACTAGCAGATCCACCATCTCTCAACCTTCTGGGAGTATTGATCCACCTGCAAATCCAAATACAACGATTAGGCCACACTTCCAAAATCATTGGGAGAGTCAAAGTAACTATTCCAAACGCCCTAAGTTAGATTTTCCATAGTTTGATGGGGTTAATCCAAGATCATGGATCAAAAAGAGTGAGAGATATTTCAATTTTTACCAAATTATGGATGAAAACCAAGTAACAATAGCCTACATTCACCTGACTGGAAAAGCTGATTAGTGGTTTCTAGACTACCAAATAGGCAAACAAATGATTCAATGGGAAATTTTCACTCATGATGTGTGCGAGAGATTTGAAGAATCAGTTATGGACAACTATGTTGATGCATTTAACAAACTAAATCAGGATTCCACAGTCAATGACTATTATGACAAGTATGAAGAACTGAAGTCTTTGATGCTCTCCCATAACCACCACCTGAATGAAAACTATTTTGTGCTTAGTTTCCTAAGTGGCTTGAAGCCTGAGTTGAAAGCTATGGTTCAAATGTTGAAACCCACCACGGTTGCCCAAGCCTTTTCACTGGCAAGATTACATGAGACTTCCCTTTCAAAACAAATTCATTCTAAAGGAAATACACACCCTAACCACAATACCAAATATTACAACTACACCACCACCAATAACAACCCCATAAATGGACCTTATATACCACCCGCACAAACTACTTATCACCCCAACCCACCCACTCCCAATATGGCCAAACCTCAATACAATAGCAACACCTCCAATATCATATTTGTTGCCACCAATCCCCCTATAAAAAGACTCACACCACTCCAAATGAAAGCCAGAAGGGATAAGGGACTTTGTTAAAACTGTGATGAGCAATACAAGTATGGACACATATGCAAAAACCAACACCTATATATGCTAGTACCTGATCAGAAAATTACTGAGGCAGAAGAAGAGCTTGATCCAACTGAGTGTGAAAACTTGATTCAAGAAATCCAAACTGAAATGGAAGTCTCACTACATGCCATTCATGGTAGAATTGCTACCAATACCCTGCTGCTGAAGGGATCCTTGAAGAAAAAAACCATATATATTCTTGTAGACACAGGTAGTACACACTCTTTCATAGACCCCAGAGTAATCCAAGATACCAAATGGCCTACTACATTGACACCCCAAATGGTAGTAAGGGTGGCCAATAGGGAGCAACTCATCAATAATGCCATATGTCCTAAATTACAGTGGACAATTCAAGGAATCCCCTTTGAAGGAAGTGTACGTTTGTTGCCACTTGGTGGTTATGATATGGTGCTTGGAGGAGATTGGTTGAGGGAGTTTGGTGACATCACTATAAATTTACAGAAGCTACAGATGACAATGAGTGTAAAAGGGAAGAAATTCACCCTTGAAGGTAGCACTAATGCAGGGACACTATGTGTGATGGATTCCAAAGGGATTTGTAAATTCCTTAAGAAACATACTCCCAGTTTCCTAGGGCAACTATTTTATTTGGATGCCCCTACCTTACCTACAGAAACAAACCATCTCCTACTACCACTACTACATGACTTTACTGATGTTTTTCAACAACCTAAAACATTACCACCACCAAGACATTTAGACCACAGAATCCCCATAAAAACTTACTCTTATTTCCCTGCCCAAAATCCATACAAAGTGGTCTACATACAAAAAGGTGTTATTGAACTAGTCAAAGAAATGTTACAAACAGGAATTATACAACACTCTCATAGCCCATTTGCTGCTCCATACTACCGGTTAAGAAGAAGGACGGATCTTGGAGGTTTTGTGTGGACTATAGAAGGTTGAATGATATTACAATAAAAGACAAATTTCCAGTGCCACTTATAGATGAACTAATAGATGAACTTCACGGGGCAACCATTTTTTCTAAGCTAGATCTGAGATCAGGATATCATCAAATTTTAGTACATCCTAGTGACATCCACAAGACTGCTTTCAAGACTCATCATGGGCACTTTGAATTCAAGGTAATTCCTTTTGGGCTCACTAATGCTCCAGATACATTTTAGTCACTGATGAACCATGTTTTTTCTTCTTATCTCAGAAAATTTGTCCTAGTTTTCATGGATGACATTTTAGTCTATAGCCCCACAGTAGAGTTACACCTTGAACACCTACAAACTGTTTTGACCACTCTAAGACAACACTCCTTGTTTGTTAAACTATCCAAGTGCTCTTTCATTCAACAAAAACTGGAGTACCTAGGACACATCATAGGCCTTACTGGAGTAGAGTCTGATCCTTCAAAAATAGAAGCCATGAACTCTTGGCCTACCCCAACCAACATCAAACAACTCAGGGGTTTTCTAGGGCTTACTGGCTACTATAGGAAATTTATCCAAAATTATGGCATCATTGCCCAACCTCTGACTGACCTACTCAAAAAGAACTCTTTCCATTGGACCTTGCAAACTACAAATTCCTTCCAACAGCTCAAGGAAGCCATGTGTAAGGCCCCTGTTCTTGGATTGCCTAATTTCAACATTCCATTCACCCTAGAGACAGATGCTAGTTCAAAAGGAGTGGGAGCAGTGTTGTCCCAATAGGGGAGACCTATTGCTTACTTTAGCAAGGCCCTAGGACAGAAAAATCAAACATTATCCACCTATGAGAAAGAGTTATTAGCCATCAAGTGGAGATCTTACCTCCTTGGTTCAAAATTTTACATCTACACTGACCATCAGAGTATAAAGTACTTCCTATCACAGAAAGTTACCACATGTTACAACAAATATGGCTATCAAAATTACTGGGATTTGACTATGAAATCTTCTACAAAAAGGGAGTGGAAAACAAAGTTGCAGACTCTTTGTCTAGGTGTATGGAGAACACTAATGAACTGCTAGCTATATCCTCAACAGTGGCTACACATCATGAAGAACTTATGGCTACAACTACAATTACTCCTCAATGGTTACTAGAGGTACTCAACAGCTATAATGGGGATGAAGATATTCAAGCTCTAATACAAAAAATCACTATAGATAAGGATGTGTGCCCTCCTTACTCTCTACACTAGGGTCTACTCAAGTGGAAGCACCTAATTTATGTAGGCAAACATGGGCCACTAAGACTACTCATCCTGAAAGAATTTCACCACTCAGCCATTGGTGGACATTTAGGAATCTCGGCTACATTTGAAAGAGTGAAACAATACTTTTATTGGCCTAAAATGAAAACCCACATCCTCACCCTCATTTCTGACTGTGATACATGTCAAAGAAACAAAGGAGACCAGAGCTTGTATGGGGGTCTACTGCAGCCTCTTCCAATACCAGAACATGCATGGCAATGCATTGCCATGGACTTCATTGAAGGACTCCCTCCTTCTACTGGCTTCACAGTCATACTAGTGGTGGTTGACCGACTCACAAAGTACTCTCATTTCATTCCTCTTTCTCACCCTTACACAACCTCTCAAGTAGTTGATGTCTTTCTAAAAAAATGTATACAAACTTCATGGTTTCCATCATCAACTATTTCAGATCGAGACAAGATTTTTATAAGTGCATTCTGGAAAGATTTGTTTACTGGGCTGGCAACCTCAGTTCAGTCTATCACCCCCAAACCGACGGCCAAACTGAGAGGACAAACGCATGCCTAGAAACCTATTTGAGATGCATGACAAGGGATGCTCCATCCCAATGGGCTAAATGGCTTTACTTAGCCGAATTTTGGTTTAATTCAACCTACCATTCCACCCTAAAAGTGACCCCCTTCAAAGCACTGTACGGGCATAACCCATCTTTTCTGGCTCTACCAGCAACACCACAACTCTCAATGCAAGATGTACAACTATATTTGCAGGAAAAGACCACATGCTCAATATAATAAAGGAAAAACTAGCGAAAGCTCAGGAACACATGAAGCATTTTGTGGATAAGAAGCACAGTGACAAAAAATTTGAAATCGGTGAATGGGTGTACCTTCGACTTCAACCTTACAGGCAGACAACAGTAAATTTACGCAGAAATATGAAATTAGCAGCCAAATTTTATGGTACTTTCTAGATCCTTGAAAAGATAGGACCTGTTGCGTACAAACTGGAGCTCCCACCTAGGTCACGAGTCCACCCTGTATTTCACGTGTCCCAGCTGAAAAAGAAACTAGGTACGACCGTGATTCCCGCTCCTCTGCTCCCTCTAGTGGACAACCAAGGAAACTTCCACACATAACCAGTGAAGATTTTTGCTCGTCGACTTGTTCCTCGCCATAATCGTGCGGTCACACAGATTCTTGTCCAATGGACCAATTCAGCTACGAAAGATGCCACCTGGGAAGACCTTGATCACATTAGGGCCATGTTCCCTTCTTTTCATCGTTGAGGACAAGGATTGTGAGAAGGAAAGGGTATTGTCATGATCATACCCAAAATAATGGTAAAGAGAATATGAAATGTGGGTGGGAGAAACTGGTGGGAGAAGTTGGGGCCTGTTCTGAAAATTTCAAAATCAAAACAAGGGCAGATTAGTAAATAGGAGAAAATTGTTAGGATCATAACACTTGTCACACATGTTGGGTATTGTTTGTAATTTAGTTTTTACTGTAGCTTTAAAAGGAGAAGAGAAAACAGAGAAAAGGCATGACTTGTAGAAGAAGAAAAATAGCTCTAGTGGTCAGAAACCCATTAACAACCTTGTAACCTTTCTCTCATTGAATACCAAGTTAGTTTTCCTCTATTTTCTCTGTGTATTTGAGATCAGATCTCTAAGAATCTGACATAGAAATAGATTCAAGAAAAAAGGAAGGTTAGATTTTGAAGACGAACCTGTGAGTGAATTCGATTGGTTTCTTCGTTTTCCTTCCTCCATTTTCTTTCCTTCCTTCTTTTTTTTTTCTTTTTGTTTTGCGTGTTGATTTCTGAGACTTGGCGAGGAAAATGTGTTTATGTGACTTGCACGCATTGGCGGGAAAAATCTGTTTATGTGACTTGCACGCGATCTTGGCAATAAAATATCATGAGTAAACTCGTTGAGTGGATCTTACTATAACTTTCGAGTATGGAAGGTGTAATATCCATAGTTTTTTTTTCCAATTGTTCGATTTGCTTTTCGTTGTTTGATTTGCCTAACTTCAAATTTTCAAAATTTATTTCAGTGGTATAGGTTGTTAGATTTAGATTGCGTTTAAAAAAAAAATATTTGGAGGGTGGGGTGTACTCAGAAATCTGGTCGGGGCACATAGCCACCCACACCTTAAAAGAAACCCCCCTTCTCTTCTTCCTTTTTTTTTTTTTTTTCTTTCCTTCAGTGTGTTCCTCCCGACACTCCTTCTCTGGTGTGCAATCACGAGATTCACCGTTATCTCCTCCCGAATCTAATCCCCTCCTCCTCATTTTTCTTCCTCTTTCTCCCCTCTCCTTCTAGCTAGCTGGATTTTTTCACCTTTAAAAATCGAAAAAATCAGGGTGTGTGGCTTGTTCGGAGTTGTCATTGTCGGTGCTAGCAACGTGGCTCTAATCAGTCTCTCAAGTGGTGGTATGGGCGTCGTTTGGAACCTGTAAACCCCACATGCAAGGGTGGTTTCAAGGTAGGCTAAAATTTCTAAGAAAATCAGTGTGCATGTCTGTTAGGAAGGTTCTCCGGCGTGAATCCAAGCTTTGATCACGTGGGTGAGCTGCGATTCGTGATTCTGATTGTTCTTGGACCTATTTTCGGTCTGTTGTGTTGTTCAAAGGCAATCAGACCGGAGTAGGGTGGTTTCGGTGAGTTTTTGCCAAATTTTGGGTTTCGTCGGGGTGTTTGCCGGATTTAATTCGTCGGTAAGTATTTTTTCAGTCACGCGCTGGTTGTTACTTCTTTCTTTTTCCAGCTTTCGGCCAGTTTGCTCACTTTTGAGGCCGTCTTGCAGTTTTAAAAGTTTCATTGGTCCCGCATTCACTGTTTCACGAGTTGGGAGCTTCGATCGGTAGGATTTGGGTTTCGAAAACCCATTCCACTAGGGTGAGTGTATGATTGAATACAAGTTCTAAATTTGGGGTTTTTTAGATTTCGATTGTTGTGTTGATTCTTTTGTGAATGAATTTATGTTTTGAGTTTTCTGAAAGCATGATATATAAGAATGAAATAGAATAGTGGTTGAATTTGGGTGTGATTAGGCTTTGGTATAATTGCATTGGGCTTATATGTTGTGTTTTCACGTTTGCTTAATATGACACGGTCAGGTATTGTTCTGGTTTAATGACCTAATTTTTTAATTGCAAAATTGAATAGACTCAGTATCTCATCATTTCGTGTGTTTTACCGTAGATTGCCGAGTCTTGAGATAGTTCGACTCAAATGACTTTGTTGTGGTGAATTGGGTCATGTTGGGACCCTATCGTAGTCGTGGATTTATGAAAATTGCCTAGTTAATTATGGTTACACGTCTGTTACATTAGATTTTGTATAGACTTGTAGTACGTGCATGCTGATACGAGTGTAAGTGTATTTACCCCGTTGTAATGCCCGTTGTGTCGATGCTTAGGAGTTTGCTCGCATCGTGAGTTTGGTGGTGCTTGAGATGACTCGCACTTACAGACATTGAAGACGCTATTGCATGTGGCAGGTTTGCTGAGGTGCGGTGAGCCCCCGCACGCACTTGCCACTAGAGAGTGCAGTAGGAAGGGTTCCAGAGGACGTGCTTTGGAGATTACTAGTTTTCCCTCAGCGCGCTTGAGTTGGATTTGTGTTAGGTTGGCAGTGTTAGGCCAGTCGTTCGGGGCGTTTGAGTTTGTATCCAGGCATATGGCACCCCATTAGGGTACAAACAAGCCCAAAGTGGTACTGGTGCACGTTGTGGGATGTGTCTGGGTGAGACACATTCGTAGGGTATGCGAATACCTACGATATGAGACACTTACGTAGAAATTTTTATGGTTTCGACTTTCGACTTGATTACCATACCTAGGAGGCTATGCAGGATTACGATATTGTTTTTGCGTTCATCACTTGATATTTACCATGTTTGAATCACGTAATGACCGGCATATGTCGTAAACTTGTAGTTATTGTTATGAAATGCTTGTTTTGGTGCTTGAACTTAGAAATATTATCCTTAGAGACACGGTGTGATTTAGACTTTAGAACCTGTATAGGGACACCTCTTCCATTTTATGGGTCATGTATCCAGGATTACTCACTTATTCATTATTGTGTGGCATGGATTTTCCCTGTTTATTATTCTATTATTTGTATTTAGTTCACTCGCACCAGCTAGCTTTGTGCTTTGCTGACCTCGCAAGGGGTGTGCTTCTATAGGAGTGCATGCAGTGTTGGCGTTCCTGCTGATCGTGGCACTTAGGCTCAGTTTCCAGCTATAGGCTTGTTTTGTGCTGTTTAGTCGTGTCCACCCTGTACGGGTATGTTTTACTTCCTTTGTATTACCTTGTTAAATACTAGATGTTTGTATATATTAGTTTTGTCACTATGACTCTGGCGGGGCAAATCAAATACTCTTATTTTGTTCAAATTTTATCGTAGTTGTTATTTCCGTTTGATTCTAGTTTCAACAATATGTTATATTATGATGTTGTGGCCGGTTATGATCCGCTTGTATTACGGAATTAGTTCACGTATCCGCACACTGCGGTTCCCGTGGCGGGTCGGGGGCTGACAGAGCTTGGTATCAGAGCCATTGTTTATCGGTTCACATAGAACATCATCGTATGCCACTTTCTTGAGTGAATTGGGTAGAGGAGTTTGGATTTTTGTTGTGTTGTTTGATGTATTGTATGTGTGTTTTGTTTTACGTAGAGGGAGTGTGGTGATGGCACGAGGTAAGAGAACCCAGGGTGAGGGATCAGGCACTGCTGGAAAGGATGCCTCTCAAGCTTTCATGGAAATGATGACACAGTTGGCACAAAATAAGAGACAGTGAAATCAGTCAGAGGATCTGTTTACTTGTCGCAACAAGAATTTTGGAGATTATCTAGCTGCGGATCGGTGGATCCGTAAGGTAGAGCTCATATTTGAGAGGATTGTGCTGACACCTATACAGCGTACCGAGTTAGCAGCACACCAGTTTGACAGAGAGGCTATGTATTGGTGGGATTCAGTGAGGCAGAGTCGAGATGTGTCAGAGATGCAGTGGGATACATTTTGCAAGGTGTTTAAACAACATTTTATTCCTGATTCTGCTAGAAGTGAGATAGTGGACATGTTTCTACACTTACAGCAGGGATCTAGACCTGTTTCATAATATTTAGTCGAGTTTACACAGTTGAGCCGTTATGCCACTTGTTTCATAGATACTACAGAGAAGAACAGGAAATTTTTCAGTAGCGAGTTGACGCTGAGTGTAGGCAAGAGAATTTGGTTCGACAAGCTAGAGGTTCAGAGCACAGTCAACGGTTTGGCCGAGGAAGCCAGACAATTGAGCAGGCACTTTGAATCAGGATGGTGATGATCGATCGTCCTTTTGAGATATTAGTGGACGTCACTTTGAATCAGGAGCGAGTTGACGCTGAGTGTAGGCAAGAGAATTTGGTTCGACAAGCTAGAGGTTCAGAGCACAGTCAAAGGTTTGGCCGAGGAAGCCAGACAATTGAGCAGGCACAACAGTCAGAGCGTTCCGCTGTTCAGCAAAGAGACCCTGGTATAGGAGGACCAGTTAGGACTAGCAGAGACTGCAGAGGTGACAGACGTTCCCGAGGAGATCATCGAAACAGCAGTACCAAAGACAACCTATGAGGGGTGGTCAGACAGGAACTAGGAGCGGTTGCTTCACTTGTGGCCAGGAGGGACATTTAGCCCATGATTGTCCAAGAAGTCAGACAAATCGACGGGAGCAGGCAGTTTGGCACTTTTGCAGAGCTTGTCCTCAGAGTAGGGATGTACTAGCACAGCAGAGGGCGCCTCAGAGACAGTTAGCACCTACGATTGGAGTTGGTCAGAGAGTCCCTCTCCCAGCACCGCCTCTTCGCCTCGCAGCTATTCTCGGTCAGAGAAATGTTGAGGGTATGTCACTACAACACAAATGGTGATAGATAGCACATGACAATAGCGTTATTTTAGAAAATGCTATGAAAGGGCAGACTTTGCTCAATTGTGAAATGCTATCAAATGTTGGGCGGGAGTAATTCGCTGGGGCGCCAAAGTGCCCGCTCGATCCAAACCAAAAAAAAAAAAAAAAAAAAAACAAAACAAAACAGAACAGAGAAAGAAGGAAGGAAGGAAGCAGAAGCCGAAGCCAAGTCTCATCTCCCTCTCCGACTGCTCTCATCTCCCTCGTCGTTCCGCTCTCCCTCTTCGATCGCTCTCCCTCTCCGATTGATCTCCCTGTGTTGTCAACGCCCAAGCTATTTCGTCGTGCTCTCCCTCTCCAACGTGCTCTACTTCTCGCCGTGATCTCCCTCTCCGTTTCAGGTCTCTCATTCTCAACACACTCACTATCTCTTGCTTTGCTTTCACCGCAAACCCTAACAATTTTTTTTTTTTTTGTATCAGTTTTTGAAGTAATGGATGTTATGGATTGGTAGATTGAAGGCTTTGAAGGATCAATTTTTTCAGATAGGTAATTGTCAATGTTTTTAGGGGAGAGGAATTGTAATTTTTTATTTTTTCCTCTTTGATTTTCGTTATGAATTGCATTTTTTATGTTTGAGGCATTTTTGTTGTTTTTTTTAATCTTAGAAAATGAGTTACTTTTGAGTTGGGGATTTACATAGTTACCAAGGACTGCATTCCTAATTTGCTTGATGCATTTTGCTTTGGTTGGAAGATGATGGAACTTTTATAAAGTCTGATAGGCAAAGAATGCTGTGGGAAATGTTCTGAAATTCTAATTTGTGCATGATAATACTCAATAGTTTTGCCCTTTAATTTATTGATAATATTTTAGACTTTTTAAATTCAGTACAGTACCTGCAGAAATGCTTTTTAGTTTGATCTTTGGTGGTATTGATGAAATACATGATGGAATTATAACTCTAGATGTCTAAATAAACAGTAATGTAATAATTTCTATGGTATAGGCTGAACTCTTTTGTTCTAATGGCATGGCATTGTAGTGAGAGTTTTTTGTTGGTGGAATAGATTGTTCATATATTCTTTTCCTTGTGTTTTATAGTATTGTATCTATATCTACTTGATTTGTTCAGTTAGAATGTTGGAAGATGTTGAGAATAGTTTCATTCTATATTTTGGGCATTCATGAGTAGGTTAGAGGATGGAAGGAATCCTTCATATCTTTGCCATGATTTTAATGCTTTTTGATAGTGGCATGATTCTCTGCTTTTCCATTTCTTGATTAATTAAGGCTTCTTTTATTGTAAGATACGTTGGCACATATAAGTTGTAGGTGTTGTTGATAAACTAGATGATGTATTAACTAATGTGGTACAGTGACATTTTTTTAAAAAAAAAAAAAAAAAAACCTCCAGTGGGGAGGGGCAGCTATGGGATGTCAGACCTTTATTATAGTAAATAAATTTTTACACATTTTCGGGGGTACATTACGACTTTACCCGAATCAAAGACCTAAAAGACTATCTCAAATAAATAAAAAAAGAATACATTGAAAGAAACAACTTTTAAACCTAATAGCCCTTACTAAAATTCATGACCACTTGAAAAAATTGAGACCTCTGACGAACCACTCTGCAGCAAATTGCCAATTGCAAAATAGAACCAAGCACCATTTTGTTTTTGCAAACTGGCATTCATAAAAAAACCGACCAACACCTTGCAACTTCAAACAACAAAGACCGCTTGCGACCATATCTAGCAAACTCTGAACAACGAAAACCAAGGACCAGGACAGATAATACCCTGCTCCAGCACAGCGTCCAGGCCTGCTCCGAGACCAGCAGCAACTCTCCAGCATCGATCCAGGACAGAGAATTTCAGTGACTCTGTTCAGCCCGAACCCGGACCGCACCCAAATTTCAGCGCACCCCCAGCCCTGCGTATCGTTTGTAGTATTCCCTTGTATTTCGGGCAACATCATTTCTTCGCAGCATTGCTAATTACCTACGATCACGCACTGTTAGAACAACTGCAGCAGGAAGCAGAGAGCACTCTGTATTACAGCAGAGAGTGCTCTGTTGGGCAGCAGAGAGTGCTCTGCTTTGCAGCAGTTTGCACTTTGTTCCAGCAATCCAGCCAGCTCCACACCGTCCTGAAAAATCTGCCCACCAACGCTTCGCAGCGAAGGTCACTCTTTTTTCCAAAATTACGAACAGAAAATAGGCATAAGTACGGAGCCTTTGACAAAAAATTCTGCACCATTTCTTCGCAAAGACAACATCTACTCCTCAATTTGCACAACGCTAAACCAAAACCTTTGACAAAGTGGCGTCCATCACAATACCATGGCATCCTTAACAACACCGACCAGCACCAGTCCACTTTAATCTTCCACTTGAGCTCATATCTAGAAAACTCCAAACACCAAAATCCATAGCACAATATAAGTTCTTCGCAACAAATCCACTCCCAATCCATATGATCTTTTTTTGACATGATCATTAAGCATCCGAGAGCCGAATATACGCCGTCTTATTCTTATCAAGAATAATTAAGGACCTTATTCTTTTAGGCAACGCGTCCCAAGAATAAGTTCTAGACAATAGCTCCACTTGCGCTAATCTAGCCAATGCATCCGCCACTGAGTTAGTCTCCCTGAACACGTGTATACAGTACCACGTCAATGCCTTACTCATAGTCCTAATCTCCCTCCACCAATTGCTAAGAAACCAGGGAATACTAGCTTCTTGGTAAATCCATCGTTTAACCAACATACAATCTGTTTGAATCACACAATTTCGAATTCCCAGGTTAATACAAAATTTTAGACCCTCAAACAAGGCCCTCGTCTCGGCAAAGTTATTTGATCCTTCACCAAAACAACACTGGCTAGCTGCTACAAAATTTCCCTCGTCATTTCTGATAACAAATCCGCCAGTTGTAGTATTATCCACACAAGACCCATCCACATTTAGCACATACCATCCTGTAGGAGGGAAGGCCCAATATAGTACCCGAGGAGGAGACGTTTTTACACTCTTTGCCTGTATGCCCAACCTACTGAGCAATGCTCCATTGGTTTCCTTTCGTTTAGGAATAAAAAATTTGGCCATGCACTTAATCCAAAAATGAACTTTAATAATCAAATAACATGGCGAAACCTCATTTCCTTCAAAAAATTTCTTATTTCTTTGGATCCAGATTTCCCATAGGATGAAAAGTGGAGTAAGGTGGATGAGGGTGCCTGACAACGAAGATTTCTTCGCTTTCCTAAACCATGCCTTAAGCATTGTGTAAACTTCAACTGGTCTGTGAATGTGCATGTCAAACACCAAATCAAAGTGTCCCCACACCCTTCTTGCTAACTCGCTATCCAGGAAAAGATGTTTCATAGTTTCTTCCTCAGAATGAAAACAACATACACATTTAGACGCGAGTAAGAACCCAATTCTTCTAATTTCACCATCAATAGGTAATGCCCTTCTAATAATTTTTCAGATGAAAATAGAGATTTTAGAAGGCAATAAAGGATGCCATATCCAATTCCAAAAGTCATCAGGTGTCCCTCTAACACCTAGAATTTTGCAAACTGAACTAATCGAAAAGCCACCATCATTGTTTGGAACCCAAATTCTTGTATCTCGATCACCAACTTCACCTTGCACTATTGTCTTGTAGAGCTTTTGAGCTTTTCTTTGCATATCCGGGTTTAGCATTCTGAAATTTTCCTTGTGCATTTTTTGTAGGGAAGGCCAATTGTCATACTTCACCACCGCCTCATTTTTACTGAAAATTCCATCCTTAGCCCATTTTTATTCAAAGAAACTCACCATGCCTTTAGAGATCCGCCACGTGGAGTTTTCAACAATAAAATCTTTGTGCACCATCAACTCTTTAATGAACGGAGACGCCCCAACTTTAAGCTCTTGCTTTCTGATTGGAACCCCATCTTGCAAATATTTACGCCTTAGATAGATTGCCCATAAAGAGTTGGAAGTTATAAGATTCCAAAGTGACTTAATTCGAAAAGCTTTGATGATATCTTCCAAACTCCTAACGCTTAGACCACCTTCCTCCTTTGGAACATTGATTTTCCTCCAAGCTATCCATTTTCGCTTATGTCGCCCTTCATGATCTCCTCGAAAGAAGTCTACAATCATTTTCTGAATAGATTGCAGGACCTTAACAGGGACGACTGTAGCTGCGATGGAATAAATTGGCATTGACAATAAGACATGTCTTATCAACGTCAATCTACCCCCTGGCGACAAAAGCCTGGCTTTTCAGCCCTGAATTCTCTGCTGGATTTTATTGACTAAAGGTTCAAAGAAAGAAACTCTGCATCTACCTTGATAAATAGGAACACCAAGGTATGTGAACGGAGATTGCTTGTAGACAAAGCCTGTCTTAAGTTTGATAGCAATGATTTTTTCTGTACGGACTTTCTCATCAATAAATAAAGAGCTTTTTGCAATATTAACTTTCTCTCCTGAAACATGACAATATCTATTTAGAAACCGCATACATCCTTCCATGGACTTTTTTCTGCCATTCAAAAAGATCAATGTATCATCAGCATATAAAAGGTGGGTGATCGGGGTGGCCATCCTGGGTGTATGATAAAAGCCAATTTCTCCTCTACGAAAAGCCCGAGAGAGCCCTCTGCTCAGCACTTCTGCTGCAATAACAAATAGAAGAGGGGATAGCGGGTCCCCTTGGCGAAGGCCTCTCGAAGATTTAAAATATTCGTCATATCTGCCTTGCATCAACACCGAGAACCCGCAATGAGTAATACAGTTCGAAATCAGGTGACATGTTCTGTTATTGAATCCGAATTTGCGCAAGACTGACAAGAGGTATCCCCATTCCATTCTGTCATAAGCCTTTTCCATATCCAATTTAAATATTATATTATTTCCATGGACCTTTTTCCCAATCTCTCTCATCATTTCTTGTGCCAACCCAATATTTTCAGAAATGAGTCTCCCATGAACAAAGGCTCCCTGCTTTAGGGAAATAATATTTGGGAGAAACTTAGCCAATCTCAGACTAAGAATTTTGCTGAAAATTTTGTATACCACATTGCACAGACTAATAGGCCTAAAATCAGAATAAGAGATAGGTTCTGCAATTTTATGAATAAGCGCCAAAAAATTGGAAGAAAAGGAACCTGGCAGTGCAAGACAAGCAAAAAATTCCTTCGCAGCTTCCCAGATGTCGAGGACAATAATGTCCCAGCAATCCTGATAGAATCTAGCTATGAAGCCATCCAGGCCCGGGGCACTATCGTGAGGAATACTAAAAACTGCTTGCCTGACTTCCTCTAACTCTGGCCTCTGCATGAGAGTATCACAATCCTCCTCTCGTATCAGACTCGGAATGTAATCCATGAGTTCAGGATCATCTTTATGCTCTCCAATGAAAGCAAAGATCCGAAAAAATTGTTAGCTTCCAAAATAATATTTCTCGGATCCGTGATTAAATTCCCCGCCATATCATGAATTTTGTTAATAGCTCTTCTTTTCTGTTTGGCTTTAACTGATGTAAAAAAGAATTTAGTGCATGCATCACCTTCTTTAAATTTCTTTTCACCTGATTTTTGTTTCCAGTAAATTTCTTCTCGCACCAATGCCAATTTAAGTTCAGCCTGACATCTGTTCAAATTAGTCATATCACTTGGATCCTAACCCTGCATTAGACTGAATTCCAGTCTTTCAATTTCATCCTCCAACCTTCTAAGAGTACTGAAAATATTCCCAAAGGTTTCTTTATTCCATCTCTTTAAAGCGCCTCTAAGACGCTTAAGTTTGGAGGCCACACTAAACATAGACCCATTGCCTTCTACAGCAGCATTCCAATTTCTTTCAACAAATCCTAAGAAACCATCATGAGTTAACCACATATTCTGAAATCGGAAAGCAGACATACCTGCTCTCTGTGACAATGGTAGAGAAAGTAACAAAGGTGCATGATCCGAACAAGCTCTAAGTAGATGATCAACTCGAGCGTGCTGCATTACAGTTAACCATTCTGAATTCCCCAGAAAACTATCCAATCTAGCCCAGGTTCTGTCCTCCCCTCTTTGATTGTTACACCATGTGTATTTAGGTCCTTCAAAACCACAGTCAGAAAGCCCGCAACTCGAAATACAACTGGAGAATTCTGTCATCGCCAAAATATTAGGAGGGCGTCCTCCTAACTTTTCGCCGCCTTCAACAATCACATTAAAGTCTCCACCAATGATCCATGATTCATTCATACCCATAGCAATGTGTTCCATATCTTCCCATAAACTTCGCCTCTCCTGTACTGAACACTTTGCATATACAAAAGAAATGAAGAATACGATATTGGAAAAGAGAATATGAATCTTACAGTGCATTAGTTGATTCGTGTTGATCAGTACGTCCATTTGTAAGTTATTATCCCAGAAGAGCCAAATTTTACCACCATACTCATCATTCGTTGCAAAGCAAGGCAAGCTCACCTTACTTGCGATCTCCATGTGTCTTGAAGAGTGAATCATAGGTTCCGCAATAGCAAGTAACCGAACATTGTTATCTATAACCAGCTTTTTAAGTCTACATCGGGTCGCCCGGTTACCAACTCCCCGTGCGTTCCAAAACATTGTTTTGGCTCAAATGATTATGGGTGACTATTGTCACTTTCATTTGGAAAGAGAATTATGTGTAATTCCTTCCTCGGTTATTTGAGATATTATTAGACTGATTTACGAAAGAGGGGTGCTATTAAGTGCATTATGAAATGAGAAAAATGGCTCATGTTCTTGTGTGTAATATAGGTTATTTGATTTTGTTATCTTAATTAGATTTTATTTTTTTAAATCATTGGGCTCGTCCATAGTAAATCCTGAGTAGTATTAGGATTTGGGTTAGAGTTTTGTTTTACCTAAATAGACCCAAATCTTTATAGTGTAAGTTTTTAGAAGCCAATTGAAATTGAGTTTTGAAGTTTTGTCTAATCAAGCTTAGGTTGTTTTATCTGCTTCTGCTAGTTTCCAACATTTTATTAGTGACGCGTGTTTTTCAAATTTGTGATGATGATCATGTTCCTAGTTCTTACTGCTGGGTGTATGTATGTTAGGTTTATTTGTATTAAACATGACCACTGGTGTACACGCTGTAATACTAATGTTGTGGTTGGATTAATTTTGCCAGAAAGGAATTATTTTTAAACATTACTGTTTTTTAAATGGTTGAAAATATTTCTTGAACTTAGTTTATCAGAAAAAAGGAGACTAAAACTACTTAGTTTCATACACTTATTGTCATTTCTCCTATTGGTTGTGTTTACCGATGTAGCATTTTGATGGCTTTTTTTTTGTACCATGCACAGGTTTTATGGCTGCAATGGGAAGAAGGGAACCACCTGGGTGATAATCTTTGTTTACGTGTTTCTTTTATCAATAAAACTGCAATGAAAAAAGAAGAGGGTGTATATTGATATTCATTCAAAAGAAGAAAACTAAAATGGCTAGGATATAATAGGCAAATTATCGGTGAAACCAACATGGCTAGGGTATAGATCTTTGTTTAGTGATGAAGGAAGAAAATTGTAAAGATGGTATGTCGAAAATTCTATAAAATACAGAACATTTTATAATCTATAGTTTTATCTTGGATTTTTTTTTCCACCTTCCTCCCATACATAAGAAGATACCCTTAAAGTATATATCGTCATGTTTTTCAAAGACGGTGACTTTGATTTTTATGTTTAGTCAATGAAAAAGATTTTGTAATTAAAGTGACTTTTCTATAGATGATTATTATTACATAGAAAATACTCTTCTAAACTTAATAAGATTGTTTGCTTCTTCTCTTGAGAGATTTTCTTTCATTTTCAAGTATTGCTTCCTTGTTAGTTTTCTCTATATACATACAAGAAACTTGAACTTTTAATCGTCAATAATGATTTCTAATGTATAACTTCTTTCCCAATTCACACTTTTCTTAGAAGCATCATCTTCCTTCTTATTTGTATATACTTATCAACTATACCGGCCCCCCTTCTTAGAAAATCTCAAATAATCCAAGATAATCTCAAACTTGTGCTTATGTGATCTTTCTTCCACTAACCTTCTTAGATTTTGATTCCTATATAAGATTTATTTATAATGTCTTAGTAATGACAAATGTAGATTGCCATAAAATAAACGGCACTAGAAAGCAAAATAAAAAAAATGTTTTGATGATACGTATGGTCAAAACTTGCAGAGGGAATCAAACCAAAGAAACATGTCAGTTGGATCCATCAGAGCACAGACAGTGTCCACAACACCAGATGTGAACCAAGCTAGCTTACAAGGGAAAAAAACATTGAGACAAGGCTGTGTGATAGTCACTGGAGCTTCATCAGGCCTAGGTCTAGCCACATCCAAGTTTCTTTCTGAATCAGGAAAATGGCATGCAGAGACTTCCTCAAGGTAGAAAGAGTAGCGAAATCAGTTGGCATGAGCAAGGAAAGCTACACCATTATGCACCTTGACCTCTCGTCACTTGACAGTGTCAGACAGTTTGTAGACAACTTCAGTCGCTCGGGCAGGCCACTAGATGTTCTAGTCTGCAATGCAGCAGTTTACCAGCCTACGGCTAAAGAGCCAAGTTTTACTGCCGAAGGATTTGAACTGAGCGTTGGAACTAACCACCTAGGACACTTCCTACTCTCTCGGTTGTTGGTCAAGGATTTGAAGAAATATGACTACGTCTCATTGTTGTTGGCTCAATTACCGGTATACTACTTTACAACACAGTACAACAATCGAGTAAAACTTCCCCAAGTTCTTTGAATTAACCACTTTTCTGATTGTAGGTAACACAAACACGTTGGCCGGTAATGTGCCTCCAAAGGCAAACCTTGGAGACTTGAGGAGGCTAGCAGGAGGTTTAAATGGGTTGAACAGTTCATCCATGATTGATGGAGGGGAATTCGACAGTGCCAAGGCCTACAAGGATAGCAAGGTCTGCAACATGCTTACGATGCAGGAGTTCCATAGGCGTTTCCACGAGGAAACTGGCATTACCTTTGCTTCTCTATACCCTGGATGCATCGCTACAACAGGCTTATTCAGGGAGCACATTCCCCTGTTCAAACTTCTATTCACTCCCTTCCAAAAGTATATCACCAAAGGTTACGTCTCTGAAGAAGATGCTGGCAAGAGACTTGCACAGGTAAGAGAAAACATCATATACAATTTAGATCAACTTAATTGAGTTCCGCATATTTTTGGTGATTTTAATTAATTGTGTAATGGCAGGTGGTGAGTGATCCAAGCTTGACTAAGTCAGGTGTATACTGGAGCTGGAACAAGAACTCGGCTTCTTTCGAAAATCAGTTATCAGAAGAAGCTAGTGATGTAGAGAAGGCCAGGAAAGTGTGGGAAGTCAGCGAGAAGCTTGTTGGCTTGGCTTGGAAAACATCTATGGAGAAAGTTTATGTTTTTTGTCATAGCCTATGAAAAAATGATATAGTGTCTTCATGTGATAGAAAACTAGGTCTGTATGTACGACTTGACTTTCAGCAATATTCAATCACTGCCATCATGAAGAACAAATGTTTAGTGGGAAGCTTATAGTAGAAGGGTAATAGCTAGGACTGAAACATAAATAAGAAAATGGAAAATGACCAAAATGTAGCAACTAGGATTGAAACATCAATAAGAAAATGGAAAATGGTCTTCT
This sequence comes from Berberis vulgaris, assembly GCA_963556465.1. Taxonomy (NCBI): domain Eukaryota; kingdom Viridiplantae; phylum Streptophyta; class Magnoliopsida; order Ranunculales; family Berberidaceae; genus Berberis; species Berberis vulgaris. The sequence goes on from OY747135.1 coordinate 7,702,730, forward strand.
AGGGAGTGTTCATTGTTCATTATGAATACCTCTCACTGATTTTAAGCGAATTTGCAGAGATTTAGTAAATTTTTGGGTTTGGGGATTTCAGGTTCTGAGATCTCCATATTTGCAGAGCATGCCATCTTCTGCCCATCAGGTAAAAACCAATTTTTTTTTTTTTTTTTTTTTGTGTCTAATTTTACCATTTCACCTTTGGGTATTTTCAGATTTTGACCATTTGTTTGCAGGATGGAAGAGGAGAAGGAGAGAATAGGAATGAAGTGAAGTATGATTTGAGGAGTAGAGGACTGTTTGATATCATCTGGGTATGAATTTATTCACTCATTTTCATTCTTTGTTTCTTAAGCCTTGATAATAATTGGAACTTTTAAGTATTTGAATTGGCAGAAACTTTTATGTTAGTGATAGTTTGATCTATAGGGTGTGTTTTGGCTTGATTCAGTAGTTATATTTAGTCATCTTTTTAAACATATTTTGTTGGGTGCATAATGTAGAAAGCGAAAATCATAATGAACTTTCAAAGGAGCAATGAACAAATCAAGGGTTTGGGGTTTCTATGCCGATGATATTCATCCATGTGTTCTATAGAAGTTTCAGAATGCACAGATTCTAATGTGAAGGTCTCTTTCATCAAATAGACCATCACACCGAAAATTGACAATTTAAAAAAGGCGGATTATGAAAATTCTGTTTGAATCAATGTAGTGTCTCTTAACTGATACTTTGGAACTGAATTTTGTACTTGCATTACTTATGAAATTACCGCAGATTCTCTTTTGAGGCTTAGACAAAGAAGTGAAAATGGATGACAAATCGATAGCCCTTGAAACAGTTAACAAGGAGGTTGTTGATTGTTGGCCCAACAAGAGCTCTATTCATGGATGAGATATCAAATGGCTTGGACAGTTCTACCACCTTTCAGGTTGTTTTCTATCTTCAGCTTTGATGGGGGTTAGATTTGGAAACTTATTGATTGGGATAGCTATGTAATGGACTGAAGGTACTTTCTTGTCATGATCCTTTCTTTGTTGATTGAAGGTACTTTCATTGGTTTTAGCAACTTTTAATTTTTATGCATTCTATGCAGGAAAATTTTCACTGGTTTTTGTTATCTTATTTGGTTATTCCTAATTACTCAGGTCTGCGATTTTGGCCTTTCTAGATTAAAGGCAAACACATTTCTGTCTGCCAAATCAGCAGCAGGAACTGTAAGTTCTATGTCTATCCTTTCTTTTGCATGGCTCATAGAACATCACATTTTTCGCTAATGACAAAATGGCCATGTTTTTTGTTTCCATTAGCCTGAATGGATGGCACCCGAAGTCCTTCGCGATGTGCCATCAAATGAGAAGTGTGATGTTTACAGCTTTGGTGTAATTTTGTGGAAACTTATGACTTTGCAGTTACCTTGGAGTAATTTAAACCAAGCACAAGTTTGTTCCATGGTTTCTTGTTGAGATAAAGTTTAATCTGTATTACTGCAAGTGGTAGCGGCTGTTGGCTTCAAGAATAGAAGGCTTGAAATTCCGAGCAGTGTCAATCCTCAAGTGGCCAATTTGATTGAGATCTACTGGCAAAAGTGAGCAGAGCTTTTCAGATCTTATACTTAATGCACAGTTTTTCATTTTCTTGTTTTACATTAAAGAAAACACATTGTTAAACTGCAGTGACCCTTGGAAGCGCCCTTCCTTCTCAAACATCATGGAATATTTGAAGCCACTAATTAGACCTCCCACATCTTTTGGTGTTCTATCAGTCTGCTATTGGCGTCCTGTCATTTTAATTTACTAGTCTTATTTACAAGTCCGTGGCATAATGTTATCAAAAACATACTTGATGGTTATTTCAGCTTCTAGTAGGTAATTGTGAGAGACAAAATCCAACTAACACAATGGATAAAGATCTTTATATGTTACTATTATAGCATAGTCTTGTTTGCTTTTTGAGTGTTTGATGATTTTTTTCTTTATTGTACTGCTTAGGTGCATGCCTAGAAGATCTCTAAAAATTTTAAGTAGTGTTTTTGCCCTGCTATCTACTTAGTGATGATGTACATGCTAGGTCTGGATACACCTGTACGTCATTTGGTTATGTTATATCAAAACTTTTCTGATGCATCTCATTTTTTCGAATTCGGATGAAAGAGAACTTAAAAGGCAGAGAAGAAAACAGTCAAATCGAGAATCGGCTCGTCGATCCAGGTTGCGTAAGCAGGTATAGGTTCACACAGTTACTTCTTGTTGGCTTACTTCGAGTTATTAGTTCTTGATATATATCTGTTGTTTTGTTTTCAGGCAAAATGTGACAAGCTGGCCCAGTGTGTAGAAGTCTTAGAAGAAGAAAATAACACCCTCAAAGCTTAACTTAGTCGTGTCAGAAGCGAGTACGAGCAACTTCTGTCTCAGCATACTACACTTAAGGTGATGCAATAATTCCTTTTCCTCTTTTTTTAGGGTTCTTGTACAAGAAATACAAATCTATTTAAGATAACGACTTCTTATATAGGCTGTCTACTAGTTTAGACTTTGATAACAATCTTCCAAACCAATCGAATTGTTGATCATAAGTACATATCCATGTGGTTACTAGTAAGTTAACAGGATCGGCATTGGATAATGCTCACCATGTTATGAGGTCGAAAATCTTGATGGGGGTCTCCATATCTATGTTTTTCATGGATAATTTCTCCACCTGCTTAAGAATGCTCTTAGGATGTATCCTAGTTTCCTTCTCATTTCTTAGTGGCTGATATCATTTTATAAATATGGGAATTTGAAGGAGAGGCGTGGGGAAATTCCTAGAGGAAATGATGGTGGTAATGACCATTCAAACAATGAAGATAAGCAGGAAATGCAAACAGAAAAGGGGCCAAGTGGTCGCTAAAAACACAGTTAAACTACTTCATAGACCCTTTTCCATACCACAACCTAACCCATTTGCAGGCTTATAGTATGCTTTTTCAAATTGATAAAATCTGACCTTTCCAGTCATGGGTTCATCTTCTATACTGTCTGCTTTTGTTGTTTTAATCTCTGTTTCCAGACCACAACCTAACCCATGTTGTTTGAAGCTTGCTTTGTTATTAGTTCTTTAAGTACATCTGTCATATGCTAAATCTCTGATCATTGCCTTATTCCAGAGCCAAAACGCTCATAATGCAATTCTAAATCAGCTGAACTGCCTAAGGTAACATGTCATGTGCACATTCATCTTCTTTGTTGTTCAGAGCATGAAGTTATTGAATCATATTGCAACACAGCTATTATAAAATTAATGAGTTTCAAGGAAAGTTTTGTACAGAGAAAAAAAAAGAATGTTAATTTATCAAAAAAAGAAAAAAAGAAAAAAGAAATTAAGTCACTTGTGCATTTTAGCTGACTGGTTATGAATGTTTTGTTTCAGCATTGCTACACCTCCTGATTTACAAGAGTGGACTAGGAGAGCAGTAACTTTCGATAATCTCAGTATTTCTGTTAGTATTATTGTTGGAATGTAATTCGTTCATGGAGTATCTCTCACCTATAGTGACGTCCATAAACCCTTATTATTGCAGGTGAGGATTGCATTGGTGGGAAAGTATGTTGGCCTAACAGATTCATATTTGTCTGTTGTGAAGGTAAGATGATGAACTTACCCCTATGGAAGAGAATTTTTATTTGTTACATGTGTTGCAGGTGGAACATTTTTTAAGAAACAACAATATTAAGCATTTGGACTTATGTGTTGTCAAGATTGAGAATGTGCTTTGCTCAATTTCGGTCACTTTTTTTATCTTCTTTTCCTTTAAGTGTTTCTCATTTTGTTCTCTCAGAAATAAGCTGGCCCAATGCATGTTTGCATCTTCCATCTTTGATTTATAGTTGATTAATTTAAGTTATTTGATTGTGTCATTTCAAAATGGCTGGTTGCTGGTGTGTTTGCTGAATTGCTGAGGTGTGGTGCTGCTGCTGTTTTGCATTGGTGAGGCTGTGGTTGGTGAGCCTGTGGTTATGTTGTTGAGGTGCAGTGCTGCTGCTATTTTGCATTGGTGAGGCTGTGGTGATGTTGCATTGGTGAGGCTGTGGTGATGCTGCTGTTTTGCATTGCTGAGGCTGATATGTTGCTGTTTTGCATTGCTGATATGTTGTTGTTTTGCATTGCTGAGGTATGTTGCTGATTTTTGTTTTGGAGTTATAAACGCTATTATAGACTTTCCAACTAATTCGTATTGTTTAACTTGTGACAGAGATCATAGCAAGCCTGAATTTGTGAACCCCAAGGATCATATTGTTATTGACTGCAGTTTTGCTGTGATTGTTCATTATCAGGTGATTGCCAAGATGACAAATGGAGGAGTGGACCGTAGCATTGAATGTACTGGAAGCCTCACTGCAATGATCTCTGCATTCGAGTGTCCATGATGGTTGAGGTGTGGCAGTACTACTTGTTGGCGTACCAAACAAAGATGACGCATTCAACAACCACCCAATGAACCTTTTGAATGAAAGGACTCTCAAGGGTACCTTCTTTGGGAATACTATAAGTCGCGCTCTGATATTCCTGATGTTGTAGAGAAGTACATGAATTTCAAAAATTGTCATTGTACTTGATATATTTTGTGACTCAATGTAATACATTACCTTATTAATTAATTACATTACTTTGCCTCTGTTTATGGAAATGTTTAAGTGTTTGGCACATTTTTATTTTTATTTTCTAGAAATAAAACTTATAAGATGTAATAAAAAGTCATTTGATAGCAAAAAAAAAAAAATTTAATTAAATAGTATACTTACAATAGCGTTTTTAAAACGCTATAATAGACTTTCTATAGCGTTTTAGAAACGCTATAAATAAGGTTACTATAGCATTTCTAAAATGCTATAGTAATCAACTTACAATAGCGTTTTAAAAACGCTATAATAGACCTACCATAGCGTTTCTGAAACCCTATCGTAGTCAACTTAAAATAGCGTTTTGAAAATGCTATAATAGACCCTGTGTCTATTAATATAGCTCCGGCAGACACATCGTTTGCTAAAACGCTATGGTAGCCTACCATAGCATTTTTGAAACGCTATTAATGACAGTATTTCTTGTAGTGTGTTACTATTTTTGTTATAGTTGTGTGTGCTAGATGTAGTAGGATATGTGTTATGTGCATTATTCGTAGGAAAAGTTGCATGTTAGTGTGTTGTTATGTGACTCGGAATATATGTGTTGTGTGCCAGGTTTTGTTCATTCGTCGTTTTCCCAGTTGAGGGCTCTTTTCGATACAAGAGCATCTAGGTCTTTTATTTCTAGACAGTTAGTTGTTAGAGACAGTACCTTTACCGGAACCCTTGTGCGTTGTGTCCCCTTTGGGCAATTCGGTTTGGTTGTGGGAATATTGTCCCCGTTTCGAGTTTTCCTTGTTGGGGTACAACTTCGTGTTTGACTTTATTGTCTTGGGTTTTGAGGGCTATCATTTGATTATAGGGATCCAGTCATCCGGTGATCATTGATTACTTGCATAGGTAGGTGATGTTAGCGCCACCTGATGCTTCGCCTCTTGATATTTCTAGTCACGACACCAGTTATATAGAGGTTGTGTGTGAGTTCCCTGATGTCTTTCAAGAGATTCCTGGTATCCCTCCTCACCGTGAGGTAGAGTTTCGGATTGACCTGGTTTCTGGTACTGCACTTATATCTAAATCAGCGTACAGGCTTGCACCTAAGCAATTGGAAGAGATGAAAGTACAGCTTGATGATTTGCTTCGTAAGGGGTTTATTCGGCCGAGAAATTCACCTTGGGGGGCTCCAGCAATATTTGTGTCCAAGAAGGATGGATCATTGAGGATGTGCATAGATTATCGGGATTTGAATAAAGTGACCATCAAGAATAAGTATTCGTTGCCTCGAATTGATGATCTATTGGATCAGTTGAGGGGAGAGGTAGTGTTTTCACAGTTAGATTTGCAGTATGGGTATCCTAATATGAGAGTTGAGGAACACTCCGTTCCAATTACCGTTTTTCGGACCCGTTCTGGCTTGTATGAGTTTTCAGTCATGCCATTTGGACAGACAAATGCACCGGCTTTCTTCATTGATTTGATGAATAGATTGTTCAGTCCGTACTTGGACAAGTTTGTGGTAGTCTTCATTGACAATATCTTACTCGAGGAGTTTAGAGGAGCACAGAGAGCGCCTTCGCATTGTTTTGCAGACACTTAGAGAAAATAAGTTTTATGCGAAGTTCAGTATGTGTCATTTATGGGAGCCTGAAGTTCAATTTCTCGGGCATGTCATTTCTAGTGGAGGTATTGCAATGGATCCTGAGAAAGTCGAAGCAGTGAAGTCTTGGAGACGACCGAGTAGTGTGACGGAGATTCGTAGTTTTCTGGGTTTGGCTGGTTATTACCGACGGTTCATCAAAAAAATTTCACTGATTGCAGCACCACTCACTCAGTTAACCAAGAAGAATGTTCCTTTTGTATAGTCAAAGAAGTGTGAAGAAGCTTTTGAAACTTTGAAGCTTCGGTTGACTTCAGCACTAGTGTTGACTATTCCGACACCTGGTAGCCGACTGGTGGTATTTATTGATGCTTGCAATACAGGATTGGGTGGAGTGTTGATGCAAGGCAAAAAGGTCATAGCCTATGCGTCTCGACAGTTGAAACCCCATAAGAAGATATCCGACACATGATTTAGAGTTGGCAGCCATAGTCGTTGCTTTGAAGATCTGGAGACATTATCTTTATGGTGGGAGGTTCTAGTTGTTCAAAGATCACAAGAGTTTGAAGTACTTATTCACTTAGAGGGAGTTGAATATGAGGCAACAACGATGGGTTGATTTTCTTAGCAGCTATGACTTTGAGATACAGTATCAGCCTGGTAGAGCCAATGTGGTTGCAGATGCCTTGAGTAGGTGACATGCAGTAATGGCAACCATGATGATTCAGGAGTACTGAACACTTGAGACATTAGTTTCATTTGCAGTTCAGCCTACTTTCAGTACAGAAGGCAGCATGATAGCGGGGTTAGCAGTTTATATGTCGTTGATCAGTAGAGTGGTGGAGAGACAGATCTCTGATCCAGTGATTACGTGGCAGATAGCAGATTTGGTAGTGGACACACTGGATGAGTGCCCTACCGATTGGTCGGTGGGTTCAGATGGAGGGTTGTGGTTCCGTGGATGGCTTTGTGTTCCGTTTGATGAGGAGTTGCGGAGAGATATCTTACAGGAAGCTCATAGATCTCATTTCACCATTCACCCTGGTGGAACGAAGATGTATCAAGATTTGAGATGTTCTTTTCGGTGGCATGGCATGAAGAAAGACATTGGAGAATTTGTGGCTCGGTGTGCGACTTGTCAGCAGGTGAAAGCCAAGCATCAAAGACCGTCTGGGTTATTGCATCCATTGGAGATCCCGATGTGGAAGTGGGAGTATATCACTATGGATTTCATTGATGGACTTCCACGGTCGAGGAAAGGTCATGAATTGATATGGGTCATGTTGATTGGTTGACGAAGTGTGCACATTTCATTCCTGTTAGTATGAATCAGACGTTCGACAGTCTAGCGATGTTGTTCATTCGTGAGATAGTTCGCCTTCATGGGTCATATGTTTCGATTGTATCCGACCGAGATCCGATTTTCACAGCCCACTTCTGGCAGAGCTTTCAGCAAGCTATGGGTACTAGATTGGACATTAGTACAGCATATCATCCACAGACAGATGGCCAATCTGAGCGAGTGAATCAGGTAGTGGAAGACATGCATAGAGCATGCATTTTAGACTTTGGAGGCAGTTGGGAAGAACACCTACCATTGTACGAGTTTGCGTGCAACAGTCGCTACCACGTAAGTATTGGCATGGCACCGTTTGAGGCACTCTACGGATGACTGTGTAGGTCCCCTGTTTGTTGGGTAGAGATTGGAGAGTCGGTTGTGATGGGGCCAGATGTGACCAGAGAAACTACTGAGAAGATTGAGCTGATTAGAGCGTGTTTGTTGACAACCCAAAGTAAACAGAAGAGTTACGCTAATAGGAGGCGTAAGGAGTTAGAGTTTGATGTTGGCGACAGTGTCTTTCTGAAAGTTTTCTCGATGCATGGAGTTGTTAGGTTCAGAAGTTGAGGGAAGCTTGCACCGAGATATGTAGGGCCCTATGAGATTACTGAGAGGATTGGATCAATGGCCTACAGATTGGCTTTGCCGCAGAGTATGTCAGGTCTCTACGATGTGTTTCACGTATCCATGTTGCGAAAGTGTTTGGCAGACCCATCACAGATTGTGGAGCCCGCTGAGTTGGAGATTTTTTATGAGTTGACTTATCCAATGAGGCCAGTAGCTATTGTTGATGATGACATGAAACAACTTCGACGGAGGACGGTGAAATTAGTGAAGGTCCAGTGGAGCCACCGGGAGGGTGACATGACTTGGGAGCTAGAGGACCAGATGATACAGAAATACCCCGAGCTTTTCGCCTAGTCTTTCTTTTCGTTGCTTTGTCTGATCTCAAGGACGAGATTTCTTTTAAGGTGTGTATGATGTAATATCCGTAGTTTTTTTTTTCCGATTGTTCGATTTGCTTTTCGTTGTTTGATTTGCCTAACTTCGAATTTTCAAAATCTATTTCATTGGTATAGGTTGGTTAGATTTAGATTGTGTTTAAAAAAAAATTATTTGGAGGGTGGGGTGTACTCAGAAATCCGGCCGGGGCACATAGCCACCCACACCTTAAAAGAAATCCCCCCTCTCTTCTTTTTCTTTTTTTTTCTTTCCTTCAGTGCGTTCCTCCCGACGCTCCTTCTTCTCCGGTGTGCAATCGCGAGATTCTCCATTATCTTCTCCCAAATCTCATCCCCTCCTCCTCATTTTTCTTCCTTTTTCTCCCCTCTCCTTCTTGCTGGAGTTTTTCACCTTTAAAAATTGAAAAAATCAGGGTCTGTGGCTTGTTCGGAGTTGTCATTGTCGGTGCTAGCAATGTGGCTCTAATTAGTCTCTCAAGTGGTGGTTGGGGCGTTGTTTGGAACCTATAAACCCCACATGCAAGGGTGGTTTCAGGGTTGGCTGAAATTTCTAAGAAAATCAGTGTGCCTTTCTATTTGGAAGGTTCTCCGGTGTGAATCCGAGCTTTGATCGCGTGGGTGAGCTGCGATTCGTGATTCCGATTGTTCTTGGACCTATTTTCGGCTTGTTGTGTTGTTCGAAGGCGATCAGACCGGAGTAGGGTGGGTTTCGGTGATGGGGCCGGATGCGTTTTGTCAAGGTGTTGCAGGATTTAATTTGTCGGTAAGTATTTTTTCAGTCACAGGCCGGTTGTTACTTCTTTTTTCTCCAGCTTTCGGCTAGTTTGCTCACTTTTGAGGCCGCCTTGCAGTTTCAAAAGTTTCCTTGGTCCCACATTCGTTGTTTCACGAGTTGGGAGCTTCAATCGGTAGGATTTGGGTTTCGAAAACCCATTTCGCTCAGATGAGTGTAACTATAATATTTACCTTGAGAAATATTTATTTTAAATCTTGAATTTAATTTTTACATTATGTCGTCGATTGTGTATGATTGAATACAAGTTCGAAATTCGAGGTTTTTGGAGATTTCGATTGTTGTGTTGGTTCTTTTGTGAATGAATTTGTGTATTGAGTTTTCTGAAAGCATGATATATAATAATGAAATATAATAGTGGTTGAATTTGGGTGTGATTAGGCTTTGGTATAATGGCATTGGGCTTATATGTTGTGTTTTCGAGTTTGCTTAGTATGACACGGTTAGGTATTGTTCCGGTTTAATGACCTAATTTTTTAATTGCAAAATTGAATAAACTCAGTATGTCATCAGTTCGTGTGTTTTACCGTAGATTGCCGAGCCTTGAGCATGTATGATATTTCGACTCAAATGACTATTGTGGTGAATTGGGTCATGTTGGGACCCTAGCGTAGTCGTGGATTTATGAAAATTGCCTAGCTGATTATGGTTACACGTCTGTTATATTAGATTTTGTATAGACTCGTAGTACGTGCATGTTGATAGTAGTGTAAGTGTCTTTACCCTGCTGTAATGCATGTTGTGCCGATGTTTAGGAGCTTGCCTGCATCGTGAGTTTGGTGGTGCTTGAGATGACTCGCACCTACAGACATTGAGGATGTTATTGCATGTGGCAAGTTTGTTGAGGTGCGCTGAGTTTTTGCCCGCACTTGCCACTAGAAAGTGTAGTAGGACAGGTCCCGGAGGACGTGCTTTGGAGATTACTTATTTTCCCTCCCAGCACGCTTGAGTTGGATTTGTGTTAAGTTGGCAGTGTTAGGCCAGTCGTTCGGGACATTTGAGTTTGTATCAGAGCATATGGCACCCCATTAGGATACAAACAAGCCCGAAGTGGTACTGGTGCACGTTGTGGGATGTGTCTGGGTGAGACACATTCTTAGGGTATGCAGATACCTACGATATGAGACACTTACGTAGAAATTTTTATGGTTTCGACTTTCGACTTGATTGCCATACCTAGGATGTATGCAGGATTACGATATTGTTTTTGCCTTCATCACTTGATATTTACCATGTTTGAATCACCTGTAATGACAGACATATCTCTTAAACTTGTAGTTATTGTTGAATATGAAATGCTTGTGTTGGTGCTTGAACTTAGAAATATTATCCTTAGAGACACGGTGTGATTTAGACTTTAGAACCTGTATAGGGACACCTCTTCCATTTTATGGATCATGTATCCAGGATTACTCACTTATTCATTATTGTGTGGCATGGATTTCCCCTGTTTATTATTCTATTATTTGTATTTAGTTTACTCGCACCATTAGTTTTTTTGCTTTGCTGATCCCGCAAGGGGTGTGCTTCTATTGGAGTGCAGGCAGTGTTGGTGTTTCTGCTGATCGGGCACTTAGGCCCAGTTTCCAGCTGTAGGCTTGTTTTGTGCTGTTTAGTCGTGTCCACCCTGTACGGGTGTGTTTTGCTTCTTTTGTATTACCTTGTTAAATACTAGATGTTTGTATATATTGGTTTTGTCGCTATGACTCTGGCAGGGCAAATCGAATACTCTTATTTTGTTCAAATTTTATCGTAGTTGTTATTTCCGTTTGATTCTCGTTTCAAGAATGTGTTATATTATGATCTTGTGGCCGGTTACGATCCGCTTGTATTACGGAATTAGTTCACGTATCGGCACTCTGCGTTTCCCGTGGCGGGTCGGGGCGTGACAGATGGAGTATATGGTCGTGCGTGCATTCTCGCCTTTGCTTTCCAAGAATACTGAGCATGAAAATTTGGGCTAATCATAATTTTGAACCAAAAATCTCGAAAGCCAAGCCCGCGCCAGGCCAGCACAATACCATCCATCATCCTAGAGATGCTGGAAATGGGCCAATCTCTAGGATGATGGATGGTATTGGGCTGGCCTGGCTCTCTAGACTTGCTCTAATTTTGAAATAGCATGACTATCTACTGTCATGTCAAATAATTACTATATGACTTAGGTTGATCATGCCCGTCTAAAGTTGAACTTGTGTAAAGATGATCTATCCACTTTTAAATTGCATGACTTGTTCGAGTCGTGTTTGATGTTTTTTCAGATGACTATTGTTGATCATATTAGTGTAAAGTTGGACTTTTGTATGCACCGAAAAATCTTAGATAGAGAACTTGATGTGGAGCAGTGTGCTTGCATTCTTAAGAAGACATTGAGTATCTTGTGTGCTTATGAATTAGCTAATATCACCAATATTCATGAGTTTTATTCTTACATGATTTACATTTTCTATAAATCTCATTTTATTTTTATTTTTGAATACATGATGCACAATGAATGAGTAATAATATAAGCATGTCCTAAATTCAATATTTTTACATAAGCAACATGACTGGTTTTGGTTATATATTCAAACAAAAACTTTAGAACATGACCAAACCCAATCATGTGATTTCAATACTAGTGATTGGGTTTGGTCATCTCTTCACCCATTTTTTGCATGATCAAAACCAGTTATTAGTTTTATGGTCGCATGAGTGGATATGGTCACCTTTTCACCAAAAAGCATTGCTACGCTACCTGGTGAGGTTGCCTGGTACCATGCCCAGGCACGTGCCAACAACCTCTCAAAAGCCAAAAAGTAGGAAGAAAAAAAAACAGATTACAAAAGCAGGGAAGCTTAGGGCTCCAAACGCAAGGAAATCACCTCTGCCACCAGCCCTCATCAAAAGCATCGACAGAGAGAAGGAAAGAGAGCGAAGGATCGAAGTTTGCAATATAATTCGCTGAAAAAAAGGGAAAAAGAATACTCTAAGCTACACATATTATAAGGTTGTTCTAGGCTGGCAATTTGTGAACCTCAACTTCATCTTCTTCTTCTTCTTTTTCTTCCATTAAGAAATCCCATCATAGGTTCTAAGTTTTTCCACCCCATTGTTAAATTTTCACCATAATCTACAAAAAAAAAAAAAAAAAAAAAAAAAAAAATGTTTGGGACGCAATCTAGAGGGGACCTTGCCCATGATTTCCATCTAAACCAGTATTGGAGGCCAAACATTCACACTAGGAGGGCAAACATTACTGTTAAATTCCAAGACTTGTATGGATTCACAGTTGAAGGGAATGTGGATGATGTGAATGTGTTGAATGAGGTGAGGGAGAAGGTGAGACAACAAGGGAGAGTTTGGTGGGCATTGGAAGCAAGCAAAGGTGCAAATTGGTATTTGCAGCCTCAGATATCCTTTTCTCGAGCTTCAGATCCCTCCCTTTTTTTTTGTCAAGGTAGCCACGTGCCTGGTACCATCCGCTGCACGTGCCTGGTACCATCCAGGCATGGACCAGGCATCGTAGAATTTTCCAAAAATATTTAACTTGTTAAATATTTGTTATAGCAGCAGAGGTACTAAGTAGAGGACTCACCCGAGCTTTTCGTAGAGGGGAAATTGGATTTTATCACACGCCTAAGGCGGCATCCCCGATCACTCACCTCTTATATGCTGATGATTCACTGGTTTTCTTGAATGGTAGGAAAAAATCCATCACAGGATGTATGAAGTTCATAGATAGATATTGTCGGGCATCAGGCGAGAAAGTTAATACTGTGAAAAGTTCGTTCATGATTGATGAGAAAGTCAGTGCCGAAAAAATAATTTTGATCAAACTTTGGACAGGCTTTTCCTACAAACAATCCCCGTTCACATATCTTGGAGTTCCCATTTACCAAGGCAGATGCAAAATTACTTTCTATGATGATTTGATAAATAAGATCCAGAATAGAATTCAAGGATGGAAATCCCGACTGTTGTCGCCAGGGGGCAGATTAACTTTGATCTGTCATGTCTTATTGTCTATGCCGATTTACACTATAGCAGCTACTGTGGTACCTATGAAGGTCCTACAATCTATTCAGAAAATAATTGCAGATTTCTTCTGGGGAGATCATGAAGGGCGACATAAACGAAAATGGATTGCATGGCATAAAATCAGTGTGACTAAGGAGGAAGGTGGCTTAAATGTTAGAAGTCTAGATGATATTATAACAGCCTTTCGAGTTAAATCACTATGGAATCTACTAAACACCAACTCGTTATGGGCAAATTTCTTAAGGAAAAAATATTTGAAGGCAGGGATACCAATCCGAAAACAAGAGCTTAAAGCTGGGGCCTCCCCGTTTATGAAAGAGTTGATGGTGCATAAAAATTTTATAGTGGAACATTACACTTGGAGGATCACTAGGGGTAGCGTCAGCTTCTTTGAGGAACAATGGGCTAAAGATGAAATATTTCTTAGACATGGGGAAGAGGAGACAAATGATACTTGGCCTTCCCTAAGGCAAATGTGCAGGAAGAATTTCAGAAGTTTAACCCCGGAAATGCAAGGAAAAGCTCAAGAGGCGTACAAAACAATTGTGAAAGGTGATGATGGTGACCAAGACACTAGAATATGGATACCTAATAATGATGGTATGTTCTCTATCAGCTCTGTATGTGAAATTTTAGGTGGTAGGGGGACACCTGATGACTTATGGAATTGACTCTGGCACCCTCTTCTGCCTTCTAAAATTTCTGTTTTCACATGGAAGATTATTAAAAGGGCTTTACCCGTAGATGGCGAAATTAGAAGAATTGGATTCCAGTTGGCTTCTAAATGTGGATGTTGTGTTCAATCTGCAGAGGAAACCACAAAACACCTATTCTTAGAGGGTGAGTTAGCAACCAGGGTGTGGAGACATTTCGAATTGGTTTTTGATATACACTTACATAGACCGATTGAAGTCTACAGCGTGCTAAAGGCGTGGTTTAGGAAGGTGAAGAAATCCTCATTATCAGGTATACTCCTTCATCTCACTCCTCTTTTTATTCTCTGGGAGATATGGATTCAGAGAAACAGAAAACTTTATGACGGAAAGGAGTGTTCGTCAAGCTATGTGATCATTAAAGTGTATTACTGGATAAAATGTGTAGCAAAATTTTTTAATCCTAAATCAAAGGAAACCAATGGGGCGTTGCTCACGAGATTGGGTATACAGGAAAAAAAAGTAGCAATGATTCCTCCCCGGGCGGTGTATTGGAAGTTTCCTCCTACGGGATGGTATGTGCTTAATGTAGATGGATCTAGTCGGGAGAAGAGTACTTCTGGAGGATTTGTTATTAGAAATGAAGAGGGTAACTTTGTGGCGACCAGACAATGTTTTTTTGGGGAAGGAACAAACAATTCTGCAGAAACGAGGGCCCTGCTTGAAGGCTTGAGATTTTGCGTTGATCAGGGTATTCATAAATGTGTCATTCAGACGGACTCAATGTTGGTCAAACAATGGATCTTCCAAGAAACAAAGATTCCTTGGTCTTTGAGCAATTGGTGGAGGGAAATAAGAGATATGAATAAGGCTCTGGGGTGGCATTGCATCCACGTGTTCAGGGAGACTAATTCAGTGGCGGACGCTTTGGCAAGATTGGCTCAAGCGGAGAATATGTCTCGAAATTATTCGTGGGGATCGCTCCCTAAAAGAATTAAGTCCTTAATTATTCTTGACAAGAATAAGACGGCATATCTTAGACTTCCGGATGTTATATGACTGGTACAAGTCGTTTATGGCAGTCTGAAGGTCGCTGGATACAATTCGGCGAGAATGCTGCAGCTTTGGTAAGGAATTGGTGGAGCTATTTTCTGGAACAACAGGGGACAAACTCTGTTTCAGACTGGACAGAGTGCAGCTCTTTGTCTTCAGCTCAACGCAGAGATACGGGTCATACGGAGTGGTCGCTGGGGAAGGAACGCCTGTGGTCGCTTATCTGGGTGCAGTCCCTTGTTAGTTTGATTGATCTGGAAACTGGACAGCGTGCTCTGTCTCGCTGGACAGAGTGCTTTGTTTCACTGGACAGAGTGTGTTCTTTTGGGACCTGCTGTGCACTAATCAGGGGTGCGGCCTGGAAGAACAGCGAGCCTGAATTTGCCGCTGCTCGGGCTGCGTTATTTACTGTTGCCCTGCGAGTCAGCAGAATATGCAGGTGCTTTGTCCTGTTTTCGCAGAATATGCAGGTGTTGCAATGGTGTTGTCCTATTTTCGCAGATTATTGCAGGCGTTGCAATGGTGTTGTCCTGTTTTCGCAGGAATTGGATTGCAATTTAAAATGTTGGTTTGTGGTTGAAAGATGTTTTCATGATCAAGTGGTAAGCAGAATTTTGAGTCCAAGGAGTGCAAGTGAATGGTGAGGACAACGTGCCTAGATTCTGCGGAGTTAATGGTTGTACTGTTTTCGAAGGAATTGGATTGCAAAGAATGCTCTTTGGAGTCTCTGGCCTGTGACAAGAGTGCTCCGTTTTTACAGCGTACTCCTTGCTTCCTGTTTTGTTAGTTGCAAATTGTGCACTTTGCAATTTGCAATTTTTAGCGTAAGCTGCAGAGTGCTAAGGGTATCTTCATCAAGCTTCTCAAGCTGCTTATGGTGATGTTGCTCAAGGTGCTCAATATGTATCTGGTGCTGCTTGCTAAGTTCTCTAAAGATCTATTTTGATTTAGGTCGATTTGAGTTAGGTATTTTTTCTGGTTTTTAGGATATATGTCCATTTGTTTATTTTTCTTTCGGGTAAAGTCGTCATGTACCCCCGACATGTGTACAAGATTTTTTCAAGTAATAAAGGTCTGGCATCCCATAGCTGCCCCTCCCCATTGGAGGTTCTAATTAAAAAAAAAAAAAAAAAAAACCATGTGATTTCAAAACAAGTGATTGAGTTTGATAATTTTTTTTTATTTATTTATAAAATCAGTCATTAGTTTTAAGATTGAATGATTGGGTATGGGCATCTTTTCACCAAAAAAATTAAATATGACCAAACTCGTGCATGCGGATTTCAAAAATTCTTATCGGGTTTGGTCATTTTTTACTAATTTTTTTTATACATGATCAAAACCAATCATTAGTTTTACAATCGCATGCTGTGTATAGTCATCTTTTCACCCAAAAAAAATAAAAATGACCAAACCAGTCATGCGTTTTCAAAACCAGTGATTGGATTTGATCATCTTTTCACCAAAAAAAAGAATTAAACATGACTAAACCAGTCATGCGTTTTCAAAACCAGTGATGGGTTTGGTTATCTTTTCACCAAATTTTTGGTACACTCCATGAAAAAAGTAACGAAAGTTTAAAACTAGTGATTGGGTTTGGCCCTCTCCTTTGCAAGTCTTTTTTAAAAATGACCAATTCCACTTGATTGCAGCCGTAACTGACTTGTTTGGGGGATTTTTTTGATTTGGTGCTTTTACCAGTTTGGATTTTTTTTTTTTGGAGGGCGAGGAAAGACCAATGCAGGATGAAAGATAGAAGGAGGAGAGATCTTACACTGGCCCGTGAAGGAGGAGGAAGACGTTGTATGTGAAAGAAGAGGAAGATGTTGTGTGAAGGAGTTAGAGAATGTGAAAGGGGTTTTAATTTCCTCTTTTTTTGGTTAAAGTTTTGAATAAAGAAAGAGTGTTTTATTTTTCTTTTTTTGGTTAAAATTTTGAATAAAGAAAGAGTGTTTTAAGAAAGAGTTTTTGGGGTTTTTTAGCAAGTTAAAAAAAAAATTGGGGGTTTTTTAAATGGGTTTTTTTTTAGTAAAACTTGCGCCTTTTCATGAATTCCGAATAAATAATAAAACAAACCAATTAAACCCTTGAACCAAACTAAATCAAACTGACCAATTTGGTTTAGCTTTGTTTTGTTTTGTTTTGGTTTGTAACATTTTGAAACCGGCATTAATCGGTTTGGTTTTGGTTTTCAAACTGAATCGATATATATGTTTACTTTTAAATTTTTAAAAAAGTGAAAATTGAACCGAATCGATACATATGTTTACTTTTAAAATTTTATTTATAATGTAAGAAAATAATACATAATACTTTGTTCTTTATATAATTTTTATGATTTGGTGTGGATCTCGATTTAATGAAAATGAATCGTTTCTATTTGATTCAATTTCATTATAGATTTGGTTCAGTTCGATCTAAATTTCTGTCAAATCAACTTATATGGTTTAATTTTGAAGTTTCAAGTTGAAACCGAACCATGAACTACTCTAGTTTTCATGATAAGTCCTCAAATGATGCAATGGCACATATTATTATAGTTTCCATAAATTTAAAAAACTAGGAAAGAAAAAAAAATGTAAGTATCAAAAACCCAAGTGCCTTGATGCAGATCCTGTAACATTTTAACTAAAATTTCATCTCCTTCCTTTTGACTAGCTTGATGGTCCACCAATTGTAGCTCAGTTGGTTGGGCATCCACTCTCCTTGTGAGAGGTTGCGGGTTCGAGACTTACCAGTTAGGATTTTGTGAGTTTTAGCCCGATTATTAGGAGCACATTTGCTCCGCCGTTGATAAACCTTTGGGTATTGATTGCAGCTGCTTAGATGGACTAGACCGGAGCGAAGCGAAAGCAAGTCTTCAAGCAAGGTGGAGGCGATGGACCGGAGCGAAAGCAAGTTTCTATGCGAGATTGAGGCGACGAGGATATTAAGTGGCAACAATATTGTAGCCTTCGGGCCTGGTTTGGATAACCCTATAGGGTCAGTCATGTAGCCTTCGGGCAAGGATTAATAAATAAATAAAAAGAGTCAACGACCCAATTTTTTTTTTTTAAAAAAAAAAAAAAGATTGGCTTGATGAAGAACTTTAGTTGCTTTATAAATAGCACCATAGTTCAGGGAAACCAAAGCATGGTAACATCAATGTCACACCTCGATTTTCTGGGAAAATTTTAGGCATTTCATAAATTCACGTATGAATATCTTATTTTCCAAAATACAGGCATGAAAATTCAAACATCAGCGAAAGGACAAATTTTGAATACAACAACTGAAACATTTTATTACAAAGTTGAACTCAACCCCCCCCCCCCCCCCCCCCCCCCCCTCCCCCCAAAAAAAAAATGTTTAACTCGGAAACTCACTGACGATGATTGCCCACAAACGAAAAAGAACTCTAACAATGCAGCCTAAAAACTCTATAACCTAAAAAAATTCAGAAACTCTGATGTAGTCGATTCATGCTCTCCTTCCTCGCGGCTTACCTAGACCTACACACGTGAGCCAAGGACCACCGTATGGCGGTTGATGGCACTCCGATGCTTAAGTTAGATAAGGCTTAGGAGAGGTTTAAAGTTGTAAATTGGATTTCTGTAGTATACCTTAAGTTCATCAACTTTATCTTCCTTTTATAGTGTAAGCCTTTGGTGGCATAGTTTAGGGAAATAGATCTTGCTAGAGATCATTTTCTAATTGTGAGTTGTTCATGTGGGATAGTTTCCCTACACGACTCGTGCTCCTAGATTTGCGGGAAAGGTTTCCCTTTCTAAGTGTTGTTCATGCAAGAAAGTTTCCTTGCTTGACTTTTACTCTAGTATTTGTTTCACAGTCGGATCCAATGTGTTGTCGACCTGCCAGTCCTGAGTAGATCTCTCAGATACTTGCCTTAGAGGTCTTACGAGTATTGGGCCTGACCGTGTGACGTATGGGCTTAATGGCTCATTGCAACTCGGACCCGACTATCTGGTCCTGCCAATAATGGGCTTAGTGTTGTTTGGGTCGCGCTGGATTGAGCATGCAATCAGGCTTGCTTTGTTTTTTTGACGTGATTACCATGACACGTGTACGGTGCTGATCAGATAACGGTTTGAAGTATCATCATTCATCAGCTACGTTCCAATGAGAGCATACCCAAGAAGCAAAAACTCACTTGGGTCAACAATTAAGTGAGTATGAATAATCTTCATTCCCAAAATTAATAATTTAGTATATAATGAAATTAAGTAAACTGAAAACAACTACTCAAAACATGTAGTTCCTTAACGAGGCAAAGGTCTTATGCTAATTAGATTTTCTATCAAGTCCTTGGATGAAGGTGGTGAAGGAAGACATCATTCAGCTTGGATTAGGCGAGGATATGTGGGAAGACCGCATAGCTTGGAGAACCAAATTACCCCGAAAGTATCGAGTTGCTTTAAAATATCTTATGAAAAATAAAATTCAGGGTTGGTAACAATTAGAGAGACTAAAAAAATTCTCTATATATGTTAAAAAATTAAATTTATATGCTGCAAAAGGATCAAACTTGGGTTATTAATAATTGAGTTTTAAAGACCAGCCGCTGTACCAAAGAGATAATATGTATTTTATTGAATAAAATTTGTAATATTTATTTTTATGTTTATCTCAAAAAAATAAAAATATGCTAGGTATATATTTTATTTATTTTTTTAAAATTGAAGAGGGCAGCTGCCCCCTCTGGTCCCTTTATCGGTCTGCCCTTGTATGGAGGTTGACCATGACAAGTCTGACCTAAAGAAATATTAGTAGACTTATCATCCTACACAAAATAACTAGAACCAAATTAATGAAATTTCTAAGTTTATCAATATTCATCAATTAAAACAGTTGTGTCCATATATTATTTGTATTAAACAAATTATTCATTTTTTTTATAAATTGATCACTTTAGACTATTCCACATTCACACCATCTCTATTTCAAACATACATGTGTGTATGTCTCTCTCATATAAAGGAGATCTTCTCCGTCATCCATGCCTAAGTGAGAATGCATCACATACGGACATGCATCCCTAGATACTTCTAATTATATGAGTACCATAAAGTCACACTAGGGCTAAAAATGCGCATAAGTCATGTCACATTTTTTTGGATAAATAATCAAGCCTCTTATAGGCATAAAAAGTCACCTCCTGTTTGCAAGACCCAACTCGAAGGTTACTTAGTTTCTATGATTGAAAGGTGTGCCCCATGTCTGCAAGACCCAACTCGAAGGTTATTTAGTTTCTCTATAGAAGATAGGTGTCCTACTCCGCAAGACCCAACCCGGACGCTACTTAGTTTCTCTATAAGAGAGAGAAATCATAAAACAACAAGAGACGTGGCAGCTCTAATTAAGTGATACAATTCAATGTGATTAGAGTTTATGAAATTCCAGATTATCCATATCATTTATTGTGATTTCTCAAAATTCTTATATGATGACTCATTGCCAATCATAAACAAATTCACCACAATATCCATCTATCATTTTGGGGCAAATAGCATTTCAAAAAAAAAAATGTGTAACAAAGCGGGGGTTAACCCCCATTCAATATAAGGAATTCATGCACATTAACAAGTCAAATGGGCATAATAATCAAATATCAAAATTCATCGTCATACATTAAACATACATTCCCCGACCCTTGATATCTCAATGAACATTATGAAACCACAACTCTCATTCTTCAAAATACAATAATAGGTCGAAATTATGCAAGTTGATGGATAAAGAAATTAAGGGGCCAAATATAATTTATTCAAATTCAAAACTTATACCGCCATTAAATAGATCTCGAGACGAGCATTCCAACGGTGAAAACAATATCAAAAAACAGAGCTACGGGCTTTTTCTTTTAGACCTAATCAAAGGTTGGGTCAAATGGTAAAAGTCGTAATCAATAGAGCTATTTTTTTCTAGACCAATTGATTAAACTTATTATTGTCTTATATATTAGTTTTGGATTGTTTGGCATAATTATACTTTAGGTGAGGGGGTCACTTTAAGTAAAATTAGGGTTCAAGCAAAGGTTGAATTCAAATTAATTTATTTGTCGTTTATCAATTTCTTATTATCTTGTAGTTTTCCAAATTAATAATTATAAAAAGAAGAAAAAATTGTTAGTATCAGAAACACAAGTGCCTTGACGCACAACATTTTAGTCATTGGTAGAATTTTATCCTCTTCCTTTTGACTGACTCGAAGAACTTCAGTTGATTTTTAAATTACCCAATGGTTTTGGGAAACGAAGTAATTAACATCAAAGTTGTTGATACGTTGTTGTACATCCTGGCTCTACTAGTTTTATCAGATTTTTGCCTCTTAATTTGGCTTGAATTGCTTTCCATGAGTGTGACGCCCCAACCCGCCACGAGAGTTGCAGCGTGCCGGTACGTGAACTAAATCCGTAATACAAACGGATCTTAACCGGACACAACATCATAATATAACAGATTCTTGAAACGATAAACAAAACGAAATAACCAACTATGATAAAATTTGAACAAAATAAAAAGTATTCAATTCGTCCCGCCAGCGTCATAGCGATCAAACAAATATATACAAACATCGAGTATTTAACAAGGTATATAACAATACAAAGGAAGCAAAACATACCCGTACAGGGTGGACAAGACTAAACCGCACAAAACAAGTCAACAGCTGGAGACTGAGCCTAAGCGCCACGATCAGCAGAAACAGCAACACTGTCTGCACTCCAATAGAAACACACCCCTTGCAGGGTCAGCAAAGCACAAAGCTAGCAAGTGTGAGTGAACTAAATACAAATAACAAAACAATATACCGAAGGAATCATTGCCACACAGTAATGAATAAGAGAGTAATCCTAGATGCATGATGCATAACATAAAAGCGGTGTTCTTATACAAGTTTCTAAAGTCTGAATCACACCGTGTCTTTAAGGATAATATTTGTAAGTTCAAGCACCAACACAAGTATTCCATATTGAACAATAACTACAAGTTTACAAAATATATCAGTCATTACAGGTGATTTAAACATGGTAAATATCAAGTGATGAAGGCAAAGATAATATCGTAATCCTGCATAGCCTCCTAAGTATGGCAATCAAGTTGAAACCTTAAAAAAATATCTATGTAAGTGTCTTATATCGTAGGTATCTGCATACCCTATGAATGTGTCTCACCCAGACACATCGATCCCACAACGTATACCAATACCACTTCGAGCTTGTTTGTATCCTAATGGGGTGTCATATGCTCGGATGCAAACTCAAACGTCCCAAACGACTGTCCTAACACGGTCAACCTAACACAAATCAAACTCAAGCGCATTCGAAGGGAAAGCGAGTAATCTCCGAAGCACGTTCTCCAGGATCCGTCCTACTGCATTCTCTAGTGGCAAGTGCGTGCGGGAGCTCACCACACCTCAACAAACTTGCCACATGCAAAGCGTCATCAATGTCTGTAGGTGCGAGTCATCTCAAGCAACACCAAACTCACAATGCGAGCAAGCTCCTAAGCATTGGCACAACAAGCATTCAGCGGGGTAAAAACACTTACGCTAATATCAGCATGCACGTACTACGAGTCTATACAAAACTAACGTAACTGATGTGTAACAATAATCATCTAGGCAATTCTCATAAATTCACAACTACACTAGGGTCCCAACATGACCCAATTCACAACAATAAACTCCCTCGAGTTGAACTATCATACCCGCTCAAGATTCGGCAATTTACGGTAAAATACACGAACTGATGACATAGGCCATATCAACTAATTTTTTTTCTCTGAGTCAATACAATTTTGCAATTACAAGTCAGGTCATTAAACCGAGACAATAATCCGACCGTGTCATACCAAGCATACTCGAAAACACAGCATATAATGAAATTATACCAAAGCATGACCACGTTTATATTCAACCACTATTCCATTTCATTCATGTATAACATGCTTTCAAGAAACTCAATACATAGATTCATTCACATAGGAACCAAAACAACAATCGAAACCTCCAAAACCTCATGAGTGTCAAATCCTGAATTTGTATTCAATCATACACAATCGCGGCATAATGTAACAATTCATTCAAGATTTTAAAATAAATATTTTTTTAAAGTAAACATTAAAGTTACACTCACCTAAGCGGAATGGGTTTTCGGAACCCAAATCCAGCCTACCAAAGCTCCCAACTCGCGAAACAGCGAATGCGGGACTAATGAAACTTTTTAAAACTGCAAAGGCGGACTCAAAAGTGATCAAACTAGCCGAAAATTGGAATAATGAAGAAGTAACAATCGGCACATGGCTGGAAAATTAAATTCGGCGACCACTCCGACAAAATCCAGCGAAAACCACCCAAAAACAGGCTTGAAATAGGTCACAGAACCACCGGAACCGTGAATCGCAGCTTACCCAGGCGATCAAAGCTCGGATTCATGCTAGAGAACTTCCCTAACAGACATGCACAACTGATTTTTTTGAAATCCTAGCCAACCACGAAAACACCCTTGCATATGGGGTTTACAGGTCCCAACCGACGCCCCAAACACTACCTGAGTGGCCGATTGGGTCGGCATTTCTCGTTCCGGCAGTAATAGCTCTGATCAAGCTCACACTCTCCAAAACTCTGATTCTACAGCCAAAAACTCTACCAAGAAGGAGAGGGGAGAAAGATGAAGAAAAAATGACGAGGAGAGGATGAGATTTGGGGGGAGAAATCGACGAATCCCGCCAAAGCACTTCGGAGAAGAAGAGGAATCACAGGGGAACACGCTCTGGAGAAAAAAAAAGGAAGAAGAAGAAAAAAAGGGGGGTGGTTGTTTATTGTGTGGGTGGCTATTTGCCCCCTATCAAAAATCTTAGTACACCCCACCCTCCAAATCATTTCGAAATTAAATTTAACTAAATTAACACTATTGAAACAAATTTGAAAACTCCGAAGTTAGGCAAATCAAACAACAGAAAAGCAAATCAAAAATAGGAAAAAAAATGTGCGGACATTACAATGAGCCTACCAGGCATCGTCAATCTCTCTCAAGTAAAAGAAATATTAGTGGCATGCGCTCGAGCTCCTGGTGTCCTGAAGGCCTGAACAATGATCATGAATGAAAATAAGTAGCAACATAACTCGATTTATTACTTCCGGCCAAATGTAGAATGGATCAAATAGACTTCCATTGAAACTATGGCAAACTTTTTAAAGATTGTTGTATGAAAATAATTAGTAGGGACTCTGATTCAGTTCCATCAACAAGGACAGAGAACATGAATGCACATTGTATTCTGAAACCAACTTTTAGGAGAAACATAATTGACTGCAATATTGATATCAGTAGGTAGACCACTAACAAAATTTAAAGAATCTAAAGGCGCGTGAGTCATATTCTGCAGAATGTCATTCTTGCCAAGGTTAAGTCCAAACCATTGGGACCCCTTAGAGGTTCCAACCAGAGAGCACATATATCCCAAAAATGCATAGTTTTTCCTCCAAAAATGACCTCTCTGGTCGGGGAACACATTAGATATTTACCTAAACCAATGGGTCCTTGAGTTGATCCCACATTAGCTTCAAAACGTTGGTCTCTAACTAGAAAAGTAAATGCTTGACCTTGAAAAGCTTCTGGCCCTGTGGGCTCGTAAAACTCACTAGGATAACTAGTATTATTGAACCATATAAAGCAACAAGCGATGAAAGCAAAGACAGATAAAGCAGCCAAAATATAAGACAATAAGTGTTTTTGTCTATGCAATAGCATTTTCTTCTTCTTTTTCTTGAAGCGTGATTTCAGTTTATTCTTAAAATAAATGAATAAACTTGCCGATTCATTGAATTTTAGTCAATATTGCAGCAATAGTTTGTGATTATACATAAAAAAACGGTCACATCCCTGAGTCATACACGTATCACGATGATCTCGAGGAATTACAGGCCCCAGCGTAAGCTCAACACTGATTCGACCCAAGCGGTTCTAAGCCCGCTCAATTCAGTCTGTCAGACGGACCCGAACTCTCGCAGCATGCTAGGCCCACACGTCTCACAGCTATCCTCAATACCCATAAGTCTTACTAAGGCAAATATCTCGAGGATCAGCTTCGGATGAGCAACTACAGCTGCTCTTTGCTTCCAACTATGAAGCAAATGCCAGAGTACATTTCACACAGGGAAACTCCCTTCTTCGGATTGCTCTTGCTTTGAGAACTATCTCTCGTGTAGCACGGGACTAACAGGGAACTTCCCTCCTACAACACGACTCCTAATTAGATAATGATCTCCACGAAGATCTCCTTCCTAAACTACGCCTACGATGGCTTGGTAGAATTAGGACTCCTTGCACTATAAATAAGACGTGAGGTTGGTAAGCTAATATATGCTATACAAATTCCCTGTTACAACATTACACATTCCTTAGATCTCTGTCTGACGTCGGCATCAGAGTGTCATCAACCACCACAACGGTGGTCCGTGGCTCACGTGCGTTACTTGTGCAGGTCAGCAGGAACTAGGTCAAAGTAGGGAGCGAAAAATGACTACATCAATGACTACATCGGTTTGGATCAGCAAATCAAATGACTAAGTGAACTAGAACTCTCACTAATTAATAGAAATGGCAATGACTCATTGCCTACATCAACGTGAAAACACGGACATGGAAAATATTAAACCATTTCTTTCTACTTTTGTTTCTTAATTACAATAATACTCAGAAATTGCATGCATAGTCAATGCCCTCTACTTCCAGCCAATCCATACTCTCAACTTTTGGTTGGTTTCTTACAACTTTAGCAATGGCCTGGTTTTCTTCAGGTGTTCCACCTTCCAAAAATGCTCCAACTATCTTTCCATCTTTTACCCAATATGCTCCAAACTTTGGTTTTCCGGTTCTCGAATATGCGTCTCCAAACATTACCGCCTCCCCAACACTGTCTCCATAGAACTCCCATGACAGGTCGAAGGGGTGAGAAGAGATGTGTGGAAGGTGTTCATACGGTTCAAGTGTCTCCCCACGTTCAGTAGCTTTGATAACCTGATCAAATTAGAAATTTAAAGAACAAGGTACTTGAGTAGCTATATCTAAAAAATGGTTGTACTGCATTATCCATTAGAGATGTGTTTAACATCAAGTTCTGTCCTGAACATATAGCATCTCCAAATATGATTAACAAAGTGAATCAAAACACTCAAATACGCACCCTCACAGCGTGCTTTGCTGATTTCCTGGCATGATCAACTTGCTCCACTTTCCTGAAATCATTGTCTATCTTTGATGGAAATGCCGCAACATCACCAACAGCATAGACATCGGGAACGCTTGTTCTCATGTGTCCATCAGTCTGAAATCAGCCAAGAATCTCATAAACTGAGGTGCATAATTACCACCAAAGCACATTCTAAAACACGGGAGACTGAGTGGAACTGGCAAATGCTCATAGGAGCTGCCTTAAAATATAAACTATCTAGAACATTTAAAAGAAAATTGAATTTCAAGGGAATGGAGTTTTAGCCTAACCTTAATTCCAACTTTCTCAATTTCAACCTGACCATAAAAGAGCGTCGCAGCTGGTATGTTAGGGAGTACAAGGATAAAAACGTCAGCATCGTAAACTCGCCCGTTTGACAATTTTACCGCCTTTAGCTGAACATATAAGTAATACCGATAACATAACACCATACAAACTTTAGCCAACAGTTGCCCTCATCCTTAAAAAAAATTTATATGAACCTTTGGGTGCATAGCAAATTACCTCTTCATTTTCACAAGCTAAAAACTCATCAATACCTGTTCCCGCGATAATTTCCACTCCTTTAGAAGCAAAATAACTCTCATAAAAGGAAGATATACCAGGGTGCCTGAAAAGTGTTGGCACTGTGAAAGACATTTTTATATCAGCAACATTTGATCTTTGATTGCGGGAAAAAAAAATTTAGTTTGTTTTGAATATATGTATCCATGAAGAGAATCAGATTCTTCCTTCTTGTGGACTTCAAAAAATTCCAATGTGTGCAAGTCCTTTTAAATTTTCTAAGTTATATGAATACTAGAAGAGAGCAGCCTCATCAAACCACGAGAGGCTAGAAATGAGGTGTGGGACTTACTGCACCATGGTTCTGGGAAATGAATAGAAACCTCGTCAAAGTTGTTCATTTTCATGGCTGCTGCAATCTCAAGATTAATATATGATGCTCCGCCAATCACAACTTTTTTACTCTCCTTGCCTTTAATCACTTCTCTAATCCTATCAGCATCGCAAAGGTCTCTCAAATAGAATACATTCTTGGGTTCGGCTTTGCTGAAACCCCAGTCACTGAACTTCGTACCCTGTGACATAACAAGCAAGTGCAGGAAAAAGAGTTAAATGTAGAAGATGGGTATAATTAAAAAGATCGTCCTTCACCAATGAAAATTACAATGTGAGCATTCTTAACATAAATGACAGAGAAGAAAACTAAACATGAGGCATTAGAAGTATTAACTTTAAAGTATTACATATACTCACCACACAACCAGTTGCAATGATCAAAACATTATACTTGAAAATTGTTCCAGTTGCAGCACTGAGAATCTTCAAAGAAAGATCCGCCTTTACTATTGTAGTATTAAGAATTAACTGAATGCCTGTGACAATAGATTGAAAATATTCCGCCATTTTCTCGATTAATACCTCATATTTACTTTTAAGTAAACAGCTAATGAATATCATAAAAGACACAAGATTAGCAAAGCACTTACCATTTCCAGTAGAAAGGTAGTAATGTCATACATTCATATATTCATTTTTATTTAACAAAGGAGTCTTAATATAAGCATTAAAATAAATAAATTGATTATGCATAAAAGCACACATCACCTTGTTCAGCATACCACTTTGGAGGACAGACACGAATATCTGGGGGGTCTGCAAAAACAATGCTTATCAGGTGCTTTTGAAAATTGTAACAAAGCATATAGAACATGCATCATAAAGAGGGGGGAGATTGGAAGGCGATCTAATTAGGAAGGCAACACCAAATAAGAATGTTCTGCAATGAACTTTATTAATATACATTGTCAAATGATTGATTTGTGTAGATGCAATACAATAATGAGCTAGCTATTCTAATAAGGGAAAAAATGTCAAGGTTTGTAAAACATTAATTAATACTGGGATTGACGTCTCAGGTACCTTCAATAGATAATAGATACTCCTTGCTTATATACGGACGGTGATAAGGACCAACCTGAACATCAGAATATTACATGAGCAACAAACATACATTGGTTATATTTGAACAAGTTGATAGATGTTGAACAATTGTTTTCAATGAGAGAGCGTACCCTTTCCTTGGAAATGACTGCGAGTTCACCGGGCTTAATACCCTGTTCAACAAACTCTTTAGCTGCATATCCCTACAAGCTCAACAAAAAAAAAGTATGTAAATCCATTTGAACAAGCTATATGTATGTGTGTATGTAGAAAACAAATGTAAAATGATGGGATTGGGAAGAACTTACAGCTGCAACGCCACCGCCTAGGATTACATACTTGAAGTACTTCGGCTCCTTCTTCTCCATTGAACTCATCGTCTCTGATCAACATCTTAGAATAAGAAGAAGTCACCCCACCCCTACTAAATGCTACATCTCCTATTCTAATGGGAATGTCTTGGTGTGTGATTTCCCCGTGCTTTTAGCTTCTTTGGATTCAAGTAATGTGATGGGTTGCCAAATGTCCACTAAAATAAAAATTGTTACTACAATCTTCTCAAAAACTAGGATATAATTAAAGGATCACCTTACAATTAGGCAGCTATTTTGTAGATCCGCCATTTTTAGTTACTAATAACCAACTCTCTAGCACTGCCTGCAACTTTACTCCTCCACACCATCACCACCTGCTATGTGGCACCACCGCCATCTCCCATTCAGTATTTGCATCAGAGCATATCAAGACGGTCCTTGTCTCTAGGTGTAGGCATTGACACCCCGACTACCAATAACTAATAGCTATAAGGCCTTCAAGTTAACCGTTAATTAAATCAGCTTTCACTACACCAAATTGGCATTTTTGTAACAACTCTCAAAACAGTATCACTTTTGAAGCGTAACAATCTACCTAACAATTTTACACATTTTCACAGACAAAATGATACAATAATTGTATCGCCATGAAGAGTATGGTTATAAAAGTGATACTATTCACGGTGATCCAACTTATTGTATCATTTTTTTTTGTTATTGTTTTTCATTTTTTTGACTAAATTTAGTTTTGACTTGAAATTGTTTGGTGAATTGTAACATCTCAAAAGTGATACTGTTTTGAAAATTGTTACAAAAGTGTCAATTTAATGTAGTGTTTGTCTACTGCTAAATGTGTGTTTTTTCTTAGTTATGGTGCATATCATCAATATATGGCCCCCAACAGTGATATTAGCATAAACATAATTGTGTTTGTAGACTATATAACTTATTTTTATGTCTCCTCCTTAGCTTTCTTACTGCACCTATGGGAATAATTATTTGTTAATGAAAATTTGTCTATTTGGGTACACATGATTTCTGCGAGAACTCAAGCTAGATTCCCAACATATATATGTTATATTCAGGGTGTTGCAATGCCACATATGTTCCAATATTCAAGCTTCTTGAACTTCATCCCTCTGAACTCCTTGAGCTTCTCCAACTTATCTGCCTCATTCTGAATCCATTCCTTCAACAAATTCCAACTGGACCATTTCCTTCAGACAAACACAGTTGGTGACTTGTAATTGGCCGCCTTATTGTAGATTTCTAATTCATTACAAGGTCTTTTTACGGCCTTTCTTATAGTGGTGTTCTAAGACATTATAGGCAGACTTTAGGAGAGTTAATTATATCATCATTAAGTATCCCACATTTTTGCAAAAAAAAAAAATTATCTTTACACCAATTCACTTGGATGAATAGTGAATTGTCTTCAGGTTCCAAAAATGACCTCCAAACTTTATAGTATACGAGATAAAGTCAAAAGAAAATAAAAGGTGAAAATGGTGTTTATGTAATTCAAATGAAAATTACTATTAAACATTTTTATTATTTTATTCTCACATATTTAAACTTTTTATAATAAACACCAGCCCCTGTAAATATTCACTAATAATAATTAAACTCCTAGTGTGTAGTGTATTTAAAAACCTCCAATTATTTATAAATTATATAAAACATTTTCAGGTTCCAAAAATGACCTCCAAACTTTATAGTATTTACGTGATAAAGTCAAAAGTAAAAGGTGAAAATGGTGTTTATGTAATTCAAATAAAAATTACTATTAAACATTTTTACTATTTTACCTTCACATATTTAAACTTTTTATAATAAACACCAGCCCCTGTAAATATTCACTAATAATAATTAAACTCCTAGTGTGTAGTGTATTTAAAAACCTCCAATTATTTATAAATTATATAAAACCCTTACATCTAACTTTTGTACTTCCCATTTTGCCCTGCACATTTCATACTTTTACAATCAAAATTAGCCCATTTCAAACATTGACTAATTATATCTATGCCCCTAACATAATTTATTTGAAGTTGTGTATTTATTTATAAACTATACATAGGCCATTATATATATAATATTGAATTGTTGTAATAAAATAAAATAAATACTTAATATCTATTTTCGTAGAGCACGTCAACACCCTAGTATACATAGTTGTCACACATTTTTGCTCCTTACTTGACCAGAGTTGTTTCTCTCAAGTAGCATATATTCTTGGCATGAGATCCTAGTGCCCAGATAACACAATCATGAATGAAATCAAGTTGCAACTTTTTTTTACCGCGTAAGGACTAAAGGTCTAGATATGATATCAAACTTCTAAAGATTGTTCCATGAAAATAATCAAAGCAGAGATACTCTTTCAAAGCCATCAAAGGAAGTCCACATCGTGGCATTGGATCCAACTCTGTAGTTTTGTCTGTGCATTAGCATTCCTTTTTTTGCTTTAATCAGTTCATTCTTTTAGAATAAATAAATCTGTCAATTCTATTAAAATATTAACGGCTTGTTCTCAACATAGCCAAGCCCAAGTCCAAGATTGCAAGAAGGAAAGTACAAAAACAGAAAAATATAAGAATAGGAAAGTACAAGAATAAGAAAGTACAAAAATAGGAAAATACAAAAATAGAATAGTCATAATAGAAAAGTCAAAATATGACACAATTAGAATTTCTTGTATAGAAAGTTTTAAGTTTCCAGTTTCTGGTTATGTCAAAATTAGCTCTATATAAGCTTATATTCAGACGAGGAACAAAAACAACAATAATACAATTCTCCAATTATTTTCTTTACATGGTATCAGAACAACTTTCCATGGGCGACAATACAAGCAGTGGTTCCAACACCACCACCTCACCATATAACAATCTTCATCACCCATACTTTCTTCACCACTCCGATCAACCTGGAGTGGCTCTTGTTTCACAACCACTTACCCCCACCAATTACAACATATGGAGTCGAGCGATGACAATGGCTCTCAAAGCCAAAAACAAATTGGGTTTTGTTGATGGATCTATCAGGAAACCTGATGACAAAACCAAAAACGATGAACTACTTCAATGGGATCGTTGCAACAGCTTGGTGAAATCATGGCTCATCAACGCCATCTCACCTGACCTCCAAGCAAGTGTCATGTACTGTGAATTGGCCTATAATGTTTGGGCCGATTTGAAAGAAAAGTATGCACAAACTAATTACATGCAAATCTATCATATTGAATCTGAAATCCATGGTTGCACGCAAAAGATGATGAATGTGAGTGCCTACTTTACCAAA
This sequence comes from Berberis vulgaris, assembly GCA_963556465.1. Taxonomy (NCBI): domain Eukaryota; kingdom Viridiplantae; phylum Streptophyta; class Magnoliopsida; order Ranunculales; family Berberidaceae; genus Berberis; species Berberis vulgaris. The sequence continues at coordinate 7,734,537 of OY747135.1, forward strand.
TTAAAGGCTTTCTAGGACGAATTGGATGTTGTGATTGGTTTTGCTGAAAACGCTAGTGATGCCCTAAACACCGTACTTGCATATGTCCACATTCAACGCTCTATCAAGTTCTTGATGGGACTAACTAACGCCTATAATTTTGTTAAGGGTCAAATTTTGTTGATGGATCATCTTCCTCCACTCAACAAGGTTTACTCCCTTGTGCTTCTTCATGAACGCCAACAAGAAATCTCTACTGGCAAACCCACCATACCTAAAGCTGCAGCCTTTGCCATGCGAAATTTTGATCCCAAAGGTGCACGCAACACTTACAAGCCTTTTAATCCCGACATCAAGTGTGGAATATGTGACAAGGTAGGTCATATTGCTGCTAGATGTCGTTCTCACCTTATTTGTGATTATTGTGGATTAAGGAGCCATACTGTCAACTATTGTTGAAAATTTAATAATGTCGATCCCGCTGAACAACGACGTTTTGAAAAATATATATCTCCCTAGAGGCAACAATGAGCCTACTTCTTCATATGTGCAACAATCTAATTCTTTTCCATTCACTTCCGAGAAGTGCCAGCAAATCATGGCCCTATTGACCAACAACACATCCAAGACTCACAATGTTGGTAATGACTCATCTATTACAGAATTGTCAAGACCTTCGTTCGGGGAAGATGATTGGGACAACAACTGAGTTTGTCCTATCCAAAAAAAAAACACCGCCAACATAAATGCTAAGCAAATTTCATCCAAAATTTTTATCTAGAATTTCCTCCAGAATTTTATGAAGAGGCATCCAGAATTGGAGGAGTCATGCTAACCACTCGAATCAAACCATTAGTCGTTCACTCAACAGTCATGATTTCTTCATAACAAAATTATCCAGAATTATCTAGAAGCATCTAGAACTATCCAAGTCAAAGTTTCCTCCAAGCTGCACATTTCTTCTGCGTCTACATGTCCAGCTTGCGGGGGCGTGTTAGAATATGTAAGACTTGCACTCAACATAGCCAAGCCCAAGTCCAAGATTATAAGAATGAAAGTACAATAATAGGAAAATATAAGAATAGAAAAGTACAAGAATAAAAAAGTATAAGAATAGAAAAATACAAAAATATATTAGTCAAAATAGGACATAATTAGAATATCTTGTATAGGAAGTTTTAAGTTTTTTTGTTTCTACAAGGTTATGTCAAAGTTAGCTCTATATAAGCTTGTATTCAGCCAATTAACAAAAACAACAATAATACAATTCTTCAATTATTTTCTTTACAAATTCAGTTAAATTTACTTGAAATTAATTAGTCCCTTCTCTCATGGTCTTGATTGTAGCAATAGTTTAGATCAGCAAATTAAATGACTGATGAGCTAGTATTATTCCCCGTTAATAGAAACTGCAGTGACTCATTGGCCTGCCATCAACATGGAAACGCGTACATTAAACAGTAATCCATAATACCATTTCTCATTACTTTTTCTTTGGTAATAACAATAATACTCAGATACTATATGTGAAGTCCAGACCCTATACTTCCAGCCAATATATACTTCCAACTTTTGGTTGGATTCTTGCATCTTTAGCAATGGCCTTGTCTGCGGGTGTTCCACCTTCCAGATATGCTCCAACTATCTTTTCGTCGTTGACCCAATAGGTTCCAAATTTTGTTCTTGATGATGATGCAGAAAATGGATCTCCAAACATTACCGCTTCCCAACACTGTCTCCATACAACTCCCATGGTAGGTCGAAGGGGCGAGAAGAGAAGTATGGAAGGTGGTCATACTAACCTGCTCAAATTAGAAATTTAAAGAACATTTTACCCAAGTATATACCTAAAAATGGTTTTACTGCATATTCACTGCAATGAACCTGTGGGTTGCTTATATCTGAATTATCTATTGGATGTATCATGTGTGTGATCAGGGGCGGAGCCAGGATTTTCGTTGAGAGGAGGCAAAGCACTGTATATAATAAAAAAAAAATTAATTATCAAAGATTATAATATACTATAAGAATTTATTGTATTTTTCCTTATTAAGCATTTTTCAAATCAAACTTTTTGAGCAGTGGCATGTATTGATAAATCAAAAACAACATAAAATGATTATTTATTTCTTTATAAATTATTTGTATTATGATTTTTTCCAAAGAATTACAAGAAAATATATCTACTAAATCATAATAATAAAATAGGAATTGAGAAGAACTAAAATTCTGATTAATTTTTTATAACCAAATTCACAAAATGCATATTAAAGTCACCTTGATTTTGAACTGCTTGTTGAGTAGTTTAGAGTTTTGAGCGTTGAAATTAGATGGGTTGCATTGGAATAGTTTGATTGAAACATGTTAAACATTGGATCAATAAATAGTTTCAAAATTTTAAAGGGAAAATAAGTGAAAATTAAACATTGAGCGCTACTTATGTTATACACTATAAAAGGATATTAAAAGTTGAGGGGGAAAGTTATATCTTGTCAAATACAACATTCCGTCTAGAGAGCCAGGCCAGGCACACTAGACCTGCGTCACGGAGCCTCAATATCCTCCATCATCCTAAAGATCCTTATAATCCATCAATCAAACACAAACACATACACAAATAGCCCCTCCTAGCACTAGGGGCTTGGCTCACTAGAATTTTTGCAAATACAGTAAGTTAAAATGGATATGGGTCACACCCATTTAAGTTGTACAGGCGCAAGAGAAATCCAAAAATTGAAGGGGGCAAAAAACAATTTAGGTGATTTTAAAGGGGGCAAAAGCTAACATAAGTTCTGCTATCTCAATGTAGCTTACCGTCAGTTTAGAAAGAACTTTTTTAAGTTGAGGGGGAGCAATTTCCCCCCTTACAGGCTTACGTTGGTAGTGGCTCCGCCTTGTGTGTGACATCAAGTTCTATCTTGAATAGCGTCTCAACATAGAATAATAGACAAAGTGAATCAAAACATGTTAGAATATGTAGAGTTTGCACTCAACATAGCTAAGCCCAAGTTCAAGATTGATTCACCTCTACAAGAATAGGAAAGTCAGAATAGTACAAGAATATGAAAGTTCAAGAATAGGAAAATCATAATAGGACTCTATTTTGTATAGGAAATTTAAATTTCATGTTTTCACAAGGTTAATTCAAAGTTAGCTCTATATAAGCTTGTATTCAATCAAGGAACAACAACTATAATACAACTTTCTTTGGTGACCTAAGACTTTAGGGACTCAAGCTCTTCCCCACCTCCGAACGCTAGACGCAAGAGGCGGGGAAGGGAAGACATCAACAATAGCCTACCTCAATCAACCAATCAAAGTAACAGAAAACAACCCTCCACCACAGATTTGCCGCGTCTCTTCGCATCAACCAACAGATTGCATCTCGCCACCAAAAACCCCAATCCCAATTTTTTTCACTCACAACGGCAACACAGAGTTTGTGATCATCCTCCAAGATCAGTAAAAAACCTATTTCCCTTGTGAATACAACAAAGAACACCCAGCAACCTTCTCTTTCAAACGCAACACGAGAGAGTTCAATCGCAGCCCTGAGAGTTGTCTCCTCTGTCTATCACCTTCATGCAGTTGCAGCTAATTAAAAAGAAAAAAGAGACTTCAGTCATGGGGGAGAGCTCGTTCACGCCAGCGGCAGCAAGAAGAGATATTTCCTTCTCCTCGTCTCCTTCAAACATAGTAGCTAAGAAGGAGGGAGTGAATCGCCATTGTGCGACATCGCCATTGCTTGACATCGTCATTGCTCGATATCGTCACCACCACTACTCAGCCACAAATCTCTACACAATAGCAATGTCGTTCTCTATCAGATTAGAACAAAACGATCATGAGGAGTCGATCGTCTTCAGTTAGCAGTTATTCGCACCAATCAGTCACAACCAAACTCTGTCATCACTCTGATTTATCACGATTCCACCATCGTCTCACCCTGCCATCACGTGCACAGCCAGTCATCACCACCCTTCTTGTATTTTTTCTCTCCGCCTCTTGTTCCTCGACCCCGCCCTCCATTTCTCACGCACAGAGATCACAGGAGTAGGGATGAACTAGGGAGGAAGAACGTGAGGAAGAAGAAGGAGAAAAGAAGGGGAAAAAAAATTTCAAAACTGTTTTAAAGCTCTGGGCTATTTACACCCCGCACTTTACTCATTAGCACCACACAAAAAATAATACCAACACCAATGTTGAACAATCCAGCACCAATGCTGAGCAATACCAACATTTGTGTTGAGAAATTTTTTCAGCCTTTGCGTTGCGGGGGAGTCATGCTGATTCGAATCGAACAATTATTCGTTTACTCAACAGTCATGATTTCTTCATACCAAAATTGAAAAGTCATGCTGACCACTCAAATCGAATCATTAGTCGTTCACTCGACAGTCATAATTTATTTATACCAGAATTGGAAAGTCATGCTGACCACTTGAATCGAACCATTAGTCGTTCACTCGACAGTCATGATTTCTTCATACAAGAATCATCCAAAAAAAAATTCAAAAATTTTATCCAGAATTATCCAAAGTCATCTAGAATTCGACAATCGTGATGCCTCGAGTCGAACCATTAGCGCAGCTTCACTCGACAGTCATGATTTTTTCATCAAATTGAACTTCAAAGTTTCCTCCAAGCTGCATATTTCTTCTGCGTCTACATGTCTAGCTTGCTGAGGCGTGTTAGAATATGTAGGGCTTGCACTCAACATAGCTAGGAAATTTTAAGTTTCATGTTTCTACAAGGTTAGGTCAAAGTTAACTCTATATAAGCTTGTATTCAGTCAAGGAACAACAACAATAATACAATTCTTCAAATTATTTTTTTAGAACACACAACAAAAACACGCACCTTCCAGCATGCGCTACTGTTTCCCTATCATGATCGTGCTCCACTTTCCTCGTATCATTGTACAACTTTGAAGGAAAAGTTGCAACATAACCAATAGCATAAACATCGGAAATGCTTGTTCCGAGTTTCCATCAGTTTGTAATCAACCAAAAACAATTCATAAACTGAGGTGTGTAATTACCACCCAAAGCACATTCTAAGACAGGCAGACTGATCTTTCTTGTTACCCAGGAGTATTAAATAGTTTTAGCTGTCTTAATCAGAAATTTGTATTATCATGTCAAACAGGTATTGCCTTGGCAAGAGGATAGAATGTTTGTCTAATAAATGTGAACAAAGCGGGTTATGTTGAATGAAGGGAGAGGACACTACATTAAATTGGCACTTTTGTAACAACTAATAAAACAGTATCACTTTTGAGATGTTACAATCCACCAAACAATTTTAAATCAAAACTAAATTTAGTCAAAAAGATGAAAAACAGTAACACAAAAAAAATGATACAATAAGTTGGATCACCATGAATAGTATCACTTTTATAACCATACTCTTCATGATGATACTATTATTGTATCATTTTGTTTGTGAAAATGTGTAAATTTGTTAGGTGAATTGTTACACTTCAAAAGTGATACTATTTTGAGGGTTATTACAAAAATATCAATTTAGTATAGTGGGATGAAAAACAAATTAATTATCATGTTGATCATCAAGCTTGCATATAAGGCCCCGCTCGCCCCATGTTGATCAAAAAAAAATGTCAGCAACAATTGATATTTTCTTGTAGAATAGAGATTGCGAGAAAGACAAAAATGTAGTTTGTTTTGGATATATATATATCCATGGAGAATGGAGTTCTTCCTTCTTGTGGACCTCAGTGCATGGAAGTCCTTTTAAATTGCGTAAGGTATAAATCCTAGCAAGAACAACCTCATTAAATCAAGAGAGAGGCTAAAAATGAGGTGTGGGACTTGCTGATCCATGGTTCTGGTAAATGAATAGAAACCTCATCAAACTTGTTCATTTCATCGTTGCTGCAATCTCAAGAGAAACATATGGCGATCCATCAATCACGCCTTTTCCACCTTTTTTAGCTTTAACTACTCTAATGCCTGGTAAGCGTCTCTCAATAGAATACATTCTTGGTTTCTTCTTGGTTGACAACCCAGTCACTCAACTTCATATTCTGTGACATGGTAAACCATTTAATAAGTGCAGGAAAGGGAATTGAATGTAGAAGATGGATATTTGAAGACTATATTCAGCAATGAAAATTACATGTGGTTATTCCTAACATACATGAGAGATGATTAAACCAAATATATTCTTACTGCACAACCAGTTGCAATGATCAAGATTCAAGATATCATAGGTGAAGATTTGGGCAATTGCACTTATAAGAGTCTTGGAAGCAAGATCTACTTTTATTATTACAGTGTTAAGAATCAACTCTACTTTGGTAAGCCAAAAACAATCCTGAGAGCCCAATAGGATAAGGAAGCCTAAATATTTGGGATGTTTTCGAAAAGAAATGTTCTGCCACGTGTGTCACTAATCTGCCACGTGTCTCACTCACACTACAATAAAAAGTAAATTCAGTAACGGCGTTTTGAATCAGCAACAGCTCAACGACCGTCGCAATATCATAGCTATTTCAATCGTCGCTATTTGAATCAGCAGCGGTAAATTTTTCCGTAGCTAATTGGCAATGGTTACAAACCGTCGCTAAGTAAAAAAACTTTGTCGCTAAAGTTGTTTAAAATGTTTGAAACAGAAGCGACGGCTTTTAAAATGTTTACGACAGCTAAGGCTGTCGCAAAATGAAAAATAGCGACGGTATTTGTCGTGGCTATTTAGCGACAGTATTTAAGCTGTCGCTAAGATGCAAATCCAATTGACAAAACAGCTACGGTATTTGCCGTGACTATTTAGCAACGGCTCGCTAAGCTGCAAATCAAATTGACAAATCTGTGACAGTATTTTCCATGGCTAACACTAAGTTACTATAGCTAAAAAATTTAGTAATGAAATTTGTTTTTTCTATTAATTTTCAGATTTCTCATTGCATTTTTTTTGTCATTCAGAATAAACATTTCAAACCTGAACACAATTATATTAATTTTCGTATAATCAATAACTTGTTCATTACAAAAAATACAATCCCAAACAACTTCAAATTGAAATTAAATATATATATATAATATAAAGAAATACAATTTCAATTTGAGATATAACTCACTTAAACTTAAATAACTAAATAAATTATAGTGATCGTCTATGGGACATACAAAAAAATACAATACATACAACAATTCATGTGATCTTCCACACCATATCGATCATCCCACAAAATGTGTTCTACTTCAAAATTTCATAGCTTCCACTTCAAAACCAATATCAATTTAGCAGCACCTAAACCTGTAAAATTTGAAATAGCAGTGCATGAGAAACGTATTGAATGCTTAACTATGTAATACAAATCTCATAAAGTTGCACATTCAAATGGACACTCTGAGTTACAACTAAGATGTCTTTTTACATTACTAATCAGCATCTTATTAGATAGAATAAAATATTCTTTTCTATTTTGAGTTTGCGCATTTGAAGGATCGACAAAGGTAAGCGGAACATATTAACAAGGTGAAATAAAGAAATTTAAACGCTTCAATGCTGAAATTTAAACGTTGAAATGCTGAAATAAATGCTTAAACGCTGAAATAAACACTGAAATAAATGCTGAAACGCTGAAATAAATTCAAACAGCATACTGGCATTCAAGCAGCATTCAAATTAGCATTCAAACTAGCATTCCTACTAGCAGCATACTGGCATTCCTACTTGACATTCCTACTAGCAGCATACTGGCAGCATACTGACATTCAAGCATACTAGCAGCATACTGGCATACTACTAGCATACTAGGAGCATACTGGCATACCTACTAGTAGCATACTGGCATTCAAGCATATTAGCAGCATAATTATATTGCTTATCAGAATTATGGCAGAATGCTCAACTGAGCAGAAAACAATCAATATGCTTATCTAAAGCTTATGTTCAACCAATAAATAAGTTAACAGAATATTCAACCAAGTTGAGCTGGAAAGTTATGTTCAATCAATAAGCAAAAAACATTCAATAAGCATAAAACAATCAATAAGCTTATGTTCAATCAATAAGCAGAAAACAATGAATAAGTTGGCAGAATGTTCAACCAAGTTGAGCAGGAAAGTTATGTTATTATTTGCTTATCTAAAGCTCATAATTCAACAATCAACTAGAATTCACTAAGATGGCCACTAGAATTTCATAAGCCTCTGACACCGCCAACTTCCTGAAGCAACTGACACCAACTTCAACAAGATGGCCACTAGAATTTCATAAGCCTCTGACATTAACTTCCTTAAGCAACTGACACCAACTTCAACAAGATGGGCACTAGAATTTCAACAATCAAGTACCAACTTCAACAATCAACAATCATAAGCATCTGACACCAACTTCCTGAAGCAAGATGGCCACTAGAATTTCACTAGGATTGCGTGTTGGATTACAAGTAAAACATATAGTCATGCACAATACAAGACATGATATTAACTAAATGAAAAAGATTCAAGTTGATAAGACAATCAACTAATGTCATGGTGTCTAGGAATGATATCAAGTTGAAAAAAAAAAAAAACACACTCGCATGGAAAGAATTATCGATAAAAGACCTTATTCTAGGACTAGGCCAAAATCACCTAGACCTCATAAACAAACAAATAGGTGAGGAAACAAGACCTTAGCCAAATAACTTGCATTTTCTACCCAAGAACCATTTGCAAGCAAGCAACTTGATCAACTTGACCCAACCTGCATCTTGCACCAATAACAACTTGCATCCTATAAGCATGACAAACTTGCAAATCTTGCAACTTGCAAATTGGATAACAACTTGCATGCTCAATCTGCAACTTGCAAACAGACTTTACAAGCACAGTTTGCAAAATGTCATCATAAAAATTTGCAAAGACAAGCCGCAGCCTGCCAGCCCCACTCCAGCTAGCTTTACTGATCATAACAATTTGTGAGTGTTCGGCCATTGGAAGCAAAGTCTAAAGGACATATTATTTGGGGTTCTGATGGAAGATACTGCTGAGGTTATACACCAAGTACACACGTGATTCTGCTCTGGCAGAAGTGCACGCGCAATTCAGCTCTGGAAAAAACTCCCGAAGGTCCAGAGAGAGATGAAGCTTATAGTCAACCTCTGCCTCTCAGATAGCTTCTTTTCCAACACTTCTATGTGGAGATGGATGTAATATTAATATGACTGATCATAACAATTTACTGATCAGTAAACATCCATAACAATTTACTGATCAGTAAACATCCATAGCAATCCATCATAATAATATGACTGATCTTTTCCATATTAATATGATGTAATATTAATATGACTGATCTTTTCCATCTTTGCTGATCAGTAAACATCCATCATAACAATTTACTGATCAGTAAACATCCATATCAATCCATAACAATTTACTCATCATAACAATTTACAGATCAGTAAACATCCATATATAAAAAACCAGGAACGCAGCATCTTTTAGCAGACCATAGCATGTATAAAAACCAGTAACTCTCCAACAACATACGTCCCGACTGCAAAAAGAAACAGAATGCAAACAGATACAGAATCACCACACGCACCAAACAATGACCTGAATTCAAAAAGAAACAGAATCGCCACACTCTGCAACAGAACTTATATATGCCTAACCATTTCTTTCTTGGAAAAATACATGGTCCATAGTTTTGGTAAAGGACGACCAACTATTGGGTGGATGAATGATGACATGTTTCCATGGATTATAAACTAATTTTTCTTTAGTTCTAATTATATATAAAACAAACAAACTTATCTACCATATAAAGAAACCAAAAGGAAGGGAAAAAAAAACAAACAGAGAATTAAACACCAAAAAATCACAATCAATAGACAGCAAGGACTCTAGAAGAAAAAAAATCCGTTATTGACCAAAAGTGAACTTCGTTACAAACCACTAATAACATAACAGTAGAAACAAACAAACATAGAATTCAAAAACTCGCTTTTCCGGGGGTGGGTTCTTGGTTTAGACGCCTCGACATATGCATTCGCCTTATAACTAAAATTAAGGTCAGTAAAACCGATGAACAAGGATCTAGGCAACGTAGGATCCTCCATCGCCCCTTGTGGAGGAGACCCTAATGAACAGAAGAAAGGGGAAAAGAACATAGAAACAAACCATGCAGGAGGCGGCATCGCTATGACTGTACCTAACGAGATCCTGCAAAACCTGACTTCCCTGAGCAAAGAGCAAGGGAGTGCTTTGCTTCGACTGTTACAACAAACAGGCCTTGTTCCTGGAGCAATGGAAACAAGGGAGAGTAGCCCAAAGGAGGTGTGCGTAGAGGCTGCGGCTCAGAACACTACACCAACTACAATGGGGAGTCCTCCAAGTCCTTCAAGTACATGGGCGTCCAAGCTTATGCATGGCCGCTATGCAGGGGCTACGAAACTCAAGTATGAACCACCGTCTGTAGTAGATGGTAAGAAACTAGTCAAGATACAATCTGAGGATTTTGCAACTAGGATTGCCGAATGTGAGCGTCTACTCATTGGAAGATTCGTAGGGAAGAGACTAGGGTTTAGCTTTGTCAAGGAATCACTAGCTAGACTGGGAAACTAGGAACTTTGATATGAGTCTACATGGAGGAAAAAAATTTGTTTTCAGGTTTAAAGATGAATCAGCACGTAATCAGGCGCTAGAAACAGGATCTGTGCACATTGCTAGTCGCCTGTTTATTATCAGACAATGGACTCCAACCATGGATGAGGAAGCTGATACACTCACCACAGTTCCAATATGGGTGACGCTAAAAAGAATACCCTTGTTCTTGTGGAACCCGGAGGGTATTCAGCGGATAGCCAGCGCCATAGGAGTACCAATCATGCTGGACAAAGCAACTGAAGGGGGGTCGCGGATGGCTTATGCGAGGGTCTGTGTTGAAGTGGAAGCTAGCAATACCTTGCCACGAGAAATACCTATTATGATTAATGATGCAAAAATAAGGATAGTAGAGGTGGAATATGCATGGATTCCACCTTGATGCAAGGCATGTACTGTCTTTGGCCACTAAAGCCAGCAATGTACCAAGGCAGCCACAAATAGGACGACAACGCACAAAGTGTGGAGAGCAACAGGTAGAGTCCAGAGTGATAGTAGTCAGGAAAATGAAGGATGGACTGTAGCCAAGGGCCGCCATGCTTTCAAACCAAGGAACAATGCAACTGATGCAGCATCTAGTGGTGCTGGTAATGGGACCATGGAGAATATGGATGCTCAAATAGAGGTAATTGAAGACCAGTTAGCGAACTCTGAAGTTGCCATTGAAATAGTTAGTGATGAAGTAGCCATTGAAGCAGTTAGTGATGATACTATCAGAGCACAGACTAAGGTAGTGGATTCTAGTTTGCAGATAGGAAACGGAGTGGAATTACGCCAGTCTTTGGACACAAATACAACCTACTTAGCACAGTCAAGGATTGGCATTGGACAGACAATGGAAATGTTTCTCTAGGTGGGCGAGTATGGGTTGCTTGGAATCCTAGCATGGTATCCATCACCGTTCTTTCAGTGACTGACCAAGCAATTACTTTGAATGCTAACTGGAATACTGGTTTCATGTGTGCTATTTCCTTTATCTATGTCAGTAGCTTCTACACTACTAGAAGACTTTTATGGCAGGAATTGGTTGACTTCTCGAGCTTGGGGACTTCAATGCTATACTTCAGGCGGAGGAACGCATGGGAAAGGCTGATACACAACAGGGAGGTGCCTCTGACTTCTTGAATTGTGTTATACGAGCAGGAATATATGACTGCCGATATAGAGGTAACTTCTTTACTTGGAGCAACAACCAACTAGGGCATGAATGAGTATCTTCCAAAATTGATAGGGTATTAGTCAATATGACATGGCTGCAACAAGTACCTGATGCAGAAGCAGAGTTTTTGAACTCTGGAATTTCTGACCATACACCCATGACCGTAACTCTTTATGACAATAAGAGTAGAGGACCTATCCCATTCAAGTTTTTTAACTACTGGTCTCATGAGAATGGCTTTCAGAACATAGTAGAGGAAGCTTGGAAAATGAGAGTTCGTGGTAACCCTATGTACAAGCTAGTACACAAGCTGAAAAATGTTAAGCAACAGCTCACCATATGGCGTAAGGCAGGGTTTTACAAAGCAAGCACAGCAGTGGATCAAGCACGCGCAAGGGTGACCCATGCTCAGCAAGCTATACAGGACTCCCAAATTGTGTCCCAGGCACCACATGCAGCACAAGGATCAAGGGGAACTACGTACAGTACATCACTCTATGCAGCACTACCCAATTCATGATCAGCTCATTCAAGAGGAAAGGAACGCAATCAGAGAGTTTGTTAAGGCAGCGCGTAATGAAGAGGCTGAAATGAAACAAAGGTCTAGGTATAAGCTTTTCTCAGTCGGTGATCTATTTCCATGGTATGGTTCGAGAGCGCACGACTCAAAACAGGATACTCAGTATATATAACAGCCAAGGTGACAAGCCGGAAGACCCAGAGGAAATCGAGTCAGAGTGTGTTCAGTATTTCAGTAGCATCTTTGCAAATGACCATGACACAGTCTATAATCCAGAACTTATGCATAGCCTGGAATTTGAAAACAGTATTACTGAAGAGATGGGCGATGACATGCCCAGGCCAATTACTAGAGATGAAATCATTGAGACACTTGCAGAGATTGACTCTAACAAGGCACCAGGACCAGACGGATTCTCTTCTTACTTCTTCAAAGTCACATGGCGAATAGTAGGAGACGATTTTGTTAAGGCCATCATGAACTTCTTCAGGAATACGAAGCTGTTGGGCGAGGTAAATGCAACTAATGTTGCTTTAGTTCCTAAAATTACTAATGCATCTCGCTTTAGTGAATACAGGCCAATTGCATGTTGCAATGTTATATACAAATGCATCACAAAAATCTTAACAAACAGGATGAAAGCTGCTGTAAAGATAGTGGTGAGTGACTCTCAATCAGATTTTATACAAGGAAGACATATTCAGGACAACATAATGCTCGCCCATGAACTTGTTCGCAATTACCACAGGGTCAAGGGTCCGCCGAGGTGTGCGGCGAAGATTGACTTGAAAAAAGCTTATGACATGATAAGATGGGAGGCTATTCTAGCTATTTTACGGAAGATAAAGGTTCCTCCAATATTCATTGAATGGGTCAAGGAATGTATTTCTACATCCAAGTTCTCCATATGCTTGAATGGATCTCCTAAGGGGTATATTAAAGCTACGAGAGGCATTAGACAAGGTTGCCCAATGTCACCATATATGTTTGTTTTAGTAATGGAAGTCCTCATGTGCAGTTAAGAAAACAGGTTCAGCAAGGTCATTACCAGTTTCACCATAAATGCAAGGATCCCAACATTACTCACCTATGTTTTGCGGATGACTTAATAGCCTTTTTCCATGGAGACAGAAATTCAGCGAAAGCATTGCTTGATATGTTAACAGAATTCAAGGCATGCACTGGGCTAGAGGTGAATTGTGATAAGAGCCAATTGTTCCTGGCGGGGGTTTCGAATGAGGAACAGTCCAGGATATATAACTGAGCATCTCAAATTCTCTGTGGGCAAGCTTCCTGTAAGATACCTAGGATTACCTATGACATCTTCCTATCTATCTCATACCCAATGCCTACCTATCATTGAGAAAATAAAGAAGAAAGTCAACTCTTGGAAGAATAGGTTCCTTACTTATGCAGGACGATTAGTTTTGATAAAATCAGTCCTAGCAAGCATGCATATCTATTGGAACTCATGTTATGGCCTGCCTAAGCAGACTCTAGACTGCATTAATGCTATTCTTAGGAGCTTCCTATGGTCAGGTGGTGATGTAGCAGCAAAAAAAGCACTAGTTCGCTGGGATAATGTTTACTATCCGTATAGTGAAGGGGGACTTGGCGTGAGAGACATTCGAAACATATCTGGAGTATTGTGACTCTCAGAGACTTAGTTTGGGTCAAATGGATATACAAATACCTGATTAAACGGAAAAACTTTTGGACCATGGAGACACCTAGGGATGCTTCCTGGTGTTGGAGGAGGATCCTGAAATGTAGAGATAAGGCCTCACGAATAGTTTTACACTCCATAGGTAATGGAGAAAAGCCACTATTCTGGAAGGAGCCATGGCACCCATTAAGAATTCTTCTTGACAGATTTCCTACAGAATTACTATATGACTCAACCTTACATAAGGATGCAAAGGTCTCGGCCATAATAAGGAATAACAGGTGGCATGTGGCTCCAAGTGTAGAAGGTAGCATTGCTGAAATAGGAAGCTACTTAGAGGATGTTGAACTGGATGCTAGCAACCAGGATGAAGTGCTGTGGACTGCCAGCAATGATGGTCAATTCCAACTCAAGTCCACCTATGAAGCTATTAGGAAGCGAAACAGGAAAGCGGACTGGTCACCAGTAGTATGGTTCAAGGGAAACATTCCCAGGCACAGTTTTATCACCTGGCTACTAGTCCATAAAGCACTGAAGACATTAAGCAAATTAAAGAAATGGGGAGTTGTCCAACAGGATACATGTCCTATGTGCAATCGAGACAGTGAAACAGGCAGATACCTCTTCTTTGAATGCAGTTACTTGCAGTATGTATGGAAGGAAATGTTGCATTATCTTAGCTATTCCCGATAATTTTCAGGCTGGGACTCGGAGGAAGAAGTTCAATGGTGCGGCCAACATTTCAAAGGAAGTAGTCTCAGCTATCAGGTTAAAAAGGTCACGTTCAATGCTACGGTGTACTACATCCGGGCTGAAAGGGAACAAAAGAATTCATGAGCAACAATACTGTGTAGGTACTGAGCTAGTGAAACGCATATACAATTATGTTCGTCTCAAATTCAGTGTGGACGAACTTATTGTGGAAGATAGTTCATATAATAGACAGTTTTTTGGTAGGTGGAAACTTGACGCAACTTATAGAATTCAGGCCCCAGTCACCTGCAGATGGATGAAACCTCCTTATGGTTGGCACAAACTGAACACTGATGGTTCACTAAGAGGAGATAGGGGTGGCTACGGGGCAGTGCTTAGAGATGCAGAGGGTGAAGTGATAGCTGCTTGCTACGGGTCAAACAAGGGGCCATATAGTTGTAAAACATGAACTACAAGGCGTAGAGGCAGGCTTAAAATTAGCTAGTTTGCACCATATTCAAAAGCTGGAAATATGCACAGACTCTACTTGCGTTCTCCAGTATCTAACTAAGTCCAGGGCTACAGCATGGGACATAAGACAGATCATAAAAAGAATTTTGATTATGCTGGGGTCACTTGAAGACTCCAAAATAGAACATGCCTTCAGATAAACGAATAGGTTTGCTAATAAACTGGCGAGCTTGGTTCCAAATACAGTATTCATGGAAATTGTTCCTAGTTTTTTTGCGCAGGATAAAAGATATTATGTATGAGGATAAGATAGGCAAGGCCTATACTCGGATGTAACACATTTATTTTTCAGGTTTGGGGATCCTAAGTAACCCCCGCTCGCTTTCCACCATGGCACACCGAGGCTCAATAGGTTCTTTCCACCATGGAAATCCATAAATTGCAGTATCCAAAAGAATCTCTAAATAAAACATCAGGAAAAAAAAAAACGTAATGTTTTATATTGGAAACTTGAGAGGATTGGAAGGGAGCTCATCAGGGTTATGGGGAATCAATTAGTCTCAGAAGTGGTGAATTAGTGAAAATGATGTTAACCGATGGTTACTCATCATTGAGTTCGTGCTTTAAGGTTCCAAGGTGGAATGACCAGACAATAATGAGTTTGTATTCTCTACAGCTTGGTTGGTAGGGCATCCTATTTTCGATAACTCATCAAACTTGACACCTTATAGTCATATTCCACAAAAATTCAGGCCTCTGATTAGGTCAAGAGGATAAGAAAAATATCCCTCTGCTTGGTGGATTGTGACCCTTATGGATTTGATGTACTTACAACCTACCGGTTTGGTTCTATGGTATGGTTTCTTGATGCAAGACCTTACTAAACTGAAATCCAAATCGAATCCAACTGAAGTAAAATTTGCACAACAATATAAACCTAAGTGAGAGATTTGATTTTTACTCACCTTGAACCCTGAATAGAGCACAAAAACCCCAAATTTCTCCCACCTTGAAGTTGAAGAAGATGAAGAAGATGAAGAAGGAGATGCTCTTCCTAATTCGCGTCCAAAGCTTGGATGAAAAAGGAGATGCTCTTCCTAATTCGCGCCCAAAGCTTGGATGAAGAAGGAGATGCTCTTCCAAAGCTCTGACCCAAATTCGCGCCCTAATTCCTCTCAGCTTGGATGAAGAAAGAGATGCTCAAAGCTATTCCTCTCAGCTTGGATGAAGAAGAAGAATTAGACGCTCAAATAGGGCTGAACAAAAAACCGATCAAACTTAAACCGATCCGAACTGAATTTAAACTGAATCATTCGGTTTTAAAAAATTTTAAATCGAAGTGGTCGGTTCGGTTTTCGGTTTCTATGTGATTTTAACCGATCAAACCAAACCGACCGAATATATATAATAAATAATATATATTTTATATATAAATAATACAATATGTTTAAAATAGTCGGTAGGTTCGGTTTTGGTTCGATTTTAATCGGTTCGATTCGGTTACGGTTTGTATAAATTAGAATCGGTTCGGTTTCGGATCGGTTTGTTAATGGTCGGTTCGGTTTCGATTTGAAAATTTTAAAACCGACCTAAGTCGGTTTGGTTCACGGTTTAGGTGAAAAACTGAACCGTCGGTTTGGTTTTCAACCCTATGCTCAAACTTGGAAGAAGAAGGAGATGCGGGTTTTTCTGTGTTTTTTCCTCTCAGCGGTTTTTTTTTCCTTTTTAGTAATTTTTCAATTATTGTTTAGAAGCGAATCTGAACCCAATTTGGGCCAGATTTTCTAGCAGTTTATTTCTTTTATTACGAATTTTGTTTTAGCATAGGTTTTGCTATTTTTGGTAAAATTCTAATAATCACGAGTTTTAGCTATAAAGCCCGGCTTCTGGGCTGATTTTATAGGGACCTTTGATTTGAGTAATTTGATTAAACATTAGAGTTATTTTCTCTGTGTTTTTGGGCGAATCTCTTGTATCATTTCTTGTGAATTGTCTGTTGAACTAGCCCGCAAAATAATCACTATTCTGCCCGGCGTCAAATTCACACAAATAACATCTAAATCCCTAACTTTCCAGTATCAATTCATCCATTATTCCACAAAATGGAAACTTTCCCCATCCAAATCCCATCAATAACAAAAAAATAATTAGTTTTAGTCAAGTTTTCAAATTTTTCCTCTAATTGAACATCAGTTTGGCTCTAATCAAACAACTTATGCTTAACCTTTGTAAATATCCGCACTTTCATCAAATCTAGAAACTCATACTCCAATCACTCAAATCCTCCACATGCATGTACAAACAAACATCATCACAACTACAATGAAACATCAATTAAGCTCTAATTCCCCAATTAATACTTAACTTTTCAACCTTATACTACAATCCATCCATCAAACATGTAAGTACACATTCATGCATCAACATCAACATCAAACAACAACAAGAAACTCATTAGTAATTCAAACATAATCACTTCACAATTCAATCTCAAACAAGATTATTAGAACAGTTGAAAAACTACTTTAAAAAACCCTAAATTTAGGAGAGTTGGGGTTTTGAAATGTGACCTGAATTGCAAATTGTAGTTGCCGAAATGCTCTGTGAGTGTCTCCTCTGTTGTCTCCCATGAAATCCCTCTGATGAAGAGCTTTCCCTGATCTGAATCCATGATGGGTTTTGGATTTTCTTCTCTGACTCTGAAAGAAGAAGAATACGCAGAGAAGAGCCGCGAGGAGCGGAAAAAAAATTGGGGAGAGGAGACGGATATGAAGAATATGAAGAAGGATGTGTTTTCTTCTCTCCCACAAAAACCCCAAGGATGGTAAAATTTTCTTCGCACCCACAATATATATATATTTTTTTTTTATTTTTTTTTCAATTAAGGACGGCTTACACCGTAGCAATTTCTGTTTTTATTTGTAAAACTTAGCAACGGCAAATATGTGGTTGCTAAGTTACAAATTTAGCGACGACATTTGTCGTTGCTAATACTAATTTGCTGTAGCTAAATGATTTAATGAAGCTTTTAGCAACGGCTAATATGTTGTTGCTAAGTTGCAAATTTCGCAACGACTTGAACTGTTGCTAAGTCTCACATTTAGGGACGACATTTGCCGTAGCTAATACTTAATTTGCTGTAGGTAAATGAGTTATTAAAGCTTTTAGCGACGGCTTGATACCGTTGCTAAGTTGCTAAGTTGCAAAGTTAGCGACGGCTTAAAACCATTGCTAAGTTGTACATTTAGGGACGGCGTTTGATGTTGCTAATACTTAATTTGCTGTAGGTGAATGAATTACTAAAGCTTTTAGCGACGGTTTAAAACCGTGGCTAAGTTACAAATTTAGCGACGGTTTAAAACCGTGGCAAAGCTACAAATTTAGCGACGCCATTTGCCATTGTTAATACTAATTTGCTGTAGCTAAATGAATTAATAAAGCTTTTGGCAACGGCTAATATGTTGTTGCTAAGTTGCAAATTTAGCGACAACATTTGTCGTTGCTAATACTAATTTTCTGTAGGGGAATGAATTACTAAAGCTTTTAACGACGGCTTAATACCGTTGCTAAGTTGCAAATTTAGCGACTGCTTAAAACCGTTGCTAAGTGCACATTAGGGACGACATTTGTTGTTGTTAATACTTAATCTGTTGTATGTAAATGAATTACTAAAGCTTTTAACGACGGTTTAAAACTATTGCTAAGTTTCAAATTTAGCGACGGCATATGTCGTTGCTAATACTAATTTGCTGTAGCTAAAATAATTACTAATGAAAATTCAATTTTTTAATGAAATTAGTTATTTCTATTAATTTTCAGATTTCTTATTGCCTTTTTTTGTCATTCAGAAGAAACATTTCAAACTTGAAAATAATTATTTTAATTGTCACCATAAATGATGACTAATACATTAACCTTGTTCATATAATCAATAACTTATCCATAGCAAAAAATACAATCCCAAACAACTTTAGATTCTATCAACCTCAAATTGAAATTATAAATATATATGATTCAGGAGGCTACATAAGCAGAAAACTTACATGGATTTACAATCAAGGACATACTAAAAATGACCAATTTTGAATCAAGGTTTAACAAAAAAACAACAAAAAGGATAATGGAAAGACAAATCTGGATTCAAATTTTATCTCCCATTCCAAAAAGGTTTTAATCCAAAAAGGATTAAAACTAACAAACTTTTCATTATTAATAATTTTTTCTCTCATTCCAAATTCAAAGCGTCTGCAAGTTTCATAGAAATCAAACAATCTTTCAGCCTGCAGAAAAACGAAGGCACTTCAACTAGTTAGAAATAATAATA
This sequence comes from Berberis vulgaris, assembly GCA_963556465.1. Lineage (NCBI taxonomy): Eukaryota > Viridiplantae > Streptophyta > Magnoliopsida > Ranunculales > Berberidaceae > Berberis > Berberis vulgaris. The sequence goes on from OY747135.1 coordinate 7,753,968, forward strand.
AAAAAATGACTGGAAGGCATTAAGAATATCAATGAGGGTATGGGTAAGATGCAAGAAATGGTTAAAAAAAATTCTAAATCATTCTCATACCTGCAAGTGGTTTTTAACATGGGCAATGCTAAGTCTTCTCACATTCATTAGTTGAAGGACTAATTTGGGAGTTGCTTCTGCAACAATCAAAGAAAAAGAAAATGATAAAGAGTTAGTAATCCTATTTATCCTTTATTCTCTACCATTAATGTCTGACTGATATGTTTTCTTCTTTTAAGTGAAAATACTGAAACTTTTATGTATATGGATATCAAAATATTGTTGATGTTCATGAAAGAAATTCTAAAATTTACTTTCTTGTCCACCAATCCTTTCAACAGCATGAACAAAATAAATATTAAGATCAAGAGTCCAACGTAGTCTAAGCAACTTTGATTGAATATACTGCCTTACTGAAGTAACCATTTGTTGCGGAGTCCCCAGCAGTACAGTTTTCGATGAATTTAGAACAACTAGCAGGTGCATGGATCCCCAGGTTGTAAGCACAAATCGCAAAGGTCCATGGTTCGTTCAAGGTGATCCAATGCTTCACTCTGTCACCAAACTCCTTGAAAAAAACCTCTGCATAATCTGGTAATAATTTATGCCTTCTTGGTTCACTCCATCCCTTCTGTTCCCATCTAAAGCCAAAAAACAATTGTCACAACTAATTATTGTTCTTAACCTTATAATCGTACAAATTGAGGCCCTTCAGAATAGTAACCAAGTCTTCAATGACACTTTTAACTTTCCAAAATTGACCTATTAGCAATTCATCCACATCAAAATTATGCTTATGCTACTACTCACTTGGTATAATTCTTGACCAAGAAACTGAGAACTTGTAAGGATCCACGTTCATTTTCTTCATTATCTTCACATCTTCCTTGAAATTAGTGGAGGAAACAAAACAAAAAACGAGCAAAAACAGGTTCAAATTCAGAGAACACAAAATAATAGATGAAAAGTTTTAACAAATTATAAAACTGTCTAAGATAAGACTACATATATTATTCCTTGATAATTGCTTTGCAAACAAATGAGTGGCTAAATGCATAACAAGCTGTGGCTAAATGTATATATATATATATAGGGACGGCTTATACCGTAGCTACCAATTTTTATTTGTAAAATTTAGCGACAGCTAATATACCGTGGCTAAATTATATATATATATATATTTTCAAAAAATCCATTAGGGACGATTTATACCGTAGCTACCAAATTTTATTTGTAAAATTTAGCGACTGCCAATATACCGTGGCTAAATGTTTTTTTTATATATTTTTTTTTCAAAAAATCCATTAGGGACGACTTATACCGTAGCTACCAATTTTTATTTGTAAAACTTAGCGACAACTAATTTATCGTCGCAAATGATTTAATTAGCTACAGCTTGTTCTGCATTTAGCCACGGTTTTCCCGTCACAAGCACAGTTTATTTGTAAAACTTAGCGACATCTAAAATGTCGTCGCAAATGTTTTAATTAGCGACGGTTTATTCTTATTTAGCCACGGTTTTCCCTTCACAAGCACAGTTTATGATTTTTTGGTTCCGGCAGTTACTAAAAGAATTAGACGATTTTTTGCCGTCGTAAATCTTTTAATTAGAGACGGTTTTTTTATTCCGTCTCTAGTATTCGTAGTTATTGCATCTTTTTTTTGTAGTGTCATCTGTCACGTGTCTCATTCATCTGTCAGCAGTTTACTCGTTCTGCCTCTATAATAGACAAACACAAAGCCATCTGGAGGTAACTCTTTCTTGATTCACAATTCTCTCTTCAAATATAGAGAAATAAATACTTTCCTAAAGACATTGCTCAAACTTTGACATCGGAGTCCCCGTGGTAGGCACCACACCGGTGTCAAGAATTAATCTTCATCTTATGCAAATTGCTCTGCATGATCAGCACGTGATCCGGTGAAAATTTGCATCCACAAATTGGTGTTTTCAATGAGAGCTTGAATCAAACTCATTGCATGCTCTATTCCATTCATAAAAAAAATTGCATTCATTCACTTTAAATTTCCTTTCACGAACACTTTCATTGTCAAAGTTCTTTTCAATACAATGGTGGGAACTCGAAAACAAATTAGCAAAAATAATGTTGCGCAGTCCTCTGCCCGACCTAGACCGCCATCGTCACCACTGGCTTAATCGCTACAGATCGAGTAGCCACTGGTAGTAGGTCTGCCACCGTCGGCTGACCATCAATTGCAACCTTCCACCCAACAACCAAGCCCAATGAAAATGGCACAACAAAAAAATCTTGCAGGTCAGATTGCCAATTTGACTAAAATATTGGATGACCAAACTCGGATAGTAGAGCGATTAGTGAGTATACAGCCAGGGCAGAAGACACATTGTCATCTGGCAACAGAAGTAGTCATCCACTGAGGGAAAATAATACATCTGGAAGCATTCATTCAAGATTAGGGCCACAAGCAAATGTGCACTCTAGGCTCAGGCCTCAAACAAAAGTCTTTTCAAGGTTGGGTTCCCAAACAACTGTACACTCAAGGCTGGGATCACAGATGATGCCCGGCATGAGTGATCGGTGCAGAAGACAGAATCCTGATGGATGTGAACAACGCAAAGGAATCCGGATCATTATATTAACTTGTCCCGAAATTGCCATGTCGCTGAGCGACATAGATTGCCCTACCAGACAGCCGATCAGCAGGATGCACTCAGGTCCTTGCTAACTAATGATATAGCACGAATTATCAATGAGCAATTAAGGAACTCGCAAGTCATGGAAAACCCAGATGATGTTCTGGGCAGAGAGGTGGTCTTGGTAAACACTTCACCTTTTACAAATGACATTGAAGGGGATCCTCCACCAGCAAAGTTTACCATACCAACCTTTACTCCTTTCAGAAGAGATTCTAATCCTGAAAGACACTTGAAGCATTTTTGAAGTGTCATGACTCTGCACAAAAATAATGACCCACTTATGTGCAAAATATTTTCTATGACTTTACAAGGAGTGTCCCTAGATTGGTTCCACACTTTGACCCCTCGGTCGATCAATAACTTTGGAGAGCTCTCCCTTATTTTCACAAAAGAGTATTCATCCTATCGAACCATAAAAAAACATGATGACCACCTCTTCAACATAATGAAAAAGTCAAATAAATCTCTTCGAGACTTTATCAAAATATTCAAGGCAGAAATGGCGAGCATAAATGGGTGTGATGACCAAATTGCATCCTTAGCTTTCAAGTCATATATTGTATGGCAAATTGACCATGAAATCGGGCAAAACTCTTACCGAAATCTTTGCCATGGTAGAACGCTATGCATTGTGGGATGACGAAAAAAATAATGCTAAAGCACTAGATATACATGAGAAAGATAGTCAACCTGCACAAACAAATGCATATCAGAAGGATGATAAAAAGAACAAGGGTGACAAGCGTAGAACATGCTCCCCAACAAGAGACTCCTCAGCCAATAGAACATACTTAGAGTTCACCGTTACGATCAATCAAACTCTCCAACGCAGAAGAATCTAATGATTGTGGCAACCGACCATTTCACAAAGTGGATCGAAGCTGAGGCGTCCTAGCTTTTTCATTTTTAACTTTTTAGAAAAAAAATACAATGTACATGTAAGAAAAACTTGGTTGTATTTTATCTATTTATTGTATTTTATCTCTTCAACAAGAGATTCCTCATCTGGTAGAACATACACAGTGTTCTCCGTTCCGGTCAATCAAATTCTCCACGAGAAGAACACAAAAAAAACCCAACCTGGTCGAAGAGACTGCCACCAATGAAAAGAGATCCTGCAAAGAAAAGATCTGAACAAATATTTACATATATTTCAGCAGAGGATACATTATTTTGCTTATCAGCAGAAAACACACATTTCTCAGTTGAAATAGGAAAATACGATAATTCATTCTACATGTCCTTTAGCAGAAGACATTCAGATATACAAATATTTATGTACACCTCAGTAGAGGATCACACTCTCCGTGAGTGGGTAATTCAATGCATGAAATCATCCTATTGAGACTACTTATATCTATTTAAGTTTAGTCAAGTGGTCAGCTGACCTCACAAACAAAATGCATCGGTAGAGGGATGACACTCTCTGTGAGTGGGTAATTCATTTAATCAATCACTGAGCACAGAAGCATCTTACTCAGGACTACTTAAATTCGTTTAAGTTTTGTCAAGTGGTCAGTAGATCACACAATGTTTTCATGCAATTTTCAAGATAAACATATTTTAATCTATGATTAATTTCTAAATCCTCAAGTTATGCTTAAGTTCCGACTTAGCATATTGGAAACTCGTAAAGCTGGCCAATCAAATGTAGATCAGCAGACAAATCCAAGAAAGGACATATACATCTACTTGGCAGTTTCAAATGTAGCAGTTAACTCAGTTCTCATCAGCGAAGAGTTGGAGGCACAACTTCCTCCCAGATGCTTGTCAAAAACTCATGAAATGGGCGATAGAGTTGAGCCAATACAACTTGATCTAGTGGTCAAGGAAAACTTTAAAGGCTCAAGTTTTAGCAGAATTCATTCCCTTCTCAATCGGGGAGACAAAGTCAGCCAGCAGATCAGTGTCGCGTCCTTAAACAAATCTACCAATCGATGACAACTATAAAGGCTCAAACCTTTTTCAACCAGGGAAACAAAGTCAGTTAGCAGATCAGTGTCGTGCCCTTCAACAAAATCTATCGACCGATGACAACTATAAAGGCTTAATCCTTAGCAAAATTCATAATAGAATTCGTTCCCACCTCAACCGGGGAAACAAAGTCAGCCAACAGATCAATGTCGCATCCTTCAATAAATGAAGACTCATCAACTCATGCTGAAACATGAGCATGTCAACCCAAAGATATGTGGCATTTATATGTGGATGGGTCATCAAATCACCAGGATGCTGGAGTAGGACTTGTTCTGTTCACCTAAGGATGATTTTCTACTTGGACAAAGTCCAAGAGCCTATGTATGACTCATCCGGTAGACCACCTCATCTGCAGCAAAAACCTCTACATGCAGATCCTTTACTTATATCAATAGAGACAGATAAGTCAGCAAGATCAAGAGCATTCTACTTCTATTTTTGGCAGGGTTCATCAATGAAAATACATCTCCTCTGCTTTTAAGTAAAAAAGAAAGAAAAACGGTCAGCTCAAAAGCATATGAGATAAAGAGCATTTGTGGGAGCTAAAAATAATCCTGAGCCCAATAGGATAAGGAAGCCCAAATATTTGGGATGTTCTCGAGAATCTCGAATATTACCCATGAAGTTACAAGTAAAGAAAGCCCAAGTTTGGGCCCAATGTTACTCAGCAAAACATTTCTTTCTCAACAGGGGAGTAGTATTCGGTGCTGACCACCATGCTCAGCTGAGCACACAAGCTTGCAGGAGAGGTGTCTCCAAACAGGAAGTCACAACCGCCAACGGGAGGTTACAACTACCTGAGAGAAGTTACAACTATCTAAGAGAAATTACAACCTTCTGCAAGCAGATGACTCACTCATCTGCCACGTGTCTCACTCATCTGTCACGTGTCTCACTCATCTGCCAGCGGTTTACTCGTTATGCCTCTATAAATAGCCAAATACAAAGCCATCTAGAGGTAACTCTTTCCTAATTCACAAATTTCTCTTCAAATATAGAGAAATAAATATTTTCCTAAAGACATTGCTCTAACTTTGGCATCGGAGTCCCCGTGGCAGGCACCACACTGGTGTCAAGAATTAATCTTCATCTTATACAGATTGCTTCACGTGATCAGCACGTGATCCGGTGGAAATCTGCATACACATCTATGCTTGTGATAACTTATTGATAAAATTCCATGTCATATTTAAAATCAATAATACCTATTTGCTTTAAGTAAACAGCTAATGGATATCATGAAAAAACACAAAATTGGCCAAGAGCCTACTGGTTCTTGTAGAAATGTAGTAAATGCATAACTTTGTCGTCATTTCAAATTATCATTGCAACCTAGATAACAAAAGGAGTTTTGGGATAAAGATTTTAAACAAATAAATATATAAACTATGCAAACGAGCATATATTACCTTGTTTGGCGTACCAGTCTAGAGGACTTCTGCAAAAACCTTATAAGATGATTTTGGAAATCAGAACAAATACAATGCAATGTAGGCATTCATAATAATCAAAGTCACTATATGGCACCAGGAATCATATTACTCAATCGTAAAGAAGTGGAGAATTTGTAGGTAAGAGCATAACACAAAATAGGAATCTCCCTTGATTGATCTGCAATGAACTTTAATTATATCTTATCCAGCTTCAATTACAACAGATTCATGTAGGGATCACTGTATTAATACATTAATAATCCATTAATCTAACAAGGGAAAATACATAAATAAATAAGAGAGAGAGAGAGGGAGGGAGATTACTCATTATTGGCCTACAAAGGTTGTGAAAAAAATAACAAAAACATTTCTCATTACTAATTATGTTGGTTAATTACAATGATACTCGGATGTTACATGCGATATGCGAAGTCCAGACTGTCATGTCTGCAAGTAGAAGAAACTCATAAGAGAATTTAGGCGCGAAAAGAGGCGCCAAAAATATTGGGGCAAATTCAAATGAAGGGGTAGAATGGTAATTAGATAAGAGTTGTTAGTTGAGTCAGGCACATTAGAACACGTGTCTTAGATCTGTCTGTCCATTTTAGAATTATGTTAGCACTATAGGTTAAATAGATAAGAGAAGGATAACAGAGGTATGTTGAGTGAGTGAAGTTGAAGCTCTTTGGTTTAGTTGGAACCCTAGAGAAGAAGAAAGGCTCAGTTCTTAGCAGAACTTGAGAAATCTGTATCCATTTTTCCTATTTTCCAGTTCAATCTATCCATTTGTTTTCTTACTTTGATCCCAACAAGTCACGATCGTGACAATTGGTATCAGAGCAAGTTACGATCCACCAATTTGTGCAACCATGGAAATCACATCTGAGGAAATATAAACTTTCATGGAGGATACAAAGAGAAACCAACTGGAATTCAATGGACAGTTTGAACTTCTGAAAATTGAACTGAGGAGTTTAGCACGGTCAATTGATGCTCAAGAGAGAAGATTAGATGCTACTAGAGTACCTTGGAACTGAGGGATATAAGGATTCAGGAAGCAAGAGTAGTCGCTCAGATCATATCGAGATGCTGGGTGGTTTCGATGACACAAAAAACCTCACGAAGATGGAAGGAAATGTTATGATTCACCATGAACAAGAAACTACAACTAGTGTCATTGTTGTTGCTAAGAAACTTCCTGAAGATATTGTTGATGCCGCTTGTGCACATGTGCAAGGAAGCATTTCACCTACTGTGGTTATTGGAAAAACAACCAATTAAGGAGAGTGGAGGTTCATTGGTGGTTGATCCTGGCTTCTCAACTGGAAGTAAATGGTGCACTCCGAAGCCACAAATGCTTCCTAAGAGAGGTGAATGTGATTTTCTTGCATCGCACCAACATTGTTTGAAGAAATGCTGCATAGACTACTCAAAATTATTCATCAAAGAGTATGGTAGGAATCTTCCAAGGGTAACTTACTCTTCTTATATAAAAGTTAAGATGAAAATTCAAATTGTCAAGATGAGTCGATTGATTAGAGTCACTTCAAGTTTGGATCATGATTGGGAAGTACTTACTAAATTGGAGCTGTTTTTTAGTGATAGTAAGACCTCCAATGGTAGGCGTAGAGATGCAGATGCAAGACCTGAGTTATGTAGAAGAACAATTGTGTTTGTTTCTACAAAGGAATACATGGTACACAATCCAATACACATGGTCTTCTTTTTCCGTGTTGATGATTCCAGGTATGCTATACAAACAGGTGCAACTACTGCAGCATGTAGTGCAACCAATCAAGCTATTACTGATCCTCCTGAAGGTCCCAGAACAATGCATCTGGAGCAATTGTTAGACAACATTCCGCCCATGTTTCAGGGCAATAAAGTTGTCGAGTCAGTTTTTAGTGCAGCTATGGAGGTTGCCTATTTGGCAATGGAGAATATCGGAGGAAAGCTTCTTGTATTTCAATCAGTCTTACCTTCAATTGGATATGTTGCTCTGTCTGATATAGAAACTGAGGGAAAATCGAATGAGTCTGATGGATATGAGGCTGCATCTGCTGGTATGAATGCAATGGATTTGAGACAAGGGATCACAATGCTTCTTGAACTAAAGACAGATGAAAAACAATTTATGCAGACACTCTGTAACATGGTCTGCAAAGAACTTAGCGATGATGTAAAGCTGAATTCAAAGCAAAAATAGCTTCCACAACACCAATCTTTTGATGCAGTCATCGTGACATCTCCACAATGTCGTGTGAAAGAAATGAAGACTACAAGAAGAGAAATCCCTGATAGTGTACCCAGTGATGTTTATATGTATACTATCTGTGTGGGAGGGAGTCCGAACAAAGCTTATCTGAAGAGGAGAGTTATGTCTGAGCGAGGAATGAAGTTGGGGCTTATTGATGAAGTTGTATCTTTGAAAGGGTTGCTGAGAGTAGCACATGTTGGGGCTTCAGTTATTAGACTCAAACCAAGAAAAATTAAAAAAATTGTTGTCATTGGTGGCAGTCTGATGGGTTCAGGGATTGCAATAACTCTTATCCTTAGTGGCACATCAGTTCTCCTCAAGGAAATCAACAAATATTGTTTGCAAAAGGAGATTAGTGTTGCGGATGCCCTCTCAAGGTATACAAAACATACTTCAACTTATTACAGCCTTTCCACTATATCTCCTCAATATTGGCTACAACAGTGAAAGTGTTACTCAACTCAGTCAGCAACTCTTAATTGATCCACAACCTACACCTAATTTTTTATTCTCACATGGGAATCTCAAACACAAAGGTTGTATTTACATTGGAGACAATGGACCTCTTAGGTCCCAAATTATGCCTAAACATGGGTTCAGTACTACAATACATTCTAGCCTACAGACTCCTCCTTTTCAGGCCCCTTCTGGTTATTTCACATCACCACTAGTACTACCTCCTATTGCATCCTTGATTATATCAAATGTCCAGAAATATCTGACTGAGAGGGACCATATGCTTCAGCTCATGACAAAAAAGTTACATAGGGCACAAGACAGGATGAAGACAGCTGTTGACCAAAACAAAACTGATAGAGAATTCAATATAGAGGACTGGGTATATCTCAAGCTTCAACCCTCCAGACAGACATCAATGAACATCTGCAGGAATTTGAAGCTGTTAATTAGCTCGTTCTATGGACTTTTACAGATCATTAAAGCAATCGGTTCAGTGGCTTACAGACTGCAATTCCTTTTCAAACAATATGATGCAACAATTACTTTTCCAACAATACCCAGGTTTCAAGGAAGTCAGGAAGATTGAAATGAAGCCAGGCATTGCATTTGTGGAATTTGGAGATGATGCACAATCCTAAATTGTTATACAATCTCTTTATGGATACTTCCCTCAGCTGAACTTAGTGAACACTCAACTACTCTTAGTATACACACAAGGCATAATTCAAGCTGAACCAGTTGTTAGTCTGTCCGGATGCATGATTCCCTGCAACAATCAAACTGTTACACAAGTCCTTATTCAACGGTCCATTGCAATAGCAGCTGAAACACCCTGGAAAGACTGGACACATATCGATTCCTTGTTCCTCATTGTAATCCTTGAGGACAAGGATTTCGAAAAGGGGTGGGCAATGTCATGTCTGCAAGTAGAAGAAACTCAGAAGAGAATTTAGGCGCCAAAAGAGGCGCCAAAAATATTGGGGCAAATTCAAATGAAGGGGTAGAATGGTAATTAGATAAGAGTTGTTAGTTGAGTCAGGCACATTAGAACACGTGTATTAGATCTGTCTGTCCATTTTAGAATTATGTTAGCACTATAGGTTAAATAGAGAAGAGAAGGATAACAGAGGTATCTTGAGTGAGTGAAGTTGAGGCTCTTTGGTTAAGTTGGAACCCTAGAGAAGAAGAGAGACTCAGTTCTTAGCAGAACTTGAGAAATCTGTATCCATTTTTCGTATTTTCCAGTTCAATCTATCCATTTGTTTTCTTACTTTGATCCCAACAAGTCACGATCGTGACACAGACCCTCCACTTCCGGCCAATCCAAATCTTCAACTTCTGATTGGGTTCTTGCAACTTTAGCAATGACTTCGTTTTCTTCAGGTGTTCCACCCTCTAACTATCTTTCCATCTTTTACCCAATATGTTCCGAACTTTGCTTTTGACATTGAAGAATAAGTGTCTCCAAACATTATCGCTTCCCCAGCATTGTCTCCATAGAATTCCCATGACAGGTCGAAGAGATGAGAAGAGAGGTGTGGAAAGTAGTCATACCGGTCAATTGTCTCTCCCTGTTCGCTAGCCTTGATGGCCTGCTTCAAATTAGTAAGTTAAAGCTAGTCAGTCATAGGGAATGCAATGAGCCTGTTGCTGGCTTATAGCTGAATTATCTATTAGTGTCACATATAGCATCCCCAACTTTGATTTAAATAACAAAGTGAATCAAAACACAACACACCTTCACAGCTTGCTCTGCTGATTGCCTGGCATGTTCAACATGCTCCACTCTCCTCATCTCATTGAACATCTTGAATGGAAATGTTGCGACATCAACAACAGCATAAACGTCAGGAACACTTGTTCTGCAGTTTTCATCAGTCTGAAATCAACATGAAATATCTCATAAACTGAGGTGTGTAATTACCGCCGTGGCATATTTTAAGAGACAGGTAACTGATATACAGATAAAGAGAAAGAGAGTTTATCTGTCATTTTTCCTTCAGATTAATTGCATGTATGAAGGGCCATCATTGGTGTTCATCAAGAAGCAACTAAAATTTTTTATACTTTGCAAACTTCAGCAAGAGAACTTAAGAGCATTTTCAGTAGCTGAGTCGATCTTATAAACCAGGAGTGTCAGATAGTCTTACTTGCTTCTGTTAGAAATTTGAATTTTCATGTCAAACAGGTATGAATGGCTTCATAGTGTTCATCGTATAAAAAACAGACATCCTCATGCTACTTTGAAGCATCGATGAGCATCTACAGATTATTCCTAATATGTATAGGAGGTTTAGGCCAACTCAGAGTCTACTCCTGATTATCAAGTAGTTTTTTGAAGTTTGTCAAGTAGTTTCTAGAGTGGGAGATATTTTGAATTTCTGAGTTATCTTTGGTTTCCATATTTAACTAACTGGAACCATTAGAGTTAGAGATTATCTGAAGTTCTTTTACTGCTATTTTTAAACTTGATAGATTGGCTTATTGACCTCTTTGTGCAACTTTCTTCATATGCTCTCACTACTGGTTTATGTGGATTTAGTGTCTTTGCGTTGTACACTTGTACTGATGATTGGCTTGTTTCGGGCCTTGGTTCTGGTTTTGGTTTTGGTTTTGGTTTTGGTTTTGGTTTTGGTTTTGGTTTTGGTTTTGGTTTTGTGAAGGGTTCTTAACCTTTGTTTGTTGGAGAATATTTGTTTGGTTGTACGGAATCCAACCCCTCTCAAAGGCTTTTTCAAAGATCTACATCCGAATAATTTTGCAATAATATCCATTTTAATGGAAGGGAGACAGAACATCTTTCGAATAAGAAATATGGACAGTGAACAAAACGAGTTATATATGTTGAACAAGGAAGATGAAGAATTTCAAGAGAATGGAATTTAAGGCTAACCTTAATTCCACCTTTCTCAACTGCAACCTGACCGTAAAAGAGTGTTACAACTGGTATGTTAAAAAGTGTAAGAATAACGATATCAGCATCCAACACTCCCATTTGACAATGTTACCGTCTTTACCTGCACAGATAAGTAATAAGATAAGCATAAAATCAGATGAGCTTTTGGGTTCATAGCAAGTTACCTCTCCATTTTCATGAGCTGTAAACTCAGTAAGAACTGCTCCCTTGATAATTTCCACTCCTTTAACAGCACAATAACCCTCGTAAAAGGCAGCTAAACTAGGGGTGAAAAGTGAAGCCACTGCGGAAGATATTTCTTTGTCAGAAACATTTGATCTGTTTTCCGATTGTAGAATGGAAATTGCAGTAAAGAAAAAAATTTAGATTGTTTTGGATATATATCAACAACCATCTTTTGATTTTCAAAACTTCAAAAACTAAAGAAGACTATCTGTGCCAGATACAAATCGTACTGCAGACATTGGAACGATAATCCATGAAGGAGAATAAATCTCTTCCTTCTTGTGGACTTCATAAAATTCCAACATGTGCAAGTCCTTTAAAATTTTATAATGGTAGAAACAATACTAGTATGAACAACCTCATTAAATCAACAGAGATGCTAGAAATAAGGTTTGGGACTGACTGCACCATGGTTCTGGGAAATGAATAGAAACCTCATCAAACTTGTTCCTTATCAGCACGCATCTGCAATCTCAAGACAAATATATGATGATCTAGCAAACACAGCTTTTCCACCCTTTTTAGCTTTAATTATTTCTCTAATCTTATCAGCCTGGTTAGCGTCTCTCAAATAGATTACATTCTTGGGTTCATCTCGTCGGATACCAAAGTCACTCAACAACATAGGCTGCGACAGAGTAACCAACTAATAATTAAGCACATGAAAGGGAATTGAATGTACAAAACCATCATTCAGCAACAAAAATTATATTGTGATCATTCTTAAGAGTGTTTATATATACTCACTGCACAACCAGTTGCAATGATCAAGACCTCAAACTTGAAGATTGTTCCAGCTTCACTGATAAGAGTCTTGGAAGCAAGATGAGCTTTTACTACTGAAGTTCTAAGATACAAGTCTACGCCTGTGACGATAGATTGATACTATTCCATGTCATGTTTAAAGTCAATAATAATAACATACGATTAAGTGATAAATGCTTAGCAAAGCATAACCTTATAGTAGTTTCAAGTAAGAATCATTTCGACTAAAAGAAAGGAGTTTTTGAATATATTAGAAAAAAAATTATGCAAACAAGCACATATAGATCACCATTCTCAGTGTACCACTCTGGATTTAGTATCTCGCCTCCACTTCCAGCACATACATGAATTTCTGAAGGGTCTGCAAAAAACAATCCCATGTGAAAGTAGAAATGCAATTAGGAAGGATCTGTGTAAAATAATAAATAAGTTAATATCGGAATAATTACTCACTGACCTTCAGGATATTGGATGTGTTCCTTGCTCAGAAGAGGACGTTCTTCATAAGGAGCAATCTGAATAGTAGTAGTGGCGGGCATTGGTTACATTATAGATATAAACTTGAGAGCGAATGTACCTACAGCTTCCTTGGAAATAATTGCGAGCTGACGGGCCTCAACACCCAGCTTAACAAACTCTCTAGCTGCATAACCCTGCAAACTCAAGAGAAATGATATCAAAACTGCTTCTTATTCAAAAACAACGATGTACTTGAATTGATGGAGATGATGGACGAAGGAAAGGAACTTACAGCTGCAACACCACCACCAATGATGATGTACTTTTAGGGTTGCACCACCATTTCGATGTTGACGTTGATGTTGATGGATGATCAATCAAGAAGGAGGAGGTGAGGCAATCTGTGTTTTGCTTTGCTTCATAGTCTCACTAAAAGTAATCTGATAGGATCCGAAGTATTGGGAATGATCCGTTTTTTTAGGACCGTTGGCCTAGGGGTCAGTCAAAGTCCAATTTTAGAGGTCTGCAAGGGTTTGGATAAAAACAGGGATTAGAACCCCCTTCAGAAATATTAGAAAGAAAGAAAAAAAACACCGTCTGATTTCGCATTCGATCCCAGCTGCCAAAATGAGGGAAGAAAAATGTAACGATTTTTAAAAAGTAACATACGAAATGTAATTTTTTCAACTTCAGTGGAGAGAAATCGTAATTGCCTACCAACTTTAGGGTTCGTGATTTGAATGACTCTTTGAGTCAGAATTATTTCGTGAACTATTTATTTTTAGAATAAAATGTTTAATACTTTGGATTTCTAGATTATACGGATCTGTTCGCGACTTTTTGGTCCAAAAAGTATTAACCGTGAATTATTCAATTCCCGAAGAATTAGGTTCAATATTTTTCGGGTTTCCAAAAAAATTCTTCGAAAATTTTTTACAACTTGCCAACCACTGGCTGTTTCCACAAAAAAAAAAAAAAATTGTAAATATTAACAATAAAGAAATATTGGTAGAAACTTAAACATTATTTACTCATTAAATAATATTTTTTTTCCAAATACAGAAAAGTTACTACTATTTTTTAAATATTTTATTTTACTTATACATAGTCTAAATCAAGGATTGTGATTTATTTTTCTAGTTAATTTCGTTCCCCTGATTTTAAGAAATATTTTGTTTTGTGTAGAAAAAATGTAAAATTTTCGATTGTAATTTTGAATTTAACAATATAAGTAATGCATTTTAAACTCTTAAATGATACATAAAAAGTCCCACATCCCACACGACTAATAGTGTGATACGGACTGAATCAATTACATATCAAAACTTTTGATACTAAAATAACATTATAGCAAGTTAAAATATATGATGTTAAATTTTTTTTTTTTCTCAAAAGAATTCCCATGCTAGAAAAATTAAATATTTCTAATATATATATACTTCTTACGATTTTGAACTATTCTTTGACCAAATGCAATATTTAAAATCCCAATCAATTATCGAATCATTAACATCCTAATTTGTTCCGTATGTTGAATTGCAAACTATGCTTTGATGATAATAAAATGAAAGAGTTTGTTACAATTCTTCCAGCTCCCTCCTGTTACCACTTTTCCGGAGGCAATGGCTTACCAGCCCCCAGACTAGGATGATGAGTTTTACTATCGAAAGTTCTTGTGCTTGGAAGCAGAGGCGGATCCACCCTTTGGATAAGGGGGTCAACTGCCCCCCTTATCTTTTTAAAAGAAACCCACTAAGGTATTTGTATTTTCCATATTGTCTCCTTTAAATTTGTAGGTTGCCCCGCTCATGTTAAAAAAAAAGACTTTCATTCATTGAATTTCTGAACTTTTGATGGGTACAATGATGCATTTTGAATCTTGTTTATTATAATTTATAAAAATTGGGTCATACATCTCCTCATTGATTGAATTTTGAACGTATAATTTTTAAGTCATGTCTGCTTACCCACAAGACCAACAACTGAAGGCTAATATATACAATAATTAATAACCATAGAAATCAAATCAAACCGAGACGAGACTTTTTTTTATTCAAAATTAAGTTATTCTCGTCCAATGTCTTCTTCTTCTTCCCCTTCTTCTTTTTCGTTTTCTTCACATTCTTCTTTTGTTGTCGACAACAAATCTGAAACGAGCAAATGGTAGCAAAGTTATTCTCGACAAGATGGAGTAGGTATTCAACAAAGCCCTTTCTCTAGTAGCAAAGTGTAGAGCGAATGGTCTCATGAAATGAGTCTTCACAATAATCCCTGCGGTCGCGTTCAAGAAGATGCTCGCACAGCTCGAGAATTCCACCATGGACATCTCCTGGCTCCTTCGCGTCTCTGTCGAGTCTGACGGATATTTAGGACTCCCATCTATTGTTGCGAATGAACCGTGCCTAATCTGGGAGCAAATTGCCACGCTTTACACTAAATCGCTCGATGACAGGTCCGATGCGAAAGCCTCACTCGTTTCGCTTGCTCATAACAACAATTAGTATGATAAGGTAATAATTGAAGAAGGTGAAATTGTGTCACTGCTAAAATTGGTGTAGTTGAATAGTAATGTACTGTTTGCCCCCCTTTGTCTGCAATCCTGAATCCGCCCCTGCTTGGAAGGCCACCATTACATAGAAAAGTTGTGTTAGTGTTACCATCATCACCATCGTGCAATAACAACAATTATGTTGCCGTGGACTGTTGCAGTGGACTGTCGCAGGCTTGTGTTAGTCATCTTCCTTACTGATTTGCTAGAGTATTCTGCATCATCGCAGTCTTCTTCCACAATGCCAGTGCGCATCTCTCCATATCCACCCAAGGAAATGGGCAGACCCAATGCATGGTATTGGTAGAATCATCTGGGGATTTATTGATCGCGACATTGAGTTTCCCAAATCTGCCTATAGAACCACTAGTTTCAAGTTGAATCTCACTTCAAGAAACTCTTGTACAACTTGGGGGAAATGGTCTAAGAAGAAAGAAAAGAGCTTAGGAGATAAGGTGAAGGTGTTTTGTTCTTGGGGGACGACAATTATTTGTGCTTACCCTCTCACAAACACCCTGCAAGTAAAGGAAAATGTATTTACTTCACAGATAACTAACATGAAGGCAAGAGAGGCCGAGGGGGTGCACATATTGGTGTGTTCGACAACAAAAACAAGACTATATACCCGTTACCAGGTTACAAACACCATTTTCAGCTTGTTTGGCCCCCACCAATCTGGTTTATGCCTAATTGATGATTATTGCTTAATCTAAGGTGTGTGTATGCTCATGTTACCGTTGATTGAATTTTCGCAAATAGCCATATCCTTTGATTTGTTATTTGCTAGCAACAAACTATTGTCTTCACAATCTGTTGAGCTAGTCTTCTTGCATGGGTTGTTTTGGTATGTGGGCTCTGTTTCTTTACAAATGGTTACTTTGTTTGGTGTTTAGCTATGTATAACACAGTTACATAAATTCTCTTTCCCGCCTTAAGGAACAAAAAGTACAGATGTTGAATTATTCGTCTCCACATCAAACGAAAAGGTAATTAGCTTACCAATATTAATGAATTATGCGATTAGTAAGCCTTGTGGTGTTTTTACCAATGCTAGTGAATTATGCGTTTAACGAGCCTTGTGGTGTTTCTCCCTCTTGAGAGATTGTATTTGCATCTTCTTATTTTTAGTTAATATAAATGAGCTCGTCTTGTTCAGCAGAGTCTAGGTCAAAGCTGATTTGGGAGAACTGTTCCATTTATAAAATATGAATGAATACTGTAGAGGTTATGCAGTTTAAAACGAGATCTTTCCATAATTGGTCCAAGGCAATTTTGACTGGTATGGAATGCTTAGATTGATTTGGTTCGGTTTTTAAATTCAATGATCTAACCATATGCATTTGCAGATCACTGGATGACAGATGTGTATATATCCTAGAAAACCTACTCTTGCTCTTTGCTTGTGAGAAGGTAAAGATGGCAATGCCATGTAATTTAACAAATTCAATCAAATTTCAAGGTGACAGTTAAGACTTAAGAGGGATTGTACATTGTGCACAATTTGGATTTGTTAGAAACATATTCTTCAGTAAAATGCAGCAACACTTCAAAAACTAAATTGATAGTCTACACATTATCAAAAACTACAAGAATATCGGATAAAAACTATAGAGTATGATTGACCAAGATAACAAATTCAGCTCTACTTTGATGTATGATGTCACAAACACTGAAATGGACAGTAAAATATACCACTAACTCAGTTCAGGCTTCATATGGAATCCTATTCTCAATGTTTCTGATTGTTGATTTGCAGACACACAAAAATAACTTGCACAGTACAAGCAATGCATATTGTCACAACTATTTTCTTGCCTAGCCAAGTGAGGTTGGCAAGTGTACATAATGTAGAGTTTTTCACATTGTTCTAGAGAGAGTTCTCTAGAACCTCCCATAAAGTTTCATAAAATTCTAGTCCTTAGATATTTCTTAGGAAGTGTGTAGAAACTCAATATAGACCGTTAGATTAAAACGATTACCACCGTCCATTGAGGAGGTGGAGTTGTATAAATAGGCTAAGGCCTCATTTGTTGTAAGGACCTCAGAGAATTCAAGCAATACAATTTCTAGTTCTCTTTAGCTCTCTTGTGTGTTCCTAGCTTGCTTAGTTTTTCAAAGTCTAAGTAAGTCTTTTGTGGGCAAGGCTGACTAGCTTTCTTTGATAACTTGGGGCAAAGTTTGCTAGTGCCGCACGGGAAACACCTTGTGAAAAGAAAGCTCGTGACAGTTGGTATCAGAGCCAGGTTTGGCAAGGTTGGTGAAATCATTCTACACAAGAGAATGTCGTCAGAGGTCAACAACCCAGCAATTGGCAACACTGACAAAGGTGGGAAAGTCCGCAAGGACAAGTCTAAGGACATGATCGTTGCGATGGATGAAAGGTTGGCCAAGTTGTGTGCCACCATGTCCGACTTAAGGGAGAAAGTTGAAGACATGGACCTACGCATCGAGGGGCAAGCGTCCAACGGGGAGGACCAAGAGCTCCGAGAAGAGATGGGAGAAAATGATGCTTTGTTTAGCTTCCTTGATGGCCTAACGGGTTGGGCCAAATTAGAATTAAATAGGCGAGGTGTGCAAGACCTTGCAACGGCTATGGCTGCGGCCGAATCCTTGATTGAGTTCAAAAGAAAGGACTCATCCAAGGGACAAGGGAAAAGGTCGAGTAATGATGGCAAAGGTGGGGGAGACAAAGAAAAGTCCTCCAAGGAACACAAGTACTCCAAAGACAAGGGGAAGGAGAAAAGAGATGGATCACCCAATAAGATGTCTTGCTTCTTATGTAGTGGACCCCATCGGGCATTTGAGTGTCCCAACCGAGGGAAACTTGCCGCGCTTGTCATGGAGGAAGAAGCAAAGAAGGAAAGGAGGATCGCCTCAATGAATCTCCTAAGTGCCATTCAAGCTAAGGTCGAAGAACAACCACGGGGAAGGATGTACGTGGAGACCGAGATCGGGGACAAGACTTTGAAAGCCATGGTGAATACCGGAGCCGACACAGTCTACATGGCCAAAGACCTTGTTGAAGAAATTGGCCTATCATATACGAAAGAGAAAGGTTATATCAAGGGAGTCAATGCTAAAAGTCTCCCAATTGAAGGAGTAGCTCGTGGCACTGATATTCTGCTTGGACAATGGCAAGGTAAAGTAGACATAACTATTGCCCCAATTGATGATCACAAATTCTATTTGGGTATAGATTTCTTGGACATGGTGAAGGTTTTTCTGGTACCGTATGCCAACACCATGTGCATCATGGAGAAGGGACAACCTTGTGTTGTGCCCGTAGTAAGGGAGATAAGTAAGGAGAGAATGGTGTCCGCTCTCCAACTTTCTAAAGGAGTACAGAGGAATGAACCTACTTACTTGGCTACCCTCAAGGAATATGAAGGTCCCATGGATGGAGAGGTGAATGCACCTAAGGCCGTCCAAGATGTTCTCAAGGAGTATAAGGATGTTATGCCTGTCGAGTTGCCTAAGAAGCTTCCACCAAGGAGAGAGGTGGATCATGCTATTGAGTTAGAAGTTGGAGCAAAGCCACCCGCATTTGCTCCTTATCGTATGGCACCTCCTGAGCTCGAGGAGTTAAGAAGACAACTAAAGGATTTACTAGATGCTGGTTATATCCGACTCTCCAAAGCTCCATATGGTGCGCCGGTCTTATTTCAAAAGAAACATGATGGATCCCTACGGCTTTGTATTGACTATCGGGCACTCAACAAGGTCACTATCAAAAACAAGTACCCGATTCCACTTATTGCGGATCTCTTTGATCAACTTGGTGATGCAAGGTACTTTACCAAGCTTGACTTGCGCTCGGGATATTATCAAGTCCGCATAGCCGAAGGAGATGAACCAAAGACGGCATGTGTTACAAGGTACGGGTCTTACGAGTTCTTAGTCATGCCATTTGGTTTAACTAATGCGTCGGCCACATTTTGCACTCTAATGAATAAGGTACTAGCTCCTTACCTTGATCGGTTCGTAGTTGTGTACCTTGATGACATTGTGATCTATAGTAAGACATTGGAGGAACATGTGGATCACTTGAGGCAAGTGTTCCAAACCTTGAAGGAGAACGAGCTCTATGTCAAAAAGGAGAAGTGCTCATTTGCCCAAGAAGAGGTGACATTCTTGGGTCATATCATTGGCAAGGGCAAGCTTCGTACGGACAAGTCCAAGGTACAAGCCATCCAAGATTGGGAACCACCAACCAAAATCACCGAGTTAAGATCTTTCCTTGGCTTGGTGAACTATTATAGAAGGTTCATCAAAGGCTACTCTTCCATAGCCGCTCCATTGACAGACTTGCTCAAGAAGGGACGAAGTTGGGATTGGAGTTCAAAATGCCAACAAGCTTTCGAAGGATTGAAGAAGGCAATTGTGGAAGAACCGGTGTTGGCACTTCCCAACCATTCTATGTCTTTTGAGGTACACACGGATGCTTCCGACTTTGCTATTGGTGGGGTATTGATGCAAGAAGGGCATCCTATTGCCTTTGAAAGTAGGAAGCTCAATGACACTGAGAGGCGGTACACAGTACAAGAGAAGGAAATGACTGCGGTTGTGCATTGCCTACGAACATGGCGACATTACTTGCTTGGGAGCAAATTTGTGGTCAAGACCGACAATGTTGCCACTAGCTACTTCCAGACACAGAAGAAGCTCACACCAAAACAAGCTAGGTGGCAAGATTTCTTGGCAGAGTTCAATTACACTTTGGAGTACAAGCCTGGCAAAGCTAATCTTGTTGCAGATGCTTTGAGTAGAAAAGGAGAACTTGCTGACATAAGTCAACCTCAAAGCAACTTGAAGGGACGCATAAAGGAAGGATTGGCACATGATTCCATGGCCCAAACCATCATAGCTCTTGTCAAAGATGGGAAGACAATAAGGTTTTGGGTGGAGAACGGCTTGATATACTCCAAGGGAGGGCGAATCTATGTTCCACCTCATGACAACCTAAGGAAGGAAGTCTTAAAAGAATGCCATGATAGCAAGTGGGCGGGACATCCAGGTATACATCGGACTTTTGCTCTTGTTGAAGATTCCTATTACTGGCCACATATGAGGGATGATATCGAAGCGTATGTGAAGACTTGTCTTGTATGCCAACAAGACAAAGTGGAGCAACAATCACCTGCCGGCTTACTTGAACCCCTCCCCATCCCAGAGAGACCTTGGGAGAGTGTTTCCTTAGATTTCATAGTTGGGTTGCCTGTATCAGAGGGTTGCAATTGGATACTTGTGGTCGTGGACAGATTTTCGAAGTATGTCACCTTCATTCCCACACCCAAGGAGTGCACAGCCGAGCAAGCCGCACATTTATTCCTCAAACATGTGGTGAAGTATTGGGGTGTGCCCAAATCTATCATCAGTGATAGGGATACTCGGTTCACGGGGAAATTTTGGACTGAGTTGTTCAAGTTATTGGGTACCGACCTCAATTTCTCTACTAGCTTTCATCCTCAAACGGATGGTCAAACGGAAAGGATGAATGCCTTGCTGGAGTTATATCTTAGGCACTATGTGAGTGCCAACCAGCGAGATTGGGCTAAGTTGCTAGATGTTGCCCAATTCTCTTTCAACTTGCAGAAGAGTGAAGCGATGGGTCGTAGCCCATTTGAGATTGTCATGGGACAACAACCTATGACCCCGAGTTCTATTGCCACTGGCTACACTGGAGTGAGTCCATCAGCCTATAAGTTTGCCAAATGATGGAATGACCAAGCTGATGAGGCTCGAGCTTACCTGGAAAAGGCCTCCAAGAGGATGAAGAAGTGGGCCGACAAGAAGAGACGGCCTCGAGAGTTCCAGGTTGGAGACCTTGTGCTTGTCAAGATGCACGCTCATGCCAGACTTTCTGGACTGCATCGTAGCCTTATCAAGAGATATGAGGGTCCTTTCCCCATAGTCAAGAAAGTGGGAAAGCAAGCCTACAAGGTCGAGTTGCCGCCGAGGATCAAGTTTCATCCAGTCTTCCATGTAAGCCTACTGAAACCGTATAAGGAATATCAGGTTGATCCAAACAGAGGAATTTCACAAAGAGCACCAATGGGCATGAGGATCCAACATGACAAAAAACCATAGATTATCTTGTCGGATCGTGTGGTGCGTCATTCCAACCAACCTCCCACACATGAGTTACTCGTCAAGTGGAAGGGATTGCCAGAAAGTGAAGCCAGTTGGGAGCCACTCCAACATTTGTGGCAATTCAAGGAGCAAATCAAAGCGTACCAGGATTTGAAGGCAACGAGGACGTCGCCTGATTAGGTGGGGGAGAATGTCACAACTATTTTCTTGCCTAGCCAAGTGAGGTTGGCAAGTGTACATAATGTAGAGTTTTCCACATTGTTCTAGAGAGAGTTCTCTAGAACCTTCCATAAAGTTTCATAAGATTCTAGTCCTTAGATATTTCTTAGGAAGTGTGTAGAAACTCAATATAGACCGTTAGATTAAAACGATCACCACCGTCCATTGAGGAGGTGGAGTTGTATAAATAGGCTAAGGCCTCATTTGTTGTAAGGACCTCAGAGAATTCAAGCAATACAAGTTCTAGTTCTCTTTAGCTCTCTTGTGTGTTCCTAGCTTGCTTAGTTTTCCAAAGTCTAAGTAAGTCTTTTGTGGGCAAGGCTGACTAGCTTTCTTTGATAACTTGGGGCAAAGTTTGCTAGTGCCGCACGGGAAACACCTTGTGAAAAGAAAGCTCGTGACAATATGCAAGCAGCAATACCATCCACAATGGCTCAACTGGTATGAGAAAGTGCATACACCAGCCACCCACTGGAGTCAAACCAAAAGGAAGTTTCCATTTATAACCTAGTGTTCAAAACCAAAACAACAACTAGCTCAAACAAAACACCACTCATCAAATTAGATGATATTGAATTGAGAAATAGAAAACCCATTTTCTACAATATATCATTGTTGAAAACATGTATTAAAGCTTAAAACTGCACAAACATAGTAGAAACAGAACCACATCATGTGCTTAATACTACTAAAAAACCTTCCCACATAATGACAGTTTCAAAAGTCACAATGTATCAGATTCATTTTTTCTTAAAATAAAATGTAGTCCCTCTCATCTCTAGACAATCTTTTAGGGAATTCAAAAAGAGATGGAAGTCTTGTATCATGGACCTTTTTTTAAACTGTATTTCTTGTTAGTCTAATCTCTTTATAGGTTGTATAACATATCACGAGATAAAATCACCCAGTCATCAGGAGAAACTAAACGATGCTCAAACAATATGGCATAGTAGTAACCAACATATTCCATGTACATTTCTACCTACATCATGTAGTATTCCAATGTTATTCAGTAGCAAGTAGCAAAAGCTTGTTGCTCTCACAACTTTGCTGGTCCAAAGTTCCTACGAGACTTTTTCAAGTAAGTCAAGGTACTATTTTTGCACACACATGAACAAACACGAATGATCCAAATACCCCAACTGAGCCAAAATCAACTTTATAAAACACTTTCAGGGGGGTGTACTGTATCTGGATTTTGTGGGCAATTTAATAAATTCCATGGATTCTGAAATCCAAGTGTATTCAATTTGGATTTTAAAAAGTCCACAAAAATCTAGGGGTATTCAATCAGGATTTTAAAAAGTCTTTCTGAAATCCACAAAGTCTAGGGGTATTCAATATGGATTTCAAAAAGTCCACAAAAGTTTTAGGGTATTCAAAATATCATTCATATTTATGGATTTGGAAAATCATGGATTCTCATGGACTTTGTAGTGTTAGGTATAAATAACAAAGTTCAATAGTTTGCCAACCTCCATATCAAATATTTCAACGTGAAAAAAAGTCTCCCAAAGTTCTTCCTTGTGCCAGCCGCGAAGAGGTTGGTTCCCATCCTCTTGTTTTCTCGATTCTTTTTCTATCTTTGCATAAACACAAGAGAGAGAGAGAGAGGTGACGATGACGATGACTGACCTGCCTTTATATTTATACAAAATACACAACACTCCACCAAAAGCTCTCTCTTTTATCACATCTTCTTCTTCTTCTTTGTAAATGAACGATTTTCATGGCTTTCTGACAATCTCCATCATCTATCGTTGAACCCATGTTACCCCTTGTGTTCCTTTCTTGTTCCCTCTTGTCTATGTGTTTTCTCTTTGTGTTACTGTACAAGAGATTCAGGAGAGTCAAGGGAGACGAAGATGAATCAACCCATAACCCATTTTCAATCTGCAGATGTTCCCTTTCATCTACAATAAACAAAATCCATCAAAGCAATAAGGCCCACCAGCTGTTCGTAGAATTTCTTACCTCAAATTCGCCTAAATTGGCCTCTCTGTGTGCCCCCATTTGTTCTGATTGCAATGAGGGGGGTAATGGGGTGGTTTGTAATGAGGGTGTCTCTGATGGGTCGGAGTTGGATAAGGAAGGTGGGGATGATGATTGTAGAAAGAGTGAGGAGCTTGGTGGGAAAAAAAAAGGGTAAGAAGAAGAGGCATGTTGATGATGGCGGCTATGACCCCGGCGTTGAGATTAGTAATGCGGCAGCTTCACAACATGATAAGCATCAGTGTATTGATTGTTCTTATCAGTTTACGTCTTCGTCTAGTATTACACAGCGGAAGATCAAGCAGCAGTATGATCAGCTTATGAAGTCAAATGACTCCAAGTGTATTCAATTTGGATTTGGTGAAATTGTCACCAGTTTTAAAACAATTTGTGGCATAATGGAGAAGAGAGAATCAACGAACAGCGAATGTTAGATTGCTATTCAAGAGACCCCATGATTGAATAGTGGTGCTCAATTTTTTGCACTTAGTTTTCTTAACACTAAAACAAAGCAAGACACCTTCTTGAAGATGAGTCCAGACCAAAGACTTGACTGGATCACTTGGGCACAAAGAGATGCATAAAGCTAATAAGCTATAGGCCATTTGGATTTTAAGAAGTTTGATACTTTTTTATATGCATACGGCTAAATACTGTGTGTTTATTTCATTTTGCAAGTGATGATTTTTAATTTGGTTGTGTTGAATGATTTGATTTTGTTGAATGTTGGATTGCGATTTCATGTCATTACCTGCCTGGTTATCTTTTTTTTTATCAGATACATGTCTTGTTCTCTAATGTTTAATATATTTGGTTTGTTAGAGGATATGTCATTAGCAACTTCTTTTTTATCTTGCAAATAATTAGAAATCTGTAAAAGTCGTTCATACAAAGTCCGTAGATTTTCATAAATCTCTAGAAAGTCTGTAGCAAAAGTCTATGGATTTAAGAAATCAGCAGAAGTCCGTGGACAATTTAAAGAGTCCGTGAACTTTTCAAATTATTTATCAATTTCATAAGAATCCATAAACAATACACCCCCCCTCAATAAAAGTTTCAAATTTTGTATTGGAATGATTAGATAACTCAATCTCCTTCCCCCAATCCATGAAAAATAAAACAGACAAACAAAGGAATTTATCGATAAAAATGAAAGAACCCCACAAACCTGATCGGCCTTGTAATCCTTCAAACCATTTAGCAAACCCCAAATCATCACCTCCTATTTGCAAATCAGAAAATCACAAACAATCAACAACTATTCAAACAAACAAATACCCATTTCATATTTTACCCTCAAAACCACCTACAACCAATACCTAAGATCAAAGGGCTTTCTTGAGATCCGGCCAACCCAGCCTTCAATAGAGCATAATAGATGCAAGCCCTGCCAAAACACTGGATGCAAAGAGATCTAAGACGGGAATACAAGGAAATATAATTTACCTTTGATGAGAAGCAAAGCTGTGTTGGAGGTGGAGATCCAGTGACAGCCAACGAAGAAGTTGAGAAGATGAGAGATAGGCGATGGAGTCAGATCGAATGAGATAGTCTAGGGTTTGGTTTGGCAACGAAGAGAAAATCGAGTGAGAGCAACGACGAACAGATCGAGAGCAACGAAGAGTAGATCGAAGAGGAACGAAGAGTAGATCAAATAGGAACACAGAGCAGATCGAAGAGGAACGAAGAGAGGAAGAGCAAAAACGAACATGAAGAGCAGAAAAGGAGACCCGTGAAATGTTTTCCCAATATGAGTGAGGCGTCTGATTCCCACCAATGGTTGGAATCTATGGCACGTGATGGCATCCCATGCTCACCAGTAAAATCTCAAACAAACACTCAAAATGTTATTCCAATTCATATTCCCACGGAATGTGTGCAACCAAACACACCCTTAGATTGATTTGATTCGGTTTTTTATCCATGAAGGGTTTGATGCGATGAACTAAAATACTAGAGATGCATTTGTATGTCATAGAGATCGATAGGTCAAAAGTGCTTAACAGTTTATGGCAGTCGTGTTTTAGCAATTAGGATCATGCCTGTTGTTTATGTGTTTATGACTCCCAGCGGGGTGCAATCTCAAACACTTTGGCAAATGTCAATGGTTTTCAGAATAGTAATATGTCATTACCTACTTCCGCCATTTATATTGCATTTTGAAATTTGATTCACAAGTCTTCATAACGCCAGTAATTCCAATCATCTTTATGTCTTGTTGGGTAAGATCCAAAGAAGAAGTTGAATCATGCGGCTTTGAATTTTTTTTTAAGTTCGTGGTATAAGTAGATCTTGATGTTTTTTATGCCATGTACAGTGATTGACTCAGTAAAAATATTTACAGTTGCTTCAGAACTTCAGATGTTTGAAGGAGGGTCAAACTTAATTAGACTTGGAAGATGGCCAGAAGAAAGTGTTGTGCATCGGTAACGTTAGCATAGCATGTGGATGACGATCCAGTAATGTGAATTAACCGAAACCGGTCCAACGTCTCAGTTGTAAAGCTATTTAACAGTCCATAAGATTAGAATTTTTTTTTTTTTTTTCCTTTTTCTTTTTATAACAGCTCGTTCTCTTGCTAGTACAAATTATATACTGAAATGAAAATTCTTCATAATAATTTAAAAATAGATTAAAACAAAGACTAGAAATTTATTGATTCACACATCCTCGGTAATTAATTCACTCATGTTGCTTCTCTTCCATTTCCCTTTAATCATGATGTTTATCTTCCATTTTCCTCTTATAATTTCCGCTCCTACTCATTCCCATTCCTCTGTCTTCTTCACAGAGTCCTAAATAAAATATTAGGTTTTTGTAGAGCTAAAAAAAAAAAAAATACTTACTTGGGGTGTTTTTCACTATCATGAATGTCCAAGTCTAGCCAGTTGAAAAGATGTTCGCATTCATGACACAGATAATTTGCTTATCCCAATTCCACCCTTTGGAATGTACCTGCCATTGAAATGAAGCTTCTTAAAATAAGTGCACTCTAGTTCTTGTTGAAAGTTTGAAACTATGGCACGCTACTCCTTAAATAACTTGGCATGCTTCATAAAGCATGAATTTTCATCTTCTTCATGTTTTTTACATGTTAAATGACTCTACTATAGCAAAATTTTGCACCTCATTACAACCATAAAGATAATAAAGATAATTTTCATCATTTATAATAAAACAAACAACCATAATAAAATAAATTAAAGAGGGAGTTGCTACGTGTATTCAATTGTTTGGCTCGATGTCTCCAACTTCATTTTTTATTTTTTAGATTTAGCTTTTAAAAATTACTTAATGTACCCACCACATTTTAATAAACCCAAAATAATTCTAATTAGTTACCAAGAGAAGAAGGGTACTCGGATTTTTAATTGAAGACTTTGTAGAAAAGATTTCAATTACGATTTTTTGGATTTTACATGCAAATTTTTTTTAATTTATTATAATAGTTGCAACAATTATTTAAAGTGATGGCCTCACATATTTATTTATTCTTTTTTTGTACGTATTTTTTGTCAACCCCTTTTTGTTTAATGAATTATTTTTGTATACGTATATTTTGTCAACCCATTTTTGTTTGATGGGCACATTATACTCTTCTGCACTTTATTTTAGATGTAAAGAGAAAAGAGAAACTACTGCAAGATAATTTTATAAGATTTTTTACACAACCTACCAATGTGTTTGCTATTTATTTATTGTAGAACTTATACTGATGATTAGTGTTTCTTGATGTTTGTATGCAAATTTTAAAGTTAAGAGTTCGTGAATGAAGTTTAGTTTTATTAATAATATTTACTTTTTTGTTCTTTCGTAAAGAACAAATTATTGCTCACAAAAGAGAAAATTTAACCACGAAATGATTTTATTGATAAAAATGGTAAATTGTCATTAAATATTTTATATTGTTGCAACAAAGTCAAAACATCCCAAAATATCGATATAACAAAGAGTTTATACAATTGAACCAAATAATCGGACACACGTAGTAACTCCCATTAAAAATAATCATAAATTTCAGTCTAAGTGCATAAATACACCAGGAATAAGGCTACTTTAATGCACAGAAAATGAAACTAACAATGGGTTTCAGTGCAACCAAATGAAACTAATAATGAAATTCAATACATCCAAATTTACCCCTAGTACAAAATAATACTCCTAAAATGCCTTGCAAGGGAAAAAATCAATTATCAATATCCAAACAGACGGCAAAGTTCCAACTCCTTGACTGGGATAGTCAAGTACACATCATTTCAAATGATTGTCATTTTAGAACAGAGGTCCTTTCAAGTTTCAATGACATGATAATCATTTGTTACTACATTCATGTTCTAGTAAAAAAAAAAAGAGAAGTTCTACATGGCGAGGAAATGAGCGAGGGGACGGAGGTGGCGGGATGGGGACCGTCCACCTCCCTCGGGATGTGCACACCGAAAAAGACGGCACACATCCCGAGGAAAGTGGACGGTCCCCATCCCGCCACCTCCCTCCCCTCGCCCACTTCCTCGACATTTATAATTTTTGTAAAAAAAATGAGAGATTCTACACAGCGAGGAAATGAGCGAGGTGGCGGGGTGGGAGCCGTTCATCCCACTCGGGATGCGCACGCAAAAAGTCAACACACACATCTCGAGTGGAGTGAACGGCTCCCACCCCCGCCACCTCACTTCCCTCGCTCGTTTCCTAGCTCATTTCCTCGACACTAAGAATTTCTGAAAAAAAATTTACCTACTTAGTATGACAAGTTAATGAGCCCTTCTTTACAGCGAGGAAACGCGCGAGGGAGAAGGGTAACCACCCATCTCCCTCGAGATGAGCACCGGCACGCATCTCAAGGAGGATGGGTGGTTAAACCCATCCCTCACTTTCTTTCCTTCGCACATTTCCTCGCCGTTTAGAAAAGCTGCAAGTTAATTACTTTCAATATTCTTTATCTCCAATATCTGTTAGAAATATATTAAAGATAAAATCTTAAGAAAATAGTTAAACAAGCATTATTACAAGAACAGGATCCTTTGTGACCCTCGTACACAACACGAATAACTTAACTAGCAATGCCTAAAAACATGCTCGTAAGCTTTCTCTCTTCAAGTGAAAATCTTCAAGACTTGGGAACAGTAACATTCAAGATCTTAACATCTTGGTAGGGCTTGTCAGTTTTGTCTGTCTTCACCTTCTCTATTCCCTATACAACGAAAAACCAGAATAAGACTCGACCATGCATGTAATGCATTTCAATGGAAAGCGTATGCAAAAGGTGAATCAAATGAGTGGAAGTCTAATAGTGTACCTGTACAACATCCATACCCTTTACGACTCTACCAAACACAGTATGCTTGTTATCCAGCCATGGCGTGGCTACAGTGGTAATAAAGAACTGAGAGCCATTTGTATTTGGCCCTGCATTTGCCATGGAGACTGTGAAAGGCCTGTCATGCCTTAAGCTGCATAGAAATGGTTACAGAAGCAACTGCATAAGTATAAATTTCTAAAATGCATTTCCTTAATGGTGTTCAGTTAGATCAACGTCTGATAGTAAGGGAATATTACAAACTTTAATTTGAACTTTCTATACAGAATCACACAAGGAATGCACTTCGGAAACTAAAGATGGTAATGCTACCTTACTATCAAATAATCTCCTATTAACTATACTATCAATTAATACATTTGCTTATATGAGATAAATTCCAATTTTAATGCAGTACGGAGTTTTGATAAAGCAGATAGTTGATACCTGGAAAAGAACACCATACACATACAAGAAAGAATTCTCATCAATAGCAAATATGTATTTACCTTTTATGAAACTCATCTTCAAACTCCCTTCCCCAAATAGACTGCCCACCAGTGCCATCTCCCAAAGGGTCTCCTGTCTGTATCATAAATCCTTTTATAACCCGGTGGAAAATGAGATTATCATAGTAGCCATTTCTGCAATGAATTGTGAAGTTTTCTACAGTCTTGGGACACTCTTCTGGGTACAGTTTCATATGGATATCACCGAGTGTTGTGTGCAAGATCTGGGACAAAAGCAAAAGAAAACAAAGGCCTTATTACATAAATGAATAAAATAAACATGTACAATAATACCTAGAACTTTGACAAGCTCTCAAAGAACTTACAAAATCAGGAAGAAAAAATGAAGGCAATTGGCTTCTATGTGAATTAGTTTTGTTATTGGGATATTGTCGTGAGAAGATAGCAAGCAAAAGTATACACAATTTTATTTAAAAATACTAAGATTGGGTGTTGTAAGACACTAGTGAAGTATACTCCTCATAAAGCTAAGAATATGCTGCAGAAAATGAATATGAAGCACGACTCAAGCCTCGATGTTCCCCTCGACTGACTCTTTGGCATTTTTTAATCATGGGCATAGTTTGATGACATGCCGGGCACAAAGGACAGTGCTGGGCTGTCACATACAACTAGTAAGGGAAAGCAAATAGAATTGGATAACAGTTGGGTCTCTAATGGTGGTAAGAAATAGAAATAGAAATAGAAATGAGTGACATGTGGTTAGGGCTGGACTTGATAGCCACTATCACAACCTTGGGGCTCATTCTAGGGTGTCATGAGGAGAGAAGATAGGTGATGAAGCTGAAATGGGCATCACGGAAATCTTGTGTCTTGAGTTAAAAACGCGGGTGCATGACAAGGGGTTGAAAAGGGTGGCCCCAACTTAAGAACTTTTAGAAGCATTTAATCTAATGATGGGCTCTGTGAACTGAATAATGAGTTGATGGACCATATGGTTTGGGGCATCTCAGGCAAAAAAGGTCCAACAAGACAACGAGAGTGTTATGCATAAAGTAAAGGGTTTGGAAGAAGGTTTCAGCAAGGTTTTGATGGTGTAGTTGATTTTGTGCATGAATATGATGATTGATGAGGTGACCTTAAGGTCAGGAAGGAGAGTATGAGGTCTATGATGTGTGAAAGAACAAAAGCGAGGACTGATATCAAAGGTATTGATGCTGAACTGCGCAGTTCAGGTATGGGAGAGAGAGAATGTGCATTAATCGGAGACACAAAGGAACCATGGGGAGATTTGTTTTCATAAAGTTATCAAAAATGGATAAGGAAAGTAAGGTTTAGCATAGGAAACTCCATATATGCGTACAAGTTAAAGAAGCTTGTCCATTAAGGCTTTTTTAATACAGGTCAATGACGAGAGCAAAAAGGTAGTTACAACAAAAACATGTGACAATTTTAAACTCACCACATTGTCAGGAAGAGATGTTGTGACAGACTTTCCAATATCTGATACAGCAAGAAGTTCATCAGCAGGGGGTTTTTCATTGAAGACATCCCTTCCTTTAGATGCATCTTCAGGCTCCTCTGGTTCTCTTCGACTGTTTATACCAGACACAAAACACTCAATTTGGGAACATAAGAGAATTCATGAGGCTAGTGAGTCCATGAACAGGAAAGCTTACAGAAGTTTTCACTATTTACAAGAAATGTTCATGAAGAGGTATTATAAGATAATCAGGATTGTCCCCAATCAAACCGTGTTTATCTGGCTATTGGCTCAAATATTTCTCTTAGGATGAGTCTAACTCCATGACGTGCTTTAAAAAAACAATGGTGAAAACCGAAGGTCATAAATATCGGAATGCCTTGATATTTGGCAATGATATACATTGTAAAGAGATTGAACTCAACAATTTTTTTTTAAGGTGACCTCACCAAACATCAATAAGTTTCAAATTTTTCAAGTACATCAACGTGCTGATTATTAGGAAAACTCAGTATGCAAAACCTTAGTCAATGGAATCCTACCATGTGCCGTGCATGGCATATCAGAGGCACACCAAAATGTGCCAAAGACACGGAGTGCTATAGTCAACCCCAACTAGTCACCCTAACTAAATTAGGAAGGCATGCCAACATTTCCAGATGCATGAGACCATCACCGAAGGCATATACTAAACTATGTCAAAACTAGGGTACATGCACATTTAAGAATGCTGAAACATTAACTCCTTGTGTGATACTATTAAGATAAAACACTCTGTTTGTCACTTCGTATACTATTTGATATCTATAGGCATTTTTTTAATTGCAATAAATGATTTTCTTCATACCTGAAGAGGTAAATTCTGTGTTTCTTGAAAGCACAACAGAGTAGAGTTGGGTCTGTCAAAGGCTCTTTGCTTTCGTTGACATTTGCTGCAGCTGCTGGAATTTTCCTCACCTTTTTACTGCTTCTATCACCTTGATACAAAACAATTCTCAAGAATCGATCGTTATTCTCCACCTTTCCAAGAATTCGGACAACTTTGTTTGTGTGCAGATTTACAACCTGTCCAAAGAAAATGAGCAAAACACGTAGGGTACAAAGACCATGGAGAGAGTGCTAGTTTTGATGATCCGCAAGAAAAGTGGGTGGGAAAATGTCATACTTTTACACCCAGGAGAGTCGCATATATCAAGAAATTAGAGCTTTCATCGAAAACTGCATTTGGTTGTGGCACATTTTCTGTTTTCTCGATTTCTTTCTCAACAGCCATCCTTCGTCCAAAATCAATTGCTTCTAGTCGATAAAGGGGAGCATCACTTCTTTGGAGATCCTGGGCAACCTAAGGACCAGGGAGAGAGATTTACTGTAAATGACGTCCAGACGCACATCATCTCAGAACCAGCATAGAGTGAAAAACATTGTTACCTCCAGCGATTCATCATAAACCCGTCTCAGCTTACCCGTTTTAAACCAAAATACTCGTATTCTGCGATCAGGAGACGTAAGGACGAATTGCTTACCATCAGGGCTAACCTGAAGACAGTGAAATATGAACTGTTTGATCCAAACGGGATTAATGCAGGTATCTCTCTTTCCTATCACTAATAAGTAGAGCATAGTAACAACAAAAATGTGAAGACCCTCAGAAATTAAAATATGATCTCAAAAAACCAACAAAAATGTTGTACCTCTATTGCAGAAACGGTTGTCTTGCACTTTATGATTTCAAAGAGACTGGTGTCACTCATCAATCTAAAAGACACTCTGCACAGAAAACAAGATAAAACAATATATTAATTCCAAGTAGAGCAATGAGCCACAAGAAATGAGTACCATAGCTATGAAATTTATTATGCACACATAAAAATGAACATATTGGTGAGAGTTGCAAAAGAAATCATGGCATTGTTTACAGATCACCATGCCACCCTTCCATTCCAAAAGTGTAAAGCACATTTTGTAAGAGGATTCCAATCAACCACCAACCATCAAGGAGAATTAATAACAAAATTAATAATAATGGTAATAATAGTAATTGTAACAACAATGATAACAAGAAGGGCCAGGTTACTTTGACATTCTATTCCATGACACACTTTGTAATTAATCTGTAATTTTTATCTAAAAGTGAATGGATGTCCCGAATTCGATACCCCATAAAAGGTTTCCACCTTTCAAAATGATTCACATCAAGTAAAAACTTGCTTTCTTGTGTGTAAATCTCATCAGGGTCATATGAATCGAATTCTTATTTTGCCACGTTCAAAAAACAGAAGCGATAGTAGTGATGTAGTAACGACCGAAGAACACAATACTAATAATAGTTTGATAAGAATAACTAAAGAGAGTTGAATATAAATAGATATTTACGCTAATTAGTAATCATTATATGGAATCACTTGCAACCAAACATATCCCTGTACAGCTTGCAGGCTTATAGCAACTCTATGGCTGCATGTTACAGACAATGTCTGGCCCAAAAAAAAAAGCATATTACAGGTACATCATATAAGTGTATTATATGCATCTAAGTTAATGCACAAACCCTTCTTCAGGAAACCGAAGTGTTTCTGGGGACCAGTATTCTATGATTCCTTTTCCATCCGCTGATATCACGGTGTCAAGAACATGGTTATACTTCATAACTTTGATTGGGCTCATATGTATCTGCAAAAAGCGTTCTAGGATTAAAGAACAAAAATAAACAAATATATAAATAAAATAGAACTCCTGATAGTAGTTCCGTCATTATGCTAACTATCTGTACAACCTTTCTAGAGTCAATTGGATCATTAGAACCAGATCGTGCATCATATATATGCACGAACTCAGAATCACGATCACTGATAGCAAGCTTAGCTTTGACATCTCCTTGCTTGTAAACCCATTCAATTGTCCCAGGAACATACGGAAGGCGAATCATGACCATCATATCGTAGTTGACAACATCATATATCTTTACAGAATGATCATTTGAAATTGTACAGCAAAGTAAGCCATCAACACTAACCTGCATTACTGAATTGTGTTATGGTTGATAACTGCCCTTATCTAAGTAAATACTATAAACAGAATGAATATAGCATTTCTATCCTAGATAAACAGAATGATTATAGCATTTCTATCTTAAGTGTAAACTATACTTTAAACTTGTCATATCCACCAATTTTCCCAAAACTTCACTTTCTTAACCTTTGCAAACTTTAGAACTGACCCTACTTGGAATCTTTCAACCCTTAGGCCCTGCGCATAATCGTTTTGCTTGGATCCTTTGTGTGTGTTTGTGTAGCACCCCTCAGTACCTTACGCACCCAATAAACAATAGTCAGGACAAAGAAGGGAAACCCTCTGCAACTAAAGACGATATCCCGAAAACTCATCAATTCAACTAAACATCATAACTAAAAATAGAACCATAGAAAACATGAAACAGCTTGATTATAAAATCTGAAAAGTTATTAATTTACGATAATACAAAGGACTTTATATCCAAAGGCTGACATGAAAAATATTTTACTGGTGACCTAGGCAGTGACCAAATTTAAAGTACGTCCCTTCTAGACTTTCACCCATGCATCCTAATTTTTCCTCTTTTAGTTTCATATATCCACTAAGGCTAACTCAGTCGCCAGTCACTTTTCCTTTTCTGTCTGAACATCCCACAAATATCACTTGAAACTATCCTTCTGGGGTTCTATGTAGCTGAAAAATGCATGAGCAGATGATAAAATCTAATATTTTTCAGAAAAGTTACAAATTAAACTGAATACAACTCCAACTGACAAACTATGAAATTTCGACAAGGTCATCAACACATATCACCCAATCACACAACAATTTAGTAGTATACGTTTAAAAGTGAAAACTCACAGCCAGCCCTTCAATAGGTCCAAGGTGTGATCTGAAATGTTTAGCAAACTCGATGCCAATAGGCTTTTTCTTCCAAAACTTCAAATGCCCTGAGAATTCGATAATCAACCAGAAAGAAATTAGTGCACCATCAAGAAATGAATGTTATAAGGTACAGTCATTAGATAGTACCCAAGTTAGGAATTGCCCAATTCTTTTCTACTTAGTTTTCACCATCTTCCATGGTGCTCATTGCCCAATGTTTCTTGGAAATTCTGATTTTGTTTTAAGAACTTTGAACCGTTGCCAGCTATTTACAAATTATTCAAATCCTCTAAAATCTTTGAAAAGTATATATCTAAGAGAATGTATAACTTCTTTTAAACCACTTGCTAAAAGCATGAACAAAGAGAGCAACATCTTAGAAGTGACGGAACAGTATCTTACCATCCATACTTCCTGTTATGAGAAACTCTGCTGCTGAGACAGCAACATGTGTGACAACATCACGGTGCATATAACTTTTCTCATACCTACAGAAAATTATCATTGCCATAAAACAGTCAGCACATGAATGTTAATCAAATACAACCAAGGAAGCACGGACTCTTCGAAAACTTGCCGTATTCATGTCCGACACGTATTTGACACCGACGCTCGCCCAACATGCCTCCAACACGCGTGTGGACACTTGGTCAACATGTCGGCAGGTGTCAGACACATGATCAATGTAGTCAACGTGTCAGACAAGCCTCCGATACACCCGAAACTTGGTCAGGATACAGTCACGATTCGAAAACCAACTTTTATTTATTTTTTCCTTTTAGATGTTTGCAAATAACCAAATAATTTAATGGTTGTTGATCCATCTAAAGTAAATGACTCGTTCAATTGTGACTTAAGTCAAATAAGTAAAAAGCCACTAAAGCATGGAGGTAGTTTATTCTTCTTCTTAATCTTTGCTTCTTATTTTTCTCTCATTTGTTTTTTCTCTCCTCTACTTTCTTACTATATTTTTCTCTAATTTAATTTTTTTCTTGCAACAGTGTAATCTTCTTCAAGACACTCTAGAAAGGCACTTTATTAGATTATAATTTATATGACTTATTAAAAAAAATAGTATGACATGTTGACATGTCCCTAAGTCCTAGTTTTTGGAAAATTGTTGAGTTGACGTGCCGTGTCTATGAATCCTTGAGTATAACTTAACGAACGAAGGCATGTGATGCCAAAATAAAGGACAAAACTGAGCAGTGCAATTGCCACAATTTTCCCTCAGTAGGAATGGCAACGGGGCAGATTTGGACAAATTCATCCCCGCCCCGCTGGGTATCGCAGATCCCCGAATCCGCCCCGAATATCCGTTTACAAAAAAAATTCAAAAACCATCCCCGCACCAGTCGGGTTGACGGATATCCGCCTCACCCCGCCCCAAATATCCGTTTAAATAAAATAATAACATTTGTTCTTCCACCGTCATGCAAACATCAAGCTCGATACTACCGTAACTCTTCTATTTTGTTCATAAGACAAATTAATAAGACATTTTATCTTTATTAGGTAAGTTAAGATATGAATCAATGATTACAGAGGAAGAGGATTCTCATCAGAGGAAGAGGATTCTCATCAGGGAGAAAAAAAGTGGATGAAAATCCCCAAATAACATTCATATCTGCTTCAAATATGCCTTCTCTCCACCAACTCCAGACAAATGAATAAGAAGAAAAAATTCCACCATTTGGTAGCATCAGGAACCGAGTGGAGGGACGATCAGAGATGAGAATATCTATTTCATAGTTGGGCCACCGTGAACACATCAAAT
Source organism: Berberis vulgaris (assembly GCA_963556465.1). Lineage (NCBI taxonomy): Eukaryota > Viridiplantae > Streptophyta > Magnoliopsida > Ranunculales > Berberidaceae > Berberis > Berberis vulgaris. The sequence continues at coordinate 7,790,936 of OY747135.1, forward strand.
TCACACAGTACCCCATCAAATCTTCTACTCGATCGAGTGAGTAGACGGAATCTCGTTCGTTGAAGATATGGAAAGGACTGAGACCGGGGTAATGGAGCTCTTTTTTAGTGTAATGGTGTAGGAAGATGAAGATCCATAGGAGGAAGAGGAACAGCCTGGGCTAAGGTCTGAGCATGAGATGTCTCTGGAGGAGGGAGAACGTGAAATAAACCGAGCGTTCTTCCAGATTTGCTTGGGGTTAAGATGTTTTACAAAAGGGGAAGAGGAAGAAGAAAAGGAGATTGGAGAATTGTTAGTGAGAAGAGACTACGTTACTGTGTGGAGGAGGGAGGCAGAGTGTGAGAGAAACAGAGAATGAGAGATTGGGTTTAGGGTTAGGGTTTTTTTGGCTTTTCAAGGGTCAGGGGTAATTCTCTAATTTATATACTTAAACGGATATCCGTGGGGCGGATATAACCAAATCCGTATCCGCCTCGAATATTTGACGGATGTTGTTTGGATATTTGTATTTGCCTCGAAATCCGTTTAGGCATATCCAAAACCGCCTCACACGGAGCGGGCGGGGCGGATATCCGAAAAAATTCGCTCCACTACCATCCCTATCCCTCAGGTACATATTATTTCCATTTCTCAACAGATTGCCAACTTTTTCAATAAGATTTTCAGGATTAAACTGGTGCAACCGAGAATTAATTTCTTACTTTGGACAATTTCAAACATGAGGACCTTAAAAGCAGATAATCTTGCAAAACAAGGACTTTTGCAGCTTTTGCAGAGACAATCTGGAATCTATCAATCACCTGTACTTCTGTTGTTCGTTTTATTGAATCAGATTTTGGAGCAAGTGGTAAGGGAGTATGGAGGTAACATCACAAGTCACAATTACTTTTTCTTTCTCTGAGTGACTGTCTTGATGCTCTCTCTAGCAGGGGGAACTGGTTGTCTCATGGAATTTTTTTCAGAGTGCAACTCCAGGGAGAGAGAGACTTGAATAGAAATTACGCCCATGTGAGGTCATGGGGCAATACTTTGGGTATCATAAAGAACGTGCCTAACTTATTAGCTGCCGATGAAAAAGAGTGATGTGGATTTATTTTGTATCCTTGTTTAAAGTAGTTTGGGTATCAAACCCTTTGTGCAGATGGAGGCTTCACATGTTTCACTTAAATGCAGGTTCCCTTGGAAGCTTATGTTATTTTTCGGTGCTTTTAAAGATGAACAGACGGATGTTAAGGAAGGGATTGATGTTAAGGATCCCTTCTTTGACTCCTAGTTGGGTATTGAGATGCTACACTTATCCCTTAAAAATGGTTTACTCCACTCTGTAACCTCTTTGTCAACCAATCAAATTTGAATAAAAAAAAAAATTTAATTACTTTGGCGATGAAGAAAAATTGAAATAGATTACAGGTTTGTTTTATATAACTTTGTGTCAAACCCATGTAGATTTACGTCTCAAAAAGATTAAAAATAAGTCTGATTCACAAATTCTACAACTTTAATGGTATGAGGGTGATATGCTCTATTGACTTGGTGTTAGCCATGAAAATTACAATGACTGGGAATGACGAAGAATAGTATGCAAATGGAAGAAATTAGTGATAATGAGGATGACTCAAAGAAAGCAATCAGTTTCTTAACAAAAACTAAGTTCAGATAGAGTTGCACCCCGTCTAATTGTTGGATAGACAATGTGGAAGGAAGGGTGTGGTCGCTCTCCTAGAATTCCTAAAAAGATTATGTGCACTGTGAAAATCACGATGAGAAGAAACAAATGGAAGTGATGAGTATTATACTGTATACTGTGCAAGTGGCCTAAAGCCTCTGAATTTCCTTGGTCGGTCATGAAATTTAATTCACTCTTTATATGTATATAATATGTCAGCACTCAGCCGCTATAGTCTAATGAATTTCAGCATTTGAAATAGACTCTCGATACCTAATGGCTAAAGGAAATCAAGTCTAGCATGGGAGGAAGCAACAGAGTAAACATTCTGCCAATTGACACGCAAAGAGATGAATACCAACACTTGGGAGTGGGATAAACTGATGTTCAATAAGAAGTTCACAAGTTCATATGAGATTCTATCATAGAACATTTCAATAGATTCATGTTAGGGTTAAAAAAATGTGAAGGCCGTATTTGCTTCAGCATAGAGAGTTAAGAAAGAGCAGGCATATCTGAATGAAAACTTTCCAGAATTTAAACGGTTGTCGGCTCCGAATCCTATTTCATTCTACATCAACAAGAAACTAGGCAGCTTCTTCTATACCTTACATTCAAAGATTAAAACCGACAAGCCCCTTTTATCCTATCCCATCTTGAGAATTGGCACAATCCTTAAACCTAATAAAAGGACCTGCTATACCCCTATCCAACTAAACCCCACATTATCAGCTTGCAACTACTTGAACAAACATCGGATGAGTCTGGGAATTCTCCACTTAACCCCTAAAGACCCATTCATCTTTCTGAATGAGGGAGAAACTACTCCTCGCCGGCTCGATTTCTTTACGTATTGAGATCCTCTAATACATTAAACTGTGCCCTAAATCAACAATAACAATAATGGCAATGTAAAATAACACTGATTTCCATCAATAAGCGTGCTATGCGACACAATCCGGGATCAATTTCAACTCAGTTAAAGGAATGGCTAATGACAGAAGAAGAAAAACGAGGAAATTCGAACGAACCCTAGGAAGAAAGTATAGAAAACCCGAAAAACCCTAATCTCCAATTTGAGAAGCAAGAAAGAACTTACATATTAGCGGAAGGAAGAGCATCAAGAAAGGCTTGTTCGAACTGCAAAGGACGCTTGGGGCGAGACAGAGGGGCAGGCCCAGGGCCGACTACTGGCTCATCGTCGATTTCCGTCACCATCGTCCTCGCAGTGGTGTCAGTATCTGTTTCCATTGTTAGGGTCGAATCGAAACGAATGTGAATGTGGAAGAAGTGGAAACCCAAAAGTAGATCTGATCTGACTGTGTGCGAGAGAGAGAGTTGGTTTGGAGGAAGGGGAGGTAGTAGAAGCTGAGTTTTGAGGAAATGGTTTCGAGATTGTTCAAGGCGGGAATCAGAAGAGAGGCGCTTACTGAACTAGGCTAGGTTAGAAATTTAGAATTTTCTCTTCGCTGCCGACGTAACTCAAAAATAAGAGAGTAAGTCACTGTGCATCTTGAGGAGGGTGGGCGGTGTTGGGCCCTCCCTCGCTCCCTAGAATCGGCGAAAATAATGAGTAGAGTAAGTCTAGGGACTGCCCATTCTCCTCGAGATGCGCATCACCGCCCATCTCGATGATAGGGGACGGTGGGAGACCCTCGTTCCCTAGAATCAGGGATATGAGTAATATTAGTTTTGCTAGGTAGGCAGACCAGTCAATCATTTTTTTGTCAGGGTTGGGCTTTTTACAATTTTATTTCTTCTCTTTAAAACACAACTACAAAGGAATAAAATTATAAAAGAACCCAACCCTGACAAAAAAAATTTGATGACTGACCTGGATACCTAGAACTGTTGGAGTAATAGACTTAACTATTCGAACTGACTAGCCAAGATTAATTAACCATTAAAAAAAGGCAGTGACTACACTACACCACCATTTTCTCTTTTCAGACCACCATTGAGAGAATGATTATTTGCACTTTCCCCCCTATAATATATGCATTATTCAGTTTTGCATCCAATTATCATTCATATTGCATTTTCCCCCTAAGACTAACAGTCAACGTGTCTTGACTGTCAAACACCTCATGTGTCATCATTCCGCCTATTTTGGACGACGAAAATACTCTCACGTGCATATCACGCACGATGTGAGAACCAGTTGATCCAAACCATCCGTTACTTAAACCACACTTGGACCGCTAAGGATTATATTTGGTTGATCATGCCCTTGTAGAGATGGAAAGTAGAGGTGTTCAACACGGGGAAGATGATAGAGTGGTTGGCTTGAACAAATGTATTCAAATTCAAAGTTTCACATGAAATTTGAGTTCCTCGCATATTATTTTGTTGTAGATTAAAAGTATTTGAATTGAGAAAGTTTTAGCAAACCCAAGTTTTGAAGTTAGGGTTCATTACACAAACCTTAGATCTAAGTTATTTCATCTGTAGATTTCAGTTTAGAACACCCTCATAGAGGTAAGTCAAATCAGCTATTTCAGTGAACATTTATTGAGAGCTCCAAGTCATCTTTAATCTCTCGCAGACCCTATTATGTTCCAGGGGTATTCTTAAATTCAAATTTATTATATGGGATTAAGTTGCTACCAGTAGTTTATTATCAAGGCCAAAGTATAATAAATTTGTAAGAACCTAACTCGAACCATTTAAATTTAACATATCTGGTCTCTCATTTTAAACATTGAAACTGAACCTAACTCGAACGTTTAGAGCATTCTGGTTCATACAATTTCAAGTGGTTTCAATCATCTGTTTAAGACAATATTATAAATTCATCAACACTATTACTAATTATTTGATTAGACAATAAAATATAAGCATTTAAACTAACAATAACGAACATCAATATAACATTATGAGCAGCTTGAAAAACCAAGCCCGTAAAACCGACACTACTGCCACAATAAACAAGGTCCAGTCCTTAGCAACCTACAATCCAAAAAATAAAAATAAAAATACCAAAATGAGAAAACAAACGCATAAGGGTTCATGAAATTAAAAAATAGTTAAAGACGTTGAAATTTATTACCAGTTCTTCCCCTAATTGAATAGCAACACCTTTGTAACAGTCCATTTTCCCAGTACTACTCCCACAAAACACACACACCCTCTTGAACCTTGATGACTTCACAACACCACCAACAACAACAACAACATTGCCTTATCCCTCCTCCATTACTCATTCAACAGTGAAAATGGTATCTTCTCTACAGGCGGTGAAGTAAAAACAGAAATGAGAAAGTGGAAGTGGAAGTGGGTACTTATATACAAGTGTGAGAGAAAATACAAAAAGGAAATAATTTTTTAGCCCTTTTTGGACTTTTGATGGAATTACAAGCCTCCATATCCAAAGGTACTCGAAGTCGGAATAAAGACTTGTTTGCATTGTGTTTAATCAAACAGAACTGAAACAAAGCAATCACATGAGGAGCAGCTAAGGCCTTTATCGACAAACTTGTAGACTTTGAGAAATGTGACGCCGAGAGAGCGCTCGCGACCATCAAATTGCTCTACATAGTTCCATATGGTTATGCTACATTGGCTTCTCATGCACTCAGTGTGCGTCTATTGGTGAAGATCATATTAGGGTTGAGCAGAAAGAAATATATGCGACTTGAGTTGAGAGTCGTGAGGTGAAAGAGAAAAGGTAAAGGATTTCGGGGGTTTTTAGGTGTTATACAAACGGGTTGGAATCGAACCATTTGTATAAAAATATTTGGAATCGGACTCCAATCGTTCCACAATAGATCCGAACTGATCTGGACCGTTTCTTAATTGACACAATAAAAATCAGACCATTTGAAGCAAAACGGTCATGTTCTATTTGGATCCGCAGTTCCTCGAGCCGTATGCCCACTAGGAAGCCCGAATACACAAAAAATCCAATTTACTGCGTTTGATACACCTTGAAAATAGTCAAGGAGTGTATCTCACGATCAACGGTCCGGATACGATCACAATATGGCCAAACACATGTTTTCCTATTTTCTAGTGGTGGGCATTTCAGACCGAAAACCAGGACCGAACCGATCGGATCGTTTTTTTTTTAATTAAAATTTCGGTCTTAAAACTCGGCCCCGCCCGATGTTTCTGGTCCGGTCCTCGGTTACCCTTTCTGAAACCCGTCGGATAATCGGCCCAGCTCGAGTATGAATAAAAGCCCTAAAAAACAGTAAGAAGTTGCAGTCCTTACAGAGCCTTAGAGAGGGTAGGGGGAGTAGTTAGAAGAAGTAGCGCTGGATTTCGGGGGATGTGTCATCATTACTACCTTTGCAGAACAGATAAGTTTTTAGTTCATTGGAATGCTAAAATTTGTTCAATTTTAATTATGAACAATTGTGCTTGCAAATTTCAAAAGACAGTGATATACTTGCTAGTTCACTTGCTATTGTGTCATTCATACAGTGGATTAGATTGATATTTCTACAGTCAATTTCAGTTAAGACAATAGATTAAGCGTTTTAAGCATTTGGTGGGAATAGGCTCTGTAGGGACTGCAACTGCAGATTACTCATAACCACTTCTCGGACATTGATTTTCCTCGAGACTTAACAACCGACCCAGATTGAGATACGATGATATTAACGTCTCCTCTCTCTCTCTCTCTCGCATTTGTTTCCCTTTTCTCTACTGAAAAAAACAGATAGAGAGCGAGCAAGTGACATCTGTAACTGAGAGGGTCGGTCTCAGTGGATTTGCGATCTCAGTAGATTTCAGTGGATTTCTTCTTCAGTGAATTTACTAGCAATGGATTTCAGTGGGTCGATCTCAGTGAATTTCAGTCGATCTCAGTGGATTTCAATGGGTCGATCTCAGTGGATTTCTTCTTCAGTGAATTTACTAGCAGTTTGGGTTTTGGACCGAGTTCATAAAAACGGTTTGGGCTTTGGATCGAGACCAGCCCGAAATTTGGTTAACTGGCCCAACTCGATCCGGTCTCGGGCCTCATAATTTCGGGCTTACAAATATCGGTCCGGGCTTCAATTTTTAATTTTCGGACCGGTTACCCGGACCTGCCCAACCCTACTATTTTCTCTACAAATTGCAAGACTATGATGTGAAATAGACTTTTTTTTAAGGATGCATATGTTTGTGAGTTATGATTACTTTTTTGTGTTTAATAAATGAATGAAATAATAATCTTACGACTTTGATGTTTATGCATTTTTGTTTATGATCCATTAATTAATTATTATGTTATGCACACACGCACGCACGCAGCATCCCTATTTGAAAATTTGCAGAATTTGAAAATATGCACCAAAACCAACCAGGCCTACCAACAATACCATAGGCAAACCGAGAATCAAGACCCGATTAGTCTGTTTTAGATGATTCAGTTGGGCACCTATTGAGCCGGGCTAATTTGCTCAATTATCTATTGGGCCGGGCTTACTTGAAGGACCAAGTATTTCACAATTTTTTATCCGCTAATTATTGTGGAAGATTCCGTTGGTTCCACTTTTAGATCCTAATGTTGCGACTAGAGTCACTAGACCAAGATATCAAAGGATCCAAACTTTGAAGGTATCTGTTTGTCCTGCAACACAGTTTTGTCTTGAAATGTTTTGGCTATACTTTTTTCAATTACAAAAAAGTCATTACATATGTTCAAAACCAACCTTGCTCACAAGTGCCAAACACAGCACCGAGGACTAGCCTTTCGTCACTTTTTTCTTCGGCCTATAAGTTCAAAGCATGTTTCGAAATCTCTATATATGGACAGAAAACACTGACCAATATTTTTTGCTTCTTGGTGTTTTTGTGAACCAAAATACCAAATGCGTGTGTAACATTGTTTATGTCGACAATGAACATTTTCATCATCTTAAGCAAATAATATTAAGGAAAAAAAAAAAAAACATGATAAATATGTAGAAGAATACAAAGTTGACAGTAGGTCTCAGTCAGAGAGCTTCTGAATTAACCTTCCTGCAAACCAACACACATGCATGTGTGGGGCAATGTTGTGTAGAAGCAAACACAAATTTGAACAACTCAGGTTCTCACACAACCCATGTTTCAGGCCCCTCCATTATCAAGTACCTATCATGCCATACTACCCCCACTTCACATGGTCTTTTCACCATTGCATTCTGTATTTTGAACTTAATTGTTTGATGAAAAAACATTCATAGTTTTCTTTTGAAATCTTTATCACATTTTCATGTTTCATCTCTGGTTTTCATTCAGTGTTCAATCGTAACATACAACCTTTGCAATTGTTTTGGTGTAGTCAGTATTTGTAAAGAAGATAAACCAACCCCATTTGAGATAAATAATGTTAAATGTGATAAACTTACATGTATGTGTGCCTATACAAACAAAAACCATTGGCAATGAATGCGTAATTCAGTGGCATACAATAGACTCATGACTAAAAGTATTCAACCGGTGTATTGGGGCAACTATCATCCGAAACATCTCGAATGGAAAACGCTGGTGGAACATATGGGGGAGTGGTGCACCTTAACAAGGCCCAATTCACACCATGGAAGAAACCATGTTGTTTAATAGCAATGGCACCTTTGGTTGACCCCATTCGCCTAATTGGATCCTTGACCAACAACTGTGTGATCAGATCCTTTGTTTGCGCCCCAACTGAAGGTTCTTTTGGGAACTCAAGTGCTCTTGCAACAATATTAGCCATTGTTAACTCATTGTCCATACCTCGGAAGGGTGTTATCCCATACAAGAGCTCGTAAATGAAGATACCGATTGTCCACCAATCCACTGCACTTCCATGTCCCTCCCCTGAGACGATCTCTGGGGCCAAGTACTCGTGGGTACCAACAAAGGACATTGATCTTACATCCATGGGCTCAGAGATGAACTCAGGCCCATCGCGATGAGCTGATTTCTTCTTCCGGGTACGTTTGGGGTTGAAACAGGACACAGCTGGGACAATGCAGTTGGGTAAGATGCATGAAGAGGAGGTGAATTGAGGTGGTTCAATGGTGTAATCACCTGATGGTAGTAGGCCTGTTAATGGGGCTTGATTATTAGAGATAACCTGAGCCATAGATGCTGAGCCATCACATTTAAGTGAAAGGTCAAAGTCTGTCAACATAATGTGACCATCCGATCTTACGAGCACATTTTCAGGTTTGAGATCTCGATAAACTATTCCCATCATGTGGACATACTCAAGAGCCACCACTATCTCTGATGCGTAGAACCTGGAAGGAACAAACCGAAGAGTTAAAAGAGACATCTTTAATTAATTAATTAACACAGTAATTAATTAGATTAAGGACTGGAGATTCAGAAGAAAAAACACTATAATACTATCTTGCACGAGGGGTTATGGTGCACCCACAAGATTACCAGATTGATAGACCCTTACGCGAAGAGACAAGTTAGTTCAAGTACAGTTTAACTGATGAATTAATTATTGTAAAGCAACCGAAGACTAGACCAGAACAGAGTAAAATACTATCTTGCACGAGGACTGCACAGGCTTATTGCGCATTTACAAGATAAAAGAATGACCGATGGGGCCTAAATCGAAGAAAAAAGGCAAGTTCATCACGACAGTGTATAGTTTAAAATGCAATAGTGGCCATTAAAGCAAAAAATGGACGATGAAGAAGAACAAAGGCCAAAGCGCAGTTTTGATTTTGAATAGAAAATTCCACAAAAAAAACAGATGAGAATTTGAAAATACCCTCCCTCATTCAAGTAATAAATATTTTGCCAGTTTTATAGAATTGTTTCTACTGACTGATGGGTCACATGCAACTTAACTTTAAGCGAAAGCAATACAAAACATGTACTGCACTGCTTAAACACATTCATTCCTCATAAAAGTTTTACTCATGGGACAAGTACCTCAATTTGTTATTCTCTATTTCAAAGAAACTTAACAAAAAATTGCATATGCTTGAACTTGATTATCCAGAGATCAGGCCTACAATATGGAACAGATAGGTAATTTGAGCTCAAGATGTAGCCAAATTCACTAAGATATATCAAATTTGGTAGAAATGTCACTAAAACAATATTCAAAAGTCCCTCCACCACACATCAAGACGTGGTTAATTGGGATTCCTAGCCCATAAATCAACACAAAAAGGCGTTGGAGTTACGCAAAGATTACTTCAAATGTGTGCCGCATTCTCAAAGGCTGTACTCCCTCCAAGGGGTTGGGCTCTTCACCATGAATCGACTACAACTCCCCTGGAAAATTTTGTTTGGTCTACCAAATTGCAAGAATCGCTCTGGACACTCTTATTCACTCAATCCAAACCAATCAAGTTTGCTTAATCTACGTCACAAACATAGTGATGCAATCAGGATAAGTATTTTACAATCTTGATATACACATAAAACACTTTGTGGGGATTTTATCATTATTTCAATATCACACCAGGTGCCAAAAACATGGTTTCCTAGTATTTTCAAATTCCTAATCCTAAGTCATTGCTAACCATAATTTTCAAAATTTATCGGTTCACATCCATTTATCTACAAAAATCTCTAGTTGCTGGCTTCACAAATTAGGGAGAGATGGTCCCTGGAAGCCTAAAAACTAGTTAGGTTTAGTGAATACAAACATCACCTTCCCCTCTTCTCAACCTCATCTTCTCTGTGACCCAACAACTAGACCGAACATGACCCTCGACTCACCCGGTCCCACCCCAACACACATCACGACACGTGTCATCAAGTTACCAGATAACTACGTACACACCCATTTCACCGGATACTTTCCTCCACCCAAACCAAAAGACAGAAAGAAAAAGAGAACAATAACACTAGGTAGTGGTGTGTGCTAACGTACGCACCTGACGGCAGACTCATCGAAGCGCTTCCCGGGTTGGCGTTGGCGGAGCACGTGCAAGTCACCCCCGGGACAGAACTCAGTCAACAAGCAAGACCATCTCGTTGACTCCAAGCAAGCATAGAGAGTGGGCAAAAATGGATGATCCAACATTTCCAATATTTCCTTCTCTGTCCTTGCTCTTCCTTCTTTATTCCTCCCAGCCAGCTCTTTCTTATCCATCACCTTCGCCGCGAACATACACTCAGTCGCACATTTGAGCTCCGCCAGATACACACTTCCAATATCTCCGCTTCCTAGTTTCTGGACAAATCTCAAGTCCGCCAGCCCCAGTCCTCCTCCTTCTCTCACACGGCGGATCCCATCCCAGCATGGATCCCCAGACGACGCATGCGGCTTTACGGAGGAGGAACTTAGGCTTAATGCCGTCCACGTTGTTTCTGAACCAGAGCTAGTGCTGCGGTTTATATCGGTTGTGGTGGTTGTGGAGTTGAAGCTCAGGCTTTGGAGATCGTCAACCAAGTCGTCCACCCATGGCTGCTGCGCTTCTTGCTCTTCTTGCGCTATTGTTTGTGGCGCGAGCGTTGGTTTTGCTGGTTCCTCGAGAGAGGATTCCATGGAGGGAGAGAAATGAAATGAAGTGAGTGGAGAAAGAGAGGGTTTTTTAAGAGTTGAGAGGAAAAAATAATTGTATTATTTTGGGCCGGCAATATGGGCTCAGGTATTGTGGGCCTATGTGAGAGTAGTTCAACATTGCTTCTTATAAGGGCACAGTAACCAATAAGCCGGTGGATTTTGTGTTTGTTTTTTGGCTTTTAGGATCTCTCTATATATTTTCTAAACTATATAAATACATATTATATTTTTAGTTTCTAATTTTTTTTTTTAAGGGGTGTGCTTTATAGGTTTTGGGACTTGGGTGGGTCTTAATTTGGAACTTTTAATCTGATTAAGGACAGTTTAGATAAGATTCCTCAAAATGGGGATGAGGTAGTAAATAATTTGGTGCTTCTTTATCAGTTATGGATTGGTTTGCATCGGAATTCCTTTAGACAAAGTAAGCCGATTTTCTGCAATTTTTGTGGAAGTAGTAATTGTTTCAAAAGATTAAATACAATACTACGATTCCAATTTTTAGATGGCCATCTTTTGGAATTGTTATTTCTAAACTTCATTTTTAAGAAGCATATATAAATAAAAGGAAGTATTTTATTTAATTGAAAAATATTAGAAAATAAAGTTTTTGCATTCAGGGTGTCGTAGTGTGATCATGAAAGAATGATGAAATATTTAAAATATTTAATTTAGAACAAATAAGAGAAAACTCTTGCAAGAGAAGGGTTTTTACCTGGAGATAGCTTCGATATGTAGCTCCCATATCATTCATTTTTTTAGAACTAACTTGAGTATATATTGAAAGTTCCTAACCTCTTCCGTTGTGAATCTGCCACCCTTAAACAAGTTTTTCTTCCACATTTCACCATTGTCTCTCGAGACCACAAAAAAATGATATGAAAAGTCTTTTTTTTTTTTTTCTTTTCCTTTTCCTTTTCCTTTTCTCTTGATCGAGATCAGATTATTTCAGATACAAAATGAAAAAGAAATACAGAAATAAATAAAGTATTGAAAACTTGAATAATCATTTCAAAATGTTGTCTACAGTATGAGGTACAACAAAACAAATATTATGGAATTTCAAATATCCTTTTAATAAAAGAAGAAAAAAATCCTTTTAAGATGAATCTTCCATTTCATGATTCCGAATACAAATCATATTTGTGCAACAAAATATTCATTACCTACGTACCTTGCTTTTGGGACCAAATTATATCTCGCGGTACATTTCTGGTTCGAAATGTCCATGACCTGCAATATCTTCATCATGGACCATAATTGATCTCCTTCCTAGTAACATTTATGTTTTTCTTGTTGAAACTATATATATATGTGTGTGTAAGGCATTGTCGATTGCTAATGCTTACCAAAACTTTAAAAAGTTCAAGAGCAATAAAAAGGACAAGAAAACACAGCAACAAGCACTGAAATTGGACATAGGACATCATTATTTATTTATTTTTTTAAAATTTTACATTAGCAATTTTCTTCTATTTAATAATTAATCTCCTTCATAGAAAACACTGATTTTGTAACTGATATCACAATCTCCACTCTGACCACAAGGGAGAAGAATGAAATACGCAAATTCAACTCTATGGAAGAAGTGATTAGATTAGCACATGATTTATGTTTGACCAGATCTAGATCTAGGGTACCCCATCAAGTTTAATGAACCGTGATCCAAAGCTTTGAGATTTGTGGCTTATGTGCATAACATTATAAATGGTGACACAATGTTGTTATTACTTATTAGAAAATCTCTCAACTAAACCCCAAATAAGAAGGTTTCATTTATTTTATTTCATCAAATTGGTTAGGAGGACCACAAAACCTTCCATACAAGATTATATCCATGCAATCTCGCGCTTGCTTGTCATTATCAAAGCAAATTACCGAGGTGTTAAAGTCCTCCAGGCAAATATACAAGATCACTAATTGTTGAAATATTAGTTTGAATTTTAAAATAAAATGATTTCTAAACTTTGAAACTTTTCTCTATATTGTTTAGTCGCATATCATCTATGTAAGTCACTTTGGATGAGTTAATAAGGATAGTGTTTTGACCCCAAAGGGTATTCACTTTAGTGAAAGAGGGAAGAGATATCCACTCCACCAATGTCGGGTGGAATTGAGATAAAACCTATTTCTTTTTGCTGAAATTTTATTTGAAAAATAAAATATCTTTCTTTATTTGCTTCAGATAACAAGACTGAGTCAGAGGAGACCTAGTCTTTTCTCCACACATTTCTCCGTGATTTTTGCCGCCTTTTAAGACACGTTTTCTCTCAAAAAGATTTTCTCTCAGCCTATGAATATTAGCTCTCTCTTGGATAAATTATATAGCAATCGTACTCAGAGAGTTTTATTTGTTTTGGAAACAATCAAGTTCATAAAATTTTATTTGTTTTGGAAATAGTCTATATTCCAGAGACAGAGAGTTTTACAGAGTTCAAGTTGTTTTGTAATTTTGTATTTACTTATTGTTCTTTCGTGATTTCGAGCAATAGGATTAGGGTGAATAGATTTCCGTTCTTCAACTGTGCATGTGACTGAACGAGACAGATACAAAATTTTGGGTTGTTTTATCCTGGGGACGATGGGGCTATCAGACTGCTTGTACAATCTTGGGCAGGGCAGCAAAAAGTCTTAAAAAGAGTGACCTAGTTCGCGACTCAACCCAAAAAAATTCGATAACTTCGTTCATGTTTTAATTTGTAGCAATTATATTTCCAACACTAATTAATACTACACTACATCTTACACCTTTTGAGGTCATTCGATGGTCCTCAGCCACCCAAACTAATAATAAGTCTCCTAACAGTATATTATCTGCTTTAAAACGCGTTGTATTAAGGAATTTTAATCTTACATATATATAACACATTCTATTTCTTTATCTAGGCGATGTGAGACTATAACACCGAGATAGTCTATCAACCTTTGAGCCCGCCACACACGATAGTTCAGCTAGGGGTGGGCACGGGACGGGATGGACTCATCCCAATTCCATCCGTTGTTTTATCTTCGAGACGAGATAGACTTCATCTCGACCTCGTCCCATCCCAAACGGGTTCGGGACGGGACGAGCATATATAGTTGAATTTTTGTGCAATTACTAATTAAGTTATTATGATGTGCATATTTAAACGTATATTCTTATAATTACTATATTATATTAATATTCTCATTAGGTCTACTTATTTATTCCATAATATGCTAGGTCTTATTTTTGTAAGTTTCTATTTATATTCTTATTTACATTATCAATTCAAGAATATTATAGTATTTTCTATTATTGTGCATATTAAGGAGTTATCTATGAAAGTGTTATTGTTTTAAACTATAATGCAATTATTTGGGATATTAAGTTCACACAACTCCTCAAAACTTCATGTATCACACTTAATTTGACACACAAAATTTTGAGTTAATAAATATTAAAATGAATAATAATTAATATTAAATAGGTTCGACATAGGCGGGATTGAAAATCTTCATTCCGATCTCATCCCACTCTAAATCGAGACGAGACGGGACGAGATCGAGATGAGTTTTATCAATCCCAAAAAGACCTGAAAAAATCGAGACGAAATCAGAATTGCGGGATAAAATGCCCACCCCTAAGTTCGGCAGTCTTTGAGCTCTTGCCCACACAAGAGCTGTCAGCCACAGAACCGACCCATATAAGACTGTTACACAATCTCATTCCATGGAAAAACCAAACGTACCCTTAAGTATCTCGACTTGTACTATTTAGGAATAGAACTTGGCTTTGTCTCGGATCTTGTTGTCCATAAACCTTTACATAAATACAAGGACACCCAAACAATTGGTCTCATCACGTCATTTCTTCAACCATCTACCATTGATAAATCATCACTTTCAAATAGTTTAACATGCAAAATGTAGTTATTGGTGTAATGTGGCTGTCACATGGCTTTGTTTTTTTCTTTATTATATGCTTTCAATCTATTAATCATGTCTTTTGGGCTTTATTTCTGTTAAGAGTAATCATCTCTAAGTTGCCACTTGGAGGGTTCTAGAAAACGTTACTATTAGTTTTAGTTTCCAGGGTTTTGGATGGATACATGATTAGTAATAATATATAGTTTATTATGAAGTGGGTGCAAGCAGGGGCGGATCTAGGATTTTAGTCGAGGGGGTGAAATGGAAAATACTTATTAGTTGATAATAGTAGTTATTAATGGTAAAGCCAATTTTTTTTTTACCTGAGCTAATAATTTAAAAAAAAATATAACTATAAAAAATACATTGCATATATCAAATTGGATCCAATGTAGTCTAATTTTAAGCCAAAATAAGGTCACTATCGATAACCTTAGCAATGAGCAAACGAGCATAATAACTAATATCGCAAAATAATTAGAATAAGTATCTTGGTGAAGATAAATTTGTTTTGAAATTTCCGAACCTAATATGATCATAATACAATTTCCTAGAAAAATAGTTTATATGAGGCTTAAATTTTGTACGAGTTGACTAATGGTATATATTTTCATTTATTTAATGTTGGAGGTTTTATACAATTATACCACTTGTGAAAAACAATTCATTTATTTAATGTTAATAAGTTTTTATTAAACTAAACATTTTTTTTAATATTTGCAATTACTAATAAACCATTACACCAACAAAGATATATTTTAATATTTGTATAAACAATTTTCATATTGTATTCTACATTATATAATCGATTTTTTTTAATACTAAAGTATATATACCAAAAAAGTTGAAACCCAGCTTGCAGCATCTTTATGGGTTCTGGGATCCTATAAAAAACCCTATTTGCCTTTCAAAAATAAAAGATTTTTGCCAATGGCATGACAACTCAATGGTTAAAGCTTGGCGGATGGGTGCAAGGGTTACCTAAATTTAGGGCTTTACATCTTTGTTTTAGGGTTTTGGATGATGTTTAGAATTGCATCCATTTGTAGGTTTGATGGTTAGTCTAATCTTTTATGATTATCGTAAATGCCACTCCACCATTTCTTTTACTGAGTTAATTTTTATTTTCCATTATGGAATCTGAAAATGAGCTTTTAGAGCATCTTCAACTGTCTAATCCCTTAATAATTAGCCCTTGCACCCTTAAACATTTGGGGTCTTTGGACTTGCCCTAAAAATAGTGATGCAATTATAGTTCATTAGGGCTTAATTTCTATTAACAAATTAAAAATAGAAATAGGATATCTGGTCTCTCATTCGCACTAATATGCACTCTGCAAGACAATTTACTAATTTTTTCAATTCAAATCCCCGAAACAACACATGCTTTTGCATTGTGCAAAACGAGTTTTTAATTTTTATGGCCTTCCACTACTCGGTTTGAGCTGAAAATTTGAAATAAATTTAATACCAACATAAAAAATAATGTGTCAAAGTTTTATCTCATTTTGGAACGTGTGCCTTGAAATTCGTGCTAAGTGGGACGAATCAAACTTTTCTATAAATATCATGAAGTGAGCAACAACCCATCTTGAGTGTGACACAAGTCGGCCTAACACCCATTGTCCAAATCCACTCGAAAAAGGTGGTCCTTAAACTCTCACAAAGACCATTTATCGAACTATTTAATAGCAGGGACTTAAATACTTATCTTGAGTAATAGTGTCGAAACGATTTGAAGCTTTGACACATTTTTTTTTGGTAATCTGTAATTTTTCAGTTTTGCTCAAATAGAGTTTAAACTAGTATAAAAAATAAAATAAAAAATTTAATTAATTAATTAATTTGATAGTGACACGAACTGTAAAATTATGGAAGTGTATCATGTTGGGTATGAATTAGGAATTTGATCTCCCCCCCCCCCTCTTTGGTAGACCAAAAATTCTCTAAGGGTCTATTTGGTTGCGCATTTTCCATGGGAATTGGAGTTTGATTCCTATTCAAACACCATTTCCATTGTTTGTTGGGTTATTTTATACTGGGAAACAAACTCTGCAGGTGACCCCTTTTTCCCACTCTAGTGTGAATCAGACTTCTAGCACCCCCTCGAAATTAAAATCACGGGAAAAGTTACATTTTGTTTTCCCTCGCAAACCCATCAAACCCGACAAAACTTGACTCTCCTTTTGTGTGTTTCTCTTCCTTATCCCACTTTTCCCTAGTCCCTTTCCATGCTCCCCTTCTCTTTTCCACCAGTGTGAGAAAGAGATTGATTACCTATTCTAGGTGGCTTTCATTAGTTTTGTTCTAAATGTGACAAAAAATAAGTCTCTAAAAAGATTACAAGCCGAACCCATCATCCGCAAAAATTCCCTAATCTTGATAAAGAAAGATTACTTTGATCTATTGAGCCCTTAAAAACTCTTCATATTTCTCTCTTTCCACACACACCACATGAGCACATGAGGAACCCTACGACATAACCACTCCGCGCCCTTGGAAAGATTAGCTTGGGACCACCAACTTAGCCAATCTAAAAGGGAACCTTGAAACATCAAACTCAAACTAAATTTTGACAAGAAACAGCTTCAAATAGATTTGGAGAATTTGCAGTGAAGCAACAAATGATCCAGAGTCTCATCAATCTCATTACAAATCATACAAAGACTTCCTGTGAGGATTCATTTTTTCCTTAACCTATCTTTAGTCAAGATCCTCTCATGCAATACTGACCAACTAAAGAAATTAATTCGAGGAAGATGATTTTTCACCCAAACTAAATTCTTGTGAGATGAAATGAAGGGGTTGGAGTGGGTCTCGTAATGAGAGGCAGCCAACATATCAGAAAAATTATTTCACCGAAAAACCCACACCTTTCACACCAAACAATCAAATCCCTCAAAAAGCATCTGACTATCCAACATTTGCATTAAATTGGCGAACTCCTCTAGCTCTCCATCATTTAAGGGCATCCGAAAGAAAAGATCCCAAGAATTTCCATTAGACCAAAAATTGTTAACTCTCCCATCATTTAGGAGTCTTCAAAAGGGAAGGAGAATTTAGTGACCCTTTTATTGAGGTTGCCACAGTGAAAGAGAAGAGCTCGGATGTTGTAAATTTGAGATTGATATGTTTACATAGATATACACTTCATGTCACTTGTTCATCTAGTGATCATTTGATTTCTCGTCCATCTTACTCGTGGTTAACTAATGCACATATTCAACATTTATATACTTGATTGCACATTGCGAGTTCACTCAATGAAATGGTGACTTCGGTTTACACTCACTTGATTTTTCGTATTTTCTTGCAAAAAATTGTGGACAAACGATGCAAAATATCATTTATGTTTCATTGTTTTCTATGGAATCAAACTTCACAGAAGGCAATGACTACACCACACCACCAAAATCGTTGTCTCACATCACCATGTATTATTTATTTTTTCCTACTAATCCACACCACAAAAAATTGTTTTTTGAAAAAAACAGTAACTTAAAAATAGGGCAACTTTCGAACAATTTAAACCCTCAATTGAGACCGATCATCAAACACAAAAATTGTAACACTCTGAGTTATCTAATAAACACAACTTCAATCACTTGAAAATGTTTTGAAATGAGCAAGTTATGGTTATTTTACTAAATTTGCTCAAATTTGTCTCGCAATGAAAATGGGATAGTATCCCTAACTTTCGGCCAACTTATATGCTCGATCCAGACTGATTCTCAAGATTATCAAAACACAAAAATTGTAGTACTCTAAGTTATCTAATAAATGCAATTTGAATCACTTAAAAATGTTCTGAAACGAGCAAGTTATGGTCATTTTACTAAAATCGTGCAAATATGTCTCGCAATGAAAACGAGATAGTGTCCCTGACTTTCGGCCAACTTATATGCTCGATCGAGACCGATTCTTGAGCTGATCAAAACATAAAAATTGTAGTACTATGATTTGTCTAATAAAAAAAATTTGAATCATTTGAAAATGTTTTGAAATGAGAAAGTTATGGTCATTTTACTAAAGTCACACAAATTTGTCCGAAAAAATTTGCTGAAAAGTTCCTGTTCTCCCAGAGCAATGCGAGTTTTTGTAAATTTTCAGCAAAAAATTTTTATTGTTCGCCCAGATCGATAGGTTTTTTTTTTTTTATGATTTTTGAATTTTTTTTTGAAGTTTAATTTGTTTTTGTGATTGAAAATATTTATAAAATTTCCATGAGATTACTTTGTTTTTTCTGAATTTTTTTGCAATAAATGAATAAACTTGAAAACTTGTTTTAGAAGCGTTGGAGTCGAAATCTGAGACGAAATGAAGAAGCGGAAAAGGAAGAAGCAATCGAACCAAGAAAAATGAGTCGAAATCGATTTTGAATATGGGGAGAGGAAAGATTTGAATGGGGGAAGGGATGGGAGACTTACGTTTCGATTTGAATGTGGAAGAGAAAAAATGATTTTCCTTGTTTAAATAGGTGTTGTGAAAAAGAGGGGAAATAAAGTAGGTGGTGTAAAAAAATTAAATGGTGTAAGAAAACACTTTTGATAGTGTGGAGTAGTCTGAGTTGGTTTTATGCCTCATGTCGTGAAACCACACAGATCTTAAAAGATATTTTAAGTGAAAATTATTGGCACCTAGTGACAGAAATTGGTTGGGCCTACGTTGGCCCCCATCATTTGGATCTTGATTAGCTAAGTCAAATGAGATGCTTGACAGCCCGGATCATGTCTCACTGTGTATTGCATCTATCCAATATTTGGTCCAAAAGATATGCCAGTTAGGCCCCATTCGGCCCAAAATTCTATGATTTCCTTGTCTTGCAAATCATTGGAGATTTAGTTTTTATAAAGTTTAATATAATGTAGTTGAAATATTTCTTTATGGAGGTATGTATGATGGTTCACAAAAGGAAAAAATCAAACTTCACTAAATACTAATATACATACACACATACATGGATCTTTGCTTATATCTCAACGTATTTTGGCAAGGCGTGTACATTTTCTAAAATAAAAGAAAAAATCTACTTAGCCTGATCATTGTGCTTGGTTAGTATCTGGGGAGGGTATTCAATATGCGAGTGTCAAATCCAACCCTCTCTCCATGAGTTTAGAAAAGATGAAGAAAAGGGCAGAGTTGATACTCACGTGCTTAACACCCTCTCCAAACACTAATCAATGCTCTCTCCCCGGGCTGCGTAGAAAGGTTCCAACCGGACCTTTCCAAGTAATTACATCATAAGTACCATAGATTGATGACAACAAGTTTGTTGAATCATGTTGTGTGTCCATATCAGCAATACATATTTGGAAATCAAAATTTTGATAGAAATAACACATGACAAAGAACAACACAACAATGAATGAATGAATTTACAATTTGATTTCGTCCATCATAAATTGTAGTTAATATATGTGATCACTTCATTAATTTGGGCCATAGCCCAACTTAACTGGGATTCAAAATTCAAGAATTAAATTGCAAGTCCATTTTTTTATGATTGTATGCAATATTCCTTGTTGGACCCATTGATTAAGATTTAAGTCATTCTCCGATGTGACGATCAGGAATATTTCAAAATAATAGAGAGTGAGAATCTGCAAGTCGCCTTCGAATATGGGGGTTGGGGATGCAACTTGAAATTTAAGTGTCATTTACACGACTATGCTTGCGCGTGACTGCATGTGCATTTGTCTCTGCGACATTATTCCCAGATTTTGGATTATGCAAATAGCATAACCTAATAACATTACCAATGACAATGGCATGACAACTCAATGATTAGAGCTTGGCTGATGGTACCACTAGGTCGCATGTTTATCAATTTATATTGTGTTGGCCATTTCTGGTCTTTGATAGGTTATGAAATCTTAAAAACCCAGCTCACCTTTTAAATAAAAAAAAATAACATCACCAATGCAAGTATCAAATCACGAACTAAATTAAATTTTGATGTTGTTCATTCCTATTAATATCGTCCGGTTTCCAAGTGATTTCAATTGGACTCAACATCATTGTATGGGCCCATAAATTGAAAAGGCCCAAAAATATTTTAAAGAACATTTCAAACTCTCTTACCAAACTCAAAGTTTTCAATGAACATAAACAGACCAGGGAGGCTCTGATTTGGTTGGCAAGTCTACATTCTGTGGGCCATTTTATGATGAGCTTAGTAGGCCCAAAAGTAAAATGCAACACTTTCTTGTTAATGAATCATGAGTTTACTAATGGCTCTCAATAAGCACATGAGTCCATTGATGGGTCTCAGCGTCTAAGAGTGAGACTAGGAAATTAGGTTTTGCAATTAGGATGATGTGGCATTGAGATTATTTACAACTTTGAGATACATATAAGCTTTTTGAGGATTTCTCATTCTTTCGAGATCGCGCCATGTCAACCTGGTTGCAAAGACATTGTTTACAGAGTCGGGCAGTACAGGGCGCATCCTTGGCGCTAGGAGTCTGGCTCTCTAGATTTTTGGGGTTGCAAAAACCTGATTTTCAAGTATTTTTGATATTTGAAATATTGCATTGTCTTATTATTGATTGAATCATTAGCGAAGTATCATCGAATGAGGAACCGACAATTAGTTGCATAAGAAAGTAACCATGCCGCCGACGGGTCTCGAACTTAGGACGTGGGGGATAAACCCACATAGCCCTAACCACTCGACCATAACACCATTGGCATTTCTTCGGTGTTTTTGGCTCTGGAGAATTGAATTTCTACAAAAACGAAAAAAAATAAAAATAAAAAGTAAATTACCTTATCAAATATAGATTCTTAATGCTCTTGCCATTAAAGTTTATCACCTACAAATTTGTGTATGTACCGAAGCATTGCTCTAGGTGTATTTTCAAGAAGTAAAGTTCTTATATTCTGCTACGATGTACATACCGTATTGTATCATGTGGTTTTATCAGAAAAAATCTAATAAAAAAATACACTGAAGTGCTTACATTGTACATCGAAGAGGTAGTACGTTAGATAACATTGATGTTGTTGACGATGGTTCTAGAGGTATTGATGATAGCGTAATAATGATGAGCTCTGAAACTGAACCATTTGAAGTGCCATTCAACATGCATATGCGTTAATGGAGTAAGTCTAATCAGCCGTGTTTGTTAGTTTTTTTTTTGTTTGTGTTTTTACACTTTTTATTCATTTATTTTAAAACACAATCACAAACACTATCTATAGAAATAGCATGACCTAATAACATTACCAATGCCAATGGCATGACAGTTCAATGATTAGAGCTTGACTGATGATACCACTAGGTCGCATGTTTATCAATTTATGGTGTATTGGCCAGTTCTGGTCTTTGATAGATTACGAAATCTTAAAAACCCAGCTCACCTTTTAAATAAAAAATAACATCACCAATGCAAGTATCAAATCACGAACTAAATTAAATTTTGATGTTGTTCATTCCTATTAATATCGTCCGGTTTCCAAGTGATTTCAATTGGACTCGACATCATTGTATGGGCCCATAAATTGAAAAGGCCCAAAAATATTTTAAAGAACATTTCAAACTCTCTTACCAAACTCAAAGTTTTCAATGAACATAAACAGACCAGGGAGGCTCTGATTTGGTTGGCAAGTCTACATTCTGTGGGCCATATTATGATGAGCTTAGTAGGCCCAAAAGTAAAATGCAACACTTTCTTGTTAATGAATCATGAGTTTACTAATGGCTCTCAATAAGCACATGAGTCCATTGATGGGTCTCATCGTCTAAGAGTGAGATTAGGAAATTAGGTTTTGCAATTAGGATGATGTGGCATTGAAATTATTTACAACATTGTGATACATATAAATTTTTTGAGGATTTCTTATTCTTTCGAGATTGCGCCATGTCAACTTGGTTGCAAAGGCATTGTTTACAGAGTCGGGCTAGCAGGCCAGGCTTGCGCCAGGGCAGGCCCCATGCCCTCCATCATTCTAGAGATGCACAGTACCCCCATTCAAACACAATCACACATACAGGACGCATCCTTGGCGCTAGGAGTTTGGCTCTCTAGGTTTTTGAGGTTGCAAAAACCTGATTTCCTAGTATTTTTGATATTTGAAATATTGCGTTGTCTTATTATTGATTTAGTCATTAGCGAAGTATCATCGAATGAGGAACCGACAATTAGTTGCAATCATCGCAATCGACCACCTAATTTTTTCACGGATGGAATTTTTGATCTGTCGGAGAGATCAAATCTTGGATGTTGAGTGTACATTGAGAGGTTCATACATTTAAATGGACATACTTTCAATTAATGTGTGCGACAATAAGAGTTGAGTGATGAGTACCTTTCATCTAATAAAGCTATAGAATTTATTTATATACTTTGACATATATACAAGCTTTTAAGCTTGGGTTCATTTTTTAGGGAGTTGGCTTGATTCCAAAATGAAAGGTCGAGGTCAACCTCCTTATCTTTTCTGCTTGCTCTGTCATTTCCCTGTCTCTTCGCTCTTAATTTCTTTGGTGTTTTTGGCTCTGGAGAATTGAATTTCTACAAAAGCGAAAAAAAAAATAAAAATAAAAAGTAAATTACCTTATCAAATATAGATTCTTAATGCTCTTGCCATTAAAGTTTATCACCTACAAATTTGTGTATGTACCGAAGCATTGCTCTAAGTGTATTTTCAAGAAGTAAAGTTCTTATATTCTGCTACGATGTACATACCGTATTGTATCATGTGGTTTTATCAGAAAAAATCTAATAAAAAAATACACTGAAGTGCTTACATTATACATCAAAGAGGTAGTACGTTAGATAACATTGATGTGTTGACGATTGTTCTAGAGGTATTGGTGATAGTGCAATAATGATGAGCTCTGAAACTGAACCATTTGAAGTGCCATTCAATATGCATATGCGTTAATGAAGTAAGTCTAGTTAGCCGTGTTTGTTAGTCTTTTTTTTGTGTTTTTACACTTTACTCATTTTCTTTAAAACACAATCATAAACACTATATATAGAAAGGATAAAAGTGTTAAAAAAAACTTAAAAAAAGACTAGCAAACCTGACAGGCTAAAATGATTGACGTTAATGACATCTCACCAAATGATCAGATTTCAAATCGACCAATACCTTCAAAAAAATTTCAAATGGCTAAAATTTCAAAAAGATGGCATTGAAAGGGAGTTCGCGAAGCAAGTCGATTTTGAGATTTAATTTATGAGAGAGAGCCATTTGAAATGAGCGAAACAACACATAAAAGAGGGACCTAGTTAGAGATGAGGATGCAAAGAGAATTTCCAAAAGTTGAGATTAGAAAAGAAACGTGAGGTGCAGTAAACAACTCTTGATTGCTAAAAAAACACTAATGACTTAAAAGGAGTCTTCTTCACAAGTAGCTCTTGATCTCTTCAAGATGAAGTAGTTTTATACTTGCAAGTTTGTGTTGTTTATTGGTAACCGGACTTCAGTGGTCCAAGTCCTTCCCAAAAGTGCGCTTCACATTTAAACTTGGTAGCGCAGGTTGTAAGGTTGCTCCAGGGAATACCAAAATCTGGTTAACGAGAGTATCCTATGGGTAAACTTATGTCTTTATTTGAGTATCAAGGGCAGAGGGTACGGCATAAAATGGTGAATTTATTAAATTCACATTTATTTGATTCTAGCCTAACCTTGCCTCGTCTCATGAAGGTGTTATTGGTGTTTCGGCGATCAATCTCCGAGGCGACATTATTGCTCAGGTGGCTTGCCCTATTGAAGGAAAGATAACTGATAGTACGTTGGCGGAATGCCATGCAGCTGAGGCAGCTTTGCTTCTTATCCAAGCACGACAGTGGAGAACAAGATTCTTGTGGGGCGACTCAGGACAACTTATTTCTAGTGTTTTTTATGATAAATTACAACACTCTCGGAGGAACATGGACTGGGTATGGCGTCCCCTCATCACCAACATTCGACGACTACTTACTAATCATCCATTTTGGTTTTGTAATTACATTAATAGAGAACTCAATTATGAGGCTCAATCTCTAGCCACGAAGGTAGGAGATCGGTACTGTAACCGATATTCTTAATATTTATATGCAATATGCTTTTATAAAATTAAAAAAAAAAAAAAAATTAACTCGCCTAACCTAGATTTGAGTTGGATACGTTTTGCATATAAACGTGTAGCTCAGAGCACATTAAATTTGAGTTTTTTTTCGTGTAATTGAACATCTGTAATACAAAAGGAAAAGCCTGATTAAGGAGCTGAGAGGTATACTTCACTATAAGTTAAAATACATCCAGTCTGAACAGATGTGCCCATCTAACTCTTAACTCTATCTTACTAATCAAGGTCTTCAACCTTTACAAATCCAAATTCTTCAAGAGTTGTGTTCTACCAACTCAGGGTTGAACAAAAAATCAACTAAATCAATGTTCGATTTAAATTGGTTTCGGTTTTAGAAAATTCGAAACCGATATGGTCAGTTCGGTTTTTGGTTTTTAAGTGATTTAACCGGAAAAACCAAACCGACCTAATATATATAATAAATAATACATATATGTAAAAATAATATAATGTCTAATTTAATTGGTCGGTTAAGTTTTATTTCGGTTTTACTAATATTTTAGTCGATCAATTCGGTTTGCGGTTATATAAATTAAGATCTCTCAGTTTTTTTAATGTTCCGTTCAGTTTCGGTTAAAATTTTTTAAAATGATAAAAATCGGTTAGGTTTTCAACCCTATACCAACTTGGCTATAAATTACTTTTAACCCATACAAAAACACAAGGAACACGACAAGCACGGTGATTCAATTTTCATCAGGCCTCATGCAAAGAATTCTATTAGATATTTTTCTCCTTAATAGGACAACTTTTTTTCGGAACACCAAATATGTTATTCTATTACAAAACAATGTACCATTGTAATCGTAAAAAAAAACCGTCCTTCTGTGAGTTTGACCTGCAAAACAGATGTTAGACTGCCAATGACCACATTTTTTGTGGCCGAAGGCACTCCGATCCTTAAGTTAACAACTCTATTTGAAGAAGGAAGTAAATCTAGAAAAACTCATTTAAAGTTTCATACATGTGTCGAATGTTCTCTTTACCTTTTATAATGGTCGCAGTTAATTCTCTGCGTGACTTAAGCATGTGAGGCGCAACAGAAAGAGATGTTTTTCGTAACAGTCTCCTCCTTGATGGAGATGCGTCTGTGGAGGCGTAACTCCCTCCATGACTTTTTTTGGTGCAACGTTCATCTTATTTATGAGAGAACTCGTGTCAGACCTGGATTTGGGCTTTGATTCGTTCGAGCTTGGATTCGGGCTTTGATTATATTTTTTTATAGTGGGCCTTGTCTAGGCCTTTGTGGTTAGCTTTATTCTTCTTGGGTTTTACGAGCTGACCCAGTAGATGGGACGTTGTATCCTCGCGATGGTCGTTATCTGCCACGTGTATGGTCAGTCTATTTTGATGTATTATCAGCTACTCCCCCCTTAGTTAGTGGGTGCGTTTATGTATCCACTAATTTCATGGCGGTTATATCCCAAATGTATCTTTGCATTAAACTTAATGTTGTTAGCAACTTTTGGTCGGTCGATTGACTCGATCACTTCTTTATCCATTCGTTTTCACGCACATATTTGGAATTTCGCGCGCCATTATATTTCGTACGTAGCCCCACAAACAATCTCTTCGTTGTTCGGTTGTATAAAAAAAATCATGCGATTTTGTTTATTTCTTTACGCCATCTTTGATATTAGGGTTGTTTCTTCTTTTTATCGCATTTCTTCCATCATTTCTTGTTTATTCGCGATGTCTGTCGGTGACTTACTGGATGGTAAGCAACATGCTACCTGCAAAACTCATTTTCCCCAGGAAGGCTTCTCAGGTGACCTTGGATATCGTTTGTTCCAACTATTTTTTGCCTTCTGACCTCGATATCATTCTACCTCGTGAAAATGACCATCATTGTCGTCCGAGGAAGAGACATATTGCACTTTGCCCACGTATGTTTCACTCCGATTTCGATTTCCAGATCCAGAGTTATTCTGGTCTTATTTAGATCTTCTAGGTATTCCTTCCGCTCAGATGGGCCCGAACGGTTGGAGGGGTATGGTTTCCACATATGCAAGGGTCATCCTTTCTGGTATTCCTTTGACTGCTAGAATCTTGCACTCGGTGGTCGTTTTGTTGGCGTCCAAGAGTACTTGTTTTCTTCGTTTTCCTGCGTGTTTTGTCAACCTTAACGATGACATCAATGGTTGGTTGCGAGATTGGTTTTACACATCTGTCCATTCTGACTACTTCAATTTGCGGGGTCAGCAGATAGAAGGGTCTTTTCGGGTTCCCAACAAGCGGATAAATTTTCAATTGACTAATGAATAACAGATTATCAGTGAGCTTTTTTGCACCTTTCTGTAGTTCCTTTGAACACCTATCTTACTAATGACATGGTGGAGCACAGCGGTTTGTACAGTATGAATGAAGTTGAGCGAGCTATGCTAATTGAGAGGCAAGCTGCGGAGATTGCTGTCTGCGCTGCCCTTGTCGATGGTGGTAACACTATCGTTGATGGAAAAGTGAGCTAAGATGTTATCGATCTTGATGCTCCTGTTAGCATTGGTGCTACTGGTCCAACTTCTAGGAAGATAAAAGTTATGAGGCCTGTTAGTCCGTCAAAGTGGGTTGTTCCTGAGTTCTAATCATGTTTCGAAAATGAAGCGGCTCGTTGATTATATTCGTCGTGTTTATTTTTACTTGAGTTTTGTTGATAGGGGGCTGCGAGGGAGGATCGTTGCTCTCTGCAAGAAGCTGAAAAGATGAAGTTGGCATTGGAGAAGAGCGAAAAAGATACCATTTGCCCGCTGGACGATGGCGAAAAGAGGTTCCTATCTACTTATGGTGGTCCTGACGCTGCCAAGTATTCTAATGAGGATCCTAAGGCCTTTGATGACAAGATGTTTCGACTGGCTGTTGTCCAGTCTATGGAGCTTGGTAGTCGTGATCGAGTTCCCGAGATGTAGTCTAACCGTTCTTTTTTTTTCCTCCTTTTGATGATGGGGCGAAAGTCCTGGCTTCTTCAATCCGCTTAGGCTCCTCTATTCTCATTGGGGCTGTTACTCGTTTCGCTTCTGCTATGGTTACTGCACAACGAAAGGGTGAGGATGGTTCTCCTGTCGTTCTTTCTTCTTTCTTAGTTGTGGGCGGTGGTTCCTCCGTGCTTCCGGATCCCCGCATTCTTCATTCGCGGATCAATTGGACGGAGCCTACCCCTGATGAGATTCAGGTTAAATCGGACGGGAAGTTTTGCTGGTTTTCCCGGTTTGATGTGCAGGATGGTGCACGTAAGTTGATTAATAAATGGCACAGACTATCGGTGGAGAGGCCTTCGATGCCTGTGCTGGATCCGAGCCTTCATCTTGACGATGGCCTTAAGCTTATAATGGACGGGATGAGTTTGGTGATTTGTTCGGGTTATCAAACTAGTCGTAATCTTGTGGTTTATCTGGGGTGGAAGCTCGCTGTGCTGCTATTAATGTTTTCCCATGTTCTTTATCAATCTGATGCATTCAAAGCGTGATGCTCGGAGCGGATCAAAGCGGTTGGGGTTGCTCAAGCCTCGTTGGTCGAAGCGAAGGGTGCATGGGATCGGTATTTGGTAGAGCTCAAATCTTTAAGAGCCGAGTTAGACGACATTTATGCACGCTTACATGATGTGGAAAAAGAGTTGTCCGCCGAGAAGGCACTCCATGATGAGGCTGTGCGTGTCGTAATAGAGCACTCTAACAATCGCGACATTGTTGAGAAAAGAGTGGAGCATTAACGGCTTCACTTGACGAGGTCAAGGCCGATACCTCCGCCATGCTTACTACTGGTGAGGGCCGAGTGATAGAGGCTAGGAATGAACTTGCTTCTATTAAGGTCAAACTTCGCGTTATCGAGGTGGCGGATTGACAGCGAATTGTTGATGGATGAACAGAGCTTCTAGATTATAATGAGGGTCTTGGTGTTAACTTGTCTCAATACCGTCACTTGGTCTATCAGACCTTCGAGGATGAAGACGGTGCTGATGACCCTCTGGGTGATCTAATGGTTGAAGAGCCACTGCCTTCTCCTCTTGAAGAGAGAGCTCCTGTTAGTGATCCAGCTGCCCCTCATCGTCAAATGTTGTCGTTGACGATGCTATGGATCCCTCTGTTTGACTCATGCTCCTTTACTTTCTCCCTTGAATTTAATATAATAGTTTTTATTAAAGAACATGAATTTTCTCTTTTACTTTTTTTCGTAGTCGTGGTTCATCTTGTTGACTTCATTCGTGTCACCTGTACTTTTTATAGGTCGATCATTATTGTCGAAATGATTTGTACTCTAACTTTGATTTTTACAGCTATATTTTTGTCTCGTCTGACTTTTGCTGATTTGAATTCTCCTACACTCCGATATATCCGTCTCAACTTCGTGTTGGTTGTCTCGAAGCTTTTGTGAGAAAGTTGTTTTGTTTGTTTGTCTTCTACTTTGTCGATTTGGCGTGTTAGTTAATACGAGGCTCTCTTGAGCTGTTTTGTTTCTTCGAAACTTTGATATTCTGATCAAAACGAAATTTGCCTTTTTCGAATTGATTTATTCGTTCAATTCTTACTTCGTTGGCTCAACGATCCGATCGACCCAAAGTCGTTTCATTCAAGTTTCGCTTCGTTGGTTTGACGATTTAGTAGACCCAAAGTTACTTGTATTTAGTTGACTCGTTCGTCCAACTTTTACTTCGTTGTTCGATGCTCTAGTTGACTCGAAGTTGTTTTTTACTTGCTCATTCATCAAACTTTTACTTCATTGATTCGACATTCTTGTCGACCTGAAATTGCTTTTACTTAGCTGACTCGTTCGTCCAACCTTTACTTCGTTGGTTCGACGTTCTAGTCGACCCAAAGTCGCATTTACTTAGTCGACTCGTTCGTCCAACCTTTACTTCGTTGGTTCGACGTTCTAGTAGACCTGAAGTCACTTTTACTTAGTTGACTCCTTCGTCCAACTTTTACTTCGTTGGTTCGACATTTTAGTCGACCCGAAGTCGCTTTTACTTAGTTGACTTGTTCGTCCAACATTTACTTCGTTGGTTCGACGTTCTAGTTGACCAGAAGTCGTTTTTACTTAGTTGACTCGTTCGTTCAACCTTTACTGTCACACCCCGATTTTCGAAGAAAACGAAAATCCTAAAATCCACGTAGGATTATCCGTTTCCCCCAAAACTCGGGACGTGAAAATTCAATAACAACAGAAACAAATAGCAGCAACAACTAAAACATGATTTTATTACAGAAACAAATAAAACTCTAACCCGGAAAGGACTGGCGTGGCTAGCTCACTAGCGGAACTCCAGTAACGCAGCTCAAAATCTCTAAACCTGAAAGGCTAATCGGCTACATTCCAAAAGGAATGTACCCAAGAAGCAAAAGCTCACTTGGGTCAGCAATAAAGCTGGTGTGAGAAATCTTCATCCAAAAATCAATAAAATCGCGCGTGATAAACATCAAGCTAAACACAAACAACAACATCACACCAATAGATAGTTCCTCAATGAGGCAAATGTGTCATCATCCTAATAAATAATATGCATTTACTAATACTTACGCTATAGAAGTTGACTATGGCAAGTCTGACCTGCAGAAATTGTCAGTAGACTTACCATCATGCACAAAACGGTTAGAAACAAACAAATAACATTTATGAGTTATCAATCCTCATAAATGCAACAACAATACAAATCATAATCATATTAGACTATTATTGAAATATTAACAAAACACATTTTCTACCTTTAGGAAGACATGTAGTTCTCATTCAATGATTGAATGAGCATTTAGTTTCTTCCTTTAAGGTAATCATGCATATATACAAAAAAAGAAATTTTGCTTCTTTTCCACAATCGCACTATCCTCCTTGTGCCGAACACACCTCATCCAAGTGTGCCTCCCTTGCCTTCGAAACCACTCGGAGCGTACATGTTCCAAGTGGGGTGCCACATCGAGGAACATGTCATCTCACCCGAAGTTCGATCCAGGCAAGCATTTCCTAAATCTACACGTACAACCGAACGCACATGGAACGGTGCACCGATATGCAAGCAAGTATGCATACCCATAATAATATCACACGTATACAAGCAAGTCTGTATACAAAACAATTTCTTTTCTTTTCACATTTTTTTTCTTCGGAGTTGTGGAAAAGAGCATAAAAATAAATAAATCCTCAAAACTCTTTTATGGTGACGCTTTGTCAACCATAAATAAATCAACCACAGTATCCACCATTCTCTTGGGGAACAAATAATATTTTCATAAATACATTTCTATAACACAACAGAGATCAAACTCATTCAATATAAGGATACTCCTTAGCAAGACAATTTGCATATCAGTCAAATACAAGTTTATCATCTGATCAGATACTAACCACGTATTTCAAGCCATAATGTAAAATTACAAATACTAACTTGCATAACACTACTAATACCCAAATTTATTTACCGTGGTGAAATCTAGCACACTCAGAATAACCAAGTAGCTAAAACCACCTAACACACAGCAAATGGAACTAGTTCTCACATCTTCCCTTTGGGGTGGAACTCATCCATTGATCCTAGCATTGCCGAACACAATCCAAACAAATCAACAACATACCTCCAAACTACATTGACCCGGAGAGGCGAAGATGTGCCGCATCTCAGGACATTAATCGCCCAATTAACATAGATATTTGTTATGACCATACTAACATGGAAAAATTCTATAAGTCAAATACGCTATTATTCATTTCCCTCACTCACACTCAAGCAAAGCCATACTCAAGATGACACGTCAGAATTTCAAGGAAAAATTGGTGTTTTAGAGGGACAATCAGATTACGTATCGGCGTTCTAATGGGATTATTGGTTCCATATTCCACGTTTAGTCACATGACACGTGTTATGATGATGCGCCAGCAAAATCTTGGGTATCATCCCATCTTACTGGATGTAATCCTATTCCATGCTTACAACTACTGTGACTGATTTTAATCAAGTAAAATGTAGTAGATATGTGAACAGGATCTGAAACATCGATGTAAAACCGGAACAGTGAACAATGATGTCAAATAGGAACAAGAACAAAAACACAAACAGTGATGTAAAATCAGAACAGGAACAAAAACAATGATGTAAAACCGGAACAGTGAACAGTGACATCAAACATGAACAGTAATAGGAACAGGAACAGTAATAGGAACAGGAACAGTAATAGAAACAGGAATAAGAACAAAGAAAAGTAACAGTAATAGAAACAGGAACTGTCATAGGAACAGGAACAGTAATAGTAATAGAAACAGGAACAGAAACTGTAATAGGAACAGGAACAGTAATAGGAACGGGAACAGTAATAGTAAAACCGCAACATGAACAGTGATGTCAATTTCGTTTTTTTTTTTTTTTTTTTTTTTTTTTTTTTTTTTCATTTAAGGTTTAAATCAAACCAAGATTTCAAATCGATTTTTCATTAAAGATATAAATCAAACCAACAATGTCAAATCGATTTTTTTTTCCTCCATTAAAGATGTAAATAAAAATCAAAATGTCTAGGGATAGAGTTTTACTCACCTCTTTTTGCAAGAATCCCAAGATTTGAGCAAATTTCTTCCTTCAACACCTCCCACCTTTTTCAACGTAAATTTTTTTTTTTTTTTCTTCTGTGTGTATCCAGAGAGAAAAATGAGGCTAAGGCTTAAATGAGTATACCCTAACCATTACTTTCATGAAAGCCCAAAGTCAAGCCCAAGAAAATTGAATAAAACCCATCAAGATTAGGGTTTAACTAAAGTATATGTGCACCCTTTTTTTTTCCAAATAATTTAGATTACAATATATGCCATAATTAATGAATAAGAAATTTTTATATTTATTTAATTAGGCAGGTATTACAATATATACAACTCAAAAGTATCTCGTCCCGAGATTCGGTAGAGGAATGTAAGTAGGAAATAAATTCTTAAATAAACAAACTACACATCACATGGACAAACAAATAGCTCATACGTATGCTCATAACTTAATGAAGACAATCACACAAAAATATAAAAATTCAGTAAGTACAAAAATTACGGGGTGCTACAATATATACAACTCAAAAGAATCTCGTCCCGATATTCGGCAGAGGAAAGAAGGTTAAGCGAATTTCGAAAAATACAACTTGTCAAATGAAAGAAGATTTTAAAATAAAAATTTCAATTCAATTTTAGTTGCATAAATTTTTTTTTTATTGCCATTGGAAAAGTAGGGGTGTTACACCCAGCGACCAATCGATCCTCCATAGCCCCCTCGCCCCACCCTTCACACATCCCACACTCTCTCCGCTCTTCCTGCAATCTTGGGAGGTTCCCTACCCCAACAACAACCTTTTCACGCCCCTTCGTCGCCTCGTCATCACTCTGAAAACCTATCCTTGAATCCCTAGGTTATTAGTCAATTAAGTTCATTGGTTGATCAGACCAAGAGTTTATTATATTATCCGACTTGCGTTCTGATTCCTTTTGGCTTTATATGCTGATTGTTTTGCATGACTTTATTTCAAAGCTTTTATCTTTCACGGGATGATGATTCCGAATTTGTAATTTTACTGATTTTCCCTTTTGATGTCCTAACGGTCATTTTTTGGAGTAGTTATGCTATATTGGGGAGCAATTTGCTTTTTCCTCTTGATCATTGCTTGGTTGATGTCTATCTTCGTGTTGGGGGTTCATGCCTTTGCTTCCTCGTTTAGTTCATGACCTCCTTTGTTTGACCTGCTATTGCTCTTTGCTTGGTGTCACTTGCTGAGGCTTGTTGGAGTTCGTTATCGTTAATTCTTTCGTTGGTGATTCGAATTGAGTTTGCATCCGTTGGTAGAGTCCTCGAGTCGATCGGTGCAAACATTTTCAGAGCGTTAATTTTCTCGCTTCAATATAGGTATGCTCAAGTCGAAGGTGCTTATTTGTTGGGGTAGATGTAGTGTAAAGCGTATATCAGCTACCTAGATTGTTTTTTCGATCTTGTGGCGGTGGTATCTGCCTTTTCTTTCCATTTGAGCTGCTTGCCTGACATTCCAATGAATTGTCGAGTCGTCCTCTTTGAATCCAATGCTCGACTTCTTCTTTCAGCTTGTATCAGTCTTCGGTATCATGCCCATAATCCTTGTGGAAGGAACAATACTTGCTTTTGTCTTTTCCTTCTGGGTCTCCTATCATCCTAGGAGTTGACGTTCTCCCAATTCTCCATGTACTTCAGAACGTCGGTCCGGGTCGTCTTTAGGATCGTGTATGGTTTTTATTCAATTTTCATTACCCTGGTTATCCGCTTGTGATTGAGCCGTGCCGATTGTGACTTCCTGGATTCCCGCTGGTTGGACTCGATCCTTCCGCCGTTTCGATGTTTCTTTGATTGACCGTTATCTTTCCGTGGTCCATCGTCTCACATTCTCTCTTCCTTCATTTTCCGTTTCCTTGAATGATTTTCCCTTTCCTGTTCATTTTTCCTCCTGGCAGTTTTCATTTCTTCAAGAGAAATGTGTTTTTGGGTTGTTTTCAGCAAGATTGTCATGCTTTTAGGAGGTTCTAAGTTGAGAGCATCAAAGAAGGGGCCTATCTTCAATCGACGGTGAAAGTTGCGGCGGCTGTGTTGTCGCTGCATCCATCAATCATTGTCAATTCATTGGTGAAACGAGTGACATATTCTCATATATTCTCTTCAAGCTTTTGTTTGACATGCAGGAGGTAGTGTTGTCTTTTCCTCATCCGTGGACTTCCGATGAATCTCGTGATAAAAGCAGTGGCTAACGCCTAGAAGGAGTCTATTAACCTCGGTGGTAGGTTGTTGAACCAATTCCTTGCCGTGGAGGTAAGGCTAGTCGAAAATGTTCTGCACAGAATTAACTATGTGGTCTCTTTCAATGTCATCATGTGGTGGAAATGTCTCAGGTGATCCGTTGGGTCGGTGGTACCATCATATACTTCGAACTTTAGCGGAGTGAACTTTTTGGGCATGAGTCTTCATGAGGGCGTTAAAGAATGATGGTTTGGCTAATTCGTACAATATGTTGGGATAAGTTACTCCGATTCTGAACGGGATCTCAACAAGTGTTCCGTCACACTGTGGAATCTTGCCTTGGAGGGGTTCATTGTTCCCGAAATTTTCCTGTTGGGGTTCTGCTGGGACTTCGTTACTCCCTTGGTTGACGGAGTTTTGTTGGAGCGGTGCCTGAACAGGATCAGCTGGCTGGATGCGATCCTGAGTGATTTTCTCTAGCATCTTTGTCATGTAGTTTCATTTGGACCATAAGCAGGTCCATTCGAGGATATGTGGCAGCGTTACCAGATGTCTGGGTTATTGTGTGTTGTGAATCTTGATTCTCGGGTGCCATTGGCATGATGATTTGGGTTGCTTCTTGTTCGTGAGCTGCTTGTGATACATCGTTGCCAATATGAAAGTTGGTGTTATCGTTATTTTGTTGGGGATCTATAGGGTGTGTCATTTGTTCAGATAACTTGTTGATCGTCTATCAAATTTTGGTGAGCTTCGTCACTATGACTCTTATTTCTATAAAGGAAACTCGTCATTCCCCATGGATGGTGTCAAACTGATGTGTTCAAAAATTGTCCTCCTGTGAATTTGACCTGTAAAACATATGTTAGAGTGTCAATGACCACATTTTTGGTGGTCAAAGGTTCACCGATGATTAAGTCAGTAACTCTGTTTGAAGAAGGAAGTAAATCTGGACAAAACTCGATTAAAGTTGTATGCCTGTGTCGAATGTCCCATTACCTTTTATAATAGTCGCGGTTAATTCTCCGTGTGACTTAAGCATGTGAGGTGCAACGGAAAGAGATGTTTCTCGTGACAATTTCCTCATTGATGGAGCTGCGTCCGTGGAGGCGTAACTCCCTCCACGACTCTTTTTTGTGCAATGTTTCTCTTCTTTATGAGATAACTCGTGTCGGGCCTTGATTTGGGCTTTGATGTCTGTTACTTGATGTCCCTAACTTAGACATCTAAGTAACAGACATAAAGTAACAGACATCTAAGTAACAGACATCCATGGGCGTGACAAATGTCTAAGTTGGGGACAATATCGTTACTTGAGACATGTCTGTTAGCCAACAATCTTGTCTCGTGTGCACGATGTGAGGTGGTTCTAGGAAGCTTCGCCACCTTCACCACCGGATCCAACAAGCATCAGATGGTTCAACCTTGGGAATGGCGAATTGAAAGTGCATAATAACACGTTGAGGTGGAGCTTATCCCAAGGCAGAGTAGATCAAGTCTTGCCTACACTATAAGAAATCTATCTTTTAAGAACAAAATTATTGCTACGAAAATTGATTTCCTTGTTAATATTGTAGCATTGTCAACGAATAAAAAAATTCCTTGAAAAAGTCATAAACTTGTTATTGTTTTCCAACAAAATATATTTTTTAGGAAACATTCCTTGTTAAATAGGTGGCGGGAAACATTCCCTCCAAACCAATTTCTCTCCAAATTGATTTAACAACGAAGTTATTTTTATGACCACAAAATACTTGCTCCTTGGTAATTGTGGCATCATCTGGAATGAAATATTTTGTTGCTAAAGAAGACTAATTTTAACAACAAATCACTTTCCTTGTTAACGAATATTAAATCTTATTCACTTATTTTTAGTAAGGAAATATGTTTTCCTAGACAATAATCACATTATTAGTAATGATTCGGTTCGTTGATAATGATTGATAATTTTTTCCATTAGGTTTTTTCTTGTTAAAGCTCGTTTACTAATTTATAACAACAAATTAATATTTCGTTGAGAATTGTCACACTATTGGCAACGTTTTTTATTTTGTTGGAAACAATATATTTTTTAATGAAATCTTTGTAGCTATGAAATAAGATTTTGTTGGTAATTATAACCTTGTTCGTAACAAATTGTTTTATAGGTAAAAACTAATAATTATTTTCATGAAAATTTGTTTCTCATTAAAGCTCACTAACTATTTTATAGCGACAAGTCATTATTTTTGTATATTTACTACACAAAATGTTTTAGTTACTAACAATTTTTTTTCCTTGTTAATATGTTACTATTTCTAACAAAAATAAATTTCATTGAAAAAACCATAGAGTTGTCACTTTTTGTAACAAAATATATTTTGTTGGCAAGTTTTCTTTGTAAAGAGGTGGCGAAAAATATTCATTCCAAAACCAATTTCCCTCCAACATTATTTAGCAACAAAATATTTCTATTTCAACGAAATTTTAGTTTGTTAGTTATAATGACGTCATTTACAATAAATTATTTCATTGCTAATAAATATTAATATTATTGACAAACACTTTTTTAGTAAATGCATTATAACACTTGTTCGCTCTTCAACAATGAAACTAAATTTTTTCTAGTCAATTACCAAGTTATTGCAACGATTTATTTGGTTACATATAATGAATTTTTTTTCATGAAATTTATTTATATTTAAAGCTCCTAGCATCTTTATTGTGGAAAAATATCAATTCGTTGAAATTTTTTATTAGTAGCATTGATATTATTTCATCTGAAAAATCAAATAAAATTTATTTAACAATACAACATTATTTTACTGTTACTTATAATATTAATGGTAACAATTTATTTCGTTGCTAAATATTGATAAAATTTTCATGAACTTTTTTCTTATTAAGGCTCGTTTTCTTATTGACAACAATTTAATTTTATTTCATTGGGGATATAACCAATTTCAATAACATATAACATTGAAATGCTATTACTATTTTGTTGCTAATTATAATGGTGTTATTGTGAATTTTTTTTCATTGCTAAAAGTGGTAGATATTTAACATAAATCTTATAATCGTGAAAATATTTAGTTCTAATTTATAGTGACAAAATATTATATATTGATCTTTATTATATACGTAGCAATGATTTTTTTATTCAAAAAATGAGTAATTTGATTTAATAAGCTATAAAGTTGTTTCACACAACACAATTATTCAAATAGGTCAATTGATAAATATTGAAACCTATTTTACTATAGGTAAGGAGTTCGATTATCGTTGAGCCTAAAAATAAATATATTATATATGAAATTCCAAAGTGGGCTTTTATCATCAATAGCGGTGTCCCTAGAGTTTGGGAGTTAGTGCGTGATGTCCTTAGAGATTGGGACCTAGAAAATGATCGTTTTAATATATAATTTTTTTTATTGAAAATAATTTCCTTGGTAATTGTTAACAATACCTATGACAACTTTCATTGATATACATTCATTTTACAAATGAAAAAGTTATTTGATAAAGGTAGTTACATTTTCCCACGACAATTTTCTTTGAAGATTCTAAGTTTTTTCGAGAAAACAATTCATAGGTAAACAAAAATTTTCTTGCAACAAAACAATTTGATTTTTACCAATGAATTTTCTTGGTAGTTGTCAGTATTACCAACATCATGTTTCCTTGACTCGAAAATGTAATTCTTTGGTAAAAAAACCTTTAGCTACGGGGATGCCTCCACGAACCCAGTAACAAATTTTTTCCTTGTTAAAAGTTTTTTTTCAACAAAATTTTGATTTTTGTCAAGGAAAGTTTTTCTTGAAAAATGTCTTAATTGTTGTAGTGCTAGGTTGTGATTGTTGGCTTAAGTTGAGTGTGCAAATTTAGTCTCACATCGGTTAAGGAGCAACATCATGTCAAGTTAATTAAGAATTGGACATGTACTCAATAGTGACGAGGCCTTTTGGGGACAGTGGAGCCTAATTCGTAAAATTTCACATTTGGACGTGGCGAGTGTCTAAGTTGGCAAATTTCATCATGTGAAGTTGATGTCTTGGAAATTTCACATTCCCCCCCCCAATCAACTTTTAAAATAATTTTATTATATATTTAACCATTAAAAAAATTAATTTTATAATGTATAATACAATATGTAAATTGTTCATTCACCTAGGTTTACATCTTTCTATTGGTGTAGTAGTTGAAAGTTTGTAAATTTTTGTAAACAACCCGAGTTTGATACTCATCGAGCGCATATTTTTTTTTATGGCTATTCACTATACATTTGGATGGTTATTGATAATTACTATTTTTATCATTGTTACTCGCCTAATTTTTTTTTATTTTCAATACAATTTTATAGTAATTGCAAATATTAAAAAGATTATTTAGTTTAATAAAAAATTATTTTTGGTCCTCTCAGAGCATATGATTTTTTTATGTCTATACAATTTTGTCATTGTGACATTCCCCTACTTTTTTGTTTTCAACTCAATTTTATATGTAATTGCAAACATTAAAACAATGAATTGCTTGTTCACAAGTGGCGTAAAACCTTCAACCAAAAAAATATTTGAAATTAATATCTAAAATAATAACTAAAGAATGCAATGAAAATATATGCCACTAGCAAACTCGTACAAAATTTGAGCCTCATATAAACATTTTTCAATGAAATGTATTAGGATCTTATTATGTTCGTAAATTTTCGATTTTTTTTTAGCTTCAATTAGATATTTATCCTGATTATTTTGTGATTTTAGTTATATATTCTAGTTATTACGCTCGTTTGCCCCTTACTAATGTTATTGATATTGTAACTTTATTTTGCTTAAAATTGGATTACACTAATTCAATTTGATATATACAATGTATTTTTATAGTTGTATTTTTCTTATTTTACTAACTCGGATAGAATTTTTTTTTTTGCTTGCCGTTTTCCTCCCGTGACTAAAATTTTGGGTCCGCCACTGTCCGGACGACTTCACCCCGGACCTAACAACAAATGGAATTGTAAAGGAAGATGCATTGAAATCAGTATCTTATCATCATGATTTTATTCTCTTGCTCTCCAATTTCAATCATATTATAGGTTTGGTTTGCGCATTTTGAACAGTTGATAACTTTTAAACGTTTGGTAAAATATCTTTATGTATCCAAGTGGCCCCTTGAAATATTATAAAATGAAAGTGAAGGACAGAAGGAGTGAGTTAACGTGGGCTCTGTCTTTATAATAGTTAATTAGAAATTTTATTTATTTATTTTTCATTTGTTCAGTTTTCTTATACATGGTCATTTTTACAGTATGATGTTATATGCACATGCTTTTGACATGGAGAATTGGAGATACCTGAGTTCCTAATGTGCCAATTAAATTTTATTTTGTATATGCCTTCAACATGGCCCATACCTTGGTCAATTGAGATTGCCTCGAGTTCGTAATGTGCCAAATATCTAAGCAAACCAACACATGCAATGCACGTGTCTGAAGGCTAATAATAATAATAATAATAATAATAATAACAATAATTGCGTTTGAGTGGTTATTTGAAAATACGCACACGGAGGAGTCATAGTATATAGAATATCTTGTGCGTTTTCTCTTCTCAACTTCAAATGGCATTCTAAGAAAAAATAAATTGTGCATTGTGATCTAGCTAGTTAATACATTGGAAGTATTGTTGTTTAGCGCGGCTATCATCTTAACCTATCGGTGTTATGTCCCTTATTTAGTCATGATCATGGTCCATCATCGCTAGTCAATTGTGATCATGATCTTCGCTAAAATTCGAAAATGGAGATAAAACTTGGCATATGGCAACAAAATGGTACGAGTTATTGAAAGTCACGCACCATATCAGAGTTTTCTGAGCTCTGTCGTACCTGGGTGTGGTGGTGTGTTCTGGATTTTAGTTTTGTGGTGTTAATGAGACACAGCACCAACCATCTTTTTCTTGCAGGTGGAGAGCAATTTGGTAGGACAGTGATGCTTCCCCTTCATTATTTTTTCTTTTGTTCAAATATCAAAATCATGCTCAAGTTTAAGAATCCAATGTACAGTAAGTATCAAAGGTTAATTTCCATGTTACTTTACCCGCTGAGTTCATTAAAACATTAGTAAAAGGACATATAATCCTATTTAATTGAGTGTGTT
This sequence comes from Berberis vulgaris, assembly GCA_963556465.1. NCBI lineage: Eukaryota > Viridiplantae > Streptophyta > Magnoliopsida > Ranunculales > Berberidaceae > Berberis > Berberis vulgaris. Next base: position 7,831,846 of record OY747135.1, read on the forward strand.
TGATTTTTGGAAAAGTTTTCTACAAAACAAAGTTTTCTTTGGAAAAAAATTCATGGAAATTTTTTTTTTTTTACTGTTCGGTTTCATCAAGGAAAAAAAAATTCATTAAAGAGAACGTTTCTATTTTATGGAGGAATTGTTCAACGAGACTTTGAATGATTTGATGTTGAGTTTCTTGAGAGAATTTTTTTTCGAGAGGGAGTTTAAATAAAGTTTTTTCACTTCAAGCATGAAAACTTTCCATTGGCGGTAAACTTTTTCTTTTCCATGAAAATATCAAATGCTGGAATACTTTATTTTGGCTAAAATATTTCTTTTTTCAGTGAAACACCCAAAAATCAAACACACCATAATTGTTCTTGAAATTTAAATATTTTCCTCTTCCTAAAGTTTTTTTTTATCTCTTTCGAGTTTGTTTATTGTGATTATGAAAACATTAAGAGTTCGCATAAGATGCTCGTAATATCAATGTCTGTCCTGCTAGCTTCATATGGTATGTTGAGTTATTATCAAGCTAAGCATAAGAAGGTGCTACGAGTTTTATGGCTGCAAAACTCATTTATCTTATTGAAGTCTTGTCTCGTATCATTCATGTTAGGGGTGGGCATCCCATCCCGCGATCCCGATCCCGTCCCGATCTAGAATGGGATGGGATGGGATGAAGATTTTCAATCCCGCCAATCTCGTCCCGTCCCGAGCTAATTTTTTATATTTATTATTAATATTTTTATTTATTTATTTTAATATTGCAATATTTGGATCCCCATATAAAGCCTTTTGAGATTCTGCTAATGAATGAGCAATTGCAAAAGTTCCATTGGCTGGAAGTTGCACATCTGTTGCATGGATGAGATTAAAATCAATCAGCTCTGCAAACCCAGATTTGGCCATCACAGAGATTACCCGCAAAATAATACAATTTCCCTCACAAAATAAGAAACTTTTTTTCAGTGACACTGAACTCACTAGCATGACTACTTTTCTACTTCAACATTAGACGCGTATGAGTATGATTATGCAATTAAAGATAGCAAATCTGATCCATCCCACCAAATTGTGTCCCAATGTGGTGTTCACATTCATAGGTAAGCTAGGCAATCTCTTTCTGCAGAATAAAGTACAGATCAATATACAACATTAGAGCTCATTGGTACGTGAACATCAATGAAATATTAGTAGATGGAGGTTCTTGATGGTATGAGTTTGATTTGTTTGTATAATTGATGTCACTTGTAAGTTGTTCATTGTCATTATAAGTATAAAATAAGGAAACAATCATACTAGTAAGAGGCTAACAACAACGTGATTAATAAGATGACTGTCAATTTTTTTCAGTAAGACCCAAATTAAATAATAAAACTCATGCATTTAGTCAATAAATTACAGATTGATTAAAGAAAATGAAATGCATATAATCAGAGCACGCTGATCCCGTCCCGTCCCTATCCCATCCGTTTATCTCGTCTCATCCCGTGCCCACCCCTAATTCATGTGATTGTTTTCTTGCTACATTGGAGTTCAACTATTTTAAAATCTAATCATTTTTTATACGACTGAAAATTGTGATAAATGATAATCTCTTACAATCAATCAACGCTAGTACCCTACACCGACTTCAAATTTTGAATTTTAGTTCTTTAAGGCCTTTTTAAAAATGAAAAAGCCGATATTGATATATCAATTTTGCTACAAGAAGGATGAAATGATGAATCCCCTTCACGTTTCACAATCAAACAAAACACCATTTACTTCGTCTCTTTGATAGATTTCAAAAACTAAAGCACAATAAAAGCCTGCAATGGCATCTCTTGGTACAGAAGAAGAGTAATAAACAGGGACTCCACCTCATTTTCACGGTACAGGAAACCATTTCGTAGCATTTTGAAAGATGGGGAGATATTGTTGTAAGCTGGTCCCGTGCTATGTTGGTGTCTTTGTCAGCCACAGAGCTTAAAAGGTTAACTCATTTATAATGTACACTCTATTCTGTGAATGATGAGTGAAAAGTCTCCTTGATTTCAAGGGGACCATCCAAATCATCAGCTAGTTTAGCCTAGTTTTTTCTGATAGTGTGATCTTAATAAATTCTTTATAAACTCTCATTCCTATTCCTATGTCGATTAGTCTCAAGAGGAAAATTAGACGTAAAATTCTCTCTAAAGCACAACTTCAAACAACATCCGTAAAAGAGGTAGAAGTGTAAAAAATCCCAAACAAAACACAAAAAAGACACCCAAACAAAACAACCTATATATAATTTTTCAAATTAGACTTTAGGTGATGTCATTTGTAAGTTTGATTCACTGTCGTGCCTTTGTCTAGGATTGAGTCTAGGGCAATTGATAGGACCTAAAGTCTAATTTTAATTTCCTAAAATGTAGTATGGATTGGATTAGGAAAAGTTATTCGCTTACTAGCTTGACTTGAAAGGACGTTTACATGTTTTATCGAATGCCAATTTATGATTCCGATGCCTAGTTTTTATATTATGTATCATAGTTAAGTAATTAATATTATGCTCCATTTAAAAACCCAAGCATATCAGCTATTCTATGATACTCATAAACAACATTTTCAAATAACATTTTGACATGGCATACATGGACGAGTGCATAGAATTTAAGATATCTAGAAACTAATCTAGATGTCATTTGAAACTAATGATTTTAAATGATAGACTATATTCAATATTCCAATAGCATTATTGGATTTGTGTTATCTTTGATCTTATCATACTTGATTTCAAGCGCATTTCATATTTAATACAAGTAATTTTAGCAAAACCAATATCCAGCCGATATACATTGCCAAAAAAACTACTTGTAGTTGTAATGGGTATTAACATTGGTGTAACAACTAGAAAATGCTTTCAATTCTCCCGTTTAATATTCACAATTGTCACATTTAATATTCAGAATAGACGAACATCTATTTATAGGTTCTCTTTGTGACACGTCCTTATTTTTGTTTATAGTACCGTAAATATTATGTGCCTTAATCTATACTGCTTGGGCGTCCATCATGTTGTAAAGACATTGATGTTGAGCTCTAGTTTTAGTTCTTGACAAAGTTGTCATGGGCGTCCTTGTGGTCTCAAATTTGGATGACTTTTTGTATTGCCCGATCTTTCTCTCATGTGTCTGCAAAACTATTACTTGTTGCCCATTCTATATGATTATCTTTTTAATCAATGTTCGAAGGCTACATTGCGGACCCTTGAAGGGTAATCAAATTATGGAGAGGGCTACATCATTGACCCTATAGAATTACTAAACAATGCTTTAAGGCTAATTTAGAAGCTGTCACCACCTAACATCAACGGTGCACTAAGACTTGCTTTTACTAGATCCACTTAAGTAGCTACATTTTATGCTTGAAAGATAATCAACGATAAAACACATGTGCTCTTAATAATTATTAAATGAAAACTTATTAAATCTTATTGGTGAGTCTCAAACCTGTTGAGGGTAAAAATATGATCGAAACTTCTATTACAACAGACAATGTATTGGCCTTCGAGATAAGTTGGTACCTGCACAAACTCCAATCCAAAACTCCGATGGTCAAATGAAATCAGGAATGGGCTAAGGAAGGGGGGGTGTTCAAAGAGGGTCATATTACTTGAATTTGTCTGTGCCCTCTTTTATGTGGAAACTAGTGTGCTTTAACACCTATTTGACCGTATTTATGTATTGTGATCTTCGTTGTGATTAGGGCACTAAACCTTTCAAGACCTGCTAGCTGTTCCACAACAAAGAAAATGTAATTAACTTGCTCAATGCTAGTGAAACATGAGATTAATATATCCTTGTAGTGGTATTTCTCCCTCTCTCAAAAAATTTTATTTGATTTTTTTAATTAATATAAAGGTTAAGTGGTCCTTAAAACTATGCTTGCTTTCCAAAAAAATAAAAATATGTCAGCTGGCTGCATGTTCTGGGCGACATTTGGTATGTCCCCGGGCAGTATATAGTTCCGGGTTCTGGATCGAGAAAATGTAAATTATGCATCATTAAAACCTTAAATTTATGAGCTACAATTTGTGAATTGTAAACCTTAAATTTATAAACTCCAAAAGATTCTTCATATACACTATTTATGAATTTACCATTCATATCATGTCACGCCAATACAGTATGATATAAAGCTAACCCCTAGAATCTAGGATTAGAGAAGAAGATGACATTGACAATAGAGTGAAGCATCTCCCAAAGAGAAACACATGGTCAAAAGAAGTAAAAGGCACGATGGTCAAAGAAATGCTGGAGTGAAAAATAGAATAGAAATTGCTTTCCTTTGTAGGCGCCCGTAACTTTGAAATAAAGGGACTTAACTCAGACGGAACGGAGTTGTAATGAAGCGGTGAAACCAGCGAGGAAAACAGCGAGGGAGGAGGGAGGGTCCTCCATCCCCCTCGCGATGCGTGCCTGAAGGGTCCTCCCTCCCTCCCTCGCTGGTTTCCTCGACAATTAGAATTTCTGTTTGGTTTTTGTAGGGTGTGGCGTACTGTACTGTCTCCTCAAATAAACAATCTGATTTCTCTCCTCCCGTTTATCTAAAGCAAATAACCTTCCCGGACTAGTAGTGTGTAGCTAGATTTGTATGTGTACTTAAAAAAAAAAAAAAAAAAAAAACTCGTCGCCTCGTGATTTGCACCTCTTTCTCTTCTTTTTCATTGCTCGCGGAGCGGTGCCCTAAAACCTTCTTCTTCTTCTTCTTCTTTCAAGTTTCAACCTTTCTTTCTTATTCATCTTCCCCGACAAATCCTAGAGATTCTTATTCCTGTAAACCTTCTCCTCCTCCGGTCACTTCACTTCCAAGATTCCATCTTTGATCAAATAATCAAGTTAGTGGATCCAAGAAGCAAGGCAGATTACTGGCTCGATTCGGTGAGTTGATCTGCTTCTGCTTAGATCTTTCTATGGTTTTACTCATCTACTTGAGCTCAGATGAGAAAAAGTTTTTTTTTTGGTTCCACTGAGATCACTGAGATCTTGTTTGTTGCTTTCCAAAAAAAAAAGATCTTGTTTGTTTTTCAATTTACTTTTTTGATTTTTTGTTTGTTGCATTCCTGTTTTTTATGATTCGCTCTATCGTCTCCCCCTTTGTTGGTACCTCAGCTTTAATTTAGATCCGTTTGATCCGCAGCTTCTTTTTATCTTTAATCTTAATGTACATTTTTTTTAATATATTTATGTCTTAAATCTTGATGTAGAAGATTATTCATTTATGTATGTATTTCTAATGTTGTTTGATTCTAGGTTTTTGATTTGGTAATTTTGTTTTCTAATGGTTGTTAGTAGTAACTTGTGTGTTTTTGAAACATTTGTAAAAAGATTTCAAATTGATTCCCTTAATTTCACTCATAAACTATGAGAGAGAGATAAACTTTCCCTCTCTGTGATAGAGTTATTAGAGAAAAAAAGCTCTGTTCTTGGTGCAAAATCAGTACTTATATCACCGTACCCTATCTGATATTAGATTTACCTTGGCACCATAGGTTTTACGATACAATGTAGCATCCTTATAAGCTATTTACTTGATGTAAGTGATATTTGTGAAGTTTTTGAAAACCTTGATATTAAATTGCGTTCTACAATCACCATTTATAGGAGTTAATTGTGTGCTATCTTAATCTGAAATTGTTGACGCATGGCAGAATTTTGAATGTGGCATTTTGGAGGTGTACAAGACAGGGTTATGGTAGACCCTTCAGATCAAGGGTTCAGAATGGTAAGGGAAGTTCGAGAAGGTTATTTGGTGCGTTGTCCAGATGCTATGTTCCTGTCTTCTGAAATGGGTTAATTTGAAATTGCCTAGCTGTATTGCTGCCACTTGTGGTTTTGTTTTACTTCTATTTAGTTAAACAGAAACTACCTAGGCTGCTCGTGGCAATGGGTTCGTTTGGTGGTACTTGTGAAATTGTAGAATCGAATGAAGAGATGGATTCAGTTCAGCATTCTAGAGGAACCAACCGACCATGCTCTGGATTGGGTATCGACGAAAAGGTTGGAAAGCTTCCTATGTTGAAGACAGGACGCAGTGGTTCGGATGCAGATGATCTCAATCGGATTTTTGAGGCAATTGATCGCAGAACTGCAGCTAGGGGTTTAGGCCTTGCACACCAATCAGATACAAGTATGCCAAGCAAGAATGCTTCAAAGAAACCAATCAGAGTTGGTATATCTCAGGCATCAGGAATTGGAGTTTCTGAATCTGTGAGCTTGAAGCAGGCATTAAGGGGGTTATGCATTTCGCATGCTTCAGAAATGGCTGCCATGAAACGATTATCAAAGCCAGGGGGGTCACCTGGGGTCTCAGAATCGGGGGCACTTAATAGATTGCACAAAGCAGTGGTGGTTGAAACTGGTGAAGCTGGTCTTCCTTTGCATGTGGGTGAAGGGAGTTTGGTACAAATTTCTCTTGTGCCTGAAAAGAGCTCATCAAATTCTGACGAGATGACAGAATCCAAACCAGTGTCCAAGGCGAGTTCGAGAACTGCAAGTGCACATTCCTCCCCACGGTTTATGGGTATAACCAACAAAAAGGTAGTAACTACCAACACAGAGCTACAAGATGAGATTGTCCCAGCATCAAAAGAAATTAGAGGGAAAACACCCTTGCAAAAGCATTCTAAGAAAGCAAACCTCAAACTTGCACCTTCTCTATACAGCGCTGTTTCTATGGAAAATGTATTGGAGCAAAATGAGATTATTCCAGTTTCAACTGAAGTTGGAAGAAAAAAATCTATCTTGGAGCAGGTTAAGCAAGGATCACATTCTCTATCTAGTTTTAGACATGCAAATAAAGTGAGCAAATCTGCAAGCACCAGTCCAAGGGTGGTCAATCCAGTTGTGACTTGTTCAACAGCAGTAAGGCCGACAGCCCGAACACCTCCACAACGTGAGATTGTTCTCGAATCAACTTCCTTTGACATGCGAACTGTGGGAAAAGTAAGTAAATCGGCTAGCAATAGTCCAAGGATGGTTAGCAAATCTGCTAGCAATAGTCCGCGGTTGGTGAAACCATTATCTGTGGCACATTCAAAGCGAACAACTACCAGAACCCAGTCGCAAGGTGAAATTGCTGCTTTTGAGTCAACCTCTGTTGCTATGGGAACCTCCTGCACAGTGAGCAAATCTGCCAGTAATAGTCCTCGGGTGCCTAAACAAGTTTCTATTGCCCAAGCAATGAGACCAAGATCACCAACAAGCAGAACACGACATCCGAATGATCTAGCTTCTGAGTCTGCAGAACTCGGGGGCAAAGCATCAATGCTAAAGCTGACACAAAAAGGAAAGCTTAAATCTGCACCGTCTAATACCATTAAGGAAGTATTAGAGGTAGAAGACTTTGATCCTTCTTCAAAAGCAGATGGGTCGAAAGCATCAGCTCCAAAATTGGAGGTTAAAAGCGAATTATATTCCGCAACCACATCGTCCGGATCTAATACAGCGACTCACGCAAGCAAATCTGCCAGCAATAGTCCAAGGGTGACTAAGCAAATTTTCAGACACAAGAGCTTTGTTAAGAAGAAAGTAAAGCAGGATTCGACTCTAACATCAAGTGGTTCTGTAGCGTGTAATGGAGTTGATAATGAGGATGCGTCCCATACTAAAAATAATTTGGTTTGCCAAACGCAGTGTAATCAGAAGAGCATCAAGATAAAATCTGCTTCTCCAGGATCAAGCAGTACAACTGCTGAAGTCAGTTCAAGTGACATGTTATCTAGTTCTAATAAAGGAGGTTTCAATTCAAGTAACCGTAATGACAGAGCTGTGAGTGCGAAAACTGGTGAAAGGTCAAGATTAGGAGAAAAGGGGGAGATATCACAAAGCTCAAAAAGTAGTATTGGCGAGTATAGCAGTAGCACTAGCTTCAGTGAGGAGAGTAATTTAAGTGGGTCTAGTTCTGGCAATAGGCCCCATATGTCGAAAGATTTGAGATGGGATGCCATCCACCATGTTGAGACGCGGTATGGAAGTCTAGGGTTGAGAAATTTCAAGTTACTCAAGCGCCTTGGTTGTGGAGACATTGGGACGGTGTATCTTGCCGAGCTGAGTGGAACAAATTGTCTATTTGCTTTGAAGGTTATGGACAATGTGTATTTGGCTAGCAGAAAGAAAATGCCAAGGGCTCAGACAGAGAGAGAAATTCTGCAAATGCTGGATCATCCCTTTCTTCCTACCCTATATGCTCATTTTACGACAGATAAGTTCTCATGTTTAGTAATGGAGTTTTGTCCTGGAGGAGATTTGCATGTTCTCAGACAGAAACAACCGAACAGGAATTTTTCTGAGCAAGCAGCCAGGTAGGAAACTTTTTCCATGCCTCCCAACCCCTGTTGAAACTTCATTATTTATTTGTATATTCCAAGATATGCTTGCACACACATTCAGACATATCTACACTTTGCACTTACTGTCACTTTTGCTACTCCTTTTGAGGAGAGGGAATTGGGGTGTCACACACGCACCTAGTGTACTTAGGTGGTTGTTGTTGGATTGTTCTAGTATGGGAGAAGGTATCAGTTCTTTGTCCTTTCATTTCCAAGAGCGTCGTGGAAATTTTTGGCAGAAGTTTTTTACATTGATTTCATCCCGATTAACAAAGACTACTATTATGTATAGGATTTTCATTTTTTACTAAAATTTTGTGATAAGTTCCTGTTGGATTAATGTCATACCAATTTTGATGCAGGTTTTATGTTGCAGAAGTACTCCTTGCTTTGGAATACCTACACATGCTTGGAGTTGTATACCGAGACCTGAAACCAGAAAACATTCTAGTTCGAGAAGATGGCCACATTATGCTGTCCGATTTTGACTTATCGCTCAGATGTAGTGTAAGTCCAACACTGCTTACATCGTCTTCGGCAATCATAGAGCCTGCCAAGAAGTTATCAGGTCCGTGTACAGAATCTAGTTGCATCGACCCATTCTGCCTCCAGCCATCCTGGGCTCCAGTGTCATGTTTCTCCCCAAGGATCATCTCTGCCACAAAAGCACGGAAGCTAAAAGCTGACATGGCAACCCAAGTCACCCCATTGCCGCAACTTGTGGCAGAGCCGACAAGTGCAAGATCAAATTCCTTTGTTGGTACCCATGAGTACTTGGCTCCTGAGATTATCAAAGGAGAAGGTCATGGGAGTGCTGTGGATTGGTGGACATATGGAATATTTCTGTATGAGCTTCTATTTGGTAAAACGCCATTTAAAGGTTCTGGAAATGAGGATACCTTGGCGAATGTAGTGTTACATAGCCTCAAGTTCCCGGAAAGCCCATTAGTCAGTTTTGAAGCACGAGACCTGATCAGAGGGTTGTTAGTTAAGGAACCTGATAATCGCCTTGGATCCGTCAAAGGGGCCACTGAGATCAAACAACACCCCTTTTTTGAGGGTCTTAACTGGGCATTGATACGATGTGCAATTCCACCGGAGTTGCCAAAGTCTTATGATTCTGGAGAAATCGCTGTGGCATGCCAATCGGAGACCAAGTCTCCTGAGTTTAAAAACACTGGAGAGCATCTGGAGTTTGAGCTGTTCTAGCACAATCCCTGAAAGTTTGGAAATACTGTTTTTTTTTTCCTTTGCATGGGAGAGATGTTGCAACTGAAATGTAGGTATGTATATTTATATTCTGTTTGGGGAAATTTGAGGCAAGCAATCCCTATATATCAAATGTGAAGGTCATGCAAAAGAAGTGGTGACTGGAAATTCAGGGCTGATTTTTATTGTTATTTTTACCTCTTTTCTAGGTTTTTCAGGCCAGTCCATGTTCTTTGAAAAAAATCCTTATAGGCAGGTTAGTTGTCACAAAAGAGAGATCTGGATATCTTAGGTAAGTTCTAAAACAATAAAGCTTTATTGCAAAAGCTGCTCCCTTTTTTTTAATTTGATATAGAATGATTTGGAGTAAATGATTATGGTCTGCTAAGAAATCCATCTTAATCATCAAAGTTGTGAATATAAAAAATTATGAGTTTACTTGGTCTGCTCTTTTCAAGCATGAGGGTCCTAAACTCCTAATGAATTCCAAAATTAAGGGCGAAGCTCGCCCCAGGCTAAAATAGTATAAATCCTAATTTTTTTGACAAAAACTGCATGACTTGGGCATAGACCTAAATTGTAAAAAAAAAAAAAAAAAAAAAACCTTCAAAATCTACGACCGAGCCAAAATAAAAGGCACATCGAATGAGTAAAAACACTGAATGTATAGAAAAAAGAAAGAAAGTACACAGTGATATATATTTCTTGACACAATCATTGTTACTTTTCAACTACTCTGCCCCTGCTTAAAAATGTGCAAGTTGCCCTCTTTGGGCTCAATTGGCCTAAACTTATAGTTTAAGTTACTTTTCCTTTGAGTTCATAACACATAATCATTGTTGCTTAAAACCCTTTAATTGGTAATCTGAGTATTTTATAATGTGGTGCAAGTCATATGATATAAGATGCTTCCCCCCCTTTCCTCTTGAGCTAAACTTAAATTTCATAATTGCTTAGTCATTATATCGTGTCTGAGCAATAAAATGTCTAACCCCAATAGTTTTAGAAAATGTTATTGGATCAAGAACCACAATATTATCATCTCAAATAAAATGTACAAAAATAACCAAACCAATATGTTCCAAAATTCATTTTAGCATACACGATAGTTGTTTGGCAATCTTGGCTATGAGTATTCTACATTTTGCCTTTTCTAAACGGCGATGAAATGGGCGAGGGAAAGAGAGCGAGGAAATGGGCTATGAGTATTCTACCATCCCTCGCCCATTTCCTCGCTGTAAAGAAGGGCTCTTATAATTTAGTAAGTGGAGTTGATGATTTCGTGACAAGACAATCTCATCAATCATATGGTTAATCTTCGTCTTGTTATCTAACCATGTATTTCAGACAGGACAATCTCATCAATCAAAAGCTATTCAGTGATCAAAATATGACCTACTCGACCCACAAGAGATTACGACAGGACTTTGGGTTTGAGATTCACTAAGAATGGAAACCAATGTACTAAGTAATTTGAAGAAAAAAAAAATATTTCTAACACTATTGTAAGTCCTAAACTTTGTAGTGTAGGTGATAACCACCAATCCCAACAAGATTTACGTCTCCACTGTCTTGAAAAACAGAGTAAGCACGTCCGCCGCATTCAACAAAAACGACAACGGCTTGTAGAAGATGGAAGAAGCTGCTAGAAATCAACATGGAGTCGATGGCGGTGTCCTCAGCCGTCGAAGCCGGACTTATTGATTGAGTGTACGAGCTGGATCGTGAAGAATGAAAAAGATTGTGGAAGGGAGGAGAATGTGGTGGAATGTGATGAAATCCATCACCGCCTCACACCCACCACCTATTTCAACAATAAAAGGGACCAAAGTCCCCTTGTTTTAGAGAGTATCCTCAAATCGATCCTCTGTGAGTCAGGGTTTTTCCACAAACCCTTTTGTGTATGTGTGTGAGACAGAAGAGAGAAGATAGAATAGAGAGAGTGCGTCTGCTATATATGTACTCACTACATCAAATTGACACTTTTGTAACAATTCTCAAAATAATATCACTTTTGAGATGTTACAATCACCAAACAATTTCAAATCAAAACTAAATTTAGTAAAAAAAATGAAAAATAGTAACAAAAAAAAATGATACAATAAGTTGGATCACCATGAATAGTATCACTTTTATAACCATATTCTTCGTGGTGATACTATTATTGTATCATTTTGTTTGTGAAAATGTGTAAATTTGTTAGGTGAATTGTTACACTTCAAAAATGATACTGTTTTGGGGGTTGTTACAAAAATGCCAATTTGGTGTAGTGACCCCGCATATATGAGTGATGTCTATTAGACATGTGTGTGTTTAACGTCATTGACGTTGTGTAGAAGACTCTCCATTTGTATTCTTCAATCTCACTAGTGAAGCTACTCTACTTGTCCGTGGACGTAGACAAATTTGTCGAACCACGTTAAATCACTTGTGTGATATGTGTTTTATTTTATTTTATTTTATTTTTACACTTACTTTACATTGCTTGATAATACATTAGATTTATTGTTTTCTATTGCAACTATCAATTGTGTTCCGCATTTGTTATGCTTTCGCGAGACACAATAAATTGGTATCAGAGCCGAAGGTATTTCATTGGGTTCGTTTATAGGTGTGTGAATTGGTGGTTGTATATGAAAGTGTTGAAAAACATGACAGAGATGTTAAGTTCAAGTTTTAATTCGAAAATGATTACCGCTAAAATCGGTAAATTTGATGCGAAAAGTTCAATGAAAATAAAAATTTCGGCATATGGCAATGTGAAGTATATGATGTACTAGCACAACAAAACTTAGAGAATGCTTTGGGAGATAGGTCGTAAATCATTGAAGAATAAGATTATAACAAGTTGAATCGGCGAGCATGAGGTACTATCCGACTATGTTTAGCGAATGAACAAAAATACTTCATTATGAAGGAAACGTTCGCTAAAGTGTTGTGAAAAAAATTGGAAGACAAGTATATGATAGAGTATTCAGAATAAGTTTTTTCTCGTGAAGCTGATTTTTCGGATGAATAAGAGACAAATTGTTACTTTGTTTGAGCATTTGGATGATTAGATAGGTTGATTGCTGACTTATTGAATTTAGAATAAAAAATTTCAAAGAATTATAAAGTTTTGTGCCTTTTGAATTCACTTCCAGAATAATATTAGCATATCGTGACAATTTTGTTAAAGGAAAAAAATTCATTAAATTATGATGAGATTGCTACAACGTTGGCCAATTATGAGTACATAAAGATGAACCTCAAAGTCCATAGGGATGCAACATTTGAAGCATTGATTGTGAGAGAAATATCAAAAAGTAAAAAAATTGGTGGTAAAAGGGATAAATTTCAATCCAAATCAAGAAGTGGGTCAAAAGTTCCGACGATAGATGAATGCAGTTACTGTCATTTGAAAGGGCATTGGGTCAAAAATTGTATGAACAAATAGACATGGAAGAAACACACTAATGTGAATGTTGCCGAAGGTAGTGATGAGTATTCATTATCTGTATCAGCGTTAATGTGTGCTACTGACGAGTGAATTGTCGATTCAGACTGCACTTATCATATGTGCCCCCATAGGGACTGGTTTTCTAGCTTTAAAAAGCTAAGTGGTAGAGTTGTTTTGATAAGTAATGATCATGCATGCAAAACGGAAGGGATAAGTACAGTTCGGCTCAAGATGTTTGATGATATAGTTTAGGATTTTAAATAAGTCAGGTATGTTCCTACTTTGAAAAATATTCTCATCTCAGTGGGTTCCTTAGATACCAAAGGTTACAAGATAACAATATCAGATGGTGTTCTCAAGGTTGTATCTGGTGCAATGGTCTCGTGATGAAGGTAATCAAAATAAGTCATTTGTATTTCTTGATTGAGAGTACAATTACGGGTGATGTTGCAGTTACTGAGACTGCAAGTGCTTATTGTGATAATACCAGATTGTTGCACATGCATTTAGGGCATTTTGTATAATGAATATGCAAACTCTTGTGAAACAAAGTTTGTTAAAAGGTGCTAAGACCTAACCAGTGGTATAGAGCCGATGGTTTAGCCTTGGGCTTGACGAATTGGAAGTGCAAGATAGTACGTTGAGGTAGAGTTTATCCCGGGCTAGTGTAGGCTCAAGTCTCGCCAAGGTGGAGATCGTTGGAGATATTGGCTCGAGTTGAGCGTACAAATTTACTCCCACATTGGGTAAGAAAACAACATCATGTGAAGTTAATAAATGATTTGACATGTAATAAATAGCAACGAGGCATTTTGGGGACAGTTGAGCTCAATTCATAAAACCCCACACCCGAACTCACCACCTTCACCCTCTGACCCGCAGTTATCAACTTATCTTTGAGCATTCTTAATGACACCAACTAAACTTAGTGCTAAGCACCTCCTTGATGCTGATTAAATTATTCTAAATTCAAAATCTATTAATATCTTTTGGTTCCGATTAGAAGTAATAATAAACACTCGGTCAAAGCAGACTACTTCTTATTTAGAACCAAAGACATGTGCCACCTTAAAATAGTGTTTTTTTAAAACCAAAAACTGATTTATCAGTTGAAATATTTTTATGTCCCAAGGGTGATGCGAGGCACGAGGCGTTGAGTTATGCAACTAGAACCTTATAGGGCTATAGCAATTTTGTTTTTAAAGATAGATTTTAGTCTTGACTAATGTATTGTCCTATGGAGCAATTAGGCTAGGTGAGACGTGCATTTTGAAAATAAAAATAAAAATAAAAATAAAAATAAAAATAAAAATAAAAATAAAAATAAAAATAAAAATAAAAATAAAAATAAAAATAAAAACAGAGCCTTTGACATAAACCCCCTCCTCCTCCATCCTAGAGTTTGCAACAGATCAATATCCACTTAGGTGTTTGTCAAGTTTTTGCATCAAAAGATTGAGTTGATAAATTTAAGGGACAAAGCACTTCGAATTCGGGTTTACGATCTTGCATTGGAAAATATTTCACTAAAACTAGTTATAACAATTTTGTTTTTGTAGGTTTACAATTTGAGATGGTCTAACTCAATCAAGCTCTTGGGCTATTGGGTTGTTGACTGAAGCCCAGGTTTGGAGACTCACACAACAAGTGCATTGTGTGATATTTGTGTTGGAGGTGTTTGAATTCAGAGGTTAGAGTTCTTGGGGCGGGCAAGGATCCATTATCCACCAGAAAAACCGTAGCTTAAACGAATATTCATGGTGGGGCGGATATCCGCCAATCTGTTTGGTGCAGGGATGGTTTCTATAAAAAGAATATTTGAGGAGGGGACAAATTTGTTCAAATCCGCCCCATTGCCATCCCTAACGGTAAACAAACTATTTATTAGAAGAAATAATCCACGATAAATTGATTTTACTTACTATATTTATTTGACAAAGTGTAAAGAGACAAACTATTTATTATAGTTGTTAATAAAAACTGTTGAAGGATCATTCCTGTCAGTCATGCAGTATGTTTTCATTTTTACGAGTATCTTGTTTTCATGTTCTATGGGTGTTCTAGTTTTTGGCAATGTTAGTAGCGAATTCCATCTTTAAATTGATTCATTAACGGATTGTCTCAGATTCTTTAAAGCATGTTCGGAAGCTAAATTCATAATCAAGGATTGTGATTTCGTTCTCTTTATTTAAAGAAATATTTCGGTGGGTGTAAAGAATAAATGTAAAAATTTTGAGGATACATGAAATATATATAATGAATTTCAAGGGTATACGAAATATGTAAAAAAAATTAAGATGCAAGTAAATAAATCTATTAAGATGCAATTTTGTTTTTGTAGGTTTACAATTTGAGATGCTCTAACTCAATCAAGCTCTTGGGTTATTGAGTTGTTGACTGAAGCCCAAGTTTGGAGACTCACATAGCAAGTGCATTATGTGATCTTTGTGTTGGAAGTGTTTGAATTCAGAGGTTAGAGTTTTTGGGGCAGGCAAGGATCCATTATCCACCAGAAAAACCGTAGCTTAAACGGATATTTAGGATGGGGTGGATATCCGCCAATCCGTCTGGTGCGGGGACGACTTCTAAAAAAAATATAAATGAAAATTTTGGGGAGGGGACAAATTTGCCTAAATCTGCCCCATGGCCATCCCTAACGGTAAACAGACAACAAACTATTTATTAGGTGAAATAATCCACGATAAATTGATTTTACTTACTATATTTATTGGACGAAGTGTAAAGAGACAAACTATTTATTATTGTTGTTAATAAAAACTGTCAAAGGATCATTCCTGTCAGTCATGCAGTATGTTCACATTTTTACGAGTATCTTGTTTTCATATTCTATGGTGTTCTAGTTTTTGGCAATGTTAGTAGTGAATTCCATCTTTAGATTGATTCATTAACGGATTGTCTTCGATTCTTTAAAGCACATTTGAAAGCTATATCCATTATCAAGAATTGTGATTTCATTCTCCCAATTTTAAGAAATACTTCGGTGCATAAAGAAAAATGTGAAAATTTTAAGAATACATGAAATATATATAATGAATTTAAGGGTATACGAAAAATGTGAAAAAGTTAAGACGCAAGTAAATAAATCTATTAATCACATTAAATGAAATCTAAATACCAAGAAATAAAATAAACATGAAATCAATATACAAGTAGAAAATCTAGGAGTGGTTTCAAAAATCAATATATAAGTAGCACAAATGATAATTAAAAAAATTCAGGGAGTGGTTTTAAAAATTAATAAATAATTAGAAGAAATGAGAATTGGAATCCCCTCCCCCGCGCGAAATTTACCAAAAAACCCCGAAATAAAAAAAAAACCCTTGAAATCATGTAATTTTTGGTAGCTTTTTTGTATTTTTATGAAAAAATGAAATACGAAAGAAAGCCCTGAAATTTACAAAGAACCTCAAAAATTTTTCAGAAAAAAACTCTGAAAATGCAATTTTTTTCACCATTTTTCTTTCTGCAATTTCGAAAATACAAAAAAATTTGACGAAATTTCGTAAAACTTAATCCTTGTCTATAATTAGTATTGTGTACTAGAATGAATAAACACTTAAAACAAGTGTTTATAATGTCATACATACTACATATTATCTATATTACAATTCACATTGGTCTTTTGTCCTACGTGGCATGAATTGTCTCTTGGCAAAACTTAAAGTAAAAACTTTCACCCCCGATACTTTCCTCACTCTCTCCACACCTCCTCCCAAAATTTTTCATTTCTACTTCACTTCTTTCTCTCTCCCTTCAGAACCAAGAAAAAAAATCGTCGAGCGAAAGAGAGGGGCGGCTCAAGAGGTAAAGTGATGGCGTCGAAGCCCTATTCGATCAAATTCTTGCCATCGACAAGGTCTTCCATAACCCTATGGGGAAGGAAAACCCCAGATCCGTCTCTGTCACCAAACGCATCCCCAAGTCTTCAGCGGCGGCGGGACAACAAAACAAGGATGTGGTTTGGTGGTCGACGTCGACGCTGCCCAGAGGTAGGAGTTCTAGCCCTTCTGATTTCGCTAGGTTGCTTTCTGATCGGATGTCTAGGGTTTCGATGTCTGGAAAATTGATGAGGGGAATGAGGGGAAATCGATAAGTGGGTGTCGGGGTTTGGAAAGATCGATCTCATTGAAGGGTGGGGTCAGCTCGAAATCGAAAGGGGGTGATGTGATTAAGAAGGGGTTGATTGGGTTGGGAGATTTGAAAAAGACTAGTGATAAAATGTCGATTGAGAGCGGTGGGTTGGATTCGAGTGTTAAACAATTGAATGGGGTGAATCAAGTTCTGAACTTGAGAAGATTGGGTGAGAAGGGTGTAGAGAGTTGTAAGAATGGTGGAAGTGGTTTGGATTTGGGTGTGAAGGCTAAAGTTGAAAATTTTCAAAGTAATGGGAGGGTTGAGGTTGATTTGAAGGAGAAGGTTGTGAATGGTTTTGTGGTTCCTGAGAAATTTAGAGATACAAAAGACAAGGGTGCAAGAGGAGAAGAGATTGGGGTTAGAGTGGCTAATAAGTATCCCAACATTGGACAATTGAATGAAATAGAGCGCAAGATCTCAACAGGTGGGTGGTTTTTCAGAAGGTGAATCTGTTATTCTGGCTCATGATGATGGTTCATGTACCCTTTATGATATTACAAATTCCGAGGTATGCGCTAAAGTTCTATTTCATGTTGATGAATAATTTGTACGATTTACATTTTCATATGCATTTTCGTGTAATTTAAGTGTGTATGATATGGCTTCATTGTTAGATAGTTTATAATCTTTTATTTTTATTTTCATTTTGTTTACCTACTATACTATTTTCATGGTTTTATTGATGCAAATGTGCACTCTTCATGGTTTTATTAACAAGTTCTTTTCTTTATTTTGTTTCTTACACAAAATTTTTATAATTTCATGTGAGAGTAGTAGCCAACGTTTCTTACAGACAAATCGGGTATTTTACTTTAAGCATGATGCTTATGGTATCTTATTTACTTTAAGCGTGATGCTTATGGTCTCTTAACAGTTTTTGATTTGTCTAAATTCCTGCAGGTTCCTTCTACGCCATCTCCAACTTCAGCCCATTATATTTGTAATTAGATACTTTCTCTTCAAACCCATGGTTATGTTTTTTGTCTCCAATTTATGTCTTTAGGATATGCGTTGCATAGTACTTCAATGATATATTATTTGTATTTCTTCTTTAAGATAAAATTTATAGAGTAATTTGGAGACATAAATAGTCATATAAGAAAAAAATAATAGGAGTGTCGTAGGCACGGGTAATACACTAGTCTATATTACAATTCACATTGGTCTTTTGTCCTACATGGCATGAATTGTCTCTTGGCAGAACTTAAGTAAAAACTTCCACCCCCGATACTTTCCTCACTCTTTCCACACCTCCTCCCAAAATTTTTCATTTCTACTTCACTTCTTTCTCTCTCCCTTCAAAACCAAAAAAAATAAAAAAATCGTCGAGCGAAAAAGAGGGGCGGCTCAAAAGGCAAGGTGATGGCGTCGAAGCCGTATTCGATCAAATCCCTGCCATTGACAGGGTCTTTAAGAACCCTATGGGGAAGGAAAACCCCAGATCCGTCTTTGTCACCAAACGCACCCCCAAGTCTTCAGTGGCGGCGGGACAACAAAGCAAGGATGTGGTTCGGTGGTAGACGTCGACGCTGCCCAGAGGTAGGAGTTCTAGCCCTTCTGATTTCGCTAGGTTGCTTTCTGATCGGATGTCTAGGGTTTCGATGTCTGGGAAATCGATGAGGGGAATGAAGGGAAGTCGAATGAGGGGAAATCGATAAGTGGGTGTCGGGGTTTGGAGAGATCGATCTCATTGAAGGGTGGGGTGAGCTCGAAATCGAAAGGGGGTGATGTGATTAAGAAGGGGTTGATTGGGTTGGGAGATTTGAAGAAGACTGGTGATAAAATGTCGATTGAGAGCGGTGGGTTGGATTCGAGTGTTAAACAATTGAATGGGGTGAATCAAGTTCTGAACTTGAGAAGATTGGGTAAGAAGAGTGTAGAGAATTGTAAGAATGGTGGAAGTGGTTTGGATTTGGGTGTGAAGGCTAAAGTTGAGAAATTTCAAAGTAATGGGAGGGCTGAGGTTGATTTGAAGGAGAAGGTTGTGAATGGTTTTGTGGTTCCTGAGAAATTTAGAGATACAAAAGACAAGGGTGCAAGAGGAGAAGAGATTGGTGTTAGAGTGACTAATAAGTATCCCAGCATTGGACAATTGAATGAAATAGGGCGCAAGATCTCAACAGGTGGGTGGTTTTTTTCAGAAGGTGAATCTGTTCTTCTGGCTCATGATGATGGTTCATGCACCCTTTATGATATTACAAATTCTGAGGTATGCGCTAAAGTTCTATTTCATGTTGATGAATAATTTGTACGATTTACATTTTCATATGCATTTTCGTGTAATTTAAGTGTGTATGATATGGCTTCATTGTTTAGATAGTTTATAATCTTTTATTTTTATTTTCGTTTTGTTTACCTACTATACTATTTTCATGGTTTTATTGATGCAAATGTGCACTCTTCATGGTTTTATTGACAAGTTCTTTTCTTTATTTTGTTTCTTACACAAAATTTTTATAATTTCATGTGAGATTAGTGGCCAACGTTTCTTACCGACAAATCGGTATTTTACTTTAAGCATGATGCTTATGGCATCTTATTTACTTTAAGCGTGATGCTTATGGTCTCTTAAAATTTTTTGATTTGTCTAAATTACTGCATGTTCTTTCTACGCCATCTCCAACTTCAGCCCATTATCTTTGTAATTAGGTACTTTCTCTTCAAACCCATGATTACGTTTTTTGTCTCCAATTTACGTGTCTAGGATATGCGTTGCATAGTACTTCAATGATATATTATTTGTATTTCTTCTTTAAGATAAAATTTATAGAGTAATTTGGAGACATAAATAGTATTATAAGAAAAAAATAATAGGAGTGTCGTATGCACGGATAATACGCTAGTATATAAACAAATCACATAACTCTAAAATAACAAAACCTACATTTTGCTGACCAAATGAAGTGCTTCACAAAATATTGTTATTTTTGACAGCTCGAAAATACAAAATGTTCTTTGGGGAGTCTACCCAAACAAAATATTAAATCTATTTAGAGATCAACCTAAAACAATCTAATTAGACAAGTTGTCGCGAGTTTTTACACGGCACAGCCACAATTGTTACACGACCTACCCGTCACTTGCCACCCATGAATGATATAATCAGAAGTCCAATCCCGCTTGCAAGTGACGCAAACATTTTCCCGCCCAAAACTCACCGTCATATTCACGTTTGCCTTATAAATTTACTACCTACCCACCTAACAGTCTCTTCCGAGAAATCAACACTCTCTGAACTCTGTTTCTCTGTAGCCAAGAAAGGAAAGGAAAGAAGATGGAGAAGGATCGAGGAAACCCAAGCGAATTCACAGGTTCGTCGTTAAAATCTTGTCATTTTCATTGGAAAGACCAACGCCAATTACGTTATCGATTGGAGATGCATGCTCACTTTCATTTCTTTTGATGATTTCTAGGGTTAGATTACCTGTACCTTTCTTGAATCGTAATTCACATTTGGATAGCTTTCTTGAATACAACTGAGGAGAGTCGAAGAAACTGGGAGCAAGCAAGAACAGAGAAGAAAGAAAGAACGAAAACAAATTTCTACATTATTTCGAACTCTAATCTTGTGTGTTTACTTATCTTGATATGTTTTCTCGTATAATCGCTTATATGGCATGTATTTCTTGCAAGGTTATCCGTGAGTTGATGGTTCTTTCAACACGATTGGTTTTAGGGGAGGACATTCATTGGCTGATCGCTGATCGAACTATTAGGGTTTGTGAATTATCCTCAGATTCTTCTTGGAAGATCGTGTACACTTATCTTTATTTTTTTTTCATTAATTTTTTCAGTTGATTCTGATTTTCTTTTCATGATTCCATGGTTAAGTCTCCAGTCAGAATTAATGTATTAACTAGTCATTGTCATAGAAATGCTTATTACGATTCCTGTTTCAGAAGTTGTCACGTGCATGGAAAATCTCTATCTTTCAAAGTGAGGAATTGAGCTTCTTGTGAAGGATTGTGCAAAAGAACACTTTGGTAATTGGTTGGTTATCATTTTTTTTCTTAAGAACTTATGAAATCCCCTTGTAAAATGTTGCTTTATGTGCATTGCCATCATCTTCCGGTCTATCTTGGTAAGTGTCACGTCCTCAAGCAACTGATGGAGTTCTGGAAGCTAAGAAGTGCTGAAATATGAAGCTGAAATAAAGGGCGCCAAAAATATTGCGCCAAATTCAAATTCAAAGTGGAGGAAAGGGTAGTTAGGTCTTTTGCTACTTTCAGTTACAAATGAAAGGCTCACAAGCCAACACATGTAAGCTCGGGATTTGTTCTTTTGAAATTCTGTTGCAAAGTTTGTTACAAAGGTAGTATAAGAGGAGCAGCTCTGTAAGAAAGAAAACCAGAGAAGAATTTGGTTGTAAGGCTCTGTTGGGTTGAGTTCACCCAAAGAGAGGTCATTCTCTGTTGTTCTAGTCTATAAGAATTCTGTTTTTCTTCTTCCATTCTCAACTTCTTCCATTTTTTTCTCTGTTCTGTTTTGGATCCAAGTCACAAACGTGACATTTGGTATCAGAGCCAGAACGAGACCTTGGACTGTGGTAGGATCAGTTGAAGCCAACGACTATGGAAACTAGGGCTAAGGAGATGGAGATGTTTATGCGAGAATCTAAGAAGGTTCAAGGGGAGACCTCATCCCAAATGGAATGGTTGAAAAATGAAATAAAGAAGCTTACCCAGATATATGAAGATCAGGAAAAACGCAGTGAAGCTCGATTTGAGCAGCTGATCCAACTTGTTCAGAAACAATCAAACGGTGGGCATACTGGAGATCCGAGTGCCTCTGCCACGCCAATTTCAGGAGCAATCAATCAACGATCTGGTTCCCAAAATCATTGGGAGCCGCAAGGTACTTATTCTCGCATGCCTAAGTTAGATTTTCCTGTTTTTGATGGAACAAATCCTAGATCATGGGTTAAAAAATGCGATAGATACTTCAATTTTTGTCAAATATCGGAAGAGAACAAGGTGGGAATGGCTTCAATCCATCTGATGGGAAAAGCAGATTTATGGTTCCTTGACTACCAAATAGGCAATGAAATGCCTCATTGGAGTCTGTTTGTCCATGACTTGTGTGAGCGTTTCGAAGATTGCACGCTAGACAACTATGTGGATGCCTTTAACAAGCTGCAGCAAAAAGGGACAGTAATGGAGTATTATGATCAGTTCGAAGAATTGAAATCAGTGATGCTGTCTCACAATAAACATCTGGATGAGCATTACTTTGTGCTCAGTTTCTTAAGTGGGCTGCATTCTGACATCAAGTCTCTTGTGCAACTTTTTAAACCAACTACCTTAACCCAAGCACTTTCACTAGCTAGGATGCATGAGGCGTCCACTCATAGTCCTCACCACAACAAATATAACTACTACACTCCCTCTAGTAGTAAAAACAATCAGCCCTCCACCAATCACTCCTCAATTTACTCACCAACTACACACATCAACCACAAAAACCTTCACCCTGGAAACCTGCACCTACCACCACCAACCACTTACTACTCCAATTCACAAAATAAGCCACCGTATACTACCTCATCTTTTACAAATACAAGACCAACAAATTCAAGATCAAACAATTCATTACCTCCTATTAGGAGATTGACACCCGCACAAATGAGATTAAGAAGAGAACAAGGGCTATGCTATAACTGCGAAGAGCAGTATAAACCAGGCCACCTTTGCAAGCAGCAGCAACTCTACTTGTTGATTCCTGAAAATGAGGCAATAGAAGAAGAGGAAGGGGAAGGCCTTACACTGAACACTGAAAATGAATCTTCACTGATTACAGAAAATTTACTCCAAGAAGTCCCAACCGATATGGAAGTCTCCTTGCATGCAATCCATGGCAGCATGTCTACAAATACATTGTTGCTCAAGGGCTTAATTAAAAGAAGAACAATCTCAATTCTAGTGGACACAGGCAACACCCACTCTTTTGTAGATCCAAGAGTAGTCAAGGACACCAAGTGGCCAACAGTACTCACTCCCCAAATGCTAGTTAAAGTTGCAAATGGAGATCAATTGATCAGCAATGCTATCTGTCAGCCATTGAGATGGTCTATGCAAGGAATTCAGTTTGAAGGCAATGTTCGGCTCCTTCCTTTAGGAGGATATGATATGGTGCTAGGGGGAGATTGGCTGAAACCTTTTGGAGACATTACTCTGAACCTACAAAAGCTACAACTCACGTTGAAGATACATGGGAAATCAGTCACTTTACAGGGAGTGTCTAATACTGGTAATCTGAGTTTATTGGCGGGTAAGGATTTCTCCAAGCTACTTAAGAAACATGCCAATTCTTTTTTTTGTCAACTATTTTCCATATCTTCTCCTTGTCCACAGGAACAAATACCACTTGAAATACAGGAGTTAGTACATAAATTCAGGGACCTCTTCCAAGAACCCACCCGTTTACCTCCTCATAGGCAATTCAACCATCATATTCCTTTAAAACTAGGTCATCAAATTCCTTCCCAACAACCTTACAAGGTACCTTATATGAAGAAAGCTGTCATTGAGAAATTGGTCCAAGAAATGTTAGCCTCAGGTCTTATACAACATTCCCAAAGCCCTTTTGCTGCCCCAATTCTCCTAGTTCAAAAGAAAGATGGGTCTTGGAGATTTTGCGTCGATTATAGAAAACTCAACAACATTACCATCAAAGACAAGTTCCCCATGCCTTTAATAGATGAGTTATTAGATGAGCTTCATGGTGCCACTATTTTTTCCAAACTAGACTTAAGGTCCGGATATCACCAAATACTTGTCCATCCTCCGGACATCCATAAAACTGCTTTTAAGACACATCATGGCCATTTTGAGTTTAAGGTGATGCCATTTGGTCTCACCAATGCCCGACTTCTTTCCAAGCTTTGATGAACCAGATATTCAACCCTTTTTTGAGAAAATTTGTCCTCGTCTTTTTTGATGACATTTTGGTGTATAGCCCATCTTTCACTCTCCACCTGCAACACTTACAGACTGTTTTCTCTATACTCAGACTCCATCAATTATATGTAAAACCTTCCAAATGTTATTTTGCTCAACCAAAACTGGAGTACCTTGGACACATTGTTAGTGGACAAGGGGTAGAGGCTGATCCTAGTAAAATTGAGGCCATGACCAAGTGGCCTATCCCTACAACCATCAAACAGTTACGGGGTTTCCTTGGTCTCACAGGATATTATAGAAAATTCATCCAGAATTATGGCCACATTGCACTTCCTCTGACAACTCTCCTAAAGAAAAACTCTTTTCAATGGTCTCCCTTAGCCACCATAGCTTTTAACCAATTAAAAGAAGCTATGTGTAAGGCTCCGGTATTGGCTCTTCCTGATTTCAATATTCCCTTCACTATTGAGACTGATGCCTGTAGTCGAGGTGTAGGAGCTGTGTTGTCCCAAAATGGTAAACCAATTGCTTTTTTTAGTAAGGCTCTTAGTCCTAAAAATCTTACATTATCCACATATGAGAAAGAATTGCTTGCTATTGTAATGGCTATCCACAGGTGGAAATCTTACTTATTGGGCTCCAAGTTTCACATCTACACCGATCACCAAAGTATTAGATACTTCCTGGCACAGAAAGTTACTACTATGACTCAGCAAAGATGGTTGTCCAAACTCCTTGGGTTCGACTACGAAATACATTACAAGAAGGGGACTGATAACACTGCTGCTGACTCCTTGTCAAGGTGTGTTTCTCAGGAAATTCAGTGTTCAGCAATTTCCATTATCACTCCACAATGGGTACTCGATATAATCAGCTCATATGAGGAGGATACCATGGCAGATCAGCTCATCAAGCAGCTGCTCATTCAACCTGAGTCAAGGCCCCCTTTTTCCTTGCAACAAGGGTTACTGAAACACAGACATCAGATCTATATTGGAGTTACTGGCCCTCTTAGACAACATCTAATTCAGGAGCTTCACAACTCCCCATTAGGTGGCCACTCAGGGATCACCACTACGCTCAAGCGACTTCAGCTATACTTCTTCTGGCCTAACATGAAAACTGCTGTCATTACATTCATCACTGAATGCAATACCTGTCAGAAGAATAAAAATGATCAGTCCATGTATGGGGGTCTCCTGCAACCTCTACCCATACCTGACCAAGCCTGGCAGCACCTCTCGATGGATTTCATCGAGGGCCTTCCACCCTCCAGCGGCAAGACTGTCATCCTGGTCATTGTGGACCGCCTCACTAAGTATTGCCATTTCTTCTCCTTGGCTCACCCCTTTACTTCAGCCATGGTCGCAGAGTTACTTCTTCAGCATGTTTATAAGTTGCATGGGCTGCCAGTCTCCATTATTAGTGACAGAGATAAAATATTTTTGAGCTCCTTCTGGCAAGATCTGTTTAAAGCATTGGGTACCACACTCAACCTCAGTTCAGCGTACCATCCCCAAACAGATGGCCAAACTGAGCGGACCAATACTTGTTTGGAGACTTATTTACGGTGCATGACAAGCGAGACTCCATCTCAGTGGACTAAGTGGCTGTATCTGGCGGAGTTTTGGTTCAATACATCTTATCACTCAAGTTTACAAATGTCTCCTTTTCAAGCATTATACGGATACTCTCCCCCCTTGATGGCTTTACCTCCTCTAGTCCATACTACAATCTCTGCTGTCCGGGAATACCTCACTGAGAGAGACCATATGCTTTCCATTATCAAGGAGAAGCTCCATCGAGCTCAAGAACGTATGAAGCACTATGCTGATAAGCACAGAGCTGAAAGGGAATTTTCAGTAGGTGATTGGGTATATCTCCGTCTCCAGCCCTATCGCCAAACTTCAGTCAGCATCCGCCGCAATCTGAAGTTATCTGCTCGGTTCTATGGCCCTTTTCAGATCAGTGCACGCATTGGTGCAGTGGCTTACAAGCTGGACTTGCCGCCTCTATCGAAGATCCACCCAGTGTTTCACGTGTCTCAATTGAAGAAGAAGCTGGGCAACCAAATCATTCCCACCTCATTGCTGCCATTGGTTGACAACTCGGGCAATTTTCGGACTGAACCCACTGCCATTTTGGCTCGCCGCTTAGTCGCGCCATAACAAGGCGGTGACACAAGTGTTGATTCATTGGTCCAATTCGTCACCCAAAGATGCCACTTGGGAAGACTGGCAGCACATCCAAGCAATGTTTCCATCATTTAATCCTTGAGGACAAGGATTTGTTTAAAGGGGTAGGCATTGTCACGTCCTCAAGCAACTGATGGAGTTCTGGAAGCTAAGAAGTGCTGAAACATGAAGCTGAAATAAAGGGCGCCAAAAATATTGCGCCAAATTCAAATTCAAAGTGGAGGAAAGGGTAGTTAGGTCTTTTGCTATTTTCAGTTACAAATGAAAGGCTCACAAGCCAACACATGTAAGCTCGGGATTTGTTCTTTTGAAATTCTGTTGCAAAGTTTGTTACAAAGGTAGTATAAGAGGAGCAGCTCTGTAAGAAAGAAAACCAGAGAAGAATTTGGTTGTAAGGCTCTGTTGGGTTGAGTTCACCCAAAGAGAGGTCATTCTCTGTTGTTCTAGTCTATAAGAATTCTGTTTTTCTTCTTCCATTCTCAACTTCTTCCATTTTTTTCTCTGTTCTGTTTTGGATCCAAGTCACAAACGTGACAGTAAGTTTACCAATTGGTGTTACTTGGAGATTTTTCATAGTGGCTGTTAACATCTTCATATTTTTTTACACTACTAATGAGTGCTCAGTAAGTTGATGAAGCATAGGTAACATCCTTATTTTTTTTCCCTCCGATGTGGAAACTGCGCTAACTAGATGACTTACCACTTCCTGGATTGGTTACACATAATAGATAGTTAGGCCAATGTCTTTGGTTTGGATCTGAATCACCGTGGCTGTGGGCTGAATGGTCAGATAGTACTGAGGTGGCTCCTATTTCAATTTCTTGTATTTGTTTCTTCTGAACCTATTTATCCAGATGAAATTCAAGCACCAATTATGTTATCGGAGATGCTCATTTTCATTTCAATCTTTCCTGTTGATTTCTAGGTTGAGATTATTATCTGTACCTTTCTTGAATTGAAACTGACATTTTCATGACTTATGAAGTCCAAGAAAAGGAAGCACAGAACAGAGAAGAAAGAAAGAAAATAAGATGGAGGATGTCAGAAGAAATGGAAGCGAGTTCAGCTCATTTAGTTTTCTCAACGAATTTCTAGGGTTGTTGCTTTCAATTTCTTTTTCAATTTAATTTCAAATTTTCAGAAATTTCTCCATTTTACTTATCTTGATACACTTTTTTTCTTATATAACTGCTATATGGCATGTATCTGGCAAGGTCATCGGTGTGGGTTCTTGCAAAACAAGTTCTTGTTGATAATCATTGTTTCCCTACAAATTAAAGTGTGAATGCAAGAACATTCGTTGGTTGATCACTGATCAAACTACTCATGGTTTGTGAATTTTCTTCAGATTCTTCTTAGAAGATCATACACTAACTATAATTTTTTTTTTCTTTCAGTTTTCTGAATTTCTTTTCAAGATTCTATGTCTAAGTCTGGAGGCATATTACAACATGTTGGAGTGGTTTATTGGCATCATGTTCCTGTCTATCTTGTTACCTTTCTGGAGGAGGGAGGAAAAAGAAAAGGAAAGGAAGTGCAACTTTTAGAGACAAAGATATCAAAACTGTGGTCGATCACGGCGTCAGATAGGAAAAGCCAAAACTTGCAATCGAAATGAGGAAGATTAAGGATGATAAGGAGACTTGTTGTATAAGAAACAATGTGCTGTAGTCAAATCGAAGGCTAGTATGAAGCACAATACTAGATGGAGTGTGTTTGCCTGCGAAGGATGAATAGTGAAGGAAAGCTTATAAACAAGAACGAGCGAAGGGGCAGAGAGAGGTGCAGTATAAGGTGCTGCATCTCAATTGATTTGAAAGAGTATGAATGTATCATATTTCATATTCATAATGGCTGTTAATATGTTGGATTCTTTTTATACTACTCATCAATGCTCAGTAAGTTGATTAGGCATCTTTATTTTAAATATTATTATTATTATTATTATTATTATTATTATTATTATTATTATTATTATTATTATTATTTTGGTGCACACGGTCGGACTCTGCGCTAACTAGATGATTTGCAGCTACCAACATCCTTGGTTTGGCTATGAATCACCGTGGATGTGGGCTGAACTGGCGAGTTAGCATTACCACAGTTTGAGGTAGCTCCTATAGTAGCTCTTGTCAATATCTTCAGATTTACTTTAAATATTCATGGAACTATTGTTTCCTTCCCCCTGGCCTGATTTCAATCTTTTGCCATATGTGCCCTGCTTTTTGAAAAAATGTAATTCATTCTTTCAGAATAAATACAGCAAAGCCAAATTAGCCCTCGGCTGGTGTATATTTGCAGATTCTCTGGATTCCGGATGTTTGTATAAGATAATTTTCTTTTGAATTCGGTACTGCACAGTTGATTTATGCTCATTCTGTTTTATTGCTTTTGTCTGCCTCACACCACGTGGTAGGTGTCGTAGGTATACCTTATCCAACACAAATAGCAAAATTCAAACCTTTTTAATCTAAATGTTGTTGCTTTTGGCTTCAGTAATTACCCCACATCATGATTTTCCTATGTTAGAAACTGGTTCTTGAGGTCAATACAGGAATCTCGATAATTTCAACAATCGTCTGAATAACATATCCTTCCTCACACTTCTAGTGGAAACATTATTTTGTTTTATTTCATTTACAGATTTGTCAAACTAGAAATCATGGTATACTTGCCTTAAAATCAATAAATAATTCCTTAGAAGGGCATTAGATATGGTTCGTTCTATGTTTTCAAGGGCTGATGACCACTTCATGGGGAATATTAAAATCTGTTACGGACGTTCCCCACATTCTCAAGGTGTGTTTTCATACCTATGCTTCGCTTTGATGAAATTTCTTCTGGCGGTCATCTTCTTATTTTTCCACCAGTACTTATGCTTATGTCAGTTCAGCTGAAGCGCTGAGCTCATTTGATAGCATAGCATCATGAATCAGATAGATGAGAGTTTATACTGTTTGTTTTTATGACACGGTTCACTTGATCCATCGTTGTTTCAATGTATGTTTTTCTGCCATTTGATTTTTTTATGTTGTACTTTCCTGAAGAAATTTAGCTCTCCAAGTTCCACGTGCACAACTGTCAAGTTTACTTAAAAGCATTTCCATTAGTTACTTATTATTGTTATTATGATGTTTGTCCAGAGAATCCTATTTGGACACATATAGCTTAGTGTAGTATATTTAAGATGATGTGCTTTCTGCCTGAAAATTTTATTGGCTGCTTATGCAAGTAACAAAAACATAGAAAGGGTACGTGGCTGAGAAATCCACAACATAAAAATGCCCTGTATTGCAGGTAATGCATTAACCTCATTTCTTTGAGAAAGTCTTTATTGAGATTAAACAGGTAAAGTGGCATACAGTAGTCTAAGGCCCAAAGTTGTCTTTTCTACTAGTTTTGCTCCATGAGTGACTTCTAGCAAATATGTGGAACTGAAGAATACAAAGAAATTCATAGAACATGGGATTTCCCCCGTCTAAGGAGACCATATGATCTTGCAGATATTTCAGCTGTACTTCGAATCTGGTTATTACCCTACATCTTTTGTTTTGTTTTTTGTTTTTTATTTTTTTGTGTTTTGTTTTTTGTGTTATGTAGGTTTGTTCACTCAAAACAGGAAAACATTTGTTGCCTGTTAACTAATTGAACTAGTTAGGATTTATAATTTTTGTATTAACTAAGATGGAACTATTCATCTTTCTCTTCAGATTCATTCTGGATGATCATGTAGATTTTTGTTTAATGGTTTCAACATTGTTAATTTTCGAAGTATCTGATTGTTTGTTATGAGGCTTGAAGTAGATCCTTTTTGTGGAAAGCAATTGAAGTAGATCCATTTGTATTTGTGTACTCCAAGATTCATTGTTTTTGTTTATAAACTTATTTATATGATGTTTTGATTCAAAGAATGAAGACGATTGACTGTCATCCTCTGTTTTGATTGAAGAACTCATTTCATAATTAACGAATTAACTAGTCGTTGTTTATTGTGATTCTACTGTGCACCAACTTTATGTCTCAGAAGTTTGGGAAGATAGGGATACAAATTTTGTCCCTAATCGATACAGGAATGTGCTCCCTGCCCAAGCATTTTATGAAGTGATTTTGTACTTTTGCCAACTAGATTTCATTTTTCATGCATATAATTGTTTTTAAGTTTGATTTTTTTGCGTTGATCTAACAAAATTTTCCCTAATCAATATAGGAATGTGCCCCTGCCCAAGCATTTTATGAAGTGATTTTGTACTTTTGCCAACTAGATTTCATTTGTCATGCATATAATTGTTTTTAAGTTTTTGCATTGATCTTATATGTTTCTTTGATTAAACTTTTCTCCAGTAAAACATTGAGTGAGGAATCTTATCATTGAGCACCAAGTCAGAAGAGTCATCTCTTGCTGCTTTACAAGAAAGTGCTATGCAATTTGGAGCTTTGTTTGTTGGTAAAGGTATGCATATTCTAGCTTGATTCTATGATGGTTATTTTGGTTGATTTTATATGTTCCTCTTGTGAATCACATTCAGTACCTACTTTGAATATGTTTTATTTATTTTCTTAACTTTCAACTTGATTCTATGATGGATATTAGAAGTGATGTCTAATTTCAAACAAGTTGAGGATCTTTTCATGATACTCGAGAATGAGAGATTTGCTACACCCTTGAGCAGATGGAAGGTGGGAATATGTCAATTGCTATTGACTGTGGTGACAGAAATCGCATGTAATCGGCAGCCTACTTGCTTATATTGTCCCTACTCTTATTAAACATTTGACAATTTATTTCGCATTTCAAAGAATGAAAACAGGAACATATTTCTCAAGCTGGATATGGCGGCTAACGAGTCATATGCGTATTGAGAGAGCTAAACAAAGGTGAAATTGCTAGCAGATTTTGAGATTCCTGTGTTCTTTAAATGATTCAAGAATCTCGGTTGGCATAAATTGCAGATTCTCTGTATTTGGGATGTTTGATAAGGTATAAGTGAACTTCATCTTTTAAGTAAAGTTGTTCATAAATAATTTGCCCTCCTTCCACTTTCTTACTGTGTCTGTTTCAGCATGTCACACAGCTAGTTAGGCACCTTTTGAGCTAAAACCCATCCAACTCAAGCAACAGAGCTCTTTCATTTTTTAAATAATTGAAATCTTTCCTTTTGGCTTCAGTAATTAAGTCAACTAATGATTTTCTTATGTTAGGAGCTGGTTCTTCAGGCCAGTAATGTATCTCGATAACTTGTACTTGCAGATTTATGTTGTTGTATTTTATTTCAACGTAAAAAGTGTGATACACCTGCCTGAATCAATATATAATTATTTACAAAAGCATTATATATATATATATAATGTTTCTGTGCTCTGAAGAGCTGATAACCACTTTACGGGAAACATTAAAGTTAGTCAGGGACGTTCTCCACATTCTCAAGTTGTGTTTTGATATGTTTTGCTTACATTTTTCTAGTGGTACTCTTACATCTCATTTCTCCTCGTGGTCCTCTTACTTTTCATTTCTTCTTCAGTATTTATGTTCAGTTTCCAGTTCAGTTGAAGCACTGAACTAATAGATACCATCATGATTTAGATCGATATTAGATTATAATACATCCCTTACCAAGTTCACTGTGTTCTTATCATATGGTATTATATATAAAGCCGAAGCTATATTTTTTACCTACGGTTTGCTTTTATGACATGGTATACTTGATACATCAATGTTGTAGCATACATTTCTTTGCTAATGAATCTAATTGTTATTTGGGTAGTTTTACTTTTCTTTGCTTCTCATAAAGAAATTCAACTCGCTGGGTTCCATATGAATAAGTAGTGATTGGACTACGCTTTGAAGGTAGTTATTCAACTCTCTGCTAGTAATTCTTTCAAAAGTTGCTTGATGCATCTTGCTTGTCTGGATAAGTCGATTTAAACGCTGAAGAAATTCCATTAAATACATTACTGTTATGCATACTCAAAAGCTCTTCTAACTTTTTCTGCCCACAGAAACTTATTTAGACATGCTCAGCATCATATCCTACGTTACAGATGATATGCTGTGTTCTTGCAATTCATTAAACACAAGTAACACAAGCATGGAAAGGGGTGGTGCCTAAAATATCTGTCACATGACTTGAAGATAACGAATGTGCTATGTGTTGCAGACCGTGCCAGATAGAACTAAATACTGAAGTATATTTACAGTAAAATAGTACAAAATGTTAGCTTATTAATTACTTTGAGGAAACATTTGTCGAAAATAAACAGTTAGATAGAAATGAATTACAGTCTGAGACTGAAGGTCGTCTTTTCTACTCATTTTGCTCCAAGAGTAACATGTTTTTTTTTCAAGGAGGTCATATCTTACTGTGGATGTTTTTATTTGTCTTTTGAATCTGGTAATATTTCAATTGTCAGGCCCTGCATGCCCAATAGGATAGCTGTTAAAAAAGAGCGATTCTAGATGTCGAGGTTTTGGGCGAGGTTTTGGGCCGCACGCGCAGAGCTGACGTGGTAAAAAAAAAAAAAAAAAAGAAGAAGAAGAGGGAAAGTCGAAAATTTGGGGGAGAAGAAGGAGGGAATGGGGCAAACTCTCCCCATTTTCAGTCTCAGAGCTAACCTTCCCTCTCCCTCTCCCTCTCCCCATTTTCCATCTCGACAGAGAAGGCCCTCCCTCTCCCCAAACAAAGCTCTCCCTCGCCACCCTCTCCCCATCATCGTCTCAACCGACAGAAGGAGACGAGAAGAAGCTCCGTCGCGCATTCCCTCGCCGAAAAGCTCCTCCCAAATGAAAACTCAACCGAAGGTAAGTCTCCCCTTCATTTCTGGGCGATTTCTTGTGGTGGGTTTCTAGATCTAGGGTAAAGGTGAGAACTTTGAACTCAAAACCCTGACTTTAATGCTTCAGATCGATCTTCTTGTTATGCAATGTTTCAAAGTTTGCGTTTTTTTCTTTTCTTTTCTTTTCTTAGTGGAAGTAATTGTTGTTCTTGATTTGTGTTTGAAGCATTTTGACTCAAAATTGACTTGATTCTTGGTAAAAAAGAAAAATCTGATCTTTTGATTGGAGAGGTTGTATGCTAGTGGCACTGTTTTAGCTGAGAATCTGTGGTTGATTTCAGGTTAATTTTGTTGGTGGATCTGTGTTTTGTGCTTGATTTAGTTTCGATGGTTCATGGAAGTATAATTAGGTCTAAATTCGACTGATCTGTTTACTGGATGAGTGTGAACTAGATGATCAGTGTGAAAAGGAGGAAACTTGATCTGTAAAAATCAAATTTTTAACATTTGGGCTTGTTGTTGATTATGTGCTCGGTAGGTGTTTAGGTTGGTTTTTGTGTTGAATTACTTGGTCTACTTAGTGGGGTTGACCAATTTGAATGGAAACCCCTATCAATTGTTTGTGTGCTTCTAACATTATCACTTGTGAGTTGTGACAATAATGGGTAACATGCAATGGACTAGAAAGGTTACAATTTTAGTGTTCGACGTCAGCATAATGAATCGTATTCTGATGGATGGAAATTGTTGTGTTCATTGAATTGGGGTTTGTTATGGGAGTAATGTCTTTTCCATGGTATGGGCACACTGAATTTGTTGGTTATTTCCCTTTAAATGATGTCATTCGTCTAGTTTCGCAACGATTCGGTTCTTAATGATGGTTTTACCTGTGAGCTTTGTTTACTGATATGAACTATGGTTGGTTTTGAAAGGGAGTTGTTGCATTAGAAGAATACAATGAGCTGCTTTGGTTGCTGCGATGAAGATGACATGCATAAAGCTGCTGATAATGGCATGCCCATGACGGTGCCCATTAGATGTCATTCGTCATGGGCATGCCATTATCAGCAGCTTTATGCATGTCATCTTCATCGCAGCAACCAAAGCAGCTCATTGTATTCTTCTAATGCAACAACTCCCTTTCAAAACCAACCATAGTTCATATCAGTAAACAAAGCTCACAGGTAAAACCATCATTAAGAACCGAATCGTTGCGAAACTAGACGAATGACATCATTTAAAGGGAAATAACCAACAAATTCAGTGTGCCCATACCATGGAAAAGACATTACTCCCATAACAAACCCCAATTCAATGAACACAACAATTTCCATCCATCAGAATACGATTCATTATGCTGACGTCGAACACTAAAATTGTAACCTTTCTAGTCCATTGCATGTTACCCATTATTGTCACAACTCACAAGTGATAATGTTAGAAGCACACAAACAATTGATAGGGGTTTCCATTCAAATTGGTCAACCCCACTAAGTAGACCAAGTAATTCAACACAAAAACCAACCTAAACACCTACCGAGCACATAATCAACAACAAGCCCAAATGTTAAAAATTTGATTTTTACAGATCAAGTTTCCTCCTTTTCACACTGATCATCTAGTTCACACTCATCCAGTAAACAGATCAGTCGAATTTAGACCTAATTATACTTCCATGAACCATCGAAACTAAATCAAGCACAAAACACAGATCCACCAACAAAATTAACCTGAAATCAACCACAGATTCTCAGCTAAAACAGTGCCACTAGCATACAACCTCTCCAATCAAAAGATCAGATTTTTCTTTTTTACCAAGAATCAAGTCAATTTTGAGTCAAAATGCTTCAAACACAAATCAAGAACAACAATTACTTCCACTAAGAAAAGAAAAGAAAAGAAAAAAACGCAAACTTTGAAACATTGCATAACAAGAAGATCGATCTGAAGCATTAAAGTCAGGGTTTTGAGTTCAAAGTTCTCACCTTTACCCTAGATCTAGAAACCCACCACAAGAAATCGCCCAGAAATGAAGGGGAGACTTACCTTCGGTTGAGTTTTCATTTGGGAGGAGCTTTTCGGCGAGGGAATGCGCGACGGAGCTTCTTCTCGTCTCCTTCTGTCGGTTGAGACGATGATGGGGAGAGGGTGGCGAGGGAGAGCTTTGTTTGGGGAGAGGGAGGGCCTTCTCTGTCGAGATAGAAAATGGGGAGAGGGAGAGGGAGAGGGAGAGGGAAGGTTAGCTCTGAGACTGAAAATGGGGAGAGCTTGCCCCATTCCCTCCTTCTTCTCCCCCAAATTTTCGACTTTCCCTCTTCTTCTTCTTTTTTTTTTTTTTTTTTTTTACCACGTCAGCTCTGCGCGTGCGACCCAACCTCCCTCGCCCAAAACCTCGACATCTAGAATCGCTCGTTAAAAAATTAAGTGAGGAAGCAGATTCCTACATGTTAGAACTCCCTAGTTGAGGAAGTAAAAAACTGTAGCAATTAACCCTGATTATATGTTTGTTTGTGAGGGGACTGGAAATATTGACCACTTGGCATTATATACGATTCACCATTGAAAAAACATAGTTCCTGTTACAGTTTGTATATAGCTGGCAATTAGGCTGTTAATTAGAGATTCTAATTGATATAGTTTCCTAGTATAGATACAATAGGTTGTATATAAATACATGTATTACTTTCAATGAAAATATCGAATTAGTGTATTCTCTTAATCTATTAACATGGTATCAGAGCTTAGGGTTTGAGATTGAGATTCGAAGTTTGAAGTTAGGGCTTAATATTCGAAGTTTGAAACTTGAAGTTTGGTTCTCACCACAGTTCGAACTCCCAGGCCACCGATAGACCCTCACAGGCGTCGATCTATCTTCTCAGGCGCCGTTCGAAGCCGTCTGACCTTCCCAGCAACCGATCGACCCTCCCAGGCGCCGATCGAAGCCGTCCGACCTTCCCAGCAACCGATCAATCCTCACAGGCGTCGATCGTTCTTCCCAGGCACCGTTCGAAGCCGTCCAACCTTCCCAGCAATCGATCGACCCTAACAGGCGTTGATCGTTCTTCCCAGGCACTGTTCGAAGCCGTCCGACCATCGATCAATGTCGATCGATCCTTTCAGCCGCCATTCGACCCTCACCAGGTCGATCGACCCTCTACTTTTCTGGCTTTTCAAGCCTCCTTGCGTCTTGTGTGATCGAAACCCAGACATCTCAGTGGATTCCTCTATGATTTCCCTTGATTTGGGGGAGATTTTGCACGATTTCTGAGTTCTCTCAGTGAAGTTTTTTTTTTTTTTTAAATTCCGAGTTCTGACCTATTTGACCTGTTATGGCTGAGACAAAGTCAGTGGCTGTATCTGATGTAGTTCCTGTGATGTCTAAAATCACAGTCCATAAGCTAAATGGTTCGAATTATCTGGACTGGAGTAAGACTGTTCGGCTTTATTTACGAAGTATTGACAAAGATGACCATTTGACTAATGATCCTCCTGAGGATTCGCGACAGATCTGGCTCAGGGAAGATGCTCGCTTGTTCCTTCAGATTCGAAATTCTATTGATAGTGAGGTAATTGGCTTGATCAATCACTGTGAATTTGTTATAGAACTAATGGATTATTTGGACTTTTTGTACTCTGGGAAAGGGAATCTCTCTCGCATGTATGAGGTTTGCCGAGCATTCTACCGTGTGGAAAAACAAGATCAGTCCCTTATCAACTACTTTATGGCGTTTAAGAAAACCTATGAAGAGCTTAATACGTTGCTGCCATTTAGCCCTGATGTGAAGGTTCAACAACACCAACGGGAGCAAATGGCTATCATGAGTTTTCTAGCAGGGCTCTCTCCTGAATTTGATTATGCTAAGGCACAAGTTCTTTCTGGGTCTGATATCTCCTCTTTACACGATGTCTTTAGTCGTGTTCTCCGTACTGAGATTACTTCACCTGTTCCGCTTAGTGGTGCTTTGGTAAGTCGAAATAACAACTCTGCACCTGGGAGACTGTCTAATCACAGTGGACACAAAGGAGGCAGATCACAAGGGTTTGAAACTTGCACGCCGGATTCTGAAAGTATTATTTGCAACTATTGTCGTAAGCCGGGCCATACCAAGTTTGACTGTAGAAAGCTACAGTTTAAAAATCGGCAAAAACACTCAGCTCATGTTGCGGTCACTACTGATGCATCTGACAAATCGGTCCTTATCTCTGCTGATGAATTTGCCAAGTTCTCAAAGTATCAGGAATCACTAAAGTCTTCATCTCCTTCTGTCACCGCTATTGCTGATTCAGGTAAACCCGATGTATGTCTTCTTTCATCATCTTCCAAGTGGGTCATTGATTCTGGTGCCACAGATCATATGACAGGTAATTCTAGTCTATTTTCTTCTTTTCAATCCTATGCTTCTACTTCTACCGTCATTTTAGCTGATGGGTCACCGTCTTATGTTCGCGGGTCTGGCACCATCAACCCTACCCCCCGCTATCTCTGTCATCTGTCTTACATTTACCTAATTTATCCTTTAATTTGCTCTTTGTAAGCCAGCTTACTCGTAAACTTAACTGTTGTGTCTCATTTTATTCTGATCATTGTTTATTTCAGGATCTTATGACGAAGAAGATTATTGGTAAAGGACATGAGTCTGGAAGCCTCTACATTCTTGATACATCGGTCCCGAGTTCTATTGCTCCAGTGTCAAGTCTCCTTTCGAGGATCATTGCAGGTTGGGTCGTCCGTCTCTCCCTCTACTAAAAAAGCTTTGTCCTCAATATAATAAGGTGTCTTCCTTAAATTGTGAGTCATGTCAGTTTGCAAAACATCATCGCCTTAGTTCGAGTCCTAGAGTCAATAAACGTGCTAGTGTTCCTTTTGAATTAGTTCATTCTGATGTTTGGGGTCCTTGTCCTATTTTGTCTAAACCTGGATTTAGGTATTTTGTTACATTTGTGGATGATTATTCTCGTGTAACTTGGTTATATCTAATGAAACGTCGTTCTGAGTTGTTTTCTCTGTTTTGTGCATTTTGTGCTGAAATTAAAACTCAATTTAATGTTTCAATTCGTACTTTGCGAAGTGATAACGCCAGAGAATATACTCAAGCTTTATTTCAGTCTTATATGACTCAGGATGGCATACTTCATGAAACTTCGTGTGTTGATACCCCATCCCAAAATGGTGTGGCAGAACGTAAAAACAAACATATTCTTGGAACGACACGAGCTCTCTTATTTCAAATGAATGTTCCTAAACCTTTTTGGGCCGATGCAGTGTGTACAGCATGTTTTCTCATTAATTGCATGCCATCCTCTGTTTTTCATGGTGAGATACCTTACAAAATCCTTTTTCCCAATAAGCCATTGTTTCCTATTGACCCGAAAATATTTGGTAGAACTTGTTTTGTTCGGGATGTTCGTCCGCATGTCACTAAATTAGATCCCAAGTCTTTGAAATGTGTCTTCCTCGGTTATTCTCGTCTTCAGAAGGGTTATAGGTGTTATTGTCCCAATCTTCACAAATATCTAGTCTCAATTGATGTTACCTTCCTGGAAGACACGCCTTATTTTCCGTCTTCATCCGTTCCCACTCGCCAGGGGGAGGATGATGAT
Source organism: Berberis vulgaris (assembly GCA_963556465.1). Taxonomy (NCBI): domain Eukaryota; kingdom Viridiplantae; phylum Streptophyta; class Magnoliopsida; order Ranunculales; family Berberidaceae; genus Berberis; species Berberis vulgaris. The sequence goes on from OY747135.1 coordinate 7,870,453, forward strand.
TTGTTAGTCTATTCCATCACGTCCTCTGCACCTGTCTCGGCACCAACACCTGTCTCGGCACCTGTTTCGGCACTAGCACCTGTCTCGGAACCAGCTCCTGTCAAGCCTCCTATTATTCAGGTTTACTCCAGGCGTCCACCTATTGATTCATGTCCTGCACCTGTTCCTTCGTCATCAGATCCCGTCCCGAGCGATGATCTTCCTATTGCATTACGCAAAGGTAAACGCTAGTGTGCTTATCCTATTTCTTCCTTTGTTTCTTATAATAACTTGTCGTCTTCCTCTTGTTCTTTTATTGTTTCCCTTGATTCTATCTCTCTTCCTAAAATTGTTCGTGAAGCCATATCTCATCCTGGTTGGCATAATGTAATGATAGAGGAGATGAATGCTTTAGATGACAATGGTACTTGGGACTTGGTCGATTTACCTTCAGACAAAAGGGCTATAGGTTGCAAATGGGTATTCGCTATTAAGGTCAATCCGGATGGGTCAGTTGCCCGATTGAAAGCCCGTCTTGTCGCAAAGGGCTATGCTCAAGCCTATGGGGTGGATTACTCTGACACTTTCTCTCCTGTTGCAAAGTTGACCTCTGTTCGGTTATTTATTTTCATGGCGGCTTCCCATCATTGGCCTTTACATCAGCTTGATATCAAGAATGCTTTTCTTCAAGGCGATCTTCAGGAGGAGGTGTATATGGAGCAACCTCCTGGTTTTGTTGCTCAGGGGGAGTCAGGGCGAGTTTGTCGTCTTCGAAAATCTTTATATGGTTTGAAACAGAGTCCCCGTGCTTGGTTTGGAAAATTTAGTCAAGCTGTTGAAAAATTTGGTATGAAGAAATGCAAGTCTGACTACTCTGTCTTCTACAAACGATCCGCAACTGGTATCATTCTGTTAGTTGTGTATGTGGATGACATTGTAATTACTGGAAATGATACTAGAGGAATCTCATCCCTTAAATCTTTCATTCATACTCAGTTTCACACTAAGGATTTGGGGGTGTTGAAGTATTTCTTGGGAGTTGAAGTCACTCGGAGTAAACAAGGTATATTTCTATCTCAGAAAAAATATGTCCTTGATTTATTAACTGAGACAAGTAAATTGGGAGCAAAACCTTGTAGTGCTCCAATGACTCCAAATGTACACCTTACAGAAGAAGGGGAACCATTTGAAGATCCTGAAAGATATCGAAGGTTGGTTGGGAAGTTGAATTACCTTATCGTGACTCGTCCAGATATTGCATACTCAGTCAGTGTTGTCAGTCAGTTTATGTCATCCCCAACAATTCATCATTGGGCAGCGTTAAAGCAAATTTTGTGTTACTTGAAAGGAGCATCAGGATGAGGTATCGTGTACAAAAATCATGGGCACACTCATATTGAATGTTTTTCAGATGCAGATTGGGCAGGTTCCAAAATGGATAGAAGATCCACTTCAGGTTATTGTATCTTTGTTGGAGGGAATTTGGTCTCATGGAAGAGTAAGAAGCAAAGCGTTGTGTCACGATCCAGTGCAGAGTCTGAATATAGGGCTATGGCACAGTTTGTATGTGAGATAATGTGGATATATCAGCTCTTGACTAAAGTAGGACTTAAAACTACAGTACCAGTGAAATTGTGGTGTGATAACCAAGCTGCTCTTCATATTGCATCTAATCCTGTGTTTCATGAACGGACTAAGCACATTGAAATTGATTGTCATTTTATTCGTGAGAAAATTCAACAAGGCTCGATTTCTACAGGATATGTGAAAACTGGATAACAACTAGGGGACATCTTCACGAAAGCTTTAAATAGGGTTCGGGTTGACTATCTTTGTAACAAGCTGGGCATGATTAACATTTATGCTCCAGCTTGAGGGGGAGTGTTACAGTGTGTATATAGCTGGCAATTAGGCTGTCAATTAGAGATTCTAATTGATATAGTTTCCTAGTATAGATACAATAGGTTGTATATAAATACATGTATTACTTTCAATGAAAATATCGAATTAGTGTATTCTCGTAATCTATTAACAGTTCCCATGTATATAAGATTCAGACTCTATTTCACGCTTCTTTTTGCTCTCTGTATGATGACAAATGCCTTTACGTTGCATTTATCAAAGGCAACACCTAACATGTTATTATCTGTTCTTTTTGGTCTTGGTGTCCATTGTTCAATCTTCCATTTCTTTCATTTTCTTGTGAGATATATTTTAGTGAATTAATTTTATGGAAGCGACAGAAAATTTTGGTTACCTGGATTTTTTTCCCTTTCTTTCCAGAATAATTTTTTGATAAAGAAAGACACCGGAAGATAACTATAACAAGATTCTGCACTATATGCTAGGATTCTTTGCTTGATTAGACTGGTGTTGACATGGAACTTTTTATAAGTGTTTGTCCTTGCAGCAAAGCTGCACTGAGCCTGTTCTGGGGGCAGTTGGAACTGAGCAACAGTTTGAGTAACTGTCTGATGAGAAAGTAGTGCCCAAGGGTGGACAATACAAGGTGATGACTATATATTTATATACATTTGAATTAAATGCGGAAGCATTGATAAGATGTTTCCTTTTGACTCTCTCAGTGACTATCTTGATCTCTTCTTCAGCGATATGTTTCTTTCCAACTCCTAGAAATATTGAAAGGGTTCTGAAGATTTAGTTTTCAGTATTTATATTAGGAAGCCTAGCAAAATATAAAACCGAAACCAGTAGTCTTTACCTTTTAGGATTGCTCCTTTGCAGGTAATCATTGTAATTATGTAATTGACCCGGTAACGTTGGCTAATGGGTTGGACCATTGAATAACTTTCAGCGGCACAACTGTGATAAGCTAAGATAATATTCACCCAGTGTACAAGGTACAAACTTCCCAGCTTCAGGCATGTTTACTATTTAGTTGTTGAATCACATGCTTGGAATGCAAGAATACTAAACATTTGTCTCAATGTTGGACTTTCTTTCTGCAATTAATTTATGAATTACCTGTGAATTTGAATATGCATTCAAATCTTTACAGTGTTTGGTTGTTGATACTTAGGATGATTCTCTTTTCTACTGTAGTTGAATTGATAAAATACCTGCACAGTAGTGGTTTGGAATTCTCTTGATTCTACTTGTAACTTTAATTATACTTCATAGACATTTCAACCAATCTATTCTTTACTAATTTCTTGTTTCAGTAGTTGAGAGAAATAGCAAGTAACTGCCTTACGTTGACAGTAAATATACTATTTTGAACCAATGAGAAATACATCTATGAAGTTTCTGGGTCTCTGTCGGATGATGTGTCTAAACTTCTGTGCCAGGACCTGGCCCAGTATTTTAATATTTTACTAGCCACACATGGCCATGGTAATGAGAAGATTTTTGTTGTCTCCGCCTCTTTGGCTGCAGAACGCTGAGTTCTGCCTTGAGTTGCATCATCTGTCCAGTTTTCAAGGTGGTTGAGCCTATTTATACTCAAGGATAGAACTAGTACCCTTAGGCCGTATTTTTTCAAAAAACGTAAATCCCCCAAAAGAAACTACAAAAATGTACTAGAAGGGAATGGGGAGTGGAGAGTGAGGGGCAAAAAGATGAACATTGAAGTTGAGGTGGGTTTGGCGCGATGGATTAGTGGTAGGTAAATTTGTGCACCGAGGTCAACTAGTGTTGGGTTGTACATGTATGAGATTGGAGTTGAACTCCTCCCATTACTGCAACTGGTAGTGGGTTTCATATGTATGAGATGGAGTTGAACTCCTCCCGTTTGATACCCGATAAAATCTTGGCTTTTGTTTCCCTTGTGACGGGCCTGGAAGAGGGGGGACATGCCAAGTATCCGTCTGGGATCATGTCTTCTTAGGTCTATTCTGGATGTATAATGCAATTTCGGTAGTAATATTCCATTTTTTTTTTGAAAATGCGGTCCGATGTTTGGGGTAGTATGAATGATGAAGGGGTGGTAACTCATATCACGGGAGGATACTTTTGCACAAAGTTCCATTACTATTAATGGATGGCTCCTTGATTTTTTATGGGCAAGGCATCCCAGGTAATTCAGTCTTATGGTTCATCATTATCTGCATATGGCCTTTTTTTCCTGGGTGCTCATTTTGTGTGGGTTTTCAGTTTAATGTTTCTTTTCAGCGGCCGTGGTATTTAGAAAGCGGGTATAGCTCAGTTGGGATAGCATAAGACTGAAGATCTGAAGGTCGCGTGTTCGATCCCCGCTCACCGCATATTTATTTTTTGTTTTAAATCTTCTTATTTTACTTTTTTAATGCTTAGGATGTTTTAAACCTTAGGATGTTAAGTCTATGGATGCATTTTTGTTATTTATTTTTTGTTTTTATTTTCTTATTTTACTTTTGTAATGCTTAGGATGTTTTAAACCTTAGGATGTTAAGTCTATGGATGCATTTTTGTTTTTATTTTCTTATTTGACTCTTTTAATGCTTAGGATGTTTTAAACAGTAGGATGTTAAGTTTACGGACGTTTTAACACATTTTTATTTTTGTTTTTATCTTCTTATTTGACTTTTTTAATGCTTAGGATGTTTTAACACTATGGATGTGTTTGGTTTTAGTGAAAAAACATTTATTTTTTTACTTTTATTTTAATGATGACCTTGAGCTAATATTTTCTCATAATCATGGAAAAGTACATTCTAGAGGGAAAGAATGTTTCTCTATGAATAACTATGAAAACATTATCACCTTCAACATCACGTGCTCAATTTCTTTCTCTGTCTCTTCCTCTCCTCCCTCTTCTATTTGTCAGTAGTTTCTATATAATTTTCTTTTTTCCAACTGAGCTATGTAACTTTTATTAAGGACAAGTTTCACAATTGGTCAGTTGAATTTTATTGGAGGTGAGATCGTTTTCTCCAAAAGGTTAGGCAGTTTCTATTTCTTATAAATTAAATTATATTACAATATAACTAATATTTTCTTTATGTATTTTGTAAAATTCTTTCTAAGGATTCAATTTCCAAACATGAAACAAGTTGAAAATATTCAGGGGCTTCTATAATGGATAAGCACAGAAAATTACTACAAACCTATCTATTATAGCAAATACGTTTTTTTTTCTTTTTCTTGTTAATATACAGAGCTTGTAACTACTATCCTTTTATTCCATAGATCACGTTCTGGTTTTCACTCACTTGAGTGAAATATTTTGTGAGAGTTACATTATGAAGGTTTACAGGATCTTAACTAATTCTCTTCACCCACTGGTTTTCACCATAACTTATGTTACGAAAGTGAAAAGTGACTAGCATGAATTAACTCCCTCAGTCAAAGGACACCTAGTTTACACGATGAGTGTGCTGAGACCTGATAACAACTGTATGGACGTTGAAGACATTGTCTTCCTATATGGTGTTTGAATCACCAATCTAAGATTGAAGGGCGTGGGAAGGAAATATATGTATTCACATAAAAACTGACCTAGTTCACACATAGGGGTTTTAGACCAAAACCATGCAGGTCCACTTGGGACCAAATTTTGACCTTATAACATGACTCATCTATTTTATAGTGCCAGCCAATGGGGAATATCTGTGTGCAAACTACAAACCAGCATCAGCATGGTGACAACAATCTGAAAAATGTGTACAGGGGAGAGATGCATTCTGTGTTAAACTTACAGACTAGTGACAGTGCTGACTTTTTAGTTCTAACCCCTTTGTGGATACCCTCCTTATCAGCAATGAATATTTTTTTATCTGAATTAGGAAGGCTCTTGAGAACTTGATTCTTTGTTCTTTCACAGGGTTGTACCAGGTGTGCTCTTTGCAGTGATGGTAAGTATGTGTACATTTTTGAGTTGGATATACCATTTTATGCTTAAACAAATCAAAATGCCATTTTATATAATTCCTTAACTGTCCATTATTCAGGTTTGCATTGTGCTTTACTGGCTGGTAAGGTTCGGCCTCAAATATTCGTGCTTGCGGTTTATCTTTTGTGACAATGGTAATTATTATTATACTTTTAATGTACGTGTCATGGGTATTTCTCGTCTTTGTTTGTTCTCATGCTTTCTATAGTTTTTTTTCCTATGAAGTAAAGAACAAAGGAAATGATCTTTTGATTTACCCCTCAATGCAGACATATTCTTCTCAACTTTGACTTGCATGAAAAAAAACATATCAGCAAAATTTACTAATCACTTTAAAGGCGATGTAGTATCAGCTGGCTAGGATATGATATTTCATTGTGCTCCCTATCCCAGCATATTCAAAGAGTATCTGATACAAACTGAGATTTTTGGATATTGAGACGAGAAAATGGGGTTGAAATATAGTTAGACTGCAGATGATGCATTGGTTGGCTAGTTAACTCACATAAAGAGTAGTGCATAGAGCAATAGCCACTATCCACTACCTGCTTCTGTAGCGCCGGAAATAATATTTTTGCTGATCAATAAAAGTGCAGTGTTCATAGGGATCCATCAAAGCAACTTCACCAAGAGATGTATGTTGCTTCATCATCCAAGTACCAAAAGGACATACCAATGTAGTGTGGGGTTGTATCAACATCGCTGAATAATCTACCCTAAATGACACATTAGCAGCCCCTGCATCATGGTCTTAATTATCAACAATTGGAGTTCCACAACTTTTGAAATGAAAGTTGCAACTTGTTCCATTGATTACCACATGACTTTCCAAAAGCTACCTTATTACCCCAGGAGTTCAAACACTGCATCTGGTAGTATGTTAGTTGGGGTATTGGTAGACTCAATCCCGACATTTGGGCAATTTGTATAAGCTCAGTTCTCAAATTTTTTAATGAGAACGATTATTAATGCATTCATTTAGGTCTAGCAGAAGTGCTTGTCAATAAAGCTTCATCTCTGTTTGAGGCAACTGGGACTGAGAAACAGGTTAAGTGACTGGTTGATGAGAATATTGGCTAAAGATGAACAATGCAATGTGACTCACTTTATATACAAGATCTTTTACATGGAGTAAGCCTCTGATGTTTCTCTAATGAAGTCATGGATTCTTTTTCTGAATGAAATACTGGAAGCGGCAGGTAAGATATGGCTATTGATACTGTCAATGACAATCTTAAACCCTTTTTCAAGGATAATTCTCACAAATTCCAAGAAATATCGAAGGTGCTCTGAAGATTTTAGTGGAGTGTAGTGTGTGAAACCATTTATGTTTACCTTTTACTCCTTTGCAGGTAACAATTGTGCAGGTAAATCTGGACTTTTTGGAGGTGTTGATTGCTGAATTGGCTGAGTAACTCTGTCTTTTGCATTCAGGTTCTCAGCTGGTTGGTTCGTTGGATGGTTTCAACTTTTGTAATACGAGAGACTTTGGCAGTGGCTTATACAGTATCCATTTGTACAACTGCGATGAAAGAAACATTCACTTGGTGCACAAGGTATAGAAGTCCCTGCTTCAGGTATTTTACTATTGAGACGTTGAAAATCACAGAGTTAGAATGTAAGAACACTAAAAAAAATAGTCTTACTGAAGCACTTCCTTTCTGCGACTTATTAATTACCTATGATTCTAATAAGCATTCATATCACGACACAGTTTCATTTTTGATAACATAAACCAAGTTCTGACCTGCCTGTGGTGCATAACTATGGTAACAACCCACAAGAGTACCAACAATAGTACACTCTTCTTTATAGGGTTGAATTGACAAGTTCTAGAACATAGCAGTGGTTTGTATTTCTCAGGTGTTTGTATCTATAACTTCAATTAGCTTCACTGATCATAGTGTTGGGATAGAGTTGGCTTGAATAGTCCCATATCAAATAAGGATGAGTCGTCACTAAGGTTTATAAGAAGATGATCCACTCCCTAATAGCAACGAGGTCTTTTAAGGGAAAAACCCGACACCACCTAGGCCCGAATGGAAGGCCTGATATGGCCAATATGTTTGTCAAAAATAGTTAATGTTCCATCCACGCTTTTTGCATTTCAATAAGTAGGTTTTGTAGTAAGTGAAATGCATTTTTTTGTATAAATAAATTTCAACACAATATTTTTTCTTTTTTCTTTATAAATAAAATAACCTTGATAACCTAGGTGTAGAAGGAATGGAAATGATGATAAACCCCAAAAATTGGGCAATGCTAACTGCAAGGGTGTCAGCCAGTCAAGAGCAGGCTGTAGCGCAAAGGAATGAAGAGGTTCTGCATAAAGCAGATGAATGTACAATGCCAACCAGTGTTACATCCTCTGGCCCTAGCAAAATTCAAGAAGCAATGGCAACAAACCCTGCCGTTGCACTAGCAAGGATGAGTTGGGCATCAAAGCTTAAGCAAAGCAAGCATATGGGCTCTACAAAACTTAGGTATGAGCCTCCAGCTATTGTTGAAGGAAGGAAAATAGTACAAGTGCAAACTGCTGACTTTGCGAATAGGATAGAAGAATGTGAAAGGTTGGTTATTGGCAGCTTTGTGGGCAAGTGCTTGGCATATGGTTATGTCAAAGAGTGACTGATAAAGACGTGAGGAATTCGAGATTTTGAGATGAGCATATACGGAGATAAGAAATTTGTATTCAAATTCAAGAAGGAAGAAGATAGAAGTAAAGTATTGGAAATGGGACCTCTGCATATTGCAAGCAGGTTGTTCATCCTCAGGGCCTGGTCACCTTCTATGAACGAGGATGCTGAGGTGCTTACCTCGATACCTATTTGGGTTACTCTGAAGAAAATTCCTTTATTCCTATGGAATCCAGAGGGTATTCAAAGGATTGCTAGTTTTATTGGAGTGCCTATCATGCTTGACAAAGCTACTGAAGAAAGGACAAGATTAGCGTATGCGAGGGTGTGTGTGGAGGTGGATGTAAACAACCAATTACCCAAAGACATTCCTGTGGTTATCAATGGAGATAAGAAAAAAATAGTTGAAGTTGAGTATGCATGGATTCCTGTTAAATGCAGTTTTTGGCTATACAAAACAACAGTGTTCAAAGAGCAAAGAAATTACTACTCCAGGCCTACTCCAGGCCATATGGTATGGCAAGCTACGGGTAGGACCCAACCACTAGAAAGACAAAACTTCGATGGTTGGACGATCGCCAAGGGCAGACATATATTCAAGTCGAAGACTCCATCCAGTTTAGAGGGGAGTCCAGGGCCTATCACAGGAAAAACAGGGAATGTGACCAGTATAGAGGCTGCCAATGTGGCAGAGCATAACATAAATGATGACCAGAGTGATGCCATAACGCAGAGTCCACAGCCATTGATTCTTATCAACCCAATGCTTGAGCGTAGTGCTAATGTAGAAGCAAGTGAACACACACCGACTCAGGACAAAGCGAACACCACAACAGATGAACATAGTAGTAACGAGGAACATGAACAAGATCCTTCTAGTGAAGAGGTTGCAAGCGATTCAAAATCTTGCACTAAAGATTTTAGTCTCTGCCCTCGAAGATCCTTTAGGGCTAAGAAAACAAACAAAAAGTACAAAGGTTGAATCATTTCCTCCTTAACAAAGGAGTCTTGTTTCTTCTTTGGCCGATGCTAGTTGAAGATTTCTATAGGCCTAGTAACCATGTTCACTCTCAATAGAATTCTCTTTCTTGTGAGAGATTGTTTTTTTGTTTTTTTTTGTTTCATTTGTATAAAGATTTTGGGGTCCTTAAAACCTAGCTCGCTTTCCCCAAAAAAAAAAAAAAAAAACCTTAAGTACCACTCGCAGAAAAGGAAAGAGACAGTTGCACTAAAGAGACAGTGGAGGCTTGATGGTGACGTCGTGATTAAACCCCTTACAACAGTTTTGTTCATTTTTAAGTTTGAAGAAGAAGATGTTAAAATGCCGGTAGGGATTTCTTTCCTATGCTTGGTCGCGAACTACCTCGAATCAAAGAAAAAAGAGGAAAATAATAAATCTTCGTCTTCAAGCTCTATTCGCAAGACAATAAAGAAGTTTCAACTAGCCTCCATATTCTGTCAATGAGGAGACCCGATGATGTACTCCATGGATCGAGTGTTTCCAGCGGCGGAACAAGGAAAGGTAACGGTTAAAAGAAAAAGATTGGATAAATACCCATTCTTTTGGGCCATCTCCTGCATAGGAAAGTCTTATCGATACCCATTTATTGCAATAGATCTATGTGAGGTTTGTTTTTTCAATTAAAAGCAAAGGTCGTGGTGCAATACTAGTTCTATCTCCGAGCTACCGAAGCATTTTGTCGCTTGCTACGCCTTCCTCGTCTCTGGGTGCCTAGGTATCCACTGGCAACTTGGCCAAAAGAGGAGAATTGGTAGGCTGAAGGAATAAATATCCCCTGCCTCCAGGAGTTTAAAAGTTTTCTCATGGACCCAAAACTTTCTGTTTAGTACGGACCATTGGACCAAAGGCACTTGCTCACATTATCTATTTGGAGAGCCGGTAGGGATCAGGAAGCTCAATTGATTAATTTCCCTGGGAACTTGATGAGGATAATATTTGCTTTAGCTGGGTTTGATTTTCCATTCTCTTCTCTCTTAATTTCTATACCAAGTTAGTACCTTTGAGATAAACTAGCTGCCTTGAATAGTCCTCCAGGTTGTTTAGCTTTATCTGCCTTGTCTTAGCTAGCCCTTGATAACAACCTTTCAGCTGCTCCCAAAGTTCCAGATCCTTACTCTTCATAGTTTAGGATTAGTCATTGTACTATGAGAAACCAGAAGGAAACCTCTAGGAATCATGGTTTGGGGAGGAACGTGAATGATGGGGAGGTTGATGCTTTAGGCCTGAAGCTTAAAGAAAAATGGCCATAGAGAGCTATGAACTCATTAAGCAGGGAAGGAAGTCCTAGTTTTTGGAAGCTGGATTGGACGGCTTATCCTATTATTGGAAGCGATTTGTCGCTTCTGGCGAAGCTTCTAGAAGGCTAACCAAAGCCGAAGCCAAGAAATACCTGTGCAGGAGACAACTAGGCTAACATATGCGGGGGTGTGTGTTGAAGTTAAGCTAGACAAACATCTCCCAGCCTCTATCACACTTGATGTTTCAACAAGTAGAGACTTGGTAAATGTAGGTTTTGTAGTAAGCGGAGGGTTGGCAAACGATTTCAAGCATCCCCTTTGCAATTTGATGGTTCAGTGACGTATGGTGTTATCAGGCTGGGCCAACCCTTGGGCAACTAAGGTGTTGGCCTAGGGTTTCTGTAACGACCCGATCCGCACAGTAAGATATTGTCCGCTTTGGGCCCAACCGGCCCGCACGGCTTTAAAAGGCCTCTTTCAGAGTATGCACAGCGGACACTGGCCCTACTCATCCAGATATTGTCCTCTTTGGCCTATTGGGCAGCATTCCACACCTCCCTCACCTCAAGGATTTGTTGTTTCCACCCACCTACTGGGGCTCCACAGGCCTCTTACTATAGGGATCCAACCTCGCACATATATAGCACATAACCATCCCGCACCCAGGCGATGTGGGACTATGATCCCCCTTGGTAGCTAGCCCAACCCCTCTTGGGATCCACGGGCCTGTTGGGCCTATTGGGCTCCAACCCTCACCCTCACCCTCCCCCTCAGATCCGCCCACACAAGGGTCTCACAGTTTCACTCAATTGAGAGGCCCATATTTGTTATAAACGAGATGTTTTAGTAAAAGAAAATCAATTAAATATAAATTGGTTCATGTGTTGAAAAGCAATCTTTCTTAATGTCGAGGAAAGGGGCGAGGGGTTTTACCACTCATTCCTCTTGAGATTCGCGCTATTGTGCATCTCAAGAGTGTAGGTGCGCATCTCGAGGGAGATGAGCGGTCACACCCTCCCCCTCGCTGGTTTCTTCGCCATTTAGAATTTCTGATTGAAAAGAACGAAAATTCTAGGGGTGGAGGGAGGGAATGAGGAAAAGGGGCTAGAGATGGGTGGAAGCTACCCACCCGCCTCGAGATAAGCGACATTATACATCTCGATGCCGATGCACTTATCTCGAGACAAATGGATGGTTACCACCCATCCCTCGCCCCTTTCCTTGCTCCCTCCATCGCCTAGAAGGGCTCTGAAAAGAATACAAACCACAAAGCTCAGTGCACAGATTTAATCTTTTCTATTTCATAGGCTTATTTGTTATCTTTGAAACCTCTTCTTTAAACAGTGACATTATTAACTGCAATTGAGGCCCGAATCCAAGTTTCTATCCCGAGCAAATCAAGTATGTTCCCAAAGTATTCTTTTCTCATTTCTTAGCTAACTATCAACTATGACATTTTTTCATATGATTTTGGCTCTAGTAATATTTTTCATGTAAATAAGAGCCACTAGTATTTTTACCTAGGGCACTGGATGTTATATTACGTTAAACAGATATCTAAGTTGTGATAGCATCTTTTAAGTTTTATTTTTTTATTGTCTCAATATGTCCTACTGCATCATTTTAGGACTTGCTGGTGAACAAGGAAGCACAATTTTTTATTTTTTCATTTGTGCTTTAAGGACAACTACACTATTTCGTTGTCATGTTTAAAAAGGCTAGTCTTCCCACTAGGCTAGAACCTCTTCACCACCTCTTCAAATATCGACCACTTTTTTAGTCAGTCAATTTCACCTTACTATTGGAAATATTGTTTGAGGACTCGGACAGGTATCCCAAACTTGTTAAAACATTCATCTCAAATAGATAACTTTTTTCATATTTCTTCTATTTCTCACTCCTTTCGTGAGAAAATTTTCCCTGGGAATATTTATCTTTGGACAAAATACCACAATTTTTTACTTTTGAGCCAAAAGTTTGAAAATAGTTCTGTATACATTCTTTTGTTCTCCAGCAAGCTAGCGCAACAAACTTAGGGCCATTTGTTTCCCTATCTACCGCGTCCTTTTTCTTTTTTTGCTTCTACAGAACTTGGGTTTGGAAATCATGCTGCTGAGTGGTGTTTCAAGAGAAACTCTTCATATTTAATTTTGGGTCTTGGTTTCTAGGGTTCACGATTCTTGAATTCTGATATGATCAGAGACACATATTGATGTTGATTGTGTCTATGTTGCTGGCAATGTTGCAGTCTCTCGGCTTCACTCGAGTTGTTCTCGAATAAGAAGGATTGAAGAGATCAAGCCCTGCAAAACCTAATTGATCACAAATTTTATGCCGGTAAGTTTTGAAGATTTAAACTTTTATTGCTTTCGGTTGTTCACATGATTGAATGTGTCTCCCTGTCGTATGATCTATGGCTCTTCTTCAGGTATTATTAACAACTATTTTGGGCTGAGACGTTTCAGTTTGTCTTCACAAGATAAGAAATACTTATCCGGAAAGGCATTCGAGCTTGGACTTGGTGTTCAAGGTAAGCGCAAATAAAATAAAATCAGCTATAAAATTGTGAAAATTTGATGACTGCAAATTACTTAATTTTGGTTGTTATTCAGTTCAGGTCACAGTAGAAGAAATTGTTTGATATGTTAGTGTTTCTGAAATGTCTTATAAAATCTGCATAAGGAGTAATCGTCTATTTTGATTTATTTGGAATCATGGATCATGGTTGGCTCGATAAAGTTCATATTTGATAGAATGAGTGATCTCTTTGGTCATTAACAATATCAAGGAATTGGGAGGAGAGGGGGGAGGGGGAGGGGTTGTCTTCAACTGAGTTGAATAGGGGGAAATAGTGCATTCAAGGATTACATTTATGATCATCTGACTTACACAATGAAAAATAAACACAAGCATCAGATGTAGCATAGATGGTGTATGACTAATTGACAGAAAGATTGGTGAAATGTGCTTAATTTTGACAAAGCTTTCTAATGGTTCAGATTTGATGATATTGAGACTTATTTTGATATAATATCGACAGTTTTGATACTAATGATTTGGATGCTCAAATGAATTTACAGGTTTAACATAAACACTGGCAAAATGAAAATGCGTACGAGTAACAAAAAGTTCATCTCAAACCAGGTAATCAAATATGTTAAATTGAATCCAGTTATTTCTTCATATATAACCAAACCACAAAATAAAACAATTCTTAGGGCGTCGGGGTACAGTACATCTCAAAATGACAAATGGAGGTTTGAAGATGCAAGTCCTCAACTCACGTGAGAGAGGCAAAAGCGGGTCCATGGTCCAGGGACTGAGGTTCTATTGAGCTCTTCTTCTTCTTCTGAGACTCCGATTAGTTCTTCAGGACGATAGTTCACATCGATACAAGAAGATCCTGAGCTCTCTTGATGCTATAAAGAATTAAAGTAAAAAAAAGTTAGAAACAAATGTAAAACATTTTTGTTATTTGTTAGCATTGGACCTAAATATTTGCAATAATAATAATCTTTTAAGAAATTGGGTTTTTCTTCCGAAAGTGGCACAATTGATTTTTTTTTTCTTCTTTTCCTTTTTCATTGTTAAACAAAAAAATAAGTATTTTAATGAAAGCCAAGGAGAAAAAAAACCTTATTTCTGCACTCACAACAGTACTTGTAGTTGTCTGCTTTTTCTTTGGCCTTCTGCGCTCCCCAGTTTCTATGTAATGGAGCACCTCCTTCTTTGATCTAAACTGGTGACCATGTCGGTTATAATAAAACTGTCAAAATAAATTGCCAATATTAGTGTGAACAACAAATGTTCCGGAAATAGTAATTATGTGTGGATTATAAGACAGCGACACCCTGATTAAAACCTTGACTTTGCCAAAAAAGTAATTTTGTCAAAGACATTTGTAAAGTCTCCGAAGTCAGCTGTTTGGGGGGAGGAAGGGGGAGTCCTTCCTGATATTCACACTTCAGAAAGCTGATCACATGAAATATTCTATCTGACCAAGACTTGTGCTAGTGTCTGATTGTTGACATATTGACAGGAACCCTTTTAATGGAAACATTTACAGGTTTTATTGGCTATTTTAGGAGGTATGGGCATCTTGAGATGGGCTGCAAATCGGCCTACCAGGGAAAGCCGAACAGATCTGATTTGAAACTCATCATCCTAATAATATGTTGAAATCCCGTACTCCTGAGGGAAGACTGCTATTTCAGAAGGGCATAGATAGGAATCCTGGAAGTAGGAAAGAAGCCTGGAGCAGGTGAAGGGAATTTTGAGATGGAGTGACGGATTGTAGTACTTGGTTGTTTGCTGATAACAGAGAATTTACAATCGTTTAATACTACAAAGAAATTATATAGAAAATTAGATATTTGCTGGCTTAGAAAATCCACAATGACTTGGTTTTACGAAAAGAAATTACATAGAAAAATTAGATCACATTACCGTATCAGAAATACCAGCAGTTTTCCCACCCGTTCGACGCCTTATCTCCACTCGCCAACCAAATGGCAACCAGTTTGGTGCCTCCTGCTGCTCCACCAAAGATAAAGCTTGTTGGTACCCTTCTCCTCTCCTACGTCGCCTTTTCTTCTCGGAGAGCAATGGGGGAAGAAGAGAGCGATCCAATTTAGCATCGTCTGGATGCTGGGCTGGCAGGGACTGCGCTACTCTGGAGTTGAGTAATAACAGTAATTTAGATGCCATTAAGGTATCACGGCTTCCATAACATGCCATGGCAGCGTCATGCTGTGCTAGAAAATGGTTATAGTGATTTGAGGCGGCTCTGGAGGAAGAGGGGGATGACATTCTGGGCGATGGATAATGAAGCTCTGGATGGGCTGAGAGACTGCAGGAGGAATGAGGAGAGACGTGAGGGTCCCCAACTGGTTCTTCACTTATATAGAGACATGATGGGTTGGTGGCCAAATACCAAAATAGGATACAAGATCTCAATAATTTGATTAGCTTCTCACTTTCCTTTGATGGAGATGCTTGTCGATGGTTAAAGCACCTGCTAGCATGAGAGCAAGGCTGCCTATCAGCTGAGAACTCAATCACCTTTACTTGGAAATATGAACATAGGTTTAAGCCATGCGATTATCTAGATATGCGTCTGATGAGGTTGATACACGAGTAAGATCAGGCTGAACATCATGTACTGATGTGGAATAACTGTTTACTTTGTTTATCTAGTAAGTAAGAAATGATGCAGTGTGTGCAGTAGCACCACATTTAGATAGGGCGGACATGTCTTGCCTGCTGGCCCTAGTCAAGTTGAGGTATACACGTGTTTGTGAACTCTAAATACAGGTTTCAGTGTGATGATACACGTGTGAGAAGATATGAAACCTGGTTACGATCTGTCTTAATTTCGTGTGTCCAGGTGAAACAACTGCGCCGTGTGCTATCTGTATGCTTATTTGGAAAGGAAAAGATGGAGTGGATTCATTAGTCTCATTTGTTTAGTGTTCAATCACACATATCAATCATGATAGGTTTGACAGGGTCGTAGTCAAGTCCAGGCATTATGAAAGTAAATTTTTGCCAATTTTGATATCTATGAATTTTTACAGTAAATTAGTAATTCACAGGGACCCACTAATGCAAGTGCGTGATACAAGGAGAGGATCTTAGATTACTGCAAATTATGTTCCTAGTCCTATTACTTCAGGCTTAAAATTTCTTAGTCTCCAAATCATAAAAGATATGGTATATGATTTGTAGTTTTGCACCCAAGGAATAATGTTCTTCTCTTTGTGTGAACTCTTTCATATCTGAGAAACAGTGTTCTACTTATTTGGAAAGGAAGATATCCGGTGTATGCAAATGTAATAGTACCATATTCAGGCCATGCTCAATCATATATGTCAATTATGTATGTCTAGTCTGACAAGTATCTGACTGTAGACCCTAGTCATTTGAGGCATAATAACCACCCTAGTCGTCAATTCATCGAGTATTATTAAACCATGATGTCAATATGCATAGAACTCACGTGTGGAATAACTGTTTTTTGCTTGCTTTGAAGGTAAGAAATATTGTGCATATAGCAGAACATATGTTTTAGAAAGTCAGCTATAACATACTGATCAGGCTATACTTGCAGGTTCCCAGTGAAATTGAGGCAGAAGGAGAAGGTCCAGACTACTGATTTTAATATTTATGTAGAATTAACTTCCTATAGTAATTAGTAATTCATGAGGAATTTGACATTTGTTACTGTCTGATATACATGTTGATTACAAATAATATTCCTGATTTGAATGCATATCCCATCTCTTAGTTCCAGGTAAGAATCCCCGATGTCAGTTCATATCTTTCAAGTTAATCATCATATTTGCAATGTTGTAAATGCAGATATTTCATTTTGGACCACTTCAGCTTTATCTTCTTCAACTGGAGAAGTATGTTCCGCTGCTACCTATTCTGGCCCTTTAGGAGTTTTGGTTTGCGAGAAGTTGAAAATTATGAAGTTGAAATATCCAGAATAATCAGTTTATTGATTTTGGATTTCACATCAAAGTTGTGAAATGCAATAAGTCATTACTGCGAACCAAATTTAGCCTAATCCAGACTAACATGGATCCATGAGGCCCATATATCTTCTTTATGACGGATATGTGGCCTAATGAGTCCAGATTAGACCTTTGTGCATCCATTCACAAAATTAATCTCAACAATTAGAGAGAATCCTACTCTTGGAATGAAACAGGAGCGAGGTTGCACTTCAATTACAGTCATATAAGTCTTCTATTTTATAGTCATATAAGGGTTCTATTTTTCGCACTCCCTTGCATCATTTGTTCTCTCTAATTTACACCCACACAAAATATGAAGAGTTTATGGTAGATACACAAGATCTGAGGAAACAAAATATTTCAAAAGAACATTGTTGATTCCAAGTTCTTACTAGTGAAGTCGAAGAATATCTTAGGCTAATAAAGTCAAACATGTTTTTCACTAGCAAGAAGGTCTTTAAGATAAAACCACAAATTCGAAGGCCAACGTCGGGCTTAATCCATGGGTTTTATATCGTGTGATTTTTTCTAAAATTGATTGTCTATGTATTTATACTATTAAAGTTCAATGGGGGTACTAGGTTAGCTGTAGATTTGTGGCAGATAATATCACAAGTTCAATATTCAAATTCTGCCGGAGGTGTTTAATGGTTTTAGGATCCAATAAAAACTCTGCTCATTTTTTAAACAATAAAAATGACTAGAGAAAAATTGGTAGAGTGGCGGTGTAAAAAGTGTGTACCTATACTCGCCCATAAGTTGCAAGGAATGGAGAATGTGTTCAAAGGTTTCAAGCATATCATCATCGAATCTGCTAGAAAAGGCAGTAGGATACATCAAGAATGAAGGAATGGAGAATGGGTTAAAAGTGGCAATTACCAAAGGTTTCAAGTGAATACGCATAAGGTGGACCAAGCAGTGCCTGAGGTTAGGGACATGGTCAAAACGAATACTTTTGCGGTATTGGCTAATTTAGATCAAGATATGAAATTAACCAATAGGCCGATTGAGGTTGAAATATTGGGGAACAAGGTTTTAAATCAGGAGATTGCTGTGTTCAGTGTAGAAACAGAAAGTATAAAGCCTCCAATTGTTGAATTTGAAGCAGTTTCTAAATCAATGTCGAATTTGAATTTGGCTAAAATGGAAACAGTGGATTCGCAGGAAGATGCGGGTATGGCTAGATTAGTTTCTGAGACAAATAAAAAAGCCAATATAGATAACAAATTGGTTCAGCAAAGGAATAAAATCGGTGACAATTTGGAAATCTTGAATAGAGAATTGGTTGTTGCTAAGTCGAATGAACAACATCTACAAGTCAGGGCTCAAGAGTTGGTTACTTCTAATTTGGATGCTAAACAGGGTGCTAAATTGGATGCAAAACAGGGTGTTCAATTGGATGCAAGACAGGGCTCCATTATGAGTTTGAAGGAAACTTTAGTTTCCAAGTTTAAATCGGACTGTGAAGCTGCAGGGTATAAGGTTTGTAAGATTGAAAGAGCAATACAAGCAGCGATTGCAGAGGTTTCGATTAAGGCTGGGAATCCAACTCAGGGAGGATTGCTACCAGAGAATGTGGGCGTCAAGGCGACGGTTACTGAACTGCATGGAGTTGCTAATGTTGAAGATAGCGAGCTGCTAATGCCAATTGACTGTGTTGTTACTGCTGAAGATAAGCTGCATGGAGTTGCTAATGCTAAGCCAGCCAATTGACTGTGTTGTTAATTCCAGCAAGGAAACTGGGACGGTTCTTGCTGATCCTGCGACTTGGCGATTACATGCCTTGATCCCAAGCAGGGATCGGTGCACGAGTCTCCAATACAAAATGCAAAGGCTCTTGCTCTTATGAATAAAAACGAGGTTATCCTTCAAGAAGCCGAAGACATTTCTGATGTAAATAATTTAGGCGATACTTTAAATAAGGCTATCTCATTGTTTAAAGCAACACACCGGCTTCGGAGAAAGAAATTAAACATCAACACATTTGAGAGCACTAGTGATGATAGTGATAGAACTGGCTCAGAGTTTGAGGATGGTCCTACAGGCAGCTTTGAGTAGAGATATGGATTTCGGGGCAATATCGGACGGAGAGGTAAGCAAGATAAGGAGTAAGAAAGTTAAGATGGCGTATCCCCCGGGTATGCGTCGACAGACGAGGCCACATGACCTTACCGCCCAACCTAATGATGATTGATAACATTATGTTATGGAACGCCCGTGGGGTTGGTAATAGGGCCACGAAAAATAGACTTAAAAATATGGTTAAGGAATACAAAGTGCGCATTCTTATGTTAGTGGAACCTATGATTGAAGCTAGTCGGTATTTGGAGGTTGGTAACAAAATCAAGATGTCAGGATTTACGTCTAATGAGGCAGAGGGTGGGAAAATTTGGATTTTTTGGGATGCTGATTTAGCGATCTCGGTTTTGGAAGCGACAAATCAATGTATTCATTGTCAGGTATCATACTCTAATGCTCATTCATTTTTTATCACTTTTATATATGCTAAATGTACAGTGGATGAGAGAAGGGATTTATGGGCGCATTTAGAGAATTTGGCCGGTCTGCTGGCCCGTGGATGGTTGGTGGCAACTTTAATGCAGTCATCACTGAACAAGATAAACCGGGAGGGAACCCTCCAGCCCTTACTAGTATGTCCGATTTTTCAGACTGTATTGAACACTGCGGATTGATTGATTGTGGGTATGTTGGTCCGAGGCATACTTGGTGTAACAATAGGCGTGGTGGTGAACGTATATGGGCAAGGATAAATTGAGGGTGGAACATCTTCAACGCACTTTTTCGGATCATGCGCCTATTTTGGTCTCTATGCCTATGCAGTCTAGAGCGGGATTCTCTCCCTTCAGATTTTTGAATATGTGGACTTCACATCCGTCCTTTCAGTCAGTTGTGGAAAATGTTTGGGGATCAGATTTGATTAATATGAGAATGTTGGATGTTGTGGATTATAAACTGAAAACACTTCGCAGAGCATTGATAAAATGGAATAGGGAGGTGTTTGGCAATGTGTTCAGTAGACTTTAGGGCCCTGGAAGATGTAATGAGCCAATGGGAGAACTCTCTGATTGCTGGATATGAATTGAATGTCAGAAATGGTCTCAATGTTGATGCTAATTGGAATGTTAATGCGTTTTGTAATTTGAACAAATGTCAGGCTGAATACAGGTTGACCCTTAAGCAGGATGAAATGTATTGGATGCAAAAATCAGAGGAAAAAGAGTTTAAGGAAGGGGATGCATGTACCAAACATTTCTTTGCTTCGGTCAAAGTTAAACAAAAAAGAAGATCCATCTATTCTATTACATTGCAGTGTGGCAGGGAGATATATGATTCGGGGGATATTATACGGGAAGCAAATGGTTTTTTTCAGCATCTACTTTCTTCTCAGGCAGCTCAAATTCAGGACAGTGAGTTATTGGCTTGTATTCCTGCTTTAATCTCGGAGGTGGATTGTGATCAATTAGTTATATGCCCGTCATTGGAAGAAGTAAAAAAGGCAACCTTTGACATTCCGACAAATAGCGCCCCAGGCCCGGATGGGTTTACAACTGATTTCTTTCAGTCTCGCTGGAAGATTGTTGGCAATGATATCTGGAAAGCGGCCATTCAATTCTTTGAAGGTTAGGCTCTTCCGGCGGCTCTTTCAGCGAATTTTATTGGGTTGATTCCTAAGGTGGACGTCCCAGGTTCTTTTATTGACTTTTGTCCTATTAGTCTTTGCAATGTTATTTATAAATTTTTTAGTAAATTACCTTGCAATAGACCGACTTTAGTGCTTCCAGATATTATAGCCCAAGAACAGGGGGCCTTTGTTAGGGGATGGTCTATTGTTGAAAATATCGGCTTGGATCAGGAGATGATGCGAGACATTAATAAAAAGGTCACAGGAGGCAATGTGGTTCCTAAAATTGACATGGAGAAAGCTTATGACAAACTGGAGTGGCCTTTTCTTTTTTCTGTGCTCAAAAGATTTGGGTTTTTGATTAGAGTTTGTCACCTTATTTCTAATTGTATTACCAATTGCGAATTTTCGGTGTTGCTGCAAGGAGTATATAATGGTTTTTTCAAATCTTCTAGGGGCCTACGGCAGGGGGATACATTCTCCCCATTGTTATTTTTCATAGCTTTGGAGGTCCTAAATAGAGGATTGTGGGATGCATTTGCTAGAGGCGAGATTTGTTTTTATTACACGCCTACATATTGTCAGCCTATTACGCTTCTTTTGTACGTAGATGATACTCTGATTTTTCTCAATGGGAGAAATGCTTCACTTGTTGGTTGCATGAAGTTTTTGGAAAGATATGCTAGGGTCTCGCGACAAAAAATTTATGTAGAAATTTTTTTTTTCTTAGTGGAGGAAAAAGCTACTGTGGAACAGATGGTGGCGGTCAAATCTTATACAGGATTACAGTTCATAGGCTCACCGATGAAGTATTTAGGTTTCCCTATTTATTAGGGAAGGTGTAAGATTATTTATTTGATGCTCTGATCAGTAAAATCCCAAAGCGTATTTTTGGTTGGAAAACGAAACTTTTATCTCTAGGTGGGAGATTAATTTTAGTTCAGCATGTTTTGAACTCTATTCCTGTCTATACGCTCAGTGCCATGTGTGTCCCGTATCAAGTGCTCTATATAATTTATAAATTATTGGCGGATTTCTTTTGGGGAGATTATAAAGGCAGATTGAAAAGGAAATGAATGTCTTGGAATAAGATTTGTTTTCCTAAGGCAGAAGCAAGATTGGGGGTTAGGAACCTTGTTACAATCTCTAGGGCCTTCCGCATGAAAGCCTTATGGAATATGATTAATGCTGACTCACTGTGGGCAAAGTTCATGAGATGCAAATATTGGAAGAAGGAGGTCCCATTGATATTTCAAGTAGAGAAAAATAATGCCTCGCCTCTTATGAAGGAGATCATGAAGTGCAAAATTGTCCTTGTGAATAACAGCATCTGGCGGATTGGTAATGGGAGCTCGAGTTTTTTCGCGAATAACTGGAATCTTACGACTGTTTTTATGAGATCAGGAGATTTAGAGAATCGAGATACCCGGCCTACGATTGCAGAGGTTTGTAATGGGGATTTTGATTTGGTTTCTCCAGATTTTAGAGCATTGACGAAAACACTTTTTGATGACAGGTTTAAGGGTAGTGAGCAGGACAAGGATTATTGCATTTGGACCCCGAATCCGGGTGGCCAATTTACCACGTAGTCTGCTTATGAGATTCTTCGTGATAAGAAGGGTACTTCCAGGTTGTTTGACAAGATTTGGTTGCCTATTTCGCCATCTAAAATATCATTTTTTGTTTGGAAACTTTTATTAAGAGGCGTACCTGTTGACGGGGAACTCCATAAATGTAGGATCAACTTAGCTTTGCGATGCCATTGCTGTGACTCACCAAGTGTGAAATCTTTAAATCATCTTTTTCTGGATGGATGTCTGGCTAAAGGGGTTTGGCGGCATTTTGAGGCCATTTTTTATGCCCACTTGAGAAGACTGGTAGAAATCACGACTGTGTTGACTGTTTGGTTTAGGAGAGCCAATACACATTCTCAAGTTGGTATACTATATTTTTAACGTCAATGTTAATTTTCTAGGAGATTTGGAAATAGAGGTGTTGGTGTGTTTTTGACAATGGTAAGCCTAGCATGATGACAATTATTTTGCTAGTTAGGAGAAATCTTTGACTCGCTAAGTCCTTTTTGTCTCCTAAACGAGTTAGTGTGAATAAGAAGTCCCTTTTATCCCTTGGTCTTCCTATTGTCTTGATAACTAAGAGGTGCAATAGAGTAGTCTATTGGAACTTCCCACAGGCGGATTTTGTAATGTAGATGGTTCGTCAAGGAATAATATAGCGACAACTGGTATTATTATCAGAAACAGTTTGGGTTATTGTCTGGTGGCTAAGCAAGTTGTTCTTGGTGAATGATCAAATAATTTTGCGGAGGTTAGAGCTGTAATGGAAGGTCTTCTTTTGTGTCACATGCTTTAGTTGGTAAGGGTTTCTTTCCAAACGGATTCAAAAATTGTGCGGGGTTGGTTTTATGAGGATTTCAAAGTTCCTTGGTTCATGGAGAACGCTTGGCTAGAAATTAAGAAATTGACTGCCTAGTTGGAGGTGAATTGTGTTCATATCTTCAAGGAAGCGAATGCGGTGGCGGATGCATTGGCGGATAGAGCTAAAAAAGATGGCGTTAGTCGAGAATACGATAATTCTAATCTTCCAAGCAAGATCACTGGTCTGGTTCATTTAGATAAGATCCATACTCCTTATGTTCGCATTGCTAAATGAGTTGTGCGTAGTTATAAGTCAGGATGCAGGGGTATTGGTGCACAATGGACTGTGCTGTGGCTGTGGGTACTGTTCATTCTGTGTGATTGCGGATTTGGCGTGCTTGAGGCTGGATTCAGACTCAGACTGTTGTGCTCCTGTGCTGGCTGAGTGCAAAACTGAGGTGTTCATGCTGTTTTGGTGGTTGGACGATCGGTCGGGCTTAGGTGACGGCTGGTGCGATGCTGCCAAGTGCGTCTTGCTGGTAGTCCAGTTTTTGCAGGTTGCTAGTCCGAGATGCAGATTTCCTGTTGCTGCGTGTTTGGGGCTGCTTTTATGGCGTGCTTCCTGTTCAGGCCGAGCACAAAACAGAGTTACTCACTCTGTTTTGGTGTTTGGATGGCTGGTCAGGCTAGGTGACGTCTTGTGCGAGGGTGCTAGGTGTGGCTTGTCATGCAGGCTGCGAGCCTTTACACTCAGGAATCCGTGGAGTGGATGCTCCTAATGTAGGGGGTCAAATGGTTGCTGAAATGAGGCAGAATTGCTGTCGCAGAGATAGAGAGCAGAGTCCTGCTGCTGGTGCGCTGATGCTGGGCTTTGTGTTGGCCAGCGGGTGCAGTTAATTTGGCACAGTTCATGGTGATTTGCGTGTGCTGGAATGTGGCTAGGGATTGGCATTGTGAGAAGTTGCTGGGCGGTGGAAGTTGCTGTCTGTTGCTTATGCATGTAGTGTTGCAGGATAGTGGCTGGAGGTTGAAAGTTGCTAACTGCAAGTTTATGCTTTCATGTTGCAATTGGCGCAAATGTGGCGAGGAGCTGGGTCTGGCAAGGCTTGATGCGCAGTGTTGATGGTGTTTCAAGGCCTTCTTTAGGTCTTTTCCTAGGTAAAATGGGTCTGGTTTTCAATTTTTCTTTCTGTTATGTAGTGGTTTCCTTGGTGGTAGGCCTTTTTTTTTGCAAGGCCTATTCCTTGGTGAACTAGGACTTTTGTTCAAGGCCTTTATTCATAAGGTTTTTCTTGATCAAGGTCACATAGTGAATTATGATAGTTTCTTTCATGAGTCTAGAATTTAATTTTTGTTTAGATTTGATGAATTTCCACTAGTTTTCTATTTCTTGGATAAAGTCGTAATGTACCCCTGAAAGGCGTATAAGATTTTTATCAAGTAATAAATGTCTGACATCCCATAGTTGCCCCTTCCCACTGGAGGTTTAATTTAAAAAAAAAACATATCATCATCAAATCTGCTAGAAAACGCAGTAGGATACATCAAGAATGAGTCCCACCCTCGTACAGATAATCATGAGCTAGTTTCCTGAAGATTTAAAGAAAAGAAAATCATTTTTGATGATGCAAACGGGAAATTGTATGAATGCTTGCAACTCTAGTTCATTGACTGTTTTTTTATATAAAGGTTCGGGAGTTCTTAAAATTTTGTTTGCGTTACAATTTTTTCTATAATTAATTGTGTAACCCTATGGGATCTAAAGGGGGGTTTTGATGAAAAAAAAACACTTATATATGCGGTTTTGATGAAAAAAAAACACTTATATATGCCCCTCAAATCCTAGCCCCTTTCAATGCTCATGGTAAAAAAACTTGCATCAAGGAGTTTTTTTTCTTCTTAAAGATTAGCGGGGTTTTGAAGGATCCCAAGCCTTTATTGAAAAGAAAATAGAAACAAGAGAGTTACTCCCTTACATAGCCTTCTCAATTTGATCATCGAGCAAGTCTAGGCAGTCAGGTTTGGTAGCAATTTTTTTGTCAGATTTGTACGTTTTTACACTTTTACCCATTCTCTTTAAAACACAACTACAAACATCATCTATAGAAGGGGTAGAAGTGTAAAAAGCCCAAAACCTGGCCCAAAAGTGGCTACCAACCCTGGCCGCCTAGAATTGTTGTTGATCAACATATAAGATATGTTTAAGGTCTTTTGCAAACGAGCTTTGAATAAACTCAATGTATTCAAAGTTTGGATGCATCCCGGCTAATAGATCAGCTATGTACCCTGTACACATGGATAATGTCGAAGTTGTTTAGCTGGACAATCATGTCTTGTATTCTTTTAACAGTAGCAATAGCTTGCCATGGTGGAGAAAGGTTGTGCTGCATATATTTTACACAATTGAGAGAATCTGAGGTGAACATAACCTTTTGGATACTGTGAGCTTCAACTAGGTTGAGACCTTTCTCTATGCCTTCCAACTCAATGCAATTGATTTCATTAAATTTAAAGTAACCAGTAGCTGATGCTATTGGATTGCCTTCCACGCCCCAAATGATGGTTCAAAATCCCGCAATGCTCTCACCTAATGAACCATCCATATTTAACACGGATCATCCATCATGCGGTTTCCATCAAGGTTGTTGTTATGTAAGAGAAATTTAGATAAGATTAGTGATTTTTTATGCAATTGCTTCTATAGGTCATGGTAAAAAAAAAAGAAAAAAAAAAAAACCTTGAGTAGGCAACTATCCGGATGCCAGACCTTTATAAACTTACAAAAGCTTGAAGTATAAACAAGGGTGCATTACAACTTTACCCATGACAAAAATTAAAAGAATCTACCAAAACTTACTTAGGCCTCTGGATACAAGCTGTGAGTTCCTTGTCAAGCCAGGGCCCTTGGTCTAGTAGGAAGAGAGGAGCTATCAAAAGTCTTGGATCGGCTTTCTACTTGTGCTAGACCTGCCAAAGCATCCGCCACTAATTAACTTCACAAAAAAAATGGATTAGACCACTTCTATATCTCTAAACCCCCCAATCCCCCCTATCTCTGCCCCAACAAACATCATGAAGGAACCACATGACCGTGAAAGCTCCATGAAA
This sequence comes from Berberis vulgaris, assembly GCA_963556465.1. Taxonomy (NCBI): domain Eukaryota; kingdom Viridiplantae; phylum Streptophyta; class Magnoliopsida; order Ranunculales; family Berberidaceae; genus Berberis; species Berberis vulgaris. The sequence goes on from OY747135.1 coordinate 7,896,804, forward strand.
TAACCCTCAAACCAACAATTTTTTTTATTTTTTATTTTTATTTTTATTATATATATATATATATTTTATTATTATTATTATTATTATTATTTTTTTTTACAATTTTAAATTAACCTCCAGGGGAAGGCAACTATGGGATGCCATATCTTTATTACTTGATCAAAAAGATTTTACACATGTTGAGGGGACATGACGACTTTACTCGAAAAATGCAAAAAGAACAAAGCCTTGAAAGCTAAATCTACCTATGAAAACCAAATGCTCAAAGCAAAAACACAACCTAAACTTACAAAGTACTGTGCTAAAGGACTTCACTCCAATAGCTCCATGAAGTTCCCCGATCTCTAAAGTCCCTGCTGAAGAAAACAAACCCTCAACCCGAAAGAAGAAAGAGTATGCAAAACAGGGGTTCTGTTTCATTATGAAACAGACTACTCTGTTTAAAAACAAAGTCTCAAAGTGCTCTGTTTAAAAACCAAAGCTCTGCATGATAGCACTGTTGCCCACTTGCACAACCAAGCTAACCTGCAACATTGCCTCCCCAACTCCATGACGTTGAACCTCAGCTGCCTAATGAAAAATCAAACTAAAAACATCTCTTTCAGTCCTCTGCTCATCCCTTAACCTTGTGCACCCGGTCAAAGCAATAACAGCAAACCCACCAGCTGTATAGCAGCTCTGATCCGACGTTAAACAAGGTCTATTTTGCCAACAAAATGACAGGTCTGTTTTGGGACCAATCATGCTCGAATCCAGAACCAAAATCCCCTCTGATATGCTGAAAAACAAATGGCAACACAACATCACTTGCAAGAAAATTAGACAAAACATTACTGAAATCAGTCACCGAGGCTTCCTCAAATATGCAGTCCTGTTTTTGTCAAGAATAAACAAAGATCTTGGCCTATTGGGAAGCCACACCCATGAATAATATTGTGAAGCATGTTCATCTTGAGCTAGCCTAGCCAACGCATCCGCCACTGAATTAGTCTCCTTGAAAACACGATTGCAATGACACACCATTGAGCTACTAATTTCTTCTATCTCCCTCCACCAATCATTAAGAAACCGCGAAATACTTACTTCCCAATAGAACCATTGTTTAACCAACACAGAGTCCGTTTGAATCATACATTTAACGAACCCATTCAATTTGCAATATCTCAAACCCTCCAATAAGGCCCTTGTTTCCGCTGCATTATTTGGCCCCTCAAACCAACATGGAATCCAATTGGAACCAACATGAAATCCGATTGTGAACTTCTGATACCAAACTGTCACACCCCAATTTTCAGGAACGAAAATCCTTTTATCTACGTAGGATTAGGATCATCCACTTTCCCAAAACTCGAGACGTGAAAATTTAACAACAAAAACATTAAATAAAATTAACATAGACAAAAATTCTAATTGGGTAACTTTTTGAAGATGACCGCTCTATAAAAAAAAACCGCCAATGATGTCACCTCAAAATTCTATAACCTGAGAAATGCCAAATGGCTACGTTCCAATAAGAACGTACCCAAGAAGCGTAAACTTACTTGGGCCAGTGAGGTAGCTGGTATAAGTAATCTCCATCCTTATAAAATAAAATAATTTACATGATTTAACATTAAAATTTCATAAACAAGAAAATAACACTCAAAGTCTTGTAGTTCCTCAATGAGGCAAACTTTACATACTAATAAGTTTTTATCATGCTTAAAATATAAATTTATTTTATCAACATTTACAAAGTGAAGGTTGGATATTTTTTTTTTGAAAGGCAAACAGGGTTTTTATAGGATCCCAGAACCCATAAAGATGCCGCAAGCTGGGTTTGAACCGATGACCTAGTGGTACCATCCGCCAAGCTCTAACCGTTGAGCTGTCATGCCATTGGCTGAAACAAATTGTTAGTAGACTTACCATCCTGCACGAAACGATTAGAAACAAACGGATAAAATTTCTAGTTATCAATCCTCATAAATGCAAATTATTTTCAAATAACGATACAAATCATAGTCATATTAGACTATTAATAAAATATCAACAAAACACATTTTCTACCTTTAGGAAGACATATAGTTCTCATTCAATGGTCGAATGAGCATTTAGTTTCTTCCTTTAAGGAAATCATGCACATAAACAAAAATCTCGCTTCTTTTCCACAATCGCACTATCCTCCTTGTGCCGAACGCACCTCACCCAAGTGTGTCTCCCTTGCATTCGAAACCACTTGGAGCATACATGTTCCAAGTGGGGGGCCACATCGAGGAACATGTCATCTCACTCGAAGTTTGATCCATGACAAACATTTTCTAAATACTACACGTACTACAGAACTCACATAGAACGGTGCACTGATATGCAAGCAAGTCTGCATACCCAAAATTATATCACACGTATACAAACAAGTCTGTATACTAAAATAATCTCCTTTTTTCACATTTATTTTTGGAGTTGTGGAAAAGAACATAACACATTCAACCCAAACTGCACAATTCATTCTACATGATGCCACAGGCTAACAAGACAACAATACCAATTCTGAACCAACACACAATCATTATACATTTCCTATACCAAAAGTATTGTATCCCTACATATTGAGTGTACTTGAAGAAAACAACATCAAGTCTTCGACATTCTTCTACACACATCACCATTCCATGGAAATAAATCAAACACAACAATTCATTCATAGAACAATTGAAGTCCTTAACTCCACTATTCATTCCACATCCAAGGAAGCGTTGAAGAAGATGATTGCTGCAACAATTAAAATTACACACTCCGAAGCATTCAACTACAGTTTCACTACCCAACTAGAACCTAGTCAAACCCTCTCCAAGCCTTCCGACTTCCTAATCAATTTAAACATCCCCAACTTAGTTGTAACTAGCCTAGTTTTATTCGCCAAATAGTCGGGTAAATAACCCTCCAAACAATACAAAAATGAACAAGCTGTCATAACTAGACATCTTGGCAATTCATCACTCAAATGTACATAATTTTCACATTAGAACTCCAAATTGACTACTGTTAAGGGATATAGAAAGTAGACACAAAGATGTTTCCAACCATATATAACATACCCCTGATTATGTTTGTAACATTACATATTTTACAAACAAAACATGATTCGTCCAGATTTACTTCTTGTCACTAAAACAAGTATATCTTTCCGCACAAAATTTAGATTGTGATACCGTAAGGAATAATGTTTCATATCTGAGAAATAATGTTCTACATGCACACCAAAAAAGGTTTCTTGATAATGTTCTACCTGTACTGTCTTAAAAAAAGGTTTCTTGATAAGTTACAAGAGCTTACAGCTGTTTATAATACATTTCCATTGACACACCAAAATCTTTGGTTTCCATTATAGTCTACAGATTGTCTAAGTCCGGTGTCTCCAATTGCTGCACATTTTAATCTTGCATGGATATTCTCAAAGTTTTCACACACTTCATTGATCTTGAAATTTCTATTATCAGATATGCATTGCATGTATTTTATATTGTATAACAGCGAGAGTAGTGACTGAAACCTTTTAAACAAAAGCATTGGTTAGCTGTTCTTTTCTCCTCGTTGTCTCCATTGATTGAAATCCAAATAATATTCCGTTATGCTAAAGTTTCATCTACAAGTGACTACCATTTTCGTTGTTGTGATTTGTACTGAACGTTTTTATGTAACTCCTATATTTCATTGTTCAGTATAGTCATATTGCAAACATGTCCTGTTGCTAGCTGGAAATCTAATACATGTTTTGTTCAAATTGCAAACATGTCCTGCTGCCAGCAAGAAATCTAATAAATGTTGTTTTGTTTATTGTTAAATACATGATAACATGTTTATGCTGTTTTGTTTATTATTAAATACATGCTGTTTTGTTTATTGTTAAATACATGCTTTCTCCTTATACGTGTAGCGGAGAGTCGACGACGACGAAGAAGAAGAGCTCACACCAACAACAAAAATGCACCCAAACCCGTTCGTGGTCAGAACGTCACTGTTCACTGTACTGGATTCGGCAAAAATGGCAATCTTGGGCAGAAGTTCTGGAGCACTAAGGATGCAAGGCAACATCCATTCACTTTTAAGATTGGCCACGGTTCAGTAATCAAAGGGTGGGATGAAGGTGTAGCGGATATGTAAATTGGAGAAGTTGCTTGTCTTCAGTGGATATGCAAATTGTGGATTCGAAAGGGAAAACAGTGAATTTTGACATCGGAAAAGATGTGCACCGAGCGTTGCTCAGTAGCCACGACGTGCGCGCCAAAAAGAGATTTCCGAATTGGGGTCATATGTGCGGTTCTGATACCCGTAGCCAAAGTTATGACCAAAATACCAAAACGCATCCAAAATTGCCCCAATTAGGCAAAGATCACAATTACCTGCCATCTTTGCACTGATCTGCCAACTCAAGGTATCTCAGTGCCAACAACGTGCTATCTAACAACTCAGCATCATCTGTCTCGGATCCTCGTGCATCAAGAAGTTAAGGAAACACATGTGGAAGGAACTAGGTTCCGGAAAGATGGAGATCCGACCATTGGGCTCACGACATCAGATGAGGTACGAGGGGAAGCATTTACGGAAAAACACGTTATAGTGTTAAAGTTTTCTAGTTATAGGCCAACTTTGGAAGATATTCGAGACTCTATTCATAGAACATGGGGTATTCTAGGAGATTTTTTGCTGGGCTTGTTCGATCAACTTCATGTTTTAGCCTGTCTTCAATTTGAGGCGGAAGCAAAGAAAGAGCTTTCGAGGGATTCTTTCTTGATCTGTGGAGTTCGATTCAAAGCTTTTCGCTGGCATGATGGATTCAGTTTGAAAGCGGATCTGATTTCGGTACCGTTGTGGGTAGAATTGCCGAACTTGCCTTTGCATTTATTCCATGCCCCTCTTTTGAAAGCTATAGTGAATTCTTTCAGTGGTTTTTTGTGTATGGATGACCATACTTGCTGTCTATCACATCCGGGTGCTGCCCGTGTCTGCGTGAGATGAGCCTGGCGGAGAAGCTTCCCAATAGAGTTTGGATAGACAAGGCTAACAATAGGGGCTACTGGAAAAAAATAATATACCTAGGATTAAAATATTGTGATTACCGTTCATTGTTAGGGCACTAGGAGGCTCTTTGTAGGAAAAAGTTATGTCAGAAGGGCAATGAGAAAGAGAATCCATTGGCGAAAGAGGAGAAGGTAGAGAAAAATAAAGCGGAAACCAAATCCTTCAAAATTGAAATCAGGGAAGGAGAGAGATGAGAAGCCGAAGGGCAAGGATTATGCAAAAATTGTTCTGGCAAACAAATATGAGGCACTAATGGAGAATATGGTGGCAGGTGAGGTTAACAAGGAGATAGGTCAAATTGCTAGAGAGGAAAATATCAATGTAGTAGATGTGGATGAACAAGAAACAACGGAGGAAAGACTCCATGAGGCTGGGTATACAGTCAGCGAGATTGAAAGGGTGCTTGGAAAACAAGATGAACCAAGCAAGTATGACGGAGAAAGAGAAGCAGAGAGGATGAATCCGCAGGCATGCTATGCTGGCAGTAAAGCAGAGCATGAAGGCAATAAAACAGGGCAGCTCGATGGATCTATAGCAGAGAGCTTACGTTCTGTTTCAGTGCATAACGAGGGCGACATAGCAGAGAGCTTATGCTATGTTTCAGTGCATAACGAGGGCGACAAAGCAGGGTGTGTAGCTGAACAAAAATCAGCGAATAATACAGAGAGTTCACACTCTGTTTCAGCGAATAAAACAGGGAGTGCGCACCCTGTTTCAGCGAAAAAAATTGAGCTTTCTCACGCTGTTTCAGCTTGCAAGACGACCTCTGTTGCAGCTTGCAAAACAGAGACAGTGAGTAATAAGAAAGAGGAGGCTACAGTTGGTTTGCAATTGATCAGCGGGCAGGAAATACAACAGGGCATAGACAGCGAGGATTCAGGCAGCAATACGAGGGTTGGGATGGCTCAAATGGTGAAGAATTTGTCACCAGCAGGGAGGGAGGACAGGGCGACTTGGACAGAGTTGCGCCGGACAGCGAACTGGAACCTGGAGGCCTTGATTCGAGCATAGGAAGCCGGTCGAAAGTGAGTGAAACGGGTAAAAACGCGGATGTGAGTTTATTGCTAGATAAAGCAATCAGCTTGTTTAAAGAAGGTCACGCATTGCGCAGAAAAAAAAAGAAAAGAAGCATTAACACATTGGAAAGTGCCACCGAAGAAAGTGATGATGCCGAGACAGTTTCGGAAGTAGGGCCGGACACGGTAGCAATCGGGGATTATGAATTAGGGGCACATTTGGATGAAGATCTTAAGAATTTAAGAAAGCAGAAAGTCAAATTGGCGATGCCTCCGGGTATGTGTCGTAAGACAAAGAAGGGTGGTGATTCCTCCCATAGTTAAGATGATTGAAAACTTTATGTTTTGAAATGCTCGTGGGGAAGGTAATAGAGCCACATAAAGTCGTTTAAAAAGGATGGTCACGGAAAATAATGTGAGAATTCTTATGGTAGCGAAGCCTATGATTGATGCTAGTAGACACTTGGAGATTGGCAACAAAGTAAAGTTAGCGGGTTTCGCTTCGAATGAAATGGCCGGGGGAAAGATATGGATTTTTTGGGATGCAGAGTTAGACTTCTCGATCGTGGATATGTCGGATCAAATTATTCACTGTAAGGTAACAAATTCTTCCTCTAGAGTTTTTTTGATTTCCTTTGTGTATGCTAAATGTTCGGTTGAGGAGAGAAGGGAACTTTGGTAAAATATGGAAAACTTTTCTTTAATTTGTATCTGCCCTGGATGGTCGGAGGGGACTTTAACACTTATTTAAACTCTCAAGAAAAGGTTGGGGTGTAGAGCCATCTATGGCCAATGTGGCTAACTTCTCAAATTGTATTGAAATCTGTGGTCTTCAAGACTGTGGGTTCACGGGACCGAGGCTCACCTGGTGTAATAACAGGTGAGGTAGGGACCTTATATGGGCCAGACTAGATAGAATCCTCGTTAATTCTGCATGGCTGTTAGTATTGTCTAATCCTAAAGTGGAACATCTCAGTAGAACCTTTTCTTATCACTCCCATTTGCTGGCATCTATGCCATCCCAGAGGAGAATAGGTTTTGCACCTTTCCACTTCCTTAGTATGTGGTTGACACACCTTAGGTTTCTGACCTTGGTTGAAAGCATATGGTTGACGGACATGGGTAGTATGAGGCCTATTGATAGGGTGGATGTTAAGCTTAAAATGTTGAGGAGAGCGCTTATCCATTGGAATAAAATAGTTTTCTTGCAACATGTTTAGTAGACTGAGATCTCTAGAAGATGAGATGCAACAGTGGGAAACTATTCTTCTGACTGGTTGGGAAAAAAATTGGTAACAATGGTCTTAATGTTGATGCTAATTGGGATGTAAATGGTTGTTGTAATTTGAGTCGTTGTCAGGCGGAATACATGTTAGCTTTTAAACAAGAAGAGCTCTACTTGATACAAAAATCGGGTGAAAAGAAGTACAAGGAGGGAGATGGTTGCACAAAATATTTTTTTGCTTCAGTTAAGTCAAAACATAAAAGAAGGCCCATCTCCCATATCACTTTGTCGTGTGGAAGGGATATTTCGGATCCAGGAGAAATTCTTGAAGAAGCTAATGTTTATTTCCATAACCTTTTGTTTTCCAAAGGAACTCCTGTGGAGGACACAAAACTGCTAGATTGCGTACCGGAGACCATAACCACAGCTAGATGCGATGGTTTAGTTAAAAGACCTACCATGGAAGAAGTTAAAGATGTTTTTGATATTCCAAAAAATAGTGCACCTGGTCCGGATGGATTTACTGCAGGTTTTTTTTAGACTTGCTTGGTGTTGATATATGGGAAGCAGTGACGCAGTTTTTTGAATGTGAGGCCCTTCCGTCTGCTTTTTCAGCAAATTTTATTGCATTAATTCCGAAAAAGGAAGGCCCAGGTTCCTTTTCAGACTTCCACCTTATTAGTCTTTGCAACGTGATTTATAAAGTTTTCAGTAAAATTATTTGCAATAGATTAGCCTTGTTGTTGCCAGATATGGTTTCTCTGGAGCAGGGGGTCTTTCTAAGAGGAAGGTCTATAGTGGAAAATATAGGACTGGCTCAGGAGATGGTCAGGGATATCCACAAAAAGGCATTTGAATATAACGTGGTGCTGAAGATTGATATGAAAAAACTTATGATAGATTAGAATGAAATTTTCTCTTCGCGGTGCTAAGAAGATTTGGCTTTAATAGCAGATTTTGCCATATTATATCTAATTGTATAGCTACTTGTGGTTTCTCGGTATTGTTGCAGGGAGCTTATAAAGATTATTTTAAATTCTCTAAAGGATTAAGACAAGGGGATCCACTCTCACCTTTATTCTTTATCATTGCCTCTGAAGTTCTGAACAGGGTTTTACAAGCGGCCTTTAGTAGAGGAAAGATAGATTTTTACTATGCGCTTAGGCATGCAGGCCAATTATACACCTTCTCTATGCAGATGACACGCTAATTTTTTTAAATGGTAGAAAGTCTTCAGTACTAGGCTGCATTGAATTTTTGGAGAGATACTGCAATGCTTCAGGTCAAAAAAATAATGCAGGGAAAAGTTCCTTCATGCTGAAGGTTAAGGCGATGGCGGAGAGAATTGTGGCTATGAAGATATTTACAAAATTTCAATATAAAGGTTCACCCTTGAAGTACTTAGGAGTTCCAATTTTTTAAGGCAGGGTTAAGATATCCTATTTCGAAAAAATGATTGCCAAAATTCAATGTCGCATTCAGTGATGGAAAACGAGACTGTTATCTCCGGGAGGTAGACTGATTTTGATAAAGCATGTTCTTAGTTCGATCCCAGTATATACCTTAAGCGCTATGTGTGTGCCTAAGAAAGTTTTAGCTAGAATTAAAGGCTTGTTAGCAGATTTCTTCTGGAGAGATTGTGAAGGAAGACTGAAGAAAAAATGGGTGTCATGGGACAATATTTGTTTGCCACAGGCTGAAGAAGGTCTGGGTGTTAGAAACTTGACAGTAGTGATGAAGGCTTTTTGAGTTAAGGTTATTTGGAATTTGATTAATTCGGAATCTCCGTGGGCTAATTTCATGAGGAATAAGTATTGGAAACCTAGAGTTCAGTTGAGCGGCCAACTAGACAAAAGTGAGGCATCTCCATTTTTGAAAGAGGTCTTGTTGTGCAAATCTGTGGTGCTGAGTAGCTTTTTTCGAGGAAAATTGAAACTTAGTCGCTACATTTAGAAGATCAAAGGATTTAGTCAGTCAAGGAATATGGCCTACGGTTAGGGAAGTGAAGTTGGGCAATTTTGAAGCGATTAATCCAGAACTTAGAGATCTGGCGCATAGTCTTTTAGCGGATAGGTGCCGTGGTACACTACACCAAAAATCCCCATTAGCAACGGTTCTATACCGTGGGCGTAACCCATTGTCACGACTAAGAGCCGTGGGCTACAGAGGCGTTGCGAAATTCCTTGTCACAGCTATAAACCGTTGCTAAACATTGTAGCAACGGTTTTATGCTTGAATAGGGGTGGTGATTTTCAGCATTTAGCCACGGTTCTAAACCGTTGCAAGAACAATAGCAACGGTTTTTAGCCGTGGCAAAAATAGCCACGGTTTTAAGCCGTGATAAAGTATGGATAATAGCAACGATTTTAAACCGTGTCTAACAAGGTAGCAACGGTTTTCAGCCGTGGCTAACCCTGGCCACGGTTTTAAGCCGTGGCTAAACAGTGAGAAATAAACCGTGGCAAACGTGATAGCAACGGTTTTTAGCCGTGTCAATTCATGGCCACGGTTTTAAGCCGTAGCAACTGATGAAGAATGCCCATGGTTTCTAGCCGTGGCAAGCTGCAACCACGATTGTAAGCCGTTGGCAGTTAAAACAAAATTAAAAAAAAAGAAATCTGTTTTGTTGCAACGGTTTCTAACCGTTGCAAATTAATATAATCGAAAAAAAAATTTATATTTTATTTTTGCTGCTGCAGCAAAATCACAGCCGTGGCACCTGCAAAATCAGTCCTTACTATGGTTTCTGTCATGCCTCCGGCACGAATAAGATTCCACAAACTATATGCTAGATAAATACAAAATCAACCGTAAAAAGGAACTTGTCAAGTTTTGACGCCAAACAAAAACATGTAAACAAATAGCACTAATGTACAATAACATGATTAACCTGAACAAATGGAACCTTGTTATATCATGTTTCACTCGCATCTAAAACAAAAGAATTTCTCTATGTTTTTTCCAACAATACAAATCCACCTAGTTATAATGTAAGAAAATACATTGATGCCCTTAGGAACAGGCCCCATTTCTTTCGGTAGTTGCTTGTTCAATATACTGAAAATGATGAGAATGCAGCACCTGGTAGTTGCTTGTATATGGCACCGGTGATGGTTGATACAACGACACACTTTGCACCCCAGAAACAAGCAATGTATGCGCATTCTCCTGTCCAACATACTGCTGCCCGTACTAGCTCAAACCTTCAGAACCCTGCAGTATAAAAATTAGTCAGTACTCAATGACAGACAAACATGACCTATAAAGATTGCTAATAAACCAATGACAGACAAACATGACCTATAATTTCTGGTGTACTAGTATATGCATGAATCTTAGCCATAAAGACATGCCTGGAGATTTGTATATCTATTGTGATACATTAATTGTCTGAGACACCCAAGCTATATCATTGATGTACCAAAAAAGACCGACACATGTGAAATTTTTTAAGAAATTTTTTTTCCTATTTTCATTTAGAGAAGAAGATTCAAAACTATATGGATGGAACTATGAGATTAATCAGTAACATACCTCATGGCCATTGCCACTGACCACATCAGGTGCATCAACTCTTCTATCAGGATAACTCAATCTCATTGGCATTGGTTTCTTTCCAAAGTGGTACAAAGATTTAGCTCTCAGCACATCATGCACAGAGCTTCTCCTTACTGGAACTGTCCCCTTTGGACATCCATCCCCACTAATTTCATGCCATGTTTGCCATGCAATACTACCACTACTTCTCAGTCCTCCTTGTTCACTTTCATTGTAATTTGTCTTCACCATCTCTTTTACTCTTCTTGGCCTCTCTGGTGCAACCCTCTAATTAATTCAAGCCAAAACTCACATTAATTTGTTTCTCTAATATTTCAACATACAAACATGTCAATTAGAAGGAAAAAAAAAATTGAAAAAATATATATAGATTTTTACCTGGATTTTGTGGTTCTTTAGAAGAGGGTGATCTAAAGCTGGTTGTTTGTGTCTATGAACACAATCAATCATATCTCCATCTGGGCTCTACACACAGAAAACAAGTGATATAAAGTCCAAAAAGTTAAATTGTTGAAGTATCTAAGCTTTATCATTTGTCATAAGTTGTAGTACCTAAGCTTCTGTCATTTGTAATAAATACCTGAATGGTTGCAATAGCTGGTTTGTTGATCTTGTCCAAGTGCCTTTGTATCCTTTCAAATCTCAAGCTCCCCACATGCTTGTAATGGGTGTAATTCAATCTGTGACCCATAACCATTGTAGATCCTTGGAAGAAAACAATGAGCAAAAGAAGAAGAGTGGTGGTGGAGGTAGTCCTCCTCTTTAAGGTATCCATCTCATCTCTCATTCAGTGCCAACCCCAAACTCCAACAAAAACTCTCACACTCAGAACCTTACAAAACCATTACTGGAAAGACTTGGAAACTAGGATAAACACAAGAGACCCCTCTTAATATAGCTAACTAATAATGGGAAAGCAATATGGATATGTGCTCTCTTAAAGGAACCTGGAAAGAAGAAGGCTTAAAAGAGTGAGAAAATTGGGTTGTATGTGTGTGTATATACATCAACATCATCAACTTTGTATTCTCACCAAAATATGGAGAGTAGCTTCAAAGCCATTATAAAAACTTGACCTACCCATGTCTATGCACCCTTTATTACACCTTGAATATCCCCATCTGCCATCTCATTATAAGCTTTTAATGCATTTTCCTGACTGTTTTTTCATCTTCATCTGCCACACCTAATCTCATGTTTTTCATCTTTCCACACACAATGTCATAGACATATAATACGGTTTGCGCAATGTCGACTGTAAAATAATATTCATTCATAAGCTTAATAATGACTGATTTCAAGTATAAACAATATTGTGTGTGTATCATTGAAAAAACAGGAATGAATGAAAAAATCTAAACTGTATTTCTGGCAACAAACCAGAGGTATTGCAAACAAGAATGGCAGCAATGGCACCAAATGCGTGGAAGAATTTATCTACTTGACTTCCTTTGATTTTGTAATCCCGGCTACTATTTGTGTTGGACTTTCCTGCAAAAATCATGTCATCACTCCACTCACTCAGTTATGCACATTCCAGTTCCAATATGAAGAGAGAATGTGGTGTTCAAAGACTAAAAACTAAGACGTAAAAATACTTACCATCTTTCACTAACATTATTAAGAGGATGAGAATGTAAGCAAAGGTGAGGACAGCTGAGAGTCCAATCCAACCTCTCATTGCCGACATTGTTGGGACCAAAACAGCGAATGCAAAGAATACTATGCCAGTAAGGATGATGAAATATTAAAGTCTTAGTGAGGAATCAGTGAAATCCGAGTTAATCTCCTGCAACACGATACAATACAATACAATGAAACTCACTCTAATTAACTAGATTAAATCACTGCATAAATTGTATTATCCCAGGCCTTTGACGCTCAAATTGTTTTGCTTATGGATAAGAAAATGTGTGCGTGTGATAGAAGGTGATTTTATTCAACTTGGAGGCAGGGCATTAACACTTGATTTTATTCAACTTGGAGGCAGGGCATTAACACTTGGGTAGGTAAGCTTGAAACAATTTGATGCTTTTCAAAACCCCATAACAAGTTTTACCTATGCTTTGGCCTGAATATGTTATATAGGACCACTTTTAAGGACTACCGATATGAGTTCCTTGTGCAAATAAGGATCCTGAGTACACCAAATTATGACACCGTAAGTAAGTCATATTTATGTAAGGATAGAAAACATAGGGCAAGAAACATTATTAAATGTAAGAGCATGAGCATGGTGGTCTCTAGAACCATATAAGGAGTTCATACATCTAATAACCAAGTTTCCAAAACAAAGAAAAAACTAAATATAACTGCAAAAAAAAAAGTAAACAATAGCAGATTTTGGGACTTACTGCAAGGGACGATCTGCTGCTGCTGCGAGGGAATCACTGCTGCTGCTGCGAGGGATGAACTGCTGCTCTGCGAGGGACGCACTGATGCGAGCTTGCTGCTGGTCGCAAACCAGAGTGCGCTCTGTTTCACTGCAGAGTACCCACTGTCCTGCAGAGTACCCACTGTCCTGGCAGTTATGATAACTTTTCTGGCACAGGTCTTGTTAGAACTCGTAGCCCAATCTTGACCTATGCAATTAAAAGTCACACAAAGTAATTATGACAGGAGAGAAGTAATTTGAAATGAAAAATATGTTACAAGTTCACAAGGACACAAAATATAAAATGAAAAAACCAATTGTACAACATCAGAAATAAGATTCAAAAGAGTTAAAAGAGCCTCAATAAATTCTATACGCCTACAGACCTACAAGAATATTGAGAATTGACTTGGCACACTAGTTTCCTTTCGATTTGGGAAAATCCACATGCATGGTGATAATCAAGTCTAAAAGGTCTGGTTATAGGAACAAATGCTCATTAAGAAATGTGATTGTAATAAAACAGGAGTAAATGGCAAAATCGTAGGAGCAATATATGAGATCATATCCCAAAACCATAACCCCTTAAGAACAAACTTTTACAGTTGCAGTGGCCTTGGAATAGTTTTTCAAACTTGCATCCACAATTTCTTCAGGTATCACCTTATATGCACTTCAATACCTCAGTAACACGAGGTTGGTTAGGTTATGAGAGCTATAGAGATGAAAATAGTCAATACCATTTGGAGATCACGGCTTCCCGAGGTACTTTCTATTAGATGAGGGTTTGCACGGACATCATAAATGACTGGCCTCTCAAACCATGGAATCATCAGATGTGTTCCTTCAGGATAAACCTGCATGCACAATCTATTGTGAGTAGATTATTGCAGGAACAAACACCTTGAAAAGATGAAAGATATATATGATACAAGTATGTGATTTATTTTACAACCCCTCATATTTACCTAAAGAAAAAGAATCTTCAACAACAAATACAAAAGTTTGCTGAAGTGTGATCTAGTGACATTGTCTAAGAAAAAACAGCAAAAAAACAATTGTGCATGTGGATTAGCAAACAATTCATTTACCTACTTGAATAAGGTAACATCTAACATGTTCAATACCCACTAGGAAGTGATATCATTATTCATGATTTCAATTTCTATGGATGATTGTTAAGTAATATCAGAGCCTTCACATGCATTTCCAGTCCTGTTCTTATACAGCTGACACACTTATAATCTGAAAAAATTAATCATCTTTGTAAGTTTTTCAATTGAATCCTTCACAGGTTCTGGTTAGAATGACAAAACTAGACATGACTGCAAAGCACCATTTCAAATTTTTGATGAGGAAAAGTATAACATTTCCATTAGAAACTCATTGTCCATAACAGACACAAACCATACCATCACTGGAAACAAAAAATTTCCTTACCTTCATCCTTAATGCATATGCTTCTGGATAAGAAAAGTATAGATAACTCTCCTAGCTTCTCTACAACTAAAAGATGAAGCTATCAATGAGATAGACCAAATTAGCAACTAAAAGTAATTATGTGGTGATATTGGACGTTTGTTCTTATTAGTTAAAATGAAAAATAAAAGTAAAAAAAATAAATCTGAGTATTAACCAATGAACCATAAAGCTTTGCTCTGTTTGAGACAAAACCAGTAAGGAGAATACCTCAACCACAGCTCAAAACCAGTGTGCTAACCGCGCACGCTGAAACCCGCTGCGGCCAGAAACAACACGTACAGCAGACACGCTGAATCGCACTGTCTGGATCAACATCGCACTCTGTCTGCAATGCAGAGCACGCTGAAACTGCAGCGCACCCTGCCTGGGACGCGCTCTGTGCTGCAGTGTTTCCTTGGAGACAATTGACTTCCATACCTGAAAGTTAGATGAAATAAATACATAAATAATCATGAGCCATTCAGGGTATTATCAAAGCATTGGGAACAAAAAGGTAGGACAGTCAAAATTTGTTTTATTTATTTATTCAATGTCGCCATCAGCATCCACTTTCAATCTATAACAGGAGTCAGATGTCAAACCTTCTAATTTGATTGCATCTGGGGCTGCTTTGACCTGAGCCACCTCTGCTGCCTTTTTTACGGCACTTGTGGCAGCTGCAGCAGTGCCGCTACTGATGAGTTAATCTAGTTGTCTCTAGGAGTTATCTATGTATTAATCTAGTTGTCTCTAGGAGTTATCTATGGTTTGCATGGTTAGGATTTAGAGTCAGCAGTTACTAATAGCAGTTAGGTTTATGTGGTTAGATTTGTTTTTAGAAAACGTGGGCTGTAATGTTAGTGGTGCAGTTATGATTTGTATTTGCTTATATAATAAGAAAACCAGAAAGCAGAGCAAAGCAGAGCATTGCAAAGAATCCTCTGTGTTTATTTGTGTCTTAAGTTTGTTACTGGCTCAAAGAAAACCAACATTTTGCTTGAAGAAAACCAACATTTGGTATCAGAGCTAAGTTGTCAAAGCAATGGCCAGTGAAGTAGGAGATCAAACAAAGACACTTGCAGTGGTAAAACCGACGGCAAGAGGAGCCTCAATCCCGATCCAATATCCAACGTTAAGTGAAACGAACTATGGCATATGGGCTGTCAAGATGAAGATAATCTTGCGTTCACTAGGAGTATGGTCAGTGATTGAAGGTGGAGACACAGATGACGACAAAGATCAAGGCGCCATGGTAGCCATTTCTCAAGCCTTGCCAGATGACGTGATGATGGCAATCGCGGAGAAGCAGACGGCAAAGGAGGCTTGGGACGCACTCAGGGAGATGCGAGTTGGTGAAGATCGCGTTAAGAGGGCACGCGTACAGGTGCTGAAACGACAACTGAACAAGTTATACATGGAGGATTCAGAGACAATAAATGAATTTTCCATGAAGCTTACCACACTGGTGGGTGAGATCCGCTCGCTGGGCACGAAGTTCGACGACAGCGAAGTTGTTGAAAAACTGTTCAGCGCCATTCCAGATAGATTTCTCCAGATTATTGGAACAATTGAGCAGTTTGGCGATACTGAGAAGATGCCAGTTTCAGAGGCGATCGGTCGTCTCAGAACCTTCGAGGAAGGGCTTAAAGGGCGACTGCACTCAAAGGGCAGTGGAGAACAATTACTCCTTACCCAGGCCGAGTGGGAGGCAAGAATCCCCAAGGCAAGGAAAGATGAAGGTTCCTACAACAACAAAATAGGAGGACGTCACGGGAGAGGACGTGGTCGTGGGCATGGAAATGGTGGAGGTCGAGGAAATGGTGAACGCAAAAACGAAGACCGAAAGTCACGCAACTTCGACATATCCAGGATTAAGTGTTTCAATTGTAACGAATATGGTCACTTTGCAAAAGAGTGTCCCAAGCCAAACCGAAGAGAGAGGGCCAACTTTGTTACAACACAAATCGATGATGAACCGGCACTGTTGATGGCTGAAACTTGTGTTCTCAACCACGCAATACAGAACGAACAGGTGTTCCTACACGAAGACAAGGTGGTGCCAAAGATTAACAGCACCCAAGTCAATGCTTGGTATTTAGATACCGGCGCAAGTAACCACATGACCGGTTGTATCGAAAAGTTTGCTGAAATTGACACGACCATTAAAGGGTCAGTCAAATTTGGAGATGGCTCGGCTGTAGAAATACAAGGAAGAGGTTCGGTTTTATTTGAATGCTTCACAGGTGAACATCGTGTACTTACTAATGTCTACTACATCCCGAAGTTGAAGAGAAACATAATGAGCCTTGGTCAGTTAGATGAGAACGGATGCAAGGTTGTAATTGAAGGAGGAGTAATGTCTATCTTGGACAGATCACAAAGGCTACTAGCAAAAGTGAACAGATCAAGGAACCGGTTATATGTGTTTAACATGGTACCAGCTCTACCCGAATGCCTTCTGGCGAGGAGCAAAGAAGAAGCCTGGCGCTGGCATGCAAGATACGGGCATGTGAACTTTCATGCCTTGAAAGTTCTAAGTCAGAAACAGATGGTGCGCGGCTTGCCCATAATCGAGCATAAGGACCGCATCTGCGATGGTTGTTTGATTGGAAAGCAACACCGAAATCCTTTTCCAGCAGTGGCGAAATTTCGAGCAGAATCACCTCTTGAACTGTGGCATGGAGATTTGTGCGGGCCAATAACTCCTGCTACACACGGTGGTAAGCGCTATTTTCTGCTGTTGGTTGATGATTGTACTAGATTCATGTGGCAGGTGCTGATCCGAAACAAAGACGAAGCATTTGAGGCATTCAAGAAGATCAAAGCATCAGCAGAAATGGAGAAAAACAGCAAGCTGAAGGCTTTTCGCACAGATCGTGGCGGCGAATTTACCTCAAATGAGTTCAAGACTTACTGTGAGCTGTTGGGAATTAAGCGTTATCTCACGGCGCCTTATTCTCCTCAGCAGAACGGAGTTGTTGAACGAAGAAATCAGACGGTGGTCGGCATGGCAAGGAGCTTGTTGAAAAGCATGGGAGTCCCAGGCGAATTTTGGGGAGAAGCGGTAGCAACTGCCGTATATCTCCTAAATCGAGCACCAACAAAAAGCATCATCGGCAAAACTCCCTATGAAGCATATAACAACCGCAAGCCAACTGTTGATCACTTTCGCATCTTTGGATGTGTGGGACACGTAAAAGATGTTACACCTCACCTTTCAAAACTTGCAGACCGAAGCAAGCCAATGGTGTTTATTGGTTATGATTCAAATGCAAAAGGTTATCGGATGTTTGATCCAAAATCAAAACGAGTAGTGGTGACACGGGATGTCGTGTTCGAAGAGGAGAAGAAGTGGGAGTGGAGCAAATTTCCAGAAACAGAAACAGGATCAGCAGGGAACACTTTTACAGCACACTATTTTACCATAGCAGGCGCATCTGATACGACAAATCAGAAAGATAAAGAGGGAGTCAGCGTATCAGCAATTCTGGCATGGATGTAAATCATCCACGTAGACTCCAACAATTAAATTCCCTTTACCTTGATTTCTCATGTACACGGCATGCTCTAAAGAACACCTCTCAAAACCGAGTGTCCTCAATGACTTGTCCAGTTTTGAGTTCCAGGCTCTAGGTGCTTGTCGCAAACCGTACAATGCTTTGTGCAGTTTTAACACCTTGTGCTCTTCACTTTTTATTTCAAATCCCGGCGGTTGAATGACATACACTTCCTCTTCCAAATCACCGTTGAGGAAGGCTGACTTCACATCCATATGATGCACCTCCCATCCTTCATGTGCCGCAATAGAGATCAGCAAACGTACTGTCTCTAGCCGAGCAACAGGGGCGAAAACTTCATCAAAGTCTATGCCTTGTCGTTGAACGTACCCCTTTGCCACTAATCTCGCTTTGTGCTTCACAACTCTGCCTTGAGTGTCCTTCTTTAGCTTGTAAACCCACTTTAGACCTATAGGTTTGTGGCTGTCGGGTAATGGAACGAGCTTCCAAGTTTCATTTTTCCGAATAGAGGAAATCTCCTCCTCCATTGCTCTTCTCCACATCGGATCTGCCTTGGCTTCTTCGAAATTCGACGGCTCCTCTTCTCCTAGTAGGCACAGACCCGAATACTGCAACAAGTTCAAATCACAGATGAAGAAATTGTTTAGCATGAGTGACCTCGGGTTACTAAGTTACTATCTGGGAATTGAAGTCTGTCAGAATTCTCAAAGGATTACACTCAACCAGTCGGCATATGCAAGAAAGGTTTTAGACAAATGCGGCATGAAAGATTGCAACCCTTCGCAAATCCCGATGGAACCTCGTCTGAAACTGAGCAAGGAAAGCACAAGTCCACCTGTAGACACAACTCTGTACCGAAGTATTGTTGGCAGTTTGAGATATCTACTGCACACGCGCCCAGATTTGGCATTCTCTGTCGGTATGGTGAGTAGATACATGGAGAAGCCCACAACAGAGCACATGGCCGCAGTGAAGCACATATTGCGGTACGTGAAAGGAACTTTAAACCTCGGTTGCGTTTATGAGAAGAAGGAAGGAAGCTTGGAGCTGATTGGTTACTCCGATAGTGATCTAGCTGGTGATACTAATGACAGGAAAAGTACCTCAGGTTTAATATTTTTCCTTGGGTCAAATCCTATTAGTTGGTGTTCACAAAAACAGAAAGTAGTTGCGTTATCTTCCTGTGAAGCGGAGTACATCGCTGCCTGTGCAGCAGCGTGTCAAGGAGTGTGGCTGGGACGACTATTGGCAGATTTGTTAAAGACCGAGGTTAAGAAAGTGGTTCTAAAGATCGATAATCAGTCCGCAATTGCATTGAGCAAGAATTCAGTTCACCATGAGAGGAGCAAACACATCGATACTCGATTTCACTACATTAGAGATTGTGTTGAATCAGGAATGATTGAAGTTCAACATGTTTGCACAGAAGATCAGCGTGCTGATATTCTGACAAAGTCACTTGCAAGATTGAAGTTCTTGGAGATGAGAGAGAAAACTGGTGTGCGGATTGTCAGTAGAGGACAACAAGCTTAAGGAGGAGATTGATGAGTTAATCTAGTTGTCTCTAGGAGTTATCTATGTATTAATCTAGTTGTCTCGAGTTATCTATGTATTAATCTAGTTGTCTCTAGGAGTTATCTATGTATGGTTTGCATGGTTAGGATTTAGAGTCAGCAGTTACTAATAGCAGTTAGGTTTATGTGGTTAGATTTGTTTTTAGAAAACGTGGGCTGTAATGTTAGTGGTGCAGTTATGATTTGTATTTGCTTATATAATAAGAAAACCAGAAAGCAGAGCAAAGCAGAGCATTGCAAAGAATCCTCTGTGTTTATTTGTGTCTTAAGTTTGTTACTGGCTCAAAGAAAACCAACATTTTGCTTGAAGAAAACCAACAGCTACAACCAGCCATGGAATCTGCATCTGAAACACAAAACAATATTATATGGTGCGTGTGTCATTTCTACCAAACCAACAAAGTTATTTGTATATAAAACCATATTGTTCAGGGAAACCAAGTCAAGAATATATTCAAATCATACACATGGAGACAGACTAGTTTAAGCTTGCAGTCAAATATGTCATCCGACAATCAGACTAGTTTACAAATTAACCTCTTTGAATAATAAAATGTTATCACAGAAATCTTGAATAGAAATCAACAAAGCAACACTAATGTTTGTTTTATTTTATTTTTTTGGTGGAAAATGTTGAAGGTTAGCTTATTTTTAACGGGAGGAGTAACTCGGTGTTGGCGCTTTTTGATCCATAACATCACTCGCAAGCTTAACCAAACTTAGGAAGTAGTAATGATTTTACCTCCTTCAAATGAGTGTTCAAGCTGTTCTACTAGGCCTTTGTCATAAAAGATTGAGAAGGAAGAGTTTAAACAGAATTGCATCACAGTTTTAGTTTAAACAGAAATTTTTGATATTTTGTATTGTATTCATGTAATCCACATGAAATCAAAATTATTTTAGGATCATTTAATACGCACTTAGTACAGCTATGGCAAACTATACTGAATGCAGCTCAGGAAATCATAGTTTGTTAACTAAGGAGACAGTCCCACTAGAATTTAAGTCAGCTCATATATGATTACTTCGACAGAAAAACTAAAACTACCTTCCACTTGTATGTATCTCTATAACATCCACATCAGTTATCTTCAGAAGTTCAGATGTCGCGGCAACGTCTCTGACATATGTATCCTTAAAATTTTAAACTAACAGATAAAAAAAAATCCAGTTCTTAAAAAGTACGTATACAAATACATGATGTTATCATAGATGAGAAAAGTGATGAAAACCACACATCTTATTCAAAATAAATAAATAAATAACTTGGCATCGAGGCAAATGATCAAATATTCAATCTCTCAGCCATCGAGCTGATCATCGTTTATGTAACTGAAAATGAAAAGCAGTAGAAAATATACTCACTTATTTTATCGTAGGGGCAAACAGGGAAACAGCGACCACAACCACAAAATTAGACTGGGAAAGTCCCAATAATATCTAGCATGAAACATATAAAAATTATATCAGCAAAAAAAATCATTTTGTTTCAATTTTTTTATGATCAGCGCAAACAACAGTTTATGTTAGAAAATATTTTGAGAAATAATAAGGCAGTCTATACATATATCCCGCTCAAATCCATGCAAAATGCTAGTTATAGCGATGTTGAACATGAAGGTAATAATAAAAGTGTTTTATATAGGGTGCTAGTGTGCTACTAAGTACTAACCATGACCCTGTATGGATGATTACTCTTGTGAGGAGTGATCTCTGCTCCGACTGAGAAACACTCTACGCATAGGTCGAAGTCAGGACACATTACACACTTGATCCGAATCTTCCCAGAAATATCTGTATTGCAATAATTACAGTGGTATAAGTCCCTTTTCCCTTCAATAGTTTCAGTCCCTGTTTCGCAAGAAAAACAAAAGAACAATGCATCACAAAAAAGTAAGAATTTAACTGAGTATAGCAATAATGCATACAACTACAACTCTACAAGTAATATGTACACTACAAGTAATCCTTACTATAAGACTGAAATGTAGAACCTATAAATGGCATCAACCATGTGTTATAGATACTAAAAACATTGCACAGTGAATGGTCCTATTACACAGACCCTGAATATTCTATCTAAAATACATATCTAAGTCCACATTAACAGTGCAAGTTGCTTGGTACAGATTGATAAAATGTGTGTCATTTGCAGATTACACATGGTACATGGCCAGATGGCCCAACCAAGAACATAATACCCTGCCACAACCAGAATTTACATGGATTTCAAATGTCACAATTTAGATGAATTTCATGATGGCATACCTGCAGCAGCAAATTCTATATTCTCTGCACTTGAAGCACCTTTTTTTCTCTTTGACCTATGGGGGGGGGGGTGGAGTTTCAAATAAGACCATAAAAAATAAGAGAATGTGCAAAAACTTTAAAATAAATAAAATATTTGGAAAAACAATACTTTACAGTATTTCATTACAATCAGTTGATAGACAAACGCAGATAGAAAGCAGGATGAAATAGCAACTTAAAAAAAATAAAAAGTAATAAAAATCCATATCATGAGTAACAAGCATCTGACACATCAAAAACATGCTTTTGATCAGTGGAAACAACATGAATTCACATTCATTGAGATAAATAAGCCAAAAAAAAAAGTTCCCCAAATAGATATAATGCCTTATCGAAGAGCAAAGGATGCTGAGAATTAAATCAGGCCATGAGATGTCTCAAATAGATATAATTGAAGAGAACAAAAGAACAAAATAGATATAATACTTGAACTAGGTTAGATGGCCACCACATGTAAGGAGAATACCTCAACCACAGCTCAAAACTAGTGTGCTAACCGCGCACGCTGAAACCCGCTGCGGCCAGAAACAGCACGTACAACAATAAACATTAAAAGAAAGACATCATAATAAAAAAGTAAACATAAATAAACATTAAAAAGTAAATATAGTCAGAAAATTCACCATTAGACTCTTGGTTTTTGAGTGTTTTTGTGTAGAAAATAGAACTCCTGTATAAAGAAAGACATCATAATCAATATCAAAAGCAATAGACATAAATATGATAACAAAGCAAACTGTAGTATATGCACCATAGCAATCAAAGATGAACTAAGGTCATACCAATTGTTGCGAATGAGAATTCAAATAGAAGAAACAATGTTTCAAATGGGATGAGGCAAGCAATAGTCATTTTGTGGTTAAGTCTATAGATACTTGAACTTAAGCTTCAGCTAGTTACCTTAAAATGAACAATCACGTGCCCGTAATGTATTTTACTCAGCTCCTCTTTTGCTGCCACCATTACATTGCTTCCAACATAGTTGTAACTATCAATCATCAAGTTCCACATGAGTTCTACACCATACGAAGAAATCACCAACGTCCAAATCCCCCATCTTGTCTCCTTTTGGATCACTTTTGTAAAGTTTCACCCCAGTCCTGAATTTGAAGCATAAGGAAAGTCTGATCTCTGTTGCAGGGTTCAATGATCCATGACAAGCGCAAGAGAATTGATGGATAGGATCTACAACCTCTATTGCTATCGCAATGACATTCCTTTCCCAATCACAAACTTTGTATCTCCTTGACACTGAAGGAACAAGATTGCTTAGAGAAGGAAACCTCGCAACACCTTGAGAAGATGATGGTAATGGAGATGGTGGTAATGGAGATGGAGGTAATGGAGATGGTGGTAATGGAGATGGAGGTAATGGATTTTCTGGTTGCCTTGTCGATTGTGCACGGGATGACGGTGTATCTTTAGTTCTTTGTGTCCCTCCTTGTATTCCCTCACTTGTTGATGGTCTTACATAAGTTCCACTTTCAAGTCTCTCTCGTATCCATCTAACATTTTCTTCCAATCTATCATATTTTTCGCTACATTTTTTTACTTCCAATGTTTTTTCCAAAAGCAATGAACGAGCGGGAAGTGCAGCATCATACTTCCTTTTAGAGACAGTGGTTCCAACACAACGAGTACGTCCCCTCGCTTCTTAGCCAAACACTTGGCTTAGAGGATCATCATCAATAGTGAGGTCAGTGGTACCCTGAACTGAAGATTCTTGCAAGGCAGTTTTTTTTGCTTTAACTTGTTCCTTCAAAAGAATGAAAAAATAAAATAAATCAGGGCACAAATAATATTCAAACAACTACAAATTAAATTAAGAATTGGGTATAAAAGACATCATTGGGCACATACCATATATTGTTCAGAACCATGCGTAGGTTTTCCATCCTTTCCCGTGTGACAAGCAATCCATATGTCAGTGCGTGTGACTGGTTCCCCATCAGGGTTCTTCTCAACCTATATACTTGAAAGATTAGTCTCAGCCTATATAGTTAAATGGTATATAATATTTTTCTAGTAGCTAGAAACTCAATTACCATTTCATACTCTACTTCTGCAGCACTCTTTTGGCCACCCCCCCATACATACTTTGAAGCCTTTTTTGTTTTTTGCATTTTGGGCTCTAATTTCCTTCGCTTCAGGGGTGCTCTCATAGCGAACAAACTCCTTCCAATCCTCCTCTCTTACACCATTTGGAACATGCTTCTCTTGTTCCTCAATGGTAGGATACTTATCCAAATAATTCTTCCTAAGATCTGCCTTGAACCTTCTATAATATTCAGGCATTTTCAAATGCACACTCTTTTTCACATAATTTGGGATGTCGTATTCACGCTGCAAATAAGCCATTGAGATATAAGTTGAAAATAAAATAAGACATTATGAAAATCAATGATGTAAAATCTCACCTTGAGGCCATTCCACACATCCTCTTTGTAGTTGTCAGTAACATGGTGCCAACCCTTGAATTTGATGGGCACAAGGGTTTCAACAAGCTTTCCAATGTTTTTATTGAAATTTCTAGCACCAGGTCCAACTGCTAAACCGTGGAGGTTGAACTGTATGGTCTGTTTAACTTCACTGTCATCATTTGTAGATCTAGTGACATCAATGGTGGAGAGATTGCCGCAAGTACTATCCATTTCTATCAATGACATTATATATATTAACCATTATCAAACAAAAAGAAATAAGAATCAACTATATACACCACATTTATAGATAATTTCCTTCCACAACATATCACCACAAATAGATTTTTATAAAGCATTGGAAAAGCCAATCTGAATACATAGCTACAAAGCTTCCCTTTCCCAACTCAAAAGTCAAAATAAGAAACAAAGACAAAATATTTGGTCTCAACCAAAGAGGATGACTAAAATAGCATTAGAAATGCATCAAAAAATATTGTAGCATAGTCAATTAAAATTCCAGTAAGCTCTTCAGGTTGGGGTTGTCTTTCAAGATGCTTTGATACACAGTGGGAATTTCCTTTTTATCGACATTAGTGTTCAAGCCTCTTTGAGTATGTAGAACTACATGCCACCCGTCATTTGATTGATCTTTCGAATAAAATACCCCACTTGCTTCTTAAGCTAAAATGAATGGATCCTCTTCCACCTTTCTTTTGTCTTTTAGCTTCGACAAGTTTACCATCTCATGGTTCCAAATTGGGTCCACCTTATATGCATTTTTCTTATCTTCCACTGTGACCCAATCACAATAGAAGACAGTTTCTTTGAAATCTATGTAGTCTAGCACCAGTATGTCTCTAACAACTCCATACCATTTGACTAGTTGGTCCTTTGGCCTCTTATCTTTCTTACTAGCAACAAAATGAGCAATGGCATCCATGGAGACACCACTATCTTGTGTCACCAAACATTCATCCAAAGAACTTGTCGCAAATGTGAAACCATTTACACAATATTTTGGATATCGGGTTGCCAAAAATTCTCTAACACAACCAAAGTTACTGACATTTAACACCCAAAAAAAAAAGTGAAAACAAACTGACTTCACATATCAGATTGTAGAGAAAAAAAAATTGCGATAGGACTGACCATATGTAAGGTCACTCCATTGTTTGGAGTTCTTGAAAACAATAAAACACACCTAAAGCATTCTTCAAGTGAAATGGGAGGATGGATTAATCAGAGAAGAAACCCCCCAAAAATTCTGAATATATTAAGTTGTTGCTGGGGTCAAGTAAGAATCACCAAACTATGTTAAGCTATGTTTGTCTCCTCTTTTCCATTTATAGCTTAACTAACAAGAAAAGCACAGACCCTACATGCATCCACATTTCTCCAACCCATACTTAAAGAAACCGCGAAATAGTATTCATGTTGTGATCCCCAAATATTTTTCGTAATAGCTTGTTCAAAACATTTCTAACTTCACTTACCAAAACATGCTATATGACCAATATATATAGCAATTAAAGTTTCATTTACACATGAATAAATTTGTTCTTATAGATGTTTGTGATCCTTGATGTAAACCAACGGATGCTACTAAACCTGTTAAGGAATTTTTTTTTCTTCGTGTTTATGGTAGTTGTCAATTAATCTTTTTGCTTTACGTGTTCATTTCCAACACTTTCGGACATAATTTTTTTCTTCTTCTGATAATTACCCATATTATTCCAAGTATTGCATGTTTAAAGAGCGAATGGGGTAATCAATTTATTCGTTATGTTTTCGTGATTATCCCATTCTTGTTTTCACTAACTTAATGAATCATATTCCTTGCTGTCTAGAAAACAAAAAAACAGATAAAAGGAAAAGGAATAAGAGGATAATAAAGTCTTGACAAGGAGGGATGAAGAGGGCAATGTGGCCTATTGGTAATACTTAAAGTTGATGTCCATTTTCAAAACCCTTGTAAAGAAAATAGGTGTAGGGAGCATTTTGGGGTATAATCATGGAGAAAAGAAGGTAGAATCCAACATAAATCTCCACTACATGAAAAGAGAAAGAAAGGGAAAAAAAAGCTGTCACATAGTATATAAAACAAAAACTCAAAAGCTGATCATACAAGTAATGTTTTCTGGTGCAATTTAAAGTTCCATTTGTCTTTCAAACTGGGAAATAATTGTGACCTTCCTCCCTTCCCAAAAGAAAAATTAGGTAAATTATTTCATATAGTTCGCAGGTGTCTTGTCATACAACTAACAGACCCAATATATATTTTGGTAAACCAAATAGCAAAGTGGGAAAACATGAGGTGAAATAGAAGGGGAGTGTTCTAGTTTATCCATGGTTCAACACTCTTAAAGAGTTTTAAGAGTGTGATGTATGAGAAGATATTGGAGAATCCTTTTTTTTTTTTTTACTGTCTGTGAGCACTTAGTAAACTGTGAACTCCAATTATGGACCCGACAACTTCAAAAGCATTTAGCTTTGAACGAACTTAACATGTTACTCATATTCTAAGCGCTATGAAAGGCGTATTAGAGCTACATTAGTTTCTAATAACTATCTAGAAAGGAAGAATCAGAGACTGGGTTTTTAATATTTAAAGTTTCAGAAATGCAATGATTCCAACCATAGTGCAGATCAAATGCATTGATTCAAATCCTCAGATTTCTTCTCTTGATGATTAAAATACCACAATGTGAAATAACTTCAAACTATACTGGTTTCATATATGATAGAACTAACATTCTAACAAAGTAATAATAATAATAATAATAATAATAATAATAATAATAATAATAATAATAATAATAATAATAATAATAATAATAATAATAATAATAATAATAATAATAATAATAATAATAATAATTGCTCTCATCCATTCACCAATTATAAGTCACAATCACACTACAAAAAAACAGGAACAAATTTTTTTTTCCTGAAGTTCAACCATGAAATTATGCTACAAACCAAAAAATGCAATAATTACCATTGACATTTTCATGGTGATAAATTTTGGAAATGGGAGGGAAAAGAATGTGTCCTGAAATGAGACTTTTGTCAACTAAGCAATCACACTGTCTTTGAGACTTCCAGACATAAATAAAAAAAAATCATCGAACCCTAATTTCATCAAAAATAAAAGAGAGAGAGAGAGAGAGAGTACCTGTTCGGTTGCAGTGGCTGATCGATTTTGAAGTCGAGGGAAGTCGATTGAAGTTGAGGGAAGTCGAGGGAGGAGCAGGGAAGTCGAGGGAGCAGGGAAGGAGGGGAGGAGGGAAGTCGAGGGAGGGAGCAGGGAAGGAGAAGGAGCAGGGAAGTCGAGTCGAGGGAGGGAGCAGGGAAGGAGACGATGTCGATGTCGAGTGGAGGGAGTAGGTTTGTCGATGGAAGTCGAGGGGAGGGAAGGTTTTTGTCGATGGAAGTCGAGTGGAGGGAAGGTCGAGCGCCAAAATAGCCCGCCCAAAATTTTTTTTCAGCTTTTCATGTAGCCACGATTTTGAGCCGTTGCTAGAGCTAGCCACGGTTTAGAACCGTTGCTAAATTGTTTTTTGCAACGGTTTTGAGCCGTTGCTAGACCTAGCCACGGTTTAGAACCGTTGCTAAATTTTTTTGTTGCAACGGTTTTGAGCCGTTGCGAATCATACCCACGGTCTGGAGCCGTTGCTACTAATAGCCACGGTTTTTAGCTGTGCCAAATATACCAACGGTTTTAAACCGTGGCCAGGTTTTTTTTACCCACGATTTTAAGCCGTTGGTACTTATAGCTACGGTTTTTGGCCGTGGCAAATACACCAACGGTTTAGAACCGTGGCCAGCTCGGCGTAGCTAAACTGGCCTTTTGGTGTAGTGGTAGGAAGTACTGTGATGATGTTTGTGTGTGGGCACCGTAATCGAATGGACTTTTCAGTATCCAGTCAGCATACGAATTGTTAAGAGATAGTGGGGAGAAGAATGAGCTAAGTAAAAAGATATGGCAAGACATTATTCCTTCAAGAATTTCGGTATTTGTGTGGAAAATTCTGCGAAGAGTTATGTCAGTGGATGGGGAGTTGCTCAGATGCGGATTTAGTTTAGCCTCGAGGTGCAAATGTTGTGTTAGTCAGAATACGGAATCCTTGAATCACCTATTTTTGGATGGTAAGTTGGTTGTAAACGCGTGGAGACATTTTGAGGGAGTTTTCGACATGCATATAAGGAAATTGGTAGAGATTTCTACAGTGTTATCGGTATGGTTCAAAAGAGCAAAAATGAGTTCTCAAACATGTGTGTTATACTTTCTTACGCCTATGTTTATTTTATGGGAAATTTGGAAGCAAAGATGTAAGTGTGTCTATGAGGATGATTCTCCATATGCCGCCTTTGTGATTTTAAATGTTAGGTGCGGTTTGAGATTAGCAAACTCTTTTATCATCCCGAAACAAATCAGTAGTAATAAGGCGCCTTTAAGGGCTTTGGGGCTTCACAGTGTCCCGGTTAAAAGGAAAGAGATAAGAATTATTTACTAGCTTCCCCCCTGCAGATTTTGTTACTCTTAATGTTGATGGCTAATCCCGCAAAAACAAGGCAACGGGAGGCGTGATTATCAGAGATTCAAGGGGTTGTTGCGTAGCTGCTAAGCAATTGGTTTTTGGGGAAGGCTTTGGCACTCTTGGAAGGTTTGCGTCTATGCTTCACAATGGGGCTTAGGAAAGTCATCGTCCAAACGGATTCAGAGTTGGTTTGTGGTTGGTTTAGGGAGATTTATAAAATTCCTTGGCAATTGGATAATATTTTTAATGATATAAAGTCTTTGGAGAGGAAAATGGTTGTGGGTTGCAAACATATCTACAGAGAGGCTAATGCGGTGGTGGATGCTTTGGCGGATAAAACGCAAAAAGAGAATAGGACAATTTCATTTGTCGTGAATGGGCTACCTAGGAGAATGGCGGGTTTGGTGTTGCTCGATAGCTGCCACATGACTTATGTTCGACATGGATAATTCTTACTCAAATAAGGAGGATATAGGATATAAAATGAGTCCAAAACAGAGGATATCACTCTGTTTTTTTGATGGGGCGCAGGAGTCTTTGTTGTTGTTTGGGTGGCTGAACGTTGTAGGGAGCATATGCTGTTGGCGAGGCTGCGTTGATTGCTGCTCGGTGGTCGCTGAGGTGGATGCGCTGCTTGGATGACATATTGGAATGTGGCTGCTAGACGGGTTGCTACTGGTGGTGCTGCGCTGATGCAGAGTGCTGCTGCTAGGTGTTGTTGCTGTGCGGGTTGCTGGGAGCTGCTGGAAGCAGTTGGTTGCAGACTGGTTGCTGTGGCTGGTTTACTGTGTTGCGTGGAGCAGCATTGGAACTGTGGCCGGACGCTGCTGGGTGCTGAAGTGCTGTGGAAGCTGAGGTGTTTAGCTAGTGGTTTGGTTTGCTGTGCTTGGAAGCTGCTATGCTGATTATTTGGTTAGTTAGTTTTTGTGGTTCTTAGCTTTTCCTTTTCTTGAGTAAGGCCTTAACTCTTGAGTAATGCCTTATCTCTTGAGCTCTTTTGTTTTTATTTATTTAATTAATTAATTAATTTATTTTTATTTTTTATATTAAAAAAACCAGATCTTTATTACTTGATAAAAAATAACCTTGTACACCATTCAGGGGTACATGACGACTTTACTCGATAAAAATCTAGAAGACGAACCTTAAATCTAATAAAAAATGCTAAGACTAGGAAACAGTCCTATAACACCATGAGATGTAAACCTTGATCAAGAAAAACCTTGTGCAAAAGGCCAAGATCATAAGGCCTACCCTCCTTGCGAAAACGATTACCCTTCATAGGTTCCTCCTCAATACCGTCTTCTTCACAACTCCCAAGGCTTGGAGAAAGCTACGATGTGGATTGACCTCGGTTGTGGAGCCACCATGAAGAGGAAGGAAAGCTCTAAGGTCGACGGTCCAGATGTTCAATCGTGGTTGACCTAATGATTAAAATTAATTCAAGACAAATCACCGTAATGCCCTTTAAAAAACCAAATCGCCCCTAGTCAGAGCGTTTTCTTCGTTTACTCTCCCCATCTCTTGAGCTCTTGAGTAAGGCCTTATCTCTTGAGCTAGCCTTGACTCATTGAGAATTGATTTTGGAGCCTAGTTGCTTGGTTTTTGCATTTTTCTAGGATTGTTTCCGCTGTTATTAATTCGGGTAAAGTCGTAATGTACCCTCAACGTTGTGTAAAAGTTTTTGCTACAGTAATATAGGTCTGGCATCTCATAGTTGCTCCTCCCTCCCGGAGGTTTTTTTTTTTTTTTAAAACAAGGTAGCCATACTAGAAAGTGCGGCTGAATCACCTATTTTTCAGGGAGAACTAATACTTTTTGGTATTTTGGTTTGACATTGCTTGTTGGATACTTTGGTTTAGTCCAAGCTCATTTGCTGAAGACCTAAGGAAACATAAATTTCAAAAAAAAAAAATCGTGGTATCTTGATTACATTGGAGTGCATACGTATTCATGTTTTAGATAAGTAAAGAGTGTAGCAAACTCCTTAAGCACCTTGCCTAAACTGAAAAGCTTATTTAGTGAGTTAGGAAAGTTTCCTTCATGGACGAAGTTTTTAATTCTTGGCTTATTAATGAGCAGGGGGCTTTTGTTTATAGTTGCAAACTCAACGTGGCGGATCTCTAAAGGTACTGTTAGTTTCTTTGAAGAACACTGGGCTAAAGATGAAATCTTCACTAAAAATGAGGAGGCGGTAACGAATGACACTTGGCCTACTTTAAGGAAAATGCACAGGGAGAATTTCAGAATGCTAAACCTGGATAGGCAAAGGAAAGCTCAAGAGCTCTATAAGACAATAGTGAAGGGTGAAGTTGGTGACCGGGACTCTAGAATTTGGATGCCAAATAATGATGGCAGGTTCTCGATTAGCTCAGTATGTAAACTTCTAGATGGTCGAGGGTCACAAGATGATTTTTGAAATTGGATTTGGCATCCGTTATTGCCTTTTAAAATTTCTATTTTCATATGGAAAATAATTAAAAGGGCTTTACCCATTGATGGTGAAATTAGAAGAATTGGCTTCCAATTTGCGTCAAAATGTGGATGTTATTTTCAATCTGGGGAGGAAACTATGAAACATCTTTTCTTGGAAAGTGAGTTAGCAAGAAGGGTGTAGAGACATTTTGATTTGGTGTTCGACATGCACATTCATAGACCGATTGAAGTCTACACTATGCTTAAGGCTTGGTTTAGGAAAGCGAAGAAATCTATGTTATCAGGTACCCTCATCCATCTCACTCCACTTTTCATCATATGGGAAATATGGATCCAGAGAAATAAAAAACTTTATGAAGGTAAGGAGTTTTCGACATCCTATGTGATTATTAAAGTTTATTATTGGATTAAATGTGTGGCAAAGTTTTTTATTCCTAAGATAAAGGAAACCAATGTGGCATTGCTCAGTAGGTTGGGCATACAGAAAAAGAATGTGACACTGTCCCCTCCTCGGGTGCTTTATTAGGCTTTTCCTCCTACAGGATGGAATGTACTTAATGTTGATGGTTCTTGTATGGAGAATAATACTACTGGAGGCTTTGTGATTAGAAATGACGAGGGAAATTTTGTAGCAGCTAGACAGTGTATTTTTGGGGAAAGATCAAATAATTCTGCCGAGACGAGGGCTTTGCTTGAAGGTTTGAGATGTTGTATTGATCTGGGAGTCCGGAATTGCGCGATTCAAACGGATTCATTGTTGGTTAAACATTGGCTTCTACAAGAAGCTAGTATCCCCTGGTTTCTTAGCAATTGGTGGTGGGAGATTAGAGATATGAGTACGACATTGACGTGGTACTGTATACACGTGTTCAGGGGGACAAATTCAGTGGCGGATTCGTTGGCTAGATTGGCGCAAGTGGAGCAAATGTCTAGAAACTATTCTTGGGAATCGTTGCCTAAAAGAACAAAGTCTTTATGTATTCTTGATAAGAATAAGACGGCGTATTTAAGGCTCTCAGATGTTACATGATCATGGGTCTGGCGTGTAGACAGAGGTGCGATGCAAGTGTTATCTTGGACTGGAATGCGCTGGCGCTGTTTTTGGGCAGAGAAATGGCAGTCTTGGACTTGGGGTGAAGCGTTTTCAGGATGGTGTGGAGCTGGCTGGATTGCGGATGCAAGGGACGGAGAACAAAGTGCACTCTGCTGCAAAACAGAGTGCGCTCAGCTGCAAATCAGAGTGCCCTCTGTTACAAAATAGAGTGCTCTTTGTTTTCCTACTGCTGATGGTTGGGGGCTTCCTGCTGTTCTGACAATAGAAGGAGCATATAATAAGAATCTGGGCATAGTGCTCTGTCTCGCTGGACAGAGTGATCTGTTTTGTGATAATTCGCTGCTGTCTTGGGAGTCAGCAGACTATGCTTGTGCTGTTTCGAATATGGATGGAATGGTGCTGTTTTATTTTCGCAGGAATTGGATTGCCAGATGCAAAGTGGGTTTGTTGTTGATGGCAAGTTGCAAAGTGTTATTGCAAGTTGCTTCCTGCAAGTTTGCTAGTTGTTGTTGGCAGGTTGCAAGCTTGTTTATTATGCAAGTGCAAGTTTTGCAGGATGTTTCAATGATCAAGTGGCAAGCTGAATTTTGTGTACAAGTAGTGAAAGTTGCAATTTTGTGCAAGGTTTCTTGGGCAGAGATTTTCGGATTCCTGTTTCAAGGCCATTTTCATGCGGCCCTGATCTTCGATAAGATCTTTTAAGGACTAAAATTTGTTTTAGGCATGATTTGTTCAGTGTTCTTTTGTTTCGTATGGGCTAGTCCTATTGGTTTTTTCTTATTTGGGTAAAGTCGTAATGTACCCCTGAAATGTGTAAAATTTTTTGTTTGGTATAATAAAGGTCTGGCATCCCATAGTTGCTCCTCCCCACTGAAGGTTTAATTTTTAAAAAAGAAAAAACTCACTATGTGACGGAAGAGATAACTGAGGCGATTCCAGGGGCAACACTGGAATTATTAATTACAGACTGGATCTATTAATCTAAGCCGTTCCAAGATTGTGGGGCTTCATCTCAACCATTCAACTTTAGGGGCGGCTAGGGTTCATGGCTGCAACACAGCCAGCCAAAGGGGATTCCCCTGTGGCTGGCAAGGAAGAAGACGGTTCCACCAAGCATTCTTTTGTACAGGTTCTAGGGAAGAGAATGAAGGACGATCTTGAGGATAAGCCAACGGATTCAACGACATTTCGAAAAGAAGGAAGTTTGGCCTTGAGGTTATCCGATTCGGATGTTTCAAGAGGTGAGTCTCATGTCTCTAATCATGTTGTGGTTTTAAAGTTTTCAAGTTTTAGGCCGTCTCTAGATTCGATAAGGGATTCCATTCATAGATTTTGGGGGATATTCGGGGAATTTATTATGGGTCTTATTGATCCGAGACATGTTGTGGTTTATTTACAATCGGAAGATGAAGTGAAGAAAGTTTTATCAAAGGATTCATATACGATTCGGGGAGTTAGATATAAAATTTTTCGTTGGCATCCTGGTTTTAGCCTACGGGCGGATCCGGAGTTGGCATCATTATGAATTGAACTTCCTAAACTTCCTTTCACTTTCTTTCTTCCTGCCATCATGAAGGCGATTGGGGATTCCTTTGGTAGTTTCCTGCGGATAGATGATGGAACTAGATTCTTTGCCCGCCCAAAGGTTGCACGTATGTGCGTAGAGATGGATGTCACCAAACCTCTTCCACATAGGATTTGGCTTGAAAGTCCAAAATATGGAGGATACTGGCAGAAACTTGAATATCCTGGATTCAAATATTGCGACCATTGCTCGCTTATTGGGCATGAGAAGGACTATTGTAGAAAACTGGTTGGCAAGAATAATGATCATCTTAATGATGTTGGCGTGAATCATAAGGAAAATAAGTCTCACGACAAGAACAAGCAAAAAAAAAATCAAGTAGGGGAGAAACAAGGTCAAAACGTATGCAAACAAATGTATGTTCCGGTTGGCAAAAAGACGATGGAAAAAGAGGACATAGGAGTTAGTGGAGCAAAAAAACTCTCAAGGAGTCGAGATCATTAGTGAACAAGTAGGAGAGAAAAAAGTGAAGGCACCGAAAAAATGAATTGAAGAGGTAACTTTGGCTAACAAATTTGGCATGTTAGCGGAGGACAACTCGGATGGTGTTGGTGAAGGTATTGCGGAACAAAGTAAAATGCAAGAAGAGATCACGAGGGTGGATCATAAGACTAATGTGAACAAGGAAGATGTGGAAAATACCGAAAACATTCTAAAGGAAGCCGGATACACCATCAATGAAGTTAAAATGGTCATGTTGAATAAAAATGGAGACGGAATAAATTCAGCAGAAGGTTCCGCCAGCGCGGCTCCATTGTGAATTGTTCCGTTCGTGGGAGATAGTGTTTCAGAATGTGCAAAAGCTAGTACAAATCCTGCTGAAACAGAGGACCAGAACGCGAGACAGTGGGCACTTCATGACGATGCTAGGGGGGCAAAGAGGGCTGGAATAATTCAGCGTACAGGGGACGATTCGATCAATTCAGAGTCTGGGAACAACACTGTGTATGATACGCTAGATTCAAAGGTTAACAAGTTGGTAAATTGTGAGATGCAGATGCCGCCTTTTTGCTTAAAACAGAGCACGTCTAATCTGGATCAGCAACTGATTGGTGTAACACAAACGTCAAGAAATCCCGAAATTGTTCAAGAACGTGTTGATGATGCAAATGCGCAGAAAATTCAGGCGCTAGGTGAATACAACAGGTTGGATCGTGACGCGGTGTCGGATAATGAATCTGAGGCAAATGTGTCTTCTAATAATATGATTAACCCAGGATATCAATCCGGCAAGGTCAAGACGAAATGAAAAAGAAAAGTTCTAAGAACGGAACTGCGGTGGGGATTCGGAGAGTGACGAGAAATATGATTACCCCAGATGTTAGTAATGATAGATAACATCATGTTTTGGAATGCATGGGGAGTTGGTAAATGGGAGACCCGTTGCATGTAGACTAAAACAGCTGGTTAAAGAAAACAATGTAAGGCTACTTGCAATTGCGAAACCTATGATTCAATCTTCAAGACACATGGAGATTGTAAGTAAGGTGAGTCTGCCTTGTTTTGCAATGAATGAAGATTATGGCGGTAAAATTTGGCTTTTCTGGGATAATACCTTACAAGTGGACGTACTTCTCTGCACAAATAAGTTAATTCACTGTAAGATTAATATCGTTTTTTCCAATTCTGTGTTCTTCATTTCTTTTGTATATGCAAAGTGTTCAGTACAGGAGAGGCGAAGTTTATGGGAAGATATGGAACACATTGCTATGGGTTTGAATGAACCTTGGATCATTGGTGGCACTTTAATGTGATTGCTGAAGGTGGAGAAAAATTAGGCAGACGCCCTCCTAATCTTTTGGCAATGTCAGAATTCTCCAGTTGTATTTCAAGCTACGAGCTCTCTGATTGCGGGTTTGAAGGTCCCAAATACACATGGTGTAACAATCAAAGAGGGGAGGACAGAACCTGGGCTAGATTGGATTGTTTTTCTGGGAAATGCAGATTGGTTGACTGTAATGCAACATACTCGGGTTGATCATTTACTTAGAGCTTGCTCGGATCATTCGCCTTTTTTTACTTTCTTTGCCATTGTCACAAAGGGCAGGTATGTCTCTTTTCAGATTCCAAAGTATGTGGTTAACTTATGATGAGTTCTTAGGCTTTGTTGATAGAATTTGGAATGCTAATGGAGAGGGCAATGGGGCTATGTATAGTGTGGCTTCCAAACTTAAGGGCCTTAGAAGATCTCTGAAAATATGGAATAAAGAAACCTTTGGTAATATATTCAGTATTATTAGACGGTTGGAAGATGATATTGAAAGACTGGAATTCAGCACATTGCAGGGTTGGGATCCAAATGATATGATGAACTTGAACAGATGTCAGGCTGAACTAAAACTGGCTTTGGTGAGAGAAGAAATTTACTGGAAACAAAAATCAGGTCAAAAAGAATTTAAAGAAGGAGATGCGTGCACTAAATTCTTCTTTGCGTCAGTTAAAGCCAAACATAAAAGAAGAATGATTACCAAAATTCATGACATGGCAGGGCATTTAATCATGGATCCGAGAAATATTATTTTAGAAGCTAATAATTTTTTCGGATCCTTACTTGCATCGGGAGAGTACAAAGAGGATCTAGAGCTCATGGATTGCATTCCGAGCCTGATCCGAGAGGAGGATTGTGATTTTCTAATGCAGATGCCAGATTAAGAGGAAGTCAGAAAAGCGGTTTTTGACATTCCCCATGATAGTGCCCCGGGCCCGGACGGATTCACAGCTGGTTTGTTTCAGAGTTGTTGAGATATTATTGGGCTGGACATCTGGGAAGCTGCGAAGGAATTTTTTGCTTGCCAAGCAATCCTAGGTACCTTTTCTTCCAATTTTTTGGCACTAATTCCTAAAATTGAAGAACCTGTCTCTTATTCTAATTTAGGCCTATTAGTCTGTGCAATGTGATATACAAAATTTTCAGTAAAGTTCTTAGTGTGAGATTGGCCAAGTTTCTCTCAAATATCATCTCTCTAGAGCAGGGAGCTTTTGTTCAAGGGAGACTCATTTCAGAAAATATTGGGTTGGCACAAAAATTGATGAAAGAGATTGGCAAAAAGGTTACTGGAAATAATATAATATTCAAGCTGGATATGGAAAAGGCGTATGACAGAATTGAATGGGGATACATCTTGGCAGTCTTGCGTAGATTTGGATTTAATAATAAAATATGTCATCTGATTTCAAACTGCATTACACATTGCGGGTTCTCGGTGTTGATGCAAGGCATGTATGATGGATATTTTAAATCATCTAGAGGTCTTAGACAAGGGGACCCTCTCTCCCCTCTCCTCTTTGTTATTGCGGCAGAAGTGCTAAGCAGAGGGCTCTCTCGGGCTTTTCGCAGGGGAGAAATTGGTTTTTATCATACTCTTAGGATGGCCACCCCGATCACCCACCTATTCTATGCGGATGATTCATTGATCTTTTTGAATGACAGGAAAAAATCCGTTGAAGGATGTATGCAGTTTTCAGACAGATATTGTTGGGTTTCAGGAGAGAAAGTTAATATTGAAAAAAGCTCATTCATGATTGATGAGAAAGCTTGTGCAGAAAAAATTATTTCGATCAAACTGTGGACAAGTTTCGTCTACAAGCAGTCTCCGTTTATATACCCCGGTGTCCCCATTTATCAAGGTAGATGTAGAATTTCATTCTTTGCAACCTTGGTGAATAAAATCCAATAGAGAGTTCAGGGTTGGAAATCCAGAATCTTGTCGCCAGGGGGTAGATTGACGTTGATAAGACATGTTTTATTGTCAATGCCAATTTATTCCATAGCAGCTACAGTCGTCCCTATTAAGGTCCTGCATTCTATTCAAAAAATGATTGCAGACTTCTTTTTGGGAGATCATGAAGGGAGACATAAGCGAAAATGGATATCATAGAATAAAATCAGTGTTCCTAAGGAGGAAGGAGGCCTAAATGTTAGAAGTCTGGATGTTATTATAAGAACTTTTTGCATTAAGTCTCTTTGGAATCTTGTAAACTCTAACTCTTTATGGGCAAATTTTCTAAGGCATAAATATTTGCAGGAAGGGGTTCCAATCAGAATGCAAGAAATAAGAGTTGGGGCTTCTCCGTTCATAAAAGAGTTGTTGGTGCAAAAAGAATTTATAGTTGCAAATTCCACGTGGCGGATCTCTAAAGGTACTGTTAGTTTCTTTGAAGAGCACTGGGCTAAGGATGAAATCTTCACTAGAAATGAGGAGGCGGTAACGAATGACACTTGGCCTACCCTAAGGAAAATGCACAGGGAGAATTTCAGAATGCTAAACCCGGATATGCAAAGAAAAGCTCAAGAACTATACAAGACAATAGTGAAAGGTGAAGTCGGTGACCGAGACTTTAGAATTTGGATACCAAATAATGATGGCAGGTTCTCGATTAGTTCAGTATGTAAAATTCTATGTGGTAGAGGGGCACAAGATGATTTTTGTAAATGGATTTGGCATCCGTTATTGCCTTCTAAAATTTCTATTTTCGTATGGAAAATTATTAGAAGGGCATTACCCATTGACGGTGAAATTAGAAGAATTGGTTTCCAACTTGCGTCTAAATGTGGATGTTGTTTTCAATCTGGGGAGGAAACTATGAAACATCTTTTCTTGGAAAGTGAGTTAGCAAGAAGGGTGTGGGGACATTTTGATTTGATGTTTGACATGCACATTCATAGACCGGTTAAAGTCTACACTATGCTTAAGGCGTGGTTTAGGAAAGCGAGGAAATCTTCTTTATCAAGTATCCTTTTCCATCTCACTCCACTTTTCATCCTATGGGAAATATGGATCCAGAGAAATAAAAAACTTTATGAAGGAAATGAGTTTTCGTCATGCTATGTGATTATTAAAGTTTATTATTGGATTAAGTGTGTGGCAAATTTTTTTATTCCTAAGATAAAGGAAACCAATGGGGCATTGCTCAGCAGGTTGGGCTTACAGGAAAATAATGTAAAAATGTCCCATCCTCGGGTGCTTTATTGGGCTTTCCCTCATACAGGATGGTATGTGCTTAATGTTGATGGTTCTTGTATGGAAAATAATACTATTGGCGGCTTTATGATTAGAAATGACGAAGGCAAATTAGCAGCTAGACAGTGTATTTTTGGTGAAGGATCAAATAATTCTGCAGAAACGAGGGCCTTGCTTGAAGGCTTGCGATTTTGTATTGATCTGCGAGTTCAAAATTTCATAATTCAAACGGATTCTATGTTGGTTAAACATTGGATATTCCAAGAAGCTAGTGTCCCCTGGTTTCTTAGCAATTGGTGGAAGGAGATTAGAGATTTGAGTAAGGCATTGACGTGGTACTGTATACACGTGTTCAGGGAGACTAATTCAATGGCGGATGCATTGGCTAGATTGGCGCAACTGGAGCATATGTCTACAACCTACTCTTGGGATTCGTTGCCTAAAAGAATAAAGTCCTTAATTATTCTTGATAAGAATAAGACGGCGTATTTACGGTTCCTGGATGCTAAATGAACATGTTAATGATCGTATGGGTTGGGAGTGGATTTGCTGCGAAGAAATGAGGCTGCCTGAAAAACAGGGAATACTACACAGGATACGCAGGGCTGGGGGTGAGGTGAAACTCGGGAACTGTCCAGGTTCGGGCTGGACAGAGTCACTGGATTCTCTGTCCTGGACCGATGAAGGAGGCTCGCTGCTGGTCTCGGAGCAGGGCCGAAATTTTAAGAATGCAAGATGCTATTTGTTTTGGCAAGTGACCGCAATAAAGGAAATGCAAGTTGCGGTTTGGTGTTTTCTAGCAGTTTGTTTTTTGCAGTTGTTCACTGAAATTGCAATGCAAGTTGGTTGCAAACGGTGTACGGTACGTCAGAGTGCGTTTCGGGGCAGCTTGTGGTCTCGGGTGCTTGGCGTATGCAGCTTGTTGGATGGATTAATTTGTGTGCAGGTTGCAGTGATATGGCAATTGGACGAAAGCAATGTGACTGTTGCCCTGTTTGTTGTAAAACAGAGTACAGTTTGTTCTATGTTTTGGTTTTACAAAGAGATTCCTAGATTTTTGTCTAGTTTTGATTGTTTGATTTTTAAACACGGGTAAAGTCGTAATGTACCCCCGTTTTGCTTGTAAATCAAATTTTTGATAAGTAATAAAGGTATGACATCCCATAGCTGCCCCTCCCCACTGGAGGTTTATTTAAAAAAAAAAAAATTTCACTATGTGACCTTGAAAAGGCCTAGTTCACCAAAGGGGTAGGCCTTACCTAATAAGACCTACCACCAAGTAAACCATTACATAACAAAAAAGAAAATTGAAACCCAGATCTATTTCACCAAGGATAAGGCCTAAACCAAAGAGAGGTTTAGACCTTAAAAGACCTTATTCAAGGACTAGGCCAAATTCACCAAGAGATTAGGCCTCATAAACAAACAAATAAGTAAGTAAGCAAAAACCTTAGCCAATAACCATTTGCAATCTCTGCCCAAGAACCCTTTGCACAACTTGCAACTTGCTCAAATAGTAACCGACCCCAACCGTGCAACAAAGCACAGACTCGCAGCAGACCAATCCTGCAAACAAACACGCCTGCTGTTCCGCTTCTCCGGCACCCCAAACCAGTGACAACAACCTGCATAATATCACCAATACTTCTTCTACTCATTACCATGACGAACATAAGCCGTGTGACAATTGTCAAGCAACACCAACCCTACCAAACGCCTAGGTAAGTCATTCGTTCCAAATGTGACAGTCCTATAATCTTTTTGTGCTCTATCGGCTAGCGCATCTGCCACCGCATTGGCCTCTCTATAGATATGCTTGCAATCTACCGACATTTTTCCCCCCCGCAAGTTAATTCTTTGAAAATGTTCTCCAAATGCCAAGGAATTTTAAAGGTCTCCCTAAACCAACCACAAACTAGTTCTGAATCCGATTGGACTATCACTTTCCTAATACCCAATGAGAAACAAAGGCGCAAACCTTCCACGAGAGCCAAAGCTTCCGCTTTGTTATTTAATCATTCCCCGAAAAACAATTGTTTTCCCACTACACAAAGACCCCTTGGGTCTCTAATAATCACACCTCCCATTGCCTTGTTTTTGCGAGAGGATCCATCAACATTGAGAGCAACAAAATCTGCAGGAGAGGGGATCCAATAAACAATTCTAACAACCTTCCTTCTAACTGGGATCTCATGTAATCCCAAAGCCCTTAATGGGGCCTTATTCCGACTGATTTGTTTCAGGATGATAAAAGTGTTTGCCAACCTCAAATTGCGTCTAATGTTTAAAATCACAAAAGCAGAATTTGGAGAAGCATCTTCATAGACACACTTACATCTTTGCTTCCAAATTTCCCATAAAATAAACATAGGAGTAAGAAAGTATAACACACCTGTTTGAGAGCATCTTGGCTTTTTTGAACCATATCAATAAAATTGTAGAGATCTTTGCTGGTTTCCTTATATGCACGTCAAAAATCCCTTCAAAGTGACTCCACACCTTTACCGCCAACTTACCATCAGAAATAGGTGATTCAAAGTTTCCGACTTCGGATTAGCACAACACCTACATCTCGAGGCTAGGCTAAAACCGCATCTGTACAACTCCCGTCTACTAACACACCTTTACGCAGTAATTTCCAAACAAAAATCGATATTCTGGACGGAATAATGTCTTTCCATATCTTTTTACTTACCTCATTTTTTTTTCACCCCCTGATTTCGTAACAATTCATATGCAGAATGAATAGTGAAAAGTCCATCTAGATTCGGAGCCCATACACACCCATCATCGTCGTACTTCTTTCCATGCAACCTATCTGCGAAAAGACTACGCGCCAACTGTCTGAGGCCTGGGTTAATCAATTCAAAAATACCCAATATCACTTCCCTAATCGTGGGCCAAACCCTATGACTGATTAAGTCCTCCGGCCTTCTGAAGGAAGCCACAAGGTTATAGTTTTCCTCAAAGAAACTAATATTGCCCCTGCCAATAAGCCAGAACGAATTGCTCAATGTCATAGATTTACCAAGCATGATCTCGTTGAAAGAAGAGGACGCCCCACATTTTACAACTTGACCACTCAAAGAAACTCTAGGCAACCAGTATTTATTTCTCCTAAAAGTAGCCCATAAAGAATCTGAAATAATTAGGTTCCAAAGAGTCTTAACTCGAAAAGCCTTCATCACTACTGTCAAATTTCTAACACCCAACCCTTCTTCCTCCTGTGGCAAACAAGAGGATCCCCTTGCCTTAATTCTCTGGTAGATTTGAAAAATCCTTTGTAAGCTCCCTGTAGCAAAATTGAAAAACCACAAGAAGCTATACAATTGGAGATAATAGGGAAAAAATTACTATTGAAACCAAATCTTTTGAGCACTGCGAACAAAAAATTACATTCAAGTCGGTCATAGGCTTTTCTAATATCAATCTTCAACACAACGTTGCCTCCAAAAACCTTTTTATGGATATCCCTTACCAATTCCTGTGCTAGTCCAATATTTTCGCCAATAAACCTTCCTCTTACAAAAGCCCTCTGCTCCAGAGAAACCATTTCTGGCAGTAGC
This sequence comes from Berberis vulgaris, assembly GCA_963556465.1. Lineage (NCBI taxonomy): Eukaryota > Viridiplantae > Streptophyta > Magnoliopsida > Ranunculales > Berberidaceae > Berberis > Berberis vulgaris. The sequence continues at coordinate 7,939,467 of OY747135.1, forward strand.
AAAGCCAATCTATTGCAAAGAATTTTACTAAAAACTTTACAAATCACATTGCAAAGACTAATAGGGCGAAAGTCAGAGTAGGAACCTAGATTCTCCGTTTTCGGGATCAAAGCCATAAAATTTGCAATAAAGGACGATGGGAGAGCCTCCCCCTAAAAAAACTGTATAGCAGCTTCCCATATATCAATACTCACCAAATCCCAGCATGTCTGAAAAAAACCAGCAGTAAATCCATCCGGGCTAGGGGCACTATTTTTGGGAATATAAAAAACAACCTCTTTAACTTCCTCCAAAGAAGGTCTTTTAACCAAAGCATCACACTTAGCGGTAGTAATGGTCATCGGAATGCAATCTAACAGTTCTGTATCCACCACACAGTTCCTTGGGAAGACAAAAGGTTATGGAAAAGTCATTTGCTTCTTCAAGAATTTCACCCGGATCCAAAATAGTCATTCCACATGATAAAGTGATCTGAGAAATGGCCTTTCTTTTTTGTTTAGACTTAGTTAAAGCAAAAAATTATTTTGTGCAAGCATCCCCCTCTTTGAACTTTTTTTCACCCGACTTCTGAATCCAGTAAAGCTCCTTTTGTTTGAGAGTTAGTCTTTACTCCGCCTGGCAACGACTCAGATTACAACAAGCATTAACGTCCCAATTTGCATCAACATTAAGACCATTATTACCAATATTTTCCCAGTCGGCCAGAAGAATAGTTTCCCACTGTTGCATCTCATCCTTTAAAGATCTCAATCTACTAAACACATTACCAAAGACCGTCTTATTCCACTGGATAAGAGCTTTTCTCACCATTTTAAGTTTAACATCCATTTTGTCAATAGGTCTCATACTACCCATGTCAGAAAACCAAATGTCTTTAACTAGGGTTAGAAACCCAGGGGGTGTCATCCACATATTAAGGAAGCGAAAAGGGGCAAAACCTGTTCTTGTCTGAGTTGGCATGGATGTCAGCAGCGAAAAGTGATCAAAAAAGGTTCTACTGAGATGTTCCACTTTCGGACTAGCCAATATTGTCAGCCATGCCGAGTTAACAAAAATTCTGTCAAGTCTGGCCCAAATACGGTCTCTACTTCACTTATTATTGCACCAGGTTAGTCTAGGTCCCGTGAAACCACAGTCTAGTAGGCCACAATTTTCAATACAATATGAGAAATTAGACAAGCTAGCCAAAAATGGCTCTACTCCCCCAATTTTCTCTTGTGACTGTAAATAAGTGTTAAAATGCCAGCCAGCCATCCATGGCAGATCATGATTAGAAGCAAAAATAACCATATTTGACCAAAGTTCCCTTCTCTCTTCAACCGAGCATTTAGCATAAACAAAAGAAATTAAAAAAACTCTTGAAGCAGAATCTGTTACCTTACAATGAATAATCTGATTTGACATATCCACAATCAAGAGGTCTAGAGCGGCATCCCAAAAGATCCATATCTTTCCTTCGACCATGTCATTTGAGGCGAATCCCACAAACTTGAGTTTATTGCCAATCTCCATGTATCTGTTGGCATCAATCATAGGCTCTGCTATCATAAGAATTCTCACATTATTTTTCATAACCATGCTTTTTAATCGTCTTCTCGTGGCTCTATTACCAACCCCACGAGCATTCCAAAACATAAAGTTTTCCATCATCCTAACTGCGGGAGGAAGAAACACCCTTCTTTGTCTTACGACGCATGCCCGGAGGCACCGCCAATTTTACTTTTTGTTTCTTAAGCTCTTCATCCGACTGCGCCCCCAACGCCAAATCTTTGATAGCAACCGACTCCGGCCCTACCTCCGAAACCGACTCGGTCTCGTCATTATCTTCCGTGGCACTTTCGAAGGTATTAATGTTCCTTTTTTTTCCGCAAAACGCGACCTTCTTTAAACAAATTGATAGCTTTATCTAGTAACAAGCTCACATCCTCATTGTTACCTGAAACATCCGCTTTTGACTGATCTCCAACAATAGCATCAACGTCCCCGGGTTCTAATTGGTAGTCCACCCTATCTCCCACAAGGAAGGCCTAACTTTCCATCACCACTGGAATTAAGCTATCCACTGTGTGTTCTTTCTGCGGCCTTGAGTTGAAATCTGAAACCTTGTCAATTTCTTGTAGAAAAACTTGCCCACTGGTTTCGTCTTTCTTTGGGATAGACATCCCTGGTTCATCGCCTACAAACTGGGTCGACTTGATCAAACAATCATCCGGCGCCATGACTGAAACAGAGCACGAGCTCTCTGTTTTGGGTTCAACAGCATGCACTTGCTCTGTTTTGGGTGAAACAGAGTGCACATCCTCTGATTTGATCCAACCCGTGTATCTGTGGCTGAGTTATGCTCGTCGTCATGACGCCCTGCATCTAGGTGATGACGCACTGAATTGGCACCAATATTCTTCGTTGACTCAGCATGCAGAATTGTATCGTCACCCTTCTTACCCCCTTCGTCAACTCGTGTTACCTCTCTTTGTAGGATCTTAATCTGGCTGCTGTTATTAGTTTTACTAACGTCTTCAAGACGAGAACTCGTCATCTCTGGCCTGCCTAATGCTTCATTTTTAATTGTTTCCCCTTGCTTCCCAATCACTTTTTCAATCTCAATGGCTGTGTACCCCGCCTCAAGAAGACCTTCCTCCGTTATTTCTTGGACGGCCATGTCACTGGCAGGAGCCTTCTCCTTACTAGCCGATTGATTATTTATTTTATTACTCTCATCTTCAACAATGTTCTCCGTTAGTGTCTCGTATTTGTTTGATAACATTAAATTCACCGGATTTTTGCCAACTGGCTTTTCAACACCGACTCCCTCTTTGATTTCCCCACCCTGATTATTCTTTGCACCACTCGTGCCAACTTCTGATTTTGTATTTTTATTTTTGTTGGCCACTGGAACATATTGTTGCTTGATGGTTTTGACTTCCACCTTTTGCTTCTTTGTCTTCTCTTCTTTCACCAAGTGGGATGTTCTCACATTGCCCTTATGACATAACTTTTTTCTGCAAACTTCTTCCTGATGCCCTAACAATGAACAGTAATCACAATATTTGAAACCTGGGTATTCTATTTTCTGCCAGAAGCCCCTATTGTTAGCCCTGTCTATCCAAATTCTATTAGGCAACTTTTTTGCCAAAGTCATCTCCATGCAAACACGGGCAGCACCTGGGCGTGACAAGCATCGAGTATGGTCATCCATGCGCAAAAAACCACCAAAAGAGTTCACAATTGCTTTCAAAAGAGGGGGAAGATATAAATGCAAAGGTAAGTTCGGCAACTCTACCCATAATGGAACCGATATCGGATCTGCTTTCAAACTGAAATCATCATGCCAGCGGAAAGTTTTGAATCGAATTCCACGAATCTATAAATAATCCCTCGAAAAAACTTTCTTTGCTTTCGCTTTAGATTGAAGTCAGACTAAAACGTGACGTTGATCGAGACATCCTAGTGAGAAATCTCCTAGAATACCCCATGTTCTGTGAATCGAGTCCCGAATATCTTCCAAAGTTGGCCTATAGCTAGAGAACTTTAATACTATCACATGTTTTTCCATGAAAGTTTCCCCACATACCCCATCCGATGCCGTAAGCCCAATTGCCGGCTCCCCTTCTTTCCGGAATCTAGTTCCCTCCACATGCGTATCCATAACTTCATCTACCAAACTTTTTTCTAAGGATTTGGGCGAAGGAAGGCTTAGGAGCCCCTTCCATGGCTCCCCCACTCCCATGACTCCCCATTGGAGGAGAAGGTACATTGGCGGCTGGATGCGCCAACATACCAATCAAGACCCCGACCTAACCAGGCCCGCACCTAGAGACGACCAAGCAGGCAGAAAGTCAGGCGACAGACAGGGCCATAACAGCGGCCAACCAGGATGATGGTGATTGAAACGTGGCGGCGGTGTTATTCCTAGTTTATCAGAACACTAGCAGATCTACTTTTATATACACTATACACATTAAAGATTGATCCATTTATATATCAGTATGTAAATATAAAAAATAATTACAACTGAGATTAAAAATACACTTTTTAACAAATAAGAGAATAAAAAAACTTTATTGGAATTTTATTCTTTTCCAAAATAAAATGAAATTTTTTAAGGTGAAGATCAATATGCTCTATTTGCCAACAATAAATATTATTCTATTTGTCAATAACAAATATTTTTTCTGTATTTGCAAACCATTTCATAAATAAAATGATATACTTTCTAAACTTTGTGGGAGTTTTAATTCTTTGCCAATAAAGAAATGAAAAATGTTAAAGGTGATGATAAGTATTCTCTATTTGCCAACAAAAAATATTTTCTATTTGTTAATAATAAGTATTTTCTGTATTTGCCAACCATTTAATTAATCAAATGATATATTTTCTAAATCAATAATAAATTTCTTACAGTCAAACTGAAATTGCATGTAAGAATATTTTTGAAACGAGTAGACTATTTCACCCTCTTCTAGGGTTTTCTAAGACATTGTAAAACTTCCCATACGTGCCAATCCAACGGCTGACATTTATTCACCTTCATTTTGTCAATCACCACCATCAGTTCGTTGTTGTCTCTCTTCACTCACCCTATATAAAGTGATGAAACCTAATAGCAAATCACTCAATCTCCCTCAGACGAACTCCTCACACTGTCTCTCTTACTCTTATCATTTGTAGATCATGGCCTCCTCCTTCTCCTCCTCCGCTACGATGGTAGAGCCTGCCCAACCACTGAATAACTGCTCTGCAAATGTCGTCCAGACCGGAACTTATGGACCTCAAACAGAGAAGAGAAGGCCGCCTGAGGAATGGGCAATGGTAGTCTATAACCCAAACCAAAACCAGAATAGCAGCGTCCAAACTGTCCAGATAGACACTTCTGTCCCTCTAACATTGAAGAGAAAACGAGGGAGGAAGAGCCGGTCCGAAGAAAGGGCGATTGTTGTATACAATCCAGATCAAAAACCTGACTGGTTACCCAAAGGATGGAGGATGGAGGTCAAAGTCCGCACTGGGGGCAAAACTGCTGGGAGTTACGATAGGGTAAGACTCTCTCATCAAAACTAGAATTGGATGATTTTGTATGAGCTTTTCTCTAATAAACTCTATTCGTTGTTCAGTATCCAAACTTAAGACTAATGGTCTGTTTGTTTTTGGATGAACCCTTCATTGTATACTATAATCAATCATTTCTTTTGCTTGACTGTAAACAATCCTATACAACCCTTAGATCTTGTTGGTATGGAGTGGATTGAGTTCCCCAATCCGTGTGGATCAACAGAAGGATCAGATGATGGTGATCTGATCACTTCTGTCCAGAAACTCCAAATTCCTTGCTAACTAGGGTTTTATTTTTCTTACAAGAGTGTTTTTTATTTTTAAAATTTTAAATCCCCTTTCAAAGCATCCATATATTGATCTAATGAATATACTGGTGTTTTGGCAATTGTGTTTTTATTCTTATGTTGATTAAATTCAGCTCCTGTCTCCCCAGATTGTTTGATGATAATCATGAAATAATCAGTAATGACTTCGTGTGACATTAAATTTTTGTATGCAGTTTTACTTCTGTCCCAAAAATTACCGGTTCAGATCTAAACGAGATGTTTTCAAATATGTTATGACTGGTATCCGTCCTGGGGCACCACCAAAGCGCAAGCGCACAGAGGAAAACAATACCAAAGTGAATGGCACGGTTAGTGTGAATATTTTAATTTTTTAAATATTTGTTTAGAAAATATTCTCTTGCTTGGTTGATGACTGTTCAAACTTTGATGCTGATTGCTTTTGCAGCAGTCAACGAGTTCAAGTTCATCATACCTCTAGGAAGGAGGGGCAGCCATGGGATGCCAGACCATTATTCAGAAAGAAGAAATTAAGGACAACATAATATTTATGGGATGAAGATGCTTCCATGTTGATGTTGTAACCGATACTGAGCCCACATATTTATTCTAGTTTTGATTTTAATCATTTGGAATTTCTAGTTATAAATAAAAGTTAACTATGAATCCATCTTTGCGATTCCGAGCCCACATGTCGTTTGGGACCCTATAGAAAACAAGCGGGGCAAGATTAGAAACTAAATATATAGTGAGACCAGACCTGCCCTTGCAAACATGAATTGCAAGGGCAGGTCTGGTAACAACTACGATGAATTGCAAATTTGGTCTCACTTTGTTACCTTCAGAAAAATTGTAAAGGAAGACTAGGAAAATCCACCCACAGCGGGGCAATAACCGAATCTTCCCTGAGACTAAAACCCGGATGCCAACAAAAAGCTTTAAAGCGAACACCCCTAATCATAAAAGAGTCATGCGATAATGCTTTTTTAACTTCTTATTCTGCCTGAAATCTAACCAGGACATGCATTTGATCCAATAAACCCATGGTAAAATCCCCCATGACTCCCCAAGATCTATGAATAGTTTCTCAGATAGCCTCTAAAGAGGGATGATAGCTAGAAAACTTAAGCAAAATAACAAAGGATTCTACATACCTTTCACGTCTTTTCACTTCGAAAATATTCATAGATAAAGCCGGACTCCCCTTCTTGCAAAAACGGTTTCCTTTCATTGGTTCTTCCTTGATAATCATCTTCTTAACGACTCCCAAAGCTTGAAGAAACGATTTGGGAGACTTAGCAGCCTCGAGATGAACACTTCCCAGCCCAGACGGCTGGCTTCCCCCCGCGACGGCTGGCTTCCCCCCGCGACGGCTGGAGGAGCCGCCATGGGAAAACTAGAGAAACCATTTCTTTAACGGTCTAGATTAGAGACTAGCTACAAACCAAAGGACTAGATTAAGATTAAAGAAATTTTTACCGAACTGCCCTTGTAATTCTAAAATCGCATCAGAGCTCTCCTCGAGGGTCCCAAATTTACTCCTCCTGTGATGTAGATTAAGTTTCACACATAGTGAGACCAGACCTGCCCTTGCAATTCATGTTTGCAATTTTTTGAAGTACACCGTCTAATTTTTGTCTAATATAAGCAAGCCTTTGGTCTATTCGGAAGAGACGACCATGTAAATTTTCTAGTGACTTTTTCCCTTTGCACCAAACTAGCTAACGAGTCCGCCACAAAATTTTTTTTTTTATCTAAAAACATGATTGCAATGGCAAACCATAGTCCTGCAAAATTTTGAAACTTCCTTCCACCAATCATTAATATGCCACGGGATCTTAATTTCTGACGCTGGACAGAATAACGATTATCCTGCAGGCTAGTTTCAACAGACAATTCACAGGGAAAGAACACAAGAGAATCTCTCAAAAAACACAGAGAAATAACTCTAATATTCAATTAAAATATTCAAATCAAAGGTATTTCTAAAGTCAGCCCCACAAGCCGGGCTTTATAGCTAAAACTCGTGATTATTAGAATTTTACCAAAAATAGCAAATCCCAATAATCATGCTAAAACAAAAATACATAAAAAGAAACAATCTGCCAAAAATCTGGCCCAAATTGGGTTCAGAAACACTTCCTAAATGAAAAATGAATATTACCATAAAGGAAAAAAAATTACTAAAATTGTAGATTCAGATGGGGAAACAGTGGATTTTGGCCTCAAAAATATGTGCAATGAGCGTAGCCCATTGGCCATGTCGTGCGCGCTGAAAAGAGCTTTCCGAATTGGGGTCATATGCGTGATTCTGATACCCGTAGCCAAAGTTATGGCCAAAATACCGAAACACACTCAAAACTAAAGAGCTTTCCGAATTGAGGTCATATGCGCGATTTTGATACCCGTAGCCAAAGTTATGGCCAAAATACCGAAAAGCACCCAAAACTGCCCAAAAGATCACACACCGAAAAGAGCTTTCCTGCTATCTTTGCGCTGATCTGCGAATTCAAGGTATCTCAGTGCCAATAACGTGTTATCTGACAGCTCAGCATCATCTGTCTCGGATCCTCATGCATCAATTTCCCGAAAGAACCATTGTTTGACCACAAAAGAATCCGTTTGAATCATACAATTTGTAAAACCCTTCATTTTGCAAAATTTCAAGCCCTCTAGTAATGCTCTTGTTTCAGCGACATTGTTAGAACCTAAACCAAGGAAACTTGACTTGCAGCCACAAGAGAACCCTCGTTGTCCCTAACCACCAACCTGCCTGTTGTAGTCTCTTCCACAGAAGACCCATCAACGTATAAAACAACCCATCCCACTGGCAGGAATGACCAATAAACTATATGGATAATGGGTTTTGGCACCTGTTTTATTTGGATACCCAATCTACGAAGCAACACACAATTTTCATCCTTTTTCTTGGGAGTAAAAAATTTAACAACACATCTAATCCAATGGTAAATCTTAATAATCACATAACTAGCCGACACAATCATTTCTTTCATATAATTTCTTATTTATTTGAATCCAAATTTCCCATAAAATAAAAAGAGGAGTAAGGTGAAACAAAATATATGACCGTGTTAGCGGATTCACCCTTCCAAACCAAACACAAAGTATATTATAGACTTCTCCCGGTCTATGAGCATGAATGTCAAACACTAATTCAAATGGTCCCACACCCTTCTAGCAAGCTCTCCCTCCAAGAAAAGATGTGGTGTTGTTTCATCACCAAAACTATGACAACAACTACACTTTGAAGCAAGCTCAAACCTAATTCTCCTTATCTCACCATCAACTGTTAATGCTCGTTTGACAATTTTCCAAACAAAGATAGAAATTTTTAAAGGTAACAAAGGGTGCCATAATCAGCTCCAAAACCATTCTTCTGCCCCCTGTTTCGGAGTATCTCACAAGTAGAACTTATTGAAAAATTACCATCGTTATTCGGAGTCTAGATTCTGACATCTTTCTCCCCCACGTCTCTTCTCAACCTTCTACTGTATAGCTCTTGAGCTCTTCTCTGCAACACGGAGCCCAAGGATCTGAAATTTTCTTTATGCATTTGCCTTAAGGAAGGTCATTTATTTCTGTTTATGCCCAACTAGTCCGAATAAATATTTCTCTCGCCATCCAATGTTCGTTAAAAAAGCTCACATTACCAGAACTAATCTTCTAGGTAGAATGAGTTCCAAGAAAATCCTTGTATTCCAGTAGTCCTTTTATAAAAGTGGAATCCCCAGCCTTGGCCACTTGCCCCCCCCCCCCCCCCCCCCCCCAAGAAAAAAATATGCAATTAATTTCTGCAAATAAAACAAAGACACAAGTAGGCAGCAGTGGATGCCAAATAAATTTGTACTTTGAGTGCTTCACCTTCTTTTATCTGATTGTTTCATAGGAAGACCGAGTTGTGAATGTTCCATTTGTATTTGGCATCCAAACACAAATGTCAGGCTCAATTATCCGACCTCTCAATCTTTTACCATAAACCATTCTTGCTACCTCCTTGCTGTCCTCATTCAGCCCCTCAAAATCGTCATGCTTAATCTCTGTTATGGACGGCCAATTTCATGCTCTACCGTTGACAGTGGTCTAATGAAAACCAAAGAATTGCACCAATTCTCAAAAAAAAAAACTTGAATTTTTCAAGTAGAGTTAACAAATTGAACTTCTCGTATTTTCATCATAGGGAAGGCCCTAGACTTCACCGTCTGACTCATCAACGAAACCTTCACTGCCAATATTTTTTCCTCCTAAAAACAACCCATAGTGAATTTGAAGTAAGCATATTCCAAAACGTTTTTAAGTGAAAAGCTTT